>OY728145.1:1330202841-1335002841 GCA_963277665.1 Viscum album
AAAAGGAGAAGTAAGATCAAAGAGATATCAATAAATTTAAGGATAAATTAGGTGGAAATCAAAACATACCTGAAGGGATCCACTAAGACCAAAGGAGAATCTCTAAAAGATGAAAAAAGAATGTCTTGAACCATTGCTCAAATAAACATGATCTAAAACCATTCCAAGAGGATGACACGGAATGGTTTAATGGCGATTAAATTTGGTTAATAATAATTTAATTATCACCGCTTAATAATTCCATTTTTCTTCATCAAGAGGCATAATTTCCACTAAAAGTTCATTTTCTAATTCAACCATTTCAAATTTTGAAACAAACATCACCATTGTATGTTGATGACACCACATTCATGGTGTCCTAGATCAATCCAATCCCACAAAACCTGACACAAATGACCCACTAATGCATGTTGGAAAATTATTTTCCATTTTATATGTACCATACCATTCCCCACATCATGGTAATGCTATTATATCTATGGTACACATTAATACTCCATGAACTCCATACTCATTATCATACACACAATGGGAATTCTAGTCCTTCATATCTCATACAGGTAAGTTCTAGGTGAAACATTTGTTCCCCCATGGCATTTTTTCCCATGGAACACCTTAAAATACCAAAAAATCACCCCAAGCCACTGAGAACCATCCAGAACGTCCCAAAAACCCTTTGAACCATAATAGAGAAAAAATAAAGCCAATATAAATAATAACTATAGCCCAAAATTGTTTTAAATATATATCCCAAAATACACTTCTATTCTCCAGAATGAACTCAGGATTCTACACTCACAAAGAGACATGTCCATTATAGATCATCATCACTTCATGATCCCAGGTCTCATGGTTATTTTTTCTACACATCCACAATACATAGTGTAAGGGAATAATTTTACCATATAGTGTCTTATCCTATTGATCCCTAATACACCCTTGTTTCTCAACTATTTTGGTGATGGGATCAAGATAAATATCTTCACATTATATTATATGTGATGTCTATGGTGGATATTGCATTATATTATAAAAATGAAACTTATTTCTAATCAACATGAAATGAGATAGTATGTTTTTAATAGTATTCCACCTTTCCATGATGTTTTGTTATCTTAAAAGGTATAATAGACCTCATTTTAATCTTACCCAGTCTTCCAAACCAACAATGTCCCAAACGAGGAAGAATCTTATAAAACCCCGATCACCTACCCCAAACTCCAATAAGAGATGAATCCAGTCCACATAGGATTTTGTGAAACTCCGATCTTTCTCTCACCTCTTTCAAATATAATTAAAATTCTTCATATTCTCTTGAAAAAGACTTATCCCAATCAATAAACACTCTCTTAACTCCTCCCAATATAAATAATATCTACAAAGTAACCCATAAAATTATTTTAATGATTCAATTGTAATAAAAAAAATGATAACTTCTTTTTTATAAAAACTTAAATATGGGTAATTTATTTTTCCAAAAACCATCAAAATTCAATCATTTATTCAGGAAGAATATCCTCAAGAATTTGAATTGATTTATCAATCCATCCATCAATCGAAGTGTAATTAACCATGCTTAACTTCAACTGGGTACCAATTTCATCATATAAACCTTTAAAAAATTGGTATGTATATGAAAAATATCTTTTAGAAACAATAATAGAAAGAACAATATAGTGCTTCTTGGTCTCTCAGACATTATAGTTTTTGAGATCCTCGACCTTTATAATGTTCATAATCAGAAGGAAATTATTTGATTTCTTTAGTTGATCAATGATAACACAAATTTCATTTTTACAATTATTATTCTATGGTAAATCAAAAAATCTAATATGGGTATCTCATTCCACTTCCAAGCCAAAATGATTAAAGAATGTAATAAACTGGCATGATTTTGGTGTTCATCCTTAATCATCTAGCAAGTAAGAAAAAATGATAAAATGTATGCAATCAACTACCTCATCCCTGACCACCAATACTAACACATCAAATCCTAATACATATTAGTAGTCACTAGGTGTATGGAAAAACTATACTAATTTTCATACACTATCAAATCATGAATTATAGTTATAAAAAATTAGAGTCTATATCAATGAATCAATACACTGTTAGGATATCGAAAATGGGATAGTTCATACTCCAGCATGGTCTGATGTGGGTATTGATAGTTCAGGTGTCCTTGAGAGACTGGGTGTTATGTGGTTAAATAGAGATTAATTGAATCTGTGTAAACTGTTTCACTTTTATTTTATTTATTATTTATATAAATTCATACACTAGTTTTAGAGGATATTGTTTTAGAAACTATTAGTGATAGCCTAATGAGTTTTACTCACACCCAACATGGACTACCTCATCGGTACCTGAACAAAATTCATTTTTGTAGGATATGATAAGG
Source organism: Viscum album (assembly GCA_963277665.1). Lineage (NCBI taxonomy): Eukaryota > Viridiplantae > Streptophyta > Magnoliopsida > Santalales > Viscaceae > Viscum > Viscum album. The sequence goes on from OY728145.1 coordinate 1,330,205,243, forward strand.
GAAAAGGCCATGTATTAGATGACCAATTCTGGATGGATCATGTATGATAGAACTGCATGTAGTTCGGGCCCTTCTTGGGAGTTGTCAGTGTAATTAATTTTGGGTTTTTATTTTGATGATTAGAACATACTTTGTCACAAAATATCTATAGTTCCATTTTGGTATTTTATTACTTGTTTTGGTCATCTTGTGCTACTATTTTGGTTTTCTTATTGGTTGTTTTATTTGGTAATTCCTGTTTATTACCGTTATTTTTGAACTTTTATAAAGAGGGTATATTCTCCCGATGATTTATATTATACCCTCAAGGCTTGTTTGTAGCCTCTGGCATATGGTGAGGTGCACCTGAGGTCATGTGACCGACCTGCTCGGGGCACATGTGTGTGGAACTAAAGTCAGGACATCTCACCCATGCTTCTTGTGAATTATGTTTTCACAAAAACAATTATGTAAACATTATCAATAGTTCAATAAAATGATGTCAAAATAAAATCATTACATCTCCCATTCCTAAAAAAACCATTTTATATTTAGAACTATCTTATATGAATTTAATTGAACACATAATGTGTGTAAAAAATTAAATATCAACTACTTTAAAAAAATTAACATGCCTAAATGATTTGAATTCATGAATCAACTCTCTTTGACACCAAATATACCATTTTACAAATCCAACAAAAAATAAAACATAGGAATGAAATGGTCTGACATGATATGGAACCATTATTTAGAGTCATCTACTTCTTTAATGAGGGAAAATTACTCACGATTAAAAATGGTGATTAGAAATGAAAAGATGGGGTCCTATCAATCCTAGAACCATAATAAAATTAATTATTTACCCATAAAGAACTCTATATTCACCCATCACCACACTTCAAGGACAATAGAGATCAATGATAGATCTATAATGAGAAGGAAAATAGGTGGAAATCAAAATATTCCTTGAATAGATTCACCAAAACTGAAGGACAGTCACCAAAACACTGAAGTAATAATGTCAATAAACATTCCTAGAATCGATTAGATCAAATTCCTTAGATATAGGAATATTTATATTGGTTTATTATAAAATAAAGTTTATCAATAATTCATTAAATCCCCATTTTAATGATTACACACATGTTCATCAAGTGTCTTAACTCATTTAGAAAGATTAGTGGTAAAATATTCTTTCTAAAATTATTATAATATAATCACCACAATATGGTAATTTCCCACACAAACATAGTAGACATGATCATAGTAAGACTAAGGAACCTTTTAATGTTACCCCCCATGGAGGGTTGTCAAAACATTAGGTTTTTGACCCTACCACGACATGAACCATGATGTGATGAGGCCATTCTGGTCATGGTACACATGTTGACTCACTTCGATCAATGAAAATTACAACTTCTAATATTTTTGTGGTGTTCCTTACCATTTCATATAGATAGTTTTTAGGTGTAAATAATTCTACACCGTATCACGGTTTTCCCAGGGTGAATCATTAAATTATCAAAAGTCACCCTTAGCCATCGAGCACTATTTATGACTTTCTTAAATACATTAGAACAACTGGAAAGAAACAATATTCACAACATAAAACATAAATGTGACCCAAAGGGTGTCACACAGTTGGAAATTACTCATTAACATTTCAATTTCTCATTTATTTAATCAATTCTAAAACACCATCGATTATATTTAATATAATTTTTTTCATTATAAAATTTCTATTTAAATTTTCATTAAAATGGTGTAATTCATATTTTTTGTTATTAATAACAAAAAATTACACTATAATTTATTTTCTATTTTTATTCAAAGAAAAAAAAATTAAAACATATATACATCAATTTCTAACAATTAATTCCCATTATAAAATTTTCTCTAACTAAATGAATTTTCTAGTTAGTTATTCTAACTTAGAATTGGATCGTAAATACCTACACATATATATTAGTAATATTAATCATTAATTTAAACAAGTTAAATACGTTTAATCATTAAAAAATTTACATTACCCATTAAAAAACATAGCATACTCTATAAACATTATTACCTCTTTAATTAACACTCAAACAATATTTTATTAAAAAAATCCAATGATTTTATAAAGAAAAAATAAATATTCATGTAGAAAATGTCCTTTTCAAGCACATATTAAAGATCTATGATATGAAATTTTATATTTTTTCATTCCTAAAAATAATATAAACTCTAACAATATCATTGTAAATTAGAAAATATTTCACAAAAAATGCATAATACCATGAAAAAATGACAGTATATTTTCAACATTAAGAAATTCATTATTAGAATATTTAATAAATATTAATAAAATGTTAACAAAAATACATATTTGTATTTTTAGGGTTTTTTAATAATAAAAAAATAAAGGACTCAATATATCATAGAAAAATGATGACATAATGTTATGAGGATTTTATAGGAAGATGGAGGGTTTTTTCTAGTTGTATTAAAATTCATGTCACAACAAAAACTATATCAACATGTAGATTATATGTGAAATAAGTGATGCAGTTCTGATTGGAGGGTTATTCAACAATAGATAGGTATTTAACCATTATTTCCAAAAATAATTAAATTCAAGAGGTGTTTCATTCTATGTATTATGGGAAATGTGACATGTCAGAGTTTTAGATGTTGTGTTAGCCTGAATGGCCCGAAGGCCTTCATTTTTATTGATTTTTAATAACAACCCTTTCAAGGGATGTGGGGAACCCTTACAAGGCCTGTAGGCTCAGAGATTACATGGCCCGTAGGCTTATGAGATTACATGACTTGAAGGCCTTAGGGAATTCAACCAGATTATCTATAAGGAACTGCCCCTCCCCAGCATCTTCATCCTGATAGTAGCTCTCCACATTTTCATGAACGTCTAGCTAGGCTTCTCGTGAAAGCACAGGCTAGTACCAATGGCATAGCCATACCCTTTAATTTTTTTTGTTGTGTTAGCCAAGGATAAATTACACTACAATGAATAGGCGATAAAAATGTTCTCTGTCAATGAAAATAGTGATTATGTCATGAGGGAAATGTCACATTATGATATATCGATTAACGATATTTTTAATGGACTGAGTATAATGTGAGTTTTTAATTATTAATAAGTTGAATTTATGGTGTTTTTAGAACTAAATTTATTGAACTATGATGTTTTTGTATACATCATAATGATGTAATGTTATGTAGCTTTATAGATTTGAAATTCCTATCTCTTAGGAGACAGATCTTTGACTTAATGGAAAAAATGTATTTTTTGAGGATATAAATGAATTAATTTTACCATGACACTTAAAATAATATTTATATTTTAATGAAATTAAATGCATGAAATTTTCATATCATAAAGAAATAACATTACTTATCGATAATGCGATAAAAAATGGACCGAAGAGAATTATGATGATTTTGTTGGAATGAATAGATTATTATAATGCTCATTGATTTTGGAAATTATTTTATATCATCATGTTGATGAAGTTTATATTATTGTTAAACAAATTAAGATGAGATATGATAGGATTTGGAGGGTCAAACTATGGTAATTATAGTGTTAGAATCCTATTTAAATACTTGATCTATCATCAACAAATCATCATGAAGTGAATAATATAAAATATAACCTAGTGTACTCCTTAATATTCAATCCCTATCTATATAAAAATGATATGTTTTTTTTGATGGAGATCATTGATTGACATCCTAAGGACTCATTATTCCATAGGGATGACACTGAACAATATAATAGAAATTCTCAATGAAAGGAGCCCTGGTATTTAAAGGTGTGTTAGAACTACATCCTTGAAGATAAATAAATTCTGCGGCTACATGAGTGAATTATTAAGGGATTAGTAGTGTCACACAATTTTGAACTCCTAAAATGAGTAATTTGATTACTTATACAGACTCCCATAATTCATTGAATGGAGACAAACATTAACTTCCAACACTTTTCATCCAACCTATTTTTTAGTATTGTATTTATGTTGAGTATATAATTATTTAAATGCGTAAAAAATTATATTCAATTCACATTACCTTAAATGAATCAATATCTACATTCATACTAAAATGAAATCATAGAGGATATGTGGTAGAATCTATGCACTTGATATAGTATATCTCCATCCTTTAATACCATATGATAGGTTTCATTTCATGATCCCATCCCTCCAAATATACTTAAATATGGGTAGATATATAATGACCCCTAAGTTCCACCTCTAGTAGGCCCTGGGTTGGTGAATAGCACCAAGGTTGTACAAATATCACAATACGAGGGAATTGCCCATTATAAGAAAACATAAATGGGAGATAGAATGAATCATCCACAATAACACAAATACATAATGTAAAAGAGAAACCCAAACCATCCAACATGCATGTATAAAAATAACTAATACATAAAAAAGTATCCAAATTCAATACCCAAAAGTAAAGCTATAGAAGCAATATAGTAACTATCAAGGGTCTGAGCTAGTAAGGTCTAACACGGTCCACAAAATACTCCAGAAAGATGAAAAAAATGTATATATGTTGGGTGAGCATACATGTATACTCAGTCATAAAACCAAAGTATCTCATGCTTGTGTGAACGAAGTGTACTAATAAAAATAGATGAAAACAGAAAAACCAAAAAAATATATAACCAGGTATCCTAACCATCTGAACCTCACTAAGGAATTCTCACCAAATAATATACGTCATGTAATATAATTTAAAGTACATCACATCAATGATAGGGTACCCCGCACCACTTTACCACAAATTATATGTGGGCACACCCCAATGGAAGACATCCTTGTGATCCCACCTATTATGAATATATCACATCATGTCCCGTCCACAGACACCTGGGAAATCACAACACATCCTGCCCGTACACACCAGGGCTATCACAACACATCCCATCCACCTACACCTAGGTTATCACACCACATTGCATCTTTCCCGCACACACATGGTCTATCACGACACATATCATCCCGAAGACACATGGGACACATATCACATCTCATCCATAAGACACCTTGGAATCATATCCCATTTATTCTAAAAGAAACATGGTACCACATGTCATAACTTTTCCAAAGAAAACTGGCCCCCTATTTTTTGGAAGAGGGAGTAGGGAAGAGAGGGGGTCTAGTCATCCATCCTCCCACCGAGATGTTGGGACATACCACCCATGCATAACTACATGACTATTCTACACATAGTTCTCAATTTGGGGGGTGGGGGTTCATATAGTAATTATAAGGGAAATACAAGTATATATAGCATCAAACACTCAATCCCAACTTTTGTGTTCTCAAAAAAACTAACCTACCCAAAACACTGTAACCTTTTCTGTAACCTCTAAATGCATTTATTAGGATCTGAAATAGTAATTTAAGATGGTGAAGAGCCAGGATAATATACTAGGGATTCACATTTCCTACATGTTTGACACCCATCCAATTTATTTTTTAGAATCAACCACAGTTAACCACACAACCCATAATTTAATTTTTTATTAATAAATTTCCTTCCCATTACCCAATCTAACCCTTCCAATTTAATCATTATTAAAAATTCATTTATTCCATCACCCCTCAGGAATCTAGCATAGCATAACCACATATCATAAAAAAAATTTCATCCCAAACAACGTCAGCTTTACACCCCAAAATCTTGTCCAAAAAACTATCACCTCTCTACCCCAAAATCACTTCACACAAACTATCACCTCGCCTCCCCAAATGTACAACAAAGAAACCATTATCCCCCCATTCCCTGACCACACATCACAAAAACCTAACATTATTTAATTGATTTGAAAAGTGGATTTTATCACATTACATTGTATTTTACGGATTTCATCGCACAAATCATAATCCTAGGGATTCCAGTTTATTAAACAAATGTAAGTGGTTTTCCAATTTCCATTTTTTAGGGTGATTTCCCAAAAATCACAGAAAAAGAAATAATCACATCACATATATCCATTGTAAAAAAATCCCCGAATAGCCACAATTGTTTTGTGGGGAACCAGGCTCGTACAATACATAGAATCACAATATTATCAGTGTTGTGAAAGCATGAAAAAAACCCCTTTTCCCTTCAATTTCAAATCAACCAATTCTTTATCGTTATTTAAGATAGACCATCCATACCCCCTTGGTAAAAAAATACCCCCCCTTCATGATACAAAATGATGATAAATTATGGAAATACAACCCAAAATATTATTTTTAACATGATGTGTGTCACGTGATGGAGAATAACACCAACAAATCACCATCGTACCACGATGAACTATGGATCAACCATGGATTGAAGTCCGGATCCTAAGGATTTATCCCCCTTGAATGGAATATGCAAATGAAGAAGAAAAATGTTACTAGATTACTTGAAAAAGAGAAGAGTTTATGGCCATAGGGTTTTGGAAAACCCTGAGTGGATAAAACCATTGAAATTTTATAGCGTTAGGGAATTACATGACATGTAGTACCCTTTCACATAATCTAATCTTGGGATTCCAGGTTCCTCTAAAAAACATGTCTCATTTTATTATATAATCATAAAAATATACACATTGTGACCATCCAGGGATAATATTTCAAACCAACTTTCACATCATATAATACACTTACATGGAAAGTATTTCCTACAACAATTCTGCTGCACCTCTTGCTTTCACCAAAAACACCTAGAACCACCCCTGAAATACTCCAACACCAAAACTAGAAAATTAATAGACTCAGAGGGAATAGAACATTGTATACGATACCTCTCAAATAATTCTCTCCCTCAAGAATCCAAAACTAATCATTGAATAAAAGGGGGGTCCGAACAACCACAATGTGAGATAGCTCTTCAGAGTCTCACCACACCTCAAATGCTACAACCGGGTAAACACACCAACCAAGATGGCCAAAAAAGACACTACACAACCACAATCCTCCTCCTCTCACATAACCACACTACCACACTACCATTTCACAGCAATCTAAACCTCCATACATCCCAAACTAACACCCAATACAACCAATGAACTACAACATCCTGTAAAAATAAAACATGGAATTCATTCTTCCATGTCAATATACTATCCACTCTGGGTGGTATTAGCTCACGTACATAGTTTTAACTGAATCGTAGCTAATGTTTCTTGACTAGGAATCAGTTACTCCCCTTTTCATATATCCTAAATTTATCATACGTCACCACAAACATCACAAACCAAGTAAAATGTATCATCTTAAAAAAATTCAATCATCGCATAAAAAATAAGAACAATGTAAAGAAAAAGTCCAAAAAACTCTGAGTACTGGGAACGCATTTGTTTATGTCACCCCCAAGTAATCTCCTCTTGGACACCATGAATCCACAAAAAATGAACCAAATAAATTGTTTGTCCATGAATTTCACTCTCTTCATGATCCCAGATATCTAATGGATACTCAAAAAATTCAGAATCATCGTCGATATCCAAATCTCCACATTCTAGGAAATTAGAGTCACCGTGAAGATACTGAAAAAGTTATGAGATGTGGAATATTCTTTGGACCATCTCTAATAGCAGTTTAAATTCCAATTAGTACACCACTTCTCTAACTCATCTCAACACCTTGAAGGGCCCAACAACCCTAGGAGAAAGATTACTCCCTCTCCCCATCCTCTACTACCCACATCAAAGAGAAAACATCAATAACACATTTTCCCCAACCTCAAACTCTAAGAGCCTACCTCTACAATAGGCATATGACTTCTTCCAGTATTGAGTTTCTTTTATCCACTCCCAAACTAGCTGAACATTCTCTGTCATTCTTTTCACCACATCAGGACCATGAACAGTTTTCTCCCTAACATCCATCCAGCACAATGGAGAATGACATGGTCATCCCTAAAAATCATACAATTGGTCCATATAAATGGAATAGTGATAGCTATTTTCCTAAAAAAACTCAATCAAGGGAAGGTGTTGTACCCAAGATCCACTATAGTCCAAGACAAATGCTCACAACATATCCTACAGTGTCAGTATAGTTCGTTCTATCTTACCATCTGTATATGATTGGAATGTAGTGTTGAGGCATATCTGAGTGCCAAAAGCAAGATAGAATCCCCTCCAGACTCATGAGATAAACCATGTGTCTTGATCTAAAACAATGTAACTCAAAACACTATGAAAATGCACCACATAATCCACATAAATCTTTTCCAAGGCATGCACTACCCCTAAATCATTGATCGCTAATAAGTGGCCTGATTTCATCAATGGATCCACTATCATCGAGATAGCATCACAACCTCCCTACGATCTGGTTAACACTATGATGAAATCCTTAAGTATGTCATCCTATTTCCACTTGGGGACATCCAAGGGTAGCAAAAAACCACCAGGTGTAGGATGTTGAGCCTTTACCTAATGGAAATCTATGAACCTTTCCATAAACTCTTACACTTCCCGCTTCATCCCAAGCCCCCAAAACTGAATCCTAGAGCCATGGTACATATTATAAATTATTAGGTGTACTTCCAAGGGTGAGATATAAAATTCATGAAGAAATCCATTGTGAATTGCTATAGGTAAAACCAGTATTTTAAGAAACAACACCTGGTTCCGACCATCCTTCCACCATCCCTCCAGAGCAGCCCCATGGCCAACATGAGTGTGCATCACCTCTGCCATTGAGTCTCCCCATTATGAATCCTCCACTTACTTCGTAAGAAAATATTTCACCTTCATCTGAAACAAATAGCCACTGTAATTTTCTATGCTTGTATCTATGTTCAAGGCTACATACTCCTCAATTACTCTCCAAGCGTCCCCAGACTCTCAAACAACACCCTTCCATGACATCCTGCTATAAGCATTGGACACAACATTCTATTTTCCTGAGGTGTACGATATCTAAAAATCATAATATAGAAAAAATTTCAACTAATTCAACTATAATAAGTTATAATCATGTTGAGAAAATCTATAACTCAATCTCTTATGATCTTTGGAGACCACAAAATACTCCCCAAAGAGGTAATGTCGCCACAACCTCAATGAAAATAAAACTGCCGCTATCTCTAGATCATGTGTGGAATAGTTATGTTAATGGGTACATAGCTTCATAGACATATAAGAGATCACTACCCACTACTACATCAGCATGAATCCCAAGTCCTTATGGGAAGCATCAAAAACACTTTAAACATCACCCCTTCCTCAGGAAACAAGAGCACTATAGCACTATCCAACATCCCCTTCAGGTAACAAAATGCTGACTGGAACTGATCACTCTACCAAACACTTGGTCCTTCGTAGTCAAAGTTTTCAACATGGATAAAATTTGAGAAATATTGGGTAAAAACCTATGATAATAGATTGTGAGATCAAGGAAACCACAAACCACTACCATATTATTGGTACCTTCTCAAGAAAGAACAACTACAACCATTAATGGTTCTACTATCACAGCCTTCTAATACACCACATGCATCAAGAAATAGACCTTTTGTGTTCAAAACATACAATTAGAAAACAATCCATAAAACTAGTGGCATCGATGAACATGTAATACAGCTCTAATATTTATGGCATGATACTCCTCTCACTTCAACTAGATTAAGATATAATCAGTGAACACGATGATGAAATGTTCCATAAACATAGGAAAAATAGAGTTTATAAGCCTTGTGAGCATGGATGGTGTGTTCATAACACCACATGGCATTACTACAATCTGGAAGTTCCCATACCTACATCTGAAGGTGGTATTTGGGATATCTTCCTTCTTCACCCTCAACTAGTGATATCTATACCACATATTTATATTAAAATACCAAATCACACATCTCAGTTGGTGGAAAAATCATCCATCCTCGGAAGATGGTAATGGTTTTTGATATTCACCTAATTCAACCTCTGGTAGTCAATGCATAAACTTTCACTTCCATTCACCTTTCTAAAAAACATCAAACAACCCCATGGGGGCACACTAAAATGGATAGAACTCTTCTATATCATATTTTCTACCTGAATCATTAACACCATCAACTCAGTAGGTGTCATCCGATAATGATCCATTGAATTTAGAGAAGCACTATCCTACAAGTATATCCCAAACTGAATGTTTCTTCGAGGGGGAAGCATAATAATCTCCTTAAGGAAAACATCCATGAACTACCCAATGACCCTAGAAGCCCCCACCATTCTGGAATATACTGATTCCACCAAAAACTCATCCAATATGGAAAAAAGGGGATCCAGTCAATGAATTCCCACCTAAAAGCTCCACTCACCAATGAAAACCACACACTGACCAACCACATATAAAAAAAGACTCTTTTACTGAAGAAATCAATAATAGAACCTACAGAATACAACCAGTCAATACTAAGGATGAAATCGAATGATTTCACCTTTAACAAGGAAACATCCCCATAGGACTTATGTGGCCCCATCATCTATTTACACCACCAACACACATTGAATAATCTAGCATGGTCTTTGACTGAAATAGTCAAAATTAGGGGTACAAGAAGCCTCTCTATGTCAAGTACAATATAATTTTATAATGTGGGTGAAACAAAGGAGTGTTAATCTCATGAATTAAAAAATGAACAAATAAGAGTAATATAAAAAATGTTCATACCTATGACAATCCCTGGACCACCTGGAGTTGTTGCCTCCACTAAATACCAATAAACACATCCATATTTTCTACCTCTCTACTAACAAACACATCCATTGTCATGCTCAGGTTGCATCCACTAAAAATAGGAAAATCCATAGGTCGGCCAATCCCTGATCCATCTCCCCTCAATGGAATATACGACTGCTTCCGATGCTACTGAAATAGACTAACTAGTAACTCTGGATGAGGCTGATGCTGAACCTTTCTACCTCGTCCAAACTGAGTTCATGTAGTCACTATTCAGTAGTCCTAAATATGTCTAGAAACACCAAAAAAGAAAAATTTCATCCCCAACCACACAAGAAAGTCATGGAAACTAGAAGGTTGAAAGAGAATCTATCGAGGTCGACACCTGACTGGTCAAAATCTTGAAGGTCTAGGTGCCTAAGACCTACCACTTAAAACTCATCACCTTGAAGAATCTTGTTGGTTCCCTTCACATGGAAATCCTCCTTGAGATTGCATTTTCTCGATCACCTTTTCCTTCTTCAGAACCTCCAGAAACATTGAAAATGTAAAAGGAGTTTCTCTACAATGGATAGAAGGATGAAATGCCTTTTCAAGACATCTTGTACGAGAATAGTCATCAAGAAAAACATCTACTGAAAAATAAAAAATATCATTGAACCTGAATCCCAACATTCTCACTAACATACTACCCTTCTAAAGATAAATAATCTCATGCCTCTTCACTGATTCATGGTCTACGAAAGGAACTATGCTCAAAACAACTTATTCAAGTCAACACACAAAACTTTTGCCTCCCTCCGCTCACTAAGATACATCATCCCCCACTGAAAAACAACTCCTCACATTTGAATGACTACCAAAGGGGCCTAGTAGTCTTTCAAGGCTCAGATCAAACTGAAAGTGATTTCAAGCTCCTCTAGATGACTCTGTTTCCACATCTAAAAAAATAACATCCAAAATACCCCAAATCATACCATTGGAAAGCACACAACGCCCTCTTCCACTGATCATCTAACTCAATAAGGTCAACCCTAAAACAATCAACTAGATTATCCTACTAAACCTAAACTGACTTATCCAGATGCGAATGATGTACAAAATCCATATTTGAATGGAAAAGGATTATTTAATAAGCCTAGTAGTGTGTATTTTTACTAAGATTCATTTTAATTAATTTTATTTATTTCATCCATTTTAAAATTCTCAAAACCACCCAATTCAAATAGGAACATAGGTCATTGTGATGCATGTACCTCACCTTAGTCTCTACCCTACAAGATGATCTATCTCACTTGGTTGTTTGATAAGATCTTATCTCATGCACTGGATCAAGAGGGCCCTAAAATCCCATTTCCTAGATAGTCTCCCTAGCCTATGTCACCCACCATGGTCAATTGGAACTTTTTCTATACCACCCCATGCAATCCTCATAGTGCCTAACTCCAAAATCCACCCTATATCTCAACCATTGAATCTGATACCAATTTTTCATGAACCCCTCCCTCCAATGATATCTTAATGAGGGGAGAGAAATAATGAACCTCAAGTCCAACCTCTTATAGGCTCTAGGTTGGAGACTACCACCAAGGGTGTAAAAATCTCACAATATTGGAGGAATTATCCTTTTTAAGAAAAAAGATCAAAATATAGAATGAATCACCCACAAAAAACCTAAAAAATAATATAAAATAAAATCCCAAACCATCCCACATGCATATTTAAATATAACTGATATAGATAAAAGTCTCAAATGTAAATACCCAAAAGTAATGCTAATGTCGTGACATAGAAACTATCACAGATTATAGAAAGTAAGGTCTAGAATGATCAAGGAAATCCTCTATTAAACCTAAAAATTGTTTTATATATATATGGAGATCATACATGTATACTCAGTAGAAAAACCTAAGTTACTCATGAACATGTTAAAGAAGCATACTAATGCACTTGTGAGAAAAAAACAGAAAACAATTGCAACAATCAAGATAAACAAACCATCCCAACCTCACCAACGAAGGCTAACCAAATAACATGTGTTAATTATATAATATAAATTAATGTACGTCAATGATAGGGTACCCTGCACCACTTTAGCATCTCTCACGCCCCAACAACAAACATCGTAGCACTCCCACCTCTTCCAAATATTTCAAATCACAACCTAAATGCACACACCAAGGAAATAACAACACATCCTTCCAACATACACCTAGGATATAAAATAACATCCCACCCACGCACACTTGGGTTATCACAACACATTGCATCCGGCTCACATACACCTTGTCTATAACAAAACCTCTCATCCTAAATAAACCTGGGAAAAATATCACATATTATCTCAAAGAAACCTGGGATAAATATCACATCTCATCTCAAAGACACCTAAGACCACATATCACAACTCACCTAAAGACATCTGAGCCCCTATCTCTAGGAAGAGGGAGTAGGGAAGCATGGGTGGCTAGAAATCCATCCTCCCACATCGATATTAGCAAAGACACCCCCTGAATAACTATATGATTTTTTAGAACATAGTGCTCTACATTTTTGGGGTGTGTATATAAATCATAAATAAAATATAAGTATATATTTATCATCAAAACCTCAAGCCCAACCTATGAGTTATCAATCATATTAACCAATGCACAACACTATCTCCTTATCTGTCACCTCTAAATGAATTTATTTATATCTAAAAATATCATTTTAGAAGGTGAAGTGCCCTATTAATTTAATTTAGGTTCACATTTTCTCCACATTTAACACCCATTCATTTTATTATTTAGAATCAACCGCAACACAAACCATCATTTAATTTTCCATTCACAAATTTATGTTCTATTAACCAAACCAACCCATTCCATTTTAAATAGTATTACACTGTCATTTATTCCATCACCACTCTAAAATCCAGCACAAAATAACCACATATCACTAACAACCTTTCATCCAAAATAACCTCACATTGATTCCCCTAAAGAATGACAAAAAACTATCACCTCTCCACCCCAAAAGCAGGGTCCACAAACTATCACCTCATCTCCCCAAATGAACATCCCACAAACTATCACCTTCTAACCCCAAAATCATGGAACAAAAACCATATGCCCCACATTCCCCAACCACACATACCAACACTTCAAGATTTTATTAGTGATTTTCTAAGGGGTTTTAATCACATTCTACTATATTTTAGGGATATCATCACTCAAATCACATTCCTTGGGAAACAAATTTATTTACCAAATATAAGTGTTTAGCCAATATTCATTTTTAGAGTAATATGAAAACAATAACAACCAAAGAAGAAATCACATCATATATATTCAGCGTAAAAAAATCTCACAAAAAAACAATTTTCAATGGTACATCAGGCCTATACATTCCACAATATCAAAATTTTATCAAATATTTCAATTCATGAGAAACAAACCCCATTACTCTTAAATTTCAAATCAACAAATTTTTTATCTTTAATTAGTCCACCTATTCTATAACCTATGGGTAAAAAAAGAAAAACCCCACCCCACCCAACAAATGATACAAAATAAATAGAAACGAGTGAAATCCTATCTAAAAGAATATTTTCAACTCACTGTGAACTAGAAGGTGAATAAGGACACCAACAAACCAAAAATGCACTATAAGGAACCGCATATCAACCACAGATCAAATATGGGAGCACACGGATCAATCCCCATCAAAAGGAATCACCAAACACTGAAAGAAAGATAACACTTCTAAACTTGATTCCACATGATTCTATTATTAATATCTTATATTAAATTAATTTTATCGAGTAAAATATTATTATCATGCTAATATTAGCATATATTAGAAACCATAATACTTGGTGATAATAATCAAATAGAGACATCACAAATTCAAATGTGGAGAGGGTCTTTATAGATTCTCTTTTCTGAAATTAAATCTTCTAGATTTTTTTATTTTGATAAATCACATTACACTTTTAAGATTATATTTAAATTGTGCTTTTCTTATGCTATTTTTTTATGAAAACATAATTTATAATAAAAATGTTCTGGTGAACTTATTCCACAATATTAACATTCATATCTTTTTTAGACACACTTCATTACATTAAATAGAATATAGAAAGACTTTTTATTTTTTATAATTGTACTCAAAGGTTATGAATATGTTTGTTACAATGATATCTTTAAATTTAAACTAAACTTTGAGTAATGGAATATGAGATACACACAAATGTTTGATTATATTATAGTGATCTATACACTAAATTAGTGTTGAGATATTTTATTTGTAATCCTCTTCATTTTAATAAAAATAGATTTCATCTATGAAGTACAGGATATTAAATATCTAAGTTCAATTATTATAACAACTGCTTCCAATCCTACTATATTTATCTGATTCGATGGCTATAAATTTGGGTATATTCTGAGCATTGAGTTCAATAATGTCTGTGGGATGACCTATTATTGATTTGGATGATCAAAGAGGTGCTAAAGGATATATTTTCCTATCCCTTACATTTTTTCAAGGAATTTCTAGGGTTCAAAACATGTATATTTTGATCAGAAAGATTGAAAATTTTGATGGTTTACATAAAAAATCCCTGATATTTGGGTAATAATCCACAATTTTCTTCCAATTAATTTCAATTAGTTTATATGAATTTGAATTTGGTTATATCCTTTATAGAATCCATTAAAGAATTTTTTTTATATAGAACCTTGTAAATTGTGGTTATTTAAATTTTTGTAATTTTTTTTATCTTACTTACAATTATAAATAATGTGAATATTTATTATATATAATTTTATTCATTATTATACTCATATATATTGGGAGTTAATTACTTCTGAACTAATTAAATTCTACAATTGTAGAAAATTGTAATTTCAATTTTGACTTCAATTCACCACCTTATTGAATCTTCCATTCTAAGAAAACACATGAAATTAGAGCTTACCCATTTTATTTTTTTTAACGTATCTTTTAGATTTTTTCATTTCATGGTTGTTTTATTCCCATAATATAATCTTGTATTAATTTAATGATATTCTGACTAGATATTAAATAATTATATATAAGAAAATCCTAATTTTTTTTGTTATGAGGAGAAGAATGAGTTTTAATTAAATTTTATAGTGTATAATACCCTTCTATGTGATATTAAAATAAATATGTTTTTTAGGTATCTTAATATAGAAAAAATTATATTATTTCAAATAAAATCTAAGCCACATATTTTATAATTTGGGTTGTTCTTGAGACAAAAAAGAGCTATGTCATTTATGGATTTTCAATCATTGGATTTCATTCTTGGAGAATCAGTTGGTTAGGTGCATCAACGTTTCATTAATATAGTTAATAATACTCAATATTTTGGTGAAAGAGATATTATAAATGAAAAAAATTATTCTAGTTTCATTTATATACTTATAAAATAATTGGTGGAAAATGGTACTACAAAAGATGATATGAAACATTTCACAAAGTTGATTTTAGATGATATAATCATAACCCTTATGAAAAATTAAAATAGATTAAAAAGAGATTATAAGAATGATAAATAGTAGAAAAAAAATTTCATTAACTTCTGGTATTTTAACATCCGGAGCTAGTACTTAAAATTCCATTACAACAAAGAGAAATCTGTAATTGGTTTTAGATGGTTCTATTTCGAAACTCATAGAAGGAAAATTCACTAAAATAGATATAATGATGTTTAGAAAACATAATTTGTTTACATACTAGAGGGAAGATATAAAATATAAAAATGAGAAGACTAATTCGTTGACTGATATATGTATGAATGTTAGAAACCTTTTCATGTTAGTCTGAACAATATATATATGAAAAGAAAGTATTAAGAATCCAAAAAATATATAATCATAAAATGAAATAAATTGTTGTGGTTAATAAACATCTTAATCCTAAGTAAAGCTTATTTTACATAAAATAGTTCATCAGAAGTAATGATGGTTATAGTTAGGTGATAGATTCGTTTTATATAAAATCACCTCAACAATAGATGTTTTATAGATAACATGAATTTGGATGATTTTTTATATTTTTATTTCAATCCAAATTATTCTTTTTCATTAGATAATTTGGGTAATGATTTCAAGTCATACAGGGAGATGAAGAGTTATATATTAGAATTTAAATATTCATAGAAAAGATTGGTTTAGAGATTTATTGATGTTAATGAAATTTTTTTAAAGGTGATGAATGAGATTACAAAACATACATTTGAATTCTGAGTGAATTTTGTAACTTTTTTTACAAATAATGGAAATATGATAGAGAAACGAAATTTAGAAGTGGAAAGTTTGATGAACCATTAGTCTAAATTTACTTCCAAATGGATGAATTTTTTAAAATTCAAATATATATCTAAATCCTTGAAGAATAGCTTTTACATTTGGTTGTAATCCTACTAAAATATCACATTCTCAGAATAAGCATTCTTTACAAAAGAGTTTTCTAATTTTATAGAGTCGTGTATTGGAAGGATTTATTCCCTTTTTAAATAATTCAATCCATCCAAACTCAAAACACTTTTACATTAAATAAACTTCTAGTTGTTTAAAACAAGAAGGAAGGATACATATGGTTACCAAAATTTCTATTTGAAAAAATTACCAAACCCAATCCGGATTGTGTGATGAATTCTAAATTTTTTACTTTAGAAAGATGTTGTGTATGAACAGTTAAAATAGTTCATTCTTGGTAATACCAAATTATTTACTCTTACATATTTTTTTTACTTTTACATATTTAATTTCATATATTTTATATAATAACCTTATGTTCATTAGTTTTTTTAATTTTAATGTTTTCATTACTATTTTCTTAATCTCATTGAGAAATGAAGAGTTTTTTAGATAAATTTTGTGAGGATATTTTAATATATTTTTTTAATTTTTTATAAAAATGGAATACATCTTCTGAAAATATTTTGGTTCATCTTCATTAAAATATTTGTATCCATGTGTATACAATGATAATATCTAGTAGGGTATTTTTTTTATTTTATCATACGAAACATTGAAATATCGATAAATTCATCTCTTTATATAGTATGAAATCATTGAGACATTATCACTTTTTATTTTCCTTCCTTTTAGTGAAAATTTATTTATATAATATTAACTATTGTTGTTTTATACTATAGTTGCTGGTTTAACATATGTGTTTTGTTCCAACCTCTTAACTCTCTATAGTATTTTCTATTAATGATGTGCCTTAATTTTGAGAATCACTAAGTGATAGAAATGGGAATAAATGAGATATGTTAGTCAAATAGAATTGTAGTATGTTTTCAATTTACTATTGAAGGGATTAATTCCTATTAATGTGTGTTTTATGTTTTTTTCTTAAACGATAAAAGGTTAATATTCTAGTTCTAATACTAATATGGGAGTAATTCGTCAAAATTTATCTTTATTATTTTCATTTAATTCTCCTGATTTTACTATTCTATTTTGATTTTTTAAATAATTTATTTTTGATAATCCCTGAGGGAGATAAAGGTATTATGTTTCTGTTATTTCTATGAGGGGGAGAAGGTCAAGTATTTCATCCCAAAGGGAAACACGTTTTTAAATGGAAAAAGGTTGTGTGTTACTAATTTATATGCAATGATAAATAAAGTACACCAAAAATGGAAATAAATATGTTGTTAAGGGATGAATCTTGATTAAGTGCGGGGGATTTCTTTTATAGAAGTTACAATGAGTTTTCTACTTTGTTTCATTTCATTTGAATTTAATTGTCTTTTTTTACTTTTCAAGTCATGTTTATGGTTATCTAAAAGGGTTATATTTTTGATTCATTTTATAGAAATGACATCTTATAGATCAAAGTTTTTGATAAATCCCAACACACTTCTTACTTCACTTTTACAAAAATAATTCTTTTAGTAATTTTTATTATTAATACCTAAAATATAATTCATAAAATATAATGAATTATTTATGTTACATCAATTTGTGGTGCCTTTTAAAGTCACGCTGAATTATATCAAATAGAATGTAGATAATATTTTTATTTTAAATAAAACCTACCTAGAGAAACTAGCTAATTCTGTTACACCATCACCATCATTATCATTATATTTTTATTATTTCAAAAAATAGCCAGCAAAAAAATCATCGTCAACCACAACAACTCAGCTAAAGAGGCCGAAAAAAATGGAGGCCAACGGAATCCCCTCTAACCAAATCCACACCCTCAGGATTCAAGTTTTTCAGATTGTGTATTAAAATATAGTCCGAGCTGGGGACATCAAGAGATGCATGATAATCCGCAAACTGATTCCCCTCCAACTAGGAATGAAGCACTTTGGTGTTGTTATTGAGGGTGCCACTGCACTTTTGAATGATGTAGGTAATCAACTAAGGGGGGGGGGGGGGGGTGAAAATGTCGTTCATAGCATCATGAAGGATCTTTGAGTCAGTTTTCACTTCCACTAATGGAATGTTCTTCTAAAAGCACAGTGTTAAACCTAGAAGCATGGCTTTCACCTCAGCCTATAGAGAGGAACCGTGTCCGAGATGGGAGGAAAATTCCCTAATAACTGAACCATGTGAATCACGAACAGCCCCACCTCCTCAGATCACCCCCATACTACACGATCCATCCATGTTAATCTTAAGGCCCTTCAGAGGAGGATTCCATCTTACCCAATGGCTACTAGAGTAGATGGCACTGGTCTGGAATGGGGGGGGGAGCTCCCTTGAACGCAACCTAAGGAGGGGGATTCCTTCCAATTGTTGGAGAGCCTATCTATGTCAAGAAGAAGATTCTTGGTCCGAGTGGTAATTAATATGCCATAAGAGAGGGCCCTATCAACCCTCACCTTATTCCTAGTCTGCCAGATACCCCATCACCCTATATGTAAAATCATGGTATGTGCCAACTTCTCAGGGACCCTTTAACCCGCACCATGATACCACCTATCCAGAAATGGTAGGGCTTCCATTTTGGGGTCTAGGATTGAAGTAAAATCACCAAAGGTTCTCTATACTACAACCGCACAATCACCCCTGAAAAATATATGATCTTAATTCTCCTATTTATGATTTTTACAGTAGGAGCAACATGACACCAACGGAATTCCACAGTGTTTAATGTTTTCATCCATCAGCACTTATCTATTTATAATTCTCCATGACAAGAAGTTGTATTTATTGGGGAGGAATTTGGACCATAGGGTTTCGTTCTAATTATCAGCACCCTCCTTTAGGACCCGGGTGCGATGGATATCTTAAAAGGTGAAGGCACATGAGGAAGAAGGAGTATAAACACATTTATCATGATCGAAGGGAAAGTTCATTGAGGATAAATGAGGCCTACTGGTTTTCGTCCAGCACTGCATTTGTGAACTCCGGGTAGAGGCTAGATTCCTTTAAAGAAATAGTAGGATCGGGAAAAATTGGAAAACCAATAAGCTCTCCATCCCAATTATGAAACCATAATGATAATTGGCCCCACCCGATGATCCAGCGCACATGTGGTTGAAGTTCGGAGATCAGAGGAGCGATGTTAAATCAAAATAGGGAATTGTGCCCCTCTTTCCCTTTAGGATTTCCATGTCGAGGCATGTGCATGGTTTTTCCGCAAAGGGTACAATGCTCAAGGACTTCTCTTTCCAACTTGGCATGCATGCAAAGAAGGGTGTCCTCCAGGCTGTGGACGTTGATACCTCCCTCCTTAGCAGGCATGGTCATTCTCTACCCAGAGACCCATCGTCATTTCCCTTCTAACATCAGATCCCAGATAAATATGGATAAAACATTGTCAATGTTTCTGATAACTCCCTTTGGCATTTTGATATCAGATAGAGCATGGACGAGAGTAGCCAATAAAACACTATTTATAGGAGCTATGCAGCCACCAAAGGAGAGGTATCAATTTTTCCAGTTCAGTATTCTGTCTGTAATATTACTGTTGAGGAAGTTGAAATTTCATATATGTAGTCTGCCCGGAGAAATGGGGGCCCCGAGGTACTCCATGGGAAAGGACCCTCTTTTCATATTGAGGTTGAGTCGAATTACTGATGTCCTACTGGTTATACATCAGTTAGAAATGTAGAAATAACTCTTATATTTATTGATGACCCGACCACTACATTGGAAGTATTCCACGACTACCTTGTTCAGACCTCTAATCGATCTTCTTCCAGCATTCATGAAGATGATTGTATCATCTATTAACATCATGTGAGAGATGGATTGATCTCTCAAAATCCTTCGGAAAGGTATAATTTCACCGCTGCTGAGGCTCTTGTCCAGTTCATGGCTGAGGATATCCTAGAAAAGGATAAAAATACATGGGGAGATCGGATCACCTTGTCTTAGACCCCAAATTTCCTTGAAAAAACCACGGGGATTCCCCATAATGGAAACTACCAACCATGGGGATTTGAAATATCTGAATATGATATCAACATTCCAGTTCAGAGGTGCTTACTTTCCAACACCTTATTAATGACGACCCACTCAATATGGTCATAAGCATTGTTTATATCCAATTTGATGGCTGTGTTTGACCCATGCATATTAAAGTTAATATCAGTGATCATATCTTGAGAATTATCCATTGTTCCTTGGATTGTTCTCCCCTTCACAACCCCATGTTTCTCTAAGGATACCCACAGAGGATTATAAAGGGCCAATCTTGTATTGAGGACGCTGACCAAAATTTTTTAAGGAAATCTACACAAACTTATCGGTCTATAATGCATGATAGAGGAAGGGTTCTTGGTTTTTGGAAGAAGCACCATAGTGGTGGCACAAGAAATTTGTGGCAAGCTCCCTCCATGAATGAAATATTGTATTGCCAAGATGATTTCATCCTTCACCACATCCCACGTGGCCCTGTAGAAAGACCATAGGAAACCATCTAGTCCTGGGGCATTGGCCGGATTAAGGATCATCATAGCAACATGAATATCCTTTACAATGGGTATAGAACGAGGCCTCTCATTATCCTGCTCCAAAAATAGGTTAGGAATGACATCAAAAATCCTTTCATCCTCCCCCAAAAATCCATTGGACCTCACAAGGATGAATCCCATGAGAAGGACCTTGAAGAAGGTGTGTGCCAAGCACCCCACCATATCCCTATCGTCTGTATAGGTACCATCTTCTAATAGGATATTAGTTTTACTTTAGTGATCTCTCTCTCTGATTCACGCATGAGAAAACACATTATTACTATCTCCCTCCCTAATACATTTGATCAATGCTTCTTATCTTTCCAAGATTTCCTCTTTCAGGAGGATTTATGCCAAAATCTCTTTCATGGCAGATAGATCCTCAAAAGAATGTATATCCCACTCCTCTTATAACCTCTTCTCAAGGCATTCATCATCTTTCATGGCGCCCACAATGTCGGTATCCATGTTAGGAAAAGCTTCCCTCACTCCTGTAGATGAGAAATGAGACATTGGGGTTTATTGTGGATCGCAACCCATGTGTGCCCCGGAGGGGGTTCATTCCATATCACACTTACCAAGTCATGATACCCTGGTATTTCCGACCACTGGTGGTAGTATCAGAATATTCCATGTAGATCATGTCTAGAAGATAAAGAGATCATGAGTGAAGAATGATATGATAAACCCTAGACCAAGTGGTACACCTTTGCATTGCAGAACTTATTAGTGGCCTGCATGTTGGACAGAAACCAATCCAGACTGCTCCATGAGTGACGATTCCCCCTTTGGTTGTTGCACCATGTGAAAGTATCACCTGTAAAGCCAAGGTTAAAGAGGCCTTTCCTATCCATGAACTGCACAATATCCATACTTGATTTCCTCTAAAAGGGACCCCTGCCTTTCCTTTCATCTAGTTTGGCGATAACATTAAAATCCCCACCGACCACCCATTGTAGGTTTCCAGGGTCAAAACCATTGAGGTCACTCCATAATGTATCCCTATGTACGGAGTCACAACTCCCGTAAACAAAGGTCGTGATGAATGATATGTCACCCTTAGTCACCTTGGTGGTGATAAATTGGTTGTATTCTTGAATCGTGGTGAAAAAGTATCTCATGTTCCAGAAAACCCATATGTGCAGGTTAGTAGGAACAACATGCATATAGGCATAGATTTTGATCTTCTAGGAAAATTCACCAATCTTGGACGTGTTCTGCTTTTGCTCAAGGATGCCAACAACATCGACATTATGTTTTATAACTTCTGAGGTGTGGAAATATGTCTTTACCTGAGCACCGAGCCCTCAAGAATTCCATATGAGGATAGGTATCATTGATATGATAGGGTTCTGGCACTGGCTCCAGAACTTGTATCCTTCTTGAGATGGGAGGATGATCACTCCTTTAGGGACCTGGATTTAGAACCGGTATAAACCCCCACTTTGTTGGGCAGCAGCATGACAAAGGTAGGGGAAACCAGGGATTGGTCTTGGACTTTAGGGGTGTTGAAGACCACTTTGTTGGATTAACACTGAGAAGCGAGCCACTCTCCCTTGCTTCCAAGTGTGAGGCAGGGGTAGGTAGAGGAGCACACATTTCAGAAGGGGAACCTTGTGGTAAAGTTAAATATGAAAACGCATATTCAGGGATGTTGGAAGGAAAGCAGGACAAGCTAGAGGTTGGGGGTGGCAGGTACAGGCATCTAGATGTTGAGTCAATAAGGTTTTTATTATGAATTTTACATTCCATATTGTTTTGAAAATCACAAACATATTATACTTAAGAAAAATATATATTTTACTTCTCTAAGGAAAATTTTCTTACTTAAGGAAATTTACCCTTACCTAGATTTCCTTATTCATATCTTAAATTTTTCTAAGTATAAAATTTGGATTGATGCCCAAAACCTCGAAATCATATAATACATTGATATAAGATATTCTGTTTTCCATTCTGAATTCCTGGTACGAATTCTCATGAAGTTCCACTCCGAATTCTGGATATGAACTCTAATGAAGTTCCACTCCGAATTCTGGATAAAAACTCTAATGGAGTTCCACTCTGAATTATGGGTACGAACTCTCATGATGTTCCAGTTGGAATTATGGATACAAACTCTCATGTAGTTGGACTCCAAACATCTACTTAGTTCGACTCCGAACTCCTACTGAATTCGGCTCTGAACTTCTATGAGTTCGACTCCAAACTTCTATGAGTTCAACTCTGAACATCTATGAGTTCGAATCCGAACTTCAATGAGTTCAACTTAGAAATTATATGAGTTCAACTCCTAACTCTATAAGTTTATATTTTGTATTCTGGTGAAACCAGACTCCGAATTTTATATGAAATTCAGACTCTGGATTTCAAAAAAATTCAAGTTCTAAATTCCTACAAAACAGAATACGAATATATATTTATTATTGACTCTGAATTCATTTTATGATTAGAATCCAAACTTTATTTTTCTTACATTCTGAACTTTATCTTAGCCTATATTCAAAAATTTTATTTTCTTACATTCTGAACATTAGTTTTACTTATTCTTACACTTGTTTCATTACAAAAAGATGACGTTCTTTTAGTTATTGACTAACCGTTTGTTGAGTGACACATGTACTGGTCCCCCCGAAATTCAAGGAGAAATATGACCATTAGAGGAGGGAGCCAACTGTTGGAGCTTCACATATGAATAATACCTCATTTGAAAGTGTTCGAGACTTTTGAAATTTTGGTGATCAGGATTTCCTGAACTGATTTCTTGAGAGAGAGGCTCTTATCAATTCTCAAAGCTTTATGTAGAAAGTTTGAACAGCTTGTTCAAAAATTACATTGTGCAGAATTGATTCGTGCAACTATGATTGTTTCTGATTACAATCGTGGTCTTCTAGGGATAGGAAGACAGAGTTTCCAACACCTTGATGTTGAAGGCTTCCATGCTGAGGAAGACAGAGGTGCTGACTACCTGATAGTTGAGGGCTTGCAGGGATAGCAAGACGGACTCCTATCTTCATATCGAGGGCTTACCCTAGTGTGGGTAAGACATACTTTCTTGAAAGTATAAATCAAGAGACCTCGTTTCCAGGGTTGTTGGATACCCTTCTCTTTGGTTTAAAAGAGTTATTGTTTATTACTTGTAGTTTTACTACTCTGTTTACCCACTGCATTTTGCATTGGTAAGGAAAGTATAACTTTCGTATACTTCCTTACTTGTACTCTGATTTAGTTATATTCTATACACTTTAAGGTAAAATCTTAGCTGTTGTAAACTTTTGTTAAGTTTCATTTCCAGAATCACTTTTCCGGAATCAAGAAAGTCTTTAGAGGTTAGAGGTGTTGAGAATTTTGGTTAACCAAAATTTCTTAAGGGAATTTTTTAATTACAATTCACCCCTCTATTGTATCTGAGAATATAATTCTATTTTGATCCTTTGTTTGGTATAGTAGAGTATATCTTACTCAGACACATACCATCCTAACAATTGGTATCAGAGGTTTTTGATCAATCTGAATTAATATCATGATTAGATTCAGACAATAATTCTCGGATTCACATTTTTCGGATTCATATTTTTCGTAATCTATTTTCTGAAATCATATTTCGGATTCAATTTTTGATTAGAGATAAAAAATTTCTTGCTTATAATATTTTCTATTGTTTACAAACTAGTACTTCTAACAAGTTTGTGTGCCAATGTTTTTCTTAAGAATGGAAGGTTTAAATGTTGGTTCTGTTGAAAACCTAAATCCTACTAGATCACCAATCTTTGATGGTAATGATTATGAATATTGTAGATATCGTATAAAGACTTTCTTTATCAATACAGGGGTAGATAACTTTTTCATGCTAACTGGAGGATATGAAATTCCTGATAAGGAAGTTAGTGCTTTTACTAACCAAGAAATGCATGAATACCAACTCAACTATAAGGTACGCAATACTTTACATTATTCAATGACTAGAAACATATTTATCCAAATCTATTCTTGTTAAACAACTAATTGTATAGGGATGACACTTGAAGTTAAGCATTTTGGACCATCTAAAGTGATTGAGACTAGAAGAGCTATGCTCAGAGCTGAGTATCATGGTTTTAATTTTCCTTATGGAGAACCAATTTTTAAGGTGCAACAGATATTCATGACTATAGTGAATAAATTACAATATATGGGAGAGAAAGGTCTAGATGATGATGCTCTTGTTGAAAATATCATAGATATAATTCCCAATGAGTGGGAATCAAATAGAACTGTTATCGACGAAAACAGAAAGGTTACTCAAATTTCTCTTGATGAACTATTCGGAACTCTTCTTCAACATGAGACAAGAATGAAGAAAGATACTGAAAACATAAAGAAAAACAGTGGGAATGGTTGTGTTTCTTTTACTACAACTTCAAATCACATGAAAGCTAAGACTACTGATAGAGTTACTAGATCCAAGTCTAAGAAGGTTATTATCCAATCTGAATCTACTAAAAGTGAAATATCAGAAAATTAGTTAGATAATCTGGCTCGAAGGATGAAAAAGATAGCTGGACATAGAAATTTCCAATCCATGTATAAGAATAAGGAAAGGAAAGATAAGAAAGATTCAGAAGTCACATGCTATGAATGTAAAAGATCGGGACACATAAGACTGGCTTGTCTTTTTCTTAAAAAGAAAGAAATAAAAGAGAGACATTCTGAAAGAAACATGAAGAAGTTTTACAGAGCCAATGCTAAGAAAGTTCTTAAAGCTAATGAAACTTGGAGTTCCGGTTGTGGTGACTCTTCAGAATGTGAATCTTCAGAATTTGATTAATTAGCTTAGAAGAATATGGGATTCATTGCTGCTACTTCTTTCTCGAATACATGTCTTATGGCCAAGGTACGCCCTGCTGAGGCTTTAACAAATTTGTCTCTTGATAAGAATTACTTTTCTAAAAATAATACTTCTAATGAAGATACATCATCTTCCATAAATTAAGAACCATCATATGAATATGTATCGTGATTTTACATGTTAATTGAAGCAAAAAAATTGTAAAATTTCTAAGAAATTAGACAAGAAAAATACTAGGAAAGAAATTACTACAAAAGAGATTTCATATCTTTCTACAGATCTTAGAGATAAAGAAGAGCTTTTATAAAAACTTTCTAAAGACCTTGAGAAATCAAATTCTATTAAATAAGAGCTTTCTAAAGATCATAGGAATGCTATTTGAAAGATGGAAATTTTTGAGGAAAAATCTAACTCTAAGGAAATGATTCCTGAGGATTGGAATTTAGTCATCAGACTAAAATCTAAAATATTTTCCCTTAAGAAGCTCCCCGCTAAATTTACCTCTGGGAAGGAAAATTTTGACATGATTTATTCTCAAATTAAACCTCAAGGAAACACCACTGGAGTAGGTTATACTCACCAAAAACCGATTTTCAAAAACAACTATTTTGTTCCTTCTAAAGCCCCTTTTTTCACTAAGTGTCAAAGTGGTGGGCATTGGAAGAAAAAATGATCCTTTAATAGAGTTCAATATATTGGGTTTTATAAAGCATATTTTTAAAAACAAATCTGGATTCCCAAAATTTTTTTGACTAATAATTCCGGATCCAAGAAATTCTAGATTCCGAAAACCTAACTTTTTCTTATCTTTAAGAAAATAGGAAAAGTACCAACAACAGTATATTGTACAGGGATAGTGGATGTTCCCGTTATATGACTGGTAACAAAAGCTATTTTGAAATTATTATCAAGAAGAAAGGAGGAAAAGTAACATTCAGAGATAATGCTCAGGGAGAAATTATTGGTATAGGTAACATTGTTCTTCTTGGAAAAACTTTGATTTCAAATGTTTTATTTGTTAAGGGTCTTAAGCACAACCTCATCAGCATAAGTCAATTATGTGATGAAGGATACCTTGTGAATTTTTGGAATGATAAGTGCTTAGTACAAAATTCCAAGGAAGAGTTTATTTTTTCTGACAACATGCAAGATAATGTTTAAAAACTAAACTTAGAAGACCTTAGGATCCAATACATACCTTTCCTTAGTGAAATGGAAGATCATTCTTGGTTATGGAATAGAAGCCTAGGACATTGTAACCATAGGAACTTATGAAAACTTTCTAAGAAATGTTTAGGTAAGGATCTACCTGAGATTAGATTTTATTCTTAAAAAGTTTGTGACCATTGACAATATGGAAAGCAACTTAAATCATGTGTTAAATTAGTTGGTGAAGTCTCAACTACTGATGCATTACAGCAAGTGCACATGGATATTTTTGGTCCAACACAAACTGGAAGCATTGGGGGCAAGTACTATGTATTTGTTTTTATTGATGATTACACTAGATTTACGTCGGTCTATTTTATAGAAAATATGTCTGAAGGTTATTCTTATTTTAAATGTTTTAGAGCCCAAGTCAAAAATGAGAAGAACCTTCCATTGAAAACTATTCATGGTGATCGTGGAGGGGAATTTCAAAATTATGATTTTGAAAATTTTTGTAGTAGATATGGTATTACTCCCAACTTTTCAACACCCATAACACCACAACAAAATGGTGTTGTTGAAAGAAGAAATAGAATTCATCAAGAGATAACTAGAACCATGTTGAGTGAGTATTCTATAGCTAAACATTTTTGGACTGAAGCTGTAAGTATAGCTTGTTATAGATTAAATCATGGTTTGATTAGAACTTTTCTTAATAAAACAACTTATGAGTTATGGAATAGTAGAAAACAAAGAATTTCCTACCTTAAGGTTTTTGGGTGCAAAGTATTTATTCTGAATACTATAGATAACTTACACAAATTCTCACCAAAATATGATGACAAAATTTTCATAGGATACTCCACAACTTCTAAGGCTTATAGAGTTTTCAAAAAAACACTTGTACTGTTGAATAAACAGTACATGTCCAATTTGATGAAACTAATCCCTTTGTTTTCAAACAATCTCAACCTAAATCTTCGGATGTGTTTTCAAAAACTGATTATCAGCCATTGATAGAAAACCCTTCTGATAAGGAAAATGTACAAGAAGATTCTTCTGAAACATTTACCCCAGATGATTTCTTACCCTATGATGATGAACAAGTTTTACAAAACACAAATCAGTTGTTTTGAAAGAATCATCACGGTGATAGAATCATTGGTGATGTCAATCAACCCATTAGGACTAGAAGTTCCTTAAGAAATGAAATATAACATCTAGCATTCCTTTCCCAATTAGAACCAAAAAGAACTGATGAAGCTTTAGGTGATGATGATTGGATAAAATCCATGAAAGATGAACAAAATGAATTCGAAAGGAATAATGTCTGGACCATGGTTCAAAGACCTAAGGAAAATTCTGTTATTGGAGTAAAATGGGTCCTCAGAAATAAGTGTGATGAAAATGGATTCATTGTAACAAATAAATCTAGATTGGTTGCTAAAGGCTATAATCAACAAGAAAGAATAGGCTATGAATAAACCTATGCTCTAGTAGCTAGACTTGAATCTATTCGTATTTTACTTTCCTTTCCATCATTTTTCAATTTTAATATTTTTCAAATGGATGTAAAATGTGATATTCATAACGGTTATGTTCAAGAGGAATTTGTTGTTGAACAAATTCCCTGCTTTGAAGATAAAGAACATCCTAATCATGTTTTTATACTTACTAAATCTTTGTATGGCCTTTAAAAAGCCCCACGATCTTGGTATGATAGAATTACATGTTTTTTTGCTTCAAAATAACTATGTTAAGGGAAATGCATATCCAACTCTTTCTATAAAGAAAGATAAGAAAAATGTTTTGATTGTTCAAATTTATGTTGATGCCAATATATTTGGTTCAACTCAGGAATCATTAACTGATTCCTTTATGGATCTAATAAAATCTGAGTTTGAAATGAGTATGATGGGTGAGTTAACATTTTTCCTTGGTTTTCAAATTTCTCAAAAACCAGAAGGAATATACATATCCCAACATAAGTATATTAAATATGTTCTTAAAAATTATGGATATGACAACACTATGACTATAAGTACTCCTATTGGTACCTCAAACACACTTTATCTTGATGAAGCTGGGAAACCAGTAGATCAAAAATATTTTAGAGGTATGATAGGAATTTAACTTTACATGACTTCTAGTTGACCAGACATGATGTTTTCAGTGTTCTTATGTGCAAGATAACAATCCAATCATAAGGAATCTCATTTAAAGGCAGTGAAAATAATTTTTCACTACTTAAAGAGAACCATGGATTTAGGACTATTTTATACTTCTGGAAATTATTTTGTTTTAAAAAGTTTTTCAGATGATGACTTTTGTAGATGTAGAATGGATAGAAAGAGTACATCCAGAACATGTCATTTATTAGGAGATTCATTAGTTTCATGGTCTTTAAAGAAGAAAAACTCAATAGCACTATCCACTGTTGAAGCTGAATATGTAGTAGCTGGAATTTGTTGTGATCAAGTGTTGTGGATGCCACACACACTCACATACTATGGTTTGAGTTTTACTAAGACTCAAATTTTGTGTGATAACACAAGTTCCATTACCCTTAGTAAGAACCCTGCACATCTCTCTCGTGCAAAGCACATAGATATTAGGCATCACTTTCTTAGGGATCACACATAAAAATGAGATATCATTCTTCAATTTATCGGAATGTAAGATCAACATGCTGACATTTCCACAAAATCTTTACCCTCCAATAGACTTGAATACATTAAACAGAAGTTAAGAATGATAACCGTAAGGTAATCTTCCTTCAATAACTTTTTGTTGAAACATCCTCCTTACACTAATAAACTCCTTTTCATAGGGGGGTACATCTGTTATTCAAGCTTTTCATATTTTTCTTAATGATATTTTCATGATTTTCGTAATGATGTTTTTCATATTTCTTATAGTTATGTTTTGAAAAATAATTTCATAATGATGTTTTCAGACTGAAAGTTTATGTAATGAAGTTTTCGTACTAAGAATTTTCGTAATGATGTTTTCAGACAAAAAATTTTCATAATGATGTTTTCGTACTGAGAATTTTTGTAATGAAGTTTTTGTACTGAAAATTTTCGTAATGAAGTTTTTGTACTGAAAATTTTTGTAATGAAGTTTTCGTACTGAGAATTTTCGTAATGAATTTTTCATTTTGAGAATTTCCTAATGAAATTGTCATACATGAATTTTCGTAATGATTTTTTCGTATTGGAAATTTTCATAATGAAATTTTCATACTGGAAATTTTTGTGATGAGAATTTTCCATACTCAGGATTTTCATAAAGAAAACTTTTCATACTCAAGATTTTCGTAGTGAGTTTTCTGTAGTGAAGTTTTTGTAGTCAAATTTTTTCCAGAAGAATATTACCAATTACGAATAATTTTCCTACCCAAATCCAAAAGGTATGACTTCCTTACTCAAGTTTTTGTAGTCATGCTTAGTTTCTGGTAGTTTCTTTTTCTTTTGAAATTCCTCGGATTCATTTTTTCATAAATCCAAATTTTTTTTAAAACCTCAAAAAGTCATATTCAAAATTTCTTTGTGGGTATGATTTCCACCGTCTGATCAGATCAGAGAAATTTTCAACCGTTAGATTGGTTTTGGAAGTTTAAAGTGCTCCTCTATTCTGAATTTTTGTAGAATCCACTTCCTAAGATTTGTCTTCTACGAAGCCAATCTCAAAATGCTTAGTCTACAGGGAAACATTAGCCCATCAGGAATTGTTTCAGTGAGTATGATTCCCTAATTAATATGAATATCAAACTCAATGTTTGGGATGATTTTTGTGTATAGAAACCAAAGGATCAGGATGTTTTTTATACTGATTTTCTTATAGAATTTTATGAGTCTCTTTCCTTCTATAAAGAAGATGGGAGAGACAAATTTTCATTCAAGTCTTATGGGAATACATACAAGCTTTCTTACACCAAGGATGAAAACATGGAAGGCTTATCATATGATGGTGTAGAAGAATTTTGTTCACATAAGCTACCAAATGTGCAAGGATGTTTTAGCAAAGTGAAGGAAATGAAATTCCATGGACTCAAAGATGACAAAACAGAAAATATTTCTCATCTCTCCACCAACAACTGGATTCTCTAGTTGTGGGTTCAAGGGTGTTTCGTTCTAAGAAGAGGTGATAAGGATTACCTAAAGAAAACTGATATCTAAATCATATATTTCTTGGTAAATATAAGGAAGATCAATCTGATGAGGCACGTTCTTATTACATTTCTAATATCAAGAATGGAACATTGAAGGCTCAAATTATTATACATCCTACTCTTATATCCACGCTCATTATTCACTGTCCTGATTCTTTCAAGGTTGCTTTCTCATCCAAGACGAGAATTTGTAAGATAATGCTGATAAGTGATGACACCTTAAAGAGGATGAAAGCCATTTTTTCAAAAGAATCAATTGCATTTTACGATCTACCAGAGGAGGAGGCAGAATCCACTCCGAAAAATTTGGAGATGGTTGATTTAGTAAAGAAGGTTGGTAAAAAGAGGAAATTAAAAGAACTGGCTGCTAAAGACAAGACTCCTAAAGCCAAGGAAACCCAATCTGCACCTCCCAAGCCAAGAAAACAAAAAGAATATCCAGATGAAGTGGTTCCTATGTGGTGGTAAAATAAGGAGAAGAGTAAGGAAGGGGAACCCCAGTTCTGATTAGACCCTTATGAAGAAAAATCCATAAGGGAGAAGATGGCCGAATACCTTGAGAAGGTATAAAAAAGGAAGAATATGAAGAAGAAGATGTATGATGTTGAGGTTGTACAATATCTGTTGAGAGATACAGAAGTAGATTCTATGAAGATTCCCATTCTGGAATCTTTTGATGTTCAACCATTACTGGAGACCCCTGAAAAGAACTACTTCACTCCAGAAAAGTCTAAAGGGAAACAAGTTGTTGAAGAAGTAGAGAAACGAGTTGGTGAATAAGTAGAGGAAGAATTTGTTGAAAGAGTAGAAGAAGAATAGGAAGTAGAGTAAGAAGAAGAAGTAGAAGAATGAAGTGGTGATCTAGATGACTTGATTAAACAAGTTGATGATTATCAAGAAAAGGCCGAATCCTCAAAGCTTTTCACTCTGTGAAAGGGATATGAAAAAGATCGTAACAAAGATTATGACAAGGAAAAGAAAAAGAAAACAAATTATCTGAGGAAGAAAGCTATGATAAGAACATTCTTGAAGAAGGAGAAGATAAGGAGAAACCAGATGAAGATAAGATTGTTCAAGTATCTGAAAGCGAGGAAGAATATCCTGATGAGGGAGTTCCAAAAGATGATAAGGGGAAGCAAGTGCTTATTGACCCCCCCAAAAAAGATATCATTAAGAAGAAAGATGATGGTGGTTCTTCTAAAAGAAATATGGTGGAAATTGAAGAAGAACAATCCCCAAGCAAGGTGTCTGATTCAGAATCATTAGCATTGGGTCATGATTTTGTTGTTGTGTCTTTGAATAAATTGGTGGATACAATTCTGATCCTTCCCACCATAGACTCCAGGTGCCAGATGCTTCAACATAGTTGGAATCAGAAGTCATAATCGTTATCTATGTTGATGGATAAGTGTGTGAAGATTGAGGCTGAGCATAGACATTTCCTTATCAATTATGATGTTCACAGAAAATCATGCAGAAAAATAACTTTATAGTCAAATAAAGTTGATGATTACTTGGCTGAGTTTGATCATTTTCAGAATGATGTAAAATATGATTTTGATACTGAGGATGTCAAGATAAAGAATATTCAGGATAAGCTGACCCTTGAGAAAAATTCTCGGCATCAACAGGTCAAAGA
Source organism: Viscum album (assembly GCA_963277665.1). NCBI lineage: Eukaryota > Viridiplantae > Streptophyta > Magnoliopsida > Santalales > Viscaceae > Viscum > Viscum album. The sequence goes on from OY728145.1 coordinate 1,330,238,627, forward strand.
TCTGAATGGGAAGCTTAACTCAGTTGCTGAAAAATGGAAAGGGGAAAGAGATATCCGGATTGAGATCAAAGAGAAGCTGGAAAAGAAAGATGAATTACTAATGATGCAGGAAGAGGCCATGAAGGCTCATGAAAAGGTCCTCAAATCTCAAAAAGAAAGGATCAAAGCTTTGGATAAGAAAGCTGAGAAGGATCAAAAAGAATTGAAGAAGCTAAAAACCTTGTTGAAGAAGTTAATCCCCAAGGAAAAGGAAGACAAATAGACCAATCCTATTTTTTTTGTAATGTATGTCCTTGTTAAAATTCATTCAACTCTAATGAAATCATTGGTTGGTTCTATCTTGTGTTGTTATATACTAATGGTTGAGGTACATTATCTCTTTTCCATTCCCTTAAATTCTTTTTGAAAATCACAAAGCGGGTGAAAGAAAAAGAACTACTCAAAAGGGGGAGAAGGAAGAAATAAAAAATGGAGGAGAAAAATTTCTAAGCTAGGAAAAACTATCCTTAAGTAAGGGGTAGTTTCTAATTAAGAATTTTTTCATACTCATGATAATGAAAACCCTATTCTCGAAATCAATAATACAATCCTTATAGTTCCAAATCCTAAGGGAGAGTTAGTTGTATTCACTATCATCTATGAAGAAAAGGGGATAAGTTTTAATTTCACAGTCTAAAGAAATTTTTTCTAAGTCCTTATATTCTTTTTTGAAAGGTTGTTTGTGCTTTCCAAAAATAGGGAGATTTTTGATTCAATAAGGTTTTCCTTATGACTTTTCCATTCCTTCTTGTTTTGAAAATAAAAAAAACCTTATACTTAAGAAAATCTATATTTTACTTCTCTAAGGAAAATTTTCGTCCTTGAAGAAATTTACCCTTACCTATATTTCCTTATTCATATCATAAATTTGTCTAAGTATAAAATTTTGATTGAAGTCCAAAACCTCGGAATCATATAATACTTTGATATAAGATATTCTATTTTCCATTCCGAATTCCGGGTATGAATTCTCATGATGTTCCACTCTGAATCCTGGATATGAACTCTAATGAAGTCCCACTCTAAATTCTGGATACAGACTCTAATAGAGTTCCACTACAAATTTTGGATACGAACTCTCATGAAGTTCCACTCCAAATTCTGGATACGAACACTCATGTAGTTTGACTCTGAACGTCTAATTAGTTCGACTCCGAACTCCTACTAAGCTCAACTCCGATCTTTTATGAGTTTGACTCTGAACTTCTATGAGTACGACTCTGTTCTTCTATGAGTTCAATTCCAATATTCTATGAGTTCGAATCCAAACTTCTATGAGTTTGAATCCAAACTCTGTATTTCAGATTCTGAATTCTGGTGAAACCAGACACCAAATTTTCTTAGAAATTCAGACTCTGGATTTCTACAGAATTCAGGTTCCGAATTCCTACAAAAAAGAATCTGAATATCTCTTTATTATTTACACCGAATTCATATTTGGTGTAGACTCTGATCTTTAATTTTTTGTACATTCTTAACATTATATTAACCTATATTCCGAACTTTTATTTTCATACATTATGAACTTTAGTTTTACTTATGCTTACACTTGTTTCATTACAAAATGTTGTCGTGCTTTCAGTTATGGGCTAACCATTGGTTGAGTGAAATGTGTACAGGTCCCTCTAAAATTCAAGGAGAAATATGACCATTGGAGGAGGAAGCCAACCATTGGAGCTTCACCTATAAATTGGAGCTCATTTGAAAGTGTTTGAGACTTTTAGAATTTTGGTGATCAGAATTTCTTGAAGTGATTTCTAGAGAGAGGGGCTCTTATCAACTATCAAAGCTTCGTACAGAAAGTTTGAACAGCTTGTTAAAACTTTTCCTTGTGTAGACTTTCTCCATGCGACTCCGATTTTTTCTGATTACAATTGAGGTCTTCCGGGGATAGGAAGACAGAGGTTCCGACATATTGAAGTTGAGGGCCTCCTTGCTGAGGAAGACAGAGGTGCCGACTACCTGATAGTTGAGAGCTTGCATGGATAGCAAGATAGAATCTGATCTTCGTATCGAGGACTTACCCAGGTGTGGGTAAGATAGACTTTCTTGAAAGTATAAATCAAGATACCTCTTATCCAGGGTTGTTGGATAACCTTATCTTTTGGTTAAAAGAGTTATTATTTGTTACAAGTAGTTTTACTACTCTGTTTTTCCGCTTCATTTTTCATTGGTAAGGAAAGTATAACTTTCTTATGCCTCCTTACATGTACTCATATTTAGTTAGATTCTATACGCTTTAAGGTAGAATCTTATCTGGTGTAAACTTTTGTTAAGTTTTATTTCCGGAATCAATTTTTCGGAATCAACCAAGTCTTTAGAGCTTAGAGGTGTTGTGAATTTTGGTTTTCCAAAATTTCCTAAGGGAAATTTTTAAGTACAATTCACACCCCCCTCTTGTATCTGAGAATCTCATTCTATTTAGATCCTACGTTTGGTATAGTAGAGTATATCATACTCAGACACATACCATCCTAACACTAGACTCTCCAAGCACAAAGTGAAGCATATACTCCTCCAGACGTAGACCATGTGACAGTACTAAAAAGAGAAAGGGAGTATCTACGAAGCTAGACTGTGGGGTTAAGAGGCCCCTTGGAATGAAAGGGACCATATCCTTGCAAACCATCGGGTCACCCTTGGAATATGATTCACACATCGAAGCATGATGTTCCAAGGTTCAAAACATATATCCTTCGATCAAGATGTTCAATGATGTTTTAGGTTCAGAACATGTATCCCTTAGATATGGGTCCTAGTCCTCCTTCCAATTTCGTTTAAAAGAGGATAATTATTATAAATTGAAACTTGATTATATCCTATATAGGATTCATTAGATAAGATTTTTGAATTTTATCTAGAACTATGTGCAATGTTTTTATTTGAAAATTTCTAACGTAAATATTTCTGCTTGATTGAGTTTGTAGCTTCTAGGTGTCATAATTTATACCTCTATTATTATTTGTTGTACATTTATCTATTTCAATTTTATAAATTGTAAATTATTTACATTCATGAGTGGGATAAAATTATAAGTTTGATTTCAATATCATTTCATACCCTCTTAAATCTACTATCTATGATAGTAATATTATCATTACATTTTTTGTGAAATATAACTACAACACAAATGAATGAATCATAAATAAAGATTTCATTTATTTTAAAATCACTATACATTTTAAAACAATTATACCTATTATCTCATTTATCTACTACTAAGTGATTCGATATGAACCATATCTTTTTGTTATGTTAATAATTTATTCAATGGATCCATTATTTTAACCCTCTATAACCACCCAAAATATATGTATATCCCCTCATTCTGTGATCTCTTAAATTATATAGTTCATGTGAAGGGTCTATTTAGTTCTTTTAGCAGACAAGGGTTCTATGTCCTGTGGAATAGTTCAATTTTTTTCACAGTAATGATCAATTTCCCCCATAATGGTAGGAACCACCCCATGTTTAGTAATGAACTTTTTAATCAAAACATCTTACTTCACAACAGTGGATGTTGTAATATACTCTACCTTAATTTATTTGTATATGTTTTATTGTTTTTAATTCATTCAACAGGTATATACACCTCATATGAAAAATGTTAATCCATATTAAGATCTCAAATATGCATTGTTGGATTAGAAGTTAGCATCAGTTTAGTCCCTTACAGTGAGATCATCCTCACATCTATATACCAATAACATATCCTTACTGCTTCTTAATTACTTAAGGATGTTCTTAATAGCATTCCATTTACTCTCTCTAGGATTGTATTATTTTCTAAAAGTTATGATCTATTCATATGTTTTATATGGTTGAGTATATAGTATGGCATATAGGATAGATCCTATGGAATACACATAAGGAAGCATATTTATCCTTTACTAATTTTTGTGTGGATCATGAAAATTCCTAAGGTTTATATATTTAAACCCTATTAATGATTGCTTCTTAGAGTTCTCCATCTTAAAACATTTTATAATGTTACTAATTTCTATGTTTTGAATCATGTGAAAAAAAAATTGTACCTATATCTATATATCTTAATACTAAGCGTATTAGTTTCTTCACCAATGTCTTTCATGAAGAATCATTATCCAAACCATATCTTTGTAGAATGTAAATTAAGGATATCATTTATGACAAGTAGTATATCATCTACAGACAATATTATAAAACTCCACCACACTCCCACTAATAATATTTTTCCACAAGAATCATATGGGAGTTCAAAAAAATGGTTTGTATCATGTAAACACCCTATAGTAAATTTATATTATGTAAAGTGGTTTTTACATCCATTAGATATATCTCACAATCATAATCAGATGTTATGGAAGGAAAAATCTTAATATACTTTATCATCACTACCTTTGAAAAGGTTTCAACATAGTGAATACTAAAGTTACCAATGGATCAATTGTGATTTTATCAATAATAAAGGCAACCATAATTAATGATATTTTGTCAATAAGTGTTTATAATAGTCTATGAAATGAAATGAGGAGAATCCTAGATAAATGTAAAAGTAAATTCTACTGCTACATGGAATATATAGATGGATAGGCTCAAAGAGAATCACTACATTTTTATGATATGTGAACATATATTCATTTCCATGTCAATTTATGATGATATAGAAGTGTTTTATGTATCATTTTATTGAATTTGGAGGAATAATTCAATAGGGGGTATTGTAGATCTAATGATAAAAGGGGAAGAGATGTCTGGAATTATAAGAAACCATCCATGGAGTGATAAGAAAACAGAAAAATAAATTAGGCGAAGGATAAACTTAATGATGATGATTTGAATATAAATTCTACTAGTCCCATAATGTGACATAAATAAATTATTTTTTATATTTTGGGAAAGCATTAATTAATATATTTGTAATGCACCAATCTCGCACTCCCAGATCTAATGTTCAAAACAAATAATTTACATACTAACATTGATACCAACTATTCCCATACATAATTACCCTATAATTACATTACTTTAATAATATATTACATTACATAAACTCTTAAGACCATATAGGTTTATATATTTAGATAATTTGGACACATCTTAAACAAATAGACCTCATTCCTTTCTCAACTGATGTATTTTTTTCCCATTGTACAAGAAACTACATAATCCATAGTATGTCTTCAATGTCTACCATAAATTCTCCCCAAATGATACAATTTTAGAAATATCATCTGTAATAAATTTCATCATAACATAAGTAAATATAATCATAATATTTTTTTGAGTTTAAATGATAAGTAATTGAAAAATATAACCGAAGGTGTAAAATAATAACCAAGGAATTTAAAAAAAATTCTGAGTAAATATTCCAAATAATTTCAAAAGAAACTAAAACATAAATAATTAATATCCATTAAATTAAATTAAAATATGTATAAAAATAGTTATTAATCTCATATTTATGTAATGAACAATGTCAAATGATATGAACATGTTCTCAATGCCTTATGTAGAGACACTATACTGATATGGGAATATGTATACATGAAAACCCAAGTAGATTTATCTCATGAGACCTGTTGATGAATCTAGGGGATATATAATTATAAATCCCACCCAAAACATTTATATATCCAGTTTATTAACCATTGGAGTTAAAAATATATTTCATATTGTTCCCTAAAGATCCTCTAGATGAATAAAATCATGTATATCCATATAATTAAGAATATGGAATGTCAAAACATAATAAACATGTGTTAGTAGTTAATAATAATTGAGAATGTCAATACCTTTCAACATTTAAATAAAAGGGGTGACATGATTATAACCTGTCCTATGGAAGAATTTGTATGGTTAATTAATACATAGTCAACATGCCCATAAACATCTGTATTATAGTAACAGCATATAAAATGCCACTAATTTTCCCTAATTCCAATAAATAAAAATAACATGATCACAACCCATACAAATAAATAATATTCATGGTTGAAAAATAACATAACCACCTTGAAACCAGTGATAAATATAATCAGGTTGTTATAAATTAAAAACACCCCCATAAAAATAATTCTTTGAATGGTATCACATAGTAAGGGATCAAGAATCAAATTGTATGGCATTATGAGTTCAATCCCTAAAATGATATATATATATATTTATATTAGTGGATAAATAAGGAACTAAAAACCCCATTAGGGTAAATATGTTTTAAATGTATATGTTAAATCACTGTTAAAACATAACATATATTTTTGAAAATATTTGTATCATTGATGTGAAATACAAATTTACAAGGTGTACTCAAAGGTAAATTTTAAAAAGATGATTTTAAAGATTTATAAAACCTATATATTTTAAAATGAATCTCCAATAATGGATCATTGAAAATATATAAACTTTATCTTGAATAAATGAGGAGGGGAAGGAAAACATATGAAAGCAAAATGAAAATCCCTTTTTCTTATTTTCAAAATAAATTTGTTAAAAACTCACATTGTAAGAAGAGTTACAAAAAATTTATTTTTATCTAAATATATTAATCCTCATAGTGGTATAGAAATTTAAATATATTTAAATATTTTTGTATCGGAATGAATGAATGGAATAAATTAGTTCATGATAAACAATACAACTCAAGGAAAATAGACTTCAGTTACCAAAATCCCTTATGTGGGTTATAATCCATAAAGTATAAAATACTTCATGAAAGGATGTTATGTGGTAGAATATGAATAACTAAAATAATTTACAATGTTATTAATTTGTATAATTTATCCAAATTTTATGAAATATGTACAAGAGAAATGATTATAACTCAATTAATTAAAATTGAGTTACCAAGAATCCTATGATAAGGGTAACACTTGAGTAAAAAGGAATTTAATGAAATGAACGTGATTTTTTATATTTTATTAAATAAATTAAAAGGATATAATGTGCATAAAATTAATGAGACAATAGATAAATATTACAACATACAAATGAATAATTGTGAATAACATATAACATTTTTCAAAGAATCATAATTGAGACCAAGAAAACCATTACGACTTGAGTACCATTTTAATCAAACCTATTAAAATATAGGGCTTTCAATTGAAATTAAAATACCCTTATTAAGATATTGTTGATGATATTTTTTTAAAATAAGTAATATATGAAAAAAAATAAATGAAATTAGGTGCATAATAACAAACATAACTAAAATAGATTAATTTGAGATAAAAACCCTTACCTAGGACCTGAGTCATTCTAATGTAACAAAAAACATCCTAAATAAATAAATATAAATATTTAAATATATTTACAAGAACATTATTCATAACTATTAAAATTTATGATCCTATTTTAGAGTCATACACTATATATTTATTAGTTAGTTATTACAAATTTTTAACACCGGTTGTAAGTAATCTTAATTGATTGATATAGTTTCATAAAAGCAGTGTTGGTATCAAATATTTTTTTTAAATAACATAACTAATTAATAATAAAAAATAATTTAATTGATGTTACAAGATATTTTATAAATCTATAATTTAATATCATGGATGTTTTGGTCATTGTCCCCAATGCTTAACTCCTCGATGAGCATGTTTGTTTGATTCTTAATAAACAAAAGGTGTTATCTTAATTAATGAGGTAAATGATGATATAACATTTCTTGAACCATGAAAACATTATTCAATAATTTATATGATATTATAGGAGTAAATAATGTATCATATTCATCCATGGTATATATGAATAGTATTGTTCTCGTATATGGTTAAACTGACAAAAATATGAGCCAACCATGATTAATAGATTATTTTGAGGTGATTTAGTTGTAAAATCATTATACCATAATAATAATGATCATAGTTTGTGATTATAAGATCTATATATAAAAATTTTAAAATTATTAAAATTACTATTTATTTTATAAAAAACATTACTTAGAAATAAGAGATCATTTTCCTCTTACGACACTCATATTAAATGATTGAATTAACAATCTTTGTTTTTTGATTATATAATTAATATTTTCTAATTTTTTATAAAATAACCTCAATGATATCATAAAAACCATATTTATACATTAAATTCCTTATCATGACTAGCAATTTAAGGAAATGATGAAAATAAAACAGAAATTCAATCATTCTATGGTGGCTGTAGTCTACACATACACATGTTTAATGATTTTGTTTTCCATAGAATTAGATAATTGTATAATATGTTTTATAATTTAACAATATAAAATATACTATAGATAGTATAATTATATATTAAACTCAAAATTATTACAATAAATGTATGATAAATAAAGAAAATAAAAAATATTGCTTCGTGGATGCATTAGTCTGCACAAGGCACGAATGATGTTTTCATTTTTATTGACAGAAAAAAGAAAAATGTAATTAATTATTATTACTAGTGAATAATAAAATAAATTATATAATCATTATTTATATAATTAAATAGGTATTTTAAAAATAAAATTTAAAATTTAAAATATTAAAAATTGAAGTTAAGTAAAAATGACTACATGTCTTGAGAACATTGAGATACCCTTTTAAGATCCCTTGGAAATAGATGGTATATGACAATATATTGTGACTAAAATCTCCATAGAGTGAAATATTTTAATATGGGAAGTTAAAGGGTAGGTTTTTGGAATAAAAAATACTTTTTAGGAGTGTGTTTAATGGGTGGTGAGTGGACCCTTTTATAACCAGTTCGAATTGAATTTTTGTAAATATTTCAACTTAATTTAATGAGATCACATGTTAAACCTATCAAATGGATCCCAAATTGATAAATAATGTACTGGGGACGTAATAAGGTCTATAAAACCCCCATAAAATCAATTTGTTTTTACCTTTTTTATCTTTTTTCAATCCTTTTACCCCTTAACTTAATACATTTATAATTTTAGATTTTATTATGGTAACTTGTTCTAGCCTAAGGTAACATTTTAATTATTCCTAAAAATAATTTAATAATTATTAGATAATTTTGTCCCACTAAATCTAAAATGGAAATAATTTAATTTCTTCTAATTTAAAAAATTGATTGAAATTAATTTTAAATTAAAAGTTATAGTGTATTAAAATTAAATTTTGAGATATTATTCCTTATTCAAAAAAAATTATTTTGTAAATTAAAACCAAAATTTTTAAAATTATAATTTTAATTTCGAAAATCATATTTTTTATGGATAATTTTTTTATAAATTAAAATTCCATACTTATATACTAATAATTTCATAAAATCTATTCTATTTTACAACTAATATTTTACCGTATTCATGAAAAATAACACTTTTCTGGAACATCCCAAAAATTCATCATTATCCTTTATTGTAATTATTTTCGCAAAAAGATTCCATTGTTAAAATTAAATTTTTAAATTTTTAAAATTTAACTTTTAGTTAAAAAGGTGAGATATAAAGAAAAACTGTTAATTGTGAGAAAATATCATTTTCGAATATTACCCATTCTAATTCATATTTCATACTATTTAATAATTAATTATAATTTACATTTTATTCATATATAATATATTTATCATAATTAATCATATATTTTTTGAGATATAAATTCATATCATATAAAAAATTATAAATTTTTTTTTTGAAAAATAAATGATATTTTTAATCATTTTAGATAAACTAATTTAATTTTACTCATATTAAAATTAACCTTTATAATATATATATATAATTAGTTAATACTACTCATTCATACTAATTCAATGACTATGTTTTAATGATCATACTGGAATATTAATATTTTATCTATATATATTTTAATTCCATTTAAGTTCATTGTATCAATTTGAGAAATATATTAAACACATTTGGATGATTTAAAATAATTGATCTATAAAAATTTTATGGAGTTACATTCTCCCCCTTAAATAAATATTGTCCATATAGTTTAAATCATAATGTCAAATTAATTTCTATAGGGAACTCTTAATTAACTATGCACTGTTAGATGATCATTTTATTATTTAGGATATGGAATGATATATATCTATATAAAAAATTATTATAAGAACATTATAAAGGGTACTAAACCATAACTAATTTCACATTAAGTTGGATTATGGTGAGAATTTATAAATCAAAAGGGAATAACTTCCCACAAAACATGATAATGATTTATATAATAATATATATTTCACTAGTATGGGATCCCATACCCCTTATTTTTTTTTGATATTTTGAGGGGTGAATCTTTCAGGTTTCTTTACTTTAGACCACATTGATCCCTTAGGATCCCGTTTTCATTAATAAATTCTTTTAGGAATATTTATATATTATAATCATAACACTATGATTTTTTATTTATATCACTATATCTAGTAAATGGTGAAAACATACATGATATAGGAAATAATGAAATTATGAATGAAAATTAACTAACCACTACATTAGTATTTGTATCATATGATTTTCTTTGTTCACATGGTTGTTTTTGACTATTTGTATCATTGTTCCTTAGATTGAGACATTTATTATCATAATAAATAACACTATTTAATTAATGAACTAGATTTTTAGCTTTTTTTCCCAAACAATTATGAATCTAATGGGATTTATCACCAAATTTAAATAATTTATATATCCCTTTCAGTAAATTTCCTCTATTTTTCTTCCCATATTCTTAGTATATATGAAACTCATTCCATTATCCTTCATTATCTTCATCACTTTATCATCCATGAGACACCATAATTATCTTCTTTAGTTCTTTTATGACTATGAGTATGTTAACATTGTTAATATTATTTCCAGACATCTAGTTTTTCATAATCCTATGCATTATCACTCTAGATACTATTCTAATGGGTTGTTCATTTGTATAGATTCCACATTGTCCTTGAAATCCAATGTTGACTTGGTTACTTCATGATTCAGCCATTACTAAATCCAAATGACTTAACTTGAGTAAATATCATTATAAAATATCTATAATAAATAAATAGAGTAAAATTGTACCTTAATGTGTCTCACTTCATAACAATTTCATGTTAGCCTATAGTTCGTAAAACACAACTTGTATCAAAATAAGTTTTGTGTATATCACTATTAATTTAACATATATCATTATTGGATAAACATTATGTAAATTGAGTTGGGTTGTATTATAAATCTTAACCTAATAATCAAACTCAAAGTAATTCATTATCCAAGAAATAACATATCGATTAATATGTACATTAACTTGTGAATCACTTTGTTTCCATCTATATTATCCATTTTCAATTTTTGTTAGGTTTTCTATCCTAAACATATTCAAAACCATTATAATGGTTCTCAAAGTTAATGTGAATTGACCAAATAATATCACATAGGAGTGTCAATCCATGAATGCATTTAAAATCCTTTTTCATAAACTATGGGACGATCGTGTTAACACCCAATCCACTGGTTTCAAGGTTATTACCCCTAGCTACATCTGTTCGAGATCCCAGATAAATTTTCTCTATCTAGATAGGGATTTAATTACTAAAAGAACCAAAAAATATATAATTTTACAAACCATTATGATTCTATGTTATAAAAATTATTATCATTTAAAATTATCCTTGGGATTTTTAATAAAGTTCTATTATCTAAATTCCAAAATAAAATGTGAATTATTACCTTAAATTTAAATAATATACCAACATAATGGGTTATCAATACCATTAAAATTATGATCATCCCTGACTTAAAAACTCTTAAATTATCCTAAAAATAATTATAAACTCCAAATCTATATAAAACCAACTCTGATACCAACTAATGTTCCAAGACCCAAACTCGTGTTTTTGGTTTAATAAACAGAAACATTATTTACTGTCCTCAATACTAACTATATATTCCCAAACAAAATTATCCCAAACAAACATTCATTAAATAAAATATTACATTACATTCATTTTCAAGACCTTTTAGGTATAGAAATTTCTAGAATTTAGACATGGAATAATCAAGAAAATATCATGTCTTTCTCAAATGTAGTATTTTTTCCATTATATAGGAAACTAATTAATACATTGTAATTATTGAATTTCTCCAATAAATTATACACACATGAAATATATTTAATCATATAAAGTGTACTTATTTTATTCATAACCATGGGAAATAGAAATATAATAAAGGGTGAGCTCAAATGCTCAGTAAGGGGAACATATTGCTGGAGACTTCAAAAATAGAAGTATGGAATACATAATATGTAAGGAGTAAATAAAATGAATAATTCTATAAAAATATATAATGTTAATCATGTTATATCCGTGAAAATAATTGAAAACATGGATAATACCAATTAATGATCTAAAGCTAATGTAATGTACAATGTTAAACATTAAAAACAAGTTTGAAAGTCCTTATGTTGTGGTACTATACTGATATGGGTATGGGTATGCACCAAAACCCAAGATGTTTTTCCTCGTCAAACCTATTAACACATTAAGGGGATACATAATTTTGGGCCCTACCAATCACTTGTTTATTTCTAATTTATTCATAATAATAGTCAAAAATACAGTTCATATAGCTCCATAAGTAATATCCTATAAATGAAAACACAGTTATACATACAATTAAGAATATAGAATTTCACTACATAATAAACATTTTTTAGAAGTTAATAATCATTAATAATTTCAATACATTTACCCATCTAATAGATGGGACAATATGACCATAACCCATCTATACTAAGAAGTTTGATGGTTAAACAATACATTGTCAACATTCCCATAAAATAAATATTGGAATAACAACAAACATATATAGACATAGGCTTAACATACATTGATATCACATCATATTAGATGAAAATTCCTCACATTAAAAAACACAAGTTAGGGATCATGGTAGTTTAAGTGGGTCTAGAATCCTGGAACATATTTTTCTACTTTGTTGAAATATATTCTATATATTCTTCTAATATCTTCTCCTTTATTAATCTTACTTAAAACATTTATTCATAACCTAAAGAAAGGAACATAAGAAATGTGTTAGATTGATTGCTTAATAAGGGTAACTGAAGGAAATACATAATCATAACATGAATATAAGGAAATGGGAACATGAGAATAACATTTCATGATCATAACCTACATAAAATATCATAATAATTTGACACTGAATAAGTATTGTAAATTCATAAGACCTGAAATCATAAGATACATAATAACATGAAAAATTTTATAATATCAAGTACATAATTCAAAGAATATTTGGTAGATGAATAAACACATAACATCATTCCCAATAATTAAATGTGCATTCTAAAAACATAATAAGGAAATTAATTTTACTACAACTACTGGGTGGGGAAAAACATTATCCCAAGTCATAGACATTTTCTTATAATGTATTGGGATTCCTTATCTTTCGAAAGTAGATCATGTTTCCCCATCATCCCATAGTGGATCAGGTTTCTCCATCTTCCAATAGTGGATCAAGTTTCACTATCTTCCTATAGTGGATTAATCCTATCACATTGATTCCATTAATTGTCTCATGATATGTAAATATTTAACCAATGAATTTTATAGAGATATAGGTACCACCCATCACCTAAAATCATGTATACATGTTCTACAAGATAATAAAACATTCATCATATCATGAACAATAAAAAAATATTGGTTTCCAAAACATCACATCATAACCCATGAAATGAATTGGGTATTATAAACATTTATTCATATCATTACTTATGGAAAAGTGATAGGTCTAATTATTATTTCATCAAAGCATAACTCACGAAAAGAAGCTGGTTTCAAGAGAATATAACTCATGGAAGAGAAACAGGTTTTATAAAAACCATTGCATAAAACATAAACAACTTAAGAAATAATATGAATGGTATTATTTGATCATATCCACAGTAAATCCTAACTACAACAAATTATGTCATCTTATAAGGAGAAATATTTTTAAATATCGTATGAAACATTGGATAAGTAAAATTTGTTATTTTTGAAAATAATTTTTGTAAAACACTTTCAATATCTATTTCTTATAAATAAATATTTACAATTTAATTTAAAAAATTTATTGGTGAAAATATGTAATCCTCTATGAAAAATTGTTTTTTAAAAATAAATAATTTTGAAAACCTTTTTCTATAAAAATAGATTTGAAGACTAATAAAGGAATATTGAAAATATTTATAATTACTTTAACATTAAAAATACGTTGAAAAATTATAAAGAAATATTGAAAATATTTAGAAAATATTTTTCCTTGAAAACATATAAATGTTTTCTTGAAAATGATAAAAATAATTTTTAAACAAAAAAATTGAAATTTTTTTTAAACAGGGTTTTGAAAGAACACAGATCAAAAATTAAAAGGAGGAATAAAGTAAGATTTTCATAAAAAACGCTTTCATAATAATATTACGTAATAAAGATTGGAAATTTTTTACAAATACATTAAGATGTCATGTATAACCATATGATAATAAAATTCTAGAGTGTTCTTGAAAATGGATCATATGATTTCATCAATGGAAGATTAATCATAAACAATCATGATAAATGATGAGATTGTAGGCACAAACTATTATAACTTTGGTGATAGGAGTCATACTTTAGAAGAGAGAATTAAATTAAATGAATCTTAAAATATCATGAAAGGAGGAGATTTATGATATTAAATGTCAAAGGACTGTATATACTCTCTATATAAAAATATACGTTCATGGCATGTCATGTATCTCAAAGAAAGAAACACGAGACAAATATTACTTTACTAATTTAGTAACTATTAAACCATAAACACCATGAAATAAATAACATCAAATAGATATGTAAATAACCATAAATTTATGTTTAATAATTATATAATACATTCATATAAATCATATACACTACACAAAATAAAAGAGAGGTGAATATAGAATGTATCTCACGGATAAACAATTTGAGATCTAAAAACTCTTACTACTTTAGAAACATTATAATCGTGATCCCCATGGATTAACAACATTATATAAATATTCAAATAAAATTAAATATATTCAAATAATTACATAAAATTTCATATGGAAGTATATACACCACACCAAATAATGGAGTGGTGAATATGGAATCTATCTGAGGGAAATAAAAAAAGTGAGATAAATTTCCATTACCCTAAGTCTTTTCATTCATTATTCAAGTTTAAAACTCATTTACAACAAATATGAGTTTATTATACAAATAAAAAATAACCATATTATTATATCCAATACCATATATGATTTTTATGACTTTATGTTACCATTTTATTAGCAACTCCAGGATAATGTTACATTTGGGGTAATATCCACTTTGTTTTTCATTTATGTTTTGGATTATTATTATTGATCCTATAACATAGATCATGATTTAATTATTTAAATAATATAAAAATTATATAAATATCATATATATTCATTATATAATTATTTTTAAAAATATATAAAATATATAAATATGAAATAGAATAAACTGTTTATAAAGACGGTAGACCATACGTACGTAAGAATGATGTTTCTGTTTTGTTGTTGTATTGAAAGAAATAATGTAAATGATATATAGGTGTATATATAATAACATTAAATTATCATTATTATGGAATATATATCATATAATTTCACTAAAACCATCATTAATACATTCCATGTAAATTTTGAACGAATCATATCTCTTTGAGTAGGCAGTTGTCAACACATCCACAAACGAAGTTATCGCATTTACACAAAATTAAAAGAATAAATGTATGTTTTATAAAATAAATAAGTAATAATAAATAAATTTTATATATAATATTTATGATATAAAAATATATCTTTTATAATAATTCACAACCATGATAGGTAGTAAAGGGAAAAGAACAATGTCATTTAGTGAGGCGTTAGTTTGTCGTACAAAATAGTGGTAAGTTCATTACACATTATGTGGAATTTTTTTAGTTTTATGTCCAAACCATATAATAAAAACGTATAATTATATTTATGATACTTCTTTCATTATATAATAGTGTAATAATAAGATTTTTTGGGGTGAATAATGTAAATGAAGCAAAGGAGCTTGAAGAAGGATGTTACTTCTTCTTTGGATAAATCATCTTGGTTTGCAACAAAGGACATACTTGGTTGGATTTATTCCCAAAGAGAAGATTATAGGATGAAGTGATATATTTTTATAGATTATTTTATTTGATTTTTGGGTGAGAAATAGGGATTTATATGAGTGAATTAGTGGGGTTGAGTTCTCTTTATAGTGGATGAGGAGTTGCAATCTTGTAAATTTATAAAAACTGAATTCAACCAACTTTTTTCCATATCAAGTGGATCCAATAATGGTCTAAATATGATAAAAGTATTATATGGTCTAAATAGGAACATAAAATATCTTTTGGAAAGATTATTGTTCATTTTGGGATTAAGTTTAGTTCATAGTCCTTTGTTACTCTACTAATCATTGTAATTAATTTTAATCACTTTCAATAATAATTTTGTCATAATATATGTTTACCTTATTATAAATTATAATTTATTATGATTAAAAATATTGAATCAATGTTTTTAAATTTAAATCATCGAATTGATATAAATTAATTTAAATTTAACATCACGGATGGGATGACAATTCATGGTTTTTAAGCGAAAATGTCCAAACATTTGAAATGTATATACAACCAATTTCATAATGAAATTTGTTCCAATTACCAAAATATGATAAATTTTTCTATAATTAATCGAATTATACTTTATAACCAAATTAAAAAAATAATATATCTATATAAATAAATTATTTGAAAAAACAGTTTGGAATTAAAATTCAGTGTTTTTTCAATATTAATCAAAAAATGGAAGTTCTCAGAAAAACACTAAAAATTTTCCCAAAGTAAATTTTGATATTAATTATCCAAAAATAATGTTTATTTTTTCATAAAAATTATAAAATTGACAAAAATTATATTTCAAATGGGTTCTCCTTTAAAAGGAAAAAAATTCCTTTTAAAAAAATACATCTTTTTATTGATAAAATTGGATTTATTATTATAGTATAAAAATAAACTCTATTAGATGGGTATAAAAAATATTGATTGAATATATAATATATAAATTATATTGAAATCATTAATCAAACTTGGTTTGATTATTTTATTGAGATAAAATTTTGTTTGTATATAGAAAATTTTTTTTCTTAGAAAATGAATTTAAGCATTATCTAATAGTTCTTAATTTCATTTCTAACTAATTGAAAAACAATAGATAAATTTATATACTTTTTTAAATAATATGTTATAAATTTAGATAATTTTAATTTTAATTTACCTTCCAATAGCTAGGTGGTAACTATATTTATATTTTAATAAAAATATTAATTCTAAATTGTACTTTGATAAAAATCAATGTTGCATGTAACACAAGATAACAAATGGACTCGGTTTTGTGTGTATTACAAGACCAATATATTGTTGTGTGTCCCCCAATCTAATAATAATTTTTTCATTTAGTGAATGATTGACGTTTTTCTTCATATAATTCAATCCAAACATAGTTCTTTCATATAGAAAAATCTATATTCAGTGTTTCCTGAAATGAAAAATATCAGAATGATCAAACTAATTAAAAACTAATAATTCATAAAATATTAGTGTGCGGCAATATAAAATGCCAATACATTTTCCCATTTTAATACAATGTGTTAAAATGATCATAAACTATATGAATAAATAATTTTTATGGTCACAAAATAACATAACCCTAGTGAAAAAAAGGAAACATATAATAATTTGGACATAAATGAGAAAACAACCTTGAAAAAAGAATTCTTTAAATGGTATCATAAAAGAAGGGATCAAGAGTGTAATTTTTTTATACCTTGATTATAATACCCCAAATAATAAATATATATATTTTCTGATAAATCATGAAACATAAAACTCATTAGTGTATAAGTTTTTAAATGTATAATGTAAATGGAACTGAAAACATAAAATTTATTTTAGAAAAGATTTTCAAAATTAATGTAAAACAAAAATTTACATGTCACTCTTAAAAAAACATTTTTTTTAATGTTGATGGGAATGATTTTTAAAATCATTATTTAAAAAAAATTAATTTGTAATTGACCAATGAAAAGACATGATGTTTATCTTGTTGAAACTATAATAGGTGTAAAAGAATATAAAAGTGAAAGGAAAACCCCTTTCTTTTTTTTCAAATTACCTTCATTTGAAACAAGGAGTAAAAAATCTAATTTTTATCAAATTATAATCTTTTTCAATATGGTTATATAAATTAAAATATAATTATGTGTTATGGTTTAAGAACCTAGTAATTTAATAAAGAAGTTCATGGAAAAAATAAACAACTCAATGAATTAAGACTTAAGTTATCAATATACCTTCTGGGAAACAAACACATTTAATTAAGAACTATTTAAATAATTGGTTTTATGTGGTAGAAATATATAGACCCATGCCTTTTACAGATATAGATACATGATTTTAAATATAAATATACCTTAAATACATCCCAAATATCATGGAGCCAAATTTCATTATAAGACTAGGATTCATAATTAATCAAAGTGGGGATAAAATAAACCTACTTTATTTGGTTGTCCATAATGAGATCCTAAAACAACATGGGATAACCTGGGGAATACATAGAAAAAAGGGGTGAGCTAAAAATCCCCGTAAGGAAAGAAACATGGTAGGGAATCATAACATGTGAGTTAATCGTATAACATGATATCATAAAAGAGAAGAAACATGAGTAATCACATGGAAAAATAATGTAAAGAGGGTGTTTTAATAAGATAAATGAATTATATTAAATTATTCCATAACATAAAACATGAAATTAGAATAGTATATGTATAACTACATAGACAAACTCACATGGTGTACAAAGTCCCATAATGGATGGGGTTCACTCGCTAATACCATATATGATGTCTCATGATTCTAAAACATTACCGAAGGAATTACATAGCTATATAATTCTGGATCCACCCATTAAATTCATTTAATGTACATATATATGTTCTAAAATTAAGTAAATAAATCATAAGGTATAATCCTAATAATTACCCATGAAATTAAAATGGGTCACATAATCATTCTTCATACCCTAATCAATGGAAATTTCACAATGATGACATTTTAGAAATGATTATAAGTAATTTATTACCCCTTAAAATTAAGGTATATTGATAATGTTATATTTTTAAGATACAAATATATAGATTTTAAAATCCTTCCATAACATTAAAGTTTTTTTATTTTGGAATAGAAATAGTTTTTAAAATATTATAAATAATCTTGGGAAAAATTAACTTCCCACTTAGAAAATCAGTTTGAAAAAAAGTAAAATTCAAATAATATTAATAGAATACTTATCATTGAAATTATAATTTGAGACTTATAAATTAATCTTCAAACCAAATGATGGTGGGTCATTCTTTACATTCCTTATAAGATAAAAGAACATCCCTTTCTCATTTTTGTAAGAAAAGTAAAAAAAGTAACTCGGTCGAAAAAAGGGAAGATTCCATTCAGGACTTGTTTTAATGTAATAAATGTGTCAAATTATATTTTAAAAAACATTTCTGATGTAAAAAACATAATTTAAAACATTTTCAAAAAACATGGATTTAGAAGGAAATGGATTTTCGACTACAGAGAGACATAAAGTTGGGTTTTCATAAAAACAGTTTCCCTATCATTTTGAGAATGTAAAAGAGGAAAATGTTACTATTTCTTGAGGATTTTATAAAAAATTATATGATAATAAAATTAATTTTTTTATTATAAATTGATCAAATAATTTCCTTCAATATAAATTCTATTATAATCAATCCTAATTAAAATTATATTGAAGCCTAAACCCATATGGTTTTGGTAACTTTTGAATCATAAACCCCAAGAATGATTTAATTTAATTCAAATATAATATACCCTAAATTAAAATGATTTATTTTATAATAATTAAATGGTTAGTATATACACCATATAAAATAAATTTTGTTTTTAAAAGAATATGCATCTCAAAGAAGGACATTTTTAGAAGAACCCTAACATCCAGTCTTTCCTTATTGTGTATGAATTTCATTTCAAGAATAATATAATTATATAATTTTCTTTCTTCAAGAAATTTAATAGATTTAATCTATTATATTTAAAATATTTACATAATTATTTTAATGATGAATTTAACTACATAATTAGTTATGTCCATGTTCGGTTCTATGTGGATGCTCAGTTGAAGATTTCAAAAAGGAATTAGTATACTAATTGTGTTCAAAGGGGTTAGTGATACATAATATCTATAATAAAAATAATTACATAATTCTATGTTTTTTCATAAATTATAAATTTAAAAAATTCCCTGAATTGTGGTTATGAAAAATGAATTATGCTACAATCATGGTTATGGTAGGTCGTATGTTTTCATGGGTAATGTTTCCATTTTTCATTGATAAGGATGAAAATATGGAAAATTTAAATATTTAGTTTTAGATTTATAATTATATCAAAAATTCCATATTTTCTCTTTAAATATATTATAATATACCATCCATTTTATGTGTAAATAATAAATGAAAATAATCGCTTCTCGAGGCGGTTGTTCGTCGTACAAACGAACAATTATATTGTTATTAAATAGATGTTAATGTAAGAAATTATATGATATATTAATATTAAATAATTTTTAATATTTCCTGAATATAGTATATAAACACTGAATTCATTATTACTAATATCAATGAGAGACAATGATGGAAAATGAATTATATCAGTTTGTGAGGTGTAGTCTGTCGTACACATTGTTGATGGTTTAATTTATTATTTAGTGGAAGAGGAGATGGATGAATATTTTTTTATAAAAAATTGGAATAATATTATATATTTGATACAGGTTTTATTACATTGCAATTTTTAATATCTAATTGATGGGGGAAAAAGAATAAAAAAGGATCTCGGTGAAGATAATTACATTCCCTTAGGAAAATCACTTTTGGGTCTCTTAATATGGAACATGTAGTTTGATTCTTGGAAATTCTAGAAACTCCTAAATTATTATGGGTAAGTTCAGGAGATATTTATATAGGATATGTTCAAGAAAAATGTCCAGATAGGTTTGAATAAAAGAGTAGAGTGGGTTCTTTTTTATAATTGTGGAGTGGTATTCATATAAACACCCAAAAATAGTCAATAATGGGATGTTACCCTCATTCCAAGTGCCTATAAAATTGAAAAATAAAGTATTAAGGGTGCTATAATGTCAATAAACACCTATAACATTAAAAATAAACATGTTTTTAACTTTTTATTCTCTTTTCCTCTAAGGTAACTCTCTTTTACCTTTTAAAATGTTTTACCTTGATAACTATTATTTACTATTTTTACTATTCATTACGATATAAAGTTATGTTAAAATGATTATAAAATATAAATAATGATTACTAAGAATATGGAATCAATTTTATCGATTTAAATTCATATAATGGGTAGAATATAATTTAAAATTAAACCCATAGACATGATTAGAAAGTGATTTTTCAAGAAATGAAATTTTAACCATAAGATGATTATATAATAACCATATGAGAAGTAATCACAATTAAATAAATTTAAATAAATATTTAATGATACCTAATATATATGTTTTATTTAAATAGTTCCTCTCTTCTAGTTTTATAAATCAGGTAAAATTTAGAAACATTATTCACTTTTAAACCGTTTTTATGAAAATGTATTTCTAAGCCATAAAATAAGAATATATTAAAATATAGTATAATGGTGATTTAAAGAAATTAATTGCATTAAATGTTTAAATATAAAAATCATGTTACTATTAAATAATCTTAAAAGAACAATTATAACAATATGTTAATAAATTTATTAAATGCAATGATTTTAAAAAAAAGTTTTTTCACTATTCATTGAAAAATAAATATTTTCCAAAAAAATACCAAATATTTGACCCTAATTTTATATCTATATGATTATTTAAAAATTATTTTAATTTTATAAGATAATATTTCCAAAATTCAAAAAAATAGTTATAAATTTTTTCTCAAAAATGAAATACAAATCAGTTTTAAAGGAAACATAATGTTTTGTAGAATAAAATATCATTATTAAACATGATTGAATATTTATTATTAATTTTTAAATATATTTATTTTGAGTAGGAATTTTATATATGTATGATAAATTATTTATTACATTTCATGCCCACCAATTTAAGAACAATGTTATATCAGTCACGTTTGTATATTAATATTTTAATATTATATCGGATTTTCATTAAACTTTGTGTTATGTGTGACACAAGATATCAAGGAAAAAATTATTCAAAGATAAATATATTATAAATTATTGTAGTGTTAAATTATACCCCTTTAAAAAAATTGTTTCCTCAAAAGTTAAACCTTTTATTATTAATCTTGGATTTTATCTTTAGATAATTTTATTACGGAAAACCTATATGGTAAGAAGGGTTATAAAATTCATCTTTAAAGAAGGAAATGAAACTATAATGTATATCTAGAATAACACATTTCTAAGTTTCTATGGAGAATAAAATTAATTTAAAGTGAAATACTGACATGGAAGAAAAGTATAAATTATTATGAAAAGTGTTTGGGATCATTGATCAAAATAATGTGAGTGATCAAGAGAAACTTTACAATCAGAAAACCATAAATCTATGATGAATTAAAAGAACATTGAATTATAAAATAAGAATTTTATATAATATTATTCTTATCTCAATATCCTTTTCCTAGAGTTGAGGGATTCTTTTTCTATGAATATAGAGAGCCCAAAAAATTATACTTACTTGATATCTTTTTATTTCATAAACCCAATTCCATTCGTTCACTATGCATTGATCAATATCCACTTGACCTCTTTCCCTATGGAATGAATATCCAATAAGACTTTTTTATGATTGAATCAATACAATTAACTATTAATAGATCAGATGATCCATTAAATAGTAATAATATAATCCTCTTGTGATTATTAAATCCAAAATTGTTATTCTATAGTAAGATAATACCAAAAATTAATATGTATATAGTAATCTCTAAAATTCAATCGTTAAACTAAAAATTTAACAAAGATCATTCCTTATATAAATAAAACTATATTCTAAATAACATCAATAACTTCAATAAAAAGAATGTTTTAACCTAAAATATTATCTCAAACCAATTAACTTACATCTCCAAAAATATAATAGTATTTTTCCAAAATTATATTTTACATTAAACATAAATATTATATATATATATATAACCCAACTTAAAATTTCCAAAAATATCATTAATCACCTGAATATCCAAAAAATTAAAAAATCACGAC
This sequence comes from Viscum album, assembly GCA_963277665.1. Classification (NCBI taxonomy): domain Eukaryota; kingdom Viridiplantae; phylum Streptophyta; class Magnoliopsida; order Santalales; family Viscaceae; genus Viscum; species Viscum album. The sequence goes on from OY728145.1 coordinate 1,330,262,010, forward strand.
CCTCTAATATGATTCCCAATATATGATTCATATCTCTAAAATATCATAAATCATCACATCAGTTTTTAACCACTAATGTCATATATAGAGCTCAGTTTTTTCACAAAATAATGTAATCTTAATTAACTATTTTTACCTCATCATAAAGCACATTTCAAATATTATACTTTCTTCAATCATATTGGTTTTTATAAAATATAATCTTACCATTAAATCACCTTTTTAGTTTGTCAGTGCCATTCAATATTTTCTTATAAATTTTTAAAGAAAACTATTATAGAATAATATCTAGAAGTTTCATGATTATTGTAACCATAAAAAAAAGATAAATAAAATACAACAAAACATTATACTATATTTACAAATCTTAAAAAATTCAATCATTCAAATACAATAATTATTTTAATAAAATCCCTTAGGAATTAATCATTAGATTATGACATTAACTCAGATAATGACAAGTTTCCCCATATTTACGAAATTAGAACTTGAGTGGTGCCTTATATTGAACATTATTTCACTACATATTGAAAACCAAATGCTTAATTTATATTCAAAAATTATCTATTTTTTCCCTCTTTTTGAACACATAAGGCATCTTCTCAAACCATTAAGGAATTTTCTATTATTTGTCTTCCAACATTTTTTACATGTAGTAAATTTAATCTTTGTTTATTTTTTGTCTTTAGAACTTAAACTACCATTATATTCCATCATTATATTCTTCTTTTTTATTTGAAAATTCAATGATGTTTAATTTTTTAAGAATGACTTGTTAAATTTCATTTTTATGATCCTCACATGTATAACTTCCATTCCAATTAGGGCAGGCATATCATTAAGGAAATCATTTATTTCCCATTACATTTATTGTTGGAATTATTTCTCTAATTTCATAATATTAACTAAAAAAATAGAAAATAATATGATAATACATTAACATAAAAATATAGAAACATAAAAACATATAAGGAATAAAATATAAATTATAAGTATGTCCTGACTTATGTATCTCTATGTTTCAATATAGGTTATCCTTGATAATAATTTGTATTAGGTTTTCTAGCATAAAAGTATTTTCAAATCCTTCATAATAGTTCGTAGAGAGTTTTTGAATATCTGAAACATCTCCCCATGAGTGTCAAACCAGATGAATAGTAAGGCTACTTGTCATATACCAGGTAACTCTCAAGTCAATTGTGACGTTCCAATTTCAGATTTATTACCCCAAGGTATATCTATTCAAGAACTGTGTCCATGTGTAGTATGTAAATAGGGATATAATATCATCGAACCCACTCTATTTATTCTTCACCAAGATTTCAAGATATTTTAATATACATAGTATTATCCTTATACTTATCCTTATGGTTCATACTAAAGTTTTCTCATCCACGTTTCAAAATGTTAACTAATCCTTTTCTTTAATACCAAATATAGAAACCTAATCATTTTACACATATCATCGAATAATTTTTAACATAAACATACATTAAATAAAACCAAAATATTGTTATGGATAGTGTCGTTAGAAGATTGTGTTCGTAAAACATCAATTTGAGGTCAAAATAACACTTCGTTATTCAATTCTTCATAATAATCTATTAAATCATTTTGAAATACTAAAACTGCATTGGTTATGAAATCACTTCATTATTGGCTAGATCAAATCAAATTCTTAAAACTATTAGATTGAACTGAGTAGAGTATCTTATCCACTGGGAATGAAAAGTTGGTTGTAAGTCAAATAATATAAGTATAAAATAAAACAAATAAAACAATTTTTATGAATTAACTACTGAAATTATGATTCCTTGTTAAGAAGAAACATATTATTCATTAAGAATAATCCTTCAATAGATTAAGAAAAACAGATAGTGAAAATTAAGAAGATATTAATTGGAACAAGGGGGAAGTGTCGATATTCCTGTAAATGTATTTACTATTTATGAAGAATTTATTCGAATGAACATTAAAAAACGAGAATTCAAAATCTCTATTGAGAATATCGACATTCAATTGGATGATTCTATAGTAATTCAAAAAATAATAATTCAATTATAATGAAGAATAACTTGATACAAATGTACTGATGATTGCAAAAATAAATATATAATATTTAAACCAAATCAATATACATTTACCTTGAATATATGATTAGCTAAAAATTGAAGTAAAATTCATCAATGAAAAATTATAGATCTTGAGATAAATTAATAATAATAAAACACTGTTTCCTCCCTTGATTTAATCTCTAAGACCTACTATTTTTAATTCTACGCCTTTTTATTGTGTGATGGGGTAAAAAATGATCAGGATCTCGATGATTGTATAATTATGAATTATGGATGAACCCCTTTATCTCTTTTGTACATTCTTCTATTTAACCAAAAAATCCACGTGACTCTCAATTTTTTTCTCACAGTAACTACTCAATAATAGAACCCTTTTTTCCACATTGAATTCCTTTACTATTCAACTTTGACATTAAATCGCTTTACCAACACTCCTCCAAAAAAATTCTCTCATTTCTCATGGTCTTTCTACAACAAAAGATATATAACCTTACCTAACTTACTAGAAACATTCTCTCAAGAACCCATAGTAATATGGAGACTTCAAGAATATATACTACTGATTGATCTCAACTTCTTCTTTTTTTAATTCCTTATTGAAATATTAGTGCTCTATAAAAAAATTTAATCTAAATGTGATCAGAACCTGATGGCATAATATTTTCAGACTGATCTGAAGCTTCACTTCTTCAATCATATAAGTAATCTCATGGAAAAATAAAATCATACCCTCCACAAATTATCCTTACAAACGGAAACCTCTATGATCCTACTTTAATCATTAATAAATGGAAATCATTTTAAAGACTCGGAAATTCCATTTATTTTTTTCAAAAATACATGGGAATCTTACGAATTCAAGAAAACTGATGGTGTGGGATTCTGAGGCCAGGTGTGCCCAGAAGAAATTTTTAATGTTTTGTTTAGGTACGTTCAGTAAACGTACGAGCGGATTTTTTTTATAACTTTTAAACTGGTGCTCGGAATTGAAATATGAGGACACCGTTGAACTCGTAGTGCTGATATTCTCTTAAGAAGACTATCACCTCAACAACAGTGGGTTGAGATAAAAAGTTGGTTTTTGGGTTTTTAAGAGATTGATTTTAATAAAAATAAAGTGTGTGGCTTTATTTTTATTTATAGGTTAAAACCTACACTTGGAAGTTGGAGGTGGGACCACTACACCTTAACCTCCCATGAGAGGTTATGGTGGTAGGGCCCTCCCGAACATAACCTCTTGTGAGAGGTTATGATTTGGGGACCACACGGGACTGAACTCCCTTATTAATGGTGGGAGATGAAAACCTCTCAACTCCCCTCATTAATGAGGGAGATTTTCTCCACACTCATCCTCCGTTATTGGTTCCAACTCTACTAATTAATTTGTTCCAATCTTCCTCATTTAATTAATTTATGCCAATACTCATGAATTAATTAAGGGTGGAGCCATGTTAATTAATTCACCATTTTGAATTCTGTTCCAACGAAATAATAGATAACTCAATCTATTATTATTTTGGTTGGCATTGCTCATTTGGTGGAATATTGGGGAGAGGAGAGCTTGGGAGGATTAGAATTATCCAATTAATTACCCCATATCCCAATGAAGAACGAAGAATGAAGAATTCCGGCAATGATAATCTTCGAACTTCTTCCCCAAACACCTATTGATGTGGAGTGTCTTCCACAACCGATGAAACTTGGGATTGGAAGTGTGTGGCAGACGCGATGAATGACGATCTTCTTCATCTACTTTCTGGGACTTCATCATCAAACAACGATCAAAGGTAGGGGTTAATTTGAGTAATCTTACATTCCTTTTTGTCTTCTTCAGTAGGAAAAGAATTGTTGCGTTGGTTGTAAACCAATTGGAGTTCTTTCTTCTTACTTGTTGATGAGACAAATCTTACCACCCTAAACACGGAGGGTGCGGGTCAAACCAACATGGCCTGACCCCTCCACCATACTTGTTTGTGATGATCATCAGCCTGGCGATGAGGCGACAGAACGAAAAAGGCATGGACCACGCTACTCGCAGCCCCCGCGAACCGAAATGCCCTCATGGTGCTCCGACTGAATTGGCTCTGCCACCTCTGGCTTAACCACATCGCCCACCAGCTTCTGAGTCATGCCACCCATCGGCCGAGCCGACTGCTGGCCCGAGCCATGCCGGCCTCCCAGCCGTAACTAGCCTCTTGCGTGCCCCGGCCAAACCCCATTGGCCCGCGCTGGCCCGCGTCGCGCCGAGACTGCCTGCCCAGCCGCTGCCCGGCCACCCGCAGTCCCACTTGGTGCCCTGCTCGGCCACCTCCCAGCTTGGTCGCGACCTGCCCGACCGCTCGCTGACCTCCCTGGCGCCCGACCTGGCTGCCTCCCGGCCTGGACGCACCCTTCCCAGCAGCCTATTGGCCTGGCCAAGCCCTGCCCGGTAGCAGCACGGCCTTCCCAGCCACCCGGCCTCCCGAGCCACCACCCGATCGAAGAGGCTCTCATGCCGGGCTGGCCACCCGACCCCCCCCCCCCCTCTGGGTACCCTCACCAAACCGGCCCTTACATTCCCTCTAGGCCGAGCCACACCCTCGTGGCACTTCAGTGTGAGATGCACCCTCGCGGAATGTTAGTCCAAGTCGCACACTTGTGGCACTTCGGGCCGAACCAGCCTCGAGCCCAGGCCGAACCGCCCATGGAGCCCACTGCGCGGGGCCCAGCGTGCCAGGAAAAACCTAACAAGCTAGCCTTCCCAATCGGTCGGGCCAAACCCAACTTGTATGATCAGGTCGACCTAGACCGGGTTGGCCTAGGCAGGGTCAGACCGGGCCGGTCCGACCGCGTCGGACCGGTCCCGGGTCCACTACCGAACCCTTTACTTTCCTTGCCCATATCTTTGGCACCGGACATCCTTTGGACGAACCATCAGTGGCTCAGGTAATCTGGGATCAGGACGGTCCCTTTGAGTATACCCCCACCAATGTTTAGAGTATAGTTGAGATATGGTTAGGTTGGATCGTGCACGAATCCAACCGGGCCCCTGAGACTAAAGGACTAATAACTCATATAGCGGGCGTCTGATTGATGTGTCGTCTATTGCGTTGAGACCCCTATGACGTGGCTGACCTTTGAGATACTTCTTCATGGTACTTCGTGAAAGATGGTGTTTTGGCTAGTAGCTCGTGGAGCGAATCCTTCCTATGACAAGCGAGCAGAGTGTGGAGACCTAGTAACTATCTGAGACCAGATGACTGCTGACCATTTTGACTTGGAGTGACTCTACTAGCCCAGTGGGGAGTGCCATGGTGTCGGGACAGAATCACAGTGGGGAGCACCTTGGTGTTGCGGAAGACCCACGGTACTCGACAAGAGGAGTACCTTAGTATGCTATGAGGGGGAGAGCCTTGGTGATGCGGAAGACCCACGGTGGGGAGCTCCTTGGTGATGCAGCAGACCCACAATACTCGACAGGAGAAGTACCTCAGCAGTCCAAGGTTAGTGGGATGCACCTTGGTGTCACGGTAGGCCATCCATACTCGATTTAGAAGGAGTTATCCAGCACCTATGGTTTCGATATGGTGAATAAAATCTTGGTTGAGATGAGTTGTAACTTTTGTGTTTCCTCATGATTGATATGGATTACATGATAACTTAGGTATATGTATGGGCATATTCCTCAGTGGGGTTATCTGTTGATTTCATTCTTTGTGGTTTAACCTTGTTGGTTTTGTGAGACCTTGAGGGTCTCGTGGTCCCTACTGAGTATCAATTTAATCACTCCTACATGGGCTATTCCCGCACCTCATTGTGTTGGATGTAGACAACAAATTGCACTGAATGAGGATAAGAGTACCAGGACTGGACGGTACCTGGAGGTGGACCATACGATGTGTCAGAATATGGAGGAGACCGATAGACATGGATTTCTAAGGAGGATATCTATACCAACCCTTCAGGTTGGATCCTTGGTGGATGATCCAGGAGCTGCTTTCCATCTTTCGGTTGTTCTATCCATTTCAGTTTTACTTGTACTTTACAGTTGGGCTTGTATTTCTGGACCCTTTTACTTTTCAGCACTCTCTTGTAATACAGTTTTACATAGTGTTTTGTATTCAGTTGTGTGCTCTGTTTTGTGTGTTTACATTTATAATGTCATTTCCTTCCAAGTATTGGGATTTACGCCTTTGGGGCTAGTCTCCAGCCCCTGGCCTATGGAAGGCGGGCTTGGGGTAGTCACGGCATGGGCCCTGGGGGACGGGTCATGAAAAATTGTTATCAAAGGAGTCGGTTCTACCACAGAACATAGGACTCTAATATTTTCTGTGAAGGAATAGTGTTAAGGGTACTGAGTCTATTTTTCAATCCAGGGAGTCCAGTGTTGGTGCGGCAGCTGATGTATCCATACACCAGGACCTTAACTACTGAATTCCGACTCAGTGCATGAAAACATTTATTGTGTCTGTCTTTTCAAAAGTTCTCTTTAAGTCCTCTCAACCAGGTTAGCTCACTGGGTATAATCTTTGACTATGTCGCATCTGTTTCTTTCAAGATGCCTCCACGTGGACGACCAGCTTGAGCCCTAATATTTGTGCGCACAGATAGCCCACCGAGCGACGAGGCCTCAGTGCAGGGACCTTTTCCAACAGAGGCACAAGCGGTGCAACTCCCCATTGGGCCACCGATACCACCATCCCCAACAGCAGACGATGCATGCCTCTTACCACCTTTCACGAGTTCCAGCGCTAGAGGCCACCAAGGATCAGGGGAGAGACAGACCCACATGTGTCTAAGGATTGGCTGGAGGCTATGGTGAGAGGTTTCTGACTAGTAGGGACCCCAGCAGACCTCATGGTGATACTTGCAGCTAGCCTTCTACAGGTAGCAGTGGGAAGATGGTGGATCTTGATGCTCCATTTCCATGACGAGATGACGCTTCTCTGGGTAGACTTCGAGAGCCTGTTTTGGGAGGAGTTTGTTCCAGCGACTCTCTGCGCAGTCCATATTCAAGAGTAACTTCATATGAATCATGGAATCATGACTATAGCTTAGTACTCAGCATGGTTCACAAACCTCTCATACTACTTCACTGATATGGTATGGGACCCTTTATTCTGGGCCCGGACCATCGAGCAAGGACTCGGGTGACAGATATATGCTTCGGTGATCTCACTCATCATCATGATGCAGTAAGGGGTGTTAGAGAGAGCCCTCATAGTGGAGAGTTTCCTTGCTGAGTAGTCTACAGCAGCGATATCCACCACCGGTCGACACGTAGCGGAGTATTCTGCAGCTGAAAGTAGACAGATGTTGCAGAGGTCCAAGAGGACCATACCTTTATGGGGACGATGTCATGAATCGAGATCGGATCGGCGGGGCACCTAGAGCAGAGACATACATGCTAGTAGAGGGCAGTGCTTCGCATGCGGAAGGCAGGGTCACATGGCTCGTGACTATCTGAACCGCCATTTAGATGATTAGCAGACGGTCAAAGGACCGCACAGGAAGAGATAGAGATTTGATCGAGTCTTTCCACTGGGAGCAGGATAATGTGGAAGATGGGATGGCCATGCAGCTGGCGGTGGGCGACGTTTCAAGGTGCCACCGCCCCCACCACCAGGAGGTCCACCACGACCGCAGGGAGGAGGTGGACATGGGTGATCTCAGCTCTAAGAAGTTGAGGCCTATGATGACAGTGCTCTGAAGATGATATGAGGTATGATCTGTGTCTACTCCACCATTGCTACAGCACTTATAGACATTGGTTTTAGTCACTCATTCATTTCCAATGCCCTCTTGCGAAGCTTAGAGCTTTTGACAGAGCCGTTGGCTTGAACCATACAGCTTGAGTCTCCTATGGGAGTAGACTAGATGATTACTCATTGGTGCCTGTAGTGTGAGCTTACTCTAGCAGGTGAGAGCTTCGGCTAGGTTCTCCTAGTAGCATCATCGAGGCCTTACGACGTCATCTTGGGTATGAAATGGTTATCAACAGTATATGCTCAGATCGATTTTATTAGGAACAAAGTGTGGTGTGTACACACAGATGGGACCAGGTACACCTTAATCGGTGAGATGGGAGCCTTTGCAGCATAGGATGGACTTTCCCAGAGGAGAGTACATCCAATAACTCATCAGTTGGCTTGCCTTACCCTTGGAGCAATTGATGTAGAGAGTCTGAGCTATCCTGTAGTGGTAGACCAGTACACGGAATTTTTCCCTGACAATGTTCCAAGACTACCTCTTCGCAGAGAGGTGGACTTCTACATTGACATGTACCCTAGGATGGCACCCATATCTACAATAGCGTATTGTATGGCTCCCGCGGAGCTTCGTGAGATATGGGTACAACTAGAGGACTTGAAGAAGATGGGATTCATCTGGCCTAGTATTTCACCCTGGGTAGCCCTGATTCTGTTTGCCAGGAAGGTGGATGGGAGTTTGAGGCTTTGTGTCGACAATTGTCGCCTGAACTAGGTGACCATGAATAACAAGTACCCACTCCCGAGGATTGATGACCTCTGTGATCAGTTGAAGGGAGAATGGTGGTTCTCGATGATATACCTCAGATCAGGCTATCACCAACTCAGAGTTTGAGATGAGGATGTGAAAAATATGGACTTTAGATGTCGGTATAGACACTATGAGTTCTTGGTTTTTCCATTAGGCATTACCAAAACTTCAGCTGTGTTCATGGGACTCATGAACATGATTTTCCTGCCACACCTCGATCACTCTGTCATAGTCTTCATCGAATACATACTGATCTACTAGACTACTAAGGAGGAGCATGCCTACCATTTGGATGTATTACTAGACACACTTCGAGAGCACCAGCTTTAGGGTAAACTCTCGAAGTGCCAGTTTTGGATCTGAGAGGTTCACTTCTTGGGACACATCATCTCGAAGGCTGGAGTTGCAGTAGATCTAGAAAATATTGAGGTGGTAATTTCTTGGGACCCACCCTGGAGTGTGACAGAGGTATGATGTTTCCTGGGTTTGGATAGTTACTACCAAAGGTTCATTCCCAACTTCTCTAGAGTTACAACACCTCTATCAGCCTTGAAAAATAAGGGTCAACCCTTCATGTGGTCATAGAGATACTAGCAGATCTTTCAGAATCTGAGGTAGAGACTGACTAGTGCCCCCATCTTGAGGCTTATAGAGGAAGGTTTTGGGTACGTAGTCTATTGTGACACATCAGGGACTAGACTCGGTTGTTTCCTGATGCAGGAGTGAGAAGTGATCACGTATGGTTCGCGGCAGCTGAGATAGAATGAGCAGAACTACGGTACCCATGACCTAGAGTTAGCAGTTTTATTCTTCGCCTTGAAGATAGGAAGACACTATATGATGGGCCAATGTTATACTATGTACTTTGGTCATAAGAGTCTCAGGTATATCTTCTCTCAGAAGGACCTGAACTTGAGACAGTGGTGATGGCTTGAGTTCCTCCAGGACATTGACTTTGAGATAGTCTATACTCTTGTAAAGGGGAACGTTGTATCAAATGCACTCAGCAGAAGATCTGGTATACAGCTGCTAGGTGAGGCGATGGAGTAGCTGGACGCTTTGCAGATATCCTTTGGCGATAGATATGGAGCATCTTTCTTTCATTCCCTTATAGTCACTCCCCCATTTCTTTAGTGAGTCAAGGAAGCACAGCATGGAGACGCTGACTGTGAGACACGACATGCTCAGATATCTATAGGGCAGGCAACAGAAATATTTTTTGAAGTTGGGGAGCACGCCACCCTCTTCATAAGATGTATTATGGTACTGGTGTCACTTCATGAGGAAGTGTTGAGGGAGTTTCACGCATCCCCTTTAGCGTTACATCCAGGAGTGGAGAAGATGTACTAGGACCTTCGACGAAAGCACTATTGGCCAGGTATGAAGAAGGCAGTTGCAGAGTTTGTCTCTCGATGCCCCACTTGTCAGTATGTAAAGTCAGAGAATCAGGTACTAGTAGGCTTGGTTTATCTTTTAGAGGTCCCATAATGGAAGTGGTATGGGATATCCCTGGATTTCAGGACGGGTATTCTATGTACATCCAGGGTTCATGACTCGATTTGGGTGATCATTGACCGACTCACCAAGTTGGCTCACTTCCTAATGATCAAAGAGCAGGGTTCAGTAGAGATCTTGGGAGGACTCTATGTGTAAGAGATTTTGCTGCTATATAGGGTACCTTAATCTATTCTCTTCGATCGTGAAACATGGTTTAATTCCTGGCTATGTAAGGGGTTGTAGGAGGCTTTCGAGATGCAGCTTTGTTTCAACACCTCCTTCCACCCTCAGAGCGATGGTCAGACTAGGCACACCATTCAGACCCTCAAGGACAAGCTGCATGCTTGTGTCCTCGACTTCGGTCGCAGCTAGGAGGACCACTTACCATTTGTGGAATTTTGATACAACAACAGCTACCACTCTACCATAGGGATGGCACCTTTTGATGCATTATATAGATGACCTTGTAGTTCACCTTTGTGCTGGACTGACCCTGGGGAGTCAGCACTAGTTGGACTAGAGATGGTACGGGCTACCACGGAGAAGGTTTAGATCATCCAGGAGCGGATGAAGATTTCACAGAGCAGACAGAAGTCATATGCTAACAGGAGATGAAGACCTCTATAATTCCAGGATGGCGACCACGTCTTTCTATAGGTCTCACCTCGATAAGGACTACAGAGATTTGGCCAATGCGGCAAGTCATCTCCGCGATTCATCAAAACTTTCCAGATCCTCAGCTGAGTTGGCGAGGTGGCTTACCACTTATCTCTTCCACCTCAGTTGCACCGGGTGCATGACGTCTTCCATGTATCTCAGCTGAGGAGATACGTTCACGACCCTACTCAATTCATCAACCATGGAGAGCTATATGTTGAGGATGGAGAAACATTTATGAAGGTTCTAGTGGAGATTGAGGACTGGCAGGAGTGGGTCCTATATGGATATTCGATACCTAGGGTGCACGTTTACTGGTAGCACGGGAACCACCAGGAGAGAACATGGGAGCGGGAGGCTCAGATGTGTGCTCAGTACACCCACTTTTTTCCTTAGTTCGGGTTGTAGCTTATGGGAACGTAGAGACCTCAGGTGGGTAGAATGAAAAGACCCAAAAATTACGTGGAAATGTTTTTCCTTAAATACATCGGAATTTTACGAGTTCACAAAAACTGACAGTGTGTGATTCCGAGGCACGTTGTGCCCGGAATCAATTTCTAAAAACAATTTCGGGAACATTCAGTAAATGTATGAGTGAGTTGTTTTTTATCTTTTGAACCGGTTCTCAGAATTGAAATCTGAGGAAACTATTGAACTCACAGTGCTGATAATCGTTTAAGAAGACTATCACCTCGACGGCAGTGGGTCAAGATAACAAGTTAGTTTTGGGTTTTTAAGAGAATTATTTTAAAAAAATAAAGTTTGTGGATTTATTTTTATTTATTGGTTAAAATCTCCACATGGAAGTTGGAGGTTGGACCACCAAACCTTAACCTCCTATGAGAGGTTATGGTGGTGGAGCCCACCCGAACATCGCCTCTTGCGAGAGGTTATGACATGGGGACCACACGGGACTAAACTCCCCTATTAATGGAGAGAGAGAAAACCTCTCATCTCCCCTTATTAGTGAGGGAATGTCTCTCCACACTCACCCTCCTTTATTGGTGCCAACTCCACTAATTAATTTGTGAAAATCATCCTTATTAAATTAATTTTTTCCAACACTCATGAATTAATTAAGGGGGGAGCCAAGTTAATTAATTCACCATTTTGAATTATGTGCCAATGAAATAATAGATAACTTAATCTATTATTATTTTCGTTTTAATTTCTCATTTATTGGAATTTTGGGGAGAGGAGAGCATGGGGGGATTATAATTCTCCAATGAAGAACCCCATCTCCCAACGAAGAATGAAGAACGAGGAACGCCAGCAATGATCCTCTTCGAACATCTTCCCCTAACACCTACCGACATGGAGCGTCTTCCATATCTGACACAACATGGGATTGAAAGTGTGTGTCAGATGTGACAAACGAAGATCATCATCATCTATATTCCGTGACATCATCATCAAAAATGATCAAAGGAAGGGGGTTAATTTGAGTAATACTACCTTCCTTTTTCTCTTCATTGGTTGGAAGGGAATCGTTGTGGTGGTTGTAAAACAATTGAAGTTCCTTGTTCTTAATTCCTGGTGAGACAAATGTTAACACCCTAAATGTGGTGGGTCTGGGCCAAACCAACATGGCCCGACCCCTCCGCCATACTTTTTCCTAATGATCATTGGCATGGAGATGAGGCGACGGAATGTTGAAGACAACAACTACTCTACACGCGGCCCCCGCAAACCATGTCGCCCTCACGGTGCTTCGACCAAATCGGATTCACCACCTCAGGCCAAACCACGTTGCCCGCCAGCTTCTGAGTCGTGCCATCCGTGCCGCCCATCGACCGAGCCAACTGCCGTCCTGAGCCACTCCAGCCTCCCGGCCTCCCGCGCGCCCCGGCTACACCCCGCTGGCCTGGGCCATGCCGGGCCAGCCTACCCTACTGCTGTCTGGCCCCCTACTGTCCCGCTTGGTTCCCTTCCCGGCCACCTCTTGGCCTGACCATGCCCTGCCCAACCACCCGCCGGCCTGCCTGGCGCCCTACTCGGCCGCCTCCCGGCCCGGCCGCACCCTGCCCGACCTCCTGCCGGCTCACCTGGAACCCTGTCTGGCAGCCCGCTGGGCCTCCCGACAGACTGCCCGGCCGCTCGCCAGCCCGCCTGGCGCCCTTCCCGACCACCTACCAGCCTGGTTGTGCCCTTCCCTGCTACCTCCCAGCCTTCTCGGCCACCCACTAGCCCACCTGCCGGCCTGCCCGACCGCCCGGCCTCCCGAGCTGCCACCCAACTGACGCGGCGCCCTGGCCACGCCGACCTCTAGAGATGACCCGTAAACCCCCTCGGGGTGCCCTAACCAAAGCGGCCTATCCACGCACTCCGAGACTTGCCACACTGGTTCATGCCCTCATGGTGCTCCGGGCCAAACCGCTCATGTGGCCTGCTGGGTGGGGCCCTGTGGGCCGGGCCGAACCTAACATGCTGGACCACCCAATTGTTCGAGCTAGACCCAACATGTCTGATCGGGTCGACCCGGACCGGGTCATCCCAGACGGGGTGGGACCGGGTCGGTCCGACTGGGTCGGACTGGCCCTGGGTCCACTACCGACCCATTTACTTTCTTTGGCCATATCTTTGGTACCAGACATCCGCTTGATGAACTATTAGCGGCGCTGGTAAACTTGGATCATGACAGTCCCTTTGAGTATAACCCACTAGATTTTGGGGTATAGTTGAGATACGGTCAGGTTGGATCGTGCATGAATCCAATCAGGGCCCTGGGACTAAAGGTCTAATAACTCACAGACCGGGCATCCGATTGATGTGTCGTATATTTCATTGAGACCCCTATGACGTGTCGGACCTTTGAGATACATATTCATGCTACTTCGTGATTGTTGGAGTATTGACCAGTAGCTTGTGGAGTGGATCCTTCTGGTAACGAGTGAGCAGAGTGCGGAGACCTAGTAGCTGGCTGAGACATGATGACTACTAACCATTTTGATTCGGAGTGACTCTACTAGCCCAGTGGGGAGTGCCTTGGTGTCACAGCAGACCCACGGTACTCAACAAGAGGAAGGAGGGGGAGCATCTTGGTGACGCGGAAAACCCACTATGGGGAGCACCTTGGTGACGCAGCAGATCCATGATACTTGACAAGAGAAGTACCTCAGTAGTCCACGGTTAGTGGTAATCGCCTTGGTGTAATTGCAGGACCACTATACTCAATTGAGCGGGAGTTCTCCGGCAGCCATTGTTTCAATAATGTGAATAAAATCTTGGTTGAGCAGAGTTAGTAAAATTTGTGTTTACCTCATGATTGAGATAGATTACTTGATAACTTATTTATATGCATGGGCATATACCTAAGGGGGTTATCTATTGATTTCATTATTTTTGGTTTATCCTTGTTGGTTTTGTGAGACCTTTAGGGTCTCGGGGTCCCTACTAAGTATCTTTATACTCAGCCCTGCACATGCTATGCCTGCACCTCATTGTGTTGGTTGCAGACGACAGACAATGCTGACTGAGGCTGAGAGTACCAGGACTATATGGTACCCAGAGGTGGACCATACGACGTGTCAAAACATGGAGGATACCAACAGATGTAGAGTGATGAGGAGGCTATCTATACCTACCCTTCAAGTAGGATCCATGGTGGATGGTCCCAGAGCTTCATTCCACCTTTTAGCTATTTTTTCCTTTTCAGTTGTACTTGTAATTTACAGTTGGGCTTGTATTTCTGGCCCCCTTTACTTTTCAACACTCTCTTGTTATATAGTTGTACTTATTATTTTGTATTCAGATATGTGCTCTGTTGTGTGTGTTTACTATTATAAAGTAAATTCCTTCCCAGTTTAGGGATTTAGGCCTTCGGTTCTATTCGCCAGTCCATAGCCTATGGAAGGAGGGCTTGGGGTAGTCACGGCACGGGCCCTGGGGGACGGGTCATGACAATCATCAACCAGAGTCACATTAGTACCACTAATCTATTTCCTGGGACATCCTAAATTTTCAATCAAAGCATCATCCTTTCCATCTTTATATTTACTCTTAGACTTTGTTATTCATCAATTAATTTGGGGTCTCTTTTTATCCCAATTGGAGTTATGTACTACATCCCAGACCCTCAGTTGACGTCATTGGAACTCACAGGTTCCAGAAAACCTATATTTTAGTCTGATTAATTCCAATAATACCTTCCATATGAATTATTTTATTCAACAGAAAGATTAAGAATTCTTTATTTTTGGTAGTGGATCAGGTTATTCTTCTATAGTGGAATTGTGTAGTGGTTGTTTAGATCATGGATATCCCCTTCAAGTCAGTGCCATCTTTTTCCTCAAATAAAAACACCATCTTAAATCTTGGTTTGGATGGTGGTGATGAGACTGCATGTTGGTCATCGTCAACATTCCAACAACATATAGATACTTGAGTTTTTAGATTTATCCATAAACTTCTTCATGAATTTCACTGGCTATCCTAGATTGTGGTGGTGGTGGATCTCATGGGTATCAATATCCTCAATCTTGGATTGGGATCGATTTGTCACTTATAGTGATTGGGGAAGTTGTGAGGGCTACTTCAGTAGTGTGGAAAGCATTTATGGGTTGGTTATTCAATGGCTCGTGACATTATGGGATCTCAATAGTGCGGATTAATAGATTTATTATGTGTTTCATACAATAGTTTCGAGTTGACCATGACATTGGTACTCATGGTATCATGACAATAGTGGAAGGGAATGGATTAGATAGTGGGAGATGGGGTTTTGTATGGTAGGTTAAAGTCCCATATCATGGTAGCTAGACTGGTGAGGGAACACTCAGTATGGATGCAGTCCCATGATGGGTGTAGTCCCAATATGAACTATCAGTAGACTAACCATGTCCTTCATATGGCCAATTTTTATATGGTGAGTATACATCCATTCAATATAGGTTGGCATTGTCACTAAATAGATTGTGGCCCTACATGTACATTAAAACTTGAAAAAAAAAATATATTGAACACACTATCATGTTTCATGAAAAAGAGAGAAAATTAAAAATTGAAATAGAAAAAATTTACCAAAGAAAAATCAACATAAAAAATAAATTTAAAAAAGATAATGAAAAATTAACTATTTACAAATAAAAAAAATTAATACATTAAACACTCAAATGATTTTTTAATAACATTAAAAAAATTTTATTTTGAAGTATAATTGGAATAGAATTTTGAAAAATGAAATTTGTTAATTAATAATATTTCTTTTGGAAAAAAATGAAAAAATAGTAAAAAGAATATATCTACATAATTAAACAAATAAATATGATTATAAAATGATGACTTACTAAATAAATACTAAAATACTAAAACAATACAAAAAAAAATAATCAATAATATAAATATTTTAAAATAAAATAACTATTTTTATTATTTAAAATATAATTAAAACAATTGAAAATTAATTAACTAAAACCTCATTTGGACATTAAAAAAATAGTCAATTTCAATAAAATATGTGGAAAAATGAATGAAAAATACCCACATTAAATTATCCAACACTTAATCAATTTCACTCTAGAGGAATTAAACAGATTTTATTATTTTAAAGGAATATTATAAATAAATGTGGTGAATATCCTACATAGGTTCAAATTCAAGGATTTAATTTAAGAAAACTACAAATTCGTCCATTAATAAAAAATATAATGCCTCCAATCTAAATTATGCACACTACCCTACTTCTCCACTAAATCACGTTCCATTTCTGGGAGTGAAGATGAGCGTGATTTGGATGTAATTAAATCTGTAAAAGGATAAACTATCAACTCTTATTTTCTCCCAAGTTCCCTGAACAGTGTCCCAATTTCCATATCATTTATACAACTCAAAAGATTTTGTTACAAATAAATTGTCCCCTTTTTTATTTATGTTTAACATTCCCATCACCTTAATGATATAATTTATGAAAAAAACCTTTATTTTAATTTTACCAGCAATGATTTTGTGTAAATCTCTAATAAAAGCATTTTCTAAAGTCAAAAATTTATTTCTTCACACAAAACTCCCAGTTCCCTTATTTTAGAGACTGACTGTGGGATCACAATTGCCAATTTTACTATATATTAAAAGAATTTGTATTATTCTAGATTGATCTAGATCCATAATTTGTTCCATTTTATCGCATCCAATTTTCTATATTCATATTTGAACTTATTTTTCTTCAAGTTGTAATTCTAATTACTAAAAAAATCTAACCTGTCAAACTTCCCTTACAAGTTATAAAAATAAATTTTGATAAAAATAGTGGAAACCATGACTCAATAATCATTCAATTATTAGAACTTCTAACATAGTAAAATCCATCAAAATGAGCATACACTATTACCTTCGGAGGGATACATTGAAAATTTAATTTCCTAACATAATGTCGTTGTCAAATTTTTTTCCACAAAAACAATTTTTCTTACTGAAATCCTAATATGATTCTTAAATGTGTGGAATTTGTGGAAAACAATTAGGGGTTTTTTATGTGAACAACATTGAAACATAGTATTGGAATATTAAAAATCCTCTTATCCCCCATAATTAAAATCCAAAAATTCAACCACTATTGAATAAAAATGTGAGAGAAACATTTAAATTGTTTTAATTAAAAAATATTAAAAAATGAATCACAACATTGATTCTATTTTGAGGGGTGATAATAATTTTCAGAAACAATTTTAAACACAGTACTGACACAATACAAATTATGCATCAATTATCCATATGGCCTTCTACCATACAATCTGGTAAAAAAGACGAATGTCATGAATTTTTATGTAACATATGAGTTCAAAAAATATTTTAAAAAGATAATATAATAGTTAATTTTGTGATAACATTATTTTATAGAGATTATGCTCAAAACATCCATAGTAAGAGCTATAATTTCATAAATTATACATGGAAATAATTTAAACAAACTGATAGAAAATAAATGAAAAATTATTTATATTAATACTATAAAAGATTAAAACAATTATTCTCTTATAAATGTTGATGATTTCATCACTATTTTACATCACATGTATCCTATATTAATGAAATTGTAATAACACTTTCATAAAAATATTTGAGCACCCACAATAGAAACACAATGAGTTTCATATTTTGAAATTGACCAATGCTTTATTAGAGGGATGTTTATTATGGTGTTCTCCAATAGCTAATCATTCAGAAATTGAAGTTCACAATGATTATTCCATTGTAAAAAAGCTATCATAGCCCACTATGTTAAATTCTCACAGTCACATGATTTTCCACAAATCCTATTATCCCGGTGACTTGACCTACCTCACACCAGCATATACTCATGGTCAGTATAACTAACCACTGATAAGAAAGAATTTTATATTATAATTACAATTATTAATCATTACTCTTGAAATTATGTCTATTAAATAATTGCTACATAAAACTGAGCGATGAGTTTTTACTAAAAAATGTAATATAAAAATACAAGAAAATCATGTGTTTCCTCCCATGTATCTCATATTTTATACTTATTAGCTAGACTCATAGATTTATCAATCTTCAAATAAGTATATGGAATCTAAGCCCTTTGAATGCCCATCATTATAATATTTTATTCACCATCCATTAACCAATAAATTCCATTTTTCTTCTCTTATTAACTGAAAAACTCCATTAAAAATAACTAAATCAATGTGAAAGGTCCACAGAACATATATTAGAGATTCCAAGAAAATTCATATGTCTGTAATTATATATATAAACATTTGGACTATCTTTAAAATCTAAATTTTGAATGAACTAATCTAGAAAATATTGGAAAATCTCCTTGAAAATCCTTGAATTCTTTTATGACTCCGTAAAAATCTCCTCAAGCTCACTCAAATCAAATATTATTCTTTATCTAGAAGTATTAAAATAAAAAATTACATTCCTCGCAGCATATAATTAATTTCTTTGATTCCCTAATGGTAAATAATTATTTTCCCAAAATAATTATATAGTATAAAACCTTATAGGAATTTTAAATGCAGTTACTTATGCCCATAATACCTCATCATGTATTAATTTTCAGTCCAACCTAGAGCTTGAACAATTCTCTATAACACTTTTTAAAATTCCTTGTATGAAATTCATACATGTCTAATCAATTGTAGATAGTAATAATTTATGATGCTATAGAAAAATATATATTATTCTATTAATGGTTTGAATTTAAAAAAAAATTAAAATTTGTTCTATTACCAATTATGAGAGACTTTGGAAATCCAAAAATTATAATATTTTATTTTTAATGAATTTAATAAAACTACTAGCTGGATTGTTAGGAATGTTACACTACCTCAACCCATTTGGAAACATATTATACTACAACTAAGATATAATCATTCTAATCAGAATATGGTAATGGTGCCATTAAATCTAATCCACAAACACAAAAAATATAAATCCTTGAAATACCTTTCCTAGGAACCCCCCACTCCATTCAAAAATTTCTTATCCTTTGGAACCTATCACTACCGACAAATAATCTCTTAAAATCCTTAAATACTTTAGGCTAGTAAAATTCGTATTTATGTACTTGTTGGGATTTTATGTCACCTCTTTGATGAACTCCCCATGTTATAGAGTGAATAATCTCTTAAATAAGTATAATTTATTCCTCTAGAACACACCTCTATAGAATGAAATATATACACCTCCTAAATAGAAAATTTTGTCCCTCAAATTGTAATTATGTTTAGAGAGAGAATTATTCTAATTAATTTATCAAAAATATTTACGTATGAACCATACTATTAATAAATTAGAAATTTTTTCATATTAAGTAGATTGATAAACTGAAATTGTGAGTAACATTTCATCTAGGAACAAAGATTTAATCCCCATGGGATCTTCACACAGATTGTTGGACAACCTAGAGAGATGATATCCAAGAAAATTATCTACCCCCTATTTATCTCTAATGATTTCCAATATGTTGTAGCGACTATGAACGAATAAGCTAGATTATTTATAATATACTTAAAATATTCCAAATAAATTTATTCAAAGGAAATGGGTGTGTCATCGGTCAATAGTGAACATGGGTTAATTTTAATTTTTGAAAATTATTTGATAAAACTCCTATAAAAAATAGTATATAAACCCATAGATTTACGTACATGGACATTACATTACTTTTGCGGAATACTTAATACATAACCAAAACCAACACTCAAGGATCGTAATAATTTAGTGTCTTTAGAAAATCGGAACACAATATTTTAATCATGGTGAAAGATATTCAACATATCCCTTAAGGATCTCCCCATTTTGTTTTCTTACCTAAAACCATTCATTATATCCTATGGAAAAGAAAAAATAAAAAGGTTGAGGTCAAATGCTAAGTAAGGGTAAACATAGAAAACATAAAACAATCCATAAACATTTGAATGCAAAAACATTAACATAAAATCTAAACATCCAAATCTTGAGTAAAGACATAAATCTTGGAAGAATGTAAGGCATATATCGTAAAGGAACATAAATCATGATAAAATAGAATGAGAATCAAACATGTAATTGTGTAAAACCATTAAACACTTGATATTATTTTCATCATATCCAAGGCATTGATGCCAAGACCATCTTAGTGGACAAAGTCCCTTTCTGAATCGAGTTCACCCCTTGTTCCAGTCTTGTATCACTGAACCGAATTAACATACCATTTCATCCACGTATATCTCATGAGATATAAATTTTTACCCAATGAATTGGAGGGTGATAAAGGTCTCACCCAAATCATAATGAAATCATTCTTAGTTTTGCCACAAAATAAACATAAATCATTCATCAAAACCCAAAGAATAAAATTGGTTTCATAAACATCATCCCATATTAACATAATCCATATAAAACAAATGGATAACATTTAATCATAATAAGAATCAAAACATGTAAATAAGAGATTCATTATTCTTGAAACATAATCATACTAAATAATTCCATCTTAGATGGAAAATAGTTTTGACAAAACACTTAAAATGAATTCTTGATGAAAATATCTTTTCTTTTCAAATTCATTTTCTTTTCCCTAAATTCCATGTAATTTTAAAAGAAAATGATATTTTTTGAAAATAATCATTAAATATTGTAAAGGAAGCTTTATGAAAATTAGGCATTATGAAACCGTAAAAATCAGTTCATGCTGTATAAGTTAAAAAAACATTCTCCTCGTACTTCTTCCGTAAAAGTCAAAACGTTCCTCTTATGGTAAACAAAAGAAAGAAGATTCCTTCCATAACACAATTTAAAAGTAAATGAGGGGTAAAAAATAATTTAAACATACATGTAATAATATTAAACAATTTATGAAAAACATTTTTATGGAAATGGATGAAAAATATAACCCTAGTAAATACTTATGTATAAGCAATCTCGGATAAAAGTGAGATTGAAAAATTATCCCTTACCTTAGGTCTGATATGATTCGTACGTCTCTGAACCTCCAGTATAATGATTTAAATAATGTCATTGACTTATTACTGAATCATATTCATTGTTATTATATCATATATGGTTCACTTATGACTTTATATTACAGGTTCTTTTGTAAATTCCATGTTAAAGCAGCGTTTTGGGTAAAACCGTTTTATTTATCGTACGTGTTTGGAATTGTTGTTATTGATATTATTATTACTTATATCATGATTTACTTACTTTCAGAATGTAAATCATGATTTATATATCATATATATTCAGTATATATATATACAATAGATTTATAAATGAAATGAAATACACCGTTCATGGAGACGGTAGGGCATACGTACGCATGAACGCTATTTTCCTTTCCTTATTTACTTGAATGGAAGTAAGTAGATGAAATATATATATACATAAATAAAGTAGCTTTATCATCTCATATATTTCATTATTATTCATTATATATAATTTATAATCATTCTTTAATGGATAACATGGAGAATGAATCTCATCGCATTGTGGAGAGGGTAATCCGTACGTACGCACGAGCGATGATATCAATCCCATAATTATTGAATTGAAATGGAGTGGATGATATAAAATATTAGAATCCAGATTATGTTATAATAACTATATATAGTTATTATTTACACCATTATATCCATCCAAGTAAGGTGGTGGTGGGAAAATAGATTACACCATGGCGTGGAGACAGTATTTCGTACGTACGCAGGCGCGGTGATTTTGTTTTCCATAGGATGGATAGTAGGTGAAATGGGGTTGTTTAATATTTATAATAACATATCAATATATTAGTGATACTCATTTAATTAATTTTTAATGAAACAACTAAGGATGATTAAGTTGAATAAGAAAGAAAACTTGAAATAATCGGTAGAAGAGATTACCTCTTCTTCGACGCCCCTTTTTTAAGAATCCTATTAAGGGACTAGAGTTGGTCTTTTGGGAAGAAAAGAACCTCAAAAATGTATCTAGGGTAGTGGAGAAGAGAAATGGTCAGGATTTGGATGAGCTTTGAGGCTCAAAAATGTGTAAAGAGTAGAGGGAAGTGGTGTCCTTTTTATAAGGGAGGAGAGGGGCACCTTTGGAAAAACTGAAAATATTATTTTATAATAAAGTCATATTTGGTTTATAATATCTCAAAATTGGTTTATTTATAAAACAAAGTTGGTATGGGTCGAAATACTCTCAACAAATAGGTTTTAGACAAGTTTAGGTTTCTATTTTAACATTATCATTTAGATTTAACTCTAAGTTAAATAATTTAACTTTTACTGTGTCTTTTTGTTTTCTTTTACTATATGGTTAATAAACTTACTATAATAAGCCAAACGAATCCCAAGTGGTTAATTATTAATATATATAACCGTATATAAGTCACTTGTATGTTATTTATATTTTTATAAATATAATAACAATTAGTAATATAATATTTGATTAAAAATATATTTTATGTCAATTTTGACACTATTTGGTAATTGATTTTTGTGAAACTTATAACAATGTTATTAGTTATAAAAAATTTATTTTAATCAATAATAACATTTCATATTAACCTATAAAATTATTGGAATTCATAAAAAGAATCAAATTACAATTATATTGGTATTTATAACATCAATTATGTTAATATTTCATTAATAAGGTAATTACTACATCATCAATGTGTCATAAATAAATTACATTATTTAAGTTATAAAATTATAAATAAAATACCATTATGTAGGAATACATTTTATCTTTCTAATTAATATTTATAGTCGAATTTATCTTATGTATAACCCTATATTAAAAATTTTTTAGTTATTAAACATTGATTTTAACTCTTTTAACTCTTCTTTGAATTAAATAATAATAAATGTTCTAATCTATTTCAAGTGGACCTAAGTGATAATATTATATTCCTATGGTTTTTTGGTCGAATTATACTTATCCAATAGAATTAGTTCATGTTTTCGGGTAATAATAATATAATTTTTACCCTTAATTACCCTATTTACTTGAAACCGTGGTAAATAAAAGTAAAAAGTTAATATTCACCAAAAAATAATTTCATCTTATTGAACAACATTTTACTCCTTGATATTAACCGTGTCTCTTGGATTTTCAAAATTCCACTCATAGAAGTGGTAAAATTATGTTTTATTTACATTTTCAAATTCTCCTAGGAGGTGGGTAAAAGATGGTGAAAGTTCAATAAACTTTTTATATATCTGAAATTATTATAAAATGACTCCAATGAATTACATTGAACTTATATAGGTATTATGTAAAAATATTGACCTAAAATAAATTTAAATAAAATAATTATTTATTTACATAAAATTTTGGTTTTTAAATAATATCCCAGTGTTTTCACTATTCATCAAAAATTGAATGTTTTCAAAAAAATACGAAAAATTTACCCTAGGCTAATTTAGATATTTTGAATCCAAAATATGAAGTCCATTTTGAGTGATAAAATTTATAAAATTTCAAAATTTGGGTTTTACTATTCATAATGGCTAGTTCATAATAATATTATAATAATAACTCATTTAGCGAAAATCGGTATTGCATACGACACACGCTATCAAGGAAGGTCTTTATTGCGTGTAATACAAGCCATGTCTGGGTTGCGTGTAGTGAAATATTTATTCGGTGTTGCATATAATATAATCAAAAATTATTTCATTTATAAATTAAACAAAATCTAAACTTAATGTTGCGTAGAATAATTTCCATAAAACAAACCTGAAATTTTGTGTAGAATGATCTAAGAATAGTGTTGCGTATACTGCCAGCTAATATGGTGTTGCATATAGCACAAGATATTCTTGGTGTATCATACAACACAAGATATCAAATAAATTAAAATGAATACTTCTCATAAAATATCGGGGTGTTACATTCTACCCCCTTAAAATGAATTTCTCCCTCGAAATTCATCAGGGTTATAAATCATTTACTACTTGAAAGTTTTGTTTGTAGAAACCCACATCGTAAAAGGAATACTAAAACTTAATTTTTAAAAAGTAAAGTATGAAATGTAACGGTTACCCAGATTAACTCATCACAGGGTTTCCACATAGAAGAACATAGGTGAAAATATAGATATGGAAGAGAAATCTAACCATCAAGTTCTGATGGGGAGTGGTAGAGAACATGGCTATGAAAAAGACAACAATCACAAAGCCATAAATTTGTGATGATCTAAGGTACCATCTGATTCATCAGATATGAGGACACTAGGAAAACTTTTTTTGTTTTCAAGATCATTTCCCTAAAGTTGAAGAATTTTAATTTGAAGAAATACTTACATTGTTTTTGTACAATCTCACCATTGTTCATGCCTTGAACAATTTCCACTTCATCTTTAAAATAAATGAAGTTGAATATTTCATTCTTAAAGTGTTACCATATCATGTGATAGAATGATGGGTCATTCCATCTGTCTCAAACAAAAGGGTAGCAAAAGTAATCAAATATATATAAGTCTATCTGTGGTGAGGTTAATTGTATATGATTCCAAAAATGGACTTATAATTCATCTATCATACTTATTAATAAAATAAAACTTGTTTCTACTAACCAGGGACTTCCTGTAGGCCAGAGGTAGGCGATAAAGGCCTGTCGCACTTCGGTTTTAGGTTTTATTCCCACAGCCTTGTCCGACGTGACGAGTTGTCACCCATCCTGCATGTTGTCCTTTTTCTAATACTACATTATTATAATATCCCATAAATAATATCAAAAAAGGTCTATCCTTAAACAATACTAACTTATATCCAACATAATCCATTCCAACATTTAGGATTATCTAAAATACTTTTGTCCAAGCTCATAGTATAAAGAAAACAATTACTAGAAATTTCATCTACCGAGAATGTGAATACCATCATTTATCCCCCATATATCATACGATATATCTTGTTGGTCACATGTGAATACCTTAATCATTTATTCTCTCGAATAATGAATACCCATTGAACCTTAGTGAAAACAAGAATACTGTCAAAAGTTAACTCTTTCTACACACCAAAATCCCAAAAATTTCTATATACTCAAACTGTGATATCACTTTGTCCTTATATCAGTCATGAGCTCATTAATACCATCAAACATCTCATTATCTCCTTATCTATTCATTATGCGCATATCATCTACTTTCCAAAAATATCTGAATAACCTTTCATGGTTACCGATACCATTCAACATATATATTCAAATACTTTTGGAAAAACAATAGTGTAACAATCCTTAGATTTTTCTTTATTCCATAGTACCATCAAACTACCTATACAATATAACTCTTGATAAACATAAAATCATTCCACTACATTCTTAAACCATTGATTGAGCTTCATCATTTTATAGCTCAACACTTATTTCATCTCATATATCATTTTTAGTCTCTTCATCATCATCAAAATAAATACTACCCATACGATCATGATGATTATCTTCATTAAATTTTCCCTTGGAGAATTGGTTTGCATAATGCCCGTACATTCCACATTTAAAACATTTAACCATTTTTTATGTCTTGGAAATACCATTATCCTTTTCCATGGAGTTAACTAAACCTTTTCCTTTGAAATTACTTGCTTTGTGTCCTTTATTTCCACACACAAAGCATCTTCCAGTTCCTTTGAAACATTCTCCCTGATGCCTCTTCGCACATGATTTACATGAGGGAAATTGAACTTTCATTCCTCTATGATCATCATGAAACTCCATATTTCTCTTATTAGATGAGTCAATAAACTTACCAAAGTTGATATTATTGTTCATATTATGAGATTTCTGATTAGGCATAATAATGATGTTTGGACATCCAAATCCAATTTCATTTGGTTTCTCATAAATGATATCATTCCATTATCCATCATATTATCCATTAACATGAATCCTCCTGTTTACTGCCATTTCATAAAACCCAAAAAGAAAAGTATGGGAGGAAAAATCATATTAGAAAAACAAAATAATCAAGTGGGAGTAATTTCAATCTATAACATCTTAGGTTTAATTCTATGATCGTTACCGTAATTCTAGGACTATAACCTATACTTATACTTAACCTTAGATACATCCTTAGACATACCATAGAAATATCTCTAGGGATTTCACTAATGTTTTCGCATCCTAGTTTCCAAAGGTTAACTAAAACTTTCCTTTGATACCAACTGTAGAGACCCATAGCTTGACGTACATAGAAATTACATTACGTTTTTGGAATAATTAATACATAACAAAAACCAACACTCAAGGATCGTAATAGTTTAGTGTCTTTGGAAACTCGGAACACAATCTTCTAATCATGGTGAAAGATCTTCAACATCTCCCATAAAGATATTTCCCTTTTTATTTCTTTCCTAAAACCTTTATTTATATCCTAGGGAAAAGAAAACATAAAAATAGTGAGATCAAATTCTCAGTAAGGGTAAACATAGAGAAAATAAAACAATCCATAAACATTTTAATGCAAAAAACATGAACATAAAATCTAAACATCAAAATCTTGAGTAAAGACATAAATCTTGGAAGTACGTAAGGCATATATCATAAAGTAACATCAATAATGATAAAATATAATGGGAATAAATCATGTAATTGTGGAAAACCATTAATCACTTTATATTATTTCCATAGTAGCCAAGGCACTACTGCCAATACCATCTTAGTGGACAAAGTCCCTTTCAGAATCGAGTTCACTCCTCATTGCAGTCATGTATCACTGAACCGGATTACCTTACCATTCCAAACATGTCTATATCATGAGATATAAATCTTTAACCAATGCATTGGAGGGTGATACAGGTCCCACCCATCTCATAATGAAATCTTTCTTACTTGTGACCCAAAATAAACATAAATCATTCATCATAACCCAAAGAATAAAATGGGTTTCATAAACATCATCTCATCTTAACATAATCCATATTAAAAAAATGGATATCATTTCATCATTAGATGAATCAAAACATGTAAATAAGAGAGTCATTATACGTGAAACAACATCATACTAAATAATATCATCTTAGATGGAAAATAGTTTTGACAAAACACTTGAAATGAATTCTTGAGGAAAATATCCTTTCTTTTCAAAATCATTTTGTTTTCACAAAATGCCATGTAATTTCAAAAGAAAATGAATTTTGTTGAAAATAATATTTAAATATTTTAAAGTATGATTTATGAAAATTAGGCATTATGAAATAGTAAAAATCAGTTCACGCCGTATAAGTTAAAAAACATTCTCCTCGTACTTTTTTTTGGAAAGTAAAAAAGTTACTCTTATGGTAAACAAAAGAAAGATTCCTTACACAACACAATGTAAAAGTCAAAGAGGGGTAAAAAAGACTTTAAACATACATGGAATAATATTAAACACTTTATGAAAAACATTTTTATGAACATGGATGAAAAATATAACCCCATTAAATACTTATGTATAAGCAATCTCGGATAAAAATGAGAATGCAAAATTATCTCTTACCTTAGGTCCGATATGCTTCGTGCGTATCCTAACCTAATGTATAATGATTTAAATAATGTCATCGACTTATTAAAGAATCATATTCATTGTTATGATATCATATATGGTTCACTTATGACTTTATATTACCCTTTGTTTTGTAAATTCCACGTTAAAGTATCGTTTTGGGTAAAATCGTTTTATTTATCGTACGTGTTTGGACTTGTTGTTCTTGATATTATTATTAAATATATCCTGATTTAATTACTTCATGAATGTAAATAATGATTGATATATCATATATATTCAGTATATATATATATAATAGATAGATAAATGAAATGAAATACACCATTCATGGAGATGGTAGGTCGTACGTACGCATGAACGTTGTTTTCCTTTCCTTATTGACTTGAATGGAAGTAAGTATATGAAATATATATATATATATATATATACATAAATAAAGTAGCATTATCATCTAATATATTTCATTATTATTCATTATATATAATTTTTAATCATTCTTAAATGGTTAACATGGATAATGAATCTCATCGTGTCGTGGAGAGGGTAATCTGTACGTACGCACGAGCGATGATATCATTCCCAAAATTATTGAATTGAATTGGAGTGGATGATATAATATATTAGAATCAGTATGATGTTATAATAACTATATATAGTTATTATTTACACCATTATACCCATCCACGTAAGGTGGTGGTGGAAAAACAGATTACACCACCGCGTGGAGACCGTATTCTGTACGTACGCATGCATGGTGATTTCGTTTTCCGTAGGATGGATAGTAGGTGAAATGGTGTTGTTTCATATTTATAATAAAATATCCATATATTAGTGATACTGATTTTGTTACTTTATATTGAAATAACTAAGGAAGAATAAGTTCAATAAGAAAGAAAACATGAAGGAATCGGTAGAAGAGATTACCTCTTCTTCGATGCACCTCTTTTGAGCTTCCTCATAAGGGACTAGAGTTGGTCTTTTGGAAAGACCAGAACCTCCAGAATGTTTCTAGGGAAGTGGATAAGATAAATGGTAAGGGGTTGTATGAGCTTGAATGCTCAAAATTGTTTAAAGAGCAGAGGGAAGGGGTACCCTTTTTATAAGGGAGGAGAGGGGTACATTTAAAAAAACATAAAATATTATTTTATAATAAAGTCATATTCGGTTTATAATAGCTCCAAATTGATTTATTTCGAAGATAAAGTGGGGATGGGTTGAAATAATCTCAACCAATAGGTTTTAGATAAGTTTAGGTTACTATTTTAACATTATCATTTAGATTTAACTCTAAGATAAATAATTTAACTTTTACTGTGTCTTCTTGTTTTCTTACACTATATGGTTAATAAACTTACTATAACATGAAAAACGAACTCCAAGTGGTTTTGTATTAATATATATAACCTTATATAAGTCATTTGACCGAACCTTAGATTTTTAGAAATTTAATAACAATTAATAATATAATATTTTTTTAAAAAAATAGTTTATGTCAATTTTGACACTATTTGGTAATTGATTTTTGTGAAAATCATAACAGCATGATTAGTTAGAAAACATTTAATTGAATCAATACTAACATGTCATATTAACATAGAAAATTTGTGTAATTCATAAAAATGTTCAAATTACATTTACTTGGGTATTTATAACATCAATTATGTTAATATTTCATTAATAAGGTAATTACTGCATCATCATTGTGTCATAAATAAATTAAATTATTTAATGTCTAAAAATTATAAAAAAATAACCTTATTTATGAAATCATATTAAATTTATAATTAATATTTATAGTATAATTTATCTTATGTATAATCCTATATTAAAAATGTTTTAGTTATTAAACTTTGATTTTAACTCTTTTAACTCTTCTTTGAATTAAATAATAATAAATGTCATAATCTGATCCAAGTGGACCTAAATGATAATAATATATTCCTAATGTTTTTTTGGTCTAATTATACTTATCCAATAGAATTAGGACATGTGTTTGGGTAATAATAATATCATTTTTATCCTTAATTACCCTATTTACTTTTAACCGAGGTAAATAAAGGTAAAAAAGTTACTATTCATCAAAAAATATTTTCATCTTATTAAACCACATTTTAATCCTAGATATTAATCATGTCTCTAGTATTTTTGAAATTTCACTCATAGTAGAGGTAAAATTATGTTTTATGAAAATTTTCAAATTCTCTTAGGAGGTGGGTAAAAGAAGGTGAAAAGTTCAATAAAAGTTTTATATATCTAAAATTATTATAAAATGACTCCAATGAATTACATTGAACTTATATAGGTATTTTGTATCATTTTTTACCTAAAATAAATTTAAACAAAATAAATAATTATTTAAATAAAAAGTCAGTTTTTAAATAGTAACCCAGTGTTTTCACTATTCATCAAAAATTGAATGTTTTCATAAAAATACCAAAAATTCACCCTAGGCTAATTTCAATATTCTGAATCCAAAAAATGAAGTACATTTTGAAATATAAAATTTATAAAATTTCAAAAATTGGGTATTACTATTCATAACTGCTAGTTCATAATAATATTATAATAATATCTCATTTCATGAAACACGGTATTACATACTACACACGCTATCGAGGAAGGTCTTGATTGCGTGTAATGCAAGCAAAGTCAGGGTAGCATGTAGTGAAAGCTCCATTCGGTGTTGCATATAACATAATAAAAACCTATTTCATTTATACATAAAAAAATATACTAATTATTACGTAGAATAATTTCCATAAAAAGAACTTGAAATTTTGTGTAACACGATCCAAGAATAGTGTTCGGTATACTGTAAGATAATACAGTGTTGCGTATAGCACAAGATATTCTTGTTGTAGCATACAACACAAGACATCAAAAAAATTAAATGGAATACTTCTCATTAAATCTTGGGGTGTTACAAATAGACTTCAAAATAAATATTTTAACACCTTTGACATTTTTAGTAGGGGGATACTTTTGGATGAACTCAATATTTGCATTAGTAACCTCTAAACACCATTTATACACTTTATGTCCCATCAATATTCCTCTAGTAGCCATAAAAGTAAATTTCTACGAGTTTAGAACTAATTTGTCCAACATGCATCTTTTTAATACAAAATGTGACTCCCCGACCCTCGTTACCCAGAGTCGGTGCATTATTACATTACATTAACATGATCACAAAAGGTTAAGTATCGAAAGACCGATTAGTTTAGTAGCCTTGGAAACACTAGATACATTCATTAGTCTTACATTACATGATAAAGTGAAAAACAACAACAACATAGTCTATATAGTCCACAATCATATCCCCTCAGACTATCCTTTTAGATCAGTCATAATATACTTATTCACATCCTGGGAAAAATAAAACATAGAAAGGGGTGAGCTCAGATGCTCAGTAAGTATAACAATATAGAATAAACTTTCATAAATAAGCATAAACATTTAAGGCAATGTATAACTAAAACAAAAGCCTTTTAAACTTGATCTTCAGCATAATATGTAAAAAATAAAATGAAATAATTCCAGTTACATATTCACATGTATATTCTACTAGTCGAATAATCACATGAAAATATCAATAACCACTTTCATAATGATGGAATGTATAATTCCAGACTATCATAACAACATTTTCAAGGCCTTGTGCAAAGACTACAATAATGATTTTGTCATGGCCTTGTTCCAAGACACTAGTTTTTCACATGATACCTACCGATGCATTGAGGATGTATAGCGGGCTCTACCCATCACTTACTAAGTCCAATGCATTCCTCATCTGAAAAGGCATAAACATAACATAAACCTTCGTATTAAAACTAGCATAGAAAATGTAAATACTTTATCCGTAATAATGAATGATGTAAAAATAATATATCCAGAGTTAAAAATATCAAATAACCTTCAATAAAATATTTATGTTTTTTATCATAATAAATCAACTTCAAATAAGCTTAAAATCCATCAAAGGATGTCGACATAGATGAAATCAAAACAATTTGAGAGAAATATCTCTTTTTTTTAAATCATTTAAAAGTCACATAATTATAAAAGAAAACATTTACATCGAAAATATTCTTATAAGATTCTAAGGTAAGCTTCGACGATTTTATAACAGTGGAAAATAGTCGCACCCGCCGTATAAGTTAAAAAACACATTCTTACCTTAATTCTGTCGAAAAGGTTAAAAAGGAACATGTTTGGAAAACATCAGAAAGATTATTTTGTAAAGATCTTATAAAAAGTCTAAGAATGGTATAAATTAATTTAACCCATATCATATAAAATACTAATAATGTTTAAAAATACATTTTTAGGAAACATGTAAGTGGATGATAAATAGGCCCCAGTAGATACTTACGTAAAAACAACACCGGATAATAAAGTAATTGTGAAATTAACCCTGACCTTGTACTTTTTTTTGGTCGAGGGTAGGTTAACCTCCTGTATAATGGTGAAACAATTGTTTTTAAATCATACAAGTATCATATACATTAATATGATATCATATATGATCTTTTAACATTGTTTTGTTAATAATATCTTAATATTATCGTCGTTTAGGGTGTTAACAGATTCGTTTTCCTTTATATTCTTTGTTATGTTAGTCATATTTGTTAAGGATGGGATATATAATATTCATATACATAATGATATCAAGTCTTTAAAAATTATTTTTAATCATCTAATGAAAATTATTCTTGAATGGATACGATGGGGAATGAATCTCATCGCGTTCGTGGAGACGATAATCCGTACATACGCACTAGCGACAATATCAATATTTTGATATTAAAATAATATATCATAAGATGGTATATCATATATATAGAATAATTAACATGTCATATTTATTATTTACATAAATTACACAACATTATTATACCCATCGAAATAATAATGTATTGAATAACAATTACACCACGACGTGGAGACGGTAATCCGTACGTACGCACGTATGGTGACATGTCATTAAAATGATGGATATAATAATGAATATGGATGTAAAATATTTATAATAACATCATAGTATATTGTAGATACTAGAGTTATTGTTTTAGAATAGAAATAACCATGAAAGAAGAAGTGGAAGAAGAAAAGCACTTGAAAGAGGGTGGTGAAATTATTACATCTTCTTCGGGTTCTTCTTTTTGATTTGATCAAAAGGGCTCCTTAAGTTGGATTTATGACTAAAAACATCCTCTAGGATTAAGTGAGGGAAGTTTAGAGGATATTTGGGCAGGGTTGGACCAAGACAAAAGGCTTTGAAGGTGTGAATTAGATAGAAGGGTGAGTGCCGTTTTATAAGAGGGGTGAGGGGGACCTTAGTAAAAGGTAGAAATATTATTTTATAATAAAATCATTTTAGGTTTCTAATGGTTAAGAAATAGATTATTTAAAGTATAAGGTGGGTATGGGTCGAAAACCACCCAAAAAATATGTTTTACACAGGTTTGGGTCACTATATTAACCTTAACTTTTAGATTTAACTCTTAGTTAAATAGTTTGACATTTACCAGGTCTCTTTGTATTTTAATATTATATGTTTAATAAACATACTATATACTTCCAAGAGAACCCCAAGTGGTTCATTAATGATACTCCTATCATTATATATGTCCTTTGGCCAAACCTTATATTTTTAGGAATAGATTATCAGTTAATAATATAATATGTTTTTTTAAAACTCTTTTATGTCAATTTTGACACTATTTGGTATTTTGTTTTTGCTAAATTTATAAGAGCATTACTACTTAAAAAAATCATCTAACAAACCTTAATATGTCATATTAACCTATAAATTTTTTGGAATTCAATAAAAGTCTCTAATTAAATTTATTTGAGTAATTAAAATATCAATTATTTTAATATTTCTTAAATAAGGTAATTACTGCATCACCATTGTGTCATAAATAAATTAATGTATTTAATGCCTAAAAATTATAAATAAAATATTATTATGTAGGAAATATTTTTATATTTCTAATTAATAATTATAATTGAATATATATTATGTGTAACTTTATATTAAAAATGTTTTAGTTATTATAATTTGATTTTATCTCTTTTAACTCTTCTTTAAATTAAAAAATAATAAATTTCTCAATCTAATCCAAGTGGACCAAAGAGGTACATATATTACTCCTAAGGTTGTTTTTGGTAGAATTATACTTATCCAATAGAATTAGGACATATGTTAGGGTAATAATAATATTATTTTTACCCTTAATTACCCTATTTATTTTTAACCGTGGTAAATAAAAGTAAAAAGTTACTATTCAGTGAAATTTATTTTTATCTTATTGAACAAAATTTTACTCCTTGATATTAATCGTGTCTCTAAGATTTTTTAAATTCAACTCAAAAAAGTGGTAAAATTATGTTTTATGTGAATTTACAAATCCTCCGAGGAGGTGGGCAAAAGACGGTGAAAAGTTTCAATAAAAATTTTTATATCTAATATTATTACAAAATTACTCCAATTAATTACCTTGATAATATATATGTATTATGTATCTATTATGACCTAAAATAAATTTAAATAAAATAAATAATTATTTAAATAAAAATTTGGTTTTAAATAATATCTCAATGTTTTCACTATTCATCAAAAATTGAATGTTTTCATAAAAATATCAAAAATTCACCCTAAGCGAATTTTGATATTCTGAATTCAAAAATGATTTTATTTTACCAAATTAAAAACATAGATGTTTCATTTATTAACTTAAATTTTTTTCCCGTTGTCAAAACCAAAAGGCGTATTTTTAAGAAACATTATCTAACAAAATATTGACACTTGGTTATGTCCAATCTCTAAGTTAAATTACATAAAATGGAAAGCATTGGATTAAATGGTAAAAATATAATCTATTTACACTTCCAAACCATTAAAATGTATAATTTAACAGTATAAATTATTATTGATTAATTTTTTTTCAGTTAATGAATAGTGCTTTTCACTATTCACCCAAATATGAAAGTTATCAGAAAAACACCAAAAAATTATTGAAACTAAATTCTTATGTCCCGATCCTAAAAAAGAAGTTTATTTTGTCAAATAGAATATATAAAAGTTTCAAATATTCTATTTAAAAAGGGTTCATCATTAAAAGGCAGTAAAAGTTTATTTTTTGAAATAAATACTTCTTTTCTCTAAAAAATGAATTTGTTCTTACATTAGGTATAAGAAACTCATAATATGGATTCTAAAATTATAAGGATTATATAAAGTTCAAAATTCTTTTAATACTACTCATATCATGTTTGGAATGGCTAGTTTTGCAAGTCGTATTGTGCTTGAACTCGGTGTTGCGTGTAGTGCAAGTTATTGAATTACTTTGAAGAAATAAAGTACTATGAAATCATGGGGTGTTACATTCTTACCTCCTTAAATAATATGGGTCCTCGAAATTTGAAATTATTCTTCAAAAATAAAAGGTTGAAAATAGAAAATACATTTGTTGGAAAATCCACATCAGAAATTGGGTTAATAAAATTCAATCTTAATAAGAGGAAAAGGGGAATGAAAAAGTAACCACCAAATTATGATCTCTATTTAGAGAACATTTTTTGCAATTAGAGAAACATAATTTGAGGAAAAATGTAAATATTTATAGGGATTGATTGTTGTCATCATCGAAAAACAATTGTAGAATTGAGGGCCTCAAAGCCATCAATCTTTGATGATTTAAAATATAATTGGTTTCAAAAAACATAAGGCTTTGGATAACACATTTTTAGTTTTAAGATCCCTTACCTAAAGTTTAATAATTAATTTCTTCATAGAATAATAGAAGAAAAAAATATAATTGACAAGTAGAGTTCCATCCTTTAACTAATTTCTACCACAAACTCATCTTTCACTCTAAAAGATAATAGAACTAAGAAACATATTATATTTATCCTATACTTATAGGGTTCCTAAAAAATGAATTTATAATTCATCTACCAGAACCTTTAAAAAACCACATTATTCAATCTAGTACATCACATGGGTCAGTGACAGGTGACGCACCCTTATCACCCTTCAGTTACTGGTACAAGTCTTGTGGCCTTGCCGGACGTGATGGGTTGTCACCCGACGTTCGGTTTGTCCTTTTTATGGAAATCCAAAAATAATCTCCAACTTGACTCATCCAAAATACTTCTGTCCAAACTCACTGTCCAAAATTTATAGATATGGTAAACACAATGAAGATCCTTTTTTCCACGTAATAACTTGTGAACACCTTCATCATGTATTCTTTTGAAACATTGCATCATCCTGAATTACCATAAAACCTTATTGATTACATTCATGTTCCCTTATATTTATAGAATACTGGATATACTCCTTCTATCAAAAAATGTTGTAAACTAAAAAAATAATGGAATATACAAATAATTAATCAGTTTCATGGTAATCAATAATATGCAATATAATTTATCTAAATCAAACATGTATTATTCCAAAATCACTACTTCAATATCAAAACCATATTATGGTTTATATTTCTCTCAGCCATATATTTTCCAAAAATTTAACCTGCTATTGAGTCACCTTTCTTGGTTCTATACAATCTCAAGTCCAAAATGAAATAGTACTACAATACAATCCTTATATACTCCATAATTATTAAACCAATACAGCGTTGATACAACACTCAAATGACATAAATATTTAATAATAACATAATAACTCTAATCATTCCTCCTCATCTCTAGTAGTATCATAACATGATTATTATCCAATGGAATTATTTGGGGCATACTCTGATGATTTGAACATTGGTTTGCGTAGTGTACCAAATCATTGCAGATGAAGCATTGTACATTTGAAACATTTTTCTTACCCTTGTAGTCACATAATTTGTGTCCTTTTTCTCTACACTTATAAGAAAATTTCATTCCATTCAAGCATGTTCCAGGGTGTTTCTTCCCACAGTTGTCACATATGGGAAAATTCTTCTTTTCCTTGTTCTCTTTATCCATCTTTTTGTCTTCCATCATTTTCTTCTCTTGCTTCCCTTCAAATCCATAGGACTCATATAATTATTTACTTGTCTTATTAACACATGATATTATTTCATCATATGTTGAGAAAACATGAGAGACTATATCCCTTCTAAATGTTGGCTTAATACCATGGAATTTATGATCCTTCTTCTCTTTGGATCATACGTATTGTTGGAGTTCACATTCCTTCTATTGGGCGCCATTTGGATACAATGGCATACACTAGGTCAGTTTATGAATTGCAATGAATAATTACAAACATGAAAAATACCTAACGTAAATTGAATAGTTTATGGATATAGTCCATAATCATAAAAAAATTTCTTTGGGGAAGTATATACTCAAAAAACCTTCATAATGGTTTGTAAAGAAAATGAGAATTATCCTAAGCACATCCCTCAGCAGTGTTGTAACCAAGAGTGCGGCAATTCTCGTTGTCATGCACCAGTTCCCTTTATAGCTCCAAGCAGTGTTTTTGAGTTTTACTTCAAGTTAAATTTATACCAGAGCTGCCTCTAAATGCTGGTATCCAAATAGGGATGTATTTCTCGGAAAACTCCCAAAATCTCTACAATACCAAAATTTTAAGAAGTTATTCAATACTAAACCTCAAAGTGTGTCTTAGTTCTATGTGCTCTAATCAGAGATTATCTAAATCTATCTTCCAAGTATTGTACTAAACTTTCTATGATACCAACTATAACGCCCTGACCATAGATACCCAGATTCGGTGCATTATTACATAACATTGGCATGATCACAAAAGATAATGTCTCGAAAGACTGATTAGTTTTGTAGCCTTGGATACACTAGATACATTAATAATACTTACATTAAATGATAAAGTGAAAACAAAAACAAAATAGTCTCAATAGTCCACACTAATATCCCCTTATACTATCCCTACAGGTCAGTCATAATATAATTCTTCACATCCTGGGAAAAATAAAACATAGAAAGGGGTGAGCTCAGATGCTCAGTAAGGATAACAATATAGCAGAAACTTTCATAAATAAGCATAAACATTTAAGTTAATGTATAACCTGAATAAAAAAAATTTAAACTTGAACTTAAGAATAATATGGATAAAATAAAATGAAATAATGTCATTTACTTATTCACATGGATATTCTACTAGTCGAATAATCACATGAAATATCAATAACCACTTCCATAATGATGGAATACATAATTCCAGACTATCATAACCACATAGTCAAGGCCTTGTGCCAAGACTACAAATAATATTTTGTTAAGTCCTTGTGCGAAGACACTATTTGGTCTCATGAGACCTATTGATTCATCAAGGTGCTACAGTGGGCTCCACCCGTCACTTACTAAGTCCAATTCATTCCTCATATAAAAAGTTTTAAACATAACATAAACATTCGTTTTAAAACTAGAATATAAATTGTCAATATTTTATCCATAAACCATGAATGGTGTACAAATAACACATCCACAGTTAAACATATCACAAAACCTTCAATACATTATGGAAGTTTCATATCATAATAAATCAACTTCAAATAAGCTTAAAATACATCAAAGGATGTTGACATAGATGAAATCAAAACTATTTGAGAGAAATATATCTTTTTTTGAAATCATTTAAAAGTCACATAATTATAAAAGAAAAAATTTACTTTGAAAATATTAATATAATCTTTTAAGGGAAGATTTTATGATTTTATAATGGCAGAAAATAGCATCACCCGTTGTATAATTTAAAAAAGACATTCTTACCTTAATTCTGTCAAAAACGTTAAAAATGACATTGTTTGGAAAATGACGGAAATATTCATTTATAAAAATCTTATAAAAAGTAAAATAAGGGTATAAATTACTTTAACACATGTCCTATAAAATAGTAAGAATGTTTTAAAATACAATTTTAAGAAACATGAATGTGGATGATAAAGAGGTCACAGTAGATACTTATGTAAAAACAACCTCGGATAATAATTTGATTGTGAAATTAACCATTACCTTGTACTTTTCCTTGGTTGAGGGTAGGTTAAACTCTTGTATAATGGTAAAATAATTGTTATTAAATTATACAAGAATCATATACATTAATATGATATCATATATGATCTTTTCACATTGTTTTGTTAATAATATCTTATTATTATCATCATTCCGGGTGTTAACGGATTCGTTTTCCTTTATATTATTTGTTATGTGAGTCATATTTGTTATGTATTGGATGTATCATATTCATATCCAGAATTATATCATGTCTTTAAACATTATTTTTTATCATATAATGAAAATTATTCTTGAATGGATACGATGGGGAATGAATCTCATCGCGTTCGTGGAGACGGTAATCCGTACGTATGCACAAGCGAAAATATCATTATTTTGATATTAAAATAATATATAATCAGATGTTATATCATATATACAGAATCATTCTCGTGTTATATTTATTATTTACATTAATTACACATTAATATTATACCCATCCAAATAATAATGCATTGAATAACAATTACACCACGGCGTGGAGACGGTAATCCGTACGTATGCACGTATGGTGACATTTCATTCAAAGGATGTATAGAATAATGAATATGGATATAACATATATATAATAACATCATAGTATGTATAAGATACTGGATTTATTATTTTATAATGGAAATAACCAACAAAGAATAAGTGGATGAAAAAAATAACTTGAAAGAGGGTGGTGAAATTATTACCTCTTTTTCGGGTTCTTTATTTTGATTTGATCAAAAGGGCTACTTAAGTTGGATTTATGACTAAATTAAGGCCTCTAGGATGAAGATAGGGAAGTTGAGAAGATATTTGGGTAGGTTTTGGCCGATCCAAAAGGCTTTTAAGGAGGGAATTAGAGAGAAGGGTGAGTTCCCTTTTATAAGAGGGGTGAGGGGAACCTTAAGAAAAGCTAGAAATATTATTTTATAATAAAATATTTTCCGGTTTATAATGGATCAAAAATGGATCATTTAAATTCTAAGGTGGGTATGGGTAGAAAACCACCCAACCAATAGGTTTTAGACAGGTTTGGGTCACTATATTAACCTCAACCGTTAGATTTAACTCTCAGTTAAATTGTTTAACATTTACCATGTCTCTTTGTATTTTTATATTATATGGTTAATAAACTAACTATATACTTCCAATATAACCCCAAGTATTTAATTTATTATAAAACTAACATTATATAAGTCCTTTTTCTGAAACTTATATTTTTAGAAATAGAATATCAATTAATATATTATGTTTGTTTTAAAAACTCTTTTATGTCAATTTTGACACTATTGGGTATTTTGTTTTTGCTAAATTCATAACATCATTATTACTTCTAAAGAAATTCATTTGACCAACCTTAATATGTCATAGTAACCTAGAAAATTATTGGTATTCATAAAAAGTCTCAAATTATATTTATTTGGGTATTTAAAATATCAATTATTTTAATATTTCTTTAATAACGTAATTACTACATCACCATTGTGTCATATATAAATTAAATTATCTAAAGTCTAAAAATAATAAATAAAATACCATTATGTAGGAAATATTTTTATATTTCTGTTTAATATTTGTAATCTAATTTATCTTATTTTTAACCCTATATTAAAAATGTTTTAGTTTTTAAACATTGATTTTAACTCTTTTAACTCTTTTTTGAATTAAATAATAATAAATGTCCTAATCTAATCCAAGTAGACCAAAAAGGTTTATATTTTATTCATAAGGTTGTTTTTTGTTGAATTATACATATCCAATAGAGTTGGGACATGTGTTAGGGTAATAATAATATCATTTTTACACTTAATTACCTTATTTACTTTCAACCGTGGTAAATAAAAATAAAAAAGTTACTATTCACAAAAAATTATTTTTATCATATTGAACCACATTTTACTCCTTGATTCTAACTTTGTCTCTAAGATTTTTAAAATTCAACTCACAGATGAGTTAAAAATATGTTTTATGTGAATTTGAAAATTCTCATATAAGGTGGGTAAAAGACGGTGAAATGTTTCAATAAAATTTTATATATATAATATTATTACAAAATGACTCCAATGAATTACATTGAACATATACAGGTATTATGTATCTATTCGGACATATAATAAATTCAAATAAAATAAATAATTATTTAAAAAAAGTTGGTTTTAAACAATAACTCATTGTTTTTCACTGTTCATCAAAAATTGAAAGTTTTCAGAAAAATATCAAAAATTAACCCTAAGATAATATTGATATTCTGAATTCAAAAATGAAGTATATTTTACCAAATTAAAAACAAAGAAGTTGAATTTATTAATTTAAAATTAATTCATGTTGTCAAAACCAAATGGCGTATTTTTACGAAACAATATATATCAAAAGATTGACACTTTTTTATGTCCAATCTCAAAGTGAAATTACATAAAATGAATAGATTTGGATTAAATGAAAAAAATATAATCTATTTATACTTCCAAACCATTAAAATGTATAATTTAACATTGTAAATTGATTTCATTAAAAATTTTGTTTTAGGTTAAAATATAGTATTTTTTACTATTCACCCAAATATTAAAGTTATCATAAAAACACCAAAAATTTATTAAAACTAAATTCTTATGACTTGATCTTAAGGAAGAATTTTATTTTGTCAAATATAATATATAAAAGTTTCAAATATTTTATTTTAAAAGGGTTCATCATTAAAAGGTGGTAAAAGTGTATTTTTTGAAATAAATACTTCTTTTATTAGAAAAAAATGAATTTGTTCTTACATTATGTCTAAGAAACTCATAATATGGATTCTAAAATTATAAGTATTATATAAAGTTCAAAATTCAGTTAATACTATTCAAAATTTCTTTTCAACGGCTTGTTTGGAAAGTCATGGTGCGCTTGAACTCGGTGTTGCATGTAGTGCAAGTTATTGAATTACATTGAAGAAATAAAGTACTATGAAATCTTAGGGTGTTACAAAAAATCTAGATTTTGTAAAATTATCTTAAATTTTTTTCCATAATAGAAAAATCAACCATAAGAACCTCAATGATTATATAAATCATTTTTGAAAATATTCTCATCATAATCCTCTAAAAAGTAGTCAGTGTAGCACAAAATCAACAGGGAATTAACTAATATGAAAAAAGGTCCAAAGTGACGTGGGAATGTTTTTTCCCCTAATCCTTTAGGGATAACATATTTGGTTGTAACTAGAATATCCATAAAGAAAACTATAAATATTTCTTTTATCTATTTGCAGTATAATTTTCTCTGAAATGGAATGGGAAAATGATATTTTCCGGTGGATGATTTCAAATTTCTATAATCTATAAGGACTCTCCATTTTGCTTCCTTCTTAACATGGATTTTTAAATTATTTTGATTGATCCTGAAATTTAATCCCACTTACATTGGGGCTACTTAGAACGAACATTCCCAATCACTATATAAAGCGGGATATATTTTCCCAAATTCCCGTAGATTAATTACCTCTTCTCTCACAACCTCTTTTAAATTTGGGTTCAATATCCTTTTAAACTATACTCTTGGATTGTGGTATATTTATAATTGATTATTTTGCATGTAGAAAAAAGGGTTAATACATTTTATATCATCTATAGACCTGCCTATTTATTTTCTGAAATTATTCAAAACACCTTATAATTTTTCCTCTTGAATGTCATTCAATTCAGTAGAAATTATAACTAGAAGTGGTGAGTTCTCACCTAGGAATGAATATTTTATGTGTGAAAGGAGTATCATAGGATATAAAAATCATGCCTCTTTACTATAAGGGAGAATTGTGGGATTTAGAGTCTAATTATCTTCAGTGTGTTTCTTAAATTGAGTTTGAAAGCTATTTATATTTTGAATCACAAAGCCATATTTTTATTTTATGTCACTACATCACAAGGTCCAAAATCCACTCTCACAAATTTCATGGTATAATTTAAAAAAAATTATCAAATAAAACTCATCTATTTGTATCAAAAACTATTCCTCAACCTTCTAATAATTTACAAATAAAAGAAGGAAAATCAATCTCAATTTCTTTTAGAAATTTCCTAAGAACTAGAATAAAAAATTCATCTTCATAAAATATTTCAAATACAAGAATATAGATATTATATAGATATAAAAAATAACTTATAATTACTCATTAATGTTTCTAATTGTTGTCTAAAATAACACTTTTAATATCCAAATGAATTGATTTAACACGTGATTTATTCACAAATTCTTTTGGATGATTTAATGAGTTTCCCTATTCTAAAAACACAACACTAGAATATTTGTAACTGAATTGTGGTTATTTCACATTCTTAAACACATGAAACTCTTTTTCCTACTCACAAAACATAAAAAACAAACTTCCCTTTCCCACATTTATAAAAAAATCCACATGTGGCTACGAAGGACCTTATTAAAAATTTTGAAACATCTTGATCCCAATCATTGTTGAAAATATAAAAATATATAGGTAAAAAATATACCAACACCAACAACTATGACATAAAATCTCCCTATCGGCTGAGTGAACGATATATCTGCAAAATGTAGAATAAAAATATTGGTTATCCATTCTTCTAATCCAAACTATTGAAATAGTGAGTAAGGGATTTGTTTGATTCTTTCCAAAAAATCACAAAGGTAATTAAATTAAAATCTATTCCCTTTGGCATATAGAATAAAACACCTATGGATCATTGGGTTTTTATCAAATATTCTTTTAAAGGACAACACTACACTCTTTACTGAGGCTTTAAGTAGAGAACTCTTCTTATAATTTATTATTTGAAAGAATTTTTTATTTCTTTTATGAATGAAATAATATAAATTAAATATTGGTTGAACGGAATTTTTACTTTGAGATTGTTGAGTACTGTAATGAATTAAACTAATTCAATTTTTTGTTGTATTTCAATCCCATGGGGAAATGGATTGATGGAAAAAATCCTAAAAACAAATAATTTCCCCAATTAACACCACATGTTTTCCATTCCCATTATTATTTTTCATCATAGAGTCCTTTCTCCATGATTATCAAGTTGAATAGAACAATTCTCATTGTTTTTAATCATGCTATCAACAATTAGAGATTCATTTTCTTCATAATTTGGTGTTTAGATTCATATATATTTTTATTTCGGGAACCCCTATAGTCAAATCTACCATCATCATAACTTTTTAAACAACTACAAGAAATGTTATCCATTGAAAACTCCCTAGGGGTAATCTCAGGGATACTAGGTACTATACCATTATCTTTTTACTAAATTCCCTTTCCAATTGACCCATTTTTAGTTATAAATTATATACTATAACATTATTTCAATCCTTATCACAATCATGTTGATATTATTTTCAATTATTTTTTCCCATAAACTATCAAAACATCCTTTGAACATCATCATGATAATGAGAAATTTTAACCATAGTTTGATTTTGTATCATTGTTATTTTATGATTTTAGAAGTCATTGGATTCATATTGCTATATAATCCTTCCTTATTCTCCCCAGGACAAGTAGGGGTTGTTTATATTTCCTATATTTCAATTATTTATAAAGGGTTCCTCTCTAAATTTTGGAGTTCAACCATATCCAAAAACAAATCTTCTTTTTTTGGATATCATATCAATGATTGGATAAGAAGCACTTGGGTGCATGGACAATCCACATTGTTGAGACTATTCTATATGAAATTGGTCTTGACCTTGAAATACAACTTCATTAGAAATTTTTTTACATTTTGATTCATTAGGGACTGTATTTGATCTTTTATTTCATACAATTGAGAATTCATTTACATAACTAGACCAGTTCCATTACCT
This sequence comes from Viscum album, assembly GCA_963277665.1. NCBI lineage: Eukaryota > Viridiplantae > Streptophyta > Magnoliopsida > Santalales > Viscaceae > Viscum > Viscum album. Next base: position 1,330,306,503 of record OY728145.1, read on the forward strand.
CCTCTATTCACTATCCCCCTCTATGAGTATATATGTTGTAAATTAAGAGCCAAAGTATTTCAAATTCTTTTAAGCTCCTCCTCAGTTTCTCATGTGCAATTTCTTCCAAAATTTCAGTCATCCAGGTTTTGAGTAGTATGTGATAGACCAACATATAATGCATTTGTGTGATGGTTGAAAGGTATTTGGTGTTGAGAAAACTTCCTTAGTTAGTTCATGATGCTATAACATGGCTCATTAAAGGCCTCCCTATCTTTTATATAGAATCTAGTTATTTTTCCCAGTTCTCCCTTAAGCATCCTCGGATATAATTTCACTTTGAATGAGATATAGATTAGTTCCATTGTTTAAAAAAGTTTTCATTAAGGGTGAAATCCCAATATCTTGTATTTTATTTTAATCATTAAGGGAAAATCATATTTTCAACTCATTTTTACTCATCCCTTAGAGTGAAATTTGTTTCATAAGGATGAAAAAATATCAACTGAATGATAACATGTCCTCATTGATCGTTTCATTGAATCCATGTAGTAGTGAAAGGTAATAATTATTAAGTTCATAGTTTTAGGATCTAGGTGTAAGTTTTATGGATGAAGAATTACATGAAAACTTAGGGATCTATTTCACCATCTTCTTACGTTTCTCAACATTTCTATTAATGATTTCCTGTTTAATATATTTATTTGATCTCTTTAAAAAAATCATTTTAGATTTTACTTTTCTTAGAGTTCCAAAATGTTTTCCAATTTCTATTTTAATATGCTCTAGGTTTTGATAAAAAGATCATTTATGAATTCACTAAAGCGGTTATCAATAGCACACCATAGATTCAAAAAAAAATTATATTTTTATGATTTTGTATTTTTTCTTGGTTTTCTATATTTTTCTTTTTTGTTTTAATAATTTTATTGATTTTTCTAGATGTATGAAGCCTCTACAAACAGTAGCGAAAATATTGACACCCTTTCTTCATATACGAGTTCAACATAACTTCCAAAAACATATATATAGTAATGAGTAGGGAATATTATCCATAAGGAAGGAAAATGTGGGTTAAAATTTAGGAAAATAACTATAAAACAGATAGAACAAAAAAATATACATAAATTAACAAATTTTATTATTATAAATTATTAAAAATTAATAAAAGACTGATTAAAATAAAATTTTCAATAGGTGGAGAGAAATTGGAACTGAAAACTAAGCATAGAAAATATTGAATGAGGGGGAATTTTTAATTTTTTGGTTAAAGCATTTTTAATTTGTGACGTATTTATTTGAATAAAAGTTAAAAATCATAATGTCAAAATATCTATCAAGAAGATCTACTTGGAATTGGATTCTTATATAGTTATTTAATAAAAAATGATTAAACTAAAAAGAAGAATAATTTGATTCAAATGTAAAAATGATCACACACACAAGGATTAAAAAGATAAAAAAGATCAATCTAACTTCACCACACAGTGATCATGAGCTAAAAATCCTAGTGAAATACATAAATGAAAAAAATATAGATCATGAGATAATAAAATAAGAAGAATATGTTGAGTAATACCATGATTTATAGCTCGTAAAACAAGTACAAATCATTTTATACCTCTTTACTATGTGCTCATGTAAAAAAAGGATGGAGATCTTGATGATCCTAATATTATGGATTGTGGATGATACCCTATCTCATATATATCTTTTTCTTTACAATTGAAACTTTTGTGCACATCTAAAATGTGATATCACAGTCCCTACTCGAAAACAAATCCTATTATTCTATATTAAATGCCTTTACTATTCAAAATTAACTTATTCACACCTCAACAACAATTCTCTAATAATTTCTACTTCTTTAAAGTGGGATTTCTACCCCACAAGTAACATAAAAATATCTATCATCCTTGTAATATTCTTTCTAGAGTCTATAAAATTTTGGATTTCTCCAAAATCTATACTCACACTCAAGATCAACTCTCTCTATTTCCATTTCATTATTTAAAAATTAGTTCTTTATTTTTTAATTTAACTACCACATGACCAACACATGATAACATAATGTTGGAATATTGATCCTAAACTCAACATCTTTAGTCAAATAACCAATAACATGGCCCAACATCATCATAACCACCTCAACCTATCCTTGTAGACTGAATATTTCAACTTCATCCATCAATATTGAATTAGTGAAAATATTCAACCAAAATCATAGTAGTGTCGTTAATCTGTTGGTCCATCCATCCTCAACATTCAGTTAAGGCTTCGGCCTTTCCATCAGCAGATTGATTCCATGCCCCGTAAATTTATAAATGAACATAGGATCTCTAAAACATCCAATTATATATTGGTATTTCATCCTAGTATTTCAATTGAATTCATTGAAACTAATAAATATGAACTAACCTACATTTAATTCACATAAATGGCATGTACATCTTCAAATTTATTATTGTATTCAATAGAAATATTGAGGCTTCATTATTTTCAATCACATATCAGGTTCCTCATTTACCTCAATAGTTTACAATTGTGTATGGGATTGTGGAATCCCCCTTCAGATGAGGTTTGGGTTCATACCCAAGTGATGACACCTTCTTTAATATGTATTAGTCTGGTGGTAGTGATCCAACATCTTCATCATCTTCAATCTTCAAACAGCACGTAGAGGCTTGGGTTTGTAGATCTTTTAGTCATATTCATTGGTGTAGTGTTATATTTATTAGATAGTGTATATAGGGGGTCTTTCAGTAATAGAGATCATCAAGTATATATCAATAATGGGTTTTCCCATTCATTTTTTTGGGCAGCTGTGAGGGCTTATTCAATAGTGTGGAGAACTTCGATGGGATGGTTCTTCATTAGCTCATGGTCACACGGTTTATCTATATCGGTGGAGCACTAGTTTTCACCAGTGGATCATGCAGTATTTTTAGTGTGATTGTGGATTCAGTACTCATAGTAGCATGGTTATGGTGGTAGGGACCCAAGGTGAACTTGGTAGAAGTGGTTTTCACACGATAGTTTGAAGTCTCAATTGTTGGTAGGTATACTGGTGAGAGAATGATACATATGGATGTAGTCTCATGATAGGTTTATTACTAGCATGATAGGTTAATAGACTGAATGTGGCCTTTATGTGGTCACTTTTCACACTATCTGTATACTTAAATTCATGGTAGTTTGGATTAGTCACTTAACAAACTGTATCCCTTCATGCGCACGGTCACCTGGTATAGTCAGCATAGTGACCGGACCATGAATTTTCATGGAAAAGGGACAAAAGTAGAATCTAAATTAGTTAAAATATACAAAATAAAAAAAAATAACAAAATTTCAATTAAAAATTTGACAAAAGAAAATTACTTATTTGGAAATAAATTAGAAAGTTTTAACACTCCAATAATCAGTAAAAAGGTAAAAAATATTATATTGAAATATAAGTGAAGTAGAAAAATAAAATGATAATACCCAATGATTAGTATTATTATTTTCAAAAACATAAAATTAATAAATAACTAAAATAATGTCAATACAGAATTCAATAAATATTTTAGAATAAGAAATGATGGTTGAATACAAAAATTCATAAAAAATAAATGATAACCCAAAATCTAAAATATTCAATAAAATTTAAAATATAGATAAGAATCATAGTTATAATAATATAAAATTTAATTAAAAAAATTGTTAATTAGTCAAATAAAAACTCATTTTTGATATTAAAATCTCAGATAATTTCATTAAAAGATGTGGAAAATGAATGAAATAAAACACACATGAGGATTACCTGAGGAAAAAATTGAAAAATGGGTTGACCTAAAAATCCTAGTGAGTAAATAAACATGATAATGATGAATAATATGTGATTCAAATATATAACTTGCTATCATAAATGAGAAGTAACATGAGTAAATACATGAAAGAATAACATAAATAACAATGTCACATAAGATCATATAATCATTTTATGTGTGGAAAAAACATAAAATAAATATAAGAATTATTCAAGGAAACTGCCAAGACAATATTACATGGATAACAGGGTTACATAATGGATTAGACTCACTCCCTAATCCCATAAATTATGTCTCATGAAGATAAAACCTTACCCAATGCATTGATCAACTATATAATTTTGAACCTACCTGACATATTCATTTAATGTACATTAATATGTATTCTACATAAAGAAATAAATCATAAGGTATGATTATAATAATTACCAATGGAAATAAAATGGGTTATATAATCTTACCTCATATTATAATCAAATGAAATTTTATAACAATAAAAATTGAGAAATGGGAATAAGGAATGTGTTACCCAATAAAACGAATGGATTTTTAGAAAGGTTTATATGTCTGAGACATATATAAAAATTTTAAAACCATTCTAAAAAATTAAATATTTTTTCATTGATTCATATAAATACATTTAAAAATATTAAAAACCTTATTAAGGAAAATAATTTTTCTAATTTTAAAATCATATTTGAAAAAAAAACAATTCATAGAATATTGTGGAAATATTTTACTTTTAAAATATACTTTTAAAATGATCGTGGGTAATTATATAAATATTTTATAAGGTAAAAACCCTTCCTTACACATATTGTATAAAAATTCAAAAGTGCCTCATTCAAAAAAAGGGAATATTCCTTTCAGGCCATTTTTTCGAGTAAAAATTGGTAAAATTTTATGTAACAAAATATTGAACAATATGAAAAACATTATTTAAAACATTTTTATGAAACATGGATTTAGAAGGAAACACATATTCAATTTAAGAGAGAAATGAAGTCGGATTTTCTTAAAAACCTTTTATTAATCATTTTACGTAGCAATGAGAGGAAAATGGTATTATTACATAAAAATTTCAAAAATAACAAGAGTATAAGAAAAATATATTGTTTTATTATACAATTATCATATAATTTTCTTTTAATATACATCTAATCACAAAAAAAATCCCTATTAAAATGGGATTGAAGAATAAACCACCGTCTCTTTGGATCATTTGAATCATACCCCCTTGATTAATGTAAGAGAATTGAAACATAATATACCATTATGTATGAAGTATTCATGATATAATATTTTAATTTCTATTATATACACTATATAAAAGAAATTATATGTATAAAATAACATGAATCTCGAAGAAGGATGCTTTATGATAGATAAAATTACCTCAATTTTAGGCTTATCATGCATGTATTTTATCTCATGTCTAATAATCTTTTATCAATTATTCTTAAGAAAATTTTGTAATTTTAGTACCTTATATATAAACCATTTACTTCATTTTTAATGATGTATTTTATTACTTAATCATTTATATCCATGTCGGTTTTTTGAGGATGCTCATTTCATAAGTTCAAAACAACGTCGGTGTATTGATCATGGTCCATGGGGTCATTGTTACATCATATCTAAAATTATAATAATTAAATAATAAATATTTTTGTCCATAAATTTTTATTTTTAAAATAAAAATTAATTCTGGTTAATAAAAATGAATTATATTACAATCACAGAGATGGTAGCTCGTATATACGCATGTGTAACATTTCCATTTTCCAAAGATCATGATGGAAATAAGATAAGTGTTATTTTATCTTATATAATGTTAATTAAATCATAAATTTCATATTATTTCTTTAAATACACTTATATATACCATCTATGGGATGTGGTAATAAGAAACGAATCACATCACTCCATGAGGTAGTAGTCCATTATACACAAAAATGGTGTAATAAGTTTTAAAGGGATTGTAACGTGTGAAATTATATGATATATTAATTTTATATAATGATTAATTTATTATTAATATCATATGTAGACATTAAATACATCATTATTATAAGTGATGTGACGTGATGAAGGAAAATGAATTCCATCAGTTCGTGAGGTCGTAGTCCACTATACACACAAATGATGGTTTCATTTATCATTTGATGGAATAGGATATAGATAAATATTATTCCATCAACATAATAACATTTAAGTATATATTATCTACTAGAGTTATTACATTTTAATAGTTCATATAATATTTAAGGTGGAAATAGAAGATGAAAATGAAGGTGCTCGATGAAGATGATTGTCTTCGCTTCGACAATCCTCCATTAGATCTCTTATTAAAGACTATATGATTTTTATTTTGGGAATACCATATACTATATAATGTATATTAGGATTTTGTGGATATATTTCTTTAGGATTTTGTGGACCTAAATGGCTAGATAGGTTTGAATAAATGATAATAGGAAGTGCATTTCTATAATTGAAAAGGAGTGGCATTCTTTTAAATACCAAAATCTATTCAGTAATGGGATGTAACTAAAATAAAAATGACTTAATTATTTAAAAATAATGTTGTGTAACATATAATGTTTTATCTACACCTTTACCATTCTAAATAAACATGTTTTAAACTTTTTATCTACTTTACTTATAAGGTTACTCACTTTTACCTTATTAATTGTTTACCATAATAACGATTTTTTACAGTTTTTACTATTCATTATGACCAAAAATTAAGTTGATAAAATTATGTAGTTTTAATTATATTATTTAAAATTATCTAAACCATTTTAAAAAATTCAATTCACAAATGAGTTATGACTTAAAATAAAATTATGCCCACATATGAGATGAAAAATGGTTTTCCTTGAAATGTAGTTCTAATGTATAAGATGATGTTATAATACCTATAAGACAAGAAATAATAATTAAATTAATTGAAATTATAATTTATAAATATATAATATATTAATTTACATTACATAATTCCTTGATATGGGTTATTTTAATTAGTTAAAATTGAGAAATATTTTTCAGAAAAAATGTATTCTTACGCCTAAAAAATAACTTTATACTAAAATCCACTCTAAAGGTGATTTAAATGTTATAAATTGGATTATACCTAAATATAAAATACTTATGGTGTTTCTATATAAAATTAAAATAATAATGGGACTTTTGTATTACTTAACTTATTAAAATAGATGATTGTTTTACGAAAATGGGTTGTTTTCACTATTCACTAAAAATATATTTGAAAAATTAAACACTTCACCATAAGTTAGAATTGATATTATTATCTTAAAATTGATTTCAATTTTAGAAAATAATTTTTATAGATAATATAAAAATTAACTATAATATTTTCTCAAAAAAATCATAAATATTTTTTTTGATGGAAACATGTTTTTGTAGAATAAAATAATTTTTCAAAAGTTGAGTTCTTATTTGTTAACAATTTCAATAAAAATGTATATATGTTTCTGAATTAATTTATTAGTATTAATACCCTCCAATTTAATTCCAAGGTTATACAATTACATTTATATTATACTATTTAAATATTATATCATCATTTGTTTAAATTCAAGGTTTTGTGTAACACGGACTATCAATGAATTCCAATATATTTTAAGATAAATATATTATGAATTATTGAGGTGTTAAAAGAAATCTGAATAATCAAAATAAAATCTAATATAATCAATGGTTTTAATTTACCTAGTTTTTATGAAATAAGTATAATAGAATTGATAATAATTTAATGAAAGAAAATTATGTTAACAAAAATTATTATTAAGGGGGTAATAAATGAGTAAAAATAAAATTTGAAAAAAATAACATGATTTATATTGGTTATCCCATAATTTACAAGTAAATTATAAATATATAATTAATGGGATAGTAAAACAATAGAACCACATAAAATAAAATCATGCTACATAACAAGTAACATGTAACCATGAATCAAAATTGAGGAAAAAGCCACTTAAGGCTTGAGTAAAATTTTAATCAACCCCATTGAAGGGAAGGGCATGTAATTGAACATGAAATACCATTATTAAAATAAAATTCATTATATTATTTCTTAAAATATGTAGTATTTAGTCCACAGAAATTGAAATAGGTATTTAATACCAAACATGTCTCAAAGAGAGGAATTAGAGGCGAGAACCCTTTCCTTTGTCCTGATTCATTTTTCACTAGATTCAAATATCCTAAATAATTAATTTAATTTATTTAAATACAAACCAAATAAAATTATTAATACCTATAAATATTAATAAATATCATTTATATTAATTATATATATATATTAGTTTTTACTGATTTTCAACATCAGGTTTAAGTAATCTTTATCGATTGTACTAGTTTCTTAAAATCTGTCTTGGAATCTATTATTATTAAAAATTACATTATTATTATATAATATAAAGTAATGGAATATATTTTCCATGATATTTTATAAATCTATACTTTTATTTCAAGGAATATTTTTTTGTAGAGTATGACAGTGAGATTGGGGAAGGTCAGGTTTGGGTCATTCTTAATTATTAATGCGTGATTTATTAATTAATGAGTAAAATGATGATATAAAATTAAAAAAAAACAAAAAAAATATTTTTCAATTTATATCTTACCATACCATTAAATATGTTCTCCTATTCACTAATATATAAAGACATATTATTGTTAAACTTGGTAGTTAAACTAACACAAACACGAGCCTACCATGATTATTGGATGATTTTGTGGTGGTTTAGATATAATATATTTATACTAGAATCATAATGATATTATTTTGTTTTTATTAGTGAGATATATCATAATTATAAATAATTAAAAAGATGATATAATTAATATAAAGTCATCACATAGAAATAATATATCATTTTCATCTTAGTGTGCTCATTTAAAACAATTATATTGATGATGATCTGTTATTGGTCATATCAAAAATTGGTTATCTAGTTTTTCACACCTGAACCTTAATGATAAAATAATAAACATATTTATACATAAACCTCATTATTATGACCATCCATGTGATTCAATGATGAAAATAAATATAGAAACCAATCATTTCTTAGATGTTGTATTCCACACGTATGTGTGGTTTTTGATTTCCATTTCCATTGAATCGTAGAAATATATATTATGTTTTTTAATTTAAAAATCTTAAATATGATATAACTGTTATAATTATTTATTTAATTTTTAATTATTACCAATCATGTGTAGTGATTAAGGAAAATAGAACACATTGTGTTATGGAGGCGGTAGTCTGCCCAATAAATGGATAGAATTTTCATTTTTTAAATACAAAAGGGAAATAGTGATTAATTATTATTCCCATAGAAAAAAAAATTGTATATAAACAATACTTAATTGATTTGTTATTAATATTAATATTACATTTTTAAATTAAAAAGAAAAAAGAAAAAATTTAAGTAAAAAATGATTACTCACGTAGAGCACTTTGAGATTTTCATGGATGATCCACCGGAAATGGATAAAATTAGATAAACTCCTATGAATATAATTTTAATATAGTAAAATAGTAATCTATGGGAAGGAAAAATGTCATAAATTTAGGAGAAAACATAATTTCTATGAGTTCCTTGAAGGGGTGGTGAGAGATCCCTTTTAAAAGATGTGAGAATGACATTTTTGTAAATAATTTATATTAATATAATGGTATCACATGTTTAAAAAGTCAATTGGACCCAAAATTGATAAAAATGGATTGGGGAATATATATATATGGTCGAAAAAAACCATATAAAATCAATTGTAGACATCTTTGTGTCATATTTCAATCCCTTTACCCATTGTATTATTATTTTCACTATTTTAATTTTTTACTGTGGTATCTTGTTTTTACCTAATGTGAATTAATCATTATGTATAATAATAAAGTGGTACATATTATATAATAAAGAAATAATAATTATAAATTATAATTTAATTTCATTTAATTCACTTTATCATGGTGATAAACAAATTTAAAATAAAAATATATGATGGATTAAAAAATTTAGTAATTGTTACTTATATTATATAATATCAAATAAGGGTTTTAAAATTAAAAAAAAACATATTTTGTAAATACCTAGATAAAAATAACATTGACCTAGTGGTTACATTTTTGAATTTAGAATTATATATAATAAATCCCGTCCCAAAGGAATGAACAATTTGTTAATCTTGGAAAAGAAGATATATAATTGAAACTAACATTTCATTTTAAAAAAATAAAATACACAATGTTCATTCTATAAGAATTTCATTATTCCTTTTATCATATATGTGCATAAAAATCACAAAACACTACCTAGTATCCTAAGGAAAATAAAACATAAGAAAGAGGTGAGGTCATATACCCATGTATGGTATCTGTATAGTGGAAGCTGTTGGGGATAAGTATGAATAATCAATATGGTAAGGAAAATAACTGAAAAACCTTTCATTTAAATAATAACATGAGTATAATATGTAAGATATAAATAATGATAAAATAAATCCATAAAAATCACATGATCTTGAAACATATCCATGGATATTCTATCTAATCTAATAATTACATCGATATCAATAATTGAACACATAATGAAGAAATATATAACATCGGATAACATAAACATACTATTAAGATCTTTCGCATGGTAGTTTGAAAAAATCAGAAAAAACCCATTTAATTTTTCCAACCAATTTTTTTCATGAGACCTACTGATGCACCAAGGGGATATGTATTGGCTATCCCCACTCATCACTTAATAAGTCCAATGCATTCTTTATATGAATGGGATGAAACATAATAAAAAACATTAGTATTAAAAAACATACATATGATAATTTAATACTTAGAAAAATCAATAATCCAAATCCATCCAAAGTTATTTCATGAATGGAAACAATATAGTACATACCTAGTCAAAATTATCGTTATCCATAGAGAGAAATAAATTTTTTGTTTCCATTAAAATATATTCCTAGTGGAGAATAAGTATAATAAGGTTTTTTGTCAGTGGGGAATAGAAATTCCATGAAAATTTCCTAAAAAAATTCATGAAAAATATTAAATTTTTAGTTTAAAAAATCATGATGTAAAACTAAATGTTAAAAAAATTGAAAATTTGTTTAATTGAAAATAAACATGTAAAATTTTAAAATAATCATTAAAAAATTTATTGGTCATGAGGTATTTGAATTCTATACGTGTCATATAGGAGGAAAAATTCCTTTCACATTGTTGTGAAAATTGTAAAAAATACCTCGTTCAAAAAATTAAAAGATGAGTCCATTAAAAATGTTTTGTAAAAAATAAAACACTATAAAAATTTTATTTAATAAATCATTTTTATAATTTTAAAAACATTTTTTTTAAGATTTCAAAAAAATATGGTTTTAGAAGAAAAAATATTTTTGAGCGAAGAGAGAAATGTGTTTAGATTTTCATTAAAATATTTTCTTAATAATTTTAAGATCCATTAAGAAAAATATTATAATATTACTTGAAATGATCATGAATTAAAATATAATATGTAAATATATTATTTTAATATATTAGTACAAAACAGTTCCCCCATGGGATACTGAAAACTAAATAATCTGGAATAATGATGGAATTGTGAAATAAACCCTTAACACATTTGTAACTATTTAATCATAACCCCATGAAACAAATATCATAAAATAAAAAATTAAATACCAATAATTGAAATAGATGCATTATATAACATATTAAAATGGGTTCTATATAATTGATCTAAAGGAATATGTGTTGAATATTGCATATGTGTCATGAAAGTAAAAGTGAGATGAGAAACACTTACTATGGGTTCAAATTCCTCTGTATGTATCTGAACCTACTATATAATAAATATAGGTTAATTATACATATATTATAGAATGATAATAATTTATCTCATAACATAAATTATTTACATATATTATTTTATCCCTAATTTATTAACAATTATTTGTTAAACTCGCTATTTTAGGTGATAATGGATTATTTTTTTCAAATATGTTTTGGTTTGTAAATTTTGGTCATTTTACATTGATCACATTTATAGCAACACAAAAAATTTCAACATAACAAAACTATTTTATATATTCATTATATATTTCATTATAGTAGTATATAAATGTTAAAAACAAAAAATGGATTGGATTGATCATCGATATGGTAGGTCATGCGTACGAATGAGTGTTGTTTCCATTTTTCTCAACAGGTGTAATGAAAGGAAGTTAAATAATATATAAAATTTTATAGATTCATTAAGATGTTTTATATATCATATATATTAATTAAATTTATGCTTATTATCTTCCATATAACAGTTTAGTGAAAAACAAATCACATCGCTTCATGTGTCAGTAGTCCATTGGACGAATGAGTGATGTTATCATATCCGATAAAGAATAAAAATTAAAAAGATATATGTGATATAATTATTAAATATGTATAAAAATGATATAAATATCATATAGATTCTTTTAATCTATCCTTATTACCATCCATGTAAAATTTAAATGGGAAAAAACATTACATTGGTTTGCAAGTCCATGGTCTTTCCTACACACGAGCGACATTATTGTTCTAAAATATGTTGAACGGTAAGATAATAAATGTTATATTATAATTCCATAAGTATATTAATTTAAAAATTATGATATATGTTTTTTAAATCCATCATTATATCCATTCTTGAGAGGTGGTGATAGAAAACATATTGCATAGATTCATGAGGCGGTAGTCCACGAAACACTTGATCGACTGTTTCTTTTCCCATTTAATAGAATATGAGATGGATATAGGTAATTAATTTAACATGATAAACATTTATTATAAGTAATATACTAACTATATTATATAATCAAGGTTTAATAATATTTTAAGAAGGTGTAAGAATAAATATTATAAAAATACTTGTTAAATAGTGTTACTGCTTCTTCATACAACTTATTTATAGTGGCACTTAAAGCCTTCCTAAGTTGAATTTTGGATCATAAAATGGATTCTTGGAAGTTTAAAATTATGTTATTAATATATTTGGATACTATTTTTGCAATACAAATTGTGTTTTTACTGATTATAGAAGAGGAGAGGGGTATCCTTTTATAAGTGGGGGAGAGGACACACTCAAAAATTTTAAAACGAAAAAAATGATACCTAAATTTCTCTCATGAAACAAACTTAAATATGGTATAATATCAAACCATGAAAGATATTAGGTCCAAATATGTATATAAAATAGGATTCATTGATGTTTGGGGTCTTTTTTTACAGTTACCTTTCAGTTTAACTCACAGGTAAACCTGTTTTAACCCTAACAGTGGTAAAAAATTATTTCTATTTTTAATATTAATTATATAAAATTTAATTTTACCATTTTATATAATATAAATTAGTTTGGTTTGAAATATGATATCTATTTTTATAAATTTAATTAACAAAATTGGTATAATTTAATTTAAAATTAAATCTGTAGATGCATTGACAAAATGGTTTCTCTGAATAAAAACTTTCAAAAGCATAAAATGCTTTTTTATCAAAATTCAACAAGAAATTTATTTCTCCAAAAAATTTTATTTAAATTTTAATATATTATTATAAATTTTACATTAAACCAAATATAAAATTTAGTTTTATTTTTCAATAAAATTAAACAAAAAGGATGATTTCAATAAACATATGTACATTTCACTATTAATAATAAAATAATATTTCAAGAAAATTATAAAAAATTAAAACAAACATAATTTTGAAAATTATATTACCAAAATTAATTTTTTTTAAATAAATTTTTTATAGCCATAAAATTTAATTTTAAATTATTTTTTGAAAGTGCGACTAAACTACCTTTTAGAAAAAATATAGTTCTTTATGAAATAACTTATGTTTTTTATAAATGGTTATTAATTTATTTATAATAAATATATAACCATTCAGTTAATTTTATAAATTTTTTAAACCATATAATTATCATAATTTAGTTAACCCAAATCATACCTTTCAACTTAACTGTTAGGTTAAAATGGTTATGTTCACATAATAATAATTTAATAGAGTGTTGTGTTTCATTTAAACTGGGTGTTGCATGCATCAACGCTATAAAAAAAGATTTAATTTTTTTATTAATAAATATATCATAAATTATATGTATGTTACATTCTCTTATAATATCTATTTTTCATGTCATATATTCTATTAAAAATGATGTTCCTCTTTCAAAATATTTGGGTATTTCAATCTACCCCCTTAAATAATTTGTGTCCTAAAAATTTAATATTAATCTCAGAAAAAAATAGTTTTAAATATGAAAATACCATTATTGGAAACCCATATTGTAAAAATTCTTAATAAAACATCCTTTTATTAAGAGTGAAAATGATTTGTGAAGTCCATCTATAATAACACATTATTGGGTTTCAATGTTGGAAAACATATATGGGAAGTGAAGTAATGTCCATGGAAGAAATGAAAATATAATTATAGATAGTGATAGAGATAATTGATCACAAAAATGAGTGATCGTGTAAATTTAACCACCACAAATTCCTAAATATTCTATAAGTTAAAATACAATTTAATGCACCAAAAATGATGGTACTATGTTAATTGTTTTCTAGATCCTTTTCCCAGTGTTGATTAATTAATTTACCAAATTTACTAAGATCATAAGAAAATATAATTACACAAAATATTTCTATGTTAGAGGTACAATTTCATCTTATGGTTGTGATATGATCAATTTTTAATTTACTTATTACTAAATGAAATTAATATCCATAAGGAAGTTTTTTTATTGAACTAATAAAACTAACTCTTAATAAATTTTAAAAACAATAAAACGTAATTCAGCATGACGCTATATATCTTTCTAGACCAAAAAACATAAAAAGTGTTACCAGTAATATATTAATTCTCAAACCTCAACAATAACTCCAAATTTCATCTTAATTCATTTCATAATTATTTAACATTAAGACTCATCTATAATACGTCAATCCAAATTCAATGTCTAAACATTTTGTAGAAAGGTCAGTAAATTTCAAAAATATACATAAAATTAGTTTCCCCAAAAAATGTATTTATTTATGTCACAAGCCAAATATGTGAATAACTTGATCGCCGTAAGACCTTAATGAAAACATTTATTCTTTGAAAAATTACATTCTCATCATTATTTTAATAAAATATAAAATCATTTTATTTTTTCTATAATTACAAAAAAATGAAATAAACTCTAGAAAAGATAGCATAAACCATAAAATAAATCAAAATTTTCAAGTTCCATAATACAATCCCATTAACAACTATTCGTCATTATTGTCTTCACATCGGGCACGTATTAAGGGTTATCCCCCCATAATCATGTGTTTTCCAAAAAGGAAAACTTTTAACCGTATCACTTTTCTTGGTAATAAAAACCATTCAAGATATCTCTTTAAATACTTATAAAAACTACTTCAGTACAATCCTTAAATGTTGTATGGTTCTTATAAAAATAATATTTTCAATAAGATATTTCTATAATATAATTATTTAATATAAATACAAAATCACTTTAATCATTCCAATTCATCCATAGTAATATCATAATATTTTCTTTGATCCCTTAGCTTATTCTAGGATATATTATCTTGATGCATGAGAAACTCATTTTCATAGTGTCCCATATCCATATATTTAATTCTTTGATCATTGGAAACTTATTTCTTACTCTCGAAATCACGATTAATGGGTTTTTTCTATCCATACATTTACTAAACTCTCATTCCCTTTAAGAAATTTCCCGGGTGTTTCTTTCAACAGTTTTCACGTGGGGGATCCTTCTTTACCTTAGTCCCTTAATCTATATACTACTTTATATCCTATTATTATTTTTTCACTTAAAATACATAATACATGGATAATTCATTATTTTTATTGTTAAAACATGATATTATTTCCTAGTTTGATGAGAAATTTTGGGAGAATAGTTCCTTTTGAAGAAATAGCTTAATCTAATTAAAAAATGGTTAATATTTCTATTGTTATTTCATACCTAGTCCATAGTATTCCATGATAACTTGGAAATTTTTCTTTATACCTGGTAACATTTTCATCCTCCTTTTGTCTTAGACCCGTGGATTTTCTACCCATATATTTTAATTTCTCGTGAATGAAATAATTTTCTAAGAAGAGTACCATAAAATAATTCCATTCTTTTTTTTCATTCTTCATAATCCTTAGTTTTTTGAACCAAATACCCTCATTGATTAAAATATCTTGAAAGATAATAATATTACATGAAAAAATTCTCAAATTCATTCTTTCATAAAGTAATAATTAACTTCTTATAAAGAACATATCCATACCTCATCACCAAATTGATTTGTGGACCCACTAAAAGGCAGAGGTCACTAATGATCAAATAAGTCTTACATTGTTACACCATGTTGTGGATCAGAAATATAATCCATATGGTTAATGTTATTTCTCATAACCTGATTCATCTTCCCTAATATGGTTATAATTTTAATATTTCCAACTATATATCCATATCCAAATTTATTATCTTCCCTGGTGGGAAATCCTTACATGGTTAAGAGAACTGATATGGTTCTCATTTAGTCTAATATGATCAATTTATGATCAATGGTGTACACTATATTATATCATAAAATTATGAAACATAATTGATAATCCAAAAACTAGTGAAACCCTTAACATAAATTTGAAAAAAAATTCATGGATAATATCATAAAGATAAACATGGTTTTTTTGAGAAATTTTTCAAATCATAAATATTTTTTTCAAATCCTTCATAGTGATTTTTATAGAAAATGTGAATAAATTAGAGAATATAACCATGAATTTTGAGACTATGTTCATAGAAAAGCCTATATTCTTGTACCATGTAATGATCGAGTTATGCTTGACATGAATTTTCAATTTTAATACCCCTAGAAATATCTATTACAAAACCATATCCACTAGTATTATCCAGACTAGGATGTATTTCAATGAATCCCACATAATATCTACATTTAAGAAAATATAGAATGTTATTCTATATATATTTTTGTACTTAGAGTAATTCATAGGGTTATATTCCCAAATATATATCTTTCTAAATCTATTTTCCATGTTTTTAACTAAACATACATTGATACAAAGTGTAAAGACCCTATCACTTGTATCCCAAGGTCAATAGATAATTTATTGAATTGAAACTAGATACAAGAAATGACATCCCAAAAGACCAATTAATTTATTAGCCTTTGTAAACTAGATACATATGTGAAATTCATATTACATTTTATGAATTTAAAAATATAAAAGTGTTTTATTTGTTAAATTCTTTATTCTCCGTAGAATATACTTGCATATCAAGCACAAAACAATTACTAGTATCTTAGGGAAATAAAAAATAAAAAAGGGGTTAGTTTAGATACTCAGTAATGGTATGCATAAAATGTAAGATATGATGAATGAATATGAAAATTTAAGTAATAAAAACACATTACATTTAAACAATAATGTGCTCATAATATGGCTAGAATAATGGAAGATCAAAAAAATCATTTACATAATCATATGAGATTTAAATTATAAATATATTTTTTAAATAATTGAATATTCACATGGATTTAAATAATTGATATCGTGGTGTGGAGATGTATAATTCCAATAAACAAAAAAATACTATTAAGACACGTCATAAGATAATTTAAAACAATGAGTAAAAACCATATTTAATATTGCCAAATAATTTGTCTCATGATACCTACCAATGCATCAAGGGTTTATGTAAATTTAGGTCCCACCATCAATGAATAACTCTAATTATTTCCTCATATGAATGGGTTGAATCATTATAAATATAAATTTTTATATTGGAAAACTAACATAAGAAATGTTAATGCTTACCCCAATCAATAATTATAAACCAACCAGAGTAATATAGTAAATGGTAACAAAACAGCACATCTCTTGTCAGAATAAATATTAACTATATAGAGAAAAAAATAATGAAATTATAATTACAATATATTCCTAGTGGATCATAAATATAGTATTGTTTGTTTAAATTTTTTAATATTAATTACATAAAAAGATCATTTAAAACATTCTTGATGAAAATAACCCTTTCACTTTAAAAATGACCTTCTAAATAAAAATGTTTATAAAACATTTGGAAAATAATTTTATTTGAAAATAAACATGGAAACATGTAATATAATATTTAAAACATTTAGTGGTCATGATGGTTAAAAATTTTGTACATTCCTTTTAAGTTAAAAAAAATTCGTTCCACATTGTTGTAAAAAGGTTAAAAAGTACATATTTTAGAAAATAAAAAGAATATTCCTTCTGAAAGTTTTCTAAAACGTAAAAAATTGGTAAAACGTTTTTTAGTAAATTATTTAGAGAATTTCATATGCATGTTTGAATTTTTTTTTAAATATAGTTTTGGAAGAAAATAGAATTTTTGTCCAAAGATAGTAATGAATCCAGTATTTCATAAATATATTTTCTCGATCATTTTAAGTAAAAAAGAGAGGGAAAATGTTTCCATTACTGGAAAATATCTTTAATATCTAGAGTATAATGAAATAAATTGGTTATAATATAGTCTAAAAAATAATTCCCCTAATGGAGACTTAAACATAAATAATCTCGATTAATGATAAGATTTTAAAATATATATTTACCACTTTGTTAACTTTTGATTCATAATCACCATGGAAGAAATAACATCAAATGAAAAATCAAATAATATGAATTTAAATATATTCTTGATATAAAATATCAAAAGGTCTGGTATATACACCACACAATGGAATATGTGGAGAATGTGGCATATGTCTCATGTAATTTATAGTGAGACGAGAAACCATAACCTTCGGTTCAACATTAATTGTATGTATTTGAAAATATTATATAATATGTATAATTATTATATTAATATATCAAAGAACTATATGTATATATCTCATACCATATATGTTTTACTTATAGTCTTTTATTACCCATTAATTAACAATTCTTTGTTAAATTATTGTTTTGGGTGATAACTGGTTTATTTTTCATGTTTCTTTTGGATTGATAAATTCGGTACTTTTATATTTATCCTAGTTAAATTATCACCACAATGTCAAAAATGAAATAAAAATCCTATATTTTCATTATATATTTATTTATTGTAATCTATAAAATTCCAAGATGAAAAATGAATTAAATGGTTCATTAAGATCGTAGGTTATAGAGATGTGTGACCATTTTCTCCATTTTTTCCTTATAGATGGAGTGAAATAAATGTAAATTATATATCAGTTTATAAATATTGTTTTTAATTTCTTATATATATTAATTCAATTTATACCTATTACCTTCATAGTAATGTGTTAATGAAAAACAAGTCACATCGCTTTGTAAGGTGGCAGTCCACCGTACACACTAGTGACATTATCATATCACCCATAGAGTGGAAAGTAAGAATGTATATGGGATTTCATAGTTACACTAGTATAATTACATTATAAAATTATATATATTCATTAAATATATTCTTATTACCATCCATGTAAAATGGAAATTGGAAAAATACATCACATCGGCTTATGAGGCGGTAGTCCACCGTACGCATGAGCAACTTTTTTTCTTCCAATAGGTGGTAATTTTATAATGTATATGTGATATTATAATTACATAATTATTTTAATATAATAAATATCATATAAAATATTTCAATCATTAATTATATCCATCCTTTATGGGCGGTTATGTAAAACAAATTACATCGGTTTATGAGGTGATAATCCTATATACACACGATCGAGGGTTTCGTTTCCCATTTGTTGAAGGATGAGATGGATATACATAATTAAACTCACATAATAACATATCAGTATATCTTATAAATTTATTTTATTATAAAATCATTCATCAATAATATTTTACGGATGTGGAATATGAAATAAAATAAAATCGCATGTTAAACAATGTTGCCTCATCTTTGTATAACTTCTTTAGGGTTTCCCCAACATCATTACTAGTATGGATTTATGATAAAATAATGGACTATAAGATGTTGGGAGATATTTAAGAAATTTATTTGTGTCATTATTGATAGAACCAAATTATTTTGTGAGTGTGAATGGGACAGGATTGGGTGGTAGTTTTTAAGTGGGGGAGGGGACACACATGGAATGTTTCAATAGGAAAAGCTATATCCTTCTTTAAATCATTCCAAAAGCCTCCAATTTGGGTCATTAGTACACCATGGAATACAAAAGGTCAAAATATTTTGAGAAATTATTATTTTGAAAATTTTTGGTTATTTTTAACCCTTTTCTTTTAAAATTCAACCCATAGACGCGTAAAAAATGGTTTTCCCAAAGAAAAAATCACAAATGTTTATAAACTTTTTATATCATAATTCAATATGATATTAATTAAAATGAACTAAATTAGTTAAATTTTAATATTATTTTACTAATTTTAGTTTCAAACTTATTTTAAATAACATGCCTTTGTAAATTATTTATAAAATAAAGTATTTTTCAATAAAAATCATTATTTTTCACTTTTTATCAAAAAAATAAATCTTTTCTTAAACTTATCAAAATATCACACATTTAAAATTTAGAAAATTTTATTTCAAAAAATTAAGATTATTTTTTCTAATTAATTTATAAAAAATAGTAAATAATATTTTTATATTATGTAAAAAATATGCGACTAACATCCTTTTAGAAAAAATAGAGTTTTTTTAGAAAACATTTCCTTTTCTTTGAAATGGTTATTATTTTATTTCTAAAAATATATAACATCTAATTTTTTTTAAACCGACCAACATGTTTTTCCCCGCGAGGGCTGGGTGAGTTGGTTCAAGGCGGTGGTGTCCCGTCGTTGAGGTTCCAGGTTCGAGTCCTCACAAAGGAAATGTGCACCATACGCCAGCGATCCACTCGTCCCCTTGAAGCTATGGGAACTGGCCCAAGCCCAAGGTTGGCCACGTTGGGCCTAGCTGGGGACGTGCGACAGGGGGTGGGGTAAGGCCGCCTCAATACCCTCTAAACTGACCAACACATTTTTTAAACATGTGTAAAACATATAATTTTCATAATTTATTTATTCTTATCCAAAACTTCCAACATAACGTATATATTATAATGGTCATGGCCTGCGGGGGCTGGGTGAGTTGGTTAAAGGCGGTGGCGTCCCATCGTTGAGGTTTCGGGTTCGAGTCCTCGCAAAGGCAACGTGCACCATACGCCAGTGATCCACTCATCCCCTTGACTCCGTGGGAACTTTCCCAAGCCCATGGTTGGCCACCTTGGGCCTAGCTAGGGACGTGCGATAGGGGGTGGGGTAAGGCCGCCTTAATACCCTCTAAACCGACCAACACGTTTCAACTAAGAGTTGGCCTCCACTCCCGAAGCTCCCGAGGCTCCCCCCGATGGTGGATCACGAAGATGACCTAGATCGCCGATGGCGGCTGCCGTGTCCCCTCCTCCCGCAGCGGGGGGAGGGGTTTCTTCGTCCTCTGGTCTCGCTGAGCAAAGTTCCTTAATCGCAGGATTTGTGCGGCGACGTCCATTGATTGAGGATT
Source organism: Viscum album (assembly GCA_963277665.1). Classification (NCBI taxonomy): domain Eukaryota; kingdom Viridiplantae; phylum Streptophyta; class Magnoliopsida; order Santalales; family Viscaceae; genus Viscum; species Viscum album. Next base: position 1,330,327,918 of record OY728145.1, read on the forward strand.
TTGGGAAGACGGTGAATGAAGATTGGGGTTTGAAGAATCAAGCATCGGTCCGGATTTTCGGGCCTCCTCAGATCCTCATCATCTTCTCTGATGAGGATGATCTGGGTAGGGCATGGTCTAGATCAAGTAAAGCCTCCCTGTTCCATCTTCTTCAGTGGTCTTTTGATCATCATTTGAACCAGGATTCCCCAAATCTCTCCATCTGGTTGTAACTGTCGGGACTCCCCCTCCCATTTCTGAACTTCGAGCTTCTGAAGTTGATAGGCAATTCCATTGGACGTTTCATTTGCACTGATTGGAGGATAGCCTCCATGGGAAATCCTGCATTCACACGAATCTGTTTGGAGATGTATCTTTCAAAGAACCCACCTGGAGTTGTCTGGATCATGGTGGAGGGTGAGTACAAGAATGGACTAGCTGCACGGCCAGTGGAGGCATGCACAGCGGTGACCGATCCTGCTCCAGGTGCACACCAGGATGATGAAGTTCACCCCTCTAATGAACTAGCTATTGCTGCTATTATTGAGTAGGGAGTGTCATCAGGGGATTTGATGAATGTAAACTCTCTGAATTTTGGATTCAGTCAAGTTCCAGTGGATGATTCTAGGGAAATCCAATTGGACAACACTGATCGGGCTGTGATCTGGCTTAGAGACTCAACTTTGAATGAGTCTACCACATCTATGAATGTGATAGAAGATCCAGATTTACAAAAGTTAAATATGGCAGGATCTGAAAAATCTGGATCTAAGGTTCAGCATGAAGCGGAGAGATTAAATACTGGCTTTCAGTACATTGGCAGGGGGTTTTCTCTGATGCAGGATATCACTGAATCTGTGGAACCGGTGTCTGAACAGAAGAACACACCTGATGTCCTGTTGCAGGTAAATCATCATGAACTGTTAAATCGTTCTACAAATAGATTTGCAGTACTGGTTGATGTTGGAGAAAATGAGGCAAAGGAGCTTGAAGTGGCAGAGGAAATTGTAGAGAAAGAAGGCCATGTTACTCTGGATAGAATGATTGATGAATGCAAAGGCCTCTGTGCTGATGACCCAATCAAGACACCTCAACTGGAGGTTGGGAAGGATGGCAGTGTCAGCCCTCTTATGACCCATAAAAAGAAGTGGGGGGATAGATCTGATTTTGAAGAAGAGATCCACAGTCACAAACCATCCTACAGTGATGTTGTTAAGAATAGAAATAATGAGAGCCTGAGCATGGAAGTGGAAGAAAAAGCTCAAAGCAGGAGGAAGTCACAGAGGTACTATTCGGACCATCCCAAACCAATGGTGACAAGGTCGGCATACAAGAATGTTGGGACCCAAGGAAATGTCTTTGTAAATGGGAACAGTGGCATGCAATGGGGAGGGTCCCCTAATATGGATAAAGGGCCCAACGGGAAACGGCCAATCAAGGAGAAAATGTCTACAGAAATGCATAGAAAGAAAAACATGTATCTTGAGCTGATGCGGAAGTACGAGTCTTCTGAATGGGAGTCAGCTGATCCTGGTGATGAGTTATCTGATGATGGGGAAAGGGATGCATATGGTTTTGATGTAATGTAACGTTTAATTTTTCTACTGCCTTTACTTTCACTTTTCCTTCAATAAATTTGCGAGACCATGCTTTCGCCTGGTTCAGACTTTCCTGGTATAATGGTCATGTTTAAATAATAGTTTTTAATAGAGTATCATGTTTTTTTAAACTCTATATTGCATGAATCAGAATCTCTCGAAGTGATTGAGTTTATTTTAAATGAAATATATCTTAAAGTCTTAGGGTGTTATATTATCTAATAATCTTAGTGTTTCATGTCATATAAGATATCAAAAATTATGTTCCTCTTTTAAAATTGTAGGGTGTTAAATTTTTAAAATTTTGAAGTCACATATAAAATGCATATTTGTAATTTGAAAAATGTTTCAAGAATTAAAAATTCATAATTAAATAATGACAATTTCATAAATGTGGGGTAATTTTTAAAAACAATGTTTACACTATTCAATTAAAATCATAATTTTTAGAAAAATCCCAATAATTATTCTTAATATTGTATTATTATTATGTAGGAAAAGGTGATTTTCATTTTAACTAATTAAAATTATGAATTTTTGAAATTTTACATTTAAATATAAAAGGTGAGATATAATTAAAAACATTATTGGAAAATATATTTGTTTGAACATTAACAATTATAATTAATATTTAATATTATTTTGTAATAAAAATTTTATTAAATAATTATTTATATAAAATATATTTTTTATAATTAATCATATGTTTCTTGGAATATAAATGCATATCCCATAAAAAGAAAAATTTCCAAAAATTACATTTCTAAAGAATAAATGATCTTCTTTTTAATTTAGATAAACTAAATAAATTTCACTTATATTAGAAGTAAAATTTATTTTATATATTCATATATTTTTTAAATTGGTAACTTGTATTCAATCCCAGAAATTCAATGTATAGGTTTTAATGGTCTTGCATAAATATTTATATTTTGTCAAAATATATTTCAGTTTTATTTAGGATTAGTATTGAATATAAAAAAATCTATTAACACATGTGTCTCATTTAAAATAAGTCATATATTAAATTTTTGGAATGTTACAATATTTCATGGAAAATAAAAAAGCGAGAGACCATATGCATTTCATAAGGTAGAATTTAGTCATTGTATTGTATATCTATAAAGCATAGTAAAGTTTATCTTGTGTAGATAATGCCTAAAAATGGAAAATTCTTGAACTCTATGATGGATGCAGTCTATAATAGATCTTTATAAGGTACAGTAAATTAGTTTTTAAGGTACATTAATGGGATAATAACATGTTTCATATGGATCGTGAACCTTTTAATGAAGACTATATACAGTACTCGGTGACTTCATAGGGTATATGAGATATTGAATGGTATATGATCTTTTTAGTGAATAATAAACCCTAATATGAATCAGTGGATACAATAAACCCTATGAAGAATAAGAAATTGGTTTATGGAGACCCCATAGGGTACATATCCAATGAATTATATGAAGAAATATTTTCTATAAATAAAAGGGTGAAAATTCAGAATAAATATTCTAATAAATTCATAGGAACTGTAATACAAATATTCTAATAAAAATTATATAAATCAGATGATTTTGTTTTACTATATATATTGATTAAAATATCACAATTACATTAATATGTTTTTGATTGAATGTGAAATGTAAGAAGGTCGAATCATGGAAAAATCATGAGTTTGGGAATAGATCCAAACCAAAATATATGATTCCACATCATAGAATTATGCATTTATATATATTATCAATGGAGAATATGAACATAGATAATGTATATAAATTAATACTTGGATATTTTAATACCACATGAAGTGGAAAATAAGTCATGTATTAATGAATTTATAAATGGGGGCCTTGAATCATTATGAATGATTTTAAATGATATAATATATCACTACCAAACATTATATAACTTCCATAAAAGTTATGGAAATATAACTCATGCTTCGTTAAATATTAAATATTATGAAGAAGAAGTGTTGATATTTGGGGGAGACTTTTTTACCAATTTGAAGATATATTACTTGCTAGTATTGAAGGAGAAGAAGCTAATTACATTTAGATCAATCCAATGGATCAATGAATATAATGATATAATCTATCAAGGAAAACTTATGCATTGAAGATTTTTTTTAATATTACCAATACTATAATAGTTTTTTTGGAGAGACCAAGTCCATGAAATCCAAGAATCATAAAGAAGTATGTATATGTGGAATTACACAAGAATAAGGCAAAAAATTTATTTCATTAAATGATAGACACTAATGAAGACCTATTAATGGATACTGTTTAATAACTTGAAGATTTTAGTCTATTTAATTTGACACTTTCATATTTTTATAGAAGATCATGTAAGATAGAATATATGAAACACAATATTGAGTCTAAACCAACAATGGAAAATTTTTATTTAAATATGATCATTAAAAATTATCCATTAAATTGGTGGATATAAAGAGTATTAACTACTTTTTAACATATATGTATATAACTCAATATAAATGTATTGGTAACTACTTAGTAAAAATCACAAAAATCTGAGTAGTCCGTTTATTATCCAAAAATACTTTTTCTTCCAAATAAAATTTTGTTACTTTTTTCAAAAAAGTATATTAATTAATTTATTATTATTTTAGAAACAAATATTTTATTAAATATTATCATGTTTTAAATCATCATATAAAATTTATCTTAGGGTTTTATTTTGATATTTTTCTATAAAAATTGATTTTTTTATTAATAGTTAAAATAGTGATTTTTGTGGAAAACTGTATTTTATTTTAAATAATTTGAAAAGAAAAATTATATTTTGTAATAGTTTAAAATTTTATCCGTTACTAATTATTAAAAATTATTAAATTATTTTATTTTGAATTAATTTTATTCATGAATTTGGTTCAAAACATTTTTATACATAAAAAGTAAATTTCATGAAGAAAAGAGTTTTTTTAGTGTTTTGAATATTAATCATAAATTATTTTATACCACTTCTAGAAATTGAACCAAAAAATGTTGATTCTATATTTTAAATTATAAAGACAAAATTTTGTAAATAATTCCATTTTACTAGTGTCCATTATTAATAGTAACCCTAATAGATAATTGTTAACATTTTAAGGATATATCAGGTTATTATGGTTTAAAAAATAATTTTATAAGCACTAAAAATTTGACCCTAAAACATTTATTTACCCTATTTTAGGTGTTTATTTAAGATAGGTACATCCAAGGTTCGAAACTATGGAAACCTGGTTCCATGTTCATTTAATGTTAACCTTTATATTAGTTTATGTAAATAAAATTCAAAAATTTCATTCTCTTAGTTTAATTAAATCTAAATATTTGAAATAGTGATCAAAAAGGGAAATTCTGGGTTTTAAAGAGTTTATTTGAAAAATAAAATTTTTTTTTCATGGTAATTTATTTTAAGTTTAATTTATGAAATAATTGCCTAAAATTAGTACATATTATTGAAACATTATTTATTCAATTAAGAGAAAAATAATATAACATTTTAAAAAAAATTAAAGTAAAATAATTTGAATTAATTATTGTTTTACATGGACTTTAATTAAAAAAATAACATATTATAGAGGTTTTAATGGATTATATTCGAATTCCATTTCACTCATGTTATTTCCAATGTGAAATTAAATAAATAGTTAAAAAATGAGATTAATGTTATTTTATAATAATTAATATTTTATTAAATTATTTAAAATTCTTTAAAATCCTATCATTAGAAAATTTAGTGGTATATGTCAAAAAATATCAGCTACTTTCCATTTATGGACCAATTTTTCATTTATATTAAATATTATTCCCCTTAAAATTAAAAACAAAATTATCATGGTAATTTCTAAAAGTGGTTAATATGGGTAAAAATAAAGAGATATGGGTAAAACACATGTCTGAAGTTGTAAAACTATTATTAAACGAAAGTTGGTTTATATTAATTTAATATTTTAAGTGATTCCAAAAGTGCCCCTACCCTCACATAAAAAAGGGCATCATCTCTTCTCAATTCTTCACACTTGAAAAGCCTTTTATTTTTGGAAAATAAATGATAATATACCTTTCTAAAACACATAATATTGTTAGATAGGTCTTAGTTTGGGTGTAATACTATCTTTCGGGGGTTTAAGGTGTAAAAAAGGAATTTGTCCAAGGGAGAGGAATATTATTTAATTGATTGTTTTAGTTTTATTTATTCTTCTACATCCTTTAAATCTTATTAAAACATTATGAAATAATAACAATGGAATATTAAATATTCTAATAATTTATTCTATTATTTTAATCTCTTATATCCAACTCTTCTACCTTCAAAGGGGGAATAAAATTGTTATTCATGTGCACGGCAGACTACCATCATACAAACTGAGGTAATTCATTTTTTATCACTCCATATCATGAATGGTTATAATTATCGATTTAATAAATATATATTATGTTTATAATGTTATTATTATTCTTTAAAGGATTATTATTTTTGAATGTCCTTTCATTCCATCCATCAATAGTGGAAAACGTGTTCACGTGTACGTATAGCCTACTCTCTCTATGAATGGTGTAATTATATTTTTAATCTTATTAAATAATATATATATATATATATATATTGAATATATTATTTATTAATATTATTGATAACATTATAGAGATTATGGAACCGTGATCAATGTATAATGAATGAGACTACCGAACCAAAACATGAATAAAAAACGAAGCTTACATCACCTATAATAGTGATTTAAAAAATGAATAAAATGGTGGTAAGATGGTATAAGATAACGAATTATTATATTATATAAATTATTAGTGTTCTAGAATAAATTTATGTAAAATATTTATTTATTATACATTATTTTATAATATGAAAAATTAAATACACCACTTAAGGTAAGGGATCTCTCTGAACCCCCCCTTTTTCTTTAGGTTATAACCATTATATCTCTAAATCAATTTATCTCTCCATTTTATTGTATATATTTCGTCTAAAATATTGATATAGGACTCTTAAATATATACATATCTCATTATAACTTCATTTTATGGGATAATACATTCCATAAATTCATTTCTATAATTCCTTCATTAAAATCATACCCGATTAAGGGGAGTATTTCTATTACATGATCCTTTTATGTAACACTCAATTATAGTTTTAATTCCCAAATTAACACCTTTTTATGAAAAATATATATCAAGTACATAGATATTAACTTCTATTATGTTTAATTTCTTCTTCTATTTGGAATCTTTAATAAACTTCCTGTTATTATGATATCAGGTATGATTATATAACCCATTTTTTCCCTTGGGAAACTCTTATGGTTATGATTTATGATTGATTTCCTTTTTTGGAACACAAAATCATGAACCTGTTATGACAGGTGCACCTAGATATTAATCCAATTAATTTACTATATTTTTTGTCATGATACATTATATATGGGTTTAGGGAGTAAACCAATTCCCCAATGGGACTCTGTCAACGATGTGAAGTTTTCTTATTAGTTAGAATTCACATATACTTATTTTATAATTTATATTGCCACAAAATTTCCATTATTTCCAAGATAATTTGATCCCATTTTTTTATTTTATTCTCACATGTGGTTACTCATGATACTTCAATTTTATTATATCATGTTATACCATTGACTCACACATTGTGCTTCCTTATCATGTTTATTCACTTATTTGTATTTTCAGAATTCCCTTTTTGTTGATGTACTCCCCATGTTATCCCACAAAATTTTAGTTAATAAAATTGATTTATTTTCTCTTTATTTGAATTTTAATAAAGATGTTTTATTTTCATGTTGATGTTTTATATACCTAGTCCTCCCTATGAACTTGGGATTTTGGTCCTTGTTTTCTATTTTATAGATATTTATGTAAAAATTATGTAACAAATTTTTAAAAATTCTTGGGTTACTAGAGTTGGTGTTAGAGGAATAGCATAGTCTTTTGTGTGGACTAAGACTAGAATTATTTAGTGGTAACCCTATTTATATGTTTATTTATAGGAAAAGTTTCTACAATTTGGGCCAGGTATTAAAAAGGTGGTCTTTAAAAAATTACATCATTCTCTGGATACTAAAATTTGATGTGTCTTTATAATAGTTTTAACTTGGGAAAATAACTATGAAAAGAGATAGTTCAATATTAATTCAAGGATCACTTAGTAAAATACAAAGAGGCATTATTGTACACATAGTTTGAAATTCCAAGGGGATTTGCATTGATAAATTCACTAACAATTTACAAACCCTTATGAAGGACTTGAATAGATTATTAGGATAGAAAAATTAATAAGAAAATTATCATGGATAACATACATTTAATCCTAGAGAATCATAAGTTAGTATACGTATATCAATAATAATTTATTTCTTAAATTTTTATAAATTTCAATTTTTCATGTCTATTAGTTAAGGTATTTCATATATTTTTAGTTAATATAGGGAAAATGGAGAAACAATGATAACAACAAATATGATAGGGAATATAATGATTTCCTTAACAACATGACTAACCTTATATAATTGGCTACTGGTAACTTCATGGAAGTACTGGGTCAACTAACCCATTCATTGAATAGTAACTTTAATCATGTGCAACTCCCTACTTTTTAGAAGAAAGGGAATGTTTTGGTTGAGTATTTTAGATAATAATGTCTTCTTATATATACTGGATCTTGTGTTCCCCTCATTGTGGAACAATGGAATATCTCTATTATAAATATATTCATTATCCTTCATTTCATAGAACAAAATAGAGTCATACTTTTCATTTATTTCATAGAGGGGGAATCGAATCAAGGGTGGACTCTGATCAAGAACAAGTAGTCAAAAGAATACATGATTCCATGGAATATGAAGAATTCAAGAAAATATTTTTCAATAAATATTTTACTCAAACTCTCCAAATTAAAAAATATAGTGAGTCCATCTGACTAAAAAAAAAATAATATGAGTCTTCTAGGGCATATAAAGATTTCATAAAAATGTTTGAATGGTACACCTCTTTCTTCATCATCCATGTTAAAATTAATGTGGACCACATATTTAGTGTATTAAACACAAGTATTTAAAAATATTTCGTTATGCATGTCTTTAATAGTTATCATGTGATTTTTCATCATTGACTCAAGGTCGATATAGATATTGGTGACTCTTAGTGGTCTCATGGCTCTAGAGATAAGAAGAGTAAAATTGATTTCTCATCGGAAGGATCAAAATATAAATCTCTTGGTGAAAGAAAATAGAACATCCTGTTTGTCAAAAGTATAGGAACCCGATCCTTTTACATAAAACATTTCATGATTAATCATTAGAGTACAAGACAAGGATCGTTAAGTCTAGTGTCTTGGAAGACTAGGTACATATAACATAAAACATGGTGCTAAAAAACATCTTTATTTAATCTCCATAAAGAGCTTATAACTTCTTTTTATCCCTTACATCTGCAAAGGGTACCCTGGGGAACACATGAACAAAGGGATGGGCTAAAAAGCCCAGTATGGGAATGAATATAAGGATACATCTCATGCACATGAATTAGGAGGAATGACATAATGATATCCAAAGCATGAAACTTGTAAAATCTATTAATATAATCATGGGATCATGTAAACATGTAATCATATAAATGTGGAAGAATCATAAACACTTCTTTAGTACGGGTAAAGGATAACTGTCAATCCTATTTCCCTTTTAAGTACGGGTCAACGCTAACCGCCAATCCCATTTCACAATGCATCTCATGAGACTTATCCTTACCCAATACATTGCAGCACTATCTAGGTGCACCAATCTCAACATTTTCATGAATATTCTTGTGAAATAAATATTCTTACCACATAAATATTCTTTCCACATGAGTAATCATACATAATCAGTTATTCATAAACATAAGGTTACCCAAGGAGAGAATTGGGTACCACAATCATGACATAAAGCATAACCAATGAGTGTAGCAAGAAAGTGTCCATGAAATAAAGGGATTAGAAAATACATGGACGTTCATAAAGTAATTTAGGAATAAAACATGGTAGTTTTAAACAAATATAAGTGAAATCACATAAGAAATGTATTTGAGAGACATTAGCATTAAAACATTTTTGTGCGGTTTTAAGGAAAATACTATAGAGATTCTAAAATAGTAAAGAAGAAATTATTTTGTATCAAACCAGAATTGAACCAAAAAGGTTTTCATAATAAAAATACTTAATTTAAAAAGATAATGGTGTCTTAAAACATAATATAGAGTGCAACTGAAATTGGGTAAAAGTTCAGGAAGTTCCTTTAAAACGAGTGTACTTATTGGGAAATATCGAGGAGAGATTCATTTAAAAGCATGTATATCCCTTAAAGAGAATGAGATATGGATCTTAGAACATGATTATGGATCATATAAACAGAATTTTTAAGTTCTATATAAAAATAAAAGACAACTATATTTTGGTAAAAAGAATGACAGAGCAACCCGAAGGAATGAAGGAAGTTCTAGTAGAATCCATTATGGTTTATCGGCATGGTATCAGGTGTAACTAAGAGGGCTTGATGAGAGAGATAAGGATTTTATCATCATTTATAAAACATTATGGTATTATGGTGAAGGTGTATAAACATACCCCGTTACTTGGTATTGCACAAAAAGGCCTAGCATAGAGAACAATCTTGATTATGAGTCAAAAGGGGAGGATCCCTTACCTTAAATCCGTTGGTGTTCTCCATGTGTTGTAAAAGACCAGAATAAACAAATTAGTCTTATTAATTAATAATCCCAGAACCTCTTATATATTCAATTTATTTATTATAACCCTTTTTAGTTCATTCAAATCCTTTTTTATTAGTTATAATGTTCAATTTCATTGTTTGGGCTCATTTGTTCACTTAGCTTTAAAAGACCAGTTCACTTATATTCACGTTTAGATTATATGCAAGATGAAATTGGTTGTACAGAGTTGAAGTTATATTCTTTAGTTCGTATCCAAGAGTTTACATGGTTTTAATTTTAATTAGGTTACTTAGAGTGAAGTTGAATTATTATATATATAACCATAGTGATAACAGTTTTTGTTAATCGGCGGATTTGATTACAAAGAATGTGTTTTGGTTTATAACTTAATTAAATTTGTACCAAAGGATTATAGAACCAAAAATAGGATATATTACATATATAATAATCTAGTTCCACCATAGCACAAATGGTTTCATGACCAAAATTAAAGATAATAATATAAATTGATAAACTGTTGTCCTTGAATGTGCTAAATTTGCACATCTCAAATAGTGCTTTCATTTCTTCAAATAAAGGGTGGGAAAATGAAAGAAGATAATGAAATATACCACTAGCATGAAGAATTTAAAGTACATATATGGTACTGTATTTATCATACTATTATGGTGAAGGGAGGTGAGGAAATAAATAAAAAAGAAAATAACTTAAAAGAAAAGAAGAAATTGGGAAGAGAAATTTACCTCCTGAGACATCCTCCTTTGAGAACCTCTTAAAGGGAGAGGTTTTGGTATTTTGAGGAGGATGAGAGCTTCTAGATGTGGGGGAGGACCTTGGGGAGATATTTGGGTTAGAATAATGGCAAGGAACAAGGCTTGAGTGGAGTGGAGAGAAGAGGGAGTGAAGGGGGGTTATTATAGTGGAGGAGAGGAGGGATTTAATAATATTATAATCAGTAATTTATTATTTCATCCCAAGACAAGGAATTGTAAGTATTCCATGACCAAGAATAGTGATTTTATCATGTTATCCCAAACCAAGTGGGCTTTCATCAGCAGAACATCCTCAACGACTCAATTAATCCATTATTTAGCATTTATTGTGAATTATCAGATTCTACGATTCATCAAAAATTCATGTATTTCAGAAAAATCCCAAAAATTAACCCTAACCACTTTTCAATGTGTAGAATCCGAAAATGAAGTCCATTTTTCAAAAATAATTTTCTATATATGGTTATTTTAATATTTAATTATAATTATAATTTATTATCAAAACAAGTTTTAAAACATTTGTTAACTTGTTCTAAAATATAGGTATATCATACTTCCAACTTGAATATTATTTTTATAACACCATAGGTAAGGTTATAATTCATTATGGTATATCACTATTCATAAGGGTATGTAACTATTCATTAGGGTTGATTACTATTCACCAAAAATTAAGTTTTCCTTATCGGACTCCAAATAACATACTGATTACAACTGTGTACGTCGTATTTTTGAAATTCCAAACATAGAAGTGACGAACTTATGTTTAAAGGTCACTTAGCACTTAGTAGTTCATTATGTTGTGTTCTCATGTGATTTTATGACATAATTATGAAAAGGTAATTTCAATTGAGAATAATTGTGTCCTTACATTCTTCCCCCTTATGAAATTTCTCCCTCGAAATTTTGTTTTACATTCTAAGACAAAAACAGGTGTGGGTACTTTTCCTTCATTGCTTCCTCCAATTCCCATGTTGCCTCTTCGTACTTTTGGTTTCTCCATAGTACCTTGACCAGATGAGTAGTATTGATGTGTAGAACTTCTTCTCTACGATCCAAGATCTTTACTGGCTTATCTTTGTAAGAGAGATCATCCTCCAACTGTATTACCTATGAAGAGAGTACATTTGAAGGGTCTGGTATATACTTCCTGAAGAGGGATACATGAAAGACATCATATACTTTCGACTTGGTAGGTGGAAGTGCCAATCAATAGGTCATAGCTCTGACTCGATCAAGGATCTCGAAGGGGCCGATGTACCTGGGACTTAACTTCCCTTTCTTCCCAATCCTCATTACCTTATTACATGGGGATATATGTATAAATACCATGTCTCTAACTATGAACTCTAGGTCTCGTCGATGGTTATCTGCATAACTCTTCTATCGACTTTGGGGTTCCTAGATATGTTGTTGAATGTTTTTAACCTTCTCCACCATATCTTTGACCATTTCAGTTCCTAGAAACTTACGCTCACTGACTTCATCCCAACATGTCGGCGTTCTTCACCTTTTCCCATAAAGGGCTTCATATGGTGCCATTCAGATGCTCGAGTGGAAACTATTTTTGTAGGAGAATTCAACAAGTGGAAGATGTTGGTCCCATCCTCCATTGAATTCCATTGAACATGCTCTCAAAATGTATTCCAATGTCTGAATAGTTTGCTCAGATTGGCCATCAGTTTGAGGATGATAGGCCATACTAAAGTTCAGTTTAGTGCTCATAGCATGCTGGAGACTTTTCCAGAACATTGTGGTGAATCTAGGATCATGATCGGATACAATAGATAGTGGTACTCCATGAAGCCTTACAAATTCTTTGATGTAAATTCGTGCAAGTTGATCTAATGTGAAGTCTTATCGAACCGAGATAAAGTGAGTTGTCTTCGTAAGACGATCCACAATAACCCATATAGCATTGTTTTCTCTAGGTGTCTTTGGAAGTCCAGTGGCAAAGTCCATGGTAATTTTCTCCCACTTCCATGCTTGTATGGGTAGTGGTTGAATCATCCCCTTATAATTTTTTCTCTCAGACTTCACTTGCTGACATACGAGGCACTTTGATGTATATTAGGAAATCTCTTTTTTCATATTGTCCCACCAAAAGTTTTCTCGGAGATCTGAATACATCTTTGTGCTACCTGGGTAGATAGAGAAGGTCGAGCTATATAAATCATTCAATATATCTTTCTTTATCTCTGGATCAGATGGTACACATAATCGTGTCCCAAATCTTATAACTCCTTCCTCATCAATTTTGAAATCGGAGGATTTCCCATTTTTAATATCTTCGACCCTTTTCTGAATTTTCTCATCCTTTATTTGAGCATCCTTTATTTTCTCCAAGAGGGATGGTTGATAAATCATTTGAGAAAGGATTGATGATTTTCCTCCCTTAATGATTCCCATTTCTAACCTTTTAAAATCTAATAAGATCAGATCCTTTTCAATTCTCATCATTGATAAAGATGCAGGATCCTTTCTACTTATAGCATCCACCACCTTGTTTTCCTTATCGAGATGGTAGTGGATTGAGCAGTCATCATCCTTGATGAGCTCTATCCATCTTCACTAGTTCATATTAAGCTCATTCTGTGTGAATATATATTTGAGACACTTTTGGTTAGTATATATGTTTCATTTTTCCCATAGAGATAATGTCTCCAGATTTTCAACGAAAAAATCACAGCCGCTAAATCTAGATCATGTGTGGGATAGTTTTTCTCATGGAGTTTTATCTGCATTGAGGCATAGGCTATCACTTTATCATTTTTCATTAGAACACAACCTAATCCTTTCTTAGAAGCATCACTAAACAACACAAAATTTTCTTCACTTGAAGGGAGAATGAGTACCAGTGTAGTGATAAGCCACTTTTCCACTCCTTGAAACAGTCTTTACATTCTTGTGTCCAGAAGATCTTTACTCCCTTCTATGTCTGTAACACCCCGAGCTTCCACGATACACTTCTCATTCAATAATGCAATAGCGTGTGTTGTACGCAACCTCGAGCTCTAGCACACACCACAACTAATTAAACTAGCCGTTGTGAATAGTAATACCTACTTTTTGAAATTTTATAAATTTTATATTTCAAAATGGACTTCACTTTTGTATTCCCAATATTGAAATTAGCCTATGTTGAATTTTTTGTAATTTTCCGAGAACTTCCAAATTTTTATGAATAGTGAAAAATACTTAAAACAACTTTTTTAATCAAAATAATTTATAGTGATAAGTTATACTATTTAGTGGTTTTAAGGTACAATTAGAATATATTTTTACCATTTTATCCAATGGTGGTCATTAAAGTTAATTTAACACTGAAATTGGACATAAACAATTGCCAATCTTTTGATATAAATTGTTTCTTAAAAACACGCTATTTGTTATAACAGCGGGAATTAATTATTAAATTAATTAATTTGACTTATATGTTTTGAATTTTGTAAAATGGACTTCATTTTTGAATTCAGTATATCAATTATAGCTTAGGGTGAAATTTTGGCCTTATTCTGAAAAACTTCAATTTTTGATGAATAGTGAAACCACTAAGTGGTAATCAAGCAAACTGATTTTTCAGTTAAATGAAAGTTTACCACTAATGTGTACTGAATTTTGAAAATCCGACATACATGGTTGTCATTAAGAAGTAAAATGTGGTTCAATGAGATTAAAATAATTTTTTGGTGAATAGTAACTTATTAAGTTTTTAATCGCGATTAGTGGTAATTAGTGTAGTTTAAGGAATAAATAATGCTTTAATAATATAAAATGACCTAGACACATGTCCCAACCTTATTGGTTGTGTCATGGCCGACCAAGACAAGCCATGGGTCAACTTGGGGACCCCATGGATCCACTTTTGTTGGGAAATGACATAAATTACTTTTTATTTAATGTTAAAGTGAAAATGACACAAACATAATATGTTTTACGAAAACAATTTTTAAGTAGGGTTATACAAGTCCAAATTTTGATTATAAATAGTCATTGGAAAGATAAAAAGATTTCCTATACCATAGTATTTGTTTTATAATTTTTAGACATTAAATAAATTTAATTATTTATGACATAATAATGATGCAGCGATGACATCATTATCTAACGATTTAAATAAAATGGAAAGTTAATATAAAATCTATGAACTACACATGGCCAAAACCTATTGGATGAGTGGATTTCGATGCCTTATCACCTTATCCACGAATTCTATCAATGTGGGACCTTTTAAAACCGAAACACATTTTCAAATAATGTAATGTTCCTTTACTTTCCAAAAGTGCCCCTCCTCTCCTCTTATAAAAGGCCCCCACCTCTACCTCATTTCACACACTCTTCAAGCCATTGGCTCGGCCAACCCCTGCCCATTTGCTCTCTCCACATCCCTCTCCTCATCCTAGAGTATTCCCTTTGGGCAGAATCCTTTCAAAGGAAGCCTTTAGGCTCAACTCAAAAGGAGTTACACTTTTTAAGGTAATTCATTCTCTCATGTTCTTTTGTTTTATTTTGCTTCTCCAACCCCCTAAACTCTTTTTATTTACTTCTTTTGTAACAACACCAGTATCTTCAATATACTAGGATGTTGTTATAAGATTTATTTGAGCTACACTTCCACACAACTACATCAAATGGTTAAAGAACATAAGGTTTCCGTGGATGGCGAAATTCTGCCTCCCGAAACGATGATTGTTCAACACTCATTTAACACCTTCAAAGGTGGCCATTATGATGTCACTATTTTTATATATGATATATAATATGTTTATGTTTTCCTTAAGCTTCTGTTTTTTTTCATTTTGGGCATAACTTTATGGTTTCCATTATGGGTAAAACACGATATCTTCATTTTAGGAAGCGCGGACTACCGCCCCCTGAAAGTGATTTGATTCGTTAATACCATATGTGGGATGTGTGAAGGATAAAGTTAATGATATTATATATGTTATTATACTGGAATTATAATATACTCTTATATCATTATGATTCCATTCCAGAAAATATGAAATAGAAATGGAAGTAGCGTTCATGCGTACGTACGGCTTACAGTCTCCATGAACGGTGCATTTCATTTCTTACCTCTAAATGTGATGTAATATTATAAATGAATGTATGTACTGGATATATATGACATATATGATATCTACATCATGAACACCATTCTGGATATAATGAACCTTTGACCAAATTAACAACATGTAAGTGTAAGAAGCCTATTTTTGACTTAAGAACCAAATACCGACAAAATGAACATTATTAACTTAAATGATTACATGATGTTCATAACATGGTATAAAAGGAATAATGAACTTGGAAAAGATTCATAATCAAGTAGAGATTAACTAAAGTTTATTATTCAGGAGGTTAAAGAACGGTTGAGTCAAGTCGGACACAAGGTAAGGGAACTTCTTAACCCAATTTCTATTCTTTGGGTTAATCTCCTACTTTCAAATTATGTCATGATATTGTTATGTCATATCTTGTATTTGTACTTTCTTTATGTGTAATTATAGTGAATACACATAATAGATATATTTTATTTAAATGATATTTGTAAGGGAACTTCTTAACCCAACTTCCATTCTTTGGGTTAATCTCCTACTTTCAAATTATGTCATGATATTATTATGTCCTGTTTTGTATTTTTACATTCTTTATGTGTACCTATAGTGAATACACATAATAGATCTATTTTATTTTAAAAATGATCTTTTAAGGACTTCGTCTCAATCCCCTTTCATTGAGGCATATTTGGTTTTATACACAACTTTATTTTATACGGTGTATAAACCCATTTGACTTTTACATTTATTCAAAAGGAATATTTTTATACGAAGCGTTTTGCTAAACGACAAAAAGGGAATGTTTTCCTTCCATACATATGCGGCGACAACGACTTCTCCGCCGCCGTGACCATTATTTGAGATTCGGCTTCCTCTACAAGCCATCATTTTTTTTAATGAAAAATAAATACAAAGTTTTAAATTTCTTTTATTTTGGTATTGAAAATGGTTTTGAAAGCGTTTTTATTATATCAATGTGTTGTATTGATATCTTGTGATTGAAATGTGGAAATGTTATGTTTCCTTTATGCATGTTTTATGTGATACGATTATGTTATGGTTTATGATATGTTTAAACCTATTCATATGAGGAATTCATTGGACTTAATAAGTGACGGGTGGAGCCCGCTATAGCTCCTCGATGCATCGGCAGGTCTCATGAGACAAACTAGTGTCTTGGCACAAGGCCTTGACAAAATCTTATTTGTGGTCTTGGCACGAGGCCTTGACTACGTGGTTATGATAGTCTGGCATTATGCATTCCATCATTATGAAAGTGGTTATTGATATTGCATGTGATTATTCGACCAGTAGAATATCCATGTGAAGAAGTAAATGGCATTATCTCATTTTACTTTTGCCATATTATGTTGAAGTTCATATTTAAAAGGCTTTTGTTTTAGTTATACATTGCCTTAAATGTTAATGTTTATTTATGAAAGCTTCCGCATTATTGTTATCCTTACTGAGCATCTGAGCTCACCCCTTTCAATGTTTTAATATTTTCCAGGATGTGAAGAAGTATTTTATGAATGACCTGCAGGGATAGTCAGAAGAGGATATGAGTGTGGACTATGGAGACTTTGTTATTGTAGTTTTTCACTTTTTGATGTAATGAAAGACTTATGAATGTATCTAGTGTTTCCAAGGCTACTAAACTAATCGGTCTTTCGAGACTTGATCTTTTGTGATCATGCCTATGTTACGAAGTAATGCACCGGCTCTGGGTAGCTGGGGTCGGGGCGTTACAGTTGGTATCAGAGGCAGTTTAGTACTAACCTTGGAAGCTAGATTTAGATAAACTCTGATTAGAGCACATAGCCCGAAGATAGTCTTTGAGGATTAGTATAGAAGAACTTCCTAGAATTTTGGTATTATATAGATGTTATGAGTTTTCCGAGCAATACATCCCTGTCTGGATACGAGCAGGTAGAGGCGGCTCTGGCACAGATGTACCTAGGGGAAAAACCCGAAAACACCGCTTTGAGCTAGACTCGAACGGGAACTGGTGCACGACAACGGGCCTTGCTGCACTCTTGGTTATGACACTCCTGGGGGATATGCTTTGGATAATTCCCATTTTCTTTACAAACCACTATGAAGGGTTATGAGTACATACTTCCTCAAAGAAAACATTTCTTTTTATGATTATGGATTATATCCATAAATAGTTCAATTTATGTTAAGTATTTTACAAGTATGGGATTATGTGTTTTGATTCATAAACTAATCTAGTTTATGCCATTGTTTAGAAATGGCGCCTAGTAGAAGGAATGGAAACCGTATCAATGCACGAACTCCGTGTAGGGATTGCCCTCCTGATCAAGATAATTATTGTGGATCTGGAGATACAACTGGTGCTGATCAACTTATTACCATACTTGGACAACTCACTCAGGTTATGAATAATAACCTTACTCGTATGGAGCACCCTGATCCGCAACGTGGAGGATCAATGCTAGACCGTTTCATGAGGCAACAACCGTCAACCTTCAATGGGAGTACAAATCCTACAGTAGCCGAGCAATGGATAAATTCCTTAGAGAAAATATTCCATGCCTTGGGGAGTAGTGAAAGGGAGAAGGTTGTCATGGCAGTTTACCGCCTCACTGGAGATGCCGATCAGTGGTGGTCACTGATTCAAAACACAAAGGAAGATGATGACGTATCGAATATGGAATGGAGAGAGTTCAAAGAGTTGTTCTTAGAAAAATACTTTCCTCGTGACCATCGAGCAGATATGGAAAGGCAATTTCTGAGTTTGAGGCAGAAGGAGGATGAGAATGTCGCAAAGTATGAGGCTAACTTTACAAGGTTAGCGAGGCATGCTGCCGATTATATACGTAACCCAAGAAGTAAGATTGATCGTTTCTTTGATGGGTTAAAACCATTTCTCCGTCGAGCTCTAGTGTCACAATCTTTCTCAACATACGAAGATATAGTCTCATGTGCTATCAAGACAGAAAAGGAATTCTCTAAGTCTTATGACAACAAAGTAAAGCAAGAGAAGAAGAGAACGGTGGAACAAGAGGCAGATAAAGGGAAAAAGGGAAAGAAGGATTTTCCATTATGTGATAATTGTGGGAAGAATCACCCTGGTACTTGCTTAAAAGGAATGGGAGTCTGTTATAAATGTGGAGAAAAGGGTCACCAAGCTCGTGATTGCAATGGAAAGAAAGAGGCTGTCAAAGTTGAATGCTACAATTGTAGGGAAACAGGGCATTATGCAAATGAATGTCCTAAGCGTCAAGGAAACTTACCTCAGAAAAGGCCAAGGGATCAAGGCCAATCTTATGCTGTGACTACAGTTGAAGCGGAATAATTAATGTATTGGTGCTTTTGGACTCAAGGATTATATTCTGGTTATTAGAATAATGTGATATATATATATAAGGATTGTACTGCAGTACTTGTTGGTTTCAGTAAGGTTTTAATATGATTAAGGTAATCATATTTTTAGTATGTGACAATAAGAGAAACTTTTCTTTGTTTGGGGAATCTGATGTTACAATTGAATTTGGAATTTAGAGACCTTTTAGAGAAAGTCTGGATGAAGGTATTTTGGATCACTATAAAGGTTGGAGTGGATTAAGTTGAAATTTGGATGGTATTGTTTAAGGTTAAAAAAATTTATGAAGATTATTTTTGGAATAGTATAGTACTATATTTTTAGGAAAAGGACAACCTGCAGGGTGGGGAATAACCCGTCGCGTCGGACAAAGCTGCAGGAATCGAACCCACAACCATAGTGCGACAAGCCTTTATTTCCTACCACTAGCCTACAGGAAGTCCCTGGTTATTACAAAATCATTTTACTAATCTAAATGGTATGTGTTAACATTTGGAACCTTATACAATTAGGATAAATAGAATATTTTTGAGTTCCGTTACCATTTGGAGTAAAAGTTGGGTTTGTGGTAAAAATTTATTAACGAATGAAAGTATACATAACAAGTATGTATATTCCCTTACGTTCTTAGTAAATCTCCTAAATAAATTCCTCAACATTATAAAAGGTAACTTAAAACAAAAATGTTGTCGGTTAACTTTTCCAACTGGGGATTCAATGACCGTTTAACCAATCACAAGTTTGTGATTTTCTTATGGTTAAACTTTCTCCTAATCCTATTTTCTATAACTCTCCATCAGACCTTGATGGTTTGTTTTTCTTCCATATCCATATTTTCATAGAATCCTAGAATGGGCTATATCGGGTGACCTTTGTACTCATCCTGCTTTCTTTTAATGTTATATATTTATTAACCTTATTTCCGATGTGGGTTTTCCTAAAAGGTATTTTCTCTTTTCAACCTTTTATTTTCAAAGAAAAATTTCAAATTGCGAGGACGCAATTTATTGAAGGAGGGTAGAATGTAACACCCCGAGCTTCCACGATACACTTCTCATTCAATAATGCAATAGCGTGTGTTGTACGCAACCTCGAGCTCTAGCACACACCACAACTAATTAAACTAGCCGTTGTGAATAGTAATACCTACTTTTTGAAATTTAATAAATTTTATATTTCAAAATGGACTTCACTTTTGTATTCCCAATATTGAAATTAGCCTATGTTGAATTTTTTGTAATTTTCCGAGAACTTCCAAATTTTTATGAATAGTGAAAAATACTTAAAACAACTTTTTTAATCAAAATAATTTATAGTGATAAGTTATACTATTTAGTGGTTTTAAGGTACAATTAGAATATATTTTTACCATTTTATCCAATGGTGGTCATTAAAGTTAATTTAACACTGAAATTGGACATAAACAATTGCCAATCTTTTGATATAAATTGTTTCTTAAAAACACGCTATTTGTTATAACAGCGGGAATTAATTATTAAATTAATTAATTTGACTTATATGTTTTGAATTTTGTAAAATGGACTTCATTTTTGAATTCAGAATATCAATTATAGCTTAGGGTGAAATTTTGGCCTTATTCTGAAAAACTTCAATTTTTGATGAATAGTGAAACCACTAAGTGGTAATCAAGCAAACTGATTTTTCAGTTAAATGAAAGTTTACCACTAATGTGTACTGAATTTTGAAAATCCGACATACATGGTTGTCATTAAGAAGTAAAATGTGGTTCAATGAGATTAAAATAATTTTTTGGTGAATAGTAACTTATTAAGTTTTTAATCGCGATTAGTGGTAATTAGTGTAGTTTAAGGAATAAATAATGCTTTAATAATATAAAATGACCTAGACACATGTCCCAACCTTATTGGTTGTGTCATGGCCGACCAAGACAAGCCATGGGTCAACTTGGGGACCCCATGGATCCACTTTTGTTGGGAAATGACATAAATTACTTTTTATTTAATGTTAAAGTGAAAATGACACAAACATAATATGTTTTACGAAAACAATTTTTAAGTAGGGTTATACAAGTCCAAATTTTGATTATAAATAGTCATTGGAAAGATAAAAAGATTTCCTATACCATAGTATTTGTTTTATAATTTTTAGACATTAAATAAATTTAATTATTTATGACATAATAATGATGCAGCGATGACATCATTATCTAACGATTTAAATAAAATGGAAAGTTAATATAAAATCTATGCACTACACATGGCCAAAACCTATTGGATGAGTGGATTTCGATGCCTTATCACCTTATCCACGAATTCTATAAATGTGGGACCTTTTAAAACCGAAACACATTTTCAAATAATGTAATGTTCCTTTACTTTCCAAAAGTGCCCCTCCTCTCCTCTTATAAAAGGCCCCCACCTCTACCTCATTTCACACACTCTTCAAGCCATTGGCTCGGCCAACCCCTGCCCATTTGCTCTCTCCACATCCCTCTCCTCATCCTAGAGTATTCCCTTTGGGCAGAATCCTTTCAAAGGAAGCCTTTAGGCTCAACTCAAAAGGAGTTACACTTTTTAAGGTAATTCATTCTCTCATGTTCTTTTGTTTTATTTTGCTTCTCCAACCCCCTAAACTCTTTTTATTTACTTCTTTTGTAACAACACCAGTATCTTCAATATACTAGGATGTTGTTATAAGATTTATTTGAGCTACACTTCCACACAACTACATCAAATGGTTAAAGAACATAAGGTTTCCGTGGATGGCGAAATTCTGCCTCCCGAAACGATGATTGTTCAACACTCATTTAACACCTTCAAAGGTGGCCATTATGATGTCACTATTTTTATATATGATATATAATATGTTTATGGTTTCCTTAAGCTTCTGTTTTTTTTCATTTTGGGCATAACTTTATGGTTTCCATTATGGGTAAAACACGATATCTTCATTTTAGGAAGCGCGGACTACCGCCCCCTGAAAGTGATTTGATTCGTTAATACCATATGTGGGATGTGTGAAGGATAAAGTTAATGATATTATATATGTTATTATACTGGAATTATAATATACTCTTATATCATTATGATTCCATTCCAGAAAATATGAAATAGAAATGGAAGTAGCGTTCATGCGTACGTACGGCTTACAGTCTCCATGAACGGTGCATTTCATTTCTTACCTCTAAATGTGATGTAATATTATAAATGAATGTATGTACTGGATATATATGACATATATGATATCTACATCATGAACACCATTCTGGATATAATGAACCTTTGACCAAATTAACAACATGTAAGTGTAAGAAGCCTATTTTTGACTTAAGAACCAAATACCGACAAAATGAACATTATTAACTTAAATGATTACATGATGTTCATAACATGGTATAAAAGGAATAATGAACTTGGAAAAGATTCATAATCAAGTAGAGATTAACTAAAGTTTATTATTCAGGAGGTTAAAGAACGGTTGAGTCAAGTCGGACACAAGGTAAGGGAACTTCTTAACCCAATTTCTATTCTTTGGGTTAATCTCCTACTTTCAAATTATGTCATGATATTGTTATGTCATATCTTGTATTTGTACTTTCTTTATGTGTAATTATAGTGAATACACATAATAGATATATTTTATTTAAATGATATTTGTAAGGGAACTTCTTAACCCAACTTCCATTCTTTGGGTTAATCTCCTACTTTCAAATTATGTCATGATATTATTATGTCCTGTTTTGTATTTTTACATTCTTTATGTGTACCTATAGTGAATACACATAATAGATCTATTTTATTTTAAAAATGATCTTTTAAGGACTTCGTCTCAATCCCCTTTCATTGAGGCATATTTGGTTTTATACACAACTTTATTTTATACGGTGTATAAACCCATTTGACTTTTACATTTATTCAAAAGGAATATTTTTATACGAAGCGTTTTGCTAAACGACAAAAAGGGAATGTTTTCCTTCCATACATATGCGGCGACAACGACTTCTCCGCCGCCGTGACCATTATTTGAGATTCGGCTTCCTCTACAAGCCATCATTTTTTTTTAATGAAAAATAAATACAAAGTTTTAAATTTCTTTTATTTTGGTATTGAAAATGGTTTTGAAAGCGTTTTTATTATATCAATGTGTTGTATTGATATCTTGTGATTGAAATGTGGAAATGTTATGTTTCCTTTATGCATGTTTTATGTGATACGATTATGTTATGGTTTATGATATGTTTAAACCTATTCATATGAGGAATGCATTGGACTTAATAAGTGACGGGTGGAGCCCGCTATAGCTCCTCGATGCATCGGCAGGTCTCATGAGACAAACTAGTGTCTTGGCACAAGGCCTTGACAAAATCTTATTTGTGGTCTTGGCACGAGGCCTTGACTACGTGGTTATGATAGTCTGGCATTATGCATTCCATCATTATGAAAGTGGTTATTGATATTGCATGTGATTATTCGACCAGTAGAATATCCATGTGAAGAAGTAAATGGCATTATCTCATTTTACTTTTGCCATATTATGTTGAAGTTCATGTTTAAAAGGCTTTTGTTTTAGTTATACATTGCCTTAAATGTTAATGTTTATTTATGAAAGCTTCCGCATTATTGTTATCCTTACTGAGCATCTGAGCTCACCGCTTTCAATGTTTTAATATTTTCCAGGATGTGAAGAAGTATTTTATGAATGACCTGCAGGGATAGTCAGAAGAGGATATGAGTGTGGACTATGGAGACTTTGTTATTGTAGTTTTTCACTTTTTGATGTAATGAAAGACTTATGAATGTATCTAGTGTTTCCAAGGCTACTAAACTAATCGGTCTTTCGAGACTTGATCTTTTGTGATCATGCCTATGTTACGAAGTAATGCACCGGCTCTGGGTAGCTGGGGTCGGGGCGTTACAATGTCATCTTGGTCATTGGGTTCGATAATCTTGAAAATTTTGTCACGAATCATCGATAATTCCCATCTAGACCTAAAACGTTGTGGATCTCTGTTACAGAAGTTGGCCTCAGCCACTCTTCAATTGCCTTCATCTTGGAAGGGTCCACAGATATCTTTTTCCTAGTGATAGCATACCCAAAGAATGATACATCCACCATCCAGAACTCACATTTACTATACATTTCATACAACTTCTCCCTTCGCAAAGTCTTTAACATAGTTTCCAAATTCTCCTCATGTTCCTACTTTCTCTTGGAGTATATCAGAATATCATTAATAAAGACCACAACAAATTTGTTGAGGTAATCTCTAAAGACTCTATTATTTAAATCCATGAAAACTGCTAGAGCATTAGTGAGACTGAAGGGCATCACTATGAAATCATAGTTTCCATACCTTGTTCGAAAGGCAGGCTTGGGAATATCTTCCTTCCTCACCTTTAGTTGGTTATATCTCGACCGAAGGTCCACCATAGAGAAATAACTGGCCACATGAAGATGACCGAACAAGTCATCTATCTGTGGAAGGGGATATTTTTCCATTATAGTAATTTTATTGAGCTCCCGATAATTAATACTGAGGCGCATTGATCCATCCTTCTTCATGATGAAGAGGACTGGAGCACCCCACGGTGAAGAACTCGGGCATATAAAACCCTTCTCCGTATTCTTCTGTAACTGATTCTTCGGCTCTTCTAGCACTATGGTGGTCATTCTGTATGGTGTCTTTGAGATTGGCAGAGATCCAGGGATAAGTTCAATTGAGAACTAAACCTCTCGGTCAGGAGGAAGACCAGGAAACTCTTCGGGGAATAAATCAGTGTAATCCCTCATGATGGGCATGTCTTCACGAATGATTTTGTCCTTTGTCCCAATCATTTGAGCTAGATATGATTTCTCACAAGGAAGCAGTATCCAAACATGAGACTAATATTATAAAGGAGACTCATCTTCCACCTTACACTAGTAAAGAATCAAATGATTCTTCTGGATGTGAAAATTGATCTCCCTTTCCCGACAATTGATGTTGTCCTTGTACAAAGATAGTCAATCCATGACCTAGATAGCATCGAACTCCACTAAAGGAAGTATGACAAGATTTTCTGGGAGGGTAAGTCCACAAACATTAACAGGGGAGGAGTTATAAACAATGGAGGCAATAATTTCTCCATTCTATGTTCTCACAGATAACGTTTCTTCCAATAGTTGAGGGGGAATTTGAATAATTCTACTAAACATGGAAGATATTAATGAATTCGTAGAACAAGAATCAAAAAGTATGTTCACTATTCTTGAATGAATAACAATTTTACCTGTCACCACATCGTTTTTTGGCTCCACCTCAGTATTAGTGATAGGATAAGCTCCTCTTGGTTGCCTTGGAGGTTGTTGCTGATTGCCTCCAACAACCCTCGTCTTAAGAAAATTGTTCGCATAATGCCCAGTCTCCTTGTAATTATAACACTGCATTGTAGGCTGAGTGTTCATCTGAACCTTCCTTTCTTCTTCAATATTTGGGGTATTTTTCATATCCCTTCGGCAGTTCTTGTCCAGATGACCAAACTTTCCACATTTGCAGCAATTCTTGGTTCCCTTGAGACAGTCACCAAGAAGCTTCTTCCCACAAATTTTTTCAAAGGGGGAAGTGAGGCTTCTTTCTATCATGGGATTTGATTGATGAACCACCCATGTTGTTCTACATTTTCCTCTCCTTTTCACTATTCCCATGAGACCACTGTGAGTCTCCAATCTCCATTTCAACCTTGAGGGCACAATGGACAATCTCCCCATAGTTGTCGAAGTCTCTAATCACCAACACTTTTTGTATACTCGGCTTTAGTTCTCAAAAGAAGTGATCCACCTTGCTTTCGGTGTTCATGACAAAGCCAGAGGTGTAACTTGCAAGCCTTGTAAAGCTTTCTTCATATTCCCCAATGGACTCATATTCCTTCTAATTGAGTCCAAGGAACTATCCTTCCATCTTGAGACGGAGGGTTCGAGGAAAATATTTGTTAAAAATCATCCTCTTTAATTCCTCCCATTCTATGGAATCAATTTCCTCTTGGGACCTCTTATTATTGATCATTGTCCACCACTGATCAGCTTCACAATCAAAATGATAGAATACCAGTACAACTTTCTCTTATTCCGAGCACTGGAGGATAGAGAAAATATTTTCAATGGAGTTATTCCATTGTTCTGTGGGGAGGGGATTAGAAGACCCGCTAAACATGGGAGGCCTTTGCCGCATGAAGGATTCTATGACAACTAGATCATTCCTTGGAGGAGGGGGAAGTTCCACCTTATTCAAGTTATTATTCATAACTCGATCTAGTTTAGAAAGTACTTCCATGAAGTTTTGAGCACCCGCTTCCATCACATCAGGCATATCATTACGACAATCATCACATTGCCTATCACATTGGTTGTTGGAACAAGTTCTTCTATTTCCTGCCATTAACTAAGAAAAATAATGTATAATTAGAGGTCATGAATACTTATCTATTGAGAAAAAAAGAATCATTGAACATAAAATATGAACTTATAATGAAGAAGTATATCATGGCTTCTAATTCCTTATGTTTATATTTAGGTTATCCTCAATCTATTTCATAACTTATATTCTTATGGGCTTCTTTTTGTCCCTTAATAATGGTTTGTAATAAGCTCGTGAATCTACTAAAGAATATCCCCCGTGAGTGTCGTAACCAAGAGTGAAGCAAAGCCTGTTATCGTGCACCAGTTCCCGTTTGAGTTGAGATCAAAGCGGTGTTTTCAGGATTTACCCCTAGATATTACTTTGCCATAGCTGCCTCTAACTTATCATATCCTGATGGGGATGTATTTAATTGATAAACCACATACTCTATACACACCAAAATTTATGATGGTTTTCTTATACTTAGTCTAATACATAAGGTTCTCACTAAGGTTCTCTATTCCTAATCTCCAAAAATAACTAGACCATCCTCTGATACCAACTATAGAAACTCGAGCCTTTTACATAAAACATTTCATGATTAATCATCAAAGTACAAGACAAGGATCGTTAAGTCTAGTTTCTTGGAAGACTACGTACATATAACATAAAACATGGGGCACAAAAAATCTTTATTTAATATCCATAAAGATCTTTTAACTTCCTTTGAGCCCTTACATCGGCATAGGGTACCCTGGGGAACACATGAACAAGTGGATGATCTAAAAAGCCCAGTAAGGGAATGAACATAAGGATACATCTCAAGCACATGAGTTAGGAGGCATGACATAATTATATCCAAAGCATGAAACTTGTGAAATCGTTTAATATAAACATGGGATAATATAAACATGGAATCATATAAATGTGGTAGAATCATAAAACATTTCTTTAGTATGGGTCAAGGAAAACTGCTAACCCCATTTCCCATTTCATTACGGGTCAAGGATAACCGCCAATCTCGTTTCCCATCGCATATCATAAGACTTATCCTTACCCAATTCATTGGAGTGATATTTGGGTGCACCAATCTCAAAATTTTCATGAATATTATTTCCAAATAAATATTCTTACCACAAAAATCTTTTTCCTATATGAGTTATCATACATAATCAATTGTTCATAAAAATAAGGTTACCCTCAGAGATAATTGGGTACCACAATCATGACATAAAGCATAACCAATGAGTGTATCATGAAGGTGTCCATGAAATAAAGGGATTAGAATATACATGGCCGTTCATAAGTTAATTTAGCCATAAAACATGGTAGGTGGTAACAAATAGAAGTGACATCACATAAGAAATTTATTTAAGAGACATTAGCATTAAAACATTTTTGGGCGGTTTTAAGGAAAATACTATTGAGATTTTAAAATAGTAAAGAAGACATTCTTTTATATCAACCCAAAATTGAACAAAGAAGGTTTTGATAATAAAAATATGGAATTTACAAAGACAATTATTTATCAAAATGGAATATAGATTTCACTTGAAATTGGGTAAAAGTTCGGGAAGTTCCTTTAAAATGAGTGTCTTATTGGAAAGTATCGAGGAGAGATTCACTTAAAACAATGTATATTCACAAAATAGAATGAGATATGGATCTTAGAACATGAGTTTGGAGAATATAAACAGATTTTTTAAGTTCTAAAAAAAATAAAAGACAACTATATTTTGGTAAAATGAAAGATAGAGTAACCTGAAGGAATAAATGATGTTCGTGTAGAATCCATTATGGTTTATCGGCAGGATATCTGGTGTAACTAAGAGGGAATGATGAGAGATATAAGTGGTTTATCATCACTTATAAAACATTAGGTAAGTATTCTGAATGTTTATAAACATACCCAATCACTTGGTATTACACAAAAATGCATAAAATAGAAAACAATCTTGATTAAGAGTGAAAAGGGGAGGATCCCTTACCTTAAATATGTTGGTGTTCTCCACGTGTTATTAATGACCTGAATAAAAAAATTAGGCTTATTAATTAATAATACCGGAACCTATTTTATATTCAATTTATTTATTATAACCTTTTTAGTTCACTCAAATCCTTTTTTATTAGTTACAAAGTCCAATTTCATTGTTCGGGCTAATTTGTTTACATGGCTTCAAAAGATATGTTCACTAATATTCAAGTTTAGAATATATGCAAGATGAAACTGGTTGTCCATAATTGAAGATATATTATTTAGTTAAAATCCAAGAGATTACATGGTTTTAATTTTAATTAGGTTACTTGGAGTGAAGTCGAATTATTATATACATAACCATAGTGATAACCATTTTTGTTAATCGGGGGATTTGATTACAAAGAATGTGTTTTGCTTTATAACTTAATTCCATTTGAACCAAAGGATTACAGAACAAAAAATATGATATATTAAATATATAATAATTTTTTTCAACTATAACACAAATGGTTTCATGACCAGAATTAAAGATAATAATATAAATCGATAAACGGTTGTCCTTGAATGTGCTAAATTAGCACATCTCAACGGTTCTTTCATTTCTTTCAAATAAAAGGGTGGGGAAAAGAGAGAAGATAATGAAATATACCACTAGCATGAAGAAATTACAGTAAATGTATGTTACTGGAATTATCATACTATAATGGTGAAGGGAGGTGAGAAAAAAAATAAAAAATTAAATAACTTAAAAGAAAAGATGAATTTGGGAAGATGAATTTACCTCTTGAGACTTCCTCCTTCGAGAACCTCTAAAGGGGAGAGGTTTTGGTATATTTGGGAGGCTGATAGCTTTTGGACATGGGGGAGGACCTTGAGGAGAGATTTCGGCAGAATAATGGAAATAAACAAGGTTTGAGAGGAGTGGAGAGAAGGGGGATTGAAGGGGGGTTTATAGTGGAAGAGAGGAGAGATTTCATAATATTATAATCATTAATTTATTATTTCTTCCCAATATAAGGAATAATAAGTATTACATGACCATGAATAGTGATTCTATCATGTGATCCCGAACCAAGTAGGCTTACATCAGAATAACATCATCGACGACAGAATTAATCCATTATTTACCATTTATTGTGAATTATCAGATTCTACTATTCATAAAAAATTCAAATATTTCAGAAAAATCCAAAAAATTCACCCTAACCATTTTTTGACTTGTAGAATCCAAAAATGAATTCTATTTTTCAAAAATAATTTTATAAATATGATTATTTTAATATTTTAAAAAAAATAATAATTTATTATCAAAACCAATTTTAAAACATTTGTTAACTTATTCTAAAATATAGGTATATCGTACTTACAAATTGAATATTAATTTTATAACACCATAGGTGAGGTTACTATTAATTAGGGTATATCACTATTCATAAGGTCATGTTAATATTCATTAGGGTAGGTTACTATTCACCAAAAATTATGTTTTCCTTATCAGACTCCAAATAACTTACTCATTACAACCTTGTATACCAGAGTTTTGAAATTCCAAACACAAAAGTGAAGAACTTATGTTTAAAGGTCACTTGGCACTTAGTAGTTCATTATTTTTTGTTTTCATGTGATTTTTTGACATACATATAGGAAGGAAAATTTCCATTGAAAAACATTGGGTCATTACATTCTTCCCCCCTTATGAAATTTCACCCTCAAAATTTCATTTTACATTCTAAGAGAAAAACATTTGTGGGTACTTTTCCTTCATTTCTTCATCCAATTCCCATGTTGCCTCTTCGTACGTTTGGTATCACCATTTTACCTTGACCAGATGAGTAGTCTTGTTGCATAGATATTTTTCTATATGATCCAAGATCATCACTAGATGCTCCACGTAAGAGAGATCATCCTCCAACTGTAGTACCTCTAAAGAGATTACATGTGAAGGGTACGGTATGTACCTCCTTAAGAGTGATACATGAAAGACATCATGTACTTTTGACATGGTAGGTGGAAGTGACAGTCGATAGGCCACAGCTCTGACTTGATCAAGGATCTCGAAGGGGCTGATGTACCTGGGACTTAACTTCCTTTTCTTCCCAAACCTCATGACCTTCGTCCATGGGGATATACATAGAAATACCATGTCTCCAACATTGAACTCAAGGTATCGTCGACGGTTATCTGCATAACTCTTCACTCAACTTTGGGCTGCCTTGATATGCTGTTGAATAGTTTTCACCTTCCCCACCATTTCTTTGATCATTTCAGGTCCTAGCAGCATACGCTCACCGACTTCATCCCAACATTCCGGTGTTCTGTACCTTTTCCCATAAATTTCTTTTTATGGTTCCATTCAAATGCTCGAGTGGAAACTATTGTTGTAGGAGAATTCAACCAGTGGAAGATGTTGGTCCCATCCTTTTTTGAATTCCATTGAACATGCTCTCAACATTTCTTCCAATGTCTAAATAGTTCGCTCAGATTGGCCATTGGTTTGAGGATGATAGGCTATACTAAAGTACAGTTTAGTGCTCAGAGCATGCTAGAGACTTTTCCAGAAAATCGAGGTGAATCTCGGATCACGATCGGATACAATAGATAGTGGTACTCCATGCATCCTTACCACTTCTTTGACGTAAATCTGTGCTAGTTGATCCAATGAGAAGTCCTCTCGAACTGTGATAAAGTCATCTGTCTTCGTAAGACGATCCACAATGACCCATATAGCATTGTTTTCTCTAGATGTCTTTGGAAGTCCAGTGACAAAGTCCATGGTAATGTTCTCCCACTTCCATGCTTGTATCAGTAGTGGTTGCATCATCCCCTTAGACTTTTGTCTCTCAGCCTTCACTTACTAACATACGAGGCACTTTGATGTATATTCAGAAATCTCCCTTTTTCATATTGTCCCACCAAAATTTTTCTCGGAGATCTCGATACATCTTTGTACTCCCTTGGTGGATAGAGAAGTTTGAGCTATGTGCATCATTCAATATCTCTTTCATTATCTTTGGATTAGCTGGTACACATAATCGTGCCCCAAATCTTACAACTCCTTCATCATCAATTTTGAAATTAGAGGATTTCCCATTTTTAATAGCTTCCACCCATTTCTTAATTTCCACACCCTTTATTTGAGAATCCTTTATTTTATACAAGAGGGATGGTTGAGAAATAATTTGAGAAAGAATTGATGATGTTCCTCCCTTAATGATTCTCATTTCCATCCTTTGCAAATCTAAGAAGATCAGATCCTTTTCAATCAAACATATACCTAGTTCCCTTCCAATATCCAAGACCCCTAATACAATGGATACTATTCATTTGGAATAACTGAAAAATAAGTTACAAGAGAATATTAAAAATGGTTTTATACACCCATTTTCCCCACAGAGGGTTGAAAATGACCTCTTCATCGTGAAAAATTATAGATAATTGAACCTCTATAGTAGTTATCATGAAATTAAAAAAAATCATGATAAATAATAAGTATCTGCTACCACATATAGATAAATTTTTTGATCAACTATGTGGGGCTCAGTAATTATCTATGGTGGACCTCTGGTTAGGATATCAACAATTAATGTGTAAAATGGGGGTATTCCCAAAAATACCTTTCATGTATGTTATAAACACTATGACTTCATAGTGACTTCATTTGGACTCACTAATGCTCGAATAATATTTATGGAATTATTTAATAGAGTCTTTAGAAAATAACTTGAAATTTTTTTGGTAATATTTATAGATTATATTTTGATATACTCAAAATGTATGGAGGGTCATGAGAATCATTTAAATACTATTCTAAATACTTTTCGAAAGGAAAATATTACTGAATAGTATAATAAATGTGATTTTTGGACGATGTAAGTATCGTTCATGGGGAATATTATCATGAGAAAAGAAATGTATGTGGACCCTTATATGAAAATGGACATTGAGGACTAGCCTAGACCAACATCTATAATACAGATCTGTATATTCCTTCGAATAGTTAGTTATTAGAGATGATATTTTGGCAAACGTCTTTTGATTTTCAAACCTGCTGACCCATATAACACAAAAGGTAGAAAATTATTTCCGAACGATTCAATGTAAATAGGGATTTAAGGAATTAAAAAAAACTTATCACTACACTAGTCCTTAAACTATTCTCATATGTTGAATCTTTCAGTGTATATTAAAATTTCTCAAAGAAGCTTTAAGTTGTATACTAATGAAAAATGAAAAAGTAATAGTCTGCCCCTCAAGTCATTAGAATGTTCATGAGCAGAACTATCCAACGCATAATCTGGAGTTGTATTTAGTTATCCTTGCATTAAAATTATAACATCAATATCTATATATAAATAAATGTTAAATATAAATGTATCATAAGATAATCAGGTATATATTCAAACTAAAGTGGTTGAATATGATTTAACAAATTTTGATAGAAAAAATCAAGGGTTATTATTGTTCAATCCACTACCATCTTGGGAGATAAAACAAAGTGACAGATGATCTAAGTATAAATTATTTGGTAATATTATTGATGGCGAGAATTAATAATTATACAATCTTTTTCGACATTGAGAAGATGTACATGGGAATCATAAAATAATGAATATCGTCATTCCTTTCAAAAATAATTTCTCAAACAATCTATTTCGGAGAAGATAACGGATTCTCATATAGATGAAATTGAAATTTATAATGCAGTGGAATCTATACGAAATGATAAATACTATGTGTTAAAATTGATGAAAATGAGTTATAATATTTGGTTCATGACAATTTATACCATAAAATCCGAAGACAAAGAATGATTTGTTGGAATATACACATAGATTGACCTTCTATATCTACCTAGAGGGTATAAATATGTATTGAGAACTCTAAGATAATTATTTGTGGATCAATATAAACAATTAGATCAAAAAATTACATTAAAATTTTTGGTATGTTAAGAAATGAATTATAAAAGGAAAAATTCCAATGGTATGGTGAAACCATCACCCATACATATATGGAAATGTGAAAAAATCAACATGGAATTTAACCATATACTTCCAAATATATCAAGAGGAAAAAATACTATATAGATTTTGGAGGACTTTATTACAAAAAACTTCACTCTTAATTGAAATTCAAGAAGACTTCTCACTTGATAAAATTACAAGGATACACATCAGAGAGGAAGTGAGGCTATATGGAACACCACATTAAATTGTACATGATTGAGATTTTTGATTTACATATATGATATATAAGAGTCTCCAATATCCTCTAAATACTAATTTGAAATTTATTATATAATAACACACCCAAAATGAGTTTGAATTTGAGAAGAATATGTAGAAAAAAGAATATATTTTGAGACCATTCTCGATCGACATGAAAGGGGGATGGGATTAACATCTTCCTCTTATTGAGTTATATTATAATAATAGCTTTCACTAAAGCTTCAAAATGAATCCCTTTGAATCTCTTTATTGTAATTGATATAGAACACATATGTGTTGGGTTGATTTTTGTGAATGAAATAGGTTGCTACATGAAATGGTGAATGAAATGGTATAAAGGTTCAAGACCATTCACTACCACATTTGGGATACTCATAGTCGATAAAAGATCTATGATGAAAATAATTGATGAGGCCTAGTTATTGAGTCCATAGATAGAGAATTAATATGTATATATCCATGGAATTGAGTCGTGATGTTTAGGAATAAGGGTAACCTAAGACTTAGGTAAACTAGGCCCTTTTCATTTCTTGATCGCGTTGGATCTATGACCTATCAACTATACATCCCACTAACCCTATCTCAAATACAAGAAATATTCCATTTATCCCTCTTGTGGAAGTAAAAACCAGATCCATAACATTTACTAAATTCCTAGGTGCTATAACTGCAAATAATTTCTCTTATAAGGGTAATCCAATAATGATCTTGGAATGTAGAGGTAATGTTTCGCGCAATATGAAAACTCAACTAGCCATGGTACTATAGTGAAGTAATAAATATAAGAAAACATGGGAAATATAGAAATCCATGAAGTATATTTAACATAAATTATTTTCACTTTAATATGTAATATGAAAATTAGAAATAGAAATTTCATAAGGGGGAATGATGTAAAACTATAATATTTTAAAATAACACTATATTCGATAGCGTATATGACACCCAACAATGACTCTAAACGAATGATGAAATATTATTATTTAAATTTGATCATTATAACCTAGATATTAAATTTGAATGTGTGAATAGAATTAACTTATTGAAGAACTATATATAATGGTCTTTCTCAATATATTTTTATTGATAACTTCTTAGTATATAATTACTCAATTTTTAGTAAAGTCATCTAATTCTATAAAAATGTTTTTTTAAGTGGTTTTTATTCATTCCTAATAGAAAATATTTTAATAAATTTCATGAAAATTAAATATAATATTTTATAAAAAGGATATTATTTTTTAAATCTTAAAACCAGGATTATATTATGATGAAATTTTAATATTTTCCTAAACTTTTTGATGATTCAATGAATTTTGAAAAATACTGATTTTTATTAAAAGTTGTACATTATTATATATTTACCAAGTATAATTATTTTTTTATAATACAATCTGTTCATTTTTATTATTCATATATCCAATTATTTTCTTTGGAATTAATTTTATACTTTAATTTTGAATAAAAACGTTTTTATAAATAAAATAGATTTTTTCTTAAAAACTCTTTTTAATTATGATTTTCATTTTAATATTATATTAATTTCTACCACTTATTGAGTTTGAATATTATAAAATGGATTCCATATATTTAATTAGTAAGATAATATTTTTTAAATATGACCCTTTAATTTTTGGGAGTAATGAAAAATAACCATAGGAAATAATTTTCACAATGTTAAGGATAAATCTGTTAATTATGGTTAAAAAAATAATACGATAATTACTAAAAAATGTCCCTACTACATAAATTTATCATATTTT
The DNA here is from genome assembly GCA_963277665.1 of Viscum album. Classification (NCBI taxonomy): domain Eukaryota; kingdom Viridiplantae; phylum Streptophyta; class Magnoliopsida; order Santalales; family Viscaceae; genus Viscum; species Viscum album. The sequence continues at coordinate 1,330,363,759 of OY728145.1, forward strand.
ACTAATGATTGTTAGTCCTTTACATGCATTATTTTTAAAAAAATATGAAATCATGGTTCCATACTTTATTGATTTATACCTTTAAGTTATTTAGTTTAATGAAAAGTCAAAAAATTCATTCTCTTTTCTTTAATATGTCTATATTTTTGATGTAGGGATGAATTGAGTATATGTTCCATTATGAAATATAAATTTTAAATATAAACTATTGTTTTTTATCATGTTATTTTCTTTATTATTTTTAGTGATGAAATACTTTCCATAAATGATTATGCAACGCCGACACAATATTTATTCAATTAGTTAAAAAATAAAATCACTACTTTTAAAAATTTTAAATGTAAACTAAGTTTTTATAATTATTATGTTATCTTAATTTTGACGATAAAAAGACAATATTATTGTGGTTTTAATGTTTTATTTTCTAATTTCATTGTTTTTGTTTCATTTTTTATTTCAAATTAATTGAATAGTTCCAAAAATGATATTTATGTTATTTTGTAATAAATAATATTTTATTAAATAATTTAAAATTATTAAAAGTTCTATAGACTAAAATATGATTTTTTATATGTTTAAAAATTTCATATATGGTCCATTTACAGACCAATTTGTATTTTTTAGTTACTTTATTGACCCCTAAAGAGTAAAAACTTTTTTATCATGGGAATTGTCAAAAAGGTTTAATGCTGGAAAAAAATAGATAAGGGCAAACACCAAATATAAAATTATTTAAATTTTATTGGATGATATTATTTTGACACATACACATATTATATTATAATTAAAATAGTTTTCATCCATTTTTACATGAAAATTAATATATATTAATTTAAAATTTTACTCAATTTTAGGAGTGCCTCTCCCCTCACTTATGAAAAGGCACATCCTTTCATTTTTCATAACACTTAATAATCCTTTCAGATCAAAAAATACCTAAAAACACATTAATAAAATCTCATCCTAATGGATATATGTATTTATTTTATTATAATAAAAACCTTTAAGGGTTTAAGGTGTAAAGGAATTGATATTTTTTTAAGAAGATGCTTAGTCTTTAACTAAATGTTTTGGTTTTATTTATTCTTATACCACTGTCAAATACAATTAAAACGTGATGAAATTATAAAACTAGTATATTTAATATAATAAGTTGTTAATATGTTAATGAAATAACTTAAATACATCTCCTCTTCCATCAAATTAGAAACAAAATCATAGTTTGTGTGTATGGTGATGTACCACATTGCGAACCGACGTTATTAGTTTCCCATCACCAATTCTCATGACTAGTTATAAATATGGATTTAATAAATATGTATAATATTTATGATATTATTTTTATCTTTTATAGTTTAATTAATATTTAAATTTATTTTTTCCATCCATCAAAAATGGAAACATCATTCTTGAAGATGTACGGCCTATCGTCTCCTTGAACAATATAATTTATTTTTTTAACACTACATTTTATGGAAGAATATATATATATATATATATATAATGAATATATATGATAATAATATAATTTTTAACATTATATATATTATTTAAGCATGATAAATTTATAAATACCGAGACTATTGAACCAAAACACGAATGAAAAATGAAACAGTTATTACCGAGAATAGAAATTTTAATAAAGAATTGTTAATAAATAGTTGGAAATATGTTATAAAAAATTATATATTGTGTTATATTTATTATTATGGTTCTATAATACATTTATAATAAATATATATTTATTATAAATTAATTTATAACATGTATGGATAAAGGAAAGAGTAAATGTAAGAGATCTCTCTCGACCACCCTTTTTCTTAGGGTTATGACCATTCTCCCACTAAATACATTTATCACTCCATTTTATGTTATGGATGTCTTATATATTCTTTATATATGTATCTTAAAAATATATATATATATATATATATCATTCTCCCTTACTTTTAGGAGTTAAAACTTTCTATGTATTTATTTCTTAAATTTGTTCTTTAAAATCAATCCTGGTTAGGGGGATTTTTTTATTCATTAATCCTTTTATATAATAGTCATTTAATGTTTTTATTACTAAATAAACACATTATTTTGAGACATGTGATTAATTTATAATATATAAAAATCCATAATAATTAATTCCTTATTCTCGATGTAATATTTAAAAAATTTATTTGAGTATATTATGAGGCATGATTACTCTACTAATTTAATTCTATAGATATTAATTAGGATTGGACTTTAGGATTAATTTCATTTTGTAAGAAACATAATCCTGAATATTTTATGTTGGATGGACTTGGATAGAACTCTAATTAATTGGGTAAAGTTTTTGTCTTATGAGACATTGTTTATGGAATTATGGCGTAAACATAATCCATAATGTAAATATGTCAACCATGTGATGTTTTATTGTAAGTGATCTTTGACTTATACTTATGTCATGTTTTATACTCCTATCACATTTCTAATATTTTCATGGTCTAAGGATACCAAGTTATTTATGTTATACACCCATGTTATTACTCATGGTTCTTATTTTTTATTATATTATATTATACATTTGGCTCACACCGTATGCTTTCTTGTCATGTTTATTCTGATACTGGGCTTTCTAGATAACCCCTTTATTCAATGTATTCCCTAGGTTATCCCATATAGTTTTTGGATCATAAATGGATTTAGGAGTTCATTTTTGAGATTAAAGTAATGAATTTATACATTTGTGTAGATTTTTATTTACCAAGACTTCCAAATACAATATGAACTTTGGTCCTTATTTCATATTTAATAGATATTTATGTTAAAAATCATGTCATAATTTTTGAACAAAGGCTTGGGTTACTCGATGTATGGTTTTAAATATATTCATGAAGAATGAGTTGTGTGAGACAACATCACAAATAGTGGGAATCATATCATGTTAGCAGGACTGAGATATTTGAGATCCCATAAGATAACATATTGTGATTCTATGTTAGTATGGTGAGAGCCTATACCATATAACCTCTTTAGTTAATAGTGGGAAATCCATTATTGGTTAATCTAACCAATAATTATAATTACTATGCTCTAATTCCAAACTGTATATATTCTTTTTCTCATTCCTTTTAAAAGAAATTATTTTTAAGTAAGGATAAAAGAAAAAAAAATAGGTGTGGATAGACATTTTCACTGATAATATATTTGTAACTAAAAGGAAATGAAATTAATAAACAAATCACTAATCCCACCCTCTCAGTGATCTCACTAGACATGGAATCTACAAGTGTTATAATATTTAATCTAGGTTCCCCCAGAAATATCAAAACATGAATAATTTTAATATGTAAAAAATTAATTTATTCAACAATAGAGGTGTCATTATCTTTAATAGTAATAATTTACATGGATTTAAATAGGGAATGATACTTATATTCTCTTATAAGGAATAAATTTTTTTAATGCTATTAAAGTGGGTTTTAGTCTACTTATAAGTGTCTCGCATGCCCTATGTGGGAAAAAATAATGTTAAAGGTATAAATAAAAGACAATAATTCCATCTGGTATTCCTTTTCGAATAAAGTATACACCAATGTTATGGGGATAAGAGTGTCCATGAAGATGTTATAAAATCATGAGAATATGTATAAAGGTAATGTTAAAATCAAAGACGGTAAAATCGAAATATGGAGATAAATATTTTGAGGGATTATGATGGTAGATGTAAAGATAGTAGATGCCTAATTTTCCTGCAATAATGAGATAGTAAGTCTTATAAGATATTTTACTTATACTATGGATGATTTAACTGTTATAAAGATAATAATTTGGAATTTAATAGATATATTTGATCCCAATATATAATCATTAGAATAAATTTATTATCTATCTCTTGATAACCTTTATAATACCCTCCTTAACCATGAGATGAATAAATCCTCAATGTTTAAGAAGAATGAAAATAAATAAATGAAATTTAAGTCTATAAGAAAATATAATATGAGAAAAGTTTTATCACTCAGGGTCTAGTAACCTAGAATCAGTGGTTAATTTACTATATTATCTCAATATATAAGATATTTCACCCGGATGGATCACATAGTTTAGTAGTATTAAGAGATTATATACATACATGATTCTCACATTACATTTCAAAACCTCCAATACTCATAAAATTTAAGTGATATCATTATTATTTATTATATTATATCCATAAAATCATTTTAGTATCCCTTCTTGGTACCCTGGGAATGTAAAACAAAAAAGCGTGATCTTAGATGCCTAGTAAGGGAGACCATACAACAAAAGCTGTCATAGAATAAAGAAATCATGAATAATATGGAAGAGGTTTAAAATATTAAAATATTCCACATATAAAATATAATATATTGGGAATATATCTATGTATAACAAAAAAATATTGTGAATAAAATTGATAATAATAACTAGTTTCATAGTTATAGAGTGTATAATTTTAGAAAACATGATCCTACCATTAAGGTCTCGTTACAAGTAATCATACATAAATAGGTAAGGTGAACATTAAATACCCAAAAACAATTATCATTTATGGCCTAATAATGAATCAAGGGGTTATTTATTCCCCTAACGTAACTTATTAAGTTTTATGAATTCATCATAAGAAATAAATGAATAATAATTAGATAAAAAATAAATATAAACATTTTTACTTAAAACAATTATATTAAATGATAATATTTTCTCTAGTCAATAAATTTAACAACATTATAATTATCTATAAAGAGAAATAATGTGGACCATATTATTAGATTATATTCTAATCTAATTATATTAATAATCAAATTATGTAGACATGTATTAAAATACCTTTAAAGGAACATTTGATCCATTCCTTGAAAATAAGATAAAAATATCATTTTCTTTTCATAACATTTGAAATAAAATTTTACATAATAATGGGAAATTTATTTTCATGAATATTTTCATGGAAACATAAAAATTAATAAAAAATATAATACTTATTATAATATCTTCAACTTGATATCCACTACACTTGTTCCCTGACATGAGTCATCGCCTGACTAAAATCACAACTCCTCATATGCCATAGGTTGCCGACTAGAATCGAGGGTCTAATAAGTAACAAGGGGAGACTATAATCTTTTTAAAAATATTAATCCACAATATATAACAAATTAAATAGGGTAAAAATATAAAATAACTAATTAACATGAAAAAATAGAACATCTCACAAAACTGGGTACAAACCACTAACCAATAATAAATATTCAATGTCATGCTAACAGTGCCAAAAGTGCTGAAAAATCCAAAATAAAGGCAAATAATTGAATCCCAAAAATAGACCGCACTCCAAGTCCATAACCTCATCCACAGACATCCTAAGACTGACTCAACTCCCTAATGTAGGGAGTTTTCCTTTGTTATGGCCTAAAAGCATGAAATCTACTCTGGTACCCAACAACGCCCAGAATAAATGACAATTTAAAAAATACAACTCTACTACCAGTAGCTAACTACGTTCACTGTAAAAGTTTCCATCATTACTTCCATTTTCATCATTTCTACCATTCTCAATACTAAACCCATTTCATCATGTGTTCAGTGGGTTAGGAATCTACATCATTTACATAATATTTTAATCAAAAAAATAACTACACATAAATTAATGATTCATCTCCCAATTTAACTAGGGGAGAACACATCATAATGAATAAATCACACTAACCTTGTTTCCATAGTCTATGTGGTCTCATAAAATGCAACCATTTGGGGAATAGATCCTATATCCCCTTCTCTAATCCATGTACATTGGGGTAGATTTTAGAACCGTAGTAAAACTTGACCTAAAGGTGTCGAAGCTCAAGTAAATACCCCCAAACTATCAATCCATGATCACATTCTTATATATCCTTTTACCACAAATAACATACCAAAAAACATATAAAAATAATACACATAACAATCACATTATATAAAAATCAACATGGTAGTTAATATCATTCCATAACCCATTAACATATTTACTATTTACATTACATAGCCTATTTCTCCCAATTCCCATACCCATGCCCCAAACCATTAATAATATTCAATAATTTCCTAATATTAACCAATTTAATGTATTAATTAATTCCCTTATGAATACCAATTTAACATATTCTTAAATTCTCCATTAATTTTCAGTTTAACATGTTCTACATTTCATATGCACTAACCCCATTAGGAATATCAGCATTCTTCATTAGCCATTTGACAAATCCTCACCTTATCCCAATTAACCAATTTCCATTCCATGATATACAACCCTTATGCCATTATCAAAACCTAGGAACAATAACTAATATTTCGTTTTCAACTCAACTAAAAAATTAAAATGATAAAAAATGGCTTTATGATATCACATACCAACTATACAATTAGCTATACCAATTTCTAGGTGTGGTAATGTTAGTGTACCACATGGGTGGCCCTAAATCATTTTAATTATCCTCTATACATCCCACAGGGTCGTGAGGAGTTAAATTCATCATTTAGACACCCATTTTACCAAATATATCTAAGGTAAACGTATTCACAAAAATATTGAACCAAAAACACTATTGAACATGCACAAATCCACAACAAAACTAATGGATATAACTTATAGACCACCTACCTCGAATCTAATGATAAATGCATTCCCAAACATAGAATTAGATCTATATTCAAACCCCCTTTTAATACTCAACCAAGATTCCATAGGAAAAAGATTTTTTTTAGGAATTTTTCAAACTAAGAACCAATCTAGAGAACCTAATCTAGAAAAGAGACTGAAGGGGAATATTAGATTTACTTGGAGCTTCAATCTGCAACCAATGATGCCCCAAACAATCAATAATCGATGTTGAACCACCATTGGAAAGTTTAGGTCACCATGTTTAATCACTAGGGTTGTATATGGAATAAATGAAGAGAAAAATAGGTGGCATTATTTGAATACTAAGGCAGAAAATTGGAAATTCCAACTTTTTATAGGTAACATGGTTTGGCCACACAGTTTTCCAAACCATGCACCAATCATGCGCCAGCCTCTATCAAAGAGGGGTGAGGTTGCACAGTTATCTAGGTATTCCAACATGGTTTTAAAAATCATAAATAATTACACTATCTCCAACCACATGGTTTGGCTCCCCTCTCATATAGTTTGTAATGAACAAGAAAAAACCATGAAACATGCACAAAATGGCTCAATTTCCACTTTTATTCATGTGATGAACCCCCGAAACACCCCTAAGATTTCTTATACTCTCGTTAAAAATTCTATTAACCAAAAGTAAGATATTTTAACCAAAATTTATCCAAGTACATACATCCATGAAGTTTTGGATCTTACTACCTCCCCACCTTATAACAGTTATTCCTTGAGCCACTCTTTAAGAGCATGATTGAGATTCTAAATAAAAATGTAACGGTCCAATATGACCACACATCCCACTCCCATTAAAAAGATTCTTATATAACCATACCATCATACAATAAAACTCGAACCAAGGGCACAGTCTTAATCTGCATAACTTTCTCACCATGATCCACTATACAGACCTGATTCTCCTTAATCGAATGATTAGTATCGATCTTAGCATCCTCAACATCAATCACATGATATCTCTTAGGGTGATACTTCCAGTGTTGTGAAATATAAAAAAAATCATTTATTCCACTATACTAGTATGGAATAGCCAATCGGTATGCCACTAACAAGATCCTGTCCACAATTTCAAATGGTCCTACATACCCAGGTTCCAACATACCCTATTTTTGAATTTGATGGCGACCCAACCTTGGTGACCCTGGAAGAAACAAACAGTCACCCACTGTGAACTCAAGAGGCCTACAACACTGATATGCATACCAATTTTTTCTACTCTATGTCATCTCTATATATTTTCATATTAACTAAACCTGTTACAAAATCCCCTACGTGATAATTGGTCCCAACAACTATAATTCCCTATCCTTTAGCCAGTACAATGATAATTTTCACAGTCTACCATTGAGTTGTCAAATAGTTCCATCTAAATCATATCCTGATAACTATTTTTTCAGGGAAAATCAATGATTCTATAATTTTTCCCTTGATCCACCAAAATAAAGAAAAAATTCCCTCAATATTTACTCGGGTACCTAAATTGTATGCTCCGACTGGCCGTTCATCTATGGGTGAGAAGCCGTAATAAAAAACTCCCTGGTACTAAGTCCCTTCTATAATCTATTATAGAACTAAGATTTAAAAAACATATCATGATCTAAAACAATATTTTGAGTAACTACATGTTATCACACTACCTCTTGAAAATAAAACTCACCCAACTGATCGACAGTGAAAATATCTAGAATTTGAAAGAAATGATCCACCTTAGTCAATCAATCCACTAATACCCAAATTGCATCATTATTCCAAGGCATACTCAGGAGTCCTTCCAGAAAATCCATCATCACATTATCCCACTTCCATTTAGGAATGGGAAAGGGCTACAAAAACTCACTTGGCCATTGTTTCTTAGCCTTCACCCACTAACAGGTATGACATCACACCACAAAACTAGGACTCTCTTTCTTCATTCCTAACCACCAATACTACCTCCATAGATCAAGATACATTTTGTTCAAACTAATATTCACTTCCCAATTTGATGCCTGAAAATTTTGAATTGATTATTCTCAAATACATGTTGTCACAACAACAAGGATATGACTATAAACATTACCCTAATCACTGAACCTCTGACCAGAAGGTGAATCCAGACATTTAAGTATTTCTCCCACAACAATACGCTCTAATTCCTTTTATTGTCCTTCCATAATTCAGCTCAAAAGTGTCGAATTAACTACCAAGGATTCAAGGGTCTTATATCCTTGTATATCCATCACCACAAGATACATATCATCAAACAACGTCATCATCTTCCACTTCAAAAATGATTCCTAAACATATTGGTTTTGATTCTTCTAACTCAAAGCATCCATAACACTATTTATCTTTCCCGGTGCATAAACTAGCTTAAAATCAAAGAAATATATATATTTAACCCATCTTCACTGATGAAGACAAAATTGTACTGAGAAAAGATGTATATCAAGATTGTTGTATCATTATACACAATCCACCATTCCCCAAACAAGTATTTCCACCGACACCTCAATGTGTATACCATTATAGGAAGATCAGGATCATGGGTGGGGTAATTTATTCGATGAGGGATCAATTATCGTGACCCCTATGAAGCAACCTGATCATCATTCATTAACATCTCTACAATACCAACATTAAATGCATCACAGAACAAGGTATACCCCTTACCTAGCTCAGGTAAGATCAAAATCTATGTGGTTGTCAAAAGCTTCTTTAACTCCTTGAAAGCATACTCATATGCCTCTGAAAATGAAAACTTCATAACCTTCTTAGTTAATCTAGAATGTGGTGAATCTAAATGAAATATTTTTGTGATGAACCTTTGGTAATATCCTGCCAATCCTAAAAAACTATGAACATTCGAAACATTCTTGGGATTCTCCTAAGATAAAACTCCCTTCACTTTCTATTGATCCACTAACACACCTTCCCTTAGAAAATGTGACCTCAAAAATGAACTTCATCAATACAGAAATGATATTTTAATAGATTTTATTATAGAATATGATCTATTAGTGTACTCAGGATGATTTCAAGATGGTTTTCATGATTGTCATGAGAGTTAGTGTAAACTAAGTTGTTGTCAATAAAGACAAAAACGAACTGATATAGGTATGGGAGAAATATTTGGTTCATTGTGGAAATAAACACTGTTGGGAAATTGGTCAACCCGAATGGTATAACCAAAAATGCATACAACCCATACCTTATCCTAAAGGTAGTCCAAGGTATATCATAGGGTCTCACCCTCAGATAGTGATACCCCAATCTCAAATCAATTTTATAAAGCTTTAAAGCACCGCTCAACTGGTCAAAAAGATAATCAATTCCCATAAGGGTATATTGATTCTTAACTATCAACTAATTCATCTTTCTAGAATAAATTCACAACCACAAAGATCTGTCATATTTTTTAGAAATTAACACGGATGATACCCATGGTGAAATACTAGGATGAATAATCCATTTGTTCCCTAATTATTCTAATTGAGTATTATGTTCTTGGAGCTCTCCTGATTCCATTATATATAGTATAATATAAACTGGTTCTCCTCAAGAAAAAAACATTACTGTGATCTCCAAATCCCCCTTTGGATACTGCCCTAATATGTTCTTGGGAAACACATCCAGAAACCGATCCACCACTAGAGGATATATAAATTGTTCTACTCCCTCAACATTAAGCGCAAGTCAAGTCAAATCGGTTTTGAGTCCACCTAAATAATGAAAAACTATCCCTACACATCTTTCTAAAACAACCCACTAGCCATGATATACATAGGTGTCTACCTCAATAGGTCAGAATGTTACTCTACAGAGGTAACAGTCAATATGGGCTTGGTACAACACTATCCAGTCCATACTCAAAATTAGATCAAAAATGGACATCAAAATCTTAAAAAGGTCCCATGGTAAATGTTACCCACCAACCTCTCAAGAAAACTCCTTAATTCCTATATATTCTCATTATTCACTCTTAATGGTGTCTCGATCAATAGAAACCCACACATATACTCCACCTCTATGATTACATCTAAAAACTAAGAAGAAATAAAATAATGTGAAGCAATTGTAATGAAAACAACATTAAAAAGTGTGTATGTAACAAGGATCACGCCTCAAATAGTTGACGTCCTAGCTTGGATACCTCCATGTGCAAAATTAATTATGTGAAGATAACATTCCCCACTACCCTGGGCCCCAATCTGAATTACTAGAGTTTCAAGGCCCTACAGATACGAATTCTCTTGCTCAGGAGTACCTTGTCTTCCACCTCTACTAGTATGGCCAATATAGATCCAATTTTCTTCATAATATAGGTTAACTAACCTGTTTTATGTACTATGAACTAGAAATGTTCCTCACTCATTACCCACATACTAAGAGTTCCTACAGAACCTTTACACATGTCGCAATCTTCCATATGCTTGGCACTCATATGGGGGTTGGGAGAACTGACCATGAATGTGTCCTGGTCTACCACATTAATATAAAAACAGTTGATCACCACCATGAGAGTATTATGCACTCTTATGACTATTATGAACCCTTTCACCCTAATGATTGTTTATGAAATTATGATTCCTTCCATCAAAAGTCGCACTACTAGTCTATTTTACTAGTTCCACCAACCCACTATAGGAAGCCTCGTTTAAGTTACCATTTAAAATAAGGGTCTGATCCCCAAATTCCAAAATCCTCAATAAATTAAATATGTTTAACTAAGACATAATATCGTTTTTAATACTATCTTATAAATTCCATTACGAAGTGGCCTCGTCCACTAGAAACACTGGAACAAGGTGTTTCAAGTTATTGAAGTGGCCTTCATAATCCATCACTAAATAGTTCCCTATGTCAACATCATAAAATTTTCATCTCACTCCAGCCTCAAGGTCTCTAGGTTGAAATTCTCTAAAAACCTTTATTGAAATACCTTCCATAAGATATGATCATCCTACTGAGTCTAAACTAGGATTTCCCACCAATGCCTTTCTAGTCCACATAACATGTATGCTTCCAACTTCAATATCTTCTCTATGGGAGTCTCTAAGTGATCCAAATCATCTCGATTGACTATATACAGAACTATATAGCCTTGGTTCCACCCTCTCTAGAAAAGTTTGTAGGTTAATACAACTGAAACTCTTGGGTAAGATCAATCATACTCGACATGACACATCCCGGGTCCCTTTCCATCATTTTCATAAAATGATAATAGATCTCTTAGAACATCTATTATCCTTTATTATCTTGGTAAAAAATATTTTATGTCCCCTCCATTGGTGGATCATTCTCGATAATATCATCTTTTCAACAAAATAGTTAACATAATCATGGTTGAATTTATCTACTGTGACAAACATGCATCTTAAAACATGAATCATAAATCTTACATAACTTTATAAAATAAGGGACCCCCCTAACCATAAAAACCCCAATTCTCATACACATTCTAAAAATACCTTATCACATAGAAAACACTATACTCATCCATCCCTACTAGGGTACATGGATAACATGGGTTAACTAACTAATACAGTTACAACTATAACATTAGACACCATTTCAAAACTATTTCAATATGTGAAATGTAGACCTTTTCTATTAGGATCATTACCCATTTCATAACTTGTTATAATCATCATTTTTAACTCATATAAAACCCTTCATCAAAAACAATTATTTAATAATTTTTAACATTTTCTCCTTTTTACCCATTTGCATTATTTTATTAGACACCATTTTCTTCAAATTTTTTAACAAGGTCTAATGAATTCTTCTTTTCATACCCAACATACCCATCCCATGTGTGCCTATCATGATTTATTTCACTTATATACCTATGTGCTAATAATGATGAATTAATATACAATATCGTTCCTTTATGAGCAAGAGAAAAATATCATAAAACCATCACATCACACAAACAACATATCAACAAATGGTAAAATATCATAAAATGTAACAACGCCCATCAAGAACAACAATTCCCACCCAGGGCACTTCGGTTTCCCCTAATACATGGGTTATCTTCTCCCAAGAATGATATCATTACTAGGGCCTGACACATTCCTAATCTTATATCTACCATCCCCAAAGATTAAATAATAAAAAATAACCCCTATGATAAGACATTTAACATCCCCGACCTAGAAGCCACTAAACTGTTTCCCCGAGTCAAGTCATCACATGACCTCAAGCGTGCCTCTCCATAAGCCAGAGGTTGCTGACTAGCATCAAAGTTAAAATGAGTCATGTGGGGATACCATACCCTCTTTAACCAAGTTAAACACATGAGATAAAAAAAATTAAATTGTATAAAAAATATGCAATAACAAATGAATGTGAATATTCGAACATCTACCAAAATTGTGTACAAACAACAAACCAACAAAAAATATTCCATGTCATGATAAAAATATCAAAAGTGCCAAAAAAAATGAAAAAATTCAAATATATAAATCCCCAAAATATTCTTAACTCTATGTCTAGAACCTTATCCAAGCACATCCTAATCCTTACTCAACACCTTAGAATAGGGCCTTTTCCCTTGTGAGGAATTGCAAGCATGAAATCCGCTTAGGTACCCAATGGAACCCAATGAGGGTGTGAGTACAACTAATTAGGACACCATCAATGGTCTCCAAAAAATATCAATTATACGTAGGTATTTCATGATAGAACTATATAAATGAAAATGTAAACAAAAGAAAACTCATGTGATATTAGTTAACTAATTTCACTTTATCCTTTTCAATTATTATTGTTTTCATCATTTCTACTATTTTAATTATTAAATCCACCTCATCATGTGTTCCATGTGTTGGGAATCCAAATAATTTACACAATAGTATAATCCCAACAATATCTAGTCATAAGGGAATGAATCAAGTCATTATTTCACTAGGGTAAAACGCATCATAATGAATACATCACACTCTCCTAGAATCCTCAGTCCAAATGGTCTCATTAATTGAAACAATTATGGGAATAGTTCTTATGTCCCCTTTACTAAGCAATGCATTTTTTATTTGATTTTAGATCCTTGTTCTAACACAACCTGTGGGCGTACAACCTCAAGTCAATACTCCCCAATTCCAAGCCATGTGTACATGATTATATATCCATAAACCACACGTACCAAACAACAAACTTTAAAACAAAAAAACATAATAGTCACATTCCATAAAAATACACATGGTAATTAATATCACTCCATAACCCACTAACACTTTTAATATTTAGGTTTCTTAGCCTATTTAGCCCAATTACCGTTCCCATGAACTAAACCATTAGGAATATTCAATACTTCCCTCACAGTAACCCATTGAACATATTCATTAACTCCCTTATGAATATACATTTAACATTTTCCAAAATTCAAAATCCAGTCTCAATTTAACATAATCATAATTTCATATGAACTACCCCTCTTAGTCATTTCAACATACTTCGTAATCCATTTGACACATCCTCACTTTAACCCAATTAACCTATTCTCATGTCAGGCCAAAACAATCCCTTATGTAATTGTAAAAACTAAGAAAAAACTATCAATATTCCATTTTCAACTCAAATAAACATATTATCATGTTTAATACGGGATTTAATTTATCAAACATCCCCTATATAGTTAGTTTTTCTAATTTCTAGGTGAAGTAATGTTGGCGCACCCCATGGGTGGTCGTAAATCATTTTAATTTTACTCCCTGCATCGCATAAGGATCATTATGGGTTCCATTCATCATTTAGACACCAATATTACTAAATATGGATAAAGGAACAAAATACACAAAAATATGGAACCAAGAACACAATGCACATCCACAAATCCACATCAAAACTATGGGATATTACTTGTAGACCACCTACCTCAAATCTGATGATGAACGCATTTTCAATTATAGCCTCAGATCTGGATTCAAACACCCTTTGAATCCTAGAAATTGATTCCTCAATAAAAAATAAGTTCTTAGGGATTCAAAATAAGAAGAAAAATTTTATAATCCCTAATATGGAAAGCAGAAGAAAGATGAAGATTAGACTTACCCGACGCTTCGATTTATAACCAATGGTGTCCCAAACAGCCATGAAAAGAATGAGAACCACCCTTGCGATGTTTGGGTAAATAGGGTTTGTTAATAGGGCTATAAGAGGAATAAAGTTAGATAAAAATGAGTGGGATAATTAAATTTGTATGGGAGAACTAGGAAATTTCCACTTTTTATTGGGTGTATAGTTTGGCCCCACAGTTTTTTCGAACTGTCCATCAGCCTCAATCTAATAGGGTTGAGGTCTCACGATAACTTGGGGAGCCCCACAATGTTTGAAAAACTATATGCCAAACATTAATAATTCCATTATCCCAAAAATCACTTTTTTTGTTTCCCACCATCATGGGTTTCACTAACGATGTACAAACCATGCAACAAGAACAGAATGGAAAAAGTTTCCCTTTCTTTAATGTCCCAAACCCCCAGAACACCTTCTATCTTCCACATACACTCAGTGAGCATTACATTAACATAAATTAATATATTTTAAAAGAAATTGAAACATTTAAATACCTCTAAAAAGTTCAATATGTTACAGTTATGATGGTGGAAAAACCCTTTCATTCAGTAAACGTTAAAAAGTGTAATCCTTTCACACTTATGGGAAAAAACAAAAACTACCTCATTCAAAAAAGGTCAAAAAGATAAATCACAAAAAAAATTAAATAAATTAAAATATATATGATAATAAATATAAAAATTATTATATTTTTATAAAAATATTCTTAAAATCATTATAGTGAACATGGATAAAGACGATAAATACATCTGACCAAAAAGATAAATATGTTTGGATTTCTTTAAAAACATTATTAGCCGTTTTAAGTATAAAAGAGAAGAAAATGAAAATAAAATACATAATCTCAACATTTAACAAGATATGAATAATATAAATGTATTTTAATCTTATAATTTTCATTAATTGAAATTAAAACTGAAATAATCTTGAATGAAAATGATACTGTAGAGTAAACACTAACCTCTAGTCCGACTCACCATGTACTTACTTAAACTACTATATAATGAACCTATATTAATTTTATACTTTATTAATTAAAATTTCCATGTTTATTCCTTCTAAATAATCACTTTTTTTATTTTTTAAACTATTTTATATAGTTGGTAAATTTGTTAGCTTCACGTTTGATATTTTGGGGTCCATGAGATTATAACCTCAAAATAACATCGATATGTTGAATATGGTCAAAGGGGTGATGGATCCATTATATCCATAATATTAATCATGAAATAATTATAATTTTTATACATTAAATACAATTTTATAATCATCCATGAATACTGTACATGAAAAATAAATCACATCGCTTTGTGGAGGTGTTATTCCACATGTACACATGAGAAACGTTGTCATTTTTTGATGGTGGAAGGGTAAGAATGTATATGGTATATTATATATAAAAATTCATAATTATTTTCTAAATATCATATATATTAAATAATTCTATATTTAAAATAATCCAAGTAAATTGGAGATGATAAATTAATTAAATCTCTATGTGGAGACGGAAGGTCTTACGTACACCCAAGGGATATTTTTCTTTTTTAAAGATAGAAAAGGAAATGATAAAATTTTGATAAATCAAAATAATAACACTTATATATATGTACAATAATTATATTATCATATAATAATGGTTATATAATCTTTTAAGGATGTGAAACAATAAATAAATATTAAATCACTACTTTAAGAGGTATAATTCTTCATTGATAAGCCTCAATTTTCCTACACCATAAGACTTCTTGATGTGGTATTTTATTGAGATAAAGACCAATAAGATGTGGGGAGGGTTATTGGAAAGGTATTTTGGTAGATATATATTGATTTTAATAGATTAAGAGGTTTGAGTAAGAGTGTATAGGAGTTTTCCTTTTATAAATGAGTTGATTGGAACACATGTAATTATTCTTAACTATTCAATTTTATAAGTGTGGTACTCTTGGATAAGTCTCACTTGAGAAATTAAATTTCTAATATTGGGTAAAATTCATCTAAATTATCTCGTTAAACCTCAATTAAAATGATATTTGTTTCCTTGTCACGCTTTTTTACAAAAATAAACTTGTTTTACCCTTTTATTGTGGTGACAACATTTGTACCCATGATATTATTCATATGAAACAAAAATGAAATTGAGATAAAAAAATTAGAACCATATAATTCAAAAATTGAGAAATATTTTTCATAATCTAATATTTATAAGTTGTAGAAAATAATTTTAATAAAAAATTTAGAAATGTAATGAAGAACATTTTTTTGTAGAAAAATGTGCTTTTAATTAGAAAAAATAATCTTATTCTAAAAATAGAATATAATAAATATTCCCCTATAATTAATTATATTTTTTTTATAAAATGGAACTTATAATAATATAAAACCAAATCTAAACCTTAATGGTACATTTAAGTTACTTTATTTAAAAAATTACAATTTTTTAATAAATGACATTTTTTATTATTCACCTCAAAATAAAATATTTTTAAAAAATCCAAAATATTACCTTTAAGATAAATTCAAAAATATGAACAAAAAATGGATTCCATTTAAAAAAATTTAAAATTTAGAAATTTAGAAATTTTACTTTTTAAAGTAACTATGAATAATTCTTTTATAATGATAATATAATAGGATGTACATAAGGCAATGGTCCATGGATGTAATGTTTACCTATTATGGGATGATATTGTGTGTTATATTTTACCCCAATAAATAATTCACCTCAATCCATTTTTTTATATTTTTTAAAAAACTGCATTATGGTATGTGGGAACCATACATAAACATCCACTAAATGATAAAGTCAAATAGAACCTCAAAAAAATATTCCACATTAGATATTTCAAAATTTAAATTTTCAAACAGAACTATATGACCACACCACAGACCATCATCATACACCATGTTTCAAAATTTGAATAGATACCATCATCCCCACCTTAGGCCGTATACCTTGTCATAATGTGCAACCTAACACAAACCAAAACCCTCATCACTACCCACACGTCGGTGAGAACTTCCCACTATAAACCATCTACACAACCATAAAACATCGTAGTAGACTACCAATGAACCCAATTCCATCGATTAAAAATACAAAGAGACGGTTTGCCGGGCCCAAAGAGGAATAAGATTTCTTTTTTTTTTCTCCCCCTGGAAATTGATGGCCACTCAACAAAACCTCCCAAAACCCCCTCGGAGAATGTCGCACTGGACTGACTAGGAAATGAGTGTTGTATAAGAGAAGCATAGAAGATTTTGTTGGATGAAGGCTTAGAAAATGTTCACACTTCACACAAACATTATCACTTCCTTTTGGGACCCGAGCAACCAACCTACCAAAAAATAACTGTAAAATCCAACATACCTGTAACGGAGAACATAAAAAAATTTACTCTAGCGAGAATCACCATGGCACAGAGCAAATCCACTATTGGATGCAACTCTCAGAGCAACGATGGACAAAAAAAACACATCACAAATCTTCCAAAATCTAAAATAGCAGTCTGATGGGTAGTTTAGTGAAGAAATGAGAAGTCAAAAATAGTATGATGTGTAAGGCCTCTTCTGAAAATCACATTCTCACTCAGACCAATAGCCCCAAGTGATGAAGACACCACCAGGAAAAATCCCACTAGCGATACAATGAAAGAGAAAAGACCGCCGAGAAGGAGAGAACTGAGACCGATATCGAAACAAGAAGATCGAATGATCCAGGGGGAAAGGAACTAAATATTATATGAAATATAGGGTGGAGGGAGGGTAAATGGGGGCCGGGAAGGGATGAATGGATGGATCAGTGGAAGGGGAAGATGATTCTGGAGAAGCGCCGCATGACTGACCCCCTACAAATTGCCAATGGAGAAAACCCTCACAGAGTAGATAACCCAATAAATAATTCCATCCTATAAATTTTGATAAAAGAAATTTTTAAAATAAATATGTTTAATCATTTATCATAGCTTCTTCAGGATCCCATGTTGCCTCTTCTAGTTTTTTATTTCTCTAAAGAAACTCCACCATCCAAGTTATCTACTTCAACAACACTTTCTCTCTAGTGTTAGGAATCTAGATAGGTTCTTTACATTATGATAAATCAGGTTCCAATTATGTTTCCTTATAGTTGTGTACATACATTGGGTTAAACTTGTACTTACTCAATAATGGGATATAAAACATGTCATTTACTTTAGAAAGGATGGGTGGTATTTCCAAATATGAATCCACAACACTAATTAATTCTAGAGTTTAGAAAGAACTAGTGTACCTAGAACTTATTATCTTTTTCTTTAAATACCTTATAACACCCTCCCAGATATATTCATTCAATAAAACCAGATCTGCCAATTGAAATTATAAATCATTAATTCGGTTATCAGTATAGTTTTTTTATCTACATTGAGCTACCTTAATGTGATTTTGAATACTCTTCACATTAAAGTTGTTTCCCCAATTATAATTGAGCATTTAACCTTATTTTCATCATCTTTTATACAAAAAATATGGATTATGATACCTCTTTTTATATAATGCTTTATATAGTTCCATTTGAATTCTTGAATAAGACTTATTAGTCTATTAAAAGTACACCAAAGATAAATATTGATCGCATATACCTTAAAAGTAATTCAAACACAACCTCAACATGTATCATAATGTATAAATTTTCCTTTTAGAAACCCCATCAGTTTTAGGATGAAAAGATGTTATCAAATATAGATCAGTGTCAAGAGTATTCTGAATACTCATCTATAATTTCATTATAAACCATGTATCATGTTATGATACAATCGAAAGATGTGTATCACGAAGTCTCACAACATCATTAATTTTTTATTTCATGAGTATATTGATAGGTATATATTCCCTTATACTGATGAAATATATGGACTTGGTAAGGTGATCAATAATAACAAATATTAAATTATTCATTCTAGAAGTGTTTGGAAATCCATTTCCACAATAATATCATACCATTTCCTCAAAGGAATAGGTAGAGGTTTAAAGACTCATTTAGGATATTTTCTATGATAATTTACCCTTAAAAAACCATGAATCTTGATGAATGTTCTGAAATTTTCCATTTGGTATTATCCAACAAAAAATGTTCCTTAAAATCTCCACATTTTTCCAACTACAGTGTATAGAAAAATTTAATATATGGTCTTCATTTAATAATTACCTATTTATACTTGGCATGGATGGAACACATAAACGCTTTCCAAATTTCAATATACCATCTTTTATATTAATTCTACCAAAATCTCATCACTCGCATATTTTATTCTCCTTCGAATATTATTATAATAATAGTAGGACCATTTTATTTTCTCTAATAAGGTTGATTTGGAAATAATTTGAAATATATGTGATGTTTCAGCATCTATAATGATTCTAATATCCATCTTTACTAAATACATGAATATAATTTCTTCATCATTCCTCATTTTAGTTAGACTCCATGATAAATCATAATTGACACATCATCCAACATATGTTTCTAGAGTCTTAGTGTACTGAGAAAACATAATACTTGAGTATTTAAAACCATTTACTTTGACACATGTTGAGATCTTTATTTAAGAAGATATATTTCAAAAAAGTTATCTTCATTATATTTCACATCTTTCACCATAAATATAACTCAAGCTCTTAGGTTGGATTATTCTATTCGTAAATCATAAACAACCATGATTATTGAGATCCAACTAGATCATTTTTAATATGGATACATCCAAGTCCCTATGTTTATGTGTCACTGTATATCAAATATTCATCCCTACCTATTGAAAAAGTCAATATCATTTAATTAACTAATCTCCTATTATATTTTTCAAAACATTCTTTACATTCTTATGACCATGTGAACTTAACCCCATTATCTGTAAACTTGGTTCACATGTTAGATAATCAATAAAATGTTTGAGAAATTCATTTATAGTAACAGGTTAGTTAAATGAAAGTAAATACCTAAATTATATTAATTCATGATGTCTATTTAATCACTACCACTCTCTTTTAAGGTTCAACTGATATTCAATCTTTTGAAAATATGGTCAAGAAAATAAATTTTCAAAATCCAGAATTCAGATTTGCTAAATTTTATATATAACTTATTTATATGAGTCTCAAAAATTATTTACATAGAAAATTTTTTATCATCATATCTTTTATAGTATACCAAGTTTTCATCAATAAATACCATAGATAAATTATCAATATAATTCTAGAATACTCAATTCATTGGATCCATTAAAACATTGGTGATTTAGTTAATATTTTGGGAATTATTAAAAAAAATGTACACACATCATAAAAAATTATATCTTTAGAATTTAATACATATTAATTTGAAGTTGATGATACCGCAAAAAAAATCAAATCCTTGAAATATATTATGAATCTTTAGTTAATATAATAAATCATTAATGTTTGGAAGAGGATACATGTTCTATATAGTAATGAAGTTAATTTCCCAATAATCAATTCATTTCCTCGAATCCCATATTTCATCCCATAAAAGGACATGAGATCCCCTTGGTGAAACTATAGGGTTTATAAAACCCTTATCAACTAACTCTCAAATTTATTTCTTTATTTAAAAAAATTATTCTATGTCCATCTTTTATGGAGTATTTCAAATATTTTTGGAATTAGGGATGTGATTAACGGAAAACTAAACATTATTCTTAGGTGGATGTGTCGATTTTTCTTTAGGAAACACAACAATATATTCATTCACTATTTTTACATCCCCTATTAATAGGATACGTTTCCCATTCATAGTTTTGGAATT
Organism: Viscum album; assembly: GCA_963277665.1. Lineage (NCBI taxonomy): Eukaryota > Viridiplantae > Streptophyta > Magnoliopsida > Santalales > Viscaceae > Viscum > Viscum album. Next base: position 1,330,385,286 of record OY728145.1, read on the forward strand.
CTTATATTCTCTAATGATTTCATTAAGGATAGTTACTAGAAGTGAATCCAAAATTTATTTAGATGATGTGTTCTCTACTATGGTGATAAGGGATTCCACATTTCCACAATGAATCATAATATAATTCCCTTTGAAAGAAAGATTCACATTATAATTTAAAATATAGTCTATACAAATTATTATATCAAATTAAACCATATTTATAATAACAATGTTATCAAATTATGTCTTTCCATTATTCCTAATGGGAACTAGTGTACATATCACTGTTTCAATAAGATTTCCACATCGAGTCTTTATTTCCAAATCCCATTTTATGTTTCTAGGGAAATATTTAATTTTTATGGAATTCACAAAAGATATAAAAGTTTTTTAAGATCAATAAAACTCATTGCTAATTATGGAGGTATTTCTTGAAGAATATATCATTGAATGTATTCCACTCCATAATACTTATTTCGTATGAATCATTAGTGATATGGATCAATGAATACTATTGATAAATATCTCCCTTAAGATGATACTACTATAACATTCTCTCTTTAACTACTTCCCAATGTAATAAATATCTTCTCTATGGACTTGATCCATTTCTATGATACTAATGGATTACTATTCCCATTGAAAGGTGGTGGTTGTTGTTACATGAATTGGTCCAATAATGTTTCACCATGTTAGTGATCTACATTTTACCCCATATAGTCAAGGTTATTGGTCATAACTTATGTCATCTACCCAAAATAATTATAATTTGTTTATCACTAGATTATTTGTCCTTACTAAGAGGATAATCTCACCATAGATTATGTGCATTGATATTATTTCCATTAGTTTTTATAGGTTATATTTCTAAACAATGTCATATACTAAATTAAATCATTATATTAAGAACATTAAATCATAGTTTATTATTATAAATCTAGTATTACACATAACAAAAATTGAAAACTTATTCACCTATAATCAAATAATTGTATTCTTAGAATCTTTGGGAATATTTTTATGTCTTAATAATATTTTCAAAATCTTCCATAATGTTTCATAAATATAATTTCAATCAACTAATGTATATCCAATTAGAGTTTCTATCCCGGTGTACAGTCATAATGGAAATCATCATGCACTGAGTGAAGATCAAGTTAATTCTTAACTAGTCTTTTTCGGGGGGGTTCCCTAAGTGAATCTATGCCACTTCGGAATCCACATTCCAAAATCCTAATAGGGATTACATTATAATGAAACCATATATTATATACCTTATAAAAAATCATCATATTATCTTATATGTAGTCATATCCTTAGAGTATGTCATACAGTTATATTCTCTAATCAATGTTTAAGTTAATCAAGTTCACTAGGTTTATATTAAACATACTCTTATATGAATTTTAACACCAAAAAATTAGTATTCTAGATTGATTTTTTATTTCACTACATTGGTGCAAGATAAAAGTGACCACATCCTAAAGTATTGAACTGTCTAGTGCACTTATGAGACAAGATATATGCATCATTATCACATTCATTTGTAAAAATTAAATACAATTAAAATTATATTGTTGAAATTATTAATTCTTATATTATATCCTTAAAATTATTTACATTACTCTTTTTAGTATCATGTGGAAAAGAAAACCCAATAAATTGTGAGTTTATATGACTAATAAGGGAAAGTGAACAACAGAAGCTATTATATAATAATTAAAGAATGAATAATATGGAATAGATAAACAATGATAAATTAATCCATATATATAATATCATAAAAGGGTAATATATCCCTTGATGATATAAAAACATAAATAATTACAAGGGTAATAATAACTAGTATAACAGTCCTGCTCTTTATTACACACTTAAACATGATTTATTACCTAAAATTTCACTTAATACAACCTAGAAGATTGATAGTTCTAGTGTCTTTGGGTATTTGGAATATTACATGACAACTTAAGACATAAAATACAATATCTTTCCTGAAAACTTCTTTTACATGACCACAACATTCCTTTTTTACTTATCATTGAATGGGATATCTTAGGACATACATAAACAAAGGGTGATCAATAAATCCCAGTAATGGAGTAAATAATAAATAACATGTAGAATATAATACATTTGGCTAAATAGACTTATCAATGGAGAATAAGCGAAACATGAACATAAAGGGATGATATAAAATGATAATCATAACATAAAAATGTGGCAACAACATACAACATGATATTAGCACGAGCCAAGGATCATCGCACATGGATTGGAAAGAATAAACTCCCATTGAACAGGAATTATAATGATTAAACTCACACTGAACATGTCATATCATGATACTAAACATCACCCAATACATTGGAGCACTATTATGGTGCACCCTTCATAATCATTTCAATATCATGCTTAAGTGTGCCACATAGATCATATAACATGGATTAACTAAACATTATAATTAATTACAAAAATAATGAATGTCTAATACCTAAATTTAATTCCCTAATCAATAAGTACATGAGCATAAATTGGAATACCCTTTATAGAGAAATGGACATGGAATTCAATACATGATGTTTTTTGGAATGGAAAATTGTGGTGAAATTTCGGCATCATAAAGATGTCAAATAGAATTTCATAAAATGGGTTGATGAGAGTGAAAGGGGTATTTAATAATTTATAACTGAAATTTATTGTAAAAGGGTCATGGAACGAAATATACAGTCATATTAAATTGAATTCAGATGCATAATGTAGAAGAAATTCTTTAATGGAAATAAGAAGAGAGAAATCAATTATATAATTTCAGCATGGTAACAAGTGTACACGGAGGAATTAATGGGATAGAAATGGGTATATAATCATTAAAACATATATCGGGAATTATGGTGGAGGTTATAAAAAATACTCCATAATTTCTAATTGAAAATAAAATGGTATAACAACATAAAGAAACTTGGATAAAAAAAGAAAAATGAAGGAATCCCTTACGAAAATACAGCATAGTAACTGGTGTATATAAGGGCTCATAAGAGAGATAAATGAAATTTAATGGGGTTATAATAATATATAAATAAAATTGAAATTAAGGAGGATATCCAATAACATATCCCAATATAGTAATAAAATAAATTAAAAGACATGACATGAAAAGAATATTTGATAAAAGAGGAGGGTGGAAGATCTCGTGCGAAATTGTGGAATAGTAACAGCTTAGTTTAGGGTCTAAATGAGAGTGAATAAATGATCCCCCATTAAAATAAAATCATTTGGACTGTAGGAATGTTATTATAAAATGTTTAAAATATATCCAATTTAAACTCATCAGACAAATTTCAAACAATGTTCTTGAATTAAAAGGAAGAGAGGAAGGTGAGAATCCCTTACAAGTATGTGTGGTCCCAAAGGCTTCTGAGAGGATTATAGGGAGCTTGGGGGAACATTTGGAGGACTATAGGTAGTTTATATAAAGTTTACTAAGATATTCAAAGAATTTTATTGAAGAGAAATGGGTGGTTGGGTGGGTTTATATAGGAAAGGTGGGGGAATTCTTTATTATTTTGGATTTGGAACCTACACACTAAAATATTCAAAACCACAAACCATCTCATGGTTTCTTCCCATCATTTATAGGAAATGGGAGTGGTATAAATTATTTTAAGAGTATAAGTGCCGATGATATTAAAATATTTCCTTTTCTTATGTAGAGGTGAGTCACACTTTCATAGAAATGATTTTAAAGTCTTAAAATATTTTATATGTCTTGGATGATTCAGTAATGCTTTATAAATTAAATAAAATAAACATAAAACATATATTTTTTCAAATATATCCTTTATATAATTTTATTACATAACTATTGGATCATTAATGACATCATAAAACACCTTATATATTTATACAGTATTTATTTTTAACACAAAAAATTTATTATCTTAGAAAATTATGAAAAATTCACCATTGGATAATTTCGTTGTCCTAATTCCAAATATAATATTCATTTTATATAAATAATTATATAAATATTTGAATATTCAAATTTAAAATAAAAACCTACATTTATTGAAAATTGATGGGTTTTGATAAGAACAATTTTCAAGCCTTAATAAAAATTACAATTAACTTCATAAAAATTATACGATAAATTATATTTATTTAAATTAATATAATAATAATATTTTATTAAAATATTTTTTAATTCAAAAATAAATTAATTCATCAAAATATACTTCTTAATAAAATTTTAATGTTGACCAAAAGTTTTATTTTTTCTTCATCGTATCAAAATATAATTCTTTCTTTAAACCGGTTACATGAAAATTTATAAATTAAAAAAATATTAAATAAATATATTAATAATTTAATTGAAATGTAAAAATAAACATTCATACTATTACGGTTACATTGATTCTCTTTTTTTTTAAATTAAATTTTTACTATTAATTATCAAATTTTCCATTTATCGTTATAATTTATATTTGTTACAGTTACTGATCATATTTTTTAATTATTATGTTGAAGTTATTAGATAATATTAATTTTAATTATTCAGAATACGGAATAAATTTTATCAAAATAAATTTAATTAAATATAAAATAACCAATATTATGGAAAGCAATTTTCTGAAAAATACATTTTTAGGGAAAATATGAGTTCACATTAACTCTATAACTACAAATAATAATTTTTATTAATTTAAATTCATAAAGATGGATATATAATATAAAAATTTTAATTATTTAATTTATCATTAAGGGTTATTTGAATTAATTAAAATGGAGATACATTATGAATTTTAAACAAGTTTTCTGAAAAATGTGTTTTTTATCCTAAAAATAAATTTATAACAAAATCCTGTATAAATATTTTATTATTTGAATTAGACATAATTAAATAATAATTATGATTCCTTGAAATATTATTAATATAATAATAAATTAATTTATAAATATAAATGAAAATTTTACTTATAAACATTATTTTCACTATTCCTAAAAAATCTATATTTTTTAGAAAATAAAATATTGATACCCTAGTTAATTTTGATATGATGATACCAAAAAGTTATTTGTTTATTAGATAAATATAATATATGTTCATCAAAATAAATAAATAAATAATTAAATAATGAAAATATATTTTGAAAACAAAAAGACATTACCAAAATTTGATTGAATAATTAATAATCATTTATTAATATATTTATGACACATATATTTCATAAATTAGATAATTATAATCATATCGTAAAATTAAATGTAATTGTTAAAATGGTTATAATTAAATAATAATTTTTTAGGTACAGTGTAGTATATTACATAGGCTATGAATCATAAGTTTCTATTTTAAAAACTTGTGTCATTACATTCATCCCCCCTTTAATAAAGTGTGTCATTTCAATTTAAAAATTAACTTGGTTCTTAATACTTCCATGTATTATATAGAACAAAGGGAAAAACAAAGGATGTTTATTTTTAAACTATTAACCACTAAAACGGGAATATAATGACATTAAAGGGATAAATTATAAATTACATTTACCACATTAACTTGTAACTTTCTAGGAATCAATATGTGTTATCCATGATCTACTTCCTAACATATATTCTTATTAGATTTATTTGTTCCCTTATTAATGATTCATACTATGATTATGAATTTTCCAAATAATATCCTCAGGGAGTTTCAAATCAAGTGTGAAGCAAGGCCCATTGTCGTGCACCAGTTCCTATTCAAGTCTATCTCAAAGTGGTGTTTTTTGGTTTTACCCCCACAAACATCCATTCCAGAGCCACCTCTACTTGTTCGTATCTAGACATGGGTTTTTTCTTTTGATAAACCACTTACTCTATAATCACAAAAAATTAGGGATTATTTTCTTATAATGTGTATTATCCCTAAGGCTTTCACAAGGGTTTTCCAATCCTAATCGCAAAAATAAATAAACCTATCTGGTAATACAAACTATAACAACCCTTTACATTATTAAACATTTAAAAATGATTTATTAAATATAATTTCACTTAATACAACCCAGAATATAGATTGTTCTATTGTATTTTGGGCTTAGAAATATTACATGATAACATAAGACATAAAATACAACATCTTTATTGAAAACATCTTTTACATTACCACAATATTCCATCATAATTAGCATTACATTGGATAACCTGAGGACATGCATAAGAAAATGGTGAGCTATAAATCCCATTAAGGGGATAAACAAGGAATAACATGAATAATGCAAAATATTTTAGACAATATAAATATCAATGGATCATAATATAAACATGAACATAAAGGCATGATATAACATTATCATCAGAACTTGGAAATGTGGAAACAACATACAACATGCTATTAGCATGAGCTAAGGCTCATTGAAAATTGATTAACATGAGTAAATCATCATTTTATAATAATTATCATGATTAGACCCCCATTTAACATGTATTATCATGATGCTAAACAGTTCCCAATGCATTGGAGCGCTATCAGGGAACACCCTTCCTAATCATTTCAATCTCATTCTTAAGTATGCCACATAGATCATATAACATGGATTCATAAAACATTATAATTTATTACATGAACAATTAATATGTAATAAAAACATGTAAGTACCTAATAAATAAGTACAGGATCATATATTTGAATACCCTTCATAGAGAAAAGGTTCTGGTATTCACTATAAGATGATTTTGGCATGGAAAATTGTGGTGCAATTTCAGCAGCATAATAATGTCAAATTAATATTCAAAAAATGGGTTGATGTCAGTGAAATGGGTATCTCATAATTTATACATTAAATTTATAGTAAGTGGATCATGGAACATAATATCCCAAAATATTAAATGGAATTTAGATTCATAATATAGAATAAATTCTTGAATGGAAATAAGAAGTGTGAAATCCCTTACGGAATTTCGACATGGTAACGGGTGTACATGGAAAGAATTAATGAGAGTTAAAAGGGTATACCATCATTAAAACAAAATTAGTTAATTATGGGGGATGTGATAAAATATACCCCATAATTTTTAATTTAAAATAAAATGTTATAACAACATAAAAAAACTTGGATTAAAATGAGAAAAGAAAGAATCCCCTCCAAAAATTTGGCTTGGTAATGACTATACATTTGGGTTCATAAAAATGATAAATTTTATTTAATGTGTATATAAACATTTATAAATAAAATGGTAGGTATAGAGTATATTAAAAAATATATTACAACATAAGAATAAATGAAATTAAAATACATAACATGAAAATAATGCTTGATAAAATAGGAGACTTGAATATCCCTTACGAACTTTTGGCATAGTAATGGCTTAGGTAAGGGTATGAATTGGAGAAAATAAATTATAACTCATTCTAATAACATCATATTTAAAGTATTTAATTGATTATAAATCGATGAAATTATAACAAATTGAAATTCCAATGAAAAATTTCAAACAAGGGTCTTGAATTAAAAAGAAGAGAGGAAGGTGAGAATCCATTTCTTGGGTGTGTGATCCCAAAGGCTTGTGAGTGGATCATTGGGATCTTGGGGAACATTGGGAGGAATATAGAGAGTATAGATTAGATTTATGATGATATTAAAGGAGTTTTAGTTAAGAGTATTGGGTGATTGGGTGGGTTTACATAGGAAAGGTGTTGGAATTCGTTATTATTTTAGTTTTAGACCCTACAAACTAAAATAATCCAAACCAAAATCTGTCCCATGATTTTTTCCCATGGTTTCTATAAAATGGAAATTTTATAATTTATTTTAAAATTATAAGGTCAGAAGATATTCAAATATTTCCCTTTCTAATGTTGAGGTGAGAAAAACATCCAAGAAAATGATTTTAAAATCTTTAAATAATTATATGTCCTAGAGGATTCAATAAGGCTTTATACAGTAAATAAAATAAATATAAAATTATATTATTTAAAATGAAATAATATATTTTTCCTAATATACCCTTTATAGAATTTTATTACATCACTATTAGGTCCTTTATGATGTAATAAAACACATTGTATATTTATACGGTATTTAATTTTTACCAAAAAATTTGATTGTCTCGGAAAATTATGAAAAATTCCCAATTGGATAATTTGGACAACCTAATTACAAAAATTATATTTATTTTATCTAAATAAATTTCTAAATATTCGAATTTTCAGTATTAATATAAAAAACTACATTTATCGAAAATTAATGGCTTTTCATAAAAATAGTTTTCAACCCTGAATAAAAATTACAATTCACTTCATAAAAATTATATGATAATTTATATATAATAAAATTAAAATAATAATAATATTTTATTAAAATAATATTTAATTCAAAATCCATTAATTCATCAAAATAGATTTCTTAATTGAATTTGAATATTAACCAAAAAGACTATTTGTGCTTTAATGTATCAAAATCTAATTATTTTTTGAAACTGGTGATTTGAAAAATTATAAAGTCAAAAAACAATAATAAGTAAATATATTAATAATTTTAATTAAATTGAAATATAAATATTCAAACTATTTGGGTTACTTTGACTCTATTATTTAAAAAAGTATTTTTACTGTTAATTATCCAGTTTTCCTTTTATCGTGATAGTTAATATTTACTATAGTTACTAATCATATTTTTCAAATATTAAGTTGAAATTATTATCTAATATTAATAATGATGATTCAAAATATAGAATAAATTTTATTAAAATTAATACAGTTTAATATAAAATCATAGGTATTAGGGGAAATAGTTTTCTGAAAAACGCATTTTTTTTGAAAATATGAGTTCACTTAAACTCTAAAACTACAAATATTGATTTTATTATTTTAAATTAGTAAAGGTAGATATATAATATAAATATTTCCTCAATTTTTATTATCATTAGGGGTTATTTTAATTAATTAAAATGGAGATACGTTTTTCATTTTAAACTAGTTTTCAAAAAAAATATTTTTTATCCTAAAAAAAACACATAATAAAATCCAGAATAATTGTGTAATTAATTGAATTCGATATAATTAAATAATAATTATGATACCTTGAAATCCAATTAATATAATAATTAATTAATTTATCAAAATAAATTACATTTTACGTAAAAAATATATTTTCATTATTCAAAAAAATCTATATTTTCCAAAAAATACAAAAACAAATACCCTAAATTAATTTTAATTTAATGAGACTAAAATTTCAGTTTATTTATTACATAAATTTTATATATATTTAATAAAATAAATATATAATAATAATTTTTATTATAATCATATTTTGAAAACAAAAAAGGCATTACCAAAATTTCATTGAATAATTAATAATTATTTATTAAAATATTTATGACACAAATATTTCATAAATTAGATAATAATAATAATACCCCAAAATTAAATGAAATGGTTAAAACGGTCATATTTAAATAATCATTTTTTAGGTTCAGTGTAGTGTATTACACAGGCTATCAAACATAATTTTCTACTTTAAAAACATGGGTCGTTACAACTAGTTTCATCATAATATTATTCATAATGTCAAATATCATAATATTACCATCAAGGCATTTTTCCTAATCACTAGACATAAATAGGTAATAAGTACAATAAATACCCAGACTAGTTGTTGCATGAGACCAGTTGATGCGTCAAGGGGCCATAATTATCCCATCTCATCACTTAATAATTATAATTCAATCATTATATAAAATAAAATTATAAAAAAAATAATACATAATTAATAGAAAAATTCTTATTAAATACTAGCATATGAAATGTCAATATTCCTCCCAAATAATAAATAGAACGAATATGATTGTAATCCATTGACAGAAATAATTTAGATTGCATTATTATATTATATCCCTATTAAAGAATAATAATCATCAATTTATGTTAACATAGATAAAAATACCATTAACAGAACATTCCATCCTTTCATTAAAATGAGAGAGAATGTTTTTCATCTTTTGATAATATCATACGTAAAAATTTCTAGAAAGTTTGGAATTTTATTTTCATTGAAAAAACTTGGAAAATTTTTATTTTTATTTAAAATAAAATAATAATAATTACGTTGGTAAAAACCATTCATTTAATAATCATTAAAAAGATGGTTTTTTTACACTTTTGGGAAAAAGTAAAAGTAACTTATTCAGAAACTGAAATAAATATTTCTTTTAAAACATTTTAAGGAAATTTAACTACATATTATAATTAATTTAAAAAATATTTTTATTATAGTAAAAAACATTTTTTAAATCATTATAAATAAGATGGATATGAAGATAATTTATTTCCAACCAAAATGAGAAATAATATTGGTTTCCATTAAAAAGATTTTCTTAGTCATTTTTAGTACCATAGAGAAGAAAATGAAGGGAAAAAATTAAACTCTAAAGATAACTATATAAGAATAAAATATATGGATTTTAAAATATAAATATCTTATAATTTCCTTCAATGAAAATTTAACCATAAATAATCCTGTATAAAATGAGATTTTTGAATAAATCATTTCCTCGAGTCTAAATTCTTGTGTACGTACTTTAAATCATATATAATAAACTTATATAAATATAAAAATTTATTATTAGAATTTTAAACAATATTAATCTTTAATAATACCTTTTATTTTATTTATTATCATTTTATATATAGTTAGTAAATTCGATAAGTTTGCATTGGAAATTTCATGGTCCATCAGTTTCTAACTATAAAGAAACATTAATGTGCTTACTCTGGCCAAAGTTGTAATGGTTCAATTATAAAAAAATATTAATCATAAAATAATTATAATTTTTATATATTAAATTATATTTGATAATCATACATGAAATATGGAAATGAAAAATGAATCACATCTGTTTGTGGATGTGGTAGTCCACTGGTACGCATGAGCTGTGCTATCATTTTTTAATGAGTGTAAGAGTAAGATGGTAGATGGTATATTATATTTTAAAAATAATAATTATTTCATGAATAAAATATACATTCAATTTTTCTATATTTATAACCATCCATGTTAAGTGGTGATGAAAAACAATTACACTACAACATAGAGATGGTATGTCGTATATATGCATGAGCGTTGTTTTAATTTTCAATAGTGATGAAAAAGAAATGATAAAGGGTTATTACAACAATATAATAACATATATATATTATTAGGATACTTATTTTATCATATTATCATGGTTATATATAATTTTAAATAATATGAAGAAGAAAAAAACATGAAAAGACTTAGTTAAGAGCTATAACTCTTCTTTGAGAAACCTGATTTTTCATACACCTTAAGCTTTCTTGAAGTAGTATTTTTTAGAACCAATACCCTAAGAAAGTGGGGAGGTATTATGGTAATATATGATGGTATATATTATTCCAGACAACTGGATTATTTTTTGTGAATAAGAGAGGATATGAGGCTCACATTTTTAAGTAAGTTGAGTGGAAAACATGTACGTATTCTTAAATATAAAATATTATAAAAGACTTAATCCTCTATAATTAGAACTTAAATAATTTAATTTAGAATATAAGGTGATAAAATTTGAAATAAACTAATCCAATATGTATTAATATTATATTTTTTTACCTTATCATAATTTTTCAAAATTAATTAACATGTATTACCCTTTTATCGTGGTGGAATTGTTTCTTACTAATTCCAGTCTTCATAATAACCAAAAATGAAATTGATCTCAATTATAAATTTGAATGAGTTGATTCCAAAATTGATATATATTTTTTAATTTTTAATTTTAATAATTTAATGAAATTAATTTTAATAGAATTGTAAAAAACATATGGAAAATATTTTTTAAATGAAAAAATGTGTTTTTAAGAATAAAAATAATGTTCTACAAAAATAATATTTATTAAGGATTCACATATAATTAATTTGATTATATTTAATATAATGGGCCTAATTTTACTTTTATAACAAGTAACAAACGTAATAATACTTTTAAAATTATTTAGTTTAGGAAAATAAATAACTGTTTTTTCATAAATGGTATTTTTCACTTTCACCCAAAAAATGATCTATTTATAGAAAAATCCAAAAAAATACATAAGATTTTTTTAAACTGTAAAAGTATAAAAAATTATATCGATTTAATAAAAATAAAATTATGAAATTTATAAATTTAAATTTTAAATATAACTGTGAACTATTTATATTATATTACTAAATTAATAGGATGTCTATTGGGAAATAGCCTAGGTATGTAATGTTTATCTGTTATTAGATGATCTTAAGTATTAAAAAGGAAGGAGAATAAACTATTGATATGTTTGAAAATAAGTATTTAGATGGAGTTTATAAAAAAAATATCAATTATATCCAACATTTTCAATAAGAACAAAGGCAAGTATATAGAAAAACGCTACAAAAGGGTTCTAATTGGGTGACATCAAAACATATTGCTAAGAATGTCCCAAATAAGACTAATATTGAATATGAGTCAATATAACTAAGTGATAAACCCAATATTATTGAGGTATTATTTATAATATGTTCTAGAAAATCATAAAAGGGGACTTCAAAATAATGAATATATCTTCAAGAAAGACAAATAAAGGCCTGCTGAGTAATGAAGGTTAAGAAGACTCGTCATCTTAGAGTGAGTCTATTTCTGAGTTTTTCTCTTAAAAAACAATAATATATCAATTTATAAAACATAAATATACATGAATAATTAATTTATAAGGTGAATATATCTAAGATAATACAAACTAAGATATGAAAATGAGGTATTCCTCGAGAAAAATACTAAGCTCAATATAAATGTTAAGAAACTAGAAATATATATTGAAGATGAGAATTTGACATATCATATAATGGAATTAAAGACATATATGGAAATAATTATTTAGTGGTATAAAATGATGAAATAACTTATTATGAAGTAGGATATAATGTAAGAAGTGTTTAATGAGAAACAATCTTAATTTTTTACAGCTAGAAAACCTTAAATAATATGAGATATGATTATGATATAGATGTTGATGTTTAGTTTGAATCATCCAAAGATACTGTGAAGTCCATCCAAATGAAAAATTTATAAGTTTTTCTTGATTATTCAAGTTACAATGAATCTATTTTTTCAATAAATACATATTTTAAATCCAAATCCACATATTTATAGGTTCAATAATTTTCAAAAAAAATATCACTTGTGAATCTAGTAATGTGTTAATTATGATGGGAAGATAAATAACTCAATGATGTTGGAAAAATAAGGGATTTAATACACCAGTATAACACAATGTTTTTAATAGATATTCCCACAAACATAATATGATATTGAGCTTCAAGGGTCGGTGCTGGTGATATGGATAATTTAGATACATATCATATAGTTTTTTGTTTAACATTACATTACCTTTGAATCAATAGTAATCAAGGTGGGATATATCTGTTGGAAATTATTATGTTGATCCAACATATCTTAATACATTATGTTCTTTAATGCACATAAAAACCATATTATTTTGTAGATGATTTTATCTTAAGAATTTTAGGATGTTATTCTAGATAAAATTTAACTATCTTTAAAAGATATTAGTTTTTATAGAGTAAATTACAATGTAATATATCACATGAGGTTATTACATCAAAGGAATTTATCCAATGATCACAAATAGAATTATTCTACTGATTTTATCATTAAATCTCTAAAACTTTACTTTATATTACATGGAAAATTTTATCTCTCACATCAAGTAATTCAATTATAATGTGAACCTAGTAATTTCTCTAGAATTTTGTTTTAGCTAAAGTAATAATCTTTTCAAATTATAATGTGGTAAAATTTTCATACATCATAAATTAATCATCTAATGTAAAGGAACATGTAAATTTATTATCTTATGAAAAAAAACATAATAATTAAATAGTTTTACAATGGATTAATTATTCGGCTAAGTCCATTATCTTACGCCAATTTAAAATTATCTTACAAACATCAAGGAAATAGTATAATAATTCATTATTTATGATAGTTGAATAATAAATTATGAAATATAATGATATTATATGAGAAATTAATTATCTTTTGATCAATAATTTTATCTTATAATATATAACATCTGAATCATTAATGAATAATTTATCTTACAGATGACCAGTTGACCTATGAATAAGAATCATCTTATGGAATCTATAAATAAATATTATTTATCTTTCACATATGGTTTATCTGATGAAGGATCAATTTTTATGACAAAGATTCAATATCTCTTTCCAAAATCAATAATATAAAAGTATGAATATTTTTTTACTATTTTAGTATCTCAAAATACTAAACTTCTTTTATCCAAAATTTCTTATAATAACAAGAATTCAACAGTAAAAAATTTGTACTTCAGTATCTATTTCTATAAATATAAGCAATTAATTTATGAATTTGATACTGAAAAATATAACCCAATATTTTTTCAAAAATATTATAATGTCTAAATGAAATTTTGGATCACTTACATATCCATGGAAATTGTTGTTTTAGAGTTTTAAAAAAATTAGGAAAACCTTTTGAAATAAATTCCAAACAAGTAGTTTATAATGATAAATATTATATCCCAATAAAACCAACTTTTTATATTTCACAATAGGTCATCAGTATCATCCAGTGAAATAATTCTTGATAAAATTCATTTAATAACACCCCCATAACATGGGAAACAAATATGAGAAAATCATGAGCTCAAATGCTCAATAAGGGTTAATAAGGGAGATGTGTAAGCATAATCATGACCATTAGGGTATGAGAACATGAGAATAATATTATAATATCATAACCCACTTATCAAATATCATATACATGAATAATGAAATAAATAATGGTAGTTCATAATACATGGATCGTGAGGAAATCAAGAGCATAATCCTTGAATTCATAACAAAGTAATAAGACATGGAATTTTTGGAAGATGAAAAAATATATATTAGTATTACCTATAATTCATTGATAATTTTCAAAATGAAACATGGAACTTCATGGGGGATGAGCCTAATGGGTAGGACACACCAACATCCATAGTTGCTAAACTTTCCCTATAGTGGATCGGGTTTCCCCTTCTTCCCTTAGAAGATAAAACCTCTTGACTTGTTTACCATGATTTTCTCATGATAAATAAATATTTACACGATGTATTGGAGGGGGATATAGGTCCAACCCATCACATAATTTAACCCATTCATGTAACACCCCGAGCTTCCACGATACGCTTCTCATTCAATAATGCAATAGTTTGCATTGTATGCAACTTCGAGTTCTAAAACACCGCGACTAATCAAAGTAGCCGTTATGAATAGTAATAACCACTTTTTAAAATTATAGAAATTTTATATTTAAAAATGGACTTCATTTTTGTATTCGTAATATCGAAATTATCCAAAGTTGAATTTTTTGTAATTTTCTGAGAACTTCCAATTTTTTATGAATAGTGAAAATTACTTAGAAACAACTTTTTTAATCAAAATAATTTATAGTGATAAATTATACTATTTTATGGTTTTAAAGTATAATTAGAATATATTTTTACCATTTTATCCAATGGTGGTCATTGGAATTAATTTAACATTGAAATTGGACATAAACAATTGCCAATCTTTTGATATAAATTATTTCTTAAAAACACGCTATTGTTGTGACAACGGGAATTAATTATATAATTAATTAATTCAACTTATATGTTTGAAATTTTGTAAAATAGACATCATTTTTGAATTCGGAATATCAATTATAGCTTAGGGTGAAATTTGGGCATTGTTCTGAAAAACTTCAATTTTTGATGAATAGTGAAACCACTAAGTGGTAGTTAAATAACTGATTTTTCGTTTAAATGAAATATTACCACTTCTGTGATTTGATTTTCAGAAATCCGACATACATGGTTTTCATTAAGAAGTAAAATGTGGTTCAATGAGATTAAAATAATTTTTTGGTGAATAGTAACTTTTAAGTTCTTAATCGCGATTAGAGGTAATTAGTGTAGTTTAAGGTAAAAATAATGTTTTAATAATATGAGATGAGCTTGAAACTTGTCCTACTCCTATTGGATGAGTCATTGCCGATAAATACAACCCATGGGTCAACTTGGGCACCCCATGGAGCCACTTTGGTTGGAAAATGACATTAATATATATTTATTTAATGTTAAAATTAAATTGACACAAACATGAGTTGTTCTACTAAAACAGTTTTTAAGTGGGGTTACACAAGTCCAAATTTTGACTATAAATATTCATTAGAAAGATAAAAATATTTCCTACATAATAGTATTTTTTTTATAATTTTTAGACATTAAATAAATTAAATTATTTATGACATCATGATGATGCAGCGATGACCTCATTATTTAACGATTTAAATAAAATGGAAAGATAATGTAATATCTAAGACCTAAACATGTCCAAAACCTATTGGATGAGGATATTTAGAACCCGTATCACCTTAGCCTCTAATTATACAAGTGTGGGACCTTTAGAATCCTAAAACCATTGTATAATAGAATAAACTTTCATTACTTTCCAAAAGTGACCCTCCTCTCCACTTATAAAAGGCCCCCACCACTACCACCTCATTCACACTTTCAAGCCATTTGGCTAGGCCAAAATCTTCCCCAATACTCTCCCAACTTCCCCCTATTACTCCGAGAAGCCTCACTTTGGGCAGAACTCTTCCCAAGGAATCCTTTTTCTCAAATCAAAAAGAGTTACCCGATTTTGAGGTAATGTCTTCTCTAATGTTGTTTTGTTTTATTTTTCTTCTCCAAACCCCTAAACTCTTTTTATTCATTTATTTTGTAACAACACCAGTATCTTAAATATACTGGGATGTTGTTATAAGAAGTATTCTAGCTAAACTTACACACACCTACATCTAATGGTTAAAGAACATACGGTTTCTGTGGATGGAGAATTTCTGCCTCACGAAACGATGATTGTTCAACACTCATATAACACCTTCAAAGGTGGCCATTAAGATGTCACTATATTTATATATGATATATAATATGTTTATGTTTTACTTATTATTCTGTATTTCTCATTTATGGCATACTTTATGATTTCCATTATGGGTAAAACGCGATAATTTCATTTTAGGAAGTGCGGACTACCGCCCCCTCAAAGTGATTTGAATCGTTAATGCCATATGTGGGATGTATAAAGGGTGGAGTAAATGGTATTATACACTATATTATACTGGAATTATATTATACATTTATATCATTATGATTTCATTCCATTAAATACTAAATAGAAATGAAAGTAGCGTTCATGCGTACGTACGGCTTACCGTCTCCATGAACGGTGCATTTCATTTCTTACCTCTAAATGTTACGTAATAAATGAATGTATATACTGGATATATATGATATATATGAAATCTAAATCATGAATATAATTCTGGAGATAATGGATATTCTACCACATAATCAACTTGTAATTATAAGAAGTTTATTGTTGACTCAAGTACCAAAGATCGACAAAACGACTGTTATTAACTTAAATAATTACATAATGTTCATAACATTGTAATAAGTGATATAAAAAGGATAATGAAATTAAAAATGGTTCTTAATAAGGTATATATTAACTCTAGTTTATTATTCAGGAGGTTAAAGAACGGTTGAGTCAAGTCAGACACGAGGTAATAGAATTTCTTAACCCAATTTCCATTCTTTGGGTTAATCTCCTACTTTCAAATTATGTCATGATATTATTATGTCATATCTTGTATTTGTACTTTCTTTATGTGTACTTGTAGTTAATACACATAATAGATCTATTTTATTTTAAAAGTGATCTTTGTAAGGGAACTTCTTAACCCAATTTCTATTCTTTGGGTTAATCTCCTACTTTCAAATTATGTCATGATATTATTATGTCCTATCTTGTATTTTTACATTATTTATGTGTACTTATAGTGAATACACATTATAGATGTACTTTATTTAAAAAAATGATCTTTTTAAGGTCTTCGTCTCAATCCCCTTTCATTGAGGCATATTTGGTTTTATACACCACTTTCTTTTATACGGTGTATAAACCCCTTTGACTTTTACGTTTATTCAAAAGGAATCTTTTTATACGAAGCGTTTTGCTAAACGAAAAAAGGGAATGTTTTTCTTTCCGTACTTATGCGGCGACAACGACTTCTCCGCCGCCGTGACTATTATTTGAGTTTCGGCTTCCTCTACAAGCCATCATTTTTTTAATGAAAAATAAATACAAAGTTTTAACTTTCTTTTATTTTGGTATTGAAAATGGTTTTGAAAGCATTTTTATTATATCAATGTGTTGTATTGATATCTTGTGATTGAAATGTGGAAATGTTATGTTTCCTTTATGCATGTTTTATGTGATACGATTATGTTATGGTTTATGATATGTTTAAACCTATTCATATGAGGAATGTATTGGACTTAATAAGTGACGGGTGGAGCCCGCTATAGCTCCTCGATGCATCGGTAGGTCTCATGAGACAACTAGACGTGGAATTGGCCGAGGCCCTTTCCCAATTTGATTTATGGTTTTGGCCGAGGCCTTAATCATTTTAGACGTCTTGGCTGAGGCCTTGACAAAATGTTTCCGAATGTCTGGCATTATACATTCCCTCATTATGAAAGTGGTTATTTATATTGCATGTGATTATTCAACTAGTAGAATATCCATGTGAAGAAGTGAATGACATTATCTCATTTTACTTTTTCCATATTATGTTGATGTTCAAGTTTAAAAGGCTTTTGTTTTAGTTATACATTGCCTTAAATTTTTATGTTTATTTATGAAAGCTTCTACAATATTGTTATCCTTACTGAGCACCTGAGCTCACCCCTTTCAATGTTTTAATATTTTCCAGGATGTGAAGAAGTATTTTATGAATGACCTGCAGGGATAGTCAAAAGAGTATATGAGTGTGGACTATGAAGACTTTGTTAATAGTTTTTCACTTTATGATGTAATGTAAGACTTATGAATGTATCTAGTGTTTCCAAGGCTACTAAACTAATCGGTCTTTCGAGACATTATCTTTTGTGATCATGCCAATGTTACGAAGTAATGCACCGACTCCGGGTAGCTGGGGTTGGGGCGTTACAGTTGGTATCAGAGGCAGTTTAGTACTAACCTCGGATGCTAGATTTAGATAAACTCTGATTAGAGCACATAGCCCAAAGATAGACTTTGAGGATTAGTATAGAAGAACTTCCTAGAATTTTGTTATTGTAGAGATTTTGTGAGTTTTCAAAGCAATACATCACTGTCTGGATACGAGCAGGTAGAGGCGGCTCTGGCACAGATGTACCTAGGGGTAAAACCTGAAAACACCGCTTTGAGCTAGACTCGAACGGGAACTGGTGAACGACAATGGGCCTTGCTGCACTCTTGGTTACGACACTCCCGGGGGATATGCTTAGGATAATTCTCATTTTCTTTACAAACCACTATGAACGGTTATGAGTATATACTTACCCAAATAAAACCTTTTTATGATTATGGATTATATCCATAAATAGTTCAATTTATGTTAAGTATTTTACAAGTATGGAATTATGTATTTTGATTCATAAACTAATCTAGTTTATGCCATTGTTTAGAAATGGCGCCTAGTGGAAGGAATGGAAACCATATCAATGCACGCACTCCGTGTAGGGATTGCCCTCCTGCTCAAGATAATTATTGTGGATTTGGAGATACAACTGGTGCTGATCAACTTATTACCATACTGGGATAACTCACTCAAGTTATGAATAATAACCTTACTCGTATGGATCACCCTGATCCACAATGTGGAGGATCAATGTTAGACCGCTTCATGAGGCAACAACCACAAACCTTCAATGGGAGTACAAATCCATTAGTAGCTGAGCAATGGATAAACTCCTTAGAGAAAATATTCCATGCCTTGGGGAGTAGCGAAAGGGAGAAGGTTTTCATGGCAGTTTATCGCCTCACTAGAGATGACGATCAGTGGTGGTCGCTGATTCAAAACACAAAGGAAGATGGTGACGTATCGAATATGGAATGGAGGGACTTCAAATAGATTTTCTTAGAAAAATACTTTCCTCGTGACCCACCAGCAGATATGGAAAGGCAATTTCTGATTCTGAGGCAGAAGGAGGATGAGAATGTCGCAAAGTATGAGGCTAACTTTACAAGGTTAGTGAGGCATGCTGCCGATTATATAGGTAACCCAAGGAGTAAGATTGATCGTTTCTTTGATGGGTTAAAACCATTTCTCCGTCGAGCTTTAGTATCACAATCCTTCTCATCATACGAAGATATTGTCTTGTGTGCTATCAAGACAGAAAAGGAATTCTCTAAGTCTTATAACAACAAAGTAAAGCAAGAGAAGAAGAGAACGGTGGAACAAGAGACAGATAAAGGGAAAAAGGGATAGAACGATTTTCCATTATGTGATAATTGTGGGAATAATCACCTTGGTACTTGCCTAAAAGGAATGGTAGTTTGTTATAAATGTGGAGAAAGGGTCACCAGGCTCGTGATTTCAAGGGAAAGAAAGAGGCTATCAAAGTTTAATGCTACAATTGTAGAGAAATGGGTCATTATTCAAATGAATGTCCTAAGCGTCAGGGAAACATACCTCAGAAAAGGCCAAGGGATCAAGGACAATCTTATGCTATTAGTACAGTTGAAGCAGAATAACTAATGTATTGGTGCTTTTGGACTCATGGATTATATTATGGTTATTAGAATAATGTGATATATATATAAGGATTGTACTGCAGTACTTGTTGATTTCAGTAAGGTTTTAATATGATGAAGGTAATTATATTTTTAGTATGTGACAATAAGAGAAACTTTACTTTGTTTGGGGAATCTGATAAATTGATTTTGGAATTAAGAGACCTTTTAGAGAAAGTCTGGACAGAGGTATTCTTTGGATAGTATTGTTTAAGGTTAAAAAATTTATGAAGATTATTTTTGGAATATTACGATACAATAGTTTTAGGAAAAGGACAACCTGCAGGGTGGGGCATAACCCATCGCGTCGGACAAAGCTGCAGGAATCGAACCCACAATCATAGTGCGACAGGCCTTTATTTCCTACCACTAGCCTACAGGAAGTCCCTGGTTATTACAAAATAATTTTACTAATCTAAATGGTATGTGTTAACATTTGGAACCTTATACAATTAGGATAAGTATAATATTTTTGAGTTCTATTATCTTTTTGAGTGAAAGATGAGTTGAAGGTTGAAACTCTAATTGTAAAGCATAAATATATATATACCTATCTCTTATTCAATGAATAAATTAATTCTTAAACTTTAGTAAAAGGATATTAAAACAAAAAAAATGTGTTATCCTAATAGTTTATGTCTTGTTTAACTGATGATATTTTAAATCAACATATATTGAAGGCTTTGATGCCCTCAATTTGACAGTTGATTGTAATTGATGACCTCAATCACTCCCTACAAATATTTACGTTTTTCCTCCAATTATATGTCTCTAATTGCCACCAATGTTCTCCTAATCGAGATCATAATTGGGTGGTGACTTTTTCATTTCCCTTTCCCTCTTATTAAGGCTAAATTTTATTAATCTTATTTCCGATGTGGGTTTTCCTCAAAGGTATTTTCTCTTTTCAACCTTTTATTTTCAAAGAAAAATTTCAAATTGCGAGGACGCAATTTATTGAAGGAGGGGAGAATGTAACACCCCGAGCTTCCATGATACGCTTCTCATTCAATAATGCAATAGCTTGCATTGTACGCAACTTCGAGTTCTAAAACACCGCTGCTAATCAAAGTAGCCGTTATGAATAGTAATAACCACTTTTTAAAATTATAGAAATTTTATATTTCAAAATGGACTTCATTTTTGTATTCTTAATATCGAAATTATCCAAAGTTGAATTTTTTGTAATTTTCTGAGAACTTCCAATTTTTTATGAATAGGGAAAATTACTTAGAAACAACTTTTTTAATCAAAATAATTTATAGTGATAAATTATACTATTTAGTGGTTTTAAAGTATAATTAGAATATATTTTTACCATTTTATCCAATGGTGGTCATTAGAATTAATTTAACATTGAAATTGGACATAAACAATTGCCAATCTTTTGATATAAATTGTTTCTTAAAAACACGCTATTGTTGTGACAGTGGGAATTAATTATAAAATTAATTAATGCAACTTATATGTTTGGAATTTTTTAAAATAGGCATCATTTTTGAATTCGGAATATCAATTATAGCTTAGGGTTAAATTTTGGCATTGTTCTGAAAAACTTCAATTTTTGATGAATAGTGAAACCACTAAGTGGTAGTTAAATAACTGATTTTTCGTTTAAATGAAATATTACCACTTCTGTGATTTTATTTTCAAAAATCCGACATACATGGTTGTCATTATAAAGTAAAATGTGGTTCAATGAGATTAAAATAATTTATTTGGTGAATAGTAACTTTTAAGTTCTTAATCGCGATTAGAGGTAATTAGTGTAGTTTAAGGTAAAAATAATGTTTTAATAATATGATATGAGCTTGAAACTTGTCCTACTTATATTGGATGAGTCATGGCCGACCAAGAAAACCCATGGGTTAACTTGGGGACCCCATGGAGCCACTTTGGTTGGAAAATGACATTAATATATATTTATTTAATGTTAAAATTAAATTGACACAAACATGAGTTGTTCTACTATAATAGTTTTTTAGTAGGGTTACACAAGTCCAACTTTTGACTATAAATATTCATTATAATGCTACAAATATTTCCTACATCATAGTATTTTTTTTATAATTTTTAGACATTAAATAAATTA
Source organism: Viscum album (assembly GCA_963277665.1). Taxonomy (NCBI): domain Eukaryota; kingdom Viridiplantae; phylum Streptophyta; class Magnoliopsida; order Santalales; family Viscaceae; genus Viscum; species Viscum album. Next base: position 1,330,408,086 of record OY728145.1, read on the forward strand.
AATTATTTATGACATCATGATGATGCAGTGACGACCTCATTATTTATCGATTTAAATAAAATGGAAATATAATGTAATATCTAAGACCTACACATGTCCAAAACCTATTGGATGAGGATATTTCTAACCCTTATCACCTTAGCCTCTAATTATACAAGTGTGGGACCTTTATAATCCGAAAATCATTGTATAATAGAATAACATTTCATTACTTTCCAAAAGTGCCCCTCCTCTCCACTTATAAAAGGCCCCCACCACTACCACCTCATTCACACTTTCAACACATTTGTCTCGGCCAAACTCTGGCCAAATACTCTCCCAACTTCCCCCTCTTACTCCTAGAAGCCTCACTTTGGGCATAACCCTTCTCAAGGAAGCCTTTGGCTCAAATCAAAAAGAGTTTCCCGATTTTGAGGTAATGTCTTCTCTAATGTTGTTTTGTTTTATTTTTCTTCTCCAACCCCCTAAACTCTTTTTATTCATTTCTTTTGTAACAAAACCAGTATCCTCAATATACTAGGATGTTGTTATAAGAAGTATTCGAGCTATACTTACACACACATACATCTAATTGTTAAATAACATACGGTTTCTATGGATGGCGAATTTCTGCCTCACGAAATGATGATTGTTCAGAACTCATATAACACCTTCAAAGGTGGCCATTAAGATGTCACTATATTTATATATGATATATAATATGTTTATGTTTTACTTATTCTTCTGTATTTCTCATTTATGTCATACTTTATGATTTTCATTATGGGTAAAACGCGATAATTTCATTTTAGGAAGTGCGGACTACCGCCCCCTCAAAGTGATTTGAATCGTTAATGCCATATGTGGGATGTATAAAGGATGGAGTATAAGGTATTATAAACTATATTATACTATAATTATATTATAAATTTATATCATTATGATTTCATTCCATTAAATACGAAATAGAAATGAAAGTAGTGTTCATACATACGTACGGCTTACCGTCTCCATGAACAGTGCATTTCATTTCTTACCTCTAAATGTTACGTAATAAATGAATGCATATACTGGATATATATGATATATATGACATCTAAATCATTAATATAATTCTTGAGATAATGGATATTCTACCACATAAACAACTTGTAATTATAAGAAGTTTATTGTTGACTCAAGTACCAAAGATTGACAAAACGACCGTTATTAACTTAAATAATTACATAATGTTCATAACATTGTAATAAGTGATATAAAAAGGATAATGAAATTTAAAATGGTTCTTAATAAGGTATATATTAACTCTAGTTTATTATTCAGGAGGTTAAAGAACGGTTGAGTCAATTCATACACGAGGTAAGGGAATTTCTTAACCCAATTTCCATTCTTTGGGTTAATCTCCTACTTTCAAATTATGTCATGATATTATTATGTCATATCTTGTATTTGTACTTTATTTATGTGTAATTGTATTTAATACACATAATATATCTATTTTATTTTAAAAGTGATCTTTGTAAGGGAAATTCTTAACCCAATTTCTATTCTTTGGGTTAATCTCCTACTTTCAAATTATGTCATGATATTATTATGTCCTATCTTGTATTTTTACATTATTTATGTGTACTTATAGTGAATACACATTATAGATGTAATTTATTTAAAAAAATGATCTTTTTAAGGTCTTCGTCTCAATCCCCTTTCATTGAGCCTTATTTGGTTTTATACACAACTTTCTTTTATACGGTGTATAAACCCCTTTGACTTTTACATTTATTCAAAAGGAATCTTTTTATACAAAGCGTTTTGCTAAATGACAAAAGGGAATTTTTTTCTTTCCGTACTTATGCGGCGACAACGACTTCTCCGCCGCCGTGACCATTATTTGAGATTCGACTTCCTCTACAAGCCATCATTTTTTTAATGAAAAATAAATACAAAGTTTTAACTTTATTTTATTTTGGTATTAAAAATGGTTTTGAAAGCGTTTTTATTATATCAATGTGTTGTATTGATATCTTGTGATTGAAATGTGGAAATGTTATATTTCCTTTATGCATGTTTTATGTGATATGATTATGTTATGGTTTATGATATGTTTAAACCTATTCATATGAGGAATGTATTGGACTTAATAAGTGATGGGTGGAGCCCGCTATAGCTCCTCGATGCATCGGTAGGTCTCATGAGACAACTAGACGTGGAATTGGCCGAGGCCCTTTCCCAATTTGATTTATGGTTTTGGTCGAGGCCTTAATCATTTTAGACGTCTTGGCCGAGGCCTTGACAAAATGTTTCAGAATGTCTGGCATTATACATTCCCTCATTATGAAAGTGGTTATTGATATTGCATGTGATTATTCGACCAGTAGAATATCCATGTGAAGAAGTGAATGGAATTATCTCATTTTACTTTTTCCATATTATGTTGATGTTCAAGATTAAAAGGCTTTTGTTTTAGTTATACATTGCCTTAAATTTTTATGTTTGTTTATGAAAGCTTCTGCAATATTGTTATCCTTACTGAGCACCTGAGCTCACCCCTTTCAATGATTTAATATTTTCCAGGATGTGAAGAAATATTTTATGAATGACCTGCAGGGATAGTCAGAAGAGTATATGAGTGTGGACTATGAAGACTTTGTTATTAGTTTTTCACTTTATGATGTAATGTAATACTTATGAATGTATCTAGTGTTTCCAAGGCTACTAAACTAATCGGTCATTCGAGACATGATCTTTTGTGATCATGCCAATGTTACGAAGTAATGCACCGACTCCGGGTAGCTGGGGTCGGGGCGTTACAGTTGGTATCAGAGGCGGTTTAGTACTAACCTTGGAAGCTAGATTTAGATAAACTCTAATTAGAGCACATAGCCCAAAGATAGACTTTGAGGATTAGTATAGAAGAACTTCCTAGAATTTTGTTATTGTAGAGATTTTGTGAGTTTTCCGAGCAATACATCTCTGTCTGGATACGATCATGAAGAGGCGGCTCTGGCACAGATGTACCTAGGGGTAAAACCTGAAAACACCGCTTTGAGCAAGACTCGAACAGGAACTAGTGCATGACAACGAGCCTTGCTGCACTCTTGGTTACGACACTCCCGGGGGATATGCTTAGGATAATTCTCATTTTCTTTACAAACCACTATGAACGGTTATGAGTATATACTTCCTCAAATAAAACCTTTTTATGATTATGGATTATATCCATAAATAGTTCAATTTATGTTATGTATTTTACAAGTATGGAATTATGTATTTTGATTCATAAACTAATCTAGTTTATGCCATTGTTTAGAAATGGAGCCTAGTGGAAGGAATGGAAACCGTATCAATGAACGCACTCTGTGTAGGGATTTCCCTCATGCTCAAGATAATTATTGTGGATTTGGAGATACAACTGGTGCTGATCAACTTATTACCATACTGGGACAACTCACTCAAGTTATGAATAATAACATTACTCGTATGGATCACCCTGATCCACAATGTGGAGGATCAATGTTAGACCGCTTCATGAGGCAACAACCACCAACCTTCAATGGGAGTACAAATCCATTAGTAGCTGAGCAATGGATAAAATCCTTAGAGAAAATATTCCATGCCTTGGGGAGTAGCGAAAGGGAGAAGGTTGTCATGGCAGTTTACCGCCTCACTGGAGATGTCGATCAGTGGTGGTCACTGATTCAAAACACAAAGGAAGATGATGACGTATTGAATATGTAATGGAGGGAGTTCAAATAGATTTTCTTAGAAAAATACTTTCCTCGTGACCATCAAGCAGATATGGAAAGGCAATTTCTGAGTCTGAGGAAGAAGGAGGATGAGAATGTCGCAAAGTATGAGGCTAACTTTACAAGGTTAGTGAGGCATGCTGCCGATTATATACGTAACCCAAGGAGTAAGATTTATTGTTTCTTTGTTGGGTTAAAACCATTTCTCTGTCGAGCTTTAATATCACAATCCTTCTCATCATACGAAGATATTGTCTCGTGTGATATCAAGACAGAAAAGGAATTCTCTATGTCTTATGACAACAAAGTAAATCAAGAGAAGAAGAGAACGGTGGAACAAGAGACAGATAAAGGGAAAAAGGGAAAGAAGGATTTTCCATTATGTGATAATTGTGGGAAGAATCACCCCGGTACTTGCCTAAAAGGAATGGGAGTTTGTTATAAATGTGGAGAAAAGGGTCACCAGGCTCGTGATTGCAAGGGAAAGAAAGAGGCTATCAAAGTTGAATGCTACAATTGTAGAGAAATGGGTCATTATGCAAATGAATATCCTAAGCGTCAGGGAAACTTACCTCAGAAAAGGCCAAGGGATCAAGGACAATCTTATGTTATTAGTACAGTTGAAGCAGAATAACTAATGTATTGGTGATTTTGGACTCATGGATTATATTCTGGTTATTAGAATAATGTGATATATATATATAAGGATTGTACTACAGTACTTGTTGATTTCAGTAAGGTTTTAATATGATGAAGGTAATTACATTTTTAGTATGTGACAATAAGAGAAACTTTACTTTGTTTGGGGAATCTGATAAATTGATTTTGGAATTAAGAGACCTTTTAGAGAAAGTCTGGACAGAGGTATTCTTTGGATAGTATTGTTTAAGGTTAAAAAATTTATGAAGATTATTTTTGGAATATTACGATACTATAGTTTTAGGAACAGGACAACCTGTAGGGTGGGGCATAACCCGTCGCATCGGAAAAAGCTGCAGGAATCGAACCCACAATCATAGTGCGACACGCCTTTATTTCCTACCACTAGCCTACAGGAAGTCCCTGGTTATTAAAAAATAATTTTACTAATCTAAATGGTATGTGTTAACATTTGGAACATTATACAATTAGGATAAGTATAATATTTTTGAGTTCTATTATCTTTTTGAGTGAAAGATGAGTTGAAGGTTGAAACTCTAATTGTCAAGCATAAATATATATATACCTATCTCTTATTCAATGAATAAATTAATTCTTAAACTTTAGTAAAAGGATATTAAAACAAAAAAATGTGTTATCCTAATACCTTATGTCTTGTTGAAATGATGATATTTTAAATCAACATAGATTGAAGTCTTTGAGGCCCTCAATTTGACAGTTGATTGTAATTGATGACCTCAATCACTCCCTACAAATATTTACGTTTTTCCTCCAATTATATGTCTCTAATTGCCACCAATGTTCTCCTAATCGAGATCATAATTGGGTGGTGACTTTTTCATTTCCCTTTCCCTCTTATTAAGGTTAAATTTTATTAATCATATTTCCGATGTGGGTTTTCGTCAAAGGTATTTTCTCTTTTCAACCATTTATTTTCAAAGAAAAATTTCAAATTGCGAGGACGCAATTTATTGAAGGAGGGGAGAATGTAACACCCCGAGATTCCACGATACACTTCTCATTCAATAATGCAATAGCTTGCATTGTACAAAACTTCGAGTTCTAAAACACCGCGACTAATCAAAGTAGCCGTTATGAATAGTAATAACCACTTTTTAAAATTATAGAAATTTTATATTTCAAAATGGACTTCATTTTTGTATTTGTAATATCGAAATTATCCAAAGTTGAATTTTTTGTAATTTTCTGAGAACTTCCAATTTTTTATGAATAGTGAAAATTACTTAGAAACAACTTTTTTAATCAAAATAATTTATAGTGATAAATTATACTATTTAGTGGTTTTAAAGTATAATTAGAATATATTTTTACCATTTTATCCAATGGTGGTCATTAGAATTAATTTAACATTGAAATTGGACATAAACAATTGCCAATCTTTTGATATAAATTGTTTTTTAAAAACACGCTATTGTTGTGACAGCGGGAATTAATTATAAAATTAATTAATGCAACTTATATGTTTTGAATTTTTTAAAATAGACATCATTTTTGAATTCGGAATATCAATTATATCTTAGGGTGAAATTTTGGCATTGTTCTGAAAAACTTCAATTTTTGATGAATAGTGAAACCACTAAGTGGTAGTTAAATAACTGATTTTTCATTTAAATGAAATATTACCACTTCTGTGATTTGATTTTCAAAAATCCGACATACATGGTTTTCATTAAGAAGTAAAATATGGTTCAATGTGATTAAAATAATTTTTTGGTGAATAGTAACTTTTAAGTTCTTAATCGCGATTAGAGGTAATTAGTGTAGTTTAAGGTAAAAATAATGTTTCAATAATATGAGATGAGCTTGACACTTGTCCTACTCCTATTGGATGAGTCATGGCCGACCAAGAAAACCCATGGGTCAACTTGGGGACCCCATGGATCCACTTTTGTTGGAAAATGACATTAATATATATTTATTTAATGTTAAAATTAAATTGACACAAACATGAGTTGTTCTACTAAAACAGTTTTTAAGTGGGGTTACACAAGTCCAAATTTTGACTATAAATATTATTTAGAAAGATAAAAAGATTTCCTACATTATAGTATTTTTTTATAATTTTTAGACATTAAATAAATTAAATTATTTATGACATCATGATGATGCAGATATGACCTCATTATTTAACGATTTAAATAAAATGGAAAGATAATGTAATATCTAAGACCTACACATGTCCAAAACCTACTGGATGAGGAGATTTATAACCCTTATCACCTTATACTCTAATTATACAAGTTTGGGATCTTTATAATCAGAAAATCATTGTATAATAGAATAACATTTCATTACTTTCCAAAAGTGCCCCTCCTCTCCACTTATAAAAGGGCCCCACCACTACCACCTCATTCACACTTTCAAGCCATTTGGCTCGGCCAACCTCTTCCAAAATACTCTCCAAACTTCCCCCTCTTACTCCTAGAAGCCTCACTTTGGGCAGAACTCTTCCCAAGGAAGCCTTTGGCCAAAATCAAAAAGAGTTACCCGATTTTGAGGTAATGTCTTCTCTAATGTTGTTTTGTTTTATTTTTCTTCTCCAACCCCCTAAACTCTTTTTATTCATTTCTTTTGTAACAACACCAGTATCCTCAATATACTAGGATGTTGTTATAAGAAGTATTAGAGCTACACTTAAACACACCTACATCTAATGGTTAAAGAACATACGGTTTCTGTGGATGGCGAATTTCTGCCTCACGAAACGATGATTGTTCACCACTCATATAACACCTTCAAAGGTGGCCATTAAGATGTCACTATATTTATATATGATATATAATATGTTTATGTTTTACTTATGCTTCTGTATTTCTCATTTATGGCATACATTATGATTTCCATTATGGGTAAAACGCGATAATTTCATTTTAGGAAGTGCGGACTACCGCCCCCTCAAAGTGATTTGAATCGTTAATGCCATATGTGGGATGTATAAAGGATGGAGTAAATGGTATTATACACTATATTATACTGGAATTATATTATACATTTATATCAATATGATTTCATTCCATTAAATAAGAAATAGAAATGAAAGTAGCGTTCATGCGTACGTACGGCTTACCGTCTCCATAAACGGTGCATTTGATTTCTTACCTCTAAATGTTACGTAATAAATGAATGTATATACTGGATATATATGATATATATGACATCTAAATCATGAATATAATTCTGGTGATAATGGATATTCTACCACATAAACAACTTGTAATTATAAGAAGTTTATTGTTGACTCAAGTACCAAAGATCGACAAAACGACCGTTATTAACTTAAATAATTACATAATGTTCATAACATTGTAATAAGTGATATAAAAAGTATAATTAAATTAAAAATGGTTCTTAATAAGGTATATATTAACTCTAGTTTATTATTCAGGAGGTTAAATAATGGTTGAGTCAAGTCAGACACGAGGTAAGGGAATTTCTTCACCCAATTTCCATTCTTTGGTTTAATCTCCTACTTTCAAATTATGTCATGATATTATTATGTCATATCTTGTATTTGTACTTTATTTATGTGTCTTTGTAGTTAATACACATAATAGATCTATTTTATTTTAAAAGTGATCTTTGTAAGGGAACTTCTTAACCCAATTTCTATTCTTTGGGTTAATCTCCTACTTTCAAATTATGTCATGATATTATTATGCCCTATCTTGTATTTTTACATTATTTATGTGTACTTATAGTGAATACACATTATAGATTTACTTTATTTAAAAAAAATGATCTTTTTAAGGTCTTCGTCTCAATCCCCTTTCATTGAGGCATATTTGGTTTTATACACAACTTTCATTTATACGGTGTATAAACCCCTTTGACTTTTACATTTATTAAAAAGGAATCTTTTTATACGAAGCATTTTGCTAAATGACAAAAGGGAATGTTTTTCTTTCCGTACTTATGCAGCAACAACGAATTCTCCGCCGCCGTGACCATTATTTGAGTTTCGGCTTCCTCTATAAGTCATCATTTTTTTAATGAAAAATAAATACAAAGTTTTAACTTTCTTTTATTTTGGTATTGAAAATGGTTTTGAAAGCGTTTTTATTATATCAATGTGTTGTATTGATATCTTGTGATTGAAATGTGGAAATGTTATGTTTCCTTTATGCATGTTTTATGTGATACGATTATGTTATGGTTTATGATATGTTTAAACCTATTCATATGAGGAATGTATTGGACTTAATAAGTGACGGGTGGATCCCGCTATAGCTCCTCGATGCATCGGTAGGTCTCATGAGACAACTAGACGTGGAATTGGTCGAGGCCCTTTCCCAATTTGATTTATGGTTTTGGCCGAGGCCTTAATCATTTTAGATGTCTTGGCCGAGGCCTTGACAAAATGTTTCAGAATGTCTGGCATTATACATTCCCTCATTATGAAAGTGGTTATTGATATTGCATGTGATTATTCGACCAGTAGAATATCCATGTGAAGAAGTGAATGGCATTATCTCATTTTACTTTTGCCATATTATGTTGATGTTCAAGTTTAAAAGGCTTTTGTTTTAGTTATACATTGCCTTAAATTTTTATGTTTATGAAAGATTCTGCAATATTGTTATCCTTACTGAGCACCTGAGCTCATCCCTTTCAATGTTTTAATATTTTCCAGGATGTGAAGAAGTATTTTATGAATGACCTACAGGGATAGTCAGAAGAGTATATGAGTGTGGACTATCAAGACTTTGTTATTAGTTTTTCACTTTATGATGTAATGTAAGACTTATGAATGTATCTAGTGTTTCCAAGGCTACTAAACTAATCGGTCTTTCGAGACTTGATCTTTTGTGATCATGACAATGTTACGAAGTAATGCACCGACTCCGGGTAGCTGGGGTCGGGGCGTTACAATTCATATGTGTGCCATAAGAATATAAATCATTCATCATATCGTAACCCATAAAAAGAGATGGGTTTCCTAAAAAAAATCATCATAACATAACTCATGGAAATGAAAAAATTATAAGTATCAATCCATCATAAAACTTAAACCATTTAAATAAAGAATAAGAATGGGATCCTTGGATCAGATCCCCACTAAGTAATGAGTAACACCAATAGATGATCTCGAAGATGGAAAATAATTTTGGAAGATCTTTTTAAAACATTTAGTGAGGAATATATCCTTTCCTATTTGAGAAATAATTTTTTAATCATAAAAATTTTATAAAAACATTTTATATGAAAATAAACTTTATTAACTTTTAAATGATTTATTTAAAACCATTTTTTAACATAATTATATCATTTTGGATCCCCTCTAAAGGTATCTTGGTGTAAAGACACGTGTGTTTCAAGGATTTTTTTTAAAATTCTTTGGAATTTTTCAAGTCCACAGTTTCTGACAGTACCTAATTGCGAGGCCCGGTGTTCCTGAAATCAATTTCTGATGTTTTGTTCGGGTACATTCAGTAAACGTACGTGTGGGTTTTTTTATCTTTTGAACCGGTGCTCGGAATTGAAATATGAGGACACCTATGAACTCGTAGTGCCGGTTTCCTCTTAAGGGGAAATTTACCACAGTAGCTTTTATTGTGGGTTGAGAGTTAATTTTAGGGATTTGGAATAAAATAAATAAAATTGTAGTACACAATTTTATTTGAAGATGTTAGTTATATCATTCAAGGGAAAGTTATAGGTGGGGCCCACACCCACATAACCTACCATGAGAAGATAATTTTAGGTGGGGCCCACAGGAACCTCTAACCTTTCAACTCCCTTAAACTCCCCATTAATCCCTACATAATTAATTTGACAACTCGTCCCTTAATTAATGTGATCTCTTCACCTCCTTCTCTACCATTAATTTTTTCCAACACTTTTAATTAATGAATTGAACCCTACAATTAATTAATTAATTTGTTTAAATTTTGAAAATTCATGTGTGAATAAAATAATATCCTTAGCTATTATTTTATTTTGGCACTCTTTGTGTTGGGAGAATTTTGGGGAATGCTCTGGAGAAATAGAAGTGTTATTCCCTCAATGGAGAACAACTCTGATGAAGAACGTCATTCTTGGACGAAGAACAACGCCCTCTTCAATGAAGAACGATGACGTGTATTCCTTCCTCTTCCTCCAACATTGATGGGATGACACCGTTCTCCACGACACCGTCTTCCGCGACACCCGACTACCGCGACGCCGTCTTCCGCGACGCTCATCTTTCATGGCTCGTCGATGAAGGAACCTCAATTATGAGGTAGGGGGATATTGTATAATTTTAAATATGTAATTTATACCCTCGAGCATGGTTGTTTATTTTTTGGGTGATTGTTTGAACCACTAACGCGGTGGGTACGGGCTAACGAACAAGTCCAGACCCACTGACAACTTGTTCGTGATGCGTGTTTTGTTGGGTGACGGATGAACAGAAGGGAAACATTGATTTGAGGTCGTCGCAGTGAAGATCAGGACCTGAGGAGGCCATAAGCGTAGACAATAGCTAAAAAGGACCACCGAAATGACTCTGGTGGCCCATAGAAGACAACGACGGTGCGGCGGCACCAGCGACAGGAGGCGGCGGCCAGCACCGGCCGACCGTCTGGAGGCAGCGGCGCACTAGTGCGCCGGTGGCGGATGACAGCCGCGGCACCGGCCACGGAAGCGGTGGAGTGAAACCCACATCGCTCGGGTTACAGGGATTCCAGGCAGCGCCAACATGGCACCGCCGTTACAAAGATCGGGGGGCCACCCCCCCCCCCCCCCCCCCCCCCGCTCGGCCGACCTAGCCGAGCCGTGGCCGGCCACCAGGCTGGACCGCCTGTGCGCAGGCCGGGCCGCCTGGGCATAGGCCAAGCCGCCTGCCGCGTAGGCCGGTCCGCAACAGCCGGTCCGGGCTGGACCAGGACATGGGTCAGCTCAACCCAGTTCGGGCCGACCCAGGGTGGGTTTGGTCGGGTCAGACCGGGCCTAGACCCCCCTCTCTAGAACATTTTCGGTTAATCGCCCATAACATGAGCTATGGACCTACGATCGACGCACCGTCAGCTGCGTAGGATTTATCATATTGATATGGTCGTTTTGGTATATTATAATTAAGGTTTTGGAAATGTTTTTGTATTGATGGGTTGGTTCGAACCTGAACCCAACCGGGCCCTCGAAGCGGAAAAGCTTATAACATAAAGACCGGACATCTGATTGACGTTTCGTCAACTACATTGGATTCCTTTTGATGATAATGTTATTTTGGAATAATCCACTCGATGTTTTCATGTAGTTGGAGTATGGCTGGGTTGGTTTTAGCTTAAAAACCAACTGAGCCCCTGGAACTAAAAAGCCAGTAACTCTCAGATCGGACGTCTGTTTGACGAACAGTCGATAGTGTTGGTATTTTCATTGATAAACTGTCCATTCGAGTATACCCCATGGTTGTTCGGGGTACAGTTGAGATATGGCCGGGTTGGTTCGTACACAAAACCAACTAGACCCCCAGGACAAAAAGGCTAATAACTCACCGGCCGAGCATCTGATTGAAGCGGCGTCTATTGCTTTGAGACCCCTATGTCGTGGAGATCCTTTAAAATACTTCTTCATGGGACTTCTTCACACATGGAGTATCGACTAGTAGCTCGTGGAGTGGATCCTCCTGGAGATGAGCATACGGAGTATGGAGACCTAGTAGCTGGCTGAGACCTGATGACTGGTTGTCTGATTCGTTTCGGAGTGACTTGACTAGCTCAGTGGAGAGCACTACTGTGTGAGGTGCTAGAACCATGGAGTAGGAGTGCTACTTTGTGTGGCGGTAGACCCATGGTACTCAACAGAAGGATACCTCTGTAGACTATAAGGGGGAGCACTACTGTGTAAAGCTACAGACCCATGGTGGGGAGTGCTACTGTGTGAGGCGGAAGACCCGCGATACTCGACAGGAGGATTACCTCAGCAGTCTAAGGTTAGGGAGTAGCACCTCGAAGTCATGACAGGACTACTGTGCTCGACAGAGGAGGAGTTCTCCAGCAGCTATGGTTTCGACATCATGAATAAAATCCTATTTTTTGCTGAGTCAATGGACTTTGTGTTTTCCTCATGATTGAGATAGGTTACTTGATAACTTAGGTATATGTATGGGCATATACTAAAGTAATGGTTATCCATTGAAATCATACTTTGTGGTTTATCCTTGTTGGATTTTTGTGAGACCTTGAGGGTCTTGGGGTCCCTACTGAGTATTGTTATACTCACCCCTGCACGGGATATGCCTGCACCGCATTGTTTTGGATGCAGACGACGGACTGCGCTAACCGAGGCGGAGTGTATGAGGACTAGACGGTACCCAGAGGTGGACCTCAAGACGAGACGGTGCCCGGATGAGATGGATGGACGTAGAGTACTGAGTAGGATATCTATACCTACCCTTCAGGTAGGAACCCCGAAGGACGATCCAGGAGCTGCTTTCACCTTCCATCTATTGTCCCTTTTTAGTTTTACTTTCTTTCAATTGTATTTTTACTTTACAGTTGGTCTTGTATTCTGTCCCCTTTTCTTTCAGTACTCTTGTTATACAGTTTTCACTTAGTTTTTGCTTCCGTTTTTACTCTGGTTGTGTTTGTTTCTAGTTATAATGGCAATGCCTTCCCAATTTTACGGAATTACGCCTTTAGTGCTAGTCGCCAGCCCCTGGCCTGTAACACCCCAGGTAAATAAAGAATATGAAATTTTTATATTTATCCATTTTTGTGGATAAAATATTAATATTACTTTAAAGGGGATTCTATGATCGATGGCATACCCAATACGCAACAACGAGTTTCTTGGGAATCTTACGTTGCACTCTAATAATAAAATATTATTATTTTAAATGGTAGTTAACGCCTAGCCATTGTAATGGAGGGAATGAACAGAACTAACTACAAAATGATTATATATGTGTGTCAAATATTTTTACTTTTTACAATAAATGTTAGAGGATTAAAAATTCAAATGAATCCAATTTTAAGCATAAACATTCTAATATTCTTTAAAAGGTCGATTAACCGCCTTTTGATGGAGAACCTATTTTAAATCCACTTTTTGACAATTTTATGTGTTATATTTGACAAAATAAAATTCTTCTTTAGAATCGGGACATCAAAATTTACTTTGTGTAAATTTTTGGTATTTTTCCGAAAAAGTTCAATTTTTAATGAATAGTGAAAAATGTTGTGTTTTAATTCAAAACATCTTTTAATCTAATTTATTTATATGATTAGATTATATTTTTATTTGGTTATAAAGTGAAATTATAATATATTTTTACCATTTAATTCAATAGTGATCATTGGAATTAATTTCACTTTGAAATCATACTTAAACTAGTGTTAATCTTTTGATACATTTTGTTTCATAAAAACAGGCTATTTGTTTTAACAGCGGGAATTAATTACTAAATTAATTAATGAAACTTATAGGTTTTGAATTTTTAAAAATATACATCATTTTTGAATTCGGAATATCAAATATAGCTTAGGGTGAACTTTTGGTAATTTTCGGAAAAACTTCAATTTTTGATGAATAGTGAAACCACTATGTGGTACTTATAAAAACTGATTTTTCCGTTTAAATGAAATTTTTCCATCATTGTGTTTTGAATTTCAAAAATCCAACATACATGGTTTTCATTAAGAAGTAAAATGTGGTTCAATGAGATTAAAATATTTTTTATGGTGAATAGTAACTTATTAAGTTTTTAATCGCGATTAGAGGTAATTAGTGTAGTTTAAGGTAAGAATAATGTTTTAATAAAATTAAATGACCTAGACACATGTCCTACCCTCCTTTTTTGTGTCATGACCGACCAATACAATCCATGGGTCAACTTGGTGACCCCATGGAGCCACTTTGGTTGGAAAATGACATAAATACCTTTTTATTTAATGTTAGAGTAAAAATGAGACAAACATGAAATGTTTTACTAATACAATTTTAAATGGGGTTATACAAGTCCGAATTTTTACTATAAATATTATTTGGAAATCTAAAAACATTTCCTACATCATAGTATTTTTTTTATAATTTTTAGACATTAAATAAATTAAATTACTTATGACATCATGATGATGCTGCGATGACCTCATTATTTAACGATTTAAATAAAATGGAAAGATAATGTAAAACCTAAGACCTATACATGTCCAAAAACTATTGGATGGGATGATTTAGAACCCTTATCACCTTATCCTTCAAATAAATCAATGTGGGACCTTTAAAATCCTAAAATCATTTGAAAATAAAGTAACATTTTGTAACTTTCCAAGAGTGTCCCTCCTCTCCTCTTATAAAAGGCCCCCACCTCTACCTCCTTACACACACTCCCAAAGCCTTTTTCTCGGCCAAAACCTTCCCATTGTTTCTCTCCACATCACTCTATAACTCATTGAAGCCTCAAATTGGGCAGAAGTCTTCCCAATGAAGCCTTTTAGCTCAAACCAAAGGGAGTTACCCGATTTTAAGGTAATGTCTTCACTTGAGTCCTTTTGTTTTATTTTGCTTCTCCAACCCCCTAAACTCTTTTTATTAATTTCTTTTGTAACAACTACAGTATCGTAAATATACTAGGAAGTTTTAATAAGAAGTATTAGAGCTACACTTACACACACCTTAATATAATGGTTAAAGAACATACTATTTTTGTGGTTGGCAATTTTCTGCCTCACGAAACGATGCTTGTTCAATATTCTTTTAACACCTTTAAAGGTGGCCATTATGATGTCAATGTATTTTATATATGATATATATGGTATTTATGTTTACTATATGCTTCTGTATTTTATATATAAACCATACCTTTTTTCTTTCTATGTTGTGTAAATGCGATAATTTCATATGAGGAAGTGTGGACTACCGCCCCCTCAAGTGATGTGACTCGTACATTCAATACATGGAACATATAAAGAATGAAATTAATGAACATATGTGACCTATATGACATATATACTATACTTTAATTATAATATATATATATAATTTATTTTTAATTCCGTTAATATGACAAAGATAAATGAAAGTAGCGTTCATGCGTACGTACGACCTACCTTCTCCATGAACGGTGCTTTTCGTTTTTTATCTCCAAATGCTATCGAATATTATAAAATTAATATATACTGGATATATATGATATTTAAAACATAAATACTATTCTGGATATTATGTACCTATAACTACATGGAAAATTATTTTCCAACAAGTTCAATTTTTTGACTCATGTACCAAACATCGACAAAAACGTCTTATATGAACTCATAGTGTTAACCAATTACTATAACATTAAAATATGTGATATGAACTGAATAATAATCTTTAAAGGATTTCCTTAGGCAATTATAAATTGACCAAAGTTTATTATTCAAGAATATAAAGAAACGAACAAGATAAGTTGGACTTGAGGTAAGGGATCCAACTCCTCTCTTTCTTTTAAAGTACACTCTTTTATGTCATTCCTTTTAAATCTAATCTTTCTTGTTATTGGGATATTATTTTATATTACTCTTACTGTAATTTTTATGTTCATATGATGAGAGACCCTATTCTCTCTCATCAATCCATTTTGGAAGTTTTGAGTGGTGCCGTTAGGCTGCCGAATTTTCGTAAGAGATCCACCCTCTCTCTTTCTTTTTAAGTACTCTCCTTTATGTCACTACTTTTAATCTCCTATTTTTTATGTTGGGGGATGTTCTTTTATATTCATATTTCTGTACACTTTATGTTGATATGATGAGAGACCCTATTTCCTCTCATCAATCCATTTTGGAAGTTTTAAGTGGCGATGTTAGGCTGTCGAGTCTTCGTAAGAGATTTTTCATCTCACTTTTATTCCCGTGAGATTTATGCTACATTTGCCACAATTTCCTTTGAGTGGTGTATATACTACCCATTATTTTAATCATTTTAATATACTTTCATTTATGAGTATTTACATCAATGTTGTTTTGTCCTTCTTTCACGGGGTGTATGTTTCGAAAGATACCCATGTCGGTAAGGGAACCTTTCACCCTCCTCTTTTTAAAACACTTCTTTTTTTATGTCTTTTAATTCACAAACTATTATGTTGGGATATGTCCTTATATATCCTTATTGATATAAATTTTATTTCCATGTGATGAGATACCCTTTTTATCTCTCATCAACTCATTTTCTGAATTTTGTAGTGACGCCGTTAGGCTGTCAATTTTTTGCAAGGGAACTTCTTATCCAAAATTTGATTCTTTGGGATAAACATGTTGTCCTTGAATATGTTGTTCTATGAATATTTGTGAATATCCTCTGATTGTTTTACACTTAATATTCACTTATATTTTGTGTGTTCGTTTGTCACACATAATTATGTAATTGATTTATCCTTAAACCAAGGATACCGTCTTTGTATGGGACTTCATCTCAATCTCCTTTCATTGAGGCATATTTTGTTTCATACACAACCTTCTTTTATACGGTGTATAAACCCCTTTGAATTTTAAGTTTATTCAAAAGGAATCTTCTTTATACGAAGAGTTTACTACATGAAAAAAGAGAGTGTTTTTGTCGTACGTATGAGGCGACAACGACTTCTCCGCCGCCGTGACCATTATTTGAGTTTCGGCTTCCTCTACAAGCCCTACCTTTTTTTAAAAGAAAAATAAATACAATGTTTTACATTTCTTTATTTTGGTATTGAAAATGGTTTTCATAATGTTTTCATATCAATTTGTTGTATTGATATCTTGTGATTGAAAGGTGGAAATGTTATGTTTCCTTTATGCATGTTTTATGTGATACGATTATGTTGAGGTTCTTGGGCATTATTATGAAGACGGGTGGTTCCATGATAAACTAAGGGCGGGTGAGACCGATATAGCTCTCCAATGCATTGGGTAATGTGAAGGAGTGAAACATTAAGGTTTCTCCGAAGAGATTTAGGGAATATACTGTGGTGGGTATTCCAAACGTAACCAAGAGGGTTACTCCCTACGTAAGAATGTTATGAATTCCTCAAGTTACCTTTATGTCTTATGATTTCTATGTTTTATTCATGATTTGATGAGGTATGTTAAAGCTCTTATGTTTTATGAGTAAAGTATGATTTCATTCTTATGTATATATGAACTCATGTTTCCTTTCCATATTTTTTATAACCCTTACTGAGCTTTTTATGCTCTTCCCATGTTTTTAAAATGTTTTTCACAGGTCAAGGGAAAGGTGCATGATATGATGATAGTGTCAAGGAAGTGTAAATAAAGAATCCATGTTTTATTTTAAATATGTTTCCGTTGATGTGAAAAATTAATACTATCTTTTATGTAATCACTTTGTTTAAATGTAGAATGTAATGCATGTTTTATGATCTAATTCTCTAAAACTCTAAACCTGAAAAGATCCTCAATTTGTAATCTTGTAATAACTCAAGATTAAGTAAGGTTTAAGGCTGGGGCCTTATAGATGGTATCAAAGGTCGGTTTAGACAACTTTAGGGATTATGAGTTTTTGATAGACACGTGATTAGTCCCTATATCTATTATTTCAGTTAAATCCTTGTTTTATAACTTTTTTTAGGTCATGTAAAGTCGGTTACGAATGGAAGGAGAAGGATATCAAACGACATTCCTATCTCTTCCTGATGACATTCTTGCAATAATTATTGCAAATTCATGTTCGGATGATTGTGAAACATTTTCTAGCATACAACTCACTTGCAAGCAGTTGTTTGAGATATCAAACACCTCCACTATACCTCGTTATCATCGTGGATCATGGGTTGTTTTTAGACAAATACTATTTTCACAATATTCTCATATTTTCAAGAAAGGTAAATATTATCAAGGTATTTGCAAATATTTTACCTTATCAAAAGAATTTGAAGCATATTATGATTTTAAAAATGGTGCTGAAGAAGGAGACCCTTGCGCAACCTATTTATATTTTCTTTTAAAATATAGTCTCACAACACATACTAATGGTATTTTAAAAGGACCAATAATATAAAGTTTCAACTCAATTTAGGTCCAACTATTTTATAGAAATCATGTTTTATCAGATGTTTTGCAATTATATGTCATACATGATTATTTTCCAAAACTGTTTTTCTGTGAACACCCATATGACCCATGTTGTACAAGGTGTATTTGGATGGAGGAAGAAAATGATTTTTAAGGATCTCTAAATCATTGTTGTAATGTGTGGGAATTCTACCTACATGAACAAGATGACGATGAAACCGAGTGGAAGCCATGATCAAGGTATGTTGTTATTCATTTCAGGAATCGTTTTATTTTATCTTGTGGTGGTGAAATAAGAATTCAACAATTAAGATGTTTAGATCGTAACGAATTTGGATGAAAATGAGAGGTATAAGGAAAATATTTAGGTTAAAACATGTTAGGGTTATTTTTGGAGTTTTATAAAAAGGACAACACGCAGACTGTGTGACAACCTGTCGCGTCGGACAAAGCTACGGGAATGGAACCCACAACCAAAGTGTGACTGGTATTTATCGCCTACCACTGGACTACGTGAAGTCCCTGGTTAGTTTGACTAATTTTTTTTTATTTATATGATTTTAGGAATCAAGAGTAAGTTAATTATGGGTTATCTATGTAAATTATTAACCTATTATCGAGGATATGTGATTAGGTTAATTACTTTTCGATATGGGAATTTAAGAGTAACTGATGTAATTTGGAGATAAAAGTTAATTTGTACCTTGGAAGACTTTTTCATTAAATCCTTGAAATATTTGGGTTTCAATCTTATTTTAGTTTACTTTGAAGAATTTTATGGAAAAATTGTTTATCGAATGGTCCTCATTGAACTTTGGGTTTTGTTGGACAAATTTTGGAGATTAAGAATAGATTTTTTTTTATAAAGGGTTATCCTTTTCTGGATTATCTAATCTTGTACTAACCTTTTTGGTTTTGTTTTTGGTTAAAGTCTAAAGACATGGGAAGTATATAGTTCTCTTTTGTGGATTAGGTGATTCTCTAGAAGTTTATTATAGTACTCTTAATGTGAACAAGTCTTGATAAATACTTGTCTTTTGGAGAAAATATGAGTTTTTGTAAGGAATCTAATAAAAGTTGAAAGTCAACATGATAATTGATTATGTTTCCTTATGAATAAATTCCTCAATAAAAATTAACTTAAAACAAAAATTTTGTCTATTAACTTTTCCTACTGGGGAATCAAATATCGTTTAACCCATCACAAGTTTGTGATTTTCTTGTGGTTAACATTCTCATAAACATGTTTTCTATCACTCTTCATCAAAACATGACCCTATGTTTTCTCCTCCATTCTATGTTTTCTTACATGGAATACTAGAATGGGTTAACTCAGGTGACCTCTGTACTTATCTTTCTTTATTTTAAAGTGATTGTTTTACCGACTCTTGTTCCGATGTGGGACTTTCAAGGATGTTTCCGAGTCCAAATTTAAAATTGCGAGGACGCAATTCCAAAAAGGGGGGAAGGATGTAACACCCCAGGTAAATAAAGAATATGAAATTTTTATATTTATCCATTTTTTTGAATAAAATATTAATATTACTTTAAAGGGGACTCTATGCTCGATGGAATACCCAATACGCAACAACGAGTTTCTTGGGAATCTTACGTTGCACTCTAATAATAAAATAATATTATTTTAAATGGTAGTTAATTCCTAGCCGTTGTAATGGAGGGAATGAACAGAACTAACTAAAAAATGATTATATATGTGTGTCAAATATTTTTACTTTTTACAATAAATAATAGAGGATTAAAAATGCAAATGAATCCAACTTTAAGCGTAAACATTCTAATATTCTTTAAAAGGTCGATTAACCGCCTTTTGATGGAGAGCCTCTTTTAAATCCACTTTTTTACAATTTTATGTGTTATATTTTACAAAATAAAATTCTTCTTTAGAATCGGGACATCAAAATTTACTTTGTGTAAATTTTTGGTATTTTTCCGAAAAAGTTCAATTTTTAATGAATAGTGAAAAATGTTGTATTTTAATTCAAAACATCTTTTAATCTAATTTATTTATATGATTAGATTATCTTTTGATTTGGTTTTAAAGTGAAATTAGAATATATTTTTACCATTTAATCCAATAGTGGTCATTGTAATGAATTTCACTTTGAAATCGGACTTAAACTAGTGTTAATCTTTTGATACATTTTGTTTCATAAAAACACGCTATTTGTTTTGACAGTGGGAATTAATTATTAAATTAATTAATGCAACTTATATTTTTTTAATTTTGTAAAATAGACAGCATTTTTGAATTCGGAATATCAAATATAGCTTAGGGTGACCTTTTGGTAATTTTCTGAAAAACTTCAATTTTTTTATGAATAGTGAAACCACTAAGTTGTACTTATAAAAACTGATTTTTTCGTTTAAATGAAATTTTGTCATCTTTGTGTTTTGAATTTAAAAAATCCGACATACATGGTTGCCATAAATAAGTAAAATGTGGTTCAATGGGATTAAATTTTTTTGGTGAATAGTAACTT
This sequence comes from Viscum album, assembly GCA_963277665.1. Lineage (NCBI taxonomy): Eukaryota > Viridiplantae > Streptophyta > Magnoliopsida > Santalales > Viscaceae > Viscum > Viscum album. The sequence goes on from OY728145.1 coordinate 1,330,428,957, forward strand.
ATTAAGTTTTTAATCGCGATTAGAGGTAATTAGTGTAGTTTAAGGTAAGAATATTGTTTTAATAAAATGAAATGACCTAGAAACATGTCCTACCCTCATTGGATGTGTCATGACAGACCAATAAAATCCATGGGTCAACTTCGGGACCCCATTGAGCCACTTTGGTAGGAAAATTACATAAATACCTTTTTATTTAATGTTAAAGTAAAAATGAGACAAACAAGAAATGTTTTACTAAAACAATTTTTACATGGGGTTATACAAGTCAGACTTTTTACTAAAAATATTCTTTGGAAAGCTAGAAATATTTAATACATCATATTATTTTTTTATAATTTTTAGACATTAAATAAATTAAATTATTTATGACATCATGATGATGCAGCGATGACCTCATTATTTAACAATTTAAATAAAATGGAAAGATAATGTAACAACTAACACCTAAACATGTCCAAAACCTATTGAATGGGGGGATTTAGAACCCTTATCACCTTATCCTCCAAATAAATTAATGTGGGACCTTTAAAATCCGAAAATCATTTGAAAATAAAGTAACATTTTGTAACTTTCCAAGAGTGCCCCTCCTCTTCTCTTATAAAAGGCCCACACCTCTACCTCCTTACACACACTGCCAAAGCCTTTTGATCGGCCAAAACCTGCCCATTTTGTCTCTCCACATCCCTATATAACTCCTTGAAGCCTCACATTGGGCATAAGTCTTTTCGAGGGAGCCTTTTAGCTCAAACCAAAGGGAGTTACCCGGTTTTAAGGTAATGTCTTCACTTGAGTCCTTTTGTTTTATTTTGCTTCTCCAACCCCCTAAACACTTTTTATTCATTTCTATTGTAAAAAATCCAGTATATTCAATATACTATGATTTTTATATAAGAAGGATTTGATCTACACTTACACACACCTTCATCTAATGGTTAAAGAACATACTGTTTCTGTGGTTGGCGATTTTCTGCCTCACGAAACGATGATTGTTCAATATTCTTTTAACACCTTTAAAGGTGGCCATTATGATGTCAATGTATTTTATATATGATATATATGGTATTTATGTGTACTATATGCTTCTGTATTTTATATTTAAACCATACCTTTATTCTTTTCATGTTGTGTAAATGCGATAATTTCATATGAGGAAGTGTGGACTACCGCCCCCACAAGTGATGTGACTCGTACATGCAATACATGGAACATATAAAGAATGAAATTAATGAACATATGTGACCTATATAACATATATATTATACTTGAATTATAATATATATATATCATTTATTTTTAATTCTGTTAATATGATAAAGAAAAAATGAAAGTAGCGTTCATGCATACGTACAGCCTACAGTCTCCATGAACGGTGCTTTTCATTTTTTATCTCCAAATGCTATGGAATAGTATAAATTGAATATATACTGGATATATATGATATTTAAAACATCAATACTATTCTGGATATGATGTACCTATAACTACATGGAAAATTATTTTCCAACAAGTTCAATTTTTGACTCATGTACCAAACATCGACAAAAACGTCTAATATGAACTCATATTATTAACCAATTATTATAACATTAAAATATGTAAATTGAACTGAATAATAATCTTTAAATAAGGTCCTTAGGCAATTATAAATTGACCAAAGTTTATTATTTAGGAATATAAAGAAACGAACAAGACAAGTTGGACTTGAGGTAAGGGATCCGACCCCTCTCTTTCTTTTAAAGTACACTCTTTTATGTCATTCCTTTTAAAGCTCATATTTCTTGTTATTGGGATATTATTTTATATAACTCTTACTTTAATTTTTATGTTCATATGATGAGAGACCCTATTCTCTCTCATCAATCCATTTTGGAAGTTTTGAGTAGCGCCGTTAGGCTGCCAAATTTTCGTAAGAGATCCAACCTCTCTCTTTCTTTTTAAGTACTCTCCTTTATGTCACTTCTTTTAAGATCCTCTTTGTTATGTTTGTGGATGTTATTTTATATTCCGATTTCTATAAACATTATGTTGATATTATGAGAGACCCTATTTCCTCTCATCAATCCATTTTGGAAGTTTTAAGTGGCGCCGTTAGGCTGCCGAGTCTTCGTAAGAGATTTTTCATCTCACTTTTATTCCCGTGAGATTTATGCTACATTTGCCACAATTTTCTTTGAGTGGTGTATGTACTTCCCATTATTTTACTCAATGTAATATACTTTCATTTATGAGTATTTACATCAATGTTGTATTGTCCTTCTTTCACGGGGCGTATGTTTCGAAAGATACCCATGTCGGTAAGGGAACCTTTCACCCTCCTATTTTTAAAAGACTTATTTTGTTAGGTCTTTTAATTCACATACTATTATGTTGGGATATGTCCTTATATATCCTTATTGATTTAAATGTTATGTCCATGTGATGAGATACCCTTTTTATCTCTCATAAACTCATTTTCTGAATTTTGTAGTGACGCCGTTAGGCTGTCAAATTTTTGCAAGGGAACTTCTTATCCCAAATTTGATTCTTTGGGATAAACATGTAGTCCTTGAATATGTCGTTCTATAAATATGTGTGAATATACTCTGATTGTTTTACACTTAATATCCACTTATATTTGGTGTGTTCGTTTTTCACACATAATTATGTAATTGATTTATCCTTAAACCAAGGATATCGTCTTTGTATGGGACTTCGTCTCAATCTCCTTTGATTGAGGCATATTTTGTTTAATACACAACCTTCTTTTATACGGTGTATAAACCCCTTTGACTTTTACGTTTATTCAAAAGGAATCTTTTTTATAAGAAGCGTTTACTAAATGACAAAAGAGAATGTTTTTGTCGTACGTATGCGGCGACAACGACTTCTCTGCCGCCGTGACCATTATTTGAGTTTCGGCTTCCTCTACAAGCCCTAACTTTTTTTAAAAGAAAAATAAATACCATGTTTTACTTTTCATTTATTTTGGTATTGAAAATGGTTTTCATAATGTTTTTATATCAATGTGTTGTATTGAAATCTTGTGATTGAAAGGTGGAAATGTTATGTTTCCTTTATGCATGTTTTATGTGATACGATTATGTTGAGGTTCTTGGGCATTATTATGAAGATGGGTGGTTCCGTGATAAACTAAGGGCGAGTGAGCCCGATATAGCTCTCCAATGCATTGGGTAACGAGAAGGAGTGAAACATTAAGGTTTCTCCGAAGAGATTTAGGGAATATACTATGGTGGGTATTCCAAACGTAACCAAGAGGGTTACTCCCTATGTAAGAATGTTATAAATGCCTCAAGTTACCTTTATGTCTTATGATTTCTATGTTTTATTCATGATTTGATGAGGTATATTAAAGTGATTATGTTTTATGAGTAAAGTATGATTTCATTCTTATGTATATATGAACTCATGTTTCCTTTCCATGTTTTTTATAACCCTTACTGAGCTTTTTATGCTCATCCCATGTTTTTGAAATGTTTTTCACAGGTCAAGGGAAAGGTGCATGATATGATGATAGTGTCAAGGAAGTGTCAAGAAAGAATCCATTTTTTATTTTAAATATGTTTCCATTGATGGGAAAAATTAATACTATCTTTTTGTAACCACTTTGTTTAAATGTAGAATGTAATGCAAGTTTTATGATCTAATTCTCTAAAACTCTAAACCTGAAAAGACCCTCAATGTGTAATCTTGTAATAACTCAAGATTAAGTAAGGTTTAAGGTTGTGGCCTTATATGGCCTATGGAAGGTGGGATTGGGGTAGTCACAATTCAGGCCCCAGGGGACGGGTAGTGACAAATTGTTATCAAAGAACATCGGTTCTACCGCAGGTCTAGGACTCTGATTTTTTTTTCTGTGAAGCAACAGTGTTAAGAGTACTAAGTGTGGTTTTAAGTTCAGGGAGTCTAGTGTTAGTGCTGGCGGTCGATGTATCCATACTCCAGGACCCTGACTTCTGACTTCCGACTCAGTGCATGAAAACACTGATTGCGTGTGTGTTTTCAAAATAATTTCCTTCAAATCAGATCAAACCAGGTCAGCTCACCAGGTATATTATTTTAACCGCACCGCATCTGTTTCTTTCAGGTTTCCTCCCAGTGGACGACCAGCTAGATCTCTGAGAGTTGTACGTATTGAAAGGCCACCGAGGGACGAGGCCTCAGTATAGGTCCCTCTTCTAGTTGAGGCACCAGAAGAGGCACCAATGATACCACTTCTCGTTGGGCCACCGATTCCACCAGCCCCTGTAACAGGCGATGCACGCCGCTTGAGCGTGTTGTACGAGTTCCAACGATAGATGCCACCCAGATTCCAGGGAGAGACGGACCCAAAGGCGACTGAGGATTGGATGGAAGCTATGGTGAACGTATTCATGCTAGTAGGGACACCAGCAGACTTCATGGTGATATTTGCTGCCATCCTCCATCAGGCAGCAGCAGGCAGATGGTGGAGCCTGATGCTCCATATGCATGATGATGGGACACTTCTATGGGAAGACTTCGAGAGCCTATTCTGGGTGGATTTTGTACTAGCCACCCTTTGAGTGGTGCGGATACAGGAGCTACTACATCTACATCCAGGTAGAATGAAAGTATCACAGTACTCAGCGAGGTTCACAGACCTCTCATACTACTCTACATATATGGTACGAGACCCGTTCTTTAGGGCCCGGACCTTCGAGCAGGGGCTCATTCGAGTTATTAGAGCTTCATTTATATCTCACAGTATCCCAAAACAGACAGGGGTGTTGGAGCGAGCCCTCTTAGTGGAGAGTTTCCTTGCTAAGAATACTTCCGCAGTAAGATCCACCACTAGCCAACATGCAGCTGAGTCTTCTGCAGCTGGCAGTAGACAGACGACGCAGAGGTCCAATAGGAGTATAAATAAAGGTGGTAGACCATACGACTCAGGGTCTGTATTGCGGGGCACGCAGGGTGGAGATAGATCCAAACCTGCCAGGTAGTGTTACGCAAGCGGCGGATAGGGTCACATGGCTCGTGACTCTCTGACCCGCCATTAGGACGATCAACAGATTGATGATGGACCTCCCAGGCAGAGGCAGAGGTTCGATCGTGACAAACCACATGGAGCAGGCGATAGTGGAAGAGGAGCTGGCCATGCAGCTGGTGGTGGATGACGCTTCAAGGTGTTTCCACCACCACCACCAGGAGGTCCACTCAACCGCAGGGAACAGGTGGACATGGGAGAGCACAACTTCAGGAAGCTGAATCATACGACTATGGAGCTCTGCAAGCAGGTTGATAGGATCAAGACTAGTTCCAGGCAGGGAGTCCTTTGTTCTTGGTCCTTCTAGCTTATTTGTTGTTGTTGTTTCTGGTTGTTATGTGTCTTTTTAATTCGAGATGCAGTAATAAAATACACTTGTCCTTGTGGCATTTGATTTCCTTCCTTTTTTTTGTTTAATACTAAGAGGATCCAGTTTAAACTATTGACTTGATCCTCACTTTTGAGATTTCTACAGGAGGAGACCCAGTAACCACACACTGATGCCGATAGTGTGACTCAACCCTTAGAGGCGAGAGTAACGGTTGGATCTCTTGGTAGTAGCGTTGAGGAATTACGACGTCATCCATGACATGAATTAGTATCATTCATGTCAGGATTTACTATATTAGGCAAAGGACGTGGTTCATCCAGGGGATGAGACCAGATTTACCTTTTCGACAAAGGAGAAATATTATCAGCTCTTGTAGAACTTAGGCGAAGAAGGGTGAAGACGAGTTCTTACAATTGTCTAGTCTCACCCATTGTTTGTTAAGAGAACGGTTTACGGTTCACTCTAATATCAATTGTCTCGGGTGTGTCTTCTTTTAGAAGAATTTGAACCTGAGATAATGGCTATGGCTTGAGTTCCTCAAGGATTATGACTACGAGATAGTCTATACTCTTGGGAAGGGGAACGTTGTTGTGGATGCGCTCAGTAGGAGGACTGGTATTCACATGTTAGGATAGGAGATAGTGTAGCTGGCTGCCTTACATATATCCTTTGTGGATAGAGATGGTGTAGCCTATCTACAGTCTCTTAAAGTCACTCCTCGACTTCTTCAGCACAGTAGGCGAGGTGGCTTACCTCCTGGCCCTTCCACCTCAGTTGCACCGGGTGCACGACGTCTTCAATGTATCTCAGCTGAGAAGATTCTTTCACAATCCATCCCACATCATCGACCACGGGTAGATAGACATCGATAATGGGGAGACTTTCATGACGGTTTTAGTGGAGATTGAACATTGACAGGAGCGGGTCCTGCATGGATGGTCGATTTCTCTGGTGCGCATTCGCTGGAAGCATGGGAACCTCCAGGAGAGCTCTTGGGAGCAGGAGGCTCAGATGCGTTCTTAGTACCCCCTTTTTATTTCCCTAGTGTGAGTCGTAGCTTTACGGGGATGTCATTCCCTAAGGTGGGGGTAATGTAAAGACCCAAAAATTTCAAGGAATTATTTTTAAATTGTTTGGAATTTTATGAGTCCGCAGTTTCTGACGACACATGACTCTGAGGCCCGGTGTTCCCAGAATCAATTTCTTAACTTTTGTTCAGGTACGTTCAGTAAAGGTACGTGTGGGTTTTTCTATCTTTTGAAACAGTGAACAGAATTGAAATCTGAGGAAACCGATGAACTCGCAGCGCTAGTATTCACTTAAGGGGACCTTTACCACAGTTGCGTTTAATGCGGGTTGAGAGTTAATATTGGGGATTTAGAGTAAAATAAATAAAATTTTAGTACACAATTTTATTTAAGGAAGTTAGTTATATCCTTAAAAGGGAAGTTATAGGTGGGTCCCACACCCACATAAACTCCCATGAGAGGATAATGTGAGGTGGGGCCCACACGAACCCCTAACCTTTCAACTCCCTTAAACATTCCATTAATCCCCCCTTAATTAATTTGACAACTCTTCCCTTAATTAATGTGATCTCTTCACCTCCTTCTCTCCCATTAATTTTTTCCAACACTTTTAATTAATGAATTGAACCCTACAATTAATTAATTAAAGTGTTTGAATTTTTAAAGTTCATGTGTGAATAAAGTAATAGCCTTAGCTATTATTTAATTTGGGCAATCATTGTGTGGGGAGAATTTTAGGGAAAGCTCTCGAGAAATAGAAGTGTTCTTCCCTCGACGGAGAACAACTCTGACGAAGAACATCATTATTCGACGAAGAACGAAACCCTCTTTGATGAAGAATGCTGATTCCACTAAAGAACGATGACATGTCTTCCTTTCTCTTCCTCCAACGTTGATGGGATGACATCGTTCTCCACGACGTCGTCTTCTACGACGCCCAACTACTGCAACGTTGTCTTCCGCGACGGCCGACTATGGCGACGCTTGTCCTTCGTAGCTCGTCGATGAATGAACCTCAATTACGACATAGGGAGATATTTTATAATTTAATATATGTGATTTATACCCTCGAACATGGGCGTTTATTTGTGGGGTGATTGTTTGAACCACTAACGCGGTGGGTATGGGCTAACGAACACGTCCGGACCCACCGCCAACTTTTTCGTGATGCAGGTTTTGTTGGTCAATGGATGAATGGAGGGGAAACGTTGATTTTAGGCTTTTGTAGTGAAGAGCGGGACACGAGGAGGTTGTAGGTGCAAATGGGAGCTAAAACGGACCACCGGAATGACTCTGGTGGCCCGCGGAAGACCACTGCGGATGGCACCGGCCGGCCACCTGGAGGCAGTGGCGCCCTAGCGCGACGCCGGTGGAAGATAGCCACAGCACTGGCCACAGCGGTGGTGTAGTGGAAACCGCGCCGCGCGGGTTCCGGGGAGGTCGTGTGGGGCTAGCTTGGCGCCACCGTTACGAAGACCAGGAGCCCCCCCCCCCCTTCTCGGCCAGCCTAGCCGAGTCGTGGCCGGCCACCGAGCCGGACCGCTTTCGCACGAGCCAGGCCGCTTGGTCGTGGGCCGCGCTGCAACTTCTGGGCCGGACCCGGACCTTGGTCGGGTCAACCCGGTTTAGGCCGACCCTGGGAGGGTTGGGCAGGGTCGGACCTGGCCCAAACCCCCCTCTTCAGACCATTTTCGGTTAATAGACCATAACATGAGCTACGGACCTCCGATCAAGACACCATTAGTTTGATAGGATTCCTCGGATCGAGATGGTCATTTCGGTATATTACATGCAAGCTTTTGGCAATGCTTGTGTATGGCTGGGTTGGTTCAAACCCGAAACCAACTGGGCCCTTGGAGCGGAAACGCTTATAACTTAAGGACCAGACGTCCGATTGACGTTCCGTCAACTACGTTGTTTTCCTTTTGATGAGATGGTTCCTTTGGCATACTTCACTTGAGGTATGGATGTAGTTGGAGTATGTTCGGGTTGGTTTTAGCTTAAAAACCAACCACTCCCCTGGAATAGAAAAGCCAATAACTCTCATAACGGACATCCGTTTGACGAACCGTCGGTGGAATTGGTATTTTCGTTGAGAAAGAGTCCCTTCGAGTATAACTCATTGGAGTTCGGGGTACATTTGAGATATGGTCGGGTTGGTTCATACACAAAACCAATCGGGCCCCTGAGACAAAAAGGCTAATAACTCACAGACCAGGCATCCTATTGATGTATCGTCTATTTCTTTAAGACCCCTATGTTGTGCAGGTCCTTTGAGATACTTCTTCATGGGAATTCGTGACACATGTAGTATCAAGTAGTAGCTTGTGGAGCGAATCCTCCCGGAGAAGAGCATACGGAGTATGGAGACCTAGTGGCTAGTTGAGACCTGATGACTGGTTGTCCGATTCGTTTCGGAGTGACTTGATTAGCCCAGTGGGGAGCACTACTATGTGAGGTGGAAGACCCATGGCATAGAAGCGCTACTTTGTGAGGTGGAAGACCTATGGTACTCGACAGAAGGAGTACCTCTGTAGGCTATCAGGGGGAGCGCTAATGTGTGTGGCGATAGACCCATGGTGGGGAGCGCTACTGTATGAGGCGGTAGACTCGCGATACTCGATAGGAGGAGTACCTCAGCAGTCTAAGGTTAGTGAGTAGCACCTCGGAGTCACGAAAGGACTACTGTTCTCAATAGAGGAGGAGTTATCCAGCAGCCATGGTTTCGACATCATGAATAAAATCTTGGTTTGAGCTGATTCACTGACCTTTGTGTTTTCCACATGATTGAGATGATTTACTTGATAACTTAGGTATATGTATGAGAATATACTAAAGTAAAGGTTATCCATTGAAATCATACGTTGTGGTTTATCCTTGTTGGATTTTTGTGAGACCTTGAGGGTCTCGGGGTCCCTACTGAGTATTGTTATACTCACACCTGCATGGGCTATGCCCGCACCTCATTGTGTTTGATGCAGACGATGGAAAGTGCTGACAGAGGCGGAGTGTACGAGGACTGGACGGTACCCGGAGGTGGAACTCACGACAAGACAGTTTCCGAATGAGACGGACGGATGTGGAGAACTAAGTAGGCTATAAGTACCTACCCTTATGGTAGGAACCCCGGAGGATGATCCAGGAGATGCTTTCACCTTCCAGCTATTGTCCCTTTTTAGTTGTACTTTCTTTCAGTTTTATTTTTACTTTACAATTGGGATTGAATTCTGGCCCCTTTACTTTCATTACTCTTGTTATACAGTTTTCACTTAGTGTTTTCCACCTCTTGTACTCTGGTTGTGTTTTTTTCTAGTTATAATGGAAATTCCTTCCCTGTTTTAAGGAATTACGCCTTTGGTGCTAGTCGCTAGCCCCTGGCCATGGAAGGTGGGCTTGGGGTAGTCACGATGCAGGCCCTGGTGGATGGGACGTGACACTTGGTTTGGTTTTTGAGAATACCATCACCTCTAGAATGTGTATAGGGAAGTGGAAATAAGAATTTTTCAGATTATGGTTCTCCTAGAAGAATCAAGGAGATTAAATTAAGTGAGTTAGGAGGTTCCCTATTACAATTGAGGTGAGGGGAAATTTTAGAGATTCTGAAAAGATTAATTTATAATAAATTTGATCTCAATAAAAATACCACTAAAAATTCTATTTATTCTAAGATAACATAATATAAGGTTCTAATAGTATCAATAAATATATTTTAGACAAGTTTTTTTGTCATTTTAAACCTTATCATTTTGATTAACCCTTAGTTAACCCGGTTTAATTTTAACTACAGTAACCAATTTTTTTATATTAAGACATTGTAATTCTTAACTTATATGGTGTAAATATTCCCTAAATAGTAATTTTATCTGCTTTTATAACTTATCAAAATCAAATTGAAATTTTCAAAAAAATTATTAATTTTAGATAATTTAATAATATATTATTTATATAAAATATCATTAGTGTGAATTTTGAAACTATTCATCACATTGACTTTAATAAAATAAAAACATCAAGATAACATCCATAAAAATAATTTAATAAAACCCTAATATGTTACAGTCACCTTTAAAATTCATGGGGGACCTTGATTTGTAAAAATTATATTTTTTTAAAATGTTGTAATATCAGTTATTTGATTCTTTTTTCATTAGTTAAATAATTATGGCATCATCAGTGTGTAGTTTTCTTAGGCAATTATTTATTTTCTAAAAAATATTAATAAATTACAATAATTTAGATAATATATATATATTTTTAAAAATAATATTTATAGTCTATAATATCTAATATTTTCCCCCTATAAAAATTATTATTCATATTAAAAATAAGACTTTGACATGTTTCACTTTTTGTTAAATTAATAACTATAAATGTAGTAATCATATTCAAGTGGATGAAAATGGTCATTAATTAAAACCATTGATGATTATGGTCGATATATACTCATATGATAATATTTACTCTAGTTTTTTGTCTTTTAATTATTATTATCATACTAGTTAAAATCATTTTATTGATTTTTCATCTACTTGCACAAGCACTACATCAGTGTTTCATATGTGTTAAAGATAATTATTTCACATATAAAAATTAAAAATAAATTACTATTGTAGAAATAAATAAATTAAACTCAATTTAATACTTTTTATTTGTTCATGACCAAATCATGTCCCAATGTGGACATTTAATAAATATGTGAGATAAAGAAAGTGTCATTTTGTTACTTTCTTTGATATTAATATTATATAAGTCATCTTCATAGAAAAGTACCAATTAAATAATTAAATTTAGAATATTATAGGTCAATGGTCGAATTAAATTCATCCAATAACATTTTCCCAAGTCTTAGGGTAATTTTACAGTATTAATAATATTATTCGTACCATTAGTTATCTGATTTACCCTTATCATGGTAACAAATATTTACCAAAGATACTATTCATATTCTCTAAAAATAAAAGGGGACTATCTTCAAAATATATAACTTATGAATCCAAATTTGGTATCGTTTTTTCTAAAATCAAAAAACATGAGATTCATTATTTAATTTAAAATTAAAATGGTAAAAGACTTTGAAAAATAGGTTTTTAGAAAAAATCCCTTTTAAAACATAAATTGTTTTTTTAATATATTCATTTATAAAATCATTATCATAAAAAATAATTTTATTATTTTAAATTAATATTAAAAAATTAAAATTTAAAACTAATCCAAAACACAATTTTACCTTGTAATGACTTTAAAAGAAAATACAGTTTTCTATAAAAATCAGTATTTTCACTATTCAATAAAAGATGAAACCTTTCATAAAAACACCAAAAATTATATCTAAGATAATTTTTACATTACCCTTTCAAAAAATTAGTTTATTTTTTAAAATAAAATTAATAAAAGAGTTCATTTTTTTAAAAAAATGTATTCTATTAAAAGGTTGAAAAACATCCTTTTAGAGAAATGAATATTTTTATGCTGTAAAATGGATTTGTTCTTATTTTATTTCTATAAAACATATATAATTAATTGAAAGACATTTTATTAAATGTATAATATATAAATTTTATGATTTGGTTAAAACTATTCATTTATTAAAATTTAATGACTATGTTATTATTAGCTTGTTTAAATAATTAGAATTATAAAATGTTACTTGGTAGAAACTCTGTATTTCATGTAATTCAAAGATAACTCTTTTTTGGGTGTATTTAAAGATTAATATTTTGTGGTATATAAACAAACACATCAACTAAATTTAATTTTTTTAGAATAAAAAAGTTTTGTAAGAACTTTTTGTGTTTCAAAGGAACTCTATATCATTGCAATAACCTATGACTAAGGAAACCCCATACTATATCGTTCTTGAAAATGACCATGTCTAGTTAGAGAAAGTATTAATTAAATATTTCACCAATTTCGAAGAGGATACACAACTCCATGGAAGACCATAACTTTAATAAAAGTCTACCATTATTTATTTCCATTTTGGGAAACAAGGACACTCAATTATTAAGAACATATATTTTTACAATATTTTTAGTCAATAAACCATTTTACTTGAATAAATTCTCTTTAATTCAATGATTATATTATTGCAATAAAAAAACTCTTGAATACACTCATATATACAAAAGATAATATCATTATCTCCCAAGATTCTATGAACCAATTGTTATATTTTTCATGATCAATATTATCATACTGATAGAAATGATAATATACTGGTTCATTAATTAAATATTATATTATATATTCAAAGAGACTTTGATGCTACTTATTTATGATTTATTCTATCATTATATATTCTCTTTATCTATGGTTATTTGCTGCTTGAAACTATGTGTTGAAACTGTAACACCTTTAAATTACTATATGTTCTGTGTAAACTCTAGTTTGAGTGTGTAAATTTCTTGGTTAGATATATTAAAGGGGGATCCTAGTTAAAAATATTGTAAATTTATAACTATTTATAACTAATTTCACTCATATAAGTCAGTCCCTAAGAAAAAGACTCAAATAGTGAAAATCACCAAGCTCACGGATAGAGTATTTGGCTGAGTATACGAAAGTATATATGTTCCCCAAACCCTAATAAATATCTTTTATAATTTATTCTTTTTCTATCATTTAATACACTATATATATAAAGTTAATGAACAAATGGATTGTGTCACCTTATTTCAAGATATATTTTTAAAGACGTTTGAAATTTTGGAACTCAATTCACCACCCCCACTTGAGACATTTTAATGCTACTCTTGAAAAGAATTTGGTATAATAATAGTGTCTTGGATTTATCTACCTTTGGAAAATTTACGTCTCAATATCTCTCTCGAAAACTAAAATGGACGCAATGGTTAATAATAGAGAGGGAATTTAGATAGCTAGAGCATCATGTTTTAATTCTTAAAACTGTGGATACTGGAAGGATCGTATGATCATCTATCAAAATAAACATGGTCAAAAAAATTATCTAAAGGCTGCTAAGAACTATGAAATCCCTAACACTAAACCCAATACATGGGATAGTACTAGGGAATTCAAATAAGATCTAAACTCAAAATAAACGAATGTTATTATATTTAGACTTGGGTCAAATGAGTTTAATAGAGTTTTTTAACGTTCTATATCACATAAAATATAGAAAGCTATTTAAATAACTTATGAAGGAATTTGCAATGTTTGAGAACAATGATAAAACACTACAAAACTCAAATTTGACACCTTCATAATTTTTGAAGGATAAATAATTTCTTATTTACATGGAATATTTACTAAAAATGTATTTTATGGTATTAATCTAGGAATTATTATTCCTAAACTAGATCAAACTCCAAAAAATATAAGTATTGTACCAAACAAATAGAGTAGGATTTCATCTACCATTAGGTAATATACTTTAGTGAAAAAATTAAAAATTAAACAAATTGTTGATAATTTAATTATTTATGTGGTTAAAATAGATGTTGAAGGTGGTGGGTATAAAATGATTAAAAATCAGAACGCGACATTGAAATTTTCTACTTCAAAGGATGATAAGTAGAGTAAATATATTTAAATTTAGGAATCATATTATGAAAATACTTCAAATAATGCTAATTTTAATGGTGATATTTCACAATTTTCTATAGGGTTAAAAACATTACACAAAAAATGAGTCGATTATAGAAATACTTCATCAAATAAGAAATATTATTAGAGTTCAAAAGAAGGTAGGTTATAAGAGTGGAAAAAGTTTATAAAAATTAAGTTAGATTTTTCCCAACATGAATAGAAGAAAAAATATAAAAAATTAGACATTGAAAAATGATTTCAAGAAAAAGGGGAAACAATATATTAAAGCTATATGTAATTCTAATAAGGATTCCAATAATGTTTTAACTTCTCGTTCTGAATCTCATTATTTGAAGAAAAATGACATCAGGTGTTTTATATAACATACTAATGAGGTAAAATTATTTTATTCTTATAAAAAATAATCTAATTTCCAAACTAAGAACTTCTCATTTGAAGAACTAAATGAATAACATTAAATACTGGAAGAAAAGTATGAATTCTTAAATAAAAATAATAAAACCTTTAGAAAATATTCTGGATTTTTTGTAAATTAAAAATGAAGGTTCATAAAACAAGATTTCAAAACTATAATAAAAATTTGAAAAAAAATATCATGTGTTGAGAATGATAATAAGGCTAAGGAATTGTAATAAGAAATGTAAACCATAAAATATGTTTTTTAAAAAATACTTTTATTTCAAATAATGTTTCTAAATTGATTTCAATAATTTCTAAATATCACAAGAATATTTGGATTCAAAAATAATTAGTTGCTAACATCGAAGGACCCAAAAGTACACGGGTACCGAAAAACCCTTTTGTTTAATTTTTCTTATCGAGAAATGGATACAGATTCATAAATGGTAAGTGGTATATAGATAGTGGATTCTAAATTCATATGAGTTTTGATTTCTCAAAAATTCACTCTCTATCCAAAATTAAAGGAGAACATGTCATGTTTAGTGGAAATGAACAAGATAAAATCATTGGAGTTAGATTCGAAGGATATCCATATTTAGTTATCATCATCAATGTTTTTTATATTTTAGTATTGAATAATAACTTGATATGTATTTCTCATCTTTTTTATAAAGTTTATATTGTATATTTTTATAACAATCCATATTCTATATTTAATGATAATTCCTATAAATCTAAATCAACTTGGAATGAAAATTTTTATACATTAGATCTTTATTCATTATGTTAAAAAAATGTAAATTGTTTTAATATTGAAGTCAATGAATAATGGATATGTCATTGAATACATGGAAATTTTAATATTTATTCCTTGTGGAAGATATCTAAAAAAATTTAACTTTTTATTTTTCTCATTTTAAATTTCATAAAATGAAATTTTGTGAACAATATAAAATGGTAAATCATAATAAGTAACAATTTAAGGAAATTAAAGGGGATGGTACATATAATCCACCTTAATTTATTATATAGACCCAATGTTTTCCTTTTGAGACATTAAAATACTAAAATATATATTTCTAGAGATGGGCGGTAAGACAATGTGCGATTCTAAGGCTCGGTTTTCCCTAAATAAATTTTATAAATATTTTAAATATATTTTATATTGAACATGTGAATATTCTTAAAGAAGCTGGGATAAATATTTAGAGGTTTCTTAGTTTAGAAATTCGAGAAAAAATTTGAGTTCAGAATGTAGCGTTTACCCTAGGAATGATATAAAATTTGTCAATGCGGGACGTTCGGACACATTTCCCATTGGCGGTAAGATTAGTGAAATAATTAATTATTAAATTAATCAATTAAATAACATGGAACATGATTAAAATTTTATAAATTTACTATCATGGATAATTTTCTAGGTTAGACTCAATATCCATAAATTCAGGGTGATATCTCCCTTATCCCTTTCCTTTTTGATCATGTCGAACAATGATTAAACTCAAGATCATAGCAAATCATGACACTGTGAATGAAGCTACATATCTTGAATCCTTGTTGGTTGAATTCTTCATAAATGATCAATTCAAAATAAAGTTATGACTCATAAATTAGTGTTTTGATTCCCTTTTGAATAAATTTATTTAGTGGATAAATAACTTCTATCAATCCATGCCAATTGTGGCCTTTGAATGCACCGTGATACAAGATTTCAATTGTTTATTCACTATTTTCTAACCCACACATCAAAATTATTGATCGTTGGACACGAAAACATGTCCAATGATGTTTAAAAAAAATTTCTGGTTCTTTTATCTCTCATTACTCCGTTTTCATCATAGATTGGACCCCTCGATCCTGGTTCAACATTTTCAGGTAGTACGAAGCCCGATCAGACCCCTGGATATGTGACGGATCGACAAACGAGGCATAAATCAATGAAACAAGAATTGATATAGAGTGTTTGTGGGATGAGGGTGATGGTTTCTGCAAATGACAGAGGAATAATTTAAATCATAGGATTCGAGATGTGCATGGTATGTGATTCACCTATGAGTTTGCTGAAAGTAAACTTAGATTCGTGTTTTTGGCCACCAAACTACCATAATCAGTTTTTCATCGAGTATATTTGCAAATCTATTGGAAAACTGAAATTGGATCAAATTTATATAGATTGATTCAAAGGATGATGATATAATATGAATATTTTGTGAAATCCCTACTAAAAATCGTGTTCTGAGATGAAAACATTGTGTGTATCCCCCTCAACAGTGATGACTAGGGTTTGGATAAAGTTAGAGATGACATGGCTTGTAGCCCACCTACACGTGGTGTACCCCCTTACCGAATGGATAACTCGTGTGATGGATCAAATGGATGGGAACCCATGTGGGATTTAACAGGGTTCAGTATATGGTTGTGTATGTTAGTACAAAGAAACATAGAGTAGAAAGATGTCCCTTGTCCCAGTTAGCTTGGATACGCCTTCAAGTCCACCTATACTAAGTTTACTAATACACAGATAGAAATTTGTGTGCCATCCAGGGACATGGCTAGGCTATAAATTTAGTCCAAACACGATTTAGTACCCCTCACATTTTGTGTACCCCTTAATTCATTCTTAGGGAACTTTCACTATGGAAAAAATGGGTATTTACGACGGGTTATTTGCGACGGGGATAAATCCCGTCGTAAATAGCCCTGTTAAAAACTTATTTGCGACGGGGGTATTTGCCCGTCACAAATAAGTTGCCTTTTGCGACGGGATTGCTTTCCCCGTCGCAAAAGAACTGACGCGTTTGCGCGCCAAATCGCGGGAAACATATTTGTGACGGGCGGTTATTGCCCGTCGCAAATAACCGGCGGTGGTAAAAGGTATTTGCGACGGGCATATTCCCCCGTCTCAAATAGTATGTCGGCAGGTGGTTATTTGTGATGGGTCCCGTCGCAAATAACTATTTAACTGTTGACCGTATTAAATGATGGCTAAGATATTTGCGACGGGTACCGTCGCAAATAATATTATTTGCGACGGGTAGCCCGTCGCAAATGGACCCGTCGCAAATAATCTAACCTATAAATACTCACATCCATTTTTTTCAATTCATTCTCAAACTCCATCTTCTTCTTCTCTCAAAATTCTAGTTCTACAGTTGAGCGTTTCTCAAGTTTAATTTTTTTCTTCGTAGTTGATTTTGAAGTTTTCAAGAACGATCAGAGATCAACCTCAGATCAATTTTCAAGGTATTTATATTCATTTTAATTTAATATTTATTTTAAATTTTTTATTAGTTTCAATTATTCTTAATTAGTTGTAATTTAATTATGTTTACATTGCTTTGTTACTTAATAAATTTAAATTATTAGTATTGTTCATAGTTAATGGTAATTAGGAATAATTAGTAATAATTTTCAATAATTAAGAATAAATATTAATAATTAGTAATAAATACCAATAATTAGGAATAATAACATTATTACATTATTAGTATATTTTATTATTAATATTAAAATAATATAATTTTTTATATTATTTATACAATTCTCTTTTCATCTGTGTGTTTTCTGTCTCCATATGTATTATTTGTATGTGGAGACAGAAAACACACAGATGAAAGGAGAATTGTATATAATATAGAAAATTATATTATTTTAATATTAATAATAAAATATACTAATAATGTAATAATGTTATTATTCCTAATTATTGGTAATTATTCATATAATTACTAATAATTAGTAATAATTACCAATAATTAGGAATAATTACCAATAATTAGGAATAATTATCAATAATTAGTAATAATTACCAATAATTACCAATAATTAGGAATAATTACCTATAATTACCAATAATTACCGATAATTACCGATAATTAGTAATAATTAGTAATAATTAGGAATAATTTGTAATAATTACCAATAATTAGTAATAATTACCAATAATTACCCATAAATACCGATAATTACCAATAATTAGAAATAATTACCAATAATTAGGAATAATTAACAATAATTAGGAATAATTACCAATAATTAGTAATAATTACCAATAATTACCAATAATTAGTAATAATTAACAATAATTAGTAATAATTAGAAATAATTACTAATAATTACCAATAATTATTAATAATTAGTAATAATTACCAAAAATTAGTAATAATTAGTAATAATTAGTAATAATTACCAATAATTAGTAACACTTAACAATAATTAGTAATAATTACTAATAATTAGGAATAATTACCAATAATTACCTATAGTTACCGGTAAATAGTAATAAATAGTAATAATTAGTAATAATTAGGAATAATTACCAATAATTAGTAATAATTAGTAATAATTAGTAATAATTAGTAATAATTAGTAATAATTAGTAATAATTACCAATAATTAGTAATAATTAGTAATAATTAGTAATAATTAGTAATAATTGCCAATAATTAGTAATAATTACCAATCATTAGTAATAATTTTTAATAATTAATAATAATTACCAATAATTAGTAATAATTACCAATAATTAGTAATAATTAGTAATAATTAGTAATAATTACCAATAATTAGTAATAATTACCAATAATAAGTAATAATTAGTAATAATTATTAATAATAAGTAATAATTAACATTAATTAGTAATAATTACCAATAATTAGTAATAATTACCAATAATTAGTAATAATTACCAATAATTACCCATAATTAGTAATAATTAATAATAATTAATAATAATTACCAATAATTATCAATAATTACTGATAATTACCAATAATTAGTAATAATTACTACTAATTACCAATAATTAGTAATAATTTGTAATAATTACCATTAATTAGTAATAATTAGTAATAATTAGTAATAATTAGTAATAATTAACAATAAAAAGTAATAATTAGTAATAATTACCAATAATTAGTAATAATTAGTAATAATTAGTAATAATTAACAATAAAAAGTAATAATTAGTAATAATTAATATTAATTAGTAATAATTAACAATAATTAGTAATAATTAACAATAATTAGTAATAATTAACAATAATTAGTAATAATTAACAATAATTAGTAATAATTACCAATAATTAGTTATAATTACCAATAATTAGTAACAATTAGTATTAATTAGTAATAATTAATCTTAATTAGTAATAATTAACAATAATTAGAAATAATTAACAATAATTAGTAATAATTACCAATAATTAGTAATAATTACCAATAATTAGTAATAATTTCCAATAATTAGAAATAATTACCAACCAATAAATAGTAATAATTAGTAATAATTACCAATAATTAGTAATAATTACCAATAATTAGTAATAATTAGTAATAATTAGCAATAATTCGTAATGATTAGTAATAATTACCAATAATTAGTAATAATTACCAATAATTAGTAATAATTACCAATAATTAGTAATAATTACCAATAATTAGTAATAATTAACAATAATTAGTAATAATTATCAATAATTAGGAATAATTGCCACTAATTACCAATAATTACCGGTAAATAGTAATAATTAGTAAGAATTCGTAATAATTAGTAATAATTAGGAATAATTACCAATAATTAGTAATAATTACCAATAATTAGTAATAATTAGTAATAATTAACAATAATTAGTAATACTTCACAATAATTAGTAATAATTGACAATAATTAGTAATAATTAACAATAATTAGTAATAATTACCAATAATTAGTAATAATTACCAATAATTAATAATAATTAGTAATAATTAGTGATAATTAATATTAATTAGTAATAATTAACAATAATTAGTAATAATTAACAATAATTAGTAATAATTTCCAATAATAAGTAATAATTACCAATAATTAGTAATAATTACCAATAATTAGTAATAATTACCAATAATTAGTAATAATTAGTAATAATTAGTAATAATTACCAATAATTAGTAATAATTAGTAATAATTACCAATAATTAGTAATAATTAGTAATAATTACCAATAATTTGTAATAATTAGTAATAATTACCAATAACTAGTAATAATTACCAATAATTAGTAATAATTAGTAATAATTAGTAATAATTAGTAATAATTAGTAATAATTACCAATTATTTGTAATAATTACCATTAATTAGTAATAATTAACAATAATTAGTAATAATTACCAATAATTAGGAATAATTACCAATAATTACCAATAATTACCGGTAAATAGTAATAATTAGTAATAATTAGTAATAATTAGTAATAATTAGGAATAATTACCAATAATTAGTAATAATTACCAATAATTAGTAATAATTAGTAATAATTAGTAATAATTAATAATAATTACCAATAATTAGTATTAATTACCAATAATTAGTAATAACTACCAATAATTACCAATAATTAGTAATAATTAGTAATAATTAGTAATAATTAGTAATAATTAGTAATAATTACCAATAATTAGTAATAATTACCAATAATATTAGTACTATAAAAATAATAAAAAATGTATATAATATTAAAATTATCAATATTTTTAACAGTTTTTTCTTTATTCTCAACATATTTAATTCTTAAATGGTCAATTTTTAGGTCTATCTCATTAAAAGGTTTGCGTCAGTCGTGTATGATGTAAACTCTATAATTATCGTAGCTTGAGTGTTTTTTCTAACAAATTATTCAAAACCAGTAATGCTTTTATATTTTATAGAAAAATATGGAACAACGAGGTCGTCAATAATCATTATTAGGTGACCGCATATGGATAAATCAACGTAGAAATCCAAACAGTTCTGGTTTAAATCCAGTATATGTAGATGGTGTGGAGATTTTTTTATCATTTGCGGCATCAAATCCAGAATTTGTTTCAGAAGGCAAAATAAAATGCCCTTGCAGAAAATGTGCATTGAGAACGTTTGACACGTTTGAAAAAGTGGGGGAACATCTCTTGCGTTTTGGTTTTCAACCAGATTATTTTTTTTGATATCAACACGGTGAACGCAGTTCCAGAGCAGGTGATACCAACTTGATTTCGGATCCATCCCGGTTTCATGATTTAGTACATGATGTTGCAGGTTCATCTATTCAACACACATAAACTCCGGATGATATAGCTTCATATCCTGAGTTGGCACCGTCTGAATTTTATGAGTTGTTGAGGTCTGCTGAGGATGCATTATATCCTGGCTGCAAGATGAGAAAATTAGAAGCAGTTGCAAAATTTATGGCTATCAAATCAGATAACGGAATTTCAAACACCTGTTTTGACCAGATATTTTCTTTGCTTAAAACACTGTTACCCGAAGGAAATGTTTTGCCTGTAAATTACTATGAGAGTAAAAGGCTGGTTCGAAATTTGGGACTTACTTGTCAGAAGATTCATGCATGTTCAAATGACTGCATTTTATATTCTGGGGAAAATGAGTCGTTGGATAGTTGTCTCACATGTGGGAAACTGAGATATAAAGAAGGACACCACGGGAAGTTTGGTTTGATTCCTGTAAAATAGTTGAGATATTTTCCGCTTACATCCAGACTTCAGTGTTTATTCATGTCTAAGAATACAGCAACAACGATGTCATGGCATAAAGAGAATATTTCAACCAATAAAAGATTGAATCATCCAGCCGATGGTGATTCATGGAAACATTTTGATAGAGTGCATCCATCCTTTGCTTTAGAAGCTAGAAATGTTCGACTAGGCCTTTCCACTGATGGTTTCGGTCCGTTTGGATCTTATGGTAGTCAATATTCATGTTGGCCTGTTTTTTTAACTCCGTACAATTTACCTCCATGGATGTTGATGAAGGAGCCATATATCTTTTTGTCTTTACTAATTCCAGGACATCCGAAGAAAAATAGTGATGTTTATTTGAAACCATTGATTGATGAATTAAATTTATTGTGGAGTACTGGTGTCAGCACATATGATGTTGCAACGAAACAGAATTTCATACTGAGATCAGCATTAATGAGGACAATTAGTGACTTCCCGGCTTATGGGATGTTATCTGGCTGGAGTACACATGGTCAGAAATCCTGTCCTTACTGTATGGGAGAGAACCAAGCATTTATGCTCATTCATGGAAAGAAACCTTGTTATTTTGACTGTCATCGAAGATTTCTTCCAGCTGATCATCCTTTTCGCAGAAACAGATCTCATTTCAGAAAAGGAACAGTTGAAAGGGACGGATCTCCAAAAATGTTATCAGGTTCGGAGTTAAAATTAGTTGTATTTTCATTACCTCCCAACACTTTTGGTCCCACAATAAACCAACAAAAAATTTCTGGTTTTGGGAAAGAACACAATTGGATTAAATGTAGCATATTTTGGGATTTTCCATATTGGTCTGATTTTTTGGTCCGACACATGTAAGATGTCATGAATATTGAGAAGAACTGTTTTGATAATTTCTTTCATACAGTTTTGGATACGCCAGCAAAGAGAAAAGACAATGTAAATGCACGTTTAGATCTTGCCCAAATTTGCAGGCGTTCAGAATTGGAACTGTTTGAGAATGTCAGAACAGAAAGGTTACTGAAACCAAAAGCAGCTTATACACTGTCTAAAGAAAACCGTTTATTATTTTATCAGTGGATTGCAGATTTGAGACTTCCAGATGGTTGTGCTTCCAATTTGGGTAGATGTGTAAAGAATGGTCATATTACTGGATTAAAAAGTCATGATTTTCATGTTATAATGGAAAGACTTCTACCCATTGGATTAAGAGGTCTGTTGAATTCTGTGATTTGGGATTCCATAACAGACATGTCTCATTTTTTTCGGGAAATTTGTGCGGCTACAGCAGATTATGATGCTCTAGGAAAACATGAAAAAGATGTTGCTGTAATTATATGTAAACTGGAAAAAATATTTCCGCCGTCTTTCTTCAACTCAATGGAACATTTGATGTTACATTTTCCATATGAAGCCAAATGTGGAGGTCCAGTACAGTTTCGATGGATGTACCCATTTGAAAGATTCATGAAAAAATTGAAAAGAAAAGTACGTAACAAAGCATATGTTGAAGGATATATTGCAGAAGCTTATTTGCAAGAGGAAATATCTTTTTTCTGCTCCCATTATTTTGAATCTGAGTATCCTTCAAAACATAACCGAATGGGATGGAACGAGAGGAATATTGATGAAATCGACAATCAATTATCTGTTTTCAACCAGCCAGATCTTGGTTTTGGTGGAGTTTGTGAACGCTGGATTTCAGATGATGAACATCATAGAGCTCATACATATGTTCTGCTCAACTGTGAAGATATCACATCAGTTGTACTGTAAGTGTTTATATCACTTATTATATCATTTATGTTATAGTAAATAACTTTGGTTTTTATAGGTTGTATGATAATCATATCAAGAAACAAATTCCACAAATTACACCAGCTTCTCTCGAAGAACGTCGACTGAAAAATTTCTCTCAGTGGTTTCAAAAACTGGTAACATAAATTCTTTATCTTTTAGCAACTCATTCAATGTATAGTTTACTATATTGATAATTATTTCACTAATTTTCAGGTGTCTTGACATGCTGCTAAAATTGACAAACGGCTGTGTGTATTGAGTAACCCACCTTCCAAACTTGTTAAAACTTATAATGCATATGTGGTGAATGGATTTTGATTTCACACACATGTATATGGGGAATCGAAAAAAACAATGAACAGTGGAGTTAGTTTGATAGGATCTCATCATCGAGAAAATGAAGTTGACTTTTATGGAATACATGATGAAATCATTGAACTCTGTTATCTTGGACAACATTACATAACCATGTTAAAATGTCGGTGGATGGATACAGAGAGAGGCGTGCGTGTTCATCCGACTCATGGAATCATCGATATTAAATGTAAAAGTGTTCTCACAGTAAATGAACCATTCTTATTGGCTCAACAGGCACATCAAGTTTATTACGCAAAGTACTGTGCTACATCAAGAGACTTGACTGATTGGTGGAGTGTAATAAAAATCAAAATTCGAGACAATCAGTTTATTCAAAGTGAATGTGCTTTCACTGATGTGCAAAGAATTGATGTTTTTTCAAGAGAGTACTCAAAATCAATCTTTTTTTACAAAGAGACATGAGTATCGATGACGACACCCCACATTTAAGAGTCGGCGATGACGATGATGTTAATGATGTCACATATGAATTTGAAATGGTAAGAGATGAAGCAACTGTAACTCGAATGGATATCGATGATGTTGAGGAGGAATATAGAGATGACATTGACATATATGAAGATGATGATGAAGATGAACACTGATAGAATTCCATGGTATTTATATACAATCATAATATGTATATATGTATATATAATAGTAATTATCAATTATTTGCTAACAACATTATCATTTTCTGTTTCAGATGGATGACGCCACATTTCGTGAGTTGGCAGATGCTAGCCTATCTTTCGATGCGTATGAGTTGCTGGCAGATGACCCTTAGCTTGTAGGCGCTCCAGGGAGTATGAGGATGGGGCGTGGTCTTGCACGATTGATGATTCCTGACCCCGTCCCCGAGCAACATCCACGTCTTGGGTTTGATCCACGCACACGGAGGTGTGATAACCTGTGTGATAACCTGTGAATTTGACTAAGATTTCATTAATCTATTCACATAATAAATGTTTATTATTTTTACAGTTTTCCGCATATAGCAGTCGGACAGGGCAGCGCTATTTAGCGCAACTATTTCTCTCAGCCGTGGACCACATGGGAGAAGATTCCCGTTGATGTGCAGTATGCCATGTTCGTCCATTGGTTGGTACGTACGTAAATAAATAATTTTTATTTTGAAAATTATTTCATTTCTAACTTGATATTTTGATTTATTTGTAGGGTTTATGGTATCCGATCGAGGATACCATGCGTGACGCCATCCACGAGGCATGGGAGGTGGCCATGCGTGATCTCCTTCGTCAGTTTTTGCACAATTTAAGAAAAGCTGCCATGAAGAAAGCAGGAGTGTCAGATTTTGACGAGTCATGTAGAGCACACCAACCATAGTACATTTCATCCCATGTATGGGATGGATTATGTGCGCACTGGTTGAGTGGTTCCTTTCAAAGGAGATCATCGGTGGGGAGGCAGAATCGGGGGAGACAGGAGGTGATTCATCGAGCTGGGAGTCGTTCTTTCAGTACTCATAGACATCATCTGGTACATACATTATTTATAAATATTTTATATAACTATAAATATTTACAGTTTATTTTTTATTCTTATAGGCTGTCGAGCACCCCGGTATTACGGAGTACGACGTATATCGGAGGATGTATAGTGATCCTGCTATTGGGGAGCTCAGAGGTGATCGTCAGTATCACATCATGGTCAGTATTATTTGTTTTCAAGTTTAATAATTAACTGCATATAATATATTCACAATTTTAATTTTAAATTGCAACTACAGGAGTCATATGAGGCCGCAGCGTCACAGGCCCGGCCTGAGAGTCATGCTGAGTCATCAGATCCGACCACTGGCCGTCTGTTTGATGAGGCGACATGGATGCAGGCTACCCAATATGCCTTCGAGAAGGGCCATGTTGTTGGTATCAGCTCTCGACTGACTCCCGGAGATTATTATGGCAGTGTTGCGATGTCGACGTCCAACTCGAGAGGAGCTCGTGCATCTTCTTCTGCTACACAGTATGAGGATCAGTTGCGATCTCAGACTGCACTGATAGAGAGTCTCCGACAGTAGCAGGAGAAGATACGTCAGCATCATGATGAGGAGCGTCGATGCCAGCAGCAGCTGTACGAGGAGCAGACGAGTCGGTGGCAGCAGCATCAGGAGCAGATGGAGTACATGCGCCGACTCACTCATGCTTTAGGGATGGAGTTTCCTCCACCACCATCTGCAGATCCCCCCCTCCCCCCCCCCCCCTCCCCCTACTTCAGATTAGAGTTTGTTTTTATGATATAAAATTTGTGAAATCAAAATATGATTTTTTTTTCTATTCGTAGTTTCTGTCTCATTATAAAATATTAATAATATTATATTTTGAAATAACAATATTAATATGAATAAAAATATTATTTATATTTTATAATATTAAATTTTATATATATATTAAAATTTTATAATATTATAATTTAATTATATTTTTTTGTAATACTTGAATTATTTTAATATTTGAATGTAAAATAATTATATTATTTTTATATTAATTAAAATAACTTATTAATATTTTTTTATTTATGAATTATAATTCTAAAATTATTATATTAATTAAATCATTTATTAATATTCTATTATTTTTTATTTTTGAATTATAATTCTATTATTATTATATTAATTAAAATAATTTATTAATAATTTATTATTTTTATTTGTGAATTATAATTCTATTATTATATTAATTAAAATATTTTATTAATATTTTATTATTTTTTATTTTTGAATTATAATTGGATTGTTATTATATTAATTAAAATAATTTATTAATAATTAATTTTTTTATAGTATTTGCGACGAGATACTATGCCCGTTGCAAATAGTATTATTATTATATGCATTAAAATAATTTATTAATAGTTTTTTATTTTTTTTAAAAATAGTTTTTGTGACGGGTCCCGTCGCAAAAACTATTTGCGGCGGGCCCGTCGCAATTACTATTTGAAAAGTTTTTTACAAATATACGGAGTACTATTTGCGACGGGGAGAATCCCCGTCGCAAAAAAAGGCTTTAGCGATGGGCCCGTCGCAAATACTTGTTGTTGCGACACCGTTTTCAGCAACGATCCATTTGCGACGGGCCCCCGTCACAAAAAGCCATTTGCGATGGGATCCTGTCGCAAATGACCCGTCGCAAATACCTTTTTTTCTAGTAGTCTTTAAATGTCTGTATATCCTTCCTTTGAACTCAGATTTTGGCCCGATGGTAGTCTATCATGAGAGTTTTTCTCACATATAACATTATATTTCCCTTGGTTGTGTATTTTAAGATAATATTTTAAATTTTCTTGGCATGGTTCTTACATAGAAGATAGTTGATGGTGGAACTGATCACATGAGATCACCAAAAACTGTGAAGCCCCGAAACACTAAAGTAATAACCTTGAATTCGATAGTGTGTATGACACGTGACGGTAAGCTGGTAAGGTAATATAATATTTGTATACTTTATAATATATTTACTCTTTAAAATATAAAATATATCTTCTAAAACATGGAATAACAAGTTTTCTTTCAATTCACATGAAATTGGGTCATCGTACATCATACGTAACAACAACATTCTTCTATAGTTTGTGTTAAATGAAAAAAGCGACCTTTTGGACGGATTGTTCTATACACAATACTGAGTCTTACCAAGAAAAAATCTATAATTGAAACAATATTATTTAATATAATAAGATATAAACTATCTATTATGAATATTATTAACTAAATTGTGAAAATATATTGTTTATAACGATAAATCCTTGGTTACAAATATAATATAAATTAATATAATAACTAATTGAATATTAAAAGCATACTTTTATAGAAAAATAATTTTTTTATCACAAAGATCTTTTACCCAAATAGATTAAATTTATTAAAATTAGAGAGTGGAATTAATATAATAAATATTTTACAAACTCAATCAATTATTTTTTATATTCATCCAATGGATTTCATAAGCATAAGAGAGGACCAAACTCAATATTTCACATAAAAACCTATATTCATGCATTTATAACTGCCTTTTAATGGAAAACCTATTTTAAATCCTAAATTTTACACACATATAAATTTAATTTGGTAAAATAAGATTTATTTTTTAACACATAATGTGAAATTTATCTTAGGATGAGTGTTTGTGAATTTTCTGTGAAACTTAATTTTTTGGTGAATAATGAAAAATACCGTGTTTTAGTCAAAAACTACATTTTCCTTTAAATAATTATTAATGATAATTCAATTATAAATTTTTATAAAATATAAATTGGATATATTAAACATATATTATAATAATTTAGTTCATTATAATCAATATAACTTTTAAATTTAATATAAAAAGATAACAATCTTTTAAACATTTTTCTTCTAAAACCAGTTAATCTGTCGATCTGTGAGATTAGCATTAATCCTAAATTTTTCGCTTCTGTGATTTGAATTTTGAAAATCCAAAGTACACAATTTTAATCAAGATAATATTTTTTTAAAAAAATATCATCTTAATTTTTCCCAAAAATGATCAGTGAAAGTGATTAAAATTAATTATAGTGATTAAGGTGTAATTAGGCATAAAATTGGACTAAAACCCAATGTTTAAGGGACCAAATTACCTAGAAAATTATCAAACACTCATTGTTATGAAATATTTCTGCCACAAACCTTCAATTTATTAGTTTGGGTGATTTTTTATGACTTTATTAGGTAATAACCTGCGTACACCTAACTTTGTTTCTAGAATACCAAGTGAGTCCTTTTCCTTCCCTATAAAAGGTCGCCACCACTACCCATTCCACAGACCTCTCAATAATATTAAGTTAGGTCAATACCTACAAATATATTATCCCATAATTCCTATCCTAGAACTATATGAATTACTTTGGGAATAAACCCTTCCAACAATGCATTTTGGTTCAAACAAAAAGAAGTTGCCCGATTAAAAGGTAATGTCTTTTCTCAATCTCTCTAGTTTCATTTCAAATCTCCAACCCTTAAAATATCCTTATTATGTTGTTTTATAAAAAAACAATATCCTTAATATAATGGTATGTTTTTATTCTGATATTTAAACCTACACTTTCACACACCACCATCTAATGGGTAACAAACATAATGTTTCTGTGGATGGAAAACTACTACCTCACGAAACGACGATTGTTCATTCTTCAATTACCACATCTCATGGTGTCCATTATGATGTACACATTGTTTATATATGTTATATATGATATTTAATATGTCGTTATACTTTTTAAACATTTTATGATACATAAATTTTATAATTTATATTTTACGTTAATATGATAACATCGTTTGAGGGAGTGTGGACTACCGCCCCTCAAAGCAGTGTGATTCGTTCACAGGATAAAAATAATTTATGAATGATGATTATAATTAAATATATATGAAATAAAAAACATATATATGATATTTAGGACTTAATTAACTTTCTTTAAATATATATATCATTTTCATTATCACCCCTTCACACACTTAAAAAGAGATAACATCCTTTGTGGACTTGTGGACTAATGACTCCATCACATGATATGATTCCTTTCACACCAAATAATTATATATATAAGTATATATGATTAAATAATATGATATTTTTAATATAATGATAATTCTGGAAATATTGGAGTTACTTACCTTCTTTCCATAGTGATCATTTAAAAATTGGGATGTTACTCATGTGTATGTACGACGTATCGTCTCTATGATTGTAACATATTCTAATTTTCATAACCATATTTAATGATTGATTTTAAAAGTATAATTGATGTAAAAATTTGATAATTATGTCATGTTTTTATTTTTTATATGTCATATAATGACCCCTTTGACCATCGTTTCCAATAATAGTTGTCTTCACAAATAAATGGATTTTGGTCAAAAACACCCGATGTAAACTTAATTGTTTAAGTATTTGTACAAAACATTGTAAAAAGTGAAATAAAAGTAATTATAAAAATGAAAAGTTTTCTAAAGAAATTATAAAATCAACATATGTTTATTATACTGGAATTTAAATGACTTTCACTCGAAATGAAACATAAGGTAAGGAATTATTGTCTCATTTTCATTCCATAAGTCATAAATAATTTTGTCCACCTAATTTCATATATATGGTGTACATACTGAAACATTGAAATATAATATCATGAAACCTATTATATTCATGGTCTTTATATTTTTCATTTCATCATTATAACTTTTGGGTCTTTCGATTCATATGTATGGGATTTTTGTCTCATTTTTATTGTGTGAGGCATACTTAATTGTTGTACACATAATTTGTTATATATGGTGTACTTAATAACATATTGACATATAATATCATGAATTATATTATATTTATGGTATTTAAATGTTTTATTTATGGATTATTACCTTTCGTATTTCTAATCAATTTCTTACAACATTAGTATGGATTCCAATCTCGCATTCTACATCCATTAGATAAATGTCTTTTTCACCACTTACTTGTTCTGTGAGATGTACCTACATCCCATTTTTATAGAGTATATCATGAATTCCTTTTCCATTAATTTTATGGAATAATTTACCTTAGTATTATTATTTCATTATTTTTATGATTTAAAATTTTTTCTAAGTTGTATGGTACACTTTGGAATGTTTAAAATTTATTTTCCTCAAGACTAATACTAAGGATATTTCAATGGAGTTTCCATTAGAGGAAATTATATAAACATTTTTTAATAATGAGTTTCATTATTATCTAGTTATTCTTAACCATTTTTAAGTAATAGTTCCATTTTCCCAATATTTGGTACAACAATTTTTTTATAAAATATTTTTAAGAAACCCTGACTTTATTTCTCTCTTTAGTAAGAGAACATGTTTTCTTCTAAAAATAATGTTTTAATATAATGTTTTAAAAATTCATTTTATAATTATTTTATAAAGACACTTTTACCATTTTTTATTTTACCAATATCTTAGAATTAATCTTATTATCCCTTTCTAAATGATTCATTTTCTAGCATTTTTCCATTCAAATGGAATATTCTTTTTTACATCTTACAAAATTTAAGGATTTATCCACCGTAATTTCTTTGAAGCATCTTATCAATGTTTTCAAAAATGGATTTTCAATTAAAAATATTTTCAAAAGAAAAGGATATTATCCTCAATAATATTTTCAAAAGTTAATTTTTTTCATTAATGACAAAACCCCTGTATTTTACCCCACTTTGGATTTGTCTTATTGATATCATCCATACTTTTCCTCTCGATTGTTTATTATTTATTTGGCCAAGGATATTATTCACATTAACTTCCTTGATATATTTGTTAGTCTATTTAAACTAATCAATCTTTCATATTAATTGAACATTGAATTTCCCCTAAATTATCTATTTCATTCATCATGGATATTACTATTTCCTAAACTGTATACCTACTTGCATGCAGTGTCTACTTCGATGTTTGTTTGGTTATTTGGGGAAATATTGGTAAATCTGTGTTATTTATTCAATATGGATGTTTTATAAGTCATATTATTTATTTTGATTATTCAATATAAATAATTATCTAGGCATGCAGTGACGGGTGGAGCATGGACTTTATATAGCTCCTCGATGCATTGATAGGTTCTCATGAGATAAAATAGTTGTGAAAATTAAATAGAGGATAGACATATAATTTTAAAATATTTAGAGGATAGATCTTAACATTAATAGGTTATCATGTTCATTATAAATTATGTCCATTGAGAAATCATTACACTCATATTAGTTTCAGTTATTACTCATCCATGAGATTTTTCATTGACATATCTGTGCATACATTTCATTTCAGTTCATTGACTATTGGAATGTGTTTTAGTTTCATTCCTTACCATCTTTATTTTTCTTTATCTAGTTGATTGAATGGAATGTGTTTCTATTTATTACCTTTCCATATTTCTTATTTACTTTAATTCATTATATTAATTACATGGCTTGTCTGTCTAGTTATTTACCTTTCCATATATATTGTTCACATTGATTCATTATTTCTTCCACTATACTTTTCCCTTACTGAGAATTTGAGCTCACCCTTAATATAATTCATTCCCCAGGATTCCAAGAAGTGTACAATGAATGATATGAAGAAATGTACTAGATATATTTGAGATCATCCTAAATGTTTATTTGTTTATAATAAAAAAATATGTTCTAATTAGTTTATCCATTTGAAATAAATTTCCCATTTATGTATCTGGTTTACCAAGACTACCAAACCAATCAGTCCTTCGGGGCTTGATTCCTTATAATCATGCCATTTTATTTAGTATCAGACATCGGGTCTGGGTTATTTGGGGTTAGGTCACTACAGTTCGTATTAGAGAATGTTTAGTAGAAACATTAGGAACTGAATTTAAGAAAAGCTATATTAGAGAAAATAACCCTAAGGAATAATTTAAGGATAATAATAAACTAAAACCCTATAATTTTGGAAATTTATAGATTATGGGGGTCTTCCAAGTGATACATCCCTCTCTGGATACTACAAGAGGACATGGTTCTGGCATAGATGTACCTATGAGTAACAACTCAGACAAGGTGCTCCAGCCTTGACTTGCAGTAACCTGGGAGATGACATAGGGCCTTATTGTGCACCTACATAACACTCCTAGGGGATATTTTTTAGGATAATCTACATTTTATTTGCAAACTATTTTGAAAATTTTGAATGGATTTTGACAATGAATAATAAAGGTTGAAGCTAAGTTGTTAAAAAAATAAGGTGTCCTGATTTGGATATCTTATATATAATTACACACTTTTCTCAATATGACTATTGTTTCTCGCACTATTCTTTCTGGTTTTATTTAATGGATAGAACTTGAAGGATTCAAGTTAACATCGAACATGAAGGAAAAGATGGTGAAAATGGGAAACCAAAT
Organism: Viscum album; assembly: GCA_963277665.1. Lineage (NCBI taxonomy): Eukaryota > Viridiplantae > Streptophyta > Magnoliopsida > Santalales > Viscaceae > Viscum > Viscum album. The sequence continues at coordinate 1,330,461,860 of OY728145.1, forward strand.
GATGTATTGATAGTTGTGAAGGATATCATGTTTATGCCAAATTTCTTTTCAAATAATATGATTAACAATATATACATTTACTCCTAGGTTTTTTAAAATTTTTATTGTTTTTAGTTAAACAATTTTACGAATAAATAATAATGATGAACCAGTATTAACACTTTTAAAGATTATAAATTAATCTATTAACAATATTTATTATGGGGGATATTTAAAGATAAATATTAAGACTTGTCACTCGTTTCTTGGCCTTAGGATCCTTTAAAAATATTGTTTTGTGCATTAGACATTAAAAAAATCATTGTTTGTAATTATTTTTTAGGAGTAAAGGGGTGAATTATAATTTTCTAAAAGCACAACAAAATGTTGTGATTGTTCATATGATATTGAAACCAATAATGTAAGAATATTTTATTATATTCCTTTTTAGTAAAAGAATTACACAAAATTAAGAAAATAAATTTTAAATAAAAATTTTGTCTTAATACCTAACTTTTTGTTAAACTGATGGATTTCTAAATCATCAAATATTTATGGCATTGAGTTCTTCAACTTTCCATTGATCATTCACCTATTTATGATTGATAAATCAATTACTCTCCATAATTATTTACAATTTTCCTCCATGTTTTTACCTTTCCTTTCCATTAATGTTCTACTACTTAGAGAACTAGTTACATGGTATTCCATGTGACCATTGTAATTTCAATTCAATTTTTATTGAAGATTGCTTATGAACCATTCTCATGGTGTGTGATTTGAAACAAAGTATCAAAAAATCTACCACATGATCAATTTTAAATTGCAAGGACTCAATTTAAATAAGGTGGGGAGAATGTGACACCCCAAAAAACTAAAGTAATAACCTTGTATTCGATAGTGTTTTTGACCCGTGATAGTAAGAAGATAATGTAATATGATATCCATATACATTATAATATATTTATTATTTAAACTATATTCTATATATTTTAGCGCATGAAACACTGAGTTATATTTCAATGAACAAGACAATGGGTTAGCGTACATCATACAAAACAATGACCTTCTTCAATAGCTTATCTTATATGAAAAAGTGACCTTCATTAATAGCTTGTTCTATATTAAATATCGAGTCATACTGAGAAACAATCTATAATTATAACATTATTATTTAAAATAATAATATATAAACTATATATTATGATTAATATTAACTAACATATTAAAATATATGGTCTATTCAATCAAATCATTGGTAACAGATAAATCATAAATGAATATGAGAAATAATTCAATATTTAAATCATATTTTTATAGAAAACTATTTTTTTCTCACAAATTTATTTTACCGTAATAGAATAAATAAATTAAAATTAATGATTGATATTAATGTTATAAATATTTTACATACTCAATATATTTTTTTCACATTCATCCAATATATTTGTTAATCATATGATAGGATTAAACCCAATATTTCACATAAAACCCAATATTTAGGCATTTTTAATAGCATTATAATAGAGAACCTATTTTAAAAATTAATTTTGAAACTCTTATTAATTGAATTTTATATAATAGAATTTATTTTTGAATTAATAAGGACAAAATTAACTTATGATTAATTTTTTTTTTGCGATAAACTTCATTTTTTATTGAATAGTGAAAAATACTATGTCTTAGTTAAAAACTGCCTTTTCGTTTAAATAATTATTAATGATAAATTATATTATAAATTGGTTTTAAAGTCAAATTTATTCAATTAGACATCTATTATTATAATTTAGTTCATTATAATCAATATAAAATTTAAATTGAATATAAAAACAAAATAATCTTTTGAACATGTTTCTAATAAAACAGGTTAATCTGTCTGTCTACGAGATTAGCGTTAATCTTAATGTTGTCGCTTCTGTGATTTGAATTTGGAAAATATTAAATACACCATTTCAATAAAGATAATATTTTTTTTATAATAAGATCGAAAAAATATTTTTAAAAAAAATTATTATTGAATGTGATTAAAATTAATTACAGTGATTAAGGTGTAATTAGACATACATATGGACTAATACCATAAGTTTAAGGGCCCAAATGACCATGAAACTTGTACAAAATTCATTGGAAGGAAATATTTATTCCATTAACCTTCCATTTATATTATTTTTTTATGAATTTTTTATGTAATAACATGTGTACACCTATCTTCTTTTTGAAGAATACCAAGTGAGTCATTTTCCTTCCCTATAAAATTTTACAACATCTACTCATTCCTCACACCACTAAAACCTATTAATTTAGGGCAATAACTTTCCAAATATTATCATATATTTCCGATACTTGACCTATAAGCATTAATTTTTGAATAAACACTTCCAACAAATCCTTTTGGTTCAAACCAAAAGATGTTACTCGGTTAAAAGGTAATGTATTTTCTCAATCTCTCTAGTTTAATTTCCATTATACCTCCCCTAAAATCTCTTTATTATGTTATTTTATAAGAAAAAAAGTATAATAAACATACTAGGATTTATATTTTATGATATTTTAACCTATTCTTACACACATAACCATCTAATGGGTGATGAATATAATGATTCTATGGACAATGAAGTATTGCCTCACGAAACCAAGACTGTTCAGTCTTCCATTACCACCTCTAATGGTGGCCATTATGATGTAAATTTTTTTATATATGTTAAATCAAATATTTATTATTTCTTTATACTTCTTTAAAACTTTTATAATACATTAATTTATTACATTCTATTTTACGTTAATATGATAACATCATTTGAGGAAGTGTGGACTACTGCCCCCTCAAAGCGATGTGATTCGTTCACATGATACATTTAATTTATAAATAATGGTTATAATTAAAACTATGATACATAAAACAATATATATTATATTCATTAAATAATTAACTTTATATATATAAATATATATATATATATATATATATATATCATTTTAATTATTACCACTTCACACACTTTAAAAGAGAAAACGTCGTTCGTGGATGTGTGGACTACCGCCTCCTCGACATGATGTGATTCCTTTTAAACTAAAAAATTATATATATAAGTATATATTAATAAATAATATTATATTTATTGTATAATTATCATTATTGAAATATTTGAGTTACATACCTTATTTTCACAATGATCATTTAAAAATGGGAATGTTACTCATGTGTACATACGACCTACTGCATCCATGATTATAATATAGTCTCATTTTCATAACCATATTTAATGATTGACTATAATAGTATAATTTATGTAAAAATATGATAATTATTTCTTGGTTTTCATTTTTTATATCTTATATAATGACCTATTTGACTATATTTGACCAACAATAGTTGTTTCAACACATAAACTGAATTTGGCCAAAAACACCTGATGTAAATTTAATTGATTAGGTAGTTGTAAAAAAAACAAAGTATTAAGTGAAATAAAAGTAATTATAAACATGAAAACAGTTATTAGGAGTGTATAAAATTAACATAAGATTATTATAATGGAAGTTAAAGGATATTCACCTGAAAAGAAACATATGGTAAGGGATTCTTGTCTCATTTTCTTTCCATGAGCCATACTTAATTATTGTCCACCTAATTACATATATATGTTGTACATACTTCCCCATTGACATATAATACCATGATCCTTATAATGTTCATGTTATTTAGGTTTTTAATTTGATTATTATCACTTTTGGGTTATTTGATTCATATGTAAGGGATTCCTGTCTCATTTTCATTATGTGAGGCATACATAATTGTTGTACACATATTTTATTATATATGGTGAACTTACTGACACATTGAAATATAATATCATGAATTATAAAATCTTTATTTTATTTAAATGGTTTATTTAAGTATTATTACTTTTGGTTTTCCAATCAATTTTTTACTAGATTAGTAAGGATTTTCATCTCACTTTTTACATCATTGAGATAAACGTCATTTTCACCAATAACTTATTTTGTGGGGTGTACCCACTTCCCATTTTGATATATTATGACATGAATTACTTTTAACTTCATGTTATTTAATAAATTAATTTAATATTATTTTTTCATGTGGTTTATGATTTAAAAATGTTTCAAAGTGGTATGGGACACTTTGAAATGTTTAAATATTATTTTCATAAAAACTAATCTTACAGATATCTCAATGGAATTTCCATTTGATAAAATTATCTAACCATTGTTTCATAATACCTTTCATTCATATCAAGTTATTTATGACCATTTTCATGTATTAGTACCATTTTCTCACTCTTTTTTACTCAAAGTTTTTTAGAAAATTTCTTTAAGAAAACATGACATTATTTCTCTCATTAGTTAGAGAACTTTTTTTCTTCTAAAAACCATGTTTTTATAAAATGTTTCCAAAAATGATTTTAAATTGATTTGATAAATACACTTTTACTGTTTTTTTCTTTTACCAATATCTTAGAAAAAATATTCTTATCTCTTTCCAAATGAGGCATTTTATATCCTTTTATCATACAAAAGGAATATTCTTTTTACCTCATACAACATGTATAGATTTATCCATCGTCATTTATTGGAATCCCCCATTATAATTTTTTAAAAAAGGTATTTTAAATTAAACATATTTTCAAAAGAAAATGATATTTTCTTCAATAGTATTTTTATATTTTAATCTTTTATTTCATAAATGACAACAACCCACTATTTTACTCTACTTTGGATTTATTGTATTGATACAATCCTTATTTTTCATCTAGATGGTTTGTTATAGATTTGGAAAATATAGTATTGAAATTAATTTCCTTGATTTATATTTTACTCTTCCTGAAATATTCAATCTCTCATGATAATTGAACATTGAATTTCCACTGAATTATCCATTTCATTTATCATTGATATTATTGTTTCCTAAACTGTATACCTACTTACATACGATGTCTACTTTAATAGTTGTTTTATTAATTAGAGAAATATTGGTAAATATGTATTCTTTATTCAATACAGATATTTGATAAGGCATGTTATTTGTTTTTATTATTCAATATGAATAATGTAATGGACATGAAGGAGAATGTGGATCCCAAACATTATATATCTTTTAGATGCATCGATAGGTTCTCAGGAGACAAACCAGTTAAAAAATTAAATAATTGATGAGTCTGTAGTTTTAAAATTTTTGGATGACTGGTCATGATAGAAATAGGTCCCCATGTGCCATAAACATGACTTCTATTGATAAAGCATTACACTCATATTAGTTTTAGTTATTATTCATCCCATAGAATTTGTGTCGACATATATATGGAAAAATTTCAGTTCAATTCATTGAATAATGGTATATGTTTTTAGTTTCATACATTGAAATATTTAATTTTACTTATCTAGTTATTTTAATGTCATGGGTTTCTATCTATTACCTTCCTATATTTATTATGTACTTTCATTCCGTTTATTTATTACATGGAATGTGTGTTAATTTATTTAACTTTCTATATTGACTGTTCACAATGATTCATTATTAATTCCTCTATATTTTTCCCTTATTGAGTATTTGATCTCACCCTTATTATGTTTCTTTCCCCATGAATCTAATATAAACACTATAAATGATATGAATGAATATGCTATATGGATTACAGATCATCCTCGATGTTTTTTTAGAATAAGTGTTGAAATTAGTGTATCCATTTGTAATACAATTATCATTTATGTATTTGGTTTACCAAGACTACTAAATGTATTGGTCCATCGAGGCTTGATTCCTTATAATCATGCTAATTTATTTAGTAGAAGACATCAAATTCAGGATATCTAGGGTCGGGTTTCTATAGAAACCTTTCGAGTGGAACCCTCCTGCATCATCAGGGCCTAGGTCCTCGAAAACATAGAGTGTAACCCTCATCCAGGCTGGGCATGGGTTCTCAAACTTCCATGTGGAACCCAACTACAGTAACAAGGAGTGTTTCCTCTATGACTTAGAGTACCACCCTCCATCCGAGCTGGGCATGGGTCCTAGAACTTTTATGTGGCACCCTAATAGTGTATCAGGGCATGGGTCCTTGATGAACTAGAGTGGCACCCTCCAACCGAGGTAGGTATGGGTCTTTAACACTTTAGTAGAACCCTCTTGTTGTACCATGGCATTGTTCCTCAACCTATAGATTGTGTCCCCTCGACCTTGTGTCACAATGGAATCTCTTGGAATGACATTGACAGATTATTTAGAGCAGACAGGTTAAATGTTGGGCATTGTTTTTGGACTTTTGGAACTATTGTAAACTCTTCTTCTTGGTTCGAGCTATGATATGGGGTTACTTTTCTCTATCATTTGGGTTTCGTTGACTAATATTATATATATATATATATCCTTATTCTATATCCACTCCATGGATTTGGTTACTCTTTATCCTGAAGATGTAAAGATGTGGGGGGTCTACTACAAGATTGTTGGGTTTAGCCTCTCAGGGTTGGATATATATACTATCATTTTATAGGTGGCGAATACACGATGGTTTGTCTATCTACTCATTATTTTTATCTCCTTGTTCATTAATGATCTTATTTATTTTCTTTGTGGGGTTGAGTTTTACTCTTTCACTATACCATTTGTATCTACTATCTTTATATTCCTTTTGTATCTCTTAATTCTCTCCATTCAATTTCAGAGTGTCATATTGGGTATGTATATACTTACCCCTATATGGTAATTTACCACATGTGTTTTTTCATATGCAGATGATGGACATGTCAACTATGACATCAGAGGAGCTTAGGGATACATGGTGCTTAGACTGCGTACTGTGGTTGTAGCTTGGGATTTAGGGGCTGGGATCCCTTTCAGATGATTTCCTTTCTAGTTTTTTCAGGTTGGGATAGATTTTTTGATGGGGGTTTACTTTTCCCCTTTCTTTTCTATTTTACGTTATCATACTTTCATACTGACTAGAGGTTCATTCATGCTTTGTTTACTTTAGAGATTTTTTGCATATTTTATTCTCTCTTTTCACTTTTTCATCATGATGGTTGTGTTTGTGTGTGTAGGTACTTAGGAAAAGGACTACCTAAGTTATTTATGATTTTAGAACTTGTCTCCACCCCAAAGCCTATGGAGGTTGGCTTAGGGTAGTTGCACCTCGAGCCCCAGATTGGGTAAGGTTGTGAAAGATTGGTATCATAACAAGTTAATTCCTTGGAAAATTATTCGAATGTATCCCTTTTAGATTATTTGTTTTGTCAATGGGAAATAGTTTCAATGTTTCTCGAGTTTAAATCCCTGTACAAGGAATATAGTGATTGTTTAGCAGTTGAAGTATGCATTCACTTTGACACAAACTTCCTGCTTATTGAATCCATATACGGAGACATTTTCTGTAGGTACTAATGTTACATGAATCATATATGATTGAGTCTTTGACCATCCTTCTTGAATTAGAACCCCACTGTTGAAATATATATATGGTCATCTAACCATGTTACCCTTTGTTAACTTTCAGGATACCTCTACAATGACAGCAAGTGAGGATACCATCTCCAATTTAGGAAGAAAACCCAATGAGCAACGAGGCCTCAGTTTAAGATCCATCACATGACCCCATTCCTCCAAGTGGATAGGTAGTGGCATCCTAACCTATCGAGCAACACATCAACCCAATAGAAGAGGTTGAGGATACATGCAATCTTAGCACAGTTTGCCAGTTCCAGTGTTAGAGACTGTTGAGATTTTATGATGAGATAGATCCTTTAGCACTAGAGGATTAGATAGATTATTTGGTCTATATCTCCAGTCTTGTTTGAAAATTTATGGATCATATTGTGGTTTTAGTAACTAGCCTTCTCCAAGTAGAATCTATGAATTAGGGGATAATTATTATGGAAATTCATGATTAGTTGACACTTTCATGGCCTCACTTCTAGTATCTATTGCATGAGGAGTATTACCCCTCCTTCTTGCAATCATTTTGGATCTAATAAATTTTTGATCTCTTGTAGGGATGGATGAAAATGGCTGAGTACACAGCGAGGTACACAGGCCATATGTGTTAATCTGTTGACAGGATATGGGATGGCTACTTTTGTGCATTGAAGTTTGAGCAGGGACTCCGTATAGAGATATAATCTAGTGGTGTACCCTTATGCATCCCCATATATGATAGGGGATTGGATTGGGAACTAGTGACATAGAAATTACATTATAAGGGATTCTAGATAGCTGGACATAGTGTTGGTTTCCATCGAGCTGAGTCATCTATAACAACTAGCAGACTCTACGTTCTAGGATCTCGACGTAGTAGATCCTCCTGTGATCTGGTAAAGGCATGTTGTCATAGGTAGCATAGAGCACAAGGAAATCTCAGAAAAGGGAGTTTATTTAATTATGATAGGATAGGTTACATGGAATTAGAATTCATGTTTAGACATTCAGATAATCCTACGTAGAAAACTGACGAACCGCCACGGTTGAGCCAACATAGGGATTAAGGATCTCCCAAGCATGGAAAAGGTGGCCCCTAAGGAGGAAGAGTTGTAATATGAGCAGGATGAGTTGTGTTTGTTGGATTCAATTATGTTATCCTCCCACTACCACCACCAAGAAGCCCATATCAGTCTTAGGGGCAGACAGCCAGGGCTGTGGGCTACTATAGTCTTTTCATGTCTATGATCCCACAATGAATGAGATGAAAAGAGGTACGGTCTATATGTTTTATAATATTTATTTAGTGTTATTATACATATGTTTCCGTCATTACATAATCTTTATAATCATGATTCAAGAGAAGGATCCCCCAGTTGAGACTGTAGCACAAAATCTTCATCTTGAGGTTTATATAGGGAACACTTCTTCTATATATTTTATCTACTGGTAGTGTGAGAAATCGGTTCGTGGATAGAGGTTCATGTGAGACCTTTTGTTCATAACAGTGGAACACTATGATTCCATCTTGGTAATGGGTTGAATGCCTATGATCTATGCCCAGATTGATTATCACCATATATAAGTTAGATGCTTACTCACTGATGGGATGATTTTATCCTTTTTGGTGAGAGAGATATCATGGAAGAGAAAGTGGCTTCAGTGAGCAAGAGGTTGTATCCCATCACCAATTAGTTAGTGAGTATATCCCTTGGAGTAGCAGGTTTAGTAGGAATCTGGATTCCTTTAGTTGTGGAGGATTATATGGATGTCTTACTGGAGGATGTTTTGAGACTACCTTTGAGGAAAGATATGGATTTTTTCATTGAATTTATCCTATTACCACTCCAATATCTTCTATGGAATAATTTATGGCAACTTCTAAGATTTGGTTGCTATTGTTTTAGTATGAGGACCATCATAAGAATGGTTTCATTAGATCCCTATGGGTAGAACCTGTCCTATTCATTAAAAATGAGGACTACAATTTATGGATTTGTGTGGATTATAGTCACATGAATGATTACATGATAAAGAACAATAACCCCTTTCCATGGATTTATGACCTATTTGACTATTAGTGATACATGAGATGATTCTTGAAGATCAATATCAGGTCTGGCGACCACCATTTGAAGGTTACCAAGGATGATGTTCCAAATTTTTAATTCTTGTGTTGGTACAGACACTTTCAGTTCCTAGTTATTCCCTTTGGTGTGAAGAATTCCCCCACCATTTTTATGGATCTAATGAACCAGGATTTCTAGCCAAACATGGACCAGTTTTTTTTGCCTTTAGTAGTGGTATACTCATGTACTCAATATTAGAGGAGGATTATACGAATCACTTTAGGATAGTCTTAGACTTTCGTGGAGAACACCAGCTTTACCGAAACCTCTCTAAGTGTATATTTTCGATTCATGGAATTCAATTTTTAGGGATTCCATTTTTTATAATGATTTAGCCATAGAACAAGAAAATGTCAAATATGTTCTTGCTTGGGAGCCACCCAAAAAAAAGTTTTAGTTTTATAGATTTCATCTCTTGGTGGGGTAGTTTTGGAGGCTTCTAGAATACTTTTCTTGGATCTTATCCCCTTTGACTACCCTTATGTAGAAAGGGAATCTATTTACCTAGTATGAGAAGTGCCAAAAAACACTGAGGAGTTGATTCAGATGCCGATGGGTGATCCAGTGTTGAGACGAATAGAGTAAGACATGGAGTTTGTAGTGTATTATGGTTCCTTAAGAGTTGGGATTAGTTTATTGTTGATTTAGTGGAAGGCAGTTATCGCATACGGTTTGCAAAGATGATACCCTGTGAGAAAAACAATGAAAATCATGAACTAGATCTGGTTGTGGTGGTCTTTTACTTGAGGATGTGGAGACACTAACTTCTCAGAGAACAATTAGTAGTTTACTCATACCACTAGAGTCTCAGGTATATCTTCACTCGGAGAGACCTAAACATGAGACGACGATGTTGGCTGGTGTTTTTTAGGGGAATGACTTCGATATAGTCTACACTATATGGATGGTCCATATTGTAGAATATTCCCTTAGTAGGAAGTACTTGGCTCTCTCAATGTAGGAATCTTCAGATTAGTTAGTTTTTATACAGTTTACCCTAGTAGAGCTAGAGGGTACAACTTTTCTTTAAGTGATGGTGTTGACTTCTACTCTCTCGAGCATGTGAGGGAGTCCTGGATAGAGAATATAGAATCCGAATTTTTTTGTTATCAAATATCCACAGACGAGTCTCTAGATGGATATTCTAAAGGTGGTAATCATGTCATCATATTCTAGGGGAGAATAGTGGTTCCACTTCTGATGTCGGGGTAGGTGATGCAAGAGTTTCATGCTTATCCCCTATCTATACATACTGGTGTGGGGAAGATGTATAGTGTAATGACCCGAAATTTTGAATAAATCTTGTTTCCTAATTTTGTGTGTTATTTTGTTTTTATACTCAAGAAAACTATTTCATTGGATAACAAGAGTATAATTAAAATGAGACTATTGGGTTTTGACTGTTATATGCCCATTGGCCAATATGACCACCAGAAACTAAACGTTTCGTTTTCTTTTGTCTCTAAATACAAATGATCATGGTTAATTAATATAGAAAGAAGATTTGATGGCCTCACCCAGTAGTCTTGGACCAATCGAAGCCCATCTAAAAGAACTTGGGAAGGAGGTAGCCCCTATGGGCTTTTCTATGGACCAAACACAAGCTGAACTTCATCGTGTGAAGATAGAACGGAATCACCTTCGTGAGAAGTTAAAACTGATAGAAATTACTACACATGCGATGTTGGCCGAGCCTCCCTCGAATTCTCTCACCTTAGCACACCTTACACTTAGGTCCTATGCTGGTGTGATAAGGGGCTATGTAAGGAGACCGTAACTGCCTTGTGTAATCCTTTATTTTAAATAAAAATTTTGATTTCTTCTTATGATGATGTTTATGAATTTTCAAATGTCCGGATAAATATAGTATGCATATTTTTTTGTGAATTTTAGAGAAAAGATATTTTCAAAAAAAATTATGTAAACCTTAAATAATTAAAAATGTTTAATGATTTTCAAAAAATGGTCCTCTAAAATTATGTTCAGTACGAAATTTAGAGTCTAATAAGATCAACTTAATTTTTGATGAATAGTAAATTATGAATAGTGATTTTATGCTTAGGATTAGTAATGTGACAAATGGATTAGTAATCTCAATAGAATAAAGCGTTAATATAATCTAGGCACCTTGATTAAGTAATGTGATTTAATAAAATGATTAAATAATGATTTCATAAATTATTAGTCAAGTATTAGTTTTTTTCAGGTGAATAGTGTTTTTTAATTAAAAATTTAATTAAAAATATTTATAAAATTATTTTTATAAAATGGATTTCATTTTTGAACTTAGATCATCAATATTATGTTAAGGTAATTTTTGGTGATTTTTCTGAAAAAAATGAATTTTCGGTGAATAGTGAATTTATTTAAAAATTAAATTAAAAATATTTAGAAAATTATTTTTATAAAATGGAGTTCATTTTTTAAATAAGAGCATAAATATTTGGTTAAGGTGAAATTTTGGGATTTTTCTGAGAAAGTTGAATTTTCGATGAATAGTGAAAATACAGTTTTTAAGTTACAGGTGTTTAATGACATCATTAAATGATGTATTAAGTATTTAATCAATATTTTCGACTTATGAATAGTAAGATAAGGTATGAGGTGTCCCAAGTGGCCAATACCATGAGAAAATACCATGGTAAAGCCCATTGTTTTGCACAAACCACTAATGAGGTGTCCCTTGGCCATTAATGCCTTGTCCCCTCACTTTCCTTATAAATACCATGCCATCCTCTAATCCATTCGACTCCCAACTCTCCCCCAACGAAGCTTTGGTCTCATTACCTCCCAAGGAGTCATCCCAAGGTTCCCCCAAGCCCTCAAGGTCCCAACCATTGAGTTTTAAGAGTTATGTTTTAAGGTAAGGGATCCAAACTCTCTCTTTCTTTTCAAATGCTCTTCTTTAAGTCATTTCTTTTATGCTCCATGTTCTTATGTTGGAGGATGTTCTTTTATATTCATCTTACATACCTTTTCATGTTAATATAATTAGAGACCCCCTCTTACTCTTATTATTTAGTTTTATGAATGTTTAAGTGGCGCCGTTAGGCTGCCGAAATTTTTGTAACAGATTCTTTCTCCCATCTCTTTTTTTAAGATCTATTTTCATGTAAAGTCTTTCAAGTTCCTTTTTATTATGTTGCGGTATGATCTCTATATCTATAATAATGATATTTTATTATCATATGATGAGAGACTCCATTTTATCTCTTCAATTCAGTATTTTGAAGTTTTATGTGGCGCCGTTAGGCTGTCGAATTTTTAAGTGGTTCTTTCACCCTTCTCGTTTTGAAGTTCTACTTTCATGTCAAGTCTTTAAAGTTCTTTTTTATTATGTTTGGTTATGACATATATATATATCATACTTAACTATTATTTTCACATGATTAGAGACCATGTTTTATCATTTCAATTCATTATTTTGAAGGTTTAAGTGGCGTTGTTAGGCTGCCGAATTTTTATGTGGTTCTTTCACCCTTCTCGTTTTGAAGTTCTACTTTCATGTCAAGTATTTCAAGCTCCTTTTTATTATGATGGGGTATGATATCTATATCTATCATACTGAAATCTTATGTTCATATGATGAGATACCCTATTTGATCTTGTCAATTCATTTTTGGTTGAAAGTTTAAGTGATGCCGTTAGGCTACGAGATTTTCATAAGAGAAATATAATTTTTGTCTTCCTTCCATATTTTTCATTTCAAATGGTATGTCCTTAAAATTTCATTACCATGTTCATAACCTTTATATTCTGTCCTTATACTATTTTATGGGTCATTTATGATTGTTTGACCCATGTCCCCTCTCTTTTCAATGTTTTCTAAAACCACGAAACATAGCCGTTATGCTGCAGAATTTCCGTCTCAAAATGTCTCTCTCTTTTTCTAAAGTTATTTTATTTTATTAAGTGAATACTAAAATCTATCTCTTATATAGGTGTATTCACATATATACTATCTTTTTCTATTTTAAATTCTGGGATTTACATACATGAGACCCGCTCTCCCTTTCCGTGGGTTTAAAGTGACGTAAAGATCATGTCTTTAAAGCAGTTTTTAAAATGTTATGATTATGAAATGAAACCCATTATTTTTTTTCTATATGGGTTGTTTATGAAATTATTGATGATGATATATGTGGATCTCATGATTATAAATACATGTCAAGGGTGCGCCCTGATAGCGCTTCAATGCATTGGGTAAAGACTTAATCTCTAAAGATGACCTTTTAGACTGATACCTCGGTGAATAACCTTGGTAATTTTTAATGACACCTTGGGGATGGACCTTGGTGAAACGAAATGATTGTCAATATTAAATGTTGTAGCCACATATTCAATTATGAAAAATGTTATTTTTATTATGATATATCTCATGATCTCATTCTCATGCCATAAAGTTCTTTTCATGACATTGTTGATGTATCTCAAATTCACATGTTAAATGTTTCCCTTACTGGGCCTTCTGCTCACCCTTTCAATTGATGTATGTCCCCAGGTTATGAGATGCAGAAATGAACCTAGGATTAACATAAGGAGAAGCATTTCAAGTGTTTAAAAAGAATTTTTTTTGTTTCATGTATTACGTTCCTTGTTTCCAAGACACTATACCATAAAGATCCTCGGTTTTGTAAAATGTAATGAAAAGTTATGTTATAAAAAGGCAGGATTCTATAGTTGGTTTCAAAGGATGGTTTAGTTATTTGTGGAAATTAGGATATGAAAACATTAGAAAGAACCCTATAGAAAAGATTAAAAAAATGAAATCTTCCTGGTATTTTGGTGAGTATTGAGTAAGGGGTTTCCAAGAAAATACAACCTTGTCTGGATGCGAGTAGGTAGAGGTGGCTCTGGCACAGATGTACATAGGGGTAAAACCCGAAAACACCGCTTTGAGCTAGACTCAAACGGGAACTAGTACACGACAACGGGCCTTGCTGCACTCTTGGTTACGACACTCCCGAGGGATATGCTTCGGTAAGTTCATAAGCTTAGTATGAACCATTATTAAAGGAACAAAGATAAAATAAAATAAAGATTCACATAAGAATATATGATCATGGATAACCTAGTTTGGAACCTAGGGGATCACAAGTTAGGGTATACTTTTCTTCTACAAGTTGTCCTTCTATGAATTAAGTTCCTTTTCATGATTATTGGCTAAGTATTTAAGCCCCTAATTGTATTTTCTTTTCTTAGTTAATGGCGGGAAATAGAAGAAAATGTCCCAACAACCAATGTGATAGGAAATGTGACGATTTCCGTATTAATATGACAGAGATGATTAGGGGATTAAAAGATTATTATTATTTTGGAATACATTCACTATTTTGGGAACCCTATTTGATCAAGGTAAATAGAATACTATAGTATTTTCTTTGAAGAGTAAAGGTTGACTTATATTTTGAAGAATCGATTAATTTAAGGCGGAATTATAGTAATTTAGGTTACTTATGGAAATGATTAACCTATCTTGGGGTAAATATGTTTAGGTTAGATACTTTTTTTATAAGATGTTAGGAGTGGTTAATGTTGTTTGGAGATGAATGATAAATTTTACCTTCGAAGACTATGTTATCAAATCCTTCTTGTATTTGGGTTTCAATATTAGTTTGGTTTATTTTTAGGAATTTTAAGAACAGTTATTTACGTAATGTTCTATGATTAACATTGGGTAGTACTGCGGAACTTTGAAGATTTAAAGTAGTTTCCCTTCCTCTGGGGTTCTTTATTTTGGAAGAGTTGTTTTATCTTAACCTTGCTGTTTTTGGGATAATGGTTAAAGATAGAAGAAATAGATAGTTAATCTTTGGTGGATTATGTGATTCTCTCTAAGATGATTCTTGGGCTTTGATGAGGCAAAGTAGTTTTGAATGCTCATCATTTGGAGAAAAGAATAGTTTTGGTAGAAACTTATTAAAGGATGAAACTATACTTGAAGGTAGGTATATTTCCTTATTTTTTATTCTATGTAGTAAATGAATTCTTCAAAACTATGAAAAGGAACATAAAACAAAAACGTTTTCTGTTAACGTTTCCTACTGGGTAATCAAAGACCATTTATACACATCATAAGATTTTGATTTTCTTATTGTTAACTTTCTCCTAACAATGTTTTCTATCACTATCCCTCAGAACTTGACCCTTTGTTTTTTCTTCCATATCCATGTTTCCTATATGGAATCCTAGTATTGGTTAACTTGGGTGGCCTTTGTACTTCCTTTTCTTCCTTTTAAAGTAATAGTGTTAGTGACTCTTTTTCTAATGTGGGACTTTCAATGAAACTTCAAAACCCAATTTTAAAAATTGTGAGGACGCAATTTCTTAAGGGGGGAAGATTGTAACGACCCGAAATTTTTAATAAATCTTGTTTCCTAATTTTGTGTGTTATTTTATTTCTATACTCAACAAAACTCTTTCATTGGATAACATGAGTATAATTAAAATAAAAATGTTGGGTTTTGACTGTTATATTCCCATTGGTCAATATGACCGCCAGAAACTAAATGTTTTGTTTTCTTTTGTCTCTAAATACAAGTGATCTTTGTTAATTAATATAGAAAGAAGATTTGATGGCCTCACCCAGTAGTCTTGGACCGATCGAAGCCCATCTAACAGAACTTGGGAAGGAGTTATCCCATATGGGATTTTCTCTAGACCAAACCCAAGCCGAACATCATCGTGTGAAGCTAGAATGGAATCACCTTCACGAGAAGTTCAAACTGATAGAAATTACTACACGTGCGATGTTGGTCGAGCCTCCCTCGGATTCTCTCACCTTATCACACCTTACACTTAGGTCCTATGTTGGTGTGATAAGGGGATATGTAAGGATACCGTAACTTCCTTGTGTAATCCATTTTTTTAAATAAAAATTTTGATTTCTTCTTATGATGACGTTTATGAATTTTCAAATGTCTGGATAAATATGGTATGCAGATTTTTGGTGAATTTTAGAGAAAAGTTATTTTAAAAAAATGTTTATCTAAAACTTAAATAATTAAAAATTTGTAATGATTTTCAAAAAATGGTCTTCTACAATTATGTTCAGTACGAAATTTAGAGTCTAATAAGATCAACTTAATTTTTGATGAATAGTAAATTATAAATAGTGGTTTTATGCTTAGGATTAGTAATGTGACCAAATGGATTAGTAATCTCAATTAAATAAAGCATTAATATAATCTAGTCACCTTGATTAAGTAATCTGATTCAATAAAATAGTTAAATAACGGTTTCATAAATTATTAGTCAAGTATTAGTTTTTTCAAGTGAATAGTGTTTTTTAATTAAAAATGTAATTAAAAATATTTAGAAAATTATTTTTATAAAATGGATTTCATTTTTGAACTCCGAGCATCGATATTATGTTAAGGTAATTTTTGGGGATTTTTCTTAAAAAAATGAATTTTCGGTGAATAGTGTATTTATTTAGAAATTAAATTAAAAATATTTATAAAATTATTTTTATAAAATGGAGTTCATTTTTGAAATAAGAGCATCGATATTTGGTTAAGGTGAAATTTTGGGATTTTTCTAAGAAAGTTGAATTTTCGATGAATAGTGAAAATACAATTTTTAATTTATGGGTCTTTAATGACATCATTAAATGATGTATTAAGTATATAATCAATATGTTTGACTTATGAATAGTAAGATACGGTATGAGGTGTCCCAAGTGGCCAATATCATGGGAAAATACCCTGGGAAAGCCCATTGTTTTGCCAAAACCACTAATGATGTGTCCCTTGCCATTAATGCCTTGTCCCCTCACTTTCCCTATAAATACCATGCCATCCTCTCATCCATTCGACTCCCAACTCTCCCCCAACAAAGATTTGTTCTCATTTACTCCCAAGGAGTCCTGCCAAGGTGCCCCCAATCACTCAAGGTCCCAACCTTTGAGTTTTAAGAGTTACGTTTTAAGGTAAGGGATCCAAACTCTCTCTTTCTTTTCAAATGCTCTCCTATAAGTCATTTCTTTTATGCTCCATGTTCTTATGTTGGATGATGTTCTTTTATATTCCACTTACTGCCCTTTTCATGTTCATATAATTATAGATCCCCACTTACTCTCATTATTTAGTTTTATGAATGTTTAAGTGGCGCCATTAGGCTGCCAGAATTTTTGTATCAGATTCTTTCTCGCATCTCTTTTTTCAAGATCTACTTTCATGTAAAGTCCTTCAAATTACTTTTTATTATGTTGGGGTATGATATCTATATCTATCATACTGATTGTTTATGATCATATGATGAGAGCCCCATTTTATCTCTTCAATTCAGTATTTTGATGTTTTAAGTGGCGTTGTTAGGCTGTCGAATTTTTAAGTGGTTCTTTCACCTTTCTCATTTTGAAGTTCTACTTTCATGTCAAGTCTTTAAAGTTCTTTTTTATTATGTTGGGGTATGATCTCTATATCTATCATACTGAACTCTTATGTTCATATGATTAGAGACTCTATTTGATCTCTTCAATTCAGTATTTTGAAGTTTTACGTGGCGCCGTTAGGCTACCGAATTTTTAAGTGGTTCTTTCACCCTTCTAGTTTTGAAGTTCTACTTTCCTGTCAAGTCTTTCAAGTTCCTTTTTATTATGTTGTGGTATGATCTCTATATCTATCATACAGAAATATTATTTTCATATGATGATAGACCCTATTTGATCTTGTCAATTCATTTTTGGTTGAAAGTTTAAGTGATGCTGTTAGGTTGCGGGATTTTCATAAGAGAAATATGATTTTTTTTCTTCCTTCCATCTTTTTCATTTCAAATGGTATGTCCTTCAAATTTCATTACCATGTTTATATATCCTTCATATTATGTCCCTATACTATTTTATTGGTCATTTTTGATTGTTTGACCCATGTCCCCTCTCTTTTCAATGTTTTCTAAAACCCCGAAACATAGCCGTTATGCTGCAGAATTTCCGTCTCAAAATGTCTCTCTCTTTTTCTAAAGTTATTTTAATTTATTAATTGAATACTCAATTATCTCTCTTATATAGGTTTATTCACATATATACCAATTTTTACTATTTTAAATTTTTGGATTTACATACATGAGACCCTCTCTCCCTTTCCGTGGGTTTAAAGTGACGTAAAGATCATGTCTTTAAAGAAGTTTTTAAAACGTTATGATTATGAAATGAAACCCTTTCTTTTTTTGATATATGGGTTGTTTATGAAATTATTGATGATGATATATGTGGCTCGCATGATAATGAATACATTTCAAGGGTGCTCCCTGATAGCGCTCCAATGCATTGGGTAAAGACTTAATCTCTAGAGATGACCTTTTAGAATGATACCTTGGTGAATAACCTTGGAAATTTTTAATGACACCTTGGGGATGGACCTTGGTGAAACGAAATGATTGTCAATATTAAATGTTGTATCCACATCTTCAATTTATGAAAAATGTTATTTTTATTATGATATATCTCATTATTTCATTCTCATTCCTTAAAGTTCTTTTCATGACATTGTTGATGTATCTCAAGTTCACATGTTAAATGTTTCCCTTACTGGGCCTTCTGCTCACCCTTTCTTTTGATGTATGTCCCCAGGTTATGAGATGCAGTAATGAACCTAGGATGAACATATGGAGAAGCCTTTCAAGTGTTTAAAAAGAATGTTTTTTTTGTTTAATGTATTATGTTCCTGGTTTCCAAGACACTAAACGTTAAAGATCCTCCATTTTGTAAAATGTAATGAAAAGTTATGTTATAAAAAGGTAGGATGCTATATATAGTAAACTTAAAAGGTAGTTTTGGTGGTCTATAATGTGATGAAGCATAGTTGAGTTCACCTCTCGGTGCCTCACCTATCAAAAAGTAAAGGATAAGAACCCATTTCCGGTAGTTTTTTTCTAGCCCCTTGAGATCTTGGAATGGAAGTGGGATGGAAAATCCAAGTAATTTTTCATAGGGATTCCACACACAGAAAATGTCCATGACTCCATCTTGGTGATAGTTGAATGACTCGTGAAGTGAGAAAAATTCCTTTCTATCAAGGAGCAGAGTTTGATGGACAGTTTGGGGAAGTTTTTGTACTAGATGTCATCCACCTTCTTGGGGTTCCATAAATGATTGTATTTGATCCTGGGGAATAGTTTACATCATGCTTGTGGAGAGGCCTATTGGAAGAATTTGGAACCACTATGAGGTGAGTACAGCCTTTCATCCCCAAACTGATGGAAAAACCAAGCACGTGATCCATTTTTGGAGTATATTTTTAGGGATTTCTTGTTATACTTCCTACAGAGCTGGGAGAATCACCTTACCTTTGTGGAGTAAGTGTACAAAAATATCTGCCACTCATCTATCAGCATGAAACCTTTTGAGGCCCGGTATAGGTGGCCATGCAAGTCACCCTTTTTCTAGACATATATTGTTGGGAAATCACTAATGTTCCCAACGATAATACAGGAAACAATTGAGAAAGTCCAGTTCATCCGTCAGCGGATGAGGATGGTCGAGAGTAGAAAAAAATATTACACGAATCTCCATCGTATTTCCTTAAATTTTGATCAGGGAGACCATGTTTTCCATAGAGTCTCCCCATGACACATATTGTGGAGGTTTTTTTGGGAAGGAAATATATCCCCAAGGTTCTTCGGGTTGTCCAAGATCACGCAGAGGGTTAGTGTGGTTTCCTACCAACTTACCCTAACCCCATAGTTTGGTGGGATTACGATGTCTTTTACATGTCGTAGCTGAGACATTACATGCATAACCCCACACACATCATCAACTAGGGAAAGCTGGACATTGAGGATAGATCATTTTTTTTAGATCACACAGTGGTGATAGAGGATATGTAGGAGAGGACCCTGTATGGAAAAACCATCCCCTTGGTCCACGAGAACTGGTAGTATGGAAACATACAGGAGGGTTTGTGAGAGCGGAAGATCCAAATGCAAGATCATTATCCCGAGCTATTTTCTTAGTTTTTATTTTTGGGGAATAAAATATTGATGAATTTAATGATGTAGAAACTTGGTATTTCCCTTGTGATACTTCTAAATATTTCTATATATATTTATAGAGGTTGGAATTGAGATGGAGTAAGATTCCAAGGTCGAGTGATCCTAGAATTTATTTTATAAAAATATTAAATATAATTCATATTAAAAATTCAAATATTCTTAAAGATAATGGGAATACTCTTAAGAGGCTTCTTATAACACCATAGACTGATAAATAGTAAAATGAATAAATGTTATGACTCGTGCAAACAAGGTTCACCATTCTTTTCAATAGACTACCTGATTTGAACCCCAAAATTAAGAATTTCTGGCATGGAATAGTGATCAGGATGGTGACCTTCTGGAAGGTTTCCTAGAGTGTGTTTGAGTGAGAAAAACGCACCTTGGAAATACCATTTTTTGGCCTCTAGGGACATTCATTAGTCAGATGACCCATTCTGGAATGTGGGTGGGCCCTAGAGAGGAGACCACATATATGTGGGGTAACTGATGGTACTTAGAGGGCCAAGACCTTTTGGTCATATTAAGTTGGGGTTTCTATGATGTTAGAGGGTCCCACCTGTTACATTATGTGGATCAAAAATATAAGACACAATATAAAATTAGTTGGTATGGGATGTTCGGACCCCTCACTTATTGGTGGTTTGATCAGTGAAATAATTAACTGTTAAATAAATTAATTAACTTAATTTGACATAGATTAAAAGTCTAAAATGTACTATCATGGTGACTTTAATAGGGTTATCCTCATACTCCTGAAATAAACAATGAGATATTTCTTCCTTATTCCCTTTTTGGATCACATTAAACGATGAAAAAACTCTATATCAAAGTAGATCAGGACTTAGCAAACATAGTTGACATCTATTGAATAATTGGTGCATGTGTGCTTCATAAATGATCATTCCAAAATTGAAGTAGGACTCATTAATCGGTGTCCTTACACATTTTTTGATTAAATATTTTGAGTTTATTGATCCCTTATATCAATCCATTCCAATTGTGGCCCTTTCTTGCACCTGGGTACCGAATTTCAATTATTTATTCATTTCTTTCTAACCCCACCATCACGATTCCTGATTGTTGGATATGAATACATTGAAAAATATGTTTAAACTTTGTATTTTGGATCTTTTCTTCATCTTTTATTTGTTTTCATCATCGATTGGACCCATCTGTCCTCATTCGACATTGACAGGTGGTACCGAGCTCGATCAGACACTCGGATCTACGATAGATCAACAAAAAAGACAAGGATCAATGAACTGAGAACGAATCTAGAGTGTTTTATGGATAAGGAGGATCATTTTAGAAAATTATGGTTGAATCATTGAAGGTGGAGGATTTGGGGTGTTCATGGTATGTGAGGCACATATTGGTTCATCAGAAATAAACTTGGATTCGAGCTTCCAGCCACCAAACGGTCAAAATCTATTAGTCATCCATTAGTTCTTCAAATACAAAATGAATCTAACTCTAGATATGAATCATATGGATAAAATCAATGTATGAAAATTTTATATGAAGATTATATGAAAATATCGACTAGACTTCATGTTCTACGATGAACACACAGCTTGTATCCCCCTCAATAGAGGCATCTGAGTTTGAAGAAAGTTATTTATGACATGGTATTTTGTAAAACTACATTCCATGTACCACCATATGAGTTGGAAAACCCAAGTAATGAGTCACATCAATAGAAACCTGTGTGGAGGTATATAGGTTTTGGCACACAACTATGTACTCTGGAACACAAAAAATGATAGTAAAACATGGCCCCCAGTCCCAATTAGCCAGGACACACCATGCAGTCCACCTATAAAGTGTGTACTGATACATGGACAGGGAGATGTGTGTCGAATAAGTACACAAACATGTTGTAAAGTGGGTTCAAATGTTTTTTTCATCCCCTCACACACAGTTTACCCAGTGTTTTCTATTTAGGGAACATCGAATATTTGTTTCTCCTTCGTTTGAATGCTAATTTTCGCCCATGAGTTCCCTATACTGAGTGTTTTTTCACATAGAATGTTATGGTGAAATCATTTGTAAATAGATATTATTTCAAATGTTTTGGGAATGATTATTACTTAGGTGATGCTCTATGATGGAAATGATCACATGGGATCACCCAAAATCTTCTAAGTGGAACCCTCATGCAGTATCATTGCATGGGTCCTTGATGACATAGAATGGAACCATCCAACCAGGGTGGGCATGGGTCCTCAACCATATGAGTGTAAACAACCTGTACTATCTTGGTATGGGTCAATGATTAATTAGAGGGTCACGATCCATCTGGTATAGTAATGGGTCCTCAATTATCTGAGTGGAACCCTCCTATAGTATCAGGGCATGGTTCCAAGATGACCAAGAGTGGCACCCTCCAGTTGAGATGGGTATGGGTCCTCAGCCACCAGATTAGAAACCTCCAATTCCAATAGGGCATGGTTCCTCTAATGAGATATTTTGGTCCCTAGACTGTATGGTATAGTTATAATTCTTGGATTGATTTTAATGGATACTTCCGGGAAGACAGGTGATATGTTAGGCATCGTTGATGGACTTTTGGAATTGTCATCTACTAATCTTCTAAGAATGGGCTATGGGATTGAGATACCCATACTCTCTCTTATGGTTTTCTTTGATTGATTATATATATATATTATTTCTTTATATACACTCTTTTTATTTAGTTACTCTCCTTCCATGATAGGTGAAGAGGTGTGGGGTATTCAACGTGATTTATGTCTTTATCTTTTCATGGTTGGATGATTCTACACTCCTGTGATTGGTGGAGAAGACTCGATAGGTAGTTCATCTAATAAATTTCTTTTTTCCATTTTCTTGGATTAGAATATTTCCACTCTTTTTTTGATTCGTAATCTTTCACTTTACATTGTTCATCTACTAACATTCTCTTCCTTTTGAATCACTTATTACTCCCCCTTCATCTTTTGAGGTGTCTGATTGGGAATGTATATACTCACTGATTCATGGGATTTTCCTGAACTTGTAATGTCTTATACAGATGATGGAAAGGTCAACTGTGACTTAAAAAGATCTTAGGTATACATGGTGCTTGTATTTTGTATGGTGGGCATGGCTTGGTATTTAGGATCTGGGCTCTCTTAGAGTAGTTTACTTTTATTTTTTTTGGATAGACATATTTATGGTTGGGAATTTATTTTTCCCATTTGCATTCCAATTTACACTATCATACATTCATACTCTCTAGTGGTTCATGCATGCTAGGTTTACATTATAGAATTGTTGCATCTTTTCTTCTTTCCCTATACAATTTTTCATTGATATGACTATTTGTGTGTGTGTATAAGTACTTTTTGAAAGGCCTCCTGGAGTTATTTATTCATTTGGAACTTTTCTCTACCCCTAGACTATTTAGGTGGACTTGGGGTAGTTGTGGCTCGATCCCCAGCTTGGGTGAGGTCATGAAATTTTTCCGCATGGATTTTTTGACCATCTCAGATAGTAGACCTAATAGGTAAATATTTTTTTAGGTTTGTTTTATAATTTTTCTTGATTTTCATGGGTATTCTTTTTAAATATTAAAATTGATGCGTATTTTTTCTCTGTTAAATTTTTTATGTTAGTAAAAAAATAAAAATGACCTCAAAATTATTTCATTGGGAAATGACCATGGGGGAAAAAATTTAAATCATGAGTTCATTTCATTTTATTCAAAACATGGCATCAAATATGAATTTTTCCCCTATAAAACCCCAACAAAATTGTGTTTCTAAAAGGGTGAGTAGGTCATTGCATAAAAATTATGGGACTATGTTATATGAATATATCATGCCAAGTCATTTTTCTGGATAAATCTATTAACATAAAATAATATGAATCAAATATAGATATAGTAATACCATCTAGAAGAAGACACCTTATGAGTTATAGAATAATAGGAAACCAAAGGTTCGATGCTTTACAGTCTTTGTATGCTAGGTTTATATCATGAACAACAAGGTTAATCTCAGAATGTTTTGATCCAAAAGTGGTTGATGGGATCATCGTAGGTTAATCTACTACTTAAAAATATTATATACTTTTCTATGATTTCAATGCTTTTTGAGGAATATACCCCTGTCATGTTTGATGAAACTGATCTTTTTGAACAAAAAAATGACTTAAATAGATGACTTATGTTATTTTACGAACAATATAGGTATTGAAACAAAATTCAGTGGTATATTGAATGATTTCATAGAGCAATATCATGTTTTATACAGTCCAGAATGGTTTGAAATAGTGGAACCTAGTTGTGTACTACCTAGATAGCCTAGGACCCCAAAAAATACTTTAGAAACTATTATAGGATTCCTAGATGAAGGTTTCATGACTAGGAGATGTTCTAGAAACTATTCTATGTTCTCTGCATTTATATACCCAATTTAAATTAAGACCAAAAAATAATACTTTGGTGATGAAATTTGTCTCTTATAAACACAAAGGTAATAAAACTAGTTAAAAAGAAACATGATTTTAGAATTAATTGATAGACCCTCCAATTATCTTATTATTATAACTAAATGGGTATTTATAAGTAAATAGGATGATTAAGGTGGGATCATTTGAAATAAGGATATATTATTTACAAAAGGTTATAGTCAATAAGAATGAATTTATTATGTGGAAACCTTTTCCCATATATCTTGGTCATAATCCATTGGGATCCTTTTAGAGTATGCGTATCATAAGGAATTTAAATTATATTATATGGATATAAATTCACTTATAGATTTTTTTTCTTGTATTGGAATTTTATATTGAACAACACCCTCACATTGAAAATTATAACCATACAAATTCTATTTCTAATCTTACTAAATATTTATATAGCCTCAAAAAAAGCCCTAAATCTTAGTATGAAAGGTTATTTGTTATTCCCAAATAGGATCTAAACCACGGAGAGGGGGTGAATCAATGGTTATTTTATTTTATAAGACTGTTTTTCGTATCTTCTTCATTAAACTTTCTTAACCTATAAAACCTATCAAAGTCATGATCAACTCAGATAAAACTTATCATCCACACATTTACTATGCAAAAAATATAAATAGAATTCATCACAAGATATTTAAAAGGTTTTATAAAAATACCTACTCCTTTCTATGTTGGGTCATCTCACCAATATTGATTCCTTCACTATCTTATTTCCAGAATACAAATGTACATGTAGTGAAAAATTATACAAACCAAGTAGAAACTTTCTTTCTATAGTTGGTTCTACCCCTAATTATCCTTTTCATTATCCACTTTTTACATCTGGTTATAGACCCCACCAAACCAATCAATCCTTTTTCGAAACTGGTAAGTATACATATTCAAAAGCTTCACTTTCCTTCTTGTTTTCTAGTCCACTTCATAAATTCTTCACTTTCTCCATAAGTAATCTAAATCAATGTTTACATACATACAACCTTAAATAACATCAATGATTATCTATGGAACTTATAGGTCTTGAAATATTATCTAGAAACATTGCTAAGAATACTTCCATAGTAAAGGTCACTCCAATTTGCCTCAGTTTGGAAACCCATGTCCGATCTTATCCATCCAATTATCCTATGTCTGATTCTCCTTATTCTCTTCCTTCTTCAATTGAGTAGAAACTCAATCATCATATCTTAGTTCTAATATCTAATGTAACTTGATCTTATGTACCTCACTCTGATGGATGTCACTTTGATGTGCTCACTCTGATGGACTTTGTCTGATGAAACAACATCCATTAGAAGTTTCTCTGATGATTGAATTGAACCTAACTCTGATATAATTGTTTCGAATGTGAAATATATAGAAGTTTTAAAAAATAAAATTTGTTTTTAATAAATTAATTATTTTAATAAACATGTTTTTAGTAAAAATAAAAATTTTATTTAAGTATAATGTTCAGGATTATAAAATAATTTTACTCCATTATGATTTTTTGAAAATTTTACTATATTAAAATTTATTTAATAATTAATTAATTTTAAGATATAATAATATATTTTAAATTAATGAAGTTTTATTATAAGAATATTTTAAAATACTTATTTGATTATTATTTTTGGATAAATAAAATTATAAAAATAATTATATAAGTTATTTAAAGGGTAAATTAATTATAAAATTTTCAATTAGAATATAAATTTTAAATGAATTGAATATCTAATTTAAAATAAAAGGAAATTTTTTTTTATATATATGAATTTATAAACTAAAATATTTATATATATATATGAGTATTATTTTTAAATTACAAAAAATATGTAATAATTTTTTTTATTATAATTAGATTATTAATCCTATTATTATTCTTCAGACATGCAAAATTTTATATATATTATTTGTTTTAAAACAATATACTATTTTTATATTAAAGGTAAGAAAAAAGTAATTGTGTTAAATAAAGAGAAATCAATGGGATAAAAAGGGTACAATTGCATTATAAGGGTCTGTAAGGGTTGCTGCGCTCTCATCCAGGGGTGTCGACCAAGGTATATTCACAGGAGTCTAAGCAAGCAGGCTGAGCCGAGCGCCGGTGAGGATGAGTTCCAGAGAGGGAAGTCAGGAACTAGTGAGGAAGACCAAAGTTGTATCGGTATCCATAAAGGTTTCCATGGAAATTCTTTATTTGTGAATGAGGAAGAGAACCAGGTATAGGTTGGAGTTAATCGATCATTGCAGAAGGGGTTGGTCTCAGTTAGGGTTTTGATCTTAAGTGAGGAAGGATTTTGTTTATCGTCTTCATATATATATAAGATATGATTTTTATATTCAAATTTATCATATATCTTGGTTATTCACAACATTTTTGTCTTTTTAAATTCACTATATCATGTTCATCATTTTTGCAGACAACTGGATCTTGATGTTGATTTTTCTAATAGAAATTTTCATCGAATTGCGGGCGCCTTGCCTTTACTATTTTTATTATTTTTATTTTGGTATGTAGATATCCCTATTGTGGTAATATCATATTGATTATAGAAAATTTAATTTTTTTTCTCAGATCAATCATATTACCGTAAATATGTGATTTTTCTCTCTTTGAGCTTGCACTACAAGCTTAATTATGTCAACATTGTGTTGTTTATTTATGTGAATGAATAAATATATAATTTTATTGCCTAAATCAAGAGCACTAATATTTCCTGGAAGTATTGACTATGTATTTTTCATATATAATTATCCACTGATAGGTTTTTAATGTTATGTATATATATCTATATCATATCATAGTGGAGGTTAGGTTGTAAAAACCATTAGTGTGTAAATTCAACTGGGTAAACCAATTTACAGTCATGAGTTAATGTGAGAGTGTGTGTAGGTATATGGTAGTAGAATATCCACATCAAGTGTGGACCAATAAGAGAATCAATTTACTTATTTATTTTTAATAAATTATACAATTTATGTTTTATATTTATATTTAATGGAATTTATTTTAAATCAGCTTTTAATATTCTGGTTTTAGGATTTTTCTGGTTCTATTGTGTTGTTATATTTTAAGATAACCCTTATTAAGGGATATTTTTTATCAGAATTATTATTAAATTTAATTTATCTTAAATATGCTTCCTTTAATATTTTTATTTACCCTAGTTAAAATTTATGTCCCACTATTAATTTTATGAATACTTAATTTCTATTGATAGTAAGGGGCTAGATTTTTTATGTTTGAAAGGGAATATAAATTTTCCTATATATTTAATCATTAGATTGTTATTTATTTCAAAAATTAAAATGTTTTCCTCTTAAAATTATATTATGTCAGGTTGATAAAATTATATTGATTTTTATTGAAGTTTTACATAAGAAAAAATTAAAGATAATTTGTGAATTTCAAATTCTAGGTATATATTTCTAATTTTATGTTTATTTTATTTAACCATATATATATGAGTATAAATATATATATATATATATCAACATATTAAGAAATTAATACATTTTTTGAATGTAGAAGAAAAACATGTATGAATATGGGTTAAATTTCATATCACCAATCCTGTACAAAATTTTATTTACAATGTAATCATATATAGAAAGTTTGATTTAAAATCTAACTTTTGTAATTTTATGTGTATGTTTATGATTATTTAACTATTAATCATAGTTATCAAAAATTTACAACTAATTTAGTTTCATATGAATTTCTTAATAATTCAAAGTATCAATAAATAAAGTAATCCATAAATAATTTTATTTATGAATTATAAATAAGGTTATTTATTTTAATCATGGGATTCTCCAAAAACTAGTTTTAGAAACTCTCAAGAAAATGTTTATGAATTTTTATGAGATATTTTATTTTCTTTTAATGAAAAAAATTCCATTTATGTATTTTTGAAATATTTTGGGGAATTAATGAGAAAGGCATGTCCATTGTAAGTGTTTTCAAAAATTGGCACTAGTATAATGAATGTTATATTTTGTTATGGGGAGTGAACCCATAAGACTTAACATAACTTTGTTCTATATGATTTATGACTAGTGACCATATGGTATTTATTATGATATACCATGTATCATAATTAACCCATCAAAAATTATTATATTTTATGGATAATTCCCAATTATCTTTTCAAATATTATTACTTTTTGAAATAAATGTTTTCTGAATTTTATGGATTTCAATAATATAGAAATATAATTTTAAGTGTATATATATTTATGTTTATTTCAAGAAAAGATTTTTAAAATGATTATTAACATTTTAAAAAACCATTAGTAAGCAAAGTAAATTCTCACCCTAATTTTAAATCCATTTTTATAGAGGTTTAGTAGATTTATCAGTGTTTTATTTTTTTATGTGGAGGTAGTGCACTAAAA
The DNA here is from genome assembly GCA_963277665.1 of Viscum album. Lineage (NCBI taxonomy): Eukaryota > Viridiplantae > Streptophyta > Magnoliopsida > Santalales > Viscaceae > Viscum > Viscum album. The sequence continues at coordinate 1,330,491,233 of OY728145.1, forward strand.
TTTTTTCTATGTAATTAGTTTTATATTTTTTGTAATGTAATATTTGTATCAATTTATACAAAATCTATACTGGTAAATGTTCTTCAATTGAATAATATGTTATAAAATAATTCAGTTTTTTTATAAAAAAAATTACACTGCATGTTTTAACACCAACTCAAAGAAGTTGGGGTCTAGGGCCATACAATTGGTATCAGAGGAACAATATACTCATATTTGGAGATTGGATGTTTTCTTCTATGCACTCGAGTACAAGAGTCCTAGTTTTCTTAATTCTGAATAACGAAATTCATAATTTTCTGGAGTTTGACACACGAATTACGATTATAAAATTATTTTTGAATGGGGAAGAATGTGACATCCCAAAATGTTTAAAATATAAAATTCATATTTAATAAATTAATTATTTTAATAAAAATGTTTTTAATTAAAATAAAAATTTTATTTAAGTATAATGTTTAAGATTTTATAATAATGTTACTCAATTATTCTTTTGTGAAAACATTATCGTATTATAATTCTTTTAATAAATTATTAATTTAAAAAATAAGTTTTTATTTTAAATTGATGGTGTTTTTTTAAATGAATATTTTAATATACTTATTTTATTTTTTGGATAACTAAAATTGGGCAAATTCTTATAAAATTTATTTTAGAGCTAAAATAATTATTAAATTTTATAGTGGAATATAAATGTATAATGAAATTAACATATAATTTAATATTAAAGTAAATATTTATATATATATATAAGTGTGTGTGTGTGTGTGTGAATTTCAAAACTAATAACATTTAATATATATGAGTATTATTTTTAAATTATGAAATTTATGTAAAAAATATTATATTATAGATCAATTAATAATCAAATTATTATTTTTAATAATTACAAAATTATATATATATTAATATTTTTAAACCAATAAACTATTTTTATATTAAAAATAAGAGAAAATTAATTGTGTTAAAAAATAGAGAAATTGATGGGTTAAAAAGGGTATAATCGGGTTATAGAGTTCTGTAAGGTTGTTGCGCTTTCCTCTAGGGGAGTCAACTAGGGTGTCTTCATAGGATTCCGAGCGAGAAGGTTGGGCCAAGCGCCAGCAAGGCCAAGTGCTAAATAGGGAATTCATGCATTGTCTAGGAAGACCAAAGGAGGATCAGCTGCCATAGAGGACTCCATAGTAAGGCATTGGTCATGAATGAGGAAGAGAACCTAGTACAGGTGAGCGTTAATCAAGCATCCTTGAAGGGGTGGGTCTTGGTTAGGGTTTTGGACTTCTACGAAGTCGAATTTTGTTTAAATCTTTAAATCTATGAAAAATATGAGTTTTATATATGAATCTATTGTAGATGTTGGTTATGATCATCATTTTGGTCATTTTCAAATTCATTATCTCATATTCATCAGTTTTTGTGGAACACTGGATCTGGATATTGATTTCTCTAATATAATATTTTTTTCTAATTATTGACTCATTACCTTTACAATTTTTATTTTTTTTGTTTTGGTCCACAGATGTACTTTTACATGTAATGTCTAATTGATTATGTCAACTTTATTGTTCAAGTTTTTTCAAGGATCGATCCTATTAATGTAAATATGTGATTCACTATCTGCAAGCTTATATCACAAGCTTAATTATGTTAACATTTTTATGTTTCATTATGTGAATTAATAACTATATAATTTTAGTGTCTGTATCAAGAATGCTCAGTTTGCCTAGAAAGCATGAGTTTGTCTTTGTCCACTCTTCTGTTCCACTAATAAGTATTCAATGTTTGGTATGTATATTTATATCATTGTATAGTGTTGGTTAGGATATAAAATCCTTTAGTGCGTAAATTCAATTAGTTAAACCAATTTTCATTCCGGAGTGACTGTGAGAGTGTGTGTGGGTCTACAGAAGTAGAAGATCCTTCAAATGTCCAGACCAAGTAAGATATCAATTTACTTATTTATTTCTATTAAATTCTAAAATTTATGTTTTTTTAATATAAATGAATTTATTTTAAATCATGTTTGAATATTATGGTTTTCTGATTTTCCTAATTATATTATGTTGCCCTATTTTAAAATAACACTTAGTAAGGGATATGTTTTTATCAGAATTATGTTTACATTAAATTTATGTTAAATCTGTTTCCTTGAATATTTTTCTTTACCCTTTATAAAATTTATGTCCTGCTATTAATTTTATGTATACGTAATTTATATTGGTAGTAAGGGACTGAATTTATTATGGTTGAAAGGGAATATAATTTTTCGTATATCTCCAATCATTGGTTTGTTAGTTATTTCAAAAATAAACGTTTTTTCATTTAAAAATTATATGATTTAATTTTTATAACATTATATTTATTTTTACATATGTTTTAGGTAAGAATGAATTTAGGATAATATGTGAATTACAAATTCCATGTATATATTTCTTATTTTATGTTTATTTTATTTATGAATATATATATATATATATATATTATATTAATGTATATAAATATATATATATAGACATATTAACCAATTAATACATGTTTTGAATCCTAAATCAAAACATGTATGAATATGCATTATATTATATATCACCAATCTTGTAAAAAAATTATTTACTATATACTTCTAGATAGAATGTTGGATTTAAAATCATCCTTTTCTAATTTTACATGAATTTTTATGATTAATTAATTATTAACCTATGTAATCAGATATTTACAACTTCATTTGTTTTATATGAAGTTTTTATTCATTCATAGTATCAATTAAGCAAGTGATCCATCGATATTTTAATTTAAGAATTAAAAAAATGATAGTTATTTCCTGTGTGGGATTCTCTGAAAACTGGTTTTAGAAACTCTCAAGAAACTTTTAATGACATGTTATGAGAAATTTTATTTTATATTAATGAAAAAAAATCATGTATGTATTTTTAAAATTTTTTGTGCATGAATGAGAAAATAAGATCTATGTGAAGTGTTTTAAAAAATTGGGACTAGTATAATGAATGTTATGTTACGTTAGGTTAAGGGTAGTAAAACCATAAGACATAAGGGATTGTTATTCTATATGAGTTATGACTAGTGGCCTTATGGGTTTTATTATGGTCTGCCAAGTATCATATATAACAAATCAAAAATTATTATATTATATGGATAATTCCCAATGATCTTTTAAAGTATAATTATTTTATGAAATTAATTTTTTATAAATTATATGGATTTCAATGTATGTGAAATATAATTTGAAGTGTATATATATTTATGTTTATTTCAAGAAAATAATTTTAAAATATTTTATTAAAATACTTAAAACCCCTTACTGGGCATAGTAATTTTCCAATCTATCTTTTTAATTCATTTTTTTACAGTTTCGGTAGATTTATAAGGGTTGAATTTTTCTATGTGGATGTAGCGCATTGAAGATGTATTTCTATTTATTTAATTTTATTTTTGTTTTAATGTAATAGTTTTATCTAATTTTCCTAAACCAAGACTGGTAAAAGGATATCGATTGTATAATGTGTTGTGTAATTATTCAGATTCTTATACAAAAATATTTACATAGCATGTTTTAGCACCGGCTCTGGGATACTGGGGTCTAGGGATTTACAGTGTTGGAACTTCCTCAGCATCAGCATGAAAAAAAATCTTTCTTTGGAAACTTATTACTTAACAAATGAAATGTTAGAGCTCATGGTGAACGTTAAAAATTCAAGTTTCACCCATTGAACGAATTTCATGTGATCTCCTTTTAAAGGAACCCAAGAATAGTAAAGGCGGGAAAACCAATTTCACATTCCACTCAATGAAATTCATAAATTAAAAATTTCTCATTCAGTCAAGTATCTATCTTTGAATTCTTCAACTCTTCATAAAACATCGCAAAACCATCAAATCTTCACGACTTCATATCACTTCAATATTTCTTCACAAAATTTATTCTGATTCTGATCCCCCATTCATATTTCTTCATTATGATGAAGACATCAGATTATTCATTAGGTTTATCAATATCAAATAATCATATTTGAGAACCAAATGAATTCCCACTAAGATGATAACATATGATTTAATGATAAAAGTTCATTTTGATATCCAATTATAAACACTGAAATCCTTTTCATAAATATGATCTATATCAACTCTTAATCATCACATTTGAAAAATATTCAATTATATAGACCTTGTATTCCAATTCTTATTACCGTATCAGTGACAGTATATGTCTGATGGATCGATCTATCTCTTCCTCTGATGAATCATTTTCATATCCTTTCTGATAGTCGGAAACACTATTTAGAGATGATCAATACTTTTTTTTCTACTTCGATTGACCCAATTTTAGGGGAATAAAGTGTAACTTCTTATTTTTCTAGACCCAATTGAAATAAAATTCAATATTACACAACCATTATACCTATGATAAAAACATTTTATCTAATATTCGATGGATACAAACTATTTGTAAACTAAACTGGTTTCATAATCTATTATGATGGATCAGTACCATACATCATCTGATAGACCGGTGTTTGTAGCTTCAACTTTACCAACTTCATTATTTTCATAATTTTTATTCACATCAACTTATTTATTCTAAGATCTATATCATGATGCTTAGTGTTATGAAAACCATCATCTTTATAAATTCATATTTTGATCAACCTTCCTAGCCTACAGACAAATCTGCGTCCGGTGATCTCGCACTAATAGAATGAAACTGGAAAACATCATCTTTAGCAACTTCTTTCCACCAACTTCTACTTGTATCATCACATTCACATGACTTTGAATATGTTGATGATCAACATAGAATTTTTTGACTTAAAATTGAATTCATTCAAACACTAGAACATTTCCACATTATGATCAACTCTTTCATTCTGGAATGAACAAAAAAACACTTTCTTCTACTTGTATCATGAGTTCCTCAATACTTTGAATGAATTGTAGATTGTAATAGCATCATCTATCATAAAATGGAATTCATTTAGACTCCATAACACTCCCACATTATGATCATATCTTTCATTTTATACTCAATATGATTTCTAGTAGCTTATGAAATTCACTAAAAATCCCAATCTGATGGATCATAATCACTAAATCACACTGATGAACTGAGTCTGAGTCTTATTAGTGATTATGATTTTCAACTTTTAAAACAACCTTATTTTATATGGATTTACATGTCATGATATATTGAAAACAAAAACAACCAAAACACAACATGGTCCTTATAATATCTACATTTTTGTTTGTTGTCAATACCCAATTAAATACAGAACAATCACTTCTAAGAAATACCACTTGAAGTTCTCTTTACTATCCTTTTCTTATCTATGTATTATATTCTTCTCCACCAATTTCTTATCTCTCCCCATTATTGAAAATCAGATTCAAAGGGGATATCATGATTTGTTTCCCCCTTATTTACAAATGATCTCATGTCCAATGGTTAGAAATTTTCATTTTAGAATCTTGAAATTATTCTTCATAAAGAAATAAGCATCACATGAGTTTCTTAAAAAAAGTCTTTAACAAAACAACTCTAAGCCTTTGTGGGAAACTCCAGTGTAGAAAATAATAGTGTATAATCAAGTTTATCAATTTTTTCATAACACAACTTTCATGTAACACGTTTTCATGTTTCATTTGACATTATCATTTCTAGTTAAATCATGAAAATATTATTTTAAGATAAAAGTAACCTTGACCCATCTAAACAAACAAATCATAAATTTCAAGTGTATAAATACAACTTCCAAAAAAGATATTTTGTAACTAAAACATTTTCTTTTTAAAGAAATGTAATAGACTCATATATCATCTTTTCTTACTTAAACTCTATTAATTACCTATAAGTTAGTATAAATAAAAATATTTTGGGAATAAGGAGGAACCTTGGTATGTTTTTAGAAGCGTATTTGGGGTTAAGATTAATCTATCAGTCTTTACTTTTTATCTTTCTTCTTCTATTTTTTATTTCATGCAATTTCGCCCTTAAGTTCATCCTTCTCATATTTTGTAACAAGTTTATTTTGATCAGTATATTCATGTTATAAAGATTTAAACATATTTTCTTCTTTAGTAATATTTATTGTTATAGTGATTTTGTAACAACTATTTCAAGACTTTCTCTTGTTCTGATATGATAGTCAAAAAACTTTGAGTAACATGCCCTTCTTTCCCACTTCTTTTTATTCTTTTCTAAATTTTCAAACCAAAACCCACAGATATATTTTTTTCAAATTTTCCTATATTATTAGAAATATTTTTCTTACCCATTTCTTCACCTAATATTTTTTCTTCTGATAAAATTCTAGAAATGTTATCTTATTCTATCCATATAGCTAAGCACTATTTCTTTTTGGACTCATCATGTTTTCGCTACTTTCTTAACATACTTAGATTTCTTCTTCTTTTGAGTTCCCTCTTTATATTCCTTGTACCTTTTAGGAACATTTGATATCATTTTCTCATCAAATCTCCCCCTTGATTCGTACCTAATTATTTTTAGAGACCTGTTATACCATCATGAATATTTTATGTGTTCAAAAACTCCACAACCCCAATAGTGACCTCCATAAAATCATTTTTGGGTATGAGAGTGATTTTTTTATGAAAATTATTTTTTTTTGTTTTTTATACAAATCGTGGACCAATTCTCTTAGTAGGATACTTCCCTAATAAATTATTATCTTTCTTGATGAAATTGTTTTCTTACAAACCTTCTTTTTTAAGTATTTATTTCACCTTATTTAAAGGTTTCTCCTTTAACATCAACTTCCTTGGCATAGTTTTTTATCATCTTTATTATATCACTTTTTTTTATACGAATCATTGATTGGGTATCTAACAGCTCCCCTTATTTATCATCAATAATAAATTTCATAACATCTATCATATTTTTATATTTCACTATCTTCAACTTGTTCTTCCTACATTCTTCAATGAGTTTGGATTGTTTCATGTTGAGGTTCTCATTACCATTTGATCTTCCTTCATAACATTTCAGAATTATTTAAAGCCCACCAATCTTCAAAATTACAAAATTTAAGATTTTTACTTTTCTATTTTCCCTTATTGTATTTCTTAGAATGAAGGTAAATAATTATATTGAAATCTTCATATTTTTAATCTTCTTATGAATCATTTGATTCTTATTTTACTTCTTTATCACTATTTGTTTCTTTTAAAAAATCTTTGAATGGCATATCACTGTTATGATTTTCCTTGAAATTAAGAGATTTTATTATTTATAATGCCACAAGAATATTCCGATGTTCATGTAAGGATAAATATTCATGATATTCTATGCCTAAAACATTGGAATCAAATCTATCTAGATATTTTTACAAAAAATTTCCAAAATTATAAAATCTTCCAGTTTCTCACCAAAAATTTGGATTTTACTTACAATCTCATTTAACCTTGTAAATTAAATATCAATAATATCACCATAAGTCATTTAAAAATCCTCAAATATGTTTTTATATATTTTTAACATGTAATTATTAACATTATCATTCCCTTCATAGATACTTCAAAAATTATCCCGCATTTTATTAGTTGTTGGAAACCCCATAATATTTTCATAAAAATAATCAATTAAATCCATCAACAAAGTATTTTGATGTTTTCCATAAACATTAATACTTCTATTATCAGTAGTTTTAATATAGGATTTATTTATATGAGGAAATACCTCTATTTTTACATCTCTAAGTTCAAGGACATGTGAAAGAAGATAAGGAAACATCCTATTTTCCAAATTGTGATAGTTCTTGACATTAAAAACTGGAACACCCCTAATTTTTACATAATTAAAATTCTAAATTACATAGATGGATCTTCCAGAGGGAACCAAGGATCTGATGCAAAATGTTTTTCCCAAATAGTATCAAGACCACTAAGGTGGGGGTGAATCAGTGGTTCTTATTTATTTTAAAATAATTTTTTTCTTGTAATCTTTAGTAAACATTCTTAAGCACTAAAACCTATTAATTTTTATATCCTCTCAAATAATATTTTTCAACCACACATTTCATATTAAAAAAATATAATGAGATGGTATCCCATTATATTTATATGGATGGCTAGAAATTCATACTCCTTTCCATGTTAGGTAGTCCCACCAACATGGATTGTTTTACTATCTTCTTTCTGAAATACAATGTAACAACTAGTGAGAAATTCTAAAATCATTGTAGAAACTTTCCTGTTATAGTTGGTTATACCCCACCCCCCCCCACAAACTATCCATTTCAGTATTCAATTCCCAGAGCTAGTTATACACCCCAGAAAAACAATCAAGACTTTTCAAGAATTGGTAAGTATCTACAGTTACAAGATTCACTTTTCTTCTTATTTTCTAATACACTTTAGAAAGTATTCAATTTTTCAAAAAGATGAATCAAAATTTAAGTGCAAAAAAACATTATTAATTTCCAAAATTCTTTAAGAAACTGTTTGGTATTGAAATATTATCTAGATACATTTTCTGAAAAACATCCTCAATAAAGTTCAGTCTGATCTGCCTCAGTCAGACCATTGTATAATGGTCTCCATCCAATTGTACTCGATCTTATTCTACTTATTCTCTTAAAAATTCTATTGAGTAGAAATTCAATTAGAAACTCATAGTTACTATTTATAATGGAACATGGTTTTATGTACCTCTCTCTAATGTATGTTACTCGGATGGGCTCACACTGATGGAATTTCTCTGATGAAGCATCGTCGATTGGGACTTGTTCTGATGATGGGATTGAACCTCACTTAGATGGACTAATTAAAATGTAATTTCCTCAAACATAAACCTGAAAAATAATTAATTTGTAATATTAATACATAAAAAACAAATTTCATATCTCTCATAACATGTTAACAAGTCACGTTTCACCCATTATACAAATGTCATGTGCTCTCCTTTTATAGTCACCTAAAAATAGTAAAGGAAAGAAAACAAATTTCACTTCCCAATCAATTAAATTAATAATTCATGAATTTATAATTCATTTATGCATTTTTATTTGACTTCTTCAACTCTGTATAAAAAATCTCAAAACATCTCAAATCTTTAAGACTTTAGCTCACTTCATACTTTCTTTACAAAATTTTGTCTGATTCTGATTCTGTATTATAATTTCTTCATTATGATGAAGACATTAGATTATTCAGTAAACTTCATGTTACCAAATTATCATATATTAAAACCAAATTATTTCTCATTATGATTAAACCATATGAGACACATAATACGGAACACCAAGATAACATCTTGTAAACACAGAAATTATTTTCATACATATGCTCCATATCAACTCTTAATCACTAGATCTAAAATATACTCAATTACTTAAACTAATGATTCCATGTATGATTACTATATCAATGTCTTCATATGTTTAATTTATTTTTCTATGTCTTACTCTGATTAATTAGTGTCACATCTAGTCCGATAGTCAGCCCCACTATTAAGTGGTGATCAATACTTTTGTTCTTCTTCTATCGACCCAATTATAGGAGAATAAAGTATAAATTCTTGTTCTCCAACCCCAATTGTAATATAATTCAATATTCCACAACCACTTAAACTCTAATAAATACTCTACATCTGATATTCATAGGATCCCAACTATTTGAAAACTGAATCGGTGTCATAATCCATTATGATGGATCAGTGGCATCCCGCGTCCGATGGACCTCTGTCAACAACTTCAACTTCAGAAACATCCCTCCTTTTATTATTGTGATTCACATAAACTTATTTATTATAAAATCTATACCATGAAGCTTATTGGTCTAGCTAAGAATGATTATATTTATAAATTTATATTCTGATCAACCTTCATAGCCTTCAAACAGATATTCATATGGTCATCTCACACTAATTGACTAAGACTGTAACAAGTTTCCTTCAACCATTGTTTTCTTTAAGTTAGAATTCAAAATGAATTTCAATACATTTAAGATTGGAATTTAATTTTATGACTTAACATTAGAGTCATTTAGAATACATAACACTTCAACATTATGATCACCTCTTTCATTCCAAACTCAATAAAAACACCAGAATCTTATTGTATCATGACTTCCAAATGACTTTGAATACATTGATGATCAAAATAGCGTTGTCTGACATAACATCAAAGTCATTCATAACCTAAAATACTTCCTCATTATGATCACCTCTTTCATTCAAGATTCATTACGATTTTTAACATATTCTAACTTTATATCTAAATCGTAATCTGATAGATCATATTCAATGACTCATGCCAAGGTATAAGTCTTAGTACGATGAGTGGTTCCGATTATAAATTTTTTTAACACCGTAATTTTATCTGGATTTCCATGTCTTTATCTATTAAATAAAAATAAACCAAAACACAACTTGGGACTTACATTCTGCTCCTTTATTTTTTCAAATGGATTTTTCATATTTTTAGACCCCACTCTCTTCAAGAAAACTTCATCAAATGATAATTTTATTATGAAAATTTATTTTTAAGATGTGATTTTACTTTTATAAATAAAATATTGTGTTATGAATTTGAAAAATTCATTTAAAAATAATTTTAAATTAGTGTGATGGGTGAGTTAAAAAAATTATTTTTTTTATAAAACTATCAAATAGACTTTAGAAATGTATTTAATCAATGTAAGCACATAAATAATTTACTAAAAATTTTTATTCCTAAAAATAGTAAGACATACTCAAATCCTATGAGTTATAACATAAAACCTGACTTGGATGAAGAAAAATATTTATTTGAAAACAAGTTGTATAGATAAATAAATAGTATTTTAATATATATATATATATATATATATATATTCAAGAAGATCAGAAATCATATTTTTAGTATACCTTTGTGAATCGTTTTAGTAAAATCCTAAAAAATATCATTTGGTAGGTTCCAAACGTATTTTGGGGTATTTAAAAGAGTAAGTATCTCTTTATTTGATTTTTCAAAGAAACCATTAATTGTGATTTAACTTCCTATTCATATTTAGATTTTGGAGGTTGTAGGTTAGATACGATGACAACCAAAGGGTCCAACCATTTTCAAGTAAAATAAATAGTTACATGGTCACCTAATAATCAAATTTATTTTGAAATTTCAAGTGCCAATGATGAATATATTACATCTAGAAGTTGTTGTGCATAAGTGTTATGGTTGAAACGTACCCTAATGTATTTTTTATTCAATTTTAATCATGTAACAATTTAATGTGATATAATAGTTCTATGAACATTTCTAAAAATCTAATAAGTCATTCTAGAACTAATTACATTGATATCAAGAATCATTTCTTAATAGATCATGAAAAAAAAGGTAATATCTCATTAGAATTAATTTGTATAGAGAATATATTACAATATATTTATACTAATACATTTTCTACTAATCAATTTTATTTTAATAAATTCATATCTGGTTTGTTTTATTCTAAGTGATTTCTTTTTTAATTTAATATTTTATTAATTTTTACATCGAACCCATTTTTTTAGATTTTATTATGTTTATTTATTCATTTATATTATTTATCAGTGGGTTATAAAGTGAAAATTTCATTCTCTTTCATCACTCTAGTGGTGACCTTCTATATACCTCAAAGGCAGTGTAATTTAGTTTATCATGTGTAAAAATCAACCCTTTCTAAACCTCAAAATTTTTTCCCTGTCCTAAAACCCTTTTTACCTAAAACAATTTATCATTAATTTTATTCCACATTCATGGTAAATACTAATAGAACATATAGTTATCCTATGATTATTTTAAATATATCATATGTTTCATGAAAAAGTTTTAGTTGAAAAGAAATCAATTTCAATTTTTTTACCAAACTGATATGATTTCAATGAAATTCATGAACTTCCAAAGAAGTGAGTTCAAATTTGATTAAAAAAACACCAATTGAACCATTTAGAAGAAATTCCAAGATTTCTACCTATTAGAGACTTTCTATTTTGGAAAAAATGAATAATTTTTAACTTTGATGGTTAATGAGATAATGATTTTAATGTATTCAGTCGAAATGGATAAAATATTCCTCTAACTACATAACTGAAGCTATGAGTATAGTTCCAATATTGTTATGATTTATGAATTCATCCCTCTAGTGATTATAAAATATTTTTCAGGAGCTCCTAATTCTAAAACGAAATATGTTGAATATCTTGAGCTCAACCAAAATTTTCTAATAAAGTTTTTACACTCAATGGTTCCCTAGAGGAATGGAAAGATTGAAAAGATTTTATTTCAGGATGTCCTCTATTATATATATTTCTAATAGAGAAGTGATTTAATCTCTATAAAGAACCATGTTTCCCCATATTCAGAATTTGAGAAGAAATTTAATTTTTTTCCTTCAAAGTTATCATAAGGGGTAAAAATTTTATTTTCCCTATGAATATTATCCTAGATAATATTTTAGACCTCTCTTTTGGTCCCAAATTAGTGTTTTTAAACTAAGACATGAGTTTTGATGAATTATGAGCTTTTCTATTTTCATTTGAATATTTAATATTTAATTAATTAAATATTAAATTACCTTTGAAAGTTCATGTGGAGATATATTTTAAACAGAGCATCGGATTGGGATTTTTACTCTATAGTTGATTCCATAATGGGTGGTTTTTCTTAGTTGAGGTATAAACTCACTTTGGGTTTCAAGTATGAGACATGTGTTTTGAATGGGTAATTATTTAATTAATTAAAAGACCCCCTCCGATTTGTTCTTCCCATGCATCAAAGGAGGAAGGGGAGGGCTTCTCCCTTGTACCTGATGGAAGAATCAAGTAGGGAGGGGAAAGTGATTCCCTCAGACTCTTTCCATGGTGGAGATCAATATCATATCGAGGTGTAGTAGTTTCCCAGAGCAGATCCAGGCCTAAAGCATTTCTATTTTCACTATAAGGTAATTAGTTTTAGTTTTTTATTCCCTAATCCCAATATATAAGTATTTTTCATGTTTTATATCCCAATTATGACTATCGAGAAACCCCCTATGGGGGTCGGCCTAGGTTTAATATCGGAAAACATGGGATTCTGGAGGAGAATAGGGTTTTCTAAATTGGAAATCCCAATCACATGGTGTTTATTCCAAGAAAACATGTCACGTTTTCATCTGGTTTGGGAAAAAAGCCTTTTTAAATATAAAATCAATGTATTTAGAATAAATTTCATGTAGTGGGGATCGGCATGTGTTTGGGTATATAGACAAAAAAACCAATGTAGGGGAATTTGTCCAAGTAGACTACACTACCAGACCACGTGTGGGACAAATGTTGTGTATAAGTACATGTCTACACCAAAACACATTTCCATACCATGTGCGGTACATAGTAAAATACCCCATTAGGGTAAATTATGTGTACATTTTTTATAGATTATATACTTGGTTTTTACCCACCAAGTCTGAATGGAGTATACTCCGAAGTGGAACATTAAGAGTTCATATTGTGTACCATGGTAAACACATAGTGTACTTATCCCTTACTACCCTTTTGATGGGTTTCATGTCTTCCACCCCAAAGACAAAATTATACACAATATGATTCAATTTTAGTGTTTTTATTTATAACATGATGGTGGAGCCCTTGGGATGTTTTGAGGACTTCTAAGAGGTGGTTTTTAAAGGATAAAATATGATAGAAAGTTTTCCTCCATAAAGGGAGTTCATATGTCTCATAATAGTGATACATTATATGTGTCCTAGGAGTTGGTCATGATAATTTTTAGAGGGACTAGAATTATTCTATTGAATACCTAGATAACTGTTGGAATTGGATTGTCCATGGTTTGTGGAACTAAGTTACGACTCAAGGTGGTGGATAGGTTGGATGTATGGGCTATCCTAGGGTGACTTAAAAAGGAGTTGGACTTAAAGAAATATCTCTTACATGGATTTTTTCCATTTATGGGATTTGATTCCATAAGATGGTATATGATGGGTGGTTGGATGTGTGATCACTAAGAGATGGGTGTTGGATTGAGAAACTAGATGTTACCAATGATTGTGATAGGGACATATCTACATATGTTCTAATATATAGGATCCAAAGAGGGGTTCCTATTCTTGAGTCCCAAATCTGAGTATAAAAATAGGTATTCCTCCATTTATAAATTAACTAGAGAGACAAGCATTTTTTGAATTGATAGACCGGCCTTGAGTGGGTACATGAGTTTTGGTAATTTTGGTTATGGGTGCTCCCTAGGGACCAAAATTGATGTTATAAACTTATGAAGATGAGATATTATGATGGGGTTGTGCATTCATTCATCCCTTGATATTTTATCTATTATTTTTGGTATAAAATAGGGAAGTTTTGATATAGTTAGCCTTCCATGTTTTGGAGCCTTATTTAAATTATATAGTTTTTCATCACTGAGAGGGTTAGACATGATGTTTCATGAATATTTATTTTGTTTTATAACATGATACTTCACATCTGATGTTTAGAGAGTATAAGTGAGGTTACATAGATATGGTTCTTCAAATCTGAAATGATTCTCCAAATTTGAGGTTGATAGTTTTGGACATGATTTTCCACATGCATGGTTTCATATGTCTGACATGATTCTCCAAATTGGTAGTTGGGTAGGTTGGACATTATTATTCACATCAATGGGATATATTATTCAATATGATGTTCCATATTAGTCTCGATTTTTATTTATGGATTTAAAGTTGGATGGGGTTCCAATAACATTGATTTTTTTATAATTATGATGGTGTATATGACTATCCCCATATGTGATTAAGATGTGGAACCGAGACTCCAAGAATGAGTAGTATAATTTATGAATAAAATGTCAAATAGAAGATCTATAGAATGATAGTATATTATATGTTTTATCTTCTGCGGTGACACTCTGGGTAGAAATAGCATACTATATTTTAATTCGATATATGAATGAGGATCCTCATCTTTAGGCTAGTACCAAATGGACTTTCTATCAATCAACATTTTTAATGTATAGTTAGGTTATAAGATTATTCTTCATGTAATATAATTTATGAAATATGGTATTGATTTAGGACGAGTGTGAAAAGGTATGAAGAATGAGATAACAAATGGATTCATGAGGAAATGGTAGAGGATACCTTTGATCAGGATCTTGAATGAATGGATATCCATGGGATGAGTTCCCATTCTTAAATTAATTGGTTAGGGCTTCCAAGGATGTGGTGTCCATATGTCATTTGGAATGAAAAATCTTATACATGTACTAAAAAAACCTAAAACTATCCAAGAAATGTATGGTTGATTGGATTCATGGACCCAGTGATCGATGATGGTTTTATGTTTATTTATTTTAGTAATTTTTTTATTGGTTGAGCATATTCCATAAGCATACACTTCTGGAAGTGGTTTATAGGTTCACTGAAGGGGTTTCCCTACTAATATTTATTTATCACCCCTAATATGTGCACCTCAATGTGTATTCAAACCTTATGTATTCATTCATGTAGATAATAGATACATGATGGATTCAGATAAGGCCAAGGATTTCTTGACTGAGTGTGTTTCTTGTGTGGAGTTTGTTGATCGAATTGTATTATAGAGGAAGGGTACTAGAGACTGAGTATGTGATAAGGATTGAGGTTGGCAGTTGATCCTGACGAATTTAATTTCTAGTTTTTTGTTTTGTGTATGTGATCAACCCACTAAGTGATTTATGTTGTATGTATGGTATGGTTTTGCAAGCCATTATTTTATTTAATTTTATTAAAACATGCTTTTTTAGTTCATTTATTCATTTAATATACTCTTATGTGTATAATTTTTAGTTATTTAATTCTAATTTTGAACTTTGATATGAGCATACAGTATCCTCATAGTTACATCTTAATGCCCAGGTAATAGTTGACAGCCTCTTTCCTATGAGGAGATGTGCTTTAATTCTTGTGGAAAATCGGATTGAGGCACCCGTTTAGTGGAATCAGGATCGGGACATTACGATGTGGAATTAGAGTCATTAATTTCCAATATATTACTATTTGTGATTTGATAGACTTGAGATACAGGAATGTTTCAGAGCCTGTGATGGATATTGGAATGGTGCATCGTGAACACCTATTTTGATATGAATCCTAGGTTACTAGTGAATGGGATCGATTTTCTTAGTATTTTATGTTATGATTGTATATGATTTTCAAATTGGTTGATGCACATGTGGTTTGGATTCGATGATTTTTTATGGATTTGGGTCTCTTATACTGTTTCCAAGAAACATAATATTTAATTGTGAGTATTGGCCTACATAAGTGAGAAGCATCTCATATATCATGTTAGTCATGTATGATCAACATATTATAAGCCTCCTAGAGTTTGATTTGTCTTACAAAAAACTATTAGTTATTTAAGGTATCAAAAACTTCTCTTATGAAATTTTCTCATATAAGTACATGATGGAATTCTAAATATATGGGTTGTATCGTATATGGGTCAAATATGATATCATGTTATATGGATATTGGGTGACACACTTTATAGTGAGGATACTAATGCGGTCCTATGCACAATGGGTGTAATAACCCTAATCATTCGAAATGGTATGGGTATTTAACCATTGGACCCTTATGGTTTGTTTTCAACTAAGGTTGGTTATGTGGAATCATCATCTAAAGAGTAGTATGGTGTATATGTGATCATAGTGGATTGATGCCTTTGTCATGGGTGTTTGGTTTATACGATGATGTTCTTTTTTATGAGACCCTATAGATGGATGTTTTGAAATATTGATATCATGTAATATTGTGATGGAAGACTGTTTGATGCCCTGTGAGTTCTGGCCTTCTATGAGTTAGAGTGCATATAGGTGGATTTTCTTTATGGGGTTTTATAAGACATTTGTGGTGGATCCAGGTGGGATTTTCTAGTGACCTCATTAATATCACTTTAGTTTAGAGATTTAGTACATTTGGGATGTCAATTGTTACCCATGAGTGGGTTCGGACAAGTTCTGTGTGATTTTAGGGGTGAGGAAAATATGGATGATTTATACATTTGGAAATAGATCACAAAGGATCCATTTGAGTATGGGTATTTGGTATATCAAATTCCATATTTCGAGAGGTATAACTTGTGTGATAGTGATTTAAACTTGTGGTTTTCTTCAAGAGGGGAAGGATTGTTTAGATTCATATCCCAAAAAATGGTTTCACCGTAGGGTTGTGCCTGATGGTTATGAGTTGGAATGGGAGTATAATAGGTGTTATGGTTTTTTGATAGAACATATGAGATAAGTTTTTGTGATGTGTGAATTGTTGGAGTTGGAATGGGTGTTTTTCTCTAGGTTCTACAGAACAAAAACACCCATGATGATTCAATTAAGTAGATAGCTAGGAATAGGGTGGGAATGGTTTTACATGTTATGGGATGCTTATGAGAATGGTGACCTGAGGACCTTGAGATATAACTCTGATGTTTCAAGAATGGATGAGTTTTTAGTGATATTCGTCAATGAAAACACAGTGTATCCCATTCAAGATATGATTATGCAAAATATCTTTCCATCATTATAATACACTAAGAGATCGTCAATTGTATTCAATGTTATCTAACTGCATTGTCATGACACATAAAATTGATAATTCTTATAATGTTTATTTACAACATAGAAAAGACCCAAGGACATTTCCTAAGGGGTATTTTTGGTTTAAAGTGAGTATCTTTAATAAAAGGGGGAAATGAAGGGGTGTTTTTAATAAAGTTTTAAAAATAAAATGACTTAATTTAAAGAGATTAATAGTTTACAAACAAGTGGATTTTATAAAATATATGATATGTATGTGACCACCACTAAGTTACTACACAACATGAAAAGTTCGTTGTTCTTAATTTATTATTATGTTTGTGGTGTAATCCTTTGGTTAAGGGTTGACTAGGATCATAGTCACCCAAAAGCCTCTAAAATTATGCACATCGGACTAAATCATTCCATTAAAATCATGTAGTAATGTTCCCTACTATTATAATTCTATATAGGTTTTTGTGGAACATTGAAATCATAAATTTCTAGAAAATAAGAGGATTATTATGGTTTATAATTATAATAACACAAGTCACACAAATAAAACTACACAATGAACGATTATTAAATAAAAATTACTTCATTTAAATGAATCAAAACATGTTAAGATACATATAAAAGAATAATTCGAAACCACAATATACCCCAAACCGTTATAGAATTATATAGTGACCCGGATTTCTCATACATGTATATTATATCTTTTTTGATTCATATTAAATATATTACACAAACACAAGCCTAATGACCATAACAGTTTAGTGTCTTTGGATACTAGGTACACAATCTTCTAACATGTTAAATGTTAATCAATGTCTCCCCTAAAGATAAGACCCTTTATTACTCCTACATGAAACCATTTTCTATAACCTGGGGTAATAAAACAGAAGAAGGGTTGATCTCAAATGATTAGTATGTGTAATCAAGGTAGATACATAAGAATAATATGATCATAAGGGTTTGAGAACATGAGAATAACATTTGAAAACCAGGTACTACATATTAAATATCAGAATCTTGAATCATGGCATAATGATTTGAAATTCATTAGACATGAATCATAAGGAAATTATAGAACATTAGCCATGAGATCATAACATTGTCATAAGAAATGGAATTATTGTATACACATAAGAATAGAAAAACATTTCCATATCAGTCAAGGGACACTTACAAGGCTATCATATTAGAATGTGTTCAATACCTAGACCATCATAGAAGAAAAATTCCCTTACTGGGTCAGGTTCACTACCGATTCCAGCCCTATCTCACTAAAAGGGGTTTACTCCTCATTTCAGTCATATCTTATATAACTAAGTTCACTCCTCATTCTAGCCTAATCTTATTGAACTGATTTCACTCACTATTCTAGAAATGTTTTACTAAACTGGGTTCACTCCCCATTCCATTCTTATCTATCTCCTGAGATATAAATCTTTACCTTATATAGCAGAGGGAGATATTAGTCCCACCCATGAGATAATGAAAATAATACACATGTATTCCAAAATATCGTAAAAATTTTATTATATCATAACCCAAGAAATAAAATGGGATTCATAAAAATCTCATCATATCATAACCTTTGGTAATGATATATGTTTCATAACCATTTCATCATTTAATAATGGAAAAACCATAAAAAAATAATCAGGATTCGTAGTAATTTTATCATTGTATTACTCATGGAAGATATAGATGTGTCATAAATATCTTCTCATAATAAACCATTCATATAATATATAATAATGGTATCTTTGGTTCATACCCCTAGTAAATCAAAGTTAACCTCAACATATGTTATCTTATATAGAAAATAATTTTGAAATATTACATGGAAAATTTCTTGAGGAAAATAGACTACCAATAAAAATAAACTTTTGAAACATAAATAATTTATAAAATACTTTTCAATAAAAATATCCTTGAAAAGGAATATTTCGGGATAATTTTAAAAAAATTATGAGGATAATATCCTTTCCATTTTGAAAACAATTTTTTTTAAAAAAAACCAAATACTTTTCTTTGAAAATTAACTTGAAAACTTCTGAAGGAATTTTTAATGATCATTTAAAACATTTATTGAGGAAAATAGGTTTTATTTGAAAATTAATTTTTAAACAATAAAAAAAATTTTGAAAAAAATTTATTTGAAAATAACCTTTAAGACCTATAAATGAATATTTTAAGATAATAATAGTCATATTTTTGGAAAATTCAGGTCTTGTCATACTCATAAAAACAAAGATTTTTTTCACATTTCATTAAAATACAAACATACATTATTTTGGAAATGATATGAAGATTCATTTCAAAATAATTAAAAGAAAAACATGTATGAAAATTTATTTCGAAAAATTATGGGATTTTAGTAAAAAAAATTAAAATATTTTTTGAAAACAAGGTTTGTAGTAAAACAGATTTTCAACGAAAAATATGATTTTTCATAATAACATTTTTTGAGCTCTTTAGAAGATAAAGAGATAAAATTGAAGGGAAAACATGTATTATCATGGTATAAATAGAGGATAATAAAATTAATGAGATTATTTAGATATGTATAATAATAGTTTACCATGTAGAAAAAAATCATAAAAAATCCTGATAAATGACGAGATTGTAACATTAAATAATTACCACTATGTGACATTGAAATGTAATCCCAATAAATGAATAAAATTAAATTAATCTTAAAATATAATTAGTATAATTAAATTAATTATATTAAATTTAAAATGTAATTTATATAAACCTCATAAAATAATATAGCTTCATAACATAACATATGTCTCATAGAAGGAAAATTAAGACAAAAATCCCTTATTGATTTGTTAACTTCTGAACCATAAACCCCATGAAATGGATATCCTAAAATGGATATGTAAACCAAAATATTTTTCACGATAATAATCATAATATAAATTCATGTTCATTATATATTCCACATAAAAGGAATGGGATGGGAATATTACTTGAGTCTCATGGAAGTAAAATGTGATATGTATTTTCCTAACTTTAAGTCTTGAATCTTGTCGTACACGCTCAAAATTCTTATATAATAAATATATGTTTATTATAAATATATGTTTATTATAAATATATTAAATAACCATATTCATATATATAATACTATTTATTATTTTCCTATGACCTTTTATTACATTTTTATTAACAATTCCAATTTAATGTCACATTTCAGGCAATAGCCTCTTTGTTTTTCGTGTATGTTTTTATTTTTTATTTTTTTGTGCTCATAATTTCATCATGTTTGAATAGTAGATAGTATTTAAATAATTATATAAATATCATATATATTAACTATAATTAATATTTATTTTAAACCATAAAATTTAGTGATAGAAAGTGAAATACACTATTTATGGAGACGGTAGGTCATACGTATGGATGAACGATGTTTCCATTTACCTTTTGGGTTGAAAGACAGAAAATTGGGTAATGTATTATCATTATAGAATACTTTAAATTAAAATATATATTATATTCTCATTAATAATATCCTTAATACATTCCATGTAAAATTTGAATGAATCGCATCGCTTCGTGAGGTAGTAGTCCACCATACACACGAATAAAATTTTCATATTCCCAAAAAATGGAGAGTATGAAATTATGTGTGATATAATAATAATAAACTAATAATAAAATAAAAAATATAATATATATCATATATAAATAATAAATCTATCATCACTTCCAATGGTGAGATACATTAATGGAAAAAGGAATGGCATCAATTTGCGAGGTGGTAGTCTATCGTACACATGAATGATGATTTTGTAACCCGTTTGATGAAATTATAGATGGTTGTGGGTCATTACATAAATATAAAAATACATCATTATATGGAATATAATGTTCTTATTATATAATAATGATATAATAATTTAAGTGGTTAGAGGAATAAATAAAACAAAAAAGTTCATTGATGAACGTTGCCTCTTCTTCTTGTATCCTCCATAGGTTTGCACTAAAACCCTCCATTGGTTGGATAAAAATACAAAATAGGGTTTCTTGGATGAGGGTAAATATGATTTTAAGTTATTGGGTATGTTATTGTCTTATGTAAATATGTGATAAGGTGTTAATAAGAAATGAGAGGTGGTAACCATATATAAGTGTCAAAGAGGACACAATTGGGAATTTTGAAAATAATTGAGTGCTCCCATGTTTTTGACATGGAAAAATGATAAAAAAATAGATGAAAATAGAAACTTAGACCTTATAATTCCTAAATATATCCAAAAAATATTTTTTATACGTTTTTATTATTAAATATTATGCTTATCATTTTAGTTTAACCTTCCATTAAACTCATTTTTAACTTAACCGCAGTAATTAATTTTTTCCACATTCAATATTCATTTTGGTCAAAAATTTAGTTAAAATTGTAAGAAATTATATTTTTTTCTATTCCAAATTTGAAATCAATTTTTCCAAATTCCATTCACATAAGAGAAAAATAATAATTTAAAATTAATCTCCCATATGTAATGAGAAGGTGGGTTTTAAAAGAAAAGAAATGATGAAATGTTTACAAAATGTTTATATCCAATTTCAATATTAATTTGAAAAAAAAATTCCAAATTTGAATTAATAGATATTTTTTTTAACTAATTATACATTAAAACCAATTTAAAATATAATTTTAATTTATAACTAAATTAAATGAAAATTCAGTTTTCAATTAAAATTCATTATTTTTCACTTTTCATCAAAAAATGAAGCTTTTTAGAAAATTTCATGAAATTTCCCTAAAGTAATTTTTGATATTCTGATTTTAAAAATGATTCTTATTCATTAAAATTCATTTTATATAATTTTTACGAATTTTTTTTTAAAATAATTGCGCTATAAAATTGAACCAAAACTAATTTTTTACAAAAATACATGTTTATGTATAAAATTGGATTTATTCTTATATCTTTTCAAAATAATATAATATACAGTTTAAATATTTTATTTAATATATATTATATATATATTTCATTAAAAATCACTAAAAGTAGTTGGTTTTTTTATTGAGGTAGAACACATTTTTTTCAAAAAAAAAATAGTTTATTAGAAAAAGGTTTCCTTTATTTTTGAATTGATTTTAGTTTTATTTATAATTAATTGGTCGAAAAATATTTCATTATATATTCATTTATTTTCCATATTTTTATAATTTATTTAATCATATTCGTACCTTCTATTCCAATGGCTATGTGATAACTATCAAATTAAATAATAATAATTTAATTGTATTACAAGTTTCATTTAAACATATTATTGTGTGTAATATAATCTAATCATAGTTTTAATTATAACAAAATCCAAAATCAGAGTTTCATGTAACTTAAATATGTAAATGAAAAAATTTATTTGAAAAAATAATTTCAAACAATATTAGTGTGTTACATTCTACCCCCCTTAAAATTAATTTCTCCCTCAATATTCATCTTGGCCTTCAAAGGTATAACATTTGAATATTCCATCATAGAAACCCACATCAAACAAATGAATAATAAAAATTCCCTTAAAATGGGAAATATGGAATCATTAAGGTTACCTAATTTAACTCATAACAGGGTTTCAACATAGGAGAACATAGGTGGAAATTGAATATTTGGACATGGAATAAAAGCATAAATAATTATAGAGTGTAATATACATAATCGATCATGATAAAGTGGGTGATACATATAATTTTAATGAGCAAAAAATCATAAACTAAAGAGGCATGAAAAGGTCATTTATATCATCAGAAATGATGACAATATGACAAGATTTTATTCCAAGAACATTTTCCTAAAGTTGAATAGTTTCCTCAAGAAGATTTACTTACTTGATTTCCTTCCATTTCAAAAGAAAAATCTCACCCATCAGTTGTTCCTTGTTCAATTTCCAATTCATCTCTTACTCTAAGAAATAAAGGATAATTTTTTATTCCTGAATCATTAATAGATTATAATATCAATAAATATAATGATAATTCAGTCCATCTATCATTAGTTATCATCATAATAAAATTGTTATATTAGGTTATCCAATGTGGATAAATATTCATATGGTGAAGTAATAAATTAGTATCTATAGCCCCAAATAAAGTTTAACTTAAACCATTTCATAAATGGTTAACCTTAATACATATAAAAATTATTAAAATATTGAACTTATGAAAGAAGGTCACTAAATTTCAAAAAATGACTTTTTCATTAATTCTCATACACCATAAAGTGGCTCGTGATTTTCACATACCAAACATGTGAATACCTTCATCATGTATTCTATTGAAACATGGTAATAACCTCAATTACCATAAAACATTATTAAAAACATTCATTATTCCTTATTCCTTAAATAAAACACATATTATGGGGTTTTTTCCATAAATCCAAAAATTTGTTAAACATCATCAGTGAATGAATAAACCTCTTTGTAAAAAAACATTAATCCGTTCCAAGGTAATTGGTACTATCCTATTTATGTATTTATATCAAATATCTCTTTATCCTAATAACATTATCTCAATATCTAGAACTTATTAATGGTTATCATCCCTAAATCAAAATATCACCTTTCCATTAAATCACTTTTCTATTCCATCAATACCATTTGATATATTCTTGAAATTCCTTAATGAAAAACGTTTACGATCAATCCTTATATATATATTCATATAAGATAACTCATGAATTACCATACATAAACATATTGATTATTCCACATAATCCTTAATCCATATACTATGATTCCCCATATTATTCCCTAATACCTCTTTCCATTAATGTTTCACTCATAGTCTTCTTCTTCATCATCAGTTTAACCATAACTCAAACCACCATGCTGATTATCTTCATGAGATTTCCTCCTAGGACATCAATTTTTATAATACCCATAATCTCAACATTTATATTACTTATTAATTTATAATACCTTAGTAATAACTATATTATCATCAATTGTGTTAACTAATATTTTAATTTTCACTGGGAAATTTCTTACTCTATTCCCTTCTTATCCATAAATAAAACATAATATCTTTCCTTTGATATGTTCCCTAGAGTTATTCTTCCCACATTATCGATATATATGAAATTGAATCGTTATTCCTCACGGTCTCCACTTCCAAAAACCTCAGTGAACTCTATCCTTCTCTTCTTTGGTGAGTCTGAGATTTGTTTTAGTTACACATTTTTAATAATGTTCTATGATAACTGATTAGGCGTAATCCCAATATCCTTCACTCCAACTATCATCTCATTTGGATTCTTGTCTGAAAATTTTCAATGACATTCAATATTAACCCAGTTTCTTCCATTGTCTATCATCGACTAAAACCAAAAAACATAGTGTGATAAACATAGATCTTAATATACAACTAAATAATCATGAAATTCAAATATAAGATGTATAAATCATTTCACCTTATTTTTAATCTATGACATATTAGGTTTATCCTCACTCATTCATAATCATAATCTTTTTAAATCTTTCATGATTGTTCATAAAGCATTTTTGAATTTTAAAAGAATATCCAATAGGAGTGTCAAACCAGTTTTACAACAAGGTTCGTTATCATTCACTATGTGGTGATTTATTCTAGCTCAATGTTCCCTTTTCAGAGTTATCACTCATATGTGCCTTTATTCCAAATCCACATCAACATATAGTATACATACAACAATGTGATTTCATGGAAACCACTCACTCTATTCTTTGTGAAAATTCCTGGAAATTTCCTTATACTTTCACTATCCATAGTCTTATCCTTAGAGATATCACTATACTTGTCCTTAGAAATATCCCTAGGAATATCAATAATGTTTTCTCATCCTAGTTTATAATGTTTAACTAAACCATTTCTTTGATAACAACTATAGAGATCCATAATTCTCATACATGGATATGACATCTTTTTAGATGAATATTAAATACATTACACAAAAAAATGATCAAAGATCATAATATTTTAGTGTATTTGGTTACTAGGTACTCAATATTCTAAATTTTTGGAAGATCTTAAATTTCTCCCATGAAGATATTCCTCATTAGTAAACCTACAAAAACAATTATTCATAACCCAGGGAAATGAATTATAATAAAGAATGATTTTAAATGCTCAGTAAGGGTAAAAAATGGAGATTTGTACGCATAACATGAGCAGAAGTGTACAAGAAGATGAGAAAAATATTTTAAAACAATACCATGCATATCAATTATTATAATCTTTAATAATGTGATAATGATTTTCATTTCATAAGATATGAATCATGAGGAAATCAGATAACATGAGACATAAGAGAAAACCATTGGCATATGACATGGAATTATGGTATACACATAAGAATAGAAAATCATTTCCATATTATTTGTGGCTCACTACCAAAGATATCATAATAGAATGGTTTCACTCCCTAAACCATCGTAGTAGAAAATTTCCCTTACTAAACTAGGTCACTCCACATTCAAGTCTTATCTTACATAATCAGGTTCACTCTCTATTCCTAACCTATCTTATAAAACTAGGTTCTCTCCCCATTCCAACCATCTATTAATGAATCATGTACACACTCCATTCCATCCATTTCTTACGAAAATATGTTTAATCCCTATTCTAGTTCTTTCTATCTCATTATATATAAATCTTTACCAAACTCATTGGAGGGAGATATAGGTTCCACCCAACACATAATGAAAATAAAAAACATATGTGCCACAAGTTCATAAAACATTCATCATATCATAACCTATGAAATTAAAATGGTTTTCATAAAAATTTCATTATATCATTACCTATTGAAAAGATACATATTTTATAATAATCTCATCATTTTATCATGAAACAACAAGGGAAAAGGAAACTCATTTCCTAATAATTCTATCATGGTATAACCCATGGAAGAGAGAAAGGTTTAATAAACATATTTTCATAATAAACCATTGAGAAAAATAATAATAATTGTGTACATAGTTCATATCCCAAGTAAATAATAGTTAATATAAATATATTTCAACTTATTTGGAAAATAATCTTGAAATATTACTTGGAAATTTTGATGGTGAAGATGTATTTTCGTTGAAAATCAATTTTTAAAACATTAAAATTTTGAAAATAATGTTCCATGAAAATAACATTAAAAAATTATAGTGGATGCTTTAAATATCATTAAAAACATTTATTGATAAAAATATACTTTCTTATCTGAAAAATATATTTCAAAACATTTTGAAAATATTTTCTTTAAAAATAACTATGAAAACTTATAAATTAATCTTTAATGATCATTTAAAGGAAAATTGTCAGGAAAATAGATTTTATTTAAAAATCATTTTCTTTGAAAATAATTTTAATTGAAAAAACATTAAAAATGTATAAATTAATCTTGAATTTAAATAATGGTCATTATGGTTGGAAATTCTATTCATGTCGTATATTCTAAAAAAATATTTCATTCACATTTTCTATAAAATCCCAAAAGAAGATGTTTTGGAAAACGACATGAATATTACTTTAAAAAGATTAAAAAATAAAACATGTTTAAAAAATTTTGTTTATAAATGATAGGAGTGAAATAAAATATTTTGTAAAACATTCATAGAAAATTTGGTTTCAGAATAAAATAGATTTTTGAGCAAAAAGATGATTTTTCATAAATACATTATTTTTGAACAATTAATTACATAAAGAGAGTAAAATGAAGGAAAACATGTAATAAAATTGAATAAACAAAGTATAATAAAATTTATAAAGTTCTTGAGATATGGTTCATAATATTTTACCATCAGAAACATAATCATAAATAATCCTTGTAAATAATGACATTGTAACATAATATCATTACAATTTAGGCATATTTCAAATATATATACCAGGAAAGAAAATATTAAATGAAACTAAAAATATAATGATGATAAATAAATTAAATATATTACATGAAAAATGGGATGTATATAAACTATGTAAAATAATATCTGTGCATAACATAACATATGTCCCAAAAAAGGAAAATTGAGACAAAAATCTCTAACCAGTTTGTTAACTTTTTAAATATATAACCCGTGAAAGAGGGATCCTTAAATTGATATGTAAACCCAGATATTTTTTTGGGAGATTAATCATAAAATATATTCATTGGAGTTATATACACCATAAAAAAATAACTAGTTAGTGAATATAACATGTGTCTTAGGGAAGTAAAAAAGTTAGACGAGAATCCATTATCTTAAGTCTTGAAAACCATCATACATGTTTATAATTTTTATATAATAAATATAATTTTATTATAAATATATTAAAAGTCCATATTCATATAAATAATATCATAATGGTATAATTATGACCTTTTATTAAACATTTATTAATAATTCCATGTGAATGTTATTTTTCGATCAATAACCACTCTGTTTAACTATATGTTTTGATTTGTTATTTTTTTGGACCTATTAAATTGATCATGGTTTAATAAAATAAATATTTTAAACCAAGTCATAAATATCATATATATCCATTATATGTGTATTTATAGTAACCCATTAAATTTAGTGATAGGAAATGAAATACATTGTTCATGGAGACAGTGGGTCGTACATACGCATGAAAGATGTTTTCATTTTATTGTTAAATTGAAATAAATATTACTAAATAATATATTATAATTCAAGATTAATTTTAATTTAAAATATATAACATATATTCATTAAACTTATCATTAAATACTCCAAGTAATGTGTGAATGAATCTAATCACTTTGTGAGGTGGTAGTCTTTACTGCACTCAAATGACATTATCGTATTACCACAAAAATGGATAGTATGAATGAATGTGTGATATAATAATTAAATAAACATAATAAAATAATAAATATAGTTTATAATATATAAATATTTCATCATGTCCAACTGTGATATGTTGTAATGGAAAAATAAAAAGACATCGGTTCACGAGGTGGCAGTCTGTCATACCCAGAGACGATGATTTTGTAAAACATTTCACAGAAGTAGAAATAGTTATTGGTAACAACATTATAATAGGAACATATAATAATATGTAATATAATGATGTTATTATATAATAGCAATAAAATAATAATTTATGGGGGTGGAGGGAGAAATAAAATAAAAAATCTTGTTGATGAACGTTACCTATTCTTCAAGTATCCTCCTTAGGTTTGCATTATAATCCTTAGTGGGTTGGATTTATATATAGTATAAGGAATATTGGATGCTTTTAAGTAATTTTGGAACTTATTTGGTAAGTTATTTTTAGTAATAAAGAGTTTTTAATCAGTAAACAATACAGGAGAGGGGTGGCCATTTTTATGTGGGGGAGAGCACCCACTTAGATGTTTTGAAAGGAATTGACTGATCTCATGTTATTCACAAGGAAAAAGGGTCCCAAATGGATATTATTATAATATAAGAAAAGATAAGGATAAAATATATCCTTAGGATATTTTTTATAAAATTTTATAGGCAACATTTTCCCTTATCGTTTTTGTTTAACCCCTCGATAAAACAATTTTTACCTTAACCGTGATAATTAGTTTTTAAAGCATCCACTATTCATTTTGGTTAACAATGAAGTTTAAATTATTAGATATTATCAATTATTGTTATTAAAAATATTCAATAAACCTATAAAAATTATATTCATATAAATGGAAAAAATTAATTTAAAATTTGTTCTGCAGACTTAATAAGAATGAGGGTTTTAAAGAAAATAATGATCAAGAGTTTACATAGCTTTTTATGTCAAATTTCATTGTGAAATTAACAATAATGACCTAAAATGAATTAATATATGTATTATATAAATAATTATACTTTAAAATAAATTTCAAATATAATATAACTATATAAATAAACTAAAAAAATGCATTTTTCAATTAAAATTCAGTATTTTCACTATTCATCAAAAATGGAACCTTTGAGAAAAATCTCTAAAATTAAACCTAAAAGAATTTTAATATTAAAATTTCAAAAATAGTATTTATTTTATAAATTTAGTTTTCTAAAATTTTAAACAATTAGTTTCAAATTAAGTTCACTATAAAAATTTGAAAACTGGTTTTAAAAAATATTGTTTTTAAACATTAAATTGGATTTATTCTTATATCTCATATGGAAAACACAAAATATGAATATTAAATAGTTGATTTAATATATATATATATATATAATTAAAATAATTCACCAAATTATTCTTTTTAATTTATTATTGTATGATACATTTTTTCATGAAACTTGTTTTTTATAAAATATATTTCCTTTATTTTAAAATGTTTTTTATTTTTATTAATAATTAATTGGTCGCAAAATATTTCATTATATATATATATATATAAATATATATATATTTAAACCATATTTTCATAATTTGGTTAATCATATTCATACCCTTCATTCCAACAACTATGTCATAACTATCGTATAAAATAATAATATTTTAATTATATGACACATTTTTTTTAAACTTAGAGTTGCATGTAACACATGCTAAACTTAGTGTAACTTGTAACCCAAGCCAAAATCAGTGTATATTTGTAACAACCCAGAGTTTTATCATTGTAATTCTCTTCTTATAATTATTCCTTATATTATAATCTATTTGGGTATCACAATTACATATCGTGATACTAAATACTTTGTGACCATTAAACATAATTTTCCCCACTTTTGTTTTTTTTAATATCAGAAACTTGACATGCACGGTTGTGTTCAGGGTGATTTTTGGAGTCTAATATAACAAACTTAATTTTTGGTGAATATTAACATACCCTTATGAATATTAATTATACCCATATGAATAGTGACATACCCTAATGAATAGTAACCTTACCTATGATAGTATGTATATATGATTTAGTGAAAGTATGATGTACATGTATCTTGGAATAAGAAAATAAATGTTTTCAAATTGTTATTTTATGAATAAAATATTACTTTATTTAATAATTAAATTCACCATATTTAGAAAATTATTTTTGAAAAATGGACTTCATTCATAAATTCTACACATTGAAATATAGTTGGTGTTAATTTTTGGTATTTTTCTAAAATACTTGAACTTTTTATGAATAGTGAAATATGGTAAATTACAAAATAAGTTAAATTCATGAATTATAGAGTCATAAGTAATGTTTTTATGATGCTAGAACATATGGTTTGGATTAAAATGACAAAATTACTTCATTTAGTCATGTAATACTCACTATTCCTTGTCTTTTGGGGAAATAACAAATTAATGAATATAATGTCAAGAAAACCCCTCTCCCCTCCACTATAAATACCACCCTTAACACCCTCATTTCCTCAAACATATCAAGCTTAAAGACTTGTATAAACTCTTTTTAAACATATTCCCTATCCCCTCACCCATTTCTAATAGGTTTTGGTCTCGTCCAAAGACCAATCCAACGTTCCTTGAGGAGGATCTCAAGAGGATAACTCAATAGGTAATCCGCATATCTCTTTTCCTTTGATTTCCTTTCAATTTCATGTTATTTTATTATTCTCTACACACTAATGTTCATATGAATAGTATGGTAAATATAGTATCATAAATATAATTTAATCTTATGATAACAATGGGATATTATATCATCCAACCCCCTTATCCTCTTCTTTTTATTTTATAAAGGAAAATGTTCTTTGTGAGGTTTTAATCTATTTCCTTCAAGAACAACATGTTTTCAATTCCCCTACAGCCTTTATATCTGGTCATGAAACCATTTTTATATTTAAAAGAGAATTTTTATATTTATTATATCCTATTAAATGTTATGGAACTAACTTATGTACATATTACTAAATTATTAAACAAAAACTGTTCACTGTGGTCGAAAAACCGCATGAATTAACCCAAATGATCATCATTAAATTTTAACTAATGATTCATGCACATGTTATATAATATAATTCCTTGTAAGATAATTTAAACTCCGATAATATGATTAATAAGTTGAAATATCAGTTCTTTATGTTTATCTATGTTCTATATGAACTTTCATTCCTGAATACAGGTGAACCGTTCAAGAAAACCATAAATATGAACATTTCCGAACAATGGATTTAAACTCTATAACTCATAAAAATGACTGTAAAATAAATTAATGAAACCATAATTATCCATATTCATGTAAAAAGCATTATTTAATTGTTAATTAATTAATATAATGTGTTTATACTTGACTTTAAAATGAATAAAGTGTTCGGATACAAGGTAAGGGGAAATTCTTGAACCCAACTTTCTTTCATCGGGTTATCCCTATTTCACACCATATTCTGTATGGGTTCTCCTTAAAATAGTTTATTCATCATTTTCATACCTTTTCTACAAAATACATTTTTCCACTAGATTTTATGTTAAACATTTTTTTTCTAAAATAACTCTTCTTTCTAAAACACACCTTTTACTTCTCAATCAAGGTGGATGGTTCTTCTATCAACTATATTATTACCACATTCTTTTGAGAACCCATATTTTATGAAAGTGGTCTCATGATATGAAACCCATTTCTTTACCATGGGTCATATATTCTCATTTTTTATATATGTTCTTTGTGGCATGCATGATAATGATAATGTTATGATGTGATGGGTGCACCCAGAATTATAAAGCGCAAAATGAATGTTATGATGTAACAGGTGCACTTGGAATTATGCAGTGCTCAAACGAATTGGGTAAAGTGATGAATCTCATGAGTTAAAGTGAAATTATGTGTGGAAAAGATTCTAGCTTTGTTCAAAACTATTTGTTGTATATTACCACTAAGACATGATGTTTTATTTTTTATTCATTGCCACATTTCATGACTTTTATTAATGTTTCCTCTCATGATTTTGATTATGATGTTATGATTATGCTCACCCCATTCTATGTTGTTCTTATATATCCTCTTACAGGGATATTATATCACCCCATTTTTATATATATCATCAGTTTAATACATTTAATAATAAGAGTTCATGTTTCAATAAGAAGCTAGAGAATAAGGAATAAAATGAATTCTTTTGATTAATGTTGTAAAGGTTATGTTTGGTCCTAGTTTTCCCAAGACACTAATCCTTCATATCCTTGTGGTATAATACTATTTTTTTGTTTATATTTATAATGACATAATAGTAATGTAAGAAAAGTCAGGGTCTCTATAGTTAGTATCAAAGGCATGTTTTAGTTAATTTTGGAGTTAGGATTAGTGAACCCTATAGAAAACCTCTAGCATGAGACTAAGTATAAATATGAACACAAGAAACTTTACATAGGGATCCCATAAGTTTTGATTTTAGTGTAAATATTACATATGAATATGTTATTCAATACTTTTTGACTTATGTTTTGTTATAACCTTTTCTATTTTAGAAAATAGTGGGAACTTGGAGAAACCAGGCCAAAAACTCATGCAAGGTCCAATGAAACGATTGCCCGAATGCCATCAACAATGATTTGGGAGGTGGACATAAAAACTTTATGGTGATACTTACCAAACTATATCGGGTTAATAACAATAAATAGAATAATGGGGAACATCCTACATCCCCAAAGATGGATAAATTGGCTATCAATTTTTGAATACGGTGACGACCACCGACATTTAGTGGATCTTATGATCCACTAGTTGTTGAAAAATGGGTCAACTCCACTGAAAATATCTTTTATGTACTTCATTGTTATGAGATGGATAAGGATACATTATATTTTTATTGTTTATATGGAGAGGTCGATCAATGGTTGTATTTTAATAAGAACACCAAGCCAAGTAACTAAATTGGAGAGATGTAATAAGAAGAATTTAATATCATGTTTATTAACAAGTATTTCCCACAAACTCTTTGAATGAAGTTTGAGAGAGAATTAATTGAGCTCTAGAAAAAATAAGGAGAATCTTTCAAAGCCTATGAAGTGAATTTCACAAGGCTTTAAAGGTACACTTTGCGATTTTCTATCAACAATAATAGCAAAATTGATATATTCTATAGTCGATTAAAACCACACCTTCGAAAGGCTATTGCAATTCGGGAAATTGGGAGTTATGAATAGGTTTTTCGATGTACTCTCAAGTTGTAGATGGATTTTGGGGAATGGTCACATGGATATGGTGATATGAAACTAAATATGGTGTTTCAATCTATAGGATCTAATGATAAAGGTTTGATGAAAACTCAATGACCCACATGCCAAAAATGTAGGAAGTTGCATCATGGGATCTACCTCAAATGAATGGGGAAATTCTTAAAGTGTGGGAAATAAGGACACCATGCTCAAGAGTGTTGACGAGATATTAAAAGGAAAGAGAATTTAGTAGAATAAAGGATAGAACCACCCATGGTTCAATACTAAAATTATAGGGACCAAGGGCACTATGCAATCTAGTTCACTAAACCTCGAGTCCTCGAGGTTAATTAATGTGAGCAGCCACCAGTGAAAAAAGAACAATAGAAGGATTATGCCACCACTAATGAGGAAGTGGATAAAGATAATGAATTCATAAAAGGTACACACATTATTCACTCAACAATGGAAAAAGTCTTATTTGATTCTGGTTCTAC
The DNA here is from genome assembly GCA_963277665.1 of Viscum album. NCBI lineage: Eukaryota > Viridiplantae > Streptophyta > Magnoliopsida > Santalales > Viscaceae > Viscum > Viscum album. The sequence goes on from OY728145.1 coordinate 1,330,525,333, forward strand.
GCATTCCTTTATATCTTGCAAGTTTTCTAGAACAATAGAGTCAAAGCCCCAAAACCTTGAAGTAGAGATATATGTAAAAAAACTAAGTGGTGTAGTCATTGAATCCCTAGTGTTTGAATCTTCTCTTGTTGGCGTATGTGGGAGGATTCTACCAGAAAATTTCATAATTCTTCCCTGGTGGAATTCGACGCTATAATGTGAATGGATTGTATCTCATTATATAGAGCACATACCATATATCAGGAAAAGGAAATATCATTTCATATTTGGAACCATCCCATGCTCCTCTAAAAATTCAAGGAAGATAATGAATCTTCTATGAAAAAATATTCAACAGTGTGGGTGTTGATACCTTATGAAGAAGCATACCTTGCCCAAATGAGTCAAAGGAATGTTCCAACCTTATTGAAATTCCCATCATGAGGGAATACGGTTATGTATTTTCTAAAGGGTTACTTGGACATCCCCCATATTGGGAGGTAGAGTTATCAATATAACTCATACCTGGGGCTAATCCTATCTCAAAGTTTCCATATAGGATGGATCTTATCGAACTGGAAGAGTTAAAGAAATAGCTGCAAGAGCATATTGACAAAGGGTTAACATGCCCTAGTGCATCACCTTGGAGTGTTCCAGTGTTCTTTGTGAAGAAGGATAGAACAATGTGGTTGTGTATAGACTATCGGGAACTAAAAAATATCACCATAAAGAACAAGTATCCTATTCTAAGGATTGATGACTTGTTTGATTAGTTAAGAGGAGCTAAATACTTCTTAATGGTGGATCTTCATTTTGGATATCATCAACTTATGGGGAAGAGGGAAGATATTCAAAAGACTACCTTTTGTACAAGGAATGGGCAATATGAGTTTCTGGTGATTCCATTCAGAGTTAGTAATTACACTATGAGTTTATTGTGTTGGAGACATTGATAAAGGATAATTTTTACGCCTTATTCAGTAAGTGTGACTTTTGGATGAAGAAATTCACATTATTGGGACATGTGATCATAAGTGAGTGAATTTTTGTGGACCCCTAAAAACAAAATCAATTGAGGAATGGCCTGGACCCTATAGTGCCACAGAAATCTGTAGTATTCTTGGATTAACTGGGTACTACCGATGTTTGTGAGAAATTTCTCATGATTGTCAATCTTGCTAATTAAGTTAACAATGAAATGGGGTAATTATGTCTAGATAGAAGAATGTGAGGGAAGATTTAAGGAGATAAAGTAAAGGTTGATCATTGCACCTGTAACCACATTACCTAACAGTGGAGAACTTTTTGTGAAATAAAGTGATGCTTCAATGAAAGGCTTGGGTTCCGTACTCATGAAAAATGATAATGTGATAGCCTATGCTTAACGACAGTTGAAGATCCATGAGATGAACTACCTGACGCATGATCTAGAGCTATGATTTATTTCCTTTAAAATCTAGAGGCACTACCATTATGGTGAGAAGTGTGACATATACACCGACCACAAGAGCTTAAGTATATGTTAACATAAAAGGACCTCATCATGTGTCAAAAAATATTGTTAGAGCTAATTAAGGATTATGATTTCCCTATTCACTATCATCCAAGAAAGGAGAACATGGTACCTAATGCTCAAAGAAGAAAAGAACATGAAACTCTATCCATGTTATGGATTCAAGAAGACCCTATCTTCTTGGATATGAAAAGGATGGGTATGTAAATCATAAGGGAAGGGGATACATCCTAACTTTACCAGATGATTGTGCAACCATCAATAAAAGAGATTTCTAAGGAGGCATAAAGGGATGACCTGGTGTTACAAAAGAAGTTGAATGCAGTAAAAAAAGGGGAGATGCAAAAGATCCATATCGGTGATGTTGGTGTGATTTTGTTTGGAATGTTTTTTTGTGTGCCATTATCAACCAGGATAAAGAAGGGTCTATTGTAAAATGCACATAGCTCAACTTTCTCTATCTATCCTGGTGGCACCAAGACGTATCGAGATCTCTAAGAACACTTCTGGTGGGATAACATGAAGAAGGAGATTGCAGAATATATCTTAAGGTGCTTGGTTTGTCAGCATGTTAAAGTAGAAAGAAAGAAGTCAAAAGGGAAGATGCAACCATTGTCTATACCCATGTGGAAATTGGAGAGTGTCACTATGGACTTTCTCATTGGTCTCCTGAATATTTCCAAGGTAAATAATTTGATATGGGTTGTGGTTGACTGTCTCACCAAGATAGCCCATTTTATCACTATTTGGGAAGATTTCTCTCTTGAACAACTTGCAGAGATATATGTAAAGGAATGGGTGATACTGAATGGTGTTCCACTATCGATTGTCTCTGATCATGATCCAAGGTTCACATCTAAATTCTGGAGGATCCTTTAACATGCTTTGAGTATAGAATTAAATTTCATCATGGCCTATCTCCCCCAAAATGATGGCCAATCTGAAAGGACTATTCAGAATCTTGAAGACATACTAAGATCCTTAACTTTAGAAATAAATAGTGGATGGGATTAGTATCTCCCATTAGTTGAGTTCTTATATAACAATAGCTTCTACTCAAGTATTCAGATGGATTCATATGAATCTTTTTATAGAAATCGAAGTAGAACTCCAACCCATTGAAATGTTGTTGGAGAAAGAAATCTACTTAGACCCAATATTATGAAAGGGATGGTATAGAAGGTTCAAGTCATACAGAAACACATAAAAGCTGCTTAGAGTCCGAAAAAGAGCTATGCTGACAACCGTCTAAGGGACTTGGAGTTTGATGTTGGAGATAAATTCTCCTTTCTAATAACACCCTGGAAGAGAGTCATGTGGTTTGGAATAAAAAGGATACTAAGCCCATGATACATTGGCCCCTTTGAGATCCTTGACCGCATAAGATTCATGGCCTATAGGCTTGCACTTCAACTGAATATGGCTCAAGTTCATGATTTTTTTCACGTATCACTCCTGAGGAAGTACATACCATATCCATTACATGTACTGAACTCAGAGGTGGTACAACTCGAAGATGAACTCTCTTATGAGGAGCAGGCAGTGAAGATTATGGACCATAGAGATAAAGTTCTACACAAAAATAAAACACACCTTGTCAAAGTGTGTTGGAGGAACCATAAGTTTGGAGAAGCAACTTGGGAACTGAAGGAAGTGATGAAGGAGAAGTAACCTCATCTGTTTATAAAAAATGAAATTTCGAGGGAGAAATTTCATAAGGGGGGAGAATGTAATGACCCAAAATTTTATTAATGGAATTCCCTTATTATTTTTTAGCCTTATAGTATACTCTCTTTGGGAATCACAGTGACATATCATGATACTAAATATTATGTGACAATTAAACATAATTTTTCCCACTTTTGTGTTTTGAATTTCAAAGATTTGACATACAGGCTTGTGTTCAGTGTGATTTTTTGAGTCTAATATAATAAATAGAATTTTTAGTGAATAGTAACATACCCTTATGAATAGTAATTTTTCCTTTATGAATAGTTACATACCCTAATGAATAGTAACCTTACCTATTATTGTAAATATATATGATTTTAGTGAAAGTATGATGTACCTATATCTCGGAATAAGAAAATAAATGGTTTAAAAATGTTATTTTTTAAATAAATTATTATTTTATTTAAGAATTAAATTCCTCATGTTAAGAAAATTATTTTTGAAAAAGGGACATCATTTTTGGATTTTAGATGTTGAAAATTAGTTGGGATGAATTTTGGGGATTTTTTTGGAAATACTTGAATTTTTTATGAATAGTTAAATACGCTAAATTACAAAATAAGATAAATTCATCAATTATAGGATCATAGGTGATGTTATGCTGATATACGAACATATGTTGTGGATTAACAAGATAAAATTAATTTATTTAGTCCTATAATACTCACTATTACTTATCTTGTGGATAAATAATAAATTAATGAATATAATATTGAGAAAACTCCTCCCCCCTCCACTACAAATACCGCCCTTCACACCCTAATTTCCTCACACCTCTCAAGCTTAAAGACTTGTCTAAACTCACCCAAACATCTTCCTTATCCCCTCCCCACGTCCAAGAGATTTTGGTCTTATAAATAAACCAATCCAAGGTTCCTTGAGGAGGATCTCAAGAGGATAACTCAAGAGGTAATTCCCCTCTCTCTTTTACTTTAATTTTCATTCAATTTCAAGTTATTTTATTATTCTCTCCCCACCTATATTTACCCACATGGTATGGTAACTCTATTATCATACATATAATGTAATGTTATGATACTAATTGGATATTATATCATCCAACCCCCTTCTCCTCTTCTTTTTTAGTTTAGAAAGGAAAACGTTGTTCATGAGGTGTTTATTTATCTCCTTCAAGAACGAAAAGTTTTCAATTTCCTTACCACCTTCATATATGTTCATGAAACATATTATGTTATAGGTATTATATACTATTTAATGTTATGTAACTAACTTATGTAGAAATTACTAAATGATTAAACAAAACAAGTTCGTAATGGTCAAAAAAACCACCTGAATTAACCCAAACGATCATCATTAAATTTTAACTAATGATTCATGAACAAGGTATATAAAATAATTCATTGTAAGATAATTTAAAAAACTATAATATCATTAATAAATTTAAATATTATTTTTGTATATTTATCCATGTTCTATATGAACTTCCATTCATTTATACATGTGAATTGTTCAAGAAGACCATAAAAACAAACATTCCCAAATAATGGATTTAAACACTATAACACATCCAAAGGCCCATAAAATAACATAATAAAACCATATTCATGTACAAAAGGTTATTTAATTGTTAATTAACAAATATAAAGTGTTTATATAGACATTAAAGTGAATAAATTGGTCATATACAAGGTAAAGGGAAATTCTTGAACCCAACATTCTTCCTTTGGGTTCTCCCTCTTTCACTTCATGTTCATTATGGGTTCTCCATAAAATTAATTTATTCATCATTATCATACCATTTCTATGAAATTAATGTTTTTAAATTGAATTTATGTCAGACATATGTTTTCCAAAAGAACTCTTCTTTAAAAAACACACCTTTTACTTCCCACTCAAGGTGGATGGTTCTTGTATCAAGTAGGTTATTCCCACATTATTTTGGGAACTCAAATTTTATGAATGTGTTCTTATAAAATGAAACCCATTCATTAACATGGATTGTTTATGTTTATTTTTTATATATTTTCTATGTTAAATTCATGGTAATGATAATGTTATGATGTGACGGGTGTGCCTCGAATTATATAGCGCTAAATGAATGTTATGATGTGATGGGTGCGCTCGGAATTATACAATGCTTCAATGGATTGGGTAATGTGATTAATCTCTCGAGTTAATGTAAAATGATGTGTGAAATAGATTATAGATTTGTTAACACCTATTATTGGTATATGAATACTAATAAATGATGTTTAATTTTTATGCATTTCCATATTTCAAGTCTTTTATTAATGTTTCCTCTCATGATTTTGAAAATTATGTTATGATTATTCTCACCCCATGCTATATTTTTCCTATATATCATCTTACTGGGTTTTTAGCTCACCCATTTTTGATGTATATCCTCTAGTGACTACATGCACTAAGGGTAGGTCAAGTGCCAAAAAGAAGCTAGAGAATATGTAATTAAATAAATGCTTATGCTTGATGTTGTAAATGTTATGTTTGGTCCTAGTTTTCCAAAGACACTAAACCTCTAGATACAAATAGTGTAATACTATTATGTTTCTTATCTTTATAAATATGTAATAGTAATGTAAAAAAATGCAGGATTGTTATAATATTTTGAAACAAAATATTAGAAATATAAAATATATTTGAAAAAAATATTTCAAAAAAAATTGGTGTGTTAAAAATTATTTGTTGAAACTCCTTATTCATGTGTGTAACTCCCTTGTAATGATCACCCACGGTTTACCCACCATTGATAGGATGAGGCTCATGTGGAACTTTGAATTAATCCTAGATCTTCTCTTAAGGATAGGGGCCTCCAGAAACATTAAAGGGATTATAGGACTCTTTTGGGAATCCAAAATATTATCACTTTTCACCATAGTTGAACTTTCAAAAGGGGTGACCAAGGTGTCATTTTATAGCAAATGTGGAAGGTGGTTTTGGGAATCTATAATTCAAGATACCACTTGGAATATGGTTTTTGGATAGAATAATACATTATAAAACTTTGTATTGAATTATAAATTTTATTCCACACTTATTTTCTATCTCCATTGAAAATTTGGCACCATTTGGAGGTATATATCTAGAGATACATATGAATTAGAGAAGTTAAATAGAGACTATGTACCGGGAAGAATATATCCAATTATGGATCATTTTGGGACTCCAAATAGATGCATTTGGATCCATGGTATTATATATATATTTATCCCAAACAATTATAAAGATACTAAATTTCATCCTAATTACATGCATGGATTGTCTTCAGTGTTCAGTTTATTCCACATGTGTTCTTGGGATATTAGGAAATTTGGACCACATTGCTTGAATTCAATCGAGGTATCTCCAAATCATCTCCACAAAAAAATTAATCATAAAAAAAGTAATATTCTACTTTTTAAAAGTGATAAAAATTTTCTATTTTAAGTAAATGTGAAATTCATTTGGATATTATATTTTTAATTTTCAAAAATAAATAAATTTAATGCAGTTGTATAAGGGTGGAAATGATAATTAATCACTTTTTGATCAAAAACCAACACCTAAAAATTTACACTCATCTTAAAATTCACCTATACAAAAATTATTCATGTAGATATTTCTAAATTCATTAATATTTAACAATCAATGAAAATTCAATTAAATATATAAATGTGATCAAATAAAAAAACCACACCAAGGAGTTATTCTCAGTGATGATGGAAAATTATTTCTCATAAATTTAATTAGAAAAAAAATTAAAGGAGATGTATGATATTGATATTATAAAATAATTCACTAGTCAACCATGTCACTGACTCTCCATGTGTTTATGTGAAAACCATTTCATGATATTCTTTCCCCTTTCTATCTAGTAAATATATATTATTTAAAAAAAACTAAATTCTTGATTCTTTCGATTGAACCTTCCCTACATCCTTTTCAATCAAGTTTCAAAACACACTCACTTAAGCATTCCCTTAATTCAAACCTTAATCTCCCAACTTATATATCCCCATATGTTGTAAATTTTTTTACTCCCATAATTTATTTATTTTTTGTTGTTTTTCTTGTTTTCATAGGGCGTAAAATAGTTGGATAAAAGTTTAACATGCATAGGACAATCCAGTATAGTAATGAGGTAGATTAGATAAGTAATGAATTTATATAGAAATAATTTTGGAAAGATGATAAATATTAACATAACTTATATTTACCTTATATTGAGTATGAAATACTCACACATTATAGTTGGGTTCAAAAAATTTGGAGATTTTAAGTGACATTATTAACCTATAAACTACTCACACACATGGTATTGATCAACTATAAGGTTTAATAGAGATACCACCATTTATATCATTGAAAAAACTAATTTAACTAGAAAAATCACCTCAAAATGATAGATTATTACTAAAACTGACATTCCATTAGTGAATTTTTTTTAATTAAAATGTTAAAATAACATAAAATAGGGAACTTCAACATGAATTTTCAATAATTTCCTTGATTAGTTGGGTGTCATAAATGAGTATTCATACAAAAACAAAGGGGTGTTAGGTAAAAATACTATCCATAAAGAGTAAAATATAAAATAATAATGATTATAAAAATCCTAACGAACAGAATAATGTAACCCCCCCCCCCGCACACACACACACATAGTATGTATAGTGTCCTCACTATAATAATAGAGAATGTGGTAAGAAAGGCTAAAACCCAGTGGGTGTCATTGGTATATTGAATCTTGAAGGTAGAGTTTATCTATATAGGACTATATAATTGTTTCATCAATGTGCTTAATCCTCTATCCATCAACAATGAATGTTTTTTTTTGGTTTTTTCATTTTGAACTTGTATAACACCTGAGGGATATACAATAGTAAAACTTTATGGTCTACACTTGCAAAAAGGGAGCTTACATACGTGTAAATTCTACCTTTCATTATAAAGGAGGACCTTTTAACTAATGTGGAATTGATGATGATGGGTGAGGAGGTCATGGGCATCCTTTATTCACTCCTTCTAGATTTGATAGTTCTCATATGAGACTCACTTATTTTTTACTAGCTTTTAAATTTATAACTTCATATGCTCACATACATATGATAGGTTCATAGTACATTATTTAATATCCAAATATTAATGGTACTCTACCACCATAAGGAGGTGACAGGACATTCCAAACATATCCTGATGGGGTGACATTATGATTTGGGTTTTAAAATCTATATGGTACACCCTGACATCATCTTCCAAGCATAAACTCCAATCCTTCATATAGGTTTGTACCATTTTTCACAAGATTTGGTTAACTTCATAATTTGAAATATATATTTCTCATTAGTTTAGGTGATTTGAAGAAGATAATTTTTGTACAACCCCATATATATAGAGAATTTGTTTCATGTTTCAGTTAAAAAAATGTGAACCATGATCGTTATTCCTAAATCATATCAAACCAAACCTGCTGAAAATATAACATCTCACTAAATGAAATCAACCTGAGATTAATCATACCTAGAAACCTTTCCTTCCCCCCACTTTGATACATAATGATGTACCAGTAATATGTAAACAAATACAAATAAATTTTAAAAATAATCCTTGAATTCAATGACCCATGTATCGAAGATCTCACAAAATAATATGGATTGTTGGGGAATTTCATTCATCTTTGAGATATTCATAGTGAATTGACATCATGTGCATGATTTAAAAAATTTACTGGAATTTATATACAATTTTGGATAATAAGTTATAGAGTTAAGGACCTTTAGAGTAGTAGTTTGAAAACCAATGTCCCCCCCCCACAATCCAATGTTTGGAAAAACTCAAAATAGATGTGAAATCTGGTCTGGGACACACCGACGAACAACCTGGTCACTATGAATCCTCCACAAGTATGAGTCATAACAAACGTACCATCATGGATCATTATTAATGTTTTGGTATTGTAAAGTTCTAAAAATTTTGGGGACCATAGATGCTACCAAAAAATTCACAATGTCTATATACTAAGTAGTAAGGTCTATTTCATCACAAAGGTGATCATCAGGGAAGACGTATCCATTGCAGAGGGATGAGTTAACATAGTGGTCCAATGGTGTGTAAAATATACTAATTTGTTCTACAACCACATTATATGATCCTTTTTTATTGTTAATTTCTATATAAAATGCTTTCAAGAGGAGCATACAACGAACTAGACTTGGGTTGGATTCCAGTTTCTTAAGGAGATACCAGAGAGGTTATGATCTAAGAACACGATTAAATTGGACCCTAAAAGATATGAAATGAATTTATTAATGGAAAAAACAATTGAAATTTATTCCATTTCAGTTGTGGTGTTGTTTTCTTAGGAAGGATATAGTGTGTGTGAGGCATAGGCTAGGACATGTAGGTATCGTTCGGCCCATTTAGATAAGACTGCCCCAACTGCATAGTTAGACACATCACAAATGAGCTCAAATGGTAAAATACATCAAGGTTTTGGGATTACTGTGGATGATTTGAGGATCCATTTTAATTTTTTAGTATCACCCTCAGAGTATTTATAAAAAACAAATTCTTTTTATTTGTGGAGTAAGTGGAAGAGAGGAGTACAATCTTACTAAAGTGTTGAATGAAATTATAAAAAAATCCTAAAATACCTAAGAAAGACCACACATCCTAAGAATTTTTTCGAAATTATATGAATAAAATTATGTCTAATTTTTATTAATATACTTGGATACAATCCCCATAAATTAAATTCCCATGTATCATATGTTTCCGCACCATGAAATGAAATTTCTCATAATTTAATACAATATTATTTCAAATCACATAGAATAAAAAAAATACTACCTAAAAATACATAAAAATATTATTTATAAATAGTGAAATAATATAAGATAATTTCCATATAATTCTCTTGGTAATATAAAAAAATACTAACCATACATCACTGGAGTAACGCCTCGACCCGAGAAGCCTAGTGTGGGTGCATTAATACATTACATTGTCATTATTAAAAGGAACGAAATCCTAAAGGACCATTTTGTTTAGATGTTTTGGAAATCCAGATTACAAACATGATACTTTTAAAACATTTCGAAATAGTTAATCCAAACATGATACATAATAAAATACAAAAACTGCATTCTTGAACGCTTATTCAAATATTTCTTCTTCATAACCTGGGGAAAGAAATATAATAAGGGTGAGATCAAATTCTCAGTAAAGGTTAGTAAATTGGAATAAATAATGAATAAGTGATAGTAATTAACATGGAAAGGTAAATGACTGATAGTTCATTCTATTCAAATGGCTAGATAAGGAAAAATCAGTATGTCAAAGTAAGAAGCTGAAACACATGCCATTTAATCAATGAACTAAAAATTAAATGTATCCATATATATGTCAATGAAAAATATCATGGATGAATAATAATGGAATATAATATGAAGGTAGTTATTTCTTAATGGATGTCATGTCTATGACACATGAGGACTTATTACTTTCTGGATCAATCTTTTAGACGGTTTAAAACTATAGTTCAATCCTACATTTAATTTCACTAACTAACTTGTATCATGGGAACCTATCGATGAATCTAAGAGATATATAAATATAGGATCCACCCATCACTATATGTCTAAATAATTACACATATTTAATAACCAAAATAAAAAATATTCCTTCTCAAATACCCATATTTGAAGAGAAATACGGATTTATCAAATAACTGTCCATGTAAACATCGTATGAAAAATGGTATATAGATTTGGAAATACTAATATACATTGAATGATAATGTGGATATTCGAGTAAATTTTAAATGAAATTTTATTACAATAAAGTTTTTATTTTAAGGTAAATTAACAATCACAAAAGGAAGTTATATTAATAACATTTGAGGAGAATAATCTTTAAACATTCCAAAGTGTCCCATACCACTTTGAAACATTTAAATAATAATCACTAGAAAGGTATAATATTAAATGAATCTTATAATATTATGAGAATAAGTGGATTCATTATATAATGTATTGAAATGGGTAGTATATATGTCACACAAAATATATAAGTAGTGAATATGTCTTTAATCTCACAAATTTAAATGTGAGATGAAAATCCTTACCTTAACCTTACTCTTGTTGTGTGGTATTTAAAATACAGTATAGTGGTTAAAAATATATTACTAACTTATAACAAAACCATACTAATGTTTATTATATCATATATTAATTTCTTAAAATGTTTTATTACTAGTTGGTTTAATCTCTTTTAATATTTTAACTATTTTAGGTGTTAATAGCCTGGTTTTCTCAAGTATATTTTGACTTTTTATTTGTTCTTATTATTAAATATATCATGGTTACATAATATATAGAATTTAAACCATGAATAAATTATATTATATATGCAGAAAATAAGTATTTGTAATAGTCCACATTATTTTGAGATTAGAAATGAAGTGCACGGTTTATGGAGAAGGTAGACCGTACGTACGCCTGAACGCAACTTCCATTTATTTTTTTAATTAAAATAATTAAAACCAAATTATACATATTTATGTTATAATTAAAGTATAATATATATGTTGTGTATATGTTACATAGGTTTATTAACACCATCCTTTATATGTTCCATTTATATCATAAATGATTCATATCGCTTTAAAGGGTGGTAGTCGAAACTTCCTCAAACGAAGTTATCATATTTACACAACTTGGAAAGTATAAAGGTATGTTCTAAATAAAAATTGAAGAATCATAAAGTGTTTATAAATAACATATATATCATATATAAACATATTTTCTATCATAATGTCCACCATGATAGGTGGTAGGGGAAAATTGAACAATTATCGTTTCGTGAGACAGTAGTTCACCATAAACCGAAACAGTATGTTCACCTACATTAGATAGAGGTGTGTGTAAGTGAAGGTAAAAATATTTTCATAAAAATATCCTAGTATGTGAAGGATAACGGTGTTTCCATTCAATAATTTAATAGATTGTAGAGGGTGAAGACTGAAAATAAAGGAAATGAGCTTGAGAGAAGACATTACCTCTAAATCTATTAACCCCTTTGGGTTTGTGCCAAAAGGTTTCCTTAGTAGGGTTTATTCCTAAAGGGATTCTTGAATGGAAACATTAGGATTTTTGTTAGGATACTTGTCTAGATTTTTGATGAAATTTAGCAGTTTTTGAGGTGTTAGGAATGGTTAGAGGTGGTTTCCTTTTATAGGGAAGGAAAAGGACTCACTAGGGATTCATGGAAATAAGTTAGGTGTGCACATGTTCTTACCTACATGTGATGGGGAGGAGCTGTTCCAAGTTGTCTTGTCTGGGTGATTTCCTCTAAGACCTACAGGTCATGTAATTGTCTCTAATCCTTCAGGCCTTTTAAGGGTTTCACCTCACCCCTTTAAAGGTGGATTATCAAAATAATAAAAAAAGGTTTCGGTCTATTCAGTCTAATCCCGTAGATGGTGGAGATGATGACACAAAAATTTCTTCTAGTATTGATGAGTATTTGCAGGCTGAAATTGTTTTTTGGGTATGTTCTCTTTTTTATGTCTTTCATTTCAGTTAATATTTTGTTGGTGCAAATACATTGCACCTCATGTATTCATTGTTTTTTGTTTTAATAAATTCCTTGGAAGTGTGAGTTGGGTTCCCAATTCAAACTTCACTTTTCAATAAAAATTAAATTTGGTGTTGTGTGTATTGCAATGATATCTAAAGGTAAATATGGTAAATCCTTAGGGTACTAAATTCTTACCTCCTAAAAAAAAATTGTCCCTGAAATTTTGTGGTTATTATTTCAAAAATATTTTTGTATTTTTCCTTCATATAATCCTTTGATTCCCATGTTTCTTCTTTCATTTTTTCATTTCTACATAGTACCTTTACTAGACATGTCATCTGATTCCTCAATACTTTATTTCTGGTATCAAGAATCTAGATGGGTTCTTTAAAATATGAAAGGTAAGGTTCCAACTAAATTTCATCAGATTTGAGAAAATGTGTTGGGTCCGTCAAGTCCTTCCTTAGTAGGGATATATGGAACACATCGTGAACCCTTATTAGATTCAGTGGAAAAGCTAAATGATAATCAACGAATCTAGCTATTTCAAGGATTTCAAAGGGTCCGATGTACATAGGACTCATTTTCCTTTCTTACCAAATCTGTTAATACCCTTCCATGGAGATACTTTCAAGAAAACATCATCTCGGAACCTAGAATTCCAAATCCTTCCTTGGATTATTGGCATAGCTCTTTTGCCTACATTGAGTCATTTGGATATGGGACTGAATATTCTTAACCATTTTTATCCACTCTTCAACAAGTTATAGGCCTATGAGTTTCCTTTCTCCAAATTCATCCCAAAAAAGTTTGATTACAACACCTCTTTCCATATAATTCTTTAAATAGTTTCATCTGAATACATCAATGGACGCTATTATTATTGGAAAACTCCACCAAATGTAATTACTTATCCCAAGTATCTTGAAAATTGAGTGAACATTATCTCAACATTTCTTCCATTGTACGAATTGTTATTTTTGATTTCCCGTCATTTTTTGGATGGTAGGTAGTGCTTAAATGAGGCTCAATGTCAAGAACATTTTGAAGACTCTTCTAGAACATTAATGTAAAGAGGGGGTCTTGATCAATGATAATTTATAGAGGTACTCCATGAAGTTTTACGACATCCATAACGTAGATCCTTTCAAGTTTATCAAGATGAAGATATTATCTTATTGAAAGGAAATGTGCAGATTTGGTTAGGAAATCAATAATAACCCATATTGAATCATTATTTATTAGATGCTTCAGAAGTCCTAAGAAAAATTCCATAGAAATTTAATTCCATTTACACACTAGGATAGGTAGATGTTGAAAAACTCCCATAATATGTTACCTTATAGTATTTACTTGTCGGCGAACTAGACATCAGGAAACATAATTCAAAATTTCATGCTTCATGTTATTCCACCAAAACTATTCCCTCAAGTCCCTATATATCTTTGTGCTCTCATGGTGTATAGAGAAATTTTATCTATGAGAATCATCCAATAGTTACATTTTTAGCTCAGGTAAAAATGGAAAACATATCCTCTTTCCAAATTTTATAACACTATCTTTACGAAGAATGTCTGCTAATTTTCCATCATTCACGCCCTTAATTTTTTTCTCAAACTCCTCATCATCATATTGAGAATTGTTTATCATCTCTATTAAAGGTAGTCTTACAATAATTTGATAAATGATTGATATATCCCCTTACTTATAAATTCCCAAATCCATCTTCACTAGATCCATGAAAATAGGATCCTTCTCAATCCTCATTTTGGTTAGAACTCCATTATCTTTCATACTCAATGCATTTTCCACCTTATTTTCCTTCCCTAGGTGGTAGTGTATTGAGAAATCATATTCCTTGATTATTTGGAGCCATCAACTTTATCTCACGTTGAGATCTTTCTATGATAATATTTATTTTAATATTTTATGATCTATGTATATCTCATATCTTTCTCAATAGAGGTAATGTCTCCAAATTTTCAAAACAAAAAGTATAGATGCTAACTCCAAATCATGGGTTGGGTAGTTATATCTGTGAGTCTTCAATTTCCTTGATGCATATACAATTAATTTTTCATTTTTTATTTAGACACAACCAAGTACCTTCTTTGATACATCACTATATATGATAAACCCATCAAAACCATATGGTAGAGTCAAAATTTAATCATTAACCAATATTCTATTTAGCTCATCAAATAATTATTCACATTCCTTCATCCATATAAACATAACACCTTTACGTGTAATCTGGGTTAATGGGTTAGATAATCGAGAAATCTTCGGAATGAATCTCTGATAATAACCTTACAAACTAAGGAAACTATGTACCTCAGTTATATTTTTTGGCATATAACATTCTCTGACTTCCTTTTTCTTCGCAGGATCAACCAATATTCCATCATTGGAGCCAATATGACCAAGAAAAGAGACTTTTTGAAGCCATGATTGGCATTTAATAAATTTCACATATAACTCTTCCCTTATATGAGTCTTAAGGATGATCCGCAAGTGATCCTCATGTTCCTCGTAGGTTTTAAAATACACTAGAATATCAGCAATGAATACTATAGAAAAATTGTCTGGATATTCCTTAAATACTCTATTTATTTAATCTATAATAATATAGGGTAAATTAGTCAATCCAAATGGCATTATTATAGACTCTTATTTTCCATACATCATCTGAAAAAAAAAATATTTAGAATGTCCTCCTAATTCACTTGCAGTCAGTGATACCCAGAACGAAAATCAATCTTTGTGAAATATTGGGCTTCATAAGGTTGGTCAAACAAGACATCAATGTGAGGTAGAGGATACATTTTCCTTATTTTAATGCCATTTATTTCCCAATAATCAATGAAAACCCTCATGGATCCCTCTTTTTTTATTCAAGATGATAGGGTATCCCCAAGGTGAAACACTATGGAGAATAAATCTCTTATTACCCAAATCCTCTAGTAGTTTATTTATCTCTACCAATTCCATGTAGTCCATTCTATAAGGATTATTTGATATTGTCCTTGCATAATGGGTTAAATCAATGTAGAATTAAACTTCATCTTCTGGGGGATGTATAGGTAAATCCTAAGGAAATATATCCACATATTCTTATATAATAGGTAAATCTTCAATTTTGAGATTACCTCTTTTATCACTAGGAATTTTTTTTCTTCCTCTCCCATAATTTCATTCAGTATATATACTGAAGGAGGATCAAAATAAGAATCAAGTGAGGAAGATTCTTCTATAAATATGATGGATTCTATATCATATTCACAAATAGTAATTTCTTTCCTCTTGAAATACATTTTTTCATCGTATCTCAAGAGCCAGTCCATACCAAGGATAATATCAAAATCATCCATAAGTATGATAACATGATCGGCACATAAAGTACATTTATTTTTCATAATTGGGACGGAATGACACATATTTGTTGCAATGATACTTCCCTTAGGAGTTTTGAATGAAAAATCTCTTATTAAATCAAAATGGAAGTGTCAAATTATCTTATAAAATTGAGTAGATGTGAAAGGGTTTTATGATCCAAAATAAAATAATGCATTGGGAAAATTTTAAGATATAATTAATATACCTTCCACCACATCATTTATAATTTCAACCTCTAATATATTGATCGTGTAAGCTTGGCCATTTCCCCATGGCCTTTTTTGTGGTAGTTTCCCTTAATGCTTAGGCCATTCATTTTCATAGTTTCCCACCTCCCTACAATTGAAGCATTGGACATTATTGTTTTCATTCTTCCCTTTTAACTCTCGATCTAGGTGACCCTTATCTCCACACTTATAAAAAAATTTGTGTCCCTTCAAACATTTTCCAAGGTTCTTCTTCCCAAAACTTTCACATGATTGAAAATATTGAGTTTTCCTATTCTTCATAGACATCTTCCCCTTTTCATGATGCTCAGATGGCCTCTTCTTCTCTTGATTTTTCTTGAATATATTGATTCTAGAAAATTATTTATCTATTTTTATGACACATGAAACTATCTATTCATATCATGAAAAATTCTCATAAACTAGTTCCCTTTAGATATGTGTCTTGAGACCATCAAAGAAGTTGAAAATCTTGCACTCTGTGTTGAATATATAATTGTTTCATACATAGATAAAATTGTAATGGTAGCTTCATAATCCACAACACTCTCTTCTTCTTTATGCTTTAAGAAAAGTAAATTCCTCTTCATCTCGATTTTTTGATCCTGAGGGAAGTATTTATCAAATAATGTCTCCTTAATATTCTACCATCCCATGAGTTTAATTCTTCTTCTTCCCTTTTCTTCTAGATTAAATACCATCACTGATCTACATCACCATGAATACAATAGATAGAAAGTGTAAACTTTTCCTTTTAACCACATTCCAAAGCTATAAATATCTTCTCCAGAGACTTAATCCATTTCATAGATACAATTGGGTTAGCTTTATCTCTAAAATATGGGAGGATTCTATTGTATAAAATGATCCAGCGTAGGATATTCCCTTTTTAGAATAGGTTACTTTTTTCAAAAAAGGTTATTTTTTATAACCTAATTAAGTTTACCTAAAAGTTACATGATTTTATCAATTCTAATACCATCTATATTGGTTTCCTATAGAGAGTAATATATACATTTTCCATGAGTGTTTGTACAATTCTTCCTTCCAGGATCAATTTTTAGACAATGAAAAATACTAGATTAGCTCAAAAAATTATTAACTCTCTATAACTCTAAACATGGTATAACTCATATCATAAATTTATGCATCATAAATCATGGAATCATAAGATTAGGTTACCTTGGAGAATCATTAATCATAAATCATTCATGATGATAGGAAAAGAGAATGTGAATTATCCAAATAATATCCCCAATGAGTGTCAATATAGGTGAACAGTAAGGCTCATTGTCATGTACCAGGTTACCTTGAGTCAGGCCAAGAACACCTTGTCGGAGTTATTACTTTTAGAAACATATGTGCCAGAACCATGCCCACTTGTAGTATCCAGACAAGGATGTATTTCTATGAATACCCATATAATCTCTACTTTATCCAAATTTTTGGATGTCTTTATACTCTTATCCTAAATGTATATCTTTTTTTACTCCCTAATATATGTTTTATAAATCTAGTTTCTAAGGATATTACTAAACTTACTCTGATACCTACTGTAACTCCTCTACCCTAGAAGCCTAGCGCTAGTGCATTATTACATTACATTGGAATTATTATGAGGATTTATATCTTGATGGACCATTTAGTTTAGAAATCATGGAAATACAGATTACATACATGATACCCTTAATACATTTTGAAATATGAAATACAAACATGATACATAATAAAATGAAACAAACCGCATCCTTGAACGCTTACTCAAATATTTCTTCTTCATAACCAAGAGAAGGAAACATAATAAGCATGATCACAAATGCTATGTAATGGTAAGTAAAGGGGAAGAAATAATGAATCAATGATTATAATTAACATGTAAAGGTAAATGAATGATAACTCATTCCATTAAAATTACTAGATAAGTAAAAACCAATATGGCATGGTAAGAAGATGAAACACATGCCATTTAATCAATGAACTAAAAGTTAAATGTATCCATATATATATTGACACAAACTATAATGGTTGAATAATTACTTAATATAATAGGAAGTAAATGATTTGTTAATGGATTTTATGTCTAAGGAACATGAGGACCTATTATTGTCAGGATCTATCCTCCGAATAGTTTCAAACTATGGATCCATCCTCAGTTTAATTTGGCCTACTAAATCGTCTCATGATAATCTATCAATGCATCGTGGAGCTATATAATGTATGGGATCCACCTATCACTACATGTACAAATCATTCCAAATGTTGAATAAACAAAATAAATAATATTCCATATAAAATACCCATATTGGATGAGAAATATGGATTTATCAAATAACTTTCAAAGTAAACATGATAAGAAAAATGGTATACAGTTTGGGAAATACTAATATTAATTGAATGATAATGAATTTTTTTCAAGTAAATTTACAATGAAAATTTATTAAAATAATTTATTGTTTTAAGAGAAATTAACAATCAAAAAAGTAAGTGAGATTAATAAAATTTGAGGAGAATAATCTTTAAACATTCCAAAGTGTCTCATACCACTTTGATACATTTAAATCATAATCAGGAGAAAGGTATGACATTAAATGAATATTATAATATCATGATAATAAATGGATTCATGATATAATGTATAAAAATGGGAAGTAGGTATGGATCAAAAAACAAGTAATTCGTGAATATGACATTAATCTCATAGATTACAAAATTGTGATGAAAATCCTTACCTTAGCCTTCCTCTTGTTGTGTAGTCTTTAACCACTTGTATAGTGGTTTAAAATATGTTACTAACTAATACCAGAACAATTATAATGTTTATTATATCATATTATATTAGGTTATTGGGGGTAAAATTACATAAAACATACACACACCTCTCACACAGGCCCAAATGGAAGATCATGTCCCACCTAAGGGATAACCCACCCAAAAACCCACTTTATTACATCATATATATTTAACCTGAAGGCCTAGTGTGTATGTACCCATTTTTTGGCTTGTTATTTGTTTTTCTTATTAAATTTATCATGGTTTCATTGTATCTAAAATTTAAACCATTACAAATTTTTCTTATATATTCATTACATAAGTATTTAGAACAGACCATAATATTTGGAGATTTGAAATTAAGTGCACTGTTCATGGAGATGGTATGTTATACGAACGTATGAACACAACTTCCATTTCATTGTTGAATTAAAATAATTAAAACCAATTGATATATATATATATATATATATATTATAATTAAAGTATAATATCTATGTTATATATGTGTTACATAGTTTTATTAACACCATACATTATATGTTTCATGTATGACATTAATGAGTCATATCGCTTTGAGGGAGTGGTAGTCCACACTTTCTCAAACAAAATTATCATATTTACACAACATGGAAAGCATAATTGTATGATCAAAATAATAATTAAAAAGTCATAAAGACCTTATAAATAACATATTTATCATATTTAAATATAATTTATATCATAATGGCCACCAATATTGGTGGTAAGGGAAAATTGAAAATCATTGTTTTGTGAGGCATCAGTTCTCCATATAAAGAAATAGTATGTTCGCAGCCATTAGATGGTGGTGTGTATATGTTTAGGTAGGAATTTTATAAAACAAACATCCTAGTATGTGTAGGAAACTGGGTTTTCAACTGAATAATGTAATTAAGGTAGTTTAGGGGTGAAGAAGGAATATAAAAGAAAGGATCTTGACAGAATACATTACCTCTAAATCAGGTAACCACTTTTGGTTTGAAGCAAAAGGTTTCTTTGATAAGTTTTGTTACCAAAGGGAAGATTGAAGGGAGAAATGAGGTTTTTTGGGAGGCTAATTGTGAAAATATTGGACCAACTTAATAGGTTTGAGAGGTTGCAGGAATGGGTAGAGGTGGTTGGTTTTTATAATGAAGGGAAAGGACTCACTTGGGATTATTAGAAAACAATTATATGTGCACATGTTATTACCTAAAAAATATCTTAAAAAACAGAAAAAAACTCAATAATGGGTGGTTTATAGGAGAACTATAGACATACAATGGGTCTTGTAAATTTTTATAGGTCATTTCGGCCTTTAATTTTATGGTTTAGAAACTAGTTAAGCTTAATTTTTCCTTAACAGTTGTGATTAATTTTAATCACTTTTACTAATATTTTTTGTCAAAAAAAGTTGATATTATTATAACACATATATTATCTTGATTATAATTTTTTATTTATAATTTTAAAAATTCAAATTATAGAAGTGGGAAAATTAATATTAACACTAATCCTGCAGATGGGGCGAAATAATGATTTTTATAGTTGGAAAACGTTCTAAAATTTGTTTTTTTATATTCAACATGAAAATAAAATAAATTATAATGAAATTAACTATATAAATTTATTTATAATTGATCTAATGTGACTATAAAATAAATTTAAAATATAATTTATCATTAATAATTATTTAAACAAAAATGTTATTTTTAACTAAATTGTAGTAATTTTTGTTATTCACAAAAAAATGAAGTTCTCAAAAAAACTGAAACAATTAACCCTAATCTAATTCAAACATTCCTAATTCAAAAATAAAGTTTATCTTATCAAATTAAATTCATAATTCCATCATAATTTAGATTTAAAATAGGGTCTCCATTAAAAGGTGGTAAAATTACCTTTATATAAAAATAGAATTTTATGTTTAATATTGGGTTTGTCTTTAACCTGTTCTTATTATTTGAGTGTAAAATTTATTTTTTGGATATATAATATATAAAAAAATCTCTAAAATTGGTTGAATTTAATTTACTATGAAGAACGTGACAAAATAGTGATTTGTTTAAATTGGGTGTTGTGTGTATTGTAAAGATATTTAATGGAAAATATGGTAAAGTATTTCCGTGATATAAATGAAAAGTAACTATAGAATTCCATAGACCAAGTGGTGTCTTATAATATAAAAAACTTACAAATGGTAAAGATATGGTTTTATTTTCCTAATCCCCAACGGAAATATGGATCGGAAAGTATCTCGAATACCCATCAAGAAGGCAGAAGTGGGACTTCCCCACTAGCCTCTCTAGCATCTGGTCAATGAATGTAAATGGGAAATGTTCCTTCCTATTAGAACCATGGATGTTATATTCATGAATTGGAGTATGTTTTGAGTTTGTTTTCAATCTTTGGTGGATGTTCAGAATGTGTGCCAGTAAGGTGATCATATAGTTCAACCAGACAAGAATATTGAAGGTGGCGTTGTTCTCAAGTGTTTTCTAAATTTTTGGACCTGAATATCAGAAAATGAAGATATAGGTTGTTGGAAAGAGGAGGTGCGCGGAAAAATGAAGTGGTGAATGAAATAAAGGAGACTTGAGCAAAAAATAGCGGCGTACACGAAAACGGTGGCGTGCACGAAAAATAGCGGCGCACGCGAAAAACAGTGGCGTGCGCGAAAAATATCATGGCGCGCGAAAAACATAGTGGTGCACAAAAAACAAAGTGGTGCACGAAATAGTGGAGCGGGGTTTTTCGTGCAAGTAGTGTTTCGAAATCATAATGTTTAAAAATGACAAAGGCTTTGGTTGAGCGAAAAATCTAGAGATGTGCGCGAAAAACACTACCTGCGCGAAATTTTATGCGCCGAATGAGATGTTTTTCACGCTACAAGGGGTTTTGTGCGTGGGGGTATGAAATGACTATAAATAAGCGGTGGCACCCCACATTTCATACGATTAGAGACTCAAAGAAGATCTGAAGTCTGACGAGCGTAAAATGTTCGCGTAAACGGAGTTGCGTGTAAAACACAAGCATTGTGCGAAAAATCTGGAGTTGCATGAAAAACGCAGAGATTGCACAAAAAATATAAGGTTGCATGAAAAAATCTGAACTTTGCAGAAAATCCCAAGCTTTGTGAAAGTTGTGTTGTGTGTAAAGCTGCACATAAAGGAGGTTGTTTCATGAAATATTTTCCACGCGAAAATTAAGTATTTCGCGAAAAAGTGAGATATTTCGCGCAAAGGGTTGGTGTTGTGCGAAATCTTTAGTATAACCTATTTGCATGTTTCTGAATATCTGGTTCAGTGGTTCAGTGCGTTCAAGATAATCATTACCAGTCTTTGATGCAAGAAGAGTCTCATGCTAAGAAGAGGCAAAGACTTCAATGCAAATCTATTGAAGAGACCCTAGTGTCTATAAACTGACTGGGACTTCACCAAAGGCAGTGAGCTAGGGGGAGTCATGGGAGTGACCCAAGGGATGTAGTGGACTATCCCTGAACGTTATTAAAGTGATCCTAGGATAGAGTGACTGTTCTTGTACCTTTTTAATCCACAACTCATGAAAAATAGTAGAATTAGGTACGGCCAACTACCTGTCGGCATATGCTCCTTGGACGTAGCCCTTTGTGGGGAACCAAGTAAAAGTGTTGTGTCAACTACCTACTTTCATTTGTTTAACAAGTTTAACAAGTTCCTACCACCATGGGAACAATATCCACAAATTTAAAAAGAAAAATTTAACACCCTCATTCACCCCTCCCCTCTCTAGGTGTTCCGGGGTCCTTCATTCCCTAGTTTAACAACTTAGTAAATTATAATATATATAGACACTCTAACTATTCTACACATCGGTTGGAACGAATTCATGGTTTTCATTTTTTTATTGTAATATATGTTTTCTTAGGAACCACCTGCATTGGATATACCCATTTTTTATTAGATATGGGGTAAATGATTTAAGAATGCAATAATTTTATTTCCACATTTTAAATAATATCTAAGAGTTCTAGTATCATTCATCATTGTTATTTCCCCACTAGTTTAGCCTTTGAGTTTTATAATATATGATGCATGCAAATTGATGAGATAATAAAAGGAATACCATCATGTTTCCATCATATTTCTTATTTATACTTCCTCTAAAGTTCAAAAAATCACAATTCATTTGTTGGAGGGATTGAAATTGAAATTATTATAGGAATCTTTTTTCATTCTCAAGGTTTGAATATTAAAAATTTTGAGGCAGTTTTTTATGTTCCATGATAAGGGAGTTTTGGATTTATAGGATTAAATTTAAAATTGATAGTTTAATGGTCTCATAAAAATACCCAACCGTAACATGATTAAATTAAGAATAATATTTTATAAGATAACAATTATCATTGGTGGTTATTGGATCCTTATTTATCAAGAAAACATCATTAGAAACAAAATATTTACACTTTTCCAAACCCAAATAACACTCCAAATTTCTATCACAACCCAAATCATCAAACTTTTATTATGAAGAAAATAAATAAGACTATATATTAAGGAGAGAATGTTTTTGTGCCTATCATCAGATATAACTTCCAATTAATAGATAGGAAGAGTGGAGTTTTCTTCAATAGGGTTTTTTATAGGTTCAAGGATATTATAACTTACCTTCTCTCCCTCAAACACAATGAACAACATACCACTGTGAACATTAATGATTTTATTTTCAATTTTACGGAATTTTATTCCGAGTATGAGGGGGTCATATCCTAGTTCCTGAGTTTCATTGTTTTTTATAATATAGAATTATTCATGGAAAATGATATTATTTACTCACATGAGGACATCCTCGATCAATAGTTTTGGGTGTGTGGTTCTTTAGTTAGAAACTTGTATGATTATTCACATTGGTAGAAGTTCTCCAACATCAATATAAGTATACAAATAGTGATACTTCACATTAATAGAAGAACCTAAATCAAGAATTTCATCAAAAAAAGAAAGTCTCCATAATTGCGGCATGTATTATAAAAGTGCATGGATGCTTGCATTTTTTTATAATAACTGGTTGTATCAAGGCTGAGACATTCCTTCCAAGGTTGAATCTCTCAATTTCCTTCAGTCATCTCATGTTGGTGAAAATATCTTTAATAAATTTTCAATAGAGAGGAATTTTTTGAACTTCCTCTAAGATAGGAATGTTAACCTTTAACTTTTTAAATGTATCCATCATCACCCTATCGATTTAACTATCAAAAATTTTCCTATATTGACAAAGTATTTAGGAAAAGGGTAGTAAAATGGATATGAGTCCTTAATGATACCTTTTGTTAAAAAAATTCAATTTTTGTATTCGCATTATTATTTCGATGATAGAGAAAGATATTTATTATGATGAGTACATACATGATGTGTAGAATAACTAGATGGGGAAATTTATTTATCACTATCAATTGTAATAGCATATACATTACCTTTTTCCATGGTATTATAAATAATTTGGGATGGTATTCATATTAACCCTTGTCTTTGGATTTCAGCCATCAAGTTGGATAGTGGTTTAATTGAGTTTTTAGGTCATGTATGGCTGCTTGAGTTTCATGATGGAATTAGAGATTATTTTTAGCCATTTCTTTCATCATGTCCTCAAGAATAGGATAAGGTTTTGAGGGGGTTTTAGGAAAGTATTTTATGGTTGTTGAGGATTTCTTGGTGGTGGTGGAGGATGAATATTATTCCCAGAGTGGTTCCATTATTTTTTAGGTCGGTTTAAATACACCCCCCACTTATAGAATTGATTATACTTTCATCCATAGTTGGATGGATAGTATATCTCATTCCAATGAGGTCGGTTATAGGGGTGTCCTAGAATGATTTCCTCACAACTATCAAAATATTATCTCAGTTGGGGCCATTGGTCAGGATAATGGGTTTCAGAAGCACAAATATCACAAAGGATTGTAGGAGGGTGTTAGAATTCCCCTTGGGAAATAAAATGTTTTTTGAGTAGTATACTTACCTCTTCAAACATTGTGTCCCACTTCTTCTCGAATTCGAAACCTTTCACCTCATGGACACCTATAATGGGTATAATAGACCTTTGACCAAATTGTTTAGTGTTTTGTGCCATTTTTTTATGATATTCCAGTTAGTGATTAGGGTCTTGTATTCTAGGGAACCACTTGAACCAGCATCAATCATATTATGATTGATTTGAATTAAACCATTATAAATGTATTGTACTAAAAGTTTCTCACTTATATGGTGGTGTGGAAAACATGAACAAATCCTTTTAAAACATTCCTAGAATTCATTATGTGTTTCTCCATTAGATTTTCATATTCTACAAATTTCATTCCTTATTATTTTCGTTCAAGAGGCTATGAATTATTTTTCAAGAAAAGATAATTCCATGTCTTCCCCCCCTCTAATTAGGTAGTTAACATAGTAAAGATAATCTTTTTTAGTGTCTTTTAATGAGAATGGTAATTCCCTACACTTAACCAATTGTTCATCCACATTATCTTGTTTTAACATTGAACACATAGTATGAAATTAATTTAAGTTTTTATGCAGTTATTCTACATGCATTCCATGACATTTTGGTAATTATTAAATTAAACCATATTTTACTTTGATGTTTAGTGATTCTAATTGGGAATTAATATATACATGTTGGAAATCAACATCAGGTGAATTTATTTTTTTAGTGTTAGTTTATTTTTTTGTCATATAATGAATGTTAATTTCAGTTTCTATTCCAGTTTCAGATGAAAATGGTCCTAGAACATCCTTAAGGTGTGGTGTGTACTCCTTCAAGGGATCTTCCTGTGTGTCATGGTGTCAATGAGGTAATATCCTCTCTAATTCAGACTCAAAAGGAGGTACATCTCCCAGTGAATAATTCATCATGCACAAAACCTTCACATGAAATAAATAATATCACAAAAGTATAAGTAATGTTATAAGATAAAACAAACCAAATATTAAATAAAATCACAAAATAAATATCAAAAATGAAAACTAAAAACGGAAGCGCCCCCAAAAACGGTGCTGAAATATGACCATGTTCTTATGACACATCAAAATTATTAAACTTTTAAAAATTATTTTTATAGTACAGTGTACCCTATGTCATATTTGAATGATTTGTTTAGGCTTAATGTGCATATCTTTAATATAAATGGAAAAATTATTGGTGGTTAATACAGTTTTGAAATTAAAATGACTTAATTTAAAGAGTTTAATAGTTGAAAAATAAAAGATTTTTTTTGAAATATATGATAAGTATGTGATCATTTATAATGTATTACACCACTTGAAAAGTTCCTTATTCTTAATTTATTATTAGGTTTTTGTGTAATCGTTTGGTTTAGGGTTAACAAAGATCTTGGGTGCCCACAAGCCTCTAAAATGATTCACATAAGACTAAAACAAGATATAAAACCAATATATTAAAGTTACTGAACATTATTAGTCATTATGGTTTATCAAGGAAGACTAAAATATAAATTTTTTATAAAATAATAGTATTATTATATTGTGCAATTAGGGAAACACAATTCATACACTTAACATTACACACTGCATAGTTTTGAAAAAAAAAATATTTCAATAAAATTCATCAAAACAAGTTACGATATATCTAAAAGAACTATTCAAAACCACAATATAATCCAAAAAAAATAGATAATTTTGTTATGAAAATCCATATTTATGTGTGTAGCTTCCTTGCATTGATCACCCACTGTTTATCCCGCCTTCGAGAGGAGGATAAGGATCGGGTGGATCTTCACCTTCATCCATGATCTCAAGTTGAGGATAAAGGTCCCCAAAACAGCTTAAGGGGTTGCATGACTTGTTTTGGACACCAAAATTATAACACCTTTACCCCTACTTGAATTTGAAAATTTGGTTACCAAGGTGACATTTTTTGGCAAATTGGAATGTGGTTTTGGTTACCCAGATTTCAAGATACCACTTGGAACAAGGTTTTGATCTAGAATAAAGCATTATATCAATTTCAAAAAATATAAAAAAAACCAAAACTATTTAATATCTCCACTGAAAATTTGGTACAATTTGGAGGAATATACCCCAATATATTTTTGAATTATAGAAGTGACATGAAGACTATGAATAGTCATCACTCTCTCTGATTTTGGACCATTTTGGGTCTCAAATTGGACTAACATGGATCCATGATCTTTATCATAAATGTATACCACACATGTTTTCATCATCCCACATAATTTTAACATAATTTAATGCATTGATTATCTGTAGTGTTCATTTTAGTCAACATGTGGGCATGGTATCTTGCACAATTTGAACCACTATGCTTGAATTCCATCATGGGATCTTCAAATCACCTCCACCTACAATGTAATACTCAAAAAAGTAAAATTTCCCTTTATAATAGTGATAAAAATTATTTAATTGAACAAAATTTGATGTTCAATTTGTTATTATATTTTGAATTTACAATACGAAATCATTTTAACATAGTGGTGTAAGGTTGAAATGAATAGTGAATCTCTATGTAATCACTATCTGTACATAATTTATGGTTTGAAAAGGGGAATATTTAGAGTTTTTTCCTGTGGAGTTCTGTCAGTAATGTCATATGGTAGGGAGTTCACCATAAACTATCTGTCGGTGAGGTCCTCATGATGGATCAGATATTAGAAAATACCATGGGTGTCATTCTTGGAAGATTAGAACAAGTTGTAGTTGATGTGTCATTTTGTCACTAAAGTGATAGTGGGACATCCATGGATATTTTAGTGAGGTGATTGTAGAATAGTCTAAGGATTTTATGTTTGGTCATGAGTCAATAGTAAGGATACACCTAAAGTGGGGTATATCATACCAGTTTCAATGATGTAACCCTTATACAGTTACAGTTGAGGATGAAGTGGGAACCATCTCTATGTGCGACACCCTCTATTTTAACCTAGAAATGATGTGACCCTTATTCCATTACAGTTGCAGCACTAATTGGTGAGACACCCTCTCTTTTCACCAATTTTTTTCACACCCAAACTATGTGACCGTGGGGTGATGGGTTTCCTTCCCCATTTTTTCCATTGAGCTGGTTAATGAAAAATATTTGTCTCTGAGAGGTATCTTATGAGGTGGTTTTTTGGACCCCTATCTTTTAACTGATTGGTGCTGCACCCAAATGGTACGACTGTAGGGTGACAGGTTTCCTTCCCCAGTTTTTTCGTAACATCTCCTTTAAGTTTTAATAACCTTAAAATTAATTTAAATCCATTTTAAAAAACATAAATGGTATCTTAAATCCATTAAGAATGGAGATACCCTTGAGTTACCAAAACGTGTCTAATTTTTCCTCAGTGTCACACTCATTGGTGTGTTTCTAGTTTCACCCCTATTACGCATTTTCCCTATTCCAAGGAAATATATTAACTCATAGCTCTTATCTCCACCATCTATGATGATAATTATAGAATCTCAATAAATCCTAACATTTGAAACTGTTGAACCACGTAGTCGATCCATGATCTAAATTCTAAGTACTTTGAAATTGTCTCCTTGATTTTAGGATATGTCCACTTCTTAAGCCGATATCTTCTCTTCGTTATTACTTCCCATTTTTCTCTTAGTGTTCTTTGATACTTCCTCCAGAGGCGAATCATGCGCTCATTCTAGATCCCTTCATACTTACCCTTAGAGTCCCTGGAGTTCTTCCTCTGCAAGTGGAACCTCCCCAGTTCTTGGCACGATGGGAAAACATCAATCCTTGATCATCCAAGTATGGGATTTTCCTTTGTATCTCTTCACTGTGTATCATGCGAGGTGGGTATGATGATGTTCCATCGGTACCTAGATGGATCCAACCTTAACAAAGACAATAATTGGACTTTTAAATAATAAAGGGTTGGAAATGATGATAATGATGTCGTTTTGTTTTACCTTTGTTGTTATGTTTTCAATTGTATGGACTCGTGTACTTTTAAAATCATGGTTGTTGGTGGTCCTTTGTTGTGCACTTATGAAACTCCATTTTTCTGTATAATCTAGTGTTTGAATGGTTGTAATATGAGAACCAGTTAATCACATATACTTGGTTGATTAAATGGATGCCTGATGAATAATAACCCATGTGTCATCACCTTGATTAACCAAACAGAATGATGTAACACAATTAATGGTGTGGATAAATTTGAAATCTTCATTTCTTTGTTATGGTGATATGCATGGTTGATCTGTTTGATGTTTGTGGGGTGATGTAGAGGAGAATGGAACCTCTTGTTGAGAAGTTGTTGGATTTTGAATCTGAGGTCATGTGGAGCATTAATTTTGGAACTTGGTTTGGTTTCAGTACTTCCAGGGATATCACAGATCCTTTTATTGTTGTGACTTTCTCAGATTACCAGGTGTGAATGCTTAAAATCATGCTTAACTATTTTTCCTTTAGATGTTGTTTTGTCTTGTGTTTGTACTTGTTAGTTTACCGATAGTGGAGGAATGTATTTAAATGTAATCACTTGAAAATGATCATGAGAATGGGTAAAATGGGGGATTATTTTCTAGAAATGGGTTGTGTTCTGGTTTTTTTGTGTACTTCTGCATTCAGGGATAACAGAGAGAGTAGTTTCTTATGGGTTAGTTGTCAGTTTTCGAACCCCTAGGTTGGGATGAGTGATTGATTACATATATGTATAATATTTAGTTCTTCTTTTTCTTATGTGCACCCCACCCATGTTGATCACTTCGTGTCGAACACCCCCATTTCATGGGTGGTGGTGTTTTTTTCAACATTCTTTTGAGTGGATGTTTATTATCTCTTTTCTCCTTCTTCTCCTAGATATCCCAAGACTTTTCGAGTAGGTTGTGATAGCCTAAGGTTCACTATAGCCCAAGACTCTATGAGAAGGGTGTGTTGTGGTAGTTGTCCTAGGTGTGTGAGGGTAGTTTGTTTTCCAAGTGTATTCGGGATGAGGTCTAGGTGTCTATGGGCATGGTAGTGGTTGTTCTAGCCTAGGTTTCTTTGGGCGTCGTAGTGGTTGTTCTGGCCTAGGTTTTTTTGGGCATGGTGGTGGTTGTTGTGGACCAGGTGTCTGCGAACATGGATAACTGTTGTTGTGGTGGCCCAAGTGTCTGTGGGTGGGATGCGTGGTTGTTTTGTCCCTTAACGTTGTTATTGGGGTGGTAGTGGTACTATAGTGGAAGTTGTTGGGGAGGTCTGATGCGTAGGATGTCCTAAATAACTATTGGAAAAGCGGTGTGGGGTACCCAAACATCGATTCACTATTACTATTACTTTACTAGACTTGCGTTATTTTGAGAGTGTGCCATAGTGATACTAGGTGGATAGTTACCTTGTCAGGTGTTCTGGTTACCTCTAATTTCTCATGGGGCATTAGAATGCATCCCCACTTGTTCCCGACAGATTTTGGTTTTCCCATTCTGAGTATACCTATATAATCACCCTATATATATAAAATTGCTTTCAGGTTTTTAGGAGGACTTTGAGGTGCCTGCCGGATCTTAATAGATCAGGTTTTGGGAGTCATCATTGCTTCTTTTCTTTTCTTTTGGTACATTTTCTCCATGGTTTTCTTGTACTTGTAATATTTTATTTTTGACATGCATATGGGAATGTATTATGGATTTACTTTTACATTAAGTTTTTGTAGTTGTTTTAGATTTACCATCTTATCTCCCAATCATGTTCTATAAAAGGGTAGTTCATTCCATCCCATGTGAGATTATATACCCTTGGTTCTAGTTTCTACTCAGGGGCCTATTAGAGGTGGGACTCGGGGGGTCATTATCTCTCCTTCAAATTAATGAAGGAAGTATCTTGCAGTTTTTTATCCCTTTACTCATCTCGATGAAGGAAGGTCCCTAAATAATGGTATTAAAGGTTATGGTTGAGAGATAGGATGGAGTTTGGGTTAGGTAATCTTGGTGTATGATATAGTATAGGGAATACCGGCTAAGACATAGTATTTTAGGGCCCCTCACGATCCGATGCAAGGACACTAAACCTACTGAATGGCCAAGTGAGGATACAATGATTGCAGGGCAAAGACCCTATGGAAAGTACATGAATCATAATGACTTGTGTTCTTGTGTGTCTTGGGTGATTCGGTAATTTAAAATGAATAGGAATTTTAGACAAAATTTGAGAAAATTTTTCCACACTACTCAGGATTAGGCATTCCTTATTTACCTTGCAACTATGGAACCCAGTTGACATCCACGAGTAGTGCAGGCGATCGGGGCTTATAAGGCTGATTTGGCTGATCCGCGAAGGGATGATAAAGAGGAGGAGGATAAACAGTGGGAGAAGATGTTTCATGCCATCAAGAAGTATGAGGGAAGAATCTCGAACATGGAAACAGAGAGTTGGCTCGAGGTGCTGGTGATATATTTCAGCCTGATCTGAGCTCCGATAGAGTACAGTGTTCCTCTGTCTATGAGCCAGATGTGGGTAGTGGAATTTCTATGGTGGATGCTATATCTTGGAGATAAGAAGGATTCTGAGGTTTCATGGACTGACTTCGAGAAAGAGTTATGAGGGGAATTCCCTTCTTCCATGATGAAGGTCGAAAATAGGAAAGAGATTCTATCCCTTAATCAAGGGAGTATGAAGATAAGGGAGTTGGGGATAATGTTCAAAGACCTCCTTTGTTTCACTCCATTCCACTTCTTGGATGAGGAGTCGTGGACAAGGTGCTTAGAGGAGGCACTCTGACCTTCCCTTCAGTACGATGTTACTCCCTTTACTCTGCCAACATACTTGGAGGTTCAGAAGAAGGATGAAGTGGTTGAGAGGATGCACATGCTGGGAGGTGTGCAATGAGAGGGGAGCATATTGGGTTAATCAAAGGGGAGGCCATTAGAAGCAGTCTTCCAGTATCAGGGCCTTCTAGTTTTTGGCCGATGGAGAACAACCCTTAGTTGTTCCAGTTTCGATCTCCCAGTCCTCTCCCTTTCTCCACAAGCCTAGAACTAAGATACATTATCTATGGCATCCACGGTCACCTTCGAAATCAGTGACCAGATTGAGTGAAGTACATTTGGGGTGGGCTGGTTCAATTCCCACCTCTGTAGCACCAATTTTTAGCCAGACCATTTCAACATCTGTAGCAGGGACAGCGAGCTCCCACTCCACCAAGGGAGGATGGTGCCAGAGGAGCCTAACCACAATGTACTCCTTAGGGTCCTTGACCCAGGCGTGGTCAGAGAGGCAGCTGATAGCTAAGGGGAATAGGATCTGAGAGTGATCAGTTGTATTCCATAGAGGTAGTGGTTCTAGCAGGGCCATAGGTTGTTCGAGGTATGATCAGTTTGTTCAGCACTCTGGCATGTTCCTTGTCTGATTTTGGAGCTTCACATTCCTTTATTTCAGATAGTCTAGCCCATTCCTTGGGCCAAGACGTAGATAGACTTTCCATGACCCCAGTGATGAGTATTCTAGTTAGTGGTCAGACTAATTAGTTGAATGTTTTTGAGGATGTAAGATAATGTTAGGACCACATCAATCCCATGGGGATCTCTTTCTACTACAAATACAGCCATATGATGTCATACTAGGAATCGACTGGCTATTATCCATTCATGATCTTATCGAATTTTTCTAGATAAGGGTCTTGTTCTTAGATATGGGCATCCAGCATGTATCTTTTGTTGTCATGTGGGGTTTACAAGAAGATAGCCAGCGTATGGAGCCCCTTCTTTCCTAGTTAGCCACGAGGTCAGTGGAATCATCATAAGTTTAGATGGTGGAAGTTTCTGAGATTGTTAGTGTGGTCCTTAATGTATTCCCAAAATAGTTTGTAACTCTACCCCCCTTACCAAGATTTTGTGTTTGGGATATACTTACAACTCATTTCCCATCTGATTTTGTTGTCCCCCTATCAGATTGCACCTTCTGAGTTATAAGAGTTGCAGTTTCAGGTTGAAGACCTGATGAAGAAGGGTTTTATCTGACCAAATGTGTCTCCATGGGGTGCTCCAGTCTTGATCACAAAGAAGGAATATGATGGTCTCAGTTTGTGCATAGACTATCGAAGGTTGAATCAAGTAATAGTCAAGAACTGTTACCCCCTTCTGATAATCGATGACCTTTTTGACCAATTGAAGGGAGCATGTTGGTTATCTAATATCGACCTACAGTCTAGATATCACTAGTTGAGGTTGAAGTAGGGTGACATCTCGAAGACTTATTTCAGGTGCAGATATGGTCACTTTAAGTTCATGGTCATTATGTTCAGCGTTACAAATGCACCAGATATGTTCATGGGGCTCATGAACTCGGTTTTCCGCAAGTATCTAGGTCGGTTCATGGTCGGGTTCATTGATGACATCATGATCTACTCAAGATCATATGAGGATCATGCCAAGCATTTTAGGATAGTTTTAGATGTCCTCTAAAATAACCTTATCTATAATAAGTTGTCCAGTTGAAAGTTCTAGAAATGATAGATACACTTTCTTGGACACGTGGTGTCTCGGAAGGGTATAGCGGTGGACCCGTCAAAGGTCAAAGCAGTTGTTTCCAAGGAAACACCCAAGAACATGGCAGAGGATTGTAGTTTCCTGGGACTGGTAGGTTACTACCAAAGTCTTGTACCCAACTTCTCTTGAGTTGCAGCACCATTGACGGCTTTGACCAGAGAAGGACAGTATTTTTTATGGAGTGAATAGTTCTAGAAGGCTTTCGGTTTTCTGAAGGAGAAGTTGTTCAACGCCCCAACGTAGTAGTTTCTAGAGGAAGGGGTAACATTTGAAGTGTTATGTGATGATTTGAGTCTAGGATTAGGGTGTATGCTGATGCATTAGTGGGGAGTGATCTCTTATGGGTCTAGGAAGTTATTCCTTCATGAACATAACTATCCCACCCACGACCTGGAGATTTTAGTAATGGTGTTCAAACTAAAGTTGTGGTAGCATTACCTCATTGGCTAACTCTTCATGGTCTTTTTATATCACAAGAGCTTGAGGTATGTCTTCTCCCAGTGAGACCTGAACTTGAGGAATTGAAGGTGGATGGAGTTTCTTCAAGACTACAACTTCGAGATCTCCTACAACTCATGAAAGGATGATGTTTTGGAAAATGACTTAAGCAAGAAGTCATATAATTATGGGGTTAGGGACTCTGTAGATGCTTTGAAAACAATGTAGGAGTTCACTGCTTTTCATGTAGGCATGAGAGTGGAGGATGGTAGAGTCTATTTGTTTCAGATGGTAGTGCAGTCTTCCTTGGTGCGGTAGGTGGAGGAGTCTCAGTGGGGAGACTCATAGACCGAAGTGATGTGTGATCATGTTATCCAGGGTGATGCTCTGGAAGGATGGTCATAGGATGGTCCGAATCGAATACTCTTCTATAGGAAGTTGTTTTCCCAGTGGTAATGTGTGAGATAGTTCTTGGTGAGTTCCATATCTCACACCTGGTAATACACCAAGCCATTTCCAAGATTTATCGAGGATTTATGGGTTTGTTTTGGTGGCTCATATTAAAGAGGATAGTGGCATAATTTGTGGAATAGTGCCTCATGTGTCAGTAGTTGAAGGTTGAACACTGTGTTCTGAGCGGTATTTTGCAGCCCTTATACGTTCCCAGGTAGAATTGAGATGATGTATTGATGGAATTTCTCACAGGACTACCCATTTATGAGGGAGGATATGATTCCATTTGGGTTGTGGTGGATTATTTGAAGAAATCATCTCACTTCTCAGTGATTAAGGAGTCGAGTGCAATGAATTTCTTGTCATAGAAGTATGTGGGTGAATTTTTGAGGCTATATAGAGTTTCCAAAACCATCATCTTGGATCAGGATACATGATTTACATCATGATTATATATGGGATTACAATGTGATTTTGGCACCCATCTTTTCCTTAGCACTACTTCCCACCCTCAGATGGATGGACAGATAGAGAAGACCATCCAGACATTGGAGGATATGTTTCCAGCATGTGTTCTGGGCTTCAAGGGATCATGGGTGTGAAACTTTACTCTAGTAGAGTATTCATACAAAAATATATATCACTCTACCATTGTCATGGAACTATTTAAAGCCTTGTATGTGAGACTGTGTCGTTCACCCATGTGCTTGATAGATGTTGGGGAGTTAGGGGTTCTTGGCTCGAAGGTGGGGCTTAGCACAATGGAGAAGGTTCAACATAGGAATGAGAGGATGAATGCAGCTCGGGACCAACATAAGTCGTGTTACAATCATATTAGGATACCCTTGGAGTTTAAGTTTGGTAACCACATGTTCTTGAAGGCCTCCCCTCGGCATGGACAATGGAAGTTTGGAATGGGATTTATCCTTCCTCAAGGGTCATAGGACCCTTTAAGGTGTTGTGAAGAATCAGTGAGGTGGTGTATCATCTAGAATTACCACAACAGTTGGAGACTATCCACAATTTCTTCTATATATCTCATCTTTGTCAGTATCTACAAGATGACTCCCACATCCTCAACTAGGAAGTGTTGGATATTGAGGATGATGCGACGTCTGTAGAGCGACCGATGAGGATTGAGGATTGTAAGGATAAGTTTCTTAATGGATGGACCATTCCTCTGTTTCGTGTGTTGTGGAGGCACGGTGTCCTTGTAGAGAGATCCTAGGAATGGGAGACATAGTTTTGTTCCCAGTACCCAGAGTAGATTTGAGTTTTGATCTTGTTTTCTCTATTCAATTTACTATGATGTAATGCATGACCTTCTATTCTATGATATGGGATCTTTCCTTGTTCCTGGATGTGTGTGAAAAGTCCGTACTATGGTTAGGGGAGGACATGGTCCCTAATCAAGATGCATTAATGTGGATATGATTAAACATGTGTGGGAAAGTTAGTGATACCCAAAGAGGATAGTATCTTGACATGGAAAAGGGACTCTCTAATCTATAAGTATAGACATTGTTACCCTTATATGTTTGTGTGGTTACCTGGGAGAGAAGAGTGGTAGTGTTTCTATAGTTGTTCAGGAGATATATGTGAGATAAATACTCCAAGATATCTAGGTTTGTTCCATCATTCTAACAACACTTAGGTGGTCTGTCCCTAAGAGGTATCTTATGAGGTGGTTGTTCGGACCCCTCTCATTTAACTGATAGGTTCCTCACCCAAATAGTGCGATTGTAGGGTGACTGGTTTCCTTCCCCAGTTTATTCATAACTTCTCCTTTATGTTTTAATACCCCATTAAACTAATTTCAATCCATGTTAAAATCCCATAAATGATCTCTTAAATCCCTTAAGAATGGGGATACCCTTGAGTTACCAAAACATGTGTCCTTTTTTCCTTGGTGTCACACCCATTGGCATGTTTCCAATTTCTCCCATGTTACACATTTTCTCTGTTTCACGGAAATTTGTTAACTCATAGTAGTTATCTCTACCATCTATGAAGAGAATTATTAAATCTCAATAGATCCCAACATGTGAAACCACTAATCCACATGTTCGATCCATGATCCAACTTTTATGTACTTCGAAATTGTCTCTCTGATTTTAGGATCTATCCTCTTCTTAAGAAGAGATAATCTCTTCTTTATTCTTTTTATGTTTTCTCTTAGTTTACCTTGAGACTTCATCTAGAGATGATTCTTACACCCGTTCTGGAGCCTTTTCTACTCAGCCTTGGAGTCCTTAGAGTTCTTCCTATATAAGTGGTGCATAACAAGTTCTTGGCGCGAGGAGAAAAATTATATCCTTTATCATCCATGTATGTGTTTTTTCCTTCGTCTCTCTTCACTATTCATCATGCGGGGTGGGTTTGATGATGTTCTCCTGGGACATAGATGAAACCCAACTTAACAAAAATTTTAAATGGACTTTAAAATAATGAATGGGTGGAAATTATGAGGATGTTGTTTTTTTGTTTTAACTTTGTTTTTATGTTGTGAAGTTTATTGACATGTGTCTACTAAAAATCATGGTCATTGGTAATCCTTTCTTGAACACTAATGAAACTCTATTTTTTGGGATAATCTGGTGGTTGAATGGCTATAACATAAAAACTAGTTAATCAAACAAACCTATATGATTTAATGGATGACTGATGAATAAGAACACATGTGTGATCACCCCGGTTAACCAAATGGAAGGAAGGAACTCAATCAATGTTGTGGATAAATCTGAAAACATACTTTCTTTGTTCTGGTGATATGCATGGTTTCTCTATTTGATGTTTGTGGGGTGACGTAGAGGAGAATGGATCCTCTGGTTCAGATGTTATTGGATTTTAAATATATGTCAATGTAGATCCTTTATGTTAGGACTTATCTTGGTTCCAGTACTTTTAGGGATCTCACAAATCCTTTTTTTGTGACTCTACAGGAGAACCAGGTGTGAATTCTTAAAATCATGCTTGGTTGTTATTTATTCAATTCTTGTTCTGGCTTGTTGTTATACCTATTAGTCGTATGGTAGTTTAGGAATGTATTTAAATGGAATCAATTTAACAAGATAATGAGAAAAGGTACAATGGTGGATTATTTTCCATAAATGGGTTCTGTTCTGGTCGTGTTGTGTACTTATACATGTAGGGATAGCTGCGAGAGAGGTTGTGTACGGGATAGTTGTCTGTTTTGGAACCCATAAGTTGGGATGAGTGTTTGATAAACTATATTTATAATATTTAGATCTTTTGTTTCTTATCCACACCCCCACCCATATTGATCACTTCATGATGAATACCCCCATTTCATGGGGGAGGGTGTTTTTTCCAATATTCTTATGAGTGGCTAGTTATTATCTCCTTTATGATCTCTCTCCTAGGTTTCCCAAGACTCTTCAGGCAGGCTGTGAAGTACTTAGGTTCACTATGTCCCAAGACTCTCTAGGTAGGGTGTGTTGTGGTAGGTGGCGCAGGTGTGCGCAGGTAGGTTGTTTACCAAGTTTCTTTGGGATGAGGCCCAGCTGTTTTCGAGCATGGTAGTGGTTTTTCTGGGCGAGGTGTCTTCGGGCATGGAAGTGGTTCTTATGGACTAGGTGTTTTTGGGCGTGGCGGCAGTTGTTATTTCCCAAGTGTCTGTGGGCATGGCTAGGTGTGGTTGTGGTGGCCCAGATGTCTACGGGTGGGATACATGGTTGTGTTATCCAATAAGGTTGTTGTTAGGGTGGCAGTGGGACTATAGTGGAACTTTTGGGGGAGGTCCGATGCATAGGATTTCCTAAATAACCAGTGGGAAAGAAGTATGGGGTATGAAAAAATTGATGAGCTATTACTATTACTTTACCAGACTTTCATTGTTTGGGGAGTGTGCCTTGGTGAGGATAGGTGGATAGTTTTCTTTCTAGGTGTTCTAGTTACCTCTAATTTCTCAAGGGGCATTAGAACACCTCCCCAATTGTACATGAGAGATTTGTTTTCCCGTACTGAGTATACCTGTATACTCACCATACATATATAAAACCTTTTTTAGGTTTCCAAGAGAACTTTGAGGACCCTTCTGGACTGTACTGGCTCAGGTTCCAGGAGTCATCATTACTTCTTTTCTTTTCTTTTGGTACATTTTCCACAGAGTTTTCTTGTAATTATATCATTTTATTTTTGACATGCATAGGGAATGGATTATGGCTTTACTTTAACTTTTATCTTTTGGAGTTTTTTTGATATATACCATTTTATCCCCTGAACATGTTCTATAAAAGGTTGATGTATTCCATCTCATGTGAGATTCTATACCCTTAGTGCTATTCACCACTCCAGATCCTATTGGAGGCAGTACTTAGGGGTCATTACTTCTCCATCAACTTAAAGAAGGAAGGTTCTGGTAGTTTTCTGTCACTTTCCTCATCTTGGTGAATGTGGGTCATGACAGAATGGTATCAGAGTTTTTGGTTGAGAGAAGGGATGGAGTTCGGGTTAGGCATGGTGAGGATTGCATGGGGTGGTAGATTAGTAGTGTTAGGAAATATTGGTGCATGAAATAGGCTAGGTAAGACAGGCAAGGATATGGTATTTTTGGGCCCCCCCCCCCATAATCCGATGTAAGGACTCTGTACCTACCGAATGAACAAGTGAGGCTACACTGATTACAGGTTAGAGACCCTATGGAAAGTGCATTCATCCTAATGACACGTGTTCTTGTGTGTCTTGGGTACTTCGGGAATTTAAGATGAATAAAAAGTTTAGAACAATATTTAAGATAATTTTTCCACACTACTCAGGCTTAGGAATTCCTTGTATACATTACAGATATGGCACCTAGATGACGTGTACGAGTAGTGACGGAGATCAAGGCCTAGTAGGCTTACTTGGTTGATCAGCGGACGTATGATTGAGAGGATGAGGAAAACCAGGGGCAGAGGATTATTCATGTCGTTCATTAAGATTACCTCAATAAGTATGAGGGAATATTCTCGAGCATGTAGACAGAGAGCCATCTCAAGGAGGTGGTGATAGATTTTAGCTTGATCTGGGCTCTGGCAGACTACTAAGTTCAACTGGCCATGTGCCAAATGTGGGGAGTAGTGTGTCCGTGGTGGATGATATATCTCAGAGAGAAGAAGGAAACTGAGGATTCATGGACTAACTTCAAGAAGGAGTTCCGAGAATAATTCCTTTATTCCATGATGAAGTTTGAAAAGAGGAAAGAGCTTATCTACCTTAATAAAGGTATTATAATGGTAAGGGAATTGGGAATCACATTCATGGACCTCCTTCATTTCACTCCAAACCACTTCCTGGATGAGGAGTCGGGGAAAAGCTGCTTAGATGAGGCACTCAAACCTTCTATTCAGTACATTGTTACTCCCATTACTATGCTGATGTACATGGAGGTTCAGAAGAAGGCTGAAGTGGTGGAGAGGATTCACATGTTGGGAGGGGTGTCACGAGAGGGGAGCTAGTTGGGTTTATCAGAGGGGAAGGTCATTAATAGCATGATTCCTGCGTCAGGGACTTCAAGGTTTCGTTCGATGAGGATTATTCCTTAGTAGTTTTAGTTTTGATCTCCTTGTCCTCACCCTTTCTCTACGAGCATAAAACTGAGAATTTTTATCTGTGGCAGTCATGGGCACATTTGGAATCAGTTCCTAGACAAAGTGTCATACGGTGGGGGTGGGCTAGTTCAGCGCCCACCTTAGCAGCAACTATTTTTAGCCAGACCATTTCACCAGTAGTAGTAAGGACAACGATCTCCCACTCCATCCAGACCATATCAATTCTCATTATTGATAAAGATGTTGTATTCATTCTACTTAGAGAATCTTCCACCTTTTTTGTTTTACCTAGATGGTAGTGGATTGAGTTGTCGTAATCCTTAATGAGATCTAAGTATCTTCACTGGAAAATATTAAATTCCTTTTATGAGATTATTTATTTGAGTTTCTTACGATCATTATATATATCAAACTTCTCCCCATAGAGATAATTCCACCATATTTTCAATGCAAATATCACAACCATCAAATCCTAATCATGCGTGGGATAGTTTTCTCAGGAATTTTCAACTACATTGAGTCGTAGGATATCATTTTGACATTTTTCATTAGTAAATAGCCTAATACATTATTTTAATCATCACTTTAAACCATAAAGAGTTCCCAACTTGTTGGTAGTATGATTATTGGTGCAGTGATAAGCCACATTTTAAACACTTTAAAGAAGTATTCACATTCATTGGTCCAGAAAACATTTTATCTATTTCGATTAATCTTTGTTAATGGGCTTGAAAATCATGATTAGTTCTTCAAAAATCACCATTAATACCTAGATAAACTAAGAAAACTACAGATCTCCATTACAGATGATGGACTAGGCCACTCTTCGATTTACATTGTCCTGGATGGGTCCACAGATATCACTTTATTGTTGATTACATACCCCATGAATGATGAAACCTCCATTCAGAACTCAAATTTACTATTATTTTAATATATATTCTCATTATCAGAGTCTTTAGAACAATGATCAAATACACATCAAGTTCCTCATTTCTCTTGGAGTATATCATAATATCATCAATAAAGACTACCGCACATTTGTTGAGGTAATACCTACAGACTATATTCATTAAATACATGAAAATTGTAGGATAATTATTGAGTATTAATGGAATTAATATGAAATAATAGTGTTAAAACCTCAATCAAAAGTAATTATTGGGAATATCCTGACCAAATTTCTACCTCCGAGAAATAATTGTCCCCACATAGTTGATCGAAAAATACATATATCTATAGAGGGGAATACTTGTTCTTTATCATGATTTTATTGATCTTAGGGTAATTAATATAGAGTTTCATTGATCCATACTTCTTCTAGATAAATAGGATCGGTGTTCCCCTTGGTGAATCACTCGATCGTATTAATTCTTTTTTCAGATTCTCTTGTAACTGCTTCTTCTATTCTTCCATATCAATGGTGGTCATTATATTGGGTTTCATTGATATAGGTAGATATCCAAAAATAAGTTTAATTGAGAATTAAACCTCTCGATTATATGGAAGACTAGAAACGCTTTATGGAACACATCATTATATTCCTTCAGAATGGGCACATCTTCGATCATGATCCTCTAATTTATCTCAATCATTTGAGCTAGATATGATTTCTCATAAGGAAATAATATCAAAAATTTAGATGATGATTCTAATATAAATTCATCCTCCTCCTTACACTTGTACATACATGGATGATGCTTCAGGATAAGAAGAGTGATCTCCCTTTCCTAAAAGTCAATGTTGTATTTGTATAAAGATAGTCAATCCATGTCCAAAAGAGAATCAAACTCGACCAAGGGAATTAAGAGAAGATATAATGGTTTTTTTATTCTTAAATAATTAACTGGGGAGGAGTTATATACATAGGATTTAATTATTGTTCCATATTATGTTCTCATAGATAACTCAACATCCATATTTTGAGGTGGTGTTTGTATAGTTCTACTAAACATGCAAGATATGAAAGAATGTGTAGAACTAGAATAAAATAGTACATTCTCTAATATTGAATGAATAACAACATACCTATCACCACATAAATTTAAGGCCCCACATCAGTAGTAGTGATAGAATATGACCTTCCTTACAGCCTTGTAGGTTGTTGTTGTTGATTACCTCCAACAAGTTAGTGTAATGGTTTTCATAATGGCCATGTTCCTTGAAGTTGTAACACTGCAATATAGTATAAGTGTTGATCTGAACCTTCCTTTATTCTTCCATGTTATAGAGATTTTTCATATCCCTTTGGAAGTTATTTTCTAGATTCCCCATTCTTTCATATTTTATGAATTTCATGGTTAAATTTAGACAGTTCCCATGTTGCTTCTTCCCAAAATATTAACACGTAGGATATTGGGTTTTCTTTCCATCATGGGATTTATATTCTGATCCTTCCATATTATACTTCATTTTCCCATATAATATTTGTTCTAATGAGACCACTGAGAGTCTCTAATATTAATTTGAAACTTGAGGGAACAATGGAAAATCTCCTTGTAACTATCAAAGGCTCAAATCGCTAACACTTTTTATAGACTCATATTTAGTCTATTAAAGAAATGATACACCTTAATTTCAGTGTTTATGAAAAAGCCATAGGCATATCATTCATGTCTCATGAAGTTTTCCTCATACAATACAACAGACTCATCTTCTTTTTTATTTAGTCCAAGTAAATACCTTTCTATCTTATAGTAGAGGGTTCAGGGAAAATATTTATTGAAATATATTTTCTTGAAATATTCTCATTACATGGATTATATTTCTTCCTTGTACTTTGTTTTCTTGATTAGTGCCCACCACTGAGCAGCTTCCCCATCAAAATGATATACTACCAGCATAATTTTCTCTTCTTCTAAGCACTGTAGGGCAATGAATATCTTCTAAATGTAGTTAATCCATTGTTCTGTGATAATGGGATCAAAAGATCCACCAATGATTTGAGTCCTACTTCACATGAAGTATTTGAACACAACATTAACTTTATTTTGGGAATGAGGGAGTTCCACATGATTCAAGTTATTATTCATAACAT
Source organism: Viscum album (assembly GCA_963277665.1). Taxonomy (NCBI): domain Eukaryota; kingdom Viridiplantae; phylum Streptophyta; class Magnoliopsida; order Santalales; family Viscaceae; genus Viscum; species Viscum album. The sequence continues at coordinate 1,330,568,439 of OY728145.1, forward strand.
GAACTGGTTGAACAAGTAATGTCATGAATTTTTTAGCACCAATTCCCATTATATTTGGAATATCATTATGGAAATCCCCACATTTCCTATCACATTGACTATTATCACAAGTTCTAATATTTACATCAATTAACTGAGAAAAAAAATTACAATTAAGGGGATTGAAAACATAGTTAATAAACATAAAAAAAGTAAATTTTTATTATATAAGGATAAGAACGTAAAGGAAAAGTATATCGTAACTTCTAATAACCTAAGTTTCAATCTTATTTATCCATGGTGATAGAATTATCACAAGGGTTCTTATCAAAGATCTCTAATCCCTGTTTCCAAAAATAACTATACGTTTCTCTGATAAAAAATTTAATGGACCTAGCCTTTTACACATAATATTACATGATTTTAAGTATAATTATCCATTAAATAGAAACCTAGGGTCATAAAGTTTAGTGTATTTGGAAGAATAGGTACATAAAACTGAAATCATGAATCAAAAATTAAAAAAAAATTATTGAATATCCATAAATATGCCCCTAATATCCCTTTATCCCTTTAAAATTCATAGGATAAATTGGGGGAATACATTAAAAAATGTATGAGCTAAAAATCCTAGTCAGGGAAGAAACATAAGAATAAAGCATAGCACATTGGTTAGAAGGAAAAAAATAATGACATTGAAGGGAATAAACATCTGGAAGCATAACATACAGAACATGGGATCATGTAATCATAGAAATGTGATAGCAACATAAAACATCACATAAACATGATTCAAGGATCATTTCACATGGAGGATCATAAGTTAAGGATAACCACCAAGATCGTTTCCCATGGAGCACGAGTCCAGGATATCCGCCAAGACCATTGCACATGACATATCTTGACACTAAACATTAACCAATGTATTGTAGTTCTATCTAGGTGCACCCAACATAAAGGATTCATGAATATGTGTGCCACATGATGAATAATACATAAGGAATCAAATATAAACATAAGGGTCACCAATGGATGGAATTGGGTATCATAACACTACTGTAAATACATCCTTTATCAGTGCTATAAATGGGCATTAAAAGTGGTAAAAACATTGTTAATCAATGAGAAGATAAAGGGATGACCCCTTTATTAGTGCTCTAAAAAGGGTTGATAAAGGCCCCTTTTATTAGTTCTTTTTTTAGCACTGATAAAAGTTTATAAATCATTAAAAAATAAAAAAATTGCAATTCAGAGAGGCTTCAATAGTGCCCCCCCCCCCCCTTAAATGCTCCCCAACCACCACACCACACGCCCCCTAGCCACCACCCTCGCTTGCACCCTTTAACAGCGCCCCGACCCCCTTTAACAACACTATCTGTTATTCAACCCACGCGCCTGACCTACTCCCCCTGGATTTGAACTGGTGACCTGTTGTCTGTGCACCCTAAGCATTTACCAATCCACTATATTGTTTTTCCCTTCATTTATTAATATATCTCTTTATTTATATTTATATTTAGTTATATTTACTCGTATATTAATATATATATTAACATATATATATGTATTTATTAATATATGTATTTATTTATTTATATTAATATATATATATATTTAGTTATATTAATATATATATATTTAGTTATATTAATATATATATATATATCCATATAAATATTTATATTTATATTTATATTAATATATATATTTATTTATTTATATTAATATATATATATCGGTATATTAATATATATAGTATATTTATATATTAATATATATATATATACATAGTTATATTTATATATTAATATATTTATTTCTATATTAATAAATATTTATAAGATTAGTTTTGAATGAATTTATAAAATATTATTTTTATGTGTTTTTATAAATAAATAAATACATATATACAACACACACACACACATATATATATTATATGTATATATGTATGTATAATTATACATATTTATATATATTTACAAATATTATATATTAATATGTATATACATATGCTTAGAATATATAGATAATATATATCAGTTTTCCAATACATATGGACACAGATATATATATATATATATATATATATATACGTACACATTATATGGGTAAAAAATTGAGAAACCCTCAAAACTCGTAAATACAGTCAGAAAGTCAAATAAACCTTAAACTCAGGGTAATGAAGAAAACTTATGATTTGAGAGTCTGTTCCTGCTCTGTGACCAGTCAAATAAAATATCATTAATAGATATTTGATTTTATAGGTGGTGGAGGCCGAACCGACAGGTATATCCTAAGTTATAACTGTTTGAAAATATATCAGACAAGACAACAGTGCTAGAAATGGGGGCATGAAAACCAAACAAACCGCAAAGTCACTGAAACGAGCGTAACTTATGATTTGGGTGTCCATTTCAGCTCCGTGACGATTCAAACCAAATATCTGGGAATAAAATATGATATAACAGGTGGATGAGTCCTAACCGACATAATCATTGAGAGTTATTTCCCTTTTGAGAAAATTTTGGCGGGGTACGGGACACAGAAACAATGTTTTGGAGGCCTTATGATGGTTTATTGGTGTTTTAGGGACCCAAACTTGATTGGAACTTCTTTAAAGTCAATTATTGCGTAGATATATTTTCTATATTTTATTTGATATGTTCTAGATCCCAAATGGACACCCGGAGCCAAAGTTATGGTCGTTTGAAGTTAGAGTTCTTTTGGAGTCGTATAACAGATATATCTTCTCTTTCTTTGATCTTGTCATGGTTTTTATTAAACGTGGTCTCGATAATCTCAAAATATTTTATTTTATAGGTCGTGTCACTCAAATAGACATTTGGAGTAGAAGTTATGCTAGTTTTAGTGAGTTGGGAGTTTCATAGGTTTGTTGGTGCTATGAGGGTTGCAAAATTTCAAATGATAATAACTTCTGCTCTGAGTTTCTGTTTTGGCTCTGCCACTTATCAAATCCAAAGTATTGATAATATAAACACTCTTGTGACCACTATAACCCTTTCTCACATTCTTGAATTCCTAAAAAGACTCAAAATCCATCCGGATGGTCATAAGTTTGGCTCCGGGTGTCCGTTTTCCCATAACTTCTGCTCCGTGCGTCCGTTTTGCATCAACCACATATCAAATGGTAGCTTACAACTATAACTACACTACTTTGGCCACTTTAACACATAATCATATTCATCAATGCACAAAATGGGGCTTAACCCTTCCAAACAGCCATAATTTCTGCTCCGGGTGTCCGTTTTGCGTCGAACACCTATCAAATTGATATAAAACATATTTAAAACATATTTATTATATTTATGTATATATAGATATACTTATATATAAACATTTTATTTTTTATGAAATACAATTTTTTTAAATATACACTTTATCAGTGCTAGGAAAAAACCGCTGATAAAGCCCCCCTTTATCAGTGGCACTAAAAAAAGTGTTGATAAAGGGGGGCCGTTAACAATTTTAAAAACACTGATAAAGGGGGGGATTTTATCAGATATAAAAAAAGTGCTGATAAAGGGGAACTTTTAAGAGTGATTTTTTAGCACTGTTAAAATTTCCCTTTAGCAGCGGTTGTTTTAATGCTGATAAAGGGTGGAGCTGCAGAAAGCCAGTTTTGTGGTAGTGTAATCACATAAATATGAATATCAAAATGGAATATTATAATGGTGTCCAGAAAGGAATGGATTTAAATCATACATAGACATTCAAAATGTAAAATAGGCATATATTATTATAAGTGATGTCAAACATAAGTTAAAATGTGTACAAAGAGTGTCTAATAATCATCATAAATAAAACATTTCAGTGGAGTTTAAGGTAAAATATTCAAGATTCTTTTAAATGGAAAAGGCATAATTTTTTGTATAAAATCATAAATGAACCAGGATATCTATCTCATTATAAAATGACATATTTTATAATAATAATTTTAGCTTAAAAAATATTTTGTATCACAGTTGAAAATGTGTAAGAAATCAGGAAGTTCACTTTAGTCGGGCTTTCTTATCGGGAAGAATTGAGAAGACACCATAAACAAAACTTGTATATACCCATAAAAGAAGGATATAATGATCTGTATACATGATTTTAAAACATATAAACATATTTAATAATAATTATACAAAAATAAATATGTGTTACATTGAAGTTGAACGATAAAAGCGCTGCCCGATGGAAAAAAATTGAGGTTTGGAAAAAATCCCTTACCTTAGGTATGAAATGCCACTGAACTTGATATTTATATCCTGGATAATCAAATTAAATCAATTAAATAATTAATTTATAACCTTATATATATTTTTTATTATTATTATAATTCTTTTAAGTTCATTAATTTCCTTTTAGATGAGTGATAATATACAATTTTATCGTTCAAGAGCGTTTGTTTCACTGATTTTCATGATCGGTTACTTGTATACATGTATGAAAAATCAAGTAAAATTAGAATAACTCTCCAGAATTGAAATTACATGTTATTAATGAAAATAAATATTTTTAAATGGTTATATAAATCATTTTTTTATTTTAGGTGAGGATTAATCATTAGACATGATGTTAGTGATAATCGTTTGGATTATTTTGGTGGTTTTTCGATCACCGCAAACTAGTTTTGTTTTATTAATTAATATTATGTACATATGATGGTTAAAAAACATTAAATAGGATATAATAAATACATTATAATATTTTATAACCATAAAAATGGTTTTATGATGAATTTTGAAAGAGGTAATGGAAATTGAAAACTCATCGTCCTTGAATGTCATAAATTAACACAACGCTGATAAAATTTTCATTTTTTGGAAAAAATGAGGAGGGGAAAGAAATTATGATAGATCTATAAATTAATATAATTATATTATATTATATTTTCAATAATTTAGTTAATTTGCAACTTATATATGGGGATGTGAGGATATTGATATAAAATAAAAGAAAAATAAATAGGATTTTACCTCTTGAATTATCCTCTTTGAAAACCTCCTTAGAGAAATTGGTTTTAGTATTTTTTTTCAACAACAAAGGCTCTTGAACATGGGGAAGGGTCTTAGTAAAGATATTGGTCACAAATTGAAAATTATTAAAGTCTTATGAAGTGTAAATATAATAGGTGTTGAGGGGTGGAATTTATAGTGGAGGAGAGGGGTGTTTTCTCATTATTTTATTCATTACTTTATTATTTTTCCTCAAGACAAGAAATGGTGATGATTCCATTAATAGATATAATGAATACGTAATTTTAATTAAAAATTATGGTTGTTACCTCATAAATTACTCATGTAATAGTGTCTTTAACTTATAAATATATATACCTTTATTTACTATTCACAAAAAAAATAAACTATTTCAAAAAAATACCAAAAATTCCCCCTAATAATTTTTCACATTTAGAATTAAAAAATGGAATCCATTTTATAGAAATAATTTTATAAATATGAGAAAATTAATTTTTAATTAAAATAATCAATTACTTGGAAGATATCAATTTTAAAATTTAAATTGATTTTATAACACTTTGAAAAATTAATCAATGTCTCGTGAAATTATCTTATAATAATAAGTTAACAAAATATTGATTTATGAATAAATGTTATGAAAATGATGTTTCTATTAAATAATTATATTAATTATAAAATATAAAATAAATATTTATGTTTTATAAAAATATCAATACGTAAATAATAATTTCTAAAACATTTATTTACTTATACTATGATATAATTGTATCATATTTTCATTTACAAGATACTTAAATTTTATTTATACTTTCATGGGTGATGTTACTATTCTATTGGATGGTTTACTACTCAAAAGGTACATATTACTTTTACAAAGGTCATGTTTCTATTCCATTTTTATAGGTTCCTTAATTTCAATAAATACATATTATTTCATTCATTATTCATTTATAAAGTTTTTATTTTTTTATATGTGATTTTATAAAGTTTGTACTATATAAATTAATTTTAAGAATGGATGTTTCACTGATAAAATTTTAGGTAATCACAATGAAGCTGCTTGAGGAGATATTTGTAAAGTATATGGAGTTATTTCATAAGGTCAGCCTATGGTTGATCCATTTTTTATTCCTTTTACAATGGAAGTAATTTTGAGAGAAGTTGTTCCTTGAGTAGTGTTAATAGTGACTCCTCATTTGAATTCTTGGGATGTATTGGAAATTTCCATTTCAACCCAATGGCTCAAAGCAATCTCAAATATTGGTGGTTGATATCATGATGATAACACCTCTAGCCATGTCAAATATACTCTAATTGCTATAGTGGATCCAGGTATACTTATGAAAGTGATCCTATAGGATCTATTGAACAGAATGAAAATTAACCACCGCTTTTAATCAAGAAAAAAGGTCAGATTTAACCCTCTCAAAAAGAACCAGTTCATGGTGAAGCTACTGCACCAATTCATTGGGAAGTTGAAGAACGAATTTCCCAATTGAAAGTAAATGACATTCAAACCTTTGAAGAATATATCATATCTATGTTTCGTGTTCTTATAGGGTTGGTTTCTAAATTCAATTCAGAGCGTTATGAATATATAAAATAAGTTTAATCTTTCAAGGGGAATTCATATTCAAAAGATGATATAGATGATTTAAATAATATGATGGTGTCCCATTTTGAGTATATCATGATGATAATAACCACTCAAATGAATCTAGTATCGATGAAAAATATTATAGATTCATCAGCATGATCCAATCCTTTTTGGATGCCTCTCAGAGAACCCTTGATATTTTAACTTGTAATGATAGATATACATATAATTTTCATTTAGGAGACAAGATAGTTATAGTCTCCCTTTCCCTTGACAACCTGACGGCATAGATTACAGCCATTCACTATGATTTTCCTTCAATAGACATTATTCAAGATTTAGATTGGTATTTAGCTACTAAAATTTGTATTATACCCATTATTTTTCAAATTAATATCCATAATTTTATGTGTCACTGAAATATTTGGGTATTATGGTTGAGTAAAATGTTCTTTTGATTAATGATTCATCATTCTAATATCATAAATACACCAGTTTTGCCATAACAAATCTTGGTAATATAGGAGGATGACTATCAAATGAATTTTCCAATCTATTAGACAAAAATGTATATCCTCTCAAATTAGTTATCAAATATTAGTTTTCTAACTCATCCTCAGGAAAATATGACTATATCTTCCCCCAAAACTATATCACCTAGTTTTTATGATTCTTCTATGGACACATGGAATTTTTTATCCAAAATTGTGGAAGATTTTCTAATATTCATAATTTTATAGATACTTTATTCTAAGAATCATGGAAACTATTCACTTCCCAACTCAAATTTAGCCGAAGTGATATTCCATAGAGTATTGATGTGTGTGTGTGTGTGTGATTTTTCATTAGAGAGGAATATGTTCTACAGGACCTTTTCTTCTTGATAAATATGCTAAGAAATCTCAAAATATGAGGATAGTATTTAATCCTATAGCATTCTATGAAAAAAGGAATCTAAAGATTACAGTGGCTCCCTCTCCCCCTAAAGCCTCTCTGCCTTCCACATATTCACAAATTAGTTTCTCTCTTAGAGATAAATATGGAATGTACAAGTATTAGGATAGTATTTATTACATTATAGGTGGTACAGAGAAGACTCCCCCATATAAAAAATCTATAATTATTGAACCATCTAGTTCTAGAGATCTCATTGGTGATCTTTTTGGATCTAATATAGATTTCCCTTTACCTGCATCTCCTTTAACACTGGGACAACCTCAATAATTTAAATACCCACCACCCAAGCATCATCATATTGATCCCAAACCAAATATTGCATATTCTTTTATGTATTCTTTATAATAGACTGATGATATTTTATGTTTTTTCTAGTGAATGTATTTTAATTCATATCTTATATAACTAATGTGTCTTTATTCTTAACTTTATTATTTTTTATATCAAAAAAAGTGGGATAATATAGCACAAACATTACCTATGATAACGTTTTTCAAATATTTTTATCTGATTATAGATATTTTAATCATAAAAAGGGGGGATAGTTTTGGGAATACTTATTTTGATCCAATATATCTTAGTACTTTATGATTTTTTATGCTCGTAAAATTTATATTTGTTTTACAAAAGAATTTATTTTAAGAATTTTTTGGATTTGATCCTATCTAAATTTTAAAAATATTAAAAATAATTTTTTATCAAATATTTTACAAATTAATTTATCTTACGTGGCTATTACATCAATGAAATTTATACTATGAGGAAAAAAATTATTCTCTAGATTTTGGTATTAAATCTCTAGAAAAGGACATTGTCTTATGAGGTAAAATTTATCTTCTATAATAAATAATTCACTTATAAAGAAAACTTATTATTTGTATAAAAAATCAGCTTGATCTAAAATAATTATCTTAGAAAATAAAAATTTATGAAAATTATCCAACACCTTAAAAAAATAAACTTATATAGGGGAATTAGTAAATTAATTATCATATGAAATGGAAATTTTTAAGTAAGTTGTTCTATGAAGTAATAAGTATCCTACTATGTTTTTTATCTTACAACTATATAAAATTATCTTATGGATGTCAGTGAAATTATATAATAAGTAATTTTTCTTATGGAAATTGAAGATTATCGTATGAAATCTGATGATACTGTATAAAAATGAATTTTTCTTATAACTAATCATTTTATCTAGTGATATTGAATGGTTTACTCCATAATGAAACATTTATCTTATGCATGGTCATTTTCTCAATGAAGAAGAATCATTTAATGGAAATATTAAATACATATCCTTTATATTATTTTAATGGTTTATTTGATGGAGAATAAATTTTCTAATGCTGAGTCATTGTCTCTTTCAATAATTGAGATTCTCAAAGGAAGATGAATTTTTACTTACTATTAAAGTCTATCAAAATACTAAAATTACTTTATCCAAAGATGGGTTATAATCATAACAAACTAAGTACCATTGTAAAAATAAATGAGTGAATACAATTAATAAATTATATCTTTTTGAAAAGACCATGTATAGTTAAGGAAGGGTTGAACATAAAAGTTTTCTTATTTCAAAGAAGATAAAAAGCACCAAGAAAGATTACTGCGGTCAAGAAATTATAGCTTTGTTTATTTCTATTTTGGGAAATAGGGACACTTGTCGATTAAGAACATAAAATTTCAAAATATTTTTAATCATACAAAAATAATATTTTAAAAAAATATTTTAAATTAAAAAAAGAGGAATCACTAAATAAGAGAACAAGTGAAAAATGTCATATACATGAAAAAGATGTACACTATCATTCAAACTTGTATGAACAAAATTCTATATTATTTATGAAAAATATTTTTTTACAACATGAAATCGGTATCTAATGCTATTGTGACTTAATTATTATCTTATACAGTTGAATATCATCTGAAGTTGCATCTTGAAGATTTATTCTCTCACTTTATAAAATATTCATCTACTTTCAATTACTTCTTGTAACTATGTTCCAAAAATACAAAAATAATTATTATTATTCCATTGTACAATATATTTTGAATGTTTAATGATCATGGATATATCATGTAAAGAGAGATATTCGTAAAATCTCAAGGACCTTTGTATTGAGATATGTGTTTCTCTACCCATGTCAAGAAATCCCCAAAAAAATCACTAGTATAGTGAAAATAACCATGCTCAATGATAGAGTAATTGGTTTAGTGGACTAGGGGATATCTATATGCCAAACCACTATAAATCTATTATGCTCTTTTTAATTTTTTTACTATTATTTTTTTCATATATTTGATTAAATAAGAAAATTAATATGTTACTTTATTTTAACATAAGTTTTTAAAAGAGGGTTTGAAATTTTATAACTCAATTCACCTCTTCATCTTGATCCATTTTACTAAAAAAAAATTAAAACACTATTTGTCTAATAAAAGAAGATATCATGTGGAAACAAAATCACATGATAAATAATCATTTTGGTTAGACATCAATATGGGGAAAAGAAAAGTCACTAGAAAAGCTTAGGGAATAGGGGAAAGTATCGGTATATGAATGTACCTTCATGGATAAAAATAATAATAACATTATCATAAGTTGATACTTCATGATAAGAAGAAATCCATTCTTCACATAGAGACAAATGAAAAAACATTCTGGATGGAATGCATGAAGTAATCTTCTAATGATAAATATAGAAGATCTAGAAGATTTTGGTTTAGAGGAAACCCTCAACCATTTTTCTCTAATTAAAGAGAAATTAAGAACCTCATTATTCCCTTGATTTTATTTATTTGTACTAATATGTAAGGATAAAAATGAGATAAACAAAGGGGGATCTGGATGAGGTTGTTATAGTTGGATAAAAAAGAATGTGTCCATCAGGGAGTGTTCTAGAATCCACATTAAATTATAAATGAGTTCATACATTGAGGGGGAGATAGTTTCGATATAATATTTCTAGAGATTTGTTATTATAATTCTATATTTGTTTGAGAGAAATTTAAATCTAGAATCTAAGGTATGCTGACCAAACATTCACTCCTTGTTCTAATTGTATCATATATGTTTATAAAGGGGAAGTGTTGGTAAATTGGAAAGTTAATATTAAGAGACTTTTATATGTCTTATACTTCAATAATTTTATTTTATTTCTTAAATATGAGTTCATATTATATTACTTAATAAATCTATTTGAATAACCTAAAACACGAGAAGGTGAAAAAATAAGAATTGTATCATATGAAAGGAAATTTGTGGTTAGTATTGATCACCTTTTTAATCAAAATTATTTTATAAAATAAAATATCCCATGTAGACTTTGAGTTTTCTAACTAAATATTATTTTATATGAAAACTATGAGGTTTATGCTTCTCTCTAAAAGTTAATCAATATAAAATTTTAAACAACAAAAGTGATAAAATAAACCATGGGGAACCATTTTCTCGATGATAACAAGGAGTTAATGAGTAAGTTTCACCCCCTATATGCCATTTGTAGTTATTATCAATAAGGGGAGAAAGAAAATGCACACATATTAACATAAAAGGAGGGTGGGGTTTTTTGAAAATAAATCCAATATGGGTATTGAAGTTTATGATGGATGAATTTTATTTGTTTTCAATATGAAAGGATACCATGATTAATGAGATGATGTCAATATGTGTTGATTCGTATCTGTAAAAGGAAGATGAGGTGTTTTCATTATAAATGGAAAAGGATGTTTTTTTCTACTACTTTGAACATTTGGAAAGCTTGGTTTAAGGATAATCTCTAAATTGTGATAATTAATGAATTCATATTCATTTACAAGACATGTTCTGATGATATGGAAGTGTTTCCTATAATATTTTTTGAAAATAGAATGAATAAGGATCAAGGGGAGATATAATAACTAATGTTAAAATAGGAAGTGTTTTATCCAAGATTAAAGAACCATCCATGGAGCACGAAGAATATAAATTCATAAATCGGGTGAACGAGAACCTTTGATAACGATTTTAGTTGATTTGAATTATATTATGGTCATTGAAAGTGAGGGGAATGGATTCAATATGTATTTGAATAAGTTTTTAAATCCTATAAGACATGGAAAATGGTGAAGGGTGGAACCTTGCACACATTAAAGGGTATACTATGATCTTCATGGGGCACAAACATAAAAACTTATAAGGTACATCCTATAAGAATAATTGGAGATAGAAAAGGTATAAACCATGTGATGTACTTCGTTGGGTACAAGAGTTCTTAATGAGGTATAGTGAAGGACTTCATGAGGTGCCTTCATAAAGTGTAATAGGTTTTATAGGGTACCCGAACCTTACAATGAAGACTTTGTAATGTCCCTACTAACTTTATAGGGAACCTTCTTTTGGCTCTGAGTATATTATAGGGTACATGATCTTCTTAAGGTACAATGAACCCTATGATGATTTTTTTATATAATCAACCCTACAAATAATGATAAATTAAACTATAGATACTTCTTAGTGTACATTTCCAGGGAAATCTACAATGTATAAATTTTTAAAAACAAATAGAAGAAAAATTAGAATGTATATTATGATAAATTTATTTAAATTAAAATAAAAACATTTTTTAAAAAAGGTATTAAAATTAAAAAATTCTAATAAATTATACATAATCGTATAAATATCATAATTACATGATGCTTTTTGTGATTCAATATAGAATTGAAGAACATCCAACTGCAGAAGAAGATGGAGTTTGAGAAGGGATACATGTTGCAAGATGATATGTCACATTATAGTGTCACACACACACACAAAGATATATATATATATATCTGTGTGTGTGTGTGTGTGTGCATATTCAATAGAGAATAAATGTGTGAATATTTTAGTGAAATTAAAGTCGAAATATTTTAAAATTACATGAAGAGGATAAAATAATTATTAAGTTTCAAGTGGATAAATTTACTCCATTAAAATGAGTCTAAATGAGGGAATTTATAACTATCAAATATCCTGGGATCTCCCAAAAAATTATGGAAATAATATTCAAGATTGTTTGAATATTAAATAGAATAGATAATAAGAAGAATGTGTCGAGAATTGAGATATAATTTGATACTTATTTTAAGAGTGATTACATTCCAATATCGAAGGAAAAGAAGATGAAAACATTATGGAAAATAATATATATTAATACAAAATGATATCCAAAACATTCTATAGATCCACTACGATAAATGTTTTTGAAAATATGACCAAATATTAAACTAATATTCTTGAGTGTGAAAGGATAAGGAATATTACCAAAAGGAAGAATTCTATATGTGTGGACTTGAATAAGAAAAATGACCAAAACAATGCTACATATGAAGGTATAAATAGTTTTTGACAAATTCATGTATGTTATGACAGTCCTTGAATATCACCGACTTTGTTAGGAATTCAATATTGTTGTGAGGGATGATTGGTGAAAGACTAAAACAAAATAACTGGGTATATAATCCATTTTTGAAAACACAGCTATGAGAGATGGCATAAGATCACATAATAGGATGTCATTTAAGTATGTTTTAAGAAAATTCCATGTAACCACTTGTGTTAATAGTGGATAATAAATGATTTTCATGATAATACAATCACAATAAGTAGTATACTTTTCCCCCTCCTCGACTCTGCTCATGGCGTAACCCTAATGCGGCGCGGTGATGCTCCCTCCTCCCGACCGGAGGAGGGAGGCTTGCAACATCCGACGCAGAAACAGGATGCCCCATTCTCGCCCTTCTCAAACCCTGAATCTCTTCCGCCCTTTCCTAGTGTTTCGCTCTCCCCGAAAGTCCCTGAGCTGTTCCATGATGCGCCTCAGCTATCGCTTTCCCCGACGGAGCTCATCGATGCTACAAACCTCTGCAAATTCATCCTGGTGGCGAGGTTTCGACATAATCGACCTCCAGTAGATGATTTTGACCGTTTCATTTCTGGGTCCTGGAAGCTACAGGAGCCGGCGATTGTTGGGCTGTTGGATCGGCGTCACATTATGATACGCTTCAGATCGGAAGAGGACCTGGTCGTCGCCTGGTCGAGGACCTCCCGAAGATGTAATGGAGCTTCCTTCCTTCTATTCCGCTGGTGCTTCGATTTCCACATGCGGCGCGACCCGTCAACGATTGCATCCTGGGTTAGCCTTCCTGGTCTCCCTATTTCTTTTCAAAATCCGGCTATCTTGTGTATGATTGGGAATATGATCGGACGTTACCTCTGTTCTGATCGACGAACGGAGGTTCTCTGCCACCCTGTTTGTCCGAGAATCTGCGTGGAAGTGGATGTTGCGAAATCTCCTGTGAACTGGGTTTGGATTACTGACGGGGAGGAATTCAGATGGAAGCAGGAGGTCAGGTTTGAGTCTTGGATGGATTATTGTGTCAAATGTCGTCGTCTTGGGCATTCGGAAATCGAATGCCGAAGGGAAAATGGGACTGGACTTCTGCAAGCGGTGAAGCTGGGTTCTGGTCACTCCGGCAACAACGATATGAATCAACTGCCCAAGGGGGTTCATTCTGAGCAGCCTCGGTGCGGGCGTACTGATAACAACATACATGAGGAGGTTCATTCTGGGCAGCATTTGGGCGGGCGTACTGGTAACAGTATTCGTGAGGGGAAGGACCGATCGTCCGAGGCCATGAAGTTTGTTGGGGGGATGACATTGTGTGAGCAGGGTGGGAAGGGTAAGGAGCAGCCGCAGCCAGCAGTGGAGTCTACGGTGCTGGCTGCTGCAGTGAAGATAGTGCCAAATGTGCTTGGTGCTCCACAAATGGTGTTTTCAGGACCCAGTGGTTCTGGGCTTGTGCTCTCCGATGAGAAAGGAATGAAGGATGATGGGCATGATTGTCCGTCTCCTGAAGGTGAGGCCTCACAATTCATGGAGGTTACAGTAAGGAAAAAGGAAGGTTCATCTGAGTTGAATCCCACCGTGAAACAAGTATTTGAAACTTTAAAATCGGACCTCGGTGGCCGGAAGCGACCCATGCCTGCGCTGAAGGTTAACAGCCGATCGCAGGTGGCTTCTGTCGTCATTCAGAATCAGTTTTCAGTCTTGGAGGATGAGGGGAACCCTCTTGCAGAGGAGGATGTGAATAGGCTTGAGTCTGGAAATTTGCAGATTGTTCCTTACTCTCAGCCTGCTATGACAGAGGATGGACAGGGGTCCCCTCCTATCTGCGTCAGTGACCTTCCACTTCAGTGCCTCAACACGGTTGATGTGCATTCACAGTTGGCGGGAGGGGGTTCTTTGTCTGCTCCAGCGGATATGATGAGTGGAGGAAAGAATGGTCATGAAAATTATGGCTCAATGCACATAATTGGAAAATGGGGGAATGTATCTGATAGTGACAAAGAGAATCTTAATGAGGCTGCCAGAATATCCTATAGTGATCTTGCCCAAAGTGGAAAGATTAATGCGCATGCATTGGAAGGTGAGTTGAATGCTTCAGCAAAAAGGAAACCGAGGAAAGATTACCCCTATCTACCGAATCCTGTTACCACCAGATCATCTGCAAAGAAGGGGAATGCTTCGAGGGATGGTGTGAAGAAGGGAATGGTGTCTCCCAGAGCGCTTCTCTCGTTAGAAAAGATGAATCTGAGAAGGAAGTATGCTAAAATCCTGAAGCATTATGAAAGTTCAGAGTGGGAATCAGCGACGGCGGACGAATCTTTTCATCACAAATATGGTGCTGGGGATGATTTCTATGATCTGTAGTTGTTTTCCATGTTGTGATTTTATTGCTCTGTGTACTTTTTCTTTTTCTTTTGTTTTTTAATAAATGGTCAGAGGTTCACCTCTGGCGGACCTTTTCCCTCTAAGTAGTATACTTTAAAGCTAAATCTTTTAAATCATTGTGCCTTATTCCTTTAACATTTTTCATATTCTGGTAAGGTTGAGGGAAAATAAGAAGAGTCGATTGATATACTCAATGATCATATATTTTTAATTAAAAATAGAAAATTTAATAAAAGTAAAATGATAACTAATTCATACCTCTCCCTCTTAGATGTCACACCAAACCTGGGCTCTAAAAATTCCATGAATTTTTTTAACCCTTTCCCTCCAACTGATATTTAATTTTAGAAACTCTATCATCCTAGGTATTTTTATTATATAAAACTTATATTCACTATAACACCTTGGGATTTTATTATATATTTATCTATAAATAAATTTTATTTTTTTGGGTTCTTTCTATAGAAGAAACACTGAGTTTAAAAGAACTATGATATATTGCCGAAATAAGATTATTCAATGTGATAGATATCACTAAGACATTATATTGAAGCATATGAATAAGACTATCTAAAATTTTCAAAATTATTTTTTAAACATTTATAAAATTAATTGATTGATTTTCAATTGGTAATAAATTAAAATAAAATAATATTAATGTAAAAAAGAAATGTTTTCTAAAAAACTATTTTTTAAGAGAACAATGTGTATATATAAATTAAATTAATATATATTGATGAATTATTTTGATGAAATTTATATATAATATATTCAGTAAAATATTTTAACATTCATTATAATTTTTTTTACTTGGCATGGAATATAAAAAAATTATGTTTTATACTTAAAATGTATTTTTATAAAAATGGTTTTTGTTACATTTTTCACACTTATTTAAAAATTAATTTATAAAACTTATAGGAATTTAATTTTATAAAAAAATACCTTTTTAAATTTTAGTTTCCAATTTTTTTTATTATTTGACATCCATTTTAGGTCATAATTAATAGTAAAACTAGGAAAAAATTTACCACAACTAGGGTTAAATGGGTTTATCAGTGGTGGTGGTTAAACTAAAAGATAAAGGTAAAAATATCATATAAACATTTCTAAATACTATTTATTGAATGGATATGGAACTTATATTTTCATAACTTTTAATTAATATCCATTTGGTTCCACTTTCACTATAAATACATTTATATTTTTTAAATATTTTGATAATTTCCATGTCTGTCCTTCCCCTCACATATAAAAGGATATATATTTTCACCATTGTTCACCAAAATTCACCACTCTAGATAATCCATTTCATGTCCAAAAAATTTCCTTGAACCCTTATATCTATTCTTAATAATTTTCTTTTTATCCTAATACCATCCAAAGAAGGATTAATTTGTAATACTAATGAGGTCTCTCAAAGAAGAGTTAATCGTCTTACCTGGAACTTTCAAAGATTATTTCTTCTTCAACATCTGATAAATTTATTGTGTACATCATAAAATAATGAATAAAATATAATAAATATAATAATATTTTATTAATATTGTTTAATAATTTTTAACTCCTTTTTCATCCAATTGTAAATGACATCAACACTTTGTCTTATGTATAGACTATCATCTCCATGAAGTGATGTATTCTATTTTCCATCACCACCTTTCATGGTTTGTTATTATCAATGATTTAATAATTATATGTTATAATTATCAAAAAATTATTCTTATGGAATTATAATATCTTATCTACCTCCATAAATTCCCATCTTTTGGGAAATGATAATGTTTTTTATGCGTATGGTTAGACTGACACCACCATGAAGCGATGTGATTCATTTTTCATTTATTATTTTTATGTATTTTAATAAGAATATTAATAATGAATATATATGATATTTATGATATAATAATGATTCTATAATGTTTAATTACTTTATACCTTTATTTTTTCACCCATCAAAATTTAAAAACATTACTCATGTGTTTGTGTGGACTACCACATCTATACAGAGATGTAATTCTTTTTTCATCACCATATTATATGAATAGTTATAAAATTGTTTATGATGAATAAAAATTGGATTTATTTCAATATTTTTATTATTTATATTATTAAACCACAACCATGGTTCAAGTACCCGAACCATCAGACTAAAACATGCAGAAAAAATAGGCTCGTTTTAACCCGATAAATGATTTTGATGTAGAATTTTTAATATATAATGTAATTGGAAATTATAATGGAGTGAAAAATAGTAATATATATATATATATTTATAAATTAATATAGTTTTTTATATATTGAAAATACTTCTATAATTTTTTTATAGGAGTATTGAATTCATACGAAGTCAGATGAGATTTTTGTAATTGATTTATGTTATAATCTCATTTATTTTTATGATTTTTGATGTCAAATTTTCATTGAATGAAATTATATGATCTTTATTATCTAAATCCTATATATTTTGATTTCCTCAAGTTAATTCTTGGTTTTTCATGTTTTCCTTTCACTATCCTCTATTTAGTACATAAAATGTTTAGAAAAATTTGTTTTTAAGAAAATTCAACTCTATTTTCTCTTAAGTCAAAAAACATTATATTACTTGTACAAGTTCTTTAAAATGTTTTCAAGAATTTAATTTTACTAGAAATTTTTTTTATTTTTATTGATTTTCAACCATATATAAATTTATTTTTAATGTTTAAAAATTAATCTTATTTTTATTCTCTTATTGATATTTTTTTTACTTTTTACCAAATTTGTTTAAGGAATCATTATTTTAATGTTTACTTCATGAATAGATTTTACCACTTTCATGAACTTTCATTAAATTAAAGCTTACATTACAAGTTTCAATGGTCATTTTTAATGAATCTTTTTTTCAAGTATTTTTTAAATTTTTATTTTTAAAAGGTGTTTAAGGAAAAAATATATTTTCCCTATTTTTTTAGAAATAGTAAAATTCTATTTTAAATGTATTTTTCATCTATGTAAACATCCATTAATGTTTAGTTTACTACATCAGGGATATTTTATAATGATACCATTCGTGCCACATATCTTTATGGCTTATGATTATGTGATGTAGAAATACTTATAGAATCCATTTTTTCATGAGTTATGATATGATGAATTGATAAATGTTTTTTATGATCTTATGGTGCTCATATGTATGGTTTTCAATATTTGATTATTTATTCTGTTAAATCCTTCCAATTAATTGGTTTGTGTGACATATTTTTCTCATGAGATAAGGATGAAAAGTGTAGACATGATTACAACTGAATATTTTCACATTTTGATGTGAGAGTATGATTTCATCTAGTTCTATTTACATGATTGTGCATGGACATGATTGTGAATAATTATGTTCATAGGATTAGGATTTCATATGATTATGATTTTTCATGCCAATATTATGATTGTTGAATGATGGTTTATTCTTTTAAATCCTTGTAAATCTTTCTTATAGATGTAATATGATTTTTTATTTTACTATATTATTTTTTGGGTATGAATATTTTTCATTGAAAACATAAACTTGAAAATGTTATCATGCCCTTTTTTTCACCTTATGTTCACTTATTATTGATATCTCTAATGTTTAACATTAATGAGTATCTAATATCACCCATTATTATGCTTCTTATTCCCCTAAGATTTAAAGAAATATTTTAAGTTGGATATGTCTAATAAGGGTACATTGTGACTAGAACTTTGTGGGAAATACTGAATATCATTCCTGAAATAATTTGATTATGTATCTATTCTTCAAATAAAATAAATATTCACTATCATATATGTTGTATAATTTTTGTATGTATTGAATATTCATCTAAATTTATGTAATATATAATTATGTTATGATTCGTTAACCTTAGTTGGTATCAAATTAGGGTTTAGTGGTTTTTTATTAGGATTATAGAACTTTGGGGAATTCCCTAGGGATACATTTATGTATAGGATATAAAACTAAGGTGTTGGAAAATCAGTGTGGTTTACTAGGAATGGAATCCCTATCTAGATACTAGAATGTGGATATGGCTATGGAATAGATACACCTAGGAAAAAAACACCCTAAAAGATACTGGTTGAGTGTTAACTTGGTCTTCACTTAGTGCACAATGAGGCGGTCTAATACTCCACAAATTTCTACACACTATCAATGGATATGATTTGGTTAATTCTCATTATATTTGTTAACCATTGTGATAAATGAGGGGAAATAACCTATAAAACCATTGATAAGATATAGTTATATGATAAGAACATAAATTTCCATGGGTTTAAAGAAGATGTCATAATTTAGGATATCATAAGAATAAATTTTATAATCATTTGATTTTTTAGTCTCATTGTTTATTTTTTATACTCACACTATATTTTTGGTTTTAGTCAATGGAAGTAACCAGGAGGAATCATGTGAACAATTAATGTGAATACCAATGCAATGAACACCCTCATGAGAATCCAAATTAAATAGAATATAGAATGATAAACCTTATGATTATACCTAATTATTTATTATGATAATTATTAACATAAACATATGTGAGTATCTAAATTCACCACATAAGAGAAAATTTGAAATTTAGGATTTTTTTGTGATAAAGTCCACTAAGGGAAGAAGATTCAGCTTCCTGAATGTCATGAATTTGAGAAGGAGAACCCATAGATTTGTCTTAAAGGAATGAGAAGAATTTTTATGTTGTCAAAATAATGGCATATAGAAAATAATTACAGATGAAAAATTATTATTTCAATGGAGGTGAATAATTTTCATCATATGGTACACCTAATAATTAAATTTCATATATTTGGGTAAATTGGTAATTATCCATGTAAATTACATAATCTATGAGATAACTCCGAGACCAAGTAAGTGTTAATGATATATCAATAATTGTAGCGGATCATGATGGTTAAGTAACACTAATTATCTACTCTAGAGTTCTGGATTTCATGTTGATGTCTATAATAATATACCCTATAATAATCTTATAATTCATCTATTATTTGAATTTGTTGTGATTTTTATAATTGATGAAATTGATCTATAGATATCCCATATAAATTTATAGAAAGCGAAAATCACATTTTGTATTCCAAATTAACCTATGAAAATATTATAGTGTGAGGATGAATATAAAATTCCAAGGGAAATAACTTTCATTGTATGGGACTTAATAATTATTCATAATATATATTTATCTCAAATGGTTGTAGATAAATTCAACATTGATGATATCTAATTGTTTAGGAATATACTAATGTATTTCAAAATGACTTTCCTAGTCTTCTTCTAAATCATGAAGTTGAGTTTCCAATAGAACTTATACAATATGATACACCTATTTTAAAGAGTCCATATAGAATATCCTTGATTGATTTAAATAAATTTATGAAATAACTCTAAAATTATCTCAAAAAGGGATTTATATACCATACCTTGTCGCTATTGGGTGCACCTATTCTTTTTGTTAACAAGAATTATGGTTCAATGCATCTTTTCACTGACTATCGATAACCTAAAAAAGATTACTATCAAGAACAAGTACCCTCTACCATTTATTGATAACTTTTTTGATCAACCGCATGGATCTCAATACTTTTCAAGGATTGAAATTTATTCTATATATCCTCAATTTGGGTTTAATAAGGAGGATATACCCAAGAAATACTTCCTTACAAGGTATTGTCATTATGCATTAATAGTGATTCCATTTGGACATACCATTCCCCCTACTATAATCATGGAATTAATGAATAGAGTCTTTAGATATTACCTCATTCAGTTTTTTGAAGTATTTATATATGATATTATTATATATTAAAATAGTAAAAAAGAGTATGATAATCATTTAAGGATTGGTTTGAAGACCCTGGTGAAGGGGATTCTGTATTATAAATTTTAGAAAGTTTGAATTCTAGATATATAAAGTTTCATTATAAGTTCATATAATATCATGTGAGTGTATATCGGTGGATACTTAAATGATGGAAGTTATTGAAAAATATCCTAAACCAACCATGGTGACCAAGATCCATAGTTTTCTTAGGATGGATGGATAATATAAATGATTTTTGAGATATTTTCATAACTACCTAATCTTATAACCATGTTAAAATAGAAGGGATCCAAGTTTATTTAGAAATATAAATGTTTGAAAAATATAATGTAATGGAAGTGAATGTTTTCTAGTGTAGATATTCTGAAACTACCATATAGTGGAGAAGGGTATGTGATCTATAGTAATTCATTTAATACTTTTCTAGGATATATCCTCATGAAATATGATATAGTGATAGCTAATACCTCATTAAAATTGAAATAAGAAGGAATTATCTTTATGATGAAATATGTGATATACATATATACACTGATATTAAAATCTTGAGGCATATATTTTCAAAGAAATAATTGAATATTCACTAAAGCAGACCGTTGGATTTGATTAAATTATATGACTTCTCAATACATTATAACCCTGAGAAGGCGAACAAGGTTAATGATGCTCTAAGTTGAAATAATCATGCTATATTTTCCATCATGATGATTTAAATTGATCTAATGTTTTTAGATTTGAATAATATGGATCATAAAATAATGATGAAAGGTGAAAGATTTTATCTTTCATATATAAATGTTCAACCATCCATCCATGTGAGGATTAAAGAGGTGGAGAATGAGGATTTGGAACCATAGAAGGGGTAGAGAAATGTTCATGAGTTAAATTGTTATTTAGGTTGAATGATAAGGCATAATATCTGAGTATGTTTCCCCTAAATTCTATATTTGATGAAATATCTGTTAGCTTAATCTCATAGTTTTTCATTATTTATTCATCATGGATTAATGAATATGTGTATATACCTAAAAGAAAATTTTGGGTGGGACAACAAAAAATTTTATTGAATAGTATATATACTGATTCTTTTAATGTTATACAATTAATGCTAATAGATAAAATTATAATGGGATGTTACTACTATTACCTATACCATAATGGAAATGGGAAAACATTATTGTGGATTTTATCATTGGACTCCCCAAAAAATATAAAGTTCTTAATGGTAATTGGGTTGTATTTTATCACCTTATTAAGTCTACAAATTTCTTTGTAATATGAATATATATCTTTCTTGATATGATTACTATAATATATATTAAGGAATCGCAAAGGTTTTATGGAGTACCACTCTCAATCGTATCCAGTCAAGATCTATGATTTACCTCAATGTTCTAGAGAAGTCTTTACCATGCATTGATTGGAGAGATTAAATTTAGATCTACATATAATCCTTATATAAATGTTATATCATAGAGTACCCTTAAAAAATTAGAATATATATTGAGGTCATTTTCTATGGATTTTGAAGGTTGTTGGGAATAACACCATTCTTTAGTCGAGTTTTCATACAACAATATATTTAACTCAGGATTTTAGATATCTCCTTATAAATACCTTCATGATAAGCAATTTAGAGATCCAATGTGATGGGACGATGTTGGAGAATTAAATCTATTATTACTAGAGCAAGTTAACGAAATGGTAGACAATGTTAGATCCATTTAGTAGAAAATCGAGATAATATGGAGTCGATAAAAAAGTTTTTCTGAAAAAAATCGTTGAGATATACTGTTTGAAGTTGATGACAAGGTATTATTATAAATATCTCCTGGGAATTGGGGTATGATAATTGGTAATAAGGAAAATATGTTCCCAATATATATTATCACCATCGAGATTTGTGACTGTATCGGGATGTTAGTGTATCACTTGGTTATTCAACTAAATCTGTCTCATGTTCACAATGTGTTCTATATATCCATCCTGAAAAATTAAATTTCTAATCCTTCACATGTACTTAACTCATAGGTTATACCACAGGATAATGATATGTCTTATTAATAACCAGTTGATATTCTTTTCAATTACCATGTCCAATGTTTCCATTATCTATTTTGTAAATGTTATATCACCATTATTTTGTATTTATGTCTTAATTGTAGACATATCACAATATTAACACAATAATAAAAGTATATTTATATTTGACTGCATTTTTAGGAAATTTATTATAAAATTTCAAAATTATGAATCATATTATCAATATCCCAAATGAACCTAACACCTTAGCATAACTAATTTAAAATGAATTTGTTGAATCCCTAAATTTCAAATAAACATTTTGAGACTAATGTATTGTTCACATATCCCTTAAAGTATCAATAAAATATATGAACCCCTTAATAAAACCTAACATGCTTCTAGGAATCAATATTGTTCAACAAGTATAATGACATAATGGTGTAAATGTGTCTGTTTGATCTAGTGGTCCATCACTTGTAATTTCTTCTAAAGTGGTTGTTCTAATAGAATTATGTATTATATTTTTTAATTATTTTCAAAAAGAAATCCAACTAATGGGGAATTTATTATCTTATATTTATATGTTTGTGTGTGTGTTTGTGTGTGAAAGTTCATCATATCATATTCATTATCTATTATCCTAATAATTAATCTTATATATGATTTTCAAAATCTAACTTTGACCTCCCCAGTATGAAAGATCTTTAACAAATAATTATATTCATTGATAAAATACAACACAAAGTTTTAATAATAGTTCTAATATGAGGACGAAATAATATTATAGAGCATCACATTTAATATTCTCATTAATGGGTTATCTTTACTAACTAAAGTATGTTTTAATTAATATAGAGGAAAGGTTCTCTGATTAAGTGGTGGCACGTTCTACATAACATGAATTTTTAGCATTAATAAATATTATACTTTAAAACAAATTGGGTTATTTAATGAAAAAATATTTTTAAAATTAATTTTATTATTTATTTTACATTGTTGGGGGTTAATTGGTAATTTTAAGTCAAATGAATTTAAAATTTGATAAAATTTGATTTTATTGGTGAAAATTAAATTATAAATATTAATTAAATATTTATGAACAAAATTTTTTTTATTTTAATTTTTTTCGTGTGAGGTTACATATTGTTCAAAATTTTCAAATATAATAAACTTTATGGTTGATCAGGTAGTTCTTTATGAGGTGACTAAAAAATCTTAGATATTTTTTACATGACCAACTATGTATAAGATTTGAGTTGATGGTGAATGACTAGAGTTAAACATGATAAATAATTCAAGTTATTTTTAACACCACACAATCCTTCATGCATAAAAACCCAATAATTACAAAAACTAATTTTTAGTCAATTGATAGGTTATGGTAAGGTGAACTTAAAG
Source organism: Viscum album (assembly GCA_963277665.1). Taxonomy (NCBI): domain Eukaryota; kingdom Viridiplantae; phylum Streptophyta; class Magnoliopsida; order Santalales; family Viscaceae; genus Viscum; species Viscum album. The sequence continues at coordinate 1,330,592,992 of OY728145.1, forward strand.
TCCATGATTTTTAACTACTTGGTCAGCTAAGTGGAATTAAACTAGAGTTTTTTTTACAAATACAACAATCTTAAACACATGAAATAACTCGTCCAATTAATCCATCAAAAAATTGTGTCATCATCAAATTCTTTTGATAGTGAAGAAGAAATATTTTCCCATTAGTTAATAATCTTGAGTAATTTCAAAGTGTTTAACTACTTTTAGATATTTTTGGGGATTATTAGTTTTTTTAAGTAGTATACAAGATTACTTTCCCTTTATTATGACACATTGATATCATATTTCAATAGTGACTAAAAAATTAAAGGTAAATTTGATATTACTAGGGATTATAGGGTAAATTTATCACTATAACTTGTTATCCCTGTATGATATATCTACATTTCTAAATATCCATAAAACTCAATTTCTCATAAATATTCCATTATAATGAGTCACTATTTATAACATGGATAATATTAAGATATAATAAATAAATAATAATGATCCCATCATACCCCTGATTATGGTTGAGGATGTTGAAAATAGTGAATAAATTATAAGATATGACCCATGAAAAGTTTCTTCTATGAGTTTCAAAAAAAATACCCAAAATATTGATTAATTGATGAAATAAGAAGAAAAAATTACGTATAATTTTTCATAGAAATGAATATTGTTTAAAAAAATATGGTATATATGAGACCTAAAGTTTTGTTAAATGTTACCTATCAAAATCATAAAAATACTTTAATGGTTTTGAAGAATAATTTATTAATAAAAAAGTTATAAATATTTCTACTATAATTTTGAATATAGTTTTGAGAAAGATTTATCAATGCTAATAATGAAAATATGGATCCAAAATTTTGAAAAGAAAATTGTGAAAATTAAAATATTTTTCCAATCTAAAGATTCAATCCTATTTTTATAATGATTTTAAATATACATTTCATGGACTATTCAATATAGATAAAAGGAAAGATTTCTTTAAAATTTATGAAGAGGAATGAGGGAAAAAATACTTATCTTGGAGATCAAAAATTATATTTTTTAGACTTTTTACTTGGAAATATTTTTTTATCTATCTATGTTGTTCCGTTTTAATCTCTTACATGATCGGAATGAGATTGAGATATTTTATTGACATGGTTTTTACTAATTACATTTAGGGGACATGAGATTAATGTTTCACATAAATATTAATACCATTAATTTTTTTTATGATCCACTATTTTATTTGGGATTATTTTAATTCTACCATGAGTTTATAAATATTAAACCATTAGGATATGGTATAAGTACTGAGAGGAGAAGACATATCTTCATTTATTTCCATTGGATAAAAATTAATCAATAACATAATGAATTTTTTAAATAATTATTTTATTCAAACTATAATAAAATAGATTCTTAAATACACAGTGATGGTCAAAAACACAAGTAATTCATAAATCACTTATCAGTTTTTTGTGATTAATTAATTACTTATCTTAATAGAGAGTGGAGGTTATTTAGGTAGGATGATAATATTTGTGAGGGATTTTTTGAGAGCTTAAAATGATAAATGTAGAATTTACTGAGAATTTTTACTTTAATACAATGAAAGTCAATAATAATAAACTATATTGATCATGATTCCACATAATTTCCCTATTTTTTATCAATTTTTCTTTATTCCTAAGGATTATATTTTTATCTAAATAATTTCCTTGTATTTTAGTATTAAAATGATTTCACCCCAACACTTTCACACCCTTATCTCATTTTCATGGTTTCTCATTCCATTTTTATATTCTATTTATTATTTTTTTCTTTTAATTTTATTTTTTTAAATTGAACATCATATCATCCTCATCAATGTTCTTATTGTCATAAATTTTTGTTGTTTGTGAATATTATCGTTTCATGCCTTGATGAGGGGAATGTGATCTATGAACAAGTTTGATCAAAAATATTTAACAGTTCCCCTTATAGTACCCATAATGAATAATAAAAAATTTATTGATTAACTTAAAATGTCATATATATTATAAATCACATATAATTTTGAAATGTTAAATTTTCATGTCCATATGATAATTTATACCATAAAATTATAATAAATAGAATGTCAAAATTTCAATTGTGTATATATATATATATATATATATATATATTGAATAAAAATATACTATAATTTCCAAAATAAGTATACACTAGAGAAAAAAATTGGAATATTTGACTACACTGATTTTAGTTAAATCTTTTTACCAGACTAACAGAAATTTCAAGAGAATAATGTGTATTTGAAATTCTACTAAAAATTTAAAGGATAAATTATAATGAAAAAAATATAAGAAAATTTTACAATTTACGGAAAATTAAATTGGATAACCTAGACTTTAAAAGATTAGTTTAGTTTTAATTAAATATATTATTTTTAAAACTAATGGAAATTTACACATAAAATTATAGTTACAAATCCAGTGGAAATTTTCATTGGGATTTCCCACTTAAAATACAAATGAACGTTTTAGTTTAATTTTAAAAGGTAATTTCCCTAGAAATTCCACTATAATTTTAAGTAGAATAATATACTAAAATTCCATCATGAATTATAGTTTACAAAGAACTTAATATTATAGTTGATAAAGTTTCATTGAATATTTTAGTGGAGAACTTGTATTAAAAAAATGAAGGGGATAAAATCAACTATAAAATTATAATTTTTATATAATTAAAAATTCTAGTCTTAAGAGTAATGTAAAATTCCAATTAAAATTCACATTACAAATCCACTTAAAAATTACACTATAATTTATAGTGAAATTCTCACATGAAAATAAAACTATAAATCCATTAGAAACTCTATTTTATATTTCATTAGATGTTAAACTGTACATTTCTAATGGAACTTCCCTCAGATATTCCAATATATAATTTTCACTATAAAGTTCCACTATAATTAGCATTATAAATTAAACTAAAAATTATAGTTGAGATACTATAATGAAGGTTTCTTACAAGGAATGGATACCCTAATTGTATGCATATATTTTCACCAAGATTATAAATTCAAAATAATATTATTAATATCAAATTTTATGCGTTTTAATGTTTCATATTATAATGGTTCTTGAAGAAGAGTATAGTGACGATTTAAATCGTGGAATGATTTAAGGATAAACCATGTATTACTGGATGAAAAAATTCAAGGTAATTAAGTGGAATATAAATGTGAATTTATTGAATATAATTGTACTATAATATAATAGAAACACATCATTGTTCATGTATATTATTGAAATTGATAATTATAGAATAAAATTAAAACCATAGTGGTTTTTGAATGTTGATGAAGTTGATAATAATATCATATAATAGAGTATTATGTAATTATACCATACCTAGTCAAAAGTATAATAAATTTTAAATGATAGATTAGGAAGAAACATTCCATATTCTTTTGGATATTAAAACATTTGAAATGATAAATTTATAAAGAATATGGAATAGCTCTGTAAACCATAATGTAATAAGGATTGGATTTATGTTTTAAAGGAGAGATATGTGGAGCTAAGAAGATAAAATATAGAGAACATAGATGGATTTTATTAAATGTATTGTGACCCATACCTTTTAAACATATTATTCAGGATTTATGAACATTAATATCCAACAATTATAACCTCAATGATCTTGAGGCCAAGTATCTTTGGTGGATTTGTTTCATATTAAATAAAAAAGAACTTAAAACATGGAATCCTTATTTTATTCTCCATAATGAGAAACTAAAATACAATTGAACTCTTAAAACTATATGGTATAACCAGGGGAATGCATAAAGGAAAGTATGAGATAAAAATCCTATAAATAGAATAAAAAGGATGAGGAAACATAACATTTGATTCAAAGATATAACATGATATCAACAATGAGAAGGATTATAAGTAATCACATGGAATCATAACATAATGAACATGGTATCATAAGATACTAGTTATATAGGAAATGTTTACTCAATAGAAAACATGACAAAAATATGGGTCAAGGATAACATTCTAGGTAATATAACATGGTGGACAAAGTCCCATAAAATATTGGGTTTACTCACTAATCCTATACATGAAGTATGATGAGACAAATTATTTACCTAATGAATTAGAGAACTATATCGGAACTGATATCATAAAGTGTTCCAAATATATGTGTTCCACATAAAAGAAATAAATCAAAAGTCATAAAAATAATAATTCTTTTGGAAAAAAATGGGTTGCATAATCTTTCCTCATACCATAATTATAAGAAATTTTATAATGAAGGTATTTAGGAATAATGAATGTATTAACCTATGAAAGGAAAGTAGAATAAGATATGTATACATGTAATAGAAAAATATATATAATTTATAATAATTACATAACATTAAATATAGAGATAAATTGAGTTATATATATAAAAGGTCGAAACCCAAAAGGATGTGTGGTTTAGAGAGATCCCTTACCTCAAACCCGATTAGTCATGTATGTTATTAAACTTACTAAATTACAAAATTATGTTAATTATTTAGTTTATTAAGAACCTTTTTCATGTTTATTATTCCTTTTATTTAATTAATTACATTTTTATATTCTATTAATTAATCATTTTGGTTCATGTCAAACGTTTTGATGATGTTCAACTCATATTTCCAAAATCACCTTGGAAATTTAACTAAGGTCCAAGAGAATATTATTTCATCTTATCAAGAAAAATAATAATAATATAATTTTCATTTTTATACATAAATTATACTTTTAAAACCAATCCTTAATCATGGTTAGAAAAAATGAATTATGTTTCAATCATAGAGATGGTAGGTCGTACGTATGCATGAGTAACAATTCCAATTTTCAATGATCCTGATTGAAATAATTTAAGTGATATATTGTCATTATAGATTGATAATTATATAAAAAATATCATATTAGTTCATTAAATACCCTTACATACAACATCTATGTCATATGATAATAAAAAATGAATATCATCTCTATGTGAAACAGTAGTCCTCCTTACAAATGAACAACACTATTATTTACAACGGATGGTAAGGTAAAAAAAGTATATGATAATGTCATGTATATATATATATATATTAAATGCATTATTATAAATATATTTTGGAGGCACTAATGGAAAAAAAATTACATCGTTCTGCGAGGTGGTGGTCTGTCGTACATTTGAACAAAGGTTTCGTTTCCCATTTGAACGAAGTGGAGAAGGATATAGGTTATTCCATTAAAATAATAAAATATTATTATATGGGATATTATTACGTTTTTAAAGATTCATTATTAATAAATATTTTAATGAGGTGGAAGAATAAATAAAATTAAGAAGCTTGGTTAAGAACGATACCTCTTCTTCGGACTACCTCTTTAGGATTATACCTAAAGCATCCGTATATTGGCTATATAATCAAACCAAGGCCTCTAGAATGTGGTAAATTATGAAAGGTAGGTATATGGATAGGTATATTTTTCAAAACAATTTGTTTTTAAATTGTTTAAAGTATAGTATTGGGGGTTCCCATCTATAAGGGAGGAGTGTCATTCTTGTAATTACTAATAACTATTCAATAGTGAGAAGCCACTCTCAATCCAAGTGCCTCAAAAATTGAATAATAAAGGATTGGTGGATATATATAAGGCTAATATTCACCTCTTAAATTAAAAATAAACATGTTTTAAACATTTTATTCCATTTACCTCTTTTGTTGGACCGCCTATGGTAAACTAGATTTAACATTAACTGTCATAACAGATTTTTAATGCTTTTAATATTCACTGTGAACAAAAATTAATTTGAACTTATTGTATAATATTAATTATTAAAATTAAAAATATTTAATCCATTTTATAAAATTAAATTCATATAAGTGAAATGATATAATTTAATATTAAATTAGTAGACGGGTCCCAAAATGGTTTTACAACAAAAGCAGTTTTCAAGCATAAGATGATTTGTAATAACTATAAAACAAGTAATAATAATTAAATTAATTTAAATTTTAACTTTTATAAAAAATAATCTATACATTTAATTTAATTCACTCTATATTATTTTTTATTTTAATTTGATAAAATGGGGAATTTTTATGCACTTTAAAATAGGTTTTAAAAATGTTTTTTAAAGCCTAAAAGTAAAATAATATTAAAATATAATAAATCGGTGATTTAAACATAGTTAATTGTAAAATTAATAATTAATATTACATATGTAGATTGATAATTTAATTAAATCAATAATGGTATATTTAAATTACATAATTTGTTAAAAATAAATGATTGATTTACATAAAATCAGTATTTTCACTATTCATTAAAAAATCGATATTTAATAAACAAAATACAAAACATTCACCCAAAGTTAATATAAATGTTATGATTTAAAAAAAATTATAATTTTATAATGTAATATTTATAAAATTTCTAAAAAATAATTATAAAATGTATTTTTTGAAAAATAAAATGTCTTCATTAAAAAGAGTGCAATGATTTATAAATTGGTTAGAAAATTTATATCTATTTCACAAAGTAGTTAATCCTATTAATTCCCAATAATATAGTGTATAGTTTATTATAGTTATATTTAAATAATCATGGATTTTTTTTAGTTTTTTGTGTTGCATAAACTATCGAACATGGTTTTTCCTTCTAAAAAATCTCGATGTTACATTCTTCCCCCATAAAGAATTTCAACTTAAAATTTTTTATTACATACTAAAGTGAATATAAGTTATGGTATTTATACTTCATATATTAATTTGGTTCTCAGGTCACTTAATTAAATGTTTTGTTTTTCATGGAACTATGACCAGATGAGTTGTCTTGTTTCTTAAAACGTTCTCTCTATTATCTAAGATATATGTTGGCTGCTCCTCGCATGAAAGGTATTTCTCTAATGGAACCACCTCTGGAATTAGTACTTGTGGGAGTTTTGGTATTTATTTCATCAAGAGGGATATATGAAACACATCTTGTAGTTTAGATAGGTTAGGTATAAGTGCTAGTTGCATCACTGAGATGTGATCAATGATCTTAAAGGAAAGAATGTATCATGTACTAAGGTTTACCTTCCTACTAAATCTCATGAATTTCATCCTAAATGATATATGAAGGGACATATTATCTCTAACCATAAAATTCATGTCTTTTCTATGATTTATGATGTAGATTTTATATCGATTTTATACGATTTTCAAATGAAGTTGAATAGTTTGAACCTTCTCTATCATAACTTGGACAAAGTCATGTCCCACTATCTTCCACTCTCCAACTTAATCCAAGTAAGTCAAAGCCTAAAACCACTTCCCATAAAGAGCCTCATAAGGTGCGATTTGAATTCTATAATATATTTTTTTTATGATAACTCTACTAGGGAGGTGTTGATCACAATGTGACATCCTAGACCTGGTACACTCATAAGTAACTTAACCTAATTATCCACATAAACTCAAGTGAACATCTCCATCTCCAAAAGGCTGCTGACTAGAAGTCAGGGTCTAATATGGTATAGTAGGGAGATTGTACCCTCAGGATCAGAGTGAAGCACAGTGGTATAATGGTAAATAATATACAACAGAAACTATATAATAAATGAACTATTGAAATATACACTATCTAGATAAAGTAAAAAAGGGTTAATTTTAATCTATACCATATAAAAATTGAAAATCATGTCATAATTTTGTACAATAGGGGTCATATATGGAATATATAGGTACAGGCATATTCAATAAGTTATTGAAAAAGAAAAAAAATACCAAAATCTATATCTACTAGCATAATTAGCATAAACTCGGTCCTCTACTCCCATACTTCAACCTAGTATATAATTCAAGCATTCGAAGGTGGAAGCTACCCATTTTTTCAAACTACATCAATAGATTCTGTTTGGGTACCAACTGGCATCCTGAATAGGTTGTGAGATATACTAAATAGGCCACCACTAACTATGTCTAGTATAATATATCCAGTTCATATAAAATTATTAGAGTTCATGTTTATCAATGTAATCAAAAATATAAATTTAAAATAAACCGACTTCGGTTTCTAAAGGACACTGGGATGAAACTACCTTCTTCGACCTAAGCTGGGATATCTCTGAACATGAAACAATATGTGTATATATATATATATATATATATTTGTGTGTTTTTATCTGTGGTATGTATACGTATTGAAATATATAGATATATATATATATATATTAATAATATCTAGTACTCAAGGTGTAACTTGGGAATCCATGGATAGTCAGGAGAGTGTCATATACTGTTAGGGGACTCCATGCTCAGGTATTATAAATCATATGTGTCGTTATGACAGAGTATCATAACTATATGGAATGTTATTATTGGGTATCACATATGTATAGGACTCCTTTACAGAGAATCACAAGTATATGTGACTCCAAACCTTTATATCTTATGTATATAGGACACCATGCCCGATAATCAAAAGTACATGGGATTTCATTCCCTTATATCACATCAATATGGTACGTCATGACTCGGTATCACATGTATGAGGGTCACCAAGCCCTAGTATCATAAGTATATGGGACGCCTCTTTTGAGTATCACAAATATATGGGATTCCTTTTCTAAGTATCGCAAGTATATGGGATTCCATGACTATGTATTGCAGATATATTACAATCTGGTCATTCTTTAATGAAATCCTAGAGGTTGATTTACAACTCATTTAATATACAATTTAACTAAGGTGTATATCCCTTATTCATATTAATTTCATTTTAAGCAGTCATACATCTCAATCCTATTTAATTAATGGTAGTTGTTTTATTTTTTGATCAATCAAAGAACACTTAGTTGGTTTTTTGTCCATATAAACATTTAATAAGTCATGGGCATCGCATAAGCACACCGTAAGTGGTGGAACTTGTTGAGGTGGGGGACCTCTGACCATAAAAAATGCATATGGGGAATTTCAAACATGGATAAAAATTTAGATAAAGGAAAATTATAAATTTTATAGAAATGAATGGAAATTTTGGTGTGAGATACGATGGAGTGAGATATAGAATGACTTGGATTTAGTGAAAAATTACTAGTCCATCTACCATAAGTTGGCAGTACTCTCTGCATCTGTTTTTGTGCTTTAATTTTGTCTATAATTGAAGAAATCCGTGAAATGGACAAATGACCTAAAAATAGGGCATATTAGCTTCCACCAAAAAAGAATCAAAAATAGTAAGATAAAATATAATATTAAATAATTAAATCTTTAACTGGTATGATACCAATGTGACAGATGACAATAAAATCAAAAACTGAATGATTATCCAGGCTCAAATCCTATGTATAAAATAAGGGATATATCCAAGAGGGTGTTCTTTAGAATAAAAGGTGAAAGGTCGATAAAAATATTAAATGAACATAGGAAAAATAGAGATTTCAACCATTTTTAAGGGGGGTGGTTTGTCCAAACTTTGCGCTAACTATGTGCCCTTACTGACTAAGTGGACTTTAGGGAGTGGCAGAGGCACATAGTTTGGGAAAACCATGCATAAACCATGTGCCTTATTGTAGGACCTCTACAATTATAAGAATGTTTATATAGCCTAGGATACATGGTTTAAAAAAATAGTACAACCCTATGTAGTGCACTGGAGCACCCCATAAGGATTAAACAAAACATGTTTACAGGATGATATGGTTTAGATAAACCATGCGGCCCACCTGGTCCTTTCAAAATTTGGGGATCTGGCCTTTGGAAAAGCCACAGACACCCTCATAAACATTCCTCTTTCTTTTGGTCACTTCTATCAGGATAAAAAAGGGTTCAAACCAGAAATTAAAGAGTTCTTACCTCATGACAAAAAAACAATATCTTACAATCTCTCCTCCTTGTAACAACTCATCCTCGAGTTTCCCTTCTGAGAGGGGTAAATCATCATCTAAAAATAGTTCCATCCACTAAACATGTACATATTACTCTCTATTCTATGTCTCTTCTGGTACACGATCATGCTACCATCTCTTCTATACCTGAGGAAGTGGCCTATCTTAGAGAGCCTTCTTACTCCGATTAATGATACTGATAGGATACTCTTCAATGAAAGAATCAACTTACAATTCAATGTCTTCAGGATCAATATTATGAGATGGTTATGAAAATTTATAGTCAAGATGATATACAAGGAATGAATCATGCATATCCTGACACCTCTAAGGTAAGGATAACTGATAATATACCAACCTAACTACCTCCAAGGTCTCAAATGTCCATACATGATGAGGTGATATCTTTCATTGTATTTGAATCCATCTATTACCCAATATTGGAGAAACTTATAGAAAGACCTAATGTACCACCTCAAACTCTAGAGGTTGTCGATAACCATCATCATAATATTTCTACCTCAATTGAGTTGTATCCATATGATTCTAGATAAGATGTACTTGCTTTGAAGTGTCATGAATGAGATGAGGCCCCAATAGTACTACATCACCTATCTCTAGATAGAACAAAGGTGATGGGAATGAAATAATGTATATGGATTTAATTGAAGACATCTATATAGTTTCCTAAAAAAATTATTATAGGAAAAATCATCAAGAGGTAGGTGTTTCTCTAAAGAACCTCTAAAATCAAGCACACATGTTCAGAGTATGACTTCTAAAATCTGAATGATATGCTCGGATTTCCTATCAATCTTGGAGTGAAAGTTTTTTATCATAAGAACTTGTATATCAAGTGCCTTTTTCAACCCCAACAACAATTGTGATGTAAAATGAGCTTCTCATGTTATTATGATAGAATAGGGAACACCATGAAGGAATTAAATATCTTAAATTTAAATCCTACCAAGATTTTTCTACTGAAAAGGTACCTTTTCTAGGTTGAAAGTGGTTGACCTTGGTCAACTAGTCAATGATAACCCAATAGTGTCACTCCATCGAGGTGACCTAGGTAACCCTGTCACAAAATAAATGGTGATGTAATCCCATTTTCACAAAGGAATGGGAAACAACTTCAAAATCTCTATTGGCCATTGGTGTTCTACTCATTATAGGACTCATGCACTGCCTATGTCTAAGTCATTCTGCTCAACGAATCAGAAACTTCATTGCCCTTACTGAGAATATAAAATCTCAAAATTGAAGGACTAAAGGCCTTCAAACCAACTATTCTACCTAAATTTTAATTGATATTGTGGACATATTTATTTGATACTATTTTTTCTCTACACACCACAAAATGCTCTTCCAAAAAATAATCTCTCCAACAACACAGGTCATGAACCACGACTTCCAGTTCAAGATCATATATCAGATAATACCTCTTATGTGGCCTCAAATGATGATACACATACCCTATGACTCTATATTCTATCATCAAAACTACTCCTATCCTAATTATTAGTGCATCATAATAAATTGTATATCTTCTACCTAAGTCTAGAAACATCAGGATTAGTGCTAAAGGCATCCTCCCTTTTAACTCCTAAAAGGCATCCTCATAAGCTTCAAACTATAATAACTTCACACCCTTCTTATTAAATCCCATGAGAGGTGATACTAGGCATGAGTAGTCTTGGATGAAATGTCTATATTATCTAGTCAGCCCTAATAAATTGTGTATTTCAAAGTAATTCTTGTGCTTCTCCCCCAAAACTACAGTTCTCACCTTATCTATATCAATAGATACCCCTACCTTTATGATGATGTGATCCAATATATTTTTCAACCCAAAAGTGGAATTTTTTGATCTTATAATGCATCTAGTTCTCTATAAATATATTAAACACAATCACAAGATGTTTGGAATGGTCATGTTGATTTCAAGAAAACAAAAACAAATTCCAACCACAATGATTACCACAAATGAATCTAAATACAAATGGAAAATCTAATTCATTAGATCCATGAAGTCCTTAAGAGTGTTTGTGAGACTGAAAAGTAAGACCAAATACTCGTACAAGGATTATCTACTACAGAATGTCATACATGGCATGTCTTATGGTCTCACATGCACCTGATGATAGCCCAAACTCAAATCAATCTTAGAGAAACCCTTACTCCTTAGAGTTGGTCAAAGAGGTATTCAATGTGTGGTAGTGGATATTGGTTCTTTACTATGATCTGATTCAACCTCCGATAAACTACACACAATATAAGGGTACTATCCACATTCATGGAAAAAAAGGCAAGTGGTCCCCATGGTGAATTGACACTAGTGTTACTCCGATTACTACCTCATTGTTGAACTCTACCTCTCTTGTAGGAGGTAATCAAAAAAATTAATTAGGGAGAGCTTCCTAGAATTGACCCACAACCAGAGGTAATTCTATAAACCATCTTCCTGGATTACTCATAAAGAGGCTAACAATATGGGTTCTCACTCCACCCTTCCCATGATGCTCGAGTCCATATAGACTTTCCTGGACACCCAATTTTCCCTTATGAATATAGGTACCATCCTTAGGTGATGTGAAGGACCCCCTCTAATGATATAAATCCATGTGGACAATGTAAGATACTAACTTGTCCATCTTGATTATGTCATTAGAACCATTCCTTTCATGGACAAATGTGCTCTATTAAAAATATAACCACCAATTTAAAGGGGTAATTCCTTACACTAGGTCACACTCTTGGATCTGGTAACCAATGGTGTATTTAGAGTCATTACACTACATAATTACTCTATATTTTGGGCAAAAATTCCCATAATTATTGAAGATATAAAATAGTGTGAAGAAAATATATAAAATAAAGAAGATAGTAAATTGTAGGTAACTAAGATAATATCTCTTACTGTAGAATGACCAATACTCTTCTCCTCTGGGGTAGGATGTACTGCATTGATGTGACCCGACCCATGGCACTAATATAAAACCTAAAATCCCTAGGTAGGTATACTCTTTTGGAGCTATATCTCTGGAGAATTTCTATCTCATCGATAACCACCTCCTCATCCTGGTTGGATGGTATAAATTTAGCCACTATCCTAGTGAGGTGTTACAGATCCTATTCTTGAGTGTGGAGCTGATCAGGATCCCCTACCACTTTGAATAAATGTAGAGGTCTTTCAAAACCATAGAAGATGCCCCAACCATCCACAACCTTAGTATTCAATGGGATATATGGGACATAGGGATTTCTTATGCCCTAGATTTCTGCACTAGTGATACACCATGAAACTATCAGTAGGATTCATCTAACTACTACAACACCCATATGAAAACTCAAAATGATGCTTCCTGCCACTCAAAGAACAACATACCTATCTCAAAATTGAATCACCCTAACTCAAATCATCAGCTTCCCTCAGGTTCCAGTCAATGATGTGGACCTAATTCATTATCTCAAAAGTTATGGTTAGATAAACAATATTTACTTGAGATCATATGGAATATATGAGCCCTTTCTCAAAAATTCGTGTCTTCTTCAACTCTACACCAGCATGTTTTAGTGAAAAGTGCTGAAGTTTAATTAAATGAGTTAAATATCCCATCACATACATATAACCCTATTGTAGATGATGAATTTCAATAGTGTGGTCTTCTATCAACTTATTTGGAAAGATGTAAAAATATAATGATGTCTAAAAGTCCACCCAGACCATTCCCTAATGATGACTAGACTGGGTAATCATGTCCCACCAATTCTTGTATGAATCACAAATAATATAAGTCGTGATACTAAGAAAATATTTTTAGTCATCTCCTGATGCTCGAATATCGATAGTATGGCCTCTATCCATGACTCAGTAGCATGGGTTCCACCAACCCCCAAGAATGTAGGAAGATGTTGCTGCTGAAAATTTTACATCGATTCTACCATTGTAGGGGAATGTAATAGAGGTCCTTGATTAAACTGTGAAAACCATAGGATGATCACTCGAAACTAATCATTTTCTCCCATATTATGATTCACAGGAGGTGCCTCAAGTGGCACTACTATAGGTAATTATTTTGGATCAGGGCCCAACACTTTTGGGGCATGATAATTTCTACAATCCTAGGACATGACTCAATGAAATAATGGTTTGATAGCCATGAATATTCCAAATCCATGCCCCAGATAAGTTTTAACATCATATAGGATCAAATATATAAGAACATGACATATTCAAGACATCTTATAATAAATGCCATGCCTCTCTACTTACTCCTAAAGCTAGGTAAATATGGTAAGGAACATTATTATGATTTCAGACGCACTTCCTACTTCCCACTAATAAAATTGGGTATGGGTCAAGTTCTCACATCAAAGATCATAGGTTCAAGTTTATGGATTTTCAAATTCAAGGTATAAAGGAAAACAACCTTTACCTTGAAATTAGTAACCCCAATTAACGGTAACCATTTCATTTAAGAGTTTAAATTCACATAATATCATGCTCATTTAGGTGTATGTATGTATATATCATAGTCCAATTATGTGATTCAAAATTTCAAATTAATAAAGGCATATACTCTTTATAAATTGTAATCATAATGTCTTGTAATTGATACATGACCCTTACATCTGGTATCAAGATCTAACAAGCTGTATTAAATGATTTGATTTAATGAATCAACATTCTCAATTTATAGAGTTATATGCTTCATAAATAACAATTGGTATTCATGTAACCAAATCAACTAATATTTCAGCCTATGTGACCATTGGTTCATGGTAAAAACATGGAATAATAGGTCAATTAAGGATCCACAATCAAATTGTATGGTAAAATATCATCTAATTTGATGAAAAAAACCTTAATTAATCTAGTTATTAAATCCATACAATAAATTTTAGCACATTCATGAATATAACAACTAAGGAACTAGTAGTATGCAGCAAACAATTCATTTTTTAATATCGATATGAATTGGAATATGCATGGCATGTATATCCTGATGCTATTTTGATGATGTATGATCAACTCCACATTACCCTACTAGCCAAGGGAGATATAAATCCATAATAATAATAACAAAAATAATAACTCCACAAATAATGTGTGTCACGCAATAGTGAGATCCATACTTATGTAACAAGAAAAACCCAGAATGGAAATATCATATCCCAAGTAATTTGGATTTCCCCTATATTTAGGTTAGATACTCCTAGGAACAGGCTCATTGCCAAATCCTAAAAATTTCTTCGTCTCCTATGTAATAACCCAAAGAGTATGAAAACGGAAAATAATCTTTGAAACCAGTTTTTGACATCCTCGACCTAGTTTACTCATAAGTAACTAAACCCATTTCCACATGATAGGCGTTTCTACTCATACGCCAAAGGATTTTGACTAGCAGTGATGGTCTGTGATGATATGGTGGAGATATTATTCCCTCATGATCAAAGTGAATAATATTGGTATAATAGTAAGTAGAAAAAAAATATAAAAAAATGAACTACAGAAGAATAAATCATGTAGATAAAGTAAACAGAAATAAGATGAATCAATACCATAAAAGAAAATGATTTTCATGTCATGATGTCATATAAAGGGGATATACATGGGATATAAAGGAATAAGAATATAAAAAATGCTATACAAAAGGATAAAAATACCAAAAGTTATCTCTACTGTCATCCTGAGTATAAGAAAGGTCCTATACTCCTATACTCTTTCTTATTACAGAATTCAAGAATTCAAATTTGGATGCTTCCCTTTGTCCCTACCTGCATCAATAATATTTTTTCAGGTACTTACAGGTGTCTTGAATAGGGTGTGAGATGTACTCTGTAGAACACCAATAATATTGTCTAGTATAATCCAATCGATTCTTATAAAATGATCAGTTTTTTTGTATAACAATGTTAGGAGAAATATAAACTGTAAACTGGTCAGATCTAGTTCCTAAAGGACATAAAAATGGCACTATCTTCTTCATCCAGATATGGAATATATCATAACATACATTCACACATCTGTATATATATACACATGAATTTATATATATGGTCTATATACATAGTGGCATATATAGACAAATATATAGGTACCAATATGATATAGGAACCAAGGTGTAACTTATTCGTCCATGGATTGTCATGAGAGTGTCATAGAGTGACAGGGGATGAAATTCTTAAGTATCATGAATCATGTAGGTTTCCATGACCAATTATTACATGTGTATGGGATTCCATTCCTGATTTTCAAATATGTATTGGAAACCATGACCGAGAATCACAATTACATGGGATTTCAAGCCCGTATATAACATGTATATGGTATTTCATACTGGGTAATCAAAAGTACATGGGATTTCATGCCCATATATCACATGGAAATGGGATTCTATACCCGAGTATCACATGTATGTGTTTTACCATGCCTGAGTATCACAATTAGATGGGACACCATTCCTGAGTATCATAAGAAGATGGGATTCCATGCCTGGGTATCACAAATATGTGGGAATCTAGAACAGTGTATTATTGATATATTACAAGTTGGTCATGATTTAATACAAGATGAGATGATAATTCACAATTCTTTTAACATAACATTTAACTAAGTGGTATATCACTTATTCATTTGAAACTCATGTGAAGTGGTCATACCACTCACTTATATATAATTCAAGGTATTAATTTCATTTAGGAATCAATACAAGACCACTTAGACTGAGCTTTAGAAATATAAACATTTAGTAATACATGGTCATCACAGAATCACACACTAAGTGGTGGAACTTGTTGAGGTAGGGGACCTCCGACTGTAACATGGGTATATGAGGCATTTCTAACTGGGTTAAAAATTTATATAAAGGGAAATTATAAATTTAAAGGTAATGAATGAAAAGTTTGAAATGTGACATAATGGAATGGGATATAAAATGAATAAACTTTAGGGAAAAAGTAATGAATTACTTACCTTAGTTTGTCACTACTCTCATAGTTCATTTTCATACATTAATTTGGTCTAGAATGGAAGAAATCAACAAAAAAGAAAAATGACCTGAAAATAGGGAATATTATCTCACACCAAAATAGAATCAAAGATAGTGGGATAAATGAAGAAAATAAGGTAAAATATTGAGGCTCTTTCCATTATGCTTCCAACATGATAGACAACAATAAAATCGAACCTCAGATAAATAACCAAACTCAAAGCCCAGTTAGAAAAATCAGGGATATCTCTTAGAGGTTTTCTATGAAAATGGGAGAAGAAATGTTGTTAAAAAACTTAAATTAAATTATTTGAAAAATGGGTATTTCACCCATTTATAAGGGTGCATAGTTTTTTCACATAATTTTCCCAAACCATGCACCAACCATGCTCCCTTACTGCCAAATTGTCACTAAGAGTGCAGGATTGAAGCATGGTCTTTGAAAACATTTTAAATATCATGTGCCTTAATGAAAGCTCTCTTAAATTCCAAGAATGATCATAAGGCTTATTATACATGGTTTAAAGAAACTTTGTGTCCCTCTATAGTTCCCTAGATCACCCTGAAGAGTTTAAGAAAATAGTGTAGATTGGGTGGCACAATTTAAAAAAACTCTATTGCCCACCTATTACATACAACATTAAGGGACTCAAGCTTCGAACAAGGCCTATAAACCCTCTAAATGTTCTTTATTCCCTCGGTAACATTTATAAGTATAAAAATAAGGTTTTAAACTAGAAATTAAATTTTATTTTCCTCATTATAAATATAGGGATATTACTCCCAACATCCTTCGAAATCTATTGAACAATATCTCATTATATCCCCTAGGGTTTGAATGGTTCTATTAGACTGACCAATTGTCTAAGTGTGATAAGCAGTACTAAAACTGAGTTCTTTATCCAAAAATTTTTATAGGATTTTACAGAACCTTGAGGTAAACATTGTATTTCAATTATAAATAATAGCGAGTGGAGCTCCATGAAATCTTACCAATTACCTTATGTATATCTTAGTGATTTGGTCAAGAGATAAATATTTCTTTAAAGCAATGAGATGTTCTGAATTTTTAATTTGATTGACTGCCACCCAAATGGAGTTATTTTCCTTAAGAGTCTAGGGATTTCATATGATAAAATATATGGTTATGATTTCCCATTTACAAAATAGTGTAAGAAATGGTTTTATTATAACCTTTGACTAATATCCTTTAATGAGGTGAGTGGGTTCCACTTTCTCATACAAGGAAACTTGAATATGCAGCAATGGAACGTGTTCAATAATATCATTCTGAATTATTAGAGGGACCAACTAGTTTTCACTTACTCGTCTCATATTTATTAAGAACCAAGGATTATCATGATCTTCAACATGGAAAATCTTTCATAGACAAATAGTGGGAGTCTCTAGTGTCATTAAATTCTTGTTAAATATTACTTCTTATTGTATCACATTATATTCCATGAAATTTATAGTGACAAGGAGATTCAGTAGAAATTTATTCCATTGGCATCTAAATGTACATGTTATACATATACAAGTGAACAAACAACTATAAATATTTTTCTCATGGGGATTGGGTGAAGGTTATTTGAAAGAGTCTTGGGGACTTCTTTTGTTTTGGAAGCCAGACTAGAACAGGAAACAGTTTAATTCAAAAGTGGTTTAAAGGGATAGACTCCAAAAAACATGAGAATAAGGAATGATCTATGATGTTATCTACAAGTTTCTAGATGATTTGGAGGTCAATAAATAAATACCTCCATGAGGATATTCACAGCTCTAAAATTGTCATAATTATAAGGCCTCACAGCATAGTGGTAGAGCTAGGCCTCCATCTAGATAACTAGGAAAGATCTCTATCTTTGAGAATCCTTCTTGTTGTTATCTGCTCCTATACATTATTTCACAGGTTGTATCTTTGATGGAGTTGGGTGAAATGGAACCCGCATAGGATTGGTATGAAACTCAAAACTGATGGTTCTTACATTAATATATTATGATTTGTGGTGGAGTGGTTCATGATCATAGGGGATTTTTTTGTTTCCTTTCCCAGTTATTTATAGGAATATAGATTCCCTTATAGTAGAAGCCAAGGCACATCTTACTGGAATTAAGTTTTATCAGGAAAAAAACATGATCCTAGAAGTGTTGGAGATGGATTACTTGTTCATTTTCAATGATCTCCATAAATATCAATCTACCCCTTGGAACATTAGTTATTTCATCTAAAGCATTGACCTCTTTTTGAGCAACCAGGTATAGGTGATTCACTCATGGCGTGAGGAAACAATGTCACAAATTATTTGGCATCGAGGAACACTCATAGTGGAGATATTATTTTTTACAATTTTTAGGACAATTTCCCCTTGAGTGTGTGAGTATGGTGAAGTGTGATGCTCTTGGTTTTCATTATATTCATCCCCCCTAATGTTTTTTCCTGATTTTTTTCTATTCTAATAAATAAATTCCTACTTTCATCCAATATCCAACGTCATGTTATCCCACCAAAATTTTTTATTTAGATATTCATACATCATAGCTATTCCTTGATGAATGGAGAAGGATGATCTATTCACATAATACATAAGATCCCTCTTCAACTCTAGTTTTGATGGTACATGTATCCTGGTTCCAAAACATATATCTCCATCTTAAGTAAAGTTAAACTCTGGAATTTTTCCTACCTTTTTCTATAGCACCTCATTGTTTTTTTGGGCCTCCTGGATCCTCTTAGGAATGGATGGTTTAGTATTTATTTGATGAATATGGGATTAAGATCCTTTTATTATTCCTATATCCATGTTTTTTAAGCCAATAATATTGGATCCTTCTCAATTCTAATTATTGATAAAATGGTTCTTTCCTTTCACTTAGTGCATATGACACTTTTTTTTATTTCCTATGATGGTAATGGATTGAGTAGTAATATTCCTTGATCATCACTAACCATATTCTATGTATCATGTTAATCTCCTTCTATGTTAATATATATTTGAGTCTCTTATGATCTATATATATTTGACACTTCTCCCCATAGAGATGATGTATTCATATCTTTAACAAAAAGATCACTGCAATAAAATCTAGCTCATGCATGGTATAGTTCTATTGATGAATGTTAAGCTACTTTTAGTCATAGTTTATAAGTTTATAATTCTTCATTAGTACATATCTCAAACCCTTCATTGAGTCATCTTTGTAAACCATAAAAATTTCCACATTTAAGATTAGTATGAATATTGGTGTAGTGATAAGAATAATTTTCAACTCCGTAAGGATCTATTCATATTTAATGGTTCAAAAAAACATTACACCCTTCCATTTTATCTTGGTTAGTGGGTTTTATAATCACAAAAAAAAACACAAATCATTGGTAATATCCAGCTAATCCAAGGAAACATTATATCTCTGTTAAATATATTGGTCAATGCCATTTCTTTATTTAATTTATCTTATAAGGGTATATATATATACCTTTTCTATTGATAATATTACCCAATAATGATACTTCCTTCATCCATAAATCACATTTACTATACTTTTAATGTATATTCTCCGTCCGTAAAGCCTTTACAAAAATGTTTAAATTCTCCTAATGATCCTCCATTCTTTTTTAGTAAATAAAATGTCATCTACAAAGACTAACACACATTTTTTAAGGTAATATATAAATTATATATTCATTAATTCTATAAATATTTTTAGATAATTAGTGTGTTTTAAAGGTATCATTATAAACACATAGTTTCCATACCTTGTTTTAAAGGCGGTTTTAGGAATATATTCCTTATTCACCTTTAATTGGTGGTATCCAAACCAAAGGTCTACCTTATAGAAAACTAGGCCCTATGTAGTTGATTGAAAAAGTTTTTTATACTTATAATGGTAAACATGTTCTTTATCATGATTTTTTTGAGATTATGATAATAAATGTAGAGGTGCATTGACTCATATTTCTTCATGATGAAGAGGACAGGCCCACCTCATGTTAAAGCACTCAAGAATATAAAATATTTTCCTATATTATATTGTAACTACTTATTTAGATCTTCCAACTTAATGGTGTACATCCTATAAGGATTATTTGATATGGGAAAAGATCCATGTATAAGTTCAATTGTGAAATCATCCTCTTAGTCAATACGAACACTAGAAACCTCTTCAAGGAATTCATTAGTATAATCCATCCTAATGGGAATGAATTAAATAATAATTCTATAATTTTTAAAAATCATTTAACCTAGATAGGATTAATCATAAATAAATAATATCCATTCATGGACAGGAAATTCTATGGGAGATTCATCCTCCTCCTTACAAATTTATATATTTGGAGGGTGACTTAGGATGTGGAGAGTTATCTTCGCCTTTAGAAAGTTGATGTTGGGTTTATATAAGGATAGTAAATCCATGCCCAAAATATCATCAAACTTTTCTTATATAAGTAAGAATAGATTTTATGGAAGACTAATTCCAAAACCATTGACTTTGGTGGTGTTATATTCAAGGGATGAGACCATTCCACCATTCTTTATTCTAAAATTTAGATCAACCCCCAAATTTTGAGGTGGTCCCTAAATAGTTAAAATAAACATGAAACATATGAAATATTGCATAGAAATTTGATAGAACAATTATCATTTTTAATTCTTCAATGAATAACCATCATACACATCACTACATCATTGTAAGGATCCACCTCAGTAGTAGTGATACCATATTTTCTTATTTTCTCTCTAAGACATGGAGGTTTCTATCATAGATTGTGTCTAAAAACCATTAACTTAGGGAATTGGATTTTATAATTCCCATTTTAGTTGTAGCTGAAACACTGCACCATAGGTTGAGTGTTAATTTTATGTTTCTTTTTATCTTCCATATTAGTGAGTTTCTTCATTTCCATTCAATACTGATTAGATGATTTCCCTTATTTTCCACATTTTAAGAATCTCATAGTTCCCATAAAATGGTTTTCAAGATGCTTCTTCCCACACTTTTTTAATGTGGGATGTTTGTTTTATTTCCTCCATGAGACTTATTTATTGATACTCTTGAAGAAAACTTCATTTAAATTTTTTTATCTCTAGTACCACGTTACCACTAGGAGTTACCGATCTCCATCTTAACTTTGAGGGAACAACATACAATATCTTAGTAGATATTAAAGTCTTCAATTGATAATTATTTTCATAGAATCAGCTTTAACCAACTAAATAAGTGGTCCACCTTAAATTTGGTGTTGATGAAAAATTCATAGGTGTAATGATAAGGCCATGTTAATTTTTAATCATATGCATTGGTAGAATCGTCATCATTTTTCTTTAGACTATAGAACTCCCTCTCTATTTTAAGATAGAGAGTATTGGGAAAAAAAATTAAAAGCATGAAGTGTGAACTGGAAACCCAAATCACACCTCCCAAATACATTAAAAATAATGAGAACCGTTTTTACAAGAGGATAAATGAGTTTTCATCAACATAACATTAATTGATAACAAAACATAAAATTAAAGAATATATCTTCATTGAAACCACCAAGAATAAATATTCAGAACAAACAAATATCCTCATATGAAAAGCAAGATAATAGACCTAAAAAGACACAAAACAACAAAGTAATGATTTGTGCCCTTGAAAACAAACCTTCAAATTGAAAAAAAATTATAGAATGAGTTATTTATCAACATTGAAGAATCAAAACCATCCTCTAATTGTTAAGATACATTCACTAAAAAAACTCAATAAAATAATCGATGACTATCAATGAAGAGTTCATCTACTTTATATCCCATCATTAACATAGCTCTAGTCTTCTGAAGCGTTAGTGACCTTTTAGATCACCATAACCACATAACACATGTAGAATAATTCATCATATCCCCACAACTCACCTACATGGAATCATTAATTCACATATGAAATGATTAGAGTAGATATCATCCATGATAATACCTCACTACAACATCTAGAATGACATAAAAATGAGGGGAAGGCTCACATCCCATTCTCAGTTAAAGAAGCCTCCAGAACCCTCCACTAATCTAGCAGAAAATATTCTAGATTATTCCTCATCTGATAACCTATATACCAACATAAAAAAAGTGATAGTCCTTACATGGATCCATATAAATTACAACACATAATGAGTGTAGAAATACAGAAGGTTTGAAAACTCTTTAAATAAAATCTGAGCATCTAGAAATCAACTACATGGTTGAAATATCCACAAAAATAAGCATCATATCATCCCGGAAATCAACCTAATAATAATGAGGAAAGTTCTTTCTTGAGCCAGACATATACATAGAAAACATAACTCTCTCTTGATCCACATCAAAGGGAATCTCAAATAGTGCATTGACAAAGATCTTTATGACCAAAATAGAAAAATCTCTAACTGAATCAAACACCCTAAAACAAAATAAACAATTACGAGAAATAAAGATTCAAATAGGGGAAAGAAAAATATAATTATTTACATGGAATATCCCTAGAGTTAAAATCAGGATTTCATTTAAATTCTCCAAACATCTTAGTGAACATTATCTTTCTAGTATAAAGGTGAACCTTTACATTGACTTCACCATCCTTTTATGTTTGGAATATAATTGAATTTTTTTCAACAGGATAAGGCTTTGGCTCATCCACCAAGTCATATTCAACTTGATATTCATTTCTCTCCATGGGATTAACATATTCTTCATTATTGATATATTATATATCATATTCATTAATGGATGCGATAATATGTTCAGAAACCATTGTTGGTGGGGGAATATTTTCTTTTTCTTTCCTAGAATCCTCTAAGGATCAAGTAATAATTGTTATCTCAATATTATATTAATATATTTTTTAGTATTCTTATGAATCATAGTAATTAATAAATTTTAGGTAACCAATCAATTTTTTTCTATCCTAACACTCTACTTCACGTAATCATCTTTAATCTGATATGATTTCTCTTAATAATCATGTAAATATTGACAAGAATTGGTGTGGTCACCTTGGTACTCCTCTTTCATGGTTTGAAGAATTCATATGATCTCAACAGTAAAAAGATTCATAATATTATGACTCTATTTATTCCCATTTATAGGATAGGAATTATGAACATCTTGTGAAAATCATGAACAATATTTAGGTAAAATCGAGTTCATAGAAGGTCTAACCATATTCTTATTAACATACTTGTCAAAAATATCCCATGGGTTTCCAAATAAATCATAATTCATCCCATTATTCTTTCATTTTTCATCCCGAATTGAAATATATCATGTAAGGAGGCATGTAGTATAAGTTCTATTTCCACATCAATTTTTGGAATGTTAATTTTTTAAAAAAAAATTAAATAAAACGTTTTTTGAAGAAAATATCTTATAAAAATATAGATTCACCATTTTTAATCCATATAAATTATGGTAGTGGTTGAGATATGTCAATATCTACACATATAGAGACACATTCTTATCATAAAATTATATTACACCATTTTTCATGAATATTAATTACATTATACAAACACATGCCTAAGAACTATAATATTTTATTATCTTCGCAAACTTCAAAAATAAACAATTGGTACATAGGTAAACTATTTCATACCCTACTATGATATTTATAACTAGAACCCTTATTAGATATATCATATATAATATATTTCTTTATAAACTTGGTAAATGAAACATAATTGTATCGTCCTGGTTCCGTATGCCACTCAAAGGTGCCTCGTACCTGGTAGGCCACTTGACCTAAAGAACATCTCCACAAAATTCAGAGGCTACCGACTAGTAGTGAGGGCCTAGGTGTGATAGTGGGGAGACTATTCTCTCAATAGAATATTGTAACACATTTGAAAACAATAACAATTCAATAGAGGATGTAGTAAATCATACAATAGAAGTAAACAAAAGAAGACTGATAGTATAACAAGATGAAAATCATATCAAATGCATGATGATGATAAATGTAACATGTTTATATTAAATAATCCAAAATAGGATTACAAGGAAGGTGTACAATCTATGAAAGAAAATGTAAATAAAGGTCCAAAATAATCCTAGTAGCATTTCAAGCCTCATCTTGGTCTCATGCTCTCCTCACTACAAGAGAAACTCCATTTAGTGGAGATTATTTTTGCGTTTACCAACGGTTTAAACCGCTGATACATGGTTTGGTGACGGTTTCTGTAAACCACTCCCTAATACGCCGTCGCCAATATATTAGTGGAAGTTATTTATATTTCTTGGGGGTTTAAGGAAAGCATCATAGCTGCCTCATTTCGCGGCAGTTTTACTGAGTTTAGCAGTGGTTTTTACGAGCCCTTGACATCATTTTATTCATGGAGGTTATAACCTCCGTGAATAAACTCAAATCCAATGGGTGTAAAACCGCCGCTGAAGTCACAAGAACCGTCGCGGAATGAGCAGCTACAATGCTACTATGTAGCAGCGGTTAAAACTACCATGAAACATAATTTTTTTTTACATTTCACGGTGGTTTTCACCTTTTATCAGCAGTGTAAACCGCTGCCAATATACATTTCGCGGCGGTTTAAAATTCCGCTAAAAGATGACCAGAAAAAAAAACATACATTTTTTCTTTTGCTGCACCACTTCCCTAAAAGACAAATAAAACCTGAAATACCATATTGTACATACCAGTAGAAAACAAGAAACATCAACCTACGATATCGATATATAATTAATTGAAAAAAATAAGTAAACATTGACATGCTATATAAGAATGAACCATATTGTACATGCCAACATCCAACAAGAAACATCAACCTAGGAAATCAGTATATAATAAATTGAAAAAATATATAAGATATAATCAACTATAAAACATAGGCCCATTACTTAACTACTCTTCAAACATACATCAAGTCGATCCTTCTTGATCCCCCATAATATATATCATTGGAAAACGAAACATTAGATCTAAATGTGTGTCGGTGTTACCATATAGGGAGTGAGTGAATAAAACAGTTAGATTTACCATGTGTGGGCCTCCTACTTGGTTTAATACCACAAATATACCATCACCACACACATCTACTGTACCAGGTGTCTTAGAGAATCTCATGTGTTAGCCTCACTCAATACCTTATTGTGCACTTTTATGTAACACAACTAATCTTCTATAAACATATTTCTTAAAAAAATCATGTTACACAAAAACATTATGTTCTATTTGATCATAATTTAAAATAATTATTGAGATACATTATAGTAATCACCTTCTAAAACTAGAAGGATGACTCTAAAATTCATTACACATGTCATTTCAACACAATTTTAATCTACGATGAATCATGTCACATTACCTTAAAATACATGCCTTCAATTATATTGTATTTTATTCCTCTTAACTAGGATACAATATATTCCCCTCTAAGGTTCAATCCCAACATCAAGAAGCATGCTACTATTATTATGTGATAAGAATAATATGAATCACTTTTACAAAATACCATAGTTAAAGACTCTAGTATTAGATTCTTTATATAGTCCTTAATTTTAGATACCCCTCCTAGTATCACAATATCATATCCACCTTCAAGTTATATGCCCCAGCCTCTTAAGAATTCATCCATTATCATCATACCAACATATATGATATTGAAAACAATATATGGTCCCTCTAATTAGAGTAATCCACAACCATACCTTCTCCAAATTAGTCATTGAAGACCAAGATGAAACTGAAATGGAAACTCATAATAAATTCAAACACTATCTATTTCTAGGTACCTTTCACAAAGTGTTACACTTCACAAAAAGTTAATATTCTTGAAATATTTCTATTTAAATTGAACATAAATGGTATGTTGTATCCCACTAATCATTAATAAACTATGTGTGTAATGATTCTATTTGTAGAGATTCATATGATGCTCATTGCATGGGCCTGATCCGAACAATGTAAACACCTACGACCTATTTGTATGGAGAAAAATGAATAATTTCCTAACTATGTGGCCTTAAACAAATGAATCATAAGAATGTATTATATGTATGATTAACCTAAAAATCATATATTTTCATATCTACACAGATTCATAGAGATCATAGGAATAGGGGTAACTTGTTAAACACTAGTATTTTTGATATTATTCATTAAAAAATCATAAATATATAAGGGAATCTAATAATTCAAATGATTCCACCCAAAGAATATTTGATGATCCCAAAATCTCACACCTTTTACCAATACCAATTTTGAAGAATCTATAGTATAAATCACTAGTGAACACCTTTCATTTTAATTTAGTTCTAAAAGGACATCCATACCAAATATTAATATACATGGAAGCCCATTGGAGGTTCTCATCAAAAAATAGATAACCTAATGTGAATCCATTAACATAGAATTGGATTGATAAACTATGAACTCTTACATTTGATGATGTATTGATGGGCTTATTCATTGTGTTTCCTTTTCAATACCTTCATCACATCATTCAATTAAAATTGAATCACCAAATGCACCAATTATGTTCAAGACCAAAAACAAGCTGATAGTACCCATAAGGAACACAATGGCGAGGCATGGAAACAATTGTTTTTCCATACATAGGACTCAATTTCTATGAATATATGTTCCCCATACCCTGACATACATTATCTCCTACCCTTGAAAAATGAGTGCATGATGGTTCACACCTTATTTCAGGAATACCATCTAAATGTATCTATCCTGACATTATATGCCACTAATGGTAATCTATAGGGAATAATGCCCCACAGGTTGTCCAACTAAAAATATTCTATGGAAAAACCATTGGTACATAATTTCACATCCAACCTTTTTGTATCCTTTCAATAGATCATGAGAACATGTTCTTCTCTTATCATATTGATTTGGATAAATATTTCCACCATAAAGTAGAAATCACCTTAGAACTTCATTATGAGTATCATGTTCACTATTGTAATTTTTATTAACATGTGACCTTGAGTACTCAAGAACATATATAGGGTGTTTTTCCCTATTGTCTATACTCAAGCATCTAAAAGTTGATCCCACTAGAGATATCCAACCACTGACACTCAAGAGTATATTTATACCCCTACTAGTTTAAACACCCTTGAGGCCCATTGGAATATCTAGATAATATACTAGGGATGGTTACAATTCTCTAATATCTAAAAGCAATATAATCTACCCTGAGTGGCCTTTGTGCCTATAAAATTAAAATGGAAAACATAACCCACATGGGTGGGGGAATGTTTTATCATTTTTTCCTCATGGTCATCTCCAGTATCATTCATCCTATGGGATCACACCCAAATTAATGATATCCATCTTACAATGTAAATGTGTGTTTCCTATTGGTGGTAACACATTAGTATATTTCTTCAATGTTAACCCAATTGATGTTGGGAAACATGATTCTATTGAGTATGAAATAGGTGTGGATGAATCCACTACCCCCTCGCCACTAAAAAATAGTAAAACCATCTCAACAAGAGAGAATATTACTTAGTTCAAATTCAAAATAGTATAACATGTGAAAATTAATATTAAATTTCTATAGGGAAAAACCTCATTATATATGGTGATTTGGTTGAAGTTATCATACCTCATTTATTTAATATTATATAATAATAGTAGATTAATCAATCCATAAAGGTAAATCTAAGATGTCCAACTTGATTAGGATCAAATAAATTGAGGTAAATTACCACAACATTAATGTTTTATCTATAGTTACCTTAATGGGGTATATATCTCAATCAATATAAGGAAATTATTCCAATGGTATTTTAGGATGTAGTATATTAGGAGTCGGTGGATTCCATCACTTCTCATATAGATTCCGTTGAGTTTTGATGTGAATGAGTACAACCTTATTGGAATTCATATCTTGAGTGTGTGGATTGAAATCCTATACCACCTATATTTGGAACCTCCATCTTATTGATATTCGATATAATGGAGGATCTATATAAGTATATTAGGTGTTTTTAATCCCAATGTGTTGAAATGTTTGGTTCCCAAGAACAAAGAAAAGATTCACTATAAGAGAAACATCATTTAGTGGCGGTCAATTACCACTCACAAGGGCCTCCCAGTACGACAAATTACAAGGGCCTCACCAAAGTGTCCACAACACTATCCCCTTGATCACTATGAAATGACCCAATTTGTTCAACACATCAACAATGGGTTTAACTCCTAGTCATCCAAAATATCGACTACCAATTCAAACACAAGCCTAAATGGAATGATGTATACCAAACTCAAGAAATAAATACATAAAAAGAAACATCAGAAATCAATAAAACGCATAAACGGAAACATGAGAAATCAAGGAAATTTTAGGACATGAAAATGTTTGGTGGAAACTATGTGCCGCAAATGTTACATATAAAAACCAACTTTTCCCATGTTTTTTCAACACATGAACAATACAACTACTCATAGTCCGATGATGCATCGTCACCCTCGCCACCTTCATCACCACTTTCTGCTATCACCTGTAAGAACATTATATTGAAAATTAAATACGGTTGCATATTTATATTAAATATTAAAACCAATTAAAGTTAGAAAACTAAATGACTTTTATTTTTTGTGATTTACCTGTATACCACAAGTCGATGCACTACCACCTGGGGCATATCTGCTCATATGCTGACGTATTTCAATCAACTCTTTTTGTAAAGCAGATATCTGATTCCTCTACTGGTGAACTGTGTTTTGTAGAGAAACAATCTCTTTCTGAGCATCTATGGGTATGGGCTGACTAAATCCAAGAGTAGATGCAGCTACCATCCTCGGTGGCCTGCTAAAAACCTCAGATGGTATGGGTCCCAAACCTATCCCACGCACTCCACCAGGATGCTCCGTCCCAAGGACTTTAGCAACTAGGTCATCCTGGGAGACTGAGTAGGACTGCACAGGATTGGCATCCCAGAGTTCTTTAATTTTTACCTATAAATCAAATATTAATATATATTAACATAGTAAAAACTGATAATAAGTTATTATAATAAAAAATTGACTTCATACCCCAACTTCTTTAGCAGGCTCATTAACAAAACATCCATCTGATTTCTTGTGAACATCCAACCACAGTTCAGTTCGGGAAGCTTCGTGCCCTAAACATTGTGACTACATTAAAAAAAGAAAAATCAACAATTCAATATATTAAACAGATAATATTTTATTATAAATATTTAAACTAATTAAAATATTACCAATGTCTTTCGGCTTCTAGAATATCTTTTTGAGCCCGCAGTGTGAGGGATGACTTGCTTAGCCCAGTTTGATGCATTCTGTCTTGAGAGATCCTGAAATAAATAAAATGAAATTTAATAGTAATTTATTCAATTTCATGTCCTATTCATATATATTTATAAATGTAAAATGAGGATAATATAATAATATATATTACAATACCATCTGCTTCTCATCATGATGTCTGTCAATAAAATCTTTTTATTGTTCTTTAGGTACCCCACTAGGTAGCTTCTCATACATTTGTTGCACAGTCAACGAGGTATCATTGACATCACACCACAGTCTCCATTTGAAATCTTTCCATTTCTTCCCGAGATTTTTCAATTTCCACTTCCGTGCTATCACATCAGCAACTATAAAGTAGAAGAACATATGTATACATAAATTAATTTTGAACATATTATTAACATGACATTGAATTAAACCATAATGTAATAAATTTACCTATATTTGAGAATAAAAAACTTTATTTTTCCATCTTGGAGGCATATGTATCCAATAATCATATGAAATAGTAAGGGAAATGGGCTCCGCTGCTAGCTGGCCTAGAATCTGGCCAAGTAACCCCGCGACGACATCCATCGGGACCCCATAAGAATCAAATGGCATGACTATCTTTTCTCCAGTCATATTCCAAACATCTTAACTTTTTATTTTTTTTCTCCACAGTTTCATTTATTTCATCTTCAATGAGCAAACAATTAGTATAAACAAAATTCAATAAATTTATTTGATTAAAATTTATACCTATGACAGTGACACTCTAGTATGCCCGTGATGAACTGGAAGGGGCGTGTAGCTGCCCCACTACTGAGGCTCCTGAAGGGGGAGTCAACGACTCAGCCTCTAATGGGACATCAAAATATGGTGTGAGAGATGGTGCAGGGGGAGATGGTGCAGGGGTGTAGGTAACTGGTGCCTCAGTTGTTTTGGGGAGGGATCCAGATTGATCATCATGGGTCATAGAACTAGATCAAATAGTGTACCGCTTCATCCATGGTATTCCTGTCATTTAAGAAAATAAAATTAAGTTCAGAATATATATTTCAAGAAAATTATGCAGAATAAAAAATAAAAAATGATAATAGATTCCCAGTACTAACAGACAAAATATATATAACAATGATAATGAATGACTATAGAAATGAAACAAGTGGTTGCTGAATAAATAAATAATTGTACATACAATCATTTTACCCT
This sequence comes from Viscum album, assembly GCA_963277665.1. NCBI lineage: Eukaryota > Viridiplantae > Streptophyta > Magnoliopsida > Santalales > Viscaceae > Viscum > Viscum album. The sequence continues at coordinate 1,330,624,311 of OY728145.1, forward strand.
TCAATCATGTCGGTTTCCTGCTCCATTTCTTCATCCACTTCATTCATCCTTGCTAGACTAATATTTTCAATATCATGATGGACAAATAATTCTGCTTCCTGTTGTTGATTAAATTCAATTTTAGAGGTCACTTTTTTCACTTCATCACCTATATCATACAAATCACTTTGTATTATGTGAGAAACTACACTCCACCCTTCATCAACAACATTATTCACATAATATACCATTTTTTCTTGCGATGCCAAGATATATGGATCATGCAGTTCACGATCACCAACATCCATCAAGTGAGAGAAGTTCACAGAAATAAATTGCAAGGAATCTCTTTTAACAACTCTGATAATATCGACCCATTTTCATTTGAATAAAACAACCGAAAAATGTATGTGGTAGTTTAATTGAATAATATCATGAAGCTTTCCATAGTATTCCACTTCAGCAAATGTAAATATTATACTATTCTGTGTTTTCAAACCCACTTCTCAATCGACTGTACGAAATCTAAATTCATTCACATTATAAGCGTCGAACTTTCTAACTTGTTTTAGAGGACCTATAGAAAGAAACTTCAAATCTTCTCACACCTCTACTCGAGTATCATTATTCATGATATGAAAAAAGAAATATAAATTATTATATTTACACAATGTATTTTTCAAACTAATATTTTTACTTATTGCAATATTTATGTACTTACACATCTTGCAAACCATTCTACAAGCTCTTTATTAACAGCTTTTGTTATATCTTTATCATTTCATGTTCGGCCACTCATTCATCTCTTTTTTTGTATCCTCAACTCTTCAATAAATGGATCTTCAATTTCACTATTCATCATCACATATCTATGTGCCTGTAATAATTCCAATTCAGTCAGTTTCACATTTCAGGTCCTCCCAACTGATTGGCCAATAGCAGGAAATATTTTGGATTTCTGATGTATTTGAGATTGATTCGATGTTTCATCAACACGTCCAACTCGATTAAATCTTGTCTCAATATCATCTAAGTATCGAGAACAAAAGGTAAGACACTCCTCAGCCAAATATCCTTCAATAATAGAGCCTTCTGGTTGAGCATTATTTCTCACGTATGATTTCAAATGCCCAAGATATCTTTGAAATAATATAAACATAATTATGCATTTAATTAAGTACAAAAAATTGTTTACTTCACTGAAAAACATATAAATAAAGTACCTCTCAATTGGATACATCCATTGATAATGAACGGGGCCTCCTAATTTAGCTTCCTCAACCTAATGCACAGTTGAATGCATCATTACAGTAAAAAATGACGGAGGAAAGATCATCTCCATTGCACAACGGGTCAATACAAACCTCTCCTGGAGGTTGTCAAGCTAAAATGGATATATATATTTCTCACATAGTTGTATGAAAAATGTGCAGAATTGGAGTACAATGACAGTAATTTTTTCAGGTAATAATGTACGCAATGCCAATAGTAGTAAGTGTTGTAAAAAAATATGTGAATCGTGACTTTTCAATCCATGTAACTTACGATTCTTCAAGTCAAAACACCTCAAGATGTTACTTGAATACCCCTCATATACCTTAACATTCCTTAAAATTCGAAGTAATGTATCTTTATCCCTATTTTTCATTGAAAAAATTGTCGGAGGATACTTTTTATTCTCATCTGGCCAGAGATCGCATTTTATGTTCATTGCTTATAAGTCTTTAGAAGCGTTGAGATGATCCTTTGACTTTCCATTCTTATTAAGCAATGTAAAAATAAAATTGTCACAGACAGTCTTCTCAATATGCATCACATCAAGATTATGCCGCAAAAAATTAAATTCCCAATACGGAAGTTTGAAGAATATACTTTTTTTTCTTCCATTGTTGCATTCCGATTTTTCTTGACGATGCACTTCAGACCCATTTTCCGCTATCATTCAAATGATGAACCTTCCAAAATTCTGTTTCCACATTTTCAATCTATGTCAATATTTTAGAACCAGTTAACAGCTTTGGAGGTGGTCTACGATCAATGGAACCATTAAATTTTGATCTGTTCAGACGAAATCTATGAGATGCATCGAGAAATATTCGATGACACAAGAAGCACCATTTTCAACTGTGAGGTAGCTGTTTGGGCTCAAAATCAAAGTTACAAATGGGACAATCCAAACCCATGTAAGTTTTCAAAACAGATAAATTCCCAAGCCTAGGGAAGTCACTAATGGTCCACATTAAAGAAGAATGCATTTTGAACATTGTTTTAGAAGAAGCATCAAATGTCTCAACACCGTTGCTCAATAACTCCTGCAATTCTTCAATCAAAGGCTGCAAGTATACATCAATATCATTTCTAGACATTTTTTTCCAGGAATAATCATCGAAAAGATAAAATATGTTTGTTGCATACACATCTACGTAGGCAGATTATAAGGGATCAAAACAACTGGCCAAATGCTATAACTGGTACTCAAAGTCCCAAATGGGTTGAATCCATCGGCAACCAATCCCAATAGAATATTCCTAGGATCATCTGAGAAATCTAGATGTAATTAATCAAATGTATTCCATGATTGGGAATCTCATGGATGTCTCATTAACCCATCATTGTTATTATCTACAGAATGCCACCTCATGTATTCAGCGGTTTTCGATGACATAAATAATCTTTACAATCAGGGCTTCAAAGGAAAGTAATACAAAACCTTTGCAGGTGTGTTCCCTTTATTCTTCTCTATGAAATTATGTTCATTCAGACTTCCAACATCACCCTTTTCCTACCATCAAGAAGAAGAACATTTCTTCCAATTATGTCTACTTGAATCCTCTCCCCAATAAATCATACAATCATTGGGACACACATGTATTTTTGTATAATTCAGACCAAGCTTGTTAACAACTTCTTTCATATTATAAAAAGATTCTGGGATTTTTTCTTCAGGAAATGCATCAAGAATCAATTCCAATATCATGTACATTGCCTTCTTTGTAATTCAACATAGACATTTGATATGGTATAACTTCAGTAGAAATGAAATCTTTGAATATTTCAAACACCCACTATACAACTCTTGATTTCCATCGTCAACTAAATCCTAAAACTCATTTTCTTTAGTGAAGTTTTCTCTTACATTTGGCTCAACAGAATTAAGAGGAGGATCCAATGATATGTTATAATCTTGATCTTCCTGTGTTACAGTCTCAAAAACATCACTTTTCATGTTGCAATTTGTAGCACCCTCTTCTGGTTGATCTGATGTGTTTTGATGCTGATAGTGGTGTCTTGTAGTGCCGAATGCAACATTTATGAGTTTTTGCATTTCATTTTCCATTATCGATGAACATGGGACCTCATTCTGTGGATTAACATCAGTGATCAATCTTTCTGTAACATTCGATTCTCCATGCCAAATTCAACAAAAATATTGACTATGGAATTGCTTTAGTATTAAATGTTCATAAACTTCATCTTTCTTCAACCATGTTCAAAATTTATATTTAGGACATGGAAATTTTATTCTCCCTTCAACGGATCGATTATAAATTTTGAAATCTAAAAACTCATTCGATCCCTTAACATACTGAGGTGTGTTCCTCGGTAATGTGATCCAGATTTTATCCATGTATATCACAATGTTCCTACACAATAAAAAAAATAAAACACATAGTTACTACTAAATAGAGAAAGAGATTCATATATACGATAGTATAAGATTACTGAAACATAATATAATAAAGATGAGCCCATGAGTTAGATATGAACCCTCTAGAGTTTGGGATAGGGGAAGTTTCTTTATTAAAGAGACATAGTGTGCTAACAACGTGGTAGCTAATTTACCATGAAAACCAAAGCACATTGTTAATTTGGAATAACCCAAACCTAAGTCCTCTATAGAGTCTTCATATAAAACTCTAATATCGAATAAATCTATTATAAATAATGTTTAGGGAAAACCTTATGATGCTTACAAAACTAAACACATTGTTAATTTGGGGTGATAAGAACCATGTGATGGATGGCAGTCTTGAGGCATGATAAGTGGTGGTGTTCATGGAAATGCATGATGTAATAACTTGGGAGACTAGGTTTTGAGGTTCTACTAACCTTTTGTGGATTGAATTCCTAGAACTCTCTTTGGTGTATTCACATAGAAAAGAGTGGTGGTGTGGTTTCAGGGTGATTTGGATCATATATGTGTTAGTGCTCATGAGTGGAGAATTATGGTTAAATAGGACGATCGAGGATCTGACCATGGAGTTGAACTAAGAGTCAGATTCAGACTTCGGTGTGGGCATTGAACATTTTTGTTATTCCTTGAAGTGGCCCAATATTTATGGAGAGATATGATCCATGGGGTGGATGTGATAATAAAATACATTTTATTAAACTAATGTAAGAACCTATTAAATCCAAAAAAATGCATGAAATAAGTGATGTAATAATTATTTCAAGTCTCATTTGATATAAAATATGATCAAAACGTGTCATGGCTAATCATGAATCAGCAAGTGGTGTTAAGAAACCACTTTTTTTCTTCAAAACTTGATCTTGAAGTTTCATGCTGAAGTAAAGTCACTTGTTGAGTCTATAAATACATAAAAAGGGATTATTCTAGAATAAAAAGAGGTTTCCAAGTCGTAAATAAGAGAATCAATGATGTTATATTAAATATGGTTTATAACAAGGGATATCAAGCACTGAATTTAGTAGAATTAGACCACTAATAAGAAGAAAAATTTAGAGGAAGTAGTTATTCCCTTACTATCATTAGTGTGGTTTCAGTGTGATTGGTATGTTTTTTTTGACATGATAATTCTAATTTTTATGTTATATTGATATTGTGCAATTTGATTAATGTGGATGAAAAAGACACCGCTTATGGTTCTATTCCCTAGGTATCTCACCCCTAACTAAGGGATAAATGTCTATCAAGGTCCACATTCCCAAATCATAAGGTTTGAGAACCTATCATAATCCATATAATCTATATTGATTGATCATCGAGAAAAGGAACCTAACTTGGTTCCATACTGGGTCATTCATATGTTCTCATAGATTATCATACCATAGATGACCATTACCACACCATCCCATAGCCTCTCTCCTAGACATTTCTTTAGGAGAGAATCAATTACCTAAAGTGTAGAGACCCGTATCCAGACATACATTGACATTACATTACTTTTGCGGAATACTTAGTACATAACAAAAAAACACACACACAAGGATCGTAATAGTTTAGTGTCTTTGGAAACTCGGAACGTAATCTTCTAATCATGGTGAAATATCTTAAATATCTCCCATAAAGATCTTCCATTTTTTTACCTAAAACCTTTCTTTATATCCTGGGGAAAAGAAAACATAAAATGGTGAGCTCAAATGCTCAGTAAGGGTAAACAAGAGAAAAATCAATCACATCATATTCATAAGAACATAACTTTTGGAAATCTTAACCTGCAAAAGTGAGCATAACTTCATAACATGGGATAAATCATAGTAGTGAAATGAAATCCCAATAATCATAACTTAAAACATGAAACTTTGTGGCATACACACATAATCATAGAGAATCATTTCTTGTTAGTCAAGACTCATTGCCAAGACTATCTTAGTGGACAAAGTCCCTTTCTGAACCGAGTCACCCTCGTTTCAGTCCTGTTTCACTGAACCGGTATAACCTACCATTCCAGCCATGTCTATCTCATGAGATATAAAATCTTTACCCAATTCATTGGAGGGAGATATAGGTCCCACCCATTATATAATGAATCCTTTCTTATGTGTGCCACATAATCATAAATCATACATCATTGCATAACCCATGTAATACCAATGGGAATCTTAAACATCATGACATCATAAAACAATTCATATAAGATAAAGGAATTCGTAAAAATAATTCCATCACAACATAATCAAATCAGTGTAATAATAGGGATAAAAACAGAACCCTTTATTATCTTAGATGGAAAATAATTTTGATAAAACACTTGAACTCCATTCTTGAGGAAAATATCATTTCTTCTTCAAAAACATTTTTCCTTTCTTAAAATGTCATACAACTTTAAGCTAAAAGAAGTTGATTAAAAATAAACTTGAAAACTTGTAAAGGATGCTTCTTGGAAATAATTTTTTAAAAATCCATTCATGTCGTATAAGTTAAAAAAAAAATTCTTCGTACTTTTTTCGGAAAAGTCAAAAAGTACCTTGTACGAAAAACGACAAAAGATTCCGTTCATATACGTTAATAAAAACTCACTGAAGGGTAAAATTGGATTTAAACAATTTTAGGTGGATGGAAATAACATTAAATATTGAGGAAACATGGATGTGGATGATAAAATGCACCCCAGTAAATACCAAAGTATAAACAATCTCGGATAAAAATGAGATTGTGATATTTCCCTTACCTTAAGTTTGATTTTCTTCGTAAGTGTCCGAACCTCCTGTATAATGATTTAAATAATGTCATTAACTTATTAAATAATCATATTCATTGTTATGATATCATATATGGTTCACTTAGGACTTTATATTACCCGTTCTTTTGTAAATTCCATGTTAAAGAAGCGTTTTGGGTAAAATTGTTTCATTTATCGTAGGTGTTTGGACTTGTTGTTCTTGACATTATTATTACTTATATCATGATTTACTTACTTCCATAATATAAAAAATGATTTATATATCATATATATTCAGTATATATATATATTTAATAAATATATAAATGAAATGAAACACACTGTTCATGGAGACGGTAGTCCGTATGTACGCATTAACGCTGTTTTCCTTTCCTCATTGTATTGAATGGAAGTAAGTAAGTGAAATACATATATACATAAATCTAGTAGCCTTATAATGTCATATATTTCATTATTATTGCTTAGATATACTTTATAATTATTCTTAAATGGTTAACATGGAGAATGAATCTCATCGCGTCGTGGAGACGGTAGTCCGTACGTACGCACGAGCGATGATATCATTCCCATGGTCATGGAATTGTGTTGAAGCGTATGTATACTATTTCAGTATCAATATAATTCTATAATAATCATATATAGTTACTCCTTACACCATTATACCCATCCAATTAAGTAGGTGGCGGAAAATAGATTACACTACGGCGTGGAGACGGTATTCCGTACGTACGCACGCGCGGTGATTTCCTTTTTCTGTAGGATGGATAGAAGGTTAATTAGAGTTGTTTCATATTTATAATAACATATCAGTATATAATAAATACTGATGTTATTACTTTATCATGAAACAACTAAAGAAGAAGAAGTTGAAGAAGAAAGAAATTGAAAAATATCGGTAATGGATATTACCTCTTCTTTGAAACGCCTCTTTGAATCCTCCACTTAGGGAACTAAGATTGGTCTTTGAAGAAGACCAGGACCTATAGGATTATTCTAGGGAAGTGGATAAGGTATTTTGGAAGGGTTTGTCTGAGCTTGAGTTCTCAAATTGGTGTGAGGAGGAGGGGGAGGAGATGCCCTTTTATAAGGGAGGAGAGGGGCACCTTAGGAATATCTCAAAATATTATTTTATATTAAACTCAAAATCGGTTTATAATGGTTCAAAAGGGTCTTATTTCGAAGTGAAAGTGGGGATGGGTCGAGATCATATCAACCAATAGGATTTATACAAGTTTAGGTTATTATTTTAACCTTATCAATTAGATTTATCTCTATGTTAAATAATTTAACTTTTACCCTGACTTTTTGTTTTCTTACACTATATGGTTAATAAACTTACTATAACATGACAAAAGAACACCAAGTTGTTTATTATTAATATATATATATCCTTATCTAAGTAATTTGGATGAACCTTAGATTTTTAGGAATAAAATAATAATTAATAATATAATATTTGATTTAAAAACTATTTTGTGTCAATTTTGACACAATTTGATATATGATTTTTGTGAAAGTCATAACAGAATTATATGTTCAAACCAAGTTGATTAAATCAACACTAACATGTAATAGTAACCTAGAAAATTAGTGGAATTCATAAAAAGTCTCAAATTATATTTATTTGGGTATTTATAACATCAATTATGTCAATATTTCATTAATAAGATAATTACTGCATCATCGTTGTGTCATAAATAAATTAAATTATTTAATGTCTAAAAATTAAAAATAAAATACCATTATGTTGTAAATCGTTTTATCTTTCTAATTAATATTTATAGTCGAATTTATCTTATGTATAACCTCATATTAAAAATGTTTTAGTAAATAAACTTTGATTTTAACTCTTTTAACCATTCTTTAAATAAATTAATAATAAATGTCCTAATCTAATCCAAGTGGGCCTAAATGGTCATATTTTATTCCTAAGTTTGTTTTTGGTCGAATTAAACTTTTCGAATTGAATTTGGACATGTGTTAGGGTAATAATAATATCATTTCTACCCTTAATTACCCTATTTACTTTTAACCGTGGTAAAAAAAAGTAAAATTTTACTATTCACCAAAAATTATTTTCATCTCATTGAACCACATTTTACTTACTGACATCAACCGTGTCTATCGGATTTTTGAAATTACACTAATAGAAGCGGTAAAATTATGTTTTATGAAAAATTCCGTTTTTTTAACTACCACTTAGTGGTTTCACTATTCATCAAAAATTGAAAGTTTTCAGAAAAATGCCAAAAATTAGGCCTAAGCTATATTTGATATTATGAACTCAAAAATGATTTCTATTTTACCAAATTCAAAACATATCAGTTTCATTAATTAATTTAAAAATTAATTCCCGTCGTCAAAACAAAAGGCGTGTTTTTAAGAGATAATAACTATCAAAAGATTCACACTTATTTATAACTGGTTTAAATGTGAAATTACATCCAATGACCAAAATTGTATTAAATTGTAAAAATATATTCTAAATATACTTTAAAACCACTAAAATTAATAATTTATCACTATTAATTATTTCGATTGAAAAAGTTGTTTTTAATTAAAATTTAGTAATTTTCACTATTCATCAAAATATGAAAGTTATCCGAAAATTACCAAAATTTCACCCTAAGTTAATTTCGATATTCCGAATCCAAAAATGAAATCCATTTTGAAAAATAAAATTTACAAAATTTAAAAAAGTGGTTATTACTATTCATAACGGCTAGTTTTAATAATATTTTAATAGCATATCGTTGTTTAGTGAAACTCGGTATTGCGTACTACACACGCTATCAAGGAAGGTTGCGATTGCGTGTAATGAAAGGAAAGTCAAGGATGTGTGTTGTGCAAGATCCTTTTGGTGTAGCGTACAACACAAGACATTAGTGAAATTAAAAAGAATATTTTTCATAAAATCTCAAGGTGTTACATTCTACCCCCCTTAAAATGAATTTCGCCCTCGAAATTCGTCGGGGTTATAAATGGTTTACTATTCGAAAGTTTCTTTAATAGAAAGCCACATCGTAAAAAGAAATACCAAAACGAATTTTTTAAAAACAAATGTATGAAACGTAACGTTACCCAAATAAACTAATCACTGGGTTTCCACATAGGTGAAAATATAGATATGGAAGAGAAATCTAACCATCATGTTCTGATGGAGAATGATAGAGAACATGGCTATGGAAAATCCAACAATCACAAATCCATAAATTTGTGACGATCTAAGGTACCATCTGATTAATCAGATATAAGAGCACTAGGACAACATTTTTGGTTTTCAAGATCGTTTCCCTAAAGTTGAAGAGTTTGAATTAGAATAAATACTTAATTTATTTTGGTACAATCTCACTATTGTCCGTGCCTTGAACAATTTCTACTTCATCTCTTAAATAAATGAAGTTGAATTTGTTATTCATGAAGTGTTAGCAGATCATGTGATAGAATGACGGGTCATTCCATCTGTCTCAAACAAAAGGTTAGCAAAAGTTATTAAATATACATAAGTCATTCTATAGTGAGATTAATCATATATGGTTCCTAAAATGGACTTATACTTCATATATCATACTGCTTAATATAATAAAACTAGTTTCTACTAAATAGGGACTTCCAGTAGGCTAGTGGTAGGCGATAAAGGCCAGTCGCACTTCGGTTGTGGGTTCGATTCCCACAGCCTTGTCTGAAGCGATGGGCTGTCGCCCGTCCTGCAGGTTGTCCTTTTTCTAAAACTACATTACTATAACATCCCATCAATAATATCGAAAATCTTCTATCCTTAAACAATGCTAACTTATGTCTAACGTAATCCATTATAATCTTTAGGCTTATCCATAATATTGCAGTCCACTCTCATAATATAGTGAAAACGATTACCAGAGATTTAATACTGTCGTTAATCCCCATATATCATAAGATATGTCTTTTTGGTCACATTCCAAACCTTCAAAGGCCTTAATCATGTATTCTCTTGAATACCCATTGAACCTTAGTGAAAACATGAATGCAGTTAAAAGTTAACTCTTTCCACATACCAAAATACAAAAATTCTATATACTCAAACCATGATATAACCTTCTCCTTATATCAGTCATGAGCTCATGAATACAATCAAACACCTCATCATCTTATTATTCCTTCATTATGTGCATATCATCTACTTTCCAAAAAATATATGAATAACATTTCATGGTTGCTAGTACCATTAATCATACACTTTAAAAACTTAGGAAAGACAACAGTGTAACAATCCTTAGATGTCTCTTTATTCCATAGTACCATGAGATTACTTATACAACATTACACTTGATAAACATGTAATCATTCCACTACCTTCTTAAACCATTGACAGAGCTTCAACAATTCTTTCATCTCACATATCATTTGTAGTCTCTTCATCATCATCAACATAAATACTTCCCATACGACCATACTGATTATCTTCATGAGACTTTCCCTTAGGGAATTGGTTTGCATAATGCCCGTACATTCCACATTTAAAACATTTAACCATTGTTGATGTCGTAGCAATACCATTATCCTCATCCATGTTGTTAACTGAACCTTTTCCTTTGCACTTACTTGCTTTGTGTCCTTCTTTTCCACACCCAAAGCATCTTCTAGTTCCTTTGAAACATTCTCCTTGATGCCTCTTCCCACATGATTTACATAGGGGAAATTGAACTTTCTTTCCTCTATGATCATCATGAAACTCCATCTTTCTCTTATTAGCCGAGTCAGGAAACTTACCAAATTTTACTTTATTGATCATATTATGAGATTGCTGATTCAGCATAATAATGATGTTTGGACTTCCAAATCCCATTTCATTATGAAGAATATCATTCCATTGTCCATCATATCCTCCATTATCGTGAATCATCTTGTTTCCAGCCATTTTCTAAAACCCAAAAAAGAATAGTGTGAGAGGCAAAAATCATAATAAAGGGGGAGTAACTTCAATATCTAACATCTTAGGTTAAATTCTATGATCGTTACCGTAGTTCTAGTACTGTATCCTATATGTATACTTATCCTTTGGGATATCCCTAGACATACCTTATAAATATCTCTAGGGATCTCACTAATGCTTTCGCATCCTATTTTCCAAAGGTTGACTAAACCTTTCCTATGATACCAACTGTAGAGACCCGTATCCTGACATACATTTACATTACATTACTTTTGCGGAATACTTAGTACATAACAAAAAAACACACACACAAGGATTGTAATAGTTTAGTGTCTTTGGAAACTCGGAACGTAATCTTCTAATCGTGGTGAAAGATCTTCAATATATCCCATAAAGATCTTCCCTTTTTTTTACCTAAAACCTATCTTTATATCCTGGGGAAAAGAAAACATTAAAGGGTGAGATCAAATGCTCAGTAAAGGTAAACAAAAGAAAAATCAATCACATCATATTCATAAGAACATAACTTTTGGAAATCTTAACCTGCAAAAGTGAGCATAACTTCATAACATGGGATAAATCATTGTAGTGAAATGAAATCCCAATAATCATAACATAAAACCTGAAACTTTGTGGCATACACACATAATCATATAGAATCATTTCTTGTTAGTCAAGACTCATTTCCAAGACTATCTTAGTGGACAAAGTCCCTTTCTGAACCGAGTCACCCTCGTTTCAGTCCTGTTTCACTGAACCGGTATAACCTACCATTCCAGCCATGTCTATCTCATGAGATATAAAATCTTTACCCAATGCATTGGAGGGAGATATAGGTCCCACCCATCTTATAATGAATCCTTTCTTATGTGTGCCACATAATCATAAATCATACATCATTTCATAACCCATGTAATACAAATGGGAATCTTAAACATCATGACATCATAAAACAATTCATATAAGATAAAGGAATTCATAAAAATAATTCCATCACAACATAATCAAATCAATGTAATAATAGGGATAAAAACAGAACCCTTTATTATCTTAGATGGAAAATAATTTTGATAAAACACTTGAACTCCATTCTTGAGGAAAATATCCTTTCTTCTTCAAAAACATTTTTCCTTTCTTAACATGTCATACAACTTTAAGCTAAAAGAATTTGATTAAAAATAAACTTGAAAACTTGTAAAGGATGATTCTTGGAAATAATGTTTTAAAAATACATTCATGTCGTATAAGTTAAAAAAACATTCTTCGTACTTTTGTCGGAAAAGTCAAAAAGTACCTTGTACGAAAAACGACAAAAGATTCCTTTCATATCCATTAATAAAAACTCACCGAAGTGTAAAATTGGATTTAAAAAATTTTAGGTGGATGGAAATAACATTACATATTGAGGAAACATGGATTTGGATGATAAAATACACCCCAGTAAATACCAAAGTATAAACAATCTCTGATAAAAATGAGATTGTGATATTTCCCTTACCTTAAGTCTGATTTGCTTCATAAGTGTCTGAACCTCTTGTATAATGATTTAAATAATGTAATTAACTTTTTATAGAATCATATTCATTGTTATGACATCATATATGGTTCACTTATGACTTTATATTACCCGTTCTTTTGTAAATTCCATGTTAAAGAAGCGTTTTGGGTAAAATTGTTTCATTTATCGTAGGTGTTTGGACTTGTTGTTCTTGAAATTATTATTACTTATATCATGATTTACTTACTTACAGAATATAAAAAATGATTTATATATCATATATATTCAGTATATATATATATTTAATAAATATATAAATGAAATGAAACACACCGTTCATGGAGACGGTAGTCTGTACGTACGCATGAACGCTGTTTTCCTTTCCTCATTGTCTTGAATGGAAGTAAGTAGATGACATACATATATAAATAAATCCAGTAGCCTTATAATGTCATATATTTCATTATTATTTCTTATATATACTTTATAATTATTCTTAAATGGTTAACTTGGAGAATGAATCTCATCGCGTCGTGGAGACGGTAGTCCGTACGTACGCACGAGCGATGATATCATTCCCATGGTCATGGAATTGTGTTGAAGTGTATGTATACTATTTCAGTATCAATATCACTATATAATAATCATTTATTGTTACTCCTTACACCATTATACCCATCCAATTAAGGAGGTGGCGGAAAATAGATTACACCACGGCGTGGAGACGGTATTCCGTACGTACGCACGCGCGGTGATTTTCTTTTTCCGTAGGATGGATAGAAGGTTAATTAGAGTTGTTTCATATTTATAATAACATATCAGTATATAAGAAATACTGATGTTATTACTTTATCATGAAACAACTAAAGAAGAAGAAGTTGAAGAAGAAAGAAATTGAAAAAGATCGGCAATGGATATTACCTCTTTTTGAAACGCCTCTTTGAATCCTCCACTTAGGGAACTAAGATTGGTCTTTGAAGAAGACCAGGACCTCTAGGATTATTCTAGGGAAGTGGAGAAGGGATTTTGGCAGGGTTTGGCCGAGCTTGAGTGCTCAAATTGGTGTGAGGAGGAGGGGGAGGAGGTTCCCTTTTATAAGGGAGGAGAGGGGCACCTTAGGAATATCTCAAAATATTATTTTATATTAAAGTCAAAATCGGTTTATAATGGTTCCAAAGGGTCTTATTTCGAAGTAAATGTGGGGATGGGTCAAAATCCTATCAACAAATAGGATTTAGACAAGTTTAGGTTATTATTTTAACCTTATCAATTAGATTTAACTCTAAGTTAAATAATTTAACTTTTACCGTGACTTTTTTTTTCTTACACTATATGGTTAATACACTTACTATAACATGCCAAAAGAATCCCAAGTTGTTTATTATTAATATATATATCCTTATCTAAGTCATTTGGCCGAACCTTATATTTTTAGGAATAAAATAACAATTAATAATATAATATTTTATTTAAAAACTATTTTCTGTCAATTTTGACACTATTTGATATATGATTTTTGTGAAAGTCATAACAGAATTATATGTTCGAACCAAGTTGATTAAATCAACACTAACATGTCATATTAACCTAGAAAATTAGTGGAATTCATAAAAAGTCTCAAATTATATTTATTTGGGTATTTATAACATCAATTATGTCAATATTTCATTAATAAGATAATTACTTTTTCATTGTTGTGTCATAAATAAATTACATTATTTAATGTATAAAAATTACAAATAAAGTACAATTATATAGTAAATCTTTTTATCTTTCTAATGAATATTTATAGTCGATTTTATCTTATGTATAACCTCATATTAAAAATGTTTTAGTAAATATACTTTGATTTTAACTCTTTTAACCATTCTTTAAATAAATTAATAATAAATGTCCTAATCTAATCCAAGTGGGCCTAAATGGTCATATTTTATTCATAAGTTTGTTTTTGGTCGAATTAAACTTGTCCAATAGAATTAGGACATGTGTTAGGGTAATACTAATATCATTTCTACCCTTAATTACCCTATTTACTTTTAACCGTGGTAAAACAAAGTAAAAAGTTACTATTCACCAAAAATTATTTTCATCTCATTGAACCACATTTTACTTACTGACATCAACCGTGTCTGTCGGATTTTTGAAATTCCACTCACAGAAGCGGTAAAATTATGTTTTATGAAAAATTCATTTTTTTTAACTACCACTTAGTGGTTTCACTATTCATCAAAAATTGAAAGTTTTCAGAAAAATGCCAAAAATGAGGCCTAAGCTATATTTGATATTATGAACTCAAAAATGATTTCTATTTTACCAAATTCAAAATATATCAGTTGCATTAATTAATTTAAAAATTAATTCCCGTCGTCAAAACAAAAGGCGTGTTTTTAAGAGATAATAACTATCAAAAGATTGACACTTATTTATAACTGGTTTAAATGTGAAATTACATCCAATGACCAACATTGTATTAAATTGTAAAAATATATTCTAAATATACTTTAAACCCACTCAAATTAATAATTTATCACTATTAATTATTTCGATTGAAAAAGTTGTTTTTAATTAAAATTTAGTAATTTTCACTATTCATCAAAATATGAAAGTTATCCGAAAATTACCAAAATTTCACCCTAAGTTAATTTCGATATTACGAATCCAAAAATGAAATCCATTTTGTAAAATAAAATTTACAAAATTTCAAAAAGTGGTTATTACTATTCATAACGGCTAGTTTTAATAATATTTTAATAGCATATCATTGTTTAGTGAAACTCAGTATTGCGTACTACACACGCTATCAAGGAAGGTCGCGATTGCGTGTAATGAAAGGCAAGTCAAGGATGCGTGTTGTGAAAGCTCCTTTTGGTGTAGCGTACAACACAAGACATTAGTGAAATTAAAAAGAAGATTTTTCATAAAATCTCGGGGTGTTACATAAAGCAATACCTTTATAGATAAATTGACCCATAAATAGATGTTGGACACCCTATTGGGGATTTAATTTTCCTATAGTTAAGCCTCTCACATATATAACATAGCCATTAATGGTTGTATAATCAATGCATCATACTAAATGTAATTATATGAACCAAACATGAATCTCTATCCTCATGTATCATAAGGTAAATAAATCATGGATCCCATTCATGTCACATATCCACATACATGAAATTTCAATCCACACAATAAATGCATAACCATATCCTATGGTAATATTTGTCATAAAATACCTTGACCATAGAGTTATCCCCTTAGGAAATCACATTCCATCCTCATCAAAGCCATATCTAGGAACCAACACCATCTCAATCCCCTAACTCATAAAATTAAAACATATATTATAAAGAAATAATAATTAATTAAGATAATTAATCCATATTAATCTAATTAGTCATACTTTAGGGACATATCATCAATTATGTATCCTCGTTGTAACTTCAAGCAATGGGGTATGGATTACTCTTGGAACACCTCTGAGCTCATTTCTAAACAAAACACAAATATATGAAGTCAACCCATTAAATGAATTCATCCAAATTTGATTATAAACCTAAATAAATTATGGTAATGACTCAAAAATAATTAAACTACATAAAACCTTATGAATTTTTCCTCCACAAGATTCCTCTAACCATTACACACAAAAAATCCACCGTAACAGGATGATCCCACCGATGGCAGGGGAGGGGAGCATACCTAGGGTACGAACTCGATGGGGTCAGGGGAGAAGTTGGCATCACAGGTGTTGGGGGGAGAAGTGGGGTCGGCAGAGACCTGCGACGAGGTCACCGGCGGCACGGGAGGGCAGCGGAGGGGACCGAAGCTAGGGTTCGCGATCGTCGGGGTGAGAAGCCACGTGGGGTCAGGGTTGGCTTGGGTGTGGGGGGGGGGGAAGTGTCTCCGATGTAAAAAACTAAATGGGTTTCATGGTGGTTTTTAATAAACCGCCGCTAAATCTTATTAACGAAAGGTTTAGTTGCAGTTTTTTAAACCGCCGCTACAAAACCACCGGTAAACGTGTTTTCTGTTATAGTGCCTGCTCCTAAATAGAATATCAAGTCCCTAAAGGAGGGTTTTTTCCCTAATCATTTCCTTTAATCATATAATTTTTTCAGGTCCAAAACATAACCCAAATAGTGTGTGAGACTAAATCACAGTAGGCAACCACTCAATGTTTATGCCAATTAGTCAATGAATATATATAGTAGGTAGTGTGCAATAAGAAAATCAGTAAGAAAAGAAGTACTCAAAAGTAAACAACCTACATGAACTAGTTTTCAATCACATTCATTTCATTTATTAAATCAATTAAATTGAATTTATAAGTCTCTAGTTCTAACTCAAGCCCAACCTCCCCTATATAACTAGTAGCACAATATATGCCTTTGAAGGCCATATAAACAAGTACAAGTGAAGACCTAATCCCAGATTGTTCTTTGGATTGGAATAAACCTAACAATTCTTTTTATTTATTATTAATTTCAGAAGCTGAGGCTATCCTTGACATTCCTAAGATGGAATTCAAGTATCACTCCAAGTGCAATATCAACCAACACCCTACAAGCCCCCATTTCTTGCGAACCTCCCAAAATCCAGTATTATTCTAGGTGAGGTACAATGTCTATTTCATAAGATTATGTCCTTGGAGTTCCTCTAAGGAAACCAAGTATCACTCATTGTAACACCCCAAGATTCCATGGTACGCTTTTCTTTGAATAATAGAGTAGCGTGTGTTGTACACATCCTCGAGTTCTAACACACTGCGACCAATCAAAGTAGCAGTTATGAATATTAATAACCACTTTTTGAAATTATATTAATTTTATAATTCAAAATGGACTTCATTTTTGTGTTCGGAATATTGAAATTATCCTAAGTTGAATTTTTTGTAATTTTCTGAGAACTTCCAATTTTTTATGAATAGTGAAAAATACTTAAAAACAAATTTTTTAATAAAAATAATTTATAGTGATAAATTATAATATTGAGTGGTTTTAAAGTATAATTAGAATATATTTTTACCATTTTATCCAATGGTGTTCATTAGAATTAATTTCACTTTGAAATTGGACATAAATTTTTTTCAATCTTTTGATATATATTGTTTCTTAAAAACACGCTATTTGTTGTGACAACGGTAATTAATTATAAAATTAATTAATGTAACTTATATGTTTTTAATTTTTTAAAATAGACATCATTTTTGAATTCGGAATATCAATTATAGCTTAGGGGAAAATTTTGGCATTGTTCTGAAAAACTTCAATTTTTGATGAATAGTGAAACCACTAAGTGGTAGTTAAAAAACTGATTTTTCGTTTAAATGAAACATTACCACTTCTGTGATTTTATTTTAAAAAATCCAACAGACATGGTTTTCATTAGGAATTAAAATTAAGTTCAATGGGATTAAAATAATTCTTTGGTGAATAGTAACTTTTAAGTTTAATTAATCGCAATTAAAGGTAATTAATGTAATTTAAGGTAAAGATAATGTTATAATAATATTAAATGACATTGACACATGTACTACCCCTATTTTATGATTCATGGACGACCAATACAATCCATGGGTCAACTTGGGGACCCCATGCAGCCACTTTGGTAGGAAAATGACATTAAAAACTTTTTATTTAATGTTAAAATAAAAATGTCACAACCATGAGTTGTTTTACTAAATAAATTTTTAAATGGGGTTATACAAGTCATATTTTTGACTATAAATATTCATTATAAATATAAAAATATTTCCTACATCATGATATTTTTTTTTATAATTTTTAGACATTAAATAAATTAAATATTTTATGACACCATGATGATGCAGCGATTACCTCATTAATTAACGATTTAAATAAAATGAAAAGATAATGTAAAATATAAGACTTACACTTGTAAAAAACCTATTGTATGAGTATATTTTGAATCCTTATCACCTTATCCTCTAAATATATAATTTTGGGACCTTTAAAATCAGAAACTCATTATATAATAAAGTAACATTTCATGACTTTCCAAGAGTTCCCTCCTCTCCTCTTATAAAAGGCCCCCACCACTACCACCATATTCACACCTTCAAAGACTTTTGGATCGGCCAACCTCTACCCAAATACTCTCTCAAATTCCCTCTCTTACTCCTAGAAACCTCACTTTGGGCATAATTCTTCCCAAGGAAGTCTTTGGATCAAATCAAAAATGAGTTACCCGATTTTAAGGTAATGTCTTCTCTTGTGTTATTTTGTTTTATTTTGCTTCTCCAACCCCGTAAAATCTTTTCTTCATTTCTTTTGTAATAAAACCAGTATCCTCAATATACTAGTATGTTGTTATAAGAAGGATTCGAGCTACACTTACACACACCTATATCTAATGGTTAAAGAACATATTGTTTATGTGGATGGTGAATTTCTGCCTCACGAAACGATGATTGTTCAACATTCATATAACACCTTCAAAGGTGGACATTAAGATGTCACTATATTTATATATGATATATAATATGTTTATTTTTTACTTAAGCTTCTGTATTTTTCATTTATGGAATACCTTTATGGTTTCCATTATCGGTAAACGTGATATTTTCATTTTAGGAAGTGCGGACTAACGCCCCCTCAAAGTGATTTGAATCGTTAATGAAATATGTGAGACGTATAAAGGATGGAGTAAATGGTATTATACTTTAAATTATATTGGAATTATAGTATAACTTTATATATTTATAATTTCATTCCATTAAATATGAAATATAAATGAAAGTAGCGTTCATGCGTACGTACGGCTTACCGTATCCATGAACGGTGCATTTCATTTCTTACCTCTAAATGTTATGTAATATTATAAATGCATGTATATACTTGATATAATGGATATTTCATCACATGAACAACTTGTAATTATAAGAAGGATATTTTTTACTCAAGTACCAAAGATCGAAAAAATGACCATTATTAACTTAAATAATTACATAATGTTCATAACATGGTAATAAGTGATATAAAAGGAATTATTAATATGTAAAAGGTTCTTAATAAAAAAGAAATTAACTCTAGTTTATTATTCCTGAAATTAAAGAACGATCGAGTCAAGTCGGACACGAGGTAAGGGAACTTCTTAACCCAATTTCCATTCTTTGGGTTAATCTCCTACTTTCAAATTATGTCATGATATTACTATGTCCTATCTTGTATTTGTACGGTATTTATGTGTACTTATAGTAAATACACATAACAGATCTATTTTATTTAAAAAAATGATCTTTGTAAAGGACTTTGTCTCAATCTCCTTTCATTGAGTCATATTTTGTTTTATACACAACTATATTTTATACGGTGTATAAACCCCATTTACTTTTACGTTTATTCAAAAGGAATCTTTTTATAAGAAGTGTTTTACTAAACGAAAAAAAGGAATGTTTTTTTTGTCGTACATATGCGGTGACAACGACTTCTCCGCCGCCGTGACCATTATTTGAGTTTCGGCTTCCTCTACAAGCCCTAAATTTTTTTAAATGAAAAATAATCACAAAGTTTTAATTTTCTTTTATTTTGGTATTGAAAATGGTTTTGAAATTTTTTTTATTATATCAATGTGTTGTATTTATATCTTGTGATTGAAATGTGGAAATGTTATATTTCCTTTATGCATGTGTTATGTGATATGATTATGTTATGGTTTATGATATGTTTAAACATATTCATATGAGGAATGCATTGGACTTAATAAGTGACGGGTGGAGCCTTCTATAGCTCCTCGATGCATCGGTAGGTCTCATGAGACAAACTAGTGTCTTGGCACGAGGCCTTGATAAAATATTATTTGTAGTCTTAGCACGAGGCCTTGGCTTCGTGGTTATGATAGTCTGTCATTATGCATTCCATCATTATAAAAGTGGTTATTGATATTGCATGTGATTATTCTACTAGTATAATATCCATGTGAATAAGTAAAATGCATTATTTCATTTTATTTTTTCCATATTATGCTTAAGTTCAAGTTTAAAAGGATTTTGTTTTAGTTATACATTGCCTTAAATGTTATTGTTTATTTATGAAAGCTTACGCTATATTGTTATCCTTACTAAGCATCTGAGATCACCCCTTTCAATGATTTAATCTTTCCAGGATTTGAAGAAGTATTTTTGGAATGACCTGCAGGGATAGTCTGAAGGGGAGATGAGTGTGGAAAATGGAGACTATGTTATTGTAGTTTTTCACTTTATTATGTAATGTAACATTTATGAATTTATCCAGTGTTTCTAAGGCTACTAAACTAATCGGTCTTTCGAGACTGGATCTTTTGTGATCATGCCAATGTTATGCAATAATGCACCGACTCTGGGTAACTGGGGTCGGGGCGTTACAGTTGGTATCAGAGGCAGTTTAGTACTAACTTTGGAAGCTAGATTTAAATAAACTCTGATTAGAGCACATAACCCAAAGATAGACTTTGAGGATTAGTATAGAATAAATTCCTAGAATTTTGGTATTATAGATATTTTGTAAGTTTTCCGAGCAATACATCCATGTCTGGATACGAGCAAGTAGAGGCAGCTCTGGCACAGATGTACCTAGGGGTAAAACACAAAAACACCGCTTTGAGCTAGACTCGAACGGGAACTGGTGCACGACAATGGGCCTTGCTGTACTCTTGGTTACGACACTCCCGGGGGAGATTCTTTGGATAATTCTCATTTTCTTTAAAAACCACTATGAAGGTTTATGAATATATACATTCTCAAAGAAAACATTTTTGTGATTATGGATTATATCTATAAATAGTTCAATTTATGTAAAGTGTTTTACAGGTATGGAATTATGTATTTTGATTCATAAACTAATCTATTTTTTGACATTGTTTAGAAATGGTGCCTAGTGGAAGAAATGGAAACTGTATCAATACACGCACTCCATGTAGGTATTTCCCTCCTGCTCAAGATAATTATAGTGGAGCAGGTGATACGACTGGTGCTGATCAGTTTATCACCATATTGGGACAACTCACTCAGGTTATGAATAATAACCTAACTCGTATAGAGCACCCTGATCCGCAATGTGGAGGATCAATGTTAGACCGCTTCATGAGGAAACAACTTCCAACATTTAATGGGGGTAAAAATCCATTAGTAGCTGAGAAATGGATAAACCCCTTAGGGAAAATATTCCATGCCTTGGGGAGTAGCGAAAGGGAGAAGGTTGTCATGGCAGTTTACCGCCTCACTGGAGATGCCGATCAATGGTGGTATCTAATTCAAAACACAAAGGAAGATGAAGAAGTATCAAGTATGGAATGGAGGGAGTTTAAGGAAAGTTTCTTAGAAAAATACTTTCCACATGACCATCGAGCAGATATGGAAAGGAAATTTCTGAGTCTGAGGCAGAAGGAGGATGAGAATGTCGTAAAGTATGAGGCTAACTTTACAAGGTTAGAGAGGCATGCTGCATATTATATACGTAACCCAAGAAGTAATATTGATCGTTTTTTTTATGGGTTAAAACCATATCTCTGTCGAGCATTAGTCTCACAAACCTTCTCGTCGTACAAAGATATTGTCTCGTGTGCTATCAAGACGGAAAAGCAATTCTCTAAGTCTTATGACTTTAAAGCAAAGAAAGAAAAGAAGAGATATTCTAATCAATCTGTAAATGAAAATAAGGAGAATAAGGGAAAAGTTGAATATCAGTCCTATAGTAAATGTGGGAAGAAACACCCCGGTACTTGCTTGAAGGGAATGGGAGTCTGTTACAAGTGTGGTGAAAAGGCCACCAAGATCATGATTATAAGGGAAAGAAAGTTGTTTCAATGTGGAAGGCTATAATTGTAGAGATATGGGGCATTATGAAAATGATTTTCCTAAGCGTCAGGGAAGATTACCTCAGAAAAGGCCAAGGGATCAAGGAAAATCTTATGTTGTTACTACAGTTGAAGTGGAATAATTAATGTATTGGTGCTTTTGGACTCAAGGATTATATTCTGGTTATAAGAATAATGTGATATATATAAGGATTGTACTGCAGTACTTTTTGATTTCATTAATGTTTTAATATGATTAAGTTAATCATATTTTTAGTATGTGACAATAATAGAAGCTTTAATTGGTTTGTGGAAACTGATGATACAATTGATTTTGGAATTTAGATACTTTTTAGAGAAATTCTAGACAGAGGTATTTTGGATAAATATAAAGGTTGGATTGGATTAAGTTGAACTTTGGATAGTATTGTTTAAGGTTAAAACATTTTTGAAGATTACTTTTGGAATATTATAAGACTATATTTCTAGGAAAACGACAACTTTCAGGTCAGGGGATAACCCGTCGCATCGGACAAAGCTGCAGGAATCGAACCCACAACTATAGTGCGACAGGCCTTTATTACCTACCACTAGCCTACAGGAAGTCCCTGGTTATTACAAAAAAGTTTTCCTAATCTAAATGGTATGTGTTAATATTTGGAACCTTATAAAATTATGATAAACAGAATATATTTGAGTTATATTACCTTTTAGAGTGAAAGATGGTTTGTGGTAAAAAATTATTAAATAATGAAAGTCTACATGACAATTATGTATATTCCCTTACGTTCTTAGTAAATCTCCTAAATAATTTGCTCAACTTTTTAAAAGGTAACTTAAAACAAAAACGTTTCTGGTTAACTTTTCCAACAGGGGATTGAATGACCGTTTAACCAATCACAAGTTTGTGATTTTCTTGTGGTTAACTTTCTCCTAATCCAGTTTTATACAACTCTCCATTAGACCTTGATGGTTTTTTTTTTCTTCCATATCCATATTTTCATAAAATCCTAGTATGGTCTATCTCGGGTGACCTTTATACTTATCTTTCTTTCTTTTAAAGTTATATTTTTATTAACCTTATTTCCGATTTGGGTTTTCCACAAAGGTAATTTCTATTTTCAACCTTTTATTTTTGAAGAACAATTTGAAATTGCGAGGACGCAATTTATTGAAGGATGGGAGAATGTAACACCCCAAGCTTCCATGGTATGCTTTTCTTTGAATAATAGAGCAGCGTGTGTTGTACACAACCTCGAGTTCTAACACACCGCGACCAATCAACGTAGCATTTATGAATAGTAATAACCACTTTTTGAAATTATATTAATTTTATAATTCAAAATGGACTTCATTTTTGTATTCGGAATATTGAAATTATCCTAAGTTGAATTTTTTGTAATTTTCTGAGAACTTCCAATTTTCTATGAATAGTGAAAATACTTAAAAACAAATTTTTTAATCAAAATAATTTATAGTGATAAATTATACTATTGAGTGGTTTTAAAGTATAATTAGAATATATTTTTACAATTTTATCCAATGGTGGTCATTATAATTAATTTCACTTTGAAATTGGACATAAACAATTGTCAATATTTTGATATATATTGTTTCTTAAAAACACGTTATTTGTTGTGACAGCGGGAATTAATTATAAAATTAATTAATGCAATTTATATGTTTGCAATTTTTTAAAATATACATAATTTTTGAATTCGGAATATCAATTATAGCTTAGGGGGAAATTTTGGCATTGTTATTAAATACTTCAATTTTTTATGAATAGTGAAACCACTAAGTGGTAGTTAAAAAATTGATTTTTTGTTTAAATGAAACATTACCACTTCTGTGATTTTATTTTCAAAAATCCGACATACATGGTTGTCATTAGGAAGTAAAATTTGGTTTAATGGGATTAAAATAATTTTTTGGTGAATAGTAACTTTTAAGTTTAATTAATTGCGATTAAAGGTAATTAGTGTAATTTAAGGTAAAGATAATGTTATAATAATATGAAATGACATTGACACATGTCCTACCCCTATTGGATGAGTCATGTCCGACCAAGAAAATCCTCGGGTCAACTTGGGGACCCCATGGAGCCACTTTGGTAGGAAAATGACATTAAAAACTTTTTATTTAATGTTAAAATAAAAATGTCACAAACATGAGTTGTTTTACTAAAACAATTTTTAAATGGGGTTATACAAGTCATATTTTTTATTATAAATATAAATTATAAAGCTACATATATTTCCTACATCATGATATTTTATTTATAATTTTTAGACATTAAATAAATTAAATATTGTATGACACCATGATGATGCAGTGATTACCTCATTAATTAATGATTTAAATAAAATGAAAAGATAATGTAAAATCTAAGACTTATACTTGTCAAAAACCTATTAGATGAGTATATTTCGAACCCTTATCACCTTATCCTAGAAATATATAATTGTGGGACCTTTAAAATCCGAAACTAATTATATAATAAAGTAACATTTCATGACTTTGCAAGAGTGCCCCTCCTCTCCTATTATAAAAGGCCTCCAACACTACCACCTTATTCACACATTAAAAGACTTTTGTATTGGCCAACCTCTTCCCAAATACTCTCTAAACTTCCCTCTATTACTTCTAGAAGCCTTACTTTGGGAAAAAAATTTCCCAAGGAAGCCTTTGACTCAAATCAAAAAAGAGTTACCCGATTTTAAGGTAATGTCTTCTCTTATGTTATTTTGTTTTATTTTTCTTCTCCAACCCCTTAAAATCTTTTATTCATTTCTTTTGTAACAACACCAGTATCCTCAATATACTAGTATGTTCTTATAAGAATTTTTTGAGCTGCACTTACACACACCTACATCTAGTGGTTAAAGAACATATTGTTTCTGTGGATGGCGAATTTCTGCCTCACGAAATGATGATTGTTCAACACTCATACAACACCTTAAAAGGTGGAAATTAAGATTTAACTATATTTATATATGATATATAATATATTTATTTTTTTACTTAAGCTTTTGTATTTTTCATTTATGGAATACATTTATGGTTTCCATTACGGGTAAACGCGATATTTTTATTTTAGGAAGTGCGGACTACCGCCCCCTCAAAGTAATTTGAATCATTAATGCCATATGTGGATGTATAAAGGATGGACTAAATGGTATTATAAATTATATTATAGTGGAATTATATTATAATTTTATATATTTATAATTTCATTCCATTAAATACGAATTGAAATGAAAGTAGCATTCATGCATACGCACGGCTTACCGTCTCCATGAACGGTGCATTTAATTTCTTACCTCTAAATGTTATGTAATATTATAAATGCATGTATATACTGGATATAATGGATATTTCACCACATGAACAACTTTTAATTATAAGAAGGTTATTTTTGACTCAAGTACCAAAGATCGACAAAATGACCGTTATTAACTTAAATAATTACATAATGTTCATAACATGGTAATAAGTGATATAAAAGGAATAATGAACATGTAAAAGGTTCTTAAGCAAAAATAAATTAACTCTAGTTTATTATTCAGGAGATTAAAGAACGATCGATTCAAGTCGGACACGAGGTAAGGGAACTTCTTAACCCAATTTTCATTCTTTGGGTTAATCTCCTACTTTCAAATTATGTCATGATATTATTATGTCTTATATTATATGTGGACTGTATTTATGTGTACTTATAGTGAATACACATAATAGATATATTTTATTTAAAAAAATGATCTTTGTAAAGTACTTTGTCTTAATCTTCTTTCATTAAGGCATATTTTTTTTATACACAACTTTCTTTTATACGGTGTATAAACCCCTTTGACATTTACATTTATTCAAAATGAATCTTTTTATATGAAGCATTTTACTAAACGACAAAATGGAATGTTTTTTTGTCGTACGTATGCGGCGACAATGAATTCTCTGCCATTGTGACCATCATTTGAGTTTCGGCTTCCTCTACAAGCCATAACTTTTTTTAGATGAAAAATAATTACAAAGATTTAATTTTCTTTTATTTTGGAATTGAAAATGGTTTTGAAAATGTTTATATTATATCAATGTGTTGTATTTATATCTTGTGATTGAAATGTGGAAATGTTATGTTTCCATTATGCATGTGTTATGTGATACGATTATGTTATGGTTTATGATATGTTTAAACCTATTTATATGAGGAATGCATTGGACTTAATAAGTGATGGGTGGATCCCACTATAGCTCCTCGATGCATCGGTAGGTCTCATGAGACAAACTAGTGTCTTGGCACGAGGCCTTAATAAAATCTTATTTGTAGTCTTGGCACGAGGCCTTGGCTATGTGGTTATGACAGTCTGGCATTATGCATTCCATCATTATGAAAGTGGTTATTGATATTGTGTGTGATTATTCGACATGTAGAATATCCATGTGAATAAGTAAATGGAATTATTTCATTTTATTTTTTCCATATTATGTTGAAGTTCAAGTTTAAAAGGCTTTTGTTTTAGTTATACATTGCCTTAAATGTTAATGTTTATTTATGAAAGCTTCCGCTATATTGTTATCCTTACTAAGCATCTGAGCTCACCCCTTTCAATGTTTTAATTTTTCCAGGATGTGAAAAAGTATTTTAGGAATGACCTGCAAGGATAGTCTGAAGGGGATATGAGTGTGGAAAATGGAGACTATATTATTGTAGTTTTTCACATTATGATGTAATGTAACATTTATGAATGTATCTAGTGTTTCCAAGGCTACTAAACTAATCGGTCTTTCGAGACTTGATCTTTTGTGATCATGCCAATGTTACGCAATAATGCACCGACTCTGGGTAACTGGGGTCGGGGAGTTACACTCATGACATATAATAAATTCCCCTTGATTTTGTCCTTGGAAATCCATTGGATTCCACGTATCACTCGGTATATAAGTAATGACTCAGGGAGTCCATCCATGGAATCTCTCTTTTGGATCTGTGTATCAGTCATTAAAATATCATAATAACCATTGGGTTTTTTCATAGAATACTAAGTTCAATCCATGTATTTCTCAAGGTTAATAGTAAATAGTCACTTAATTCCATCCATGGAATTCTAAATTGAATCCATGTTTCACCCAAGGCTATTTTTCATTTACTCAATTTAGTTCCATTTAAACATTCCATTGTACATGCAGAGGTCAAAACTAAGAAAATCTAATATTAAACTCATCTTAAAGGGGTGACTCAAGCATTGGAAAACTTCATAAGGCTTTAAATTTAATTTACTAATGTGGGAATAATTCATATAACAAGCATCACATGTATTACAAGCTAACACATGGATTTAACATCACATGACCCACATGGTCATATCATATTAATGAGCTTCCCATGCTTAATCAACCACTTGCTTACCATGGTCTAAAAATATCTCATAATGGATAATGATTCAGGGGTCATCCAAATATGCATATGGTTGTTTTTAATATAACAAGATTAACTAGCCTATTAAGCTATCACATGGGTTCGTTATAATATAACTCACATAGAAAATCCATAATTAGAGTAATTCAATACAAATCCTTCACTTTACTCACTTGGGAAATGTATTAAAAAGCCAACATGCTTAAACAAGCAACATAAAACAAGGTTCAAGGGGTAAGTCAACCATCACATACCCTTTTACCGATTCAATTACAATCTATCAACACTGTAATTCTATTAATAATCAATTCCATTTTTAACATCCCATTAAATAGAAAAAAGGAACACCTCAAGGGGTGTCCAAGGCATAAATCCATAAAGGGTCATTCAAGAAAACTCACCCATGGGGAAGTCCTTATTGAAGGTATAAAACCTATAATATTCATAAACACTCCTATTTAATTACATAAATCACAATAGTCAATAACATGTTTCAGTTCAATTTAAGGCGACGCCCCAAATTGGGAATGTGGCACCCTGACATACATAAATAGATTGAAATTCAATTAAAAGTATGAGACCACCTACCTTAGGCTTGTTCTTGATAGATTTTCCAGTATCAATCTCTAATTAATTTTGATTTGGAAAAACTCTAAATAATATACAAAGAATGATAAATTAGGGAATATGAGCCTAAATCCAAATAGTGCAGCTGATATACAGAAGAATCAAGAACATCTAAAAATGAATCAATTCCTTACCATTTTGGATCCAAGGAGATGAACCATGTTTGAATAGGAGGTCAGATAGAGTGTCTTAATCAATTCCTTGGATAGACCTTCAAATGGATCAAGAAAAGGCCCCCTGTAGTGCAAAAAATGAAGAGGGGAAAGAGTTTAGATTATAAAACATTTTAGGGGGAAATGATCATTTTAACCAAAATATAGGGTTTTCACAGTTTAGGCGCACAGTTTTTCCAACCATGTTCCATGTCACATGGTTTAATATAGTAGAAAGTGTCACTCGCATGGTTTACCCACATGGTTCACAAACCGCGTAAAGAGCCTCTGTGAAAATTTGTTGAAATTGCATACCATGCCTCACGGGTGTGTTCCTCCTCTCCCAATATTTCATCAAACTGTGTGTCTTATAGGCCTCCACTATCCAAAATCACACCATTTAGTCAAACTATGCAGCCTACTCCATAGTGTTTTCACTAACTGTGCACCGAGCTCAAATAACCTAAACCTTCGGTTCTGGGATCCGAACCAGCCCCCAACTCCCTCATGACCTCTGTGACCTCAACGAGAACTCACATTATTCCTTATATATACATTTAAACTGAGAAAATAAAAAAAACTCAAGATTCATACCCCAAAAAAGAACCAGGTTCTTACAAACTTCCCCAGTTAACAAATTTTTTCCCTATATATCTCTTTCACAGGTGGTGAAGCAATATCTGAGAAAAAATCTAGCCACTACGATCACACATCGGCCTCCCACTCCTAGGTATCATCTTGTACTTGGTTCTGATTCCATAGAAACTGCACTGTAGGGATAAAACATATTTTAATAACATTCGTGATATGATCCACAATTTGTATAGCATGCTTGTCGAAGGATGCATCTTCTTGTACCTCAACCTTCATGGGATGAAAAGCATGAGACTGGAATGAATAGAAATGTCGTAGTTGAGAGGAATGGAAGAAATTGTACATATCTTGGCACCTCTGAGTTAACTGTAATAGATTGGCTATCGGTCCTACTATTTCAAGAATAACAAACAGCCCAATGTATCTCACTGAAAGTTTACCATGTGTCCTGGTTCTATGGTGTCCCATCCTCGATGAAATATTTATAAAATCATGACCCCTAACCTCGTACTCTAGAGATCATCTACAATAATATATGTAACATTTCTGATGAGACTGTGTAGTATCCATCTACTTAAGAATCAAATGCACCTATTTTTTGGTCTCCTAGAAAAGGCAAGGTCCTATAATAGTTGTCTCTCCAGCCTCTAGACAACACATTGGTGATTGACATGGTCTAACATACACATCCTCATATTGTTCCTTCTAAATAGTATCCTTAAAAGCTATTATTGTAGTAAAACTCAACCAGGGGTATATGTCTCTCCCAAGAGACCCCGAAATCTAGGATGCATGCCTGTAGCATGTCCTCAAGAACCTGAATCATTCCCTCTAACTGGCCATATGACTGTGGGTGGTAAGTCGTGCTCAAAAGCACTTGTTTACCTAGTTCTCTCTGTAACCCTTCCTAGAATCGATATGTAAATCAGTCATCCCTACATAAAACAATAGAATTTGAAACCCCATGTAGTCGTACAATCTCATGGATGTATAACTTCCCATGCTCATCAACACGAATGTTTACCTTGACCAGTAAGAAATTTGAAACCTTCATGATTCTGTCAATAATAACTCATACATCATCATTACCTCGAGATGGCCTCGATAAACCTGTCATGAAATCCATCACAACATCATTCCATTTCCACTCAGAAAAGGGTAGCTGCTTTAAATGTTCTTCTAGTCACTGGGGTTCTGCCTTCACCTATTGATATGTGGAAAACCTCATCACAAAACCATGTACATCCATTTTCATGGATGTCCACCAATATTGGCAATGTAAATCCTGGTACATCTTGGGGACACCAGGATTAATTGACCAAGATGAAGCATCAAAATCCCACAACAACTCCTCGCACATGTATGAAGATACCAACATGTCACCATGTAATCGCAAGACCTCATCCTTATCCTATGGTCCATTTAGAAGGAGGGTCCTCACATACCACACTCACTCCTAGAACTAGATATTCAGATTTTGATAGCTTCCTCATTATCACTCTTTCTAGTAGGGTAGAGGTAACATCTAAGGATGATAGAAACACCTATCTCTGACTGTAATGCACCTCCAAATGTATCTTAGATAACAATTCCATAATCTACCACTCATTATTAGCCTACTACATGTACTATATTTGATTCCTATTTCTCAATGCATCATCCAATGAATTTACATTAACAAGCATGTAGTAAATCTCAATGTCAAAATACTAAAGGTATTACACCCACCTTCACTACCATGGATTTAGATCATGTTGTGTAAAAATGTACCTTAGGATTTTTTTCATCCTTGAACACCACAAAATGCTCTCCCAGTAAATAATGACTCCCACAATGTGAAGTGTGAAGAACCTCATCTTAGTCAAGATCATGTGTCAGGTAGTTCCTCCCATGTGGCCTCAACTATCGATACCCATACAGGATGACTTGATCGCCCTACAAAAGAACTACTCCCAGCCCAATACCTGATGCATCATAGTACACAGTGTAACTCTTGCCTGGCTATAAAAAAATGGTATCAGCGTTGAAGTAAGTATCCCTTTCAACTCATGAAATGTAATCTCATAGTAATATGACCATACATACTTCACACCCTTCTAAGTCAATATTCTCAATGGAAGTGCTAAGAATGATAAGTACTATATGAATTTCCTATAGTAACTAGCCAACTCTAAGAAAATCACATCTCAAATATGTTCTTGGGATACTCCCAAGTAACTACCTCTCTGACCTTCTTTGGGTCCATTAATGCTCTTGTCACTGAGATGATGTGATCTTGGAAATGAATATGATCCATCTAGAAGTGGAACTTTTTGATCTTAGCATATAACTAATGCTCTCTCTGTGTATTAAAAAGGATCCCAAGATGTGTGGTATGATCAAGATGATTGTCAGAATACCCTAACATATCATCCACAAAAACCACAACAAACGAATAGATATATAAATATAGAACACTTAGTTCATCAGTGTCATAAATACCACTGGCATGTTCGTGAGACTGAATGGCATTACCAAATACTCATATCGACCATACCTACTCTTGAAGGCTATGAGAGGTATGTATGATGGTGTAACACACACCTGATGGTAACCAGATGTCAAATAAATCATTGAGAATACATGATCTCCTCAATGATTATCAAAGAGATAATCTATCCATGGTAGAGGATACCAGTTCTTAATCATAAACTGGTAAAATTTTCAGTAATCAACACATATCGTAAGAGTATTTTCTACCTTTTTCACAAAAGGATTGGAGAACCACATGGAGAAGTACTTGGTCGGATGAAACCTTTTTCTTATAAATCCTATATTTTCCTCTTGACCTCTTGAAACTCCATTGTATCCATCCTATAAGGAGGAATGGATACTGGTTTAACTCCTTGTACTAGCTCCATAAAAAACTATACCTCTCTTATTGGAGGTAATCCTTTATAAAAATAAATCCATGGAATGATCCGCCACTAGAGTTAAATAGGTATGACATATTCCCTGATCATCTAGATATAAAATCAAAATTTGGGTCATCATTCCACCCAACCCATAATGCTCAAGTCCATATCAACTCACCAAGACATCCCTTTCACCTTTAGGAAGAAACTCTCCATCCTCTGGTGATGTAAAAATCACCCAATGGAGATTTCAATCAACAAAATCTCTAAGGGGAACCAACTAGTCCATCCCAAGAATGACACTGAAGCAGGTAATCTTGAGGAACAATAGGCATCATATTAAGTGACACCCACCAACCTCAGGGGGAACTCCCTGTACTAATACACACCTTTTATTCTAGTCCCTAATGGATTTTTTGGAATCATCATGCCATAAAAAGTATAAAAACATATCCCAATTCTCTCCATAAAAAGAAAAAAATTAAATCTATGTTAATACCATATATAAAAAAGGGCAGAAGCTAAAATAGAGGCTACTAGAATAGTAACTTTGATAGTAGGTCTGGGATCCTACTCCCAATGGGTCTATTTCACTAAATATTCCTAGCCTATACTGTGGCCTTGTGACACTTCATGGGTACCCCAAGCTAATCCATCCAACTATCACTGTGATCCTAGGGTCTGGAACCCTTGGCCATGACCACCACCATGGCCTGATTGGCCTGACGTACCCCATCTCCTTGTCTAGTGCGAATATGCTGACCCTACTCCTAGATGTGGAGTTAGTAAAAACCCTATCCCATTAGTTTTTGGTTGAAAATTTATACTTAAGAATTATAGATGTCTCATCTTGCCACAATATCGACACTCAACTGGGTCCCTCATACACTACGACCTTGTATTTCCCAGCCTACCGCACTGGTAGCACTTCACTTGGCTTCCTGAAGAGATGTTCTGACCGCTAGTATCACTGCATGGAAGATCTGGATGAAACATCCTACTACTGGTTGATACATTACCAGATCTTAGTGCCAAGATTCCTCAGCTCGCACCTCTAGATTCTCTCAGGTTACACTTCGTGATTAGTGTACGGTTCACTATCCTATATACATTAGTCAACTGAAATACATTAACCTGTGATTGGATTTCAAATATGAGACAATCTTTGAATCTTCTGTATTTCAATAAATCATCACCAATCTGAATAGGTGTGAATAGATAGAGCTCAGTAAAACAGGTCGAGTATTCCATAACTGATAGCAGACCCTATTCTAGATGTAATAACTATCAGGCTCTATCGACCCATAAGGTATTAGGATAGAAGTAATCATATAAGGTCGTATCAAACTCCATATAGTCCATCTCTGGATGAAAATCATTATAATTGATGACATCTCACCATCTCTTGGTGGAATCACGCAGCATGTACATAGCAAGCATTTCCCTCCTCTCTAGAGGCATCTCTAAGTGCTTGAAAAAAGAGACCGAATGGCCTCTATCAGTGACTTTGCAACCTATGGTCCTCCATCCCCTGAAAAAGTGAATGGATTATGCTACTGAAACTCACACATCAGCTCTTCCATAGTCAAGTCAGGTCTTGGTGCTCTTAGAATGCTCCACATGAAACACAGAAACCCATCATTAAACTATGCCCCATCACATATGTCAGGTACAACTCCCGGTTTTCTAGTTAGCATGACTGGATGATCCACTAGTAGCCCAAGGCCTACCACCTCTAGGTTACGATCATCACCACCCTCATAGTGTAAAATTGGAGTTCATGGTGGTGGCATGAATATATAATGTCAAACACACAACTCAGTACATGATCTTTATCATGGTTCATAGATAAAAAACATAGATTCCTAAACAAGATAGGTTAAAACCTTCCTCTATAATAAATCATCCATCTTCCTGTCCCATGGGTCAGGTATAGGTGTCAAACAAGTAAGAGATACTACCAAAATACCAATACTCATGTCGGGTCTGGTCAAGTTATCTATTATAATACATTCCATTTCCACTTATTTTCATATTCATTTCATTTAAAACTAACTTCACATTCACACTCATAATTGCTACTCATTTCATATTTATCACATTCATTTTTTAAGGGTAAACCAATGGTACACCGAATTCTAATCCATGGGGGCCCACACTCCCTAGAGATCAGAGTTGGTCATCCAACTTTATCACATAATAACACATTTTACCTTAAGGTTGAACCATGATACTCCAAATTCTGATCTAAGAGGGCCCATACACCTCAGTGAAAAAATCTTGGAATGTATTTATTTCACTCTATAACATATCCCAATACACCTAACAAAACAACAGAAATATTTATCAAGGCATCTATCACAATAGCATGAAAATTGTAATGCATCCTAAATGGCCTGGCATAATGCATAGCATGTGTAATCTAGTAGGTGTCTATATGATGCTTGATAATGAATACTCTAATTCCATTGGGTTGCAACATAATATGACCCCAAATCATACCAAAAATAATAGAATAAATCAAGTGCCTCACCCAACGGTGAAATCAAAACAGTTGTAACAGTCAAAATCTAGAAAATAGAAATTTAATTCGAGACAATTTAGATTTTTCTTATATATGGGTTTGCTATTCCCATGCACAACTCATTACCAAATTCCTATTACTTACTATCCCTTTATATTTTCACCAAATAGCAATGAAAATAAGAAAATGAAGCACCTCTGATACCATTTTGTAACGTCTCAATTCTGGATGCCACTGAAAGGTACCACGCACCCAGTTGGTCACATGGCCTTAAGAACATCTACCCAAATTCCAGAAGTTGAATATTATCTGTGAGAAACATAGTGAGATAATGGAGATATTATGCCCACATTATTAGAGTGTAACATAGTGAAAAATAATAATATTCCAATATTGGAAGCAGTAAACCATACAACAGAATTTAACAGCATAATACTGATCATATAACAAGTTAGAAATAATATCATATACATGATGATGGTATATGTCAAATTTTTCAAACAAATAATCCAAAACAATATTACAAGGTAGGTTTACAATCCATATAACAAAATTAAAAAAAGGCCCAAAAGAATTCAAGTAGCATCACTAGCCTCATCTTGGTCACATTCTCTCCTGCTCCTAACAACATATCAAATCCTAGAAGGAGGGTTCTTTCCCTTATAATTACCTGCAATCATATAATCTATTTAGGCCCAAAACATGACTTGAACAGGGTGTGAGACAAAATCCCAGTAGGTAAATATCCATGGTCTATTCCAATCAGTCGGTGAATATGTATAGCAAGCAGTGTGTAATAACAAATGCAGTAAGCAAGGAATTACTCAAAAGTAAACAACCTACATTCACTAGTTTTAATTATATTCATTATATTTATTTTCCAAATTACATTGAATTTATAATCTTGAGCTCCAGATCAAGCATGGAATCCCCCACATAACTGGTATCATAATAGATTCCTCATGAGGCCATCTAAACAAGTATGAGCAAAGACTGAATCCAAGATTGTTCTTTGGCTTGGCATATGTGTCATAAGTCATTTCATTTATAATTCATTTCAGAACCTGATCTCATTCCCTGACCTTCCTATGTTAGAATTCAAGTATCACTCTAGGTGAAATATCAACCAACACCCTACAAACCCATCCCTGGAGAACCACTCAGGAACCTATTATTACTCTAGGTGAGGTATAACGTTCATGTAATAGGATTTTGTCCTTAGAGGTCCTCTAAGAAACCCCCAAGTATCACTTAGCACCTATAAGTAATTCCCCTTGAGTTTATCCTTAGAAATCTATTGGATTTCATGTATCGAAAAGGATATAATTCAAGTCTCAATGAGTCCGTCCATGGATTCTCTCATTTTCATCTATGTATCACTCATGACAATATCATAATAAGCATTATGTTCGCCATTTCATTCTAAGGTGAATCCATGTATCACTCAAGGTTAAGGGTCAATATTCACATGAGTTCATCCATGGAATTCTAAATTGAATCCATGTGTCACCCAAGGATATTTATCATTCAATCAATTCAATCCAATTTAAATATTTCATTCGACATGCCAAGGTCAAAACCAAGAGAATCTAATATTAAACTCACCTCAATTGGATGACTCAAGCATTTTCCAACCTCATAAAAATTGACCTTTCATTTACTTGCATGGTAATAATTCATATAACAAGCATCAAATGTAAAAAAAGATAATACATGGGATTAACAATAGATGACTCATGTGGGCTTATAATATTAACAAGATTCACATGCTTAATCCACCCCTTACTTAGCATGGTCTCAAAATAGTTCACGAGGGATAACTGTTCTAGGGCCATCCAAATATGAATATGGTGGTTTTTAATATAACAAGACTAACTAACCTAAAAATGTATCACATGGATTTATTGTCATATAAATAACATGGTAAATACATAATTAGATTAATTCAATCCATAACCTTCAATTTAGTCACATTTTAAAGGAATTACAATGCCAACATGCTTAAACAATCAATGGAAAACAAGGGACAAGGGGAAAGTAAACCATCCCATACTCTTTTACCAATCCAATTAGAATCTATCAAAATTTTAATTCCATTAATAATCAATTCAATTTTTAAAAAACCCAAGAAAGGGGGAAAAGGCACACCTCAAGGGGTGTCTAAGGAATAAATCCATAAAGGTTCATTCAAGAAAACTCATCCATGGGGTGGTCCTTATTCAAGGAATAAAACCTATAATATGCGTTAACATTCCTATTAAATTACTTAAATCATGATAGATAATAATAGGGTTCAATTAATTTTAAGGTTAAGTCCCAAAATTCTATGTGTGGAACCCCGGCATATATAAATAGATTGACATTCAACGAAAATCATGAGACCACCTACCTTAGGCTCGTACTTAATGGATCTTATAGTATTAAGCTCTAATTCATCTTGGTTTGGAAGAAATATTAATAATTTATGTAGAATGAGAAATTAGATCATATGAGCATAAATCCAAATAGTGAAGTAGATATCTAGGAGAATCAAGAACGTAAAAACAGGAATCAAGTCCTTACCATTGGGTATCTGAGGAGATTAACCACATTCAAATCGGAGGTCGTACGGAGAGCGTATCTCAATTCCTAGGGTATTCCTTTAAAGAGATCATGAAAAGTCCCCCTAATATGAAATGGTTGACGAACAAAAGGATTTTAGGTTATAAAAAAATTCAGGTGGAAATGGTCATTTTACCCAAAATATCTAGGTCATATGGTTTAGGTGCATGACTTTTCAAACTGTGTGCTAAGTCATATAGTCTACTGAAGGAGAAAGGGGCACCACATGGTTTACCCACATAGTTCACAAACCATGTTCAAACCGTGTGAAGATCCTCTATAAAAATTTTCTAAAATTATAGAACATTCCACATGAGCGTGTGCCTCCTCCCACATGGTTTCATCATACCAAGCAGCATGTAGGACCCCATTTTCCAGCATCAATAGTTTATTCAAATCATGAAGCATGCCCCACATGGTTTTAACTAACAATACACCGAGCTAAAAATGACGAAAATGTGGTATACAGCCAAACCATCCTTGAACACCTTCGAGAACTCTGTAACCTCGACGAGCACTCACATTAGTCCATACATAAGTATTTAAACTGAGAAAATATGGAAAACTCAAGATCTGTACCTCAATGAAGAATCGGGTTCTTACAATATGAAAGGGTGAGGTCATATTCTTGGTAAGGGTAAACAAGGAAGATACCTAAGAATGACATGATCATAAGGGTATGAGAACATGTTCGTAACATATGAAAAATGTTTTATATTAAATATTAGAATCATGACTCATGGAATAAATATTGAAAGTTTATAATACATGAATCGTAAAAAAATAAAAGAACATGTTCCATGAGTGCGTAATATTGGCATAAGACATGGAATTTTGACATACACATAATTATAGAAAATCATTTCCATAATAGTCAAGGATCACTTCCAATGCTTTCATAGTGGTATGGATTAACTACTAAAACCATCATAGTAGTCAAGGATCACATTCAAGATCATTATAGTAAACAAATCCCCTTACTGAAATGGTTTCACTCCTCATTCCATTCCTATTTATCTCATGAGACAAAAATCTGTACCCAATGACTTGGAGAGAGATATAGGTCCTACTCCTCTCATAATGAACAACCATATTTATGTGTTCCAATAGATCATAAAAACATTCAATGTATCATAACCCATGAAATTAAATAGTTTTTATAAACATTTCATCATATCATGACCTGTGGAAAAGAGATAGGTTTCGTAATCATTTAATCATAGCATAACCCATGGAAAAAAGAATCATATTTCATAATAATTTAATCATGGTATAAACTATGGAAGAGAAACGGGTTTCATAAACATCATGACATAGTAAAAAACTATTTAGATAAAGAATAATAATAGTATCCATGTATTATATACCCTCTATAGAATAGGTAACATCAACATAAGTCTTCTTAGTTGGAAAATGATTTTAAATGAACTTTTAAAACATTTATTAAGGAAAATATCCTTTTTTCTTTGAAAAAAACATAAAACATTTTGAAAATATTTTTATTTTAAAATAACATTGAAATTTTATAAAGGAAACTTCAAAGTAAATAATGTTCATGACTATGGGAAGTTTCTTTCACATCGTACGCATTGAAAAAATGATTCCTTTAACATTTTTAGTAAAATTAAAATGTGAATTATTTGGAAAATAACATAAAAATTCATTTAAAAAATTTAAAAAAACATAAAACATTATTAAAAATGTCTTTTATAAATCATAGGAGAATAATAAAATATTTTTAAAAATATTTTTAGGAAAACTGGTTTAGAATAAAATAGATTTTTTATGGAAAAGGGAAATAAAGTTGGATTTTATTGAAAATATTTATTAATTATTTTTAGTAACAAAGAGTGTAAAATGGTATTATTACTTGAAAATATCATAAAAAGCATTATATAATAAAATTAATGAATTTATTAAGATATGGATTAAAATATTTTATCATTGGAAACATAATCATAAACAATCCCGATAAACGATGAGAATAGAACATAAAATCATTACCACTTTGGTATCATTGAATCATAAGAACAATGAAGGAATAACATAAAATGGAACTCAAAATATTGTAAAGATAAAAAAATTCTTGATAATAAATTTCAAATGGTATATATATAAATCTCGGAAAATAATATAGGTGCAAAACATAACATAAGTCTCAAAGAAAGAAAAATTGAGAAAAAATCACTTACCTTAAGTCTTGACATTTTCCATACATGTAGAAAAATATTTTATAATAAATATAATTTTTATGCATATATTATAGAAAAATATGTACATATATCATACCATATATTATTTTCTTATGAAATTCTATCTTCTTTTTATTAACAATTTCTTGTTAAAGTTACATTTTATGTAATAACTGCATTGTGTTTCATATATATTTTGATTTTTTTTCCTCTTTATTAGATCATGGTTTTAAAATATCCATAATTTTAAACATGGTATAAATATCCTATATATTTATTATATATTTATTTATATGATTCCATACAATTTAGTGATAGAAAATGAAAAACCCTATTTATGGAGACGGTAGGTCATATATACGCATTAATGTTTTTCATTTTCTTGTCAGATTTAAAAAATGAAAGGTAAATTATATATTATAATTAAAGAATAATTTTTATGTCATATATGTCACATATTTGTATTAAACCCATCCTTATTACCTTCTATGTAAAGTGTGAACAAACTACATCGCTTCACAAGGCGGTAGTCCACCGTACACATGAGTGGCGTTATCACATTCTCACAAAATGGAATGCATGAAGGTAAGTGTTCTATAATAATCTCACGATATTAATAATATAATAAATATCATATATAAACAATAAATCCATAATTATGTCCAACTTTTAAAGTTTTCAATGGAAAAAATAATGACATCGGTTCATGAGGCGGTAGTCTGATGTACACATGAATGATGATTTTGTAACCCATTTTATGGATGTGGAGATGGTTTCAGGGCATGACCTTAACATAAAAAAATATAATTAAATTTAATATATTGAGGTTATTATATCATCATGTTATAATAGTAATTTAAATAGGTGTAGGAATAAATAAAAAATGATCTTTGATGAATTTTACCTCTTTTTTAATAATCCTCCATAGGTTTTCACCAAAATCCCTCCTAGTTGAGCATTATTTTCAAACTAAGGACTCTAGGATGAGATAAAGAAAGTTAATAAGTCGTTTGGGTAGATATTATCTAATACAAAAGTGATTTATGGTTTAAATACGATAAGATAGGGGTGGACTTTTATAATTAAGGAGTGGCATTTTTGTAAATACACAAATTTATTTAATAATGGGAGGTCACTCCCACCTCATGTAGCTCCAAAATTGAAAAATAATGGAGCGGAGGGATGATATGGTATAAAAACCCTCCACTAAAAATCATTGTTTTTAATCATATAATTCTCTAGCCTTTAATTTTTACACAATTTTACTATTTTAATTTTGACCATGGTAACTAATATTTTTAACCAATGTAATTTTTCCGTTAAGACTAAAATAAAAAAGGATATATTAGATAATTTATACCTAATTATTCTAAACATGAAATAATATTTATTTAATTAAAATAATATGTTTTGGAATATTAATTTTAACACAAGTTCATGTAACATACAGAACCCCATTTTAACCATAATTGTGGTAATTAATTTTTTAAAGAGAAATTTTCAAAAGATTACAATGTTATTATATCAAAACTCAATTTGAACTTGATTAAAATGGCATAAATGTGATTAATTGATGTATAATTGAACATATTATACAATAAAACAAATTTAAAATATAATTTAACTTCCTAAATAAATTAAATGAAAAGGTTGTTTTCAATTAAAATTCACCATTTTATTACTATTCATCCAGAAATGAACCTTTTTAGAAAAATACATAAAAATCACAATAATATAATTTTTACATGATGATTTCAAAAATAATGTTTATTTTAACATATTATATTTATAAAAGTGTGAAAAAAATAATTTTATTAATGTTCACAAAAAGAAATAAAAAACAATTTTTGATAAAATAGTATTTTCAAAATATATAGACTTTAACAAAATATAATTTTTTTATAAATATGTTTACTTTATATAAAACCATTATAATTAATATTTAAAAACTATTTATTTCTATTCATATCACTATTTTTAATGTCTAGTTTATAATAGTCATCTTTAAATTACTATATTAATAATATATCATGGTTTTA
The DNA here is from genome assembly GCA_963277665.1 of Viscum album. Taxonomy (NCBI): domain Eukaryota; kingdom Viridiplantae; phylum Streptophyta; class Magnoliopsida; order Santalales; family Viscaceae; genus Viscum; species Viscum album. The sequence goes on from OY728145.1 coordinate 1,330,665,959, forward strand.
TTAAAACATAGTGTCATGTGTAATGAAATATATCACAGTGTTTCATGTAGTGAAAGATTAATGTAGTATTTAATTTTATTTAATCTATCAAAAAATTAATTTATGTGAAAATAAAATCATAATAACTATGAGTGTTGCATTCAAGCCCCTTTAAATTGAAGTTCACCCTCAAAATTCAACACTTAGATACAAAAAAATGAAGGTATTATGCCACATTATATCTTCAAGTTCCCACACAGATTCTTAAAACTACTAGTTTCACCACATAAATTTGATCTAGTGAGTGATTTTAATTTGTATAACTTTCTCTATACTATGTATAATAACCACCAGTTGTTTCTCATAAGAAATATATTTCACTACTTGTATGACCTATGAGTTTTATACATGTGATGGGTGAAGTATGTACTTCCTCAAAAGAGATACAAGGAACACATCGTGGGATTGAGATAAGTTTGTTTAATTAAACAAGGGATAATATATGGTCTTAATATGGTTAATAATTTCAAAGGGAATGATATACCTAGGGCTAAATTACCCATTCTTCATGAATCTCAAAACCTTCAACCATGGAAAAATTCTTAAAAACACATTTTCACCAACTTTAAATTCAAGATCATGTCGGAAATTTTCAAAATAACATTTTTTTGACTCTGGTCTTACTAGATGTGTTGTTTAATTGTTATAACCTTCTTTTGAATTTCTTCAGTTATCTCATATCCGAATAGATGTTTTTCTCTAACTTCAATCTAGAACGTTGGATCTCTATATTTCTTTCTATAAAGGGATTCATATGGAGACATATGAATGATTCAGTGAAATATCTTATTTTATATAAAATCAACTAGAGGAAGGTGTGGTTACAACAACCTTTTACATCTAAAGAATAATATCTCAACATATACTCTAGGGTTTTAATTGTTCTCTCAGACTGACTATCTATCTAAGGATGATACGCAGTACTGAAAATCAACTCCATATCAAGATCATGGAGAAGACTTAAATAGAAATTTTAGATAAACGTTTTATCATAACCAAACACAATGAAATTTTGTACTTCAGGAAACCTTATCACTTTCTTTATATATATCCTAGAAAGAGGATCCAGATATAATTGTTTTCTAATAGAAATGAGGTGTGTTGGATTGGTAGTGTGGTCGAATATAGCCCATATAACATTATTCCATTTAGAAAATTTGGGGTGTCCGATGAAAAAATAATGGTGGTATTTTCCCATTTACATTCTAGTATGAGTAATGGATGTAACATCCCCTTAAAATTTTTTCATTCAGCCTTAATGTGCTGATATACCAAGAACCAAGATATTATATCTATGATATCTCTCTTCAGGCAATCCCACCATAAATACTCTTTCAAATCTATATACATCTTCATACTTCCCAAATGAGTGGAGAATTATGAACTATAAGATTCCCCTAATAATTAATTCTTGAAATATGGTTTGGAATAAATTATTATATAGTTCCTAAACCTTTTCATTCCATCATAATCAATGTTAAACTTGATAAAATTTCTAACATAATTTTGTAGCTCTATATCTTCTTTCTGCAAATTTTTAATCTTCACTGGGATATATGGTGAACCATTCAATGTAGAAAGAAAATATGTTTCCCCTCCAAGAAATATCTTCATATACATCCTCTGAAAATCCAAAAATATTGGATCTTATGTAATCCTCGTCATGGATAAGCTATCGTGATCCTTTCAACTTAAAGCATCAAACGCCTTGTTCTCTTTCCCAGGGTAGTAATGTATGGGTAGTTATAATCATTAATCATATCTAAACATATTATTTGGGGCATATTAATCTCTTTTTATGTGAATATATACTTTAAAATTTTATGAACAGTATATATATCATATTTTTCTCCATAAATATAATTCCTCCATATATTTAATGAAAAACTACCACAACTAACTCCAAATACAGAGTTGGGTGATTTTGATCATGAATCATAAATTATTGTAAGGAATAAGAAATAAACAATAGCACATCCCAAACCTTTCTTAGATACATCTGTATAGATTACAAACCCCTCTCACTTATAGGTAGTGTAAGCACAATTTTATTGACTGACTTTCTCTTTAGTTCCTTGAAAATTTTCTCACATTCATTTGTCCAGTGGAACTTAGATCCCTTCTGAGTTAACGTGGTAAGATAATTAGATAGTTATGAGAAATTATACACAATCCATCTATAATATCAATATAAATCATGAAAACTATGGATCTCAATCACCATGTTTAGTCTAGGGAAACATTTAATAACCTTTTTCATTGATGAATATACTGATATACACTCTATTGAGATTATATGATAAAAAATGAACACATCTTTAGGAAAAATTCAAGATTTTTATATATTTTATATATTTTATCCGTCTTTTATGGTATTTATTATAGTTCCCAAGTAGTATTCATGATCTTACTTACTTACTGAATAGATATAAATATCAACTATAAAGACTACCATAAACTAATTAGGGTAATCTATAAAGTATATATTTATTAAATCATTGAATTTAGAGGGGGAATTAGTAAGACCTAATGAAATCAATATATATTCATAGTGTCCATAAATTGTATGGAGTGTCATATTCAGTATATTCTCCTTGACCCTTAATTGATGATATCTAGAACAAAGGTCAGTATTGGAAAAGTATTTAGATCCACACAGTTTATCTAACAAGTCATAAATACAGGGAATAGGATACTTTTTATTTATTGTGATCTTGTTCATCACCTAATAATCAATGAAGGGTCTCATTGATCAATATTTACTTTTAAAAAAAAGAACTCGTGCACCCTAAGGTGACATGCTTGGATGAATGAGTCCCTTATCAAGGTTATCCTAGAGTTGCTTCTTTAATTCCTACAACTCAATTGAGTATATTCTATAAATAGTGTTTGAAATTAGTGTGGCACTAAGTATGAGTTATATTGATAACTAAAGTTCATGTTTTTGTGGAAGGATCTTTTGGAAATACATCAATAAACTCCCACACAATATATATATAATTGATTTCAAGTTTCTCCCCAACCATTTAATATAAACTCCCCCTTATAAATGGGAATTAATACCACTACAATGGATTTTATCTCCTTTAGAAGTTCATATTTATCATCACATTGATAGATGATCATAGTTTGATTTGGAATATCAAATGTTAATTATCATCCTAGAAAATTGATATGGTATTTTTTTAGATAAATCCAATACATGCCCAATATAACATCAAATTAAACCATAGGAAGGAAAAAATGATTTGAAGGCATCACATTACCACCAACATCAACTGGATAAGAATCATATACATGTGATGTGATCATCATATCATTAGGGTTTTTCATGGATAATTCTATATCTAATTATTTGGGAGGTATCTTGATACCCTTATAAAATATTTCATATATTAATTGATGGGTTAATTCATATTCAAATGATACATTAGTAGATCTAGAGTGGTAGGTAATTGTATATTTCCACACATTGTTATCACACCCCTCCTTAGAAATAGTTATCACATGATATTTCCCTTTGTCTGTTGAATTAAGTGGTTACTTATCCCTATCATAATTGTTGGCCATAGAGTTTTGGAATTTGTTAGTATAATTCTTGTACTCTTACATTTGAAACACTAGAGTGTGGGTGGTACATTCTATGTAGCTTTATCTCTATTTACATAATTAGATAACTTCTTCCCATCAAATTGAAAATCAATTTCCCAAAGAACTTACCTTCAATTATTAAAACATTCGATGGTCCCCTTAATAAAGTTTCCTACATGGTTTTTTCTAAAATTTGATCATAGAGGAATTATAATCTTATTCCATACATGGTTTTAATATTTTCTATTGAATTCCATTTTTCCTTATTATCAAAACCATTGGATTGATATGTAACTCTAACCTATATTTACACCATGATATCACATCAAAAAATATCATCATAGCTATTGAAGTCTATTTTGGATAATTCCCCTTGGAGACTTGGTTTTAATCTACTGAATAATCGATCAACCTTACTTGCTTGTTAGATGATAATACCAAAATCATACCTCACAAGTCTTGTAAATTTTCCTCATATGTACCAACATATTTATTTTCCGTTTACTTTAGCTCAAGGAACTCCTTATATATATTAATATAAATAAAATTGGTAATCTAATAATTAAAAAATAATTTATTAAACTAATTCCAATCCATGGAGTCAATTTCATCATGTTTCCTAGTATACTTGATAAGAGTCCACTATTGGTCTGATTCACCTTCCAAATTGTAGATAACCAAAATAATTTTTTCATGTTCTAAACACTAAAGAAAAGAATATTTTTTAGTGTCAATAATTCATTGTTTAGAAACTAGTATACCATAATACCTATTGAAATAATATTTATGTTTCCTCCTGAAGGACTCAAAATAAATTTCCCCCATTTATTCATTTGGAAGTCCACCATGATTATAGCTTGAGAATGTTTTTTGAGCATAGCATCGATATTTTGCATTCCATTTCCCATAATGTTAAGATTCTAAAAAGTAAAATCATTGTTTTTTCTATTGAACTTAGAATTAACATGATTTCTACATCTTCTATCCATTGACTAAAACCAAAAATCATAGTATAAGAAATAATAAACATGATGGGGCACCACAGAATCAAGAAAAATCACTTATAGGATGCCTAAATCATGATGTATTGTTTTATATATGACACCTTAAATTTATCTTAGTTTATCCATAGTCATAATATATTTAAATACTTCATGATGGTTAGTAAATAGTTTGTGAATTTTTAAATCATATCCCCTAGGAGTGTAAAACTATGTGTGTATAAAGGCCCATTTTCACACACCAGGTGATGATCGATTCTAGATCAATACACCTTTTTTGGAATAATTAATACTAGGTAACTCTATGATAGATCCATATCAAATTTTAGTATCCAATCAAGGATTTAATTACTTGAAACCACACACTCTATCCTTTACTAAAATTATATTACATTTTCCTATACTTTGAATGATCCTTAGTCTTATCCTTAGAAATTTCCTTAGGGAACTCACTAAGTTTTTATCATCCTATTTTCTTAAGGTTAACTAAACCTTTCCTCTAATACCAACTAAAGTGACCCAATTTTATCACACATATATTTGAAATCATTTTATATAAATATTCATTACATTACTAAAACACATGTTTGGGGGTCGAAATAGTTTAGTGTCTTTGAAAACATGGAAACACGGACTATTGGTCCATAGGTAAACTATATAATATCTCACTATGATCTTCATAAATAGAACCATACTTATACATATCATATGTAGTAAATTTCTTCATAACTCGGGGAAAGGAAACATAATAAAGGGTGAGCTCATATGTTCAGTAAGGGTAAACAAGGGAGATATGTAAAAATAACATGTACATAAGGGTATGATAACATGATCATGACATATGAAAACCATAACCTACATATAAAAAATAAAAATCTCGAGTCATGTAATAAATATTATAAGTTCAAAAGAAATTAATCATAAGTAAACCAATGAAAATGTGCAATGTGAGTATAACATCAAAATGAGGCATGGAATTTTGGTGCACACATAAACATAGAAAATCATTTACATAGCAGTCAAGGATCGCTACCACGACTATCATAGTGGTATGGGTTCACTCCCAAAACAATAATATTATTCAAGGTTAACTCCCAAGGAAATAATAGTACTCAAAGTCCATTATTTAACTGAGTTATTTCCCCTTTATGTCCATCTCATGAGATATAAATCATCACCCAATGCATTGGAGAGATATATAGTTCCCACCTGTTTCATAAGGAAAACATATTTCTGTGTTACAAAATATAATAGAAAATTCATCATATCCTAACCCATGAAATGAAATGGGTTTCATAAACATTTCACCATGTCATAACCTTTGTAAAAGAGACAGATCACATGATAATTTCATTATAACAGAAATTGTGGAAAAAGAAGTGGGTTTCAAAATAATTTTATCATGTTATAACAAATAGGAGTGAAATAGGTTTCATAAACATCATTAAATCATAAAAATTAATCATTCATAGAAATAATAAGAATGTTATCATTGGATCATATCATCATTAAGTAATAAGTAATAATAATAGATATCAACTTAGATGGAAAATGATTTTGAACCATCATTTAAAACATTTCATGAGGAAAATATCCTTCTATATTTTAAAAACACTTAAAACATTTTGAAAATATTTATATTTGAAAAAAAACTTGAAAAAATATAAATGAAGCTTCATTTAAAATAATTTTCATGGTATGGGATGTTTCATTCATGGCATACATGTTAAAACAAAGATTCCTTTCACATTTTTTGTAAAATCCAAATCATCAATTTTTGGAAAATGAAATTAAAATTCATTTTAGTTTTTTTTAAATATCAGACATGGGTAGAAATATATTTTAAAAAAAATTATAATAATAATAAAAAAAAATTATAAAATATGGTTTTTTAATAAAACATATTTTCGATTAGATAGAAAAATAAAGTCATTTTTTCTTAAAAACATTTTCTCTATTATATTTACTACCCAGTAGTGAAAAAATGATGCAATTAATTTAAAATATTATGAATTACTCAGGAATAATAAAATTCTTGAGTTTATTGAGCTATATATCATAATAGTTTTTCATTGGAAACATAATTATAAACAAACCCGATAAAAAATGATATTGTAACATAAATCATTACCACTTTGGTATTTATGAATCGTAAGATCCTTGAATTAATAGCACAAAATGGAACATAAAATATAATGAGTAAAAATAAATTCATTATATCACATTTCAAAGGGTTTGTATACACACCTTTTGAAAGAATAAAGGTGTATAACATAATATGCATCTCAATAAAGAAAAATTGAGACAAAATTACCTTAACTTAATTTTGAATTCCATTTTACACATTCAAAACTCATTTATAGTAAATATAAATTTATTATAAATCTATTACATAAAAAATATTTATATATATGACACCTTAATGATTTTCTTATGGGCATTTATTACACATTTATTAACAATTCCATGTTAAAGTTATGTATCGGGTAATAACCATTTTTTTTAAATGTTTTTATTTGTTATTTTTATCCTCGTACATAGAAAATAGTTTCATCATCTATATAATATTAACCTTCATATAAATATCATATATATTCAGTTATATATAATAAGATTAATCTATAAAATTTAGTGATATAAAATGAAATACATCATTCATGGAGACGGTAGGTCTAACGTACGGATGAACAATGTTTCCAATTTTTTTCAAATAGAATGAAATGATCGTACATGATATATAATAATTTTAGAATAATTTTTATGTAATATATATTACATATCTTTATGAAACTCATCCATATTTTCTACCATATAAAGTGTGAATGAATTGCATTGCTTTGCGAGGTGGTAATCCTTCGTACACATGAGTGACGTTATCGTATTCCCACAAAGTGAAAATCAGTCATTTATGTGTGATATAATAATTAAAGAATAATAATAATTTCATAAATATAATATATAAATAATAAATCTATCTTTCTTTATGTGTGACATCAGTTTATGATGCGGTAGTCCAAGAATGATGATTTCATAACCCATTTTATAGAAGTGTAGGTGGTTATAGGTCATTAACTTAACATAACAACCTATAATTATATGGAGGATATTAATATTTTTATATCATAATGTTATAATAATAATTTTAAGGATGTTGGGGAAAAACTAAAACAAAAATTATTGTTGATTAACATTACCACTTCTTTGGGTATCCTCCTTCAGTTTTCAACAAAATATTTAATGGGATTGAGTTTTATCCAAAATAAGGATTATATAATGAAAGGATAGAATTTGGGAAGTAATTGTTTCATTTATTTTTTGAACTAAAATATTTTGAAGGTGTGAAAAGTATAGGAGATTGTGTGTCCATTTATAATTGAGGAGCAGTGGAATGTTTTTTTAATTCCAAAAAGTATTAAATAATGGGAGGTCACTCTCACCTCATTTGGATAAAAGTTAGATAAATTATATATAGTAGGGTTGATATGGTCAAGGCACACCTCCACCCTAAAAATAAAATAGTTGTTTTAAACATGTCACTCCTTAGCCTTTATATTTTACTCACTTTTACCATTTTAATTTTCACCATAGTAACTCGTTTTTTTAACCCAAGTAATTTATCATTTATTCCTAAAATAAAAAGATAAATATTATATAATTTATAACAAATTATTATAGATATTAAATCCAATTTATTAAATTAAAATCCATGTTTATTTAAATTAAATTTAACAAAAGTGCATGTGACAGACAAAATACCCTTTTAACCTTAATCACATTAATTAATTATTAATTATTTTCCATAATAATTGTGGTAAAAATTAAAGATGAAATAATTATATAATATAAATTATGATGATTCAAAATATGAAATCCATTTTGAAAAATTATATTCACATATGTGAAAACTTTTAATCTAAAATTAACCCCATAGATGTGATGATATAGATGGGTTTTAAAGAGATAATGTTTAAATGTTTACAAAGTTTTCATATAAATATTCAATCTTTAATTTATTAAAATAACATAAATATAATTAATGGATGCATATTAGAACAAATTTTACTTTAAAACAAATTTATAATATATTTTATCTTTAAAAATAAAGTAAACTAAAAGACGGTTTTCAATTAAAACTCAGAAATTTTCATTATTCATCAAAAAATGAATATTTTAAGAAAAATCTCAAAACTTCACCCTAATATAATTTTTACTTAAAGATTTAAAAAATTAAGATTATTTTATTGAATTAGTTTTCTAAAATTGTGAAAAAAAAAATTATCAATGTTCACATAAATAAATAAAAAGCAATTTTTTGGGAAAAAATATTTTCAAACATATAGACTGTACCAAAAATTAGTTACTTTTTTAACAATATGTTTACTTTATATAAAAAAATTATAATTAATATTTCAAAATTATTTATTAATATTTCTATTTCTATTTTTCACATCTATGTTGTAATGGATTCATTTAAATAACTATATTAATAATATATCATGGTTTTGTTAAAACTTAGTGTCATGTGGTGTGCAATCTATCCTAGTATTGTGTGTAGTGAAATATTAACTTGTTATTGTGTGTAACACAATATATCAATGAAATTTAAATTATTTTAAAAAATCATAATAAATTAGGGTTTTATAGCACATACTCTAGCGATGGATAGCTTATAGAAATTTTCAGTATCATAGACTAATTTTAGGGGTTTCCAATTAAACTTGAAATTAAAAATAGGGTATCTTGTTTAAATAAATGAAGAAAATAGTCTAGTGAACCCTAAATAGCTAGGAGAATTGGGAGGTTCAAAATATGTGATGTAATCTGGGTACCATTTTAATACTTTCTTGGAATAACTACTAAAGGACCACGAACCTCTTTTCCATAGATGATAGTATTTACTTTCCAAAGAGAAGTATAAAACCACATGAAAATTGTTCATAAGAAAAACTAAAAAAGGAGAAAAATATAATAACTTCTAGAGTATTTCCTAGAAAATTGGAGAATTCATATACTTTATAAACAATCCATCAATTATAACATGTATATATGAAGAAAGTAACTATACCACTTCCTTTGTAAAATAGATCACTAAGAAACCCCTATTTCAGTATATATTTGGTTTGATGTGTGAAAAAGTCTTTGAATCATAATAGACATTCCACTATTGATCATGCCCAATGATTAATTCTGCAATTGATTTAAATTTTATGTTAAGGTTTCTTAATTTTTTTTCTCAAGGTCAAACTCTCCAATGGTTCCAACCAAGATGTTGGGGAAAATATTTATTGAAAAAAATTCTCTTGATGTCTTCCTATTCCATGTAATTAATATCCTATTTTCAATTTGTGTTCTTGATTAGAGCCTACCACTGAATATATTCTCCATCAATGTGATAAATGACCAGCATAACTTCCTCATGATATGTTCATTAGAGGATAGAGAATATATTCTCAATGGAGTTATTTTATTCTTCAGTTATAAATGGAATATATTATCCACTAAAGGTAGGGGCCTTTATCGCATAAAAGACTCAACTGCAACTTTCTTCTTCTTAGTAGGAGGAGTGAGTTCTTAATGACCCATGTTATTATTCATAACTTTATCTAGTTATGCCACTACTATATTGAAGTTATTATATCCATCTCTCATAAGGTTAGGCTTGTCATTAAGGAAATCATCACATTTCCTATCATGTTGGTTATTGGCCCAATTTCTCTTATTTCCATCCATTAAATAAAAATTAAAAACAAAAGAATATAATAACATATAAAATATAAAATTAAAAAGTTTGTAGGAATAAATTTTAAATGATAATTATATCCTAACTTATAAGTCTCTATGTATAAATTATGTTTATCCTTGTTAATTTTTCCTATTACGTTTTCTATCCTAATAAATTTCTCAATTCCTTCATAATGTTCCATAAAGAGTTTGTAAATTTACAAAGTATATCCCTCAAGAGTGTCAAACCAGGTGTGCAGAAATGCCCATTTTCATGAACAAGGATATTATTGACTCAATATCAATGAACCCTCTTTTTAATCATTACCCATAAGTATAATTTTACCAAAACCACATCTAATTGTAGTATCCATACGTGGATGTAATTTCTTAAAAACCACAAGCTCTATCCTTCACCAATATTCTAGGATATTTTTCTATACATAGAATTATCCTTATACTTATTCCTATGGTTCTCACTAATGTTTTCTCATCCTAGTTACCATTTTTTAACTAAACCTTTTCTATGATTACAAATATAGTGACCCATGCCTTTTACACTTATTATTAAATGATTTTTAATCATAAATATCCAATACGTACAACCCCAAAGATCATGAGACCTAATATATTTAGAATAATAGGTTTATATAACATCAAAAGAAACATAAAACATTCATTTCTTAATTTATTCTCCATAATGAGATCCTAAAATAAATTTGAGCTCCAAAAACTTCATGGGATAACCAGGGGAAAATATAATGAAAATAGAGGGATAAAAATATTAGTAAATTAATAAACATGACAAGTAAAGATAACATTAGAGTTAAAGGTTCAACATGATATCATAAAAGATAAGTCTCATGAGTAATAACATGGAATCATAACATAAAGAAAATGGTATCATAACATCATGGTAATATAGGAAATGTGGTAGAAACACAAAACATGACATAATCAAGACTCAAGGATGACTACCCACACTATATCAGATTGTGGAAAAACTCCTATAATGGTTTAGGTTCACTACCTAATCTCATACATGAAATCTCATGAGACTAAAGCTTTACCCAATGAATTGAAGAGAGATATGGGTAATCCCATCATAAAATTTTCATGATTTATGAGTTACACATGAATTTAATTAATCATAATTTAAAACATAATAATTACACATGGAAAGAAAATAGGTTGCATAATCTATCCTCAAACCATAATAAAATGGAATTTCATAATGAATGAATTTTAACATAAGGAACATATTACCTTATAAGATAAAGATATAATAAGATAGGTATAAATGTGAGAGAAATTTATACAAAATTTCGACTCATTCCATAACATTAAAGATATATATAAAGTGAGTTAGAGTGAGAATGGTTATAGCTAAAAGGAAATGGTGGTTTAGAGAGATCCCATACCTCAAGCCTGATTCGTCATGTGTGCTATTAATATTCCTGGATAATAAAATTATTTTAATTATTTATTTATTAAGAATATTTTTTTCAAGATTATTATTCCTTTTAACTTATTAATTACCATGTTATATTCAATTAATTAATCATTAATGTTTAAACTGGATGTTTTAACGATGTTCAACTAATATATACAAAATCACGAAGGAAAGTTAAATAATGTAATATATATTATTATTTAATAATGTATAGAATAATAAAAGTGAAATAATTATCATTTTTATACATTAATTATACTTTTAAACCCAATCATGAATGATGGTTATGAAAAAAAATCTATGTTACAATAATTGATACAGTAAGTGGTACATACGCATGAGTAACGTTTCCATATTTCAATGATTATGATAGAAAAAAGGTAAGAGTAATTTTATATTTATAAAATTATTATTATATCCTAAATATCATAATTTTTCTTCAAATACACTTACATACATCATCCATGTGATTCAATAATAAAAAATTAATCGCATTGCTTCGTGAGGTGGTAGTCCTCCGTACATACGAATGATGTTATCATTTTCAAAAGTTGGTAAGGTAAGAAAGCATATGATATAATAATTTTCATAATTATTAATATATCATTAATATCATAAATAAACATTAAATCTATCATCATACATATTTTTTGATTAAATGATGGAAAAATAATTACATTAGTCTATGATGAGGTAATCCACCGTACACACGAACAATGGTTTTGTTTGCCATTTTATGGAACTGGAGATGGGTTTATATTATTACATTAAAATAAAAACATATTAATATTTGAGAGATAATAATTTTATTATATCATCATGATAAAGAAGTATTTTAAGGAGGTGAAAAAATAAATAAAATAAAGACGATCGGTTAGGAATGATACCTTTTCTTCAGACCACCTATTAATAATTATACCTAAAGCATTCCTAGATTGGATTTATAATAAAAAAGGGACTCTATAAAATTTTTAGTGAATTAATGAAGGTATTTGGGTGGGAAAATTCCGAACCAATGGGTTTTTAAAGTGTGTAAATGAGATTATATGGGATTACCTTTTATAAGGTAGGATGAGTGGAATTCGTCTAAATTCCAAAAACTATTCAATAATGGGAAGTCTCTCTAAATCCATGTGCCTCCAAAGATTACAAATGAAGTAGTGGAGATATAAGTATGATAAACACATTAAAAATTAAATATAAACATGTTTTAAACAATTTATTCCATTTACCTCTTTATTTTAACTCCCCCCTCCTCACACAGACACTCGGTAAACCGGTTTTAACATTAACCGTGGCAATATATTATGACTATTTAACTATTCATTATGAAAAAAAATAAGTTGAACATATTATATAATATTATTTATGAATATTGAAAATATTTAATTATTTTTATCAAATTAAATTTATATAATTGGATGTATTTAATTTAAAAATAAGCCTATAGATGTGTCGAAAAAATTGGTTTTCAAGAAATACATTTTTCAAGCATAATATGATCTTATAATAACTACAATACAAGTAATAATAATTAAATTAATTTAAATTAATATTTAAATATATATAAAATATAAATTTAATTTAAATAATTCATCATCATGTGTTATTTTAATTAGTTAAAATGGAAAAACATTATGCCCTTAAAATTAGTTTTCAGGAAAATGTTTTTTAAAGTCTAAAAATATACTTATATTAAAATCCACTATAAAGATGATTTAAATTTTATTAATTAGATTAAATATAAATAAATAATTATTATACTAATTTTAAATAAAATTAAAATAATATTGGGACTTTTAATTTACTTAATTTATTAAAAAGAAAATGCACTTTTTCCAAAAATTGGTATTTTCACTATTCACATAAAAATCAATATTTTCTTGAAAAAATCCCAACATTTCACCTATGTTAATATAGAAATTATTATTTCAAAAATTATTTTCATTTTATGAAGTAACATTTCATAAAGTTCCAAAAATTAATTATAAAAGTTTCTCACAAAATGGAACAAAAATTATTTTTGAATAAAACGTATTTTTTTAAGAATAAATGCCTTTATTAAAAATTGAGAACTTATATTATAAGAATTTGTAAATTGATTATAATATTAATATCATTTAACATTATTTTATAATATTTATACATTCTAATTTAATGTCTTGGTTGTAATGTTCATATTTAAATAATCATGGTTTTGTTAGAGTTCAGTGTTGTGTGTCGCATACGTTATCAAACATTGTTTTTCCTTTTAAAAACTAAAGATATTACATAATGCATGAAATATGGTATAATAGATGTCATTACATTATGGTTTCTATAAATATTTAAAATAAAATTTAAATAAGATGAGAAAATATTATTTTTCTTTGATATCTGATTTAAATACATAAGGATGCTCATTACAGTTTTAATAAGGCATTGTGTAAAGGTTGATAAGTACTGTATAAGTTTTTGATAATTTTATAGACCATCTTTTAAAATCATTTAAAAAAACCACATGGTTTTATTCTATTACCAAATGGTTCTATTCATATAGACTATTTTAGATAATTCTTTCTACCACGGGATAACATTAATATGTTTTTTGTTCCATTGCAACATGGTTTTTTTAATTTAGAAATTTGAGGATTTTAAATAACCTTGAAATATGTAAACACTTAGATACTTTTGGGGAGATATTTTGGTTCATAAAACTATAATTTAATATACTATTTTAATATAATTTTACCACCATTAAAATAGAAAAATATAAAGGAAGATATGAGTGATTTAGAAAGGAATTAATATTTACAGAATGAGAATTCTAGTACAAGGAAGGGGTATCAGTCAACCTAGTTACTGCATGATATATATCATATTCAGCTAAAAAAGGATTAATTTATACTATTTTATCAAATAAATGGATGATAACAAGCCTCATATATTTATAATAATATTTCTTCTATTTATTTGATAATGTGATTCTCGAATTAATACATTGGATAATCATCTTAATTCAAGTTAGTTTTCAATTATAATTCAATTTTTTATTTGGTTATTTACTCTCTTATATAATGTTTGGTTCATTCATGGTTCACTAAAAATAAATTATGAGTGGGTAAACTCATAGAAATGAGAATTATTAATGGAATGATTTCATGACCTAACTCATAGGGGCATATTTGGCTGGAGGTAAGCCGATAATGACACACTAAGACTACTTATAATAGGCCAGGGGATGGAGAGTAGTGCTGAGTAGGCATATCACACACATGGGTGGAAATTTCCTAAATTAAATTTATACACACACACATCCTCATACGCCAATATAATGTGGAAAATATAAACTGCTTGTACTATTAATAGATGAATAATAGTTAATCCCACATTAGAGTGTGATAAATGGTATAACCAAAAACAAAAAAATTCAAATATAAGATAACTAAAACTAAAAAAGGATCTAACATACAAACTAATGGGGACTATTATTAAGATGAAACTCTTGGAACCATACATGGTTTGTCTAGCACAACTAATCTCTACCTACTCCTGGTCCTCCTAAGACTTCATCAAAAGATATGTTTTATGCATAAGACATGACATGTGCGGGAAGATCCCATGAAAGGGTAAGTAAAAACATACCTATTAGGATACCCCAAAATCACCAAACCCATATCATTAAAGAGGGAGTCATATTTTCATCCCAAATACATGGGAATAAAAATATAACCTATATATTCTAAAAGGAAGACTACAAGTCTCAAGGGGAGGTCACATCATCACTACTATCTTAATATTCTACTAGAGGATCCAAGGTAACATTCATCTATAAGAAATAACTCATAGGGTCTTGATATACTGATTGAACTCGTCTAAGAGGGAATATTCATCAAGTCTTCCAATGGAGAAGCATTATGTAACTGAGATGGATAATCTAAGATACTCACTTGATCAAAATTCATGTTACCAAAGGATAAAAGATACTAATACATAAATAGGGGATCATACCTAGGGCCTATAATGGATACCTAAACCTAACTAGATTAACCCAATATGATTGGGATGACATTTTTTGGATTTCAGAAATATGATACTTGACCTAACCTAGAGAATAATGATAGAGGGTCATAGCCCTATCCACATGAAGGGATATGTAAATCCATCCAAAACTAAAAAATATAGGGTATCGTGCATCTTGTGTTAAGTATGGTATATCTCATTGTACCCTTGTAGGTATAGTGAAAGGGAAATAACCCACACTAATATGATTTGAAGGAACTCACCCAAGATTATACCATATCTATTATGGGGTTAAGAAGGGATATAGGCTTCCCTGGATATAGTACACTGCATGTTCCATGGGGTACGTGGCGTAACCCACAGGGTGCATAACACATCTCACTAAGCCTGGTACTTGTCATGTCCTATCATCTCACATGGAAAGTCTTTCTCCATATACAAAATGTTTTGTTATGAAACACATTGTGTAGAGGTTGGGTCAGCACTTGGTGTGTACTTCCTACCCAAGATCATGCATTTTCCAAAGTACATGGGGTGTGCACCATCATACATGATATGTGGGGTCACGTGGAAACCTGGGAATGTAATCCATGTATACACTGTGTTGGTTGGCTGAGGTTCACACAACATGTGGATCCCTTACATGGGATCTTATATTTAACTCAGGTTTAAACCCTACTCAATACATAGAAGGGTCCATATGGCATGTGTTATTCAAAAGTGCATGCCATTTAGTGCCAAATTTCTCAAAAAAAATCTAGTCTTCACATTTATCCACCAAAATCACCAACTCCATCACTCCAGCTACATAACATGACCATAAAATTCTATATACAGGTTGATCAAGCCTTCAATGTATTAGGTGGATATATTTTTTCCACACGTTGATAGGAAGTCATCCATCATCACCATATTGAAGAACTTGAATGGATATGGTAATGAAATCTCTATAAAACACTCTATCACTAGCCGATTATCCTCATCGATTTATAGATTCTAGAAACCCATTTATAAAAATTGTGCATCATCACACATCTAGTGATATGCGCTCAATAGGTCCAATAGAACCATCATTTCCCAAACAATAATCAGATTCTAATCACTACTTCCACGCATCTGTCACATATCTAAGCCCAAAAACCATACCAATAACCATGATCTGTTATTATAAATGATGATTTCAAAATTATTTATTCCCCATGTATCATTTAAAAATTTTCTAATAAAAACACCAAAGATGAAAATTGAATAACTAAGGGAGAAACTGATGAAACATTAATGTTATTATCAAATAAAGGTCATGTACATTTTTTCCATCATCCCCAGAATCTGAATAATGGGTCAAATTATAAAATCAACAAATATAAATATGAATAAATATATAATTCTTAATTACTAGAATAGAAAATAAATATTGGACAAATTCATAATGAACAATCCATCCATTAATTTTAAATAAATTAATTCATGTTCATCTAAAACCCCAAGAATAAGGAGTTAAACCATATAATGAAATTCCCTACCTCAAGTTTGGACCAATCATTAGTGAAGAATGAACCTCCATCATTTGTTTTCAAGAGATCCAAATCATTCATAATTGGATTCATAAAATTATACATTCATTCATTGTTGATCCTCGATCCCAAGATCACCTAAAAATGTTATATCCTTTTGATATCTCTATATCCTTTCATTTCCTCTAGGGTTATATGGATAACCCTATGGAATTCACCAAAGTGTATTTTATAAAGGATTTTCATAAGGATTTGGTAATAAAATGAAAATTTAATTAATAAATTTTTTTGATCATTTAACCCCCCCATGATTGTACAATATTGATGTTCCCAACACCAAAAATGCATATGTCACACCTAGGGTAAAACCGACACATCAAATTTAATTTTCATCTTGGTTTTCTCATTTGACACATGATTTGTGAGATAATAAATTATTTCCAAAAAAAAACATGCTTGCGATATAATAAATTTAATATTATTAATTAATAAACCTCGTAGCTCTACGGGTCTCGAAACTCCAAGATGACTCTATACCTAACTCTGGATATATTATTTAAAATATTAAAATGTGTTACATGAAAATTTTAAAGTTTCCTCATTTCTCTCCACCTTCAGGTATTTTAATCTCTAAAATTAGAAACATACTTTGATAGGTGATAAAATTGATCTCACTTCTATTCTTCAAGTCCCATAAGATTTTTAGGAGGTTCTCATGCTGCCAACAAACACACCCCAAGGAAATAAAATTACCTTGAAGGGTCCTATCCTATCACTCTTTGATGTTCACACGATACTCTATGATTTTAGCTCTATCGTCAATTTACAACACACCCCATATGATAATGTGTGATGGGTCATTCACACATATACTCTTCTACGACTCATTGGAGACAACATGATCTCGGTCTAACTATAGTGGTATGGACTAGTGGTATTTCCCCCCTCTATAACCCTTCATAGTAACTAACAAAATGGCTTTGAAACTTGTAAATATCCTGTCACATCATCCAACCCTCCACAATTCTCATTGATGTGAGATCTTTAAGAACAATTATTCTCCCTCATCAAAATACAGCAGAATTTATTGATGGTTATCATGGGACTTCTGATGGCTATGGGAAATCCTCATCCACTCCTAGATGAACCACACCTTCCCAATTATCGCTTTCACTAAATCTGGTCCCATGATCACTATCTCCCTTGTGTAAAACCAACAATGTGGTGACCTGTATGGTATCTCATACAAGGCATTGAATGATGAAATAGTGATCATGAAATAATAATTTGTGTTTCACATGGCTCCAACAGGATAAATGAACCTCTCAGCTAAAGATATAAACTAATATTCTATCCTAAATTATGTCCTCTAGAAACTAAATGGTCCACTATATTTTGGTCATATTCTAGGGAGTGTAATGACATGATCAGTTGCAATTGAGTCTAAAATAATTTTTTAATCCTCTATATAATCATAATGTAAAGTGAGAATTATGGTATGAAACGAACATCAAGGAAACTCCATGATGTCAGACAATATCCTACGTGTATAGGTGTCCAAATATCTCTACTGAACCTTTCCCTTGAATGGTTGAGAAGTAGTCCTAATTTTTGATTCGATGTATGATCATCCAAGGATCCTCTTGACCACGTAGTGAACATGGATGTAATATCATGAAAACCATGGTGACACAAACCCATATCCACTCCCATCTTGGATCATCGGCCTTAACCTGTTGGTAAACAAGGCATTGAGAGATAAACTCAGTAACACACAAAATTATTATTGGCCACCAAATCTAGAGTTTAAGGTCTCGATACATACATGACACTCATGGACATACTGTTAAGTGGAAACTAAGAAAATACCTCATCAACTCCTATAAAAACAAGTATATAACCATCATATATCCTTGGAAAAAGGATAAAATTATCCAAACCTTTAGAATCTAATAAAGAGTATATCCATTTTATATATAATAATGCATGATATATCTTAAGATAGGGTCTCCAAAACATCAGGGAAAAATTGTTGCTACCTATTATATGTTATAGGTCATGCATTTCCTGTAACACCCCGAGATTTTATGAAAAATATTATTTTAATTTCATTAATGTCTTGTGTTGTATTCTACTCCAAGATTACCTTGCGCTATACGCAACACCGTATTAGCTTGCAGTATACGCAACACTATTCATGGACCGTGTTACACACAATTTTGATAATAGTTATTCTACGCAACATTGAGTATATATATATATATATATATATATATATATATATATTAAACGTATAAATGAAATATGGTTGGATTCTGTTATACGAAACAATGAAGTATTCTTTCACAACACGCAACCCTGACTTGGCTTGCATTACACGCAATCGCGACCTTCCTCGATAGCGTGTGTTGTACGCAATACCGGGTTTTAATAAACAATGTTATATTATTATAATATTGTCATGAACTAGCCGTTATGAATATTATTAACTAAATATTGAATTTTATAACATTATTATTCATCTTACACATTTCTAGAACATGGTATAAGAACAAAATAAATTTTTCGGGTAAAATAATAATTTTTCAAAAAATGCAGTTTTGCCGCCTTTTGATGGCGCACCCACTCTAAATCTAGTTTTTAACATGTTTATATGTTCAATTTGACAAAATAAAATTCTTCTTTGGAATCATGAAATAAAAATTTACTTTGGATAAAATTTTCATATTATTCTGGTAACTTTCACATTTTAATGAATAGTAAAAACACGCTATATTTTAATTAAAAACAACTTTTTTCATCGTAATATCTTATGTGGTTAAATTATAATATTGAATGGTTTTAAAGTATAAATAGAATATATTTTTACCATTTAATATAATGTATGTCATTATCATTTATTTTACCTTGAATTCGTAGGTTAAATCAATTCAATCTTTTGCAATGTTTTAAACAAAAACCCGTTTTTATTCGACAACGGGATTAATTTTAATTTAATTTCTTCAACTTCTGTATTTTGAATTTTAAAAAATGGATTCCATCTTTGGAATCAGTGGGTCCAAATAATGTAAATAGGATACTTTTTATTTTGGTGAATTATGAATAGTAACTACGGTAAATTTTATTTACCATAGTTAAAGGTAAATCGGGTAATTAAGGGTAAATATAATATTTAAAAATTACCCTAACAAATGTAAAAATCCTATTGGATGACTAAAAAACGACCCATATCACCTAAGGGTCGGATTAGATTAATTTAATTAAATTTTTTCAATGAAAATAATTTAATTATTATTAAAACCAAAGAATGTGACAACATGTCACTTTCTTAAAGCTTATAAGTATAATAATTTTAATCTAGTGATAAACATCATGAAACTTAGAACATGAATAGTCTCCAGAAATCTAATACAATTATCTACATCATAGGAATTTATTTAGAATTTTTAGGGATTAAATAATTATCATTTATTATGACAGAAAGATAATGCAGTAATTGTCTTATTAATGAAATATTGACATAATTGATGTTATAAATGCCCAAATAAATGTAATTTGAGACTTTTTATGACTTACACTAATTTTCTAGATTAATATGACATGTTATTGTTTATTTAAGTAACTTTTTTCGAACTTATCATTCTGTTATGAATTTCATAAAAATCTTGTACCAAATAGTGTCAAAATTAACATAAAATAGTTTTTAAAACAAATATTATATTATTAATTGTAATTTTATTCCTAAAAATCTAAGGTTCGGCCAAATGACTTAGATAAGATTATATATATTAATAATAAACAACTTGTGGTTCTTTTTGCTTGATATAGTAAGTTTATTAACCATATAGTGTAAGAAAACAAAAAGCCACGGTAAAAGTTAAATTATTTAACTTAGGGTTAAATCTAATTGATAAGGTTAAAATAATAACCTAAACTTGTCTAAATCCTATTGGTTGATAGGATTTAGACCCATCCCCACTTTAGCTTCTAAATAAGACCCTTTGGAACCATTATAAACAGATTTTGACTTTAATATAAAATAATATTTTGAGATATTCCTAAGGTGCCCCTCTCCTCCCTTATAAAAGGGTACCTCCTCCCCCTCCTCCTCACACAAATTTGAGGACTCAAGCTCGGCCAACCCCTGCCCAAATCCCTTATACACTTCCCTAGAATAATCCTAGAGGTCCTGGTCTTCTTAAAAGACAAATCTTAGTTCCCTAAGTGGAGGATTCAAAGAGGCGTTTCAAAGAAGAGGTAATATCCATTACCGATCTTTTCAATTTCTTTCTTCTTCAACTTCTTCTTATTTAGTTGTTTCATGATAAAGTAATAACATCAGTATTTATCATATACTGATATGTTATTATAAATATGAAACAACTCTAATTCACCTTCTATCCATCCTACGAAAAAATTAAATCACCGCGCGTGCGTACGTACGGAATACCGTCTCCACGCCGTGGTGTAATATATTTTCCGTCACCACATTAATTGGATTGGTACAATGGTGTAATTAGTAACTATATATGATTATTATAAAGTGATATTGATACTGAAATAGTATACATACACTTCAACACAATTCCACGACCATGGGAACGATATCATCGCTCGTGCGTACGTACGGACTACCGTCTCCACGACGCGATGAGATTCATTCTCCATGTTAACCATTTAAGAATGATTAAAAAGTATATATAAGAAATAATAATGAAATATATGACATTATAAAGCTACTGGATTTATGTATATATGTATGTCATCTACTTACTTCCATTCAAGACAATAAGGAAGCGTTCATGCGTACGTACGGACTACCGTCTCCATGAACGGTGTTTTTCATTTCATTTATCTATCTATTATATATATATATATATATACTGAATATATATGATATATAAATAATATTTTATATTCTGGAAGTATGTAAATCATGATATAAGTAATAATAATGTCAAGAACAACAAGTCAAAACACCTACGATAAATGAAACGATTTTACCCAAAACGCTTCTTTAACATGGAATTTACAAAAGAACGGGTAATATAAAGTCATAAGTGAACCATATATGATATCATAACAATGAATATGATTCTGTAATAAGTCAATGACATTATTTAAATCATTATACAGGAGGTTCGGACACATACGAAGAAAATCGGACCTAAGGTAAGGGAAATATCACAATCTCATTTTTATCCGAGATTGTTTATACTTTGAAATTTACTGGGGTGTATTTTATTATCCACATCCATGTTTCCTCAATATGTTATATTATTTACATCCACCTAAAATTTTTTAATCCAATTTTACCTTTCGATGAGTTTTTATTAAAGGATATGAAAGGAATATTTTTTTGTTTTTCGTACGAGGTACTTTTTGACTTTTCCGACAAAAGTACGAAGAATGTTTTTTTAACTTAAACGGCACGAATGGATTTTTACGGTTTTATAAAGCCTTATTTTCATGAAGCTTCCTCCAAAATATTTCATGACTATTTTTAATAAAATCTCTTTCTTTTAAAATTTCATGATGTTTTGTGAAAAGAAATTGATTTTGAAGAAGAAAGGATATTTTCCTCAAGAATTCATTTCAAGTGTTTTATCAAAATTATTTTCCATCTAAGATAATAAAGGGTTCTGTTTCTATCCATATTTTTACATTGATTTGACTATGTTGTGATGGAATTATGTTTATGAATTCCATTATCTTATATGAATGGTTTTATGATGTCATGTTGTTTAAGAATCCCATTTTTATTACATGGGTTATGAAATGATGTATGATTTATGATTTTGTGGCACACATAAGAATGGTATCCTTATGAGATGGGAGGGACCTATATCTCCCTCCAATGCATTGGGTAAAGATTTTATATCTCATGAGATAGACATGGCTGGAATGGTAGGTTATACCGGTTCAGTGAAACAGGACTGAAACGAGGGTTACTCGATTCAGAAAGGGACTTTGTCCACTAAGATAGTCTTGGCAATGAGTCTTGACTAACAAGAAATGATTCTCTATGATTATGTGTGAATTACACAAAGTTTCATGTTTTAAGTTATGATTATTGTGATTACATTTCACTACCATGATTTATCCCATGTTATGAAATTATGCTCTCTTTTGCAGGTTATGATTTCCAAAATGTTATGTTCTTATGAATACGATGTGATTGATATTTCTTTTGTTTACCCTTACTGATCATTTGAGCTCACCCTTTTATGTTTTCTTTTCCCCAGGATATAAAGAAAGGTTTTAGGTAAAAAAAAGGAAGATCTTAATGGGAGATGTTGAAGATCTTTCACCACGATTAGAAGATTTTATTCCGAGTTTCCAAAGACACTAAACTATTACGATCCTTGTGTGTGTGTTTTTGTTATGTACTAAGTATTCCGGAAAAGTAATGTAATGTCAATGTACGTCAGGCTTCGGGTCTCTACATTTCCTCCCATGGGGTATCAGTTGTCAGGACCCATAAGCAATCAATGGAAACCTCTACATTAGAATTCATACAAGACTAGATATATAGGAAACACATAATATCACATACTCAACACCCTCCTCTATAATCTCAATATAGTAATTCTCATCCACCACTATTATAGCTCCTAGAAAGTCTACTGAAACTTCTCATTCCCCGTAAAAGGTTTCTTATTTTAGGTCAAAGTTGTCAGATGTTCCATAATCCTAGAGGATTCAAGTCCAAATCTCTAATAAAATCCTACCAACCCAAGGAACATATGAACCTTGGTCATTCCCTTAGGTGGAAGCAAATCTAACACTTCCTCAAACTCTCTAATCTTCACTGAAATTATTTATTTTAAGCTAACATAACATATGAAGTGGGCCTCTTTAATGAAGAACTGACACTTTGTGATCTCCCCACATAACCGATTCTCTCAAAGTATGTTTGGACCCATCCTCAAATGTATCTTTTTCTCCACCTCTGATATTGAGTACATGAGGATTTCAAATAATATTCAAATGATGAACCGGAATAATAATCACTGAAATATCCAGTTCATGAGTTCCATAACCACTACTAGATCATTTAACAAACTAAAGGGTATCACCCATGACACAAGGTAATTGTAGAGTATATGTAAATCCACCATCATTATAACATCAAATAAAACCCAAATCTTGTGATAAACCATCTAGAGGTCAACCTTTGAGATCCACTTTATCCCTAACCATGGTTCAAGGAGGTCAGCAATTCTCATAAGTGGATTCTTCTTCCTGATAGTCACCTGGTTTAGGTGATCTTAACCCACAAATAACCTCAATATCTCATCCACATTCTTGGATAATAATGTAGGGGATACCCAAGGGAACATATTATGTTTATTAATCCCTTCTTATAAAAATCCTCTTACAAAACATTCATTTGTCCCAACTTTATAGGGTTATCCAATATGCTGGAGAAAATACCAGGTTGACCATATGTGCAGTTCTATATAGAATTTGAACTTATTATGGGGATTTAATCTAGCAACATCCAAAGTAAATAAGACCTCAGATTCCTCCTTCACCATAGGAAACTAAAATATCATAGAATCTACATCTCCAAGGGTCATACTATTCAACTAATAAGAAATCAATTGTATCCTCATTTATACGATCTTATACAAATATATATTGGATTCCTTGTCACTAAATAAATAAAAATACATCCAACCAATTTGAATACACTGAAACCTTCACTAGTAATAGTTAAACTAGGAATGGACATTATGCAACAAGTATATACTAAGAAAAACATCAAAGGGCCTCATCACCACTATAGATAGATCCCACGTGAATCTCTCTTACAACAGTAAATTCACACTACCAAAAGGGAAGTGAGATCATCAACACATCCTCTAAAATAGTCTCTAAGCACAAGGATCAATATAAAGGAATTATTATAATGTCTTGGTCTCAAAAAATGTATTTTTAAATATATTTTTTCAACATAATCTACCCAAACTATAGCTAAAGTGGAGAACAAACATATCTCACCTCATATCACACTTGGAGCCTCTAAGCTATTTATCTCCACTACCTAAATTTATCCTTCCCTTTTTCCACCTATCCTCCACAATTGAGTTTTCTATGGTACATGAGCACATCCAAATTGTCTCAAACAAAAAAACAATGAACTCATCAACCACACCTCAATATTATCCACTTTGGATAGAACTGACTCACCTACATGGATATAATGTGTATCAGAAGTGAACACATATTAGTTGTGGAAGAATCCCTCTTATTTTCATGTCTAAATTCCTATGAACGATCACCATCAAAGGGGTCCACCAAAACCTTATGTAACCATATAGAAGACTTGTCCCTAGGACTACGATCAAGAAGGATCCAAATCAGGTGAATCACTTACTCTAAAGACACGAGTCAATCCTCTGCCACCTAAGGAGGGGGTTTGGATCACCATGAATCATAGGTGTTCACTATCTATGAAACTCATTGAGTGCAGTCAATATAAGTGTAACATATTTCAGTATATATATAAAAAACTACTACTCAACCTAACAGGGATCATCCATAAGAACCGTTAGAGATGAATCGGTATGTTTCTCAATGGGTGGAGACACCACTCACTATCCACCTGGAGGAACTAACACCTACAAAGGTCTATAGAATAAATCCTCCTCGTTAAGTGGATCATAATCCTGATCCTTATATGGAATCCTATATGTTCCTTTTCATAGAGGTATCCATTTATATCCAAGAAGAACCATGTTCAAAAGATCATATTTAGGGAGATGAATCAAGAATGAAATAAAAATCACAAACCATTCCTATATTATTTATGTACCATTTTATCCCAATAACCACTGCCCATATGTTTCAAGTTAACAGGTAGGTTATTAGAGTCCTATTGAATAGATACATTGGTCTCCACACTATCACTGGGTTCCTAGGCCTGAGATATAAACTTGAGATACTTTAACATTATTTTTCTAGTCCCTGTACCAAACCAAATATCCAGACTATATCCAAAATATGATCCTAATGAAACCTTCTCTGATGAAACTCCATCATGGACCAACTCACTGAGGTCGTCTTAGCTGGTGGTATGAATATAATGACATCCCAATCCCACCTCCAAAAGACCAAGGGTTAGCGACTAATTCCATGTAGTCATATCACACACATGGGAGGACATATCCTAATGTACTTGTACACATGCACACATATATATAGACCAGTATAATGTAGAAAATATAAAAAACTGGTAACATAAATGCATTAATAATATCTAATCACACATAATAGTATTATAAAGGGTATAAGAAAATGCAAAATGACCAAATTCAATCCCACAAAAAATGAAAAAGGTTCCCACCTACTAATAAAAGGGTGTTTTTATAAATATGAAACTCATTAAACCATCCATAATCCATTTAGGAAAACTAATCTGTACTATCTACTAGTCCTACTAGACACCATCAAAATGACTATTTTCTATATAATAAACGACATGTGTGGTCAAACCCCATGTTGGAGTGAGTATAAATGTACATGGTATGAATCCTCAAAATCACCAATCATAAAGAATCAAAGATCATTTAATCTATTCACCACAAAGCCAATGGAAAAATAAGATAACCTGGATATACTCAATGGAAAACTCCTTGTCTGAATGTGAGGTAACATCCTCACTAACAACCTAAGATTATACTAAATGCTCAAATTTAAAATTCATATGAGAGAAATCACTCATTAGGTTTCAATATACGGATAACACTCATCTGAGAGGACAAACTCTATAGGTCTTTCCAAGAATAATGATAATGGAACTAAGAGAGAGCATATGAGATACTCACTCGATTATATTACACATTTACAAAAGATAATAGATATTGATATAAAAATGTGGGATAATTACTAGGGACTATGAGGGATACCTAAACCTAACTATATTAACTCTCTTGTAAGGGGGTGACATAGTCAGGATATTAGAAATGATATACTTGATCTAACCTTGGGAAGAATTATAGAGGATTGCACTATAGGACACATAGAGGGATACCTGACTCTATCTATAACTAGAACATATAGGGGGTTACTCATCTTAAACTCAAGATGGAATTCCGTGCTTTATCCTCTTAGGGAAAGACTAAGGGAATGCACCCACACTGATATGATTATAGGGAACTCAGCAAAGATCATACTAAATATATTCTAATAATAAAAAGGGTTATAACCTTTCGTATTTGGAGTACATGGCATGCCTCATGGGGTACAAGGAATTCCTCACTGAAACAGGGCCTAACCATGTCATTTTGTCTCATAATACATGTATTTTTACAGATATACAGCATGTTTTTATGGCACATAGTGTGTAGAGTTTAGGCCAACACTAAAAGTGTGCCACCTTCCCAAGATCATGTGCTTTATAAAGTACATAGGGTGTACCCCATCACACATGATGTGTGGGATCACATGTCCCCTATTCAAATACTCCCTATATAGGCTGATTTTACTATCTAATGGTTACACAATTCATGGGTCCCCCACACTAAATGTGATATTTAACTCATGGATATACACTAGCCACCATATAAAGGGGCCTACACAGTATGTGTTCTTCCAAAGTATATGTCATGTAGTTTAGAATTTCACAAAAAAAAATTCATTTATGCATATCTTCATGCATAGCCTCCACTATTACTACATCCACAAAACACAGCAATAACATCCTAGATCCTAGTTGAATGAGACTTCAATGTCATTTGTTGTAGGATTCTATCCACCTATTGATTGGAAATCACCAATCATCCAATCCTAAAGCACCCATATAGCCTGGGTCATGAAATCTCTATTGTACTCTCTTTCATTGTATTTCCATACTTTTAAGTGGCTAGATTTTGGTTACCCTTCCTTGTAATTTCCCATCATCACACCTCTAGAGATACTTCCTTAATCTGGCTCACGGAACCACCATTGATCGAACCATCAATGGATTCCCTTCATCATTTCCACGCATCTATCACATCACTAAATATCAATAACAAACCTTTAATGATGATATATTTCCCCAAATTTATATTTTACAATGATTAGTCCCATGAATATCATCAAAACATCAACCGATTGAAATTCTGAAGAAGAACATCGAAAAATATGGAAGAAATACATGAAACACAAAAGTTATTATCAAACAAAGGTCATATTAATTTTATTCATCATCATCAAGATCAAAGGAGGATTATTAAATCAATAAAATCAAAGATTGATAAATATAAAAATCCTAATTTTAGAAAGAGAGAAAAAAAGTTGAATACACTAATAAATAATCATCCACAGTTTAATTTTAAATTAATTAATTTGTATTCATCTCAATAAAAAAGAATATGTGATTAAAACAGAAAATAAAATTCCATAACTCATGTTTAGATCGATCATTGGTGAAGAAAAAAATTGCATCGATGTCATTGATGAGGCACACCTATATCATTGTTGTCTCTATAAAACTCTTCATTCATTCATTATTGATCCTCAATCTAAAGATCTCCTTCCAACACACTCTCCCTTGAATCCCTTTCCATCCTATCATTTACTTTTGTGTTTAATGGATAACCCTAGGGAATTCTTCAAAGATGAATTTATACAGGTGTGTCGTTATGTTTTGGAAATTAAATGATAATTAAATTAAGTAATTCATTTAATTCATTTAATTCATTTAATTCATTTAATTCATTTAATTCATTTAATTCATTTAATTCATTTAATTCATTTAATTCATTTAATTCATTTGATTCATTTGATTCATTTAATTCATTTCATTCATTTAATTCATTTAACCCTCCCATGAGTGTAGTCTATTGAATCGTCCAATGCCAAATAAACTTATGTTATGTCTATAATAAAACCCATGATTCAAATTTAATAGCGGTCTTGATTTTCCAATCTGATACACCTTACATAAGATAATACATTATTTCTAAAAAACCACACCCATGTGATATAATAATTTTAATAATGTAAATATATTAACATCGAGACTCTATGGGGCCTAGAACTCCATGTCGACTATGTGCCTAACTCTGGAAATATTGTATAAAATATTCCAGTGTCAAAACATCAATTTTGATGTCTTTATATACTATTTCTATGACATTTTTTTTATTTTAACTTCACTCGTGAATTAATCTATTTATATAGTATCATGTTACAAAAAAACATGCCATTTTTATTCATTATTAAGTCATTGAGAGATATATTTATCAACAATTGACACCCAAAATAGAAATTCTAATCAATTCAGGAATGTAAATATAATAATTATTTTTAACATGATATTAAACTTAATAAACATTAATTATTTTGATTCTTTTGATAACCAATAATTATTATATTAAATTATTATTTATGGAAGTTTATATGTAGATTTAATTTATAATTATAATCATAAGAATATTAATTTTATTTATTTCATGAGTGTTTTTTAGTTTTTTTTTAAAAAATCCATCATTGAGAATTTATTATTGGTTGTTTATTTTTATTTTTTCTAGTTAGTTCATTATTTTAGTTTAGTTAAATTTAAAATTCTGATAAAATTATAAAGATCTAAAAATTGTTTTTAAATTTATAATCAAATTTCCAGGTTCCTCATGATATTGAACTTGTAATTACTCTACATTGTACTATAATAGTTAGTATTAATTTTAGTAAATATAAATATAGAATTTTTTTCAACTTATATAATCA
The DNA here is from genome assembly GCA_963277665.1 of Viscum album. NCBI lineage: Eukaryota > Viridiplantae > Streptophyta > Magnoliopsida > Santalales > Viscaceae > Viscum > Viscum album. Next base: position 1,330,696,000 of record OY728145.1, read on the forward strand.
ATTATGTTTCATAGATAACTAATTTTTTAACAACATTGTGAGAGAATAATGAAAAAAATTAATGATTAGAAACCAAATAATTCTATCATGTAATTTTATTATCAAATTTCTTTTTTTGGATCATAGTTTTTATATATATATTTTTTTTACGTACTTGTATTGTTTGTGTTGTGATTTCTATTTATATTCACACATAATATGGATATTATGTGACACTATTTGATTATATTAACACTCAAGATAAGTCGAATTCATGGTTGTTGAAAAGTTATGGATGGCAGATAAAACAAATAAATAGATAGAATAATTTGTACTATCATGGAGATCCTAGAATTAAACAATTTCAAAATCAATAATGAAGTGACCCCTACTATCAAACATATGAAGGAGATATTAAATTTCAAAATTAACAAATCCAATAGTGGAATGATTAATTATAATGTCCCGGTTCTTCCTAAGAACTTCTTTTGTGCGTTTTGGATTTTTATGGTGTCTAAGAGGAGGATGGTGGTGGATATATACCCTAAAAATTTATATATATATATATGTATATATATATATGATATATATATATAAGTTTTTTTTCAACATGGATGAAAATTATTATTTTCATGCATAAATAAGATACGTTACTCCATGTATCCTAGAAACCTAACCCACACTAGTGCAAACAAGGTTTACCACGTTGGCGTTTATTACATCGGTTATATATAACTGACTTGCAAAGATGTAAAAATTGATTTATCATGTTGGTTATTTTATAACCAACCTGATAAATCACCGAGAATTGATTTATGACATTGGTTATAAAATAAGAGACGTACAAAATACTGCGATTTGATTTATCACATCATTTATTTTATGACTGATGTCATAAATCAATTCTTGGCGATTTATCATGTCTGTTATAAAATAAATGACATGATAAATCAAATATCGGCACATTATCACGTCAATTATAAAATAACTAATGTTATAAATGACAATTTATAACATCAGTTATATAATAACTGATGTGATAAAATATTTTCTACGTCTGTTATTAAATAACTGAAGGGATAAACATAAAAAACATGTTATCATGTCGGTTATTAAATAACCGACATGATAAAGATTTTAAATGATTTATTGGGCCTCGTATTCGGTCATTTTGTTTCCTTCGATTGGGTGACCTATGACTCGTCTCTCTCACACAAAAAACCTAGAAATGATTCTTTGAAGTCGTTCCCTCCAACCTCATTTTTCTAACATCATTCATCATCTTTATTATCACTGGATCTATCAGGTCGACTCACAACACTCAAGTAAGCCTCACACGCCGCGGTTTCATTGTTTATTTTTTGCGATGCACTAAATTTATGTTTTGAGATATTATTTTTCAATCATTTTTCTTACAGTTATGGTAAGTGTCATATTTTTATTTTATACCATGATATGTTATTTTCTGTTAAAATAAACCATGGGAGTGATATCATGCATGTTCTAAGATTATTTTTTCTACCATGTGTGTTCTATCATATGTGTGTGTTTACATCCATGTGTGTGTAACCATGAAATCATTATCGTGAAAGTTATTCCCCCTACCCCTTGGACACCCACACCCCCATGTAAATCCCCCCACCCCCTAGAACCCCGCCCCCACCCCCTGGACACCCCTTACCCCCTTGGATAGCTCATCATCCCCCTGGACAGCCCCCACCCCCTGGACACCCCTGAACCCCTTGGATAGCCCCCCACCTCCCCTGGACAGCCCCACCCCCTGGACACCTCCCACCCCCTGGACAGCCACCCACCACCCCCTGGATAGCCCCCCACCACCTTAGACACCCCCTACCCACTTGGAAGCCCCCCCCCCCCTCCCACACACACCCTCTGGACACCCTCATCCCCCCTGGACACCATCCACCCCCTGGACACCTGCCACCCCCTGAACCCCCCCCCCCTCACCACCAAGACAGCCCCACCCCCATGTACCCCCCCCCCAGACACCCCCACCCCTTGGACACCCCCACCCCCTTTACAGGTTCTGGAAGTCATGTGTACGGGTTCTGGAAGTCATGAAGAGGATGATGGGTACAGTGTTGCATGGTTTCTGGGTGAAGAGGGTACGCCGATAGATTATGGGTGAAGAATATATACCAATTGTTTCATAAACCATTGCAATATATTATATCCTAGAGAGTGTATTCTAATGGTTCATGAACCATTCATATACATATATCCCAATGGTTTCCATGAAACCATTGGAATATAGTATATGTTGGAAAACATGTACACCAACGGTTCTTGAACCGTTGGTATGTAAATATATCCCAATGGTTTCATTGAAACCATTGGAATATATTAACTTCATGCATTCTATATAGTTTTAAATTCCTCCACTTCAACTTATTTGTAGATAACAACTTCATGGGAAAGAAAGTTCTTCTTTCTAAAGGATTTCCATTCTATATTAAACTTTCCTCTCACACCCTTTGAAAAATTATTCATGGGTTTTTTGTCATCATCATATAATAATTTCATTGGATACTTTTCAATGAGATGACTAACTTTTCTGCATTGATAGAAATCGAGTAGAATCTTTCCTTTGAATGTTCCCCAATCCCTGATTACTAACACATCTATTCCCAATTGTTTTTTCAAAACTTTTTTACTTTCAATTAATGTCATTTTTCATGTAAATATAAAACTATAACATCTAATTAGATTTTCTTTTTAAATTTATTTTCATGCATATCTTTTTCAAGTAGACATATATTTGTTTTATATTTCAAAATTGTTTTTTCATTCAAATTATGATATTTTTCATATAAATATAAAATTGGCATACCTTAACAAGATGTATAATTTTGATATTTGTTATAGGTAATAATGAGTTAATGTTGGATTTTGTCACATCGAATTAGTAATGAAAAAGAGGATGGTGTTGATTCCTTTTTGGAATTTTATAAACAAAATGTTCCAAGCAACGTATTTTTTTTCCATAACTGAAATTTCTTAATATGAAGAAGTTAAAAAGTAGAGAGATCAAATATAATATGATTTCTCATGGTTTTAATCCAAGTTACAGCCCTTCAATCAGGAATGGTGAAATTGGATAGAATGTTAGATCTACTGATGATGATGATTTTCATGATGGTAACTTTGATAGAATTGAAGAAATGATTCATGATAATGTATCAAAAAAATTGAGATAGAATTGACAGTTTCACATCTATATGGTGATGCTGAAAAAAATTGTATCATGCTTGTATAGATTTTACGGTTTTTTCAGTGGTGCTAATATTGATTAACCAGAAGGAGAAACATGGGTGGAGTGACATAAGTTTTACAGAGCTGTTACAATTGTTGAATGACATTCTTCCAAAAGACAATGATCTTCCAGATTCACATTATAAGGTGATGAAAATATTATGCCTGATGGGATTTGGATAAAAGAAAATATGTGCTTGTCCAAATGACTATATAATATATAGGAAGTACTATAAATTTCTATCAGAGTGTCCTAAATACGGGACATCATGGTATATGTAGAAAGAAAAATCACAGGCTGATATAGAGATTATAGAGATCCCTACCAAGGTATTTCGGTATCTTCCTATAATTCTTCATTTGAAACGCTTATTTTCTCATTCACATACTACAAAATGGTTAAGAAGAAATGTTAATGATAGGATATGTGATGGAAAAATATGTCATCCAGCTGATTGTCCACAATGGAAGAAAATTGATGAGCAGTATCCTACATTCAAAAATGAAATTAGAAATCTCAAACTTGGGTTGTGCATAGATGGAATGAATCCATATCGAATCCTTAGTAGCACACTTAGTTCATTGAATGTTTTATTGGTAATTTACAACCTTTCTCTTGAAGTTTGTATGAAGTGAAAATATGTCATGTTGAGTATAATGGTCTCTGGTTTGAAGAAACTCAGAAATGATATAGATGTTTTCTTATCACCATTGATTGATGATTTGAAACATTTATGGGAGGATGGTATTAGGGTGTATGATTCTTATAAAATGGAATATTTTCAACTGCATGCAGTTCTTATGTTCACTATAAATAACATCCCAGCATATGGAAATTTTTCTTGATACAGTGTTAAGGGGCATAAAGCATGTTCAATTTGTGAACAACAGACTTCATATTATCAATTGCATCATGGGAGGAAAACAGTATACATGGGTCATCGAAAGTTTTTGCCTATGGATAACTCTTATAGAATATTAAAAAAGGAATTCAATAGCTCACAAGAATTTGATATTGCTCCAAAACCTTTATCCCCTAATGTGTATTTTTTGAGGGTGAAAAACCTTGATGTGACACTGGGAAATACACATAAATATGGTAATAATAGGCATATTTGGAAGAAAATGTCAATATTTTTTGAGCTACCATATTTAAGATAACATGAAGTGAAATATAATCTTGATTTCATGCACATGGAGAATAATATCTGTGATAGTTTGATTAGAATATTGTTAGATATTAAAAAAAATAGTAAAGATGGGTTGAATTCCAGATTAGAGTTATGATCAATGGGAATACATTTAGAGTTATCTTCCACTCCTAATGGAAGATGAACATTCCTTACCCTAGCTTGTCATGAATTATTCAAGAGGAAGAAAATTATCATTTTTCAGTGTCTTCATGATATCAAAGTGCCTCAAGGTTATTCTTCAAATGTAAAAAAGAATTGTCTCATTAAAGGATTTGAAGTTGATAGGTATGAAATCTCATGATTGTCAAGTCATGATGCAACAACTTCTTCCAGCTTTATTGCATGGAATATTACCCATCCGTGTCAGAAATACTATAATGAAGGTGTATTATTTTTTCAATTCAATTTTTAAGAAGGTTATTAATGTGAATGATTTGATCATTTTGGAAAAGGATGAAATTTATATACTTTTTCAATTGGAAATGTATTTTCCTCCTTTTTTTTGATATAATGGTACATTTAATGGTTCATCTGGTTCGAGAAATAAAGCTTTCTGGACCTGTATATATTCGTCGGATGTATCCTTTTGAAAGGTATATGAAAATATTGAAGGGTTTTGTTAAGAATCAATATAGACCAGAAGCCTCCATTATTCTAAAGTATATTTCTAAGGAGGTTACGGAGTTTTGTACGAGCTACATGGCTATGGCAGAGCACATAGGTCTGCCTCTATCTCACTATAAACGAGTTAATAATGAGGGAAAGGGGATTTGTTGCTTGAAAGTGAAATCATTTTTAGATGAACATATGAAGAAGGTACAATTATACATCTTGAATAACCTAGCTGATTCTCAACCATATATCAAATTAGATATTAATGAGTTGAAACAATGTCATCCAAAGAATAATGAATTGTGTATTTTGAATGATCACAAAAAAACATTTTTTCCATGGTTTAAAAATAACTTTCTTGGTAGAGCAGATGTATCAGATACATTAAGATAGTTAGTCTGTGGTCCATGTTTAAATGTGATAACATGGTCCGGGTATGACATTAATGGAAATAAATTTCATATGAAATATCAGGATAACAGCGGTTCAGTTCAAAATAGTGGTGTATTGGTGTTTGCAGAAGCAATGAATTTTTCGAGTTCTAAAGACAAAAACCCAATTTATGCATCAAGTGCATATTATGGAGTCATTGAAGAAATATGGGAGGTTGATTAATTTAAAATTAAAGTTCATGTTTTTTACTATAAATGGTTTATCAGTAACAATAGTGTCAGACATGATGAATTTGGAATGACAGTTGTTAATCTGAATAGATTGGAAGACACATAAGATTCTTTTACAATGGAAACACATGTAAAATAGATTTTCTATGTTGTTGATCAATCAGATATGAAGTGGTCTATTGTTTTACAAGGAAAAAACAATATTTTGGTGAGGATCAACTTGATGAAGATGTTTATTTATGTGAGGTCCCTACCTCCATAGAGAGAATAGAAGAAAATAATGATGAGCATGTTGAATACATGGTTTGTGCCATAAAGAACAATCATGACGAAGTAATTTGGGATAACAATCCATTTGTACATTCCTATTATTTCTGGTAACATATGTTATTTCTTATTTACATTTATTAAAATGTTAGATATTGTAATTGTTTTGTTTATTAGAATGTGTATTAAAACAAATAAGTAGAAATGTTTGTTTATTTTAATTTTTTTAGTATAGTTTATCATGTTTACCATTACGTAACTTATATATCTATTAAATTTTTTGAATGAAAATTACTTTACCATGTTTACAATGTTTACCATGCTTACCATAGTTTACCATATTTTACCTTTACATAAATTATATTTTTATTAATTTTTTTGAATGACAATTGCACTACTATGTTTACCATTTTTACCATTGTTTAACATGCTTACCATATTTACCATGTTTACTGTTAAGTAACTTAGTTTGGTTTTTCATTTTTTATTTACATTAGTATGGTAATATTTGAATTTGTATATTTGTGAACAAATTTTTACTTTTTTATTTCAAGGATAATGAAATATCAATCAGTTGATCACCCACATGATTCTGGAGATGAGCATTATGATCATGCCTCTGGAGAGGAACATTCACATGCTCCTCTTGATGTTCCCCAATCTTCCTCATGCGCTCCCATAACAATAAAGAAGAGTTCAAGAGTTGGTAAACATTTTTGCACATGTTTACCAAAATTATCACTTCCCTTAGCTAGGACCAAAGGATACTTATTGAGTTTGATGACAATGATATTCCTAGAGGTCCAAATGTAAAATATTTGAAGAGTTTTTTATCATCTCATGGTAAAAACAAAGTAAGAATTTTGTATTATTATTGTAGAAGTGTGTACAAAGCAATAATATCTCAGTTATGGGAGAATATTTTGGTAAGATATTTTTCTATTGTTTGACTAATCTTTAAATGTTTATAGTATAATATGTTTTACCTCTTCTTTATCAGATGACATTTGATATTCCTGACACTAGAGGAGTCCGGAAGAAATGTTTATCGATGGATGCTAGGAGATGGAGAGATTTTAAATCAACCGACGCATATTATTTCATTTTTGGTCATATGAAACATGACAGTCCATGTCATATATATCCTTTTATATATGAAGACACATAGAAACAATTTTTTGAAATTAGAAGAAAAGATTCATTTTTTGTAATGGAAATGTAAACTTTTATAAGTTTTGTTATATAAATGATCTTATTAATGTTTTATTAATGATTTCTTATTCTTAATTTATAGTAAAAAAAGGGAATTATATCAGGATGTCCAATCTATAAATTTATACCCCAACAGTTTATCTCGGGGAGGGTATAGTTTATTAGAAGAACAAATGATGGAGGAAAATTTACAAAAACATAGAGCTGAGTATTCATGCTCTAGAGACGTTTTCCCTCCATCCCCTCCATCTAGACATAAAAAATAAAAGAGAGCTCGGATGAGCAGAAAGGGGAAATCTCTTTCGGAATAATTGAGAAACGTAGCTGATAGGATTGAAAGATATTTATTTTATTTATTTTAGTTAAATCTATTATTTATATACTTTGAATCATTATAGAAATGTTCAATTTATTAATACATGATTATCTTGTGGAGAAGAGAACACAGGGGGTATTTATAGCTACTGGCAAGCAAGATATTTAATATGCAACATTGCGAAAGCCCAAACACCTCGGTCGTATACGAGGATACCCGACGGGGGTATCGATAAGAAAAGTGTTTCAACGTTCTTCAACTTCTTCCATTGAGGGATTTTTTCCAAAAAAATAGAATCCTTGGAGGATGAAGTTCATAATATCAATGTGACGATGGAGGAAAACATTAGAGTGTCGGTACAGTCTTTGTTGATAGACATGCAAATTCAATTTCAGACTACAGCTCCCAATCCTCCACCTCCCCCTATAAGCCCCATTATTTATCCTCCACCTTCCCCAGCAGCTCCTAATCCCCCACCTCTAGACCCCATTATTTATCCTCCACCTCAGCCTACAGACCCCATTTTTTAACCTACTCTTGCGCAAAATATTCCTACTTATTGTGAGTTATATGTTGATGATCCTCACCATCATATAGTTTCATATGGGCTGGTATATTCTATAGAATAAATAGTTCATCATCAACAGTTTGAAGGACACTGGGACACCCTGAGAGGGGAGGGGTGAAACAGGGGGTCACCTTTTTCTTTTAAACTGACAGATCTTGTTCCCACGTTGGTAGAACCTAGTTTAACCTCTATGATGGATATGAGAATAAATAAAAAATTCACATGCAAATAGATGACACATCACTTTTTACTTGGTTCACCACTAAGGGCTGTATCCAAGGAGCATACACCAACAGGTTTTCGGTCATACCAAATTCCACTATTCTTCACTCATTGTGGATTACAATGGTTTGGGAACAGTCACTCTATCCCAGGCTCACTGCCTTTACAAAAGATCAGGGATAGATCACTGCGTCCCTCGGGTCACTCCCATTGACTCCCCCTAGCTCATTTCCTTTGGTGAAGTCCCACTCAGTTTATAGACATGAAGGTCTCTTCATCATTGCTAATGAATACATCCTCTGTTGTATGTAGATGCTCTGTTGAAGTCCAACTTCCACTCGTAGACTAATCTCACTTTGTACCACTAGTATCGGGAAAACATTCAGCTTTCGTGCAGCCCCAGAAAGACTGGCATACATCAACCAAACCTGGCGTGCTTCTCCAAGATCGGCACGCAAGTTTCAAGATGGTGCGCAAGTTCACCTCTCCCACTTGCGCGACACTCACTTATTCAACTTCAAACTTTCACGACTCACATCCTTTTACGCCCAAACCAATTTTGGCGCACAATAATGATCTGTCGCACTTCTTTAAATCCTGGTGTGCAAGTGTCACCAAACCACCTATGTGACACCTCCTTCACCAACTCCAAACTTGGGTGACTCAAACCCTTTCTCTCCCAAAACACCTTGGACGTGCAGCAAACAACTGTCGCACAAATTCAACTTGCGAGACCCACCACCCCTTGCACGACCACAACACCTACATGACGGGAGCTATGATTTTCTCTAAGTCTGAACTTCATACAAAATGAGGAGGGTTCGACCTCTATTTATCGGCATTTGGACACCCTGTGCGATGGCGTGCAAGTCTCACCTCAGCACGCAACTTTCAGCGCACAATTCTCTATCGCTCTAGTCACTTGCACGACCAACCCCAAAACTTGGGTGCCCCTTCTTCCTTTTACATATTTTGATGATCTGATCATGAAAAACAGAGGGCGCGCAAGATTCCAAGCCTCCAAGTCTTCGGCGCGCAAGTTCCTTTTCCAAAAACACTTTTCTTCATTTGTCAATTTTGAGGTCTAGAAATTTGGCAAACACTGGAAAATGATTCCACCTTCAACACTATTATCTTCTTTTTTTGTATGATCACTTTACTAGCACACATTCTGAACTTCCTCTGAGGATTGACAAAAAACACAAACCATACTCCAATTCATGCATAGAACGACCATGGTTCCAACAATCTCCCCCTTTGGGTTTTTTTGCAATCAGTAAATAAATTCAATAGAGAACCAGCCATAGGAAAAACATAAATGCAAGAATCAACTCAGCCAACACTCTAAGTCTACGTGAGCAATGCTCAGTGTAGAAAACAAGAGAGAAAGATTGAATTGGGTTCCCATGTTTTGGAATTCTCAATGATGCCCAAGGAATTCTCTTACTGTGTCACAGAAGCATTACATGTCCAATGTATTCCTTCCCATCCTATCATCGACACTGTATTCTCAACGTGTCACAAAAGCATTACATGCCTGAATTTACTCCTTTATTCCCCATTGACAATATATTCAATGACTGGTAATTGTTCATTTTTCAGCTCAAACCACACTTCCCCTAGATAGTATATCCCCCAAAAACCTGAATCGCATCCATAAAAATATTAAAAACAATTAACATAACTGGGGATAGGGGTATTGTGTAACCTCCTTATACACTGGAAGGTGGATGAACACCGAGGTTCAACTGATGCTTCTCAAACACAGCCAATGACAGTGGATTGGTTAGGATATCAGCCACTTTCTCATCAGTACCCACATGATCCATTCTAATCATGCCTTGTTCAACTTTCTCTTTGATAAAGTGATACATGATTTCAATATGTTTTGTACGAGAATGATGAACCGGATTCTTCGTAAGATCAATTGCGCTTTTGTTATCACAGTAAATCATCATTGGTTGCTTCACCTCATCACTAATATCTGTTAATTGTTGCTTCATCCATATTAGTTGAGTGCATTATTTTGTGGCGGATATATACTTAGCTTCAGCAGTACTAAGATAAGTACTTTCTTATTTCTTGCTCAACCAGCCAACACATTTATTCCCAATATAGAATGCTCCACCACGGGAGTACTTTCTATCCACTACATCGCCAGCCCAATCAACATCAAAAAATGATGATAATTCGTTATCCCTTCTTGTACAAAAGTATAAGCCACAATTTTGAGTACCTTGAATATACCTCATTATTCTTTTTACTGCTGCCATATGTTCGTCCTTTGGATTACTCTGAAAGCGGTCCACTAGACATGTTTCAATGAAAATATCTGGTTGTATCGTTGTCAGGTATAGTAGGATCCCAATTATCCTCATGTACATGGTGGGGTCTACAAATGTCCCATCCTCATGCTTTCCAAGTTTGGTTCCAACTACAATTGGAGTTGACATTGGTTTGGAGTCTTGCATGTTAAACTTCTTCAGTAGCTCTCTTGCAAACTATTCCTGAGAAATGAAATTGTAATCCTTACTTTGAATCACCTTCATCCCCAAGAAATATGTGACCTCCCCAATCATAGACATTTCAAATTATAATTTAATGTGATTAGAAAACTCATCCACTGATTTCTGCCTACTACCACCAAATATAATGTCATCAACGTAGACTAGAACCATGAACTGATCTTTTGGGGAATTCGTCACATATAGATTATGATCAACTCCTCCTATTTTGAATTCCAGCTTCTTAAGATACGATTCCAGTCAGAAATACCATGCTCATGGTGCCTACTTTAAACCATATAGAGCATTCTTCAGTTTGCAAACCTTTATTTCATTAGTACCAAGAACAAAACCCACTGGTTGTTTAATGTAGAGTTCTTCTTCGATTACACCATTCAAGAATGTTGTATTGACATCAATTTTATATAATTTATTTCCTCTTTGGAGTTCCATGGAAAGGAAAAGCCTGATTGACTAAAGTCTAGCCACTGGAGCAAATGCTTCTTCAACATCAACGCCTTCAATTTGGGAGTATCCTTTACATACCAGTCGTGCCTTGTTTCAAATAACACTTCCATTCTCATAAAACATGTTCTTAAAGATCCATTTTGTACCAATAACATTGTGACCTTTGGGTCTCTGGATAATATCTCATGTCTGATTCTTTTCAATATGATCTAACTCTTCATTCATGGCTTTTACCCATGATTCATCATTTGTAGCTTCTTCAAATGAGTATGGATCTACAACTGACAGAAATGCATATTTTGTGTTATTTTTCAACCTCATTGTTTGAGTGGGTGCAATCTTGTACCAAATTATGTTAGCTGGATCAATCTCAGCTCTATGATTTCTCCTGTGCGGTTCAGTTGAATTCTCTCCAGCCATAGTTTCTTCTTCAGATTCTTCTTCTAAGTCAACATCATGATGTGACTGCTAAGTGTTTTGTATATCTTCTTCTACATCTATATTTGTATTTTCTCCATGTTCAATTTCTTCTTCACTTTCTATCACATTAGCATATGACGTCCTTGAAGCATTTGTGGTTTTCTATTCAATTATCTTAACATCACTACTTTCCATAATCCTTCCTAATCACTTGTTGAACCACTTATAGTCTTTTCTGTTCATTGAGTATCCAAGGAAAATTCCTTCATCTGCATTGTCACCATACTTCCCTTGATTTACATCTTTGTTTCTGACATAGAATTTTCTTCCAAAAATACTAAAGTATTTCAAAGAGGGCTTCCTTCTATGCCACAATTGATATGGTGTCTTAGTCTCACCCATATAAAGTCCTGTTCAATTTTGAATATACACTGTAGCTTTAACTGCCTCTTTCCATAAGTTTTGTGGACTACGACTCTCAATCAGCATAGTTCATTCCATGTTGTTCACCTGTTCATTCCTACATTAAACAACTTCATTTTGTTGTAGAGTTCTCACAGTAGCTACCTCATGTTGTATCCCATGATTCTGCAGGTAATTTTTAAATTCAATGGATGTTTATTCCCCACTATTGTCAGATCACAGCAATTTGATTGTTTGTCCAATATCATTCTCGGAAATTCATCAATATGTTTTCATCCAGTCAAGAACTTGTCATTTCCTGTGAATGACCATTACACATGCCATTCTACTATAATCATCTATGAAAAGGACAAAGTACCCTTCTCCATGAGTTCTGGAAACATTAATTGGCCCACATAAATCTGTATGAATTAGATCAAGAAGATGAGATTCCCTTTTCTTCGTTGGCATATATGAACTGCAGACCAGCTTCCCACAAATGCAAGCATCACAAGACTTTTTACGTTCAAGATTCAGGTTGGGAATGTCCATGAAAATCCTCAATTTAGATATTTTCTCCATGTCTTGTTGATTGATGTGTCCCAGTCTCTGATGCCACAAATTATTTTCTTCTTCAACAGTCATGTAAAAAACATTTTCTTTACTATCAACCTGATACAAGTTGCCTTCTGTTCTGCATACCTTCATAAGTGAATTTCATGTCTCTCCCTTGATAGTTCATTATTTCTGATTAAAAGTAACTATAAGTCTCGAGTCACAGCGTTGACTCACGCTGAGTAGATTATGACGTAGGCCATATACATAAAGGACTTCAGTCTTCTTTTTAGATAATTTAGTACTTCCACTACCTTTGATTTTTAGAGCTCCATCATTACCAAATCGCATTGTACCATAAACCTTCCTTTTGATATCTGTTAATAGGCCAGCATTACCTGTCATATGAGATGAACAACCGCTATACATAATCTAGGTACTGTTGCTTTTTGTAGCTTTGAGGGCCACCTCTGCAAGGTTGGATTTCTCAATTTTCTTACTTTCTTTCCAAGAGACATTAGATTGAGTATAGAGCACTGATGGACTTTCAATTATCTCATCTGTGTACATTGGTTCTTCATAGTCAAAGTCTTCTTCGATAGGAGAAAACCTATTTGTAAGAGCTAAACTATCTTGTTGACGAGATTTGACATGTCTCTGAGAGTTGTATGAATATCTCCTATCAAATATCTGCTTGCAATACATAGCTTTATGGCCAAAGTTAGAACAATGAAAAAGTATCCATAGAAACTATTTCTTCTATAAGATGGAGGATATGATTTCAGTCTCCTTTGTTGATGTCCTAGATCTTCCCCATTCAAGTAGCTCCTTGCCTCTTCATAATATGACAAGGTATGTCCCAGATAGCCATAGAACTGACACTTCATGAGAGTAAATGTCTTATCACTTCTACTTATCCTCATTCCTACTTCGGTGGGAAAATACTTTGAGGGTGCCTTTTTCAAGGAGGCTTAAGGATAATCTTATTTTCTTCTTTCAGATTGAAATGGGGGTTTCTGTTTCAGTACTTCAGATGACTTTTCCACATCACCCACTTTCAGCTTGCCTTTATTTTGGTTGACTTTATTTGCTGCATATGACGACTCTGCCTCACAACCAATTCCACTACTTCCCATACAGGCAGGTCTCTGATCATTTAAAATATTTTAAACTCCATTAGAGCCACATTTTTCTCTCTCCAATAGCTCAGCATCAGAGAGACTTCTAAACTGTATTTTCTTCCTCGATTCTTTTGAAATAGAATCCTTTTCAAGTTTACTCCTAATAGTAACAACTTCCTCCTCAAGACACTCAGCAGTCTTGGAATTTTCCTCTATTCTGGAGGTGAGGTCATTGATGACCTTTTCCTACTCTTCAATTCTCAGCTTCATATCCACTACATCATCATTTCCTTCAAATATTTTAGACTGTACTTTCACCAATTCTTCCAGTCGTACAATTTCAGCTTCAAGTTGATCAACATAATCATTTGATTCTTCTATAATTGATTTCCACTTATTGAAACTCTTACATTTAATCTTAAGCTTACTAACACTATCCTTAAGTTTCAACTCGGGATCTGAACTAGTTTTCAACTGATTTTCTCCACCAGTATCTTCAAATTTTTAAATAGTGGCCATCATGGAAGCATGGTTTCCAGTTTTAAATTCAGGTTCTTCTTCATCACAGAATTCATTATCATCTTCTTCCTCTTCACAGAAAACACTCTTCTTTGGTAATTTATTTCTTGATTTGAAGTCTCCCCTTTTGAAAAACCTTTTCTGAGGATTCTCAATGTTTTCAAAATCACTATTCTCATCATCGATCTTTCTTGAACGCTGAGAGGAAATGTGACCAACTTTTCCACAACGAAAGCAAGCTAGAGGTAACATCCCTTTGAATTTCCCTTTTCCCTTCTGGAACTTCTTTGCAATGAGAGAAATAATTTCTTTTTCCTAGTCATCTTTACCACTACTATATTTTGAGATTTTCAGTTTCTAAATTGCTTTGAATGCCATTTCCTTGCTCACTTGATTCGTAGCATCTTCTGGTTTGACCCTTATTTCATATGCCACCAGGCTGCTCAGCAGATCATCCAAAGAAAGTTTGGAAAGATCTCTTTCCTCAAGGGCCCAAACCTTTTCATTGTAAAGGGGTGGAAGTATTCTTAAAATTTTCTTCACAATGTCTACGTCTTTTATTTCTTCACCTAGACCCCGAATTTCTCCAACCACTTCAGTAATTCAATTGAAGAAGGAATCTGCATTCTCATCAGGATGCATCTTCGGATCATCGAACTTATTGTGCAGGACTTTTAGTTTCCCCCCTTCACTTTGTTATCTCCTTCATAAATATTTTCAAGTTTATCCCACATATACTTTGATGAGGTTCAAATCATCACTTTTAGATAGATCCGATCCGAAAGTGCTCAGTGGGAGCATTCTGTGCTTTAGCATCTGCATCAAGAATTTTCATATCTACATCAGTCATAGCTAGTCCTATTGGATCAGTAACATGTATACCTTGAATAGTGGAAAATAGAACATCCATTCCAAGGGATCTTATAAGAGATCTCATTCTTTTCTTCCAAATCTGAAAATTACTTCCATCAAAGAGGGGAACTCCCCTAACACTGGATTAATTTTCCATGGCGGTAAAAAACAGATCAAACACTAGTAACCTCGCTCTGATACCACTTGAAGGTCCCCAAGACACCCTGAGAGGGGAGGGGTGAATCAGGGTGTTAAATTTTTCTTTTAAACTGACGGATCTTGTTCCCACGTTGTTAGAAACTAGTTTAACTTGTATGATGGATATGAGAATAAATAAAACATTCATAAGCAAAGATATGGAACAACACTTTTTACTTGGTTCACCACTAAGAGCTACATCCAAGGAGCATACACTGACAGGTTGTTGGTCATACCAAATTCCTCTATTCTTCACTCATTGTGGATTACAAAGGTTTGGGAATAGTCACTCTATCTCAGGCTCACTGCCTTTACAAAAGTTCTGGGATAGCTCACTGGGTCCCTCAGGTCAGTCCCATTTACTCCCCCTATATCACTGCCTTTGGTGAAGTCCCACTCATTTTATAGACATGAAGGTCTCTTCATCATCACTAATGAATACGTCATCTATTGTATGTAGTTGCTCTATTGAAGTCCAACTTCCACCCGTAGACTAATCTCACTTTGCACCGACGGTATCGGGAAAACATTCAGATTTTGCGTAGCCCCAGAAAGACTGGAATACATCAACCACACCTGGCGCGCTTCTCCAAGCCCAGCATTCAAGTTTCAAGACAACGTGCAGGTTCACCTCTCCCACTTTCACGACACTCACTTCTTCAACTTCAAACTTGCGCGACTCACATCCTTTTACGCCCAAACCGATTTTGGCTTGCAACAATGATATGTCATGATTCTTCGAATCCTATCTTGAAAGTGTCACCAAACCACCTATACGACACCTCCTTCACCAACTCCAAACTTGGATGACTCAACCCCTTTCTTTCCCAAAACACCTTGGACGCACAGCAAACAACTGTCGCGCAACTTCAACTTGCGTGACCCACCACCACTTGCGCGACCACAACACCTGCATGATGGGAGCTCTGATTTTCTCTACGTATGAACTTTGTACTAAATAAAGAGGGGTCAACCTCTATTTATATGCATTTGTACACCCTGCACAACAGCGTTCAAGTCTCACCTCGGTGCGCAACTTTCAGCGTGCAAGTCTCTACCGCACTAGTCACTTGCGCAACTAACCCCAAAACATGGGCGCCCCTTCTTCCTTTGCCATATTTTGATGATATGATCTTGAAAAACATATGGAATGCTAGTTTAAAAGCCTCCAAGTATTCGGCGCACAAGTCCATTTTCCAAAAACACTTTTCTTCATTTTTCAATTTTGAGGTTCAGAAACCTGGCAAACACTGGAAAATGATGCCACCTTCAATATTGTTATCTTCCTGTTTTGTATGATCACTTTGCTGGAACAAATTTTGAAGATACTATGAGGATTGACAACAAACACAAACCATACTCCAATTCATGCATAGAACGACCATGGTTCCAACATAGTTAGAGGCAAAGAATAATAGGTTCACTGTACATGATATTATAGATAGATCAGTTTGAGTACCATTACCTATAGATGAGGTGACGAATGTTGGACATAGTATCAGTCACTTTTTAGTTTGTCCATATAGACTTCTGCGACTCATTACCATAGAGGTATGTATGTTATATCTTTTATTTTATTTTTTATTAAAAAAATTAACATTTGAAAACTAATATATTTTTCTATTTATTTATAGGAATACTAAAATGGTAATGAAATGATGTATAGACAACGACAAAGAAAAATGGGTATGATATCAGATTTAGATTCTAGTAGTCTTGAAAGATTTTCAGGATATTCAAATTTTTTCACGGATCATTATTTGTTTCCAATAGAAGCTCATGTTTGTGGTCATGCAATAAAAGTGGGGATTTTGAAAAATTATATCATGGAGCTTGTTACTCCAGATAAGTTGGGCATCAACGAGGTGCATATTTTTTCTATGTAATTCTTAACAACATTTGTTGTGTTATATTTATTAAAAATGTATACTTGTGTCTGTTTTGTATTAGGTATCTTTATCCCATGTGTGAGAAGAATTAGCAGACAGATGTATATGGATTCATGTACCCACATTTGATTTCCCCTAAAGCACATGCATTGGATGAGGAAAAAAGAACAATTTATATTATTGAAAGATTTGAATAGAATATAATCACACCGTGTTAGATGATGCCTTTTTGTGAGCGGTATGAAACATATATCTAGAAAATTGTTCATTATCTTTTAACATAAAAACCCAATAACCTTAATTTTTCTTTTATATTAGTGATCATTGGATGTTAGGTGTTTTTTTTTTCAAGGGATAAAAAACGTTATTATATATGATCTATCCATGGTGATGTGCAGGGAAGTTTTAAGAATGTGTTGGAAAAGTACGTTTCAATTTCTTAATAGTTTTTTATATTATAATGAATTTAAAATTTATCCCATTCATATTATTTTCTAACAGGGGAAGGGCCTACTTTCAAAAAAAACACAAAGAAAAAGAGTTCCAAGATCAAATATGTAAAAGTAAAGGTAAATATCCATTTATAATTTGTACTTTTTGATATCTTACATAAATAGGATATTTTGAATTAACAGTCATTTAAACAGAATTTTCGTGAATGACAAGGCATCATCTAATGAAAATATTATATGTTAAGATTTATTTATAAAATAATTACAACTGGAATAGTTTTGAAGTTTGACCTGGTAAGATTTCCTTATAAAAATTGCCATAATATTTCATTTGATTTATTCATTATACATATGAACTACTTTCCTTTTAATTTGATGCTATTTGATGACCCTCAACCCTATAGTTCTCAAGATCTCAAACACTTACATGTAGAATGGTAAAATTATTTTACAGGTTTGAGTGGATTTTAATTTGTTTATAGTGTACAATGTAATTTTGAATATTGTAATTTTAAATGTGTATTTGGTAGTTGTTTGGATGGATTCGGGTTTCTTTAGTTGAAATTGTATATTTTGAATCTTATATATTTTAATGTTTAATTTTTCTCTATTTATTCTTATTTTGGTCTAATTATAATGTTTTTCTAGTATGGATTCTGGTCTGGTTTTTGTCTGATTTTGGTCTGGTTTCTACTTGTTTCATACTTTGGAAGATCATAGTAATGGTTTCATGGGGGGTGGGGGTGTCTAGTGGGTGGGGGGATGTCCAAGGGGGTAGGGGTGTCCAAGGGGTGGGGCTGTCCAGGGGTGGGGGCATCCATGGGGGTGGGGGTATCCAGGGGTGGGGGCTATCCAGGGTTGGTGGGGGTTGTCCAAGGGGGTATGGGGTGTACAGGGGGTGTCCATAGTGGTGTGGTGGGGCATTACAGGGGTGGGGGCTATCCATGGCGGTGGGGTTGTCCATGGTGGTGGGGGTATCCAGGGGGTGGGTGATCTTTCCAGGGGTAGGAGGTGTCCAGGGGGTGGGGGCTATTTAAGGGGGGCGGGGGTGTCCAGGGGGTGGGGTGTTGTCCAGGGGTGGGGTTTTTTAGGGGGCGGGGGCAGTCTAAGGGGGAAGGGGTAGTCCAGGGGGAGGGTATCCAAGGGGGTAGGGGTGGGAGGGTGGGGTGGGGTGGTGTCTAGGGGGTGGGGCTATCCAAGGGGTGGGGGTTGTCCAAGGGTGTGCGGTGTCTAGGGGATGGGGTGTGTCTAGGGGGTGTGGGTGTCCAGGGGGTGGGGGCTATCTAGTGGGGTGGGGGCTATCCATGGGGCTAGGGGATTTCCAAGGGGTTTTATGTTTTTTTAGTTGACATTGTAAGTTTTGAATTCTATGTTTGTGAATGTTTAATTTTTCTTTGGTTCTTATTGTTTTGGTCTAGTTCTGATGTTTTTATTGAATGGATTCTGGTATGGTTTTGGTTGGTTTTGGTCTGTTTTCTGCTTGTTTCAGGTATTCTTTGGTAGAGCATAGTAATTGTTGCACAGTTTCATTAAAAAAAATTACATATTTTATTTTATAACTGACGTAATAAATGTTTGGGAATGGTTTTTTATGTCAGTTATTTAATAAATGACATAGTATATTTGTTTTCACATCATTTATTGTTTAACAGACGTGAAAAAACACTTTGTAGACTAGTTTTTTATGTCACTTATAAAAATAAATGACTTAAAAATATAGTTTTTCATGTAGATTTTTAATAACTGACGTGAAAATATATTCGGAGGTTTAGTTTATTAGATCTATTATGTAATAACTGATGTAATAAACTATATACCATGTTAGTTATTTAAAAATTGACGTAATAAATCACGACCCTGAAGTTTTTTTAAAATTATTTATTTACGAACCGATGTGAAAAACTCTTCGTATTTATGTTTTTTATGTTGGTTTTAAAATAATCAACATAAAAACAATATTTATAATGTCTCCTTTAATAACTTCAACTAAAAACCAACGTAAAAAATAAAAAATAACCGACGTAAAAAACATTTTCTATGCTTGTTCTATCTTCCATCTAAGCTATAATTTATCAATATATTTCATGAGATAGAATGATTAAGAGGAGTTCCATTCGTGATATTAATGTATAAACTAGTCTTGGAATTTCTTCATGCATTATAAATGCGTGAGTAAATAAAATTTCATTAAGGATAATTCTCATTGGATATATAAATCCATAGTCATGTGATGGCAGTGTGTGAGAGTGTGTAATTCCTTATACTTGGAAAAGTTTCCATATTCCTAAAAGTTATTGTCTTATTTAATATTTTTATTGTGAGGTGAAAGAATATCATGAGTGAACAAGGATCCCTCCCATACAAATAGATATTTAGTCTACCCTGGGATAACTCCATAGGTGGGAAGATTTTATTTTCCATTTTTGATCCTCATTAAACTCATAAAAATATGATACACATATTTTAGTATCTTATTTAGTTAATAGTATATGGGTTTTCAATGTTCTTCATTTCTGGATATATATGCAGTTTTTATATATTTTTCATAGATATCCTCGAGTAAGGGATTTTGATTGCTTCTTCTTCATTAAATAATTATTAGTTAAATCAATCAAATACCTTTTGGTGATACTAAATAAATATCATGGGTTAGATTTAATAAATCCTTAATAATATAAATAAAAAATGAAAATAGATTATTGTTTTGTGTTTTTGAGAATTTTGGATAATCAATTCATTACCTTTACATAATTATGCAATATAAAGGTAACTAAGGTGTTACCTTTATATAGTTGGTCTATATAAGGGTAACCAGAGTGTTACCTTTACATATCCATGCTATATAAAGGTAATCAAGAATTTACCTTGATGTGGTGGTGTTGCATAAAGGCAACCACTGAGTTACCTTCACCTAGGTAACCCCTCCTGTGTAAAGGAAAACAGAAACATTCAAAATTTTATATTTTTCTCAGTTTACTTATAATTTATAAATTGTCTATAAAATATTATAAATTTTATTTTTTGGGGATATATATATTAATTAATAAAGGGTTAATTAATTAATTAATTACAAAGGGTTTAAAATTAATTAATAGATGTTTATGAAAAATTTAAATATTCATTATATATTGAATATTAATACTTAGAATACCTTTTAATAAATTATATGACATGTGTTATGATATAGAAAAAATACTTATTTAGAAATCATAATCATGATTTATAAAGTATTTATAAATTTCATAAATAACGACAAAATATAAATTGTTTATATTTTATTTATAAATTATTCATAATTAATCAATTTGAGTTATTCAAATTAAAGGGCCAAGTTTTTCATATTATTTTATATACATCAAAATTTTTTATGATGATTAACTTAATCATGGTTTAAATAATTCTAATTATTTTTTATTTAGATTATGTAAAAATATTACATAATATAAATTGGATTATAAATTTTTAATAATTTTTAAAATATCATATATTTAAAATAAAAATTTCATATAATGAAGGATTTTAAAGGGATCATATTTAACTAAATCTAAATTGTTCGGATTCAAAATTATGTAATATTTATAATATAAAGTTAAAATTATGAAATATTTATAATTATATTTTTCTTATGAATTGTTCATAAATTGTTATCACATTTTCCCGTGTTTTAATTTTTTATTTAGTTAAAATTTATTCTAGATTTTATTAATAGATAAAAATGATTAATGGTTTATTCACTAGTTTAAATAATAAACTATTTCTAGGATTTAGAGACAAGTATTACATGAAAGTTAAGATAATGAATTTATTTATCCATCCACTTAGATCTCAGTTTTTAATAGTTATTATCTTGAATTTAGTTTTTGGAAATAGTTTGTGCAAATTAGGTGTTAGAGATGTCATAAATTGAATTCTCTCTTAAGTTAAGTCACTCATGGGATAGGGACTTTAGATTAGTCTATATATCATCTTGAAGGCTTATTACTTGTCTAGAAAGGTGAATGGGGTTAGATATTTATCATTCTAGGCTTACTCGTATGGGTATTATCAATCTCATGTAAATCTATACCTTAACAGTAAAATTCTTTGTACCTTATAAATATTATGCATTTGGAAATGTACAAGTATAATTTCATTCTGATTTTGGGTGAGAAACACAAATTGTGGGTTGTGTAAATATTTGTACATTAATATGAATTGAACATATTTATTTAGTAGAGGGAGTAAGATACAAAACAAGATCACTAGAAGAATTCATACATACAGGAATAAACATGAGATAATATAGTAAGATTAAATCCTATTAATATACTATGTGTTGGATTCCTTTCATAGAGGATTTAATTAAGACCTCAATAATTCAACTGGGTAGGTTTTTCAAAAGAAAAGTGTCCCTAGATTATCTAGTTTAAGGAAAGTAAGTAATATATTAAATTCGATCATCCTCAGGTAGGTTATTTCAAAGAAGGGTGCCTCTGGATTCCCTTTTTTTATTTTATCTTTATTTTTTCTTGGGGTTACATATACTTAAGAAACACTTGGTAAATATACCATATGAATAGATTTGGTTTTATCCTTGTTGTGGATTGTAAAAATATATTTCTTCTCAATTATTCAAGATCCATATATGATGTGATTGGGATGATTCCCAAACTAAATTTCTTGGTTCTGAAAATAATACCAAATTAGACTCATTGATTTGTAAACTGCAGATCTGTAACATTAATTTATGTGATATATTTACAAAAGGGGTCATAATTTTAGTGGGGTACCATTTATTAAAATTCCTTATTAAATATTTTAAAAACATGATACTCGTATGATAAAATATTCTATTTTAGATAAATATAATCATCATCAATATTGACCTTAAGATAAATCACTAAAAATGGGAAATGAAACCGTAGTTATTTCCTCTAATGGTGCCAGAATTTGAGAATAGTTCTCAAAAAATAATGAAAGCTCTATTTTTTTTAATAACCTATTCCTAAGAAACCAATAGGTGAATCTGTTAAATAAAAGGATTTATATCACTGTGATAATCATCTAAAAGATTCATAGGAAGTCTCCATACTCATGATTGTTACCATGGAGATGAAGTTTCAAAAACAACTTGAGACCTTAGTTTTCTATCAAATATATATAACCTTAATAGGCCATATCAAGAACATGATAAGAATAAAAATTATAAAATGTATAAATCTCTTTTTGGTTCAAGATAAGGGTGTGAACCTTTTTCCCCACTCATGTACTAAATATGATTGGTTATGTCAATGAATTATAGTGGCTAGGTTCACCTCTTAAAATTTAATTTTCCATTGATTTCATTCAGCAATAACTATCAGAAAGGTTCTTGTATTTTTTTAATTATAATATGAATAAACTATGAAAACTTTTACTATAAATCCTTGATATATTTAGGATTACTATGGAATATATTTGTGATCCAAGAACAAGTACCATGATGATAATACAAAAGGATAAAAGAAAATGTTTTAGCCAAAATGGGAAGAAAATAGTTCATGGAGAGTCCATGCCACCAATTAAGCCAAAGAAAATGAAAGAGGGAAAATGCTTCTATTAAGGAAAAACTAAACACTAGATAAAAAAATGTATTGATTACCTGAAAGGTTAAATGGAGTCATATGGAGTATCTAATTGAGGTATAAATTATATATAATTCTACTTTGAATGGTATGTGATACCAATTATATATTTTAAAATTGTTTTAAATATATAAGAAATTAAAATCATAAGTAAAAGAAAGAAATGAATGATTGAGCTTGAAGTATAGTGATGAAACAAAGTTATTGTTTCATTGATAACTTATATGCTTATATATTAGATGAACTTATTATTAGATTTTTATTATCTATTTTTTTATTTTGAGAATATCATGTAAACAATTCTTGTTTGAATGAACTGACTTAGGTGTTTCTGACACACATAGTTATATTTTTTAATTCTGTAACATTCTTTAAGGGAGACTAAAAATGGATTTTCCTGATTAAGGAATTCAATCAATTTTTATCCATGTAAATGTTTCAAAAATATGAATGAGATCAAGAATATATTACCCGATATTATCTAAGTGTTTAGAATAGATTAATTGGGCATATGGTGTATGGGTTTTAGTAATAATAATCAATACCAAAAGATAAAAGTTCAAATCAAAAGAAGAAAAGTTATTTGTAATTGTATAACCATGTTTCTTCAAGTAAACTATTGGGTCACAAAAATATAGAGATTTCATAATGAGGTATAATAATTTAATATGAAGGGATTATCTAGAATACCTAAAGGAGTTTAAGAAACTTCATGTAAAATCCAATTCTGAGAGTGATGTTTTAGAAATTAATTATTTTATTTTTAAATTAATGTGATACCAATCATATATTTTATAAAGTGTTTTAAATATTTAAGTGTTAAAATCAAATGAATAATTGGATGATTTCATAGTTTATATTCACATGATGAAGTAAAAAAATGCTTTAAAATTTTTGGAATATAAACGAATTAATAAAGCTCAAAATGATCTAAGTAAAGGACGTGTATCCTCATTTCATTTCTCTTTTGTATTAAGTAGAATTTTTAACAAATATTTTTAATGAAAAATATGTGATTATTAATGGGAAGACAAGGTTTATTATTCATTATATTTTATAACATCTCTTGGAGAGAATATAATGTTAAAAAATGTTTTATCTAGGGTAAAATATTTATCTAAGTTTTTGTTAATATATGGGGGATAATTTTCCCACAACCCATCATTAACATGATTTAATAATGTCATATTTTTAGTGGAAAATTATCAAAACATGTATATTACAATATATGATCTGGAAACAATAGTTTATTTTTTAAATTTTTCTATTGAAATTAAATAATTGTAATTTATTAATACAGAATGGTTTGTATACCTTAACAAGAAATTATGAAAATAATATAATGTTTAAGAGGGAAGTTGGAGTTTGATTGTACTTTTATAGGTTCTAAGATAAACAAATAAGGGATTATACCACTCTAAGGTAAAGTTATTTTCTTTCAATATCCTAAAATGTTTAGGATGTGTAACTATAAAGAAAAATGTAAATAGTTTCATCTAGTTTCCGTGAGAAAGTATACAACACATTTTCATAAAGTATTATATAATCAAAGGATATTTTCATTTTTCACATTATATACAAAAATTTATTTTAATACATGATGGTAAAAAATGTAAATAATTAAATTTAGTTACCATTATAGGTGAATATAACTATTTACCGAACAATTTTACCAAAAAAATTAAAAAATGGAATTAATCTTATCATCCTAAAAGAGTTTACGGTATATAAGTAAAGGGGAATTTAAATAGTTACATTGTTTACTATAAGATAGTAAAATTCACTTTATACTAAAATAGTTTAGGATAAACTTGTAAAAAATAATGTAATTTTTCACATTAATTTAATAAAAAAATTGATGGAACGGTTTCTAAGGATGATGATGAAGAACATAAAAAATAGTTCTAAAAGGACAAAAAAAGTTAACATTTTAGCATTTGATATTGTGAAGTTAAGATAATTGAATATGTTAAAATAGTTGTGTATTCAGGAATATGATTCTTAAATCTAACCATTGTTCATACAAGATTACTTCATAGATGTTTCTCGCTAAAAATTTAGTGGTAGGATTTTATCTGATGGTCATATAAATATGTGACCATAATTACATATGATGTAATGAGTCAAAAATCCCCTTAAAGTGTAGTATATGTACTAATGATCTAGAATATTATTAAATATCATATGACAAACTGGTTCTTAGGATGGGTTTTTTTAATATTCTTAAAATGATTTAAGAATATTATGTATCATAATATATGTAAAATATAATCCAGAATTTATCATTCTTTCACATTTTCTGCATAAATGTATATATAGATTTACATTTCATGATGTGTAATGAAAATTTTCCTCTCAAATTATGACTTTAATTTAACCATATTTTATGTTCATCATAGACTATTATAGTTTATGTGGAAATTTTAAGGCTAGTGTGAGTAGGATTTCTATATAGAGATAAACAATATGTTGACGAGTTAAAAAAAATTGGGTCATATATGACCTACTAAGTATACCACATTTATTGTTATATAGATGTATTTGGTATACTAGGGATTCATGGATTATATTTAAGTCCTCATACATGATGTTGAAAAGATATCTAGCATGGTAACCTTCATACATTGATACACTACTTATGAATGTCTATATGTTGACTTAACTAATCAGGGGTTTTTGGGAATTTTTTTGAACATGTTTTCACTTGGATATTAACTAAGATAATATTTTTCCTCTCATATGAAGAGTGTGATATATGGGCCCTCAATGGGGATAGATTGTGGATTGTTTGGCCATATATAGAAAGTAAATATGATTTTCATATATATTCAAATGAGTGGAATGTTATTTGGACATCTACATTGATGAATTACATGTAATCTATTCATTTATCATGTTAGTTTATAATCTGATATTTAATAATAGATGAGTATCTTATACGGAATTTACATACTTCATTACTCATGGTCACTAGATTTATTGGACAAAAGTAAAATATGATAATTCATATTTTTATATAATGTATACTAAGGGACATAGGTATAGAGATACATATGTTTGATGGAGATCATTCTATATCCCTTTATAGATTGAGTATATTTTCTAGAGTCTACTCTTTTCTTATATACTTGAACCCAGAAATTCATATTTATTTTCAATTCTATTAGGGCCCATGGGGTCACACTTTTTGGTTGACAGAATGTAGATTGAGTTAGACTCAAAAACCTACTCTAAAAGTGTTTTAGAGTTAATCTAAAAGTTTTTTGGATGGTTAATCACAAGATATTACATATTATGTGACACAAGGTAATGTTAATGATATATTTAAAAAAATTGCGGATGATATCCAAAAGGAGTTCTAGATTTGATTTCATAAGCTATTATATGTGATACAATATATGGTGACATGGCACAATATCTTTATGCTTTATTGAAAGGGGAATATTTATGGATTTATTTCCTAAATTATTATATATATATATATATAAGATATATATAATTTTTATTTCTAATTTCATTCAAATTTTAACTTTTATAAATAAATAATATATCTTATTCGATGCATCCTAGACACCGAGAACATCTTCTACTTAAGTTATCATTTATCAATCCATTTTATAAGATGAAATATTCAAGATGAGTTCCATTAATTTAATTAAATAATGAAATGTTCATGGAATTTACTCATTCATTACAAGAACATGATTAAATTCAATATCATCAAGAAGCATCATCATAGTCTATAGAAAACCATTTACATGCGATGAAAGAATGTGTGTGTGTGATTTTGTACACATGAACAAACAACTGTATAAAAATAGGCTCTTTTCGTCTTCAATATTTTCACTATGAGGTGATAGAACACCGTGAGTGAATAAGGATCACTCTCATATGATGAGAAATTCAATCTACCCATGGATTAATCTGGAATTGGGAAGATTTTGATTTCTATTTTTTAATCTTTATCAAACTCATTAGACAATGACCGACATGTTTTAGAATAGATTCTCAAGGAATGTTTCTAGTTGATTTATATCTATTTATTAGTTGTTTTTATAGGTTTCTTTCTATTAAAATTGTGCATAATTTAATACTTAATTAACTATGGTAATTATATGTCACTTTTCTGAATATAATTGATTGGGTCTAATTGAGCATGTTCTTGTTTGATAAAGTCTTTAATACCTTGGAAATATGGTCGTAGTAACCATGTGAGTTTTTTGTGTTGATAATACTTTCACTACTTTGTATGATTTATCTATTATGGTATATAATTGATGTGTCTTTTTGATTACCTGGTTTGGTTGGTGAATTGAAATAATAATGGTTTGATCTTCTCGGGGTTCTAGTGGTGGATTAACATTGTTGATGGAGATATGGAATAAGATATGTGCAATGGTTTTGGGTATGGAATAGAGGTGGTCAAAATAAGTTGAGATTTGATTTTTTGTTTCTTAATGATTTATAAAAAGGATATATAAAATATATTTATTGATTGTTGTTTCCTAACTGCTTGAATTTGTTTCGCTCTATCCACATAAAACATATCTTTTTTTGTGGTAGATTAGGATGATTCCTAGAGTACCCATAAAAATATGTAATGATGGTTGGAATAATATATGAACCCATGGAATGGTGTGAAAATTATTGAAGTAATGATAAATCATTTATATATTAATATGGCTTGTGGAATGGTCAAAATAAATTCTTAAATGGAATAGATATTGAATCTATAAATTAACATATGAATTGATAAGAGGAATGGCTTGTAATAAAATGGTTTGGTTGAAAAAAAATTAATGATGAGATAATAAATGATCAGTACACTACATGATTATTAAACTAATGGATAGTAATTTTATAAATTAGTAATTGGTAATGGTTAAAGATGTTAATCATGATGCTTGTGTGCATGTTTGAGATCTAGGCTATAGCAGCTGTAGTTAGGTGTCATGTGAGATGATAATAGTATATGAGTATAAATATATGTAGTTTATTTTATTGTGGATTTGTGTAATATATCTTATATTTTATGATTTCATATGATTCACCTCCCAATTTATTAGGTTAATCAACACCCAAATGGCTTTGGGGTGTTTTCACTAATATCCAGGATGGTGAGGGAATGGATAACTGAATTATACCTCTTCTTCACTCTCACATAGGATATATATTATTATATAGGAATACCCATGTTGTAATGGATTGAGGCATCGGGTATGGAATGACACATGTTGTGATGGATCTTAGTTCACTATATATAACTGTTTGGTCTATAATGGGTTAAGGTTATATAACAAAATTGTACCCAATCATGGTGGCAATATATTACGATGGGTGTACATACATGGGTTGTGATAGATTTATTTATAATGCATGATACATAGGATGTAGTTTATGATGGACTAATATTTGGTTATGTATGGGTGTGATTATAGTGAGGTTATCATGGTCTATATGGGATGTAGAGTAGTTATGGTATATATGCATGCGTTGTAGGATGATTCATGGGAGGGATGAGCATAGGACATGAGTCATTGGGGTGTGAGAGATACATGATAGTGGGGAAGTGGAATTTGGGTACCTTCATGTATGTGTATACATATATATATATATATGTGAATTAATAAAGATATTCTTACTTGTATGTGTTACTTAGGGATTGATCTATAGTGTGGATTGGAAAATTAGTTTAATTGTATGATTCTTTCACGTTTTTCATTAGAGTTTTTGGGGATGGTCCAACTAGGTATACATGTTATGATCAACCTATATTTATATAAACTATTATTCAACTACATATGATCTGGTTGGTTTTTGAGTTGGGCATTTATAGATCATGGATTTTCTAGAGATCATGGTCCCTACGTTATATTGTCTGGTATTTTTTCATTTGTTTTATTTTATGTAGGAATGTACATTCATGTATTATAATTAATTTTATTTATTTAATGGAGTTATATGGTGGATTTCATCATATCTCTTATCCTTAAATTCATATACTGAGGGTAATGCCTCAAATTATTGTGTGTATAGACCATTAATGCTAGTCACTAACCCATGTCTTACTAGAGGTGGGATTAAAGTGTTATCTCATTCTCTTCACTACCATCCTAGGATGATACCAGTTGAGGTGGGGGTGTTATGATAAATTGGTAACTAAGATAATTGTTGAGATATATTATATATTCCATAGAGAGGCAGTGGTAAGGATTTCATAGGCTGATAGGGAAATAGTGTCAGTTGGACTTATTACATGATTTGAACAAGGGAAACTATCCAGAACATAGGTATTTAGAGCCCCATTTAATACTATTAAAGGAAATTCAAGGTTACTAAAAATAATAAGTGAAGTGATGCTAATTATATGTTATATACCTAGGAAAGTATCATGGCATTAAATTTGAATTAATTAATAAACCTTAAATATTCCCTATTATTGATTTGCGAGTCCCAAAAGATTGGTATTTTTTAGGATTTTCTCGAGATATATATCCCCATTAGGTTCATTTAAAATATGTTAAAAAGTAAATTCTAGTGAATCAGTGCAGAGTGGAGGTCAACAGTGATGACACTGAGAGGACGACACTACAAGAGTTTTAACATTGTGGTATATAGAAGTATGAGTGGTCTATTTTAGATTTATATATAAGGGATTGGTCAGAGGAGGTGTAAATTTACTTCATTTAGATTAATTATTGAAATTTCATTGGGTTCTCTTGGCTGTAATGATACTGCATAGGAAAACTTGAAAATGGAGGCTCTTGTTCCTCGGGGATCATAAGGAGTCAGCTATTTCATGTGAGAATTTCTTAGATCAGTTTCATGCAATGTTTCATTATTCAAATGTGAATATGTCTTTTCAAAAATTATATTATTTCCTTTTTCATGGGATTTTTTATGTTTGGGAGTTTAGTATCCGATATAAGAACCTCTTGTGTTTACTTTAGTACTTCTTCCAAATGAGTAGGCTAGGATGAGGCATTTTGAGAATACTTTTCATCCAGAGATCTATCCCCATATCACCCAATTAATGTTGAATTCATATCTCTATGTGATTTAAAAAATAAATATCATGAGAGGATGATGCCTAGGACTAGATCATCAAGGGAGGGGATTCATCAAGACACTCAACAAAGAATAATTCTAGCTGGAAGTTCTCATTTGATTGGTCAAAATAACTTTCAAATAGTAGAGAATTGGTTCTAGCCTTCTTCATCTCATTTTCCCATAGATTTTGTTCTTTATGCACCTTATTGGGGATAGAGATTAGTTTTTTATACTTGTATAGGTTTTTTCTATCATAAGTGAGAGTTTATGACCTTCTTTAGTAGTAAAAATGGGGTTGGTGTCCCTCTTCTAACTCACCTATTATAGCAGTATTTATCAACATGGCATTAGTAGTAGGGTACCCAAACTTTTGATTATTAGAGAGGAGGAGGGTAATGTAGAGGAAAAAACCATGGTTTCAACCATCCTCAGGGACAAAGAGTATACTATAAACATGGAGGTGGTTACTATTAGGTCCAATGAGGTCCTTTATTAGATTATGGTCACATGTATTCCTTGGAGTTTTTATCATCAGGTGATTCGGACACCATGTGACATACTATCTAACTATTTTATTCTTTTTTATATTCCTTTTTTTGATTCAGGATCTATTCACTCACTTTTTAAACCCACCATATCCATGATTTGGGACTTGAGATAGAGATACTCCCATTTCCCTTGGCATTTACTACACCAGTTAGATGTTAATCTACCTTGTATGATGTTTGTAGAGACTGTGAGTTAATGTTAGGGAATCATAACTCTTGGGGAGACTTCCTATTATTATAGATATATCCATATGGAATCATCCTTAGTATAGACTATAATTATTTTTTGTAGTCTATTAAAAAATGTTTTAAGAGGCATGTTACATTATATAGTGTTTATAGAGACCATATTGTGTTTATTAGTGAGTGATACCTTTGGATCAGTTAGAGGAGTTTTGAGTCTCTATCTTCTTTAATGATTGGACTAAGGTGGACTTTCATATTTAATAATCCATTGGTGTTTCCTAGGGTTTTTCAAGATTACCCTGATGTATTTTTAGAAAAATTTTTGATGCTTCAACATTAACATGAGATTGTGTTAGATATAGAGTTATAGTCAGTTGTCACTAGGATGTCTATGTCTATAGATAAGATGGACCCTTTTAAGTTGAAAGAAATACAGAATCGTGTCAATGATATTTTTCATCATGGATTAATTTTTATTAGTGTATTGCCTTAGTGTGATGAAGTTATATTTGTGAAGAAGGAATATTATGTTCTATTTTTCTATATATATTACCATTTCCTTAATCAAGTAAAAGTAAAAAATCAATATCTTCTACCACGGATTGAATATTTATTTGATTATTCAAAGGAAGAAAGTTGGTTCATGATGATTGATCTATAGTCCAAGTATCATCATATATGAGTGGATAATGGAGATATTCTAAATATTTCTTTTTGATTACATTATGAGAATTATTAATTCATTGTAATGTTGTTTGGAGTTAAAAATTCTCTAGACATAATAATGGGATTAATGAATTAATGTTTACAAGAGTTTCTAAATTGTCTTGGGATGGTGTTTATTGATTACATCCTTGTGTTATCTAAGTTGGAGGAGGAGTATACGGAGCTTCTACAAACCTTTTTAGGAGTTCTTCATCATAAATATATATTCAAGAAGATATATAAGTGTCACTTTTTTGCACATGATGTATTTTCTTGTGATGTGTTGTGTCTTGGTGTAGAGTATTTGCGGATCATTTGAAGATTGAAGTTGTTCTTTATTTGGTGGCCCCCAAGAAAATTGTATAGGTGTGGAGTTTCCTTGGTACTTTTGGTTACTACAAGATTTTTTTACCTAACCTCACTCACATTATGACTCCAAAGATAGAATTTACAAGAAAGGATCAAAATTTTCCATGGAAGGATTATTAATAGACCTCTTTCAAGTAATTGATGGATAAGGTGGTCTGTATTCTTACTCTTTATTTATCAATGGAGGGAATTTCAATTTAGGTTTATTGTTATTATTTTCAAATTATGTTATGTTGTGTATGGATTTAGTATAGATAGGGAATCTATTATGGGTATTGGAAGTTACATCCTTGTGAATGTAATTACAATACCCATGATCTTGAGTTAGTGGTAGTTGTGTTCACTATAATTTTTTGAAAGAAATGCCTTATTTGAAAATGTTTTTTGGTTTTTAAATATCAAAAGAGATTTAGGTATGAATTCTCTTAGTGTGACTTGAATTTTCAAAAATAATGGGGGATTCAATTGTTACAAGATCATAGATTTGAGATTTCTTATAGACTGGGTAAATGGAATGTTGTAACTAATGCAATGAGTTGGAATTATCATAGTGATGTTAGGCATAAATCTAGAGTTTCATGGAGAGTGATGGATGATTTTTTTATTTGTCTTGATATGGTATAATTTTATTATAGAGGAAGTCTTTATCAGATGGAGTTGTGGTTATCATTGGTGTAGTGCATGGAGGAGTCCCAACTGGGGGATTTTGAACAAGATTTCTAGTGAAATCATGTTTTTTATGGAAATTAACTGAATGGATGGTCAGAGGATGGACATCATCACGTGAAATTCTAGGGAAATATTTTTTTCTTTAATGATGTGTTAATTGGTTCTTTGTGAGTTAAAAAGTTTACCTTTGGTAGTACATCCTGATGTGGAAAATTTTTATTGTTCTATGAAAGGATGGTTTTGTAAGTTCTTAATGATGTGTTTAGTCAAAAAGTTTTTTTCTCGATGTTTAGTCATCCAGATGATGAGAGATGGCCATCATGTTGTTGGAGGTTTTCTTTAGCTTCTTGATGTTCCCAGATAGAAGTGGGAGCGAATTTAGATGGTCCTCATCATCAATTTTCCTTGAGCCTAAGGGGGATTTGATTCTATGTGGATGGTCATG
Organism: Viscum album; assembly: GCA_963277665.1. Taxonomy (NCBI): domain Eukaryota; kingdom Viridiplantae; phylum Streptophyta; class Magnoliopsida; order Santalales; family Viscaceae; genus Viscum; species Viscum album. Next base: position 1,330,729,220 of record OY728145.1, read on the forward strand.
AACCATTTTATGAAGTCAGATCACTTCATAGTGATTAAATATTTGATCTTAGTGGAGGTTTTTTTTGAGGAAGTATCTAGCCCCCCCCCCCCGAATGGCCCGAAGACCTTCATTTTTTATTGATTTTTGATAACCCCCATTTCAAGGGATGAGGGGGAACCCTTACAAGGCTCGTATTCTCCGAGATTACATGGCTTGTTGGCTTAGGAGATTACATGACCCGAAGGTCTTAGGGAATTCAAACAGACTATCTACAAAGAATTGCCCCTCCCCAGCATCTGCATCATGATAGTAGCTCTCCACCATCGCATGGCCGTCTGGCTAGGCATCCCGTGCAAGCACAGGCTGGTCCTGATGGCATATCCATACCCTCTCATTCTGAATAATCCATTTGACTCTGTTTTGGTGAGTGCACCTTCTCTAAAACCTCTTCCGGGGCTACTCATTTTTTGTAGTGTGTCTGGGGCAACTATATGTGGGCCAAAGACCTTAAGGTGGCCCAAAGGCCTTAAATGTGGCCCGAAATCCCAACTGACCCGAATTGATGGGTGGCCTGAAAGCCTTAAGGACTCCAAGACCCAACCAGTGGCCCAAGGTGAATAGTTCCAACTACTATAGTATCAAACAGTACCTGCTATAGTACCCGCATAATGTACTGTTCTACTATAGTACATGTACAGTTTACAGTTCTTCTATAGTACCCACATAGTGTACTGTTCCGCTACAGTACCTACCACAGTACATGCTACAGTAGATTGGAAATATGCCTCTACCTTGTTTTGAACCTGGGTCTTGTGGATCCACTTAATGATACCACACCAACTGGGCTGAGGCTCATGTGCATAAAGTATCTAGCAGATATAGTGAGTCCTTATGAGGTTACGCTGATTATCATCTCTAATCTGGATCCTGGTTTTACTAGTGGTGTATGGAGATGTCTCTATCATACTTTTGTCTCTCTATTATGTCATGTCACTACTTTTCATTGGTATAATAATAGTCATATATATTGAACTATCCAAAAATTTGAATACATGTTGTGTGTGTGCAATCTAGATTTTTGGACGTTCATGGGTGAGGAACCCACTATTGGTGGAATGTTCTGAAAATAATAGTTATCACTCTACCATCATTATATCCCCATTTTATTTTGTGTACATCCAACCTTTTTAATCTCCATTTTTTTTGTACTGGGGTTGAGAAGTCAATGATTCTTGGGCCAAAATTGGTTCTGATCACAACATAGAAGGTACATGTGATCCTTTAGTAAATGAATGTAGCATAGAATCACCAAAAGTTCAATACTGATCATATGAGGAGGCTTTTAGAGTTTGAAATTGGATATTATGTGTTCCAAAAGGTGTATCCTCATTGTGGATAGTGAAGTTTTAGTCATGGTAGAAAGATTTATCCCTAACTTGTTAGACCTTTTGATGTGTTTTCACATATAGTAGCTATTGTATGTTGCTTATAACTTCCCCCATATATGATCTAGATTCTTGAAATCATCTATGCATTTTATAATCTTCGGTATCTTCATGGTTATTACCACATTATCTATTAGGGAGAGCTAGATGGTGGTGATGATGCAACCATCAAGAAACTTCTTGTTAACATTCCAAACATTTGGAAGAAGGTGTTTCATGGGCATGTTATTCCTTTGGTTCATTTTCTATGGTGGTACAATGTCTTGGAGGAGAGTACATGGGAGTGGGATTTACATATGTTCACTAAATATCTTGAGTTTTTCAATTTTTTATTCTTTTATTTATCCTTGTTGAGATGTTTCATTAAACTTTTTAAAGATGCTTAATGATGATTTATGAAATTGGTTATCTTACATGATGTAATGTTTTATTGATGTCCTTATACATGTTTGATATATATCTCCCATGAAGGAGTGATTTTGGGTGTACATATTACATGCCTTATATGAAATTTTCATCTAGTGTGATGGATGTCTTCATGACATAGTGAGTTCCTTCAAATGTATCTCATGTGGTAGTTATTCAGCCACCATTTCAATAATGTTTCATATCAGGTTTGGTTTTAATTCTCAAGTAAGGGAATTTCATAACATGTATTTTATATAAGGTAGTTATTCTTATTAATCCATTTAAATATTTTGAATTTTGGGGGTGTTTGGAAGGAGTATCGAAGAGCTGAAGTAGTGTTGAGTATAGGTTTCACTTAGATGAAGAGGTCAAGAAATAGAGCTCTAGATTTCACTATATGGGTAGGTTTTTGAAAAAGCCTTGTCTCCTTCAGGATAGGTTCCATATGAGTTTTTTGTAAGGGTAAGTCCCTTACTTATTTAACGGTAGTTTTAAAACATACTTATCGGTGATACTCTATGATTGTGGAATAGTCTCTTGTATTATGGAATAGAGCCCTAGGGTTCGGTTTTCTTGTCTTTTCCTCCATAAAGGTCATTGTGGTGTGTTGTTTAAGGCTACACCATAGAGTCCTGAAGGGGTGATCCCCTTAGTTCTTCTAATTTGAGGACCACTACAATATAGTGTATTGTCTACATCATGGGGCTACCCTAGGATTATGGAATCATTTTTTGATCAACATTTATAAATGGGGTGATATTCTAGGATTTTAATCATTGATACTGAATGGAGTCTTTGACTGGGAACATTATGGACTGGACACACCTAATGGGATATAGTTTTAGTTAAAACCATTAGGGTTGTAGTGTGGTTAGCTGTATTCTGTTTTGGTCCTATTAAAAATACAATATATAAAATATAATCCCTCTTCAGAACACATTATTTCTACAATTATCTTTTAAACCCTATTATTACTAATGACCTCACTCAAATCCATTTTAAGTCCATTTTCTAGGATTTATCCCCCAACCTTGCTTTCTACACATAGAGAAGGGGAATAGTTTCTCCCTTGTGTGTAATGGTAAAACCAATAGGGTAGGGGGGAAGGAGGTGACATCAAACTTCATCCATATTGCTGATTTAGACTGAATTAGGGTTCACTAGCTACATGGTGTGGGTTTTGACCCAAATCCTCAATGTTTTCAATATGATCTAGGCCAGATTTCAATTTTTTTCATTTTTCCATTAAATTAATCATTTTTAATTTTAAATGTGATAATTGGACTATTGGTAAGGCCCTATAGGCCATTGTGTAATGATTTTGAAATAAATAGGGGGTTTGGGGTAGATCACATGGGGTTTTTATTTGAAACCCCCAACTAAAAATATGTGGTTTTTAATAACACATGTTGTTGTTCCTAATTTTTGGATTGAGGTGGATGAAAATAATACACAGTGTGCATTCCTTATTGACACACCATGTAGGGTGACTCAGGGTGCTACTGAGCACCCGTCCAGAAACCCTGTATGGGGGGAAATCCATGTAGGTTACATAGCCAGTGCCTAAGTAAGGGACATTTCTTGAGGCCATGTGTGGGACTTGGAAAAAAACCATGTGAGGCACATGAAAAGATACCCTATATTTGATACAATATATGTAGTCTAGTAACATGTTTTTTACTTGTATTTTAGTCACCAAACCTATCTAGGGTACATTCCTAAGTTAGGTTTTGAGAGTATACATCATGTGCCAAGGGGGTTCACACCCTGTACTACTCCCTTCATGAGATTTTGGATTTTTTTCACCTTGAAGCTGAAATTGGACTCAAAAGGTGTTCATTATGAGTATTTTTTATGTATAACATTAAGGTAGAACACATTCAGTTATTTTAAGGTTGTTCAAGAGATTATTCAAGGAAAGTGGGATATAAAGGATAGGTTCTTCCTTAAATGGATAGACTCGTATATCTCCTATGTGAGACAACATAGGATACCTAGGTGAGTATTGAAAGAAACATAGGAGGACTTTCCATGGGATCTCCAATACCCTTAGTTTATGTTAGCATGGGAATATCCCTAGTTTGTGGGACCAAGATATGACTTGAGGATATAGATTTGTTAGGTGCGTGAGGGATGACCAAGAATGATCAAGGACATGAGATAAGCTTATATCATATCTATATACTAATTCCTATGAGGCTTACCTTTTGAGGATGGTGAGGCAATGATGAAATGATGATGAAACTATGGGATTTTATTCCCTTCATGAGATGGGTTTTGACCTAAGAGATGATTTTGAGATTAAGGGGCCCTTATAAGGTGCCCAAGCTATGATGAGACTTAGGGGGGCTCAGTGGGTTCCCCAAATGAGATGATGACCCTAGATAGGGTGAGTGTGTAAATAGTGTATTGATTCTTGTAGGTGTCACTGTAGGACCAAAATTGACATTAAATCATGTTAAGTTTGTGATAATTATAGGTCGTACACTTGAGAGGATAACCTTATTATACAGAATGGGAATGGGAATATGGAAAACCCTATTGAGATGTTAGATGAGTAATCAATTCCCTATATGAAATAATTATGTATATGGGATACATTAGACATTTTACTTATAACCATTGGTAGGGGATGTGATCCCCTACCCAAATTGATATGCATTGTACATGGTCCTAGGATTGATAGGTTAGGGTTACAACCCCCTTTATAGATTTGAGCACTATAGAATACCTATATAGGGAGTCGGTCTTTGATCATGTATACCATGTGGGTTATCCCCTGGGTGTTTAGTTTATGTGTATTGGGTGATTCTTCCCTTGAGTGTTTATCCTATATATACCATGTGGTATATCCCCTATCTCTTAATTTTCTATATACCAGGTGGGTCATCCTTCAGGTGTTTATCTACTTTATACCAAGTGTGTTGGCCCCTGGGTTTTTTTCTTCTATATATCAGGTTGTTTATCCCCTAAGTGTTTTTTTTTCTGTATAGTGGTTGGGTCATCCCTTGGGTTTTTATCTTCTATATTCCCAGAGGGTCATCCCTAGGTGTGTATCTTCTGTATACCCAATGGTTCAACCATCAGGTTTTTATATTATTTATATAGAGTGGTTCATCCCCTGTGTTTTTATATTATATATATTGGTTGGGTCATCACCCAAGTGTTTATCTTCTTTATATCATGTGGGTCATCCATTGGGTGTTTTTCTTCTATATACTAGGTGGGTCAGCTCCTGTGTGTTTATCTTATGTATACCAAGGTTGATTATCCCTTGGGTGATTTTTTTGGTTGGAATGATTGCACGACATTCTCAAATCCACTCTAACACTGACCAAAATAGGTATATTATCAGGAAGAGTACTAGGGTTGCAATGTTTTATTGATGGAATAGGGTTGCTTAATAGGGTTTAGAGGCTGGTGATTGAAGAATGGATTGGGGATATTAGTAGATCCTTATATACATTTATATTTTCCATTTTGATTATCTTGTAAATGTTGTCGGACTAGTGGGAAGCTAATGAAACTGTATGACTATATGGTTTTTCATTTCATTTTATATATCATTATTGTTTATTTATTTATTATTCATACTATAATGTTTATTATGATGGATTGTGTTTCGTTTATTTACCTATTATTCCACACTCTGATGTTGAGGTATAGTCTCTCCATGGTACTACATTCATATCTCACTATTATTCAGCAGTCTCTAGTGTATGGATAGGCATGATCGAGGTCCAGTGACTCTAGTCATGATATTGTTCATAGTGAACTAGTTCCAATTGCAAAAACGTGGTATTAGAGATTATTTGATTTATATAAAATAATTTATTATAGTTCTTTTCTTACTATTTGGGGTTATGGTAGACATGTGACATAGGGATGTGTTGTATCTTGTGATGGATATCAGACTATTACATCAAGAACACCTTTTTTGGTAAGAATTCTAGGTTACAAGGGGCATGGTATTGAGGTTATTAGTTTTTAGTTTTACATATGTCTGATTTTCACCATGAATGATGCACATGTTATTTAGATTCATGATATTTATGATTTATTTTGGATTTCGTCTCTTGGACCATAGACACAACTAGTGTCTCATGCATCATGTTTAACATGTAGGATTCACATGACATGCACTGGATTTTCTAAGATTTTACATACGATGAGGGTTTATTTGTTTAAAATGTCAATAAAAACTTATATGTTTTTTTCCTATTTAACTTGTAGTGGAATTATAATCATCCAAACCAAATTATATATTTATTCTTGTGGTAGGTCATGTGTAACTATGTAGGTTTTCTCATTGATGATGTTATTGGTGAAGTCCAATGTGAATGGGATGTGTTGTGACCCTATGTGGGTATGTATAGGGATTTTATGATTTGATGGTGTTTTTTACTAGTAAAATATTTTTGTTAATTAAATTTTTTCTAAAGTCTGTGAGGTTTTTCTCCATATAGGTTCTTAGTGGCATTCACCTAAACCGAACATTTTTTATGTGATTCTCTTGACATGGGCCATCATTAGATGGTGAAACTTTGTATATTTAGATGAGACCTAATCATCCATGGATTATTTTTATATATGGATACTTAGATATATGGTTTCCCTGGGATTGGATGTATGATTTTGTAAAGTGATTCCTGATGTATATTTGTGAGATGTAGGATACGTATGTTGGCATGTGAATTTCTAGGATGATATGTGATGCAGAAACCAAAGTTGTTTCCCATGACCTGTAAATTATGTGAGATAGATTTGTGTGCTATGTCAGGTAGCCTAGTAAACCTTGAGATGTGACTCAGTATTTTCCTGATTCATTTCCTTGTGATCTTTGAGGGGGACATGTGATGGGGGTCAACCTAGTACTTTTAGTGCCTTATTGGTGAGGAGTATAGATAAATGATCATGTTGAGAACGATGCATGGGAGGTGTTGTGGTATTTTGGTATTTGTTTAGAGATTCCTTTGATTCTTATTATAAAAGCACCTTGAGTGATGGTGATTTGGTGTTGAAATTTGGTTTTAAAGGGAATGATTGGTTGAGTACCCAACACTGTTGATTATAGATATGCTTCTAGTTGTATGGTAAGAGTGTGGATGGATACTTTTAGGTTTGTAATTATTCTAGCATGCTGGGTGATCATGAGATAAACTATGGAATAAATGAGATGCCATATTTTTAAGAGTAGTGCCAAGGGTGCTTCTTGTTTGCTGAGATTTACATTTCATTAAGCAAGGTAAGTGGTTTGGGCATGTGAGCCTATATATAATTATATGTGACTCATTGATCATGAGTCGGGTTAAGTCACCAGGAAGTATGGGATAATACCCCCATTTCATTCAAATGAGATTAAGGTAGCACACACTGGATATGCATTACACTATTGAGTTTTCAATCTATGTGTGGATACGTGTCATTTGAAGACCAGTGTTTCAATGAGATAATATGTCCAAGTTTTCCTAGGATTTATGATAGAATGATAAATGTCCTTTCATGGTAGAGGAGTCACTAAAAATGGATTGGATATGATGTCATTATCAATTTGGGATTTAATCATGGTAAATTAGTGACATGATATACGAACATGGTTTGAAAGGATCTATATAAACTTGACGGTGGAACCTATTAAGGTGGATCTCAAGTATAAGAGTAGGGTATGTAAGATAGAGGGGTGTTCACCATTGGTTTTTTAAGGGTGTGAACTACATTATATTGGGGAATTTCGTGATTTTCAAGTAAGCTATTTCAAGGGGATGAGAATGGATAATAGTTGATGTTTTGTTTTAGAACTCGTGTATGATTAGGAAAACCACATATATTAATTATATGAAGTAATGGATAGAGTGTGGGATGTGAAGGTGCATCCCTATATTGAAAGAGTCTTTGGTGTGTTAGGAATTGTTGTTTAAAAGTCATGGTAGAATTTTGGTTCTAGTGAGATGTGAATCTGATTAATTCGGTCCCATGATATGTAACCAATTTGAGACTCAGATGTGGTGTTGTATGGAGACTGTGGGTTTTCATAAGTCTTAGGATTATTTAACAAAGAACCAATCATGATTCGAATTGATGGTGTGTCGGATGTCAAGAAATAAAAATCTAGGGGTTTTGGTTAGTCTAGGATCTAACCATAGAAATACAGTGAGAGTAAGATTCATACTTTTGTGTTAGTTCTTAGATGATCTTGGGATACCTTTGATTATTAAGACATCATGATTATGTAATCATAATAGTGTATTGGTAGGTTCATCCAATATTTTTATAAAATTTTTTCTAGATGAAATCAGAATTGTTTTTTAGTGGCATTAGATGAGGTGATGTGGGAACCACACTGAGCAGGTTGTTAGACCACTAAGGATGTTTTTCATAGCGGGATTATAATGGTGGGGAGCACCATGACTTGGAATCAACCCATTATGAGATGAGTCTTATAGTGGGGAGAACTATACAACTATTGATGAATTGAATGATAATGAAATGTTTTCTTGAGTTAGATGGATGTGGTTATGCACTATTTCCGTAACTTAGAGAATGTGGTGATTAGTGGATAGGGTTTTGATGATGAGTGTGCATACTTTTTTTAATTGCAATGCTGAAACTGGATTATTGTTCCAAAGTATAATTAAAATAGTAGTAATATATAGATGAAAAATATAGGATATTAATAATGGTTGAGACCTTGCGGGATTCTTAAGGATGATAATTTCTATGGTGACGAGGATATAAAACCACATGTTGTGGATATGAGAGGAAATTTGAAATTTTGATTTCTAAGTTCTTATAAAGGGTAAAATGAAAATTTAACCTATTTTATGATCCTAAAAATATTTTCTGATGATTTCAATAGTTCCAAAATTGGTATTTTACCCTAGGGCTAGAATTTGGTGAGATTTTAAACTGGTTGAATTTTTCAGAATATATTAATATTTATTAAATAAATATTAACTATTCCACATATGGAAACCATGATATCTTTAAACGTATTCTTGAATTGAAATTATGAATTTTAGATAATTCTATTATGGGGGTTTTTCTTTTGTGATGTATAAATTTTCTTTGGGTTTAGGGAATTAGGGTGAAAGTTTAAATCGGTGTTTTAAATAAATTAAATTAAAAATAATAATTTAATTTAATTATCACCATTTTCTTCCTACGCACAAAAGAAGGGGGAGTATTTGTCCCGTGAATGGGATTTTTGGACTAAGAGGGAAGGGATAAATAAGATCTACCAGACATTTTCCATGGTGGATTTCAGGGTTGGCTCAGGGTGCAGTGGTTACGGGGCACAGATTCTAGCCTGAAGTTTCTATATTTTCACCATGAGGTAAGAAGGATTAGAGAATTTTCATTTACCCAATTTAAATTAATTAGTATTAATATTAAATTTTATTATTGGATTACTAGGAATTCCATATAGGTCATTGTGTGATGATTTGGGTAAAAAAAGGTTTCAAAGAGTTCTCAATGGGTTTCCATTCGGGAAACTTCACTACAAAATGTGTATATTTCTAGAACACAGGCCATGTGTTCTTAATTTTGGGAGATATATAGAAGACGAGACTACATGGAATGTGGTACTTATGGATACACCATGTAGGTTGACTCGGTTTATGGCTAAGAACTTATCCAGACACCCTAAGTGGGGGTAACATAGTCGTATAGTGTATACGACTAGACCCCATGTGAGGGACATGTCCAGAGGCCTTATGTGTGACTTGGATTGAAACCATGTGAGGCACAGAAAAACAGACCCCATGTGGGATATATGTTATGTACTTGGTTTTTAAATGCTAACTCCATCTGAGGTACACATTTAGGTGAGGCTTTGAGGGTCAATTCCATATACCAAGGGGGTGTACACTGTGTGCTCCTCCCTTTGAGGGGTTTTGGATGGTTTTCACCCTGAAAATAGAAATAGAATTATTATGTGTCCATTCAGAGTATGTTTTTTCGTTAGAATGTGATGGTGGAATCCATTCAAGTATTAAAGGATTTTCAAAAGATGATTCAATGTATGTGGGATATGAAGGAGTGGTTTTTTCTCTAATGAATGGACTCATATGTATCATTTAAGAGACATGATAGAAGACATGGATATGGGTTAGGAGAATGATGGGAATACCTGGATTGGGATTTCCAAATCCCTAGGATAACTAAATACATGATATGGGGTAGTTCTATCTCTCTAGACTGATTCCTATTAGGCTTACCCTATGAGGTTAGTGAGTCTATGATGAAATGATGATGATATTGGGGCATGTTATTCCCTCTAAGTGGTGTTTTTTGACGCAAGAAATGATTTTAATATTTTGGGACCCTTAGGAGTTTTCCTAAATATGATTAGAGTTAGATAACCCCAGTGGGTTCACTATTGTGATGATAACCCTGAAGAGTAAAAGTGTGGGAATTTTGTAGTGATGGTTGTGGGGGTCACCATAAAATCCAAATCGGTGTATGATCCTATTAAGGTTTTTATGGTTATAGGTTTTTCACTTAAGAGGGAAACATTGTTATGAAAAATGGTCTTCTGAGATGGATATCCCAATTAAGACGTTATGGGAGAAAGTACTTCCCTTTGAAATGTATTTACATACATGGGATACTTTAGAATGGATCCTTAGATCCATGGGTAGGGGATGCGACCAACCGTATATCTTGGGATGTCTCAAACACACTCCTTGGATTCATAGGTAGGGGATACGACCCCAACATAGATTTTAGTGCTATAGATATATCTGGTTTAGATTCATCTATTGATCCTGTATACCATGTGGTTCGGGCCCTAGGTGTTTATTTTCTATTTATCATGTGGTTCATCCCCTGAGTGTTTATCTTATGTATACCAGGTGGGTCAGTCCCCAGGTGTTTATTTTCTACTTGTCAGGTGGTGAAACCCATAGTTTGTTATCTTCTATATACCATTTGGGTTATCCCTCAGGTGTTTATCTTCTACATTTCATGTGGGTTATCCCATGAGAGTTTATTTTCTGTTTACCAGATGCATCATCCCCCAGGTGTTTATCTTCTTTTTATCAAGTGGGTCATCCCTTGAGTGTTTATCTTCTATATACATGGTGGTTCAACCCTAATGTGTTTATTTTTAGTATATGGGGTGGAACATCCCTTAGGTATTTATCTTATGTATTGGGGTGGGTCACCCCCTACGTGATTTCATTGGTTGGCATAATTATGTGACATTCTCAGAGACACTCTAAACAAGCAGATGCATATATGATATTTGGTATTATTTTTTTAACATCATAATCGTACCCAATGAAATAGAAATAAGTAAAATTACACTAACCTTAGGTGATTCCCCCAAGTAACTAAAGAATATAAATAAATTTAAATGGATTTCAAATTTTATGAGGGTCTATTTTCCCTTAAATAAACAAGTTTTTAAGTAAACAAAATTAAATAGAAAAAATAAAATGCATGAAACATACCATAATAACTCACATGGATAACTAGAAAATAATTATAGTAACAACAGAAGTGGAAAAAAAGTAAATAACAACTCAACAAACTCAATCCAAGTAAAAAACTATGAAAATAAAACTCAAGGTAAAAAAACACAAGGTTCTAAGGTGGAACCACTCCAACCTCTAAGACACAACAGACTCCCCAACCTTTAACTCTGGACATCCAAGACCATAGAATCACAAAGATCCACTGGTAATATATGAAACATTACCCTTACCTATAACATGATAAAAATAAACTAAAAATATAATAGGATGTGTATGTCGGGGGTGAGTATACAACCTAGTAATAAAACCCTAACACTTCCCCCAAATTCCTCAAAAATAAGAAAAAAGTTAGTTAACATTTTATTTAAAATAAAATACAATCATAATCATGAAAATTAGTTCACAACATGTAAATATATATCCAATTTAATATAAAAAATCACACCAAAAACACAGGCATGGAATGAAATCATGCACACATTCATAAGACCGATAAATTCTACCACAACCTAATGATTATTCCTAAATAGTCCAAGTCATGAGAGGTTTTCATCCCTCTAGTCCCAATTCATCACTCGGTGAAATAATCGAATGTTACTCAATATTAGAACCATGATAATTTCTACCCCACATTACCATTTTCCATATGTTTATGAACACAGACAGACACACCATGTTCATGACATGTTACCAAATTCAAAACCATTTTTTTCAAAACTGAATTCATATAATCATTTAATGAATCGCATTGGGGGAATCACCCAAAATTAAAATTTTAAAGACTAAAAAATATAATAGATTTCAAATGAATATTTAACAAAAATTTACAATACTATTATGATTAATTTAATATAAAAAATAGTCCATCATATTCTAGGATAAGGATGAAAAATAAGAGAAACCACCTACCTCAGATGCACTTGAAATGAATAATTTTCTCACGATCTCAATAATTTGGGAATAATAATACATTAATTTAATGAATATTAAATAATATTATTCAAAACATGATCTAATAAATAGATATATGAAATGTTGGCTCAATTTGAGGTAGATATATAGAGAAAATTGGAAGATTAAGGAGAGAGAATAAGAACAAGTCTCTTACCTTCAATTTCCTAAATCCAGCACTCTCTAATCCATTGAAATAGTCCACCAGAAGGAAGAATATAATATAAGTATCAAGTGGGGTTTTTAAAATTGAATTCTTAGGTTAGATGATGTAAAATGACTATTTTTAGATAGTTTTTAGTTATTAAATTGAATTTTAGGATTTAATTATCATGTCATGTAGTTAGTCTATAAGGTTTGATAAACCATGAACTAACTGAGAAAATCAAGTTTGTCCCTAATATTTGTAATTCGCATGGTTATCACATGGTTTTTCAAAACCATTCACTAACCATGTACCTTCACAAAATACCCCCTTTAACTCTTTCATGGTTACCTGGGGAATCTAAATGGTTTCCCCTAACCATGCTCAAACTGTGCACCCTCTAAAATTTCTCCAAAACAGTTTAAAAACATACATATACATACCAATTCCAAAAAAAACCATTCCATATCTTAAAATATATAAACAATATATGTGTGTCCCAATATGGTGGTGTTACACTCTCCCCACAATGGGTCTCCATCCTTAAGAAGATGAAGTTTGATGGTGTTTTAAAGAGTTCCAACCACTGAACCAGTTTAAATATCATTTATTCCCAAGAATCCTCTTGAATATCTCCATCCTTACATAATACCTGTACCAAATATATATGTCTCCCTCATAATATCTTCTCTTATCTATACATAATAGGAATTGGGGCATGGATAAATGTTGCATCTAGTTCAAGAGTGATATGGACCTAGTATATTGCAAGTTTAGGGTCAGGATGTAATGATTTAATTGAGACATGTATAAAATGTTATGGATATAAATTAATCTTAGCAGTAAGGATAACACATATTCAATGTCACCAACATGTTTTAAATATCAAATGGCCTCATGTGTTGAGTATCCAATTTTCCATTCTTTTCAAACTGGTGGTGATCTAGTCTCGGTGACACTTTCAAAAAAATATTGTCACCTACCTCAAAATATAATGATCATCAGAAATTATCTACATATGATTTCTTGTGTCTTTTGGTTATTTATAACTATTTCATAATTTTATGGGCTTTATCGGAAGTTTTTGGACTAAACTTGGTCTAATCAATGATGTTTCCCTTATATCTACCCAAAACGTATATATCAACATGGAAATTCATACAATGCCTTGAATGAATCCTTATTTATCATGTCCTAATAAATTTCGTTATATGAAAACTCTACTAAATGAATATGATCTTACCATAAATCATCGAAATCTATAACACATGAATATATCATATCCTCTGATTTCTGAATCATATGTTTTGAATGGCCATCCATGTGTAGATCATGTGTCATGATCATGGTTAACTATGTTCCAAGGGTTTGTTTCAAGAATCACAAAAATAATTAATTTAATTGAGAGTATCAAATAGATACAAAAAATATTGATACTCTATATAATTCCATTACATTATTGATATATAGATTTACTAAATCCTCCATCATATTGGACTCTCTAATTGGAATGAAATGTGGTGAATTAGTTAGTCGGTCCACAATCACCCAAATAGCAGTGAATTCCAAAGTAACTATGGTAGACTGATGAAAAATTCAATTGAAACATATTCCCATTTCTGAATAGGTAGAGGAAAATACTCCAACATGAACACAAGTCATTGGTGTTTATCATTTACCTTTAAGTATGTAAGATATCTCGTAACAAAATTACCCAATTTCCTCTTCAAAATTAACCACCAAAAATGGTTCTTAAATTCCCTATACAAATTTTGAATTCCCAGGTGAACTACACCTTTTTAAGGGTAATAATTAAAAATAAGTTGTTCTTCTAATTATGAAAGAACTATGATTTTATTTTTAAAGTTCAACATATAGTTTTTATCCACTGTCCAAACATCAATTGTTTCCGCACTATTGAGTTTTATCCTCATGGAAAGAAAATATGGGTCTAATTATTTATCATCCTGGATTAGAATCGCTAAATTAGAAATAATATTAATAAAAAAAGAAAAACTAATTCTAATTTTATCCTTGTGATCCAAATACCTGTCAAAAATTACTCATAAAATATTCCACTGGTCATGCCTATTTGACAACTTTTTCTTAATATTTATAATTTAAATAATCATACACTGGATTTCATTTTTATATTGTACAAACCCATTCAAATTTTAACATATGGATATATTATATCCATCATTTTTTCCTTAATTGAAAACCTCTTTATGAAAATATGTGTTTTAAGATTTTATTATCCATAAACATTGTAAACATTACACCGAAGTGGTTGTCGCACCATGTTTTTAATCCACACACCACAAAAGATATTTCACATTTATGAATCAGATATTGTTTTAATGAGTTTTCAACTACCTCATGTAAGTACCTAGTTATTTATTTGAGTTATGGGTCCTTTTATTGGGTTGTTTTTTGAGAAAAAATGGGGAAAACAGGCTAAGTATTGGCTACAAAACTGTTACATGACATGGATTAGGGTTACACACAATTTAATCCTAAGAACACACTGTTTAATGTTTATCCATGTGATGGCCATAAATGGTGTGTGGGGTTGTCTATAAGGAAGAGAAAATTTTTCAAGTACCTGTCGTGTACTTACTAGTACTTGCCACGTACTCATGTCGGCGGGACCATTTTATGACATGGAAAGGAATCTGGTGGAAGATGGGAAAAACAACCATATACACGATGTGTATATTTAAGTACACTTCATGTATTTTTTTAAAAAAATATTCAGTAGCCTCGTTTTTGTTAAAATGGGTGTAGGGGTCATCAGGTTCGCGAACCAACAACACTGGAAGAATAAGTTCCTCCTGATTCGCCATCTGAACCCTGATTAAAATGTCATTATATGTATTGGAACCCAATTGGTAAGCTTTTGATTCCTCTTGAGTCATTAATCATGGTTTCTTCTCTCGAAAATGTTATTAGGGGTTGATCTTTTATGGTCATTTTTTAGATCTACCCCGTTCTAGACCGAATTAGAGGATGGCGCTTGATGTGGAGTGTCGTACGTGTATGAGGTAGGTGGTTCATACCTTGTTTTGAGTTTTTTTGGACATTTTCAGGTTGCGGGTTTTCATCACAATGATGGGTATTAATCAAGACCCCTCTTATTGCATATTGAATTGACCATGTTCCTTGTGGGATGCCATTGGGCATTCCTTTACCTTGATTATGAGAGTGAGGTCAGGTTAGAGGTTGTCGCTCCATCTGATATTTTGGTCGGGGTTTCCAAAACGGTAATATATGTTTTGTTTAGTTTTAAACTAGTATATTGAAGTTCTTTAAACATTATTAAGTTAATTAGAGGCATTCAAGGCCTCAGTTTTGCTATGTTATAGCTGATAGCTAGTGCAATTCAAACTGTTTAAATTGAATTTCTTGTTTAAAGTGATTAAATATGTTTTATATATATGTAATTATTTGATATTACATATGTGGTGACCCTTGGGGTTGTGACGGGAATGACCTAAGATAGGGATGGCATGGCCATCAAAATTGAGTGATGCTAATCACAGGTTGGTCTTGGCCCAGGATTTCTTGGGTGGTTTTGACCACAATATTGGGCATCGTGGACATTAGTTTGAGGCAGTGTGACTGTCAGGTTGGGCATGGCCCGTGATACATGGATGGAATGGATATCATATTTGAGCAACATGGTCGTAGGGGCACGATGTGACAGATATGCTGTGGATTAGGTTTTTTATTTGATGATTTCCACTCACCTTAGATGACCAAAGTGCCAATTGAGTCGTATGCAAAAAGGTAGACTCTCTGATAAGGTGGTTTTGACCACTCTTAAGGGTAGAGGGCCCCGATAGTTATAGTTTTGGTAATATTGATTTCGTTTTTCTTACTGCAGAAAGCCACATGGAAGGAGAGGAGCCTTCGGTTGACAGCAATGAGCCTATCGGGTTGGGGGCTAAATCTCATCATGATTGAGGTTGTGGGCCTGGTTATTTATTTAAGGTCATACATCATTTATCCTCTAGTTTTTATTCCATGGTTTGATGTGAGATTTTGAGTAGGGGTCCTTGGGACTAGAATACTATTGTTTGGGCATTCCTTCAAAATGTTGGTACTTTGATACATATGGTTTCAGGAGGCACACGATGATGATATATGTGAATGAGGTGGTACATGGGGGTTCACCGGGACTTTGTGGCTACAGGGGCACCATGGTCCATGGGCCAAGGACTCTTTTTTATTCTGAGATTCCGGCATTGGTTAAAGTATGTGACATTCCCTGGTGGTTGTAGAGAACCTTTGGATGTTGTGTTTATTTATTTCATCATACGTTTTTACTTTACTTAGAGGTGAATGTATGTTTAAACGCATATACTACGTACGCACCATTGGGTGGTATCCTTCAGAGATTCATCCCACACCCTACATAGTCCCTTCGAGATGCGTGTAGGATTTATGTATTTATGTATAGGTAAAGGATCAGCTTTAGGAGCTAGGTTGTGGTACTTTTTGGCATGGATATTTGCATGGACCTTGAAGTCATTCCTAGTTAGAGTTTTACTTTTGTTTAGTTTCCTTTTCAGCATCAGTAAGCTTATTTTTATAAGTAGCTATAGTGGTTAGCCATGGGTTTCCTTTTTATATTGACATGTATGACCTGTTATGGATGCATTTCATGTTTTTTTAGTAGTGGTTATAAGTGATGTTTAGCATGTTGTTCTATTTACTCTCTGCTACAGTTTTTTCTATATTATTTCTTCTATTTAGTTTCTTTTAGATGTGCTTCCGCTCTGTGGGTCGGATTTGAGTCTGCTGAGTCATATATTTCCACTACATGTTATCTTATTATTCTCGTACTAGTATAATATCTATTTCCCAGAGATTATATCCTCCCCATTATACATATTTACACCCTTTATTCAAGTTGGAAGTTGTTGGCGTTCGGGGAGGTGCACCTAAGGCCAGTGGAACCAGGCCTGTTTTCACTATTTGGGTGGTTGTTCGGGTTGGGGATGTTACAAATGGTATCAAAGTAGTTTATTCTACCTCTTTTATAGGTATTAATATTTTTTATTATGGTAGAATGAATATAGGTTGTTGTCAGAACTATATTTCAAACTCATTCTTGGGTGCCTTCATCCCCATATACGAGGGATGGATTGAGTTATCTTGGGTGGGTTATGCTATTTTTATTTTTCTTAGATTACAGTTTATATGATTTTCACGTTGTATATCACTTGGTTCGTGATGATTATGGTTTGTGATATATGACCCTTGACATGGTGTGGTAAGAGAGAATTGGACCTTGTCCTGGTAAGGTAAGGTGTGGTTGTTTGGATTTTTATAGGCACGTTTTAAGGTATTTCAATTTCATATATTTACATATTCTTTTTGAAGTGATAATACCATGTGATATATGTCAATTTCATTGTGAAAAGGTGAAATTTTGGATAGATTTTCTTGTTTTATTCTATGTGACATTCTATGCTTTAAATTTATGTAAAATTGCATATGGCATGTGAATGGGGCTGGATCTTTAAGATCAGACATGTACTATGGTTGAGGTGATTCTGATTACCAGGATTGGGTGACTAGGTCATCGTATTGGGGTAGTGATGGTTATCAGGATGGGTGTGGCCTAGGGACATTGTGATACTTGGCTCTATTGAGGGTGGGTGAGGAGGGAAAGGCTGGGATGTTGTGGGAATGGTTGCGATGGGGGAGTTTAGGGATAGTTTCTATGTGCTTCCTCGTTATTGCTTTCCATATCTACGTTATATATATATGTGTGTGTGTGTGTGTCTTATTATATATTTGGGATGTCTTCTCATTTATGGTATTTAGTGGTTTCCACTTAGACGACTCAGATGGAGCATTAGGTGGGTGAGGGTATAGTGTTTCAGGATCACAATTAGGTTCAAACCCTTGAGGGTCAGGAAGAGCATGAGTTGTAGGTATAGGCTCGAGGACAAGATCAGGTTTAGGATCTAGTGCCATAAGGGCAGCTTCCATGTTTGACAGTGTTTGGGTCGTAGCTCGACGAGCAACCCCAATAAATCCCGGTACATGTCTTGTAGGGAATTGACATAGGTGCTCAGGGAATAGATACCTCTATGGATTAACTTACTTGGGAGTTATAATAGTAGAACCCATCGCATTTTCAAGGTGATGGTGGTCCACAGGAAGGTGATAACTAGATAGAAAGAATACGTATGATCTTTGAGCAGCTAGAGACACCTCTAGGGTGGAGGGTCAAGTTGGTGATATATATGCCCAGAGGACTGGTGAAGCGTTGGTGGGATGTGCAGGTTCTAGCTCACAAACTCGAGGGGCTGGCCTAGAAGGACTTCAAGGATAGATTCTTTGAGCACTTTTTCCCTGAGACGCTGAGGGAAGAGATATCACACGAGTTCTTGAGCCTACAACATGGTGACATGTCCATCATGGACTATGCATCTACTTTCAATGAGCTACCTCACTTTGCACCAGGTATGGTAGCGATGAAACCTCAAGGGTGAGGTGCTTCGAATATAGATTATGGCATGCCATCCAAGTATAGGTAAACATCTTTAGGTTGTCCTTGTTCTCATAGGTGGTGAATCAGGCAATCATATTTGAGGGAAACCTGGTGTATAGGTCTCACCTAGGCGAGGTAACAACTTCAGGTGATAGTCCATATAGAAGGAAATGAGGTCGGGATGAGTTCCAGCAGGGTTGTTATGCTATGAAACCATCTAGAAAACCTCGTGTAAGTTCATCAGTCGTTTTCTTTCAGTGTGGATAGTCAGGGAATGTATAGACCTAGTGTAGTAGGCCTCCAAAGGAGTGTCGTTCAGGTGGACAGGTTGGTCATCTTGAGAGGTTCTACAGACAAACGGAAGGCAGGGGATAGGGTAGACAATGACATCTAGAGTTGGTTCAGGATCGGTACTAGGTGAGCGTAGATGAGGTTCAGTTGCATGCAGAGGATGGGGAAGAGACAGTGGGACCCAGTTGTGGGGTTAGTGGACAATGACTAGTGCAGAATCGCAGGAAGGATAGGCTTCAGGCAGCCATGTGTTAGGCCAGGTGTGCACCATGGAGCTGTTAGGGGCTAAGTAGGCTGGTGAGCTGGCAACGGTCATAGGTATGTCGTAGCTATCGCGGCGATTTCATTTTTCTTTTGTTTATCATGGACTGTTGAGGCATGTCCATTTTGAGTTCATGAGTTGAACATGACTTATATGGATTGTCCATATGTTGGTAAGTGGGTTTGAACCATCTCAAGTGCATGATTATATATATATATGATATTCTTGGCATAAAGAGCATCATTCGATGCATTTTTTGAGGTTCATAGGCATTGGGGCATCAATGGGATGAAAGTTACTTGAGGTGATTAGGCATCGGGGCATATATGGGATGTGGGTTACTTTAGGTGCCTTGGGTATTAAGGCATCGAGGATGCGGTTTTGATTGAGGTGCAAGGCACCGGGTTTATTTTTGAGCATCCATAAGATGTGGGACATCGTTGTTCCATGGTTTCTAAGGGCTCGAGGCGGGCACCGATATGGTGTGGGATATGATTGGTTGTCGGAATCAACATGGGAGCACCTGATGAGGTGTGGGGGTGACTATGCCCCATGGGAGGACCATGGGTCCAGAAATAGGTCATTGGACCTCGGTTGATTTGACCATTGGGAGGTAGTTGTTCTAGAGTGTTTCTTCACAACCCATGGAAGGGAAATTTGGGGATGAATTTATTTAAGGGGGGATGTTTTCAAGAACCCAATTCTTTTTTTTTTGAATTATGGGTCCTTTTTTTAGGTTTCTTTTAAAAACATGTGGGAAATAGGCCAAGTACTAGCTGCAAATGTGTTAAACGACATGGCTTAGGGTTACACGCCATGTAATCCTAAGTACACATCATGTAATGTCTAGATATGTGATGTCCATACATATTGTATAGGGGTGTCAGAACGTAAGAGATTATTTTTCCAGTACATGTCATGTACATACCAGTACATGTAGTGTAATCTTGTCGGTATGACCTTTTTATGATGTGGAAAGGAATTCGTTCGAAGATGGGAAAAACAACCATATACATTGTGTCTATATTTAAGTACATGCCATGTATTTTCTTTTTATCATTAAATCGGAAGTAGCCTAATTTTTGTTAAAATGGTCTGTAGGAGTTGTTGGGTTCGCGAACCAATAGCGCAAAAGGAATAAGTTTCTCTCGATTCATCATCTGAACCCCGATTCAAATGTCTTCAGAAGTGGTAGAACCCAATCGGTAAGATATCGATTCCTCTTGAGTCATTCTTCTTGATTTCTTCTCTTGAAAAAATTATTGGGGGTTGATCATTTATCATCATTTTATATATATACCTTTTTAATGGCTGAATTAGAGGTTGATGTTGGACGAGGAGTGTCGTACGTATATGAGGTAGGTGGTACATACCTTGTTTTGAGTTTTTGAAGAAATTTGGGGGTTGCGTATTTTTAGCGCAATGATGGGTATTGATAGAGACCTATCTTATTGCATATTTAATTGACCATGTGCCTTGTAGGATGTTGTTGGGAATTCCCTTACCTTGATTATGAGAGCGAGATCGAGTTAGAGGTCACCGCTCCATGGGATACTTTTTTGGGGGTTCCAAAATGGTTATATTTGTTTTTTTTGTTTCAAATTGGAATATTGAAGTGGTTTAAACTTCATTAATTTAATTTGAGGCATTCAAGATCTCAGTGATTCTAAGTTCTAGAAAATATCTATTGAAATTCAAACTGTTTAAATTGAATTTCTTGTTTAAATTACATAAATGTATTTTATATATTTGTAATGCTTGATATTACATATGTTGTGTCCCTTTGGGTTGTGACGGGCATGGCCTAAGTTTGGGATGGAATGGTCATCGGAATTGAGTGATGTTGATCACAGGTTGGGATTTTCCTGGATTTTCCTAGGTGCTTTTGACCATAGGATTAGGCAGCGTGGATGCCAGTTTGAGGAATTGTGACTTTCAGGTTGGGCATGGCCTATGATACTTTGATGGTGTGGCCATCGGATTTGAGCAACATGGTCGTAGGGGCACAAGGTTCTAGAGATGGTGTGTCTTATGTTCTTTATTTGGTGATTGTCCCTCACTTGTGTTAGCCAAAGCTCCAATTGATTCATGTGCACACATGTAGACTCCGTGATGAGGTGGTTTTTAACACTTGTATGGGTAGAGGCCCCTAATAGTTGTAGTTTAGATAATATTGGTTTGGGAGTGCTTGTCGTAGAAAGCCATGTGGAAGGCTATGAGAATTAGGTTGATAGCAATGAGGCTATAGGGTTAGGGGGATGAGGCTCATCATGATTGAGGTCGTGGGCCTGGTTATTTATTTGAGGATGGAAATCATTTTTCCTCTGGTTTTTGTGCCATCATCTGACATGAGCTTTCAAGAAGGGGTCATTGGGACTGGTATACTATTGTTTGGGTGTACCTTCAGGATGTCAATACTTTGAGACATGAGGTGTCTGGAGGCACATGATGTGGGGATATCTGATTGAGGTGACACCTAATAGTTCACTGGGACTTTGTGACTACAGGGGCACCTTGGGCCATGGGCTAATGACTCTCTTTTCTTATGAGATTCTAGTATTGGCCGAAGCAGGTGACATTCCCTTGGGGATATTGAGAACCAGTGGAGGTTGTGTTTATTTATTGCATCATACTATTTAATTTACTAAGAGATGAATATTTTCTTAAACACATATATTAGGTACACACCGTTGGGTGGTATCCTACTGAGATTTGTCTCACACCCTACGTGGGCCCTTTGGGATGTGTGTAGACTTTATAGATTTACATAAAGGTAAAAAATCAACTTCAACAGTTAGTTTATAGTACTATTTGGCCTAGATATTTGCATGGACCTTGAGGTCATGCCTAGATGGAGTTTTACTTTTGTTTACTTTCCTTTTTAGCAACATCAAGCTTATTTTTATAAGTATCTATAATGGTTATCCATGGTCACCCTTTTTATATTAACATGTATGACCTATTATGGATGCATGCCTTGTTTGTTTTAGTAGTGGTTAAAAGTTGTGTTTAGAATGATGTTATGTTTACTTTCTACTGTAGCTATTTCTATATTATTTTCTCAGTTTATTATTCTTTTGTAAGAGGTCTCAATGCGGGGAAAGTCAATCAAGAATAATACAAGCAAGCGTGCTACAGAATGGTGCGTCGATTTGAAGACCTTATAATGGATGATCCAGAAATATCGATAACTGCTTTTTCTTGGGAACTTATTAAGGATAAAAATGACAATAGGCTCAATTTTTCCTTTAACAATTTTTTTTTCTCTTTGGGTTTCTCACGTTTTCCTTAAAAGTGTTTTTGGTTTATAATAAAAAAATTAAGTTAGTAGTAGTTGAGGTTATAGCCTCCCCACTATACCTATTTACACCCTCGTTTCTAATCAGCGGCCTTTGGTGTTCTGGGAGGTTCCCCTAAGGCCAATGGAACCTAGACCGTTAGCACTATTCGGGTTGATGTTCAGGTCTGGGGACGTTACACCTCAAGCCATAAGCAATGAAATGGTCTCCCTTCATGAGAACACAACCTAGTCTTGATCTAGATGAATCACAATAAACTACATAGCCCTTTAAAAGTTTATGTTGATGAGGATAGGTGTTGAAGTGAGCCAATAATTATGATCTTAATAAAAATTCTAAAAATACTCAATATATTTTAATGGGGTACTTTTTCTTGTTAAATAAGTCATGGGAGAACTGATCGTTGAGAAGTATCAAATAAGGTAATAATTATAGACTATCAATCCCAAAAAGCTTCATATCATAAAAATATTCTAATTTATATACCAAGAAATTGCTGATTCAATCTTATCAAGATTGAATGATGTTCCTCTTTTATAGATTATATACCCAAGGAACCAAACCTCTTATATTTATAATTCACCCTTAGATAATTTATCATAAATTCAATGATCATGAAATATACCTGGTACAATCTATATGTGTTTATCATGGTCATTTTTATCTCTATATTACTCTAAAATATCATCAATAAATACCTTGATAAAAAAATTTATATTCTTATGGAAGATAAGATTCATTAAACCCTTGAAATTTTTTGATGAATTTATAAGTCCAAAGGTCATGAATATATATTCATATTGATAGTAACAACTTTAGAAAGTTTTCTTTTTAATACCTCCTTTCCTTACTCAGATTTGGTGATATCCAAATCACAAATTAGTTTTGGATAACTATTAATATCCCTTTAATTTATAAACAATATCTATTTGAGGAAGAGGGTATTGATTCTTAATAATAACATGGTTTATTTTATGATAGTTGTCACATAAATAAAGTAAACCATATACCTTTTTTAATAATTAGAATGAATTAACCTAGGGTGATGTGCTTATTCTAATGAATACCTTGTATTATTTTTTTCTAGATGGACCTTTAATTCCCATTATTCATTTAGTATAATTTTATATAAAAGAAGGGAAATAGGACTCATTACTAGAAATTGATCAATAGAAAAGTGGATTTCATGTTAAAGTGGTAAACTAGATAAATCATGTAGAAATACATCAATTAATTAGTCTACTATAGTAGGAAGACTCCTAGTCCCATTTTCTTTGATAGAACCCAAATTCATTATTTCCAACTGAGAAAATATGTTTCCATATACTATTAGTAAAGTCCATTCTCTTCTAATATTCATATCCAAATCCCCTTTGAATAAGTGAAAAAAATATCTAGGAATGTGAAGTTTACTCATATGTATAATTTTTATTGTACATTTTCAATTCCACCATCCATTCCATTCTAAAGATCAAATCAAATATATCCATTTCTAGGACTATAAACTCCCACATAAAGTTGACCTCGTCAATCGTGATGGGATAGGATGGACAGTTGAATCCTTCATATTCCCTCTTCCCAAGAGTTGTTTTGATTCTAATGACATGAGGCATCATTTCCATGTGTAAATTCAATTTATTTATGACATGTGATGTAATAAAATATTGGGATACACCAATATCAAACAATACTCTCATGATATTTTAGTTAATAATAATGATACCTCACACCATCAAGGGGATTGATTTCTCATCTATGATTTACTGCTCAAATTCAAAAGTTTTATATCAACTCTCACTAGGTAGTCCATGATTCCTTATTGTGGTGGTGTCATATGGATGATTTAGGTGTCCCTAGATTCATCTTGGGATTATCAACTCTAAGGGTGATAATGTTTTTTACCAGACAGTCCTGATTGAGAATGAGAGATCGGAGACCCAGTCAAGAAAATTGTGTCTATTTTCTTCATGGGTATGGTATAACAATGCTTAAGATGAGAGTATCAAGGATGTTTTTTCCAATCCCTTTTATTTTGAATGAACTTACCACCTTGAAAACAAGCTATTTTTGTACTACAATGTGGTATAAAATAGACTTGGTTGGTTTTTTTATTTTTTGTTTCTCTGTTTTCTTGGGATTAAGTTTCTCTCCTCCTTCTATTTCTATTAGTGGAGTGTTTCCTCCACTAACATTCCCATTCATGTATCTTTTTTCAATAGTTTCCCTATTAATAATGTCTATATAATCAAAAATCAATAACATGACCAAATTAGAGTTAATATTCATTCACATACCTACCATTAATATACATTCATTCATGTGTTTGTTCTCTTCCACCTCTAGATAAAAATAAACTAAGTTTATAAAATTAGCTTTGTATTCTGTCATTATAAAATTACATTGATTGAGGCGAATGAAATATATTATTTTTGTTACTTTTAATAAAATTGTACAAGATTATTTATTGAAAATTCATCAAATCTCTCCCATGTAATGGATTTCACCTGTTTAGCTCAAATAGAAAATTTTCATCATTATCATGCGAGGTCAACCTGCATGTATAACTCTAGCATAAACTTTATATCAGCTAGAGCCCCAACTAAATCAATAATATTATTAATCATATTAATCCAAGTTTCTTATAGATCAAGTCTTGAATTCCCTTGAAAAATCCGTCGATTATATTTCTGGAACTACCTAGTATGATCATTACAGTTTAATTCCCTAATTTGACCCCCTTATTCTAGGTTATGTAATTATTGAAAAATACTCTACACAAGTTCCTTGTTCGCCTATTTTTGAATTGAAACCACATTATCTATTACACAATCTTACTAGTTTTTATGTCTTATAACCAGTGTCGTTATTTTTAAAACCACAGTAACAACCTCTAATTATCATTAGTTTCCTTAATCCCTTTTATAGAGTTTATTATAGAATAACATGAAAGGTCATAAAAACATAATTTTAATATCAATAATTTTAAATAACATATTAATGATGAAATCCTAGTGGGAATCTACTTTATGAATTCATGATACCAGATTCTCATTGGCTAAACCCACAACGATAAGATGAAAATACATCTAAAAGTGTTTATCAACAATTTTGTATCATAGCCACCCTAGTAACTTGAATTTCAGCTTAAATAGTTTAGCTAAATCATTTTATTCTATAAATTTCATGTAATAAAACATCTTATATTCTTTCTACGACCCCAATAGATGAATAATAACAAAATGATTCCATTTGTAACATTTAGACTTGGCCCATTAGTAGGGTAAGGACTAAAATGACAGTAACCTTGGGTGATTCCTCCAAGGAAAAAAATGATGATAATAAATTTTAAGGGATTTCACAAATCATGGAGTATGGTTTCACCTTAAACAAACACCCTAAAATAAGTCTAAATAAATGATATGGAATTAAATTCATGAAATAAATAATAATAACTTCAATGAATAACCAAACTATAATCAGAGTAAAAATAGAAGTTGAAAAAATAAATTATAAGTATAAAAACTTAGGACAAGTAAAACTCAAGTAAAATAGGACTCAAGGTAAAAATACCCAATTCAACAAGGTGGAACCACTCTAAACTCCATGACATGATAGTTACCCCAAACTCTAACTCCAAACATCCAAGACGAAAACATTATGAAGATCAACTAGTAAAATAGAAAACCTTCACATTAACTGTATCATGAAAAAAAATGTTTTTGTATACACACCAAGTTTTATATACCTGAAGTGAGTATACACGCCAATAGGAAAACCCTGAGGCTTCCCACAAAATGCTATAAAACAAGAAATATTTTAGCTCCCATTTTTTTTGAAATAAAATTTGAGATTAAGAATGAAAAATTATTCATAACATATATATATATATATCCAAATTTAGTGAAATAAATCACACCAAAAACACACCCATGTAATCAACCCATAAACTCATTCATAACACCAACCAATGAAACCACTTCTTGAAGACCACTCTTGAACTTTGCAACTCACGAGCGATTTTCATCTCTCCATTCCCAAGTCATCACTCGATGACATAATCCAATATTCCATAAGATTTGAATTTTGACCATGTCTAACCCACATACCCCATTCAATTTGTTCTATGAACACACACACTCACACATCATGTTCACTCCAAGTTCCTATATTCAAAACCATTATTTGGAAAACCATATTCATTTAATAATTTAATCATTTAATCAAACATATTTTGGGGGTCACCAACAATTCTAGATTTGAATATTTTCCAAGAAAAGAGATTTCCAACAGATATTTTAGAAATTTTTCCAACAAATGTATAATTAATTTACTCAAAAAACAATTATGCATCATGTTCTAAGAGAAAGTGAAAAAAAAGAGATGCCACCTACCTAGGATGTGCTCGACACAAGTAATTTTCTCATCATCTCAAAGATTCAGTCTTCTTAATTTGATGCTTCATTGAATCTAGAAGGATATTAATCGAAAAATTATATAACTAATATATTTGGGTAATGTGGGCCCAATATAAGGTTCCTCTTTAGAAGAAATGAGAGGATCAAGGAGAGTGAAGAAGAAAAAGACTCTTAATTTCAACTTATTTGATCCAACACTCTATAATCCATTGAAATCTACCACCCAAAGGAATAAGATCACTAAAATATCATAGGGTACTGCAAGAATTTGATATCCTAGTTTTGAAAAGGATGAATGAGGGTTTTATGTGGTGTTTTAGGTCCTTAATTGAAGTTTTCATATTTATTTATTCTCATTGCACGGTCTGGAAAACCATGCACTAAACATATGAATCATCACTATCCTGAAAATTTCAAAGTCATAGGGTTATAATATTGTTTTTTTAATATCTGTATTCCCATAATACCCCTTAAGCTCTTTCATGGTTAACTATGTAATCCGCCCTATTTCCCTTAATCATGCACCCACCAGAACCTCTCCAAAACACTTTAAAAGCATCCAGAACCTTCCTAAGGGATAACCTATCTATTCAATAGATTAAAATATAGAATAAAATATGGAAATAACTTAAACTAGTGGTGTTAAAGGTTCTAGGGTGGGACTTGGTGCCACTATTTTGTTACTTATAGTTGGAATAATCCCGCTAAAAGCTCAGAGACATTCAAAATTATCTAAAGAAGGTTTGAATCGATCAGGGTTCATGATGAATTTTGAGAATAGATGGTGATTTATGTATTTATTTAAATTTAGATATTTATTGACTAGGTTGATCATATCAAATGTTTAGACACTTTTTTATTATATAATATGATAGGTACACAATTTGGGATGACCTACTGATAATTTATTTCTCACCCACTACATAGGAATTTTGGTGTGTATACAGACCTTATGTCTGCTCTCAGGTTGTACAAGAGATATATAGTGTATTAGGATGAGGCCCAATATTACATTGTTTCATGATTGAGTTGGTTCAGGTTAATATGGTTTTGAAACTTTTTAGTGAGGTGAGGCATGGGGTTAGTAGTACAATCTTGTACACATTTATCCTTTCCTTTTTTTAATTATATTTTTATATATGGTAGACCTAGTGGGCAGCCAATGAGTTAGTATAATTTTTTGATTTAGAGTTTCATTTGATATAATATTTTTGTTTATTTATTTCTTCCACATATGTTTTTTATGATGGATAATGTTTGGTTTATTTGTCTATTGTTGTGCACTCTGATATATGGTATATATGAGTTATCCTAGAGAACATGTGGCACGCTCCATAGGATTTTAAAATTTTACAACGGTTGCGCCTCCCTTGCTCGATCTGGAGATGGAAGACTAG
The DNA here is from genome assembly GCA_963277665.1 of Viscum album. Lineage (NCBI taxonomy): Eukaryota > Viridiplantae > Streptophyta > Magnoliopsida > Santalales > Viscaceae > Viscum > Viscum album. The sequence continues at coordinate 1,330,757,802 of OY728145.1, forward strand.
CCCCCTTTGTCAACGGATCCCCCTCCCTCCTCATCATGGGATCGTCTGTCGGAGTCCTCAGTGGTGCCCCAGTGCGGCTCATTTCCATCCTTATCTCTCCGATGGTCACGTGATATCCCCTCGATGAAGGAGGTCCCCCTCCAGCCAGCTCCTTCTCGATCTGGAGGTTTTAAATCCTTCCCAAAAGTGCCTTTGGACAAGGTCAGATCTGGTATGTTGGATGGATTCCTGATGGTCTCCTTCCCAGATGTTGCTCTCATAGCAGCCTCCCAACTTCTCCAATGGACTCTTGTAGAACTCTTTAGCCTGGACCATCCCCTGTTTCGAATCTTTTAGAGCATGGTTTAATCTTGGGGTCTAGCGTCTCCAGTAAGGGTTTCGGTTCTGAACTATAGATATTTTTGCGTGATCCATTCCTCCAACGTGGATATCATGAAATCTTGGTCTTCTTCTACTAGATCATGTGGCAACAGGCACTTAAACCTTTTTAGGTGGTTGGTTGAGGGGAATTCCGATCGAGATGTGGCTTTTTGGCTCAACATCCCTGGTCTACCTCTCCCCTATCATAACGGTGTGTTCCTGCATGCAATTGGTGAGGTTGTGGGCAGCTTTTTGTGTGCAGAGGAGAGGTCTGTCAAGATACTTGATTCTTAGGTGGATTAAATTTGTATGTGTTGTGGTCGAGGGGTCTCAATGGTGTCGACACAAACAACCAGTGAACAACAAAATGAAAGCAGAATGGTGCTGGTGACATGGAGGCAAACCAAGAACTAATAACAGGAAACAAAAAGTGAAAAATAATAAAGGAAAAGAGGATTTATGTGCTTTGAAACCTTATGGATCCTACTGCGTGGCAAGAACACCACACACACGCTTTTATTAAGATTCAAAATAAAGAACCGGGATCTAAAAACATGCAATGAATAACTCCTAAATAATGGAGAGAGAAAAACAGATGCAGAAAGAGGTTCTTACTAGGCCGGACTGACAGGTTCGGTCTTCCACATCTATTGGTGTTTCTAGTCAAGATGGATCGCGGTTCTCTTCGGGATCCCACTGAGGAGGAGTGTCTTCGGGTCAGGTTCTTTCAGACTTCTGATCAGAATGTGTCTGCACTTCTTCCCAATGGAAGGACGCCGAGAGAAGCTCCATCACGAGCTGCACACGAGCCACGTGCAGGGAGTCCGGCAGGCCAATCAGACTGATTCCTCTAATGAGGATGAAGGCACAAGATCTCCGAAGAAGCTGGAGCAGACCAGTGGAAATGAAGACGAGTAGATTCTGGACTGCAAAACCACTTCACTTCACTGAACCCTGACTAGCAAAGGAAGATAATTCCTGAAAACTCTAACAGCACACCCAACCATACACTTCCACGAAGCACACCGAGAAACAACCAAACAGAAAATACAGTGCAAGGTGGACGGCCAGGATGAGTTGGGCAGCCACAATGATCAACAGCCTGGCAGATTTGGGTGGCCAGGTCAGGATTTCCAGCATGGCCAGTGGGTAAAAGAAATAAATCCCATAATAAAATGACAAAAGGGTCGGGTCCAGAATTAGTAGAAAAATAAAATCATGGTGACACATAAATGTCAGATTAAAAGAAATAGAATTAAGATCAAATTTAATATAAAAACAAACCAACAATTAAATTATCTTAATTCACAAATCCCCACCATTTTTAATTAAATTTAGTGATGTTCTTGCACCTAGGGGTCATGGAATCTGAACCAAGTTTAAACTATTTAGACAAAATTTAAACTTTGACAAGACCACAGCTTTAGTCAAACTATCAGCTGGGTTTATGTCGGTGTGTATCTTATTGATACACATGGTTCCAGATTCTACGACATCTCTAATAAAGTGTAACCTAATATCTATATGTTTTGACTTACCATGGAAAATAAGGTTTTTAGATAAATAAATAGCTGATTGACTATCTGAATAAACATTAATAGCATAATTTTAAATACAAAGTTCAGAGGTCGTACCTTTGATCCACAATGCTTCCTTGACTGCCTCATTCAAGGCTATGTACTCAGATTCTGTAGTCGAAAGTGCAGCAATATATTGCATGTTTCACTTCAAGGAAATGGAACCACCAAATGCACTAAACACATTACTGATTAGTGATTTGCGGGTATCCACATTTCCAGCATAATTAGCATCCACATAACCACAAATAAGATCAACAGAATTTATATTTCTACCATAACATAAGCAAATACTAGGTGAACTAGAGAGGGTTATAAGAATCCACTTAATGGCATGCCAATGTGGCTTCCCTGGTGTAGCTATGAACCTGCTAAGGGTGCATATGGAAAAGGCAATATTATGGCGAGTACAAATCATGGAATACATTATGCTTCCAACCATGTTAGGATAAGAGATTTTGGACATAAAATCAATATCTTTTTTAGTTGCAGGGGATTGTGTCAAAGACAATTTAAAATGGTGAGCAAGAGGTATATTAACAGGTTTTGAAGTTTCAAACATGTACCTCTTGAGAACCATTAAAATATAACCATGATGGTTTGTCCCTAATGATTTCAATGCCAAGAATTTTCTTGGTCGTACCCAAGTCCTTCATTTCAAAAGTGTTCTTCACCTAGGTTTTAATATAAGAGATAAGATTTATATCCTTGCATATGATGAGCATATCATCAACATACAGCAGGTAAATGATGCATGTCCTGATTTCTTTGAAATAAACACAGGCATCATATTGAATTCTAGTGAATTTATTACCTAGCATGAAAGAGTCTAATTTTAAGTACAATTTCCTTCAGGCTTGCTTTAATCTGTATAAAGACTTTTTCAGGAGGCACACTTGATGTGGTTTGAATTCACTAGGATAGCCTTCAGGAGGCTGCATATAAATCTTTTCTTTCAAGTCAACATGTAATAAAGTAGTCTTAACATCTAACTGCTCAATGTGGAAGTCATTATAGGAATCATAGTCTAACAGGAGCCTCATAGAAGAGTGCTTCACAACTGGAGAGAATATTTTAGAATAATAAATCCCCTCCCTTTGGAGAAAACCCTTAGCTACTAACCTAGCTTTGAACTTGATTTTTTTCCCTCAGTATTGTCCTCTTTCCTTTTGAAAATCCATTTGGAACCAATTACCTTATCATTAACTGTTTTGTTCACAACACTCCATGTATGATTTTTCTTTAAAGAATGCATCTCTTCATTCATATCAAAAACCCATTTCTTGGAGTCTTTGTCTTTCAAGGCTTGCCTATAGGAATGAGGATCATCGTCGATGATATCTTAGGCCACATGAAAATCATAGGAAGCCATGTCATACTGGTTGAACCTTGCAGGAGGTCTAGGAACCCTCCTTTATCTGTCCCGGGTCAATTGATAATCCTTGTAAGTATCAGGGGGTTCAGAGTCCGAATCTGAACTGGAACTACTTTCTACATCAGCCACCGCAGTAGGCTGAGAATCAAGCCGATCAGGTTGAAAATCGGTCTCAAAATGAGTCGAAGGCTCAGGTTCATCAGACTTGGATAAGTCTGGTTCATTATTTCTTTGATGGGTAGGATTGGTCTTGGTATATGATGACTCATAGAAGACCACATCCCTACTAATAATGCATTTTTGGTACCCAGGTTTATCAACCCATAGTTTATAACATTTGACCCCTTCGGGATAACCAATGAAAATGCATTTCAGGGCTCTTGGTTCCAATTTGTCAGTCCTAACATGTGCATAGGTTGTGGAACCAAAAACCCTAAGGTAGGAGTAACAGGGAGGCCTCCCAGTTCAAACCTCTTCAGGTGTCTTGAACTGGTTAGCAGAAGAGGGACATATGTTGATGAGGTAAATAGCAGTGCTGGTAGCCTCAGCCCAGAAAGACTTGGGGAGGCCTAAGCATGCAAGCATGCTTCGGGCATGTTCTAAGATGGTCGTATTCATCCTCTCTACTATCCCATTCTGTTGGGGAGTTTCCCTAATAGTTCTATGTCTTTTAATCCCTTATTTTTCACAAAAGTCAACAAACTCAGGGGACAGATACTCTAAACCATTGTTTGTCCTCATGGTCTTTATTTACTTTTTGGTCTGATTTTTTTTTGAATCTTTCCAGGTTTTAAAGGTCTAGAAGGCATATGATTTATGTTTCAAGATGTACACACAGAACTTCTTAGAGAAGTCATCAATGAAAGTGACAAAATAAGATCCTCCACCATGAGAGGTAGTCCCCGCTGGACCCCATAAATCTAAATAGATGTATTCAAGTGGGGCATCGGATTTGTAGGTGGATCTATTTGAACTAACCTTATTATCTTTTCCCATTAAATAGTATTCACAAATCGGCAGGTTTATTGGTTTTATTTCATTCAGCAGCCCCTACTTGTTGAGCTCTTTTAATCCCTTGGAGCTTACATGCCCCAACCGTCCATGCCAAAGCATAGTATTGTCATTGTTTTTATTGTAAACACTACCCAACTGACTTGAATGGGTCTTACCATCCAAGACATACAACCCATTTGTGAGAGACCCTCTAAAAAAGGTCCTAGATCCTTTAGAGATCTTAATTGATCCTGATTCTGATCTAAAGGTATATCTTTTTTATCAAGGACTCCTAAGGAAATTAAGTCACGTTGGAGGTTGGGAACCCACCTTACATCAAGCAAGTTAATCACATATTGATTGTCAATTTCTAACAGAACAGATCCTCTACCCTCCACTTTACACTTCTTATTATTCCCTAACAGGACATTCCCTTACACTCTCTCCACCAGCTCTAAAAATGACTCTTTGTAGGGACACATATGGAAGAAACAGCCAAAGTCAAGGACCCACTCTCTGTCGAGTGTATGGCTGGAAACATTTAATACTTCAGCGGTGTTCTAACCAGAGTCAACAATAATAGATTCGTCAGTGGGTTGTGCACGTTCTTGCTCACATTTGATCTTCCTACATTCAGGCTTAAAATGCCCAGGCTTGCCGCAATGGAAGCAGGTGACTTTTCCTTCTTTATTATTATTACTCTTTGGTTTTGGTTCTTGCCTAGGTTCTTTGCTTCTTCTACTTTTATCTCAATTAAATTGTTTCTTTTTTCCTTTAACCTGGGGTCTACCCTAGTGAACAAACTCTCAGTCTCACCTTTCGCCTTAGGTTTAGTGTGAAGTTCCTTGGATAGAAGGGCAGACTTGACTTCTTCTAGAGTCAAGGAGTCTCGACCATACATCATGGTCTCTACTAAGGTACTATAACTATGGTCAAGGGAGATCAGGATAATGATGGTCTGATCTTCATCATATACCGAGACATCTATATTGGCTAGATCTAACATGATTTTGTTGAACTCATCAAGATGAGATTTCAAAGAAATGCTTGATCTCATCCTAAAGGTGAACATGCGGGGCTTATTATACACCCTACCTACAAGGGAGGCAGTCATGTAGAGTTTTTCTAACTTAAGCTCGATGCCGGCAGTAGTAGACTCAAAGGCCACTTCCCTAAGGACTTTATCTCCAAAGGACAGAAAAAGAAAACTATGGTCTTTAACAAGAATGTTGAGGCGCATAGTTTGGTATTCAGTAATAGTTTGACCAGTTTTAATTATAGTTGTTATGGGTTTAGTAGGCCCAAAGAGGGAATCAATAAGACCTTGTTGGAAAAGTAATGCCTTCATTTTTATTCCCCATTAATTGAAGTCATTGTCTCCATCAAACATTTCAATTTCATATCGCATTGTAGACATGTTTATCCTGATGAGTAGATGTCGAGTGATTGGGGACAATGATAAGTGTACGCCCTAAAAAATCGACCCATCTCACTAGTTAAACGTGTACCATGAGATATGAAGGTGAAATGATTCGGTGAATACAATTATTTCACCCAAAAAGGAAATAGAACAAAAAACAAAAATATACAGACTGAATTAAACAGATACAAAATTACGGAAAATTGTAACCCAAATGCAAAAAACTGCAAACTAAAACACTATCCAGTGATCAAAAAATAACTTGACACATTAAAAACAAAGATGTAAAATAGTGCAAAGGGGTTTCCAATAAGGTGTTGGAAGCGACTATGTTCAGTAGGATTAAGAAAAAACATTTAAGAGGCATGCAAATAAATGTTACTGGCAAGCAGGCAAAGGAATTACAGAAATATGCAATTTTATAAGTAACAGGAAGTAGGCAGGTTGCAGTAAAAAGAACAGCCTAAAAAATACATCAAATCAATTACTGTGACTGTTAATTGAAATTGCAAAAAAACAGAAGACAAATAACTAACGACAATGTAAATAGTAGGTCAGATTAAATCAGAACAGTAGCTAAAAGAGGCTATAATACCACTTGTTGTGGTTGAGGGGTCTCAATGCAGTGGATACAAATAACCAGGGACCAACAAAATGAAATAGGAATCATGCTGGCGATGTGCAGGCGAACCAAGAACCAATAACAGGAAAGAAAAGTGAAAAATAATAAAGGGACAAGAGGATTTACGTGATTCGGATCCTTATGGATCATACTGCATGACAAGAACACCACACACACACTTTTATTAAGTTTCAAAAGAAAGAACTGGGATCTACAAACTTGCAATGAATAACTCTTGAATCGTGGAGATAGAGAAAAAATAGATGCAGAAAGAGGTGCTTACTATGCCAGACTCACAGGTCTGGCCATCCGGATCTCTTGGCATTTTCTAGTCAAGATGGATTGCGGTTATCTCTGGGATCGCATTGAGGAGGAGTGTCTTCAGGTCTGGTTCTTGTAGACTTCTAGTAAGAATGTGGTCGCACTTCTTCCCGATGGAAGGACGCCGAGAGAAGCTCCACCGCGAGCTGTGCATGAGCCATATGCAGGGAGTCTGGTAGGCCAATCGGACTGATTCCTTTAATGAGGATGAAGGCACAAGATCTCCAAAGAAGCTGGAGAAGACCAGCAGCGATGAAGATTCATAGATTCTACATTTCAAAACCACTTCACTTCACTGAACCCTAGCCAGTGAAGGAAGATAATTCCTGCAACCTCTAATAGCGCACCCAACCATACACTACAGGAAAAAGGGCCTATACCCACGGTTCAAAACCGTGGGTATAGGCTATACCCACGGTTTTGCGAACCGTGGGCGGCATCGGTATAGGGGTCTTGACCTATACCCACGGTTCAGGTGTGTCACACAGCAACACCACGGTGTACACCGTGGCAGGCACTTTCCCCACGGTTTTCAAACTGTGGGGAATATATTAATTTTAAAAGAACGCGCTCCGCAAGGTTTGAACGCTGCACCTAATACTTGAGAGCGAGACCCTAAACCAACCGAGCTACGGATTTTATATGTTAGATATACATATGAAAGCTAATATAAATTAATCTGCTCACATCGCGTATTCAAAAAATGCTGCCTCTGGGATTCGAACCCGCGCCTCCAGCAACACGTCCTGCCAGCTCTCCTCGTCGTACCAAACAAGCTGTGAATTTAATCTGTAAATTATTCATATATCGGCCTATATATATTAATATAAAATTTAATTAAATTCAAAAACCGCTGCTATGGAGACTCGAACCGGCGTCTCACAAAGGGACTCAACAGCGCATTTCAGTAAAGCGCCAACCGAGCTGACATCGTTACTTATTATGTAAACATTCATCTGCTTATATATATTAATATGTTCCATGAAAAAACGTCTCCCGCCAATTTTTTTGTGTGTCCCGCCTAATGTTTTTTTCTTCCATAAAGTGGAAAATATATACCCACGGTTCTAGAGAACCGTGGGTATAGGTCTTCAAAATAAAAACCGCAATACCTACGGTTTTGAAGAACCGTTGGTATAAGTCACGGTTTTGGAAAACCGTGGGCATAGAGGTACTCTATACCCACGGTTGTTTGCAAAACCGTGGGTATAGACCTATTTTCCAGTAGTGATACACTTCCATGAAACATACCGAGAAACAACCAAATAGAAAATGCGGTGCAAGGTGGACGACCAATATGAGTTGGGCAGCCACAAGGATCAACGGTGAGGCATATTTGGGTGGCCAGGTCAGGATTGCCAGCATGGCCAGTGAGTAAAAGAAATAAATCCCATAGTAAAATGACAAAAGGGTTGGGTCCAGCATTAATAGAAAAATAAAATCACAGAGACAAATAAATGGAAGATTAAAATAAATAGAATTAAGAATGAATTTAATATAAAAACAAACCAAGAATTAAAGTATCTTAATTCACATAGAAGTCAATCTCTTATATCCTTTTCTTGAGCGCATTTTTCTTCGAGTGGGCCAGGACTTCTCTTGGTGGAAGAAGATTATCCCCATGTCTCAGGATATGCTTTGTGTTAAATTTCGGCTTCAATGTCACTCATATCATGCATGTAGAAGGCATGTCTCTCAGACTTCACCCACAAGATCCTCTTCTGGTGGGGGTCCTCCATCTTCTACCTCGCCCCGGGTAAGATGTGGTTCTACTGTTCCTATGTCCAGGACCTTGGTTTCCTCACCATATCCCATCCCATCCCCCCCCCATCCCGCCCCTCATCCCCTTCCCCTCAAGGTCTTTCCATGGTCCTCCATGCTCGGTCACATCTACCAGGGCCCCCTCTTCCCCCTCCATTAGCTTTTCCCCTCCCTTCCCTCTCACCCTGACCTCCAACCCTAGAAAAGTTCAGGGTCTTCCCCCGGTCCTCCCTGCTGGTCTGTGTCTACCTCCCCCCCCACCCCCCCAACCTCCTCTGGTTCTCCCCCTCCCTCCCATCCCTCTGGCCCCGACCTCTATCCCTTACAAATATTTGGTGGTGTTCAAGGATCGGTTCCCCTCATGGGACGATCCTCCTCCCTCTCCCTCCAGCCTGGGGAAGGCCTCTACTGCATCCCCTCTGGCCCCTGTCTTGTTTGTCTATCCTGATCACTCATGTGGTGAAATCATCCCCCTATCTAATGGATTTTCAGTCCTCTCCAGCCCCCCCCCCCCCTCCCGGAATAGCGATGCAAAGGGGGATCGCGGCCCGCGGGCTTTGCGGGTATGTGATGGATGTGGGGCGGGGAAGACCTATTTTTTGACTATTTAGAGTGCAGGCTAATGCGGGTTGATCCTGCAAGGGTGCGGGCTTGCCCGCGGGCCTGATTTAAAAAATATATATATTATTTTTACAATATATGTTTCTTAACATTTTAGTTTTTTTAATAAAACAATCATGGTTAAACGGTGACATATAATTTCACATGGTAATGGTCATATTAATCAACCATTTAATCACATGTGAATTTTAAATAGGCATATATTTATTGTTTTAATATGATATTATATTACTTATATAGTAATTATTAACCATATTCACAAGGTGTGTCAACCCATCTCTCGAAAAATAGAACTCATCGCCCCTATGCATGGTTTTAATTCTATAAGAGTTATTATATTCATAATATTTTTTACGTCAATTTAATTTTGTTAATATTTATTTTTATTTTGTTATTAAGATAATTGGATAGAACCTCATGAAAACACTAATAGATTCCATGGAAACTGATTGTTACCAGTATAGACTTCATTCATTCACAGGTTTAGTTGTTCACATCACCACACCACCAACATTATCATTCATCACCCATCACTGATCACTCACCTACTTTCTGTCGCAATAGTTCTCCAACACATCGGCATTACTACATTCCACCATTAACCCACAAAAAAGTTTTCCATCACATCCTTTAAAACTATTGTTATTGTTAATTCATACTTTTCCCCACAAATACCTTTAAGAATGATAAAAAATGCAGTATTTAAATGATTATAAATAGTATTTTTTTGTAAATGTGGGTAAGCCTGCGGGCAACCCGCTGGTTTATGCAGGGTGAAGCGGTCTTGAAATTTTTTGTTTGCATTATAAATGGGATTTTTCAGACAAACCCGTGCGGGCTCGAACCCTTGTGGGCTTGGCCCGTGCCGCCCCGGCCCGCCCGTTTCGCATTACTACCTCAGAAGGTGGAGGAGGTCACCTCTCCTACTTCGGGATCCTTTTCTCCTTCCTCCAAAACGTTCACTAGGTCCCAGTCCAAATTCTTTCTTTCCTCGCACACCCCCAGTATCTCTTCCTTAGTGGTAGAGGCCATATCTCCCCTTCCCTTCCATAAACAATGACCTTTATGATCTGGAATTCCCATTTTTTGGAAGCCTGGGCTAAAATTGACTTTCTATCCCATGAGCTTAAGCACAACAACATCTCCATTGTGGCCATCCTCAAGCCGAAACATATTTCTTCCAAGATTTTACTATTTTCGCATAAACTCAGGTTATCAAACTTTTTTGTTTTTGATCCTCCAAACCATCTGATTTGGGTCTTTTGGAAGTCTAAAATTTCAGTATCTCTAGTGGAATCCTCAGACCAGTATATATCGACCAAAATCACCTCAAGTGTTCACAATTTTCTGTTCACTTTTATTTATGCCATGTATGATATAGCTACTAGAGATTCCCTTTGGTAGGACCTTATTTGGTTCAACCTATGTGATTCTGTATGGATCCTGGGCGGAGACTTCAACGTCATGCTGGATCCCATTGAGAAGAAAGGTGGAATCTCATTTCTGAGGCAAACTGGTCTCAATTTCTCCTCCTTTAATCTTAAGTAAGGGCCTCTTGGATTTATGATTCACGGTAGAGTAGTATGCATGGTTCAATAACCATAGGGGGGCATAACCGAACCTAGATTAGACTCGACCACTGCCTATCCAAAACTCAAGGGCATCTCAATATCCTAAGATGCTTGGATCACTCATCTAGTTTTGGATTTATCGGATCACACCCCAGTTTGTCTTGACCTATCTTCTAAGCATATCCAGGGTGGAATCTTTTTCTTACAACAAGGATGAACATCTTTTCCTTGCTTCCATTGGGTCATTTCTTCTTCATGGAAAAAACCTTCTAATGGTTTTCTTTGGACTGGTTTTCATAACAGACTTTAAAATCTAAAAAACGATATCCAAACTTGACATTGGAATCAACCATCCCGCTTCAGGGATTTGGACGATTTGAATGCGGACGTGGAATAGATAGAGGTGATTCTTGAGGAAATCTAGAACGATGATATGTTTAATGAATTAATCCAAAACAAGGATGCTTTGGTGGAGAAACTTCTAGAATAGGAACGTTTGGCCTAATAGGAATCAAGGATCCAATGTATTAAGGAAGGAGACAAGAACACCATGTTTTTTCAATTTTCCATCAAAGAAACACGTTGTTTTGTGATACCTAACATTCTCCTGGAAGATGGGTCCTTCTCCAATGATCACGATACAGTGGGAGGCATGAAGGGTGAGTTATTTAAGGATATTATCATTAGGTCGAATCCTCATTCTGAAGAAGGATGCCCATTGGGCCATGCATCTCTTTTTGATACGATTCTGAGACGGGTGTCGTTCGAGGTTAATGCAGCCCTGGAAGACATTCAGGGAAAAATTGAAATTCATGAGGCGGTGATCTCTCTCAATGTCTCCAGTGTGCCTGGTCCTGATGGTTTCTCGAGAATTTTCTATACCACTTCTTGGGATCTGATCAAGGAGAGTATCATGGAGGCTTTCCAGGATGTGTTTTACGGTAGTAGCATCCCTCATGTGGCATCTTCTACTTCTCCGGATTTATTTTTGGAGATTAACAACCCTTCCTCTCTAAGGAATTATAGTCCTATTAGACTTTGTAACATTTCCTATAAAATTTTGGAATTGATGTTTAACAGGCGGATCTTCTATCATATGCACCATTGGATCTCTGCTGAACAGAATGGATTTGTTAGAGGCAGGTCTATTCAGGGGGAAGTTGGCTTAGTGTAGGATATAATCAGCGAAATTGGTCATAAATTTCCCAGATCCAACTTTACCATCAAGCTGGATATGGACAAGGTGTACGACCACATTGAGTGGTCCTTCATCACTCATGCCTTCTCCTCCATGGGCTTCTCTAATCGCTCAACTGATATTCTACTTAGGTGTTTCATCTCTCTGTGGATGACTATTTTGTTCTTGGGGAATACTTTTGGCTTATTCAAATTTGTTTGGGCCCTTTGGAAAGGTGAACCTCTATCCCTGTCTCTTTATTTTAAAGTAATATTTCCATAGTAGAGCTATCAATGGGGTTGTCCATGCTGATAGAGTTTTCTCTTTCCAGTGAAAATCCCACTTCCAGGGGATGTCTCATCTTATGTTCACCAATGACACCATGATTTTTGTGAATGAAAACAAGCGCTCGATCTGGGGAATCAAAGAGGTTATTGATGAGTATTGAAAATGGAGTGGCCAGTTGGAAATTATTGACAAATGTAGTGTTCTCCTTCCAAACCACTACCCAAATAGAAGAGTGAGATCCATTGAATTTGTCCTGGGATTCAAGAGAAGTGGCTCCCCAATGGAGTATCGCGGTGATCCTCTCTCTTCGGGTCGTTGTTGATGCTCCTTTCTGTCACAAAGTCCAACAAATTTCAAAGGGGAATACCTTGAGCCCAATGTGGGTTACCCTTTGAAGAACATCAAAAATTTACAAAGGGATGAACCAGGAACTCATTTGGAGGGCGTCGTGCAAGTATCCTGCACGCCGCGCAAGTCACTTGTGTGCCACATATGGGTCGCGCAAGTCACTTGTGTGCCCTATTCTTTTTTTCCCCCAAGGTTCCCACTGGCCTATAAATATCCCCTGTGGGCCCCCTATTTTGGGGACGAATTTTCCAAAACTCAGATTCAAGCTCTGGTCGCCCAACTCTCTTTCTAAAGTCTTACGAACACTTCTAAGGTAATTTTTTACCTAGAAGGGAAGCTATAAAGAAGAAGAATAATGACTAAGTATTAGAACTCATTAATACTTGCGTTCCTAAGTGTCCATCCCTTAAGGGAAATGAAGACACTTGTGTTCCACCCTGCACTCTCAAGGGAACTTATGTGCCACCCTTTTGGAAGCCTCTAGGGATAATACTAAGGGCTTGAGTTCAAAGTCGCCCAAGTACTACCCTACAAATTCTTCGTCGCCCAAGGTGACTCATGTCATGCAAGTATACTTGTGCGAACAGGACTTGCGTGCCAGAACAATACTTTCACACCTCCTTCCTAGTCACCTCCTTTCCTCAAATACACCTCTCCTTTTTAAGATATATCCTTCAAAACCCTCTTTAAAAACATTTATGGCATGGTTCCTTTGTTGGTTTCTTTATCTAAAAGGAATTCTGTGAGAACCTCTCCCAAAACCTTGTGACTTACAAGCTTTATGTCACCATAGTTAGGGGTTTCCTATATAACCTCATCCTTTCAGATGAGAATATATCTTGGTTTGGGCCTCCTTCTCAGGAGTAATCCCCAAGTTACATGTCTCCTTAACATGGGCCTCCTTCTCAGGAGTAAGCCCCAGTCATAATTTTCATTATCCTTGGGCCTTCTTATTAGGAGTAAGCCCCAATTAACAAGTCTCCTTAACTTGGGACTCCTTCTCAAGACAAATCCCCAGTCATAATTTCATTTAATATTGGTCCTCTTTCTCAGGAGTAATCTCCAAGTTACAAGTCTCCTTAACCTGGGCCTCCTTCTAAGGAGTATGCCCCAGTCATAATTTCCTTTAACATTGGGACTCTTTCTCAAGAGTAATCCCCAAGTTACAAGTCTCTTTAACTTGGGTCTCCTTCTCAGGAGTAATCCCCAGCCATAATTTCCTTTAATATTGGGCCTCGTTCTCAGGAGTAAGCCCCAAGTTACAAGTCTCTTTAACCTGGGCCTCCTTCTCATGAGTAATCCCCAGTCATAATTTCCTTTAAAATTGGGCCTCATTCTCAGGAGTAAGCCCCAAGTTACAAGTCTCCTTAACCTGGGCCTTTTTCTTAGGATTAAGCCCCAGTCATAATTTCATTTAATATTGGGCCTCTTTCTCAGGAGTAATCCCCAAGTTACAAGTCTCCTTAACCTGGGCCTCCTTGTCAAGAGTAAGCCCCAGTCGTAATTTCCTTTAACATTGGGCCTCCTTCTCATGAGTAAGTCCTGGGTTAAAATTCCAAATCTCCATAAAGTACAAATACCTTTATTGACCCTGCTCTTGGGCTTCTTTCCTAAGTCCTAGTCTTCATTTACTTGGTTCATCATACATACGTAAGCCCCACATCATTTCTCATAACTGTAACATTCATGGAACCATTTACAAGATTACTGATACTTCTTGTTTCTCACACCGAGCATGACTCACATGGTCTTAGAATATAAAAGTAGTCATGACATCTCTTTTTGGGCCATTTAACTATACATAAACCCCATATTTCTTTTCCCGAACTACGTGGATTTTGATCTCTTCCTTAAAAGTAGAGTACGTAGGAAGAATTTATAAGGTTCAAGCCCATATTTCATTAATTATTTTCTTTCCCATATGACATTAAACTATATCATTTTTATCGAACTACGTGGGTTCTGATTCCTTTTTCACAAGGATATGTAGGTATCCCATCTGCTGGTACGATCCCAACTCTGAAATAATCCATGTCTTTTTGAATGACAATAAACTTCAAGTGCCCTACTGAGTGGATTTAAAACCAGTATGGTCATCATAATGACCATGATATTTTTATATAATATATTGAAGGATACCATTGAATAAGAATCTCCAATACATATGGATGATTCTCTATCAATGAAGAACCTCAAATACATATAAAAGATTCCCTAAATCCTATATATATCAATCATTGATTTCCAAATCTAAAGGAAAACTCATTTTCATACTTGGTGAATTAATAAGGATTCGTGAACATAACTTAAATCTATAAGAGAGTCCCATAGTAGGTAATAATTCCACTCAAAAAAGGTGTGATGATCCTGACCTCCCATCCTCTCGACCAATGCAATTTTTTAAGCCTCATCGGTCCACAAGTAATGAGCACCTACCTTTGGAAAGTAGGTCCAAATGGATATAGAATGATTGGATGTTTCTGGTTCTACGAATAAACCCATTAGTAACTGATTGGAAAGGTTGAAAATTAAACAAATAAGGTCATCCCCATTTCTAGAAGAAACAAAAATGGTGAACCCAACGTGAATTCTTAACCAAGTTAAAATGATGTTTTACTTATTTGTTAGGCCCCTATTAAATTCAATATGAGAACCAACAAAGAAATAAAACACATATGTGTTCATCCAAAAGATGTATTCTAGCCAATATTATCTTGATTATGTATGTTATATCAAACATGCACTCTTTTCCAAGATCTCTCTGCAATACAGAAATGGATTCTTTAAAATTCACACCTATGAATGCCTCAGCTGCTACTCCTGTTGGATCCTCATCTGCTCTGAGGATGATATCACCTATTCAGTGTCTTCAATGATGGGTCTCGAATGCATTAGTGAGTGAATACTGTCAAAACGGTACCATCTCGACTCTAGAGGCCGCTCGACAAGCCCTCCAAGTTAACAACTCACCCTGGTTGTCCGGACAGCAACGACCAGTGGTCAAGAAGCAGGTGGTTCCAACCACAATTTCCAAATGTTTCAGGTCGTTATCCCTGGAACACAACAACTAGTCCCTCCCATATTACAGGGTGGTGAATGAAGAGGTCACTCAAGGCCTCGGTTCCAGAAGGCAGGAGTCCTTTCTGAGGAATTCCACCAACAATCGCTGCCAGACTCGTGCGGTGGTACACCCTCAACATGATGAGGGTGTCACCTCTAGGGGTTCGGCTCAGGTCCCTCAGACCTGAGCACACAAGAAAAACCGTCAAAGGATAAATTAGTCTAATAAGGAATAGGTTCTTAACTCTACTCCCTCTAGAGAATTCCATCTACCTAACTTGATGGCAAGCAACGAGCGAGCATATACACTCATCTGTCCTGATTTCACTTCCCAACTGACTCATATGGAAGTACCACCCAAATCCCACTAGGAAATTCTGGTAGAGTACTATAGGCAGGCACATACAGCTATTTATAATTCATCAGCCTGTCAGCAGGCTCGTCTGACTGCAACCAAAGATGTTTTCCAATTTAATATGGTGGCAATTGTTAAGCAGGATACACCTGTTTACAATCACCAATTCTATCAGCAGTCTCATCTACCAGTATTAAAGGAAAACCATCAATAATACTTGATGGAGAATAAATAGTAGGCACATACACCTGCCAATTTTCATCAAGCCTTCCAACAATCTCGTTTGGTAGCACCCGGAGAAGTCAGTCGGAAAGCTCCGACGACAAATATGGAGCAGACTCAACTCTCTGCCCCTATGCATAAGTATTGTCAACGTCTGTTGACAGGAAAAGGAGGAAATGAGCAGTCACATACACCTACTCCAGACATGAAATAGACATATATTTCCGTTCCGGCAGCTGAAGTCACCAAGCACATTCTGACAATGGTGAAAGAGCAGAAGAAAATCTCTGCCCATATTCTGGATACCTGTCAAAATATTATAATACATTCAGCAATATCACAGGGAAATAACAAAAATATATCCCTATTAGTGGAGTGACTCATCAATATGTCACTCTAGAGCAGATACTCACCTCGGTTCCAGTCCAGGAGGGTCATGGGGCATACTCCTCCATGTCATACGGACAATCAAGTTGGGCACATACACCCAATTTAAATGGAGATAATCAGCCTAACCTGACCATTTCTCCTGAGTAGGCACATACACCTACACATTTAAACCACTTTAGTCAACATGTGGTTTCCAAAGTAAGTAAGAAGGCGCCCAAGAAAAAGACACATCCAACACAGTTGAAAAATCAAGAGCCAATCTGCAATAAGTCCTTGGTCCATGTTGGAGTTCTTGAAGCCCTCAGACAATTGTCTGTTGCAACTCAAGATTCTACTCCCTCATTTATAGATTCTGGAAGTAAAAATAATAATTATGAATGTCTTCATCAGACGCTTCCTCATGAAGGCTTTCTTCATGACATTCGGTCAATCTCGAAGTATCATCTTCAAACAAGATCCATAATAACCCTCTGCATGGCCAGAAGACCAAGGAGTAAGAGGTTTCATCATTTTCTATAACCCACCATGTTGGTCCTCCCCATGATGATGAATTTAACTACAAAATTCCACTCTGTAGTAGTAATACTCATTTCCTGGAAAATTCTTCAAAGGAAAATGTTGTAATGAGAAAGCCCTCTTATCTTGAGGAACTTGAAAATGTCAAGCCAGTCATGTCTGATGCCTTACTGATAGCAGGTAAAATACTTCCTCAATCAGAAGGTAACCTAGGGTGTAGGTCATTCTCTGAACCACCCCTAGGTCATTCATCTTCTAATTTGACAAATGAATTCCATACCAATCTTGTCGAATCTGATGAAGAAACAAACAAGCACCAGCTTTGGTCCAATCAGGTAGAATAATCTTCATCGAATGACAAAGAAGAATTGCTTAATATGATAAAACAACTAGCGAAAGGTGAAATACCTGTCATATTTTGGCCTTTGGTTGACTCTCAGTATGATATTCCAGAAATGTTGATAGAAAATTGTATTCACAATATTCGTCTCAACATATAGAAAACACTTTGTCACTTAAAAGATAAAATATTATCTTATGATGAATATCAAAATCATGTCAAGATAATAGAAAGTTTTCAATGCCAAATTGACTTGGCATCTATCTCAGTTTCCCGACATCCAAAGGTTGAAAAGTAGCAGAGAGCTCTTCAGCGTTCATGCCTTGGCACGTTGAAAAGGTTGCGTCAGTTAATTACCAATGCCCCCATCTGGTATTCATATTAGGGGATGGGGTGTTCATGGATCATTTCATTTCACTATGCTCTTTAGTCAACAAATCTCACCAAAATTGGTCTCATAAAATGTTATTGCCCATGGCTGGCCACATCTAACTGATTTTGTGCGTAATCAAAGGCTTTCTCAAAAACAGGCCTCAACTAGTTCTTCCCAAAGTCAGGCATATAAATAAAAATTTGTCAAATTACTCTTGCATCAAGAAAATAAGAACATCAAATAGTCTTCTCGTTTAGAGCATGCACATCACCAAGTGACAGAAGTGTCAGAAATAATCCAACAGTCATCTGAGCTAGGTGATTTGAGTTGATGTAGGTTGATGCATCTAGCCAATTTCCGAACTAAAGTTTGCAAAATCAGGAGAGATTTTAAGAAAGTTTCAGATGTATTAGCTCAAGATCCACCTCATCTTTCCAGGCTGGGGACACTTTTAATCCAACCCTCGGAATCTACAGATAGGATTCGAGGATTTGAGCAGGAAAAATAGGAACATCCCCAATCCACTAGACTGGGGACTTTTTCAAATTCTCAATCTCTCTCTTAACAGAAGATAGTATTCTCTCGATTAGGGAAGAATCCACAAGAGTAACGTAGAGCCGAATTATCAGGATATTCCATCTAAATTATGGTTCATCAAGAAGTTCCTGAGGGATCAAACAAACAAAAGGCAATGTCTCATAAAGGAAATGGAGGAAAACAGTATTGCAGAAGCACTGACAAATGGGATACAATGCATTATACATCGATAAATTTCATCAATGTTGTTGCCACTGATCCCCCAGAATATGAGGCTCACTCAGAGGGATCAGATGAAGAAGTTACTATTCAAGAAGTTGTACACACAGAAACTAACGAAGGAGGTGTGTTTACTAGAAGACAGAGGGTTGCCCAGGGGAAAGACATTTCTTTGGGTAATGCCCTTCCAAACTCTAGAAAGGAACATGCCAAGGAAAAGAGTAAAATCCAGGTTACATTCCACCCTACATCTGGAGATGTCCAATAACTCTCATTAGAGGAAAGGTTCGCACAGCAAGAAGAAGAAATGATGGAATTAAGCAGGTTAAATGCAGAACTACTTCAATGTAGTCTTCCTTATAAGCATGCTGGAGTTAATAAATCAAGGGAATTTTTTGCAGATATTGGGATGGATTAAGAATATCCCCCTTTACAAGTACACCCTCATAGGTACAATCCTATGGGTCATACGCAACAAAAATCAGAAATACTACCATCAGTGGAAGTCCCGGTCACCACACCCGTCCAAACTCCAGTTATTTCAACTACTCAAGTCCAAGCTCAACTAGATGTTTCTCAAAAATTAATGACTACCATTCAGTCATTAACAGCTCAGTTGGAAGATATGGAAGGAAAGCGTTCACAAATTCGACCAGAAAAGTGAGCTTATCCTGAATGAGTGGATGTAATTCCTCCCCAATCAAATTTTGCGAGTACCACATTCCCAATTTTTAATGGTTCAGGATATCAATAAAAACACTTAAAAAATTTTGTTTCTTGTTTTGATCCTATGATGGGAACTCCTCAACAACATGAAGCAGTTAGGATCATGTGTTTTTTACAATCATTACAAGGACCTACTTTTGTCTGGTATACAAGATTGCAATCCCGGTCAATTACTGGGTGGGAAGATCTCCGTCAAAGGTTCCTTCTTCAATTCATCTCAACATTTCCAAAGAAGAAAGTTTCCTATCTTATTAATTGTAAGCAAAGGGATAATGAAATAGTTTTATGTTTAATTGCTTGTTGTAAGGTATTAACATATTCCTTAAGTTTAGTAATCCCTCAGGAAGAATTGTTGCCAATCTGGGTGGAAAATCTGCATGATAAATTACGCACACTGTTGATCCTGTGAAATAAACAGGAGGGTTTTGAGACCTTAATTCAATTGTATAGCAGATCGAATACTCTCTTACAAAGAATAAGGCTAAAACTGATGTAATTCCATCAGTTCTAGGAAGGAGAATAGGGAAATCAGAGACTGCTACAGTTACACATAAACAAGCACATGTACCTGCTTCCACTTCAAAATCTTCATCATATTGAAGGGTTCTGTCACGACCTGCCTTCAGAAAGACGATGGAAGGGGCAACAAAGCCCCACCCCCCTTCCTTCTTCAAGTCGAAGACGAGACAATGACCCCCAAGTCCCGCCTCCAGTAGGCCCCGGAGTGGCGACTAGCACCAAGGGTGTAACATTTTCACAATATGGGAGGCATTACCCTTTTTAGTTAACCAAGATGGGGAGAAAGAATGAGTCAATACCAAACACCACCAAGTATAGAAAACTCAAAAGAAAACCAAACTACATGCATGTTTTAATATTAAAACTGAACAAGGTACAAGAACTCCAAAGTACAAACCAACTGGAAAAGAAAAGGCAAAGCAGAAAACAATAGCGACCAACAGCAACTCCAACATCCAGACTAGTAAGGTCCCGCACAGCCTCTGAAGTCCTCCAGACAACCTGAAGGTAAACGTAGTGTGAGCATACAAAGCATACTCAGTAGGAAAAACCTATATCTCTCGTGCACAAGTGGGGAGACGTACTAAAGTCCCATGAGAAGCAGAAAAACCAACATCTATCAAGGAGTCTATCCATCCAACCTCACCAGCCACGCTCACCAAACAACACTAGAAGTAAGTTAATAGTAAAAGAACAAAACATTTGGGTACCCCGCACCACCATTTCCCCCACTAGATAGCTGCTCATCCCTAACGGCAAATGTCTTGATGCTACCACGCTCTTCCTGCCCGCACACACCTGGGCCTCACAACCACACATCCCTACCCGCACACACTTGGGCCTCACAACCTCCATCCCTGTCCGCACACACCTGGGCCTCATCCCGAAGACACCTGGGAAAACAAACCGTAACCAGAACCCCTGCCCGAAAACACCTGGGCTAACAACACACCAATCGAAACCTACCCGAAGAATCTTGGGTGTAAGGTCGCCTCCAGCCATCACAGTCGAGGGAAGAGGGAGCAGGAAGGAGAGTAACTAGGGGTAAACTCCCTTCCCCATGAAATGGGGTGTCCGACACTAAGTTACCGATGTGGGTGGGCTGAGAATAAATGCAAAAAATACAATTATACATATATATACCAACACACAGCCCAACCTACGACTCCTCAAACATATACAAGCAGGTACACAAGCACTGCTGCCTCAGAAAACAGGCACACAACAAATAGTTCCTCGTTCCCCTGTTCAAGTTATCATTCATAACAGTTCAGTATGATTTAATCCCTTCACTAATGGGAAAATAATAGGCACATTCATAGATGGTACAAAAAAATCAGAAGAAAGGAAAAACAACAGGTAATTTAAGCATTCACACCTTGTTCTCTTGTGAAGTCACAACAACTAATGACCAAGTGAGATTCCTCAAAGTACTATAAAAAACAACCCCGAGACATAGCCCCATGTCCCCAAACTCTAGAAGCCAACGATTTCTCAGCAATAGAGGATTCCGCCCCAATTCGTGATATAAGCAGAGTAACCCCCACAGCCTCAGATTCACAACCAGCGAAAGTATAACAACAAGGGATCCCATCCAAGAAAACCATAAAGTCACCCGTAATCGACCCGTGAAGGAAAAACAACCAAACCACTACCACCAACATAAGGTAGGCCCATGCAGGTATTTTCATATTTAAAAGATTTAACACACTCTATGGTTACAATTCCATTGCGCTTTAATCGGGGTTATCACAGAAAAGGGTTAATCCTAGTGCTTTCAATTTATTTAACCGAGTATACATAATTAACCAATTCCATGTTACGGTTATTTAAACATCCAGGAACACCAAGGTTCATTAGTGCACAGAGAAAGACCACCAACGACCATGATTTTCTATGATCATAGGCCCATATAATTCACAAAACATATCAATAATAAAAGAGAAGAGCAGGACATCGATCACACCCCACATTTATTCTTTAAAGGTCCGTTCATTATCTTCATTAAGTTGGGTTTTTTCAATTTCCATAGAGAAAAAGGAATTCCCACCCCTCATGATACACATAAACGAGAGACAAAGGGAGAAAATCTCTACCTGATGGATCAAGGATCGACATTAAGTCCTCGCGTGAGTAGCAGGAACTCCACAGAATGTGATAAAGGAAAACTTCGAGGGGTTAAAACTCGTCGGGAGGAAGGGTACTCCGAGAACAGGGTGATAGAGAAAAAGAAATATAGGGAGAAGCCTTTAGGTTATAAAGGCTGAGATACATCATTCCCGGGATGGTTAAGATGCAGAAAGAAAAACTAAAAACAGCATAAGAAGCGAGATCGTGGGTTGACCATGCAGCTGGGACACCCCACACACTACTTAAAAGGTACCTGGCTTTCGGGGACGTTTAAACCGACACACACCTCATGGTTTTTCATTTAAGGAGGGTACCTCCCCAATCATTTAATTTAAATGCCATTAATGGGCTTTAATGGGCTTTAAAACATGCTTAAAGGGGTCAAAACATGGTTTAAAAACCAATTTGCGTAAAAAGGAGGCGCTACTGGAAAACCCATGGGAGTAGGCGAGAAATATCGGTTGGTGACAACAACAGGTAGCCGAGAGCGACCGGTAGCCGAGGGCGACCGGTAGCCGAGGGCGACCGGTAGCCGAGGGCGACCGGTAGCCGAGGGCGACCGGTAGCCGAGGGCGACCGGTAGCCGAGGGCGACCGGTATCCGAGGGCCACCGGTCGCCGAGGGCCACCGGTAGCCGAGGGCCACCGGTAGCCGATGGCCACCGGTAACCGAGTTCCACCGGTAGCCGAGGGCCACCGGTAGCCGATGGCCACCGGTAACCGAGGTCCACCGGTAGCCGAGGGCTTCCGGTAGCCGAGGGATATTGGTACTCCAAGGTCACCGGTAGGCTAGGTCTACCGGTAGGCCGAGGCAACTGGTAGGCCAAGGCTACTACTATGAGTCACCGAGAAGCTGGGATGGCCTTCCAGACCACCCAAAACAGCTCAAACATCAGATTTTTACCAAGTAATGGACCTTAAAAACCCATTCCATTACATCAGATACTTCTCAAACTATTATCGTCCCCGAGAATATAAGAACAACCCTAAAGAAGAAAAGTGGGGGTCCAAACAACCACCCTCTAAAGATACTTCTCAGGGGAAAACCCTTGAGTTGTTCGAAAGCTGGAACAGAACCCTCCCCCTACATCCAGAAATACTCCCCCAAGAGTTATCTACCACAAACATTCACAACAAAAATAGGGATCACACTATCCAAAACATGAGTTAGGGAGTCCCCTCCTACATGTCAGGATATTATCCGCTTTGGGCGGCACTAACTCGCCCGCACGGGTTTAATCGCATCCACATTAATGCGTCCTAATTAGTAGTTAGGTTTTCCCATAATCACACATTAGTACACGCACACATAGATAACAGGGAACAGATCATCTAATATCTAAGAAAAATAAGCATTTCATATATTAAAGTACAAGGTACAATATCTCAAGGATCATAACAAAAACATCATGGAAGTCAAAACAACTCTAGTTACTAAACGCGTAACTAGGCCTCCCGCTCAAAAGTGCTCTCTTACAGGCCACCATGTCTCCGCAACACACGAAACAAGGGGATGGTTCATCCAAGAATCACTTTCTCCTTACAATCCTCGATCTTGATTGGTCATTCTACGAAGGTCGCATCGTCTTCGATATCTAACTCTCCTCAATCGATGACGTGGGAGTCGTCGTGTAGATATCGACGAAGCTGGGAAACATGAAAGACATTGTGAACTTTATCCAAATGAGGTGGAAAATCCAGCTGATATGCCACCTCACCAACTCGTCCCAACACCTCAAAAGGTCCGATGAACCTAGGGGAGAGCTTACTCCTCTTCCCAAACCTTCACTTCCCACGTCGAGGTGAAACCTTCAATAACACATGATTCCCAACCTCGAACTCCAAGGGCCTCCTCCTACGATTAGCATAAGACTTATACTGGTCCTGGGATGCCTTCATCCTCTCACGCACGAGTAGAACTTTCTCAGTGGTGCCATGCACCACTTCTGGCCCAAGAACAGCTACTTCCCCAATCTATGTCCAGCAAACGGGTGAACGACACGGCCTTCCATACAAGGCCTCAAACGGTGTCAAACCAATAGTGGAGTGGAAGCTATTTTTATAAGAAAACTCCACTAGAGGCATGTGTCGTACCCATTATCCCCCAAAATGCAGAACACATGCCCGAAGCATGTCTTCCAATGTCTGGATCGTTCTTTCTGTTTGCCCATATGTCTGAGGGTGGAAAGCAGTGCTAAGGAATAGATGGGTGCCAAAGGCATGCTGTAATCCCCTCCAGAATTGTGAGGTAATCCACGTGTCTCGATCAGAGACAATAGATCTCCGGATCCCATGAAACTGCACCACCTCATCGACGTGCCTCTGGGATAAGGTGCTCACCGGGCTCGACTCCTTAATCTCCAAGAAGTGTGATAATTTTGTCAACTGATCCACCACTACCCAGATGGCATCATAGCCTCCCTGAGCCATGGGTATCCCTATGATGAAGTCCATCGAGATGTCATCCCACTTCCACTCAGGAACATCTAACGGCTTTAACGGCCCTCTAGGAAAATGGTGTTCAACCTTTACTTGCTGACACACGAGGCACTTTGCCACAAACTCTGCCACCACCCTCTTTACCCCGGGCTACCAAAACTGTCTCCTCAGGCCTTGGTACATCTTTGAGACCCCAGGATGTACCACTCAAGCCGAGCCATGGAACTCATGGAGAACACCTTTACGCATCATCTCTGGAATGAAAATCCTTCCACAGAAAATCATATGATGCTGACCATCCCTCAGGAGCATTTCCCTGATAAACACGATCCTGCATCACTTCCACCTCTGAGTCCCCCCACTGAGACTCTTCCACCTGCACCAGTAAGGAGGGAACAACAGTCATCTGAAACAGACAACCTTTTCCACCTTCCACCCTTGCATCCAAATTCAAGGACGCTAACTCTTCCATTGTTCTCCAAGCATCTTCAAATTCCCGAACTACTTCCTTCTGTGATTTCATGCTTAGGTAATCAACCACAAAATTGCCCTTGCCCTCGGTATAAGAGATCTCGAAGTCGTAATCTTGGAGGAACTCAACCCATCTCTGTTGCTACAAGTTCAGATCTTGCTGGGAAAAGATATAATGCAAGATCTTGTGATCTGAGAAGACCAAAAAGAGCTCTTTGATGAGATAATTCTGCCACAACTTCAATGCGAACACCACGGCCGCAAGCTCCAAATCATGGGTGACATAGTTACGTTCATGAGGACGTAACTGCCTTGACCCATAAGAGATCACTCCTCGCTACTACATCAGTACACAACCCAACCCAAGGATAGAAGCATCACAGAACACTTCAAACAACACCCCTTCCTCTGGTAATCTGACCAATGGAGCACTAACTAGCTTCTTCTTAAGGTATCCAAAAGCTATCCGTCACTGGTCGCTCCACACAAAGGCCTGTCTTTCCTAGTCAAAGCTGTCAACGGAACTGAAAATAGAGAGAAGTTGCGCACAAACCTCCGGTAATAGCCTGTCAAACCCAGGAAACTACGAACTTCCGCCATGTTTTTGGGTGCATCCCATGAAACGACTACCTAGACATTAGATGGATCTACTGTTATTCCCCTATGAGACACTACATGTCCAAGGAAATATACCTCTCGCATTAAGAACTTGCACATAGACAATTTTCCATAAATATGGTGGTTTCGAAGGACTCCCAAAACTTCCCTAAGATGTTCAACATGCTCTTCCTTAGAACTTGAGTAGATAAGGATGTCGTCGATGAACACCACAATGAACTAGTCCAGAAACTCTTAGAAAATAGAGTTCATGAGATTCATGAACGTAGATAGTGAATTTGTAATGCCAAATGGCATGACCACGAAATCAAAGTGGCCATATCTTCACCTGAAAGCTGTCTTCAAGATATCAATTTCCTTCACTCTCAACTGGTGGTATCCAGACCGAAGATCGATCTTAGAGAACCAACCTGCTCCCCTCAGCTGGTCGAAGAGATCATCTATCCTTGGGAGGGGGTAACGATTCTTGATCGTCACCTGATTCAACCTCCGGTAGTCTATGTATAGTTGTAGACTACCATCTTCCTTCTTTACGAACAAAACTGGAGCACCCCATGGCGACACGCTGGGTCGAACAAAGCCCTTATCCATCAGATCTTCAATCTAAATCCGCAACTCCTGCAACTCATAAGGTTCCATCCGATAAGGATCCATCGAGATTGGGTGGGCACTAGGCTGTAAGTCTATCCCAAACTTAACGTCATGTTGAGGGGGTAGAGTCACAAACTCATCGGTAAATACATTAGGGAATTCTCTTATGACCTCTGGGACATCCATCATTCCTACATCCACTAACTCTACTGACATCCCGTTCAGCATAAAAAGGAGTGGCTCCATGTGTCGACTCCTCTTCTGATAACTTCACTCCCAAACAAAAGCCACACGTCGTCCATCCTCGTTGGAGAATTCAAACCTTCTCCGATAGAAGTCGATGATGGTATGAATGGAGAATAACCAGTCGATGCCTTGAATGACATCGTATTGATGCATCTGCAATGAAAGAAGGTCTCCACTGGACTGGTGCACTCCCAACAATAGTCTACACCCCCAGAAGAAGTAAGATATATTGGTCTGACCCCCAACTGGTGTTCTCAACACTAGGGGCACAAAAAGTCTCTCGGCATCCAAACCCAGAGCATGGGCTAATTCGGGCATAACGAAGGAGTGTGAAGCTCCCGAATCAATCAAGGCAGAAACAAGAGTGCTGAATAAACTGATCGTACCTCGAATTTCCTCTGGTCCCATCGGAGCTAATAACTCTGCAGCATGCAATTGTCCACACCCAGATCCTCTGCCTTGCTGTTGTCGACCGCCTCCCTGACCACGCCCGGGTCGAGGTCCCTGAGGAGCACCCTGGTATCGATCTCCTCCCACAATGTCATCCCTCGAAGGGCCATGGGCCTGCTGTGGCTGCTGGAAAGGCCTTTCCAGCAATGGATCCGGCTGAGGTGGGTGCTGAAACTGCTCACTTCCACCACGTGGAGATCGATTCGGACACCTGCTCTGGACGTTTCCGAAAACTCCGCAAGAGAAACACTTCGGTCCCGGCCCTGCAAGAAAAGGGCGGGGTCGAGAAGCTAGAGACTGGAAATGATGAGGCCTAAACCTTTCTTGTCGAAACCTGAAAGGCCCTGTCACTGGAGACCTTCTATTGACCGCTTTCCCCTTTAATGAACTCAGCTGGTTCCCTTCTCGTGGTGTGCCTCCCTTCGAGTGAATCCTCTCTACTATCTCAGAATTCTTTTGTACTTCTAGGTAGGTCAGAAGAGTGAATGGAGTGACAGCGTACTGAAGTGAAGGATGGAGTGCCTTATCTAACCATCTTGCCTGAGGCTCCTCATCCGGAAAGAGATATGGGGAAAAGCACAAGAGATCTTTGAACTTGATCCCCATCTCCCTCACTGAAATGCTTCCCTGCTGAAGGGAAAGCAACTCCTGTCTCTTCTCAGCCTTCACCGTAGAGGAGAGAAACTCCTCACGAAATTCCTTCTCAAAACTGGCCCATGAAACCTCTACCTCTGTCTTCTCTCCCAGGAAAAGCGTCCACCACTGATGCGCTGCTCCTCTCAGCTAACTGATGTCCAACGAAACCCAATACTCTCTCAGAGCATGGATTAAATAGAAGGTGATGTCTAGATCCTCGATCCAACCCTCCGTTACTAAGTCAGAAATGTTGACCTCATACTTCATGAGGGTTTTTCATAGGAAGGAGTGCAGAGTCCTCTACCACAAGTCTTCCTCCTCATCTCGGTAAACCTTCTGCTGGTCAACTACCTCGATCCGCTGGGCCTCAACCGCCCAGGTTGCTCGTGGATAACGTCCGGGTGCCATAGATGCAAGGTAAACAAAGATTGCCTAAGCCTGAGTAGCAAGGGAATTATTATTATTATTATTAAATTTTTCTCCCCATGGTGTCCCAAATCAAATAAAAACACAATCAGTATGATGCATGTACCTTCCCTAGGGTCTCTACCCTGCAATAAATGTAGTCTCACTCTGTCGTTTGATAGGCTCTGAGTCCTTGCATCGAATCACGGGGGGCCCTAAAATCCCATGTCCTAGCTGGTCCTCCCTGGCCTATTTAACGAACTAAGATCACCTAACATTGTTTCCCTACCATCCCATGCAATCCTCACTATGTCTAACTCCAGACTCCATCCTATCTCTCAACCTCGGCTCTGATACCATTCTGTCACGACCTGCCTTCGGCAAGACGATGGAAGGGGTGGAAAAGGCCACCCCTTCCCTTCCTTATTCAAGTCGAAGACGAGATAATGACCCCCAAGTCCCACCTCCAGTAGGCCCTGGAGTGGAGACTAGCACCAAGGGTGTAACATTTTCACAATATGGGAGGCATTACCCTTTTTAGTTAACCAAGATTGGGAGAAAGAGTGAGTCAACACCAAACACCACCAAGTATAGAAAAATCAAAAGAAAACAAAACTACATGCATGTTTTAATAATAAAACTGAACAAGGTACAAGAACTCCAAAGTACAAACCAACCGGAAAAGAAAAGGTGAAGCAGAAAAAAACAGCAACCAACAGAAACTCCAACGTCCAGACTAGTAAGGTCCCGCATGGCCTCTGAAGTACTCCGGACAACCTGAAGGTAAACGTAGGGTGAGCATACAAAGCATACTCAGTAGGAAAAACCTATAGCTCTCATTCACAAGTGGGGAGACGTACTAAAGTCCCGTGATAAGCATAGAAACCAACATCTATCAAGGAGTATATTCATCCCACCTCACCGTCCACACTCACCAAACAACACAAGAAGTAAGGTAATATTAAAAGAACAAAACATTTGGGTACCATGCACCACCATTTCCCCCACTAGCTAGTTGCTCATCCCTAACGGAAAACATCCTGACGCTACCACACTCTTCCTTCCCGCACACACCTAGGCCTCACAACCACACATCCCTGCCTGCACACACTTGGGCCTCACAACCATCCATCCCTACCCGCAGACACCTGGGCCTTATCCCGAAGACACCTGGAAAAAAAAACCATAACCAGAACCCCTGCTCGAAAACACCTGGGCTAACAACACACCAATCGAAACCTATCCGAAGAATCTTGGGTGTAAGGTCACCTCCAGCCATTACAGCCGAGGGAAGAGGGAGTTGGAAGGAGAGTAACTAGGGGGAACCGCCCTTCCCCATGAAATGGGGTGTCCGACACTAAGTTCCCAACGTAGGTGGGGTGCGAATAGACACAAAACATACAATTATACATATATATACCAACACACAGCCCAACCTACGACTCCTAAAATAGATACAAGAAGGTGCACAAGCACTGCTGCCTCATAAAACAGGCACACAACAAACAGTTCCCCATTCCCCTATTCAATTTATCATTCATAACAGTTCAGTATGAGTTAATCCCTTCACTACTGGGAAACTGATAGGCACATTCACAGATGAAACAACAAAATCGGAAGAAAGGAAAAACAACATGTAATTTAAGCATTAACACCCAGTTCTCTTGTGAAGTCACAACAACTAGGGATCAAGTGAGATCCCTCAAAGTATTGGAAACAAAACAACCCTTATACACAGCCCCATGTCCCAAAACTCCAGATGCCAACAGTTTCTCAACAACAGAGAATTCCACCACAATTCGTGATATAAGCAGAGTAACCCCTACAGCCTCATATTCACAACCAGCGAAAGTATAAAATCAGGGGATCCCATCCAAGAAAACCATAAAGTCACCCGTAATCGGCCCGTGAAGGAAAGAAAACAAACCACTACCACCAACACATGGTAGGTCCATGTAGGTATTTTCAGATTTAAAAGATTTAACACACTCCATTGTTTCAATTCCATTGTCCTTTAACCAGGGTTATCACAGAAAAGGGTTAATCCTGGTGCTTTCAATTTATTTAACCGAGTCTACATAATTAACCAATTCCATGATACAGTTATTTAAACATCCAGGAACACCGAGGTTCATTAGTGCACAGAGAAAGACCACCAACAACAATGATTTTCAGTGAGTATAGGCCCGTATAATTCACAACACATATCAATAATAAAAAATCACAGTAGGACATCGATCACACCCCCACTTTCATTCTTTAAAGGTCTGTTCATTATCTTCATTAAGTTGGGTTTCGTCAATTTCCACAGAGACAAAGGCTTTCCCACCCCTCATGATACACATAAACGAGAGACGAAAGGAGAAAATACCTACCTGACAGATCAAGGATTAACGTTAAGTCCTCGTGTGAGTAGCAGGAACTCCACAGAACGCGATCAAGGAAAAATTCAAGGGGTTACAACTCGTTGGGAGGAAGGGTACTCCGAGCGCAGGGTGATAGAGAAAAAGAAACATAGGGATAATCCATTAGGTTATAAAGGCTGAGATACAGAATTCCCAGGACGATTAATATACGGAAAGAAAAACTTGAAACCGCATAAGAAGCGGGATTGTGGGTTGACCACGCGGCTGGGACACCCCACACACTACTTAAATTGTCCCCGCCTTTTGGGGTGGTTTAAACTGACACACACCTCATGGTTTTTCATTTAAGGAGGGTACCACACCAATAATTTAATTTAAATGCCATTAATGGGCATTAATGGGCTTTAAAACAGGCTTAAAGGGGTCAAAAAATGGTTTAAAACCAAATTTGCGTAAAAAGGAGACGCTACTAGAAAACCCGTGGGGGTAGGAGAGAGCTACCGATAGCCGAGAGCTGCCAGTAGACGAGGGCTACCAGTACCCCAAGGTCACCGGTAGGCTAGGTCTACCTGTAGGCTGAGGCTACCGGTAGGCCAAGGCTACCGCTAGGAGTCATCGAGAAGCTGGGATGGCCTTCCAGACCACTCAGAACACCTCAAACATCATATTTTTACCAATTAATGGACCCCAAAACCCGAGCCATTACAAGCTCCACCTCCTGAGCGTCAACGACAACGGCTGACTCATCAAGATGATCAAAGAGATCAATGGTGGAAACAGTTTGAATATTTTAAGAACAAATTTTATTCTTTTCTGAATGAACAATTTCTGGGTTACTTCATCTCGGCTCTGGAAAATAACCTTCTTAAGTTGCCAAGCCCCAAAAGGCTGAACAAGGAAGCATATGAAGACCTCCCCAATTATTTCCCATTTCATCAGATGTTGGGTCATCCCATTCAGGAGTGTTTTTTCTTCAAATACCTCCTGCAAAAGATGGTGGATTCTGGACGGGTAAAACTGAAAGGTTCTTCAGCCCAGGTAGCATGTGTTACTACTACTGATCCAGAGGAAGAGGGCCGGTGGAACGAATTCAAAAGTAAAAATGTGCAGAAATATGATGATTGGATGGTTAGGAAAATGATCAACTGAACCCATTCCATTTTACAAAAACAATTGAATCAACCAATTGTGTCTTCTACTATGAATGACACAACAAAACCCCCTTTATCAGAAGGGAAATACTCAAATAAGCAACGTAATTTGAAGAATAAAGAGCCGTCATAAGAAGACAAGTTCATGTCAAAGCCTAAATTTTCTTTGACTCTGAAAAATTTTATGCCATCTACTTCAAAAGCACAGGCACCACCCCACCAAATGGAATATCCTGAACTATCTAATCAGGTAGAATTTTCATCAGAGGAAGAATTAATCTTTGGTTCTATTAATATGATTCATTTAACAGATCCATATGACAATGATAGTTTTGATTATGATGAGCCTAAGTTCCCTGTATCTAATATAGGAATTAGAGGAAGAGACAGAGTTTTAGGATACAGAGGAAGATGTGGATATTTTAGAAGCCACTATTTCAATCCTACCCCTGTCAGAACTGTATATGTGGTAGAAACTCGAGGCAAAACCCTTCAGCGGACTCAAGAGGAACAAGAAATTTATTCCACACATGGTATATTTGGTCCTAATGTAGTTATTTTGGAAGACTGGTTAGAGGTACCACCTTCTTCCTCTCAGCAAATAGATATGCCTAGTCGGTCTAATATACTGAATCCATGAGTGTTTCCAACTCCTACCCCGATACGGGATGCATCTACTACCAAAGCATCAACTTCCAAGGCATCTACAAAACCACATTTTCCTAATCGGAAATGCAGACCTTTGGACCAAAAGTATGATGTCTTGAAACATTTTTCCCAAGTACCGACCATGTTATCAATTCTGGATGCCTTGAATCTATCAAAAGATCTTCGGGAGGCACTTATTGAGGCTTTGTCAAGTCCTCAAGAATTCGAAACTGAAATTGTTGCAGCTGAAGTCTACCATATAAGGAATGATTCTGCAGAATGCCATGCAGTGATATCTTTTAAAGATGAAGATGAATATGATGTTGTACATGGACATATCAGACCTTTGTATCTATTAAGAAAATTCAATGATATAGACATCCAAAGAGCTTTCATTGATAATGGACCAGGAGTCAATCTCGTTCCTATTAGTACAATCTATCGATTGGGACTCACTAAATCTGATTTCTCTCCTTCTACTTTGATGTTGCAAGGATACAATAAGAATGAACAAGAACCTATCGGAGAAATTATACTCAGAATTTTGTTTGGAGACCATGTTTCTAATTCATATTTCATGGTTGTTCATCAGGACATAGCTTTAAACATTTTTCTTATAAGACCTTGGTTACATCAACATGCGGTCGTACCTTCTTCATAACATCAATGTCTCAAATATTGTTTCAATTTTCAAATTGGGACATTGTATGGTGACAAATCCCCATTAAAAACATGTGAATCTCAATACATTGATGCATAATTTTATCACATGGAGGGAAAGGAAAAATCCACTATAAAGAAGGTCGCCAAAATTAATGATCCATATGGTTTGGAAAAGATTTCAGTAAACCCATTCATACATGTGAGTACAGATTATGTGTTGCCTATCAGTCAAATTGACAGGATAGACCCAAATTCAAACACTCTTATGGAAACTTCCATAATGACAATTATGACAATCAAGCCAGACAGCATGTGAGAAATTGTTGATTGGCCAAGAAATGATGAAATCTTAAATGGGGATGTCTTCATTTCATCCGATGAAATCCTTCAATTCTATACTTCATCAACTAGGCCAGAAGAAGTTATAGCAATACTAGAGGAAAATAATTATATTGATTCTCAATACATCATCTCCTCCTTATCAACCCAGGAAGACCCTTCATCATCAATAGGGTCATAAATGGCAGCCTCTTCTTCAAAATGTTCAAATTTTAACTTCTCCCCTGATCATGGAAATTCTTATATGTCATATACTATGCAAGTAGAAGCAGAATAAGTAACACATATTGAATAAGAAGATGAAGATCTCAAAGATGCTCCTCCATCATTTGAAGAGGGTATCTCTACCACTGTGGATGAACTCAGAGAAATAAATCTGGGTACAAAAGAAGATCCACGCCCCACTTTAATTAGTGCGGCCACGACTCTTGAAGATCAATAAATGTATAATTCATTTTTAAAAGAAAAATCGAGATGTATTTGCTTGGAATTATATAGAAATGCGAGGTCTTGATCTCGATGTTTCCACTCATCATTTGGGTTTGCCAGAAGAACATCAAGGATTCCAGCAAGCAGCAAGAAGAACACACCCAACTTATGCCTCCAAAATTGAAGCTTAAGTTGACAAGCATATCAAGGATAACTTCATCAGAGAAGTTCAATATCCCAAATGGCTGGCTAATATTTTCCCTGTGAAAAATAAGAATGGAAAAATTAGAGTTTTCATTGACTTCAGAGATCTTAATTGGAATTATCCCAAGGATGATTTTTCAGTTCCGATCACAGAACTCTTAATTGCTGCAACAGCTGTCTATGAAGAACTTTCCTTTAAGGATGGATATTCTGGGTATAATAAAATTCAAATGGATCTAGAAGATGAATAATCTACAACCTTCATAGCCCCTCAAGGTGTGTTTTTCTATCGAGTAATTCCCTATGGCTTGAAAAATGCAGGTGCAACGTATCAATGTTCCATGCACCATATCTTCAAACAATTTTTAGGGAAATTTATTTAATGTTATGTGGATGATTTGGTGGTTAAATCCAGACAACATTCTAATCACTTGGACAATCTAGAAATCGTATTCAATAAACTTCGACAACACAATTTGTAGATGAACCCCTTGAAATGTGCTTTTAGGGTAACCTCAGGAAAATTTCTCGGCTTTGTTGTATACCATAGTGGTATCAAAGTTGATCCTGAGAAGAAAAAATCAATTCTTGGTATGTCACCTCCTCGAAATTTGAAAAAATTAAGAGGAAATCAAGGACACTTGGCCTATATTCGGTGTTTCATTACCAATTTTGCAGGAAAGTGTTTACCCTTCACCAAATTAATGAAGAAGGGAGTCACCTACCAGTGGACTAAATAATTTCAAGAAGCATTCGATATTCTAAAGATATATATCTTGATTCCACCGATATTAATGCTAACCGTTTGAAGGAAGACCACTTATTCTCTATGTGACAGCTTTAGAGCGATCATTAGGTTCCTTCCTTTCCCAAAAGAATGATGCTGGGAATGAAATCCGACTTTATTATCTCATTCGGACTATGCTTGAGGCAGAAACTCGATATTCAAGTATTGAAAAGTGAATCCTTGCATTAATCTTTGTAGTTTAGAAATTGAGAAACTGCCTGCAACATCATGAGGTCCAATTGGTATATCGCAATAACCCGCTCAAGTTTATCCTTAGTCGTCCAATGCTTACAAGACGTCTGGAAAGGTGGGCAGTTATTTTGTAGCATTTTGATATCCAGTATGTTTCTCAAAAGGAAATAAAGGGCCCATATCTGGTTGATTTCCTTGCTGAACACCCATCTGTAGAAGATAAATCTTTAAATATTGAACTTCTTGATGAGGAAGTCTTCTCTATTCAAGATAATCCTCAAACATAGTAAATGTACTTTAATGGTTCCTCCAGAAGTCCAACAGAGTAGAAAATGGAATATCTGAAATTCAACAAAGTTGGATTAGGAATCTTGCTTATTTCCCCATAAAAAGCTATTCTACCCTATTCCTTCTTATTGTTGGAAGGTGGTATAAATAATGAAGCAAAATATCAAGCTCTCATTGCAGGCTTGGAATTGGCGCTTCAGGCATAGGTGAATCACTTGAGGGTAAAAGTTGATTTAGATTTGGTAATCAAACAAATTAATTTGGATTATGCCATCAGAAAAAAAGAGTTAATACCTTTGTCTGATTATGTCAGAGATTTAATGGCATAATTTCCCTCGGAATAGGCATTTTCTTATGTCACACGATCACAAAATGCCCAAGTTGATGCACTGGATAAAATAGCCATATCCCTGGCAGATCCAAATCGGGAAAAAAAATCATCAGTATTGCCCATCGTCATGTAGTTTCACATTTTGTTCAAATCAGAATAGAGGAAATCAATGAAATCAGTCTCATTTCTAAACCATATGGTCATACTACAGGATGGATGACACCTATTAAGGAATACCTTCAAAATGGAACACTCCCACCTGATAGAGCCGAGAAAGAACAAGTCTCGGGACGTGTCATCAATTTTATTCTTTATGATAGCCTATATCACCAAAAAATTCTCTGCAAGTGAGGTTTTTATGGAATTCTATTCATATTTATTGATGGTGAAGAGACAATGGATGTCATGAATTAAGTACATGCAGGAGTTTGTGGTTCCCACTAGTCTAGAGATAGACTTTCTAGTCAAATTCGAAGGCTTGGATACTTCTGGCCTTTAATGATGCAAGATTTTGTTGATTTCACTAAGAAATTTCATTTTGTCCAAGTATGTGCCAACTTCATTCATCAACCCCCAGAGTTGTTTCATACAGCTAAATAGTCATGGCCATTTTCCACATGGGGAATAGATGTAGTAGGACCTTATCCTCCGGCTACATCCAAGTAGTTTTAGTATATTCTTACTACTACTAACTTATTTTCTAAATGGGCGGAGGCAATACCACTCAAAGAAGTTAGTTATAAAGGCATTGTTAGCTTCGTCAAGCCTAATATCATTACTAGATTTGGTGTCCCTCATACCATATTGACAGACAATGGCACCAAATTTTTTTCATCTGAGGTGAGAAAGTTGTATAAAAAATACACCATCAAATCCAACCATTCATCTTAGTATCATGTAGTGATAAATGGCCAAATAGAAGCTTTCAATAGGACTCTTTCAAACATACTGCAAAAGATGGTGGATAAAGATAAGAAATTATGGCCTGATAAACTTTTTCATGCTTTATGGGCTTATCGGACCACCACCCACACTGCTACGCGGTCAAATCCATACTCATTGGTATATGGAATAGAAGCAGTATTTCCCATTGAAGTTCGATTACCATCACTCAGAGTAGCCATTTGTTATTAGTCATCCATAGATGAACAATATCAGAAGCGATTTTATGAATTGGAACAATTATATGAAAAAATATTGTACACCCTGCACCACTTGGAAGTCTATCAGAATCGAATAGTGCGAGCTTTCAATAAAAAAGTTCATCTTCATTCATTCATTCAAGGATAATTGGTATTGGTCCACATAACTCTAATGATACTAGGAAAGAAACCTCTAAAGCTTGAACCAAAATGGGAAGGACCTTATTCAATACATAAGGTATATTCCAATGGAGATTATTCTTTAATCTCAATGGATAGAGAACTCATTACAACTCCAACCAATGAAATATTCTTGAATTGGTATTTTGTGTAACAAAAATACACAATTTAGTCCTCACTACAAGGCTTTAAACTGTATGGTCCCTTTAGTCCTCACTACAAGACTTTAAACTGCATGGTCCCTTTAGTCCTCACTAAAAGACTTTAAACTGCATGGTCCCTTTAGTTCTCACTGCAAGACTTTAAACTGCATGGCCCCTTTAGTCCTCACTATAAAAATTTAAACTGCATGGTCCCTTTAGTCCTCACTATAAGACTTTAAACTACATAGCCCCTCTATCGTCCAACATGATGTTAAACTGTGTCCCCTCTGTTTTTCCAAGCTGTAAGATGTTAAACTGCCAAGCACCCCATGTCTGTGACACGTGACATTTAAACTGTGAAACAATACCTTATACATCCTACATGACATTAAACTTTGCATCATTAGGGTTGTTACCTCTTGTTTATCACACCAAGCATGACTCACGTGATCTTAGAGTAAGATTCAACCATAACACCCTCTCTGTTCCGCTAACCACGCATAAGTACCAACACCATCTTTGGGTTATCTTCAAGTACAACTCGATCACCAATTCATTCTCAATCAAATTATGCGAACTTTGATCATTTCTTTCTAGGTTTTGTACATAGGAAACCTCCTAAGGTTCAAGCCCAAAACCAATATCTTCACATCGGTTCACCTCCATCTTATACGATGTTGATCTGTGAATCCCCCCCTAAAACCAATATATTCACATTGGTTCATCATCGTCCTTGATATATGATGTTAAACTACAAATTCCCCCATTTTCCTCACTGCAAGACATTAAATTGCATAGCAATACATCCTAGCTAGATGTCGTTAAACTATGTAGCACCGGTCCATGCATATGACCTTAAAATATTCTTACTTTTGTCCTGTACGACAAAAAACTACAACAATATCTGACACCCTCACCTAAGAGGGAATCATTATTGACATTGATCTCTAATCATGTTATATTCCAAGGACCACGTGCATACATGGAAATTCCAGAACCTATAATCTTGGATCTAAACATCATTGCACTAAAGTCCCCTTTCACCCTTCACATGTACGAACCAAATTTTTAAAGAGGGCATTTCAAGAATTATGTATGGATTCATTACCATACTTATGGGATACGTAGGAACATTCGAGCATCCCTCGAACCCAGCCCCAACTATTTGGGCCTAACCCCAAACTCCACCGTCAGTCCCTTGGCTGAAAAGTCCCCCTGTGAACACATGAATGTGGTATGAAAACCCAGGTCTTTATTCACATCAGGTTTATAACAAACACACAATGTGTCTCCCTCATTATGGTCTGAACCCTATGACCCTAAACTAATATTTCCTATGCTCTCGTCCCACATGATGTTAAACTTTATTTCAAGAACTACGTATGGCTTGATTCTCATCCTAATGAGATATTTAGTGAAGTCTATCATCTCAATTCAGGACTCGGCCACAACATGATTATGTTCAGCATTGATCTATGTATCTCCTTCATGAATTGAACAATACCCATTTTTATGTGTTATAATCCTAACCTTAAATACTTCTATATCTCCATAACCCATTTCTTGACTCCTGGTCACAAAATGTCTGAAACCCGGGAATTCTTTTGCCTGACCATACAGCACGTGCCCTTTGGCAGCCTTGCATAAGTAGTCTACATAATGGACCTGTCATCCAAAAGATGCTAATATTTGACTATGCAGCCAATGCCCTTAAGTGGCCCTGCATAGTTCAAACCCCCTAACGGGTTTGGCAAATAGTGGTAACTTCATTCTTGGGGGGAAACCTCTTTTGTATTTATTTTTCTTAACAACGATATGTAGGGATCCTCCAAAACAGCCATCCTTAACATATTTTTTCCATACTCTTTTTCCTGATCTGAATGTATTCATGTCTATGGTTTATATTTTCCTCCCTATATTTGGGTCAGACCTTCTCATGAGTGACATTCATCCAGTTTTTTGACAATCTTGATTGGGAATATCCTCTCCATATTCAAGTACCTCTCTCTATACAGAAGACTCTGTGCTTTAGATAATTTGAATCTCCATAAACTTCCACTGGATTTTAGCAATAGAAAAGTAAAATTTCTGAGAGTTCTTTTGCCTGACTATGTAGCACGTACCCCTAGGTGTCCTTGCATAAGTAGTCTACATAACAAACCTATCAGCAAAAAGATGTTATTATTTGAATATGAAACCAATGCCCTTAAGTGTCCCTGCATAATTCAACCCCCTAACGGGTTTGTTAAATAGTGGTAACTTAACTCTTAGGAAATAATTCCTCTAATGCCTTTTACCCCTTTTTTCATATCATTCCTCAGATTCAAAATTTATTAATTCATAGTTTACTTGTTTCCACCAATAATTGAATGTGGTAATATGTTTTCAAACAAATTATCAAGGAATTGAGTCAATTGTAATCCATTCGGTCAAATCTATTCGACCTTAAACATTAGCCTTTTTATGTCCGACATGCATGACTTTAAATTGCCAACAAAATATAGGGTACTCATTAAATTGGGAACTTGTAAAAGGAACTCTGAACAAAAGTCGGGTCCTAGCTCACTAAACGTACATATTGTATGATTTAGGAAATATTGAGAAACAAAATGCAATGTTTGTGGGGTTATTTGTATAATCCTTGAAAAAATCAAACTATGCTTACTAGGCCCATTGTATTAGGTAAAAAAATAATAATATATAAGCAATTAACAAGAGAATGCAGGTACAAATTATTGAAGATGAAATTTATTTTTCATTGATGCACAAGATTAGATGAACATCCACAAATTGGAGTATCTTCTCTTTTTCAAGAATTACAACAGTCTTTCAACATGACTTTTCATTTGATTTACGGCATCTCGAGCTTCGTCAGCATCCACTTGAAGCTCATTCACTCGAACAGCTTCACTCTTTTCATCTTGATGGAGTTCTTTCTTGGCATCTGCGATGGATTTCATTCCATTAATTTGGACTCCTTCTAATGAATTTGTAAGCTGGTCAAGTTACCGAGTAACGACATATAACTTTTGATGAAGATGCATCTGCTGGACAACTTTCTCCTTGATATTATGCTTCATCTCCTTCAGCTTTGTAGTATGATCAGCCTCAGCTCGGGACACTACAGCCTCAAATTCTCCCATATTGGTCAGTAGCCTCGCTCTGGTCATATCTTGACGGCACGTTTTCTCCTGCTCCCTCCTTTAGATTACTTGTTTCACCGCTGTACGGATCTCTTGATATCCAAAACCACCAAGTCCCATCATGACGAATAAGGATGACAGTCGTGGGATCTTCGAAGACAGCTCTTCAAGAGGCACTTCAGATATGATCTTCCATATATTCTTACATGCCTTGCGACGTGAGAATTGGAGAACCTTTTGCACCTCTGGGTCTGATTCAGCATCACTATCACAAGGGGGAATATAGTCTGGGATTAATGCACTTATGGAAGTGCCCTATTCTGCTCCTTCCCCACTGAACCTTGGTACTTCACTTTCTTCTCCCGTTGGGGCTGAGGCTGAGGCTTCACCTCCGGATCTAGCCAGTGAAATTGACAGCACTTCATAGTCAATTGAAAGCTTTGGTCAGTTCCAAAGGATAGAAAAAGTTTATTAGTTGTCTTGAAAATTAAATAAATC
This sequence comes from Viscum album, assembly GCA_963277665.1. Taxonomy (NCBI): domain Eukaryota; kingdom Viridiplantae; phylum Streptophyta; class Magnoliopsida; order Santalales; family Viscaceae; genus Viscum; species Viscum album. The sequence continues at coordinate 1,330,797,982 of OY728145.1, forward strand.
CACAAATATTATCATCTTTTACCCATCGGTAGATCAACATCATGATAAGGATCCTCCCTGTCTTTCCTAGCTTCAATAGAATTTTCAAGACATGTTTTAGGAAGCTCAGTTGGGTTAAGATCCATTTGATCTAGCGTCTCTACAATGATAGGGTTGTCTCTATCCACTTCAAGCATCGGTAGATCAGCAGCTTGCTCAGATGGAACTGCACATTTCAACCAATCATGGTCAGAGATATAATAAACAAATTTAACATGATGAAGGATAACACTCACATACAGAATCTTCTAAATCACATGGCAATTTAACATGATCTAAAATTCCTTCAAAAGACACACCAAGTTTCATCTTTTCATCCAGTGATATCTCAAATTACTGGTTAGTCTCACCAGTGGGAGCATTTGATGTGTCTTCTTGGAAACCCTCCTCCTGCGACCTCCGACCCTGAACAGCGTCCTCAGAGAAAATTGCGGAGTCAGTTGCAGTGGTCGCCAAATGTTATGTTTTAGGTGTTGAACCTAAAAGCATCATAGAATGGAATTCAGTTGATGTCTTCATTCAACGTTCTATGAAGTATTGTTAATTTACCAGAAGCAGGCTCTTCTATCCTTGTAGTAGCAACAGGAGCAGTACTGGGAACAGAAGCTGGCTCTTCTTCTCTCCTCGTTTCTTCAGGAGCAGCTAGGTCAGCATGAATTTGTGACTGTTCACCAGCACCCTCCATCGTCCTTAGAAGAGGGTCAGTCCTCTCCCTCAAATGGGAAATCTAAGAAGCCCCTAAAATCCCAAGAAGTATGAGCAATCTTTTCATGAGTTAGGATTAATGACTATCCAAAGGACTTACCACTACTGATGAAACGTCTAGCTATGGACTTCTTCCTTCGTTGCCTTTGCTTATTTGACTTTTTGAGTGTGTTGACATCGTCATCTCCAAATACAGGTATTGGAGAGTGAAATCCCTTTCTAACTCCTCGTCCATGGCTTGCCGGCCTGGAGATACCTTGCCCGGCTCGCGAGGAGATTCAGCGGCTCCAATAGTGGTTCCACCAGGGTTGTACTATGGTGAGGAGACCTCAGTAGTTCCTTTCTTAACAAGATGCAGGATGAAGAAATTAATTTCCTTAAGTAAAAAATCTTTGACTGAGATTAAGTTGCAAAGAAAATAATGAAAGAAACTTAAATCTTCAGGAGCCACATAATCGTGCCACTCCTCGTCTATTGAAGCACCAATCCCCTCAGTGGTGCCTCAATTCATCATTTCCTTTACCTACTTGTTAATAGGAATGGAATCATTAGTTGAATATATGAGAATTTCCAACTCACTGATGCAAGCCCACACATCATCAGGGTTATCCTCAAAGCAGATATCAGCAGAATCCCGGATATCCCCCACTCCGGGGATATGTAGTCCTTCTCATAAGTCCATCCAGGCAGTTTCAACATCACAATATAAACTCCTCCATGTCTGGACAGCCTCTGGTCATAAATATTCATAATGCGTACTAGAAGGCTGCGAGGAGGGTCCTACAATCTGGGACATCAACTTTTTCCCAGCTCCTACAATCACAAATAAAGGATAAGAAAATGAAATTTTTTGCTCTATAAAATAATGGTGACTAAATTTCCTCAATGATATAACTCACCAGGATTTGATGGAGTTGGTCTCTTTACTCTGGAAGGAGGATTATATCTTCCATGAGGCTGCATTAACGCTTGTCGTGCCTCATCATCAGTATCCTGGGAATCCGGTGAATCAACCCCAGGTGAGGAACCCAGTGAATCAGCTTCGGGTGAGGAAGAATCACCTTCCATATTAAGGGTTTCTTTCCTAACGGTTCTCTTTTTTGTCCCCACCCAAGGGACTGGATGATTCATTACCCCTTCAGGGTATGATGCTACCCAGTTCTTTGTATACCATGTAGTCAATTGACTCACCGCTCCAGCAACTGGTAGATCAAACACTGCCCCGATTTTCTTTGTAGCTGTCAGCAACCATAGTTGTCAGGAAACCATTGGATGCTACTCTAACTTGACATGCACGGGAGGGGATACAACAATATACTGTAGACACTTGAATTAGTGTGAAAATCTATATGGAGCATAGGCCTCGCATATAATCTCTCTGTCAATTCTGGTGGCCAATACACCATCTGTGCAAGCCAGCATATATGACCTCAATTCCAGGCTATCTGTTCCATCATCAAAAAACTGCCCAGTTGGAAGGTTTCAATAAGTAATGAAATGAAATTCTTTGAACATACTCAGCCTCACATTCAGATCATAGGGATTGAGGGACAATGAAGAAATTCTGGAAAATTCCCACACTGATGGCCTAAAAGAACTTCCAGGAACATGTACTTTTCTCTGTACAGCGTATGTCCTAATGTGAGTGGTGATCCATCCCCACAAAAATTGGAATGGTCCCTCTATTCTCAAAGGAGACTTACCCATATATACATGGAGTAAGCTCCTGTGAATCTTCTCTAAAATCAGGGTGGCCAACCCAACCATTTTTCTCTCATCCAACTTGGCTGCAACAAAGAAGGTCCCTGGCCAGATGCCTCCCTTCGAATCCTTAACTGGTAGAAGATAAACACTGAGCCACAAAGATAAAAATCCCACTAGATGGGTCTTCTTTGGGATTCTTTGATCCACTTCATACCCCCACTTTTCAAACTCTCCAGCTTCCAGAGTTGGCCAGAATGTGACAAGAGCACCCCTCTTCTCTATTCTGAGGCAGCTGGTAGGCCAAGTACAGTTGGGCCCCTTCTCCTTCTTCTTGATGAGAAACATATCCATCCACTCCTCTGGATGAATATCCTTTCAAGACTGAGTTTTGGTGGACTTTGAATTATTGAGCTTGTGTAAAATTTTCAATTACTCTCGAGCCAAATATGGAGTCTTATCTGAATCATTCCAGGTCACCTTGGGGGGATGAATTCATCAAAAATATCTCCCAAAATTAGAGCCCCCAAGATCTTGTAGAAATACCACAAGCTGATTCCTACTTCTCCATGAGTCATATAGAAAGAATTGGTTTCTGGACTCCAGTGGTTTATTAGCTCCGGCACAAAATTATCATTTTTGTAGACATATGTCTTCCCAGCCCAAACGACTTCATATATTGCAGCACCCTTCAGATCCTCAACAAACTCTTCAAAGGTTTGTCGCACCCAATATGCCCACATCCAATTCAACTTCACACCTCCTCCAGGATGGAAATCCCAACTCTTTTTCCATCCCTTGGATTGATCCATCAGAGAATTTTGGAAAATAGAGGGATAGAAATGCGGCTACAGCTCAGGCTTGTGAGGCTTCAGATCTGGAGCACATGGGCTATGCTGCATTATGTATGCCTTCTCCACTGTTCTAGCATTGCCAAATGATCCTACAACTGAGACATTTGCCGAAGATAAATTGGTTTAATTCTGAAACCAGGAATGTGGAATATAATTCTTTGCCTTTGGAACGTTGACTCTTTGCAGATGGCCATGGCCATATAAAGGCAAGTAAATGCTCTTTGGGAAGTTGAAAAGATATTTCTTCAAGTAATAATCCAAATCTGGGAGAGTGTTGTCGCAGATATCATAATAGTCATGGCCAACGATGTTCATCATATCATCTATTCTCTTGCTGGCCAACTCATCAGGCGATCCAATTCTTCTGGGAGCCATTAAATCTGCACCAGGATTAAACAGTTATCTTTTAAGTAAGTCTGTTTTTATGAAATACTTGTGAAGAAAACAAAAAAAATGTCCAAGGAATTAAGGTTCTCAAGTCTTGTCGCGCAAGTCATGTCGTGCAAGTCATGTCGTGCAAGTAATGTCGCGTAGGTATTGTCGTGCAAGTATTGTTGCGCAAGTCAAAATCCTTACTGAAGAAGCGCGCCATAAAGAAAAGCGATCAACCGGGGAAATGAATACACTTTCATGACGAGAGCTAAAATGATTTGAAGGTAGAATGGTTTTTGTGAAGTGACACCCATATATATAGGCGATCCCGCGAACCTGCGCAGCAGAACTTGCGCGCCGGAACCTGCGCGCTGCCAAACCCTTGTTTCTCGTTTTCCTCAGAGTCAAATCCTCTTTCCCTTTTCAGATCCAACTCTGAGGGGGGACTTTTATTGACGCTCCTTTCCATCATAGATTCCAACTAATGTAAAAGGGGAATACCTTAAGCCTAATGAAGATCACCCTTTGAAGAACATCAAAAATTGACAAAGGGATGAACCAGGAACTCATTTAGAGGGTGTCACGCACGTATCCTGCACGCCGCACAAGTCAATTGAATGCCACATATGGGTCACACAAGTCAATTGCACGCGACATATGCACCGCACAGGTAACTTGAGCATCCTATTATTTTTTTCACCCAATGTGCCCAGTGTCCTATAAATAGACCCTATGGGCCCCCCATTTCGGGGACGAATTTTCCAAAATACAAATTCAAGATCTGGTCACCCAACTCTCTATCTGAAGTCATCCAAACATTTATAAGGTAATTTTTTACCTAGAAGGGAAGATCTAAAGAAGAATAATAAGGCCTAAGTATTAGAACTCATTAATACTTGCGTTCCTAAGTGTAAAACCCTTACGGGAAATGAAGACACTTGTGTACCGCCCTTCCCTCTCAAGGGAACTTGCATGCCACCCTTTTGTAAGACTCTAGGGATAATAATAAGGGATTGAGTTTAAAGTCTCCCAAGTATTACCCTACAGATTCTTCATCGCCCAAGGTGACTCATATCGCGCAAGTATACTTGCACGACCAGGACTTGCGTGCTAGAACAATACTTGCACGCCTCCTTCCTAGTCACCTCCTTTCCTCAAATCCACCTCTCCTTTTCAAGATATAGCCTTCAAAACCCTCTTCAAATCCATTTATGGAATGGTTACTTTTTTGGTTTCCTTATCTGAAAGTAATTCTGTGAGAACCTCTCCCAAAACCTTATGACTTACAAGCTTTATGTCACCACGGTTAGTGGTTTCCTATATAACCTCATCCTTTGAGATGAAAATATCTCTTGTTTTGGGCCTCCTTATCAGGAATAATCCCCAAGTTACAAGTCTCCTTAACCTAGGCCTCCTTCTCAGGAGTAAGCCCCAGTCATAATTTCCTTTAACATTGAACCTCCTTCTCAGGATTAAGTCCCAAGTTACAAGTCTCCTTAACCTGGGCCTCCTTCTCAAGAGTAATCCCTAGTCATAATTTCCTTTAACATTGGGTCTCTTTCCTAGGAGTAAGCCCCAAGTTACAAGTCACCTTAACCTGGGTCTCATTCTCAGGAGTAAGCCCCAGTCATAATTTCCTTTATCTTTGGGCCTCCTTCTCACGAGTAAGCCCCAAGTTACAAGTCTCCTTAACCTGGGCCTCCTTCTCAAGAGTAATCCCCAGTCATAATTTCCTTTAACATTGGGCCTCTTTCTCATGAGTAAGCCCCAAGTTAAAAGTCCCCTTAACCTGGGCCTCCTTCTCAGGAGTAAGCCCCAGTCATAATTTTCTTTAACATTGGGCCTCCTTATTAGGAGTAAGCCCTAAGTTACAAGTCTCATTAACCTGGGCCTCCTTCTTAGGATTAAGCCCTAGTCATAATTTCCTTTATCATTGGGCCTCTTTCTCATGAGTAAGCCCCAAGTTACAAGTCTCCTTAACCTAGGCCTCCTTCTCAGGAGTAGGATCCAGTCATAATTTCTTTTAACATTGGGCCCCCTTCTCAGGAGTAAGTCCCAGGTTAAAATTCCAAATCTCCATAAAGTAAAAATACCTTTATGGACCATGATCTTGGGCTTTTTTCCTATGTCCTAGTATTCATTTACTTGGGCCATCATACATATGTAATCCCCACATCATTTCTCATATTTGTATCTTTCATGGAACCATTGTCAAGTTTAATGATACTTCTTGTTTCTCACACCGAGCATGACTCACGTGGGATTAAAATGTTAAAGTAATCATGAAATCTCCTTTTGGGCCATTTAACTATTCATAACCCCCATATATCTTTTCCTGAACTACATAGACTTTGATCTCTACCTTAAAAGTAGAGTACATAGGAATCCTTTATAAGGTTCAATCCCATCTTTAATTAATTATTTTATGTCCCATATGACGTTAAACAATATCCTTTTAATCGAACTACGTGGGTTCTGATTCGTTTTTAACAAGGATATGTAGTTATCCTATCTGCAGGTACGATCCCAACTCTGAAATAATCCCTGTCATTCTGAATGAAAATAAACTTCAAGTGCCCCACTGAGTGGCTTTAAAACCAGTATGTTCATCATAATGACCAGGATTTTTTTATATAATATATTGAAGGATACCATTGACTAAGAATCTCCAATACATACGGATGATTCTCTATCAATGAAGAACCTCAAATACATATAAAAGTTTCTCTAAATTCCATACATATCAATCATTGATTTACAAATATAAAGTAAAAATCATTTTTTATACTTGGTGAATTAATAAGGATTCATGAACATAACTTAAATATATAAGAGAGTCCCAGAGTAGGTAATAATTCCCCTCAAAAAGGTGTGATGATCCTGACCTCCCATCCTCTCAACCAATGAAAATTCTTAAGCCTCATCGGTCCACAAAAAATTAGCACCTACCTTGGGAAAGTAAGTACAAATGGATATAGAATCATTGGATGTTTCCGGTTCTACGAATTAACCAGTTAGAAACTTATTGGAAAGGTTGAAACTTAAACAAATAATTTCAACCCCATTTCTAGAAGAAACAGTCTTCTTCATGTGCATCAATTCGATAAGTTGGTGGGTAAAGTCCTAAGTAGGATTAGATACTAGAAAGGTCACATTATTTCCTTTTAAGGGAGGATTACACTCATCAACAATTTTTTATCCTTCATTCCCATGCAAGTTTTTTCTACCTCTAGAGTTCCAAATTTGAGTGTCTCTATGCTAGAGAAAACAATGGACTCTTTCATCTGGGATGCCCATGAAGAGGGTAAGCATCAGAGGGCATCCTGGGGTAGGCTGGCTCTTCTAGTTAGTGAGGATTGTATTGGTGTTAGAAGTATCTCGAAGACGATGCAAAGCTTTCATGGCAAGCTGGCATGGGAGGTTCTGTCTGGTGAGTCCCTATGGGGTCGTTTCATGGGTAGGAAATACAAGGATATTCATGAGCCTCCATGGGACTGTGCATCTTGTATCTGGTGTTTAGCGCAACTCCACATCCCTATGCTGGAAATTCATTCCCATTAGATCATTGTTCAGGGGTAGATTAGCTTCCGGTTTTGAAATTGGGCAGGTGCTAAGAATGGATTTCTGGGTTTCCCCACCCCAGAGCTGACCTTCCATCAAGATTGCAACTATCCAATGCTTATCCAGGTAGTTTTTTTATAGGATCCAGTTAATGGTATTCAATCTCATTGAACTATCAAACTCTCATGATGTTTGTGTCTTCACAATAGAAACATCTGGAGCCTTTTCGATTAATGAGTGCTATAAACTTTTGCATGGCCTGGCCGGTAGTGTGGAATAGAGTGAGGTGGCATGGTGTAAGGAGATCCCTACAAAATATAATTTCCTTGTCTAGAATATCTTTCATAAGGCTCTTCCCACTGAAGAAAATATTAAAAGTATTGGTATATACATGGGGTCTCAATGCAGCTATTGCAGTGACTCTCAAGAGGAATCCATTCATCATTTATTTTTTGAGGGGAAATAGGCAAGCTAGGTGTGGCCTTCCCTTGGTGCCCATTTTGGACAGCTTCCTCACGGGACTATGGGGAAAAATTTTCCTTGATTTCTGGTTCCATGGGGTGGGGAGGAAGAACACGGGGATTAAAGCACGTGTGGCCATTCTCTCATCTGGTAGCTAGTGCTTATGGAAGGCTATGAACAAGGAAAGGTTCAAGGGAAAATCCTCCTCTATGATAGACATTGTCGCCTGATAAAGATTCTAGGTTTCTAACTTTTCTCACAACATTACCAACTGGGACTTCGCCCCCTCCTTTCATGTTGTTATTATCCCCAACCAAAGATCCTCTGTCACCTCCATCTCCCCTTCTGGCTAGTGGATCAGATGGAACCTGTCAATCAGGGGGTTGAAACTTAATACTAATGGTTTGTGGTCTTTGGGTGTTATATGTGGTGGTGGTTTGGTTCGAGATCCTCATTGCTCTATGATCATTGAATTCTCGGCTTTCTTTGGGAATGGAACCTCTTTACAGGCAGAATCTCTTGCTATGGTGGATGTCATTGAGTTATGTAGAAGGAATAAAATTATGGTAGTATCCTTGTAAATGAACTCTCAGATCATTCATAAGACTCTTCTGGGTACTGCCTCTACTCTGTGGTCTATCTTTTATCATATTAGAAAAATTAAGATTTTGATTGGCAGTGCCCTGGATATTTCCCATACCCAGCGTGAGGGAAATAGAGTGGCCGACTACCTTTCTTTTTGGGCTCCACTTGATGACTCTTTTACTTGTTTTTCTAGCCTAGGGACGCTTCCCTATAAGGGGGCTAACATTATTCTTGGGGATTATCTTGGGATAAATTTGTTTAGGCCCCCATAGTTTTCCTTGTCTCGTCCCTTCTAGGGGCCGTGTTAATAAAATAAATGATGATGATGACGCACTCTAATATGAGGGTACATTATCCCTATGGTACAAACCTAGACCCTTGATACTAGTAAGTAGCCTCTTACGTGTGGGGAAGGACACCTAAGGTTCAATTACTCTTTAGTTTGGTCACTATTTATAGTGAATTGGGTCGGGGTGTGACATTTGTTTTCTAGGATTGGTTTGATAATTTTTTGTCTCTTATGTTTTTGTATGACATTGCATTCATGTATTGGAATTTATTTTATTTATACAATGGAGTTGGTTTGTGGATTTTATCATTTGATAAATTCCTCTCATTATTTTGTGTATATACCGTCGATGCTAGTCTCCAGCCCATGGCCTATTGGAGTAAGGCTTCGAGGGTTATCTCATTCTCTTTACTAACATTATATGAGGGGTACCAGTGGAGGGGGTTTATAAAATAGTGTTATCAAAGGTAATGGTTGACAGAAAGGATAAAGAGTAGATATAGGAACTAGTGGAGATTGCATGGGCTGGTAGGGGAACATTATTAGCTAGACTTAGTACATGATGTAAATAAGGGTGGAAAACTAGGAAATGCATGTGACTCAACACATAGAACTTCAAGGACACTGAATATACTATGTGAAGTGATTCTTCTTGTGAGTTAGACAACATGGAAAGGATCATGCATCATAGTATACGATGCTTATGTTTTAATTGGGTAGTAAATGGGGATAGGATAAAATAGAATTAATTAAAGAACTGTAAACATTATATATTCCAATTTTTGGAGTCCTTGATGTTTATTGTTTTATAAGAATGACTATAGGTTGATGTACTGATCAATTTAGCACTGTTTAATAGTATTTTTTGGTGATTCACCAAATAGTGGAGGTTAAAACAATGAAATTATGAGGAGGAAACACAAATATTTTTAGCGTCAGGGTTTGCATAAGTATGAGGGCTCCGTTTGAGATTGAGAGATAGAGAATGGATTAGAGGAGGTGATATTGACATCAATTTGATTAATGATAAAAAATATAACTAGTTCTGTTTTGTGTGATGAAGTTGTATGGGGAAGCTCATTAGTGTAGGATCTTATTCCTCAGGGACCGAAAATAGTTTTCTATTTTGTGGGAGATGTTTTGGGAGTTGTTTCAGGATGAATTTATTTCTTTCACAATGAATGAAAATTTTCATCAGGAGATTCTTACCCTTCATCAAGGGAGTTCTATTATACAATATTTTAGTATTTGTTATAATAACCTCATACATTATTCTTCAAACCATCTACTAAATGAGGAGGCTATGGTAAGAAATTTCATGAATGATTTTTTTCCTGAGATCCAGTGCCAAGTCACCCCATTTTTTTAATTCATAAGTTATAATTCTATAAAAAGTAGATTTCATTTAGAGAATGCTTGATAGTACTAGATCCTCATGGTAGGGGAGTTGTTAAGAATAACAGACAATGGATAGAAGTTCTCATTTTCTCAATTGTAATAATTTTTAGATAAAAGAGAATTGCTTCCGATATTCATCATCTTGTTTCACTATATATGGTGGTTCTTATACCCCTATTAATGGATTAGGCATAGTTTATTATACGTATAGAGGTCACAGAAATCATAAGTGAGAGTTCCCAACCTTCCTTAATAATCATCATCGAGCTAGATGCCCTCTTCAGGATCAATCATTGTAGTATTATCTATCAACATAGTATAAAAAATATGGTTACATAATATTTGATTGGTATATAAGAGATGGGGAAGGTATAGGATATATTTTTGATTCCCTGCATCCTTAGGGGAAATAAGTAGAGTGAAACCGTGGAGTTGATCTCTATCATGGATTGCGAGGTTGTGGAGTAGGTCATGGTCTGATTCTTTCCTTAGAGTTGTTATTGTCTAGAGATACAGATGTCATTTGAGGTAGCATATATATATATATTATTCTTTGGTATATTCCTTGTTTTATTTGGGTGCTACATACTCACTTTTTTCACCTAACCTAGTCAATGTTTTATGTCTTAAGGTGGAGATAATTCGAGTTCCCTTAGTGTTTAATATTTCTGGTGAAGGTCGAGCTAGTTTATATGATGTGTGTAGAGACTTGAGTTTATGTTAGAGAATTATCACTCTTGGAGATACTTCTTATGTTTATAAATAAAAAGGTATGATATCATCCATGAAATAGATTAGTTTTATTCTATATAGGCTATAGTTGATTTCTTTAGGATTCACGTCATATTCTATCATGATAATGGAGACTAGGTGGTGTTTTTTAGAAAGAGATACCCTTGGGTGGGTTATAGGCATATCAAAACTTTATCTTATTTATTGTTTTACTAATATTAAGTTGCATAGATAATCAATTGGTGGTTTTTGACAAGGTTATTGAAGAGTAACTGGATGAATTTTCAGAGGAATGTTACCCCATCAATGTGAAGTCCTGATCATGATATAGTTATAGTCATGTGTCACTATAATATTGATATTTACATATATGATAACTCCTTTTATTTTGTGATAACTCTATAATCAGATGGATTATCATCTGTAGTATGGATTTATTTAGTCTAGTGTGTCTCCTTGGGTTGCTCAAGTTCTATTTGAGAAGAAGGAAGATAATGGTCTGCATTTTTATATCAATTACCATCACTAGAATCAATGAAATTGAAAAAATATTATCATATCCCATTGATTAACAATTTTTCTCAGTTGAATGGTCAATATAGTTCTTCAAGATCATTTTACAATCCAGATATCATTAGATGTGAGTAAAGGATAAAGATATAATGAATTCTACTTTCTAATTTCATTGTAGTAATTATGAGTTTGTTTTGTTTCCATTGAGAGTTAAAAATAGTCCAATTGTCTTCATGGGATTAATGAATGAACTGTTCCATGAGTTTCTAGATCAGTTTATGGTGGTATTAATTGATTATTCCCTTGTGATATATAAGTCTAAGGAGAAGCATACAAATTATTTTTAATATTTTTTAAGTGTTCTCTATCATCAAAGGTTATTCAAGAAGATGTTGAGGTGATATTTATAGGACTATGAGGCCTTTTTATTAGTATATATTGTATCTTAGCATGGAATAGTAGTGGATAATTATAATATTGAAGTTTTTTTTATTAGGAGCCCCCTAATATCATTGTGGATGTGTGGAGTTTCCTTCATCGTTCTAGTTACTACTAGAGGTTCATGAAGGTTTTGAGAATAGCAGAAGTGTTAGTGGAGCATGAACAACTATTTGTTTTTTCCTAATTGATGACTAACCCATGATGTACATGATGAAAAATCATGTGACCAATAGAATTGAATCAATGATTAATTGATATGATAAGGTTTTAACATAATGCAGGATCATCACATAATAATTTTTATTTTATTTTAAGTAGTTAAAGAATTACCTTGCACGGAATTATTTCTTTTTTGATGAATTACACAATTTCACTATGTATTATTATTGTTGTGTTATAGGAACCAAGTGTAGATTCCCTAAAATGTTGATTCACACATACACCATGAACCATTGAGTGACTTAATATGAATTTTTGAGTGCTAGTATGAAATACCCTAATGCGTGCAGCATTTTTCTATGATCTCCACAAGAATAAATTCTAAGAAAGAATATCCTTGATCTCCCTGGAATCGATATTCATGGTGGAGGATGATCTATCACTATTCTTAAGATAATTCTTAGATATTATCTCTCTAGATATTAAGATAATTATCAAAATTCATTATGCACAACCAAAAATCAATGGCTTGTGTTCATGTTTGAAATAATATAATTTCATTTGAATAACACTAGGGTTATGAAAAATAATTACACATTCCCCATTATTATTTTCTTAATCCCCACTGAAGCCCATGTCTACATTATTATTATTATTATTTCATGACATTTGAAAACTAGCGAATTAATTAAATATTATTTCTTGAATAAATTGTTAAAAATATATATGCTAATAATATTTAATATATAATATTTTTCACCAAACCGTAAATCTTTGTCCTCCAATACTCTAAAGTATTTATCATATAGTGAATAATGGATAATTATTTAATAAATAAAAATCTCTATATTATTTTCTAAAAAATAAACAAATATTATAATCACTAAATAGAAAATAAATATTTATTAAATATTCTGATCATAAATATTCAATCAAATAACTAGTGACTGAATATATTCTATAAGTAAAACAAGAATAAAAAATAAACCAAGAATAAGAATAATATTTATTCAACATGTTAAATAATAAATAATATTAAATATTTAACTAAGGATCTGGATACACTTATTGTGTATCCCTTAGGGCCTCTTTCTCAGTGGAATTAGGTGCAACCACCCAAAGTAAAAAAGAAATAATTTGGAAACATGAAAATTCACCCTTATAGAAATAATATAATGTCTCGATGACATAAATTCTCATAAGGATGATTACTAAGTAATATAATCATTTTACCATGATATCTCTAATAAATTATATTTCATACTTTTGTCATCATCTTATGTGTTTGGTGTCTCTTTATTTGAATTTCCATAAATGAACCTACCCACATAATACCTTGTTCATGGATTTATTAAGATATTTTATTCCCATAAAATAGCTTGGGATATCAAATTTTCTTAATGAATATAAGGGGAAAATAATTTCTTGAATTATTCATTAATAAAATATTACTTGTGACACACCCAACATATCCTAATTCACTATGAACATATATCATCACAATTTTCATCAGTACATAAAAGTATGCAACTAATTATATTCATTAATAATAATACTAAAGTATAAGAATAAATACATAAATATATATATAGTAACATTCAATGAAACATATAATTGTGGATTTATACTATAGGGTTGTGTTATCATTATCTCTTGCACTGGAAATTACCAAGGTTGTAAACTAGGAGAAAGTGCATCAAAGTACTATGATTTTCCACCCTTGAAATCCTATATCATTTGTTCCCCATAAATTGATATCATCCTTCTATAGAATATATATTTGAGAATACTATCATGAAACTTATGTGTTCTCATCAAAGCAAGTAACTATTATGACCTTTCAGTACAATAGTTACTCTTAGGATATTATCACATACAATACCGTGAAGAAGAAAAATAATGATGTGATAAGAAGTTTTTTAATATTAAAAAAATGAATAGAGGTGATGATAATTTAAATTCAAATTTTTTTAGGGCACTAACTCTGATACATTCCCACTTTCACTGGATCCAACTGCTAAAAAAATTCAGTCATCTATCTCTCACATGATACTCATGATTTTTCTAAGATAGTGCTTTAGTCAATGGGTCTTCCATGTTTTATTCTCTAGAAAATATTCTCACCATAACTTCACTCCTATGCTAAAAATACTTCAATATGTGATAATTTAAAAGTATGTGTTTTTTTTCTATTGGTGTGACATTGGATCCCTTTCAAGATACACCATTGTAGTATTAAGAAAATATAATGTATTATGGTATTTATTACTATGAACCACATCATGATCTTTGAAAAAAAAATATACAAACAAATTCATTATCTACATTTGAAGAGGCTCTATACTCAGACTCCACTGTAGAATCGGTGAAAATATATATGATTTGAACTCTTCCAACTCATAGATCCTCTGTTAAGAGTGAATATGTATCCAAATAATGATTTCAAATCATTAATATCTATTTGAAAGATTGAATAAGTATAACCCATGATGAATAGATCCTCATATCCTCCATACACTAGGAACATATCCATAGTTCTTATTAGATACTTAAGGATAACCTTAATTGCATAACGATGATGTTTTCATGTATCAGTTTGATATTTACTTACCATGATCAAATCAAAGGAAACAGCAAGCTTAGTACATAACAAGGCATACATGATTGATTCTTTCACATAAGCATATGGGATCCTACTGATTCTCTCTTTATCCTTTAGTTTATGAGGACACATTTTCATATAAAGTTCAGTACCATGTGAAACTAGAACCAATAACCTATTATAGTGTTTCATGCTAAATTTATTTATTATCTATTCAATGTATGTATCTTGTCTTAGTCAAAGAGGCCTCTTGAATCTATCACAAATAATATTTTTCACTAGAATATAGGTCATTTCACCTAATTCCTTCAAAGAGAAGAACTTGTTTAACTAGTAATTAACTGACTGTAAGACTAGTATGTCATTTATAATATGTAATATTTCATCAAAATAAACTACTATGATAAAAACCTCACTCCAAGGTAATTTCTTGTAAACACATAGATCAAATTAATTCTTAATGAAACCAAATTCTTTTACAGCTTCACTAAACTAGATTTTTCATGATCTGAATGCTAGATTCAATCCATAAATGGATCTTTACAAATTGTAAACATTTTTGGAATTACATTGAGTCACAAACCCTTCAAGTTGTGTTATATAGACATCAACTTGAAGGTTCACATTAATGAAATTTATTTTTACATCTATCTACCAAATTTCATAGTAATGGTAAGTTGAAATAGAAAATAAAATTCTAATGTATTTAAACATGGAAACTAGAGAAAAGGTTTATCAATAATTAATTACTTGAAAATATTTAAAACATTTAACCACTATCCATGATTTATAGGTATTTACTTTACCTTCAATTTATTTTATTCTATTAAATACCCATTTACACCCAACATTCATTACATCAACTAGTGGATCAAAAAACCCAAAATTGGTTCTGATGCATGTAATACTTATAAGAATTCATGTATTTTTTCCATCTTGTTGTTTCTAAGATCTCTACCACCTATTTGTATGAGATATGTTCATTATTATCAATCAACAATGAGTTTCCATATTCAATGACTATAATAGCATATCTTTTTATTTCTCTTACCTCTCTAGTAATCTTATGTCATACTTGTGTTTCTTAATCAAATTATTCCATGCGAACATGTGGAATAAATTATTATAACAAATATTGTTTATATTTACTATCAACTTCATTTAATCCAATCTTGTTCCCACTATAACTCTTGAGGAAGTTCTCCCTCTTAAGAATGATGGATTGTCTTATGACAATCACTTTCATATCTAAGGGTTTATATAATTAATAAAACTTGGTTTCCTTAGGATATCCTCTAAATATACACTTTGGTCCTCATAGTGCTATTTTTTTCAAAATATGGATTTAAAAAATTTCTCACATCCCCATACACATGTATTTTTCAAAATGCGTTTCCTTATTATCCATAACTCAAAAGGAATTTTTTTATACTATAGTTGGTACTCGGTTAAGTGTGTATGGTTTAGTTTATAATTCATATCCCCAAAAGGATAATAAAACATCTACATAACCCATCATCGACCCCACCATGTCTATCAAATTATGGTTCCTCATTTCACTAATAAGACTCCACTATGGTTTATAACATGGAGTGAGTTGAGATAGAATCTCAAAATCATATAGAAAGTTGATAAACTCTTGGATAATATATTCACCACCTCAATCAGATCAAATATTATTTATCTTATTACCAAGTTGATTCTATACATAATTCTTTAACTCTTTGAATTTCTAAAAGGTCTTAGACATATACCTCATCAGTTAAATATAGATATATCTACTCAATCCATAAATAAAAGTTATGAAGTAAGAATATTCAAATCTATATTCTATTGGAAAAGGTCCACATAAATCAGTTTTAATCAATCCTAGAATCTTTTTAACCCTTTAAACTAATCCAATGAATGGTTGTTTGGTCATGTTTTCATGAAAACAAGCATGACATCTCTTATGTGGACTTAGATAAAAATAGTATAAATAACCACATTGATAGATCTTTGTCATGGATTTCTTTTTTATGTGACCAAGAATATGATTACGTGGGTTGGTTTTATATGATTCATGTGAACATGATTCATTATCTATTTCTAATAATTGGTTTTTTTAATTTAATACATAAAGACCATTAATTATGTAACGAACTTGGATTTTTCAGGTTCATTTCAATTTAAATTTTTCCTTTATTTAGTTTTTTTAGTTTTGAATTGTTTGGGATGGGTTCTAGGGGTTTATAGTTGGTTTTAAAGTGTATTGGATTCCCTTTAGAGGATCAATTTTGGATAATAGTTTTCCCAAAACATGTTGATTCCCTTGGAAACTATACAATTGGTGATAGAATAACTTGGGGTGGAGCATGGTTAAAGTGAACAGTTTATCAAACCATACAACCAAACCTAAGAAACTATGTGATTCATTCATTCATACATAATCATAGTTAATGCATAGTTTGACAAACCGTGTGACCAAGCAATGTTGGTCCTAGAAAAGGCATAAATATTCACATGGTTTTTTCATTCTTTGGAAAACTATGTGACCAAATGATGTTTTATGGATTAATGATATTAAAATCCTCTTTAACATCCACTAATTTTTCTATTTTAACCATTATTCTTCTTAAATGTATCCCTATCAAACCTAGAGACTCCAAAACCCTCTCTTAATGATTTACTCTCCATCCAAGCTCGATTTTTGTAGATCCAAGTGTATTAATGATCAATAATTAAGGTATGTGATCCAAAAACATTTGTTATTCAAGTTTCATCTAGGTTTACCATTATTACCTTGAAAAAAATAATAGATCCAAAATGTTGTGCTTAGATATATGGATTTTAATTCCATATAATGATGAATTCCTCTCTCATTTCTATAATAGTGGTGAATTTAGAGTTTTGGAAACACCTCCTTTGATTAATCTCAATTCTATTATAGTTGATGGATCCCAATAGGTATGGTTGTGTAGGTCATGCTCTATTGACTTAGAATATTCATCAATATCATTCTAAAACCTTGATTGTTTTGATATGGGATCAGTTATAGGGATTATTGGTGTGTGTTTTCTATCCTATTAGATCTTGGGAGTAGCTCGGGTATCACTTCTTGGTGGGCTTCATTTTTTTTCATCAACAAGATTGAGGTATTAAGTACCTTACATTCTTTTTCCCTTGTATACTCTTATTTACTTGATATGATATGTGTGTTGGCATAGCTTTTTTGGCCATACTTGATAGTTTTTTCATGTGTGTGTGTGTGTGTTTGTGTAACCCATGAGACCCATGTATGATCTTGATTCCATGAGTATTCATGTGTTTTTGTTATAATATTTGATGTTGATCACATGTACTTATTTGTTTCTACTAATTCTCATGATTCCATGATATGTTCTTACTTTATATTATCTACCTTATTATACAAGATTATTATAACTTTATAAGTATTTATACTAGTAATTGGACTTAGTGGACCATCATGATATAGTTATTCCATAGAGGGGGAGTTCAATTGATATGTGAAGATGATGATATTGGACCTAAACACATGGTAGGGGAATGATGACCTTGAGGTCAAACCTTTGGTGGAAGCATAAGTGGTATGTTGTCCTTTTGGCCTAAAAAATGTATAGAAAATATTATATCCTTTAGTCCTCGCATGTGGATAATATTAGATTTGACGTTCTTGATTCTTGACCCATGATAGAGGTGGGATGTGATGGTTTTGTGTCCTGATCAGACTCGATGCCTTGTGATAGTCCGGAGATATGTTCATTAGGATTGTAGATATCTGTTAGTTACTTTTGACATTATTTATGATTATACATATGGAATGGAACCAAAATAGTTATGGTCAGGGCATATGGAATCTTGGTTAGCACACAAATGCTTGATATAGGATTGTTTATGATTTCTTGTGCATTTACTTTTATCCTGGTGTATGCCTATTATACTTGTACACTCATTTTAAGGATGATTTAGTGGTGTCGTACAAGATTTTATTACTCACACCCTATATAGGCATCTCGATTCACATGAATACTTCATTATTATGGATCCAAGTAAGGGAAGGGGCACCATGGTAGATATTTGACCAATGGATCATGGAGATAAAAGTGGAACTAAGATGGACTTTGGAGGATTACATGGTGTTTATTTATTTCTATACCTACACTTATGTACTTTTTTTTGGTAAGCCGCATTAGGAGCATGTGTTATTGAATGTATGACATGTGTAAAAAAATTATTACTTTATGTTTATTTTATCTTTTTCTTTGATACATTGGGTTGTTATATTTATTTATGCAATTTGTGTATGGAGATTATTACCAAGGGTATAGTCTCCCAACTACACCCTTAGACCCTTTCCACTAGTCGAAAGCCTATTTTATATGGGTAGGCACACATGAGGTCTTGTGGAATCTCTACTCAGGTGTCGTTTGGGGAAAATTGGGTTGGGGAATTAAAAAATGGAATCATAGGTTAGTTTCCTTTTTTTGGTTATTATGGGACATGGTATAAAGGATATCAGATGTGTGGAAACGAGGTAGGGGAGTTTGTATGTTCCTATATAGGTCATGTGTATCAGATATTCAAGTTACCAGTGATGGGATTATTGTTACAGTTTTATTGTATTTTGATGTGTTCATGCATCATGACTATGTGCCTAGGATCACATGCCATATATATATATATTCTTATTTTGTGTTTCATATAGTTATTTAATTTAAATTCTATGATTTTTATATTTAGGATGGACTTTAATTCTCTTTTGATTGATATATTTATATTCTCTATTATTATGATGTATCTATTCTAAAATTAGTGAGTAAAACTTGATCATATTGTTTTGTTTTTGTATATATACGTGATTGTGACTAATGTGCAGGTACAGAGGACTATGAGGGTTATACCTTAACTATTGGAATCTCCTAGGATAATGATTCTTTTATAAATACATTAATTCTAACTTATATACGAAATCCCATCTTTTTCTTATATAAACATTTCATTACATTGTGCAAAATAAAGGGTCCTTTAATGTTCAATTTCTTGGAAACAAGGTACATAATACATGAAAACTTAAAAAATTATTCTAAAAACGACAAATTTTTATTCATTGTTTCATCCTAAGTACTTTTACTACATCTCCTAACCTTGGGACATAAATCAAATTAAAGGGTGAGCATAAGTCCCAGCAAGGGAAAATAAGGGAAACAATTTACATGTGATCTTGAGGAAAAATCAATAAGAACGTGAGCAATATCATTATGGCATGAACAAGAGAACATGCGGTATAACAAAAATAAAAGAACATGAATCATACTTTGAAATGTGTATAAAACATTTAATTTATAAATTCATAAGTATATCACTTAGGTTAATCACTGAGGTGTCATAAAAATTACCAAGATTATTCCCCAAGGTATCGTAAAACATATCATATCTAGAGATTAAATTATTTTCCCAATGCATTGGAGTAAAATCATGACACAACATTAATATGTATTAATTAATTTAATCCATATATATCATAATAAATCATTTCATAAATAACCCATGGGGAATAAAATAAACTGGTTTTGTATCAAAATCATGGCGTTTTACAAAAAATGCTTAAAGACGGGATTATTATGTAATTTTCAACCCATGCAAAGGGAGTGTGGGTTTAATGTATGTATATACCAGAATAAAATAAATTTATTTTACATATTTGTGAATACCCAAAGAAAAAAATATGTTTGGGTATTCACAAAAGGAAAATAAAATATAATTTCTTAAGGAGAAGAGAGAAGTTTTGAGAAATAAATTGGGCATCATAACGGGTATAAAATTTTGTTTTAGAAAAGGGTAAAAAGAGAGGGGATAGGGGTATCCCATTGATAAAAATTAATTTTATAATAAGGTATTGAATAAAAACAAAATAATAGAGATTTACTATAACATTCAAACGACATATACAAAAAGAGTTTCTTAAAATAATGAGAAAAGAAGGATAATTCCCTTTCCTTGAAGAGTAACTCCTAAAACATGAGGATTGGGACCATGGGGGATTTATTACACCTTGGGAGGACTCATTGAAAGGTTAAAATATCAAATATTCTATGGGGATGAATTTTGAGTGAATGTAAAAGGATAATTGGATGGCTATTTATAGAAAAAGTGGAGGATTTGTTTATTAATTTCTAAATAATGGTTGTGGACACATAGGTAGTGGTAAATGAAAAACCATGGGCTTTCCCACGATAATTTCTCATAGTATTAGATACATGGGGGACCAATTATTTTATTTTAATCCAAAATATTCGACCATAATTTTATATTACTTATTTTTTAAAGGAAAATATAATTTTTCAAAAAAAACATTTTTAAAGTTAAAGTTTCCATTTTAGAATTTGGAAAGTAAATTATATATTTGGAAATTGATTAAAATATTTTAAAAATAATTATATTAATAAAATAAAATATTTTAAGTCTTTTATTGTGGTTAATTAGTTATTACATCATTATGACATAATTATGTTTTCATTAAACATACCGAGAAACTCAAACTGTATTTTTACTATTCACAAAAATACGCAATATTTTAGAAAATTATCATAAATTCACCCTAAAGTAATATCAATGTGATTATTTTAAAAAATATATTTTTTTATCATAATAATTCTTTAATTATGATAATTAAACTATTAAATATAAAAATCCTTATTTATTAAAAATAATAGGAGATTGAAAATGCATAGAAAAATTTATCACTCTTCAAAACAAATTAATTTATCATTTATTTTTAAATAAGATTGTTTTAATCGTACTATTAATTTAAAATAAACATTATTCATAATACCTTAGAACATTATAATAATAATTTCTTTTTTTAAAAGTAAAAACTCTATCTAAAAAAATCAATTTATCAAATTGCATCTCAATTTTATTAAGAAAAATTATTCTTAAAATTGAAATGATGGAATAATAATTTTATTTAAACATAGTAATTAAACACTAAAGTTGAGGCATCTAGACCATTATTACACCCCATGTACACCCTAAAATTTATTTTTGTGATGATGGTAGTTTCGTGTGGTGTCTCAACTAATATCAACTTAGTGGTAATCTCCACTAACTCGAACATCTCCCATAGACGATTTCGTTAAAGATTAAATTGTTGAAGCTAGGCTTGGGATTGGTCGAGGGAGAACCCTGGTGATGAAACCTACCTCCCAAGATCTAAAAACGTGGCTTCAAACTACATTACTCTACTGGTTGAGGCCATCAAATCTTCTTTCTATATCAATTTTCCTTTGCCAAATTTTACTTATAAACACAAATTATAAAGTTACAATTATTATCATGAGTATAGTTCAAAATGGTCATATTGACCAATGGTCATAATTTAACAATGGTCATATAACATTCAAATCCAAAGGGTCACATTTCCCTTTATATTTACTTCATTATTAATGAGATATATATTTGTTGTGTATAATATATTATAACACACATATTTTCTTAGGAAACAAATATTATTAAAAATTATTGGGTTGTTAGATTCTTCCCCCCTTCATCCCCAAAATTTAAACTTGTTCTCTCAATTGAGAAGAGGTGTAGGTACTTTTTCCTGACTTTCTTCTATGGTAACCACGTCGCTTCTTCATATTTATGGTTCCTCCATAACACTTTGACGGGGTGGTTAGTATTGTTTTGTAGAACCTTATCTCTACGATACAAGATATATATAGGTTTCTCCTTATAAGATAGGTCATGTTCTAGTTGTACAACCTCCATATTCCATACATGTGAAGGGGCGAGTATGTACTTCCTCAAGAGAGATATGTGGACTACATCATGAACTTGAGAAATATTTGGTGGAAGTTCAATCCGATAGGACACTACTCCTTTGCGATCAAGGACTTTATATGGGCCAATGTACCTGAGGATAAGCTTCCCTTTCTTCTAAAACTACATGACTCTCATCCAAGGTGATATTCGAAGGAACACTTTGTTAGTAATACCAAACTCTATATCCCTTTTAAGACTTTCATCATAGCTCTTCAATCGACTCTAATCAGCCTTTATGTGTTTTTGGAAGGCATGAACCTTTTTTATCATATCTCTCACAAGATCTATCCCAAGTTTCTTTCCCACACCAACTTCATCCCAACAAGTAGGATTTCTATGTCACTTCCAATATAGATCTTCATTGTGTTTCATTTGAATACTCGAATGGAAACTATTGTGGTGTGAGAACTCAACTAATAGGAGATGTTGATCCCATCCAAATTTAAATTTTATTGATCATATTCTCAGCATTTCCTCGAGTGTTTGAATAGTACTTTTAGATTAGACATCAGTTTTTGGGTGATAGGCCGTACTAAAATTCAATTAAATATTCTGATCATGTTGAATACTTCTCTATAATTTTGATGTGAACCTTGGATCATGATTAGATATGACAGAGAGTGGTACCCCATGTAGCATTACTACATCCTTCATGTACATATTTGAAATTTTTTCAAGAGAGAAATCTCCTCTAAAACCAATGAAATGGCTAGTCTTGGTGAGATGATCCACTACAACCCAAATCGCACTATTTCCTTCAGATGTTTTCATGATACTGGTGACAAAGTCCATATTGATATTTTCCCACTTTCATGTTGGTATGGGTAATGGTTGTAATACCCCTTTAGGAAGTTGTCTCTCAACCTTCACTTATTGACACATTAAGAACCTTATAGTGTAGTCGTCTATATCCCTTTTCATTTTATCCCACCAATAATGATAACAAACATCCCTATAAATTTTAGTGATTCCATGATGTATAGATAATGTAGAGCTATGAGCTTCATCCATCAGCTCCTTCTTTATTTCTCGAATAGATTGAAAACATAGCTTTGTATGAAACTTAAGTACACATTATTGATTAATATTGAACTTCATAAACTTATAATTCTTCACATCCTCTATCGTATTCTTCAACAAAGGATCTTCTCATTGAGATTTTTTATCCTATCTAGTAATGATGGTTGAGAAATAATTTTGGATAGGGTTGATGATGTCCCTTCCCTTAAGATTCTCGCACCCAGTTTTACTAGGTATTTGATCAAAAGATCTTCTTGAATCCTCATCATTTCCAGTACAATATGGTATTTCCTATTTAATTCATCAATGAATTTGTTTTCTCTTTCAATATGATAATGAATTGAACAATCATAGTCTTTAATAAGTTCCAACCATATCCTTTATCTCATGTTAAATTAATTTTTTATGAAAATATACTTTGAAATTTGGAGTTCTGTGTATATATCACATTTCTCCCCATAAATATAGTGCCTCGATATCTTTATAGAAAAAAAAACTGCATCTAGCTCCAAGTCATGCGTAAGATAATTCTTCTCCTGGGGATTCAACTATTGAGTTGCATAAGCAATCACCTTTTCATTTTTCATGAGGATACACCAAATTCATTTTAGAGATTCATCACTAAAAATAATGAATCATTCTCTGATATAGGGTAGAGTTAACATGGGTGTAGTAACCGATCTCTTCTTCAGATCCTATAAACCTTATTCACACTCCTTTATCCAGATGAAATTTGACCCTTTTCAAGTAAAAAAGGATAATGGATTATAAATTCATGATTTTTTTTCAAAATCATCCTATAATATCTTTCTAAATCAAGGAAACTACGAATCACAGTTACTATTGTAGGATGAGTCAACTCCTACACAACATTTTTATTTACATGGTCAACTAAGATTCCTTCATTTTTTATAATGTGCCCCAAGAAATGAAACTATTGTAACCAAAAATCACATTTTTTTAAACTTTCCAAAAAAATCTACTTCCACAAAGTTTTCAATATAACCCTTAGGTGATCCTTATACTCCTCGTAACATTTAGAATATATCATAATATAATCAATAAAAACTACCATAAATTTATCAAGGTATTCCTTAAATACTCTATTTGTCAAATACATAAATATAGAAATATCATTAGTCAGGAAAAAGGTCATAACAACAACCTCATAATTCCCATATCTTGATCAAAAGAAAGTCTTTGGGACATCTTATTTCTTCACCCTTAATTGATGATAACCAGATCAAAGATCAATCTTAGAGAACAATTGATCCACATGAAGATGGTCAAATGAATCATCAATCCTTGAAAGAGGGTAATTTTTCTTTATTATTATCCCATTAAGTTGTCTATAATCAATACATGTCTGCATTGATCCATCCTTATTATTCACAAAGAGAGTAGGTGATCCTAAAGGAGACACACTTGGATGGATGAAACCTTTCTCCCAAAGATATTGAAGTTGTTTATTTAATTCATCTAGGTCCAAATTTTCCATTATATATAGGGTCTTTGATATTGGCATGGATCCTGACATGAGTTCAATGGAGAACTCTACCTATCTTTCTGGGTTAGGTCTAAGTAACTCCTTAGTAAACACATTAATGTATTCTTGAATAATGGTGAAATTTTCTATTCATATAATTTCATTTCATTATTCATCTTCACTGATCATCTCCATATAGATGGATATGGGATGTGCTTCTAGAAAAAGCTCAGATTGAGATATCTCACCTGTGAAAAAAACTGTAGGTTGTCCATTCAATGATATAAATATTTCCTTATTTCCATAATTCATATTAGTAGTATACTTTGAGAGTCATTCCATCCCTAGTAAAGTGTAAAATATTATCATGGGAATGAGTACTAGATTTGCGATGAGATTGTGATCTTCAAGGTGAATACTACAGTTTCTATACAGTATTGATGCTTAGAAAATTACTCCAAAAGTCTTGATAGATAATTCTATTCCAATAAATTTAGGGATTGATACTATATTATTTACAAACTTATAGGAAATAAAGGAATTCATATAACTAGAAGAAAACAAATTACTTTCTAGCTTTGTGAGAACAAAGTGAGTAACTGCCAGCAGATCATTTGGAGATTCAACTTCATCCAATTTGATAGAAAAAGAAAAAACTTGATACCTTGGCCTATGCAAAGGTTGATGGTGATCTCGCAATACTATATTTATATTTAGATAGTGATTGAAAAAGTGACCAAGTTATCTGCACTTAAATTATTGGACTTTAGTCTATTCCTGCACCATCTTCCCTTGGTTTTTAGTGTTGAGAAGTTGAAGCTTCACCTCACTATGACAATTCCAAACATTATGGAAACCTCTTCCACACTTGTAAAATTTTATTCTCCTAATTAAGAAGTTCTCTAAATTATTATTTTGATATTTGTTGCATGTGAGAAGTTTCAATTTCTTTCATCCTCTTCCATGATCAAAGTTCTTCCCTAATATTAGATCTATTATTCTCTTATTTTCATTCAATCTATGAGACCATTGAATCTCTCAAATCTCCATTTTGAATTTAATAGAACTTCTCATTATCTCTTCATAACTATAATAATCTAAATTTGAAATATTATTCTATATATGGGGTCTTAGTACACCGAAGAATCTATTAACCTTTCCATTAGGATCCATGAAAAAACAAGAGGTGTAGTGATAAATCCTTGTAAATTTCATCTAAAAGCTTCATGCATATTCATTTTCCTTCTACTTCATCTCTAGGAATTCCTTGTCCATTTTTTTCTCATAAAATGGAGGAAATTTTTTTGAAAAAATATTCCCCTGAACACTTTCCACTCTATAGAATCAATCTCCCTTCTTAGATTCAAGTTTTTAATCAGTTTCCACCACCGATCAGCTTCTCCCTCAAAGAAATACCCAACCAGGGGACTTTCTCTTGCTCCGAAAAATAGATTATATAAAATATATTTTCTATATATATTATTAATTTTTCATCAATCAATGGGTTTGTAGATCCACTAAAAGAAGGTGGTCATTAATGCATAAAGGAATCAAAGAAATTTTCTCCCTTCAAGGTGAATCTGGTCTCTAGGCTTGATTCAAGTTATTGCTTATAACTTGAGTCATTTGGTTAAACATTCTCATGAATTTTTCCATTCTAGCTTCCATTATAGGTTCATTGGTTCATGGTCCATTATGCTCAAAATTTAAGTGTTTCCTCCTATTTCCTTCCATTTTCTAAAAGAAAAAAACTTAGTGAGAAATGTGTTTCTTTTAAGAATCATATAATTTTAAAGGAATTTTATGTCTTAAAATATCATTCATAAATATGTTATTCTTTACCAACAATTAAATTTTCTATAAATCCTTTATTATTGTTCATAAACAGTCTTGTGATTAACCAAACATATCCCCTAGGAGTGTCAACCCATGAGTGAACAAAGGCATGTTTCTATGCACCAATTCTCGTTTGAGTATATCACAAAGCATTGTTTTTAAGTTTTACTCCTAAATAAATCTATGCCAAATCCACATCCACTTGTTCATATCTAGATAGGTATTTATTAACTCATTAACCACTTAATTAATACTTCACCAAAATTCCAAGATGATTTCCTATATTTTAACTTTTCACTAAGTTTTTTTCTAAAGTTTTAAAATAATAATTTCCACAAATAATTAAACCATTCTTTGATACCAACTATATAATACCACCCTTTTCTTAAATAAAATTTTCATTATATTGTACAAAACATAAAATCTTTTAATGTTTAGTTTCTTGGAAAGATGGTATATAATAAATGAAAACTTAAACAATTCTTCTAAACAATGATAAATTATTCTTAATTTGTTAATCCTAATTAATTTTTCTGCATCTCATAACCTGGGTACATTTATCAAATGAAAGGGTGAGCATAAGGCCTAGTAAGGGAAAACAAGGGAAATAGTTTACATGTGCTCTTGAAGAAAAATCAATTACAACATGGGGAATATCATTATAGAATGAACAATATAGAATGATGCATATAATAAATAAAAGAACATGAATCATACTTGTAAATATGGCTACAACATTTAATTTAGACATTCATAATCATATCACCAAGGTTAATCACTAAGGTGTCGTAAAAATTACCAAGTCTATTCACCAAGGTATCATAAAACATATCATCTCTAGAGATTAAATTCTTTACCCAATGCATTGGAGTGATATCAGAGAGCACCCTTAATATGTATTAATTAATTTTATCCACATATATCATAATCAAATATTTCATTAATAACTCATGGGGAATAAAAGAAATGGGTTTCATACCAAAACAATGGAATTTTTATAGAGACCCGGTTTTTGCCCTGTAAGACTTTAGAATATTTCTA
Source organism: Viscum album (assembly GCA_963277665.1). Lineage (NCBI taxonomy): Eukaryota > Viridiplantae > Streptophyta > Magnoliopsida > Santalales > Viscaceae > Viscum > Viscum album. The sequence goes on from OY728145.1 coordinate 1,330,825,602, forward strand.
CATATATTTCTAGAGCTAGGAACTGAGACGGCGTCTGATTCTAAGGCCCGGTGTGACCGTAATAAATTTTATAAAAATATTAAGTGTTTTTATACTATGCACATGGAGGGGTTGTGTTTTCTACTAAACGGTATCTCGGATCAAAAATGCGAGGGCACGGTTGTGTCCGGAGCGTGCCGTTTACCCTAGGTGGGGTGTAAAAGTTGCGGGCATGGGCCTGCTGTGAGAGATATCACGCAGGGCCAAAATCATCATTTTAAAATAACGACTTAGTGATTTTTATCACTCACATTCTTTTAAAATAACTTTAAAACGAAGCCTTGGAATGTAAATTCAATACTTCTATTGAGTTTAAAATGGGGTGTTTTGCCTAGGCATGATCTAAAATGAGAGGGCGCGATGGTTTCAGATTTCGTGCTAAGTGGATTTTTCTATAAATAGAAAATAGGAGTTTGGAGTTGGGGTTCTCCCTTCTCTCCCACCTCTCTATCTTACTCTCTCTCTCTCTAACAACTTTTCTTTGGAGTTATTCATTATTCTTCGTCGGATCAAGGAGCGATCTTCACCGAAACCTTGGTGGATCGAAGCGGGAGAGTCGTGGACGCGTCGCCAACGACAAACGAGCTGATTCGAGGTAGGTTTTTTGGTTAATTTTCGCACCTTCGTCAATTTCAGGACTTTTTATCAAATTTTTCTTTTACATTCTCAAATTCTAGAATTAGGACGATGGACAAACGAATATGGCCATCATCCGAGACCCGTTTTTAATTCTCGTTCTTGGGCGTTCTTCGTCCCAATTTTTTCGGACACACCAAAATCCTGTAGGATCATCGATCTGGGGAAAGCACTGCGAAGGCCTCGTCTCGAGGATCCCTAACCCGCATTCGGTTTTGAGATCAGACCGCCAGAGAAGTGGCGGCGGCCGACAGAAGCCCCGACTCCGGCAAGGGCAGTGGCCGGAGGTTGGGCGTCAGGCAGTGGGTGAGGTCGGGGGGTTCAGATGAGGTGGTGACGTCGGGTGTGGCGGGTGTGGATGGGGTAGATCCAGGAGGAGTCTATATGGTCGGGAGTAGAGTTCAGCGGCTTCAAGGTAGCCGGGGGAGGAACCGCGGCACGGGCGACCGGTGCCGGGAGGTTCGCTCGGCCGGCGGAGCGGCGAAAACAGGCGGCCGAGACACGGGCAGCCTGTCATGGTGGTACGCCCTATGGAAGAGAGGGGAGGAGGTGGCCATGGAATGGGCGGCCTGTCGCGCTGATGAGGATCCCCGAGGCGCTGACCTCGGGGAGGGGGCACTGCAGACAAGGACCTGCAAAACGCGGGTCCTGTTGGTGTGGCGTGCAGAAAGGGACCAGCCTCTCAACCGGTCGGTGGAAGAACATGACCCTAGGAGTCTGGTGGTTTCAAACGGGCCACATCCAATAGGCCACGGTGAGCGGGGGTGGACCCGCGGCTGGGCCGCGGGCCGGTGGTCTAGACGAGGTCAGCCGGTCTGGACCAGCCCAGTTGGGCCCCCTTGTTTTCAAGGGGCCGTATCTCGTAAACAGCGTATCTATTTGACGTGCCGTCTGTGGATATAGGTCCGTGTCAGCATGACAGACTTTTTGAAGTGTTTTTTGGGGTTTTTGAGTTCTGCACCCGAGGGCGGGTGACCCGAAATTATTTAATTTAATAATAATAAATTATTTTTAAAGTTTGTGACAGACGTGATTTGCGAGCCGAACGTTCGTTTTATGCACCATAAGAGGCGCTATAACCCTGGAGTTGAGACGGTCCTTCCAAAGTTGGTTTGGAACCTTTGCGGTTTGGTTTCATTGCTTGGTGTGAGGAAACGCTTAATGAAAATAATTAATTAATTACTTAATTATTTATTTATTTTTGTGTTGGACCTAACTCATGTTTGGGATGTCCGATTGATACACCGCTAGAGGCAGCGTGACCCCAGTCCTCATGCAGACTTTTTGAGATTCTTTCTAAAGAGTTCGGGTTGGAGAAAAGTTTAGGGACCCACAAATCCCAATTTGTATAATGCGGGGAGTTGCAGCTTCTGCATCCGAAGTCCGTTTTAGGCGCCATCTGCGGCGTTCTCCCCTGTCATCAAAACGAATTTGACCTGGGTGGTTTCAGGTGTTGAAGCCGAAGTTGAGGCATGGGCCTCACAGGCTGTCTTTTAAGCTATGTGCAGTGTACTACGCCTTTTTCATCAGGTGTCCATTTGGGGCGTATGAATAGTCTATTCGGCTTGTTTTTCCGTGAGCATCGTAATGGTGCAGTTCGCCCAACCTTATTTTGGACTGAGGTGTGGTCCCCATGAGATTCCATATGGAGATAAAGTAGTTTTGAATAAATTTTTCACCGGGAGCCCATTTCCATCGAGTAGATAGTCTATCTCACATGTTTTTCCGAGGGGATTACAACGGTGTAATCTGTTTGGGCATGCAGAGACTCTTTCAAGATCTCATTAAATGTAGAAACATGAAAGGGCGTTGGTCGTTGGTTCCTTTGACATACTCTGAACCTACGCATGGTAGCGGTGTTAGTGACACTCAGTGATGGCATGGATAGTGTGGAGATATCGGACCAGTTTCGGCTTTACCCTCCAGCGAGGCTGGGTAGTGGGTTACCTATTGACCTCTTAGGGTTCACCCTCCAGCGAGGCTAGGCAGTGGGTTACCCGTTGACCTTAGGGTTTACCCTCCAATGAGGCTGGACAGTGGGTTACCCGTTGACCTAAGGTTTTACCCTCCAGCGAGGCTAGGCATTGGGTTACTCGTTAACCTTAGGGTTTAACCTCCAGCAGGGTTGGGAAGTGGGTTACCCGTTAACCTTAGAGTTTACTCTCTAGTGGGGATGGGAAGTGGGTTACCCGTTAACCTTAGATTTTACACTCTAGCGGGGTTGGGCAGTGTGTTACCTGTTAGCCTTAGAGTTTACCCTCTAACAGGGTTGGGCAGTGGGTTACCTGACAACTTCTTGGGGTTTACCCCCCCCCCCCCTAGCGGGGCTGGGCAATGGGTTACTCGATGAATTATTCCAGACTCAGCCCTTTCTATGAGGCTATTCAGTGACTTTTCTCCGTGATCATCGGAGTGGGACCCTTGGTTTTATAGTTCAGCGATGAGACAACATTGTCATACGGGACCGTTGGGCATCAGTGATGGATATCCTTTGAACTACTGGAAACATTTCATGGGCTGAGATTGGAGATAGAAATACCCTTACATGCTCATTTGGGTTTCTTGTTGAGCATATATATATATATATACACCCTACTTTTGTTACCACTCCTTGGATTCTATTACTCTCCTCCCAGGAGGGGTGAAGACGCGCGGGGTATGCCACATGATTTCCGTGTCTAGATCCTCTTGGATTGGATGAGTCTACTTCCTTCCTTTTGTTGGGTTCAGCTGCACTCTCTCTATTGTACTCTTACATTGTTCTTGATATGTGTACTTCTCACCGTTTTAGTATCTCCTTTGTTGCTCCCTCGAGCTTTCGGGGCATCCTACTGAGTATCTTTAAACACACCCCTGCTTGGTATTTTCTCACACTTGGTGTTCCCTTGTAGACAACGAACATGTCGATTGAGACTACGGAGGAGTTTAGAGGACACAGGAGCTTGGGATGCATTTATTGGTCGTAGGAGGATTTCTGGGTGTGAGACTCACCAGCTGTTTACTTTCATTTACCTGTTGCCGGGTTCTGGAACCTTTCTAGTTGGGCGCATGTTTATCCCTTTACTATTCAGTTTACCTGTCAGTACTTTTCAGCACAATACTTGTTCTATTTAGAAGTTGATTCATGAATTTGGTTGGGTTATAGTTGTTTGTCCTTTGGTTTTCTTTTTACTCTGCACTTTTGCATCGAGTGGGCAGTGTGTGTGTGTACAGGTACTTAGGCGAAGGCCTCCCCAAGATTGTTATGCCTTCGCCGCTTGTCACCAGCCCCTGGCCTATAGAGGTGTTCCTGGGGTAGTTGTGGCTCGAGACCGGTAGGGTCGGGTCATGACAAAGTGGTATTAGAGGTAGTTCGTTCCTTGGGGAATTGTTTGGATGTCCCTAAAAAAGAATAGGTTGAGTTTTGGGGAAATAGTGTCAACGTGTCTCGAGAGTGTCTCTCAGGCCAGGGAGTCCAGTGATGGTGCGGCGACCGACGTATCCATTCAACAGGACCCTAATAACCCACTTGTCGACTCGGAACACTGAGATACTTGTTGTAGGGAATTTTTTTCGTGCATCATATAGGATTGAGTCTTTGACTGTCATTCTTCAGTCATCTCTCCATTATTGTTGGTATATATATGCTCATTTGACTACGGTACTCCTTAATCGGATTCAGGATATCTCTGCGATGATAGCCAGCTAGGATACTAGCTCCGGTTCTTGATGACGAATCCATGAGTGAAGAAGCCTTAGTTCAAGATCCATCATATGATTACCCTTTCTCCAGGAGGAAAAGCAGTAGCACCTCCACCTGTAGAGTAGCAGATAGAACCAACAGCGAAGGCCGATGATGATTGAAGGATGGGCGCGCTACATGAGTTCTAGTGTCAGAGACCGCTGAGGTTCCACGGTGAGCCATACCATCAGATAGTGAAGGGTTGGCTAGAGTCAGTGGTTCACCTCTTCAGGCTTGTTCGGACACAGACAGGTTAGATGTTGGCTTTGACAGCCATTCTTTTTTCCACCAATCATTTTGGAGTTTGTAGATCCAGGGTTACTCAGATGCACGTTGAGTTAGTACTCTTGTGGGATGACTTCTAGCAGTTGTTTCGTGAGGAGTACTACCCCTACTAATTACGCTTTATAGGGTTTCAAGAGCTGCTGGAGCTTCAGTGGGGAGTGATGGAAGTGGCTGAGTACGCGACTAGGTTCACAGACCTTACTCAGTACTCTTTGGACATGGTCCATGATGGTAACTTCTGAGCACAAAAGTTTTAGCATGGTCTTTGTAGAGGAGATTCGTGCCAGTGTAGTTCTCTTGTGAATATTCACCCATCTCAGGGTGCTGGAGCAGGCACTGGTGATATAGAAATTTCTGTCAGAGGGATGTCAATTGGTAGGGCCTCGACGCCGGAGGTCTCCCCTTGATGAGACTCATCCAAATGGTTTGGGACAACGTAGAGCACCAAGATAACCCAGGGAGGACTAGTGCTATGTTTGTGATGAGCGAGGTCACGTGGTGTGAGACTACTCGACCAAATGTGTTGAGTTTTCCAAATATTTGGTAGATGCACCACCACGACAGAGGCAGTGTCGTAATCAGAGAACTCCCAGGTGAGGACAAGGTGGTCCCTAGGGAGGTGGTGTTGGCATAAGAGAAGGAAGAACTGTGGTTGGCGGACGACGTTTCTAGGTCCTTCCACCACAACTAGGCGACCCATGTTAGGCTCAGGGAGCAGACGGATGGGGCCGCAGGTGGCTTTATTCTATGGATGTCTAAAATCCTGCAACGCAAGAGATGATAAGAGGTATGCTTTGTGTATTTTTATACTTTTATCAATAGAAATTGTTGGACACTATATGAGGTACTCTTTTCGTCTAACTACTTCTTCGAGGGGTTACTGAGGGTGACGTAGGGCGTCAGTGTAACCCTATGTTGGTGTTGTCTGATGTAGATTTGAATTCATGGGAAAGAGGGGTTCTTCCCCCACTGAGACACATTTTTGTGATGTGATAAAAAACTGTGAGGGAGAGTCGGTGCCACCCAAAGCGGATAGTATTGAGGTGCTGTGGATGAGTCCCTATGACATGTGCATTCATGAAGGGGTTATGTGGTGGACTGTTAGGGCAAGTTCTGGATTTGAAAATGGGGATTTTCTGCTTGAACTCCCTTTGCTGGATGTGCCACTAGTGGGTTTGGCAGAGTGCCTATTTTGGGGATTACTCTCCTTCCAAGAGGGTAAAAGACACATGGGGTATGCCATGGGCTTTCTGTGTCTAGCCTCAGGCATTTGGATGAGTTTTCTTGCCTACCCTGTTCATTGGTACCTTGTGTGCTCAATGATAATATTGATACTATTATCAAGTAATGGTCGAGGTGATGGACACCCAATAAATATAACTACATGTTTCACTATGTGGTGCTGGTAGTGGTAGTATTTTCCCTAAGAATGTGGAGACATTATCCTCTGGGAGAGCGCCTTGTGGTTTGCTCAGACCACCAATTTCTCAGGTGCGTCCTCACCCAGAGAGACCTAAACCTGAGGCGATGGTGCGGGTTGAAATTTATGCATGACTTTGTTTTCAAGGTAGTCTATGTTCCGAAAAATGGAAGTGTTGTATAAGGTTCCCTTAGCAGAAAGTCCCAGACTCGTTAGGTGTGAGAAGTTTCGTAGTATTTAACTTCTCTGTAATTGACCCTCTTTGACCAATAGGGTACAAATTTTCTTCAGTCGATGGTGTTGACTCGTCCACTTTTTGAGCGTGTAAGAGAGTATCGGTTGTGATGCACCAACTATGGAAACTTTTTTGACCGGATATCCTTTGGTGTTTCACCAGATGGGTATTCTGAAGGAGGGAATCATGAGATCATGTTCCAAGAATAAACTGTGATTTCGGTCGTGACGTGGAAAGTAGAGGTTCAGCCGAGGAAGTCCCCCGAGTTTCTTTGGGCCATTTGGGAATCATGCAAGAGATGGCAAGGTTTTCTACCATCTTTCCCTACCATCCCAATAGTAGGAGTGGGTGCACGATGTCTTCCACATGTAACAGTTGATGTGGTGCGTGCGTTTTCCTATGCATGTCATCGAAGGTAGTCAACCTTATGAGTATGGACCATTACTTTGGTTCGCGTGTTGTGCCAGTATGGTGTTGTGAAGTTTTCTTGGGAGTGGGAGATCTAGGCATGAGCTATGTATCCCGAGTTTTTTTCCTTAGTTATTCTTTTTAGGGACGAAAATATTGAAGGAGGGAATGATGTAGAGACCTATTTTTTTCCTGTAAGACTTTGGAATATTTCTACATATATTTCCAGAGCTAGGAACTCAGACAGAGTGCGATTCCGAGGCCCGGTGTTCCAGGAATAAATTTTATAAAAATATTAAGTGTTTTTATACTATGAACATGGAGAAGTTATGTTTTTTCCTAAAAGGAAGCTCGGATTGGAAATCCAAGGGCATGGTTGCGTCCGGAGCATGTCGTTTACCCTAGGTGGGGTGTAAAAGTTGTGGGCGCGGGCCTGCTGTGAGAGATGTCACCCAGGGGAAAATAGTCATTTTAAAATAATGAATTAGTGATTTTTATCACTGGCATTCTTTTCAAATAAATTTTGAAAAATGCCTCAGAATGAAAATCCAAGACTTCCGTTGTGTTCGAAATGGGCTGTTTTTCTTAGTCCTGATATAAAATGAGAGGGCACGACAGTTTCGGATTCCGCGCTAAGGGTATTTTTCTATAAATAGAAAATAGGATTTTGGAGTTAGGGTTCTCCCTTCTCCCCCCTCTCTCTTCCTCTCTCTCTCTCAACTGTTCTATGTCATTCTTTGTTGTTCTTCACCAGATCGAGGAGTGATCTTCACCGAAACTTTGGCGGATCGAAGAAGGACCGGCTTGGACGTGTCGTCAAAGACAAACGAGCTGATTCGAGGTAGGGTTTTTGGTTAATTTTCACACCTTCGTCGATTTATGGACTTTTTATCAAATTTTTCTTTTACATTCTCAAATTCTATAATTAGGATGATAGACAAATGAAGACATCCATTGTCTGAGCCCCATTTTTAATTCTCGTTCTTGGGCGTTCTTCGTCCCAATTTTTTCAGACGCGCCAAAATCTTGGAAGATCGTCGATCGGGGGTAGGCACTACAAAGGCCTCGTTCCGAGGATCCTTAACCCGCATTCAGTTTTGAGATCGGACCGCCGGAGCGGTGGCGGCGGCCGATGGAAGCCCCGACTCTGGCAAGGGTGGTGGCTGGAGGTCGGTCGGTAGGCAATGGGTGCGGCCGAGGGGGTTCGGATTAGGTGGCGGCATTGGGTGTGGCCGGTGTGGATGGGGTAGCTCTGGGAGGAGTCGAGATGGTCGTCGACAGTGCGCAGCGGCTTCAGGGAAGCCGACGGAGGAGCCGTGGCGTGGGTGGCTAGTGCTGGGTGGTTCGCTCGGCCGGTGTAGCGGTGAACCCAGGCAGCCACAGCGTGGGTGGCCTGTCACGGCGGTGCATCCAGTGGCGGAGCAGGGAGGAGACGACCGTGGTGCGGGAAACCTTTCGTGCTCGAGAGGAGCCCCGAGGCGTTGACCTTAGGGAGGGGGAACCGCATACAAGGACCCGCAAAATGCGGTTCCTGTTGGTGCGGCGTGTGGAAAGGGACCGACCACTCGGTCGGTCGGTGGAAGAACCAAACCCTAATGGTTCAGTGGTCTTGAACGGGCCATGGCCAGTGGGCCGCAGCGAGCTGGGCGAGACCTGCGGCTGGGCCGCGGGCCGGCGGTCTGGACCGGCCCAGTTGGGCCCCCTTGTGTTCAAGGGGCCGTATCTCATAAACAACATGTCCGTTTGACAAGTTGTCTATGGCTATAGGTCCATGCCATCAAGATGAGATTTTTGAAGCCTATTTCGGGGTTTTTGAGTTCTGCGCCACAGGTCGGGTGACCCGAGATGCATTGATTTAATAATAATAAATTATTGTTAAAGATTTTTACATAAGTGCTTCGCGAGCTGAACGTCTGTTTGACGCTCCGTCAGAGGCGTTGTGGCCCTAGATTTGAGAAGATCCTTAAAAAGTTGGTTCAGAACCTTTGCTATTTGGTTTCGTTGCTCGGTGATATGAAATGATTAATGAGAATAATTAATTAATTACTTAATTAATTATTTATTCTTGCGTAGGACCTAACTCTTGTTTGGTATGTCTGATTGACGCATCTTCAGCGGCAGCGTGACCCTAGTCCTCATGTGGACTTTTTGAGACACTTTCCGAAGAGTTCGGGGTTAGAGACAAGGTTCGGGCCCCATAGAGCCCTGTTTGTATAACGTGGAGAGTTGAAGCTTCTGCATTCGAAGTCCATTTAGGCGCCGTCAGCGGCGTTGTGACCCTGTCATCGAGATGAAGTTGACCTAGGTTGTTTCAAGCGTTGAAGCTGGAGTTGAGGCGTGGGACCCATGGGTCGTCTTTTAGGCTGTGTGCAACATACTGCACATTTTTCATTAGGTGTATGTTTGGGGATTATGAATAGTATATTCTGTGTGTTTTTCTGAGAGCATCGTGATGGCACAGTTCGCCCGACCTTTTTCGAGACCGAGGTGTGGGCCCCATGAGACGTCGTATGGACATAAAGCGGTGTTGAATAAATTTTTCATCAGGAGCTTGTTTCCAGCAAGTAAATAATCTATCTCATGTGTTTTTCCGCGAGTATTACAATTGTGTAATCTGTTTGGGCATTCAGAGCCTCTTTTGTGATCTCATTAAATTTGAAAACATGAAAGGGCATTGGTCGGAGGTTCATTTGATGCACTCTGAACCTACGCACGGTAGCGGTGTTAGTGACACCCAGTGATGGAACGAGTAGTGTGGAGATATCTGACCAGTTCCAGGTTTACACTCCAGTGAGGTAGGGCAGTGGGTTACCCGTTGACCTCTTAGGGTTCACCCTCCTGTGAGGCTGGGCAGTGGGTTACCCGTTGACCTTAGGGTTTACCCTCTAGGGAGGATGGGCAGTGGGTTACCCATTGATCTAAGGGTTTACCCTATAGGGAGGCTGGGCAGTGGGTTACCCATTAACCTTAGAGTTTACCCTCCAGTGGGGCTGGGCACTGGGTTACCAATTAACCTTATAGTTTTCCCTCCTATGGGGATGGGCAGTGTGTTACCGGTTAACCTTAGATTTTAACCTTCAGCAGGGATGGGAAGTGGGTTACCAGATGACTTCTTGGGGTTTACCCCCCCCCCTAGTGGGGCTAGGTAGTGGGTTACCCGACAACTTCTTTCAGACTCATCCCTTTCTATGAGGTTAGTCAGTGAATTTTCTCTGTGATCATCGGAGCGAGACCCTTGGTTGTATTGTTCAACGATGAGACAGATTTGTCGTATGGGACTTTTGGGCATCATTGATGGATATACTTTGAACTAATGACGACTTTTCCTGGGCTGAGCTTGGAGATATAAATCTCCTTACACCCTCGTTCGGGTTTCTTTTTTAGCATATATATATATATATATACACACACCACATTTGTTCCCACTCCTTGGGTTCTATTACTCTCCTATTAGGAGGGGTGAAGATGTGCGTGGTATTCCACACGCTTTCCATTTCTAGCTCCACTTGGATTGGACGAGTCTACTTCTTTCCTTTTATGGGGTTGAGCTGCACTCTCTCTATTGTACTCTTACACTGTTCTTGATCTGTCTACTGTTCACCGTTTTAGTTTCTCCTTTGTTGCTCCCTCGAGATTTCGGAGCATTCTACTGAGTATGTTTATACTCACCCCTGCTTGGGATTTTCCCACAATTTGTGTGCCCTTGCAGACGATAGATAGGTTGATCGAGACTACGAAGAAGCGTAGAGGACACAGGAGCTTGGGCTACATTTAGTGGTCATAGGAGGATTTCTGGGTGTGAGACTCACCAGATGTTTACTTTTGTTTACCTGTTGCTGGGTTGTGGCACCTTTCTAGTTGGGCACAAGTTTTTCCCTTCACTGTTGAGTTTACTTTTCAGTACTTTTCATCACTATACTTGTTATATTTAGAAGTTGATGCATGACTGTGGTTGGGTTATAGTTGTTTGTCCTTTGGTTTTCTTTTTTACTATGCACTTCTACATCGAGTGGGAGGTGTGTGTGTGTGTAAAAGTACTTAGGAGAAGGCCTCCCTGAGATCGTTACACCTTCATATCATGTCTCCAGCCCTTGGCCTATAGAGGTGGGCCTGGGGTAGTTGCTGCTTGAGACCAGTAGTGTCGGGTCATGACAAAGTGGTATCAGAGGTGGTTCATTCCTCGGGGCGTTGTTCGGACGTCCCTAAAAAGGAATTGGTTGAGTTATGGGGAAATAGTGTCAATGTGTCTCGAGAGTGGCTCTCAGGCCTGGGAGTCCAGTGATTGTGCGGTGGTTGACATATCCATTCACCAAGACCCTAATAACCCGCTTGTCGACTCGACCCACTGAGACACTTGTTGTAGGGAATTTGGTTCGTGCATCATATAGGATTGAGTCTTTGATTATCCTTATTGAGTCAGCTCCCCATAATTGTTGGTATATATATGATCATTTTACCGCGGTACTCCTTAATCAGATTTAAGATATCTCCGTGATGATAGCCAGCTAGGATACTAGCTCCGGTTCGTGATGAAGACTCCATGAGCGACAAGGCCTTAGTTCAAGATCCACCATACGATTACCCTTTCTCAAGGAGGACAGGTAGTAGCACCTCCACCTGTGGATTTGCCGGGTTGTGGCACCTTTCTAGTTGGGCGTGTGTTTGGACCTTTACAATTTAGTTTACTTGTCAGTACTTTTCAGCACTATACTTGTTCTATTTAGATGTTGATGCAAGATTGTGGTTGTGTTATAGTTATTTTTCCTTTGGTTTTATTTTTTAGTCTGCACTTATGCATTGAGTGGGCAGTATGTGTGTGTATAGGTACTTAGGTGAAGGCCTCCCCAAGATTGTTATGCCTTTGGTGCTTATCGCTAGCCCCTAGCCTATGGAGGCTGGCCTAGGGTAGTTGTGTCTCGAGACCGGTAGGGTTGGGTCATGACAGTTTTACAAAAACTAATCTTAAATACAAGATTATTATGTCATTTTTAACCCAAATAAATGGAATTTGGATTTTATGTATATCAGTACCAGAATAAAATAAATCATTTCTAAATATTTTTGAAAACACCTAGAAAATAAATAGGTTTTGGTATTCACAAAACTAAAATAAAAGATAATTTCTTGAGAATATGAGGTAAGTTTTGAGAAATAAACTCGACAACATAACAAGGTATAAAACATAGTTTTAGAAAAGGTTACAAAGATTGTGGGTAGGGTTATCCCATTGAAAAAACATAATTTTATAGTAAGGGATTGAATAAAAATGAAATAATAGAGTTAACATAACATTCATAATATATATACAAAATGAGGTTCTTAAAATGAAGATAAAACAAGGATAATTCCCTTACATTGAAGATTAACTCCTAAAAAATAGGTATTGGGACACTAGTGACTTAAGGAAACCTTGGGAGGACTAATTTTGAGGAAAAACTATCTGATATTCCTCAAAGGTTAACTAGGAGTGAATGGGAATGGAGAAATGGATGGGTATTTGTAGAAAAAGTGGAGGACTTTTTTATTAATTTCTAAATAGAGGCCCTAGACACCTTAGTAGTGGTAAGTGCAAAACCATGGGATTTCCCAAAGAATTTTCACATCGTATTAGAAACTTGAGACAAATAATATTTTATTTTAATCTAAAAGAGTTTAATAGCATTTTATATTACTTATTTTGGATAGGAAAATTAAAGCTTTCAAAAAATAAATTTTTTAAAGTTAAAGTTTCCAATTTAGAATTTGGAAAGTAAATTATATATTTGGAAATTGATTAAAATACATTAAAAAAATATATTCATAAAATAAAATATTTTAATTTTTTTTATTGTGGTTTATTAGTTATTACATCATTATGAAATAATTATTATTTCATTTAACATATCGAAAAACTCTAAGAGTATTTTTATTATTCACAAAAAAAATAAAGTATTTTAGAAAATTATCATAAATTCACTCAATCCTAATATCGATGTTCTGATTTCAAAAATGATATTTATTTTTTCATAATTATTCTATAAATATGATAATTTTAGCTATTTAATATAAAAATACTTTTTTATTAAAAATAATAGCAGATTGAAAATGCATAGTAAAACTTATAACACATGAAAAAAATTATTTTATCGTTTATTTGTAATAAGAGTATTTTAATCATACTATTTCATTAAAATAAACATTATTCAAAATACCTTAGTTTTTTTAAAAAATTATTTCTTTTTTGTAAATTATAATCTCTATCCAAAGAATCAATTTATGAAATTCCATCTCAAATTTATTAAGAAAAACAATTTTTAAATGAAAATGATGGAATAAAAATTTAATTTAAATAAAGGAATTACACATTAAGTTTGGGACACTTAACCCCTTATTATAACCACATAATCCCTAAGATTAAATTGTATGATGGTGGTAGTTTCGTGGGGTGCCTCAGCTAACATCGACCGAGTGGTAATCTCCGCTAACTTGAACTTCTCCAATATGAGATTTCATTCAAGATTCACTTGTTGAAGGTTGGATTGGGATTGGTCAAGGGAGAACCCCAGTGATGAAATCTCCCTCCCAAGATCTAAAAAATGGGCTTAAAATGGAATGAATCTACTAGTCAAGACCATCAACTCTTCTTTCTGTATCAATTATCCTTTGTAAAATTTTACTTATAAACACCAATTATAACGTTAAAATTATTATCAAGAGCATAGTTACCCATGATAAAATTGAACGATGTTCATATTTACCAACATTCATAATTGACCAATGGTTATATGATGGTAAAATATAGAGGGTAAAATTTCCCTTTATATTTACTTCATTATTAAATAGATATGGTTTTGTTGTGTATAATATAATATGACACACACATTTTCTTAGGAAAAAAAATATTAAAATAGTATAGGTCGTTACATTATAACTACTCAAATTATTTTTGTAATAAAGTTATTGTGGATAATCTAAATGGTCAATTGGAACTTCATAAAAAATTCCACCTTAAAGAGATTGAATGTTCCTGCTAGGGATAACATTCCAGTTCCACCTCAAGTTATACTGGACGACACACCTGAGCATCCTCCCACAATTACTCCTGTGGTTTAGGATTTGAAGACACTCTAACCTAGGGTCTTTTATATTTTATACATCTATAGTGTTGGAGTATAAAGGACCATTATTGACAACACCCCTTTTAACACCTGAATATTTTTATGAAATATTTTCTTTAAATAATTTTAATTATTAAATAGATTGCATTGCACATAATCATGAGTTTAAAAAAACCGTGAGATGAACTTGGTATAAAATGATCATTATAACCCCGTTGTTAAGTTAGCTGGAATAAATATAACTAACATATGAAAATTTATGGTGAATTATTTGGCTACCAATTATTTATGAAAAATATAAACCAATTAAATGTAAAGAAAATATTTTTATTTTTTATTAACAAATTATGTGGATTACAATTAGTAAATGAAATTAATTAAATATATATGTTATATATTTAATGAAATATTTTTTATATTCATACAAAATATATTTTAGTAATAGGGTATGAATAAACCCTATTTTATGTGTAAAATCGTATAATTATTTAAAAAGTATTCTTACCGCCTTTTAATGAAGAACCCTTTTTAAAATAAAATTTTGACATATTTATAATTTTTATTTGAAAAAATAAACCTATTCTGGCTATGAAGGATATAGAAATATACTTTGGATGAATTTTTGATATTTTTCTAATAACTTTCATGTTTTGAGTAATAGTAAAAATATAAAAAAAAATTAAGTGACAACAAATTTTTCATCGAAATAATTTATATGGTTAAATTATATTATTTAATGGTTTTATAGTATAAATAGAATATATATTTATAATTTAATATAATTTAGGTCATTGGAATTTATTTTACATTGAATTTTGATAAAAAAACATTTCAATCTTTTACAATGTTTTAACATTTAATAAACATTTTCCCATTCCGATAATAGGATTAATTTTAAATTAATTACTAAAAATTATGTGTTTTGAAATTCAAAAAATGGATTTCATATTTTTAATCAGTAGTTATAAATTGTGTAAATATCTTTCTTTTATTTTTTGTCATTATGAATAGTAACTTCGGTAATTTTTATTAATATGAGAAAAGGCTAAATCGGGTAGTTAAGGGTAAAAATAATATTATGAATTTAACATAAAACTTTTCCTAAAATAATTGGATGAGTTTTTTTCAACCTAAATCATCCTTGGGTCGAAATGGTATCCTTTGTAAGCCACTTGGATGATATTAGGACATTTAATTTATTTTATTTAAATAAAAGTTAAATATGTCTCACACAACCTTTAATAAATATATCTTTTTTAATATAATATTATACATAATATAAATTTTATTAAAAAACTATTTTTAAAGATAAAATGTTTTTATTTATCATGGTATTTTATTTGTAATTTTTAGGAAATAAATAATTATCTTAAAGGATTATATATTGATGATGCAGAAATTATTTAATTGATGAGAAACCAATAAAATAATTTTTATTGAAATTATAGTATCCATTAAAAGAATAAATTTCCCAAATATAATTGGTAGAGTATATCTCTACTATAGTCATTTAAGGGTAGAGTTAATGACTATTTAGAGCCACACAAAAAATATTATGACACTTATAATATTTTA
The DNA here is from genome assembly GCA_963277665.1 of Viscum album. NCBI lineage: Eukaryota > Viridiplantae > Streptophyta > Magnoliopsida > Santalales > Viscaceae > Viscum > Viscum album. The sequence continues at coordinate 1,330,841,018 of OY728145.1, forward strand.
TTTAAAGTGATGTTAAAGTTGACACATTCATATTTTAATAAATATAACATTTTTAATGTTGGATTTTACAACATATATATTCAACTAAAAGTATTCTTATGAAATATAGATTATTTATATAAATATTATTATTATTATTTTTATTTTTATTCAACAAATATGTATGTTAAATAATTACACAAAATAGATGTAGTAAATATTTTATTAATGGAGATAAAAAATAAATGTGATTAGAAATATAAAAATAAATATAATTTGTGATAATTAATATATAAAACTAATTTTCAAGATGACCTTTACCTATTATTAATATAATAAAATATTTTTTTAGAAGCTAAATTGTTTTCCAAATATTTCTAAAAATCAATGAATTGAATAGGGTAAAAACTCACACTCTTAATTGTTTATCAAAATAATGTTTTACTAAATTATTTAAAAATCATAAAACATTTTTAAAAATATAAAATAATTATTATATGGTATAAGATTTTATAAATTATTTATTTATGGTCTAATTTTCATCAAATAAGAAAATATTTCACCTTTTTAATATTGAAATATTTGTTACCTTATTTAAACATTAAATAGAATAACTAAGTGTTAATTAAAATGATAAGGTTTAAATTGATAGAAAACCTTGTCTAAAATTTATTTTTTTGTTGATATTACAACCTTATATCATCTTATATTATAAATTAGGACATTTTTTATGCTTTGTTATGTGGTTTTACTTTATTATAAATTAATATTTTTGGAGATTTAATAAGTTCCCATCACCTTAATTATAAAAGGGAACCTCTTTCCTCACTTATTCACTTAATTTTGAACCTTAAATATCATCTATAACCTACCCATTTTAATTATCAACTTACACGTTCAAATTTTTGAGGTTCTTTTCTTCTCCAAAGACCAACCCTATTGTTTTAAGAGGTGATCTAGAGGGAGCTCATTGAAGAAGAGGTAATCTCCTCCACTGATTCTTTCAAACTTCTTTCTTCTTATAATTTCTCTTCATGATTTGTTTCCATTATAAATTAATAAATCTAGTATATATTATATTAATTGATGTTATTATGATTATTTAATAACCATATTACACCTTTTATCTATCATATGAAAAATGAAATCACCACGTGTGCGTACATACGGCTTACCATCTCCACACCGTGGTGTAATATGTTTTTCACCACCAACTTACTTGGATGGGTATAATGATGGAAATAATAACTATATGTGATTATTATAACATTATATGGATTCCTGAACAGAATATATACCATCCACTTCCATATAATTTCACAATTATGGGAATGATATCATCGCTTGTGCGTACGTACGGTCTACCGTCTCCACGATGCGATGTGATTCATTCTAAATGATATCCATTAAAGCATGATTATATAAATATATATAATAAATATATGTGGTATATATTATGTTAATATAATTTTTTAATGATATAAATGTGACCTAATAAGGAAAACCAGAACTTATTTGACAAAACATGCATAAGAAAATTAAGTAGTTCATACCCGAATAATGAGTAATAATTAAATTTTATTAAAATAAAGACGATAATATGATCATATATGATATCGTAAAAATTAATATGATTATGTAATAAGTTAATGAAATTATTTAAATCATTTTACAAGTGGTTCATATACATACAAATGATATCATACCTAAGGTAAGGGATAATATTTCGGTCTCATTATTATTCAAGATTGTTTATACCTAAGTATATACTGGAGTATATTTATCATTCATGTCCATGTTTCCTAAATATGTATTCCAAAATATTATTTCTATCCTTCTAAAATTGTTTAATGTAAATTTTACCCACTTATAAATTTTTATTAAATGTTGTGAAAGGAATTTTTATCTTTTTTGATACATGGTACTTTTTGACTTTTCGATAAGAGTACGAGAAGAATTTTTTATTTTAACTTATATGGCATGGATTGATTTTTATGTTTTCATAACGCCTTATTTAATGAATCTTATTTTAAAATATTTCAAGTTTATTTTCAAATAAATTCTTTTCTTTTAAAATTGCACAAAATTTTGAGAAAAGAAAATGTTTTTAAAGAAGAAAGTATATTTTCCTCAAGAATTAATTTCAAGTGTTATATCAAAATAATTTTACATCTAGGATGAAATTATTTAATAGGGTTATATTTCAAGTATGTTATACCAATGTTCCTATGGTTTTATTATTTTTATTATGGAATGATATTTTTTAAATTCATTTGTCTTACAAGGATTATGTTATGATGAAATAATGTTTAGGAAACCCATTTTATTCCTTAGGTTATGCTATGATGAATGATTTATTTTTTGTGGAACACGTAATAATTATTTAATTATGAGATGGGTGAGAACTTTTTCTCCATCCAATTCATTTGGTAAAGGTTTATATATCATGATATAGACAAGGATAGAATGGGAAGTGAACTTCGTTTAGTAATACAGATTTGAAATATGGAGTGAACTCAATTCAATAATGGACTTTCTCTACTATAATGGTCTTAGTAGTGATCCTTGACTAATATGAAATAATTTACTATGCTTAAGTTTATTCCAAAACAATATGACTTATGTTATGAATTTTTGGATTATGTTCATTGATTCTTATGAATTTTTATGATTTATCCCATGAAATGATATCGTGATCTTTCATATGTAGGATAACATTTTCAAAAGTTATGTTCTTATGTATTATAATTATGATATGATTTATATCTCCATTTTTTACACTTATTGAGCATCTGTTTTCACCCTTTCATATGTTTCTTTTCCCCAGGTCATGAAGAAGGGCATTAAGTTAGATATGTCAAAAAGGGGTCTAGTTATGAAGAAATAATTGGGTGAAAATGTAGATGTCTTATGAACTAGTTTTTTATGTCTTTCAGTTTCTAAAGACACTAAACCTATAGGGTCCTAGCATGGTTATGTTATTTTTTTAAATGAATATTCTTTAAATTTTGAAGTAATATCTATGTATGTAAAGTATGGGCCGTTATAGTTTGTATCAGAGTGAAGTTATAGTTAAACTATGGAAACTAGGTTGAGAAAACCTTAGTAATAACCCTAAGGATATGTCAAAGTATAGGTTACAATAATAGTGTTTTAAAAATTATCAGGAATAATCTAGGATAAAACCTAAGGTGTCCTAGAATAAAATTGTATTTTTGATTATTTGGTTTTCCCGTTATGATTAGTATTTCTCACACTATGCATTTTCGTTTTAGTCAATGCATGGAAATTTAAGGAACCACATTAATACTAAATTCGAGGGGGGATGAAATGATTGTCCTACTGATCAGCCAAATTTTATGGGAGATGGAATACAAAATATTGTAGTTATAATCACACAAATTTCTAAATCTATAAATCATGCAGGATATACAAATGATAAAAGGTGGGAACAACATCTTGTTGAGTTCTTCATGAGGCATAGTCCACTTTCTTTCAGTGGGTTTTATGATCCACTAGTGGCTGGACAATGGATCAGTACCACTAAAAAGATATTTTTAGTTCTACAATATTCAGAACATGATAAAGTCATCTTAGCAGACTATAATTTGTATGGTGAAGCTAATCAATGGTAGAACATTATCAATAATATGAGGCAAAGAGTTGAAATTGAATCCATTGAATGGTATGAGTTCAAGAACTTTTTTTCCAATATGAACTTTCCTTATATTCTTCGATCAAGGATGAAGTAGTTCCTTGAGATTAAGAAAAAGAAAGATGAATATGTTGGTCACTTTAAAACAAATTATGAGACTTGCAAGGTATGCTTCTAGAATTATTATCCAACCTTGGAGTAAAATTGATCGATACTTTAGTGGCTTAAAACCAAGTCTTCATAAGACGTTATCCATAAGTTAATTCAATAGCTATTAGGAAATTATTTGATGTTCTCTAAAGGTTACAATAGAGATTATAATAACCTATTAGTTTTATGGGTTTGATAAGAAGAGAAAAATGGAATTAAATGGAAAATCTAAAGACCATACTGAAAATAAGATGAGTTTTTACTTATGCTTAATGTCTGGAAATAAACATGGGTGAAATTTTATTAAAGAGACTAAAAAAAAATTTTAAGTGTGGGAGAGAAGGTCATCAGGCGGTTGAATGCCAAAGTGATTGGAAAAATATGTCTAATGATGAAAATAGAGAGAGGCTATATATAATTCACCTCCTATACTTCAATGATACAAGTTTAAGGAAGTTGGAAATTATTCCAACCAATTCCCTAATCTAAGTGTCATTTATTATGATCGACATCATCAAACTCTTAAGTCCAAACACAATGTAAAGTCACATGTGATCACTATCGGTGATTTGGATTATAATAATAAAGTGGTGAAAGGTATTCTTATCATCCACTCTAAATTATAAAATGTTGTATTTGATTCTATATCCACCCAATCTTTTATTTTTGAACAATTTTCTAAGGGTATCATCGTATTACCTCAACAATTAGATGTTGATTTAGTTGTGACAACTCCTAATGTCACAATTGTTATATAAAAATTTCATAATTCTTATCTAGTTGAAGTTTGTGGGAAAGTGCTTCCTGATAATCTTTTAATCCTTGATTTAGTGGAATTTTATGTGATTATTGGCATGGATTGGCTTCCTCTTTATGGATCTCGTATCAATTTCCTAGGAAGTGATGTCTTATTTCATATTCTGTATCAATCTATGATCATCTATCGATGAAAGTATGAGTATGAACTTCCAGTGGAAATTTCTTCCATCTTATGGGTATTGATTACTATAAATGAAGGTTATCTATCTCAAATGTTTGGGGAGAAACTCACCATTAAGAATACACTTGTTTTATTGGAGTTTGCTTATATCTTTCCAAAATAATTTTCAAGACTTCCACCAAATTGTGAAGTTGAGTTTCCAATAGAAATCATACCATGTGTTATGATTATTTAATATATACCTTATAGAATTACCTCAATTAAGTTGTAGGAATTGAAGAAGAATCTCCAAGATAATCTTGAAAAGGGATTCACATTCCCTAGTGCGTCACCTTAGGGTGCACCTGTTCTATTTGTTAATAGGAAAGATGGATCAATGAGACTCTGCATTCATTATCGATAAATTAACAAGATCACTATCAAGAAAAAATATCATCTTCCTCGCATTGATGACTTATTAGACCAGATATGCGGATCTCAATACTTTTCTAAAATTGATCTTCATTTAGGATATCATCAATTAAGTGTCAAGAAGGAGGATATACCAAAGAAAACATTCTATACAAGTTATGGACACTATGAATTTATAGTGATTCCTTTTGGTTATACTAATTCCCCTTCTATATTCGTGTATCAAATTAATAGAGTCTTTAGAGACTATCTTGATCAATTTGTGGTAGTCTTTATAGACTATATTATGGTTTATTCATAGATCAAGGAAGAGCATTAAGATCACTTCAGAATTGTACTAAATACCCTGAGAAAGGAGAATCTTTATGGAAAATTTACCAAGTGATAATTTTGGCTTCAGAAAGTTTCATTTTTGGGTCACATAATCTAAAGATAGGGGATATGTGAGGATCCAGTAAAAATAAAAGTTATTAAAATTTGTTCTAGACTTAAAATAGTAACTGAGATCCGAATTTTTCTTGGTTTGGATAGATACTATAAATGTTTTTTGATATATTTTTTACGATTATACAATCCACTCACCAAGTTTAATTTGAAAGTATTTATGTTCATGTAAATAGAGGAATATGAATATAATTTCAAAGAGCTAAAAATAATTTTAGCAAGTGCACATGTGCTCACACTTCCTTGTAGTGGATAAAGGTTTGTAATATATAGTGATGTATCCAAGAAGGGGTTAGTATGTGTTCTCATGAAAAAAATGATATGGTGATAGCTTATGCCTCATGATAATTTAAAACTCATGAGAAAAATTACCCAACTCGTGATTTGGAGTTAGCTGTGGTAATATTTGCATTAAATATATGGATTCATTATCTTTATGGTGAAATCTGTGATATTTATAGTAATCATAACAGCTTAAAGTATATTTTTCACAAAAAAGGAGATGAATATGTGGAAAAGAAGATGGTAGAAGTTGATTAAAGATTATGACTGCTCAATATATTACCACCCTGGGAAAGAAAACAAGGTGGCATATGCTTTGAGTAGAAAAGAGAATGTTATCCTATCCATGATGAGGATCAAAAAAGATACAATATTAACATATTTTCGAAGGATGGATCTTGAAATTTTTAAGGATTGGGATAAATATTATATTTCTAAAACAAATGTTCAACCAAATATACAAGTGAAGATTAAAGAGGAATAGAAGGAGGATGTAGAGATACCAATAAAGGTGAGAAATGTTCCTGAATTCAACCTTGATTGTTATGGAATAATATAGTTCATGAATCATGGTTTTATTCATCCCATACCAAAATTAAATAAGGAGATCTTGGATGAGGCTCATAGTTCTTTATTATTTATTCATCCTAGATGCACAACGATGAATAGGGACCTGAAAAAGTATTTCTTGTAGGATGGAATGAAAATAGATATGCTAAATATGTCTCTTGGTGCTTGGTTTTCTAGAAAGCTAAGTTAGAGAGATAGAAGTCTAAGGAGTTGTTACAACCATTACCCATACTAGAATGGAAATGGGAAAACATAACTATCGACTTTGTCATCAGACATCCCAAAACATCTAAAGGCCATAATGTTATATGGGTTGTAGTTTATTTCCTTACGAAGTCAAAACACTTCATTACTATTAGAGAGGATTTATCTCCTAATAATATTTTTTAGACATATGTAAATGAAGGAGTAAGATTTCATGGAGTACCACTTTCCATTATATATGATTGGGATATGAGGTTTACCTCGATTTTCTAGAAAAGTCTTCAATAGGATCTATATATAGAGTTAAGTTTTAGCAATTCTTATCATCCTTAGATAGATGGTCAGTTTGCAAGAAAAATTTAAACTCTAGAAGACATGTTGAGATCTTTCTCTAGGGATTTTAAACATGTTTGGGATCAACACCTACCTTTTATATAATTCTCTTACAAAAATAGCTTGACTCTAGAATTCAGATGGCTCGTTATTAAGCCCTCTATGGAAAGAAGTTCATAACTCCATATTTTTTGGATGACGTTGGGGAAATAAATCTATTACAGTTAGATCATGTTGATTAAATGGTGGAGATGGTTAGATCTATTCTACAACACATTAGATAATCTCAAAGTTGGAAAAACATTTATGCTAACAACTGAAGAAAATACATAGATTTTGAAGTGGGTGAAAAGGTGTTTCTATGAATATCTCTCTGGAAGAGAGTAGTGATATTTGGAATGAAGGAAAAGTTATGCCCTAGGTATATCAGTCCTTTTAAAATTTTGGATTGTTTTTGGAAGGTATCTTATCAATTGGAGCTTCCACAGAATCTCTATCAAGTTTAGGATGTGTTCCATGTATCTCTCCTGAGAAAGTACATTCCTGGTCCTTCATCTGTACTAAACTTATATTTCATACCATTAGAGAAATATTTTTCTTATGAAGAACTACCAATAGAGATTCTGGATAGTAGTGAAAAAGTTCTACAAAATAATACAACTCGCTTGGTTTATGTCCTATGGAGAAACCACCAATTTGAGGAAACAATGTGGGAACTTAAGGATGTGGTGAGGAAGAGATATCCTCATCTTTTTTTATCCATGTGATGAATTTCTAGGGTATAATTCAGTTTAAGTGGGGTAGAATGTAACACCCAGATGTTTTATAAAATATTTTCTTTAAATAATTTTAATTCTTCAATAGCTTGCATTGCACGCAATCATGATTTGAAATGAACAGTGAGACACCCTTTGTATAAAATGTCCATTATAACCTATCTATTATGTTAGCGGGAATAAATATAACTAACATATAATAATGTATGGTGAATTTTTTGGCTACCAATTATTTATGAAAAATATAAATCAATTAAATGTAAAGGAAATATTTGTATTTTTAAATTAATCAATTGAGTGGATTAAGATTAGTAAATGAAATATATATTTTATATATCTAATAAAATATTTTTGATATTCATTCAATATATATCTTATTCATAAGATATGAATAAACCCTATTTTATTTATAAAACCCTATATATATTTTTTAAAGCATAATTTTACCGCCTTTTAATGGAAAACCCCTTTTAAATTAAAATTTTGACACATTAATAATTTTAATATGAAAAAATAAATATATCATCTGGAATAAGGATATAAAAATTTACTTTGGATGAATTTTTGATATTTTTCTGATAACTTTCATGTTTTGAAGAATTGTAAAAATATACTAAATTTTAAGTGAAAACAAATTTTCATCAAAATAATTTATATGGATAAATTATGTTATTTAATGGTTTTAAATTAAAAATAGAATATATTTTCATTATTTAAATTATTTTAGGTCATTGGCATTAATTTTACAATGAATTTATATATAAAAACTTTTCAATCATTTTCAAAGTTTTAACTGTTAATATATGTTTTCTCATTCCGATAACGAGATTAACTTTAAATTAATTACTGAAACTTCTATGTTTTGAATTTTGAAAATTTTATTCTATATTTATAATCCTTAAATCTAAATTATTTAAATATTTTTTTTGGGAATTATTAATAGTATCTTTGGTAACTTTTATTAATACGGTAAAATGGTAAATAAAGTAATTAAGGGTAAAAATAATATTACAAATTCACCCTAACACTTGTCCTAAAATAATTGGATGATCGTCTATCTACCTAAATAGTCCTTGGGTCAAAATGGTATCCTTTTGAAGTCACTTGGATGAGATTAGGAAATTAAATTTATTTTATTTAAAAAAAATGTTAAATTTGTATTACTCAAATTGTAATAATTATATCATTTTTATTATAATATTATATAGAAGATAGATTAAATTATAAATACTATTTTGAAATATAAAATGTTTTTATTTATCATGGTAATATATTTTTAATTTTTTGGAAACAAATAATTACCATAAAGTCTTATACATTGATGATGCAAAAATTATTTAATTGATGAAAAATCAATAAAATAATTTTTATTTAAATGATAATAACCATGAAAAGACCCAAACACTTGAAACAATCTTATTTTTCGGTTATATCTCGATAATAATCATACAAGGATATATTTATTGACCATTTGGATCGATATAGAAAAGATTATGACACTTTTAATATTTTATTTAAAGAGTTGTTAATGTTGTCATATTCATGTTTTAATAAATATAACATTTTTAATGTTTGATTTTCAAAAATATATATTCAGATTAAAGTATTATTATCAAATATAGATTATTTTTATTCATCTTAATTTTTTTTTATTTTTTTTTTCAACAAATAATTATATTAAATAATTACACAAAATTGATGTATTAATTGTTTTATTAATGAAAATAAGAAATAAATGTGATTAAAAATATTAAAATAAATATAATTTGGGATAATTAATATATCCATAAAATTTTATATATCCCCTTGACCTCTTAGTAATATAATAAAATATTTTCTTCAAATTTAACTTATGATGTTAATATTTTTAAAAATAAATTAATTGAATAGTTTAAAAATTGACAATATTGTTTTTTTATCAAACAAATGTTTTATTAAATTATTAAAAAATCATTAAACATTTTTTAAAACAAAAAATAATTATTATATAGTATAAAATGTTCTAAATATTTTATTTATGGTCTAATTTATATCAAATAAGTAAATATTTTACCCTTTTAATTTTGAAATATTTGTTACCTTAGTTAAACATTAAATAGAACAACTAAGCGTTAAAAATGATATGATTTAAATTGATATGAAAAATAGTATAAAATTTATTTTTTGATTATATTAAAACCTTATCTCATATAATATTTAAAATTAGAACATTTTTTAGGTTTTGGGATGTGGTTTTATTTTATTGTAAAATAATATTTTTGAATATTTCATAAGTATCACTCCCCTCAATTATAAAAGGGTTCCTCCTCCCTCACTTATTCACTTAATTTTTAACCATAATGCTCATACATACCCTTAAAATTTACCTTATCAACTAACCTAGTCACATTATATTGGTTCTTTTCTTCTTTAAATACCAACCCTAGTGACTTAAGAGGTGATCTAGAGGGAGCTTGTCGAAGAAGTGGTATCTCCTCTATCAATTCTTTCAAATTTATTTCTTCTTATGCTTTATCTTCATGATTTGTTTCCATTGGAAATTAATAAATACATTATCACTTATATACTGATATTTTATTAGTTTTATGGAACAAACATATTTCACCTTCTATCCATACTATGAAAAACAAAATCACCACGTGTGCGTACGTACGACTTACCATCTCCACGTCGTGGTGCAATCTATTTTTCACCATCACCTTACTTGGATGGGTATAATGATGGAAATAATAAATATATGTGATTATTATAACATTATATTTATTTTTAAACAATATATATACCATCAAATTCTATACCATTTCACAATTAAGGTAATGATATCGACGTTTGTGCGTACGTACGACCTACTGTCACCGCGATGCGATGTGATTCATTCTACATGATATCCATTAAATCATTGTCATATAATTGTATAGAATTAATAAATATGGTATATTTTATGTTAAGATCTTTTTATAATGATATAACTATGACCTCTACATGATCCTCAACCAAGTTGGTGAGGACTCCTTAAGTGTATCCAAGAGACCCGGGATCAAATCCAGGTGGGGGATAATTTCCAGGTTACTATAGTAAGTACTATAGCAGGACTGTAGCAATATTGTAGAAGGTACTGTGGCAGGAACTGTGCAGAACTGTAGCAGGTACTGTAGTGGGAACTGTAACAGGCAATGTTTGGCACTGTAGCAGCCGAAAATATTCCCCCATTTAGGCCTTCGGGCCACCGATTTGGTCCCCGAGTCCTTTAAGTCCTTCGGGCCACCCAGGCCTTCGGGTCAGTAAGGCCTTCGGGCCACATCAAGGCCTTAGGGACACCTTAAAGTGCAGATACAAACCAGAAAACCTACCAGGAACAAGCTTCAGAAGGAGGAGGAGCAAGGAGCTTTCACCATAGCAGAAGCTAAACAGATTGCAAGAATGAGAGGGTATGGCACCTGCCATCAGGACAAGCCTGTGCATGCACGGGAAAGCCTTCCAAACAGCCATGCAAAGGTGGAGATCTGATTGCATGATGAAGATTCTAGGGAAAAGTAGTTCCAAGTAGTTAGTCTCGATTGTATATAATGTTTGAAGCTTACGGGCAATTAATTCCTCTAAGGCCTATGGGCCATGTAATGCTTATGCCTATGGGCCTTTTTAGGGTTCCACCTCACCCCTTGAAAGGTATATTATCATAAATAAATAAAAAAATGAAGGCCTTCAGTCTATTGGAGGATATAACTATGACCTAAGAAGGGGAATCTGAACTTATTCGACAAAACATGCATAAGAAAATGAAGTCGTTAATACCCAAATAACGAGTAATAATGAAATGATATTAATAAATAGATGATGATATGATAATATATGATATCATAAAAATGACTATGATTCTATAATAATTCATTGAAATTTTTTAATTCATTATATAGGAGGTTCGGATACATATAAAGGATATCAGAGCATAGGAAAGTGATAAATTTTCAATCTCATTATTATCTGTGATTGTTTATATGTAAGTATATATTGGGGTATATTTATAATACATGCCCATATATTCTAAATATGTGTTCCGAAATATTATTTATATCCTTATATAAATTTTTAAATTCAATTTTACCCATTGGTGAATTTTCAAATAAATTCTTTTCTTTTAAAATTACATGGAATTTTGAGAAATGAAAATGTTATTGAAGAAGAAGGGATATTTTCCTCAAGAATTAATTTCAAGTGTTCAATCAAAATTATTTTCCATCTAAGATGAAATTTTTTAATAGGGTTGTGTTTCAAGTATATTATCCTTATTTTCATATCGTTTGATTGTGTATATGATGTAATTGTATTTATGAAATTAATTTGTTTTACATGGATTATGTTATGATGAAATGATATTTTAGAAACCCATTTATTACTTTGGTTATACTATGATGAATGATTTATGTCTTTGTGGCACGTGTAAGAATGATTTAATTATTAGATGGGTGATACTTATATATCCTTCCAATTAGTTGGTTAAATGTTTATATCTCATGAGATAGATAGGTATGGAACATGAAACAATCTCGGTTTAGTAATACATGTAACACCCGAGACTTTTATGTTATATAAATCATCAAAGGAATCTTTTTCTACACAACACTTGCTTGGCTTGCTTTACACGCAATCGCGACCTTCCTCGATAGCTTGCGTCGTACGCAATACCGAGTTTCACTAAACAACAATATGCTATTAAAACTAGCCGTTATGAATAGTAATAACCACTTTTTGAAATTTTATAAATTTTATTTTTCAAAATGGACTTCATTTTTGGACTCAGAATATCGAAATTAGCCTAGGGTGAAATTTTGGTATTTTTCTGAAAACTTTCAATTTTGGATGAATAGTGAAACCACTAAGTGGTAGGATAAAAAACTGAATTTTGCATAAAACTTAATTTTACCGCTTCTGTGAATGGAATTTCAAAAATCCGAGAGACACGGTTAATATGAAGGACTAAAATGTGGTTCAATGAGATGAAAATAATTTTTTGGTGAATAGTAACTTTTTACTATTTTTACCGCGGTTAATAGTAAATAGGGTAACTAAGGGTAAATATGATATTAATATTACCCTAACACATGTCCTAATTCTATTGGACAAGTGTAATTCGACCAAAAACAAAATTAGGAATAAAATATGACCATTTAGGCCCATTTGGATTAGATTAGGACATTTATTATTAATTTATTTAAAGAAGGGTTAAAATAGTTCAAATCAAAGTTTAATAAGTAAATCATTTTTAATATGGGGTTATACATAAGATAAATTCGATTGTAAATATTCATTAGAAATCTAAAAAGATTTCCTACATGATGGTATTTTATTTGTAATTTTTAGACATCAAATAATTTAATTTATTTATGACACAACGATGATGCAGTAATTATCTTATTAATGAAATATTGACATAATTGATGTTATAAACACCAAAATAAATGTAATTTGAGATTTTTTATGAATTCCACTAATTTTCTAGGTTACTATGATATATTAATGTTGATTTAATCAACTTGGTTCGAACATTTAATTCTGTTATGACTTTCACAAAAATCATATATCAAATAGTGTCAAAATTGACACAAAATAGTTTTTAACTCAAATATTATATTATTAATTGTTATTTTATTCCTAAAAATCTAAGGTTTGGCCAAATGACTTAGATAAGGATATATATATATTAATAATAAACAATTTGGGGTTCGTTTGGCATGTTATAGTAAGTGTATTAACCATATAGTGAAAGAAAACAAAAAGACATGGTAAAAGTTAAATTATTTAACTTAGAGTTAAATTTAATTGATAAGGTTAAAATAATACCCTAAACTTGTCTAAATCTTATTGGTTGATAGGATTTCGACCCATCCCCACCTTATCTTCAAAATAAGACCCTTTGGAACCATTATAAACCGATTTTGACTTTAATATAAAATAATATTTTGAGATATTCCTAAGGTGCCCCTCTCCTCCCTTATAAAAGGGCACCTCCTCCCCCTCCTCCTCACACCAAATTGAGCACTCAAGCTCAGCCAACCCCTGCCATTTTCTGCTCTCCACTTCCCTAGAATAGTCCTAGAGGTCCTGGTCTTCTCCAAATACCACTCTTAGTTCCTTAAGTGGAGGATTCAAAGAGGCTTTCCAAAGAAGAGGTAATATCCATTACCGATTTTTTTTTCAATTTCTTTCTTCTTCAACTTCTTCTTCTTTAGTTGTTTCATGATAAAGTAATAACATCAGTATTACTTAAATACTGATATGTTATTATAAATATGAAACAACCCTAATTCACCTTCTATCCATCCTACGGAAAAATGAAATCACCGCGCGTGCGTACGTACGGAATACCGTCTCCACGCCGTGGTGTAATCTATTTTCCACCATCACCTTACAAGGATGGGTATAATGGTGTAATGAGTAACTATATATTATTATTATAAAGTAATATTGATACTGAAATAATATATATATACTCCAATACAATTCCACAATCATAGGAACGATATCATCACTTGTGCGTACGTACGGAATACCGTCTCCACGATGTGATGCGACTCGTTCTACATGATCTTCATTTCATAATGACTATATAAATGAATTGAATGAATTAATATGGTATATAATACACTAATACCATTCTGGAAATGAAGTATATATAACCTAAAGATAGGAATAAGAATTTATTCGACAAAACACGCATAAGAACAAAAAGTTATAAAGACCCGAGTAACAAGTAACAATGAAATATTACTAACAAGAAGCTAATAATATGACCATATATGATATCATATCAATATGTATGATTCTGGAATAAGTCAATAACATTATTTAAACCATTATACAGGAGCTTCGGACACGAACAAAGCAAATCGGACCTAAGGTAAGGGGAAATATCACAATCTCATTTTTATCCGAGATTGTTTATTCGTAAGTATTTACTGGGGTGTATTTTATCATCCACATCCATGTTTCATCAATATGTGATATTATTTCCATCCACCTACAATTGTTTAAATCCATTTTTACCCTTTGGTGAGTTTTTAGTAATATGTATGAAAGGAATCTTTTGTCGTTTTTCGTACGAGGTACTTTTTTGACTTTTCCGACAAAAGTACGAAGAATGTTTTTTTTAAACTTATACGGCATGAATGGATTTTTAAAACATTATTTACAAGAAGCTTCCTTTACAAGTTTTCAAGTTTATTTTTAATCAACTTCTTTTAGTTTATAATTGTATGACATGTTAAGAAAAGAAAAGTATTTTTAAAGAAGAAAGGATATTTTCCTCAAGAATGGAGTTCAAGTGTTTTATCAAAATTATTTTCCATCTAAGATAATAAAGGGTTCTGTTTTTTATCCCTATTATTACATTGGTTTGATTATGTTGTGATGGAAATATTTTTTATGAATTCCTTTATCTTATATGATTTGTTTTATGATGTCATGATGTTTCAAGAATCCCATTTTTGTTACATGTGTTATGGGATGATGTATGTTTTATGATTATGTGGCACACATAAGAAAGGATTCATTATAAGATGGGTGGGACCTATATCTCCCTCCAATTCATTGGGTAAAGATTTTATATCTCATGAGATAGACATGGCTGGAACGGTAGGTTATACCGGTTCAGTGAAACAGGACTGGAACGAGGGTGACTCGGTTCAGAAAGGGACTTTGTCCACTAAGATAGTCTTGGCAATGAGTCATGACTAACAAGAAATGATTTTCCATGATTATGTGTGCATGCCAAAAAGTTTCAAGTTTTATGTTATGATTATGGGGATCTCATTTTCACTTCTATGATTTGTTCCATGTTAAGATATTATGATCTCTTTTGCAGGTTATGATTTTCAAAAAGATATGATATGATTTTTATTTCCTTTATTTGCCTTGCTGAGCATTTGATCTCACCCTTTTATGTTTTCTTTTCCCCAGGTCAGGAATATGGATATTAAGAAGAATATGCTAAAAGGGACCCTAGATATGATGAAATAAATGGGAGACACTGTAGAAGATTTATGAACCAGTTGTTTATGTTTCCCAGTTTCTAAAGACACTATACCTATACGGTCCTTTGTGGTTTTATCATATGTTGTAATAAGTGTGCTTCAATTTTGAAGTATTAACAATGTATGTAAAGTATGGGTCGTTATAGTTGGTATCAGAGGAAAGGTATAGTCAACCTTTGGAAACTAGGATGTGAAAGCCTTAGTAAGAACCATAAGGATAAGTCTAAGCATAGAACACAATCTTAGTGTTTTAGAAATGGCCATGAATACCCTAGGATAAGACCTTAAGCATGAAAATTTTATTCTTGAATTATGTAGTTTCCTATTATAATTAGTGTTGCTCACACTATTATTCTTGGTTTTAGTCAATGGCTGGAACCCGAAGGAACCGTGTTAATGCGGAATGCGATGGGCAATGCAATGATTGTCCCCCTGAGCAACCAAACGATATGGGAGCTGGAATGCAAAATCTTGTAGCCATGCTCACACAACTTTCTCAAGCTATGAATCATGCAGGACTTCCAAATGAGCAAAGGAAGGAGCAACATTCTGTTGAATCCTTCATGAGGCAGCGTCCACCTTCTTTCAGTGGGTCTACTGATCCATTAGTTGCTGAACAATGGATTAGTACTACTGAAAAGATATTTTCAGTTCTTCAATGTTCTGAACATGATAAAGTCATCCTAGCAGTGTATCGTTTGGAAGGAGATGCTGATCAATGGTGGAATCTTGTTAAGAATACAAGGCAAAGGGATGAAATTGAGTCTATGGAATGGGACGAGTTCAAGAACTTATTTTTCAATAAGTACTTCCCTCGTATTCTCCGAACAAAGATGGAGAAAGAGTTCCTTGAACTGAAGAAAAGGGATGATGAATCTGTTGGTACCTATGAAGCAAATTTTACCAGACTTGCAAGGTACGCTTCTGGTATTATTATCCAACCTGAGAGTAAGATCGATCGATTCTTTAGTGGCTTAAAACCAAGTCTTCGAAGGGCGTTAGCCATAAGGGACTTCAATAGCTACGAGGAAATCGTTCGATGTGCTCTCAAAGTCGAGATGGAGATTGGAGTAACCCATCAGTCACATGGGTTTGATAAGAAGAGGAAGATGGAATTCAAAGGAAACTCTAAAGAGCACACTGAAAAGAAGATGAACTTTCCCTTATGCTCAAAGTGTGGAAAGAAACATGGAGGGAGTTGTCTTAAAGGGACAAGTAAATGTTTTAAATGTGGAAAGGAAGGTCATCGGGCATTTGAATGCCGTGATAATGGGAAGAAGATGTCTAATGATGCAAACAAAGGAAGGGATACACAGAATGATCCTACTACACTTCAATGTTTCAAGTGCAAGGAGATGGGGCATTATGCCAATCAATGCCCAAATCCAAGGGTTGATGATGATGGTCGACGTCAACAACATCTTAAGGCTAAAGACAAAGGAAAGTCACATGCAATTTCTATCAGCGATGTGGAGTACGATAATGAAGTGGTGAAAGGTACACTTACCATCCACTCTAAAGTAGCAAATTTTTTATTTGATTCTGGACCCACCCACTCTTTTATTTCTAAAGAATTTTCTAAGGGTATCACCGTATTACCTCAACAATTAGATGTTGAGTTAGCTGTGACAACACCTAATGGCACAACAGTCGCATCAAAAGTTTATAATTCTTCTCCGATCGAAGTTTGTGGGAAAGTGCTTCCTGCAAATCTTGTGATCCTTCCTTTAGTGGAATTTGATGTGATTATTGGCATGGATTGGCTTTCTCTACATGGAGCTCATATCAATTGCCAAAGAAGGGAAGTCACATTTCATATTCCAGATCAATCTATGATCGTATATCAATGCAAGGATGAACATAACCTTCCAGTGGACATTTCTTCCATCTTATGGGTATTGATTCCACTAAATGAAGGTTATTTATCTCAAATGGTTGGTGAGAAACTCACGATTAAGAATATGCCCATTGTACGGGAGTTTGATGATGTCTTTCCGGAGGAATTACCGGGTCTTCCACCAAATCGTGAAGTTGAGTTTTCAATAGAACTCGTACCGGGCGCTTTGCCAATTTCAAAGACACCTTATAGAATGGCCCCAATTGAGTTGTAGGAATTAAAGAAGCAACTCCAAGAGAATCTTGATAAGGGATTCATACGCCCTAGTGCGTCACCTTGGGGAGCACCTGTTCTATTTGTTAAGAAGAAAGATGGATCAATGAGACTCTGCATTGATTATCGAGAACTTAACAAGATCACTATCAAGAACAAATATCCTCTCCCACGCATTGATGACTTATTTGACCAACTACGCGGAGCTCAATACTTTTCCAAGATTGATCTTCGTTCAGGGTATCATCAATTAAGGGTCAAAAGGGAGGATATACCAAAGACGGCTTTCCGTACAAGGTATGGACACTATGAATTTATAGTGATGCCATTTGGTCTTACTAATGCCCCTGCTATCTTCATGGATCTAATGAATAGAGTCTTTAGAGACTATCTTGATCAATTTGTGGTAGTCTTTATAGACGATATTCTTGTCTATTCAAAGAGAAAGTAAGAGCATGAAGATCACTTGAGAATTATATTGAAGACCCTGAGAAAGGAGAAGCTTTATGCCAAATTTACCAAGTGTGAATTTTGGCTTCAAAAAGTTGCATTTTTGGGTCATATAATCTCAAAAGAGGGGATATCTGTGGATCCAGCAAAAACAGAGGTTATCGAAAGATGGTCAAGACCAACAACAGTAACTGAGATCCGAAGTTTTCTTGGTTTGGCTGGATATTATCGACGTTTTGTAAAAGATTTTTCACGATTATCTAATCCACTCACCAAGTTGACTCGGAAAGGAGTTAAGTTTGTCTGGACAAAGGAATGTGAAGAGAATTTCAAGGAGTTGAAAAGAAGGTTATCCAGTGCACCTGTGCTCACACTGCCTTGTAGTGGAGAAAGGTTTGTGATCTACAGTGATGCATCCAAGAAGGGATTGGGGTGTGTTCTTATGCAAAATGATATGGTGATAGCTTATGCCTCACGACAGTTGAAAATCCATGAGCAAAATTACCCAACACATGATTTGGAGTTGGCTGCGGTAATATTTGCATTAAAGATTTGGAGGCATTACCTTTATGGTGAAAGGTGTGATATTTATACTGATCATAAAAGTTTAAAGTATATTTTCACACAAAAGGAGTTGAATATGCGTCAAAGAAGATGGTTGGAGCTGATTAAGGATTATGACTGCTCAATCCATTACCACCCTGGGAAAGCAAACAAGGTGGCAGATGCATTAAGTCGACAAGACCATGCTAGTTTATCCATGATGAGGATCACAAAAGATCCAATATTTATGGATTTACAAAGGATGGATCTTGGAATTATAATGGAAGGGGAAAAATCTTATCTTTCTCAAATGAATGTTCAACCATCTATACATGTGAAGATTAAAGAGGCACAAAAAGAAGATGTCGAGTTACAAAAGAAGGTGAGAAATGTTCCTGAATTCAACCTTGATTGTGATGGGATAATAAAGTTCAGGAATCGGGTTTGTGTTCCTCCCATCCCCGAATTAAAGAAGGAGCTGCTGGATGAGGCTCATAGTTCATCATTCTCTATTCATCCTGGAAGCACGAAGATGTATAGGGACCTGAAAGAGTACTTCTGGTGGGATGGCATGAAAAGAGATGTTGCTGAATATGTCTCTCGATGCTTGGTTTGTCAACAAGTTAAAGCTGAGAGACAGAAGTCTAAGGGGATGTTACAACCATTACCCATACCTGAATGGAAATGGGAAAACATCACTATGGACTTTGTCATAGGACTTCCTAAAACATCCAAAGGCAATAATTCTATCTCGGTCATAGTTGATCGTCTTACAAAGTCTGCACACTTCATTCCTATTAGAGAGGATTTCTCTCTAGATCAGCTTGCCAGGATATATGTAAAGGAAGTGGTAAGATTGCATGGAGTACCACTTTCTATTATATCTGATCGAGATCCGAGATTTACCTCGAAGTTCTGGCGAAGTCTTCAGCATACTCTGGATACAGAGTTGAGTTTCAGCACTGCTTATCATCCCCAGACAGACGGTCAGTCTGAGAGAACAATTCAAACCCTAGAAGATATGTTGAGAGCTTGCTCTATGGATTTCAAAGGAGGTTGGGATCAACACCTACCTTTGGTGGAATTTTCTTATAATAATAGCTTTCACTCCAGTATTCAGATGGCTCCTTATGAAGCTCTCTATGGAAAGAAATGCAGGACTCCAACTTGCTGGGATGAAGTTGGGGAAAGAAAGCTATTAGGTTCTGATCTCGTTGATGAAATGGCAGAAAAGGTCAGATCTATTCAACAACACATAAGAGCAGCTCAGAGTCGACAGAAAAGTTATGCCGACAACCGAAGAAAAGACCTAGAGTTTGAAGTGGGTGATAAAGTGTTCTTACGAATATCTCCCTGGAAGAGGGTTATGAGATTTGGAAAGAAGGGGAAGTTGAGCCCTAGATATATCGGTCCTTTTGAAATACTGGATCGTGTTGGGAAGGTAGCTTACCGATTGGCGCTTCCACCGAATCTCTCTCAAGTTCACGATGTGTTCCATGTATCTCTCCTGAGAAAGTACATACCAGATCCCTCACATGTACTCAGCTCAGAAGTTGTACCGCTGGAGCAAGATCTTTCTTATGAAGAACAGCCGATAGAGATTCTGGATCGTAGCGAAAAAGTCCTACGAAACAAGACCACTCGCTTGGTGAAAGTTTTATGGAGAAACCACCAACTTGAAGAAGCTACATGGGAGCTTGAGGATATGATGAGGGAGAAGTATCCTCATTTGTTTGTTGCAAAGTGACGAATTTCGAGGGCGAAATTCTTTTTAAGGGGGGTAGAATGTAACACCCGAGACTTTTATGTTATATAAATCATCAAAGGAATCTTTTTCTACACAACACTTGCTTGGCTTGCTTTACACGCAATCGCGACCTTCCTCGATAGCTTGCGTCGTACGCAATACCGAGTTTCACTAAACAACAATATGCTATTAAAACTAGCCGTTATGAATAGTAATAACCACTTTTTGAAATTTTATAAATTTTATTTTTCAAAATGGACTTCATTTTTGGACTCAGAATATCGAAATTAGCCTAGGGTGAAATTTTGGTATTTTTCTGAAAACTTTCAATTTTTGATGAATAGTGAAACCACTAAGTGGTAGGATAAAAAACTGAATTTTGCATAAAACTTAATTTTACCGCTTCTGTGAATGGAATTTCAAAAATCCGAGAGACACGGTTAATATCAAGGACTAAAATGTGGTTCAATGAGATGAAAATAATTTTTTGGTGAATAGTAACTTTTTACTATTTTTACCGCGGTTAATAGTAAATAGGGTAACTAAGGGTAAATATGATATTAATATTACCCTAACACATGTCCTAATTCTATTGGACAAGCGTAATTCGACCAAAAACAAACTTAGGAATAAAATATGACCATTTAGGCCCATTTGGATTAGATTAGGACATTTATTATTAATTTATTTAAAGAAGGGTTAAAATAGTTCAAATCAAAGTTTAATAAGTAAATCATTTTTAATATGGGGTTATACATAAGATAAATTCGATTGTAAATATTCATTAGAAATCTAAAAAGATTTCCTACATGATGGTATTTTATTTGTAATTTTTAGACATCAAATAATTTAATTTATTTATGACACAACGATGATGCAGTAATTATCTTATTAATGAAATATTGACATAATTGATGTTATAAACACCAAAATAAATGTAATTTGAGATTTTTTATGAATTCCACTAATTTTCTAGGTTACTATGATATATTAATGTTGATTTAATCAACTTGGTTCTAACATTTAATTCTGTTATGACTTTCACAAAAATCATATATCAAATAGTGTCAAAATTGACACAAAATAGTTTTTAAATCAAATATTATATTATTTATTGTTATTTTATTCCTAAAAATCTAAGGTTTGGCCAAATGACTTAGATAAGGATATATATATATTAATAATAAACAATTTGGGGTTCTTTTGGCATGTTATAGTAAGTGTATTAACCATATAGTGAAAGAAAACAAAAAGACATGGTAAAAGTTAAATTATTTAACTTAGAGTTAAATTTAATTGATAAGGTTAAAATAATACCCTAAACTTGTCTAAATCTTATTTGTTGATAGGATTTCGACCCATCCCCACCTTATCTTCAAAATAAGACCCTTTGGAACCATTATAAACCGATTTTGACTTTAATATAAAATAATATTTTGAGATATTCCTAAGGTGCCCCTCTCCTCCCTTATAAAAGGGCACCTCCTCCCCCTCCTCCTCACACCAAATTGAGCACTCAAGCTCGGCCAACCCCTGCCATTTTCTCCTCTCCACTTCCCTAGAATAGTCCTAGAGGTCCTGGTCTTCTCCAAATACCACTCTTAGTTCCTTAAGTGGAGGATTCAAAGAGGCTTTCCAAAGAAGAGGTAATATCCATTACCGATTTTTTTTTCAATTTCTTTCTTCTTCAACTTCTTCTTCTTTAGTTGTTTCATGATAAAGTAATAACATCAGTATTACTTAAATACTGATATGTTATTATAAATATGAAACAACCCTAATTCACCTTCTATCCATCCTACGGAAAAATGAAATCACCGCGCGTGCGTACGTACGGAATACCGTCTCCACGCCGTGGTGTAATCTATTTTCCACCATCACCTTACAAGGATGGGTATAATGGTGTAATGAGTAACTATATATTATTATTATAAAGTAATATTGATACTGAAATAATATATATATACTCCAATACAATTCCACAATCATAGGAACGATATCATCACTCGTGCGTACGTACGGAATACCGTCTCCACGATGTGATGCGACTCGTTCTACATGATCTTCATTTCATAATGACTATATAAATGAATTGAATGAATTAATATGGTATATAATACACTAATACCATTCTGGAAATGAAGTATCTATAACCTAAAGATAGTAATAAGAATTTATTCGACAAAACACGCATAAGAACAAAAAGTTATAAAGACCCGAGTAACAAGTAACAATGAAATATTACTAACAAGAAGCTAATAATATGACCATATATGATATCATATCAATATTTATGATTCTGGAATAAGTCAATAACATTATTTAAACCATTATACAGGAGCTTCGGACACGAACAAAGCAAATCGGACCTAAGGTAAGGGGAAATATCACAATCTCATTTTTATCCGAGATTGTTTATTCGTAAGTATTTACTGGGGTGTATTTTATCATCCACATCCATGTTTCATCAATATGTGATATTATTTCCATCCACCTACAATTGTTTAAATCCATTTTTACCCTTTGGTGAGTTTTTAGTAATATGTATGAAAGGAATCTTTTGTCGTTTTTCGTACGAGGTACTTTTTTGACTTTTCCGACAAAAGTACGAAGAATGTTTTTTTTAAACTTATACGGCAAGAATGGATTTTTAAAACATTATTTACAACAAGCTTCCTTTACAAGTTTTCAAGTTTATTTTTAATCAACTTCTTTTAGTTTATAATTGTATGCCATGTTAAGAAAAGAAAAGTATTTTTAAAGAAGAAAGGATATTTTCCTCAAGAATGGAGTTCAAGTGTTTTATCAAAATTATTTTCCATCTAAGATAATAAAGGGTTCTGTTTTTTATCCCTATTATTACATTGGTTTGATTATGTTGTGATGGAAATATTTTTTATGAATTCCTTTATCTTATATGATTTGTTTTATGATGTCATGATGTTTCAAGAATCCCATTTTTGTTACATGTGTTATGGGATGATGTATGTTTTATGATTATGTGGCACACATAAGAAAGGACTCATTATAAGATGGGTGGGACCTATATCTCCCTCCAATGCATTGGGTAAAGATTTTATATCTCATGAGATAGACATGGATGGAACGGTAGGTTATACCGGTTCAGTGAAACAGGACTGGAACGAGGGTGACTCGGTTCAGAAAGGGACTTTGTCCACTAAGATAGTCTTGGCAATGAGTCATGACTAACAAGAAATGATTTTCCATGATTATGTGTGCATGCCACAAAGTTTCAAGTTTTATGTTATGATTATGGGGATCTCATTTTCACTTCTATGATTTGTTCCATGTTAAGATATTATGATCTCTTTTGCAGGTTATGATTTTCAAAAAGATATGATATGATTTTTATTTCCTTTATTTGCCTTGCTGAGCATTTGAGCTCACCCTTTTATGTTTTCTTTTCCCCAGGTCAGGAATATGGATATTAAGAAGAATATGCTAAAAGGGACCCTAGATATGATGAAATAAATGGGAGACACTGTAGAAGATTTATGAACCAGTTGTTTATGTTTCCCAGTTTCTAAAGACACTATACCTATACGGTCCTTTGTGGTTTTATCATATGTTGTAATAAGTGTGCTTCAATTTTGAAGTATTAACAATGTATGTAAAGTATGGGTCGTTATAGTTGGTATCAGAGGAAAGGTATAGTCAACCTTTGGAAACTAGGATGTGAAAGCCTTAGTAAGAACCATAAGGATAAGTCTAAGCATAGAACACAATCTTAGTGTTTTAGAAATGGCCATGAATACCCTAGGATAAGACCTTAAGCATGAAAATTTTATTCTTGAATTATGTAGTTTCCTATTATAATTAGTGTTGCTCACACTATTATTCTTGGTTTTAGTCAATGGCTGGAACCCGAAGGAACCGTGTTAATGCGGAATGCGATGGGAAATGCAATGATTGTCCCCCTGAGCAACCAAACGATATGGGAGCTGGAATGCAAAATCTTGTAGCCATGCTCACACAACTTTCTCAAGCTATGAATCATGCAGGACTTCCAAATGAGCAAAGGAAGGAGCAACATTCTGTTGAATCCTTCATGAGGCAGCGTCCACCTTCTTTCAGTGGGTCTACTGATCCATTAGTTGCTGAACAATGGATTAGTACTACTGAAAAGATATTTTCAGTTCTTCAATGTTCTGAACATGATAAAGTCATCCTAGCAGTGTATCGTTTGGAAGGAGATGCTGATCAATGGTGGAATCTTGTTAAGAATACAAGGCAAAGGGATGAAATTGAGTCTATGGAATGGGACGAGTTCAAGAACTTATTTTTCAATAAGTACTTCCCTCGTATTCTCCGAACAAAGATGGAGAAAGAGTTCCTTGAACTGAAGCAAAGGGATGATGAATCTGTTGGTACCTATGAAGCAAATTTTACCAGACTTGCAAGGTACGCTTCTGGTATTATTATCCAACCTGAGAGTAAGATCGATCGATTCTTTAGTGGCTTAAAACCAAGTCTTCGAAGGGCGTTAGCCATAAGGGACTTCAATAGCTACGAGGAAATCGTTCGATGTGCTCTCAAAGTCGAGATGGAGATTGGAGTAACCCATCAGTCACATGGGTTTGATAAGAAGAGGAAGATGGAATTCAAAGGAAACTCTAAAGAGCACACTGAAAAGAAGATGAACTTTCCCTTATGCTCAAAGTGTGGAAAGAAACATGGAGGGAGTTGTCTTAAAGGGACAAGTAAATGTTTTAAATGTGGAAAGGAAGGTCATCGGGCATTTGAATGCCGTGATAATGGGAAGAAGATGTCTAATGATGCAAACAAAGGAAGGGATACACAGAATGATCCTACTACACTTCAATGTTTCAAGTGCAAGGAGATGGGGCATTATGCCAATCAATGCCCAAATCCAAGGGTTGATGATGATGGTCGACGTCAACAAAATCTTAAGGCTAAAGACAAAGGAAAGTCACATGCAATTTCTATCAGCGATGTGGAGTACAATAATGAAGTGGTGAAAGGTACACTTACCATCCACTCTAAAGTAGCAAATTTTTTATTTGATTCTGGACCCACCCACTCTTTTATTTCTAAAGAATTTTCTAAGGGTATCACCGTATTACCTCAACAATTAGATGTTGAGTTAGCTGTGACAACACCTAATGGCACAACAGTCGCATCAAAAGTTTATAATTCTTCTCCGATCGAAGTTTGTGGGAAAGTGCTTCCTGCAAATCTTGTGATCCTTCCTTTAGTGGAATTTGATGTGATTATTGGCATGGATTGGCTTTCTCTACATGGAGCTCATATCAATTGCCAAAGAAGGGAAGTCACATTTCATATTCCAGATCAATCTATGATCGTATATCAATGCAAGGATGAACATAACCTTCCAGTGGACATTTCTTCCATCTTATGGGTATTGATTCCACTAAATGAAGGTTATTTATCTCAAATGGTTGGTGAGAAACTCACGATTAAGAATATGCCCATTGTACGGGAGTTTGATGATGTCTTTCCGGAGGAATTACCGGGTCTTCCACCAAATCGTGAAGTTGAGTTTTCAATAGAACTCGTACCGGGCGCTTTGCCAATTTCAAAGACACCTTATAGAATGGCCCCAATTGAGTTGTAGGAATTAAAGAAGCAACTCCAAGAGAATCTTGATAAGGGATTCATACGCCCTAGTGCGTCACCTTGGGGAGCACCTGTTCTATTTGTTAAGAAGAAAGATGGATCAATGAGACTCTGCATTGATTATCGAGAACTTAACAAGATCACTATCAAGAACAAATATCCTCTCCCACGCATTGATGACTTATTTGACCAACTACGCGGAGCTCAATACTTTTCCAAGATTGATCTTCGTTCAGGGTATCATCAATTAAGGGTCAAAAGGGAGGATATACCAAAGACGGATTTCCGTACAAGGTATGGACACTATGAATTTATAGTGATGCCATTTGGTCTTACTAATGCCCCTGCTATCTTCATGGATCTAATGAATAGAGTCTTTAGAGACTATCTTGATCAATTTGTGGTAGTCTTTATAGACGATATTCTTGTCTATTCAAAGAGCAAGGAAGAGCATGAAGATCACTTGAGAATTATATTGAAGACCCTGAGAAAGGAGAAGCTTTATGCCAAATTTACCAAGTGTGAATTTTGGCTTCAAAAAGTTGCATTTTTGGGTCATATAATCTCAAAAGAGGGGATATCTGTGGATCCAGCAAAAACAGAGGTTATCGAAAGATGGTCAAGACCAACAACAGTAACTGAGATCCGAAGTTTTCTTGGTTTGGCTGGATATTATCGACGTTTTGTAAAAGATTTTTCACGATTATCTAATCCACTCACCAAGTTGACTCGGAAAGGAGTTAAGTTTGTTTGGACAGAGGAATGTGAAGAGAATTTCAAGGAGTTGAAAAGAAGGTTATCCAGTGCACCTGTGCTCACACTGCCTTGTAGTGGAGAAAGGTTTGTGATCTACAGTGATGCATCCAAGAAGGGATTGGGGTGTGTTCTTATGCAAAATGATATGGTGATAGCTTATGCCTCACGACAGTTGAAAATCCATGAGCAAAATTACCCAACACATGATTTGGAGTTGGCTGCGGTAATATTTGCATTAAAGATTTGGAGGCATTACCTTTATGGTGAAAGGTGTGATATTTATACTGATCATAAAAGTTTAAAGTATATTTTCACACAAAAGGAGTTGAATATGCGTCAAAGAAGATGGTTGGAGCTGATTAAGGATTATGACTGCTCAATCCATTACCACCCTGGGAAAGCAAACAAGGTGGCAGATGCATTAAGTCGACAAGACCATGCTAGTTTATCCATGATGAGGATCACAAAAGATCCAATATTTATGGATTTACAAAGGATGGATCTTGGAATTATAATGGAAGGGGAAAAATCTTATCTTTCTCAAATGAATGTTCAACCATCTATACATGTGAAGATTAAAGAGGCACAAAAAGAAGATGTCGAGTTACAAAAGAAGGTGAGAAATGTTCTTGAATTCAACCTTGATTGTGATGGGATAATAAAGTTCAGGAATCGGGTTTGTGTTCCTCCCATCCCCGAATTAAAGAAGGAGCTGCTGGATGAGGCTCATAGTTCATCATTCTCTATTCATCCTGGAAGCACGAAGATGTATAGGGACCTGAAAGAGTACTTCTGGTGGGATGGCATGAAAAGAGATGTTGCTGAATATGTCTCTCGATGCTTGGTTTGTCAACAAGTTAAAGCTGAGAGACAGAAGTCTAAGGGGATGTTACAACCATTACCCATACCTGAATGGAAATGGGAAAACATCACTATGGACTTTGTCATAGGACTTCCTAAAACATCCAAAGGCAATAATTCTATCTCGGTCATAGTTGATCGTCTTACAAAGTCTGCACACTTCATTCCTATTAGAGAGGATTTCTCTCTAGATCAGCTTGCCAGGATATATGTAAAGGAAGTGGTAAGATTGCATGGAGTACCACTTTCTATTATATCTGATCGAGATCCGAGATTTACCTCGAAGTTCTGGCGAAGTCTTCAGCATACTCTGGATACAGAGTTGAGTTTCAGCACTGCTTATCATCCCCAGACAGACGGTCAGTCTGAGAGAACAATTCAAACCCTAGAAGATATGTTGAGAGCTTGCTCTATGGATTTCAAAGGAGGTTGGGATCAACACCTACCTTTGGTGGAATTTTCTTATAATAATAGCTTTCACTCCAGTATTCAGATGGCTCCTTATGAAGCTCTCTATGGAAAGAAATGCAGGACTCCAACTTGCTGGGATGAAGTTGGGGAAAGAAAGCTATTAGGTTCTGATCTCGTTGATGAAATGGCAGAAAAGGTCAGATCTATTCAACAACACATAAGAGCAGCTCAGAGTCGACAGAAAAGTTATGCCGACAACCGAAGAAAAGACCTAGAGTTTGAAGTGGGTGATAAAGTGTTCTTACGAATATCTCCCTGGAAGAGGGTTATGAGATTTGGAAAGAAGGGGAAGTTAAGCCCTAGATATATCGGTCCTTTTGAAATACTGGATCGTGTTGGGAAGGTAGCTTACCGATTGGCGCTTCCACCGAATCTCTCTCAAGTTCACGATGTGTTCCATGTATCTCTCCTGAGAAAGTACATACCAGATCCCTCACATGTACTCAGCTCAGAAGTTGTACCGCTGGAGCAAGATCTTTCTTATGAAGAACAGCCGATAGAGATTCTGGATCGTAGCGAAAAAGTCCTACGAAACAAGACCACTCGCTTGGTGAAAGTTTTATGGAGAAACCACCAACTTGAAGAAGCTACATGGGAGCTTGAGGATATGATGAGGGAGAAGTATCCTCATTTGTTTGTTGCAAAGTGACGAATTTCGAGGGCGAAATTCTTTTTAAGGGGGGTAGAATGTAACACCCGAGACTTTTATGTTATATAAATCATCAAAGGAATCTTTTTCTACACAACACTTGCTTGGCTTGCTTTACACGCAATCGCGACCTTCCTCGATAGCTTGTGTCGTACGCAATACCGAGTTTCACTAAACAACAATATGCTATTAAAACTAGCCGTTATGAATAGTAATAACCACTTTTTGAAATTTTATAAATTTTATTTTTCAAAATGGACTTCATTTTTGGACTCAGAATATCGAAATTAGCCTAGGGTGAAATTTTGGTATTTTTCTGAAAACTTTCAATTTTTGATGAATAGTGAAACCACTAAGTGGTAGGATAAAAAACTGAATTTTGCATAAAACTTAATTTTACCACTTCTGTGAATGGAATTTCAAAAATCCGAGAGACACGGTTAATATCAAGGACTAAAATGTGGTTCAATGAGATGAAAATAATTTTTTGGTGAATAGTAACTTTTTACTATTTTTACCGCGGTTAATAGTAAATAGGGTAACTAAGGGTAAATATGATATTAATATTACCCTAACACATGTCCTAATTCTATTGGACAAGCGTAATTCGACCAAAAACAAACTTAGGAATAAAATATGACCATTTAGGCCCATTTGGATTAGATTAGGACATTTATTATTAATTTATTTAAAGAAGGGTTAAAATAGTTCAAATCAAAGTTTAATAAGTAAATCATTTTTAATATGGGGTTATACATAAGATAAATTCGATTGTAAATATTCATTAGAAATCTAAAAAGATTTCCTACATGATGGTATTTTATTTGTAATTTTTAGACATCAAATAATTTAATTTATTTATGACACAACGATGATGCAGTAATTATCTTATTAATGAAATATTGACATAATTGATGTTATAAACACCAAAATAAATGTAATTTGAGATTTTTTATGAATTCCACTAATTTTCTAGGTTACTATGATATATTAATGTTGATTTAATCAACTTGGTTCTAACATTTAATTCTGTTATGACTTTCACAAAAATCATATATCAAATAGTGTCAAAATTGACACAAAATAGTTTTTAAATCAAATATTATATTATTTATTGTTATTTTATTCCTAAAAATCTAAGGTTTGGCCAAATGACTTAGATAAGGATATATATATATTAATAATAAACAATTTGGGGTTCTTTTGGCATGTTATAGTAAGTGTATTAACCATATAGTGAAAGAAAACAAAAAGACATGGTAAAAGTTAAATTATTTAACTTAGAGTTAAATTTAATTGATAAGGTTAAAATAATACCCTAAACTTGTCTAAATCTTATTTGTTGATAGGATTTCGACCCATACCCACCTTATCTTCAAAATAAGACCCTTTGGAACCATTATAAACCGATTTTGACTTTAATATAAAATAATATTTTGAGATATTCCTAAGGTGCCCCTCTCCTCCCTTATAAAAGGGCACCTCCTCCCCCTCCTCCTCACACCAAATTGAGCACTCAAGCTCGGCCAACCCCTGCCATTTTCTCCTCTCCACTTCCCTAGAATAGTCCTAGAGGTCCTGGTCTTCTCCAAATACCACTCTTAGTTCCTTAAGTGGAGGATTCAAAGAGGCTTTCCAAAGAAGAGGTAATATCCATTACCGATTTTTTTTTTCAATTTCTTTCTTCTTCAACTTCTTCTTCTTTAGTTGTTTCATGATAAAGTAATAACATCAGTATTACTTAAATACTGATATGTTATTATAAATATGAAACAACCCTAATTCACCTTCTATCCATCCTACGGAAAAATGAAATCACCGCGCGTGCGTACGTACGGAATACCGTCTCCACGCCGTGGTGTAATCTATTTTCCACCATCACCTTACAAGGATGGGTATAATGGTGTAATGAGTAACTATATATTATTATTATAAAGTAATATTGATACTGAAATAATATATATATACTCCAATACAATTCCACAATCATAGGAACGATATCATCACTCGTGCGTACGTACGGAATACCGTCTCCACGATGTGATGCGACTCGTTCTACATGATCTTCATTTCATAATGACTATATAAATGAATTGAATGAATTAATATGGTATATAATACACTAATACCATTCTGTAAATGAAGTATCTATAACCTAAAGATAGGAATAAGAATTTATTCGACAAAACACGCATAAGAACAAAAAGTTATAAAGACCCGAGTAACAAGTAACAATGAAATATTACTAACAAGAAGCTAATAATATGACCATATATGATATCATATCAATATTTATGATTCTGGAATAAGTCAATAACATTATTTAAACCATTATACAGGAGCTTCGGACACGAACAAAGCAAATCGGACCTAAGGTAAGGGGAAATATCACAATCTCATTTTTATCCGAGATTGTTTATTCGTAAGTATTTACTGGGGTGTATTTTATCATCCACATCCATGTTTCATCAATATGTGATATTATTTCCATCCACCTACAATTGTTTAAATCCATTTTTACCCTTTGGTGAGTTTTTAGTAATATGTATGAAAGGAATATTTTGTCGTTTTTCGTACGAGGTACTTTTTTGACTTTTCCGACAAAAGTACGAAGAATGTTTTTTTTAAACTTATACGGCATGAATGGATTTTTAAAACATTATTTACAAGAAGCTTCCTTTACAAGTTTTCAAGTTTATTTTTAATCAACTTCTTTTAGTTTATAATTGTATGACATGTTAAGAAAAGAAAAGTATTTTTAAAGAAGAAAGGATATTTTCCTCAAGAATGGAGTTCAAGTGTTTTATCAAAATTATTTTCCATCTAAGATAATAAAGGGTTCTGTTTTTTATCCCTATTATTACATTGGTTTGATTATGTTGTGATGGAAATATTTTTTATGAATTCCTTTATCTTATATGATTTGTTTTATGATGTCATGATGTTTCAAGAATCCCATTTTTGTTACATGTGTTATGGGATGATGTATGTTTTATGATTATGTGGCACACATAAGAAAGGATTCATTATAAGATGGGTGGGACCTATATCTCCCTCCAATGCATTGGGTAAAGATTTTATATCTCATGAGATAGACATGGATGGAACGGTAGGTTATACCGGTTCAGTGAAACAGGACTGGAACGAGGGTGACTCGGTTCAGAAAGGGACTTTGTCCACTAAGATAGTCTTGGCAATGAGTCATGACTAACAAGAAATGATTTTACATGATTATGTGTGCATGCCACAAAGTTTCAAGTTTTATGTTATGATTATGGGGATCTCATTTTCACTTCTATGATTTGTTCCATGTTAAGATATTATGATCTCTTTTGCAGGTTATGATTTTCAAAAAGATATGATATGATTTTTATTTCCTTTATTTTCCTTGCTGAGCATTTGAGCTCACCCTTTTATGTTTTCTTTTCCCCAGGTCAGGAATATGGATATTAAGAAGAATATGCTAAAAGGGACCCTAGATATGATGAAATAAATGGGAGACACTGTAGAAGATTTATGAACCAGTTGTTTATGTTTCCCAGTTTCTAAAGACACTATACCTATACGGTCCTTTGTGGTTTTATCATATGTTGTAATAAGTGTGCTTCAATTTTGAAGTATTAACAATGTATGTAAAGTATGGGTCGTTATAATACAGGACTGGAATGAGGAGTGAAATTAGTTCAGTAATGGAATTTTTATACTATAGTGGTCTTGGAAATGATCCTTGACTAATATGAAATGATTTTATATGATTAAGTGTATGAAAAAAAATTATGTCTTATGTTATGAAGTTTTGGATTATTTTCATTGATTCTTATGAACTTTTATGATTTATCCCCTGATATGATATCATGATCTTTCATATGCAGGATAGGATTTTCCAATGTTATATTCTTATGTCTTATGATTATGATATGATTGATATCTCCCTTTTTAGCCATACTGAGTATATGATCTCACCATTTCATATGTTTCTTTTTCATAAGTCATGAAGAGGGGTATTAAGTAAGATATGACAAAAGGGGTATAGTTATGAAGAAATAGGAGGGAGACAATATAGATGTCTTATAAACCATTTGTTTATGTTTCCCAGTTTATGAAGACACTAAACCTATAAGGTCCAATCGTGGTTTTATTATGTTTTTAATGAATATTCCTCAAATATTAATGTAATATCTATGTATGTAAAGTATGGTTCATTATACCTATGATTTCAAAATCCATCATCTACCTGGCTTTAGGTAATTGGGGGACCATAGGATTTTGAGGAATGGATAGACATCCTCAGGGGAATATTTTACTTAGTTGAGACATAAAAGGACTGATAGGTCAATATAGTAGTATTTATGCATCGATGACCCTCTAGGAGATGGTGGGGTGTCATGGGACAATCATTCATACATGGGGGATTTTATTTGGATGACTTTAAGGACATGTTCTTTGGGAAATTCTTTAATGACATGTTATTTGCGGATTATGATTATGAATTCATGGAGCATTTGTAGGGATCGATGATGGTATCTACATACTAAACCAATTTCACCTAATTGTATCATTTTTATACCCTCTTTTCTGGAAATAAAACATATAAGGTTGGGAAGATCAATGTCAGTCTTCATCCTGATATTAGAAAGCAAGTTAAGAGTTTCGACCTAAAAAATACCCTAGATGTTCTGTTCAAGGACATGAATATTGAAAAGGGTTTCAAGGAGGATAAAGTAATTAGTCTTATTATATCCTTCAGTACTCAGGTTTGTGGAACTCAAACTGTCATGGTGAGTTTCACATCTGATTGTATGAAGAGGATGACTGAGGACTTGTATCTGGGTGGTGGAAGGCAGGTTGAGCATAGTATGGATTATTTTTCTTCTTCATGAGAAGTTAAATAGTGCTTTAACTATGGGAAGGTCATAAATTACCATAGGTTCTTCCTTTTAAATCATAGTAAGTTTTGATAGGGTGAAAAGATAGGGTATCTCCAACAGTTATGCTCCAAATTTTGAGGTTGGGTTTCTACAAGGGTGTAGGGGAAGACATGAACAATGAACTAGGGATCTAGTTTGGGTCCTCATCATCATTTTTAGACTCCTTAGAGGACATTTAATCTGGAGATTCATGCACCTTAGGTACAAGGCTGTGAATAAGAGGCAGGCCGAGTGTATGTGATAGGATATATTATAGCTAACTATAGAGAGGGACCAACAACTGTTTAAGTTATGGTTTTGATAACCTCTTCTATTTAATCATTTATTTTAGTTATTAGTGCTTCACATTATTTTTTATCTACTCATGTTTTCACTAGTCTCTAATTACTAATTAATTTGTATACTAAGTTGATTTCTAGATAAATGCACTTTTTTGAAAAACAGTTTTTTATCACATTTTTTCCAATTTTATATTAGATTAAATTTTTATAATTATTTATTTTTAATATTGGAAAATGGATTTATTATTTGGAATAAGTATGTATAAAATTATTAAATAGTTCCCTTTTATTTTGTATCATTATTAATAATAACTGTAGTGAATATTTGTTACCACAAAAAAGGTAAAATGGGTTAATTAAGGGTAAAAATAATTCGATATGGACTAAAAAATTACCCTAAAAATTTATTTATATTTATTAGATGAGAATACTAAATTAATAATCACCCAAAATAAAATTATATGACCTTTTGTTTCTGTTTTTCTAAGATTGTGACCTTTATAACATTTTATGAAATGAAAAGCTAAAAATTTCACTTTCTTTCTTTTAATAACTATAATATATTGTTATAAGAATAAAAATAATCAATTTTCATTTATAAATATTAATTTTAAATATAAATGATTTATTTTTATCTTGGTGATTTTTTTATAGTTTTTAGTACTAAAATAATTACCTTAATTTCTTACACAACACCCACACAATAATTGTCTAATTAAAAAGAAAATAAATTATATTATATTAAAAATAATAAAAGGAATATAATTTGAATTAATTATTATGTTACACAAATTATGAAGATAAATATAAAATTTTTGGGAATTTTTAAAGTTATATATTCTAATTATATCTTTGTATTGATGTTTTTAAATTCCAATTAAAAGAATGGTATCAATTTGACATTAATGATATTTTATAATAAATAATATTTTATTAAATGATTTAAAATTCAAAAAAAACTATATTCATCCAAGTGATTGGTATCTGTTTGAAAATATCAATCATGTTCTCTTTATGAGTCATTTTCCCATTTATTATAACATTCTTAACCCTTTAATATTGAAATAGTTATTACCACAGTTAAGGTTAAAATAGGGCTTGGTGTGTTACATGTGCATGCATTAAAATTAATTTCCTACGCACATTGTGTTTTTATTTTATAAATTAGATTTAAAATTTATAATTAGTAATTCCAAATTATCTAATAAGTCTCAATTTATTTTTATGAATAAAGGATACATTACCTAGGTAAAAAACTAGATACGATGGTGAAAACTAAAATGGTAAAAGTGAGTAACCTCAAAGGTTAAGGGAATAACATGTTTAAAAATGTTTAATTTTTAGTTTTATAGGTGTGTATCAAACTTAAATTCCTTATAGTTAGTTATTTATAAATTTTTTAGTCATATTGTATGAGTGTGACTTCCCATTATTGAATAGTTTTTGGGTATTTACAAAAATGACACTCCTTCCCAATTATAAAAGGGCTTATCTTCTCCACTCTTCTTCACAATACAAAAGAATTTTTTTCAAGACCTTATACACTACATTTATTGCTGCACTTAAAATTTACTATATAAATTTTTTATTATAAAACCCTCCCTATAAGGCTTTTGGTGCAAACATAAAGTGGTTGTCTGAAGAAGAGGTATCGTACTTAACCGAGTGTTTTGTATTATTTATTGTTCCACATACAGAAAATATTATTAAAAAATTATGATATAAAAACATCATTGTATCACATATTTTTATATATTATTTTGTTAATTTAAGAAGATAAATCCATCTTATATTCTATAAAATGGGAAATGAAACATCGTTCTTGGGCATGGAGGACTACTGCCTTATGAAATGATGAAATTTGTTATCTATTATAACCTCTCATAGATATTTATGATGAATTATTTAATTTATATATATTATATTAATGAAATATTTATAATTTTTTAAATTTAATATATCATAAATTTTCTTACCATTTGATTCACAAAAAAAGGATAACGTCATTTGTGCATACGTGTGGACTACCACCACCATAAAGCAATGTGATTCATTTTCCATCACTACATAACATGGATGGTATATATAAGTTTATTTAAAGAAATAATATGGTATTGATGATATAATTAACATTATATAAATATAAAATAATAATTACCTTATTTCTATCATGATCATTGAAAAATAGAAACATTAGTAATGCGTACGTACAACCTACTATATCCATGATTGTAACGCAGTTAATTTTTTCATAACCATATATCATGGTTGATTTTAAAATTAGAATTTATTTATAAAAATGATAATTATTTCATGATTATTGTTCTATAGAATATGTAACAATGAATTCGTTTACCATAGTCAACCTATTGAAGTCTTTTTACACATATGAACCGAATATCATCAAAACATCTAACATGAACTTAATTGATTAATTAAATAAATATTACATGGTAATAAATAAAATAAAAGGAATATTAAACTTGAAAAAAATTCCTGGGAAATTAAATAATTAACATAATTTTATTATTAAGGAAGATAAAGTGTGTATGTGAAAAGTTGAACTCAAGGTAAGGGGTTTCATAACTAAATATCTTTTCATTGGGTTATATTACTTCTTAATTGTATTTAATATTATAATATTATGTTTATAATGAATTTTTATTATGTCATTATATATTTATACTTGTTTTATGTGTATTTAAATTTTATATACATAACCTATTCATTCATTAATTTATACTTCAATGGTGTGATCAATAAAATGGATTTCATCTCAATTTTCCTTCATTGAGGTATATTTTAATGTTATGTGCCTAATTAATTCTATATGGTTTATATGATTCCCATTTAACATATTATATCACAAATACTTGATAATTTATGGTATTTTAATTTAAAATTCATTTTACTTAATCTAAGGAGATTTTATTCCAAATTTATCAAAGCGGTAATGATTTATTTCACAATCTCATAATTATTTGAGATAGTTTATGTTTAAGTCTACATTAGAAGAATGAATACAAGGAGATTATAGATGATCTCATAAGGGGATTTCCTCACTAGTGTTCTCTTTTTTTCATCACCTCTCCTTTCCCCGCCTCGAGTTATCTCCATCTTCTCCTCGATTCTTCTTTGTTGTGATCTCTAGGGGGCTCCTCCTTCAATGGCAGCATCGGTCTTTGTGGGTATGGATGTTGCCTCTTCCCTCACTTTTTGTTGGCCCGCTCCTTTCCCTTATCCTCCTTCACTGGCTAGGGTTTCTTGGCAGTGTGGTGAGATCTAGTGGTCGAGATTCATTTGTTGTATGAGGGTTGCCATCTTGGGTGTCATCTTGGAGTTCGAGGGGTTTTTCATGGTGGTCTTTATGGAAGTTTTGAAGGTGGTGATGGTCTGTGGTTTCTGAATCATGGTGGGGCTTCTTCCAGTGTGATCTAGTGTTCGGTTATTTCCAGTGATGGTTTCTATTTTCATTTCTCTATATGTGTGATATAGATCTGGATGTGTTTATGGGTGATGTGTGCTTTTGTGGAGGAACCGGTGGTGTTTTTGTTCGACGATGTGGTTTGATGATCCTAGTGGTTTGATGATGTTTTCATGTGGGTTATTTTCTGATCTGGATGGATGTATGTTTCTCTATTGATAGTGTTTTTCTTATGTTTGTGAATATATTGGATTACAATTGAGGAGTCATTGGCATTCAAGGTTGAGTTTTTGTTCTCTATAGAGTAGGATGCAGTGTCAGGACATCATGGTCTTCCTCAATTTGGATTCATTATTGGCCTTCTGTGGATGTGTTCTTCCCAGAGGATTTTAGAGAGTCCATCTCACGTCGCTGGAGGGTTTGGGAAACCACTTACTAGAGTTTTCTGGTGTGTTGGTGGATTTGGGCTAGTGTCGATCGCCGCATCAGTGGAATTCGATGAGGTCAGTTCTGAGGTTGGTCATGATTTTTTTGAGGTTTTTTCTTTATACTTTCTGGTGGTTCCTTTCCCTTCTCTTCAGGATATTCTATCTCCTGCTATAAAGATCGTCATTTTGAATGCTGGGGTGGGGAATTTGTTTGATTATTGAGTTGTTAGGTTGGCTTATATCTTCTAATCAATGGCGTTTGAAGTATGTTTTTCATGAATTCATGTATGGTTTACCACTTTTCCTCAAAAGTTTTTGTTGGTTTCTCACTTTTTCCTCAAAAGTGTTTGTTGGTTTCTAACTTTTTCCTCAAAATTGTTTGGAAAATAAAAATATTAATTTTCAGTCATTGGGAGAATTATATCATCTCCCTATTTTAAACCCAATATATTTATTTCTCCTATTTATATTTTTTTTAAATTATAATTTTTCCTTTCATTTTCCACTTTTAGGTACTCAAAATATAAAAAAAATTAAGAGAAATAAACTTTATTTCATATTTAGTCATTAATCTTTCTCTTCCATGTCTATATTGTACTTAAAATCTTTTAAATAGTGTTTTTACTATTCTCAAATGATTTATTATAGATATTTTTACCCATGTATGACTTTTTTATAAAATGGTTTAAAATAAATCATTCTATCATTTTATAAACAAGGTAATTTATGTCATTTTTTACAAAAGTGTGAAAGGAATGTTTTCTTTTAACTTATACCGCATGAACAAAATTTCCTACTATCATGACTAATAAATTATTTGAATATTACCATAAATTTTTTTATGTTTATATTCAAAGAAAATTTAGCTTATAATATTTTGGAAATTTTTAGATTTTAAATATTTTATTTCAAAGTTAAAAGGGTATTTTCCTTAAGAAATGTTCCATGTGATCTTTTAAAGATGTTTTCATCATGAAAACCATTTATATTATGGATTACTTCCATTTTTTGTATATATTTATCTGAAGTTTATACCTAGTTCATTATCCCTTCCTTTGATAGGGTAATACATGCTTTAATTTCATTTATCAAATTCCTTCTTAATGAAATCTCATTTTATTGTGACATGAGGCAAAATTATACAACCCATTTCTTTCAATGAGTAATTGTTTTATTTATACCTTATTATTAATTTACATTTTTGAATTCATAAACACGTATGTATTATTAAGGGTGTTATCAAATAGAACTTCAATGCATTTGGTAAATCTTTTGTCTCGTGATACATTCTGTATGGGATTAAGGCGTAAACCAAATCCGTTATGGGGCTTTTTCCACCATGTGATATTGTCTAGGAAGTTATCCTTGACTTATTTTTATGTCATGTTATATGTTTCCAACACTTTTTCTATATTTATATGGTCTTATTATACCATGTTCTTTATGTTATACTTACCTGTGATTACTCATGAACCTTATATTTTATGATATCATGTTATTCCTTTGACTCACACGCTATGTTGCCTTATCATGTTTATTACCTTGTTGGGATTTTAACCACACTCCTTTATTTTATGCATTATCAAATTTATTATATGATGTTTTAATATCTCAAATGTATTTAGGATCTAATTATGGAGTATAAAATAAGGATTTCATGTATTATTTTTCTTTTTATGTATTATGAACCTAGTATTAGAAATACACTAGGCCTCATGATATTTGGATTGTAGTTATTGGATATTTACATTTAAAAATCATGTAATAATATGTTTAAAAGGATTGTTTTCCTATTGTTGGTATCATATAAAGGTCTAGTTACTTTTTTGAATTAATATTAGATAACTTTAGTAAAAACCCCAAATAAAATTATAAGTATAGTATAACATCATAATGTTTTAGTAAACAATAGATTGTGTGGTTTTCCTAGACCAAGAAAGTACATATGATATACCAATCATTTAGGTGAATGTATTGAAGTGTTTTTGTGTTGGTATTTGAGAATTATTTTGAATAATTATGTTTATCAATGGTGTTTTGTTTATAAGAATCATGAAACATCTAAGTATTTTGTTGATTTTTTAAAGAATATATTATTTTATAGTGGATTTATGGCGATTCATATTATTTATAGAAATTATTATCATATATTATTATGGAATATACATTTTAGAATGAGTCTTAAATTATTATTGGTTTTATTTATATATAAATGTTAAATTTATAGTGGGTGAATATGTTATCAAATCATTAAAATCCTTGGGTTTCAACCTTAGTTAGGAATATTTTAAAGAATTTAAAGGTTATTTATTTTTCAAATGAACTAATTTTAACTTGGGATGATATAATTTATTCTTTAGAGATTAATGTTTCATTTCATTGTATGAAGGTTTATTCATTTTTTTGAATTATCATACCTTGTTCTAACCATTTAAAATTTGGTTAATTCCTAAATACAGGAGGAATAGATTGTTTTCCATTTATGGAATAATCTTATCCATTAGTATTTGATTTTAGTTATTTAAGTATAAATAAATTTCATCTTGAATACTCATCATTTGGAGTAAGATATGATATTGTAGTAGAAATTGATTAAAGGATAAAATTATACTTGTAAAGTAAGTAAATATACCTTATGTTCTTAGTATATATGGTAAGAAATTATCCAAATTTTGGAATTTTATCCTAGAATGCATATTTTATAATATTACCTTTGTTTCCAATGAATCTATGGTCCTTTTCATACCTCTTGGGTTTATAGTTTTGTGGTCATTAACTTTCTCATGATTATTCAATTTATTGTGATCAATGGTCTATGTAACTCTACATCATTATTTTGGTATTAAAATTTTATCCCATGTCTATATTTTCAATTACCAATAAATTTTTTTCATACTTGGAAACCTAGTTTTTTTTGTTCTAGATGACCTTCGTACTTCCATTTCTCTCTTATCAAGAGAAAGTTTTATTATCCCTTTTTATAATGTGGGATTTAAACAAAAGTATTTTCAGATATGAAACTTTTGATCAAAAAGATCAAGTTAAAATTATGTGGATTAAATTTATTAAATGGGAGAGAACCTAACACCATGATATTTTAAAAAGAAAAATATATTCGATAGTGTATACGACATGCAACACTAAGCCTAAACGAACCATGAAATATTATTATTTAAATATGATCATTATAACCTAGTTGTTAAATTGGTAGGTATGAATAATATTATATAATTTTTAAAATATATATAAAGGTCCTACTAAATATAAATTTATTGATAAATTAATAGTAAATAATCACCCAGTTTTTTAGTAAAGTTGTTTTACTCTTAAAAAATATGTTTTCTTCAAAAAAAATATTTACTTTTGTGAGAAAATATTATAATTATTTTTTAAAATTTTAGAAATATTATTTTATAAAATGAAAATTATTTTTTAAATAATCATATCAAAATTTTATTAGGGTGAAATTTTAGTATTTTTCTCAAAATGATTTATTTTTCAGTGAATATCGAAAATTAAGGGTTTTTCAAATACAATCATTTCATTCTATTAAATCAAGTAATTTAAATTTATAATTAATTTTTAGAATTTTTAAAAAAATTATAATGTGAACCATTTTTTTTATAATTATCTAATTAATTTTTTTTGAATATTTAATTTACATGATTTATATATGTTTATTTTTATGCTTAAAAACACAATTTTCTGAAATTTGTTTTTAAGTGTATAAAGTTTATACATTTTAATTATTGAAAATAACCCCTAATAAGAAATAATTTAAATGAAATGAATATATTATATATCTATTATAATTATTTAAATCCATATAATGGTGATTTCTATTCATAGAGTTAATAAAAGATCATCTATTACTTGAAAAATGCATTTTTTCTGAAAAAACATTTTTCTTCAAGTTTTTTTATTTTAATATTAAAATAAATTTTTTCACTATGGAGTTTTGAATCCTGTAAAATGTATCATATATTTTTAATCATTATTTCCAAAAAAAATTCAATGGGTTCCTTTTATTTTTTTCATTGTTAATAATAACCTAAGTAAATATTTTTACCACAATAAAGGTAAATTGGGTTAATTTAGGATAAAAATAATTTTATTAGGACTAAAAATTAACTCCAAAACTTTACATATTTCTATAGTATTAGTCTATTTTATCCATAATCTTCCAAAATTATAATATATTACCTTTTTTTACATGGCCATGATTGTGATCTTTATAGTACTTTATGTCAAAAAAGACAAAAATGTCACTTTCTTGATTTTAATAACTCTAATATTTTGTGATAGGGATAAAAATAACCTATTTTAAGTTATAAATATTAATTTTAAATAAAAATCATTTTTTTCTATCATGATAATTTAATTCTAAGTTTTAGAAATAAAATATTAACATTAAATGCTTATGCAATGTCAATGCAATAATTATTTAATCAAAAGAAAAATAAAATAAAAGATTTTAGAAATATTAAAATAATATAATTTGAATGAATTATTGTGATCCATAATTTTTTTATATAAATATAAACATTTTGTGTATATTTAAAGTTATATATTCTAATTCCATATTTTTTTGGGGTTTCAAAGTCAAAATAAATAAATAGTTCCAAAATTGACATTAATGATATTTTATAATAAATAATGATTTATTAAATGACTTAAAATTCCTAAAAATAATATCTTCATCCATGTGATTTTTATATGTTTAAAAATATCAATAAATTCCTATTTATGAGTTATTATTTCATTTATTATATCATTCTTAACCCTTTAAGATTTAAATAGTTGTTATCATGATTATGGTTAAACAGGGTTTTTGCGCATTATATGCACATGAAATAAAATTAATTTTTCATACACATGGTAATTTTATTTGATAAAATATATTTAATATTTATAATAATTGGGTAAAAATACCAAATAATACTCATTTTAGTTTTAGTCTAAAATGGATAATTATCTAGGTAAAAAAACTAGTTATCGTGGTGAAAATGAAAATTGTAAAAGTGAGTAACCTTGTAGGTAAAGGGAATAAAATGTTTGTAAAGTATTTATTATTTAATTTTTTATTTTTTATTGACCTTATATTTACTCTAACATATTATTTATTTTTTAGGTACATTGTTTGAGAGTAACTTCCCAATATTGAATAGTTATGTGTATTTACAAAAAATGCCACTTCCTTCCACTTATAAAAGGGAACCTCCTATACTCTATTATTTGTAATTCAAAATCCTTTTTATTTAGAAATTACCTACCAAAATAATTTACTTATTATACTTACCATTCTCTAGAGACCTTTTATTGATTATAAAACCCTCCATGGAAGAAATTTTGTGCCAACCTAAAGAGGTTGTCCGAAGAAGTGGTGTTGTTTTTAACTAAGCCTTTTATTTTATTTTTTCTTCCACCTCCTTCAAATGTCATTAAACCATGATGATATAATATCATATGTATATAAAATATAATAATATGTTATTATTCTGTTTTAATAACCTACATCTATCTCATATTTCATCAAATGGGAAATTAAACGATCATCCATGAGTACGGAGGACTACCGCC
Organism: Viscum album; assembly: GCA_963277665.1. Lineage (NCBI taxonomy): Eukaryota > Viridiplantae > Streptophyta > Magnoliopsida > Santalales > Viscaceae > Viscum > Viscum album. The sequence continues at coordinate 1,330,884,636 of OY728145.1, forward strand.
ACATGAACAGATATAATTCGTTTTCCATCATTGCCTCTCACAAATATTTATGATGATGAATTTAATATATATATGTATACATATATATATTATATTAGTGAAATATTTATTATTTTTTAAATTTAATATATCATATATTTTCTTACATTTCTATTCATTGAAAAATGATAGTGTCATTTGTGCGTACATGTGGACTACCACCTCCATAAAGCAATGTAATTCATTTTTCATCAACTCATCACATGGATGACATATATAAGTGTATTTAAAGAAATAATAGGTTATTTATGAAATAATTATCCTTATATAAAGATTAAATAATAATTACATTATTTCGATCATGATATTTTAAAAATGGAAATGTTACTCAAGCATATGTATAACCTGATGTCTCTATGGTTGTAACGTAGTTAATTTTCTCATAACCATATTTAATAGTTAGTTTTAAAATTATAATTTATGTTTATAACTAATATTTATGTGTTGATTATTATTTTTTATATGATGGAATAATTAATTATTTTACAGTAGTCAACCTATCAAATTCATTTTGGATATATGAATCAAATATCATCAAAACATCTGACGTGAACTTAATTGATTAAGTAAAAAAAATATAACCTGGTAATTAATAAAATAAAATAAATAATAAAAATTAAAAATGATATTAAGGAGGTAAATAATTAACATTAATTTATTATTTATGAAGATACAGTATGTATGTGAGGAGTTGAACTCTATGTATAGGGTTTCATAACTTAATTTCTTTTCATTGGGTTATATTAATTTTTCTTTGTCTTTGATATTATAAGATTCTGTGGGTTAGGAATTTTAATTACTTTATTTTGTAACTCAAATTATTTTATGTGTATTTAAAATTTTTAAACATAATATATCCAATGATTAATTCTCACTTCAAAATTATGTTCATTGTAAAGGATTTTATCTCAATTCCCCTTCATTGAGACATATTTTAATGTTAGGTGCATACTTTCTTTTATATATTGTATAAGCCACCCATTTTAAATATTATATCCTAAACAATTAATACTCCATTTTATTTTAAGTTATAATTAATTTTAATTCATCTATAGGTATTTGATTTGAATATTACCAAAGTCGTAATGGTTTATTTCACAATCTCATCATTATTCGAGATATTATATGTTTAAGTCTCTACAAGGTGGATTATATGATATTTTTAATTTAAACAAAATAAATTTTCTCCTCATCTGGTAAATTTTTTAAAATTATATTTCATCCATTAATTTTATATTTTAAATAAATAAATATATATTTTAAAATGTTTTTAAGAAAAATATAATATATTTCTTCTTTAGTATGGAATCTTTATCTTCCATGTCTATATTTTCCTTAAAATATTTTAATTTTTTTTAATATTCTCCAATAATTTATTAAAGAAATTTTTTCCCATGCTTGACATTTTTTACTAAAAATATTTTAAATAAATCTTTCTTTTGTTTTTCAAACAGGGTAGTTTTTTTACTTTTTTACAAATGTGTGAAATGAATGTTTTATTTTAACTTATATGGAATTAATTTATTTTCCCACCTTGATGAACAATAAATTATTTGAGTCTTACCTTAAAATTTTTAATGGTTCATTTAAATTAAAATATTTTCTAAATATTTTGAAATTATTATATTTTAAGAAGTGATTTAAAAGTGAATAGGATATTTTCCTCAAGAAATATTCCATGGGAACATTCAAAGTAGTTTTCATCAAATATGACAACCTTTTATGTTACTGATTGCTTCTAAATTCTATATATATTTCCCTTTCAATTATACCTTAGTCATTATCCCTTAATTTTATGTTTTAATACATGTTGTAAGTTCATTTATCAAATTCATTATTTATGAAATCTCCTTTGATTATGACATGAGTAGAGATTATAGAGACCATTTATTTCCATTGTTAATTCTTATGTTTATACCTTATGATTTGTTTCCTTATTGTGGAATTCATAATTATATACTTGTTATTATGGGTTTAGTAAGATAGTGCTCCAATGAATTGGGTAAAGCTTTTGTGTCATGAGACGTTATGTATGTGATTAGGGTGTAAACCAAATCCATTATGGTACTTTGTCCACCATGTGATATTTTCTAGCCATTTATCCTTGAATAATGTTTATGCCATGTTATATTTTGCTGCCACATTTCCTATGTTTTTGTGATTTTATGATACCATGTTCTTTATGTTATGATTACATGTGATTACTCATTCACCTTCTCTTTTATGATATCAAGTTATACTTATGACTCACATGTTATGATTCCTTATCATGTTTATTCCCTTACTAGGATTTTTAGTTCACTCTGTTCTTTTATGTATTCCATAGGTTACTCTATATAGTATTAAGAGTTCAAATTGATTTAAGATCTCATTATGAATTATACAATAAAAAATTCATGTTTTAGTTTCCTTTTTATTTATTATGAACCTAGTCTTCCAAATAAACTAGGCCTCTTGATCTTTGTATTATACTTATTAAATATTTATATTTAAAAATCATGTAATAATATGTGTAGAAGGATTAGGTTTCTATATTAGGATATTTTTTCTTTGTTTCATTATTGGAACCCTTTTACTTATTCTTCTTTTTCTTGTTAACCATAAAGATTTTAGGTTTTACATGCCCCATGTCCAAATCAACATAGAGAATGAGAGTAAGAAGTCCCAAAATAATATTCTCACTATTAATAATGTTTTAATTAATAATTAAACTAGATAATGATTTAGTTAGTGAGGAAACAGTGAGATATGTATTTAGATCATTAGGTAATTTAATGCCCAATGTGTCAAAACTCTCTATGTATTCAATCATATTGATTACTTGAGGCCCATGAGGCCCTGAATCTCCATGATTTTATGTGAATAGTATATCAAATATCTTTGATCTCTCTTGTCTTGCCTTATCTTGATAGAGATCGCAAAGGTGTGACATTATGATATATGCATCCATATCCCCATGTTTATTAATAATCTCATTGGGAGTATATGATAGCATGAAAGATTGTAAATTTTCAGCATCATCCAAATGTTTCTCATATAGAGATAATTCTTCCTCAATAGCCACTTTTACATGAGATTTAGGAATGGGTTTTTTCCAAAAAATATAATCTCATTTAATGGAATATAATAACTTTAAATTTCCTTTACCATTCATGGAAATTAGTTTTAGTGAGAATATTTTCCTATGGGTTTGATCTTGGCATTGCTACGACATGGAGTTTCTCTTGAGTTTATGGAGTTTATGGTTACTACCTAGGCTTGTTATAGTATTTTTTAGTATTTTTGGTAAATGTTTGACAATACATTCATGTATTGGGATTTAATTTATTTATATTATGGGGATTTTTGGTGGATTTAATTTTGTCTCTTACCCTTAAATTTATATATTACTTTTAATACCTCCCACTCTTGTGTGTGTATATCCTCAATTTTATTTTTATCCTATGGACTATTGAAGGCATGAGTCATGGGTCATCCCATACTATAAATCATATAAAATATATATTGAATTTCAAAACATAAAAATCCAATAGTGGGATGATCAATACTATCATGAACAACCTAGATTTCTAGAACAAAAAGAGATTAATTCACAAGATAGTTTAGGGGATGCATTTTTGATGAACACTATAAACAATGAATCTAGGATCAAATATCAAAAGATAATGATAAAATAATGATAATAAATGTTAAAAATCAAATTTTCAATATGTAATAATTAAAATTACTTTTGTAAAACAATCATTTATATCAAGAAACAAAGAATGAGGTAGTGGAAGAAAAATAACATGTATTGTAAGTAGAGTATTAAAGATGTGTTTAAATAGTGATATAGAATTTTACGATGGTTAAGGTAAATATAAGGATAGAGTAGATGATAATATTTCAAATAAAGTGTGTTTTATTGAAGTAAAAAAATGAGGAAATATAGATGGATTTTTTTTAATTTTCTAAAATTTTAAAATAACAAGATCCTCCAACACTTGAAGAGAAAGATAAGGGTGATGAAATAGTTATACATATGAAATATTTTGAATTAAACTGACATAAAGTGGTGGGAGAAATATATTACCAAGTTTGATCAGTCTATGAGTTAATTTTTAATTCTTTAAGAATTTATAAAATTTATTTAAGACCTTAATAAATTGTTAATATACTTGTGAAACTAAGGAGAATTATTTATTTAGATGATCATAATTTAAAATTAGTTTTAAATCTAAATTGGGTAACTTATTTCCATTCTTCTTTTATGTTGCATAAAATAAGGTAAGGACTAGATTAAAGGCATATAATAAAGCACTATTTAAGAGGAAACCATAAAAAAATTATTACATTCATATGAATTTGATTAGGTGTTTTTTTAGAATTATTTAGGATGTTCATGAAAATATACTAATCATTTTAAAATTAAAAAGAATAAACCTTTCACTTTACATGTATATTTTTAATTCTTTTGTTTCCAAATAATAAGGAGACAACAAGAAAGATAAAAAGAAGATAAAATTTCATGGTCATGGGAGTATTATTTTAGTTTGAATAAATTTTATACCTACCATTTATTTTTATAATTTGGAATGCATTATTAATAGTGGTAAAATTTTTAAATTTATTTAATACTTTCAACATTGTTAATGTTGAAAAATCATAAAATGCTTAATATAATAATTTTTTTCATATGGATTAAATGAATTAAATTTCACCAATTCATGATTAAATTTTTAAACTCCTCTAGTCTTGATTAAAAAATTATGTAAACTGATTATTTTAAGTGTTGGGAGGGTATTAAATACACTTGTAATTTTTTCATTAAATTATTCATCTAGAAATACATAGTCCTTGGGAATCATATTTTGATTTGTTTGAAAATTATAATAAACTTGAGGATAAAGATAATTTAATACGATTGGAAATTCTTGAAACCATAAACTTGTTTGATTAATAAATAATATTTTTTAATAGGATATTTTATTAAGGTAAATACTTTAATTTCATATTCAAACCTCATGATTTATATAATGTAATTTAAAAGAGATATTTTGGAATGGGTAAAAAATAAAATTTTACTTTATAAATAGAAATTTATTAAAAAATTGAGTTCTTAAAAAATAAAAAAAAGGAAAAAATATTGAAAAATTCGATCATCAAAAAAATACCAATAGTTGACTTATAGATAGAAATATTTATCCCTTATTATTATGACTAACACAAGTAGTATTCGGAGGAGATTTATGGTGGGTATATAGTTGGAAGTTTTGGATTGAGTTCCCTGGATGCTTTGGAATCTTCAATGATCATTAACACTCTGCATAGAGTCGTGATCTAACCATCACTAACTGTTTAAAGAGTTTATTAGAAATAGGAATATTGGTAAATATAAGTCTTATTCCATGAATAAGTTCCATTGAGAAAAAATTGAAAATAAAGGAAAGGAATAAACACAAGAAATTATGTGAGATAATGTTTAAGTGTAGAGTAAAATTTAAGATATATATAAATTCAAACCATAATAAATAATTAAATATTTTGATATAATGATTTAATTTGGTGATTAATTGAGAGTAAATGAATAAAATATTATTTTGGTTGTTATAGAATTGGTAAATTAGAATGATTATTTTATTTGATTTTTTAATTTTTAGTTATAGCACTTTATTTATTAGAATGATGGATCATGATTTTCACCTATTAAATTATACCTTATGACTAGATTTAATGTTGATATTTTTCTCAAGAAGTAGAATTTCAAGTATGGGTAATTTTATATCGCAATTTTACACATGTATTGTCATCATCAATTTTAATTCTAAATGAGCTCATCACTACATAATTACATGTTTTATCAATAGTTTAATGAATAATAGAGCTTGAATATGAATATGTATAAGTTTATTTGATTTATAAGGATTCAATGAAAAAAATCCAAATTGGAATAAAATTGTATCGAGGTAATTATGAGAAATGAAATCTTGAAATTGAGAAATAAAACTACAATTTAATGGATTTAAACATGTATTAATTTGTGTATAATATTTGAATTTTAATGTACATAAGTAAATTATGGTGTGGGAGTATAATTAATATGGATAAATAAATCAATAATACAATATTCCATATTATTTTTCAATTACAACATAGTTAGTGATAAGATGAAGAAAATTTGACGCGGTTTCCAAAAGAAAAATAGGAAGGATATCCTATTAGTTTTAAGATATCATTTTTTGAACCTGATTTGTTTTTAATATTATGACATAGTTTATATGCATTGAAATAAGAAATATCAGATATATGATTACAAAAGGGAGATATATGTGGAGTTAGGAAGATCGAAAGAATAAAAATAGGTAAATTTTGGGAGATTCACTCAACATGATGTAGTTAATGTCATTACATCATGGTTTCTTGGAAGATGGGAAAGAAATATCAAAAAAGATTATAAAATATGATTTTTCTTTGATAGATTATTTGAAATATTTATGATTCTCATTATTGTGTTTTCAACATTTGGTAAATTTTTCAATATATTAGATAAGATTTCAGATTTTTGGTGGATGACTTATGGAATATTGAAAACCAACCACATGGTTTTATTCCAATACCACATGTTCCATACATATGGACCAGTATGTAAGATTCTTCCCAAAATGGGATAGAATTTATATGTGGTTTTATTATATTATCATGTGGTTTTTTTAAATAAATAGATTTTAAATGTAGAAAGTCTTATATATTTTAGGGGTGATATTTTGTTTGACCCACATAAATTTTATGGATTATTTTAATTGGATTTCTCAACTATTAAAATAGAAAAATATAAAGGAATATTTGAGAGATTTATAAATGAATAAATCTTAATAAAATGAAATTTCTACTACTAGGATATAGTATCAATTCCCCTTGCCTCTTCAAGTTATGGATCTTTTCCAACCAATAAAGGAGTCACTTATCCTAGTTTAGTAAATCAAGGGAGGATATCAATTCATGTATATCTAAAATAGTATTTATCTTATTTTCTTTAGGAAATTGTTTATTTTTTAATTCTATAATTACTAATTTTTATTAATATTCATAATTTTAGTATGAATTATATTTTTATTTAATTATTATTTAGTTATTTACTCTTTTCAATGATGTGTGGATCATTCAAGGTTGATCAAATATAGATTATGAGTTTCTAAACTCATAGGGGAGATAGGGATTTATAGAATGTGATGTATATAAAATATTTAATTTTAACCTTTCTTATGAATTTATCTAGTTTTATATAATCATGTTATAAAGTATCTTGCTTTATTTTATTAATTAGTAATTCATCAAGAGATGTGTTTATTAAAGAATTACATTTAACAAAGTAAAGATAATTAGATCATGAGAGTGAATTATATTATTCTTTTTCATAAGAGATTAAACTTAATTGACTTTAATAATTTTAATTATTTTGATAATTAAGAAATAATACATTAAATTAATATTTTTGTAAGTTGAGATATGATTGTTAATTATAATTGTAGTCACAAAGCTGTTATTTTTATTGATTTCATGATTGAGTTTAAGTTTTTTTATTTAAATAAAAAAAATCATTGTAAATTGATTATTATTTATTTATTTTTATTATTTATAGTTAATTAACTAGTTTAGTTTGTATTTTAATTCATTCTTCTGATAAAATTTGGAATATCTAACTATCAGTTTTTAAACATTTAATAGGGATTCCTATTTCCTCATGTGATCGACTTCATACTTATATTATACAATTCTATTATAGTTTGTGTTAGTTTGAGTAAATTAAAATTAAAAAAAACTATTTGAATTAATGATATTCCATGGATGGCTATGATTTTGGAACTGTTTTTGGGAAATAATAAAAATACTAATAATCAAGAATTATTCTACTAGATAAAAGTTTTATATATAATTTATATATTATAATATTGGTTTTATATTTTTTTCCTTTCTACATGATTGGGTTTTTCATGGTGGTTATTTCATGCTCGGATTATAGAGAGTAAGAATATTATACACCACTATTTAATTATATTGGCACGCAAAATGAGACTACTTCCTGGTCGATGAAAATTTTTACAATGTGTCTAAAAAATCAATGGATAGAATTATTTTTATTATTAGGGTGATCCTTAGCATTATAAATTCCAAAATAAAAAAATAGAATATCCCCTAATATCAACCATATAAAGGAGATTATAGATTTTATAATTTCTAAATTAAAATAGTGGATTTATCAAAACTATAAATTTGATCATGGATTATATCAAAATCATGACAAAAATTCAATAGATAATTTCATGGGAAAAATTATTAACAAAGCAATTAACGAATATTGGATAAAATTCTTAAGATACAATGATCAAAGACCAAATGATCATAAAAATAAAAACTCAATCATGTAAAAAAATTAAATGATTATGTAAAACATATATTCATTGACTAAGTCAAAAATGAGGTTGAGGAAGGAAAAAATAATGTAAATGGAGTAGAGTAATGAATATTCATATAAAATAGTGAGTTGGAATTTTTAAAAGGTGAGGCTAAATCAAAGTAAAATATTATGTATAAATTAGTGGTTATATAAGTAAAAAATAAAGAGTAAAATGAGATAGATTTCATTAAATTTTGTGAAGAAAATAGAACTCATAACTTAATGAGGAAGTGAAGGGTTTTTAAATAGTGATATTCATCAAAGAGACTAAAAAGAAATAACAAGTGGTGGTAGATTATGGACATTAACAAGTATAACTGGTCTATGAGTTAATTGTAAATTATTTAAAATAGTATAAAATCATGGTAAAACATCATGAAATGTATAAGTTTCTAGATAAATTAATGAGAATAACTTCTCTATATAATCTGAATTCAAATTAACTTTTAAATATAAAATAATATAATTCTTTCCATTATCCTATTACTTGATGCTCAACAAGGAAAAGACCAACATAAAGACTATAAATAAATTTATTTTTTTCTGGAAAACCAAATTTTTTATTACTATCATACGAATTATTTTGTATATTTTTAATGAATTCTCTATGAGGTTGAAATAAATGCCCTACCATTTTTATCTAAAATTAAATTAACCTTTCACTTTACTTGTTTGTTTTTATTTTTTGTAGGTTCAAATAAAGAATTACCCTTGAAGAAATAATATGTTATGATTCAATTTCATGGGAATGGTCTTATTTCACTAAATTGTATATATTTTATACTTCAAAAAAATTTATTCTTTCAAAACATTTTTAATGATGATAAAATCCTAAATATTTCTGAATACTTTTATGTTATTCAATTTTAAAAAACATCATACATTAAAAATAGTAATTATTACATATAAATTAAATAAATTGAGTTCAAAAATTCATGTTTAATTTCTCCCTATAACCATCATTTAAACATTAAGGATGATTTTTGGTTTAAGTGTGTGGGGGATACAAAGGTCTTGGAATTTTTTTCTTGAAATAATTTATCTAGGATACATAGTTTTAATGAATCATATTTTGCATTATTTAAAAATAATAAATATTGTGAGGATAAAGATAAGTTATATAAGTGGAAGTTTTTGAAATCATAAACTTGTTTGATCAATGATTCAAAATTTGAGTAATTGGATGGTTTATAATGTAATGTCTTGAATTTCATCTTAAAACCTCTTACTTTAAAGAAATAAAATTAAAGGATTGATTTGGGAATGAGTTGAAATTATAGTTTATACATGGGAAATTAGTTAATAACTATAGCACTTAAAAAATAAAAAATTAGAAAAACATCAAAAACTAAGGAGAAAAAATAATGAAATTACCTTATATGAACATATATCTAGAAAACCACCCCTTATTATTTTAACAATCATAAATTGTACCATGAGGAGACTAACATCAAATATATAGTCTGTGGTTTTGGTTTAAATTCTAATAATGATTTGGATGATTTTATAATTATTAATAGTCATCATATGATCTTATTATAATTATCAAAAAAAATTATTGGGAGGTGATCTAACAAAGGAATATTGGTGAATGTGATACATGTTCCATATATAAATTCAATTGAGAAAAATTTTAAAATAAAAACTAAAAAAATTTATTTGGTTCCCAATTATATTTTTTAATACAAAATATATATAAATAAATTTAAAGAAAAATGAAGAATTGAATTTGATAATGTTGGTAACTAGAATATAGATTAAAATAGTAAAAATATAAGAAATATTATTTGGTTATTTAAAATTTATTATGTTTAAAAGATGATTTCATGTGATTTAATAATTATAAATTATAAAAAAATTATTCATTTAAATGATGGGTTTTTTTGTTTCCTCTCTAAAATTAGGATTTATTTAAGATTGAATGTTAATACTTTACTAGAGGACAATTAAAAGTTCAAGTGTGGGGTAATTTGATACCCTAATTTTATTCATGTATTTTAATCTTGAATATTTATTCTAAATGAGATTAATACATCATAATTCCATGAGTTTTTAATGATTTAGGAAAGAATGGATCTTAAAGATGAAAATGAAGAAGTTTGAAAGCTTTTGAATACATGAAGGAAAAGACACATTATGATGAAATAAAATTATATAATATGAAATTATGTGGAATGGAAGCTTGAATTTATTAAATAAAACTATATTGTAATGGAATCAAAACCCATCATGATTCATGTGTAAGATTGAAATTGAGAAATATAGAATAAAATTATGATTTGGGAGGCTTATAACTATGGATAGAGTTGAAAAGAATACATGATTTTATGATGTGATAAAATTATGATGTAGCTATTGAAAACATTAATAAAATTTAAAGTATTTATCATATTAAAAAAATAAAAAATTGTCTTATTATTTAGGATATATCGCCTTGTGAACATGGAAATTAATAAAGATTAGGGTATAGTTTCACAAAAGATAGGGTAATAAGGATAAAATTTATGGTTTCAAAAGGATTTGATGTGTGGATTTTATATTATAAAAGGGATATAATATGGGTGTATTTGGGGCGATACACTTTATAGACACCAAAAATTTATTTCACGAAATTTTCCCTAAATTTTTTGATGTGATCCTTATCCAGATGACATTACTAATATTTGAAGAAAAAATGTATCTCAGTGAATGAAGAATATGTAAATGGTATGTTTATGTATTTCTTGATTTCTCATACACCAAGGGATGGGGATTCGTCAAAAATGTTTCCCAATGTGGTGGTGTAGGGGTGAAATAATGTTATTGGGAATGTACTGCATATTTCATCAAAATATTTTGATTTATTTTTAGGACCTTCTAGATGTATTTTGGCCTTGAAAAATATAATCTATGATTATTCCCAATACCCATGGGTAAATAATTCTATTATATTTTATTTTAAATCTCATAGATCCAAAATAAACTTACAAATCAAAAGTTATGGGTGTTTTATTTTAAACTTATTGGGATGGATTTTTATAAAATCTTGGTTATAATTTTCCCTTATAAAAGACAATATATGCCCTTATAAAGTTTAATTTTCATGATTTAATGATCTTATTAATGCATACGGCAGAACACTACATGAACTCCCTCCTGATGTTTATGCATGTGTTCCCGCTAGATGTTGCATGCACACCCTATCATAGTTTCACATGTTCTCTCTTTTGGTACCATTTCCAATGTTTTATTCTCCCTAACAAAGAACTATTTTATTTCCCTTAAGATTTTCTGTTAATTACCTAATGAATCTTGTGTTTTAATCCTACCAATACAATACATGTTCCCTAAATAATCCCACATGTGTACCTTTTCAATGTTGCACACATACCATGCCTAATGTCTATGCAGACATTCCTGAATACCTAGCTACCCATGAAGGTTTTGGGTGTTTTGTGCATAAGGATTGGATCTAAGGCTAGAGTTTTCCTAAAAAATGACCCCCCCCCTCATCCTCCCATTTTTACTCTATGTGCAGGCACAGAGACACCCAAAGCACCAGAGTGCACGGAATGGATGCATACACACCCAAACTATTCATTACTCTAACATAGGTTATTTTCAGATTAAAACTAAGGTAATTTAATTAAAAAGAGGTGTATATAGGTCATATAATGGGTCTATACTTTTAACATTTAGGATATACCACATCACATAGGCCTCTACTAATGTTGGGGAAGAGAAACTCATTCAATAATGGATCTTAAGAAAGTCATGTGAAGTAGCTTGGAGCCCAATATTTTCCTACTTGAATTCATGCCTAGATCTTAGGGGCTTATATGGGTGAATTACTCACCTATTTTAGATCCTCACTTTACTCTCTATGGTTTTCTAGGGAACCCTACTCACGAAGTCTCTTACCTGGATGAAACCCCCATTTATTCTTAGTGGATACTATGGCATTTGAGTCACCCTATTTCCTTGGAATATCCCTCAAGATAGTGGATTAACTATAATTTGTGGCACATTGTAGGCTCAACAATTTCCCAAATATCCTACCAAGGATAATCTGTTTATTCCCCCCAAATAGACTCCTTAACCCTAAAGGACTAATTCCACCCAAGTCCTTAAACTAAAGTAGTGAGGTTTCCTAAAATTGAATACTTAAATAAAAATTTAGGCATAAATAAAATTCAGAGTGCTCCAGCCTATTATAATACCTAACACCATCACCTAAATAGTCTTCCATAGTATACCAAAAAATGAAACAGATAAATAAGTCTCACACCAAAATATTACTTGGAATCCATTCTCAGAGGTCCAAGTTGTATGACCTTAAACATCAAGAAACCATTATCCCTCGATGAATGAACTTAAAATGCATATTTTCAGGTCCCTAAGGAACCCTTAGGGGGTGAATCGGTATATAGAAATTTAAAACCTTTTTAATTATTTTTATCTCTAGATATTGTTCTCATTTAGGTAGGAACTATGTTCAATGGATTTCTCTTCACTCAACCTCACTAAAATCTAAAATTAATTAAGAAATTTATTTCATATAGGGACATAATTGTTTTTACTTGGTTTACTTACACTAGAATACTCGAAGGAGCATGCAATTTATAGTGTTTGGATGGACTAACTAACCACTAAGATCACTAATGTGTGTTGGATACACTGTGGATGTGGTCACTCTATGTCAAGTCTTGTTTCCTTATAATTGTTTAAGTTTTAGTCACTCTTACCCTAAATAAAACTTCCCTTATACCTCTTTTGTGAACAAAAATTAGGTAGGACACCCATAGTTTAAATAAATGTAGGAAGGTCTTCAATCTATAACACTTTAATGGGTGGGTGCGTCCCAATTTTAATTAAATGTACTATTGATTTCTCAAGTGATGATTCTTTACAGTGAAAGTTTTGAACTCCTATTTAATCATCTACCTATTCTTAATAATTGATGGATTTTGGATACTTTATTTTGTAGTGAATATAATTCCTTCTCATTATTCTTTTATTCATTTTATAAATCTTATACCTCTTAGAATAAAAATATTCAAGATGATGTAGGTTCCCTTGTTTCTTCTTCTGCCTATGGGTGTTTAGATATGTGTAATAAGGTATGTATTCCTCCTCTCTTTATTTAGAAATATGAAATGAATATTAATTAGAGTCTCTAAGAGAGACATATACCTTCCTTTTTCTATATTCTCTTCTTGTAAAAGAATATAAAATCTCTACATGATATCACTTTCCATATTTAATATGGAAATCACATTTCTGCTTTTCTTGTGACATTCTATAATAATTTCATTTAGATGATTTATCTTTACAATTATCCATTTATAATTGAAATCATATATTAAAAATACATTAAAGTATTTTTCCCAGATATTTCCAAATGGATTGTGTATTTAAATATAACACATCATTCCATGTTGTTGCTTCATTCAGTATTATCTACATTTCCACACCTATCTTAACTTGGTGTATTGCATGGAAAAACCTGATTCACCATATTTATAATCTCCCACAAATCATACATCTTTAACAATAAGAGTTTAAAAGAATAAATAGTCTCATCATAGATCATAACTCCTTTTTTCAAAATATTTGTTTCTTTGTGACGTAGTTTTTCTCCTTTATAATGTGATATTATTTTCATTTAAATATCACTACAACTCCCTCCTTTGTATTCAAATTGATTAATGGATCCCATATTTAATCTACATGGTTTTTAAATCATTCAAGAATAGTGCAATCATCAAATGACTTGAGTAAAAACCCTAATATCACATATAATATCAATTTAAAACTCTGAATAACGTCTATAGAAACTCAAAATGATTTCCACCATTTGATGATGTATTTAATTCACAAAAATATAAATATATAATCATATCCTACATTTTAAACCATTGATATGTCACAAAATATTATCCAATTAAATTTTTTGGCCTTAAAAGTTTCACTATGTAATGGTTCTTATGTAGCTTGGCCACTATGGTTATGTAGACCATGTTTATACATATGATGGTTATGTTGACCATGTGTAAGTGGATGATAGTAACATTGCATTGAATGATGTTTACATAGATCTTGGATCATGATTATGCAACCTAAGGATGATGCTTATGATTCTTAAATATAATGATTACACAAAGGTGATTGATTCTTATACATAGCTGACTCATGGTTACACAGCTTGAGATCATGGTTATGCAAGGAAAAATGATCCTTACATATATCCAAGATGATGTTTACATATGGAATTAATCCTGAAAATAAAGCTTATTCATGATAAATTTACCAAAGTTACAAAATATTCTTGACAATATAAATTAATTATAGGATGAATTCCAGCCACTTCTGATCCTCATGGGATATCCAATTAACTTATCTATGTTCTTTCACATAGATTTATCCATTACCGTCTTAGTCATTCCGTCATTTCACACTTCTTTCTCATGTCCTTTACATTGTCAAAAATTTTATTAATAAAAAAAATCAAGACCCGTATGTCAAAATCACCAAATAGATCTTCACATATGTCACTCTTGTGATTATTAGAATAATAAATACATAAAGATACCTAAATCATCACTTCTTCCATATCTCTCTTATATTATCAAGAAATCATTCCTTCAGCAATATTTCACTTGTATTGTCAGAAAATACAACACAAACCATAGGTTTTCAATAATATATTCATTTGGATTTTGTTAATAATATTTCAACTCCTGCCAAAAATATATCCCCCTTTTTCAATGAAATATAAATGGTTTAAAGGTAATAAAATTATATTTGTTTTATATCCCACTTTTTTAGTGTCTTTATATATTCTCTCCCTTCATCATAGGTTTGTCCCTTTTCTTATCACATTCCCCATTTTAATAGGTTTAACTCCTCAACTCTCCCTTTTTCTTTTTAAAACATGATGGTTTTATTCATGGGCCTATACTTTTTCTTTATAAGAAGCTTCTATAGTAGACATCTCTCCTTTAGTTGGATAAAACTATTTCATCCTCTATGTATAAGGAAGAACTCCATATTTTCCTATATTCTCACCCTTTATCATGGGAGAATTTATCCATATCAATTTTTCTTTAGTCACTTATTGACTAACCTATAGATCTTTTTACCAATTATTCTAAATATTTTGTTCTACTTCCAAATTCTAGAAAAACTTGTCCTAGAAAATTATGAACCACTTTGTTCAATTTATCTATATAGACTCAAATAATTAAAAGTGAATTTACCACTTGGCCTTTGAGCAGTAAAAAATACTCTAAGATTATTGATCTCGAGAACAATTTCTAAAATCATATTTTTTGTAAAAATCCTTAGTTTTTTCTATTCCACTCACTGTTATTTCAATTAAAACACTTTATAGAAAAAACTATTCATTTTATCTAACGATAACTAACATGTTATCTCACCACACTTTCACACAAAACCATTAGTAGATAAAAAAATAAAACACTGAGAGTGATAAAATACCATTTAATGAGTCAATTAAAACTAACTTTTAAAACTAATCTTTTGATAACACTTGGAATTTCAATCTCATCTAGGCTTCACATATTTATTAAATCTATAATGAGGATTAACAACCTTGAAAATTCATCACCAAATACCCCTAAACATTGTCATCATGTTTCCTGAAAATTCCATCAGTTTTGTGATACCATTATTATGGAAGAAACAATCTATTTTAGTATCTTTTAGAATCATTTAAACAATATATACAAATTGTTAAACAATGTAAAAAATAACAATGAGAATCATTTTTATATAAAAAATTACATCACCAATTTTTTCAATTATTTTAGTGGAAGGATTCATAACCCCATTCCACTTATTTTAAACCATATTTATCAAGATACAACTGGTTGTATTAGATATAGATTTGAAAACTTTTTTCCTCACCATTTAGGCCCTTTTCATGAAGTTTTCAAATTCACCAATAAACATCACTTTACTCAACTTATTGCTTTCATCTTTTAAGCTTGAACAAATATTATTTCAATTCATTCTCATTTGGGTTTTCAGAATAACTACCTCGTGGGTCATATCTCCCCTTAAAATATTCTCCTCTTCAAAATAATTAGAAACATTTAAGTGTACGGGTAGAATGGTAAATCAAGTTTCCTCAAGTTTGTGAATTTGACTAGTCTTGATGAACCATCCCCTTATTTTCCAAATTTCATTTCCCTTATTAGGATTATGGTAAATAAATTATAATACCGAATCAACCCCATAATCTTAATCTTGATAATATTTTATAGATAGATTATTTATACTTTTTCCAATGGATCTTCTATGTGTGATTCTACTTACACACATTTCATGGATATCAAAACTCATTTTCTTCCTTAGTTTGGTCTTTTACACAACTTTGGAATAGATTTCACTTGTGTAAATTTCCACTTATGATGAAACTCTGTTGGATCTTTCTTCTATATTACATATCCATTATAGGTCACTTTCACCAGTATTCGTCTCTTTCCTTTGATTGGTTTTTGTGATACCACATAGGCATTCATCTTCTTTTATGGTCATACAATCTCTCTCAGACATATCCTTCTTTATTGGATCATTCTTATCAAGTTTTACCATCATTATAAAAACTAGATGACATCCATAATTTTTATTTATACTCCATAAAATAATACTTTATTTCAAATAGGAACATTTTTAGTGAAAAAAATTAGGTTATTGGAAAATTCTTCTTTAAACTCCATGTTTTTTCTAAAAATGGTGAGCCTGTTTTCCAGTATAATAGGATTATTTATAATATAAAATCTCTACTTTTATGTAACATGAGTTAAAGTTATCCTAGTGAATTAACATTATTTATTCATGAATTAATTTCACACAAAATGACCAGTGTTTAAACATATAAAACATCTCTCATAAAAATAATACCTTGTGTGAACATGACTAGGTTGAGATGTTATTGTGGTATATTTTATTTATGAATTATGAGTTTGGGATTCAATGAACATGCTGATAATGTGTCCAAATATTCCAAAAAAGTATAAATTTATTAATATAACTCTATAGACCTTATTTATCAAAAAAAATCTAAGAAACTAATAGTTTTTTCCAAAAGTAAGATCTAGAATTTTCTCATCTGAACAAGTTGGGGCTACCATAGATAGAATATTATTCTTTTACTTATAGGTTTTTATACTATCCTAAAGTTCCCTAATTTTTTCATAATTTTTCCCAGTTTGGTATCCATTTTAATGATCCATAATTGAATACCCATTACTCTTTTTGAATCCAAGTAATAGAGCTGTATGGGGGATGTTTTGAGGGAGTTAAGGAGTGGATGGTGGAGTTGTGGCTAAAATTTTAGTTGAGAAAGGACTTTTTATCATGGAGGTTTATGTTGAGTCATAAATGAGATATTTTTGATGTGTAGATATTAATAATTTGATAGAGGATTTGAGGAGTAATTTTAAGGGTTTTTTATTTTTTGAATGGTAGAATCACTGTTACTAGGATGTGGTGTGGAGTCTTAGAGGAGGAATTTATGTGGTTATGTAGTAGAGTCGAGTTACAGCATGGAGTTTTTTTAGCATTTGAATTTTTTGGGGTGGTGGTTTCATTTTTTTCATGTTCCCTCTTTTAGTTTATCATATTTTCATCATAGATCTCACTTTGTTTATCGGACATGGATTTAACCATACCCAATATGGCATGGTCTCTTCCCTTATGTTGTTATATTTCCTTGTGTTAGTACTTTTTTACTATATTAAAGTGTATTTCATTGTGTTATTCTATTTTCTAATTTTCATATTAATTATTAGACACCATTGGATGATATTATTATTTGGAATTATCTATCAAAACTTAGAAGATTCCTAGATGATTTTTTGAGGCCTTTCACTCTACCTTTTTGGGATCTGATTCTTGTAATTTGGAGGTTGGTTATTGAAAATTATAATGTGATTCTCCTCTGTCCCTTATTATTTTTCCCATGTTATTCGTTATAGATAATTTTTTTCATTGGTATGGGTATGATTTTAGTTATGTGGTGGAAAGAGAATAATATAAGGTGTTGTATTCTTGGTTTTTGAACCATCCTTAGTGTGATCATAGTTGTAAGGATTCCCATTCTTTGTCCCACTCATGCATAATAATTTGGGATATTTTTTTGAAGTATCAGATAATTCATATCTCTTTATTTAGATGTGAATGTGGTAATATCATAATTTTTTCTTCCTTTGTATATATGGTATGTATCATCTTAATAAATATAATTAACCAGATTAATTGAAATTAAGGGGGAAGGGAGAAATCACATGAATTTTACTTTTTCTTATGTATTCATCTATATGGTTATATAGACTTGTTTCTTTGATTTTTTTACTTTCATTTATTTTGGTGTATTGATTTTATTTTATTTTATAACACTAACCACATATGAAAAAGGATAATAACTTACCTCGAGTTATTAAATATTTTTCCCATGGAATCTCATTTTATTATAAGAATACCCTTGAAAGTAATGAAGAAATTATAATGGGATCCATTGTTAAAAAATAAATGTGATTTGTGGTGGTTGTGATGTGTAGTGGTTGAGGTGTTTGGTAGTTGAGATGTGTAGTGTTTGAGATCAATGGTAGTTGTAATGTGGGGTTGTTGTAAAGTGGGTTTTGTTGGTGTGAGATGGAGGGGCTATATTTTGTATCATTGTGTTTTTTACTAGAAGTTCTAAAATAATCTTGAAAATTTTAAATGGGAATGAATCTAGGTGGAATTTAATATGTGGTAAATAAATTAATGTAATAACAATGAAATGGAATGAGTTTAAAAGATTAATGAACTCATTCAATTGAAGTGGGAAGTATGGTAAAATTGGTTGTTTTTTAAAATGAAATAAACAATCCTATTAAATAAATATGGGTAATAATTATAAAATACTTAAATGAGTTGTTTTTAAGAGGAAAATAGAATATGGATTGTGTGTGTGGAATGCTTGTGTGGTTGGGTTCATTTAGAGGCGGCGGCGATGGTGGTGGAAGTTGTAAGACTTTGTGATGAAATTATGAGATATATTGTTTCTCCTGTTGTTAACCTTAGGTTGGTATTTTGGGTTATCTATCTACCATTTATTTTATGTTATTTATATACACACCACACGAGATCTAGGTGTATACACAAACACCCAAGGGTTTCAGGTTCCAAGTATTTTTTCAAACATCTATGATGGTGAGGACGGATGGCTAGCTACCCCCTTATTCCCTACCATCTATTCTATGTGAGGTTCTTACACATGGGCTATGATAGATAGAATTAAAAATTGAACAACATGGGATTTTTTATGAGAGGATGAGGTGGATCATAGTGGGGGACTTTTATGGTAGGTGGAAAGAACGAGGTTGATATCATTAATGTTCATGATACCCTATTATTATGGTTATAGTAGTGGTTTTGGTGTGAAGTGGTTATGAGGTGTCTTCAGGTGGGATGTGATATGGTCACTTAGGTGTATTAGGTGGGATATGATGCATCTACCTATGTGAATTTAGGCATGGTAATTAAGGAAGGTATGGGAGCACCAAGATGTATAAATTTGGGGTCTGGGAGTGTAAAATCAGTGGGGAAGTGATATGGGGTACCGTTTTTTCTATATGCTTTCTATTATGTTATTATACATGGATTCATTATTTATTGTGTATTCCATGGTGAGGATGTGATTGATTATTTAACCTATTTAAGTATTTTCATTTCTATTGTTTTCTCTGGGGTTTATTACTGTTCTCTTTTCACATATGCACAAGAGACCATGGGTAGGATCCTACTGAGTATACATGTTTTTCTCACCCTATGTATATAAAAAATGATTTTGGGTTTCTAAGATGACTACGGGTATTGAGATGGACATTACTAGCTAAGAAATTAGTTTTTTTCGGATTCATTTCCTTAGAATTTATTTTGGTATTTATTTTGAGACTCTATTTGTATTTGTTTACATTACACATGAATTATGACACTGTTTGGTTCTTATTTTTATTGTATGTGATGGATTTTCTCGATGGTTGATTTATCTTATCTCTGATTCTTATTATATAATTTATGGTAATTCTTTCCATATGTGAGATTTACATACCCTTGAAACCATTCATCAATACAAGGCCTCTTTAAGGTTGGACTTGGGGGTCATTATCTCCCATCCTTCATTTCTAGACTAGGAGGGGTACCATTAGATGGTGGGGTTACAATAAAGTATTATAAAAGGGTTAGGTTGAGAGATATGTTGGAGTTTGTTGTTAGTCACTATGAGGAATCCATGGGTTAGTATGTAAAAGATTCTAATTGATCTTAGTGCATAAAAAATGATAGGGATACCAACTAGTATAAAGGATTTTTAAGGGGGGCCTTGATCTGATGAAAGGACCCTAAGTCTTCCTAGTGACCAAGTGAGGTGGTGCTTCTTATAGGTAAAAGACATAAGAGAACTACATGTATCATGATTGATAGTATTCCTATTTTAATTGGTTTATATTTGGTAAATTAAAATAAATTAATGAAGAAAACCATAATTAAAATTCCATGCTATTGGGATTAGGTTTTTTCTTTAATTCGTTGGAATGGATCCTAGATATCATCTATGTGTGGTTTAGGCTAGTGAGGTTCAAAATGTTGACCTGTTTGACCAATGATCGGTTGATCTAGCTAAGTAATATGATTAGTGGAAGAGGAAGTTTCATTATTTTTAGTGGAATGGTTGGTGAAGTATGAGGGGAGTATCCCCAATCTGGAGACAGAGCACTGGTTGGAGAAACTTTATAACATTTTTAGACCTATTCAGGACTGGTTAGAGTACTAAGTTCCACTAGTAGTCAGATATACTAGGGGTATAGAAAACCAGTGTTGGATATTGTATCTTGGGGAGTGAAAACAGACAGATGTTTCATGGCCAGGCTTTTAGAATGAGTTCTGAGAAATATTCTGATCATCAACTTTCAAGGTAGTAAAGATAAAAGAACTACTTTCTATTTAGAAGGGGAGTATGTATGTGTGATAGTTTGGTATTAACTTAAAGGATCTATTGTGTTTCACCCTTAGTTTTTTTTTGATGAGGAGTTCCACGAATTCCATCTTAAGAAGGCACTCTA
Organism: Viscum album; assembly: GCA_963277665.1. Classification (NCBI taxonomy): domain Eukaryota; kingdom Viridiplantae; phylum Streptophyta; class Magnoliopsida; order Santalales; family Viscaceae; genus Viscum; species Viscum album. Next base: position 1,330,906,221 of record OY728145.1, read on the forward strand.
CCTATCTATCAAGTGTAAAATTACTACATTTTCATTGTCTATGTATTTCGAGGTATAAAAGAAGGTGGAGGTGATTGAGTGTATGCACTCATGAGGAGGGATACATAGAGAGGGGATCCAATATAGATCCTTAAGGAATACATTTTTTAGTGTATTATTTCATATCCTAGGGCCTTCATGGTTTTTACCAACAATAAGTCGGTCTCAACCTTCTAATTTTTATTTTTCTAGGGCCGGTGGTACCCGATAACCTACTAGAGGCTTTTCATTTGTGTGATTTACCTATGGGGGTTATTCTCACTATTATAACTAGTGCATGAATACTTAGGCGGAAAATTTTGGTTTGGATGGTTAGTCCCAATAGTAGTATCTACAGAGGCTACCACTGCTTATCCAGCAACTAAGAGGAGATGGATTTAATGTAAGTCTACCTCGTAATAGCCCTCATCCTCCAGATGTAGGCCAGAGAATGGTATTTGAGCTATTATTTAGTAGTGAGGAAGAGTATCTATGTGTGGATAGTTTTGTGTTATCGAGGTTCTAGTTACATATGGCCTAAATATAATTATAGGTATGATTATCTTATCGTATACCCTTATTAATTCCTTGTTATGTATAGGAGCCTCACACTTCTTTGTTTCTCCTGCTTTAGTCCATGACTTGGGACTGGATGTGTAGAGTTTTCTCATTCCCCTAGTGCTGACTACACCAATGAGAGACTAAACATTTCTTTTTAATGTGTGTTGGGGGTGTAGGATAATTATGGGGTAACACCAGTAATGTGGGGATCTCTTTTTTCTACATAAACAATTTTTCAGTTTTATTCTTAGCATTGAATAATTGTATTATGTATGAGTAGCTATCGACTACTTCTAGATGAAACTATTGTTCTCATATGTTGGTGGTTAGTGTTCATTTTCCATCAAAAAATTATTTTTCAGATGGGAACTAAGTATATAGAGCCTCTCCTTTCCTTGATGGATGGATTTCTAGAGAATCTAGTAGGGGATAGGATGGTGGAAACTTTTATAGTTTTTGATTAATTTATATGCGTTTTCATGAGTATATTGTAATGATAACCCCTCAACATGAAATTTATTTTGGGATACAGATATAATTGGTAACTTCTCCAATTCCAATTCATACTTATCGGATTAAACCATCTGAGTTGTGGGAGTAGATGATTTAGATAGATGATCTGATGAAAAAAGGGTTCATTCGGCCTAGTGTGTCACTATGGGGTTCTCCAATGTCATTCTATAAGAAGTTTTATGTTAGTCTAAGGATTTTTATAGAATAAAAAAGGATTAATTAGGTGATTATCAATAATAATTACCCTCTTCTAAGGATTTATGGTCTTTTCTACTAGTTTAGGGGAGCTAGTTGGTTTTCTATGATTTGGATATCATCTGTTGAGGGTGAAGGAGGAGGATATCACAAAGGTTGCCTTCTGGTGTAGGTATGTTAACTTCAAGTTCATTTTCATGCTATTTTTTGTCATGAACGCACGGTTTTTATTCATGGGTCTCATGAACTTTGTGTTTCATATGAGTTCTTGGGACAATTTTTGGTCATTTTCATTGACAATATATTAATCTAATTGAATCCTAAGGAAGAGAATATATATCATCTCAGAGCTATCTTGTCAGTCCTTAGAAACTACTATCTCTATAAAACGTTATCCAAGTGCATGTTTTGAAAATTGGAGGGTAATTTCTATAGAAATTTTGTGTCCCAACATGGGTTTTTCATATAACTACAAAATATCAGGGGTTTTTTTGTGGGAAACACTAAAGAATGTAGTAGAATTTCACTATTTCCTTAGTCTCACAAACTATTATCAGAGGTTCGTGTCTTATTTCTCATAGATTTAAGCCTTATTTATATCTCTATCTAGGAAGGACAAGGCCTTTATTGGGATGGATCAATTTTATATAGCATTTGACTACTTGAAAGGTAGATTGATCAATGATTTCATTTCGAGTAGAAGGGATAATGTTTGAGGTTTTCTATGATTCTTCTCATCTTTGAATGAGATTCATCTTGATTTATCATAAGTTTGTGATGTCTTATGGGTCTAGGAAGTTATATAACCGTGAGAATAACTATTCCACACATGATCTAAAGCTATAAATGCTTGTGTTTGTGCTAAATTTGTGGAAACATTACCTCATTAGAGAAATATTTTTGTTCTTTACTAATTATAATATATTGAGGTATATCTATTCTCAAAATTACCTAAATATAAAAAAATGGTGGTGGATGGATTTTCTTTAGAAATATGAATTTTAAAACTTTTACGCAACATGGAAGGTGAATGTAATCGCTGATACATAGAGCATGAATTCGTGAAGGGGTGTAGTTTTGGAATTCAGGGATATATAGAGAGTGATAAAGGAGTTTTAATACATGCACATAGATGAAGGGTTGGGTGATGAAAGATTTTTCTTGTTTTAGATGATAGTTTTGTCTTCTATGAAGTAACAAGTGGAAGAGGTTTAGTGGGTAGAATAAGTGGCAGAGGTGATGTATGACCATTTTTTCCATCATGATTTCCCAGAGGGATGGTTGTATGATGGTTAGAATCAGATGTTGTTTTAGGGTAATATGTTTCTTCTAATGGTGACCTGTGAGGGATTCCTTCATGAGTTTCAAAAATTACCTTTATAAGTGAGACTTGGATTATCTAATATGAGTCATGGTCTAAGGATTTAGTTTTGGTGGCTTGGGATGAAATGTGTAATGGTTGAGTTCATAGATTGATGTCTACATTTCTAATATGTAAATATAGAACATCATGTTCCTAGTATTTTTTTTATCCCTAGGAAATCCATGAGTGGAAGTGGGATAAAATCATTATGTATTTCATTATCTGATTACCCCGAGATTAGGGAGGATATGATGTTATATAGGTAACTATGGATAGACTGAAAAAGTTGTCTCACTTACTACCAATCAAGGAGTTGAGAATCATGGATGTTTTGGAAGGGATGTGTGTGTTTTAGTTCATTTGATTTCATGTATTTTTTAGGTCCATTTTATTGGATCATAATTCTTATTTTACCAAATTATTTTGGAGAGTATTTCAATAAGATTTTTGGAACTCAATTACACCTCAGCACTACTTTCCACCCTTAGACACACATATAGATAGATAAGAGAATATGGACACTAGAGGATATATTGTGAGCCTGAATCCTATATTTTGGTTTATCATAGTTAAAAAACATTCCTTTGGTTTAATTCTCTTATAAAAATAGTTTCCACTCATCTATCAATATGGATCTACTTGAGATGTTGTCTGGGAGCCTGTGTCGATCATTAACATGTTAGACTGAAGTCGGGGAGTCATCTTTTCTTGGTCTCAATGTGGTTTATAGTATGATTGAGAAGGTCCATATGGACAATAATAGGGTGGAAATGGAATATTAGTGACATAAATCTCATTATTATCATAGGAGGAGACACTTGGATTTAGATTTTGGGGACCACATGTTTATAAAAGTTTCCCCTCATCAAGCGCAGAGGAGGTTTGGTAGGGGGAGTAAGATTTATCCCTATTAGGAATGAACTTTTGAGGTATTAGAGTCCATTTTAATAGTGGTATATTGTTTTGAGATCCCACTGCAGTTGTATTGGATCTCTGACGCCTTTCACATGTCTCAGATCCGTCGATATCTTCACAATGACTCTCATTACATTGACTGGGGAGAGTTGGATATCAAGGATAAATGACTTTCATGGAGTGACCAGAAGATATCAAGGATCACTAAGATAAGGTGTTGTGTAGAATATCCTTTCCTTTGTATTTTGGGTTGTTGAAGTATGGGGGGTTAGAGGATATCACTTGAGAGAATGCGACATAGATGTGTTCCAAGTACCCAAAGTTGTATTCAGTTTTTCCTTGTATAGATTTTCTTATATGATATGATGCATAAATCTTGTTGTTTTATGAAATGTTCCCTTTCCTTACTAATATATTGAGTTATTCAATTAATCATATAAATAAGGTAAAAACACTTCTCAATTAAGTTATGTTATATTTACAACATGTTTTAAAACCATGTCGGTAAGTCAATGCTACCCAAAGAAGACAATGTCTTGTTATAGAGGGTGGGTTTCCTTAATTTTTATGCTTGGGGTAGTGTTGAGGGATGTTTGCGGTAGATTTTAAATGTTATACTTAGAGGTTTTAATGGTGGTTAAAATGGTTATTTTTAAAATGGTTGTTCTCTGGATTCATGTATTTGGTTAGTGGTCATGTTTTAGTTGTAACAAAAACCTTGAGAGGTATCTCACTGAGTGGTTGTTCGAACACCTTACTTTTCCTTTTCTTGAGTTGTACATTGATTCTTGAGGATGAGGATAATTTGAGAGTTATATAATATAAGGTTACATACTTCCTGACCTGTTACTTTTTGGGAATATAGATGATGAAAGTATTTGGGTGAAGTTTCATGGGAGTTGAGGAGTGGATGGTGGACTTGTGGCTGAAATTTCAGTTGGGGAAGGATTTTGAGGCATATAATCAAATTTTGTGTCATAAATTGGGTTTATACGGTGTGGAGAGATCAAATGTAGCATTTATCCTTAAAAGGTGGAATTTTTATGGTTCTGTAATTTTTGGCATGGCTGTGATGTGGTTACTATGTTGAAACATGGAGTCCCGGAGGATGGATTTTTGTGGTTCTGTATTTTTTAGGGCAGTTTTTTCACGGAGTTAGGTTGCAGCATAGCCTTATTTTTTGTGGTAAAATTCTATAGTGTGGTGGTTTCACTTGTACCATGATCTCCCTCCTAGTATATTGGATCTATAGTGTGGAACTCACCATGTTTCTTAGTCATAGATTTGGCCATCCCCACTATGATGTGGTCTCTTCCCTTATGTTTTAGTCTTGTCTTCTTTCATTGATTTTTCACCACAGTAAAGTGTGTTGCACCATGGCCTTTTGTTTTCAAGTTTTCCTATAAATACTCAAACCCCTTAAGACTCTGTTATTATCTATCCTCTTCTCTTGACTATTGGGTGAATACTGGGTGATTTTTTGAGGCATTTCACCCTATTCTTGTGGGATTTGATTCTTGGAATCCTGAGGTTGAGTGTTGGTGATTCTAAGGTGATTATTCTCTCTTACCTCTAATTTTTCCCATGTTCTTCAAGCTATAGAATTTTATTCTTTGGTAAAATTATGGTTTTGTTGAATTTGTGATTAGAAATTGATAAAGGTTGTTGTATTCTAGGTTACTAGTACATCCTTGGTGTGATATTTTCATAAAGACATATGTTCTTTATCCCACCCCTATGTAGAAATTTGGGAAGATTTGTCATAGGTATGGCATACTTATACTCTCCTTATTTAGATATAAATGTGTTAATTTGATTACTTTGTCTTCTGTTGGGTAGATGGTTTGTATTGTTTTATTAAAGATAATTAACTGACTAATTAATTGAAATTTAAGGGTAATGGAGAAATCACATGAGTTTATTTATTCTTATGGTTTCATCTATATAGCTATGCATACTTTATGATTTTTATTTTTGTATTATGTTTGTATTGGTGTGTTGTTCAAATTGTTTGATTAAACTCACCACATATGAAAAATGATAATAATTTATATCTATATAATAAATTTTTTTCCCATTGAATCTTTAATTTTTGCAAGAATACACTTGAAAGTAATGTAATAACTGTGAAGGAATGCATTATTAAAAACTAAATGTGATGTGTTGTTCCTATAATGTTTAGTGGTTGAGATGTGTGGTGGTCGATATGTGTGGTTTTTATGGTGTGGGGAGGTTGTGATGTGGGATTTTTTTGTGATATGGATGGGTTATCATGTGGTTTTTCATGTGGTTTCCTAGTAATTATATAATAAACTTGAAATTTTAAAATGGGAATGAATGTGGGTGGAAATTAATGTGCGTTAAATAAATTGATGTATGAATAATGAAATATAATGAGTTGTAATGATTAATGAACTCATTTAATTAAATTGGGAAGTGTGGTTAAATTGGGTTTTTTATCATGAAATGAACGATCTTGTTAAATAAAGACGGATAGTTATTAAAAAAAATTAAAGGATTTTTTTTAAAAATTAAAATTGAATGTGGATTTTATGTGTGGACTTCTTATGTTGTGTGGTGAATTTATAGGTGGTAGAAATGGTGGTGGAAGTTATGATACTTTGTGATGATGTTTTGAGATAGGTTGATACTCTTATTATAGAGCCTAGGTTGGGCTTGTGTGTTATTTATCTATCATTTATTTTATATTATTTATATATGTATCCCACCTGAGTAGAATTTTTACATTGATACCCAATGGTTTGGGGTTTATGTGTTTCTTCAAACATCTATGATGGTGAGGATGGATGGATGGTTACCCATTTTCCTCTCTCTATATTCCAGTTGAGGTTCGTGTGAAAGGGTTTTGATGTCTAGAAGTACAAATTGTACAAGTTGTGATGTTTAAAGATAGGATGAGGTGGTTTATAGTGGGGTTTTTGCATGGTTGGAGGAAGGAATGGGGTTTATTTATTTTAGGTTTATAGTACCCGACTATTCTGTTCATGGAAGTAGTTTTGGTCTGATGTGGTTTCCCATGAGTCTTTAGACAAGATGTGATATATTAGCCTTGATGCCTTTGAGGAGGATGTGATGCAACTACCTAGGTGTCTTTGAGTATGGTTATTATAGAAGTTATGGGTGTGCCAGGATCTGTGAAGTTGGGTTATGAGAGAATAAAATTATTGTAAAAGCAATTCAAGGTACCATTTTTTCAATATTCTTCCTATATGTTACTATACATAGATGTTTTATTTAGTTATCATTCTATGTTGAGGATGAGATTGGTTAGTTGGACTATTTAGGTGTTGTTGTGTTGGATATTTTCTCACTAGTGTATCAGTATTCTCTTTTCACATGTAAATGAGAGACCTTGGATATGATCCTAATAATTATACATGTTATTCTCACACTATGTATATTCAAACTATTTTTTAGATTTCTAGGAGGACTACGGAGATCAATCTGGACATTACTAACTCAGACATTGGATTTTTTGTTGAGACGTTGAATTAGAATTTTCTTGGTATTTATTTATAGACAATGTTTATATTTTTTTCATTATAGATGCATTATGGTATTTTTTGGTTCTTTTTCTTTTATGTGAAAAAAATTTCTTGGTGGTTAATTTATCCTATCATCGATCCTTATTATATAATTGAAGGTAATTTATTCAATGTGTGATATTTTCATACCATCAATGTTAATTTCCAACCCTTCTCCTACTAAAGTTGATACTTATGGGTCATTATCTCTCTTCCTTTATTATTGTCCCAAGAGGGTTACCTTTTGAAAGAGGGGTTCTTTACGGTCATCACCTTCATCTTCGAGCTTTCTTCATTCATATACCATATCCTTTATTCTAATTGATTATTGAGAGGTAGAATGATTTTATTTAACTCATCATTAGCGTTTATTTATTTTCATATTTTTTAGAATATTTATTCAATAAAATCACTATTCTCTTTCATTATTTGTCCCATATTCTTAATTTAAAACTTGAAGGTCACATCATAATTTTTAGAATTTTTTCAATGGAAAAAATATTTATGAAGAACAAATCAACTTCAAGTATCATTTCCCACTAATCCACATTGTATTGTAGGAATTGGATCTCTTCTTGGATGCTACATGAACACTTCCTAGATTGGTAACTTGATGTTGTTTCCACTTCTTCACTAGAGTCACATCTATATTACAACTCTATGAGAGGGTTGTTATTTCTGATTCATATGATTTCTCAAAATAATTTTTGGTATCAGAAATAAAAAAAATATTTAGAAATGTTTACCTTAAATTGGGAGTTCATACTTATAGTATACTTATTCTTATATTTCTTCTTCATGCTTTGGACATAAGGCACTCTTAATGTAAAATTTTACCTAATACTTTCATAAAATATTCTTTAAAATACAAGTATTTCAACTTTATCAATAAATTATTAGAGAACATTACATTAGTAACATTATTGTAAATATACTCTTTTACTAGCTCCATTAATTCCTTCTTTACTGGGGATTAAATTTGTAAAAAAATTTATATGTTTTGAATATGATTGAATTTTGGATCAAAAGTACAATCCATTCTTGAACAACTTATCTAGGGACTTTTAAAATAACTTCTATATAATCCATAAACTCCTTTTGAAACGTTTAGAATTTTTTACCATTGAAAAATGGTAGCTCAATAATTTCCTTTATTTATGAAATAACTCTAAAAACTGCTCCTTTGGTTGAGCACATGGTTAAAACCTTATTCTTTGATACCACTTTTTAGGTCTCCAAGGCACCTTAATAGGGGGTTAATCAAGGTGAATCCAATTAAAACCCTTTCATTAATTTTATATTTGAAAATTGGTCTAATTTAAGTATGAACCTTTATTAACTTATTTCTCTTCACTAAACATCATAGTAATCTCAAATTAAATAATGAATGTAATTTATATAGGTAAATAATGATTTTTAATTTGTTTATTCACACTAGGATATTATAAGGAGCATGAAATCAATAGTGTGTCAATTAATCAATTTACCACTAAGCTCACTAATATTCACTAGATATAGTGTGGTTGTAGTCACTCCAAGCCAAGGATCACTACCTTATAATTTTTTAGTGTCAAGTCTCTCTTTTATAAATTCATTTCCCTTTATACTCCTTTTTTCACTACTCTAAGTAAGGAAACCCATGGTTTAAAGAAATATAATTTTGTATTCAATCAGTATCACTTACTTGGATAGATGTATCCAAAACTTTAAATATATGTGTTTTTTATTTCATCAAGAATTAATTCTTCATAGTGAAATTTGTAAACTTATCCTTAAGAAGATAATTATTATTCCTTATAGATTGATTTTAGATATCCTATAATCCAGTGTAGTGACTATAATTCCTTCTTATTTGTCTTCTTTTCTATAATTTATTAATCTCCCACTTCTCAAAATATAAATCTTAAAGGTAATTCAATTTTACTTCTTTCTTATTATTCCCAGGGGTATTATGATATGTTCAATAGGTTATATCTTCATCCTCTCCCTTTATTCAAAGTTATACAATAAATTTTCTTAAGAGTCTCCTAGAGAGACACATTTCTTCTCTCTTCCCTTTTCCCTTCTCATAGAAGATGATAAAATAATCATGTGATATCAATTTTCATATGAAATATGTAAATCTCTTTTTTTAATTTTCTCTTGATAGAATAGAATGATAAAATATTAATGGAATATCTTTATAGTTATCCATGTGGTAGTGAAATCATGTATTAAAAATACATGCAAGTCCTATTTTCCTGATATTTCCAACCAGATTGGGTATTTAAAAAAACATTACATTCCATGGTTTTGTATGTTATATAATTATCCATGTTTCCACCTCTATATTTTATTTTATTATTTCATTTAGAAACTAGATTCATCATATATAATATCTACTATAAATAATTTATCTTGAAAATAAGAGTCTTGATAGAATAAATTACATCCTTATAACTTTCAACTTCTCTTCTGCAAATATTTGTTTCTTCATGGCATTATTTTTCTCCTATGTAGAATGATATTTATTTTCATTTAAATTTTATTACACATCCCTCCAACATATTTGTCTTAAATTATGGATCCCATCTTGAATATTAATGATGATTAGATCATTTTTTATTAGTGTAATAACAATCTAACTTATGTAGAAAAACTTTAGGAATATTATAGATAATATTAATTTTAAAATCTAAATTAAATCCATAGAAAATCAACATAATTTTATCCTTATAAAGTTTTATTTAATTTATTAAAATATAGAAATAATATTCTCTTTAATATTAGAAAAAACTATGCATTTTAAACTACTGATATGTTGTATCATAATTTCTCTTCAAACTATGTGGACTAAAAAATTTCACTAATGAAGGTTTATTATATAGAACATCTTTCATGGTTATATAGACCATGTTTATAAAAATGATGGTTATGTAGATCATGTGTACATACATAATGGTTATGTGACATTTAATGATGTTGGCATGGATTTTAGATCATGCTTACACAACCAAAATTATAATTCTTATGGTGCCTGAATATGATAGTTATATAGAGTCAACTTATGCTTATACAGAGTAGACTCATGGTTATATAGCCTGAGATGATGGTTACTCAAGACATAATGATCCTTACATAGAGACAAGATGATTTTTATATAGGGTATTTATCACCAATGATGATGCTTACACACTCGGTCATTTTCAAAAATTAAAAAATATATTTAAAAATAAAAATTAAATCCATGATGAATTCCAACCACTTTCAACATTAATGGGACATCCCATGAAATTCTCCAAGAAATGTCACATGGATTTCTCTATAATCATGAGCATTGTTCCTTCATGTATCACTTATTTAATACATAAAAAAACAAAAACAATCAACCTAAAAGTGTTAACAATTACAAATCTTCCATGAAATATGTTTCCCTTGTGATTTCTATGATGATGAATCCATAACAACCCTACAAGCATCAATTAGACCACCCTTCTATTATATTGTCAAAAAATTGTTCCTTTATAAATATTTTTCTTGTATTTTCATAAAATCTAGTATAAACCCATAGGGTTTCAATAAACATTTTTATTCAAGGATTTTCAACTGGAAGAATAGATTACTCTCCTATGGGGGTAGGATCACACTGATCAACAACGTTCTACTCTCGATCCCCATGCATTTATTCGCTGTCATCAAACTACCGAAGGGAACGGTGGAGAGGATCGTACGCATTCTCACGAAGTTTCTTTGGGATGTGAAAAGGGAGGGGAGATTCCACTGGGCTTCTTGGAAGAGGATGGACCGACCTGTGGAGGAGGGTGGGGTTGGTCTTCGTGACATTAATGGAACGATCCGGGGTCTGCAAGAAAAACTCTCTTGGGAAGTGATAGTGGGCAAGTCTTTTTGGGCCAAATTTTAAAGAGCAAGATATGGAGCACAAGGTGATCATAGCAGGTGCGGTACGACTGCACTCGCCAGGTGCATTGATTCTCACTTGGAGGTTTTGCATGGTTGCGCCAGATGAGTGATTGGGCGTGGGGATATCAGTTTCTGGGATGATGCATGGTTGGAAGTAAGGCTCGGCTATGAGGGTTGTCCCTCTCCTAATATCTCTTTCAGGGAGGCGTGCGAGAGTTATGATTTTATTCATGAAAATATTAGCCCTTCGCGGATTCTTTCCTTCAATAGTGTGGTTATGAGTGATGTGCCTGATAGGTGCTATTTTTCCTTAACTGGGTCGGGTCGGTTCAGCTTGAACGGCTTCAGGAGAATTGATCAGAGGACCTCAACTAGGGAAGCAGAGCGTGGATTGACGTGGTGTAAGCCAATCCCGATGAGAATGAACTTACTGCTATGGCGGGTTCAAAATCAAGCGGTATCCACAGAGGAGAACATTAAGAAAAGATGGGTCAGCATGGCTTCGCGTTGCTACTGTTGCGAGAACCCAACGTCGGAAACAACGTTACACCTGTTCTTTCAGGGGCAGTGGGCAGTGTTATTATGGTCTCGGTTCTCTCAATACAGAGTTCCTGAGGGGGAGAGTCCTTCGGTATGTGATTATCTCGTGGTATGGTTGTCGGGCTTTGGCAACAGGGTTGAGGACCGGTCAGCAGGTTTGATCATTTTGATTTCCATTTGTTGGACTCTGTGGGAAGCACGTAACCAGGTAAGATTAGGAGGAAAGCGTTTGTTGCTGTCTCTACAGGTCCGTATGAAACTGCTCATGGTAGAGATGGCCAGTATCTTCAAGAATGGCATGCATGCGGGTATTCTGGGGAACCCTATAGAGGGACAGTGGGCTCAGGCACCACAACAAGGGATATGGGTTCGGTGGCAGCCCCCAACTTGCAGATTAAAATTAAATGTGGACGGTCCGTGTTCGGGGGGGGGGGGGATTATGAGAGGTGGTGGGGTCCTTCGGGACAGCTGGGGTTCAGTTCACATTGCTTTCAGCGCTTATTACGGACCGAGCACATCGTTAGGTGCGGAGTTTAGAGCTCTCCTCTCAGGTATCATTTTATGAAAAAGAAGAGGTCTTTAGGTGGCGGAGGTTGAATCTGATTCAGAGATTCTAGTTCGGTCCCTTAAGGGGAAATGCGACGTGACATGGAGCTTGTTGTATGTTTTTAGAAGATGCAAAGCGGAGACCAACCAGGGAAAGTTGATCCATCATAGTGTAAGGGAAACCAACTTTGCAGCAGATGTGTTAGCTCGTGGGGGCAGGCTGGAGGAGACCTTTATAGTGTTTGATAGTCTTAATTCCCTCCCGTGCGAGTGTGTTAATGTGATCCGAAAGGATTCACTTAGTATCCACTATTTTCTCCCCCCGTGATTTGTTCCCCTGGGGTTCCTTTCTTGCATAATAATAAAAAATAATTTTCAGTCAGTCATAAAAATTAAAAATGCCATGGATAGGTATATAATTTAGTACTATATACAAATATTATATTGCAAGGGCATGATAGCAATCATGTTGTATGATCCACACTAACACACTATGATATGCATGGAATGTAAATATAAAATGTTATCATACAATAATCTTCCACATTTTGATATCATTAATAAAAAGTCTCATAACATGAAATATTATTGAGGATCATTTGAATGTATTCATATGATGAATGCATAATCATTTTAACCATTTATTATTACATTATTTAATGTAATTAGTAAGTGTGTGATGGCTTGGTGTGACATATAAAAAGAGATAGTAACTATGATTATGTGTATGTGACCTTGTTCAACCCTTGGATAAATCACTCTTTAATTTTAAGATCTCTTCATTCTTCATCCTTTTCCTAGTGAGGCACTAGTATACCATGGGTGTGAGGATGATCTCCCCCACTCCAAGAATTTGGTAATTGTTTTTACCCATGGATACACCATGGTTTTGGTATTCTGATGGGTTCCATGAAGTGAACTTCATCAAGAAAATGATTGAATATGATATCAATGGAATCCATTAGTGAAATCGGAATTTTAACGTTCTTAATTTTATATTTTCATAGTTTCAGTTTCAAAACATGGTTAATATTAGTTTAGAATTTTCTTGTTATTTCTATTTTTTTAATTAAGTGTTAATAGATACTTAGAAACTCATCAGTGGTATCAAAGAAAATATTCAAGAGATAACCTATTCTAGGTAACTCACACATATGAATGATGAAAAATTGTGTCTCTCCACTCATGATCTCCATTGTCGATTAAAAGATTTATATATCCCAAAGATTTTGGGAAATTAATTTATTTGATGGTTCCATATAGATTTCAAATTATATGTGTTCATTTGAGGACTAGATATTACACCACCATTAGTGGTATAGTATTATCACTATGTGTTATGATTCTTGAAATCATGGTTTAAAATAATGAAATATGTCTATCATATGGATTTCCCATTCTATATTATTAAAAATAATTTGTATTTTTTTTATAGTTGGACATAAAATATGAAATATCATTGGCCATTATAAGGTATCACCATACGATATGATCTTTTATAAGCGGTGACAAATCATAATCCATTGGGTTTTCGTTATTTCATAGAAAATTATATGGCTTATCATAATATATAATTTCTACAGATAGAGCATCATATCATCTTAGTAATAAAATGTGTACCATAAAAAATGACTCCTAATCACTTAAAGGTTGTATCATTGTTGAAGATTATCTATCATAAAAAACAACAAATAGTAGTCCAAACTACAACCTATGATACTGTATATCATAGGATACGATATCCATGAAAAAATATTATATCCTATTTCACAATTATGAATTGAATTGTATAATTTATAAAACAAATTATAAATTATGGAAAAATATATTTTGGGATATTTATTTAATTTATAAAATGTTCAGGGAACATTTATTAAATAAATATTCCATAATGTTAATTCTTAATATTAAATAAATTTTGAAATTATATGGAAAAGCATATAATTTAGATATTTATTATTTACATAGAAATTATAAGTGTGATTTATAAAATGATAACAAACTAAAAAATAAGGAAAATGTAAAAGTTTTTACATTTAAAATTATGAATTGTTCATAATTTTTTAAATTTTAAATGTTCAAATTAAAAGACTTTATTTGAATAAAAAATTTAAACAATATTAATATGAGTTTTTATAATTGATATATTCAAGGTGTAAATAATATTAAATGTGTGATACTCAAAATATTTACATAATATATGAATTGTTTATATATATAATGTTTATATCTAATATATCACATATTTAAAAATAATCCATATAATGAATAATATGAAGGAGTTAATATTAGATATGGATGTAAAGTGTTTATATATATATGATTATTTAATTTTCATAATGCATAACTTGATTATAAAAAATAATAATTTCATTATTTTTGAATTTTTCTTAAATAGTGTATCACATGTTTAAATATATGAATTATTCCTTTGTTTATTAAATTTCCTACTTTATTCAAAGTTATAATTGTTTTATTATGAATATATTTATTATTTAGTTAAAATATTTATACTACTTCTATATATTTTCATACATGTATATAATAATTTACATGCTATATATGATAATTGATTTAGTTTTCTTCTACCTTGACTTTGGATTGTACTAGGTTATGAGTTTTAATTTAATGGTTTATTATAGTTTTTAAATATTTGGTGTTATAATTATAATAGAATTGGGGTCTCTATTGAGTAATGTACCCTTGGGAAGAGGTACTTTGGGTTAGACTTCTCATTGGCCTCAAGGCTTATTCCTTTTCTAGAGAAGTGGGGTTGGCTATCTATCACTATAAGATTACTCTTTTGGGTTCATTTGTTTTCATATGATTCTAAGACTTTACATGAAATGGTTTTATGTACCTTATGCATGGGATTCATTTGGATATATATATATATATATAGTTGGATTTTAATTTGAGTTAATAAAACAAGTTATGATTTTTGTAAATGTTTACACGTCAATATGGTTTGATGGTTCTAATTTGGTGGGAGGAATAGTATTATATACTAAAACATTATAAGTATAAATATGTGTAAAATTAAATATAGGAGATAATATGGTGATATTAAATCCCCTTTAAAAATACTAAGTGTTGGATTCTATAAATCCACATTTCCCCCCTTGTTTTATGACATAATGTAAAAGTATCAATCAATCCCCCAATGAACTTATGAAAAAATAAATCCTTTTATGCCATAAAGTAATGAACTATCTAGTTTCACACTACATCCCTTTTCCCACATTCTTTATAAAATATTGAATATATAATGCAAAGAGATTGTCTTCAAAAGTATGGACTTTGGGGAGTTATTTTGGTTGTCACAATATTAAATTCAGAAAACCCATCTTGGAACTAAATAGAGGTGTTATGTGGTGATATCATGTGGGTTGAGCCTTAGATGATCCTCTATAAATACCTCCTCTATTTATATTTGTTTTCAAGAGTTTTGTAAACTCATAACTACCATAGATAATACCTTCCTTTCCCTATACGGTAGTTCTGATTGCCTACACCGTGGAAGTTGCACCCTGAATTGTGGAGGCTACCCTGAGCCACTTTTAAGTCATGGGAATTTTATTTACACTATATTGTAATAATATCATGGTATGGGATTATATTAAATCATAATTTCATTATTTACATAATAATAAGTGAAACATAGCTCTTGCGTTGTAAGTTCTTCATTTACACTATAAGAAGTGTATCCATAATCTTACACCGTAAATCCTCCCTATACAACATAAGTGGATCACTACACTAGTCTCCAGGTTATTTAATTATTAAACTTGGATAATTTTTCTCTAATCCATGGATATTGTGGAATCTCGCCTTTTTATTACATAACTTTTCATTACATTTTACAAACAGAGGCCCTTTAAAGTCTAGTTTCTTAGAAATCAGGAGCATATAACATGAAAACATAAAACATTCTTCTAATCCACTAGTATGGATTCATCATAAGTTCATCCTAAGTAAAATTATTGCATCTCATAACCTGTATAAATACATCAAAGTAAAGGGTTATCTAAATGCCTAGTAAGGGTAAACGAGGGAATCAGTTAACTTGTGATATTAATAAGAACATGATGAAAAACATAAAGACATGAGCAATGGAATTAGAGACATTTCATAATGAAAAGATATTTAACCATAACATTAATATGGGGCTACAACATTAAATTTATACATTCAGGAACATATCACCAAGGTTCATCCCCAAGGTGTCATAAAAATTACCAAGGTTATTCTCCAAGGTATCATGAAACTTATCATCTATAGAGATTAAATTATTTACCCAATGAATTGGAGTGATATCAGGGAACACCCTTAATATGTATTTAATTTTATGTGATACAAATATATCTTAATCATACATATCATAAATAACCCAAATAGTATAAAAAATGGGTTTCATGTCAAAATCGTGACGTTTTTAACAGGTGCCTAAAAACAAGATCATTCTGTCATTTATAACCCATAGAAAGGGAGTGAGGGTTGTATGTATGTCAATTCCAAAATCAAATAGATCAATTTTATATATTTATTAATAACTTTTGAAATTAAAATATATTTGGGTATTCACATTATAAAACAAGAGAATTTCATGAGAAAAAGAGAGAGATATTTTGAGACGAAAATTCTGCAGCATAATGGCTATATAACATGGTTTTAGAAAACATTGAAAAGAGAGGGTAAAAGATTCACCAACTCATAATTAACTCATAATACAGTATGGTTATAGAATAAAAATAAATAAGATCATGGTATGGACATTTTAATGAAATACCATATTAAAATGAAACTTGAAGGAAACGAGAAGATGTGATTTCTTTAACGAAAATTCGGCAGCCTAACAGCGTCACTTAAAAATTCAGAAAATCAGTTGATGAGAGAGGAAAGCGTATCTCATCAATTGAACTTGAAATGGACAGTAATAATGATATAGAAGAACATACCCCCACATAATAAAATGGTAATTAGAAGACATAACATTAAGGAGGTCATGACTTAAAAGAGGAGGGTGGAAGGTTTTCTTACCTTGAAGAGTGACTTCGAAAGCTTGAAGGGTAGGACCTTGGGGGATTGAGGGCATCTTGAGAGGACTCATTGGGAGGTAAAAACACTAGAACTTAGTTCAGGAGGATTTTTGAATGTAATTAATGATGGAATGTCTTGGTATTTATAGGAAAAGTGAGGGAATATTTAATTAATTTATAAGGGACACCTCATTGGTGGTATTGGAAAAACCATGGGCTTGCCTATTGTATTTTCCCATGGTATTGTTTACTTGGGACACCTCATAGAATATCTTATTATTCAAAAGTCTACCATAATTATTACATCATTATTACATCATCAATGATGTCATTAAACACCGGAAACTCAAAACTGTATTTTTACTATTCACTGAAAATTCAGTTGTTTCGGAAAAAACACAAATATTCACTATAACCTAATATCAATGATATGAATTCAAAAATGAAATCCATTTTATGAAAATATTTTTCTAAATATTTTTAATTTAATTTTCAAATAAAATCATTATTTATTAAAAAAACATCTCTAAAACTATAACTTGTTTTGTAACACCTTAAGAAAGCAATCAAGGTCCCATAAAATTATCATATAACCATAGGAAAATAAAGTATCAATTTTTTATTATATTTTATGAAAATAAATTTCAATTTAAAATTATTAAATTAATTAAAAAATTTTAAATAAAATATTTATTACATACAAAAATATTTAAACTTATACTATGATCATTTTTTCACTTTAAAGATGTCTAATTGTATTTATAAATTCATGGGTGAAGTTTTAATTTTTTGGCCGATTTACTATTCATAACTATTCATAAGTGTATATTACTATTCAATCTTTACTATTTACTAAAAATTAATTTGATCTTATTAGAATCTAAATTTCTCATTGTTCACAACTGTAGAAGACCATTTTTTGAAAATCATTTCACATTATTAGTTATTTAAAGTTTACATGAATGTTTTAAAATACATTTTTTCCAAAATTCATCAATAATATTCATCCTATATTTATCCAGAAATTTGAAAATCACAAATTTTACCATAATAATAAATAAAGATTTTATTTATAAAAAAGGTTTACATAAGTAACTAAGGTCGTGTTACATAGCTCCTTATAACACCTGCATAGGACCTAAGTGTAAGGTGTGCTATGGTGATATAATCTTAGGGCGTCTCAGACAACATTTCCTGAGTGGTGATTTATATCAACTTGAACTTCTCCCTTATGTGATTTCCTTCAAGCTTTACACGTTGGAGTTCATCTTGTGCTTGGTCTAGAGCAAAGCCCAGAGATGCAACCTCCTTCCCAAGCTCTGAAATATGGGCTTTATAAGGCCCGAGTCTACTAGATGAGATCATCGAATCCTCTTTCGATATTAATTAAACAAGATCACTTTTATTTATAAACAATAATCATAATTTTAAGAGTACAGTTTCCAACATTCATATTGACAGTCAAAACCCAACGATATCATTTTAATTATACTCACTTCATTAATTAAATGATATAGTTTTGTTGTGTATAAAATAAAATAACACAAAAATTTATGAAATAAATATTATTAAAAAGTTTGGTTTGTTACATTCTTCCCCCAATTAAGAAATTTCGTTCTTAAAATTTTAACTCATACCCTAAGAAGAGAAAAGGTTTGGGTACTTCTACCTCATAGACTCCTCTGGTTCCCACGTGGATTCTTCACATTCGTTGTTCCTCCACAACACCTTAACAAGGTGGGTAGTTTTTTTGCGTAGAATATTGTCTCTATGATCCAAGATCTCCACTAGATTCTCCTCATAAGATAGGTCATGTTCTAGTTGTACCACCTCTTAATTTAGTACATGTGAAGGGTCAGGTGTGTACTTCTTCAAGAGGTTTATCTGGAAGACATCATGAACTTGTGCAAGACTTAGAGGGAGTGCAAGCTGATAGGACACTTCTCCTACGCGGTCAAGGATTTAATAGGGGACAATGTACCTAGAGATGAGATTCCCTTTCTTCCCAATCCTCATGACTCTCTTCCAAGGTGAAATACGAAGAAAGACTTTGTCACCAACATCAAACTCTAAGTCCCTTCGACGGTTGTCGGCATAGCTCTTTTGATGACTCTAAGCAGCCTTAATGTTTTCTTGGATGGAATGGACCTTTTCTGTCATCTCTTGCACAATATCAGGCCCAAGAATCTTTCTCTCACTAGATTAATGCCAATAAGTAGGATTTCTTCATCACTTACCATATAGAGCTTCATAGGGTTCCATTTGAATGCTTGAGTGGAATTTGTCATTGTAAGAGAACTCAATTAAAGGAATATGTTGATCCCATCCACCTTTAAATTCCATTGAGCATGTTCTTAGCATTTCCTCAAGTGTTTAAATTGTATTTTCATATTTTCCATCTGTTTGGGGGTGATAGGACATACTGAAATTCAATTCACTACTAAGAGAATGTTGAAGACTTCTCCAGAATTTTGATGTGAACCTTGGATCATGATCAGATGCGATAGTAAGTGGAACTCCATGCATCCTTACCACTTCCTTAACATAAATCTTGGAAAGTTTATCAAGAGATAAATCATCCCAAATAGAGATAAAATGGTCAGTCTTGGTGAGACGGTCCACAATAACCCATATTGCATTGTTTCCTTTGAAGGTTCTCTAGAGACCAGTGATGAAGTCCATAGTGATATTTTTACACTTCCATGCTAGTATGGGTAGTGGTTGCAATACCACTTTAAGATTTTTTCGCTATTCCTTCACTTTCTAACATACCAGGAACCTTTAAGTGTAGTTATTAATATCCCTTTTCATATTATCCCACCAATAATGATCACAAAGGTCCCTATATATTTTTGTGATTCCAGGATGTATAGAGAAAGTAGATCTATGAGCTTCATCCATCATCTCCTTCTTTATTTCCATAATAGATGGAACACATAGTCTTGTACAAAATTTTAATAAACCTTCTTGATCAATATTGAACTTGGGAAACTTCCCATCCTTCATAGCCTCAGACTTCTTCAATAACAAAGGATCGTCTTTCTGAGCTTTCTTGATCTTCTCTAGTAATGAAGGTTGAGAAAACATTTGGGTTAGGTTTGATGATGTCCCTTCCCTTATAATTATCAATTCCAGCTTTACTAGGTTATTCATCAAAGGATCCCTTTGAATCCTCATCATGGAAAGAAAAACTAGGTATTTCTTTCTTAATGCGTCAGCGACTTTGTTTAATCTTTCGGGATGATAATGAATTGAACAATCATAGTCTTTGAGAAGTTACAACCATCTCCTCTGTCACATGTTCAATTAATTTTGTGTGAAAATATACTTCAAATTTTTATGGTCTGTGTATATATCACATTTCTCCACATAAATATATGATATCCATATCTTTAGAGAAAAAACGACAACAGACAGCTCTAGATCATGCATAGGATCATTCTTCTCATGAGTCTTTAACTATCTAGATGCATAAGCAATGACTTTTTCATTTTTCATGAGGAAACACCCAATCCCTTTCAGAGATGCATCGCTAAAAATAATGAATCCTTATCCACTTTAGGGTAGAGTTAACATGGGTTCAGTAACCAATCTCTTCTTCAGCTCTTGGAAATCTTCCTCACAATCCTTTTTCCAGATGAACTTGACCCCTTTTCGAGTTAACTTGGTTAATGGATTAGAAAGTCATGAAATGTTTTTCACAAACCTCCTATAATATCCCACTAATCCAAGGAAACTACAGATCTCAGTAATTGTTGTAGGTCTAGGACACTCCTCTACAACTTTTGTCTTTGCAGGTTCAATTGGGATTCCTTCACTGGTGACGATGTTCCCCAAGAAAGCAACTTGTTGCAACCAGAATTCACATTTTCTGAACTTCCTAAAAAGCCTCTCCTTCTATAGAGTTTGAAAAATAACCCTTAGATAATCCTCATGCTCCTCGTGACTTTTTGAATATATCAAAATATCATCAATAAAAACTACCAAAAAGTTATAAAGGTAGTCCTTAAATACTCTATTCATCAAATCCATAAAAATATCAGGTTCATTAGTCATTCTGAAGGGAATAACAACAAACTCATAATGACCATGTCTTGATTGGAAGGTAGTTTTTTGGAATATCTTCTTTCTTCACCCTTAATTGATGATAACCAAATCAAAGATCAATATTAGAGAATAATTGAGACCCACAAAGTTGGTCAAATAAGTCATCAATTCTTGGAATAGGGTATTTATTCTTCACTGTGATCTCGTTCAGTTCTCTATAATCAATGCATAGTCGCATCGATCCATCCTTATTCTTCCCAAATAGAACTAGTACTCCCAAAGGAGACACACTCGGTCGGATAAAACCCTTCTCCAAAAGATCTTGGATTTGTTTCTTTAACTCCACCAACTCCACATTTACCATCATATACTAGGTCTTTGATATCAGTTGGGATCCAAGTACAAGTTCAATGGAGAACTCTACCTGTCTTTCTGGGGGAGGTCTGGCTAACTCCTCAGGAAATACATCAATGTATTCCTAGAATATGGGAACATTTTCTTTCCTCAAACTCTCATTTCCTTCTTCTTATTCACCAATTAACTCCATAAAGAAGGATATAGGAGGTTCTTCTAGATAAAGATCAGGTTGAGATATCTCTCCTTAGAAGATAACTGTAGGTTTTCCATTCAATACTACTGAGATTTCCTTGATTCTGTATTTGATCTTAGCATTATAATTTGAGAGCCAATCCATCCCTAGTATAATTTCTAATTCCATCATGGGAATGACTACTAGATTTTTGATAATATTTTTCTCACTAAATTAAATACTAGAGTTTCTAAACACTGACAATGCTTGGATAATCCCACCAGGAGTCTTGACTGATAACTCTACTTTTAGAAAATTGGGGGTTGATTCTAAATTCTTTGCAAACTTGGAGGAAATAAAAGAATGCATAAAACTAGAATCAAACAGTGTACTTGCTAGCATTGAGAGAAAAACAAGAGTACCTACCCCCACATCATTTGGCGCTTTAAATTCAGCCTTAGTGATTGAAAAAGTACGACCTTGTTCCCTATGTCGTTGCTAAGGCTGATGATTATTCCCCTTCACTGTCATTGGATTTGGACAGTGATTGGAAAAGTTCCCAAGTTTTTCAAAATTATAGCATTGGTAATTAGGTAGGGCATGCACCATCTTCCCCTTGTTGTTAGTTTTGGGAATTTTTGGCTTCACCTCACTACGACAATTTTGCGCAATGTGGACATCTCTACCACACTTGTATCACTTCCCTCTCCTGAGTGGGTAGTTCCCTAAATGATTTTTCCCACATTTATTACACGTGGGATGTTTTAATTTATTGCATACTCTTCCTTGATCAAAGCTCCTCCCTAAGAATGGATCCACTGATATTTTCTTTTCATTGGATTTATGAGATCATTTCATCTCACCAAAATCTAGTTCGAATTTCATCGCACTTCGCACGATCTCCTCATAGCTATCATAGTCTCGGTTGGCTAGATTATTC
Source organism: Viscum album (assembly GCA_963277665.1). NCBI lineage: Eukaryota > Viridiplantae > Streptophyta > Magnoliopsida > Santalales > Viscaceae > Viscum > Viscum album. Next base: position 1,330,928,872 of record OY728145.1, read on the forward strand.
AGCAGATTAGGTTTCAATCCATCAAAGAATCTGTCAACCTTACCATTAGGATCCATGAAAAATCTTAAGGTATAATGGGAAAGTCTTGTGATGTTCATCTCATAGTTTCCCACAGATCCATTCTCCTTCTTCTTCAGCTCGATAAACTCTTTCTTCATTCTTGTTCTCAAGGAATGAGGGAAATACTTACTAAAGAAGATCCCTCTAAACGCTTCCCACTCCATAGCTTCAACCTCCACACTTGGCCTCATGTTTTTAATTATATCCCACCACTGATCATCTTCTCCCTCTAAGCGATAGAAATCCAGGGTGGCCTTCTCCTGCTCTGAATAGCGGAGCACAGAAAAGATCTTCTCTATAGAGCCGATCCATTTTTCAGTAATCAATGGGTCGGTCGATCCACTAAAGTTTGGTGGTCGTTGATGCATAAAGGATTCAACATAAATTTTTTCCCTTCATGGTGATATCAGTCTCTCAGCTTGATTCATGTTATTCTCCATAACTTGAGTCAATTCGTTCATCATTCGCATGAAAGATTCCATTCCGGCTTCCATCGGAAGGTCGTCAGTACATGGTCCTTTGCGGTCACCATTTGCACAATTCATCCTATTGCCTCCCATTTTATAAAATAATAAAACCTTAGTGAGAATATTATTTCATTTATGAATCTTTTAACTATAAAGTATTTTATATCTTAAAACTCCATGTTTTAAACAATTACATTTCTCTATAAATCCTTCATAATTATCCATAAAAAGATTGTAATTAAACAAAATTATCCCCTGAGAGTTTCATAACCAAGAGTGTATCAAGGCATATTTTTGTGTACTAGGATACCCTGGGTCAAGCCTGAAATCCCTTTTTAGATTTTTCACTCCTAGGTACATCTGTTCTAGAGTCACCTCTACCTACTCGTATCCAGATAGGGATGTATTTTCTTGATAAACCACTTACTCAATACTCACCAAAATACCAGGAATTTTTTCTATAATTAAACTTCTATATAGGTTTCTTACTAAAGTTTTCATATCCTAATTTATATAAATAAATAAGCTATCCTTTTATACCAAATAAGGCATCCCACCTTTTTATTACATAACTTTTCATTACATTTTACAAACAGAGGACCTTTAAAGTCTAGTGTCTTAAAAATCAAGAACATATAACATGAAAACATAAAAAATTATTCTAATATGCTTTTATGGATTCAACATAATTTTATTCTATGTAAAATTATTGAACATCATAACTTATAGAAATACATCAAAGGAAAGGGTGAGCTGAAGGCCCAGTAAGGGTAAACAAGTGAATCAGTTTACTTGTGATATCAATAAGAACTTTATGAAAAACATAAAGACATGAGAAATGGAAGTAGAAGAATTTGATAATGAAAATAGCTTGAACCATAAAATGAATATGTGGCTAAAACATTTAATTCATACATTCATGAACATATCACCAAGGTTCATCTCCAAGCTGTCATAAAAATTACCAAGGTTATTCACCAAGGTATTGTGACACCTGTCATCTATAGAGATAAAATACTTTACCCAATGCATTAGAGTGATATCAGGGAGCACCATTAATATTTATTTACTTTAATGTGAGATACATATATAATAATCATACATATCATAAATAACCCAAATAGAATAAAAGAAATGGGTTTCATGTCAAAATCCTGACGTTTTTAAAAGGTTCTTGAAAACAAGATCATTTTGTCATTTATAACCCATGGAAAGGGAGTGAGGGTTATATTTATGTAAATTATATAATAAAATAGATAAATTTTATATCTTTATTAATATCTCTTGAAATTAAAATAGATTTGGGTATTCACATAATAAAACAATATAATTTCATGAGAAAGATAGAGATATTTTGAGATGAAAATTCAGCAGCATAACGACTGTATAACATGGTTTTAGAAAAAATTGAAAAGAGAGGAGACAAGAGTCATCCACTCATAAATAACTCAAAATATAGTATGGGTATAGAATAAAAATAAATAAGATCATGGTATGGATATTTTAAGGAAATACCATATGAAAATGAAACTCTAAGTAAAAGAGAGGATGCAATTTATTTTACGAAAATTCGGCAACCTAACGACGTCACTTAAAAATCCTTGATGTAATATTTTGTAGGTTTTGGGAGTTTTTGTTGTTCTGGGATCATTTTTTGGTTGGTGTGTGAGCTTCATTTGGGTGAAAATTTATTCAACAAACCTTTTTACTAAAATTGACAATTGTGAGGTAGGAAGTTCCTTACCTTCATGGTCTCGTGTTTACACATACTACCAATATATGATTATATTTTTTTTTCATTTTATACCATGATTGAATATGATCAAATGTGTGTGTATCCCATGATATCCTTTGTAAAATTAATTCCATGAGTGAAATTAAAGTACATTGTTTCCAAGTTTTTTTTTGATCACATACTTTATGTATGTTGCTATATACTTATGATGATTTGTTATGTCTGCTTGTGTTCTCACCATGTATGTGTGTTACCATTGCCTTGGAGGTTGTGATTGGTACTTGATATTGGTATACCATCATGATAGATTATCTGTTAGTGGGGGAATGTGCTTGGTTATGATAATGTAAATGAGGGACCTGAGTACAGGGTTGAGGTATGAGGTAGCCACTGTGTTGTTACGGAGGTGTGCTCGAGGTAACTTTGATTTTCCAAGTTTCGTTCACTATGTGATAGCATGGTCGATGTGAGTACTACATATTCTCATCTAGAGGACCTAGGTGACAAAATCATCTAAAGGGATAAATGTTGTTACATATCATCTCCATGATGTCATGAAAATTCCATACATGGTCCGGTTTGGTCACTACCAAAATATTCTGTTATATTTCTAGCATAGAGGAAAAGCATGTATGGTCAGAGGTTTTTGGCATCTTGATCAGAATATGATAACTCATATTTGTATTGTATGTTAATAAATATTCCACATTTATTATCATTATTGGAAAACACTTATTATACTTGAGCACATCATGTAAGGATGCATTGGTGGTGTCCTACTAAGTCTTTTACTCACATCGTACGCATAAATTTTTGTGTACTTATAGATTTCATGAGGGATCCAGTAAAGGGAAAGGGTTGTGTGGTGGGTAGCTAAGCAAAGGTGGAAGGATATGTTAGAGGAAGAGAGTGGACTCCAATAGCTTGCATTTTATTTATTTGTTTATTTATCTCCTTTCATTACTCGAGACATCTTTCCACATTGGGAGATCTTCTTTATATGACATGCATGACATCATTATTATTATACATGATTACTCTGATTAATTATGGTTATTATTTAACTTTTATCTATTGTTTCTATGTAATAACATGATAATGAGGGTATAGTATCCCCACTATTGGACTTAGAACCTCACTACTAGTCAGCAACCTCTTGCATACAAGGAGGTGTGCATGAGATCATATGCCATTCCAGATCAGACCTTGAGGTTTGGGTTAGGGTGTTACAAAGTGGTATCATAGCCCAAGATTTACTAACTTTTCATTTCTTATGATTTTATTTGGGAAAACATAGATAGAAGTTAGGATAGTTGGGACTCGTGTAGGGGAACTATGTCAGTTATTTTCCTACACTGTATAGTGGACCTTCAGGTTTCTATAAAATTGGGAATTATTTTTTTCTATTGTCATTGATTAAAATCACTTTGGGTTATGTACATGATATTGATATGATATTTACGATATTTTGGGTGCATTCATGCATCATGAATAAGCACGTACACTACTACAAAATAATACCTTAACAATGACGACCTTTATTAGAACTAGCAAAAAGCACTGATAAAGGTTCCCTTTATCAACACTAAAACAAGATTTGATAAACTATAACATCTATCAGTTCTTTTATTTAGTGTAGATAAATGGTACCATTTATCGGTGCTTTAATTTTAGCACTGATAAATGAAACCTATTATCAGCGCTTTATTTTTAGCACTGATAAAGGGATCCTTTATCGGCACATTTTTAGCTCTAATAAAGTTCCCGAAGAAAATGAAATAATTAAATAAATAAAAGATAAAAATTAGTTTATTTAAAAATATATTAAAATTTTTATTTATTAAATAATTATTCATAAAAATGAATAAATTGGTTACACTATATAAAAATTATAAATACTAATAAATAGTATATATTAAATATATAAATATATTTAAAATGAACAATAAAAAAATAAAAATTAAAAGTAAGTAAATTAAGAAAAATATTAAACATTTTATTAATTAAATAATTATTGATAATATTAATAAATTATATATATTAAATATATATATATATATATGAATGTATATAAATATTATTTATATAGTATAAAATATTTATTCTTTACATTAAATAGTCATATATTTAATCAAGAATGGTTTATAATTAAAAATTAATATGAATTAAAAATACAGACTAATTGCATCAATTGAGTGATGGACATAATTAAAGGTCATCTGATTTTCCAATTTAACATATATCAAATATGTGTTACATTGATTTCACATACATATACATAATTAATTCATTTTTATATACAATTCACACACACAGATATTTACATAATTAATGAAACCTTATATAAAAACACATACACCTAATATTTATGTAATTTATTCAAATTTTTGTATTCATTTTAAAATATAATTATAACATGGTATATTTGATATATCATGTATTTAATCACTAAATATTATTTATTTATTTTTAATTTTATTACTGTTTAGTATTAATTTATTTTAAATATTTTTTTTTTATTTTTTTTTTGAAATTTAATAAATTTATATCATTTATTTTTATATAATTATTTACTATGTTTTAATATTTTAAATATTTATTCATCTTTATTTCAATATATATCCATAATTTCTAATAATTTATAATTTTTGGTACTGTAGCAGTACTGTAGCAGGTACTGCAACAGGTACTGTGGCAGGTACTGTAGCAGGTACTATGGCAGGAACTGTAGTAGGAACTGTGCAAAACTATAGTAGGTACTGTGGTGGAACTGTAGCAGGCACTGTTTGGCACTGTAGTAGCTGAGAATATGCCCACGTTTGGGCCTTCAGGCCACCAATTTAGTCCCTGAGTCCTTTAAGGCCTCTGGGACACCCAGGCCTTCGGGTCAGTTAGGCCTTTGGGCCACCTCAAGGCCTTCGGGTCACCTTAAGTGCAGATGCAAACCAGACAACCTACAAAGAACAAACTTCAGATGGAGGAGGAGCAAGGTTCTTTCACCATAGCAGAAGCTAAACGGATTGCAATAATGAGAGGGTATGGAACCTGCCATCGGGACAAGCCTGTGCATGCACGGGAAAGCCTAGCCGAACAGCCATGTAAAGGTGGAGAACTGATTTCACGATGATGGTGCTGGGGAGGAGCAGTTCCAAGTAGTTAGTCTGGGTTTCATGTAATGTTTGAAGCCTACGGGAAATTAATTCATCTAAGGCATGTGGGTCATGTAATACTTACGTCTACGGGCCTTGTAAGGGTTCCACCTCACCCCTTGAATGGTGGATTATCAAAAATCAACAAAAATTAAGGCCTTCGGGCCATTGGAGGAGGATATTTATTTATTAAATATATATATAATTATATAAATATATTTACAATTTTTTTATTTATAATTGTCATTATAAACCTTTTATCAATGATTAAGTAATAAGCACTAACAAAAGACATCTTTATCAACGATTATAAATTTAGTGCTGATAAAAGGGATATTTATCAGTGATTTTTTGGAAGCACTGATAAAAGTGTCATAGTCTTTTTAAAGAACCCTAACCAATCATGAACCATTCACGATGTCTAAAGCTTTCTGTCAAAGCCAACTATTGTTGGCCCTCCTCCTCATCAAACCCAAGCTTGAATCAAGGCTCAAATCAAGACTTGAACAACTCCAAGGCTTGAATGATTCAAGGGTCAAATGAATCCACAGTTTGAATAAATTTTAGGTTTGGAAATATCTATGCTTTCTCTCAGACAATTCAAAGCTTCAATTCAAGGTATGTTATTTTCTCCTCCTCCTCACTCGTTGATTTCTTGTTTGGCGATATATATTTTAATTTTTTATTAACATTATTTCTTTTATTCATTACAACACTATTTTTTCTCACACTATAGTTTGGAAAATGCTTCCACTTCCAAATTTATCTTGAATATGATAAATATTGGTGACAATATAGGTAATGACATAGTGACCACTAAACATGTGAAATAGGGTTCTCTTCATTCCTTCAGCCTAATGGATGTGGGAGCGAAGAGTGATTCTACTCAATTGAGGGATTCCTCCCTCCATTATACTTAGGAAGTACTTTTCCTATTGCACATGTGATAGTAATTCACTAGTTTCTAACATGGGATAAACAGACATAGGTAGTTAGAGGAATGATATTTATCATTTCTATAGAGTGATAATTAAGTTGGGACAACACATTAAGAAAAAAATTAAACACATATACTGTAAATCCCCCAAGGATTGATCGTTTTTTTATAACACTATTTCATAATCTTATAATTTCATTCTTTTTATTATTTTGTTTACATCAATTTTTAAAATCACCGATATTTTTCATTTTTAAAAATATATATATATAATACCATAAATATAGTAATCTGGTATGAATAGTGAGTGATCCAAAATAAAATCTTTAAGGGAATGGCCATGTCTATCAATTGTGTTGTTCTAATGAGGAATATAAATGTTATTTTTTACCACCCCATAATAGGTGTTTCATATAAGAAAATTTTAGTTTAAAATTAACACTTTTTGTTTAATTTATTTCATTATATTATTACTAAAATAAGAATTTTTTCTTATACATGTGTGTTCTTTTGTTCAAGAAGGGGTGGTTTGTTTGAAACTATCATGAGTTGGTGTTAGGGTCAAAAGAAAAATGAATATTTATATTTTTAAATGAATGTAATAATTTTTACTTACTCATGTAATTGTACAAACCAATGTCTGAAATGTCTATAATATTTTTTTCCTGTATTTGTGTTATAAATTTTATTTTATTTAAATTATGACATGGTAATTGATTTTATTTATTTATGGTGGTGTTTCTGGTGTTGTTTTGTTTTGTTACAGCACACTACATTGGTGTTGCAGTGTGATGTTACAGCACACTACATTATTCCCCTTTATTAATGCTTTTAGAAGTGCTGATAAAGTGGACCTTTATCTATGATTTTACAAGTGATGATAAATGGGTCCTTTATTTGTGATTATAAAATAATTGGTAAAATTTTTCCTTTATCACCACTTCTAAAAGTTTTGAAAAAGTTACCCTTTAAAAGTACTTTTTTTATCATTGATAAAGGACCTCTTTATCAGCACTTTTTTAACACTGATAAAATCCTCAGGCTTTTAATCTCACTCCACTAGTCAACACTTCTCGAGCATTGATTAATACCATTTTTAGCACTGATAAAGGTCTATTTTGTTTTAGTTGTAGGTTCACATGTCAAATATATATACTTATTCTTATTTTTCATAGTAATTATTTAATAAAAATGTGTTGAATTATGCTATCTATTCGAGATAGGTTCTTTCACTGGGTGATATATCAGTGCCTTTCTAGGTTATTTAATATATCTTTACTAGAATTCACTATTATAAATAAGCATTCTATTGTTTTATTATATATATGTCGACTGTAACTAACATTTAGGGAAGGGTACAAGGGTTGGTGCTAGGAAGGTTAAATCTTGGGTTGAGAGTAGACACCTAGAAAATCATTATGTGATCCCATGGACTGGAAAGTCCTAGAAAATCATTGTGTGATCCCATGGACTGGAAAGGACTTGATGTATTCATAATATTCCTTTTGTTGTAGAAGATAAAAACTCATAGATATTTTGTGGGACCACCGACTAGGTAGGGTGATTGAGAGCTTGTTCTTGAACCTTCCTGGTGGTGCGGGAAGTGGTTCCTTACCGACCACCACCAAAATCCATGGTAGAGTACGCCGAGGATTTCCATCTCTATCATCCCTCATCCTTTTAGGGCACCGACGGGCAACATGATGCTAAGGATTGGGTGGAAACCATAGATATAATCTTAAACCTCATTGATGCACCATTGGATATAAAGGTAAAGATAACAACATTCATACTATATGGACCCACTATGAATTTTTGGGGAGTTATGGGTCAGGAAGGATGATGTGAGGATGTCACATAGGAGGCCTTATTTTAATATAATTATTTCTTATCACGTTAAATAATGATCATGAATAGGAGTTCATGGAGATGCAGTAAGTCTCTATGATGGTATCAACATACTATGCATGCTTTACTAAGATCCATCATTTTTCACCACTTCTAGATGGTAATGAGGATCAGAAGGATAGAAAGTTCAAAATAAAACATTGAACCAACCTTGGATAGTAGTTCTGAAGCTTTTATTTAGATTCATACCTAGAGGTTTTGAGGAAGGCACTAACCATTGAGAGGATTTTGGATGATAGACAATAATTTGGTCTTTTCCTCCCATTCACTACTAAGGAAAGTGTACCTACTATTGATATTATGAGTGCCTCTTTTAATGGAAAGATGTTGAAAGTATCAGATGTACAATAGAGTAGTGGAATACTTATATAGTATATTTTAGTATATTATGTTCCATATATAGGTTACTCATTGTTTTTTTAACTATGGGAAATTCATACACTACAATCGGGCATTCCCAGTATCCTAGAGTCACTTCCAACAGTGTGGTAGGATAGGATATCTCTAGAAGTTTTGTGTCAGAGATTCGGATAAGTGATGGAGATAGAATTGAACAGAGAACTAGAGTTCAAACTAAGGTTCTCAAAATTACACCCATCCTAGAAACTCACCTCAGGGATAGGGTAATAAGCCTAATGCTGGTCACATTTATGTTGTGGATCAGACTATAAAAGATAGAGATAGGGTCCATCTATAGTTATAGGTATGGTCATGATCACATCCACTATGTATAAAATTTTATTTGATATTGATGTATCTAATTCCTTTATTTATTCACAAGTAGTTGTATTACTTGACCTACTGGATATGTTAACTTCCAAACTAGTCTCTCTTGACACACTGTTGGGAACAAAAGTGGATTGTCTCTGGTAATTCTTGTAGTTTCCTAGAGTTGTTTTTGGTTATAGACATCTATGGTTGTTTATGATATTGGAGATGATGAACTTAAATTTGATTCTCAGAATGGACTAGATAACTAGCTTCCAATATCACATAGACTATTATCGGTGTCATGTGTTTTTCACTTCACTAAAGGGAGATCTATTCATGCTGACCGGAGAGTGGGAACTATGAGCAGGAAAAGTTAGACCAGAACTAAGTTATCCTAGGATGATCATAGAACATATGTTATGGATTTATATCTCTATAGAATCAGATATAGTCCTACCATATTATTCTCACATCATAGATCCCTATCAGGATATCTTTCTAGATAACTTTCCAGGACTTCCTCCATATAGAGGGTTTGATTTTGAGATTGAGATTATAAGGGGTGAACAAACCATTTTTATAGCCCCATATCAAATGGTATCGACTAAGATTAAGTATATCAAGGTGTAGTTAGATGAATTGGACTGGAAAGGATTTATTGGACTAAGTACTTCATCAATGGGGTTCATCTGTGTTATTCTCCAAGAAGGCGGATAGTAGTCTTCGACTCTACATAAATTATTGAAATTTGAACCCAGTGATGGAGAAGAACCAATATTACTTTCCTAGGATTGATGATATTTTTAATTACCTATGGGGATCCTGGTGGTTCTTCAAGATTGATCTTTTATTGAGATATCATTAGTTGTGAGTTAAAAAGGATAAAAATCCAAAGATGGAATTTTATGGGAGGTATAGATTATATGATTAATTAGTGATGTTTTTCGGTTAACAAGCATTCCAAAAATTTTGATGGCCCAAATGAACAATATATTCCACCCATACTTGGACTCATTCATTATAGTGTATGTTGACGACATCCTCATCCACTCATTAACACCAGAGTAGTATGTTAGGAACCTGTAGATAATCCTATGTACACTTCAGTCAAATTAGATTTATGCCAAGTTTTCAAAGTGTGACTTATGGATTTGATAACTAAATTCCCAAGGACATTTGGTGTCTGATATAGGTATATATACTAACCTTGAGAAAGTTGATGCATTCATGTCTAGGACATATCTCTAGAATGTGTTTGAAATCAAGAGACTTCTAGGTATAAATGGATATTACCAATGGTTTATTCAGGACTTCTCCCAAATTTACTCACACATGAATGCACTGAAAATGAAGGGAGTGATTATATAGAGGTTAGACCAGTTTCAATAGTATTTCCTTGAGTTAAAGATAATGTTTATCATATCTCCAGTACTGACACTCCCTGGGCCTAGGACTAGTTATGCAGTGTACTGTGATGCATCAGACATTGGCCTATGAGTTGTGATTATATAAATAGAATAGGTAGTGGTCTATATGTCTCATAAAATATGACTCCATGCGTTAAAATGACCTGCAAATGACTTGGATTTGGAATCTATGGTCCATGATCTAAAGTGTATGTTGCATTTTCACTTTGGAGAGAGATTTTTTGTCTATACAGGCCACAATATCCTTCGTTATATCTTCACATAGAGTGACCTAAACCTGAGACAAAGTCACTAGGTTGAGTATATATAGAAATATACTTTGAGATGATATATGAACCTGATAATGGAAACATCCTTACGGGTTCAATTGGATGTAATATCCAATCTGAGTAAGAGCTTGGTGACCAACCATCTAAGGAAAAGTGGCCCTTGATGGGCTCATTGGATGGTTAGAGGATGAATTCTTTATAATAATGGGTTTATATGAAATTTTTACCATGTTATTCACATATTCTATTATGGTCTGGGTAAAGGATTTACAATATTCAAACTTAGAGTGTGATGTGATGAGGAAACAACTAGATGGAGGAGATCTGATACCTGGGTGGTACTTAATCGATGATGATGTAATCATGGTACATGGGAGAGTAATAGTAGTTTCTTCCATCAAAGAGGAGATGATGATGGATTACCATAGCTCTAGATTTTCAGTTCATCCAGGAGAAAATAATATGTACCATGAATTCAAGAGATAGTTCTGCTAGCTAGGAATGAAGAGAGATATTTCAGGGTTCATTTATTGATTCCTTGCCTATCAAAGGGTAAAGGATAAGCATCAACGACCTGGTGGGTTTCTTCATCCACTTCTAGTACCCATTTGGAAGATGGGGGACATCATGATTGGATTTTTATCAAGTTTAACTAGGACCCAAAGTAGTTGTGATGTGTTTTTGGTGTTTCTTGATTGGTAGATGAAAGTTTCCCACTTTTAATCAATCAGAGAGATACACTCTATAGAGGAGTTTAGAAGGCACTGTATTCATGAAATTGTACACTTTCACAGAGTTACCTTGATCATTGTATAATATAGATATGAACGTTTTACATCACAATCTTGGATGGTCTTGTAGAAATCATTCAGGTCTCTATTGAAGATGAACACAACATACCATATATAGATAGATAAAAATTCTGAGTGGACTATATACATATTAAAGGATATGAGTCCATATTTCATGATATAATTTAGTGGAACATGGGACGAACAACTAGTATTGGTTAATTTTGAATACAACAATAGTTACTAGGATTTGATTCAGATGAAACCTTATGGAGATCTTTATGTGAGGTCATTTCATTCACCTTTCTATTGGTGTGAGGTGGGTGAGGTAGCAATTGTTGGACCTAGCATGGTTTAAGAGACCTCTGAGAGAGTGTAGATTAATAAATATAGGTTTACCACTGCTCAAAAAAACATAGACCTTGTATCGATCGAAAGATGAGACCTTTGGAGGTTTTTGTGGGTGATTGGGTTTTATTTAGAGTGGCTCCTTGTTTAGGGAACAGACATCTGAGGAAGAAAGGAAAGTTAGCACCATGTTTTTGGGACCATTTGTAATCATTGGATGTATAGTTTCAGTGGCATACCATTTGGATATTCTTTCTCACTACTAAAGTATAAATGATGTGTTTCATGTGTCACAACTATAGAGGTATATACCATACACTACACATGTTATTGATTGTAAGGATGTTGATCTATAGCATGAAGCAATATATAAGGAGCATTCAGTATGGATTATAGACTAAAATGAGAAAGTGATTAGTGGGAATAGGGTACTACTTTTCCAAATTCAGTGGAAACATGGGAAGATCCCAAAGGAGACTTGGGAGTGAGATCTAGATGTTTAATCTCATTGGATTGATTTGTTCGAAAAGGAAACCTAGAGACACACCTTGAGGATGAGAAGTTTATAGAGGGGGATAATTATAAAGAAATGTTTTCCCTCTTGTCATATGACATAAATATATATTTTATGACATAAAAGTATCACCCAATCCCTCAACATATTTACACCATAATACATCCTTTTATGATATAAAAGGTTAAAATTGACTGGTTTTATATTTTAGTCCTTTTCCCGCATCTGTTACGATAAATAGAATAGTCGATGCAAAGATATAGTCTTCAGAAGGATTTTCTTTGAGGATTTACAATGAATATTAAAATATTAAATTCAGAATACATATTATGGAATTAAATAGAGGTATTATGAGGTTCTCTCACGCGGTTTGAGCCTCAGATGATTCCCTATAAATATCTCCTCACCTTCTCTTTGTTTGGTAGAGTTATGGATACTCGAAAGTACCACAGAGAATACTTTCCTCACTATACATAGTAGTTCCAACTATATAAATTATGGAAGTCACACCATGCACTATGGGGTTGCCCTGAGCTGCTTTTATGTCATGGGCACTTCCTTTATGTTATAGTGAAAGTGGAGTACATCCTGGGATGATATTATTCTATAAGTTAATCATTTACACTATAATAAGTTAAAATTATCTCTTACACCATAATTTCATCATTTACACTATAAGAATCATCATCCCAATATTAAATTGTTAAGCATCTCTATATGTTGTAAGCAGATCACTCCTCCAGTCGCTAGGTGATTTTCTAATTGAACTCGAGTAAGTTGGATCTACTCCTTTGGTCTTGTTTCTCCTCACCTTTATATATAAGCCTTGATATTATATTATGAAGGTTATAGTAGTTATTGGTTTGTGATCATTTTTTGGTTGGCATGCAAGAATGGTTCGGGTGATGATGACTTCGACAAACCTTACCACTAACATTGACAACCATGAGGTAGGAAGTTCCTTACCTTCTTTGGATCACATTTACAATTGTATAAATGATATGATTATATTTTTTGGCATTTTATATTGTGATTGACAATGATTGAAAGTGTGTTTTTGTAGACCATGTGATACTTTTTTATATTTATTCCGTGAGTGATATTAGAGTAGCTTGTTTCCATGTTTGATTGTGATCACATGTATTTTTTTAATGGTTGGGGTGGAAGCTTCATTTATTATTAAAGAAAAGCAAACACCTCTTTAACTGGGTAGAGGGAGACCCAATACATAGCCTAAAGGCCCAGTGGGAATTTATCTCATTACATGGCCCGTAGGCCCAGTTTTTGGGCCAAAGGCCCAATCTGTGAATAGTACTGCTACAGTACCCACGCTGCTACAGTCCTGCACAGTAATCACCCCTGTTACAGTAATGTGATCACATGTTTTTATGTAAACTTTTATATAATCATGATGATATGCAATGTATGCTTGTTTTCTAACCTTGTTTGTTTGTTACCATTTCTTTGGAGGATGTGATTAGTACTTGAGGCAGGTATACCATCGATACAGATTATCCCTTAGTCGAGAAGTGCGCTTGATTGTGATAATGGGGATGAGGGACCTGATCATAGAGTTGAGGTATGAGGTATCCATGGTGTTGTTTTGAGGGTGTGCTCAACGTAGCCTTGATTTTCCCAGTTCCATACATGGTCTAGTTTGATCACTAGAAACATTTTCTATTATCTTTCTAGAATTGAGTTGAATCAGTTATAGTAGGGGCTTTTTAGAGGCTTGGTTAGTACACCGACTGAAAATTAATTTTTTATTAGCATAAACTCCCCTTTTAAGGGAAAAGGGGAAGCCCGAAATGATATCAAAGACATAAATACCAATGATGCCTCCATGATCCCAGAGTTCAAGGAAATCAACTCTTTCAAGGCTATAAAGAAAAGACCCGACCCATCATTAAAAACATTAATACCAGCTTTCACCTTCTCATCACTACTCGACTAGTTGTCCCGTATAGGAAGCATGGTCCAGGTACCGATGGAAATGTCATGCCCTCTCAAAATTTCAAATCTGAATAGCAATGACTAGGTGAAAACTCACACTCTTAACCACATATATAGAAGCCCCTTGTAGGAGAAATGGTTTCATAGTCCCTCAAACCACACACTGTATGGATTCAAAGAAATAACCACCACAAAATCCAATCCAAAAAGACTAAAAAATAGTAATGTCACACAAAAAAACCTTCATATACATAAAAACCCCTTCCTGAAGAATTCATGAGTCTATTTCGCCTCCAATAAAGACCATCTCGAATGAATCCCGCTATGCTCTACTTGACTACCACTACCACCGCAGCCACAGAAGCCCGAAAGATGATCCAAGGGACCTGAATCTGATCCATTGTCACCAAGGAATAGATGACCCAACACCACAACAAGGGAACATATCCAATGAGGGGGTCCAGGACACTCTAAACTTGAAACACCACTCTTGGAATAGATTTTCTCAGATCAGAACTACGGATTCACCCTCACCAGGTTCCGAAACAATCCAGATACAGGAAGTGGGAAAGAGGACCAGTGAGGAGGGGTAGAGATGTACCGGTGACGTTGACCCAAAACCACCAACAGACCTCCTATTTCACCACCATATGAATAAATCACAAGCATCACCGAACCAAAAAACCTGAAAACCCCCCAATGAATCACTGAAACCCAAAACCTCCCCCTCCGATCCACTCTAGATCTATCGCTGAGCCAAACTGAAAGCTATTCCAGAGATTTCATCTGGTCGTACCGTTTCGAGATGAGAAGATTGATCCACTCTGGGCCACATCGTCACTAAAAGGGTTGAGTCACGCTAATCCAACCCAACAATCCAGATCCACGCCAAGCCACGTCATCACCGAAAGTTTCAAGCCAGACCAATCCAAGATGAGAATCCAAAGCTCTGCTGAGCCACGTCATCGCTGAGATCGAGAGCTAGAGACAATTTCCAGACATTCCACAGCCACACCGCACCATGTCTTCACCATTCCACGCTGACCCTGAGCCAATCCATAGGAATCCGATGTTGAGATCGAGCCACACTGAATGAGGAAGGCAAATGAATATAATGGGAGACGATTCAGAAAAGAAATGATTTCGAAAGAAAACACTAGCCACTATGAGTGGGAGGGAAGATGCTACTTAGAGGCCCTTAAAAAAATAATACTTGATATCTTAGGTGTATAAAAACCTTAGTTAGTACACAACTTCTTGGTTTTGTATAGAATGTTTGTACCTATGAAACATTTATTATAATTATTTTATTACACTTTTTATACTTGAGAACATTAGGTAAGGACGCATTGGTGGTGTCCTACTGAGTCTTATACTCACACCCTACGTGCACTAGTATATTTCATAGGAGATCCGGTGAAGGGAAATGATGCTATGGTGGGAAACTGTGAAAAAGAGGATGGATCTATTAGCGGGCAAGAGTGAACTCTAGTTTCCTGCATTTTATTTTTTGGGTTATTTATATTTTTTCATTACTCTAGAAATATTTCCATATTGGTATCTCTACTTTATATGACATTTATGCCATTATTATTATTCTAAATGATTAATATGATGATTTATGGTTATTATTTGTTTTTTATATGTTAATCCTGTGAAATGAAAAGATATGGAGCATGTAGTCTCCCCACTATAAAACTTAGACCTTCATTTATAGTTGGAAACCTCTTTAATATGGGGAGGTACAAATGAGATCGTATGGAATTATGGCTTAGAGCTAGAGGTTTGAGTCGGGGTGTTACATATTCCTTCCAAAGTGTAAACTTTCCAAGTCCTTTATCATTCAACTAGGTAGGTTATGTAGATGTAGGGTTCCCCTAAATTATTTTATGTGATGTAGGAGAATAATGATTTCACCCAAAAAGTTAGGAACCTTGTTTTTTGTATTTTCATTGGGTTTCACTTATCTTAGAAACCATTAGGAAGGATAACATTAGAATGGTGTTGAGTTTATCCATATGATGGATTAGAAAAATAGTTGTTAAATTAACCCAAACAATAGTCATATATGACATGATTAACATGAAGACCTACCAAAATAATTAAGTGGTGGGAGGAAAACTAAAGAGGACTCATTGATTTGTGAAATGTTGATCTTGGACCATTAATGGATATAATAAAATATCAAAGGGGTCATTATTTCAGTGGGGGGTATTTTTTAATAATAGTCATTATTAAATGACAGTAAAACATATATCCAATTAATAAATGTTTTTAGGTAGATAAATAGAATCATCATATAACTCTACTTTGAGATAAATTCTTTAAATGGAAAGGCCTAATGTAATCATCTTCTTAAACTAGTATAGAAATTTTAGAATCATTACTAAGAAATAACAAAATTCTATGTGTTAGAACAACTCCTTCATCAAAAACCACTGTTGAAGTTTTTTAACACTAGAAACTATATGATTATAAGAAACATAAGTTGATTCACTCAGGTTTTAAAATTTAGTAGATGTATGATAACTTAAGGAAATTTATTCTTCACTCATATACTCAATAATATTGAGTATGATGAATGACTTAGTGAGACTTATGGTTTTTCTTTAGGCTTACTATATTTATGAAATTCATTTTCAATCATCATTGGAGATGTTATGATAATTTGAATGAGTTTAAGAAATGTTTACCCTTTTCCTCAAAGTGATGATGATAGATGAACTAGGTGTGTGATTTCTAGGTTTTTGTGTTATATAATCGGTATAAGTGGGTAAAATATTAAAACATAAGAAGAAAAATTATTTGAAAAGTAAAAAAAATGTTTCTTCAAGTATCCATGCTAGGTTATTGAGATATAAAGGTACAATTTTGGAGGAAGAGACAATGTTTCATATGTGATAGGATTGTATGAAAAGCTATATTGGGTTTGAGAAACTCTATAGAAATTTAATATTATCTATCAGTGTTATAGAAATCAATTATTTTATTTTGGAGGATATATAAAACTGAATATATGTTTTACAAATTTTGTAAGTATACAGAAGTTATAAGTAAAGATAGGAATTGAAGAAGCTTGAAGTTTTTATTCAAATGATGAAGCAAAGTATTTTTGATTCATAAAGTTGTGTATCAAGGAAAATATCAATATCATATGGAACTAAATAAATGAGGTGTAAGGTTGTATTGTTTATATTATATGATAAGACAAGTTGTTTATTAAAAATTATTTTTCATTAAAAATATGAGATAATGGTTTTGATACACATGGTTTATGATTCATAATATTTTATAATATACTTAAAAGAATATATGGATGAAAATTGTTTACCTATGGAGAAATTTTTTATCAAGATGTTTGTTAAAATATAGGGTATATGATCCCACCACCCTTCAATGACATATTTTAAAGAATAAAATATTATGTTAAGTGTATTGATCTAAACACTTGGAATATCATATAATATGTGGGTTTAAATATTTTATTTGTTAAAATATTCATACGAGGAGGAAATAAGTTATGTTCCCTAAACACAAATAGCTTTTTGTATATTATCATGATACTCTGAAGAGAGTATTGTGTTTAAGAGGCTATTGGGGATATTTTTATACATTGATAAGTTTAAATTATAAAAAATAAAATATTATTCTATTCAAAACAAAGTGAATGTCACTTAATATCCTAAATTTTTTAGGGTATTTTAGTAAAATATTAATGTAAAAAAGCTACATTAGTTGCCAAAATATTTCAAAAAACATATCTAATAGGTTACAAGGATGATGATGATGATAAACTTAGAAAAATTTATAAGTAGACTAATTAATTTATTAACATAAAAACATTTGATGATATGAAGTAAAGGAGTTTGAATAATTATTCAATGAGTTAAACATTAGGAATATATTTTCTAAGTCTCGTTATTATTCTAACTAGATAACTTCACAGATGTTACTCACTAAAGTAGTTTAGTGGGATGGTTTTATCTTATTGTAACATTGAGATGTGAGTGTAATTACATATATATACAATGAGTATAAAAAATCCTAGAAGTTTATCAAATATAAAGAAGATCTAGCAGTCTGTCATATGTGATATGATAAGAAAAACTCTTATTTTTGGTTTTGTTAAATTATTAATAAGTTTTAAGAGTATTATATATATCATGGTATAAATAATAAAATCTTGACTTTATTATTCTTTCATGTTGGTTGTAAATACTCATGAAGTGAAATGATAATTGACCTCTCAAAGTATGACTTTGAGTTATCCATAACCAATGGACATTATGGAGTGTCATTGGTTATGATGAAATGTTAAGGTTATCTTGAGTGTGGTTGTTATACCAGGATATGGAATATTCCCATGAGATATAAACACGTTTTTTTCACTTTATGACTAACTAAGTATACCTAATTGACTTCCATTCACAATTTTATTAGTATACTAGGGGTGTATGGTTCATATTTAGATTTCTCTATACCTGATGTTGGTGAGATACCTAACATGAGAACATTTATACTTTTATACCTTTCTTTGCAATCCTTGAGGCTGAGCTAATTAGAAGTGGTTGAGAATTTTATTGATCATGTCATCGGTTGGAGCTCAACTAAGACGATATTTATCCTCTTATATAATGCATATTAAATATAGGTCCTCAATTGAGATAGACTAAGGAAGTGTTCAATCATACCTAGAAAATACATATGAAGTCATTATCTATTAGGAGAGGGAAATTTGAAGTTCTCATCCCTAAAGTTGAATGAAATGTGATTTATTCATTGACCTGGTTAGTATAAACTCAAATAATCAAGAAAATATGATAAGTTTTGTGGAATTAAAATACACTATGTCATGTTCTTACTCAATGTCTTGGAAAAAGGTATTATATAAATATGGATTATTTCATAAGATATATGTAACATCCTGCCCCAGCACATTGGCTTGAGAAGATGTGGAGTGATACTAACCTTTGGTTACATCCCCAAGATATCAATGTTTGGAAATAAATTCCAAGGGATTTGAAAAATATTGGTGGATTATTTTCCCTGAATAACCAACACAATAAAATGAGAAAAGAAATAGACAACCAAATTAACCATATGAGGCATGAGTAATAAAAATAAAACCCAAATAAAAACCAATGAAAATAAAATAAAATTAGTAGTGATATAGAAATAAAAGACTATACAATAAATAAAAATACATCCTAACATGGTAACACCATAGAGTCCTCACCCCAATGACACCAAGAGAGATCTCTAAGATCCGAACACCAACTAAATAGAAAAGCATCAAAATGCACCACTAAAGAAATGGGACACATATCCTTTACCTATATCTCGATATATGATATCTATAAATGCACCAAATTTCCCAAGATGTGGTTGAGTATAAATTCAGTATGAATTCCCCATAGAATTATCAACACATTGTACTGGGATAGTATCAAGTTAGTATATTTTATATGAAATAAAAGAGAATTAGTTAAACAATTTGTATAAAATCATAAACAAGTTCCACTTATTAAAAACATTAAACAATTATTTTCTTCCATTCTTGACCACTTGGAATAATCACACCATTTACATACCCACACACACACACATTATAAATTATGGACCTCCATATACTTGTGAGGGGTGAGTCATCTTACCACTAATTACTCGCTTAGTGACCCCCTTTGACAATGGTACTTCATGACCATATTGTATCCCACATTGATGGTGTCATTTTATGACCATAATACTTCCCAAATTCACATGATCACACATCACCATGTATGAAAAAATCTCACACAAAGTTATTTAAAAAATATTTCTTTTGGAAACCATTTAATTTTAAGAATTTTTTCAAAAACTTTGTGAGAATCATTTAAAAGCAAAGATTTAGGTAATAAGAACAATAGATTTTTACAACATAATCAACAAGAATTGAATTTAAACACTAATAATTCATGTTATAAAATGATTATAATGACAGAGAGACAACAAAACTCTTAATGCATGATGAAAATGAATAAAGAAAGTATGAAATTCTTTGTCTGGGATCACAACACCTTCCCTTTAATAAATAAAAAAAGATCTCATCAAGATTATGATCATAGAACATAGATCTATCTATAAAAGATTAGATATATAGATTAGAGAGATTGGAGAAGAGTAAATATATAGAGATAAATAAATAAAAATTACTTTCCATTTATTTTTGATATCCAATGCACTTTGATATATCAAAATCTTTTTTCGTAATGAAAGGAATGAACTTAGTGTATGGATTTTTTTTAACAATTTTCAAACCATAAACCTCTTAAAACACTTCCAAAACACTCAATAAACTTCTATAAACTCTAGAAACTTGACCCTGTAATTATATAACTTGAAGAAAACACAATTTAAGGGGAAAATACCTGAAACCAAGGGGTGTTACATTATCCACACACTACTACAAAACTAGCATTTAATAGCACTAGAAATAGCCTTTATCAGTGCTAGAAAAGCACTGAAAATGTGAGAAATGTCAAAAGCCCAGGCACTATAGTAGTTACTGTAGCAGGTACTGTTCATTACTATAGCAGCTGGAACTATTCACTTTGGGCCACCGGTTTGGGCTTGGAGTCCTTAAGGCTTTCGGGCCACCAAGGGCTTCGGGTCAGTAGGTCTTTCGGGGCACCTTTAAGGCCTTAGGGATACCTCAAGGTCTTAGGGCCACATGTAGTTTCCCCAGACACACTACAAAAAAAGGAGCAGCCCTAGAAAAGGATTCAGAGCAGTTTCACTCACCAGAGTAGATCCAAATGGATTTTTCAGAATGAAAGGGTATGGCTCAACCATCGGGACCAGCCTATGCTTACATGGGAAGCCTAGTCAGACCGCCATGCAAAGGTGGAGAGATACTGTCATGATGCAGATGCTGGGGAGGGGCAGTTCCTTGTAGATAGTCTGGTTGAATTCCCTAAGACCATCGGGTCATGTATTCTCCTAAGCCTATGGTCCATGTAATCTCTGAGCCTATGGGCCATGTAAGGGTTTCCCCTCATCCCTTGAAAGGGGGGTTATCAAAAATCAATAAAAATAAAGGCCTTCAGGCCATTCAGGCTAGAAGTTATAATAAATGTGAATTTTATAAGTGCTTTTAAAAGTGCTGATAAAGGGTCATACTACTGTATGATGTTACAGCACACTATAGCACCAAAACACATTAGATATCAACAAAAAAAAGTCTCAATATAGAATTTAAATGAAATGAAGTTTAAAATAAAAATACCAGAAAAAGAAACTATATTATAGACATTTCAAACATTGGTTTAAACAACTATATAAATAAAATATATTATATACATTCAAAATGATTTTAACTATCAATGTTACCATGATTTCCATTCAATTTTTTTGTCGAAATGCCAAAATTTCATTAGTAATTTTGAACAAACCACCTCAAATCGAAAAAAATAATCCACTAGTATAAGAAAAAAATTATTATGAGTAATACTATATTGAAATAAATTAAACATAAAAATGAAATAATATACTAATTCTATATACAATGATTTTACTGTTCAAATATTAAGACTACCTTTGTGATTGATTAGTAGAGGTAACATGAATGAAAGTGATAAATGTCAACACTAATGAGTGAAAGGTTTTGTGAGAGAAGAAGTATGTGGAAGTTTTGGTGCATAAAGGGATAAAAGATGGACATAACACCAAAAATTGAAAAAAATAATCCAATTGTATAAGAAAAAAATTATTACATGAGTAATACTAAAAATAAATAAATTAAACATACATATAAAACAATATATTAATTATATGTAAAATTACTTTACTATGAAAACATCAATATTGACTCTATAATTGAGTAGAGGAAGCATCATTTCTCTTCCCAAAAAGTTAGTGGAGGTAACATGAAATAAAGTGATAAATACACCACTACATGGGTGAAAAGGTTTTAAGGGTGAAGGATCATGAAGGTTGGACAGAACACCCAAAGTCGAACAAAATAATCCACCTATATAAAAAAACAATTATTATGTGAGTAATACTAAAAATAAATAACTTAAACATACATATGAAACAATAATTTAATTCTATAGACAACGATTTTTACTATGAAAACATCAATATTACATCTTTAATTAAGCAGAGGCACTTTCTTTATCTTCCTGAAAAGGTATTAGAGGTAACTAGAAAGAAAGTTATAAATGAACCACTACAAGGGTGAAAATTTTTTAAGGGAGAAGGGGCATGAAATTTGGACACAACCCCCTACTCGAACAAAAGAATCAACCTATATAAGAAAAAAATTATTATTTGAGTGATACTAAAAGGAAATAAATTGAACATAAATATGAAACAATATATTAATAATATGGACAATGATTTTACTATGAAAACATCCAGATTACCTCTATGAATGAGTAGAGACAACGTCGTTTCTATTCTTACAAAGTCATGACACATAGACATAAATCTTCTAAAATAAAAAAACTCTACAATTAATAATGAAAATTAAATCAATGTTCCATTATATAATTTTTTGGTAAAATAGGAAAAGTATATCGTAACATTACCTTTGAATCTATCTAAAGGGTTTCCTTCATTATAGTTTGTTCTTCTGATGGATTGGTAACATCATCATGTGAAGAAGACATTGTCTGCATGAGTATTCAAACATTTAATTTAGATTATGTTAATTAAGTATAGAACATATAATATTATGAAGAAAACATAATATATTAAAAAACAATTTTACCTTCTCATTGAACTCTCTTTATTTTTTAAAGGTTTCAAGGATTTGGTTCCTCTTTCGAGAATCCAATCCCCTCTTTTTAGTCCCCTCTAATGTACAAGACATTGTCCAATTGGGACTGTCATGAATTGATTGTGATGTCCCAATCAAAGGGTCATCCTCGATTTAATTTTCATCTGACACAACATTATTTTAGTCACCGGTAGTGAAATCGACCAATTCATATTTGTTGGATCAGAGAAATAAAATACTTTCACTTATTGTGATTCCATTATGAATGGAATGTCCTTTTCCCCTTCTACACTAAAATTCACCTTCCCAAAACCCATTTCATAGACTTTCACTCTATTGATATTGTCAACCCATTTTCAATGGAAAAGCGACACTTGAAATGTTGTATAATCCAACTCATATATCTTTTCAATAATGAAAAAATACAACATATTTTCATAAATTGGATTTCTATCCCTCAAACCATATATGTTCATCGCTTCATCCACAAGCATAACACCACCGTTTTGCATCATACTGAAGTCATCATGTTCTTTTGTATAGAATGTATAACCATTGATTAAAAACCTAGTGAAAGATATATAATTTTCTTTCAGTCCTATGCTTATCCATTAAAGTTTTTCAACAATTGAATTTTTTATTTTCATATAACTCCTAATAAATTTGATTTCTGAACTATCATATAAACTATTGATTATGTGTATCTTATATCCATGTTTCATCCCTTGATGGATTTAAATATCTATGAA
The DNA here is from genome assembly GCA_963277665.1 of Viscum album. NCBI lineage: Eukaryota > Viridiplantae > Streptophyta > Magnoliopsida > Santalales > Viscaceae > Viscum > Viscum album. The sequence continues at coordinate 1,330,952,651 of OY728145.1, forward strand.
TTTATTTATGTGATTTAATGTATGGATCAATATATTCACTATTATGTAATATGTAAATATGATCTTGATCCCACTCTATCAAGGTAATTCTAACAACATCTCTTTTGGAAATCTCTTCGCCCATAAGGCATTCGTTGCGACGAGACTTTGGAAGACTGATGCTTTTAACATCTTATAGGTAATCAGTGCAGAATTAAATAGCTATATATACATGCATACATGTCATTATAGTATAAAAACTCACTCACTTATAGTATATAAGAAATATTAAATAGATGAAAACTTTATTTTCAAACAAAACCTGAACTAAAGGCACCATAATGATTCAAAAATTGAAGGCTTGATGTGATAAAACCTCATGTACTTAACTGGGGATAACCCCTTTGAATCTTCTCCATAAGAAAACTAAGGACCATAGTGAATTATAAGAGGAACTAGTCCTATGATACATATAACCAATATAGGAACAAACATCAATCCGCTAACTTGGTTCCTAAAAAATAGCATCTCAAGTTTCATGTCCACTAAGGTGTCCATGAAAGGTGTCAGCATATATATAATCATTAGGGAACAACCAATTTTCCCCAAATCAGTAGTCAATAAAAAATAATATACATGAAAATTTCTGCACATTTATATACATATATGAAAATTTTATTTAGTATGAAGATAAAAATATAGAAGTAAAATAATAATGAATAAATTCAAGGTTTAGTATCATATATAAAAAACTGATCATAAATTGGTAGTCAATATAAAAAACGGACCATGAATCGTTCCCTAAACAATGAATCACAAAAAAATCATAAAAAATGGATCATAAACAATGAATCATAAAAAATCGTAGAAGAAGAAATCAAAAATGAAACAAAAAATGTACAAAGAAAACCGGAAGGCCTACCTCACTAGGTTGATGAAAATCCAAGACCCTCTTCGGATTTCAGATGAGGTGTTCGGAGGTAGTCGAGTGGTGTGATTTGACCTTCGATTCACTGAGGAGGAGCACTAGAAATGGGTGGCTTTCGTAGAAATATTCTATATTATGATGGGTTTGCAAATGGATAGGGTTTTTTAAATAGACCGGGACACTTTTATCAGCACTTACCAATAAGCACTGATAAAGCACCCTCTTATCAGTGCGTATTACATAAGTGATGATAAGAGGGATTTTTATCAATGCTAAACTTATAGAGTTGATAAATGTTCATTTTATCAGTTCTTTTTTATCACTGATGAATTCTCGTCTTTATCAACGCAAAAAAAGCGTTGGTAAGGATTATTTTATTAGCGCTTATTACTGAAGCACTCTTAAGGGATTTGTAATTATAATTATAAATAAATATAATTTAAATATTTCTAAATACATAATAAATATATATATATAAATATAAATATAGTAAATATATTCCCTTTCATATATATTTACTATAATTTTATAATTATTTATTTATAATTATAGAAATAATTTTTAAAAAATGTTTTTTATATCATTATATATTTTTATATAGCTATATATATATATTCATTTAATAAATATATATAAATATACATATAGTAAATATATTCATTATTTTAGTAAATTTATTATAAATTTTATAATAATTTAAATATAAATAGCTATTTATTTATTATAATATAAATAATTTTAAAAAAAATATTTATTTATTTATAATTATAAATTTATAATTGTATAAATATAGTGAATATAAATTTATAAATATATTTATTTATAAATAAATTTATTTATAATTATATTTATTTATAAATATTTTTATTTATAAATATTTTTTTACATATATTTTTTTAACATTATTAATGGATATCTAATTTTGAGTGCATGCATATATGCATGGAATGAGTGAAATTGAATAAATTAATAATATAGTTACACTTTAACAATATTGAAAAAATGGATAAGTTCTGTGTGTGTATATATTGTGTATAAAAATTTATTAATTTCATATATGTAAAATCAATATAACACTCATTTGATCTATATTAAATTGAGAAATAAAATAGCATTCAATTATATGCTGAGTTCTATGAAATTAGTAAATATTTTGAATTCATATTAATTTTTAATTATATACCATTATTCAATAAATATAAGAAAATTTAATGTAAAGTGAAAAAATATTTTTTAATATATAAATCATATTTATATACATTAATATATATTTATATATTTAATAAATACAATTTAATAACATTAATTATCAGAATTATATAATTAATAAAATGTTTAATATTTAGTAATGTATAATCAATCAATTCATCTTTATCAATAATTATTTAATTAATAAAATTTGTAATATCTTTTTAATAAACACATTTTTTATTTTTTATTTTTTATTTATTTCATTATTTCATTTTATCAGTGCTAAAAATTCATTGAAGAAAGAAAGATTTATCAGTGCTAAACATAAAGTGATAATAAATCATACCCTTTATCAGTGCTAAAAATAAAGCACTGATAAAGGATACCCTTTATTAGTGCTAAAAATAAAGTGCTGATAAAGGATACCCTTTATCAGTGATAAAAATAAAGCACTGATAAAGGTTTACTTTATCGGTGCTAAAATAAAAAGCATTGGTAAAAGGTTAAATTTAGCATTGCTTTATTTAGAACTAATAAATATTCCATTTATCAGTGTTTTCTTCTAGCAGTGATAAATAACAGTGTTGTTAAAGGCCAATTTTGTAGTAGTGTCACTTTAAGGATTTTTTCCCTCAAAAAGATAGAGGCCGCCTATAAAGAAACAACTATTAAACAACCAGATAATGAGTACCAAATGTACCAAAGATATGAATTAGCCAAGAAATACCTAATTCCACCCTTCCTAAGATACGAAGGTGAAATATATCCCAAAGGAAAATCCAACACCAAAGAAACTAGATCTCATCCAATACATAATGAGGAATTAACTCTTTAACTAACATAAGGATAAATGAAGAAAACATGCATTACATTAAATCCAGAATGTAGTGATCCCCAAATAAAAACATGTCAATATGGTTTAGGAACCCAAATGGTTTCACCCACTAAACAACTCAAGTCCACTGATTACCCAAGAAAAAACACATGAACACCCAAAATCCATGAATAATAAAGTTTTCTAGTCTAAAAATAGAGGGACATAATAAAAAAAATGTGAATAACTCAAAAAAATAGAGATTGAGGAATGATTCTACCAATGGGGTAATATAAAGAATCTTTAGATAATTAAAAACCAATGAAATGTATTATTAGGAAAGAAAACGTTCTGTGGAGTATTAAAGTTCATTTTACAGCTCCTCTAGATGAAAGATTAACTTGGTTTTCCTATTTAGTTGAAGATAGAATCCTGTATTTACGAAAAACCCAGATTCAAATAGTCAGTGCATTAACCACTAACCCATAAAGGAACTAGGTTTCAAAAAAATATATGGATAATTCAAACACAGTACAAGGTCTTTAGTTCCCAAATACATCTATTTGACCTGAACTTCACAGACATGATTAGCTTAACAGAAGTGAAGAGTGTCAACTCAATTAGTCGACCAACACAGACCTTTTTGACATCAAGATCCTTAAGAAAATCAATTTACAATTCTATAAGAATTTCCCCACCATTAAGGAAAGGTATAGGTAATCATCGTAACTTTTTCATCGGTTGTGGTATGACATTTGCTATCATGTGTACCTTCTTGACACTTGTATTAATAGTCTAATCATGGTTTTCCTAACCGAATATGGAACCCAATTTTTTTCTAATGCACTAAATAGTCAATGTTTATCCACAGACCAATGATTATAGCTCCCCACCATAAGGTTTAACCATTTAGTAATACTATAAAGAGTCGACCATGGAGATTCTGTATACTTGTTCACCCAATACAAGAATGAGATCCAACAAAAAGGAAATTTTGATATCACCCTTGTTTGTACGACCCACATTCATTCAAGTGGTCTAATCCATGAATCCTTCATTATCCAACATTTACGAATCATTACTCAGAGACTTTATTTACCAAAAATCCACTACCCAAGTGATTATGAACACATGTGGTTGAGGTAGTCATTAGTAAGACCAAACATAAGAAAACATGAATAAAAACTAGAATAACCCACCAAACCCAAGGGGTACGAGTCCTCAAGATCTATAAGTAAAAGGTCACTTGTTTCTAAATCCATTGAAAAGAACATGCAAGCTACCAACCCCCAAAAACTATAATGGAATGTATCAAACCTAAAATAGAGATAAATCCCCCATTAAAACCATAAATGTGACCAAAAACAAATATAAATAGATAAATTTTCATTGTAATCCCATTAAAAGATAAACCTTTCCGTAGAAGATTCAATAGAAACCTCCAAACAGAGCAATCAATATTCTGTTGAATGAAAGAAACCATGGTATCCCCATATTATGACTAAAAGTAAGGAATAAATTGATTTCTATTAAAGATATAATGTGGCCAAGAAAAAAGAGTATGGTGACCAATTTATGGTCCCATTATATCCCATTACCCAAGAGACGTCTTGATGCTCATCCCCTAAGACATAAAATCCTGAAAAAACTATTTTCCCATCCACAAAGAATGTTTATTTTTGATAAAGAATCATAACCTACACAACAAGGGTAGAAAATACAAACATAACCAGAACAAAACATATACCATAAAAAAGTAAACACCACAAGTAGAAAGTGCACACAAGAATTATCAGAAGCATAATCATAAAAAGTATAGCAATATGATAATATAATCGGCTTAACCAGCCAAAAATCATAGGTATTATACACTCTATATCTAGTATCACTAATCCAGAAGGAAAATATGAATCCATATCTTTCTCAGATATAGTAACCCATTATTGTCCATTCCAATACACCATCAAGGTTTTCATCCACTAACTCAAATAACAACTTTCCCTAAGAACCACATGAAAATTTCTCAAGTCCCTAAAATAAAGACATGATTTTTGATAAATATGTATTTCAAATGGAAATTGAAAGAAACACTTTAAATATTTTAGAAAATCTGAACACCTGTAAAATGGTTTTGAATCTCATTTTATAAAATCTCTTTAAAACCTATTTTCATCAAAACATGGATCTACAACTCAGATCACATAGACATGAGTAACCAAAACATATAAAACATGATTGATTAACTCTCTTATATGCATGAAAATGTGATGAAATCTCTTATTAACACATTATTTATTAACAAGTTATATATATATATATTACATGATTTTCCCACAATATTGATCATATGAAATTATAATCAATCGAATAAAAGAAGATTACATTGTTTGAAACCTTCTTTACTACCATATATCATGCCATAATATGTGAAGGATGAGAATTTTATTGAAAAAAATCTTTGAAAAATCAATCATACTCGATTAATAAATAAATTAAATAAACAAAATGGGAAGATCATAAATTTCACATACTTTCATGGCCCTTGAACTAATAAATATATTATTTCCAAAACAAATTTTTTTAACAAACTATTATATTCAATAGAAAAATATTCTATGTGATATTCTATTCATGTTACTAGACATTCCTAACATCAAAAAAACTAACATTGACATGCTATTATTTTGATCCTATTATTAAATTAACAAAGACAATAAGAATCCAATGTTCTATCTTACTCTTTGACTAGTCGTATTAAATAAGTATCGAAATCCAAAATCTTTGAATTTTATAAAACTATAGTATATCATGTAAATATGAAACTTTTACACTAAATAACAAGGATTAAAACATGTGTTACAGTGCTAACATAGAAATAGTTACTAAGGACTATGTGAAAATAGTAAACATGGAATTATACATGTAAGTAATCATTAAAAATGATAGATAATATCTTAAAATATCATGGATCCAATTACCATTTATTTAAATATTTTTAATTAAAATAATTGATAGGTTAGGTTCTTGTTTCAAACAAAATTCATGTTTCTTTAGACAATAAAACACAAGGAAGGCTTAAACATAATTCAATTCCAACAAGAAACAATACAAAACACAAAGTCAAATAATAATTTCCATGTTCTCAAAACCATTTCATAAAAACTTTTAGTTTTATCCAAAGCACAAGAATCCATTTAAACAAATAAGGTTATCATGTCACCATTTATCAAATCATAAGAAAATGAATATAACATGAATGGTGTCATCCTAGTAGGAAGTCTCTTTTTTAATTTATGCCACAAAACTCTAATCAAATAAACCCATATTAATGAAATAACTATAATCCTAGAACTATTTTAGGGAAATATTCATACCTATACTACTCTGGTAACTTGTATTTTAGCATAAAAATGTTAGATACATCTTTTTATGATATACATTTCAAGTTCCAACATTCATATCTTCTTTCTAACACCCCAAGAGATGGATGAAGCAACCAAGACTGGTACTATTTGTAACATCCCACCCCAAATCATCAAATTGAGAAGATGTAGAATTTCACTGACCATAGGTGACATCCCCAATACACCAGAGGCGGAAAATAAATTCCATAGGCTTAGCATAAAGTTGGGGGACATTTTCCCTGATAAACCAACACGACCAGATGAGAAAAGATACAAATAACCAAACTATCCATATGATGTATGACTAACAAAGATACCACCCAAATAAAAAATAATGAGCTAAAATATAAGAGTATAAATGGCCTTAATAGTGGATATTTTATCCATAACGTATGTAGAAAAGTTGCAGACAATAGACCTTAAAAGAAATAGAGGGTGATTCATTTGTTTATCGGTCACTAGTGTATCTAGGAATCATGCAACAAGGCCTTTCGAGAAGGTTTCTTTAGCTTGAGTCATTTTCTAATAGTAAGAACTATATTTCTACTGGCTGATATGGCACATATCCTTAAGTGGTGGTAGAGTGATCCATATTTAGGGATCATTATGATCTTTTTTTATCCCCCACCTCCTTTAGGTAGTGATCTACTCTTCATGGAAACTGGATCCATTGGTTCCCCCTCTGATGGCTTCAAGATCAATTTCGATGGGTCCTGTGGCTCCAATTTTATGTGGGGTAGAAGAATTTTCTGAGACTCATGTGGTTTTGTGAGAAACACCTTCAATGTAGCCTATTTATAATGTGATTTTCTTATAGAGGAGGCATGTTCCAAGCACAATGGGTTGGATCTGTGAGGTGAGAATAATTTTGAGGTGACCTTGGTTAAGACTAACTTGGCGCTCATCCTCCACTCACTTCAAGGTCATAAAATTTCCCCTTGTACTATTATTAATCACATTAATAGATGCAAATAATTGATCAAATACCATACTGATTTACATCACACTTGGAGATAAGGGAACCAAGTGGTGAATTATCTATCTATAAGGGTTAATTTGACTAGTACGTGTATTCATTTTTCTAGTTTTGGATCCCTCCCTCCTAGTTGTTTGGACAATATTAGGGGTGATGATCTTGGGCTGCACCAATTTTGACCCCCTTGATCTTGCTTCATCTCTTTTAATTTTAATAAAAATTTTAGTTTTTCATGTTAAAATAAATAAAATATGATACAAGAAGTGAAAATACATATAGAGGTGGTAACAACATAGAGGAATCACACTAAAAACACCAAGAGAGATCTCAAAGCTCTGAAATCCAACTAAGGAGGAAAGCATCAAGATGCACCACTACAGAAATGTGACACCTTTCCTTTACCTGTATCTCAATATATTATATCTGAAAATAACAAATAAATCCCAACTATGGGTGAGTATAAACTCAGTTGGAATTCCCCAAAGACTTCTTAACACATTCCAATAGGAAAAAAACAAGTTATCACATTTTATATAGAATAAAAGAGAAGTAGTTAAATTGTTTGAATAAAAACCATAAACAAATTCCAATTATGAAAAACATTAAAAAAATATTTTCTTCCATTTCTTACCACTTAGAATAATCACTCCATTCCCACAAACACCCACAAAAATAATTCATGAAACCATGGACCACCTGATACTCATGACTAGTAATTCATCCTATCACCAAGTCATTGCTTGTTGACCCCCTTTGATGGTGGTACTTCACAGACATACTCTGTCACACGTTAACGGTAGTACTTTATGAACACACTCCTTACCAAATGCACATGAACACATTCCACCATGTGTTTCAAGATCTTACACAAAGTTATTTCACATAAAACATTTCTTTTAGAAACCATTTACTTTCATGCATTTTATCAAACACCTTGTGAGTATCATTTCAAAAAAAGTATTTAAGAACTAAAATCAATAGAGTTTTCCAAAACAAACAACATGAAAGGAATTTAAACACCAAGCCTTCAAGTTTTAGAATGAGTAGAATGGGAGAGAATCAAACTACCTCTCCAAGAATAATGAAAATGAGTGATGGCACTAAGAACTTCTAGATATGTTGTCACAACACCTTCCCTTTAATATATCCAACAGAAATTCATCAAGATTCACATAATAGAACATAGGTCTATATATAACATATTAGATATATTGATCTAAGATAAAGGTGAAGAGTAGATCATGTTTTTTCTTGCATGTATTTTTTATTTTGTTTCATTATATTGTTTATTATTGTTTAATATACTCATGTTTATGTCACATGTATTATTTTATATACACTTTAAAATTTGGCTAAATTTTCATGTGTGTTACTTTATGTACGTTTTATTTAATATGATCATGTGTTAATTGTTTCAATCATATGTTGTAAAGTTGATCACATACATATATATACACACACACATATATATACACATATATATACATATATTTTATGATATGTTTTATTATTTAAATTATTTAGCATAGTATTCTTAGTATTTCATGTTTTATTTATATATATATATATATATTTATATTCATATTATTTAAATATAGTATATCACTTATTACACACACACACACATATATATATATATACACTTATAATTTTATATATATTTTAAGAAATATCATTGTATATATATATATATATCTTTCTCATATATCCATATATTTGTTAGACGTGTTTTTTAGTGTACATTATTATCTCCCTATGTTGGCTTGTCTCCATGGATGCATCAACACAGTGCATGACATCTTGAGCATATACCTACTTCTATAAATCAAGAACAATATCATTATATGAATTCATGTTGAGTTTTTTTTTGAAAAATACCAACGTCCTTATATGGTGGGTGACCAGCTTTGATGACTAGCCACCGAAGGAGACCTGCTGTAGCAGTTTGTGGCCACCCATGTAGAAAATCCCATAGGATTTAGTTTCCATCCGGAGAAAAATTCCAGCGACCATTTTCATCTTCTCCTCCCACCACTACTTTAAATATGGGTGTTTTTGTGTGAGAATTTACAAGAGAGATAAGTGTGGTATTTTTTAAACATTTTATCTCTGTTTGAATAATAATCGGTTGCCTTCACTATGGACATAGGTCATCCGACCAAACCCCATAAAATTTTTGTGTCCTTGTGTTTTTTCCCTATTGAGTGTGATTATGAGAGGGTGAGTGTTTCCACCCCAAAAAAAAGTTGTATCAAAAGTAGTTTCTTTCAATAACCTGGAAAAAATAAAACCCACTATCCCATTATCTGCAACTGCTTATTATTCATGCTTCCTGCTGGAAGCTAGTGTCCAAATTTGTATCTTTCTTAGCATCCTCACAGTTTTCCACTTTAAGCTATTATCTATGATCCACGCTCCTTGTGCATACCTGCACCTACTGCTTTCCATGCTCCTGCTCGAATCATGTCTCCTCCTCAGTGTGGAAATCCACACTCATGAGAACCTCTCGGCGTCTGCTCTCCCTTACCCTATTCTTGTAGGGTTTTCTCTCAACTTTCCATGGTTTGATCTCTATTTTTAATCCTCTCCACTAGAATTTTATTTATGTGAACACCAGATTTGTGAAACAATGATAAAGAGGTGAAAAAGAATAAAATGTGGAGTGAGGCATGTGAGGTACCATGAAAATAGAAAGGTGTTTTGTTTTCTGCTATCTGTGAAAAGGGTATGGGGAAGGGGATGTGATATTTGGGAAAAAAAGGATTGACCATTGTTTTTTCATGTTTTGTATATGGGAAAAAATTTTATTGAGGTTTTCTTTTCTTGTGCATATAAAGGAGGGGTTGTTTGTTGAAGGGAGTGGAGCTTATGAGTTTCCCATGCTTCACATAAAAAAAGGATTTTTTGGATATTTTTTGAGTTGATATTTTTGTTGGTATTTTAAAAAAAATACTTTTAAATAATTTTTTGATATTAATTTGATATCCTATTTGGAAAAATAAATATATGATTTCAGTGTTTTTGAGTATTCTGAATTAATCAATGGTGTCTATTTTTTGAAATTCTGATCTGTTTTTGTGACGGAGAATCCCGAAACTAAAATTATTTCAGTACCTCCCAAAAATATTGTTCTAGTTAAACATTTCGGTGCTACAAATACTTCTATAAATAGAAGTACGGTGTCCAAAACCAAATTTGAGCTATAGAAATTTGACGGGACGAACAACTTCATTATGTGGAAATGTGAAGTTTTGGATATTCTAACTCAATAAGAGTTAGATATAAACTTGTAAGAAAATCGTGCTAACATTTCTTATGGTGATTGGAAGTGACTCAACCATCAAGCCTACAGTACGATCTGAATTGGTTTGGCTAAAGATCATAAATATAGTGTGTTACAAGAAACCTATGCAAAATGTTTGTGGAGTATTTTAGAGAACAAGTGTATATCAAATAGCATTGAAAATTGGATGAACCTAAAGAGGAAATTGTTAATATTTCAATACAAGAAAGGTATTTCTAGGATTGAGCACATTATTTCATTTAATAAAATCTTAGAACATTTGAAAAGTTTGGAAGTAAAAATTGGAGATGAACATAAGGATCTATTATTGTTGAAATATATACTAGAGAGTTATGATCACCTTACTACAATGTTTTAGTATGGTAAGGATGAGGTAAAATTTGTTGATGTTTCAAATTCCTTACTTAACAATGAGTACAGGTGGAAGGACAAGTATGACCATTGAGATTCTGCATCAGAGGCATTGATGATTATTAGAGGAAATCATCTGATAGGAAATCTAGAAGATTCAAAAGATATGAATCATGTTCGACATCAAAATGTGAGTCTAGATTTAGACTCCTAGTGAAAGATGAGTGTGTGTACTATCATGAAAATGGGAACTGGAAGAAGGATTTTTCCAAAATTGGAAAATTGAAGGAAAATGTTGTAGAGATAATTGAGTATGTTTAAGACATTGTACTCGTTTCCTCAACCATCAACCATTCAGAAGATTATAATCTTGATTCAAGTTTTTCATTCCATATGTGTAGGAATCGAGATTGGTTTTCAAATATGAAGGAGTTAGATGAAGGTGTGCTGTTTATGGGCAATAATCACCCTTTCCACATGAGAGGTATTGGAACAATATGATTGAAGATGAATGATATTACAACTCAAAACCTTATAGATGTAAGATATATACCATAATTAGAGAATAACCTCATACCAATTAGAATTTTGGATAAGCTTGGTTATCGGATAACCATTGAAGATGGATTCTGGAAAGTTATCCATGGTGAAATCCTTAAAATGAAAGGTATTCAAAAAATTTCTTTGTATTGTTTGAATATTGAGACTGTTACAGGTGTAGCAGTGACATCATATAAGAGTATCACCACTAGTATAACACGAAGGACTATATGAAGACCTTTTAGGTATGGAAATTCAGTTAGCTATGATCTTTCTCTAGTTGAAGATGGTGTTCTATATTCCTATCGAGATGTTTTGAACAGCAAAGAATTTAACTGGTGGAAGTCTATTATGAAAAAGGATATGAATTCACTAAATCAAAATATGATATGGGATCTTGTTCCTACTTTGATGGAAAAGAAGACTACAACAGAGATAAAGTTCCAACATTGTTTGGAATTGATCAATATGTCTCAAATTTGAGATACCTATGGGAATTGGGAAGACAGTAGTAGGTGGAAAGATTTGTTTCAGCAACATGAATATTTTTTTGAGTGGAAACATGGTGATATTTTTCATCAAGGTGGATATTGTTGAGTTTTTTTATAAAAAATACTACCATCCTACTGTGGTGGTGGACTGCCTTTCATGACCATCCAATAGAGAAGACCCTTTGTATCAGTTGGTGGCTGCCCATGTAGACAATCCTGTAGGAGATGGTTTCCATTTGGAGAAAAATTACAGCGGCTATTTTCATCTTCTCCTCCCACCTATTATTTAAATATGGGTGTTGTTGTGTGAGAATTTACAAGAGAGATATGTGTGTAATTTTGTAAACTTTATATCCCCATTTAAATAAGAATATTATACCTTCCACATGGACATAGGTAATCTAACCAAACCATGTAAACTTCGTGTGTCCTTGTGTTTTTGTTTCCCAGTTTTAGTGTGATTCTGAGAGGGTGAGTGATTCCACCCCCATCACTTCACCCTTATATTCGATGCAATATTAGAAAATAGTGGCTCATCTCTACTCAGTGGTAGTATTTGTCCATCAATTATATGTCACTACAGTAGATGTCCCTCATCAATCCGACAGTCACACTATCCTTCATGAAATGGTAGATGAATAGTGGAGGAATACCTCTTCTGATGTTAGTAGTGCACACCTTAGTCATCGATGGTAGTACAATCAGCTTCTTATTTATGAAGGTGGCTTAGTAATGGTAGCATGCTCACCACTCAAGGGTAGTACCATGCCTCTCGTCTGATGGTATCACCATAGGTGCTTCTTGATTGTTGTGTAAGTAGTCTGTCTGTCGAACAATAGTGGTAAATTATCTCTATCCTCTGCACAGTGATGGTAGATTTCTTTGGATCCTTGAGCAGTAAATAATCTAGATGTGAAAAAGAGACTAGTAACCTTTCTCTGATAGAAAAATATCCTTATGTAACAGATCATATTGATGACATGGTAAATCCTATTGGTTTCTGTTTAATGGAATTATCAAATAAGGATAGTAATTATTCTAATTATGATTATGATTATAAATATTATTATAGTTTAATTTTTATAATTATAAAGTTAAATAATTAGGTGATTAATGTGATAAAATTTAATAATAAATTGTAAATATTCCCAAAAATTATGAAATTTTGACTAAGGATCAAAAGAAGGTTTATAATTAATAAAAAATTTATATTTTAGAGAATTAGAAAGTTTAAAAATTATATTATTGAGTTTCATAAATAAAAGGAGAAAATAATTATTATGGAAAATAATATTTATAATCTTGAAAAGGAAAACCCTGATTTGAGAAATTATACTTCATCCACTAAAGATAATGTTTGTGATGATATTGTGATTATTCAAATGGAAAATGTTATTCTATAAAAGGAAATTGTAAATTTGAAAAAAAAATGATATCTACCTTTGTTCAAATAAAAGAACAATATGATAATATGGTATCTATGATGAAACCAAATAGAGATAAATTTGGTTATTTTCATAATCATCAAATTCCTATGATATAAAATAATTCTTTTATTAAAATTTCTATAGGGAAGGTTTCAATAGTTACATGATTTAAATTTAAACTATAAGAACATTATGCTAATGAATGTTATCTCATGTTACCTAAATCTCTTAGTATTACTGTAGTTTATATCTCTAAGAATTTATATTCTCATTTACCTTACAATAAATTTTTTAACTTTGTTGGTAATAAAAAATTATGTTACTAACCCAATTGGACCCAAAATCGCATGGGTACTAAAAAATTGTTGTGTTTTTTTACAAGACTCTTCTCCATGTGCTTAATTTCTTAATCAAATGGTGGCTAATATCTAGATAATGTTTCATTTCATAAAGATACAATAAGTATTAAAAAATTGTTTTATATGCTCAAACCATTTTATATAGGTGGATATTTTTTTAGCATATTTTTAGGGGGAGCATTACCTATTTTATTTATTATTTTTATCATGTGCTCAATAGTTTTATCACAAATTTTTTTAGGGTGAGTTTGTGATTTTTAATCTACATTTTCTTATAATTAATATGTTCTTCAATGTTTTTTTCTTATTAAAGTGAACAGGGGTGAACTTAGCTATTCTAAAAATATTTATTTAAATAAAAAAAGTGTTTGTCATTTTGTTTATTTACAAAAAGGTTTAGAATATTTTGTTTACCTGTCTGATTTTGCAATCAAACAAAAAAGAGGATATTGTTTGTGATTGTATGTATTTTTTGTTTTTTTTTTATTAAATTATTTATTTTAGTTTAATATAATAATTCTTATGTCACATGTATTAATTTATATACTATTTTTAAATGTGTTTACATTATCACAAGTATTAGTTTTTTTCCTTTTTATTTAATGTGATCATGTGCTAATTGTTTTAATAATATTTTTCAAAGTTTATCACATACGTATATATATACATATATATATATATATGCATACATATATTTTATAACATATTTTATTATTTAATTTTTTTTAGCATAGTCTTTCTATAATTTCATGTTATATATATGTATATAATTTAAATATAGTATATAACTTGTTACACACACACACACACATATATATATATATATATACTTATGTGTATAAATATATTTATATATATATATTTGTATGTGTGTGTGTGTGTCTATCATTACCATATTTTTTATATTCTATAGATATGTTTTTTAGTGTGTATTATCATCTCCCCCATATCGACTTGTCTCTATAGACACATCAACATAGTGCACAATATGTAAAGACCCCAACCCCAATAACCCAAAGTTGGTGCCTTTATTATATTGGAATATATACAAGATATGAATCCAAAGGGAGTGGTTAGTTTAAAATTTTTAGAATCCATATTTCATACATGAATACTATATTAAAACTTGAAATTAAATACAATATACTAACTCTAATGGAAACACCCATATACTCCTAGAATATCCCTTCAAGTCACTGATAATATACATATTCACATCCTAGGAAAATAAAACATAAGAAAGGGGTGAGATCAGATGCTCAATAAGGTTATTAAATACAGATAAATCTAATATAAACAATAATTCAGGGTTAATGGCTAAAAACACATGCCATTAGAACATAATCTTGAGAATAATATGGAAAGAATAAAATCTAAATAAATAATTTCATATAAATAATCACATGAGAATGAAGCTTATCCATGGAAATTATACTAGTTAAATAGTCACATGGATTATAAATTACTAATATCATAATGTGGGAATTCATTATTCTAAAAATCATAAACATCTAATCAAGGCCTCATCCGACACATCTAAAAATAATTGTTTAAGGCTTCAGAAAAATCCATTTATATTTTGTCTCACAAGACCTACCAATTCATTGAGGGGATATATATAAGGCCCCATCCATAACATAATAAGTCCAATTAATTCCTCATATGAATGGGGTTAAACAAAAACAACATATACATATGAAATGTAAATAACTTTCCCCAATCTATAAACATAATCGCTAACCGTTATGAGTAGTTTGGTGAGTAGAATCAAGGTATCACATCCATAGTCAAACTAATCATAAACCATTTAATAAAATATGGTAGATGATAATAATAAGAGGTAAATCTAAATAAATCATATAGTTCAAAATAGTTGTTTAAATAGATGGAAATACTCTAATAAAATCATTGATGAATTTTTGAGTGAAATACCCCTTATACTTTTCAAATAAGAGTTCTTTTGGAAAAATCATTTGTATTTGTCATAATTTTTTTTATAAAACCAGAAATGAAAAAAAAAATATTTTTTAATAAAAAATATTTATTTTATAAAAATAATGGTTTCTTAAAACTAATTATGGATGGTACTTGAAATGGGTAAGAAATCGAGATGTTCCCTTTAATTGAACATGTGTATCAGGAAGAATTGAGAAGGGAACCTTGTAAGACATGTATTTCCCATAAACGAAAGATGAAAAGATCTAGATACAAGATTTTGGAACATATAAATTTAATTTATAAGAATTATATAAAAATAATTAAGAATTTAATTGGTTTATAGTGGGATAAATCATAACCCGGATGAAAATGGAGGTTCGGGAAGAAACTCTTACGTTATGTCTGAAAGTGTTCTGCACTTGACCTTAACTTCATAGATAATCAAATTAAATCCATTAATTAATTAATTAATAACATTTTATACATGTATTTTATTTAATATAATTTTATTAAGTTCATTTATGATCTTTTTAATGAGTTATAATATACAATTTTATCATTCAGAGGCGTTTGTTTCCTTAGTTTTCATGATCAGTTTACTTGTATATGAGTATGGAAGTTCATGTAAAATGGGAATAGATATCCTGAATTAAATTTATATGTTATTAATGAAAATACATACGATTAAATGGTTATATGAATAATTTGGTTATTTGGGGTGAGGATGAATCATTGGATGAGTCATTAGTGATAATGGTTTAGATTATTTTGGTGGTTTTTCGATCGTCATAAACTAGTTTTTTTATTAATTAACAACATGTATATATAATGGTACTAAAACATTTAATAAGATATAACAAATATTTTATAATCTTATTTAACCACAAATTTTTTTTTATTAACAGCCTTAAAGTCATTAATGTAAATTGAAAACTCGTAGTCCTTGAATGTGATAAATCAACAGATCAGGGATGATGTTTTCATTTTTAGAACAAAATGAGAGAGAAGAGAACTGATGATGGATTATTCCATCAACACAATAAATTTACATTATATATAAGACACTAGATATATTATGTAACTTTGAGATAGGGTTTTTTGGAGAAGATTAGAATAGAAACAAACATGAAAAGAAATTAAAAGAAAAAGAAAGAGGTTTTTACCTCTCGATTTTCTCCTCCTTGAGAACCTCCTTAGGGAAAAGGGTATCGTATTTTGATGAGACCAAGGGATCCTAAAAGTGGGGCAGGTTCTTGGTAATAGGATTGGGTAGAAATTTTACAAGGTTCAAATCTTGGAAGGTGTGTTCAGAAGGGTTGGTATTTATAGTGGAGAAGAGAGGCGTTTTTTTGAATATTTTATTCATTTGTTTATTATTTTGACTCAAGAATATGAATATTTTGATCACTATAAATAAATATATTAAAATAATAAATGTTGTATTGATATTATGCATCTTAAATTAGTGATGACTCAAGGAATGTGGTATTTAACTTTTAATGTATTTATACCATAAATTACCATATTTTACTATCCACCAAAAATTCAAGTATGTTATAAAAATAAAAAAATTCACCCAATTTTTTTTTATGTGTAGAATTAAAATTTTAATTCAGTTTTTGAAATTAATTTTCTAAATATTAGAAATTTAATTTTAAATTAAAATCATCATTTATTCAAAAAAATACCAATTTTAATATTATAACCAATCTTCAGACACTTTCGAAAATTAACTAAGGTCTCATAAAATTATCCTATAATCATAAGAAAATAAAAAAATTAATATATGAATATATTTTATGAAAATAAATTTTATTTTAAATAATTATATTAAATATAAAATTTTAATTAAATATTTATTACTTACAAAAATACCAACATTTAATTTATCATTTTTAAAATATTTATTTACTTATTTCAAGATACTGATATATCATATTTTTATTTATAAGATAAAAAAATTATTTATACTTTCATATATAAGGTTACTATTCTATTTACTGGTTTACTATTCCTAAGGGTCACATTACTATTCCACATGTCAAGTTACTATTCCAATGGTATAGGTTCCTTAACTTCTAGAAATACCTCTTATTTTATTCATTATTCATTTATAAATTTTTTATTGTGTTCTCTAAGTGATTTTATGTGATTTATACTATATGAAATAATTATAAGGAGTGAAATTTAATTGATAGAATTCTGGGTCGTTACATTCTTCCCCCTTATAAAAATTTCATCCTCGAAATTTTCAGAATTTCACATCATAAAAATATTTGGGTAGTTCTTCATCATAACTACCTCTAGTTCCCATATCGCCTCTTCAATTTTATGATTTTTTTCAAATTAGCTTAACCATTTGAGTCATCTGATTCCTCAACACTTGCTCTCTTGTGTCCCGAATTTGTATGGTCACTTCACAATAAGATAAATCACGTTCCAATTCTTTTTCTTCAAAAGTGAGAACATGTGTTAGGTCTGGAATGAACTTCCTTAACAAAGATATATGGAACACATCGTGAACTTTGGAAAGGCTGGGTGAAATTTCCAAATGATAAGCCATAGATCCAATCCTCTCTAAGATTTCAAAAGGACTAATGTACCTGGGGATTATTTTTCCTTTCTTTCCAAATCTTATAACACACTTCCATAGAGATATTTTTAAGAAAACATGATCTCCCACATAAAATTACAAATCCTTCCTTTGATTATCAGTATGCCTCTTTGTCCTACTTTGAGATTCTTTGATGTGAGTTTGAATAGTCCTTACATTTTTCATTGTTTCCTCTACAATATTTGGGCTTACAATCTTCATTTCACCAACTCCATCCTAACATGTTGGTGTATGAAATCTATTTCCATACAATTATTCATATGGATCCATTTTAATACATGAATGTAAACTATTATTGTAGAAAAACTCTACCAAAGGTAAATAATGATCACACATACCTTCAAAGTCAAGTGACAATGATCTCAACATGTATTATAATGTTTGAATGGTCCTTTCAGACTAACCATCAGTTTGAGGGTAATAAGCATTACTCAAATGAAGCTCAGCACTCAAATATTTTTGAAACTTTTTCCAATTTAAATCATGGATCACAATCAAACACAATTTAAAGAGGTTCTCCATGAAGTCTTAAAACTTCATTAATATAGATTATTTCAAGGATATCCAGAGGAAAATCCTCCCTTATAGTAAGGAAATGTTCATATTTGGTAATTATATCAACAATTACACATATTGAATCATTATTTCTTGGAGTACTTGGTAATCCAGTGAAAAAATCCATAGTAATGTCATCCCATTTCCATGTAGGAATATGTAGATGTGGAATGGATCCTGTAGGATGTTGTCTTTATGCCTTCACCTATTGACAAACTAAACATCTTGATATATAATCAGAAATTTCATGATTCATATTATCCCACCAGAAATTTTCCATAAAATCTATATACATCTTAGTGCTACCAGGGTGTATAGAGAAATTCTAGCTATGGGAATCATACAATAACTCTCTATTTAGCTCTGGTATAGCAGTAACACAAATAATTTTCCCAAATTTTAGAATTTCGTCTTCATACAAAAAGTCTTACAACTTCAAATCTTTTATAGATTTAATTTTCCATTGAAACTTATCATCTTCAAACAGAGAGCTTTTAATTCTTTTCAATAAAGATGGTGGGGAAACCAATTGAAAAAGTAATGATGTTTCACCTTCCTTGATAATTTCCATATCCATATTTTCTATATCCATATACACAGGATCCTTATCAATCCTCATTTTTTTTAAATCCATGATCATTTCTAATCAATGCATTTTCTACCTTATTTTCTTTCCCTGGGTGGTAGTGTATTGATCAATCATAATCCTTGAGCAGATCGAGTCATTGACATTGCCTCATGTTGAGTTCTTTCTGTGAGAAGATATGATCTTAAATCTTATGATCTGTATATATCTCACATATTTCACCATAGAGGTATTTTTTCCATATTTTAAGAGAAAATATTACAGCTGGTAACTCAAGATCATGATTTGGATAGTTTTTTTTTTATGAATTTTTAATTGTCTTAATGCATAGGCAATAACTCTATCATTCTGCATAAGGACACAACCAATTCCTTTATTTGATGAATCAATATAAATAAAAAATCCACCATTTACTTATGGTAGAGTCAAGATTATATAATTCACTAATATCCTATTCAATTATTCAAAATATTATTCACACTCTTTTTCCATACTAACTTAACCCCTTTACAAGTAATCTTGGTTAATGAGTTAGCTAACAGGGAAAAATTCTAAATGAAACACTGATAGTAACCTGTTAAACCAATGAAACAACATACCTCAGTTATGTTCATTAGTGTATGCCATTCCTGAACCACCTTTTTCTTCATAGGATCAATTGAGATTCCATCCTTAAAGACAATATGGACAAGAAAAGAAACTGTTCGAATCCATAATTCACACTTTCTAAACATCCCATATAACTCTTTTCTTATAAGTGTATTTAGAACAACACACAAGTAGTTCTCATGGTCCTCCAAGATTTTGTAATATATCAATATATCATCAATAAATAACACAAAAAATCATCAATATATTCCTTCAACACTCTTTTCATTAGATCCATAAAAATGGAGGGTGAATTAGTTAGTCAAAATGGAATTACTGTAAACTTGTAATGTCGAAACCTAGTTTGAAATAATCTCTATGTAATATCTTCCTTCCTCACACATAATTTATGATATCTATATCGAAGGTCAATATTTTAAAAATATTGAGCCTAGTGAAGTTGATAAAATAAATCATTAATGTGAGGTATAGGATACTTTTCTTTATTGTAATATCATTGATTTATCTATAATCAATGCACAACCTCATGGATCTATCTTTCTTCCTGATAAAGAGAATAGGGGATCCCCATGGAGAAACACTAGGTAGAATAAATCTCTTATCACTCAATTCCTCTAGCTATTTTTTTAGCTATACTAATTACACAATGGTCATTCTATAAGGAGTCTTTGATACAGTTCTTGCACTCGGAATTAAATCAATAGAGAACTCAACTTCCCACTCTAGAGGATTTCCAGATAAATCCTTTAGAAATACATCAATATATTCTTTCACAATAGGTACATCATTGATTTTAGTATTTATTTACTCATATATAGATGGTGTTTTATCTCCCCCCCCCCCAATAATTTTATTTAGAAGAGCTACTGGAGGTGGATCAGGATATGAATTAGATGATGAGGTTTCTACTATAAAGATAATGTATTCTTTATTTTCCTCACCAATCATAATTTCTTTCTATTTTCAATAGATTTTCATATAATATTTTGAAATCCAATACATACTGAGGATTATATCAAAGTCAATAGTAGATATGATGACAAGTTCATCTACAGAATCACATTTAATTGTCATAAAGGGGACTGACCAACACGTATTTTTTGTAATGATACTTCCCTTATAAGTTTTTACTGAAAAATACTTTATTAAATAAAAAGGGAAATGTATAATTTTATAGGAAAACTAGGAAGATATAAAATAATCTAATGAACTATAATCAAATAAAACATTGGCTAAGTTTGAAGAAACGATTAAAGTACCTACCACCACATCATTAGGAATTTCAACCTCCGCAGTTGTGATCACATAAGTCTGGCCTTTCTACCTTGTCCTTTTCTAGGTAAATTTTCCTTGACAATCAGGAAAATCAATTTCATAGTGTCTCATCTCCCTACAATTGAAGCATTTAACATTGATAACTTCTTTATTTCACTTTCAATCACAAACTTGGTGGCCTTTTTCCACACTTTTAACAGACTCTTTTTCCTTTTAAGAAGGCACCGTGGTGTTTTCTTCCATAAGTATCATACATTGGAAAACTACCTTTGTATACTGACCTTTATCAATTATTTCCTCTGTCAATCTCTTCTTCTCTAGGTTTCCATGAAATTCATAATACTTAGATAATTCTTTCTCTTTCTTGATAGCACATGAGACTATGTATTTTTATGATGTCCAATTTTTGGAGACCAATTCCCTTCAAAAGAATGGTTTTAAAACATCAAAGAATCAATCAATATTTATCCTTGGATTATGTATATAGTCCACGACATGCCTTGATAAAATTGTAAAGTTGTCTTTATACTTTTCAAAATTTTCATCCTTTTTTTATTTCAGACTCAAGAATGGTCTATCCATATATGATCTTTATTCGTAGGGAAAATATTTTTCTAGGAAAATTTTCTTAAAATCATTCCATTAAATATTTTCAAGTTATTCCTCCACTTTTGTGTTATGAATAAATAACCAACATTGATCGGAATCAACTAAGAGATAATAAACTTCCATGATAACCTTCTCCCTTTAATTACTTCCCAAAGAAATAAATATCTTCTCTAAGAAAATTATTCATTTCTCTACTATAAATGGGTTTGTATTCCCATTTAATGATGGAGTATGTTGTCGCATAAAGTGGTATGACATTTTTCCTCCATGTTATGGATCAGGATACTCCAAATAGGTAAGGTTATTGTTCATAACCTGATTTATTTTTACCAGTATAGTTATAAGTTTCTTAGCACTAGTCACATCTCCCATACCAATATCATTATCTTGCATAGGAGGACAATCCCTACATGGGATACGTGTGTTGATAAAATTTCCATTCTTCCACTAGGAACCATTTTTAAATAATTGGATACACTAAATTAGGTTATGAATCATAAAGCATAATCTTGAACTACAAAAAAACTTAACAAAAATTGAAATTTTATTTATAACTAATCTCATAATCATAAACATGGTTTCTTTTGGGACATATTTACTTTTAAATCCTTAATAATGGTTTGTAAAGAAAATGTGAATTATACAATGCATATCCCTCAAGAGTGTCAAACCAGGAGCACAATATGGACCATTGTCTTGTACCAGGTTACCCCAAGTCAGGCTCGAGACACCTTATCAAATTTGTTACCCCTAAGTATATATATTCCATAAACACATCCACTTTTAGTATCTAGAGAGGGATTTATTTCTAGGAATACCCACATAATATCTACCCTACCAAAGTTATAGGATTTTTTTTTATGATTATCCTCAATGTCTATCTAAAGGTATTGTTTCCTAACCTAGTTTTTCAAAATCTAGTTTCTAGTGTTTCTACTAAACTTCCTATGATACCAACTATAAAGACCCCAACCCCAGTAACCCAGAGTCGGTGCCTTACTTTTTTACATTGGCATAAATACAAGGCACAAATCCCGAAGGACCTATAATTTTAGTAGTTTTGGAATCTATATTACATAAATTAACACTACATTATAACTTTAAATGAAATAAAACATAGAAACTCCATTGAAAACACCCATAAACTCCAAGATTATCCCTTCAAGTCATTAATAATATACATCTTTGCATCCTAGGTAAAAATAAAACATAAGAAAGGGGTGATCTTAGATATTCAATAAGGGTAATAAATATAGTGTAAGTTGATATAAATAATAGGTCATTGTGAATGAATAAAAACACATGTCATTAGAATATAATCTTAAGCATAATATGGCAATAATTAAAGCTGAATAAATAATTCCATATAAATAATCACATAAGAATGAAGCTTAACCAAGGATATTCTACTAGTTGAATATTCACATGGATTATCATTTACTAATATCATAATGAGGTAATTCATAATTTCATATATCATAAACATGAGGCCTCAGTGAATACATCTGAAAATTAATGGTTAAGGCCTTGGCCAAATCCATTTCTATTTTATCTCATGAGACCTACCGATGCATCGAGGGGATATAATAGGACCCACCTTCCACTTTATAAGTCTAATTCATTCCTTATATTAATTTGGTTAAACATAAACAACACATATATATATATATATATTAAATGTAAATAATATTTTATAATCTATAAACATAATCACTATCTATTTTGAGTAGTATGGTGAATGGTATCAAGATAGCACATCCATAGTCAAACTGATCATAAACCATTTAAAAAAATAATTTAGATGATAATAATTACATATTAATCATAATAAATCATATAATTCAACATATGTGCTGAAATATATGAAAATAATTTAATAAAAGCATCAAATAAATATTGAGAGAAAAACCCCTTTTACTTCTCAAAGAAGAGTTCTTTTAGAAACAAATCATTTGTATTTGTCATAATTTTTTTTAGAAAACCAAAAATGAAAAAATATATTTTTTCATGACAAAATTGGTGATTTTATAAAACTAATTGTGTCTTATAATAGATTTTTTATGGTACTTGAAAATGGGTAAGATAATCGATACATTCCCTTTAATTGGCCTTGTGTAACAAGAAGAAGTGATAAGGGAACCTTAGGAATCATGTATTTTCCATAAAAAAGGTGAAATAATCTATATAAGTGATTTTAGAAAACATAAAAAATAATTTAGAATAATTATATAAAAATAATTAATAATTTTATTGGTTTATAGAGGTAGAAAGCATAACCCAAATGAAAATGGAGGTTCAATAAGAAACCCTTACCTTATGTCTGAAAGTGTTCTGCACTTGACCTTAATGTCCTAGATAATAAAATTTAATACATTAATTAATTAATTAATAACCTTTTCTACATTTATTTTATTTAATATAATTTTATTAATTTCATTTATGGTGTTTTTGATTAGTTATAATATACAATTTTACTGTTTGGGAGTGTTTGTTTCCTTGGTTTTCATGATCGGTTTACTTGTATATGAGTATGGAAGTTCATGTAAAATGGGAACAGATATTCATAATTAAAGTTATATATTATTAATTAACATCTAGAATATTAAATTTTTATATAAATTATTTGGTTATTTGGTTTGAGGATGAATCATTGGATAATATGTCAGTGATAATCGTATAGATTATTTTGGCGATTTTTCAATCATCACAAACTCGTTTTTTTATTAATTAACATCAAGTATATATAATGGTTCCAGAAAATTATGTAATAAATATTTTATAATATTTTATAATAATAAAAATTATTTTATTACCAACCTTAAAGTAATTAATTTAAATTGAAAACTCTTCATCCTTAAATGAGATAAATCAACACAGTATGAACGTTGTTTTCATTTTTATAACAAAAGGAGAGGAAAGAGAATTGATAATGGATTATTCCCTAAAAAATAACATTCTCATATATAGAAGATATTATATATATCATGTAACTTTTTTATAGGGAGGTGAGGAGATTATAATAAAATAAATGAACTGAAAAAGAAATTATAAGAAAAAGAAAGAGGTTTTTACCACTTGATTTTCTCCTCATTGAGAACCTCCATAGGGAAAATGGATTGGTATTTTTATGGGACCAAGGGTTCATAAAAATGGGGGAGTAGATTGGGAAGAGTATTGGGAAGAAATGGGACAAGTATCAAAGATTTAAATGTGTGAGGAGAAGTGGTAGTGAGGGTTGGTATTTATAGTGGAGGAGAGTGGTGTTTCTTGTTTATTATTTTGGTTCAAGACTATGAATAGCTTCAGAATTATCACTAAATATATTAAAATAATTAAGGGGAGTTCTATATTATGGTTATTACATCAATTACGACTCAATGAAAAGTATATTTAACTTATAATGTATTTATATCGTAAATTAAAGTATTTTACTTTTTACTAAAAATTCAAGAATTTTAGAAAAATCCCAAAAATTCCCCCTAAGAATTTTTCAACCTATAGATTTCAAAAATGAACTTTATTTTATTAAAATAATTTTATAAATATGATAAATTTTATTTTTAATTAAAATTACCATTTATTAAAAAAATACCAATTTTAATATTATAACCGATTTTATGACACTTTCAAAAATTAACAAAGGTCTCATAAAATTATCCTATAATCATAAGATAGAAAATATTAATATATGAATATATTTTATGAAAATAAATTCTGTTTTATATAATTATATTAATTATAAAATTAAAATTAAAATTTATTACATACAAAAATACTAACACTTAAATTATCACTGTTAAAATATTTATTTACTTTTTTCAATATATAAATATGCCATATTTTTACTTATAAGATACCCAAATTTTATTTATAATTTCATAGGTGATGTTACGATTTTATTGGATGGTTTACTATTCCTAAGTGTCACATTACTCTTCCAAAGTTCAATTTACTATTCCATTAGTATATGTTTCTTAACTTCTAGAAATACCTCTTATTTTATTCATTCTTCATTTATAAAGTTTTTATTGTGTTATCTAAGTGATTTTATGTGATTTATACTATATGAAATAATTATAATAATAGAAATTTCATTGATATAATTATGGATCATTACAGAGAACCTCGTGCATACCTACTTATATTGATTAAGCACAATGTCGTCTAATGCCTTCACCCTTCTTTTCGACATGATAGTACAAAATAGCGGCTCATCTCTTCCTGGTGGTAGTAGTCAGCCTTCCACTATGTGTTTCCACAGTAAATCACCCTCATCCATCTAATGGGCGTGTTTTCCTTCATACAATGTCATATGAATAGTGTAATAATTCCTCTTCTAATAGTAGAAGTGTGCTCATAATTCAGAAACAGTGGAATCATCACCTTCTTGATGGTGGCTTAGCGATGGTAGCATGGTCAATGCTCAATGGTATTATCATACCTCCTACCAGATGATATCACCATAGGTGCTTCCTGACGATAGTGAAATGAATCCAATTATTTATTGGTAGTGATATCTTATCACTATCCTCTACATAGTGATGGTAGACTGCTTAGAATCCTATAGCAGCAGTAACCTCTTTATACCCCCATGTAAATATTTTATGCAACCATCATCTATTTTTTATCCTACTTTTAGTTATTTTTTTATAGTACTACTAGTTGAAATTTATTTGACCGCAAAATTACTATCAAAATTTTAAAAATATATTACCACCATTTATAAAAATAGTTTACCATTACTAAATATAAAATTATTTTATGGAAAACATTTTTCATGATCTCTTTTTCATATTTTTGATATTCTATTTACTATAAGATCATAATAACTATTCTAACTGTTTTATTTATTTTATAATTTGTTATTAATCATGTTTACTCTATGTGAACAATTTTTAAATTTCTTAAACATGTTTTAATATTATTTTAAGTTAGTTTTCATTATTCTTATAAAACATGCAGCATATATACAGCTTAATCTGAAATTATTTATTAGTGCTTAAATTATTTATTTTAATTATTTATAAATTATTTATTAATATTGTTAAATATTTTCAAATTATTTTTAAAGGTATTAAATTCATGTTAAAAATCTTTTACATTTTATTAATTTATATAAAAATATATTTCGTTGTTTTTATTTACAATCATTTTTCTAACGATATTTATGGAATTAATTGACCAAGTAATATGGATTTAGTATGAACAATTTAATTTTCTTGACTTGCTTAAACATATTCAAATGTTGTATTTCAATTGGTTTGAATTCCTTGATATTTTTGGGTAATCAATTTTTATCTCTATGATATTACTGGATGACTCTATTTGTATTACTCTGAATTTCTATAATCATTTTCCTGAGTGTGTAGTACAAATATATTTGTATTTTAAGGGTGTGAGGATTCTTTGAATAGTGATGATAATTACATAAGATAATACTTGAAGAAATTCAAAGTGCTTAACTTCTCTAATCCTTTAAATGATCCAGTGATCAACAGTTTACCTCATGTGTGATGAACTCTTAAGGGAGGAACAATTCTTCTTAGAATTCCATATCACCTTGAATATTTAATTTGAACCTTTTTTGGAATCCCAGGAGTACCCTTTATGCATCATTCAGAAGGTCCAATATCAACTATTTCATCACCAATAATCTTTTTTCTTATATCTAGTTATAATCATTACACTATCCTTTTTTCTGGGTAGAGGTATGCACTTAATCATTTCTTTCATAATTTATACTACCTCTAAAATGTATTCCCATGGTAATTATTACCTAATCAAAAGTAAATACATTTAGTTTGGGGTTTCTCCTTGTAGAAAGTATGGGTTTCTGTATTCTCACAAAAAGGGTTGTGTGTTTATATGCTTGGGGTTTTTTCTCAAAAAATCATGGGTTGGGATTCATACCATGTAAAATTATGGGTTTATATTTCTACCATGTAAAATTTTATCCCTAATTCATAGTGGGTTCTATACTTCATTGATTGGGGTTTGAAGATTGGACAATGTTGTTCGACAGAACCACTATAAAATTCCATGTGTTCTCTTTCATTGTATTATTTGCATCTTGATCACGCATAATTTTAATAAACCTAATAAATTTAATAAATGTCTATTCACCCCCCCCCCCCCCCTCTAGAATATCCACCTTAGCATATATAACCTAATAGATCTAGATATAACAAGGAAGAATGATGAATTACCATTGATTTTGGATCTCTAACACACTTTGATTCATCGAAGGTTTCTTCTAAATCAAATGGAATCGCCAAGGAAGCCTAAGGGACTAGGGGAGGAGAGGATTTCAAGAGCCTACGAGAATATGAGAAAAATGAGGTTTTCGGGGGCTAATCCAAATTATAGTCATTTTTTAAGAATTAATATCACATCACATGGTAAGCTACTAGAGTTTTTCAAACTGTTCGCCAATCACATGGTGTTACATTCTCAATATTGTCCCCTCACATATTTGGTTCACGTGGTTTGACAGACTGTGTGCTGACCATGTTTTTTACACTATCTACACTTGCATGGTTTCTCTTGGGCGCCCAAATAGTTTGTTCAAACTGTGCACCAACCATGTACATGTTAATTGACTTAAAAAACATATTACAATATTTCCTCGAGATAGTATAGGGTTGCTACTAACTGTTCTCAAACCTTACAGCTCTTAAAACACTTCCAAAACACTCCAAAACCTTTCATAAACTCATGAAACTTAACCCTAACATTATATAACTGAAAAAAACAAAATCCAATGGTAAAGTACCTAAAACTAAGTGTGTTTCAATATGGTTGTTGTACACAAGTATAAATATAAAAGTGTTTTTGTAGATCATGATAGATCCCTTTATAGATTGAGTAGTAGTGATTCTTTTCTAGAGGTCGCCCTTTTCTTATAATTATGACTTCAGAAATTTATATTTTTTATAAAGGATACAATGTCTTATGGGGTCACACTTTATGGTTTATTGGATGAGGATTGAGTTTTAACAAACAGAGATACTCTAAAAGTGTTTTAGAGTTTATCCAAAAGGAGTTTTGGATTTTTATTTACAAGGTAATGAATAATATGTGCTTCATGGTGGAGTTGATGATATCATTACAAAAGTATTTTAGAATATATCCTAAAGTATTTTTGGATATGATTTTACAATTTATTGTATATGAGACAATATAAGTTGAAATTACATAAAGTCTGTGAGGCCTTAGTGCATGTGGGAGGTTTATGGAGATATTCCCTAAATACTAGTATGTATGTCATACATATTATCCTATATCATTGGGTATGATATAAGGATACCGTATGAGATGGCATACTTTATTTCATGGAAATTTAAAATTTCATGACTGGGCATATCATTTAGTACAATATGGATATATTGTATCGTAATGGTGTAAGAGGAATAATGTTGTATGATCCATAAAAACACTCCATGATTTACATGGCATCCAAATGTTAAAAGTTAACATACTATAACCTTCCATATATGTCCATCATTAATAAAATGTTTCATAAGATGAACTTTTAGGGAGGATCATTTGAATGTATTAATGTGATGAATTCATAGTTTCCTGGACCATTTACTCTTATTTTATGTAACGTAAGGATTAAATGCATAATGGCTTTCCAAGAATTATAAATGGAGGTAGTCCCCATGAGTATGTGTATAAGAGAATTCCCAATATATAGCCGAATTATACTTATCTTAGAAGCTCAATTCATTATTCATCTTTTTATAAGTGAGGTACTAGTATATTGTGGATGAAGGGATGATCCAATCCTAGTTTTGGGTGATTCTTTGAACCTATGGACACATCATTGATATGGGAATATAATGTCCACCACATAGTGATCTTCTTCAAGAATATGAATGAATATGGTAATAATGGAATTCATTGATGAAAGGTACACCTTTATGTTCAGAATTTTAAATTTTCATGTATTTGATTTCATTGCATGTTTTAAATCACAATTTTGGAAGGTCTTATCGAAATTCTTGGGGACTCAGTTGAAGTTGAGAACAACATACCATCCACAGACAGATGGATAGTCCAAGTGTAATATACATATATTATAGTATATTCTTTGATCTTGCATGACAGACTTTAGAGGTTAATGGGATGATCACCTATCCTTTATTGGGTTTTAATATAATAACAGTTATCAAGATTCAAGTTATATGAAACCTTATGAGGATCCTTACAGGAGGTCTTGTCATTCACCACTCTATTGGCATGGGGTGGGTGTGGTAGTAGTTGCGAGCACCAGCATGGTTTTGGAGACCTATGAGAGAGTGAAGATGATTCAAAAGATGTTTATCCTCACTTAGAACAAATAGTGATATTATGTTAGCTGTAGGATGATACCTTTGGAGTTCGTTGTGGGTTATCGATTTTTCTTGAAAATGACTCCTCAGATAGGGGTAGTGGAATATAATTTGGATATTCCTTATCTCTATAGAGGTATGCATGATTTTTTAAATATGTCACAATAATAAAGGTACATTCCCAACACTACACATGTTATTCGTTTCCAAGATATTGAACTAGAGCATGATTCAACATATTAGGAGTGTCCAGTGCATATTATAGACTAGAGAAAGAAAGTGATTCGAAGGAACGTGGTACTAATTTTCAAGATTTAGTGGCAACATGGGCTGATCCAGGAGTAAATTTGGGGGGGGTATCTGTTTGAGCTTAATGGGATAAGTTATTTGAATAGGAACCCTAGAGACACTTCTCAAGGATGAGAAGTCTATAGAGGGGGATAATTTCAAATACATGTTTTCTCAATTATTTTATTATGTAACTATATCATTTAGGATGTAAAATTATAAACCAATACCCTGACATATTTATTTTGTAATACATCCTTTTACACCATAAATCTGTGACTTGACTAGTTTCATGCTGAAATAATTTTTCCACATTTGTTACGATAGCTGGAATAGATGATTCAAATAGATAGTCTTCATAATGATAGTCTTTGGGTAGTTACTATGGTTGTTATAATATTAAATTAAGAAGACACTTTCTGGAATTAAATACTAGCATTACATGGTGATCTCACATGGGTTTACCCTTGAATGATATCTTATAAATACATCCTCTCCTTCTATTCCTTCAATAGAGTTTTGGAAACTCGAAAGTATGGTAGACAATACCTTCCTCACCCTACATAGTAGTTTTGACCACATGCACTATAGAAGTCGCAGCCTACACTATAGAGGCCACCCTAAGCTTCTTTTATGTTGCAGCCACATCCTTTATGATGTAGTGGAATCATAGCACAATATAGACTAGTCTTACACCATAAGTTCATCATTTATGACATAATAAGTGTGACTTAGCTCTTACTCCATAAGTTCTTTATTTACACCATAATAAGAGTGGCCTCAATCTTACATTGTTTTTCCTCCCTATACAATGTAAGTACAGTGATCCTCCAGTCTCCAGGTTCTTTGCTTCTTCAACTTGGGTAAGTTGGCTCTACTCCTTGGGTATTTTTTCTCCTAGAATTGCTCTAGAATACTTGATGTGATATTTCATAGGTTCTAGGATTCATTTTAATGTGATCATTTTACCATTATTATGTAAGAAAGGTTTTGGTGATGATGTCTTCAATAAACCTTAATGTTGACATTGACAACAATGAAGTAGGAAGTTACTTATCTTCTTGGGCTCATGTTTACACTAGTTTCCATTATATGATTATATTTTTTGGCATTTGATATCATGCTTGACTATGATCACATGTGTGTGTGGGGACCATGATATCCTTTATGATATTCATTCCATGAGTGATATTAGAGTATCTTGTTTCCATGTTTTATTATGATCACATTTTATTATGTATGCTAGTATATACTCATGATGATATTAAATGATTACTTGTGTGTTCACCCTTTATGTTTTTTACCATTTTCTTGGAGGTTATTTTTGGTACTTAAGATAGGTAGACCTTCATGACAGACAATCCATTAGTGGGGGAATGTGATTGATTGCAATAATGGTGATGAGGGGCCTAGGAATTAGGTGGAGTTATGAGGTGGACATGGTGTCATGTTGAGGGTGTGCTTGAGGTAGCCTTGATTTTCAAAGTTTCATTTATCACGTGATAGCCTGGTCGATGTGAGTACTGGATATTCTTATCCAAAGGACCTGGGTGACATGGTCCTCTTGAGGGATAGATGACACCAGGTATCATCTCTATTAAACTGTGAGGATGTTTTATAGGGGTTAGTTTGGTCACTACTGACATCATCCAATATCTATATACAATTGAGATGAAATTATTACAGCTGGGGGTTTGTGGTGGCTTCTTTAGTGCATGACCGTTGGTTTTTTATTGTATGTTTATACCTATTCCACATTTTTTACCATTATTGGCATACGCATTTTATACACGAGCACGTCGGCTAAGGATGCACTATTAGTGTCCTACTGAGTCCTGTAATCACACCCTAATTAGGAATTTAGGTGCACTTATAGATTTTATATGTGATCTATAATAAGAAAAGAGCCCAATATTGGAAAATTGAGTAAAGGAGGATGGAGTTTTTAGAGGGAAAGAGTGGACTCCAATGGCCCGCATTTTATTTATTGGATTATTTATCTTCTTTCATTATTACACTAGAAAGATTTCCATGTTGGGATATATGATTTATATGAAATGTATTCCATAATTATTATTCTACATGATTACTCTGATGGGTATGGTTATTCTTTATTTGTAATTTATTATTCATGTGAAATGGCATGATATGGAGGGTATAGTCTCCCCGCTATCAAACTTACACATTTTTTCTAGTCAATAGCCTCTTGAATACAACAAGGCATGAATGAGGTCACATGGAATTCCATCTTGGACTCAGAGGTTTAGGTTGGAGTGTTACAAATTCCTTCTAAAATGAACACTTTTCAAGAAAACGTTCATTAAACTAGGTAGGTTTTGTAGAAAGAGGGTGCCTCTAAATTATCACATGTAAGGCAAGAAAATAATGAGGTAACCATAAGAGTTAGGTGATTCATTTTTTGGTATTTTCTTTAGGTTACACTTATCATAGAAACTCTTAGGAAGGATACCATAGTAATAGTTTTGATTTTATCCATATGATGGATTAGAAAAATAGTAATCCACTTAACTAACCAATATTCATATATGATATGATTGACATGATGACCTACCTAAATAATTAAGTGGTGAGAGGAACAGAAAATAAGACTCATTACTTGGTGAAATATGGATTTTGGTCCATTAATGGATATGATAAAATATAGAATGGGGACATAATTTTAGTGGGATTAATTTTTAATAAAATTCCTTATTAAATGAGTGTAAAACATAATACCCATTTGATAAATTTTTTTAAAGTAGATAAATATAATCATCATCTAACTCAACTTTGAGATCAATTATTTAAAAGAAAAATCTTGATATAAGTAACTTAATAAATTGGTATAAATTTTTTTGAATCATTATTAATTAATAAGAAAATTATATGTGTTATAATAACTCCTTCATGAACAACCTACTATTTAAGTTGTTCATCACTTTAAACTATATTTTTATAAGAAACATAAGATGATTCAATCTAGGTTTAAAAAGTGGTATATGTATGATTAATAAAGGAAATTTAGTTTCCACTCCTATATTCAATATGATTGAGTATAATGAATGACTTAGTGAGACTTAGGGTTTCCATTTAGTCTTATTATATTTATGAAATTCATTTACCAATCATTTTTGGAGATTCTCTAAAAATGTAAATGAGTTCAATAAATGTTTACCCTTTTTCTCAAAGTGATGAGGATTGATGAACTGGGTATGTGATTCCTAGGTTAATGTGACATATCATCTATATAAGTGTATAAAATATACAAAAAAAAGAATAAAAATTATTTTTAAAGTACAAAAAATTGTTTAGTCAAGTATCCAGGCTAGGTCATTGAAATATAATGGTGGAATTAGGGAGCAAAAGATAATGTTCTATATGTGATAGGATTTTCCGAAAACCCTAAATGGGATTGAGAAACTCCCTGGAAATTTCATATTATTTGTCCATGTTATAGAAATCAGTTCTTTGATTTTTAAGGTTATATGAAATCGAATGTATGTTTTACAAATGTTGTAAGTATAAAAAAGTTAAAAATCAAGATAGGAAGTTAAGAATATTATAGTTTGCATTTAGATGATCAAGAAAAGGGTTGTTGATTTATAAATTTGTGTACAAAGGAAAATATAAAGCTTATATGGGTCTAAATAAATGATGTGTAAGGTTACCTCATTTTTAATATATGATAATACAAGTTTTTTATTAACAAAAAAATATAAACAATATGATATTATGGTTGTGATACACATAGTTTATGATTCATCAGATTTTATAATATACTTGATATAAGATATGGATGAAAATATTTTATCTAGGGATAAAAAAATTGTCTAGATGTTTGTTAAAATTTAAGAGATATGATCCCACCACCCTTCAGTGATATATTTTAATGAATAAAATCTTATTTTCAATATATTGATATAAACACATGGAATACTATATAAGATGTTCATGTAAATGGTTTATTTGTTAAAACATTCCTACTAAGAGAAAATAATTGTTATTTCTTAAACACAAATAACTTTTTATATCATAGCATGATACTCTAAATAGAATATAGTATCTAGGGTGCTAGTGGGAGTATGTTTACATGTTGGGAAGTTCAAATTACAACAAATAAAACATTATTCTATTAAAAACAAAGTGAATGTCACTTAATATCCTAAAATTTTTAGGGTATTTCAACAAAATATTAATGTAAAAAATATACATTAGTTACCAAAATATTTCAAGAAAAAAATTATGGAATAGGTTCCAAGGATGATTGTAATTCCCCGATCTAAGAAACCCAGAGCTGGTGCATTATTTTATTACATTGGCATGGTTATGAGGAAAAAATCCCAAAGGACTGATGTCAAGACTCATCCCCCGGGGCCCATGCCGTGACTACCCCAAGCCCGACTTCTATAGGCTAAGGGCTGGAGACTAGCACCAAAGGTGTAATTACCTAAATCTGGGTAGGCATTTCATTTATAACTGTAAACACATGAAACATAGCACACAGCTAGATACAAAACACTAAGTAAAACTGTATAAAAATAGAGTGCTGAAAAGTAAAAGGGACAGAAAAACAAGCCCAACTATAAAGTACAAGTACAACTGAAAATGAAAAAATAGCTGAAAGGTGAAAAGAATCTCTGGGATCATCCACCATGGATCCTTCCTGAAGGTTAGTTACAGGTAGCCTCCTCAGCACTCCATGTATTTCAGTCTCCTCCATGTACTGACATGTGGTATGGTCCACCTCCTGGTACTGTCCAGTCCTGGTACTCTGAGCCTCAGTTATCATTGTCCGTCGTCTACATCCAATACAACAAGGTTCAGGCATAGCCCATGCAGGGGTGAGTATAACGATACTCAGTAGGGACCCCGAGACCACCAAGGTCTCTCAAAATCCACCAAGGATAAACCACAGAGTATGAAATCAATGAATAACCATTACTTAGGTATATTCCCATACATATACCTAAGTTATCAAGTAACTCATCTCAATCATGAGGTAAACACAAAAGTTACTGACTCAGCTCACACAGGTATACAACTCAAGTAGAGTGTTAGAGATGATTAGATGTAGCCACTATATCATCTATTCTGTCGAACCCACATAGGATCTAGGAACATAAATTAGAACTGTTGAACCCACACAGGATCCAAGAACAGTAAAAAGAGCTGTCAAACCCACACAGGATCCAGGAATAGTCGTTAGTACTATCGAACCCACACATGATCCAGGAACAGTAGTCTGAGCTGTTGAACCCACATAGGATCTACGAACAGTCGTCAGTGCTGTCAAGCCCACACAACATCTAGGAACAATCATCAGAGTGCAGCCAGGCATAGGGTTCCACACAAAGCATGCTTGATTCCGGGAGGGTCCACTCCTCAAGCCAAGTGTCTCAAAGGTCTTCCACATGATAGAAGCAAAATCCAAGAAATACGTGTCCAAGACACAGAGACAAGATGACCAAGCCATTTTCCAAAAAGTACACGGCATGTTGAAATAAGGCACATGCCATGTCTTTAGACCTCTGGTGCTACTCGTGTACAATGGCCCGCGTCGTAAGGCTGTTCGTGTAGAAAAGAAAGTATATATCATGTGGTATGGTTACATGCCATGTCCAAGAAACTGGGGTTGGCTCCGTGTACATTGTCCATGTGCCCGTACATGGCCTCAACCCATGTTCTACAACCCATGTAACTGGTACACGGGGTAGCCCATGCCACTGGCCATGCCTGGACGTGTTGTGGAGTACATGCCCGTGTACTCCACCATGTCTTCGTGTATCCTTGAGATACACGTTGAGTCCCACGAATCCGCTTCTGCCATTCTGCGTAGAGAGTACATGTTGTGCCTCTTGGCCGTGTAATTCTACCTATATCCGTGTATTTCCCAGAATACGCACCATGTCTCATGAAGCTGCTTCTTCCATTCTGCAGATAGAATACACGTCGTGTGACCGGGGTCACATGTCATGTGTTACTTTTCTAACGTTTGAAACTCAAGCCACAGAATGCTCGTACTACAAGATGTGTTCGTCATAAGTACACACTGTGTATTCTGGAATTTTCCAGAAATGGCGCCTCCGGCCAGTGCACCTCCCGAGAAGTCTGTTCTTCATTATGACGATTCATTCATCACAAAACTTCAAACACTAGGTCACCCCGATGTCTCGTAATCGTCTCCAGTGTTTTTGGGACTCTGGTCGGCTCTGAAAACATGACATGATTCACTCGCTTGAAGAGCGGTCGAGGAACGGTCCTTCCTGTTCCGGTCTGATCTGTCACCCGATATCGTCGGCGCACCTCCGCTAGGTCATTGTGATGTTGGGTCTTCAATTTTGGATCGTTGTGTCGCAAAATGGTCTCGCAACGATCCGTTGATCATCACCCATGAAGAAAGTGAAGAAAACACCAAACATTCACAAGAACGGCGGAGGGATCGGGCTGTGTTTGTTTGGCCCAGTCCTTCTGCGTTAGTTTGGTAGCAAGTGGGTCAAGAGAAACAATCATGGAAGGAAGAATCAACATTGATCAAATCAAAACAAACCCCTACCTTTGTTCTTTGATCATCAATGTTGCGCAAGAAGGCGGACGTCAATTCGTTGTAGGCGAACGCATCCTACATCGAAGGAGATTCTGAGGAAGGAAGTCGAAGTCAAGGTCGAGGTCAACGTTCTTCATCGGTTGGAACGTTCTTCACTAGTGGAACGCGTTCTTTATTGGGAGCTTTCTCCCAAGCTCTCTCCTCTTCCCAGTTCCACCAAAAATGAAAGTGAGCCATACAAAATAATAGATTTATCTATTATTTAGTTGTTGGGACAAAATTCAAATGATTTAATTAATTAGGTTAGCTCCAATTAATTAATTCAAGAGGTTGGCACAAAATTAACGCTTGTGCATTGGCTTCATTAAGGTAGAGGGGTGGTGTCACCATTAAGTGGGGAGCTCAAGAGGTTTCTCCCCACTTAATGGGGAGTTCAAGAGGCTTAACCTTGGGTGGTCCCCACCATATTAAACATGAATAGAAGGTTGGGTTCAGGAGGGACCCACCACCATAACTTCTCATG
Organism: Viscum album; assembly: GCA_963277665.1. NCBI lineage: Eukaryota > Viridiplantae > Streptophyta > Magnoliopsida > Santalales > Viscaceae > Viscum > Viscum album. The sequence continues at coordinate 1,330,990,289 of OY728145.1, forward strand.
GGAGGTTAAGGTGTGGTGGTCCCCACCTCCAACTTTCACATGGAGGCTTTAACCAACCAAAATAAAAATAAAGCTACAACTTTATTTTTGTTTAATTCATTCATTAGAAACCCAAAAACAATATTTTATATTCAATGCACTATCGTCGAGGTGAAAGTCTTCTTAAGTGAATACCAGCACTGCGAGTTCAATGGTGCCCTCGGATTTCAATTCTAGGCACTGGTTAAAAAGTTATAAAAACCCACTCATACGTTTACTGAACTTACCCGAACAAAACTTTAGAAATTGATTCCAGGCACACCGGGCCTCAGAATCATGCACCGTAAATTTTTGCGGACTCATAAAATTCCCATGTATTTAAGAACAAAATTTCCACATAATTTTTGAGCCTTTACATTCTCCCCACCTTAGGGATTTATGTTCCCGTAAGCTACAACTCGAACTAAGGGAACAAGTGGGGGTGTTGAGCACGCATCTGAGCCTCATTCTCCCAATTTCTCTCCTAGAGGTTCTTCTGCTGCCAGCGAATGCACACCAGAGGTATCGACCATCCATGAAGGACCCACTCCTATAGATCCTCAATCTCTACTGGGACCTCTATAAAATTCGCCCCATCGTCGATGTCCATCTCTCCATGGTCGATGATGTGATAAGGGTCGTGCACGTACCTCCTCAGCTAGGATACATGGAAGACGTCATGCACCTGGTGAAAATGAGGTGGAAGATCTAAGAGGTATGCCACCTCTATGCCTCTACAGAGGACCTAGAAAGGTCCGATGAACCTCAGAGATAACTTGACACCTTGAACAAATCTCTATAGACCTCGTCAGGGTGAGACATGTAGAAAGACATGGTCGTCATCCTCAAACTCTAGGGGTCTCCATCTCCTGTCGGCATATGACTTATTTCTGCTCTGTGCAGTCTTCATCCTCTCCTGGATGATCAGCACTTTCTCTGTAGTAGCTTGTACCATCTTTGGTCCCACTAGTGCTGACTCCCCAGGGTCAGTCCAGCACAAGGGTGATCTGCAAGGTCGCCTGTATAATGCCTCAAAAGGCGCCATCCCTATGGTGGAGTGATAGCTGTTGTTATATGAAAACTCCACCAAAGGTAAGTGATCCTCCAAGCTGTGACTGAAGTCAAGGACACAAGCACAGATCATGTCCTCAAGGGTCTAAATGGTCTGCTCTGTCTGGCCATCCATCTAAGGTTGGAAGGTGGTTCTTAGATGAATTTTCATCCTGAAAGCTTCCTGCAACCCCTTCCATAGCCGGGAAGTAAAGAGTGTGTCATTATTAGAGATAATAGAAGAAGTTACTCCATGTAGACGCACAATATCATGCACATAGAGGTGTCCCAAGCTCTCTACTGAACCCTATTCTCTGATCAGTAGGAAGTGGGACGACTTGGTGAGTCAGTCGACGATCACCCAAATCGAGTCATGACCCCTGGATATTCGTGGAAGACCCTTCACAAAGTCCATGGATATCCCATACCACTTCCACTTTGGGACCTCTAAAGGCTAAACCAAGCCTGCTGGTACCTGATACTCCACCTTCACTTTCTAATAAGTGAGGCATCAGAGACAAACTCGGCTAGTGATTTCTTTATTCCTGGGCACTAGTGTTGTCATCTGAGGTCCTGAACATATTCTCCACACTAGGATATACCGCTAGAGGGGAAGTGTGGAACACCCTTAACACTTCCTCCTAAAGTGCTACTGGTACCAAGGTATGTCCTCTGAAGAGGATTAAGTTCTCCCCACCTATAGAGAATCCATCAGGTGCCTGCCCTATGGATATATGTGCACATTGAGCCTCGCAGTCATCATCCCCATGTTGCGCCTCCCAAAATCTATGAAGGAGTGGGGGTGTGACTATAAGAGACTGTAGAAAAGCTGCTCTATCTCAGTCCACATAAGAAATCTACAAATCAACCAGCTGCTCAGTTGCCTCTCCTAGAAGTTGAATACCTGATCTTTTGCAGAGAGCATCTGCAACAACGTTTCCCTTCCCAAGAGTATAGACTATCTCGAAATCATAGTCCTGGAAGAACTCAAGCGAACGCCGCTGTCTCAGGTCCAAGTCCTTATGAGAGAATATATACCAGAGACTCTTATAATATGATTACACGGTAAAATGCTCGCCCATAAGATAGTGTCACGACATCTTCAAGGAGAATACCACTGCTGCTAACTCCAGGTCATGGGTAGCATAGTTATGCTCATTCTATATCAGCTGCCAAGAACCATATGCAATAACTGCTCGCTCCTACATTAGGACTCATCCGAGTCTAGTCCCTGATGCGTTGCAGTAGACTATGTACCCTATGCCCTCCTCTGGAATCCTCAAGATGGGGGTACTAGTCAGCCTCTGCCTCTGCTCCTGAAATCTCTGCTGGCATCTCTCCGACCACATGAAGGGTTTCCCCTTCTTTGTCAAGGATGATAGTGGTGATGCAACTCTAGAGAAGTATTCAAAAAATATTTAGTAGTATCCAGCTGAACCCAGTAAACTCCGCACCTCCGTCAGACTCCTGGGTGGATCCCAAGAAAGTACCGCCAAAATCTTCGCTGGATCCACATCAACTCTAGATTCCGATATGACATGTCCCAGAAAGTGAACCGCTCGGATCCAGAACTATAACTTTGATAGCTTACCATAAAGATGGTTCTCTCAGAGTATGTCCAGTACTACCTGCAAATGGTAGTAATACTCCTCCTCAGTAGTCAAGTAGATCAGAATTTCATCGATGAAGACTACAACAAAGCGATCGAGGTATGGCTGAAAATCCTGTTCATGAGTCCCATGAATACTGCTGGATCGTTGGTTACGCCAAATGGCATAACCAAGAACTCTTAGTGGTTGTACCAACACCTGAAGGTTATCTTCTACACATCCTCATCTCAAACTCTGAGCTGGTGATAGCCTGGTCTGAGGTCTATCTTTAAGAACCATCGTGCTCCCTTCAGTTGATTAAAGAGCTCGTCAATCCTTGGCAGTGGGTACTTGTTCTTCATAGTCACCTGGTCCAGGTGGCGGTAGTCGACACAAATCCTCAAGCTCCAATCCTCTTTCTTGGAGAATAGAATCGGGGCTACCCAGGGAGAAACACTGGTCCAGATGAATCCCTTCCCCTGCAAGTCCTCCAACTATACTCGTGGCTCACGAAGCTCAGCGGGAGCCATCTGATATGATGGTGTAGATATCAGTGTCTTCCTGGGGTACAGGTCAATGTAAATGTCCACCTCTCTGCGAGGAGGTATTCCTGGGACATCATTAGGGAAAACATTTGTGTATTGTTCCACCACTACAGGATAAGTCAGACTCTCCACATCAACTTCTCTGAGGGTAAGGCAGGCCAACTGATGAGTGATCGGATGCACCCTCCTCTGAGTAAGTCTGTCCTATGCTGCAAAGGCTCCCTTCTCACTAGTGAAGGTAAAACTGGTCACATCCATGTGCACACACCCCACTTTTCACCTAATATATTCAATCTGAGCATGGGCTGTAGATAACTATTGAATACCCAAGATTACTTCATAAGGCCTCGATGTTGCTACTAGGAGATCCCAGCCGAAGCTCTCACCTCCTAGAGTAAGCTCACACTGTCGGCACCAGTGAATAATCATCGAATATGCTCCCGTAGGAGTCTCTAGCCATAAGAATTGAGCCAACGGCTCTATCGGAATCTTCGAGCTCTGAATGAGGGCAGTAGAAATTAAAGAGTGACTAGAACCTGTGTTTATAAGAACTGCAGCTAAGGTGGAGTAGGCACAGATCGTACCTCGAATCATCTTTGGAGCACCATGATCGTAAGCCTTAGATTCCTAGAGCTGATCTCTCCCTTGTCCACATGTTCCTTATTGTTGGGGTGGGACTCCTGGTGGTGGTGGTGGTGGTAACACCTCGTGACTTCATCCACCGCCAGCTACACGACCAGCTCCTCTGCCACATCCACCTGTGCCCTACGGATCACCTCAATTGAACCTCTGTCTCTACCTGGGAGGTCCCTCAACTGTCAGCTGATCATCCAAATGACAGGTCGGACAGTCACGAGCCATGTGAACCTGCCCACTGCCTGTGAAACACTACTCATTCTTTGAATGATTGTCTCTATCTCGTGTGCCTCGCACAACCGAACCCGTGTCCTGAGGTCATCCACCAGATGGTCTGGTTCGCTGGGATCTTTATGACATTTGTCTGCTACCTACTGTAGAAGACTCAGCTATGTGATACCTGGTGGCGGGCCTCACTACTGGTGACTGCTCATCAAGGAAACTCTCCACTAAGAGGGATCGCTCCAACACCCCCTCCTACATCGGGATGCTGACAGAGATCATTGATGCCCTGATCTCTCACCTGATCCCCTACTCGAAGGTATGGGCCCTGAAGAATGGGTCATGCACCATATCTTTGGAGTAGCACGAGAGTTCGGTGAACCTCACAGAGTAATATGCCACCTTCATGCTACCCTGCTGTAGATGAAGTAGCACATGTATCTGCACTGCACATAGAGTGGCTGGGACAAACTCCGCCCGAAACAGGCTCTTGAAGTCTGCTCAGAGTAGTGTCACCTCGTCATGCACCTGGAGAATCAGGCTCCACCATCTTCCTGCTACTACCTGAAAGAGACTCGCAACAAGGATCACCAAAAGGTCGGCTAGTGTCCCTACCAGTCTAAAGACTCTCACCACAACCTCCAATCAATCCTCAGCTGCCTGCGGGTCCGTCTCACCCCTGTACCTGGGTTTCCTCTGGCGCTGGAACTCATGCAATGCGCTCAGGCGGCGTGCACTCTCTACTACTAGGGTTGGTGGCATCGGTGTACCAACGGGTAGTGGTACCATTGGTGCCTTTGCTATGATAGGGCCATGCACCGAGGCCTTGTTGCTCGGTGGGTTACCATCTCGTACAAAGCCTGGAACCCTGGATAGCTATCTGTGTGGAGGCATCTTGTCAAGAAACAGGTGCACCACGGTCAAAAATTTATACTTGGTGAGCCGAGTCAATAAGATCAAAAAGAAAACTCTTCAAAACACACAAGCAATCAGTGTTTTTCATGCACTAAGTCAGAAATTAGAAGTTAGGGTCCTGGTGTAAGGATACGTCAGCCGCTGCACCAACGCTGGACTCCCTGAACTGAAAACCACACTCATTACACTTAACACTATTACTTCACAGAAAAAATCAGAGTCCTATGTTATGCGGTAGAACCGACTCCTCTGAAAAAAAAATTCACAACCTGCCCCCTGGGGCCCATGTCGTGACTACCCCAAGACCGCCTTCCATAGGCCAGGGGCTGGTGACTAGCACAAAAGGCATAATTCCCTAAATTGGGGAAGGTATTACTTTATAACTATAAACACACACAACAGAGCACACATATGGATAAAAAACACTAAGTAAAACTATATAACAAAAGAGTATTGAACATTAAAGGGGATGGAAATACAAGCCCAACTGTAAAGTACAAGTACAACTGAAAAGGAAAAAACAACTGAAAGGTGAAAAGAAACTCATGGATTGTCCACCATGGATCCTACCTAAAGGGTAGGTATAGGTAGTCTCCTCATCACTCCATGTCTGTCAGTCTTCTCCGTATACTGAAGCGTTGTATATTACACCTCCGGGTATCATTCAGTCCTGGTACTCTTGGCCTCAGTTAGTGTTGTCTGTCATCTGCATCCAACACAACGAGGTGCGGGCATATCCCATGTAGGGGTGAGTATAACGATACTCAGTATGGACCCCGAAACCACCAAGGTCTCTCAAAATCCACCAAGGATAAACCACAGAGTATGAAATCAACAAATAACCATTACTTAGGTATATGACCATACATATACCTAAGTTATCAAGTAACCCATCTCAATCATGAGGTAAATAGAAAAGTTACTGACTTATCTCACACAGGTATAAAACTCATGTAGAGTGTTAGAGATGATTAGATGTATCCACTAAATCATCTATTCCGTCAAACCCACATAGGATCCAGGAACAAAAATCAGAACTGTCGAACCCACACAGGATCCAGGAACAGTAAACAGAGCTGTCAAACCCACACAAGATCCTGGAATAGTCGTCGGTGCTATCGAACCCACAAAGGATCTAGGAATAGTAGTCGGAGTTGTCGAACCCACACAGGATCCAGGAACAATCGTCAGTGCTTTTGAACCCACATAGGATCCAGGAACAGTCGTCAGAGCGCAGTCAGCCACATGGTTCCGCACAAATCATGCTTGATTTCGGGAGGGTCCACTCCTCAGGCCAAGTGTCTCAAAGGACTTCATAGGGGGAAAATCTAAGTAATATGTGTCCACGACACAGAGACGAGATGACCGATCCATTTTCCAAAAAGTACACGGTGTGTTGGAATAAGGCACACGCTGTGTCTTCAGACCTCTGGTACTGCCCGTGTACAATGGCCCGCGTTATAAGGCTGGTCGTGTAGAAAATAAATTACATGTCATGTGGTAAAGTTACAAGCCATGTCCAAGAAACTAGGGTCGGATCCATGTACACTGTCCATGTGCCCATACACAGCCTCAACCCGTGTTCGCCAACCCGTGTAACTGGTACATGGGGTAGCCAATACCATTGTCCATGGCTGGACATGTGGTGGAGTACATGCCAGTGTACTCCACCCCATGTCCATGTATCCCCAAGATAAACGTCGAGTCTCATGAAGCTTCTTCTTCCATTCTGTGTAGAGAGTACACGCCGTGCCTCTTGGTCATGTAATTATGCTTGTGTCTGTGTATTTCCCAGAATACACGCCATGTCTCATGAAGCTGCTTCTTCCATTCTGTAGAGAGAATACATGTCGTGTGACCAGGGTGACATGCTGCGTGTTACTTTTCTAACATCTGAAACTCAAGCCGCATAACGCCCGTACTACATGGTGTGTTCGTCAGAAGTACACGCCGTGTATTATGTAACTTTTCAGAAACGGCACCTCCGGCCAGCGCACCTCCTGTGAAGTCTATTCTTCATTCTGACAGTCTGTTTGTCATCAAATATTAGACACTAGGTCTCCCTGATGTCCCGTAATCGTCTCTGGTGTTTTCGGGCCTCCGATCGGCTCTGAAAGCACGACTTGATTCACCCGCTCGAAGAACAGTCGAGGAACGGTCCTTCCTATTCCTGTCTGATGTGTCACCTGATATCATCATCGCACCTATGCTAGGTCGTTGTGATGTTGAGTCTTCAATTTGGGATCGTTGTGTCACACAATGGTCTCACAACGATCCGTTTTTCTTCACCCATGAAGAACGCGAAGAACACACCAAACATTCACAAGAACAGCGGAGGGATCGAGTTGTGTTCGTTTGGCCCGGTCCTTCAGTGTTAGTTTGGTAGAAATTGGGTCAATAGAAACAATCATGGAAGGAAGAATCAATGTTTCTCAAATCAAAACACACCCCTACCTTTGTTCATTGATCGTAGATGTTGCACAAGAAGGCGGACGTCGATTTGTTATAGACAAACATGTCCTACGTCGAAGGAGATTCTGAGGAAGGAAGTCGAGTTCGAGGTCGGCGTTCTTCATCGGTTGGAGTGTTCTTTTTCGATGGAACACGTTATTCATTGGGAGATTTCTCCCAAGATCTCTCTTATCCCCAGTTCCACCAAAAATGAAAGTGATCCAGACAAAATAATAGATTTATCTATTATTTAGTTGTTGGCACAAAATTCAAATGAGTTAATTAATTAGGTTAGCTCCAATTAATTAATTCAAGAGGTTGGCACAAAATTAATTCTTGTGCGTTGTCTTCATTAAGGTGGAGGGGTGGTGGCACCATTAGGATGGGAGCTCAAGAGGTTTCTCCCCACTTAATGGGGAGTTCAAGAGGTTTAACCTTGGGTGGTCCCCACCCTATTAAACATGAAGAGAAGGTTAGGTTCGGGTGGGCCCCACCACTATAACCTCTCATGGGAGGTTAAGGAGTGGTGGTCCCCACCTCCAACTTCCATATGTAGGATTCAACCAACCAAAATAAAAATAAAGCTACAAATTTATTTTTATTTAATTCATTCATTAAAAACCCAAAAACTATCTTTTATTCTCGATGCACTGTCGTTGAGGTGAAAGTCTTCTTAAGAGAATATCAGCGCTGCGAGTTCAACGGTGCCCTCGAATTTCAATTCCAAGAACTGGTCCAAAAGTTATAAAAACATGCTCGTACGTTTACTAAACGTACCTAAACAAAACTTCTGAAATAGATTCCGGGAACACCGGGCCTCAGAATCATGCGCTGTAAATTTTCACAGACTCGTAAAATTCCCATGTATTTAAGAAAAACATTTCCATAGAATTTCTGGGTCTTTACAAATGATCAGTTTAGTATTATTGGAAATATAGAATACCTAAATTATACCCATAATAAATTGGGAAATATTAAATATAAATATGTTTCATAATAAAAAGAAATAAACAACATCCTTGAAAGATTATTCAACGGATTCATCTTCAAAACCTGGGGAAAGAAAACATAATAAGTGTGAGCTCAAATGCTTAGTAAGGGAAATTAAAGAAGAATAAATAATGAATAAATTATAATAAATAAAAATTTAAAGATAAATAACTAATAACACATGTCATTAAAATAACTAGATAAGTAAATTTCAAAATGGCATGGTAAGAATCTGAAACACATGCCACTTAATAGATAAACAGAGAATATAATACATCTATAGAATTGCCGACAAAAAATATCATGGATAAATAATAAATGAAACATCTATGAAGGAAATGCTTAATTATTGGAATTCATGTCTAATACACATGAAAACTTATAGCATCAAGACCTTTCACAAGATAGTTAAAATCTACGGATAGAAACTCATTTAATTTGGCCTACTTATTTGTCTCATGGGAATCTATCGATGCACCAAGGGATTATATAAATTATGAGGCCCACTCCTCATTAACTTTACTAATCATTAGTCATATTAATTAATAAAAATAAATAATATGCATTATCAAATATCCATATTGAATAAATAATTTGGATTTTTCAATAATTACCCATTTAATCAAATAACTATCAAAGTGAACACCATATATAAAAATAATAAATGGTTCAAGAAATACTAATATCCATTGTATGAGAATATTTATATTCAAGTAAATTTCCAAATAAAAATTATTAAAATAAATTTATTATTTCAATATAATGTTATCAATCACAAAATGAAGTGATATTTCAAAGATAATCATTAAGAACATTCTTTAGGATAAAAATCATTAAACATTCCAAAGTATCTCATACCACTTTGAAACATTTAAATCATAATAAACATGAAGTAATAATATGAAATGAAACTTATACTATCATGATATTAAGTATAATCATGATATAAAATTTAAAAAGGTAGTATATACAACATAAAATATGAATTGGTGTATAATAACAAATAAGTCTCAATGGAATGTAAATTGAGAATAAATCTCTTACCTTAACCTTAATTCTTGTTATGTGGTCTTTATAATTCTATATAGTGCTTAAAAATAAGTAATAACTTATTAAATAACCATAATAATGTTTATAATATTATATATTAACCTATTATAATATCTTATTACCTGTTTGTTAACACTATTTAATCATTTTAACTATTTCGGGTGTTAATTGCCTAATTTTATCAAGTATGTTTTGACTTTTCATTTTTTGTTACTATTAAATAGATCATGATTTCATTATCCCAATAATTTAAACCATGATTTAATTATCATATATATTAAGTGCATATGTGTTAATAATTTTCCATAATATTTGTAGATAAGAAATGAAGTGCACCGTTCATGGAGATGGTAGGTCGTACGTGTGCATGAATGCTACTTTAATTTAATTGTTATATTAAAAGAACTAAAATTAAATAATGTGTATTTATATTAAAATTACAATATCATATTTATGTTATATATGTTACATATTTTTATTTAAATCAACCCTAATATGTTCCATGTATAGTGTGAACGAACCACATGCTTTAAGGAGGTGGTAGTCCACACTTCCACAAACGATGTTATCGTATTTATAAAAAATGAAATGTATATAGGTATAAAATAATTAAATAAGAATAAATAAATTATAAATATCATATATATCATATATAAAAATAGTTTTCATCATAATGACCACTATGAGAGGCATTAAAGTAATACTGAACAATCATTGTTTCTTGAGGTGGTAATTTGTCATTCACATAAATAATATGTTTGTTACCCATTAGATGGGAGTGTGTGTAAGTTTAGGGAAAAAATTATCATAAAAACATCCTAGTATATTTATTATACTATTTTCTTTATGTAATAATGGAATAAGAATATTTTAGGGGGTGGATAATGGAAATAAAACTAAATAACTTAAGGAAACATGTTACCTCTTAATCGGGTAACTCCTTTTGGATTGAACCAAAGGGCTTCCTTGGATTGATTTATGCCCAATTATAGGATTATGGGATGAGGGTAGGAATTTTTAGGATGTATTTGGTCAGTTATTGTTCGATCCAAAGTGTATTGATGGGTGTGAGGAATTGGGGGGAGAGGAGGCCTTTTTATGTTGGAGGTGTGTGGCACTCTTGTAAATTTTGGGAAAGGGAATTCCACCCACGTTTTCCCATTTGAAGTGGATAAAATAATGAACCAAATTCGATCAAATATATTATAGGGTATAAATATGGAAATCCAGTGGATCTTGGACAAGTTTCTAGGTCATTTGGGCCCTTAATATTAAGGTTTGGTCCCCTTTTAAGCTTAATTTTACATTAATCATTGTAATTAATTTAAATTACTTTCACCAATATTTTTAGTCAAAAACCAATTTAAAATTATTGTAAATTATAAATTATGATTATTAAAAATATGAAATCCATTTTTCCAAATTCCAAACATAGAATTGGCATAAATTAATTTAAATTTAATCCCACAAACAGGATGACAATGCGGGTTTTTAAAGTAAAAATGTCTGAATGTTTGCTATGTTTTTATACCCAATTTAAAATTGAAATTGATTCAAATGACCTAAATTGGATTAATTTATTAAGAAATATCCAATTAAACTTTAAAATAAATTTAAAATTTAATTTAACCTTATAAATAAATTATATGAAAAAACAGTTTTGAACTAAAATTCAATAATTTTCACTATTCATTAAAAAATGAAACTCTATAGAAAAATTCCAAAAAATTACCCTAAACAAAATTTTATGTTTCTATTTAAAATATGAAGTTTATTTTGAAAATTAAAATCCATAAAAATTCTAAAAATTGGATTTAAAATATGTTTTCCATCAAAAGGTGGTAAAATGCCTCAATAAAAATATAGTATTTTATTCATAAAATTTGGTTTTTTATCTTAAAGCCTATTAAATGTATTTAATTAATATAAAAAATATTTGATTGAATATAATATAAATATAACAAAATAATATCACTCACTAATTATAATTAATTTAAATTATGAGGGTAAAATACCTTTGTGAGCATAAAAATAATAATATTTTTCTTTATATTCAATCGGTTTTTATATTTATTTTTAATTAATTTGTATCCAATAAATTCATTTTATATTTTTTAAACCACATATTTTAATATGTTATTAAAACCTTTTTATAACTATTAATTTAATTAATAGGTTATATTTTATTATATTAAATAATAATATTTTAATAGTATATTATTGTTCAGTAAAATTCAGTCTTGTGTGTAACATAAACTACTAAATAAGGTTGATATTGCATATAATGCAAGATAACTTAGTGTTTCTTACATTAAAACATATATAATATATCAAATATATTTAAAATAATAAATATATTTTAAAGTATCAAGGTATTATATTCTCGTACGCGCTTTGTGTTGTGTATCATGCACACTATCAAATATAAGGTTATTACTATAAAATTCTGGGGTGTTACATTCTCCCCGCCTTAATTAAATTGTGTCCTTTAAATTAAAACATGATCTTGGTAATAGAGGGGTAGAGAATAAACTATTGTCTAAATTTCTAAATCGTAAAAAAGGTTAATATCACATATTTTTAATAAGATAGAAAGGAAAGTACAATGTTCATGTAACTAGGTTCCCTAATAGGTGAACATAGGTGGGAAATAGAAGCAAGGATATGAAAAAAAAATATAAAAAATCATGTTCTTATGGAGAGTGCTAGAGAACATGTTCAGATGAAATTTTTTGACCACCAAACTTTACCAGAGGTGTTAATAAAGGTTATTGATATCATCAAAAATTATGATAATATGACAACATTTTTTTTCCAAAACCCTTTTTTTATATAGTTCAGGAATTATTTCACTCTATAAGAATATAAGTAAATATAAGTTTCCATAAATATAATCTTACCCTTTGGTCATTCCTTGAACTACTTATACTTCATATCTTAGAACAAGATTCATTGTATATTGATCTAATATATCAATCTCTAAAACTAGATCCAAAGTTCAACTTAAACCATTTCATAAATGGTAAACTTTTCAAAAAGATTATGATCCAAAAATTTAGAAAGGTCGCTGAATTTCTAAATTGAACTTATCATTAGCCATTAATCAATATGAAGAAGCTCTAAATTTTCACATTCTAAACATGTAAATAACTTCATCATGTATGCTCTTAAAATATGGGAATAACTCAAATCAGCATAAAAGATTATTGGAAAAATTCATTCTTTCTTATTCCTTAATTAAGAAAGATGTTATTGAATATATTCCTTAAATCCAAAAGTGTTGTAAAATCCATGAATGATAGTATAGACAACTTTTTGAAAAGTCGTTAATTAGTTCCAAGGTAATAAGAACTTTTCCAAATTAACTATCTTTTCATCATTATCTCAACATTCGAAGCATATTGAGGGTTGTCTTTCCCTAAATCACATGTTTTCTGAAAAGTTTAACTTTTTACTGAATAATTTTTCTTGTTATCATTCATCATATGATCTCAAATCCTTAGTAAAAAAGTATTGTAGTAAAATACTCATATATTCCATAATTCTTATAACTAGTACATTGCTGATAAAATATTCAAATGGAATAATTATTGAATAGTCATATTAATAATTCCTCTTTATCTTAAGTAGTATCATAACTTGATCATTATCCAATAGCATCATTTGGGGTATATTCCTTTGACACTTGAGACATTGATTTGCATAGTGTCTCATCTTATTTTAGTTGAAGTATTGTATATTCAAAACATTTTTATTACCCTTTAAATCAAAAGCATGGTGGAATTTATTTCCACACTTATAGAAAACTCCAATTTCTTTTAAGAAAGTACCAGGGTGTTTCTTTCTAAAATTATCACATGTGGGAAAGTACATCTTTCCCTTCTTCCATTTATCCATCTTTTTCTCTGGAATCATCTTATTATCTTGTTTCCCTTCAAAGTTATAGGACTTGGAGAATTATTTACTTATCTCGTTAGCACATGATACTACTTTATTATATGATGAGAATACTTTTGAGTCTATTTCCCTTTAAAATGTTGGTGTAAGACCATAAAAATATGATCCTTATTACTCTTTGGATCATGTGCATTGGTGGAGTTTACATTCCTTCTGTTATGTGATATTTCTAAACAATGGAATATACTATATTAAATCATAACTTAATGTATAATCCCAAAACTAGTGAAAAACTTAACATAAATTGAAAATTTTATGCATATCTAATCTCATAATCATAAATATGGATTCTGTGGGTACATCTTTACTTATAAATCCTTCATAATGGTTTGTAAAGAAAATGTGAATTATCCTAACCATATCCCCCAAGAGTTTCAAACCAATTACATAGTAAGGCCCATTTTCATGTACCAGGTAACGCTAAGTCAGGTCTGGCACACCTTACTGTGCTGATAAAATAATGAATTATCAGTGCATTTAAAAGTTCTAGTAAAGATAGATTTTATCAGTGCCTGTAAAGGGTAGCTTTATAATCACCTTTAAAAGTTTTGATAAATCGTACTTTTATCAGTGCATTTAGTAGCACTGATAACGGTTAAAACTATAGTGTGATGATGTAGCAAACTACATCACCAGAAACAAGTGCAGTGTGCTGCAAAAACACACTGTATCACTAGAAATAGCAATATAAATTACTAAAATAAGATAAAAATACTGAATTTAAATGAAATAACATTTATAACACAAATACAAGAAAAATAAAACACTATTATAGAGTATGCCAATTGTTTTTTTACTAAAATTAATGTAAATTTTGAATAAAAGGTTCATATAGAGTCATATCAGTCACACCGTGCATCGGATTGAAGTTTAGATAATCCCTAAACATAAAAAATGACGTATGTATCATTTTCTTAAAGTAAAAAAAACAATCTGAATGTGTTTTCTTGGTTTTGAGAATGTTAGTTGTTATTTTCACTAAATTTAGTGTCAATTTTGATTAAAAAGATGATCTTGGAGTCATACTGGTCACACCATGCATCGGATTGAGGCACAGACGATCCCTACATATCCAAAATGACTCATGGATCACTTTCCTAAAGAAAAAAAACAATATGAATGTGTTTTCATGGTGTTGAGTATGCCAAGTGTGTTTTTTACTAAAACGTCATTTTTAAACTGGAAACACACACTTTGAGCCATACAGGTGGAATTGTGTGTGGGATTTACATTATAATAATTCATACACATCAAAAATGAATTATTAATCATTTTTCCAAATTATCAAGACAGTATGAGCTAATTTTCTCATTTTTCAATGAGTGAAATTTTTTTGTATTAAAATGTTAATTTTAAATTGATAACAAAAACGTGGATTCATACCATTCACACCATGCGTTGGATTGAGGTGAAGTTGATTCCTACACATCAAAAATGACTTATGGATAGTTTTTCTAAAGTAACAAAACAATATGAATGTGTTTTCTCAGTTTTGAGTATGTTAGTTTTTTTCACTAAAATTAATGTCAATTTTGAATAAAAAGACACACTTGGAGTCTTATCGGTCACATCGTGCGTCGTATTGAGGTGAATTTGATCCCTAAATTTCACAAATGAAATATGGATCATTTTTATAAAGTACCAAAACAATCATAATATGTTTTCTCAATTTTGAGTATGTCAGTTGTTTTTTTCATGAAAATTAATGTCAATTTTGAATAAAAAGACGCACTTTCAGTCATATCGGTCACACCATGCATCTAATTGAGGCACAAATGATCCCTACACATCCCAAATGACTCATGTATAGTTTTAATAAATTATAAAAACAATAATAAGGAATTTCTATGACTTTGAGTATGCCCTGTGTATTTTTTGCTAAAATGTCATTTTAAACTATAAACATGCACTTTGAGTCATACAGGTGGATCATGTGTGGGTTTGACATGAGAATAATTCATAAACATTATAAAGGAATTATGAATCATTTTTCCAAATTATCAAGACAATCTGAGTGTGTTTTTTACTATTTTCATTGAGTGACACTTTTTTTATTAAAATGTCAATTTTAAACTAATAACAGACACTTGGAGTCATATAGGTCACACTGTGTGTTATATTAATATGTGGATGATTCTTAAACATGAAAAATGACGTATGGGTCATTTTCTTAAAGTAATAAAACAATCCAAATTCATTTTCTCAGTTTTGAGTATGTCAGTTTTTTTTCACAAACATTCATGTCAATTTTGAATAAAAAGCTGCACTTTGAGTCATACCAGTCACATCGGGCATTGGATTGATGTGAATATGGTCTATAAATATCTAAAATGACTCATGGATCATTTTACTAAAGTAAAAAAAAACAATAAAAATGCATTTTATCATTTTTTTAGTATGCCATGTGTGTTTTTTAATAACACATCATTTTAAACTAGAAACACACACTTTGATCCATATAGGTGGCATCGTGTATGGGTTTGACATGAGACTGATTCATAAACATAAAAAATGAATTATTAATTGTTGTACCAAATTATAAAGGCAAACTGAGCATATTTTCTTAGTTTTTAGTGAGTAACACTTTTTTGTATTAAAATATAAATTTTCAACAGATAACAGACACTTGGAGTCATACTGGTCACACTGTACATTGGATTGAGGTGCGTCTGATCCCCAGACATCACAAATGACATATGGGTCATTATACTAAAGTAAAAAAATAATCCTAATGATTTTTCTTGGTTTTGAGTATTCAGTTGTTTTTTTCACTAAAATTAATGTCAATTTTGAATAAAAAGATGCACTTAGATTCATACCAGTCACATTGTCTGCCAAATTGAGGTTCATATGATCCCTACACATCAAAAATTATGTGTGGGTTATATTCCTAAAGTAAAAAAAACAATCCAAATTTTTTTTCTTGGTTTTTGAGTATATCAGTTTTTTTCACTAAAATTAATGTCAATTTTGAATAAAAAGACACACTTGGAGTCATACCAGTCACATAGTTCATATTATTGAGGATTGGTTGATACTTATGTGTCCCAAATGACTCATGTATCATTTTTTTAAAGTATCAAAACAATCGAAATGCATTTTCTCAGTTTTGAGTATGCCATGTGTGTTTTTTACTAAAATGTCATTTTAAACTAGAAACCCAAACTTTGATCCATATAGGTGGAATCATGTGTGGATTTGACATGAGGCTTATTAAAAGATAATATAAATGAATTATGAGTCATTTTTATAAATTATCATGATAATCAGAGCATTTTTTCTTGTTTTTTAGTGATTGAAACATTTTTTATTAAAATGTCAGTTATAAACTGATAACAGACACTTTGAGTCATACCAGTCACACCATACATAGGATTGAGGAGATTTTTATCCCTACTTGTTAAAAATTATGTATAGATTGTTTTCATAAATTACCAAAACAATCTGAATACGTTTTCTCAATTTTGAGTATGTTATTTATTCGTTTTGCTAAAATTAATGTCAATTTTGAATAAAAAGACGCACTTGGAGTCATATCGGTCACAACATGTGATAGATTGAGTTGAAGCTAATCCATGCATGTCCCAAATGACTCATGGATCATTTTCCTAAAATACCAAAATAATATGAATGTGTTTTCTTAGTTTTTGAGTATGTCATGTGTGTTTTTTAATAAAATGTCAGCTTAAACTTAAAACATGCACAATGGATCTTATCTTAAGTGAAAAGTGTTATGTTCACTTTTAAACAATTTTTCTCAAACACAATAATGTTATGATCCTTATTCTACTTCATTTTCAAGAAATTTTATTGTTTTCAAGCCAGTGATTTTTATCCTCCCCCGCCTTGGTCTCCACCTTGATCTTTGTCTCTGCCTCCTCTTCCACGTCAGTCTCCGACTCTGACTCTGTCTATGCCTTTGCCTCTACCTCTACCTCTACATTTTTCTCCACCTCCACCTCTTCCTCATCCTCCATGATTTCCTAAAATTTTATTATTTACAGTTCAACGCTTCTAAGACAATTTATTTCCTCCATTATTCATCTCCTTGAGAATGAAATCAAAAATAATATATAAGCATTCTGCCACTAATTCTTCACACCCCAAATATATTTAGAAGTTCATAACTCATAATAGATCACAATCATATAATGTAATCACCTAAAGTTTTTATCATCATACATTCTAAGAAAAATTACATTGCCCACTCATCTCTAAACAAATTTATTTCTTCTTTTGAGTAAATTCATTATCAAAAATATTGATAGTATTGAGAAAATATATAAAAACAAATGATTATGAAATATATTTAATGAAATCGTAATTTCCTTCAAAAATAAATTATTGGGGGATGCTAGTCTTTTCATGATTTATGGTTTCTATCATATATTTTCAAACATAAAATCCACAATCGATGTCATTATCTTGTTTCAGACACTATAGAAACATTGAACAAAATAAGTAAATTGTTTTGAAATGTTTTGACAGTTAAATATTTCTATATATTCCTTAATTTGTTTCTATTTTTAGTAATTGACAGGTTTTATCTTTTCATACACCAACTTCATGACACGATCTAGCCTGTATTGAGTGATCACCATATCATAACAAAATTCACATTAAAACATAGAATGAACATATAATTCTAGTTTTATCTTTAAAATTTTTGTTGTGGGGTATTACATATTCAAAATACACATCATGTGTGATTATTTTTTTGCATATCCATGCATTTAATTCAAAAAATAAATATTCTATTTGTCTATATTGACTGCTATCAACATCCAGTGCCTCCTAAAAAACAAAAACAATTAAGTAATTCAAAAAATAAAAATATATTTTATGTGATTAGATCATGGATTTTTACCCTTGAAATGTAGGAATTAAAAATATTCTATCATATGATTCTTTTTTATTAAATTCTATGAGTAACTCTTCTTTTTTCTAGTTAATTACTTCCTTATTCAAAGTAAATTCTGGTGTATAAAGGATATAGTGATTAATGAATCTAAATCATGCTTTGAAAGATCTTTCCTTTATATAGTATTAATATAAATGCTTGTACAAAATATGAATAGTTATTAACTTTAATAAACATATTTATCTCACTATTTGGATAGACATATTATGAAAATGTACCTTATGTATGTATTCACAACTAAGATTCCACTACAAGAAAAGGTCCAAGTAGTAGTGGGTTTTTTTTTATTTGGCAGTAGTTTAAACCATTTCTACATGGTTCTGTGATGGTTTCAAAACACCACTGTTAAATCGTGTGTCAGTATCCAATATGTGGAGGTTTCTTCCATTTAGTGGTGGTTTTGGGTAATCATTATAGAAATCATATTTAGCGGCGGTTATTTTCGTTTTCATGGAGGTTTTCTGGGGGGGGTGAGGATTTAGCAGCAGTTTTAACCACCGCAAAAAAAGAAACAAACATATTATAGTGGAATTTTTAACCACCATGAATAAAAATATTCCATATGTATCAATGGTTTAAACCACCACTAAATTCTAATTTACAAACAAACAAATAAATGCAGCTACAGATTCTACATCCCCATAACTACCCTGAAAAAAAAATGCAAACCAAGTGTACTGCCTTTCAGTAACACACAAAATCTCTATCAGAAGCATATAAAATCACACATATATAAAAAATATGGAGTCAAAAAACAAGTATATTAGTTCACATCCAACCATAAATTGTTTTAGGTATGTGTCAAAAATAATAGACCAACAAACCCTCTCATTCCATATTAGTCCAAAACATCAAAAAAATACTAATCTCTACCAGATGAACTCTACTCATCACCCTATCCATCTCTATATCCATCTCTACTTCCTTCTATCGGCACCTATAAAACAATTATATTGAAAATTGAATAATGTTTTATATTTATATTTAATCATAAAAACAATAAAAGTTTGTAAACTAAATTATTTTGAAGTTGTGTTATTTACCTGCTCACCACCAGTCATCGATGCAATATCACCAGTGATAGATCTAGTCATATTCTAATATAAATGAACCAATGCTTTCAATGTCCACTATCATGCTATAACATTAGTAATGGTAAACTGAAAAAATATCTATATAAAGATATTATTTTTGAAAATATTATAATTTAACAATATAATTATATTCAATTACACCATAATATATTAAAATTACCATATGTGAAACAAAAAAATCAATTTTCCAAGATGAAGGAATATGTCTCCAATCATCATACATAATCAAAAGGGTAACCAGCTCCACTGCCAGCTGGCCTAGAATATGGATAAATAATCTTGTGGTGTCATTCGTAGGGACCCCAGAGTAGTCAAATGGAAAACTATATTTAGTCCATTCATATTCCAGACATATGAACATTTCATATTTTTCTATATAGTATCATTTTTTCAATATTTTATGAAAAAAATTACTAGTATAAAAAAACTACAAAAACATTATTCATATTAAAATTTTTACCTATAATAGTCACCCTCTAATATCCTTGTGAAGAACCAGGAGTGGCATATTGCCTCGCTTCTGAGGGTCGACTAGTTTAGATATAATGCTTTCTACTTAGAATTCCTATAATTCAATCAAATAAAAGTAAATTTGAAACATATATTTAAGAAAAATCCTGTATAAAAAAATAGAAATGATAACATATGAATAGTACTGTAAAACAAAATGTATATAACTATGATAATGAATGACTACACATATGACATAAGTGGTTGATAAATGAATGGATGAATGCACATACAATAATTTTCCCCTTCAATCATGTCATTTTCCTACTCCATCATTACATCTTCTACTTCATCCACCCTTGAAAGACTAATATTTTAAATATCATGATAGAAAAATAAGTTTTCTTCTTACTGTTGATGGGATTCAATATCAGAGGTAAAATCTTCCACTTCAACACCCATATCATACAAGTCTATTTGTTTTAAATGATAAACTACACTCCATCATTTATCCATGAAATCTTACACATAATATACCATTTTCGATTATGATGATAAGATATATTGATATTTTAATTCACTATCACCAACATCTATCAAGCAAGAGAAGTTCACAAAAGTAAATTGCAAGGAATCTCTTTTAACACCCCTGATAAAATCAACCCAATTGAATTTGAATAAAACAACTGAAAAATGCCCGTGGTCGTTTAACTCGATAATATGAGTCAAATTTCTATAGTATCCCACTTTGGAAAACATAAATATACCACTATTATGTATTTTCAAACCCTCTTCCTGATCGACTGTACAAAATTTAAAGGCATTCACATTATAAGAGTCAAACTTTATAGCCTCTTTTAGAGGACCTCGAGCAAGAAACTTCAAATCTTCTGAAAACTCATCTCGAGTATCAGTATTCATGATCTACAAAAAGTAATATAAATTATTATATTTAAAAAATATATGTGTCAACCTAATATCTATATTTATTTCAATATTTATGAACTTACACGTTGTGTAAACCATTCTACAGGCTCTTTATTAATATCTTTTGTTATATATTTATCATTTCATGTTCAGCCTCTAATAAATATCCTTTTTTTATCTGAAACTATTCAATAAATGGATCTAAAATTTCACTATTCATTAGAACATATCTATTTTTCTATGATAATTTCATTTCTGTTAGTGTAACATTTGAGCTCATCCCAACTAATCGACCAATAGTAAGAAAGATTTTTGATTTACCATGTAGTTGAGGTTGATTCAATGTGTCTTCAACACATCCAACTTGATTGAATCATTTCTAAATATCATCAAAGTATCTAGAAAAAAAATGTAAGATACTCCTCTACCAAATATACTTCATAAATAGAGCCTTAGGGTTGAGCTTTATTTTTCACATATGATTTCAAATGCCCAAGATATCTGTGAAAAAAAACATAATTGTATATTTAATGACGTTCCAAGAATTTTTTACTTAAATGAAAAACAAATAAATAAATTACCTCTAAATTGGATACATCTTTAGATAATATATGGGGCCTCCTAATTTAGCTTCCTCAACTAAATACACAGTTAAATGAATCATGATAGTCAAAAAATGATGGAGGAAATATCATCTCCATTGTACAACGTGTCAATAAAAATCTCTCCTGAAGGTTCTCAAGATCAAATGGTTGTAGAGTTTTTTCACATAGTTGTCTGAAGAATGTGCAAAATTGGAGTACAATAGTAGTAACATTTTTAGGAAATAATTTACACAATGCCAATGGTAGAAACTACTATAACAAAATATATGAATCATGACTTTTCAATCCATGTAACCTATGATGTTTTAAGTAAAAAAAACCTTGATATCTTACTTTAATACTCATCAGATACCTTGACATGTTTTAAAATTTGAATTAATGTATCTTTATTCCTATTTTTCATTGAAAATTTTGTCAGAGCATACTTTCTATTATCATCTGGCTAGAGATCACACTTTATGTTCATTGCTTGTATGTCATTCCAAGAATTGAGATGATCCTTATATTTTCCATGCTTATTAAGCAATGTGAAGATCAAATTGTCAGAAACATTATTCTCAATATGAATCACATAAATATTATGCCACAAAAAATTAAATTCCCAATATGGAAGTCTGAATGATATACTTTTTTCCTTCCCTTATCGGGTTCTGATTTCACTGGATGATGCACTTCAAACTCGATTCCCACTATCATTCAAATGATACACCATCCTAAATTGTGTTTCAACATTTAAAAGTTGTGCCAATATTTTAGAACCTATCAACAAATTTAGAGGTGGTATAAGATCAATAGAACCATTAAATTTTGACTTGTTCTACCAAAATCTATGCGATGCATCGAGAAATATTCGTTGACACAAGAAGAACCATTTTCTAATATGAGGTAGTAATTAGTGCTCAAAATAAAAGTTACAAATAAGATAATCCAAAATCTTTAAGTGTTCCAACAATCTAAATTCCCAAGTCCAGGGAAGTCACTAATGGTTCACATTAGAGTAACTTTCATTTTGAACATTGTTCTAGAAGATCCATCATATGTCTCAATTTCATTTCTCTATAACTCCTGTAATTCTTCAATTAAGGGCTATAAGTATGAATCAATATCATTTACAGGAATTTTTTTTCTAGGAATAATCATTGAAATGATAAAATAAGTTTGTTTCATGCACATCCATGGAGGTAGATTATAAGGGATCAAAATAATCAGCCAAATTCTATAACTGGTGATCAAAGTACCAAATGGGTTGAATCCATCGACAGCCAATCCCAATCTAATATTCCTAGGATGAGATGATAAATATGGATGTAATGAGTCAAATGTCTTCCACGATTGTGAATATCCTGTATGTTTCATTAACCCGTCATTATTATTATCTATATAAGGCCACTTCATGTGTTCGGTGGTTTTTGATGACCTGGATAATATTTTCAATCGAGGATTTAAAAGTAAAGTAATGCAAAACCTTTTATAGGTGTGTTCCTTCTCTTCTTCATCATAGTAGCATGTTGATTCAAAATTCCAACATCACTCATTGACTTCTATCTAGAAGAAGTACATTTTTTTCAATCCTACCTGCTTGAATCCTCTACACAATAAAGCATACAATCATTGGGACATGCATGTATTTTTTTATTGTTCAGACCAAGCTTGTTAACGACTATTTTCATATCATAAAAAAGATGAAAAATATCACACAACAATTCCAATATCAGGGATATCAATTTATTTGTAATTCCACATAGGAATTTTATATGGTAAAAATTTAGTAGAAAATAAAGTTTTGAATATTTAAAAAATCCACTATACAAGTAATGATTTCCATCGTCAACTAAACCATGAAATGCATTTGTCTTCTTAGTGAAGTTTTCTCTTACATTAGTCTCCCCAAAATCAAGAGGATTATAAGGCCCCATCCTTAAACCTTACTTAATATTGAATTAAATGAATAATTCACATTGAGGATCTTTTCATGGTTTAGAGTTTTAGAGAATTAGTGCATAACT
Organism: Viscum album; assembly: GCA_963277665.1. NCBI lineage: Eukaryota > Viridiplantae > Streptophyta > Magnoliopsida > Santalales > Viscaceae > Viscum > Viscum album. Next base: position 1,331,013,715 of record OY728145.1, read on the forward strand.
ATTACATCTTAAAATATTACAAAGTAGACACTTCTACTAAGTTTCCATAAAATAAAAACTCTTAAAAAGAAACATGTTTGGTTCGATGTTTTAGATAGCATGACTTTCCCTTGATCCCATCCTTGAACCTATTCCACATTAAGTCCTGTGAAAAACATTTCAAAAAAACTTTGGGTGAGCATAAAAAGTTCAGTAAGGTTTATAACAATACGGAAAGAAAACATTAGTCCATGTATACATAATAATCAATGAAATCATACATTACTCATAAAACATATGCACATTAACATACCTCATGAAATCATAAGATTTATGAATAACTCATAGAAATCATAATACATAAAGGTAACTTGAGGCATTCATAACATTCTTACGTAGGGAGTAACCCTCTTGGTTACATTTGGAATACCCATCACAGTATATTCCCTAAATCTCTTTGGAGAAAACTTAATGTTTAACCCCTTCGCGTTACCCAATGCATTGGAGAGCTATATCGGGCTCACCCACCCTTAGTTTATCACGGAACCACTCGTCTTCATAAACAATGCCCAAGAACCATAACATAATCATAGAACATTTCTTAATCATAAAGGAAATATAACATTCCCACATATAACTTTTTAAGATATTGAAATAATGAATCCATTCTAAAAACCATTTTCAAAACCATTTAAAACATTTAATAAAGAGATCTTTGAATCAAAGTGTCCCATACCAATTTGAAGATTTTAACATTTTAAACAATTAATATCCATATAAAAAAATTCTTAAAACCATTTTGAAAACATGGATATTAACGAGAAATATTTATAAGAATAAATCGTTAAAACATTTAAAATGATATTTTAGTTAAAGGGTTTTTAACAAAATGAGAGACACATGAATACAATAATTGAGGAATAACATTTAATCAGAACATTATAATATCATGAGAATAAAGGAATTCATGATATAATATTCCAAAGGATAGTATATACACCATAAAAGAGTGAATTGGTGCATAACAACAATGAAGTCTCAATAGAAATGTAAAATGAGATGAAATCCCCTGTAAAAAAGGTACCCTTAAATTAAGGATAAATCAATCTCATAATTATGTGTGAAAAATATAAATACACCCAATATAAGTGGATATTAATTGTAAAATAATAAAATGTCATTCAAACATATTTAAAGTAGGACATATTCAATAACTACATGTTGAACCCAAAGAAATCGAAATTGGGTTAAGAAGTTCTCTTGGTAAAATTCGACAGCCTAACGGCGTCACTTTAAAATTCAGAAAATGAGTTGATGAGAGATAAAAAGGGTATCTCATCACTTGAAAATAAAATTTAAATCAATAAGGATATATAATAACATATCCCAACATTATAATATGTAAATTAAAAGACCCAACAAAATAAGTCTTTTAAAAAGAGGAGGGTGAAAAGTTCCCTTACCGATTTGGGTAACTTTCGAAACGTACACCCCATGAAAGAAGGACTATAAAACATTGATGTAAATACTCATAAACGAAATTATGTTACACAAAGAGTAGAATAATGGACAGTACATACACCTCTCAAAATGAAATATTGGAAAATGTAGCATGAATCTCACGAAAACACAAAGTGGGATAAAAAGCCCCTTATGAAATTTCAGCAGCCTAACAGCGCCAATTAAAACTTCCAAAAATGGATTTATGAGATCAAATAGGGTCTCTCATAATATGAACACAAAAAGTACAGAATGATTAATATAAAATAACATCCCCATACACAAGAAAGATGAGCTTAAAAGAAATGACATAAAAGGGAGTACTTAAAAAGAAAGAGAGAGATAGGATCCCTTACGAAAATTCGGCAGCCCAATGGCGCCAATCAAAACTTCCAAAATGTATTAATGAGAGAAAATAGGGTCTCTCATCATATTAACATAAAAATTACAGTAGGATTAATATAAAATAACATCCCATTTATAATAAATATGAGCTTAAAAGGAATGACATAAAAGAGTGTACATAAAAAGAAAGAGAGGGGTAGGATCCCTTACCTCAAGTCCGACTTGTCTTGTTCGTTTCTTTATATTCCTGAATAATAAACTTTGGTCAATTTATAATTTCTTAAGGAACTCTTTTAAATATTATTATTCAGTTCATATCACATGTTATAATGTTATAATAATTGGTTAATAATGTGAGTTCATATCAGACGTTTTTGTCGATGTTTGGTACATGAGTCAAAAATGAACTTGTTTGAAAATGATTGTCCATGTAGTTATAAGTAAATAATCTCAAGAATAGTATTAATGATTTAAATATCATATATATCCAGTAAATATTCATTTTATACTACTCCATAACATTTGGAGATAAAAAGAAATGAAATTCACCGTTCATGGAGACGGTAGGCCGTACGTACGCATGAACGCTACTTTCATTTCTTTGTCATATTAATGTAATTAAAAATAATTTAGAGATATATATATTATAATTCCAGTATAATATATATTTTATATAGGTAACATATGTTAATTAATTTAATTCTTTATACATTCCATGTATTGCATGAACGAGTCACATCACTTGAGGGGGCGGTAGTCCACACTTCCTCAAATGAAATTATCGCATTTTCACAACATGAAAAGCATAAAGGTATGTATTAAATATAAAATACAGAAGCATAGAGAGGAAATAAATATAATATATATCACAAATAAATATAGTTCCATAATAATGGCCACCATGAGAGGTGGTATGAGAAGATGGAACAATCATCGTTTCGTGATGCAGTAATTCACCATCCACGGAAAGAGTATGTTCTTTAACCATTAGACGGAGGTGTGTGTTAGTGTAGCTCTAATCCTCCTCATAAAAACATACTAGTATATTTAATATACTTTTTTGTTACAAAAGAAATAAATAAAAATATTTTAGGGGTTTGGAGAAGAAAAATAAAACAAAAGAACACAAGGGAAGACGTTACCTTAAAATCGGGTAACTCTCTTTGATTTGAGCTCAAAGGATTCCTTGGAAAGTATTCTTCCCAAAGTGAGGATTCAATGATGAATAGAGGGGTGTGGAAAGATGAAATGGGCAGGGTTTGTCTGATCCAAAGGCTTGAGATGTGTGTGTAAGGTGGTAGATGTGGGGGCCTTTTATAAGAGGAGAGGAGGGGCACTCTTGGAAAGTTATAAAAGTTTACTTTATTATAAAATGATTTTCTGATTTTAAAGGTCCCACATTGATATAATTATAGTATAAGGTGATAAGGCTTCTAAATATACTCATACAATAGGTCTTTGACAAGTTTAATTCTTATATTTTACATTATCTTTTCACTTTATTTAAATCGTTCATTAATGAGGTAATCACTACATCATCATGATGTCATAAATAATTTAATTTATTTAATGTCTAAAAATTATAAAAAAAATATCATGATGTATGAAATCTTTTTAGATTCCTATTTAATATTTATAGTCAAAAATATGAATTGTATAACCCCATCTAAAAATTGTTTTATTAAAACAACACATGTTTGTGACATTTTAATTTTAACTTTAAATAAAAAGGTATTAATGTCATTTTCCAAGACAAGTGGCTCCATGGGGTCCCCAAGTTGACCCATGGATTGTATTGGTAGGCCATGACTCATACATTGAGGGTAGGACATGTTTCTAGGTCATTTAATATTATTAAAACATTATTTTTACCTTAAATTACACTAATTCTCTCTAATCGTGATTAAAAACTTAAAAGTTATTACTCACCAAAAAATTATTTTAATCCCATTGAACCACATTTTATATCCTAATTACAACCATGTATGTCATATTTTTTAAATTCAAATCACAGAAGTGGTAAAGTTTCATTTAAACGAAAAATCAGTTTCTTTAACTACCACTTAGTGGTTTCACTATTCATCAAAAATTGAAGTTTTTCAGAAAATTACCAAAAATTCACCCTAAGCTATATTTGGTACTCCGAATTCAAAAATGATGTCCATTTTAAAAAATTAAAAACATATAAGTTGAATTAATTAATTTAATAATCAATTCCCATTGTCAAAACAAATAGCGTGTTTTTATGAAACAATAAGTATCAAAAGATTGACACTAGTTTAAGTCCAATTTCAAGATGAAATTAATTCCAATGACCACTATTGGATTAAATGGTAAAAATTATATTCTAATTTCACTTTAAAACCAATTAAAAATATAATCTAATCATATAAATAAATTAGATTAAAAAGTGGTTTTGAATTAAAATACAACATTTTTCACTATTTATTAAAAAATGAACTTTATTGGAAAAATACCACAAATTTACACAAAGTAAATTTTGATGTCCCGATTTTAAAGAAGAATTTTATTTTTTCAAATATAACACATAAAATTGTCAAAAAGTGGATTGAAAAGAGGTTCGTCATCAAAAGGCGGTTAATCGACCTTTTAAAGAATATTAGAATGTTTATGCTTAAAATTAGATTCATTCGTATTTTTAATCCTCTAACATTTATTGTCAAAAGTAAAAATATTTGACAAACATATATAATCATTTTTTAGTTAGTTCTGTTCATTCACGCCATTACAATGGCTAGGCGTTAACTACAATTTAAAATAATATTATTTTATAATTAGAGTGCAATGTAAGATTCCCAAGAAACTCGTTGTTGTGTATTGGGTATGCCATCGAGCATAGCGTCCCCTTTAAAGTAATATTAATATTTTATTCAAAAATATGGATAAATATGAAAATGTCATATTCTTTATATACCTGGGGTGTTACATCCTTCCCTCCTTTTGGGAATTGCGTCCTCACAATTTTAAAATTGGGCTTGGAAACTTCATTGAAAATCCCACATCAGAACAAGAGTAAAACTATCACTTTAAAATAAAGAGAAGTACAAAGGTCACCCGATTTAACCCATACTAGGATTCCAAGTATGAAAATATGGATATGGAGGGGAAAACAAAGGGTCATGTTCTGAAGGAGAGTGATAGTAAACATGTCTAGGAGAAAGTTAACCACAAGAAAATCACACACTTGTGATGGGTTAAACAGTATTTGATTCCCCAGTAGGAAAATTTAACAGACAACATTTTTGTTTTAAGTTACTTTTCATTGATGAATTTATTTATGAGCTTAACTAAAACATAATGAAACATACTTACTTGTCACGTAGACTTTCAACTTTTTCTAGATTCCTTAATCAAACTCATATTTTCTCCAAAAGATGAGTTTTTAGGAAGACTTGTTCGCATTAAGAGTACTATAATCAAATTCTTGAGAATCACCTAATCCAAAAAAGATAAATATATATTTCCTATGTATTTAGACAAAAATCAAAACCAAAATTTTTAGTATGAGATCATATAATCCACAAAAGTATAATACTTTATAAAAAGAAAATCTATTCTTAATCTCCAAAATTTGTCCAAAAAAAACCCAAAGTTCAACGAAGACCATTTGATAAACAATTTTCCATAAAATTCTTCAAAGTAAACCAAACTAAGATTGAAACCCAAATATTTGAAGGATTTAATCACATAGTCTTCCAAGGTACAAATAAAATTTTATCTCCAAATAACATCAGTTGCTCTTAAATTCTCATATTGAAAAGTAATTAACCTAATCACATATCCTCGATGATAGGTTAATAATTTCCATAGATAACCCAAAATAAACTTACTCTTGATTCCTAAAATCATCTAACTAAAAATAATTAGTCAAACTAACCAGTGACTTCATGTATTCTAGTGGTAGGCGATAAATACCAGTCGCACTTTGGTTGTGGGTTCGATTCCCGCAGCTTTGTCCAACGCGGCGGGTTGTCACACGGTCTGTGTGTTGTCCTTTTTCCAAAACTATATAATTCTTAAAACATTCCCCAAAATGAGATAAAATCTTCAAAAATAATCATAACATATTTTAACATCAAGTTTATCTCATTCCTTTCATTTTCCATCATAATATATAATAACCCATAATTACCTCAAAAGTAAGGATCATATAAACCCTAATGGTTACCTTTATAATTATTACCTGAACTTCCACATCGATTGGTCATATCGAACATGATTCATTACAGAACATACCAAGGTACAAGTGGTTGATAATGTCTCCTTAATAGTTGGTTTAGAACAACCACGAGTTTCCTCATTGAATCCCCCATTTCATCCAGTCTCTTAATCAGAGAACCACCACAGTTTCCTTCAAACCTATTGTCACTTTGGTGCCTTCTAGATCCATCCATTCACTAAAAGCAAAAATGTCAGTGTGAGTATATCAAAAAAACCATCATGTACTAATGAGTAACATAAACACTAAGATATACTTACTCATTCACTTTATCTAAAAATAGGGCTCTTTCGGAAATCCTAACCATTATGGTAATGTCACTTATGCCTAGAGAATACCCTAACCTCTAAACTTATCTAAATCGACCTCTAATACCAACTATAAGGCCCCAGCCTTAAACCTTACTTAATATTTAATTAAATGAATAATTCACATTGAGGATATTTTCCTGGTTTTAGAGTTTTAGAGAATTAGGACATACCTATTACATCTCAAAAGATTAAAAAGTATACACTTCTACTAAGTTTCCATAAAATAAAAACTCTTAAAAAGAAACATGTTTGGTTCCATGTTTTAGATAGCATGACTTTCCCTTGATCCCATCCTTGACCCTATTCCACATTAAGTCCTGTGAAAAACATTTCAAAAAAACATGGGGTGAGAATAAAAAGCTCAGTAAGGGTTATAACAATACGGAAAGAAAACATTAGTCCATGTATACATAAGAATCAATGAAATCATACATTACTCATAAAACATATGCACATTAACATACCTCATGAAATCATAAGATTTATGAATAACTCATAGAAATCAAAATACATAAAGGTAACTTGAGGCATTCATAACATTCTTACGTAGGGAGTAACCCTCTTGGTTACATTTGGAATACCCATCACAGTGTATTCCCTAAATCTCTTCGGATAAAACTTAATGTTTAACCCCTTCACGTTACCCAATGCATTGGAGAGATATATCGGGCTCACCCACCCTTAGTTTATCACGGAACCACCCGTCTTCATAAACAATGCCCAAGAACCATAACATAATCATAGAACATTTCTTAATCATAAAGGAAATATAACATTCCCACATATAACTTTTTAAGTTATTGAAATAATGAATCCATTCTAAAAACCATTTTCAAAACCATTTAAAACATTTAATAAAGAGATCTTTGAATCAAAGTGTCCCATACCAATTTGAAGCTTTTAACATTTTAAACAATTAATATCCATATAAAAAAATCCTTAAAACCATTTTGAAAACATGGATATTAACGAGAAATATTTATAATAATAAATCGTTAAAACATTTAAAATGATATTTTATTTAAAGGGTTTTTAACAAAATGAGAGACACTTGAATACAATAATTGAGGAATAACATTTAATCATAACTTTATAATATCATGAGAATAAAGGAATTCATGATATAATATTCCAAAGGACATTATATACACCATAAAAGAGTGAATTGGTGCATAACAACAATGAAGTCTCAATAGAAATGTAAAATGAGATGAAATCCCATGTAAAGAAGGTACCCTTAAATTAAGGATAAATCAATCTCATAATTATGTGTGAAAAATATAAATACACCCAATATAATTGGATATTAATTTTAAAACAATCAAAGGTAATTAACACATATTCAAAGGAGGACATATTCAATAACTACATGTTGAACCCAAAGAAATTGAAATTGGGTTAAGAAGTTCCCTTGGTAAAATTCGACAGCCTAACGGCATCACTTTAAAATTCAGAAAATGAGTTGATGAGAGATAAAAAGGGTATCTCATCACTTGGAAATAAAATTTACATCAATAAGGATATAGAAGAACATATCCCAATATTACAATATGTAAATTAAAAGACCCAACAAAATAATTCTTTTAAAAAGAGGAGGGTGAAAAGTTCCCTTACCGATTTGGGTAACTTTCGAAACGTACACCCCATGAAAGAAGGACTATAAACATTGATTTAAATACTCATAAAAGAAAGTATGTTACACAAAGAGTATAATAATGGACAGTACATACACCGCTCAAAAGGAAATATTGGAAAATGTATCATGAATCTCACGAAAACACAAAGTGAGATAAAAATCCCCTTATGAAATTTCGGCAGCCTAACGGTGCCAATTAAAACTTCCAAAAATGGATTTATGAGATCAAATTGGGTCTCTCATAATATGAACATAAAAATTAAATAATGAGTAATATAAAATAACATCCCCATACAAAATAAATATGATCTTAAAAGAAATGACATAAAAGGGAGTACTTAAAAAGAAAGAGAGAGGTAGGATCCCTTACAAACATTCGGCAGCCGAACGGCGCCAATCAAAACTTCCAAAATGGATTGATGAGATAAAATAGGGTCTCTAATCATATTAACATAAAAAGTACAGTAGTATTAAAATAAAATAACATACCAATCATAAGAAATATGAGCTTAAAAGGAATGACATAAAAGAGTGTACTTAAAAAGAAAGAGAGGGGTAGGATCCCTTACCTCAAGTCCGACTTGTCTTGTTCGTTTCTTTATATTCCTGAATAATAAAGTTTGGTCAATTTATAATTTCTTAAAGAACTATTTTAAATATTATTATTCAATTCATATCACATTTTATAATGTTATTATAATTGGTTAACAATGTGAGTTCATATCAGACGTTTTTGTCGATGTTTGGTACATGAGTCAAAAATGAACTTGTTTGAAAATGATTGTCCATGTAGTTATAAGTAAATAATCTCCAGAATAGTATTAACGATTTAAATATCATATATATCTAGTACATATTCATTTTATACTACTCCATAACATTTTTAGATAAAAAGAAATGAAATGCACCGTTCATGGAGACGGTAGGTCGTACGTACGTATGAACGCTACTTTCATTTCTTTGTCATATTAATGTAATTAAAAATAATTGAGAGATATATATATTATAATTACAGTATAATATATATGTTATATAGGTCACATATGTTCATTAATTTCATTCTTTATACATTCCATGTACTGCATGAACGAGTCACATCACTTGAGGGGGAGGTAGTCCACACTTCCTCAAATGAAATTATCGCATTTTCACAACATGAAAAGCATAAAGGTATATATTAAATATAAAATACAGAAGATTAGAGAGGAAATAAATATAATATATATCATAAATAAACATATTTCCATCATAATGGCCACCATGAGAGGTTGTATGAGAAGATGGAACAATCATCGTTTCGTGAGGCAGTAATTCGCCATCCACGGAAATAGTATGTTCTTTAACCATTAGACAGAGGTGTGTGTTAGTGTAGCTCGAATACTCCTCATAAAAACATACTAGTATATTGAATATAATTTTTCTGTTCCAAAAGAAATAAATAAAAAGATTTTAGGGGTTTGGATAATAAAAATAAAACAAAATAACACAAGGGAAGACGTTACCTTTAAATCGGGTAACTCTCTTTGATTTGAGCTCAAAGGCTTCCTTGGAAAGAATTATGCCCAAAGTGAGGCTTCAATGATGAAGATAGGGGTATGGAGAGATTAAATGGGCATGGTTTGTCTGAGAAAAAGGCTTTAGAGGTGTGTGTAATGTGGTAGAGGTGGGGGCCTTTTATAAGAGGAGAGGAGGGGCACTCTTGGAAAGTTATAAAAGTTTACTTTATTATAAAATGATTTTCGAATTTTAAAGGTCCCACAATGATATATTCTAGGATAAGGTGATAAGGGTTCGAAATATACTCATCCAATAGGTCTTTGACAAGTGTAAGTCTTATATTTTACATTATCTTTTCACTTTATTTAAATCGTTCATTAATGATGTAATCGCTGCATCATCATGATGTCATAAATAATTTAATTTATTTAATGTATAAAAATTATAAAAAAAATATCATGATGTATGAAATCTTTTTAGATTCCTAATTAATATTTATAGTCAAAAATATGAATTGTATAACCCCATATAAAAATTGTTTTATTAAAACAACACATGTTTGTGACATTTTAATTTTAACTTTAAATAAAAAGGTATTAATGTCATTTTCCAAGAAAAGTGTCTCTATGGGGTCCCCAAGTTGACCCATGGATTTTATTGGTCGTCCAGGACTCATCCAAGGAGGGTAGGACATGTTTCTAGGTCATTTCATATTATTAAAACATTATTTTTACCTTAAATTACACTAATTACCTCTAATCGCGATTAAAAACTTATAAGTTACTATTCACCAAAAAATTATTTTAATCCCATTGAACCACATTTTACATCCTAATGACAACCATGTATGTCAAATTTTTGAAATTCAAATCACATAAGTGGTAAAGTTTCATTTAAACGAAAAATCAGTTTCTTTAACTACCACTTAGTGGTTTCACTATTCATCAAAAATTGAAGTTTTTCAGAAAATTACCAAAAATTCACCCTAAGCTATATTTGGTATTCCGAATTCAAAAATGATTTGCATTTTACAAAATTCAAAACATATAAGTTTCATTAATTAATTTAATAATCAATTCCCACTGTCAAAACAAATAGCGTGTTTTTATGAAACAATAAGTATCAAAAGATTCACACTAGTTTAAGTCCAATTTCAAGATGAAATTAATTCCAACGACCACTATTGGATTAAATGGTAAAAATATATTCTAATTTCACTTTAAAACCAATTAAAAATATAATCTAATCATATAAATAAATTAGATTAAAAAGTGGTTTTGAATTAAAATACAACATTTTTCACTATTTATTAAAAAATGAACTATATCAGAAAAATACCAAAAATTTACACAAAGTAAATTTTGATATCCCGATTCTAAAGAAGAATTTTATTTTGTCAAATATAACACATAAAATTGTCAAAAAGTGGATTGAAAAGAGGTCCGTCATCAAAAGGCGGTTAATCTACCTTTTAAAGAATATTAGAATGTTTACGCTTAAATTGGATTCATTCGTATTTTTAATCCTCTAACATTTATTGTCAAAAGTAAAAATATTTGACAAACATATATAATCATTTTGTAGTTAGTTCTGTTTATTCCCACCATTACAATGGCTAGGCGTTAACTACAATTTAAAATAATATTATTTTATAATTAGAGTGCAATGTAAGATTCCCAAGAAACTCGTTGTTGTGTATTGGGTACGTCATCGAGCATAGAATCCCCTTTAAAGTAATATTAATATTTTATTCACAAATATGGATAAATATGAAAATGTCATATTCTTTATTTACCTGGGGTGTTACAAGGAGGATCCAATGATATGTTACAATCTTGATCTGGTTGTCCTATAGTCTCAAAAACATCATTCATTATGTTGTTATTTGTATTACCCTCAACTATTTGTCCTGATATGTTTTTATGTTTATGGTTTTGTCTTTCAATGTCGAATTCATTCTTAATATGGTTTTTCATTTCATTGTCCATTGTCGACAAATTTGGGAGATCATTATGTTGATTGAAATAAGTTCTCAAAGTTTCTGTAACATTGGGATTGCTTCAATATCCAGTGTTCATAAATATAATCTCTCTTCAATAATATTCTAAATTTACATTTAGGACCTCAAAATCTAATTCTCCCATCAACAGATCGATTGGAAATTGAAAATTCTAAAAATTCTTCCAAAACCTTAGTATACTGAGGTTTGTTCCTTGGTAATGTGATATATCTTTTATCCATATATATCACAATGTACCTACACATTATTAAAATAAATTAAAACACATAACTATTACTAAATAGAGAAAGAGATAAATGGAAGTGAAAAAACAAAAACCCAATAACTTATAAGAAGATTCATATAAGTACTAAAGGGGATGTCACATAATGTTTCACTAGCATTTCTAGTGGTGGAGGACCTCATGAATAAATCACTTAAATTTTCTAGTTTAATAACTTAAATTGCGTTATTAATCATTAAATTTCCTATATATGTAACTAGATGTTATTTTACTAAATTTATATTAATAAATGTTGAAGTTATCATAATATGATAACTTAATACTTAGTAAATTATGCTTTGATTATATTCCATGCTCTAAAAATTACCTATATCAATACAACCAGTCCAAGATCAGTAATTTAGGTTCAATGATTAAATTGAAATATGTATATAAATTTCTTCTAGAAATTCATGCCTAAACTGTTAAGTTTTCTAAATATCCTTAATTAACATCTCCAAGAGGAAAACTAATATCAATACTATTTGAGATCAAATAATGTTAAATAAAAATTCTCAATAATTTATCAAGGTGATCAAATAGATTCACCTAAATATACACAAATAAATGGGATATAATGTCTAATGCCTATTTAATGATACTGTATTTTTAGTATGATTGAGTATTCCTATTCCAAAACTATACATAGTACTATGTGGTCCTATTCCAAAACTATACATATAACTATGTGATCCTATAAATACATATGGTAAATAATTAAGCATTTTAAAAAGTATAATTGAAATCCATAAATTCTATTTATGAGGAAAATGGTGTGTAAAATAGTTAAATTTTTCATTTAAAAACCATTAAGAAAACCAAGAGGAAAAATACATGTCTAAATCCATTTTTAATAAAAATATTATTTTAATAAATCATTGAAAAAAGTATCACAATAAAATTTCAATAATTGATATTGAAGCTATGAGTATGTACCATGTACCTATGAAGAATAAATCATATCAAAGAAGAAACATTGGAAAAAAATTTACCTAATAACAATCAAACAAATGTAATAAAGGAGTTCATATGTGGGAATTTCAGTGTTGAGTAATTATCAAGTGATCAGAGATACATAAAAACTACCAACTCCAAGTGTTAAGGTCATATATAATTGGATATTCCTAATTATATTTGTGATACCATTGAATAAAAAAATATAACAATGACTTTTTACATTCAAATTTTGTATCTACTATATACACAAGCATACCGACTCAGAGCACACTTGATTCCTCATTGCATGTCCCAAGCATAAATTCAAATTTATAGGTAGATTATAGCTGGGGTGTGAGACTATAAAATCCTAGAATATACACCAATGTTCATATGGATGGGGCTAGTAATCATACCCATTAGAAAATCCAACCAAAATATTACCACACACGCCAATAGGAATAGAACTGTTTATCTCATAGTTAAATATATAAATAAAACTATATGGAGAAAATCCAAAACAAAAGACTAATTTATTTCAATTAAATATAAACATCATAAATAGTTTATCCATTTCATCAATTTGGAATATCAATTCCACATTCACAAACACAAACAAAAAATACATGCATCCAACTAGGATCATTCCTAACTCATGATAAGAATCTCATCCTACTGGTCAATTCATTAAATACACATGAATCTAAGGTTCCCTTATCTAGAATAGACCCATGATCAAACCCAAACATTATATAAAATCAAAAAATATATATTAAAAGGGTGAATTACCTGAAACTGGGGATTGAAATTGCGTTAAGGTAGTAATGAAGAAGGGGGCTAGTAGTGAGGGGGAGAAGGGGGCCGACAATGAGGGGCTAGGGTTGGAGAGGATCAAGGGTTTGGTGGCCTAGGGTTTGATGGGGTTGGGGGACAACAACAAGGGGCTAGAGTTTTAAGGGGTTGGGGCTAGCAGTGAGGGGTTTGACGAGGTCAAGGGTCCTATGGAAAGGGGTTTGATGGGGTCGGAGGAAGAGGGGTGGGGTGTGAGGATCGTAAGGTTGGGGGTGGGGGAAGAAGTTTCATTCATTAAAAAAAGTTTTAGAAGTATTTTTTAAAAAAATTCCATTATATTTTAGAAAAAAAAATTAGCAGTGGTTGCTAATTACTAAATTTGGTGTAGTGCGCCCATCCATTCATGCTTGAGAATCTCAGTTGGAGTCTCGAGACCAATTACGTCTGTGAAGGAATATCTATATATTTTTTCTTCATATTCAATTTAATACATAGTTTTATCTTTAAATTTTGTCTCTGTATGAAGTTTTAATGATAATAAATGTTGCTCTAGAACTGGTGGGGAGAAGGTACTCTCAGAAGGTCATTTTGTTTTATTGGTTGATTCAATAGATTTTCTTGATTCGGCCTTTAGTTTCTCCATCACTTTATCCATATGTAATATCATACCTCACTTTATACCTTTTATCATCAACTATTACATGTTGTTCGTATGATTTTTTTTAAATACATACCTCATGTATCTTTATAATATTAGATGACCATGCTATGAAAGCTCCAATAGCATCTTCAACCATTATAATATCTGGACCATCAAGTGGAACAGGAAACTCATCATTCGGCACATAATCTACCTAAATCCCCACTCTCATGTGATTTTTTTGGGAAGGGTTGAGTGTGTAGCTTGTCTCTCGGGATATTATACACTATACCCATCGCAGCACGGCGGTACGTGGATGTTGACTGATAAAAATCACACACAACTGTACCCTTCAGAATTTTAGTAATACAAAGTTAAAGGAAGTTGTTTGATTTGAATTTAGGATAAAGAGTAATGAAAAATTTTATTACCCTAGGTAAGCTATGCAGTTGGGGGGAATAAGTAGCCTTAAAGCTAGTGGGATCATTTGGTCCATGTGTGGATATTTTCGCCACTACCGGTTTGTTATGATCCTTTCTTATTCATTGGTCTTCCAAACCAGACCGAAAAATAATATCTTACAGTGAGTCTATTTGTGTATGAAATCATCTCATCATATTATATGTATCTTCATGTGGTTTTATCTTCTTGAAATATGCTTGAGAAGAACTCTAAAACCTCATCCTCTAACCCAGCTATATTGTTCATGCTGCTTCAAAGCTACTGAAAGTATATTTTCTTTTGGTACAACCATTATTGATTCTTGTGTCTAAACCATACAAGAAAATATGAACATATTTGATTTTATGTAATATTTTTATAAATCATAATGAATTACAATTATTTCATACTTACACATGCTTCCCATACTTCTTTTATGTTTAATCAACTAATATACCATTCTTATTTACACGATCCTCCTTCCATACCATATGATGTGAGACAAAAGTTGGTTCATATTTTGGTTCATCAATATTCATATCAAAAAAGGAACATAAGTTTTTTCATATCACTTCATTAAAAATGTATTGTTGATTTAAAATACATACCAATTTCTTCTCTAATGAAGCATACCTCATCCTTCCTTTGCGATAGGGGTAAGTTTGTTTTGATGTATGATATTTATTTTCAGCACCCTTTTCCTATTTCATAAATTAACAATTTTGAATCAAGTTGTATAAAATAAATAATTTCAGAAAATATATTATTGACCACAATACACCTGAAATGATTTATCATTGCGAAGATTGTAGAAATAAGTCCATGTTTCCTTCTTTATAATGTGTGCATAATTAAGTGATGGGTGGGGATTTATTTTCCTCTCAATATCCCTAAGATGTAACTTCATCAGAAGAGTTTGGAAGCCTCTATGGGATTTTCCAGCAACCATTAAGGCAAATTTATTACGTAAATCTTCTAAAATAAATAGAGTCTACAAGGAAAAATCAAAACTAAATCAATCTTTCATTATATAATTTTTCAATAAAATAGAGAAATTATATTGTAACATTACCTTTATATCTTTCCAAAGGATTTCCTTCATTACAGGTTGCATGTGGCACCATGAGTCAATATCAATTGAAACATTCATCCTCTTTGTGACCCCAAGATAACTAATGAACGTTGACTTGTTGGGGTCAATAGGTTGGCTGTGTTGATTCCAACCAACCTCAAATTTTATACCCTAAATTCTTACCTTTATAATTTTATTCAAAACTGTGATGTTGCATCGTTGTTGTTTTTTTCATCAAAAAGTTGTTGATCCCCTAATAATTCAGCAGTTTCATCATCAACAGTCTATTCTTCCTTAGGATTGGTAACATTATCATGTTCTGAAGACATTTTATGCATGAGTAGACAAACATTTAATTTATCTTGAATAACAACAATAAAATACACTCCATGCATAAAAGTCCAAAATTTCATGCATCTTGCATAAAAAGTTTAATATATTGAACAGAGATATAATACTTCAATACTGTAGTAAAACTAACCTTCAATGCACAAGAGTCTCAGCCCAGTCAGTGAGGACTCTCTAGGTTCATCCAAGAGACCCGAGATCAAATCCGGGTGGAGTCATATTTCTGGGGTACTATAGTAGTATTGTAGTAGGCACTTTAGCAGGCACTGTACCAGGGTACTGTAGCAGTACTGTAGAAGGAACTGTTCGGTACTGTAGCAGCCGGAACTATTCATCCATCTGGGCCTTCGGGCCACAAGTTTGGTCCTTGGGTCCTGCAAGGCTTTTGAGCCACCCAAGGCCTTAGGGCCAGTTGATTCTCAAGGCCTTCGGGCCACCATAAGGCCTTAGGGCCACCCCAAGGCCTTCGGGCCACATGAATGCAGGCCCCAGACACACTACAAAAAATGAGCAGCAACAAAAGAGGATTCAGAGCATGTGCACTCACCAGAGTAAAGCCAAATGGATTTTCAGAATGAGAGGGTATGGCTATGCCATCGGTACCAGCCTATGCTTACACGGGAAGCCTAGACAGACGGTCATGAAAGGGTGAAGAGCTACTATCAAGATGCAGATGTTTTGGAGGGGC
Organism: Viscum album; assembly: GCA_963277665.1. Classification (NCBI taxonomy): domain Eukaryota; kingdom Viridiplantae; phylum Streptophyta; class Magnoliopsida; order Santalales; family Viscaceae; genus Viscum; species Viscum album. Next base: position 1,331,030,422 of record OY728145.1, read on the forward strand.
AGTTCCTTTTAGATAGTCTGGTTGAATTCCTTAAGACCTTCGGGTCATGTAATCTCCTAAGCCTACGTGTCATGTAATCTCTGAGCCTACGGTCCTTGTAAGGGTTCCCCCTCATCCCTTTAAATGGGGGTTATCAAATATCAATAAAAATGAAGGCCTTCAGGCCATTCAGGCAAAACTAACCCTCAGCGCCTTTATTTAATCCTTCATCAGATGCTTGATTTCTTTTCATCTCTTAATGATGGATTTGAGGCTACTCATTCCCTCTTTCAAACTAGCCTATCTCCCATCACTATTCGGGAGGTATGTCATCAATGAAATTTGGAACCACAATGATGGGAGCATGGTTAGTTTGAAAGAGGGAGTCCAGTCCATCATCAAGAGTTGGAAGATAATCAAGCATCTAAGAATTAAAGTGTCCTCAAAATCTACACTAATTGAATCGCTCAAAAATTATCCTCGATTAAAGAGGAATTGGAATACCTCCACTTTAGTGGTCTTGAAGAAATGAATATCACCCCCACATAAATTATACATCACTTCTATCTACTCAAGGATTCCTCAAATTCTAGTTTTGGATATTTTTTAATCCACCATAAGATCCCTCCAACAATATGCATCCCTTTAAAGGGTGAGTTTTTCAACTTATGCTCAGTATTAATCTAGATTTTTTTTACTCTTATAAATGAAATGAATATATTCAATAAAATCCTAAATTTATTATTATGACATATTACCATAATTCATATAGGAACCATATATACTTCCTATAATTAAAAATTATACCATATATAAGTCTTTATATATAATTTAAAAAATGTTAGAAGCAATATTTTGAATATAAGTATGAAACAACTGACTAATAGTATTGATAAATTGGGTTACTAAATAAAATCAATCAATTAATAAGTTATATAAACCTAATCATCACTAATAAGAAAATAAGAATGAACTATTTATTTACTATTCATGTTTCTATTAATATAAATTTATAATGGATTCTAGAAAAAAAATAAAGACACAAAAGAATAGGGCATTTCATATATTATTACTGATTCCTACCTATAAACTCCTAAATAAGAGGCATGAGACTCGAGAATATAGGTCAAAAACAAATAAAAAATACACACAACCTTCATAAGGATAAACCACCTATCCACAAGAACAAATCAAAAATACCACAAATTATGTTCCCCATTATAAAATTGCATCAAGACCCTCAACACAACTACACAATCGAAGAAGGGTATATCCAAACAATGAGGCTCATCAAGGAAAAAAACCTATCAAATTCAATAAAATAACTAACGAATAGATTCCCAAGTTTCAACTGAATCAACATCAACAAAATAAATATCTTAAGATGTGGTTTGATATAAAGAAGGTTCCATGTTCCCCACTCGATTTAGAGTTAGGGTAGAGATTGAAAAAAAATTAGTCTCCTCTAAATCAAGGGAGAAATAAATAAGAGGGTTATCCTAGGAGATAAACCCTCTACTATTTTATTTGAACATTTCAAAAGGAAGAATTTAAATGAAACAATACATGAACTCAACTAGTTAATGTCCAAAAAATCAAACTAAATAGTCCCTCCAAGACCACAAGACAAATTCAAAAGTATAAACACCAAAAGAACACAGCATCAACAAATTATAATACTTATTTTTCTTGAAAACACTAACTTTAAATAATAAGTTTTAAAACACTAAACTCGATTAAAAAACCATTTTTAGAGTTTATTAACATTTAAATACATTTTTAAATAAATTTGGTTCATTTTAAATCATTTCCATAATAATCTACATTTTTTACAAATCAATTTTCTCAAAACCCATAATGAAATCAACAACTTTTTTAAATACCTTTTATGATGTAATAAATCCATTTTAAAATAAAAAAATAAAAATATTTAATAACCTAACATTTGTTTAGAAAATAATAAAAACCCATTTTAACCCAGAAAACATTTAAATTTTTCAAAACACTACACAAAACTAGATTAGATTCATTTCAATAACATCAAACAACACCAACCACTCTTTAATTCACCACCCACAAGTGATAATTCACTTTAAGAGTAATTCAATAATTAAAAGTGGTTGAAATAAGTCTAAAATTAAATGAATAACTTCTTGTGGATTTTTTGGATTCCTTATAACTATCCACATGGGCTTCACATGGTTGGATAGACCATGGGGACCAGCCGTGTAGCTCCATATCTTCATCCACCATCACCCCAAGCTCAACCAAATCCCAAAATCACTTAAACCCATAGGGAATTTAAATATAAATTCTCATATCAAACACATAAAACCTATCAAAATATCAATCAAATTCCAATACTCAAGCCCAAAGTTACCTGGAAAATTGTTTCTCTAAATGCAAGAGAGTTCATGACACTCTCCCCCACATGTACCTATCGAGTTATGAAAACCTAACTACACACTACCCTTACTATTAAAATAAAAAAGAACACTTTGAAAATGAGGAACTCTGTAGCAGTAATGGCACTATAGCAACGGCGGGCACTGTAGCGGCGGCAGGTCACTGTAACGGTGTCAGGTCACTTTAGCGGTAGCAGGGGTACTGTACCAGGAGTGGGTATTGTGTGGTACTATATCAGCACGGGTACTGTAGCAGTACTATTCACAGAATGGGCCTTGGGCCAAAAAATTGGGCCTACAGGCCATATAATGGGATAAATGCCCACTAGGCCTTCAGGCTATGTAATGGGTCTCCCTATACCCAGTTAAAGAGGTCATTGCTTTTCTTTAATAATAAATGAGGCTTTGGCCCCAACCTTTAAAAAAATGTGTCAATGCTAAGGGATGAAGATTACATGTTTTAGAAATTGGTTAGCCACTTAAAAGTTTAACTAAATTAAATTTTATCATACTATAAATCTTGTATTACCTTTACAGAAGCGTGTGGTGAAAATATATTTTATTTATCCATATAGGCCTATACACATATGTTGACTAATCTTACTATATGAAAAAATCATTCTCTTTATTCGAAACAATTTTCTATGGAGTAAAAAGATGAAATAGAATGACTCTTTGTATTTCAGTAGCAAGGAGAAGAGATGTAGGGTTCGTCATGGTTAAGAATAGCACAAAAACACAAAACATGGAACCCAAAACATCAAATAATGATAGAGGAAAAGTAAAAAATAACATGCATTGGATTATAGCCTTGATTAATCTGAGGGAACGTAGAGGAGTCACATCGGCAGTTGAGGAGTTCCACGAGATCATGATAATCACAAGTGACTGAGTTGTGGTTAGGGTTTTTTTAAATAGATCAGGAACACTTTTAGCAGTGTTTCCATAAAAGCACTAATAAATATCCATTTTATCAGTACTAAATTTATAAGCACTGATAAATCTCAAGCTTTATCAGTGCTAAAAAATTTATAAAAAAAGACATATTTATCAGTGCTAACATTTTAGCGTAGATAAATATCGCTTTTAATTCTACTTTTTTAGCACTGGTAAAGCTCGAGATTTATCAATGCTAAAAAAGCACTGATGAGATTTTATAATTATAATTATTTAAATAAATTTATTATGATTTTATAATTATTTAAATAAATTTATTATTATTTTATAATTATTTAAATATATATGATTATTTATTTATAAATATATAAATACTTATTTAAAAAAAATTATTATTATTATTTATAATAATTATAAATATAGTAAATTTACATTAATAGATATATTTATTTATAAATATTTATTTACAAATATATGTTTAACATTATTAATGGATATATAATCTTAAATACATGTATTTTAAAAATGAGTGAAATTGAATAATTCAAAATGAGTACACTTTAAAAATATTGAAAAAATGGATAAGTTTTATTAATTAAATATATGTCATTACAAAAATATGGATATATATATATGTATGTATATATATATATTGAAGTGGATTAATACATATTGAAAATATTAAAACATAGTAAATATATATATAAATAAATAATAAAAAATGATCAAATTCAAAAATAAAATAAAAAATAAAAAATATTAAAAATGAATACCCTATTTGTAGCATTAAAAACAAATAAATAAAATTTACTGATTAAGAACAAAATATATATTAAATGTATTATGTTATAGTGAAATTCTAAAATATAATAAAATTTGAATAAATTACCTAAATATTAGGTGCATGTGTTTATATATATTTCATAAACACATTTATTTGTGTGTTTGTTTATACAAATTCATTAACACACACACACATATATATATATGTGTGTGTGAAATAAATGCAGCACACGACGTTTGATATAGGTTAAATTGAAAAATCAAACAACATTAAAAATGAATAAGACATTAATATGTTTTTAATTAACATTTTATATATATTATACTTATTCATTTTATATATCTATATTTAATATATACTATTTATTAATATTTATAATCTATATATATGTATATTAAATTTATTCATTTTATCAATAATTATTTAGTTAATAAAATGTTTCATATTTTTCTTAATTTACTCATTATATTTTTATTTGTTTAATTTTTCATTTTATTCTGGACCTTTATCAGTGCTAGAAAAGTATTGGTAAATGGAAAGTTTTATTAGTGATAAAATTCATTGATAAATGTCACCTTTTATCAACACTAAAAATAAAGCGTTGATAAAGGTTTCCTTTATCAATGCTAAAATAAAGTGCTGATAAATGTTACCTTTATTAGCCCAAAAAAAGGGTTGATAAAGGAATCTGTTTATTGGTGATTTTTTTAGCACTAATAAAGGTATTCCTTTATTGGTTCTTATTTTAGCATTGATAAAGATGGACTTTATCAGTGAATTTTTCTAGTGCTGATAAATGACAACGCTATTATAGGCATGTTTTGTAGTTGGGCATGGATAAATAATAAATGAAACATCTATGAAGGAAATTATTAATTATTAGATGTCATTTATAAGGCACATGAAAACCTATACCGTCAAGACCTTTCACAAGAAGGTTAAAAACTACAAATAGAAACCCGTTTAATCTGGCCAACTAATTTATCTCATGAGAACATATTGATGCACCATGGGGCTATATAAAGTTTGGGACCCACCCGTAATTACCAATCCAAATCATTCCTCATACCAATTATTCAAAATAAATAATATTCCTTATGAAATATCCATATTGAATAAATAATGTGGATTTATCAATAATTCCCTAGTTAATCAAATAACTGTCAAAGTGAACACCGTATGTAAAAATGATATAAGGTTTTGGCAATAATAATATCCATTATATGAGAATATGGATATTCAAGTAAAATTTCAATGATATTTTATTAAAATAAAGTGATTGTTTCAACATAAAGTTAATAGTCACAAAAGGAAGTGAGATTGCAAAAATAATCATTAAGAACATTCTTTTGAAGAATAATCTGTAAACATTCCAAAGTGTATCATACCACTTTGAAACATCTAAATAATAATATCTATAAAGGAATAATATGAAATGAAACTTATAATATCATGAGTGTAAGGATATTCATTATATAACATTTCAAAAGGTAGTATATACATCATAAAAAAGTGAATTGGTGCATAATAATAAATATTTCTCCATAGAATGTAAGTTGAGATGAAATCCCTTACCTTAACCTTTAATTTTGTTGTGTGGTCTATATCCTCTTGTATAGTGGTTTATAATATGTTAATAACTTACACCATAACCATAATAATTATTATAATATCATGTATTAACTTATTATAATATTTTATTACCCATTTGTTAACACTCTTTCATTATTTTAACTATTTCGGATGTTAATTGCCTAGTTTTCTCAAGTATGTTTTGACTTCTAATTTGTTGTTACTATTACATAGATTATGATTTCATCATATCCATAATGTAAATTATTATTTAATTATTATATATATTTAGTACATATGTATTTATAATTTTCCACATTATTTGGAGATAGAAATGAAGTGCATTGTTCATGGAGACGGTAGGTCATACGTACACGTGAATGCTACTTTCATTTCATTGTTATATTAAAATAATGAAACTCAAATGATATATATGTATATTATAATTAAATTATCTTATTTATTTTATATATTAAATAATTTTATTAAAATAATCCTTAATATGATCCATGTATAACGTGAATGAATCACATCTCTTTAAGGAGGCGGTAATCTACACTTCCACAAATAGTGTTATTGTGTTTACACAAAATGGAATGTATAGAGGTATTTGTTATAAAATAATTTCATAAGTCTTAATAAATTATAAATATCATATATATTATATATATCATATATAAATATAGTTTCCATGATAATGACCACTGCGATAGGTGGTAAAGGAAGAACGAACAATCATCGTTTCGTGAGGTGGTAGTTCGTCGTTCATATAAAAAATATATTCATTACCCATTATATGGGAGTGTGTGTAAGTGTAGGTAAAAATTTTATTATAACAATATCCTAGTATATTTATGATACAATTTTTTTTATATAATAATGGAATAATAATAGTTCAGGGGGTGGATAATGGAAATAAAACTAAAGAGATTAAGGAAAGGTGTTACCTCTTAATCGGGTAACTCCATTTGGTTTGAACCAAAGGGATTACTTGGATGGATTTTTCCACAAGGTGAGGCTTATATGATGAGATGACAGATGTTAATGATCTGTTTGGGAAGATATTTTATTTTTCTAAAGTGGCATAATAGTTGTGAGGAAGTGGGGGGAGAGGAGGCATTTTTATAGTGGAGGAGGAGTGGCACTCTTATACATTTTAGGAAAGGAAATTCCACCCATATTTTTTCAATTGAAATTGCATCCAATAATGGACCAAATTTTTTAAAATAGACTATAGGGTTGAAATATGTCCATAAAATGGATCTTGGATAAGTTTATAGGTTATTTGGGCCCTTATTATTAAGGTTTAGTCCTTTTTTAAGCTTAATTTTACCTTAATCGTTGTAATTAATTTTAATTACTTTAATTAATCATTTTTGTCAAAAACTATGTTAATGTTATTATAAATTATAAATTATACTTATTAAAAATATGGAATCAATTTTTACAAATTAAAAACACATAATTGGTAGAAATTAATTTAAATTTAATCTTGTAAACGGGACGACAATGCGGGTTTTTAAAGTAAAAACACTGGAAGGTTTGTTATGTTTTTATACCCAATTTAAAATTTAAATTGATTAAAATTACATAAATTGGATTAATTGATAAAATTTTGATCCAATTAAACTTTAAAACCAATTTCAAATGTATTTTAACCTTATAAATAAATTAGATGAAAAATCATTTTTGAACTAAAATTTAGTATTTTTCACTATTCATTAAAAAATGAAACTTCATAGAAAAATACAAACAAAAAATACCCTAACCTAATTTTTATGTTTCTATTTCAAATTTTTAGTTTATTTTGACAATTATAATCCATAAAAGTTCTAAAAATTGTATTTAAAATAGGTTCTCCATCAAAAAGTGGTAAAAACTCCTCAATAAAAATATAATATTTTATGCATAAAATTGGGATTGTTTTTATCTTAAGCCTATAAAATCTATATGATGAATATAAAAAATATTTAATTGAATATATATAATATATAGATATATCAAATTAATACCTCTCACTAATTGTAATTAATTTAATTTATTAGGGTAAAATAGATTTCTGAGCATAAAAATAATAATATTTTCCTTTATATTCAATCAATTTTCATATTAGTTTTTAATTAATTTTCTACCAATAAATTCATTTTATATTTTTCTAAAACATATAAATTAATATGTTAATAAACACTTTTTATAACTATTAATTTAATGTCTAGGTTATATCTTATTATATTAAATAATAATATTTTAATAATATATTGTTGTTCGGTTGTGTGTAACGTAAACTACCAAAAAAAGTTGTTCTTGCATGTAACGTAAGCTAACTCAGTTTTGTGTGAATTGAAAATATAGAATCTATTGAATATATTTAAAATAGTAAATATATTTTAAAGTGTTAGGGTCTTATATTCCCTTAAGCGCTTGGTGTCATGTGTCATGCATTTTATCTAATATAAGGTTTTTACTTTATAATTTTGTGTTGTTACAATGATGATGATGATAAACATAGAATATGTTCTAAGTAGACTAAAGAATTTTTTAACATTGTAACATTTGGTGTTGTGAATTAAATGAGTCTGAACACTTTTTCAATGAGTTGAACAATAGGAATATGTTTTCTAAGTCTCGTCATTATTCAAACTAGCTTACTTCATAGATATTACTCACTAAAGGAGTTTAGTGAGAGGGTTTTATATGATGTTAACATTGAGATGTGAGTGGAGTTATATATAGATGCAATGAGTTTAACAAAAATCTAAAATTTTAGCAAACTTAAGGTTGATCTGGAATTATTTCATATGTGATTTGATAATACAAACTCTTATGTGTGGTTTTGTTAAAATTGTTAGTAGAGTTTAAGATTATTAAATATATCATGTTATAAAAAAATACAATCTTAACTTTATCATACTTTCATGTTGGTTATAAATACTCATTAATTGAAATGATAATTGACCTCTCAAAGTATTACTTTGAGTTATCCATAACCAATGTTCATCATTGAGTGTCATAGGTTGTGAGGAAATGTTAAGGTTTGCATGAGTGGGATTGTTCAATTAGGATATGGAATATTCCCATGAGACACAAAAACAAGTTTTGTGTACTTGATGACCTATGAAGTATATCATATTGAGTTTCACACACTGTATATTTGGTATAATAGGGTTGTATGGTTCATATTTGTATTTCTACATACTTGGGGTTGGTGAGATACCTAACATTAAAACATCTATACATTGATAAATATCTTCACAAGCCTTGAGGCTTATGTAATCAGGGGGTGGTTGGGCATGTTCTTGATTATGTCGTCAGTTGGAGCTCAACCAAGATAAGATTTATCCTCTCATGATGAATATGAAATATAGGCCCCCGAATGAAATAGACTAAGGAAGTGTACAGCCATACCTAGAAAATACATATGAAGTGATTATCTATCTGGTGAGTTTCATGCGAGGTGATAATCCATAAAGTTAAATGACATGTGATTTATTCATTAACCTGGTCAGTCTATACTTATATAATTTAGAACATATGAGAATATATATGTAATTAATATACTCGGTGTCATGTGGTTACTCTATGTATTTGAAAAATGTATTATATAAAAATGAATTATTGCATATGATACATGTTAATTCCTTCCACAACACATTGGATTAAGAAGAGACGGAGTGAAACTAACCTTAGGTAACATCCTCAAAACACCAAAGGATAGAAATAAATTCCAAGGGCTTGGTAGAACATTGGGGGATGATTTTCCCTAAATAACCAACACAACCAAATGAGAAAAGAAACAAACAACAAAATTAACCATATAAAGAATGAGTAATAAAAATACAACCCAAATAAAAAACAATAAACAAAAAAATTAGAGTAGCAGTGACAAAGAAATAAAATCTGATACAATAAATCAAAATACATATTGATAGGTTAACACCATAGATGACTCAATCCAATGTCACTAAGAGAGATCTCCAAGCTCTGAATTCCAACTGAATAGGAAAGTATCAAGATGCACCACTAGATAAATTTGACACATCACCTTTACCTGTATCTCAATATATGATATCTACAAATTCACCAAAGTTCCTAATAATGGGTGAGTATAAACTCAATATGCATTCCCCAAAGACTTCTCAACACATTCAACTAGAATAAGAACAAGTTAACACATTTTATATAAAACAGAAGAGAAGTAATTAAACATTTTGTATGAAAACAACAAAAAAAGTTCCACTTATGAAAAACATTAAGAAAAATATTTTCTTCAATTTATTACCACTTTTCATAATCACTCAATTTCCACACCCCACACACACATGTTCAATGAATGAAACTATGGACCTCTCGATACTCATGAGTGGTGAGTCATCCATTCACCAAGTCATCACTTGGTGACCCCCTTTTATGGTGGTACTTCGCAACCATACTTAATTCCACATTGACGGTGGTACTTCATGACCATGATCATTACCAAATTCACATGAAAACACACCACCATTTATTCTAAACACTCACACAGTTATTTCTCAAAAAATATTTCTTTTGGAAACCATTTATGTTCAATAATTTTATCAAACACCTTGTGAGAATTATTTCAAACCCAAATATTTAGGTAATAAAACCAATATATGTTTTCAAAAAAATTAACAATAAAGGAATTTAAACATAAAGAATTCAAGTTATAGAATGAGTAGAATGAGAGAGAATTTGTAAACCTCTCAATGGATGATGAAAATGAATAAAAACACAATGAAATTCTAGATTATAGCACACAACACCTTCCCTTTAATAGATCCAAAAAGATTTCATAAAGATTCACATCATAGAACATATATATATCTACAATAGATTAGATTTATGGCTCTGATAGATAGGATAATAGTATATCTAGAGAGATAGAGAAATAATGAGGACTTACCATCGATTTTGAATATCCAGTTCACTTTGATTCATCAAAAGTTTCTTCCAGAATAGAGAGAATCGCCAAGGAATCCTAGGGGAGGAGAGGTGTTTGAGAGCCTGAGAGAATATAGAAAAATGAGGTTTTTAGGGACTTAATTAAAATTAAATATTCATTTTCAGAGCATTAACTCCACATTGCAGGGTTATGCGGCATGATTTTTCAAACCGTGCATCAATCTTGTCTGTTCTATTGAACCTCACCCAAGTAGTCTCACTATTAGGTTGCATGGTTTGAAAAAAACATGTGTTGACCATGTGTTTCTACTATCTCATGGTCATTCCCTCACATGATTGGCATTCACAGTTTGACATATCACATGTCAACCATTCGTTTTCCACTTTCTTCACTTTCATGTTTTTTCCTAGGCACCTGAATGGTTTGGACAAACCATGTGACAATCGTTCGCCTGCCTAGTGACTCCTAAAAAATATTATGTGGTTTCCTGAAGATAGGGTACGGTTTCTACTAACCATGTTCAAACTGGTCACCTCTTAAAACACTCAAAAACCTTATAGAAACTTCAGAAACTTAACCTTGGTATTATATAACTTTAAAAAAATTACCCAAGGGTATAGTACCTAAAACTGAGGGATGTTACATTCTTCCCACTATAAGTATTTCTATCCTAAAACAGTTGGAGGACACCTGTGAAGAAACAACAGATGAAACAGTAAGTTTATGAGTACCAAATGTACAAAAGATGTGCATTAACCAAGAAATAAATAATTCTACCCATCCCAATATATGAAGGTGAAAGAGTTCCCAATGTAACACCCGACACTAAAGAAACCAGAGGTCATCCCATATGCAATGAGGATTTGACTCTTCATTTGAAATAAGGATAAATGAGAACAACATGCATTACATTGAATCCAGAATGAAATGATACCCAAATGAAAACCTGCTAATACAGTTTATAATTCCAAATGGTTTCACCCACCTAATAACTCACATCCACTAATTACCCAGGAAATAATACATCAATACGAAAAATCCATGAAGAACTCAGGTTTATAGACTAACAATATAGGGGCAGAACAACAACAATTTGAATAACTCAAAAACAAAATGAAGCTATGATGATCCCAATAGTTTCATATGAATCATATGTGGAGAAATAAAAACCTATGAAATATATTATTAGGGAATTAAACCTTTAATGATGCATTAAATTTCATCGTAAATCTCCCCCAGATGAAAGGTCAACTTAATTTTCCTATTTGGTTAAATATAATATCTTGTATTTACAGATCACACATATTCGAACAGTCAGTTCATTAACCACTAACCCAGAAAAGAACTAGGTTTCAAAAAACAATAAAAGGATAATTAGAACACGATACAGGGTCTTTAGTTCCCAAATGTATCCCCACAACCTAAAATTCATAGACATGATTCCCTAAATTGGAGTGAAGAACATCAACTCAATGAGTTGACCAATGCGGACCTTGGAAGCATTAAGATCCTTAAGATAATTTGTTTCCAAGTTTATAATAATTCACTTAAAATAAAGTAAAGGTACAAGTAATCCTAATAACTTGTTCATCATTCATTGTACGACATGCATTATCATGTGTACCTTCCCAACACTTGGATGGAAAGTCCAAACAAGGTTATCCTAACCCACGGTGGAAGCCAAATTTTTCATGGTGCACTAGAGAGTCAATGTTAATCCTATAGAAAATTTTTATAGATCCCAACCATAAGTTCTAACGTAATGGTAAGACTATGAAGTATAGAAAATGGAACTTTCATGGAATTGGTCACCCATGATAGGAATGAGATCTAACAAAAAGGAAACTACGACATCACCCTTGTCTATATGACCAAAGTACATTCCAGTGGTCTAATGGATGAATACTTCATGATATAACATTACATGAATCATTAATTAAATTCTATTTTGACTAGAAAGACACTACTCAATTTATCATGAACACACATGGTTGAAGTATTCATTGGTGAGATCAAACATGTGAAAACATGAACAACCAACTAGAATAAACCACCAAGCATAGAGGGTATGAGTCCTCAAGGTATCTAAGAAAATAGCGTGCATGATTATAAAGACAGGGACAAGAAAATGAAGTCTATCATTCCCCATAAAACTCTAAAGGAAAGTATCAAACCTAAACTAGATATAAAATCCCCCATTAAACCCAGACATGTGACCCAAAATAGATAACAATAGAGAACTATTCATTGCAACCCCATTAAAAGACAAAAATTTCCTTAGAATATGCAATAGAAACCTCTAATAAGATAAAAAATATTCCATTGAATGCGAGAAACCACAGTATCCAAATATTATGGCTAAAGGATAAGGAAGAAAGTGATTTCTACTCAAGCTATACTACGGCCAAGGAAAAAGAGTATGCTAACCAATTTCTGGTCCCATGATACCCATTACCCATGAGACATCTTGATATGTATCCCATGAAAAATCATATCCTAACAAAACTACTACATCCCTTACATGCATCATGTCTATTTTCGATAAATAATCATAACCTACACAACAAGGGTTAAATGTACAGACATCACCAGCACAACAAGTCGACCATCAAAAAGTAAACACCACAAGTAGAAAGTTCATGCAAGTAGTATCAGAATCATGAGAATAAAAATTACAATAACATGAGAAAAGAATCAACATAACCATCCAACAAGCATAGGTAAAATATACCCACTATATCCAGTACCACCATTCCTGAAGGAAAATATACAGCCACATCTTTCTCAGGTACAGTTACTCATTACTATCCATTCCAATACATCGGCAAGGTTTTCATACACCAATCACATAACAACTTTTCCTAAGAACCACATGAAAAGTTCGCAAGTACCAAAAGTAAAGACATTATTTTTTATAAATATGTATTTAAAACGGACATTGAAATAAATGATTTAAATATTTTTGAACATAAAAATACAAGTAAAATGGTTTTAAAGTTTGTTTTATAAAATCTATTCATAACCCAACATGCAACAATTCCATCTTTATAAAACAAAACATTGTAAAAAACATACGATTATACTTTTCAAAAAAATAAGAAGGGTCCCATTTTTCAATCCTTTATCCCAAATTCCACTAAAAGGAGGGTCTTTAAATCTTCTACTAAATTAAAAATTTATAAAAGTTTCATAAAATGGTCTATAAAATCATTTTGTAAAACCATTTTTAAATCTATAAAACATTTATAAAAGTCTATAAAAATAATTATGTTAAATTTAAAACCACTTTTTCATCAAATGTGGCTCTACAACTCAGATCACATAGATATGAGTAACCAAAACATATAATCACCAAGAAGAAACATAGCATGAACTAATCATCTCATATGCATGAAAAGGTGATAAACTCTCTTATTAAAACGTGATTGATTAACAAGTTCCATACATATACATATTACTTGATGTTCCCACAATCTTGAGCATTTAAAATTATAATAAACTGAAGAAAAGAAAACAACATTGTGTGAAACCGTATTCATTAATATATATCATTCCATAATGTAAGAATGTTAAGAATTTTGTTGAAAATAGTCTTTGAACAGTGAATCATACACAAGTAAAAAATAAATTAAATAGATAAAATGAACAGATCATAAATTGCACATGCTTTTATGGACCATGAACTAATAAATCTGTGAGTTCCAAAAAAAAACTTAAATGAACTATAACATTTGACACACAAAAATTCTATGTGTTATGCTATTCATAGTACTATACATTCCTAACTTCAAAAATAACTAACAATGACAAGATATTATTTTGATCCTTTATCAAATAAACCAAGACAATAATAAGTCAAGGTTCTAGCATACTCCCTGTCTAATCATATATAATAAGTATCGAAAACCCAAATTAATGAATTTAATAAACCCATAGTATATCATGGAAATATTAAAATGTTACACTAAACACAAAGGAGTCAAATATGTGTTACGGTGCTAACATGAAAATAATTACTAAGAATAACATGAAAACAGTAAACATGGAATTATGCATTTAAGTAATCGATCAAAAATGATGGAAAATATCTTAAAATAGAATCAATTCAATTACCATTTAGCTAAATACTAATAATTAAAATAATTTCCATATAATATTCTAGTTCAAAATGAAATTCATATTTCTTTAGACAGTAAAAAACAAGGAATTCTTAAACCCAATTCAATTCCAACATGAAACAATACACAACACAAATGAAAACCATACTTTATATGTAACGACCCAAACTTTCATTAATATAAATTCCTCTTAATCTAATTAAATGTTTTATTATGGTTATATAAAATTTGAACTTCATTGGTTTTATGTTTTTGGATTTTAAAAAACCATTATGAATTGTGATTGTTGCTAATATAGTTGTTGAATAGTGATCACATGATTATTTTAAATATTGGGCTTTAACAAATCCAATTTACTTAGAAAAAGGAAGCGATGAACTCATACAATAGACTTTCCCCATACGAAGCCCATTGGTCTGAGCTCAGAAAGGAGGTGGCATCATTGGGCATCGCTCTTGACCAATCCCAAGTCGAGCTTGAACACGTTAAGCTTGAGCGGAACCGACTACGGGAGAAGTGGAAGTTAATAGAGATTACCACCCGAGTGATGTTATCTGAGCCACCCTAAGAGACTGTCACCATTTCACACCTTACCCTTCGGTCTTATGCAGGTGTTATAAGGGCTTATGCAACAAGACCCTAGCACTATGACTATGTACATTATTTTTTTATAAATAATGTGCATTCATTTTATTATTGTAACTTTGTAAATAGTTTTTAAAGCACAAATAGTATTTTTAGTTAATATACAACTAAGAAATATATTTTGATGAATTAATGGATTTTTAAATTAAATAATAATTTAATAAAATATTATTATTAAATTAATTTTTATTAAATATAATTTATCATATAATTTTATGAATGCAATTGAAATTTTTATTAAGGTTTGAAAGCTGTTTTTGTCAAAACCCATGAATTTTTTATAAATGTAGGTTTTTATTTTTAAAGTGAAATTCACATATTTTAAAAATTATTTAGATAAAATAAATATTATTTTTGGAATCAGTGTATCAAAATTATCCAATGGTTAATTTTTCATAATTTTCTGAGACAGTCAAATATTTGGGTAAAAATTAAATATCGTATAAATATATAATGTTTTTTATGACATCAAAATGACCCAATAGTGATGTAATAAAATACTATAAACATTATTTTCGGCCAATATATATTTTATCATTAAAATAATTTTATTTTAGATTTGTTTTATTTATTTTATAAAGCTTTAGGTACCCTTCAAGGATTATAAAACATTTTGTCTTTTTAAATTGTTTTCCTGGAGAGTGTGACTCACCTCCACATAAGAAACACTATTATTTTAATAATTTCGGTCATTGTCCTTATAAAATATTTTTTTCCACTCCCCTTTGGAAAAAAACATTGGCTGGTTTGTGGTTTTTATTAGTTTAATGTGACGTGTCCCAAACCTAAATAATAAAGAATTCCCTCTCCTTTCCTATATAAACCCACCCAAGAACCAACTTACTCTTCACTCAAAGCCTTTTGAGTTAGACCAACCCCTTCCCTCCTATCTCTAGAATCCTCCCAAGGTTCCTCAAGCTCCCAAGAAGCCTCTCTCAAGCCTCTCCCAAGCCTTTGGGATCATACTTCCAAGTAAGGGATTTCTTCCTTTCTCATTTTTTGTCTAATTTTCTTTAAGTTGTTATGCCCATTTGTTTTCAATTAAAAATGTTGGGGTATGATTTCTCACCTCCCCCATACTTTCCTCTTTATGTTTGGATGATTGGATACCCCTTTATCTCTCATTAACACCTCCCATGTACACTTGTTACCATGCTGAAATTTCATGAGTGATTTCTCTCTTCTCTTTTACATCCAAGTAATTATTTTGAATTATGCATCTAAATTCCATTAAATTTGTTGGGAAATGTATCTATATGACCCTATTAATTTCAATATGATGTAAATATGATGAAACACCCCTTTATCTCTCATCAACCATTTTTTTTTTGAGTTCTTATTTCACGTCATTATGCTACCAAAATTGCACTACGATTTTCCAAGCCAATGTCATTGTGTAGTGAATACCATAATCATTTCTCTATCAAGGGTATTCAACTTTATGAACATTTAATTATTTATTATAAATATTCATGTAATTATTCTATATCCCTTTATCATGGAATAAATGATGATGATTGATTCTATTTTGTATGATCCATGTGGCGCACTTATGCATGAAATGAAATGTTTAGGAAGGGTGCGCCCTGATGGCACTCCAATGCATTGGGTAAAGTATAGTATCATGATATGTCATTTTCAATGGGTGTTGAATCATGATAATTCAAGTGAAACTAGAATTTACTCATGCTTTATGTGTAATGAGGGTTTACTCATGCTCCATATGCAATGAGCCTTGGCTCATGCTAATTCCATGTTAAGTGTTGTTGTCACATTTCCAGGTTATGATTATCATGCTTTATCATGCCTTTATGTTCAGGTTTCTCTTTTACACCATTTATATGAAAATTTTATAACATTTATTGTATTTCTCATGTTATTCCATGTTTATTCCCTTACTGGTCTTTATATCTCACCATTTTCTTATGCATGTCCTCGGGTTATCCCATGCAATGATAAGTACGAGGGAATGTAGTGGTCATGTAAAGAAATTTTTCAATAAATATGTTGTGTGTTTTATGTTCTAAGATATTATTTAATTTTCCTAAGACCCAAATACACTGGACCTCTCAATCTTCCATGTTGTATCAAGTAAAGATTTTATGTAATGAATCATGTTTAAGTTTTTAATAAAAGAGCAGGGTTGTTATGGTTGGTATCAGAGGATAGGTTTAGTTATTTTTGGGATTAGGATTAGAAAACCCTAGTGAATACTTAGAGACAATAATAAGTATAAAAAACATCCTTAAGTTTTGGTGACTATTGAGTAAGCGTTTTATCATGAAAATATATCCCTATCTGGATACAAGAAGGTAGAGGCGGCTCTGGACAGATGTATCCTAGGGGTAAAACCCGAAAACACCACTTTGAGCTAGAATTGAATAGGAAATGGTGCATGACAAAGGGCTTTGCTGCACTCTTGGTTACGAAACTCCCAGGGGATATGCTTTGGTAAATTCACAAGCTTAGTATGAACCCTTATTAAGGGAATAAAAAAAATTCCCCTAAGAATATATGTTAGAAAGTATATCATGAATAGAATTGATTGAAGCCTATGGATTCATAAGTTAAGGAAATAAAAGTTATTTATAAGTAATCAGTTTTTTCCTTGGATTACCCTTTATGTGTTACCCCTAATTTTCCTTTCATTAAGGAATAATAAATCATTAGACTTCAAGTAGTTTAATATCACAATTTTATCATGTCTAGAGGGTAACTCAAAATTTTATATGTTTCATCATCAGGATAAAGGATAGTTTTGATATGGAAGGGGAAGAACCTCATACAAAACTCTTGTACCTTCCTGAGGACTTAATATCTATAATTATTGCAAAGTCAAGATCACATAGTATCGAAACCTTTTCCAATGTCTACCTTTCTTGCAAGACACTATACGACATATCAAACACCTCCTCTATACTTCGGAATCATCAAGGATCATGGATCACTTGTGATCAAATCATAAGCTCCAAACTCTTCCACCTATCACAGAAAGGGAGGTATTATCAGGGTATTTTCAAATACTTCACCCTGTCCAAATATTATGATGCACTATTTGATTTTAGGATAGCTGTCAAAGAGGGAGACCTCCAAGCAGCCTATATGTATATAGTCTTGGCTTCCTTGTAAAGACCCATAAAATTCAAGGGAAATTTTTTCTTAATTTTATTTGGGATTTTACAAGAACGCGGTTTCTAACGGAACATGATTCCGAGGCCCGGTGTGCCTGGAATTTCTATCTGAATTTTAGCTCGGGTACGTTCAGTGAACGAAGGAGCGGGTTTTCCTAACTTTTGAACCGGTGCTCAGAATCGAATTCTGAGGGAACCGATGAATTTGCAGCGCCGGTAATTACTTAGGTACACTTCTTCCGGAGTTGCATTTTCACGAGAGAAGTTGTTAAAAATTGTGGAAGTTTAAATAAAAATTTAACTACAATTTTTATTTCTAAGTAGTTAAAACCTTTGAGTGGAAGTTGGGGGAAACCACCCAACTTCCCATGGGAGGTTATGAGGGTGGTGGGGCCCACACTAACCCCACCCCTTCATATTCCCTAACTCCTTCAACTCACCATTAATTTGATAACTTAAGTTATTTAATTATGTGAGTTTAATTTGAATGTTTAAAATTCAAATGCTTAAGTCATGTTAATAAAATAAGTGATGAACTTATTTTATTTTGTTGGAAATCTTGTTGTGTGATTCTTGGGAGAAAAAAACTAAGGAGCTTGAAGTTCTTATTCTTCTTCGACGAAGAACGCGAAGAACGCGAAGAACGCCAGATTCCTCAGAGATCGACGACGCGATGATGTCCCCACGACGTGACTTCCTCCTTCCGCGACGTCTTCTTCCGCGACGGTTAACTCTGCGACGAACCCTCTCTTAACGTGTTTGACAAGGTAGGGGTTTATTTAATTTATTTGTTCGTGATTACTTCCGTCGCTTTCTTCCTTCCAAATTGAACCGCCTGTTATCGCAATAACGGGAGGAGGTCGGACCACACAAACACGGTCGACCCTCCTCCCCCTTGTTGGTTGATTTTTGTTACGGCTCGTGTAAGGCGGCGCGGTGCCGAAGCACCACGTGGGAAATTTTAAAGGAAGGGCGGAGAAGCGTGGTGCTGTCGCACCGCGCCATTGGAAACAAGCTAATATGTGGCGTCGTCGTGCTGTGCCGTAAAACCAAAAAAGCACCGCGGCCAGAGCGGGACCGCGGCGGAGGGGCGCGGCACTGTCGCGCCGTGCCGGACGGACCAAGATCGCGGCGGGTTCCGGGCCATGGAGGAGCAGGGAAAACGGCTGCCGGTTCCGGGCCGCCGGAGTCGGAGCATGGGGACCGGCCTTGCCGGTCCCGTGGCGGCAACAGTTGACCGGCCGGAGCGGGCCGGCCGGACAGGGGAAGAGCCGGGGGTTACAACCCCTAGCGGCCATCATGAGCGGCCCCATAATTGGGGCCACAGTTTCAAAACGGGGGGCAGCCCTCCCCCCCCCCCTCATCCGCTCAGCCAAACGGCCAAGCCCCTGGCTGGCGCCAGCGCGCTAGTGCGCCGGGCCGGCTGCCCTGGCCGGTCCGCCAGACCGGGCCACCAGGCCGGGCCACGCCCAGGCCGGGCCGAGCCGCGCCCAGACCGGGTCGGGCCGCGCCCAAGTGGGACGGACCCGGACCCGGGACGGGTCGACCCGGTTCGGGCCGACCTAGAGGGTATCGGGCCGGGTCGGACTAGGCCCAAACCCCCTTTTTAGCGGACTGTTTCGGTCTGTTGCCCATAACTTGGGCTGCGGACCTCCGATAGACGCACCATAAGCGGCGATGTGATCCTTGGAACGAGATTGTCATTTCAATATATATTACACTCAAGGTTGCGGAGTACTTTGGGTTCGGCCGGGTTGGTTCGTACACGAAACCAACCGGGCCCTCGGAGCGGAAACCCTTATAACTTGGACTTCGGACGTCTGATTGACGTTCCGTCGACTTTGTTGGATTCCTCTAAGTGAGATGGACCTTTTGGCTTACTCCGATCGAGGTTTGGACGCAGTTGTAGTACGGTCAGGTTGGTTTTTACTTAAAACCCAACCGGGCCCCTTGGACGAAAAATCCAATGACTCTCAGACCGGGCGTCCGATTGACGTGCCGTCTGTGACGTTGAGTTCCTATTGACGATAAGGAACTTTTGGATACATCAACTCTGGACTATGTTTCAGTTGATGTATCATCCCTTCGGCTCGTGGAGCAGACCCTCTCGAACGAGCTTGATGTGTGCGGGAACCCTAGAGCTGGCTGCGACTGCGACGACGATGACGATTGTATAGAAATCCTCCGTGGATTCGACAACGAAGACTACAGCACTCATCGATCCTATGTGGATCAGTGCTACCGATCATGTGTGGGTCAAATCCTGTGTGGATCAGCGCTCAGCGGTCCTGTGTGGGCCAGCGCCTAAAGATCCTGTGTGTGTCTGATCCTGTGTGGGTCATTGCAGGGGTTAGTTACCTATCGATCCTTTGTGGGTCATTGCGGGGGTTAGTTACCTATCGATCCTTTGTGGTTCATTGCGGGGGTTAGTACCTATCGATCCTGTGTGGGTCCGACAGCTTAGATGAATCAGTAGCTACATCTGATCATCTCTATCATCTTACGAAGAAGTATACCTGTGTGAGCTGAATATTGACTTTCAATATTTATCTTCGATAAGATTGACTTGATATCTTGTGTGGATTACTTTATTATTTCCTGTGTGGATGGGTTGGGTTTTTATGTGTAGACTGGGTTGTACTCGGGCTCGGATGTTGGATCCGAATGAGAATTGATGACTTAGCTATATGTATGGGCATATACCTAAGTGGTGACGGATGTTACTTCGTGATATTATCTTCCTTTGTGGATTATCCTTTGTGGATTCTGGGAGACCTTCGGGGGTCTCGGGGTCCCTACTGAGTAGCTTATACTCACCCCTTCATGGGTTATGCCCGCACTACGTTGTGTTCATTGTAGACAAAAGACAGCGCTGATCGCGGTTGAGGCTTATGGAGCAGGTCGGTACCTGGAGGTGGACCACTGGGCGGGACGTACTCGGAGCGGACGGCTGGACCCAAGGAGCTGTGGAGGCTATCTGTACTCACCCTTCAGGTGGGACTTCCATTAGACGGCTCGACGTTGCGGCTTTACTTTTCAGTTATTGTACTCCCTTTTCAGATGTACTTTACTTTCGGTTTGGGTTTGTATTCTGGCCCACTTACTTTTCCGCACTTGCTGTTGTACCCAGTTTTTACTTAGTGTTTACTTTTGCTTGCTTGCTCTGTGGTGTTTGTTTACTTTACAAAGGCAATGCATTCCCTTTTTACCGGGAAATACGCCTTGGTGCTAGTCGCCAGCCCCTGGCCTATGGAAGGCGGTCTTGGGGTAGTCACGGCACTGGCCCCGAGGACGGGTCGTGACAAATTGGTATCAGAGGAGTTCGGTTCTACAGCAGAACCCAGGACTCTGATCTTTTTCTATGTGAAGCAATAGTGTTAAGAGTATTGAGTGTGGTTATCAGTCCAGGGAGTCCGGTGTTGGTGCGGCAGCCGACGTATCCGTACACCAGGACCTTGACTTCTGATTTCCGACTTAATACACGAAAAAATTGATTGCATGTGTGTTTCAAGTTTTCTTTGTGATTAATTTGTGTCAGCTCACCAGGTATACTGTTGACCGTGGCGCACCTGTTTTCTTACATGATGGCCCCACGACGGCAGCCAGCTAGGGTTCTGAGCGTTGTACGTGACAACAGCCCACCGAGCAACGAGGCCTCAGTACAGGGCCCTTTGACAGCAGAGGCACCAGCAGTACCTCTACCCGTCGAGCCACCGATGCTACCAGCCCCAGTCGCTGATGATGCACGTCACCTTAGGGCACTGCACGAGTTTCAGCATCAGCGACCACCCAGGTTCCACGGGGAGACAGACCCTCAGGTAGCTGAGGATTGGCTGGAGGCAGTTGTTCAGGTTTTCAGGTTAGTGAGGACACCAGCAGACCTCATGGTGATCCTCGCAGTGAGCCTACTGCACGCGGTAGTAGGAAGATGGTGGAGCTTAATGCTCCAGGTGCACGACAAGGCATCTCTTCTCTGTAAGGACTTTGAGAGCCTCTTCCGCTCGGAGTTCATCCCAGCCACCCTCCGTGCGGTGCGCATCCAGGATCTTCTTCAGTTGCGGCAGGGCAGTTTGACGGTCGCCCAGTACTCGTTGAGATTTACAGATCTCTCGCGCTATTCGACGGACATGGTACGAGACCCATTCTTCTAGGCCCGGACCTTTGAGCAGGGATTGAGGCATGAGATCAGGGCATCGTTGATCTCCCTCAGCATTCTGACATAGGCAGAGGTACTGGAGTGAGCCCTTCTGATCGAGAGCTTCTTTGCTGAGCCTGAATCAGTGGCGAGACCTACCGTAGGGCGGCACGTAGCGGAGTCTTCTATAGCTGGCAGTAGACAGATGTCGCAGAGGTCCAAGCGGACCTGACCATCGAGTGGACGACTACAGGATACTAGCTCGGAGGTGCGGGGCACACGCAGCAGAGCCAGTCTTATGAGTGGAGGATAGTTCTATGCATGCGGCGGGCAGGTCCACTTGGCTCGTGACTTCCCAACCCGCCATGTAGAGGAGCAGAAGACAGTTGAGGGACCACCCAGGAAGAGGAAGAGGTTTGACCGTGGCGGTCCGTAGGGAGCAGGCGGACGAGGTCGAGGAGCTGGTCGAGTGGAAGGTGGTGGGAGACGTTTTGAGGCTCTACCTCCACCACCACCAGGAGGTCCACCCCGACCACATGGGAGAGCACAGCTTCAGGCAACTGAAGATTACGATCATGGAGCTCCGAAATCGGGTGGACAAGTGTGCAACTAGCTCCAAGCATAGAGGCCCTTGACCATATTTCCTCTAGCTTCTTTGTTTTTGTTGCCTTGTACTTTGAGTTGAAGTTATTAAAGACACTTGCTTTGGTGATGTTTTCTTTCTTGTCTTTTGTATGTTAATTCTAAGAGGTGCCAGTTAAAAACTGTTGACTTGACCCTCACTTGAGATATTCTTATTGGAGGAGACCCAGTAACCACACATTGATGTCGAAGGTGTGACTCAACCCTTGGAGGTGAGAGTAACGGTTGGATCTCTTGGTAGCAGCGTCGAGGCATTACGATGTCATCCATGGCATGAATTAACTAATCATGATAGGATTGACTGTATTAGGCAAGGAACGTGGTTCATCCAGGGGATGAGATCGGATTTCCCTTTTCGGCAAAGGATAAATCTTTACAGCTTTGCAGAACGTTAAGGAGGAAGGGGAAACCCTTCGTGTGGTCAGACAGATGTCAGCGGAGCTTCCAGGAGCTAAGACAGATATTGACCAGTGCGCCTATCTTGAGGCTTACGAAGGAGGGAAATGGGTACGTAGTTTACTGCGATGCATCAAGGACCGGACTCATATTTTTCATGATGCAGGAGCGGGCCGTGATCTCCTTTGGATCATGTCAGTTGAGGCAGCATGAGAAAAACTACGCTACCCATGACCTAGAATTAGCAGAATTGTTCTTCACTTTGAAGATGTGGTGACACTATCTGATGGGTGAGTGCTTTGCAGTCTATTCCTATGGCAGAGTTCGTTTCTCGGTGCCTCACCTGCCAGTAGGTGAAGGCAGAGCACTAGGTACCAGCAGGTTTGGTACAGCCCTTAGAGGTCCCGGAGTGGAAATGGAATGGCTTATCTAAGGACTTCATTATTGGACTTCCACGCACTTCCAGAGGTCACGACTCCATTTGGGTGGTTGTCGTCCGACTCACCAAGTCGGCTCACTTCTTACCCATCAGAGAGCAGGGCTCAGTGGAGAGCTTGGGACGCCTCTACGTTCAGGAGATTGTACGGCTTCATGGTCTGCCATCATCCATCGTTTCCGATCGAGATGCTCGCTTTACTTCTCGGCTTTGGAAAGGGTTACAGGAGGCGTTCGGGACGCAGCTACGTCTGAGCACCGCCTTTCACCCCCAGACAGATGTTCAGACAGAGAGGACCATTCGGACTCTCGAGGACATGCTCCGCGCATGTGTCCTCGACTTGGGTCACAGCTAGGAGGACCACCTACCCTTGGTGGAGTTCGCGTACAACAACATCTACCACTCCACCGTCGGGATGGCACCATACGAGGCGTTGTACAGCCGACCTTGCAGATCACCTCTGTGTTGGACAAACCCTGAGGAGTTAGCACTTGTGGGACCAGAGATGGTCCAGGCCACATCAGAGAAGGTTCAGATCATCCAGGAGCGGATTAGGACAACTCAGAGCCGGTAGAAGTCTTATGCTGACATGAGGTGGAGGCCACTGGAGTTCTAGGATGGTGACCATGTCTTCTTGCGGGTCTCACCTCGATGTGGTATACGGATATTTAGTCGAGGCGGCAAGTTTTATCCATGCTTCATCGGACCATTCCAGGTCCTCTGCAGGATTGGCGAGGTGGCTTATCGCCTGGCTCTACCACCACAGTTGCACCGATTGCACGACGTCTTCCACGTATCTCATCTGAGGAGATACGTGCACGACCCGACACATATCATCGATCATGGGGAGCTGGACATTGATGATGGGGTGATTTTGGTGGAGGTCCTAGTGGAGATCTAGGATCGATAGGAGCGGTTCCTACGTGGACGTTCGATTCCTCTAGTGCGCATCAGATGGCAGCACGGGAACCTCTAGGAGAGCACTTGGCAGCAGGAGGCTCAGATGCATGCACAGTACCCACATTTGTTCCCCTAGTTTTTGATGTATCTTTATGGGGACATAAAGCCCTGAGGTGGGAGTAATGTAAAGACCCGTAAAATTCAAGTGAAATTTTTTCTTAATTTTATTTGGGATTTTACAAGAACGCGGTTTCTGACGACACTTGATTTCGAGGCCCGGTGTGCCCGGAATTTCTATCCGAAGTTTAGCTCGGGAATGTTTAGTGAACAAACGAGCGGGTTTTCCTAACTTTTGAATTGGTGCTTGGAATCGAATTCCAAGGGCACTGATAAATTTGCAGCGCTGGTAATTGCTTAGTAACACTTCTTCCGGAGTTGCGTTTTCACGAGAGAAGTTGTTAAAAATTGTGGAAGTTTAAATAAAAATTTAGCTACAATTTTTATTTCTAAGTGGTTAAAACCTTTGAGTGGAAGTTGGGGGAAACCACCCAACTTCCCATGGGAGGTTATGAGGGTGGTGGGGCCCACACGAACCCCACCCCTTCATATTCTCTAACTCCTTTAACTCACCATTAATTTGATAACTTAAGTTATTTAATTATGTGATTTTAATTTGAATGTTTAAAATTCAAATTCTTAAGTTATGTTAATAATATAAGTGATGAACTTATTTTATTTTGTTGGAAATCTTGTTGTGTGAGTCTTGGGAGAAAAAAACTAAGGAGCTTGAAGTTATTCTTCTTATTCGATGAAGAACGTGAAGAATGTTGGATTCCTCGGAGATCGACGACGCAACGCCGTCCCCGCAACACGACTTCCTCCTTCCGCAACGTCTTCTTCCGCGACGGTTAACTCTGCGACGAACCCTTGCTCAACGTGTTCAACGAAGTAGGGGTTTATTTTATTTATTTGTTCGTGATTACTTCCGTCGTTTTCTTACTTCCAAATTGAACCGCATGTTATCGCAATAACGGGAGGAGGTCGGACCGCAAAAACACAGCCGACCCTCCTCACCCATGTTGGTTGATTTTTGTTGCACCTCGTGTAAGGCGGCACGGTGCCGAAGCACCGCATGGGAAATGTTAAAGGAAGGGCAGAGAAGCGCGGTGCCGTCGTGCCGCACCGTTAGAAACAAGCTAATCCGCGGTGCCGTCGCGCAGCGCCGTTGAAGATGAACCAAATCTACGGCGCCATCGCGCCACGCCGTTGAAGGCTGACCAAAGACGCGGTGCCGTCACGCCGCGCCGGACGGACCAAGACTGCGACCGATTCCGGGCCGCGGCGGAGCAGGGGAAACGACGGCCGGTTCCGGGCCGTCAGCGTCGGATCAGGGGTACCAGCCCTTGCCGGTCCCGTAGCGGAAACAGCCGTCCGGACAGGGGAAGAGCCGGGGGTTACAACCCCCGGCGGCCAGCATGAGCGGCCCCATAATTGGGGTCGCGGTTTCAAAACGGGGGGCAGCCCCCCCCCCCCCCCCTCATCCGCTCGGCCAAATGGCTGAGCCCCTGGCTAGCGCCAGCGCGCCGGGCCAGCTGCCCTGGCCGGTCTTCCAGACCGGGCCGCCAGGCTGCGCCGCGCCCCGGCTGAGCCGCGCCGCGCCCAGGCGGGGTCGGGCCGTGCCGAGGCCGGGCCGGGCCGCGCCCAGGCCGGGTCGAGCCTCGTCAGCCAGATTAAGCCACGCCCAAGCGGGCCAGACCCAGACCCGGGACGGGTCGATCCGGTTCGGGCCAACCCAGAGGGTATCGGGCCGGGTCGGACCGGGCCCGAACCCCCTTTTTACCGGACTGTTTCAGTCTGTTACCCATAACTTGGGTTGCGGACCTCCAATCGATGCACCATCAGCGGAGATGTGATCCTTGGAACGAGATGGTCATTTCTATATATATTACACTCAAGGTTTCGGTTACTTTGGGTTTGGCCGGGTTGGTTTCTACACGAAACCAACCGGGCCCTCGGAGTGGAAACGCTTATAACTTGGACTCCAGACGTCTCATTTACATGCCGTCGACTTTGTTGAATTCCTATAAGTGAGACGGACCTTTTGTCTTACTCCGCTCGAGGTTTGGACGTAGTTTGAGTACGGTCGGGTTGGTTTTGACTTAAAAACCAACCAGGCCCCTGGGACGAAAAAGCCAATAACTCTCAGACCGGGTGTCCGATTGACGCACCGTCTGTGACGTTGAGTTCCTATTGACGATGCGGAACTTTTGGATACATCCACTCCGGAATATGTTTTATTTGATGTATCATCCCTTCGGCTCGTGGAGCGAACCCTCCCGAACGAGCTTGCTGTGTGCGGGAACCCTAGAGCTGGCTGCGACTACGACGACGATGACGACTGTACAGAAATCCTCCGTGGATTTGACTATGATGACTACAGAACTCAGAGATCCTATGTGGATCAGTGCTACCGATCCTGTGTGGTTCAGATCTTGTGTGGTTCAGCGCTCAGTGGTCCTGTGTGGGCCAGCGCCTACAGATCCTGTGTGGGTCTGATCCTGTGTGGGTCATTCTCGGGGTTAGTTACCTATCGATCATTTGTGGGTCATTACGGGGGTTAGTTACTTATTGATCCTTTGTGAGTCATTTCGGGGGTTAGTACCTATCGATCCTGTGTGGGTCTGATGGCTTAGATGAATCAGTATCTACATCTGATCATCTCTATCGTCTTACGAAGAAGTATACCTGTGTGAGCTGAATCTTGACTTTCAATCTTTATCTTCGATAAGATTGACTTGATATCCTGTGTGGATTAAGTTATGATTTTATGTGGGGATGGGTTGTGTTTTCCTGTGTGGATTGGGTTGTACTCGGGCTCAGATGTTGGAGCCGAACGAGAATTGATGACTTAGGTATATGTATGGGAATATACCTAAGTGGTGACGGATGTTACTTCGTGATATTATCTTCCTTTGTGGATTATCCTTTGTGGATTCTGGAAGACCTTCAGGGGTCTCGGCGTCCCTACTGAGTAGCTTATACTCACCCCTGCACGGGTTATTCCCACACTACGTTGTGTTGGTTGCAGACGACGGACAGCGCTGATCGCGGTTGAGGCTTGCAGAGAAGGTCGGTACCGGGAGGTGGACCACTGGGCGGGATGTACTCGGAGCGGACAGCTGGACCCGAGGAGTTGTGGAGGCTATCTGTACTCACCCTTCAGGTGGGACTTCCAGTGGACGGCTCGACGTTGCGGCTTTACTTTTCAGTTGTTGTACTCCCTTTTCAGTTGTACTTTACTTTCAGTTTGGGTTTGTATTCTGGCCCACTTACTTTTCCGCACTTGCTGTTGTACCCAGTTTTTACTTAGTGTTTACTTCTGCTTGCTTGCTCTATGGTGTTTGTTTACTTTACAAAGGAAATGCCTTCCCTTTTTACTGGGAATTACGCCTTGGTGCTAGTCGCCAGCCCCTGGCCTATGGAAGGTGGGCTTGGGGTAGTCACGGCACGGGCCCCGAGGACGGGTCGTGCATTCCGGTCTTTTTGGAAACTTCGGCTATATATTAAAAGAACCATATTTTGAAAATTTCAAAGATGACTATGTCATACTATTTTACAAAAACCTAGTACATGGTTATTTTTTGAAAATGTATGTTAGAAACAATTATTTTCAAAAAGTGCATCATATTTTCCATCAATACAATCCAAGTTTCATGGACTGTGTCTGGACTAAGGAACTGTAAGACTTTAAAAGTGCATTGAGGTATTTTTTCACTAGGTGGACCCTCGCTCTCCGTGATCGACGGGATAATGAGGGTTGGGTAATGCTTGATGGTGTTGGGTAAGCAACCCCAATGTTTCGTTTAAATTTAAAATTTCTTTTTGTATGTAATCAAATTGCGAGGACATAATTGTTTTTAAGGGGGGAAGATTGTAACGACCCAAACTTTAATTAATATAAATTAATCTTAATCAAATTAAATTTATTATTATGGTTATATAAAATGTGAACTACATTGGTTTTATGTTTTTGGATTTTAAATTACCATTATGAATTTTTACCGTTGCTAATATAGTCATTGAACAGTGATCACATGATTAGTTTAAATATAGGGCTTTAACAAATCCAATTTACTCAGAAAAGGGAAGCGATGGCCTCATCCAGTATACTTTCCTCATACGAAGACGATTTTTTAGAGCTCGTAAAGGTGTTGGCATCATTGTGCTTCGCTCTTGACCAAGCCCAAGCTGAGATTGAACATGTTAAGCTTGAGCGAAACTGACTATGGTAGAAGTGGAAGTTAATAGAGATTACCACCCGAGCGATGTTATCCGAGCCACCCTAAGAGTCTGTCACCATTGCACACGATACCCTTCAGTCTTATGTGGTTGTTATAAGGGTTTATGTAATAAGACCCTAGCACTATGACTGTGTACATTATTTTTTTATAAATAATGTGCATTCATTTTATTATTGTTACTTTGTATGTAGTTTTTAAAGCACAAATAGTATTTTTAGTTAATATCCAACTAAGAAATATATTTTGATAAATTAGTGGATTTTTGAATTAAATAATATTCTAATAAAATATTATTAAATTAATTTTTATTAAATATAAATGATCATTTAATTTTATGAATGCAATTGAAATTTTTATTAAGGTTTGAAAGTTATTTTTTTCAAAACCCCTGAATTTTCGATAAATGTAGGTTTTTATTTTAAAAGTAAAAATTCACATATTTAGAAAATTATTTAGATAAAATGAATATTATTTTTGGAATCAGAATTTCAAAATTATCCAATGGTTAATTTTTCATAATTTTCTGAGATAGTCGAATTTTTGGGTAAAAATTAAATACCGTTTAAATATATAATGTGTTTTATGATATCATAATGACCCAATAGTGATGTAATAAAATACTATAAACATTATGTTTGGAAAATATATGTTTTATCATTAAAATAATGTGATTTTGGAATTTTTTGATTTATTTTACAAAGCTTTAGTGGACCCTTCAAGGCCTATAAAACATTTTGTCTTTTTAAATTGTTGTCCTTGAGAGTGTGACTCACCTCCACATAAGAAACCCTGTAATTTTAAGAATTTAGGACATTGTACTTATAAAATATTTTTTTCCACTCCCCTTTTGAAAAAACCATGGGATGGTTTGTGGTTTTGATTAGTTTAATGTGAGGTGTCCCAAACCTAAATAATAAAGAATTCTCTCGCCTTTCCTATATAAACTCACCCAAGCTCCCACTTCTAATTCACTAAAAGCCTTTGGAGTTTGACCAACCCCTTCCCTCATCTCTCTATAATCCTCCCAAGTTGTCCCAAGATCCCAAGAATCCTCTCTCAAGCCTCTCCCAAGCCTTTGGGATAACACTTCCAAGTAAGAGATTTCTTCATTTTTCATTTTTGTCCAATTTTCTTTAAGTTGTTATGCCCTTTCGTTTTCAATTAAAAATGTTGGGGTATGATTTTTCACCTCCCCCATACTTCCCTCTTTATCTTTGGATGATGGGAGACCTCTTTCTCTCTCATTAATTCCTCCCATGTACACCTTTTACCATGTTGAAATTTCGTGAGGAAATTCTCTCTTCTCTTTTACATCCAAGTAATTCTTTTGAATTATGCATCTAAATTCCATTAAATTTGTTGGTAAATGTATCTATATGAACCATTTACTGTCCATATAATGTAAATATTATGAGACACCCATTTCTCTCTCATCAACCATTTTTTATGAGGTCTTATTTCACACTGTTATGCTGCCGAAATTGCACTACGATTTTCTAAGCTAATGTTATTATGTAGTGAATACCATACCCATTTCTCTATCAAGGGTATTAAAATTTATAAAAATTTAATTATTGATTATATATTAATTTAATTATTCAACATCCCATTATCATGGAATAAATTATGATGATTTATTCAATGTTGTATGATCCATGTGGCACACTTATGTATGAAATGAAATGTTTAAGAAGGGTGTGCCCTAATAACGCTCCAATGCATTGGGTAAAGTATAGTATCATGATACGTCATGTGAAATGGGTTTTGAATCATTATAATCCAAGTGTAATGAGTTTTTACTCATGCTTCATGTGCAATGAGGTTTTACTCATGTCCCATGTGCAATGAGCCTTGGCTCATACTAATTCCATGTTAAGTGTTGTTTCCACATTTCCATGTTATGATTATCATGCTTTATCATGCCTTTATGTTCATGTTTCTCTTGTTCTCCACTGACAAGCCTATTTTATAACATTTATTGTATTCCTCAGGTTATTACATGTTTATTCCCTTACTGGGATTTATAACTCACCCTTTTCTTATGCATGTCCTCAGGTTATCCCAGGCAATGAAATGTACGAGGGAATGTAGTGGTCATGTAAAGGAAGTTTTCAATAAATATGTTGTGTGTTTTATGTTCTAAGCTATTATGTAATGTTCCTAATCCCCAAAGACACTATACCTATTGATCTTCTATGTTGTATCAAGTGAATATTTTATGTAATAAATCATGTTTAAGTTTGTAATAAAAGAGCAGGGTTGTTATATTCCATGTTCTCAAAACCAATTCTAATAAACTTTCAGTTTCATCCGAATAATAATAATACATTTCAACAAACAAGGTTATCATGGCACCATTTATTAAATAATAATAAAACAAATATAACATGAATGATGTCATCCTGGTGGGAAGTATCTTTACTGCATGGTACCAAAATCTCATCAGATAAACCAACTATGATTAAATAAAGACAAACCTAGAAGTTTTTTAGGACACTCTTCATACCCAGACTACCCTAGTAACTTGAATTTCAGTATAAATAGGTTAGCTACATATTTTTATACTATACATTTCAATTTCCAATATTCATATCCCCTTACTACCATACAAATAGATAGATGGAGCACCCAAGATTGGTACCATTTGTAACATACCACCCCAACTCATTGGCTTGAGAAGAGGCGGAGTGTCACTAACCATATGTAACATCACCAATACACCAAAGGCTGAAAATAAATATAAAGGTCTTAGCAGAAAGTTGGGGGATTATTTTCCCTAAGTAACAAATACAACCAAATGAGACAAGATACAAACAATCAAACTAACCATATGATGAATGAGTAATAAAAATACAACCAAAATAAAAAACCAATGTGATAAAATATCATAGTATAAGTGTCCTAAATAGTGGATATTTTCTTCATATATGGTTTAGAAGAGTTGAAACAATATCCCATAAAAAATGAGGGTGATTCTTTTGGATGTCGGTTGTTCGTGTATCTAGGAAGCAAGGAACAAGTCCTAATGAGAAGGCATCTTTGGCCCAATTCATTTTCTGGTAGAAAGAACTATATGTTTGGTGGCCGATATGACACCTCTCCTTAAGAGTTTGGAGAGTGCTCCATGTTTAGGGAAAATTAGTATTTTCCATGAACCCCCCCCCCCCCTATAGGTAGTGATTGACTCCTCAGGGGAACTAGATTTGTTGGGTTCCCTCCTCCAATAGCTGCAAGCTCAATGTTGATGGGTCTTGTAGCTCTGGTTTTATGCGGGGTGGAGGCATTTTCTAATACTTGGGTGGTTTTGTGATCATTTCCTTCAGTGAAACCTATGGCCAAGTTGATTCTATTGTAGCGGAGTCATGTTCCATACACAATGGGCTGGAGCAATGCAGTGAGAATAATATTGAGCCGACATTGGTTGATACTGACTTGGTGGTCATCCTCCACTCACTTCAAGGTCATATTATTATCCCTAGGTTTATTATTTATCACATTTATAGATTCAATGCTTTAATCAAAGATCAGGTTTCCTTACTTCACACTTAACAAAAAGGTAATAAAGATGCAGATTATTTGTCTTCGAGAATTAATTCGTCTAGTATGTGTATTCATGTTTTTAGTTTTGGCTCCCTCCCTCCTAGTTTTTAAACATTGTTAGGGGATACTATCTTGAGCTGAACCACTTTTTCCCCCATTTATATTGTTTCCTCTCTTGGAATTTTAATAAAAATACTATTTTTGTGTGTTCAAAGAAATAAATGATGGAACAAGAAATCAAAATCCATCCAAATGTGGTAACACCATAAAGGCATTACACTACCAACACCAAGAGAGATCTCCAAGATTCAAATGTCGACTAAGGAGGAAAGCATCAAGATGCACCATTAGAGAAATTTGGATCCTTTCCTTGACTTGTATCTTGATATATGATATCTGCAAACACATCATATTGTCCAAGAAGGGGTGAGTATAAACTCAGTAGGAATTCCCCAAATACTTCCCAACACATTCCACTAAGACAAGAACAAGTTAGCACATTTTATATAAAATAGAAGTGAAGAAATTAAATAGTTTGTATAAAAACCATAAACAAGTTCCACTTATGAAAAACATTAAACCAATATTTTCTTCCATTTCTTACCACTTAGCATAATCACTCCATTTCCACACTCACCCACCCACACAATGCATGTAACCATGTACTGCCCTATACTCTCGACTAGTGAGTAATCTTGTCACTAAGTCATAATTTGGTGACCCCCTTTGATGGGCGTACTTCACATAAATACTCCTTCACACATTGACGGTGGTACTTCATGACCATGATCCATCATAAATGCACATGACCACATTTAACCATGTATGAAAATTTCTCACTCCAAGTTATTTCACATAAAACATTTCTTTTAGAAACCATTTACTTTCAAGCATTTTATCAAACACCTTGTGATCATCATTTAAAAACCAAGGATTTAGGTACTAAAACCAATAGAGCTTTCCAGCACAAATAGTAAGAAAGGAGTTTAAACACCAAGGATTCAAGTTCTAGAGTGAGTAGAATGAGAGAGAAGACACCTACCCTCAACAGATGATGAAAACAAAGAGCAACACTAAGAACTTTTAGATTTTTTCTCATAACACCTTCCCTTCAACAGATCCAATAGAATATCATCAATATTCACATCATATCATATATATCTATCTATAACATATTAGATCTATGGATCCAAGAGAGAGGTAACGAGTAGATCATGTTTGTGATTTCAAGTATTTTTTTTATTACATTATTTATTATTATTTAATATAATCATGCATATGTCACATATATTATTTTATATACACTCTTTTTAGATTTTTTTACATTATCATGTGTATTAGTTTATGTAAATTTTAATTAATATGATCATGTGTTAGTTGTTTTAATCATATGTTTTAAATTTGATCACATACATATATATATATATATATTATGACATGTTTTATTATTTAAATTTTGTTTAGCATAGTCTTCTTAGTATTTCATGTTTTATATATACATATATATATATATATTCATATTCTTTAAATATATTATATCACTTGTCACATATATATATATACTTATGAGTTTAAATATATTTTTACATATATGGTTATATATATATATATATATCTTTCACGTATATTTGTATATTCGGTGGATATGTTTTCAATGTACAGTATCATCTCCCCCATGTTGGTTTATCTCCATGGATGAATCAGCATAGCACATGGAATCTTGAGTATACCAACTTATATCGATCAAGAACAGTGTCACCTAATGCCTTCACCCTTCTATTTGATGTGACATTAGCAAACAACAGCTCATCTCTGCTTGACGGTAGCAGTCGGCCTTTGACTGTGCATCATCGTGGTAGATATACCTCATCCATCTGATGGATGCACTATCCTTCATGAAACGGTACATGAACAGTGTAATAATACCTCTTCTGATGTTATAAGTACATTCCTCAACCAATGACTATAGTACCATCCCCTTCTTCATCACGATGGTAGCATGCTCACCACTCAATGGTAGTACCGTTCCTCCCGCCCAACTATAGCACCATAGGTGATTCTTGAAGGTTACAGAAGAAATCAAACTATCTACTAATAGGGATATCTTATCTCCATCCTCTACATAGTGATGGTAGATCACTTTGAATCCTCTATAAGCAGTAAACTCTTGCTACCACCAACTAAATATTTTATGCTACCGTTAGTTAATTTTTTCTCCTATTGTCAGTTATTTTTTTATAGTACCACCTATTGAAATTTGTTTGACCTCCAATAAGCTATCATTAGTTTAAAAATATTCTACCTCTATTTATAAAAATATGCTACTCTTCCTAAATATAAAGTTATTTTCTGGAAAATATTGCGCTATTTTTTCATATTTTCAATATTTTATGTATTGTATGATAT
Organism: Viscum album; assembly: GCA_963277665.1. Classification (NCBI taxonomy): domain Eukaryota; kingdom Viridiplantae; phylum Streptophyta; class Magnoliopsida; order Santalales; family Viscaceae; genus Viscum; species Viscum album. The sequence continues at coordinate 1,331,065,630 of OY728145.1, forward strand.
TAATAACTTTTCTAACTATTTTATTTATTTTATAATTAGTTATTAATCATTTTTACTCTATGAGAATGGTTTTGAAATGCTTTAAACATGTTTTAATATTATTTTCATTAATTTTTCATTATTCATAGGAAACTTACAACATACATACAGATTAATATGAAATTATTTATTAGTGATTAAAATATTGATTTTAATTATTTATAAGTTATTTATTAATATTGTTAAATTTTTTTAAAATATTTTTTAATGTATTAAATTCATGTTAAAAGTTTTTTACATTTTATGCATTTATACATAAAGGTATCCTAGTGTTTTTATTTACATTCATTTTTTATATGATATTTGTGGAATTAATTGACCGAGTATTATGGAGATTGTATGAATGATTTAATTTGTTTGAATTGCTTAAACTTATCCAAAATTTGTATTTAAATTGGTTTGAATTCCTTGATATTTTTGGGTAATCAGTTTTTTATCTCAATGAGATTACAGCATGACTCTATTTTAATTACTTTGAATTATTCTAACAGTTTTCTTGAGTGTGTAGTCCAAATAGTTTTGTATTTAAAGAACTCAAGGATTCTTGGAATAGAGACAATAATTAAATATGATAATACTCAAAGAAATTCAAAGCGCACATATTCTGTGAACCTTTAAGGGATCTTGTACTCAGCTGTTTATATCATTTGTGATAATCTCTCAAGGGAGAAACAATTCTTCTTCGACTTCCATATCAACTTGAATAGTTGATATGTACCTTTGGTGGAATGTCCAAAGTACTCTATCCGCCTCATTTAGAAGGATCCACATAAATTGTTTCATCACCATCAATCTTTTTTCATCTATCCAATTGTAATATTTTTTTCTATATTTTATGTCTAGGTAGAGGTCTACACTTAATCATTTATTTCAAAGGTTAAACTACTTCTAAAAGGTATTCCATTTGTTATTATTACCCGAAAAAATGGTAGTATTCTTAGGTTAGGGATTCTCCTCGTAGAAAGCCTGGGTTTTTGTCTTCTCCCAAAAAAGACGATGTGTTGTTAGGTTTGGGGCTACTCCTCACAAAATCATGGGCTGGGATTCATCACGTGTAAAAGTTTGGGTTTAGATTTATCCAGTATAGAAGTCGCTCTATCTCTTTCATAGTAGGTTTCATACTTCATTAGTTGGGGTGTGATGAGTGGACTGTCATTTAGACTGAACCAATATAAAATTATCTATTTTCTCTTTAATTTTTTTTTCTTTATCACGATTAATTTTAATAACTCATAAAATTTAATAAAGGTTTATTCAACCCCACCCCCCAATATAAACCATATGTCATCAACATATCTAACAAAACACTTAGTATTATAGGTAAACATTCTTAAGGATTGGTTATCTCTGTTATTATTTTTTCCAGATACCAAAAAATGGTATCTAAGTATTTACACTTTTTGGGATTTTTAATTTTAATCTATTGTCTTTTTACTTATACCATAAATTGGTATTTTAGGTTGTCCATAAAAGGATATTTTTTATATTTATTTGATTATTTTTTCTAACTTGTATCCTATTTATTAACAAGACTAAGGAAATATCTATTTCAATGATGAAAACTCAGAAGATTGACTTGTTGAATCTGTTGAGACCGCTTCATTTCAATAGAAGTGGTTACAGATATTGGAAGGATGTAATGGAGGAACTTTTGAGAAATATAGGTATTGGATATTGGACTATCATGAACATACCTTATAAAATACATGAAGTAAAACTTGAAACTTTAAATTTTAATGATTCTATAAAATATGTTTCAAATTTTAAAGTGATTAATTTCCTTTACTTCTCTCATAGTAGGAGTGTTTATAGACATATTTATTCTTTAAAATTGATTCTAACATTTGGAGAAATTTAAAATTCACACATCAAAGAACAAACAGATTATAGAGAACTATGTCTGGCATTCACATGGCTTAATTTCAATAATTTATAATGTATAAACCTGAAATTATTAATGATATGTTCAACAGATTAACAAAGATTGTTAACATCATGGTTACACTTAGTGAAAACATGAAGAATAAAGTTCTGATTGAAAGGATACTTCGAGCCTTACCAATGAAGTGGCATTCAAAGAAAGTAGTCATTGAAGAAAGAAGAGATTTTTCATAATACTTTCTAGATGAGATGATTAGATCGCTATTAAAATAAGATCTTGTATTGAAGAAAATGAGTTTGATTAATTTGACAAAAGAAAGGAAATTGATTTTAAATCTAAATATGTTTCTGCTAACTATTCCAGTGATTCCTCATATTCTTATAACTCAGATAAAGATGATGATCTAATTCAAGTTTACAATTTCATTCAAGGACCCGTAAACAAAAAATAAAACTTACAAAAAGGATGAAGGTAAAATCAAGAGATACAAGAAGTATTTCATAAGAAAATGAAAGAAAGGTAAATCCACTATTATTTGTTATGAATGCAGGAAACCCAAACAAACCAAATATGTGTGTCCAAAGTTGAAAAAAGAAGAGAAATATAAGAAGTAAAAAAAGGAAATGAAATGTGCTTGTCATGATGGTTGGAGTTTCACTGAAGAATCTAACTCGAGTGAAGAATATAGATCTGAAAATGAGACTAGTAAATTTTCTCTGGTGGAAAAATATCCCTAGGTAACGTATCCTTTTGATGATATGGTAAAGCCTACTGGTTTCTATTTTATGGTATTATCAAATAAGGTTAGTAATTATTCCAATTAGTATTTTGATTCTAAATATTATTCTAGTTATGATTGTGATAATTCCAAAGATAGAGAATTAGCTGATTTATTTGATAAATTCTAAGAGGAAATTGAAAAGATTTATAAAAAGTATGAAATTTTGACTAAGGATCATATGAAGGTTTTTAAAGAAAAAAAGTCTTGTTTTAAAAGATAAAAAGGTTGAAAAATTATATTCTTTAGTTTGATAAAGAAAATGAGAAAATGAAGATTATGGAAAATAATATTTCTAAGTTCAAAAATGAAAATCATGGTTTAAGAAATTCTACTTCATCTAAAAAATATAAATTATGTGATGATCATGAGATTTTTCAGATGGAAAATGTTAATCTAAAAAAGGGAATTGTAAATTTGAATGAAATGAAATTTACCTTCGTTCAAAGAAAATAAAAATATGATAAGATGGTAGCTATGACGAAACCAAATAGAGATAAATCTGGTTTTGGTTATAATCATAAAATTAATAAGATGTTCAAGACTTATTTTGTTAAAAATTATACAGGGAAGGTTTCAATAGTTACATGCTTCAAATTTAAACTAAAATGACATTATACTGATTAATTTTCTCTTAAGTTCCATTAATCTCTTAGTATTATTAGAGTTTCAATCTCTATGAATTTATATTTACATATACTATACAATAAATATTTGAAATCTTCTTGGGTGGAAAAAAATTATGTTACTAACCCAATTGGATAGAAAATAGTGTGGGTACTAAAAAATGTTTGTGTTTGATTTTTTACAGGACTCTATGACATGTGATTCATTGCTTAATCAAATGGTGGTTACTCTCTAAATAAAGTTCATTTCATCAGGAGATAAGAAGTATTTAAAAAAATATGCTCTTACCATTTTATACAGGCGTAGATTTTTTAGCATAAATTCAAGGGAAGATTTACATTATTATTATTATTATTAGTATGTGCTTAATAATTTTATCATGGCATTTGTTTAGGGTGAATTTATGTTTTTTAATTTCTATAGTTAATATGTTATTCAATATTTTTATTTTCTTAAAGTGAAAAAGGGTATATTTAGTTATTTTAAAAATATCTATTTAAATAAAATCAATAGTTATCTTTTTGTTTATTTACAAAAAGATAGAAAATATTTTTTTTACATATCTGATTTTTTAATCAAATAAAAAGGAGGAGATTGTTCATGATTGCATATATTTTTTGTTTTTTTTAATTACATCATTTATTGTGGTTTAATATAATCATGCTTATGTAACATGTTATTTTATATAAATTCTTTTTAAATGTGGTTACATTTTTACAAATGTCTAGGAACTTGGATCTACAAAGCTAAAAAGAAACACGTAAACACACACATGTATGAGGTCGAAGAGACTCGAACTTGAGACCTCCTTGACACCCCACATGACCCTTTTCCACTAGGCTAAGACCTAGGGTATTTGATGTGATCATGTGTTAATTGTTTTAATCATATTTTATAAAGTTGATCACATACATATATATATATATACATATATGTATACATATATTTTATAACATGTTTTATTATTTAAATTTTTTTTATCATAGTTTTCTTAGTATTTCATGTTATATATATATTCATATTCATTAAATATAGCATATCACTTGTTACATATATATATACATGTTTAAATATATTTTTACATATATCATTATATATATATATATATATCTTTCTCGTATAATTTTTGGATATATTTTTAGTGTACAATATCATCTCCCATGTATCGGCTTGTCTCCATGGACGCATCAGCACAGTGCATGGAAGCTCGAGCCTACTTACTTATATCGATTAACCACAACATCGTCTGATGTCTTCACCAATTTTTTCAACACAACAGTAGCAAATAGTGGGTCATCTCTACTGTAATGACTCGTCCCCTGGGGACCATGCCATGACTACCCCAAGCCCGCCTCTCGAAGGACAAGGGCTGGCGACTAGCACTGAAGGCGTCAACCTGCAAGTGGGAGGCATTTTCATGAATACCTATACGCACACACACACCCAACCATGTCCTACAAACTGAAAGGGGAAAACAATTATATTGAAACAATTGTTGAGTACAAGTAAAACTCAAAAAAAGTGGGCCAAAATACAAACCCAACAAAAAGAACTGAAAACAGGAAAGTACAAAGGGACTGGGGTAGCCATCCGTTGAAAACCCCACCCGATGGTAAGAATAGTGTAGGTATTGGAAGTCGAAATATTACTCATGTTCGCATGATCCTACTGGGTCTTTCCTGGTACTAGTCCACCAAGTCCTCTATCGAAGCGTCAAATGTCTGCACTAGACAAAACACGTGTGGGGTGAAGCCCGTGTAGAGGTGAGTAACAAAATACTCATTAGCGGACCCCTAAACACAAAAGAAACACCACAAAGCAATCCTCAAAGAAAAGCACAAAGCATAAGCATGAAGAAAAATCACAAATCATAGGACATCTCACACCAGGTATACATCTAGTACTGTGATGGAAGAATCATTAGTCACATCATTGAACACCTTTGCTGCTAGAGAACTCCTCCATTATGAGTGCAGTGGGCCTACCTGGTCACAAAGAAGCTGCTTCCCACTAACCTTGGACTGTTGTGGTACTCATACCTGATGACTACCGTGGGTATGATGAGTCACACAATCTTTCTCCCACCATGGGTCTGCCAAGTCACATAGGGGTGCTTCCCACCTTGGCCAACTGAGGTACTCCTCCCCATCGCATATCATGGGTCTGCCGAGTTACATAGTTTTTCTCCCACCATGGGCCTGAAAATTCACATAGAGGTTCTTACCACTGGTTCATAGTCGAGTCACATAGAGTCTCTTGTCAGCAGTCTTTAGGTCTCATCCAACTATAGGGTTCCGTACGTAGCATGATTGGTAGAACAGCTCCTCAATCCACTCGTCGCATCTCAACTTCTATAAAAGTCTCATTAGAGCATACCAAAAGATCTACCTCGTCGAGAGGGTCCCAACGCTGAAAATGGATCATTAACCAGACACTCGGTTTGCAAGTTATTATAATTTTAGTAAACAGGGTTCGATTGCGTATGGGCACGGTCCGACCCGATCGAACCGACCCAACCAACCCAGCCCAGGGGTCCCACATACCCCGGTTTAATTTGATTGACTCAACCTAACCCAGTTCGGGTCTGGTTCGATCCCGTCCGGCTTGGCCAGTCAGTCAGGCCCAATGCGCCTCGCTGGACTCAGCCTAGTTTGGTCGAGGGTCCAGCCCGTCGAGTCTCCCGGTGACCCGGTCTCATCCGATCTAGCCCGAAGGGCGCGAATATGGCCTTCCAATGCGATTTCAGCCCACTGGGTGTAGGTCTGACCCACCGGCACAGGTCCAGCCTAGCCTGCTGGCTGGGGGCGCGACCTGCCAGTTGAGGCCCGGTCCACCAGGGGCGGACCGGTGGTGCGCCAGGCCGAGACATGGCTGAATGCCGCATCTGGATCCTCTAATTCCCCAAGAATTTGGGGCCTCCCTACTACTATGGTCGAGCAACCATGCCTGGCCAAATCACCCTAGCAACTCGGACGCGGGCTGCCGCCTCCATGTGGCGCCAGGCTGGCGCCGCGTCCTCCTCTATCGCAACCTCCTCCACCGCAGCGTGCACGAGCACACCACCTCCTCCAGTACAATCAAAGAGGGCTGGCCACCTCATCCATCAAGCGGCGCCCGAGGTGGTGCCTCCTCCTCCACATGGCCAACGAGGGCTGCTTGCCGCCTTTGGCACCATCTGCGGGCCATCGGGTCTGCTCCGGTGGTCTGATCTCCGATTTGTTTTCATATTTGGGCCTATCGGGTCGCCTTCATCCCTGCCTTGGCCCAAAATATATATTTCCACTTATTTGAGGATGCGGCCACAAAGAAGGGACAAGGCGGAGGTGTTAGGACTTTGTTCGTGTCGACCCTCACCCTCTGTGTTAAAGGTTTAAAGCAGGGGAAGGTCCAGGGATTTCAGTTCAATCAAACGAGTGATAGTTTAAACTCGGATAAAGATATCCCAAAAATCCACCCTCCCTCATGAATGCATGATCCGAAGATCAACCCGTTCGTGGTTTGATCTGTGTTCATCGTTTAATTTAAGAACGGGGGAAAACAAACTTAAACACAACCCCTACTTGGATTGAGGATTTGTCACTAACGAGGGGCAAACCTTAGAGCCTTCTTCGATCCTCGATCCATTAGCGTTCATCGTCGTTCGTCAATGGCATTCATCGTTCTTCTTTAGAGAGGAAATATGTCGGTGTTTCATTAGAGAATTGTCCACTGATTAATTTCCGTCTCTCCAACACGTCAAACAAAAAAAAGAAAACACATCCTAACATTTTAGTTAGGCTGCGACATCGTGTCATTATGGTGTTTCATTTATGAAACAACGTATCTGTTACACGTCATTTAATTCATCATTATGCTGTGGATTTTTGAGCCATTAATGAGTTCCATTAATACGCCTCATCATCACATTGCAGCGTTATCATTTCGTCACTCGTCAGTTGAGGAAAAGAAATAAAATATATTTTTAAAGTTATTTTATTTTTTTCTAGAAGGTCTGAAAGTTAACTTTTGTGTTCGGCCCTTTCCAGCCGAATTTAAGTACTTTTAGGAGAATCTTAGAATTCTGAGTTCAATGGTGCCCTCGGATTTTCGATCCAAGCACCTATTCAAAAGTAATAAAAACATTCGCGCACGTTTACTTAAGTGAACTAAAAAAATTTCAAAAATTAAATTCTGGTCTTACTGGGCCTCGGAATTATGTTTCGTCAGAGCGTGTAGTCTCGAAATAATTCCATATAATTAAAAAATACATGGAAATTCAGAGACATTACATTCTCCCCACAATACGGCTTTACATCCCCAAAATCCAAAACAAGGGCTAATAAAAAAAATGGGGGTACTGAGCAATAATCTGAGCCTATCCCACCCATGTGCTTTCTTGGAGATTCTTATGATGTCACTGAACACGAACCAGAGGAATCGACCGCCCACGCAGGACCCGCTCATTTCAATCCTCTATCTCTACCAGGAATTCCACAAACGTCAGCCCATCATCAATGTTCAGCTCGCCCCAGTTGATGACGTGTGATGGATCATGCACGTATCTCCTCATATGCGACATGTGGAAAACATCATGCACTCGGTGCATCTGTGGGAAAAGAGATATGTGGTAAGCCACCTCTCCAACTATACTTAGGATTTTAAAAGGTCTGATGAACCTCAGAGATAGCTTGTCTCCCTGGAAAAATCTCTACAATCGCCGTCGGGGTGAGACCCGAAGAAACACATAGTCTCCATCCTCAAACTCCAAGTGTCTCTGCCTCCTATCAACATATGATTTCTACCTACTATGTTCAGTCCTCATACGCTCATGGATGATCTTCACCTTCTTAGTGGTAGCTTGTACCAACTCTGGACCCATGAGTGTCGACTCCCCAAGGTCTGTCCAGCATAGAGGTGATCTGCAAGGCCACCTGTACAAGGCCTCGAACAGTGCCATGCCGATGGTGGTGTGATAGCTGTTGTTGTATGAAAACTCCACCAGTGGTAGGTGGTCCTCCCAACTATGACCAAAATCTTGGATGCAAGCACGAAAAATTTCCTCCATGGTCTGTATGGTCCACTCCATATGACCATCCGTCTGGGGATAAAAGGTTGTTCTCAAGCGCAGCTGCGTCTTAAACTCCTCCTGATATCCTTTCCACAACAGGGATGTAAAGAATGCATCACGGTCTAAGATGATTGTCGAAGGAATCCTGTGAATCCTCACTATCTCCAAGATGTAGAGTCATATCAATCCCTCTACTGGTCCCTACTCCTAAATGGGTAGGAAGTGATCCAACTTGGTGAGTTGGTCAACGATCACCCAGATAGAATCATGGACTTTGGATGTGCGTGGTAACCTCATCATGAATTCCATCAAGATAACATCCCATTTCCACTCTGGTACATCAAGTGGATGATTCAAGACTATTGGAACCTGATGCTCGGCCTTCACTTGTTGACAAGTGAGGCATCGTGAGAGGAACTCGGCTACTGCTTTCTTCATTCCTAGACACCAGTACTGACGTTGGAGGTCCGTGTACATCTTCTCCACTCTAGGATGTACCACCAAATGGGATGTATGTAAATCCCTCAACATCTCCTCCCTCAATAGCTCTAGTAATATGGTGAACCCTCTTAAAAGGATGACATTCTCCCCACCTATCGAAAATCTATTAGGGGCATGCCCCGAGGATAACTGAGCACGTTGTTCTTTGTAGTTGACATCCACCAGTTGTTCCTCCCTGACTCACTGTAAGAGTGGGAGAGTAATAGTCATCGACTAAAGGTAAGTTTATCCATCATTATCCATGAAGGATATCTACATCGTAGCTAGCTGCTTTGTCGCCTCACTCAGCAGCTGCAAACCGGTCCTCCTTCTAAGTACATCTGCTACCACATTCCCCTTTCTAGAAGTATAGACTATCTAAAAGTTATAGTCCTAGAGGAACTCTATCCATCATCGCTATCTCGAGTTCAGGTCCTTCTAGGAGAAGATATACCTGAGACTCTTATGGTTGGAGTAAATTGTAAATTGCTCACCCATCAATTAGTGCCACCACATTTTCAAGGAAAATACCACTACTGCTAACTCCAGGTCATAGGTCACATAGTTTTTCTCATGATTACTCAATTGGTGTGAGATAGAGGTGATCACCACTCACTCATGCATCAAGACACAACCTAGTCTGGTCCCTAACGTGTTACAGAAGACTACGTACTCAACGCCCTCCTATGGTAGTCTTAATATAGGGGCACTATTCAGTATCCTCCTCAGCACCTAGAAACTCTGCTGACATTTCTCCATCCACACGAATGGTTGTCTCTTCCGTGTTAAAGCCGATAATTGTTCTTCCACTATATAAAAGTCTAGCATGAACCTTTGATAGTAACCATACATTCCCGAGAATCTCTGCACCTTAGTCATGCTCCTGGGTGGCTCCCAAGCGAGCACTACCTCTATCTTCGCCGGATCCACTGCAACTCCAGCCTCTGATATTACATGTCCCGGATAGTAGACCTCCTGAATCTAAAACAGGCACTTTGAGAGCTTACCATAAATCTGGTTCTCTCGGAGTGTATCCAAAACTATCCACAGGTGTGTAGCGTGCTCCTCCTCTGATGTCGAGTACACCAATATTTCTTCAATGAAGACCATGAAAAAACGGTCAAGGTAAGGCTGTAAAATCCTATTCATGAGTCCCATGAACACTGATATGGAGTTGGTTAGGCTGAAAGGCATCACCAAGAATTTTTAGTGTCCATACCGGAACCTAAAGTTTTTCTTTGGTACGTCCTCAACCCATACGTGAAACTCATAATAACCTGATCTTAGGTCTATCTTGGAAAACCATCTTGCTCCCTTCAACTGATCGAAGATGTCATAAATTCTCAACAGTGGATACTTGTTCTTCAGGATCACCTGGTTCAGGTGTTGGAAGTCCACGCACAACCTAAAACTCTCATTTTCTTTCTTGTAAAATAGCACTGGGGTTTCCCATGGGGAAACACTGGGCCCTGCAAACCCCTTATCCTGCAAGTCATCTAGTTATACCATTATCTCGAAAATCTCCGCAGGAGCCATCTGATATACTGGTGTAGATATCGGTGTCATCCTAGGGTACAGGTCGATGAAAAAGTCTACCTATCTGTGAGGAGGTAGACCCGGAACATACTCAGGAAAAACTTCCATGTACTCATCCACCACTACAAGAAAGCTTAGACTCCTCTCATTCACTGCATTGGGGGTGAGGCTAGACAACTGGTGAGTGATTGGTTACACCCTCCTTCGAGAAATTTTGTCCTGTGTTGCAAGGGTTACCTTATCACTAGTGAAGGAAAACCTAGTCTCATCTCCACGAACACACTACATTGTACACTTAAAACAGTCAATCTGATCATGGACTTTGGATAACTAGTCCATACCCAAGATGACATGGTAAGTCCTCTACGCCGCTATTAGGAGATACCATATGAAGCTCCCACCTCCTAGAGTAAGCTCACACTGTCGGCACCAGTTTTTAATCATTGAATCCCATCCTGTAGGAGTCTCTAGTCATAAGGATCAACCCAAAGGCTCCACCAGAATCTCTGAGATCTGAAGGAGATTCATGGTAAGAAAGGAGTGACTAGAACCTGTGTCTATAAAAACTGAAGTTAGGGTGGAGAAGACACAGATCATACCCCGGATCATCTCTGGAATGCTATGGTCATAATCTTATGCTACCTAAAGTTGAGATCTCCCTTGTCTTCCTACTCCCTAAGGTCGGAGTGGACCACCTAGGGGTGGTGGCGATAGTACCTCAAACCGTCGCCCACCGCCTGCTTCTTGGATGGCTCCTCCGCCACATTCTCCGCCTTGAGGACCTCCTCGTTCAAACCTCTACCTCTGTCTCGACGGTCCCTCCACCATCTACTGGTCATCTACATGGTCATTCGAACAATCACGTTCCATGTGTCCCTGCCCCCACATGCGAAGAAAAGACTAACTCCATGCTAACTCCCTTTAGTTTGGGAGCCCTACAGATGGCTCACCACCAAGATCGCCATCTGGTCATGCAGTGTCCTCACTAAGCGGAAGACCTGTGTCACTACCTCCATCTAGTCCTCAGTGACCTGAGGATCTATATCTCCCTTGAACTTGGGAGGTATCTATCTCTGGAACTCATGTAAGGCACTGAGCCTGCGCGCGTCCTCTAATGGTAACGCTGGTAGAAACTACTGATCAACAGGTTGTGGCAACACTGGTGCACCACCCGGTGGGGCCATCTCTAGCTCTGGTCCCTGAACCAATGCCTCATCGCTAGGTGGGTTGTCCACATGATCACGTATTAGGATCCTGGCTGGCCATCTGCATGGAGGCATCCTGAAATAGATCAAGATGTACCATAGTCAGAATATTATACCTGGTGAGCTAACTATTATTCAAAAAGAACATAAGGAGACACTTATGAAAATAGTGTTTTCATATTTAGATCCAAAATTCAAAATTCAAGATCCTGGTGTATGGATACGTCAACCACCATACCAACACTGGACACCCCAAATCTGAAAGTCAGACTAGAAACACTTAACATTGTTTCCCAAAAAAACAACATACTCCATGTCTTAGAGGTGGAATCAACCTCCCTTTGATACCACTTTTTCATGACCCGCCCCCTGGGGCCCGTGTCGTGACTACCCAAATCCCACCTCCTGAAGGCCAGAGGCTAGCGACTAGCGCTGAAGGCATCAACCTAAAAGTGGGAGGCATTTTTCTAAGTACCTGTACGCACACGTGCCCAACCACGTCCCACAAACTTAAAGGGGAAAACAAGTATATTGAAACAAGTACTGAGTACAAGTAAAACTGAAAATAAGTAGTCCAGAATACAAACCCAACAAAAATAACTCAAAACTGGAAAGTACAAAGGTACTCGAGTAGACATCTACTAAAAACCCCACCTGATGGTAAGAGTAGTGTAGCTACTGGAATCTGAAGTATTATGTCATGTCCTCCTGATCCTACTAGGCCTCGCCTAGTCCTAGGCCACCAAGCCCTCTGTCGAAGCGTTGATCATCTGTAGTATACACAATATGTGTGGGAGAAGCCCGTGCAGGGGTGAGTGACAAAATACTTAGTAGGGGACCCTGAAACACAAAGGAAAGACCACAAATAAATCCTCAAAGAAAAGCACAAAGTATAAGCATGAAGAAAAGGCACAAAGCGCAAGAAAGATCACACTAGGTATATATCTAGGGTAGTGATAGAAGAATCATTAGTCACATCATCGAACACCTCATCTACTGGAGAAATCCTCCACTATGAGTATAGTGGGCATGTCGGGTCACACAGAAGTCGCTTCCTACTAACCTTGGAATGTTGTGGTATTCATCCCTAATGAGTACTGTGGTTATGTTGAGTCACACAGTCTCACTCCAACCATGGGCCTTCTGAGTCACACAGAGGCGCTTCCCACCTCATCCAACTGATGTACTCCTCCCAATCGCATATCGTGGGTCTATCGAGTCACACAGTCTCGTTCCCACTGTGGGCCTGTAAAATCACACAGAGGTTCTTCCCACTAGTCCCTATTGAGTCACACAGAGTCGCTTATTAGTAGTATTCAGGTCCCAGCCAACTGCAGGGTTCCTTATGTTGTATTCTTGAGAGAACCATTCCTCAAGTCATTCATTACATCTCAACTTCCATGAAATTCTCCTTAGAGCATACCAAAATATCTTCCTTGTCGAGAGGGTCCCAACGCTGCAAACGTCTTGTCAACTGGACGCCTGGTTTGTAAGTTATTAGAGTTTTAGTAAACAGGGGCCGGTTTCGTCTAGACCCAGTCCGACCCGGTCGGACCGACCCGACCAACCCAGCTTGGGGGGTCCCACATACCCCAGTTTAATTCGACTAACTCAACCCTACCGGGTTCGGGTTTGGGTCGGTCCGGTCCAGCCTGGCCTGTGGGCCAGGCCCAATGGGCCTCGTTAGAACCTGCCCAGTTTGGCCGAGGGTCCATCCTGTCGGGTGCCTTGTGACCCGATCTCATCTGGTCTAGCTCGAAGGGCTTAGGTCTGGACCGCCAACACGGGTCAGGCCCACTAGGCGCAGGTCTAGCCTGACCCACTGGCTGGGGCCACGGCCCGCTAGCTAAGTCCCAGTTCTCCAGGGGCGTACCGGTTGTGCGCCTGGCTAGGACACAATCGGATGCCGCATCCGGCTCCTCAGCTACCCCATGGACGTGGGGCCTCCCTCCTACCACGGTCGAGTGATCATGGCTCGGAAGACTGCCCAAGCAGACCAAATTCAATCCGCCGCCTCCACATGGTGTCAGGCTGGCGCCGCGTCCTCCTCTATCGTGGCCGACGGGCCACGACCTCCTCCATAGTGGCACGCACTGGCACGCCGCCTCCTCCAACATGGCCGGAAAGGGTCGGCCGCCTCATCCAACATGCAGTGGCCGGGGTGGTTCCACCTTCTCCATGCGACCGACGAGGGTCGTCCACTACCGCCGGTCACCGGCGGCACCTTTCGTGGGCCACCGAGTCCGCTCCGGTGGTTCGATCTCTGATCTGTCTGCACCTTCAAGCCTCTCGGGTCACCTCCATCCATACCTTGGCCCCATATTCATCTTTCCATCGATTTGAGGATGCGTCCACAAAGAATGCACAAGGCAGAGGTTCTCGGGCCTTGTTCTTGTTGGCTCGCACCCTCCATGTTAGATGTTTAAAGAAAGGGAAGGTCTGGGGATTTCAGTTCAATAAAACAAGTGATAGTTTAAACCCGGATAAAGAAATCCCAAAAAGTAACCCTCCTACAAGAACGTACGATCTGCAGATCAACCCGTTCATGGGTTGATCCACATTCATCGTTGAATTTAAGAATGGGAAAAAATACTTAAACACGATCCCTACCTGGATTGAGGATCTGTTGCTAATGAGGGGCGAAGCTCTAATCCATCATTGATCCTAGATCTGTTAGCATTCGTCATCATTCATCGATGGCGTTCGTTGTTCTTCGTTGGAGATGAAATCTTCTGGTGGTTCATCAGATAATCGTCTACTGATTAATTTTCATCTCTCCAATGTGTCAAAAAAAACATTTTTGTAGGGTTTTAGTTACACTACGACGCCATGTCATTATGCTGTTTCATTTATTAAACAGCGTAGCGGTTACCTGTCATTTAATCTATCATTATGTTGTGGGTTTTCATGCCATTAATGAGTTCCATTAATGCACCTCATCGTCGCATTGCAGCGTCATCATGTCATCGCTCTTCTGTTGAGGAAAATAAATAAAATAACTTTTTAAATTTATTTTATTTTTTTCTAAAAGTTCTAAAATTTAAATTTTCCATTCGGCCCTTGCCAGCCAATGTTAAGTCCTTTCTAGGTGAATCCCGACATTCTGAGTTAAACGGTGCCCTTGGATTTTCAATCCGAGCACCGGTACAAAAGTTAAAAAAACTCGCTCGCATGTTTACATAAGTAAACTAAAAAAAGATTCAAAAATTCCATACTGGGCTCACCAGGCCTTGGAATCATGTGTTATCAAATCGTGTATTCTTGAAATAATTCCTTATAATTTAAAAAAATACACGGATATTCTGAGACATTATATCTTCTTGACGATAGCAGTCATCCTTCTAGTGTGTGTTTCCATGGTAGATCACCCACATCCAACCAATGGGTGCATTGTCCTTCATGCAACGATAGATGAACAATAGAAGAATAACTCTTCTGATGATAGAAGCACGCTCCTTGGCCAGAAATGGTAGTACTGTCAGCTTCTTCTCTGCAATAGTGGGTCAGCAACAGTAGCATGCACACTACTCAACGGTAGTATTGTGTCTCCCGCCAGATGGTAGCACCATAGGTGCTTCTTGACGGTAGCAGAAGAAATCCAACTGTCCATCAGTAGTGATAGCCTATCTACATCCTCTGCATAATGATGGTAGATTTCTTTGTATCCACCTCTTGTTACCGCTAGGTAAATATTTTATGCTACCATCAGTTAATTTTTTCCCCTACTATCAGTTATTTTTTTATAGTACCACTATTTGAAATTTATGTGACTTTCAGTAAGTTATCGACATTTTAAAAATATGTTACCTTTATTTATAAAAATATGTCACCATTCTTAAATATAAAATTATTTTCTGGAAAATATTTTTCATTTTCTATTTTTCATATTTTCAATATTTTATTTACTACATGATCATAATAACTATTCTAATTGTTTTCTTTATTTTATAATTAGGTATTAATCATTTTTACTCTATGTTAAAAGTTTTGAAATTCTTTAAACATGTTTTAATATTATTTAAAATTATTTTTCATTGTTCGTAGAAAACATGAAACATATATACTGCATAATATAAAATTATTTTTTAGTGCTTAAATTTTTAATTATAATTATTTCTTATTATATTTAAATATTTTCAATATGTTTTAATGTATTAAATTCATGTTAAAAGTGTTTTTCATTTTATGCATTTATATAAAATAATATTCTATTGTTTTTATTTACAGTCATTTTTCATACCATATTTATGGAATTAATTGACAGGTCTATATGGAGACAGTATGAATGATTTAATTTTTTTGACTCACATAAACTTATTCAAACATTGTATTTAAATTGGTTTGAATTCCTATATATTTTTTTATAATAAATTTTTATCTCCGCGAGATTACGGATGAATCTATTTGTATTACTTTTAATTATTCTAACTGTTTGATAGAGTGTGTAGTCCTAATATCTTTGTATTTAAAGGGCGTGCAGATACTTGGAATATATATGATAATTACATACAATAATACTCAAATCAATTAAAAGCGTTCATCTTCTGTGAACCTTTAAGTTATCTAGTGCTCAACTATTTACATCATTTCTAACAAACTCTCAAGGGAGGAACAATTCTTCTTCGATTTCTATATCCCATTGAAGAGTTGATCTCTACCTTTGTTGGAATGCTCAAAGTACTCTATCTGCATCATTCAGATGGGTCTGCATTAATTGTTTCATTAACATCAATATTTTTTCTTCTATTTAGTTGTAATCTTTGTTCTGTCTTTTCTATCTAGGTGGAGGTCTACACTTACTCATTTCTTTCACAGGTTATACTGCTTCTAAAATATATTCCCTTGGTTATGCTTACCTGACCAAAAGGCATTACACTTATGTTGGGGATAATCCTTGTAGAAAGTTCGGGTTTCTGTCTGCTCCCAAAAAAAGTTGTGTGTTGTTGGGCTTAGGGTTTCTCCTCACAAAGTCCTGGGTTGGGATTCATCCCAAGTAAAAGTATGGGTTTATAATTCTCCCATATAAAATACTCGCCCTCTTTCAGAGTGAGTGTCATACTCCATCAATTGGCACTGCTAGAAATAGTGTCATTAGTAACCGACATTGGCAGTCACTAATGGTCTTTCCAAACCGCCTTGCGACTGCCATTGGCGGTCGTAGTAGGCCCGTCAGTGATGGGCTTTAGCGACTACCACTGGTGGTCGTTGTAGGTACTCTACCGCGCCGCCAAATAGCGGTCATTATTGGGTCGACCTGTAGCTACTGCTTTTAGAAGTATCTATAGGTAACAAAAAAAATAGGACTACAACAACTGCCTCTAGTGGTCGTTGTGTTGTAAAATAATTCTACCCATTAGTAGTCGCCAATGGCGGTCACTAACCTGGATTTTTTAAAAAAAAATACAATTCTGCTTCCCAAACAGCAGAAACAAAGTAAACGTCACAAAAAAACAATTCCAAACAGAAGAAACACCAGGATCCTCAAAAAAAATAAATGAAAAACATAATTCTTCACATATCCAGCAATCCAAATTTCTCCAATCCATTCCAATCTTCTGTTTCAATAAACCAACAATAAGATACAAAATAAACAACTAAAGAAGAAAATACAAATTGTTAATATAAATTCAGTTAGTATATATATATTGAATAATAAAAATAGTTTATAATTTATTACTTATAAAAATGATTCTAAAGCTGACATCAAATATCTTTTTATAGTACTTATAGTTAAACAATGACTTTTAAAAGTAAATCAAGTTACCGTATACCGATCAATATGATCAATTTAGGTATCTGATCAATGTACCGATTCATCCTACATAATATAAATATCTTAAATATCATTTTCATAATATTTCATGTAAATTGGTGCTTTTTTGGTTGGTTTTGACCCCTATACACATGATTTTATCATTATTACAACAATGATAATAAATCTAAAAATTAACTTTTAATTGTACCAATCAATCCCCACATTAGATTGACGCATGGTTGATTTCAATGGACCCCAAATGCTTTGAGAAATGTTCTCATAACTTCGCACGCCAAATAGAAGTCATTTTTACATTTTGACCCCTTCATGGGAGATGTTTCATTTTAATAACATTAAGCAACATTACTTATTGTTTTCATTCATACTGAGCGACACGAGTATCTGATTGATACGGTGTTGATTCCTACATATCCAAAATTCCCCGATGATTGTTCTCCCATGATTTCATTATAACCCAAGTGAATTAGGTTGATATTAACATATTTTACGTGATATATCAGTTAACTCTTAATTTGAGGGGCAAACTCCACTTTTGATCATATCGAGCAATTTAGGTATCCGATCCGCGTACCAATTCTTCCTGCATAATATAAAGGTCTTAAATATTGTTTTCCAAAGATTTCATGTCAATCGGTGCTCGTTTGGTTGGTTTTGACCCCTACACACATGATTTTATCATTAATAATAAATCTGAAAATGAACTTTTAGTTGTACCGATCAATCAATTGTACCGATCAATCCCTGCATCGGATTGACACGTGGTTTATTTCAATAGACTACAAGTGCTTTGAGAAATGTCTTTATAACTTTACATGTCAAATAGAATTTTTTTTTCGCATTCCCCCACCTGAATCCCCCAAAACCCCTCCCCCTTGGACAGCCCCCACTCCCAACCCCCTGCAGCCCCCACCTCTACCCTGAACACCCCCCACCCAAACTCCCCCCGGACAGCCCCCCCCCCCCCACCCCACCCCACCAGAATCCCCCCAACCCCTGGGACATCACCCCCTAAAACCCACACCTCCCACCTCCACCCCTTCCCCTTGAATAGCCACCACTCCCACCCCACCCCCTTGGACAGCCCACACTCCCAACCCCCTACAACCCCCACCCCCACCTACACAGCCCCTCCCCACCTGA
Source organism: Viscum album (assembly GCA_963277665.1). Taxonomy (NCBI): domain Eukaryota; kingdom Viridiplantae; phylum Streptophyta; class Magnoliopsida; order Santalales; family Viscaceae; genus Viscum; species Viscum album. Next base: position 1,331,084,140 of record OY728145.1, read on the forward strand.
ACAGCCCCACCTACACACTCCCCCCCAGACAGCCCCCACCCAAAACTCCCCCCAAACACCTCCCCCTAGCCCTCCTCAGACAATCCCCACTCCAACCCCCCTGGACAGCCCCCCACAACCCCGAACATCCCCCCCTACAGCCCCCACACACCCGAACAGCCCCGACTCCCCATGGACAATCCCTCCCCAGACACCCCCCCCAGAAAGCCCCCCCCCCCAGACAGCCCCCCCCCCCCCGGATAGCCCCCCCCCCCCCCCCGGATAGCCCCCCCATGCAGCCCCCACACTCCCCCCACCCCCAAACCCCCCCATGCACAACCCCCATCCCCCCCAAGACAGCCCCCACTCCCAACCCCATGGACATCCCCCCACACCCCCGAACACCCCCCCCCCCCCCCACACCTACAGCCCCCACACTACCCCCCAGACCCCCCCCCCCCCCCCCCGTAAATCCCACCCTGCAACCCCCACACTCCCCCACCCCCCTAGACACCCCCCAGATAGCCCCCACCTAACCCCCCCCCCCCCCCCCGAAACTCATCCAAACACCATCCCACAATGCATCCCGTACTAACCAATCACATCCCTTTTGTATAAACCACACTAGTGGCCCAACCGATCGCATCCCAACTACCCAACATACGCCAATAACTATGACAAATTCATCCCCACATCCAACCAAAACCTTACCACATGACATCCCCACAAAATTCACAAAAACATAGCCACAACAATATGATTTTCCTAACACACATCAACAATTTCACCATCAAGTACCTACCCATTTCAAGGCAGGTCATCATATCAATTCATTTATTCCACACATTCAGTTCCTTTCCATCTTTAAGTTGTTAAACTTTTATGAAGGGTGTTTCCATCATTCAATCACAATATGGTTCCATAAATCACAATGGTGACAATAATTTTCAGCAATGGAAGTAACAAACATCAAATTTAAAGTAGTATCATGGAAAACATGTAAACACATGTGAAACACATACTTCCCATAAATTTCATTATGTACAAATCGTTAGCTTTATTAAGAAAATACATACTCCTCACCTAAATATAACACAAGCATGGTAATCTCAAAATTTATATAAAAGAAAGAATATCTCTCAAATCCACTACCTTAATCGAAGATTTCAATATTGTTGTGTGAAAACAAGGTGATAAAGAGATGATCCCAAGATCAACATAACACCAAGATTCGAGGGAAAAAAGGTGAATGAATGGATTTTGGGAAATCCCCTGAATTTATACTAAAGATGGAAAAATAGAAGACCATGATGCATCACCTAGACTATGTCTCAATGGTTAGGTTTTTCATTAAAACTACAATGAAATAGGGGCGACCAAACCTTAATGATCTGAGTCAAATGTTCCCTATAGAATTCATGTTGTGGTAAAAAATAGTTTCCCCCACCCACACTCCCCCCCCCCCCTTGAACAGCCCCCACACAAAACTCCCCCTGGACAGCCCCACCCCCAGCCCCCGGACAGCCTCCACTCCCCCTCGCCCATGGATAGACCCCCCCCCCCCACCCTCAGAAATCCCCCCCTCCCCACCTACATAGCCCCCCCCCCACCCCACCTACACAACTCCCCACCCCCTCCCCACCTAAACAGACCCACCCATCTCCATATGAACAACCCCCAACCCCGCTCCCACTTGTACAACCCCTCCCCACCTGAACATCCCCACATACACACCCCCCCCCCCGGACAACCCCACCCCCAGCCCCCAGACAACCTCCACTCCCCCCCCCCCGCCCTTGGATAGCCCCCCACCCCACCCTCGGAAATCCCCCCCTCCCCACCTACATAGCCCCCCACCCCACCTACACAACCCCCACCCCCTCCCCACCTAAACAGACCCACCCATCCCCATATGAACAACCCCCCATCCCTCACTCCCACCTGTATAGCCCCTCCCCACCGGAACATCCCCACATGCACCCCCCCCCCAACAGCCCCCACCCAAAAATCCCCTCAGAAAGCCCCCCCCCCCAGTCCCCACAACCCCAGATATCCCCTACCCTGAAGCCCCCACTCTCAGACCCCCCACCCCTGAACCCCCCCCCCCGGGGCACCCCCCTACAGCCCCCACACCCCTGGACAACCCTCACTCCCAACCCCACACCACCCACTTGGACCCCCCCCCCATGCAGCCCCCACACTCCCCCCCCCCCACCTACACAGCCCCCCACCCCCTCTCCACCCACACAGTCCCCCACCCCTCCCCACCTGAACAGCCCCACCCCCTCCCCATCTGAACAGTACCCCCTCCCACCTACACAACCCCCCTGCATCCCCCACACTACCCCCCGAATATCCCCCCCCCCCCCCGCACCTACACCCCCAAGGGAATTAAACATGACATGAGGGTTTACACAGCCAAACCACTAATATTCTATAATGAACACTAGGTGATCATACTCCAATGGGTATTCTAAAAAATTATCTATCACAATAAAGTATCCAATTACTGATCATACTCTTAAAATTAAAAAACATTGGAGTTTTTAAAAGCATAAATTATTCTAATCTCAAAAAAATCTACATTTAAATTCTAAATCAATATATTGCATTAATTAAATAATAAATATAAAAGAAACACACCATGTGAATATGTTGCGTCATGTGTGGCCATGGCTGCTACCTCCATCCGGTGTGTCAGAGGCCTAAAACAAATAAAAATTATAAATATTTTAATAAAAAAAATAATACAAAGTAAATAAATAAATTCAGTATAAACCTGCATCATATGATCCCATGCACCATCACCCAGACACACATATTCCCATAGTGTTCTAACCTCAGCGAGAAGTTGTGCATTTACCTCCACAAAAGCGTGCAACCGTGCCTCGAAATCTGATAGTTGTTGTGTCATCCTAGGAATAATGGGACCGACAACCTCAGCGTGTGATACTAAAAAAAGAGGAATCCTCATTTCATAGTTCAAACTATATACATGCCCGTCACGACCAATAATGTGATGGAATATCTCATCCCTTCGCATAGGAAGATGTCACTGGTCCTCCGGCAGTTGTTCTAACTCAGCTTCAAATTGATCATGTTTAATATTTAAATATATATAAATATATATCTTTATATACAAATGTGTGTAAGTATTGTTAATGAGTACAATAACTTACTATAAGAGCTGCAACCTCTGGATCATTTCGATCATGAGTCCTCATCCACACCGACATTTTATTAGTCGGTGCACCTTTCTCCCGTAACTGTATACCAATAAAATTTAAAAATATAACACAAAACCATATAAAATAATAAATTCAAAAATAAATAATAAATACATCATGTCGGATTTGAGACACATGACAAGTCCTGAGCTTGTGAGGTGGTCCCTGTAACGCTCGATTCTCAGGATGGTGTGATTACACCTCCTATATTCAATTAATTCAAATTTAAAACAAATAAAATGTCATGCATTCTTGAAAATATATATTCCATAATAAATATACTAATTTCAATGGCCTCATTAGACCAATACGCAACTAAGTCACACCACTAAGACAATAGAACACCTCTTGGGACTTTTTCTAAAATGTCTTGGGCACCCACATCTGGTACTCAGTGCTCCCTCTTGACTTTGCCTTTATGATATTTCCACATCTTATGAAATTTTCACATACACACTGGCCAAAACTCATTCGGGAATTCTTTTAGGTTATTCTATTTAAGAAAAAAAATCACACATAGTAGTATTTTTTAAAAATTAGGAAAGAAACTAAAATGGTCTTTTTACCTGAACTTCTTCTCAAAGTAGATCTAATGTATTCTGAGGGAAAGAAGCCCAGTAATGTGTAGTGAATGTAAATTGATGTGGGTCGCGTATGATATGACCCAGATGAAGAATAAATTCAGGGGGGAATCAGTCCCATAGGATGAAATCTCTCGTCAAATGAGACATCTAAGGTCGTGTCGGAATTCCATGATGAAATTCCATGACCAGGGCCTCTCTTGCAAGAGGAAGAAGCGGTTGAGTCTGATCCTGTTGAAAACAATTTTATACATAATTAGACAGATGTTCATATATATATATATATATATATATTTATAAATTACATAAAAAATAAACATAGTTACATTCAAACATACCTCGACCCTGAGACGTAGATGGCTCGCTGGATGATGTGGATCTACAGCATGTTCCCCTAACATGCCTGTAGTCATAGAAAACATTATTAAGGGGACCATCCAAAGTCTCAAAAAGATAAATTATATTTTTTTAAAAAAATAGAACTTGTAAAGTTAATAAAACAAAAAGGGATAGAATAATTAGTTGTAAATAGATTTTAAAAAATCATAAAGTTAACGAAACATAAATAAAATTATGTTCAAAAAAGGCTTGTATATAGAGGGTTCTTTTAATGTGAAGTGATTTAATATAGTGGAATATTTTACCTAGTTATTAAAAATTCATATAATATAATACTTCTTAGCTTTTTCACTAGAAATATCTTTCTAATTTTATAAGAAGAAGTTAAAAATTATTTTATCATGGGTAGTTGGATGAAACAATTTACGTGAAACCACATAAAGTATTTTAAAAGGACATTAAACATGGACAAGACTTCATTTTAAAAAAGTATTCTTATAGTATTAATCAATATTCTAGGGAATGGTATAAATATTTTTATTTCTCAATCCATCAAATTGTTTTTCTTGAAGTATATTTGATGCATGTGTTTACTTTAGATATGTTAAGCATTATTTTTTTATTTTTTTATTATAATTTGATGACATGATAATAATATATAATGATATAATGTTTATTAATCATGTGAAATTATAATTGAAGACTGTTTTTGAAATGAAATATTTCAGGAATGCTAAAAAATATTAGGTATAGAAATTATTAGGAACAAATCCAGTAGATAGTTCTGTCTTTACCAATTTCACTATGATAAGAAGTCTTTTAAGTGTTTTTTGAGCAATTGAAACCTATAAACAATCCTTTGGTTCATTATTTGAATTTCTTCCAACCCTAGAACCCTAGTAATGAGTTCACATACCTGAAAAATAAAAATGATTATGTATGAGATTAGTTTTGGTTGAATATGACTAATAATAAATAAAAATGCATATATACCAAATTAGTTTTGGGTTGTTTTATTGAAAATTATCCAACCAAATTGATTGATTTTTTAATATTGATTGAACACATTGAAGTTAAAAAATTAAAAAAAAAGTTTAAAAATTTCATAAAAGGTTAAATTTTTTTAAAAAAGTCTTTAAATTGAAGAACGGGAAGACAATTATACCTTTCATTAAACATTAAAATCGATCATTTCTCTTTCAATGGACACTCTAACCCAATAAATATTTTCTTCATGTTGAACTACGGTATGTTGATCAAGCTGTTGGGAAACAAAGGCAAGAGTATCGGGTTCATCTTGTTCAAATAAAAACACTCTTCACCGAGACATTTTCACAACAACTTTCCAACTAGGATTTGAAGGCAAAGTAACAAAAAATACGTGTCCCACTTGTGATGTCAAAATGAAAGATTCGTTTCCAACTCGTTCATTTCTATATAACATATAGTTAAAATTCACCAATGTAAACTGATATTGATCAACTTTACTTCCATGCGCTGGATAAACCCAATTACACTTTAACAATATGTATTTCAACTTGTGTGTGTATACAACTTCAATGATGTTTGTCAATTGACCATAGTAATAACTAGAATCAATGAATGGACAACTGATGCCACTTTTTTGTGTTACTCGTTTGTCATCAACATATTTAATGTGAAATCTAAATCCATTAGCATCTATAGCTTTATAACAACTAGCTGTTATAGATGGACCCTCATCTAGTTGGTTAAATTCTTCAGTTAGTGTGAGGTCACCTAACTCCCTCATGTTATGAACCTACATAATTCACAGAATCAAATAATGATTTCTATAGAAAGAAATTAGTATTATACTTAACTGATAATGAAAATCAATATATACGTACAAAATCCTTGAACCAATCATGAAATAATACATAATGAGATTGTTGAATTTGATACTCAGTCGCACGAGATATCTCTTCTTTTAGCTCATTAAAGTGTTTCCTACAAATGATAACGTGATATTTAAATGATCAACTTATGCAAACAAAACATGTAAAATTTAAACAATAAAAGCGATAAGACACTTACTACATTAATGATACAACTGATGGAGTATTAAACAAGATATATTGATGCACTTGTATCCACTTGATGTTGTCCATATAAAATATAGTTCCATCTCCAACCAGATCATCATGAATCTAAGAGGGATTATCTAATTTTGTTTCAACATCCATAAGATATTATGCACAAAAAGTAGTACACTCATCCATCAAATAATCATTGGTTATTGATGCCTCCAGACGAGCTATGTTTCATACAAATCGTTTCAATGTGTTTATATACCGCTCAATAGGAACATCCACCTGAATTGCACTGGACCATTAGCCATTACTTCATCAGTTAGGTGCACTATCAAGTGAACCATAATATCAAAAAATGAGGGGGGAAATAGTTTCTCAAAGTGACAAAGTATAAGTACAATTCAGTCCTGCAAAATTTTTAAATCACTCATTCGTTGATTTCTTAAACAAATCTGTCTAAAAAAATACTCATCTCAATCAATGGTTGAACAAAATTGGGGGATAAACAATCACGAATTGCGATTGGAATCAATTGATAAATTAATATGTGATTGTCATTAATTTTTAACCCTTTCAATGTAATTCTCGTCAGATTCACACGCTTTGAAATATTATAAGAGTAACCATCATGCACCTTAAGCATCTTAAAATTGGAAAGAAATGTCTCTTTCTCCTTTTTAGTCATCGTATACTATGCAGAAGGCATATATTCCTTGTTTCCCTTGGCTAACTATAAATGTAATTATTTCCTTAAACCTATTTATTCCAAATCACGATGTACATTAACATGGTCCTTTGATTTTCCACTGACACCTAAAATGGTCCACAATTTATTATCACAAACATTTTTTTCAATGAGCATGACATCCAAATTATGCCTTAGCATGTTAGTTTTCCAATAGGAGAGATATTAAAAAAAAAATTCTTTTTCCAATTGTGATTGCGCTGTCTACCCGCACCACAGATATTAGGTAATGGATGAGCCACCAAATCCTGAAATTCATATATTGTGCAGATGTTTTCTTCCTCAATCTGCGATAACATTTCTACTCCTGTCATGATCTTTGGTGCTGGGTTGAACTCTCTATAACCATCAAATGTCACTATGTCCTTCCTGAACCTATGATGAGGGGGTATAAAATGTATGTGACCCATGTATGCCCATTTTTTGGAATGTTTAATCCATACAAAAATTTTTACTTTTATTGCAACAAGGGAAAGAAAATTCCCCTTTCATACTCCAGCCTGATAAATTTGCATAAGTCAAGAATTCATTGATTTCCCACAATAAATCATCCTACAGTTTGAACATTTCATTTGTTTCATGATCATAATTTATCACAACATCGCCCCAAAATTTATTCAACTCATAAATCAATGGCTGAAGGTAAACATCAATCTTATCCCCCAGACTTCTAGGTCCATCAATAATAGTGGAAAGTAATATAAATTGTTGCTTTATACAAAGACAGAGAGGAAGATTATACGGAACCAACACCACGCACCATATGTAATGAGTTGCACCAACCATAGACTTGAATGGATTGAAACCATCTACTGCCAACCCCAATTGGACATCACAAACATCTTTAGCAAATCCAGGGTGTCTCTGATCGAAATCCTTTAATGCACGAGAGTCTGCCAGGTGGGTTAGCGTATTACTTTCCTGATTTCTTTATACATGTCATGTCACTAAATTAGAAACATTAAATGACATAAAAAATCTTTTCAACCTCGACTTTAGGGGAAATGAATTCATTTTCTTTACAATAATTAGTTTAATCTGTATTGCAGTCTGACGTTGATGAGTCTGATTTCCCCTGTTCTCTTTCCACCTGGAAGCACCACAAACTATACAAATATCCAAATGGAAAATTTCCTTTCTAAACAACATACATTTTTTTGCACATGCATCTATGGTCTCATATGTAAAACCTAAGTTCTCTGTCAGCTTACGAGCATGGTAATACGACTTAGGAATCTTATTGTTGACAAAAGTATCGTTTTCAATAACACCAATAACATGTCAAATGATGTGTCTGACTACTGATTCAATGTCTTCAAATTCAAAAAATCCATGATAAATGAAAATTTATTATAAATAGTACATCCATGATATAATTCTATTTTTGCATCATCAAGTAATTCATAAAACCTCCTCAAATCATGATCTACATCAGAGCGCAGATTTATCTCACCGGTCTCAACATTATGGATGTCAATGCCTTCAGGAGCCATATCACATACCATTTCAGTAATAATATCATGCATTGGTTCATTCATCCTCTCATCAACATCCATCTGAACTGCATTTGTATTTTGACAATGAATATATTCTTCCCCATGATGAGTCCAACTATTAAAATTTTTCAGGAATCCATTCAAGAATATGTGCTCCCTCACGGTATCTCATGTGAATTGATATCTATTTTCACATTTTCTACATGGAATATAGTCACTTTGAAATCCTCCTATGAACTCAATAAACTGTATAATTCCCTCTAAATATTCTCTAGATGTTCGATTTGGAATATCAATCCAACTCTTATCCATATTAATATCTGTATAACAAATATTTACACAAGAATTCATATTACATGCATATTTCATATTAAATATATTTACAATAAAGACTGACCAATTTCATGTGGACCATTGATAAAATAAGCAATTTATATCTCTGAATAATAAACAGGAGAATAGATAATGGAATGGAAGTGAAAGTCCATCTCATCGCCACCATGTTGGTATGGTCAATCTAATAATGATTCTATATCCAAGATTCCCTAATCATATTTTGATTAAGAATTAAAAAAGATGGAAATGAAATATTTCATAACTCCTGAAAGATTAGATGAAAATATGTATAATGAAGAACTATATTGAGAATGAATTTGGTCTATAATTCCATAGAGTAAACATTTTTCAAGAAAGGAATATTATAGGTATGGAAGATGATTATACAAACATCCAGTATAATAATTTTTCTTCACAAATGTTTAATTTTTCACAATCATTGGTTAATTTTTATCCCAAGGTAACTGATTGGGTCATCCACAACAAGCTTGTCAGCATTGAGCTGTGAATTTCAGGTTTGGTTCTCAAATGTGTTTCCATAAAGTGACTCACACTTCTGTAAACATGATCATTGGTTCCCTTCAATATATTGTTATTCATAATATGGAGTTGGATAGATCATGGGTCATATATAATGAGATTACTTAACTCATTTGATCGGATGGGTGGGGGATTCTATCAGTTAAGAAACAAAATATATTTTATTGGGTATACTAAAAAATAGAAAACCAACAAGAAAAATAAGGAATTTGTGGTCCGCTAATATCATAATGCATAAATTTCAATACACTATAATAAAAACATATAAAGCAATTATAACTATAGAAAGTAAAATGCTAAATCACAAAAAATGAAACAAAACATAATAACCTGCATGAGTATGTGGTACATGAAAAAAATCATCAAATATCAATCTTGAACTATCGACCTTAGCGACTAAGATAATGCCAAGCAATAAATGAACAAATATAATTTATGATGAAAGTGCCCAAAATCAATTTGTGATGAAAGTACCGATTTTAAATTTCTACATTCATGTACATTGTATGTCATTCATACATGTATGATGGAAATTATATTTTCAAGTATGCATGTCCTCACATGTATGTGTATTCTATGTATGTACAGTACAAATATTTAATTTTCACAGGGTGTGTATATAAGACACTGTTCACTTCTTATTTTCTTCACACACACCTTGTTCACACACATTTTTCACTTACTAATTTCTTCACACACACCTTCTATGAAAACATTGTAAACTTATAATTTTCAATGTACACTTACATTTATGTGTGCATAGCCTCTTTCTTGTGCATTAACCTAAATAAGTATGCATGATACCTTTTCAAACCATGTGCCTTTTTCTATCTTGATTAAATAGTGAATACTTCACGCAATAATATGTACAGTCTTCTCAAACTCAAACAAACTATATCTTAGTACTAATAATGTCTCATTGCCTCTTGGATTCACACTACCTTTGTGAAAGTGTGATATCTTCTCATACACACACTTTCGACACACATTATTTCATAATTATAATGCACACAAGCCCGTATACACATGAACTTCCATTTATACACTTTTTATTCACACACAATATTCATATAATCTTCATGCATGCATATTTCATTCATCATGATTCACGCAAAACATTGTCTCAAAGATGAGTGCCAATTTGTGTTGTATAGTGCACAAAATCAATATCCTAAAACGAAAATTAGGGAATACCTGATAGTGCGGAAAATACTGAAGGGAGGGGAGCTGGAGGCGGTGCTATGAGGGAGATGAGGGGCAGCAGAGGGGATATGGAGGCAGAGGCAGTGCAGCAAGGGAGGGGCGGAGGTGGTGCGGCAGTAGCGGGGAGCCAGAGGTGGAGGTGGTGCGTTGGTGCGGCGAGGGAGGGGATGGGCGGTGTGGTGAGGGAGCTTCCAAAGAAGCCCAGGGAGGAGATGATTTCAAGAGTATAAGAGAATATGAGAAAAATGAGGTTTTCGGGACCTTAATACAAATTAAAGAGTAATTTTCAGAGCATTAATTGCATGTCACATGGTTAGGTTGTGCGGTTTTTCAAACTATATGCCAACCATGTTGTTCTATTGTCTCGAGGTCGTCCCCTTGCATGGTTGGCTCCCGCAGTTTGAAAGACTATGCGCTAACAATGATTTTCCTGCTATCTCTACTTACACGGTTTCTCCTGGACACCTGAACAGTTTGGACAAACTATGCATCAACCATACACCAGCTCATTGACTCCCAAAACATCTTGCATAGTTTCTTGGAGATAGTGCTGGTTTTCTACTAACCATGCTCAAACTGTACACCTCTTAAAACACTCCAAAACTATCCAGAAACTCCTGAAACTTAACCCTAATATTATATAACTTGAAAAAAAACACAATACAGGGGTAAAGTACCTAAACTTGAGGGTGTTTCAATATGAATTGTGGACACAGGTATAAAGATACAAGTGTTTGATGCAGATCATGTCAGATCCCTTTATAACTTGAGTATCACTGATGTTTTTCCAGAGGTCGATCTTTACTTATATTTATGACTTTAGGAATTCATATTTTTTATCAACTCTATAAAGGCCTATGGGGTCACACTTTATGATTGACTGGACGAGGATTGAGTTTTAACTCAGAGAGTTGGTCTAAAGGTGTTTTAGAGTTTATTCAAAAATAGTTTTGGGTGTATATTTACAATGTATTGAATAAGATGTTCTACACAGTGAAGTTGGTGACAGCTTTCCAAAAGTTTGTTATAAGATATCGTAAAAGAGTTTTGGATATGATTTTACAAGTTATTGTATATGAGACAATATAAAGTGAAATGACACAAAATCTATGAGGCTTTAGTGCAATTGGGAGATTGATGGAGATATTCCCTAAAGCCCGGTACACATGTGATTCATATTAGCCAATATCATAGGGTACGATATAGGGATACCATATGAGTTGATATCCTTTATTTCATGGAAATTCAAAATGTCATTAATTAGCATATTGTTTAGTATGATATAAAGATGTCGTATGGTAATGGTGTGAGAGGAATCATATTGTACGATCCATGCTAACACTCCACGATATACATGGCATCTGAATGTTAAAATTTAACGTGTAACACCCCAAGATTTTATGGTATGCCCCTTTAAAAATTTAATATCTTTGATAGTTTATGTTTCACGCAACACCAAATTTAGAATTGTAATATACTGTTAAATATGACCGTTGAAATAGTGATGTGACCATTATAAATTGTAATATGACCAATAGAATAGTAACTTCACCTATGAAAGTATACATAAAATTTAGTCATCTTATGAATGAAAATATAATATATATATATATATATATATATATATATATATATATATATATCAGGAAATAAGTAAATAAATGTTTTAAAAATAATAAATTAAGTATTGGTATTTTTGTGAAGCATAAATGTTTATCCACAATTTTATAATTAAAAAAAATATTATTTTCATGAAATATATTCATAAATTAATATTTTGTTGCCTTATGATTATAAGATAATTTTATGAGACCTTAATTAATTTTTGAAAGTGTCGTAAAATCATTTATAATATTAAAATCGGTATTTTTCGAGTAAATGATGATTTATTTAAAAATTAAATTTCACATATTTATAAAATTACTTTCATAAAATAGAGTTCATTTTCAAATTCTACACATCGAAAAATGGTTAGACTGAATTTTGGGATTTTTTCTAAAATAGTTGATTTTTTTGTGAATAGTGAAATATGGTAATTTACAGTATATAACATTACAAGTTAAATACATTATTTATTGATTCATTGCTGATGTAATCACCATAATATTAAAATATCCTCTCTGTTGTATTTACTCATGAGAATCAAAACTATTCAGTCTTGAGGAAAAATAATAAACTAATCAATAAAATAATAAAATAATACATCTCTCCTCCACTATAAATACCACCTCTCAACACCTCTTCTCCTAAAACCTCCAAAGCCTTGAAGCTTGTCCAATTTCTGATCAATATCTCTCTCAAAACTCTCCCCCATTTTCTGGTCTTATTGGTCTCATCCAAAAGACCATTTCAATGTTCCTTAAAAAGGTTCTCAAGGAGAGGAATTCAAGAGGTAAAATCTTCTTTCTTTCTTTTAATTTTCTTTCAATTTATTTTATTTTCTTATCCTTTCCTTACATCCTCTATACAAACATGTATGATAACTCCAGTATATTTTATATACTATAATTTTATTATTTTAATTGAATATTCATCATCAAACCTCTTCTCTTCTCTCTTTTGTTTTAAAAATGTAAACATCGTCCGTGAGGTGCCGCTTCACCACCTTAGTGGACGATGATTGTTCGTTTTCTAATACCACCTTCAAGGTTGGTCATAAAAACATTATAATGGTTAAACCATATTGTAAAATGTATATTAAAACATATTTAATGTTTTTAACCATTATATATACATAATATTAATTAATAAAACAAAACTAATGTGTGATGATCGAAAAAACACCAAAATAATCTAAATGAGTATCCTTAACATTTTATCTAATGAATTGTCACGGCCCGACCCTACCCGGGCTCGAGCCGAAACTACCCAAAGCCCACATACATAGGCCAGGGGCTAGCGACCAGTGCCGAAGGAACAAAAACTTGGGGATGCCTTTTCCTAAGTATCGGTACACACACACGCAGCACACTCAATGCAAAAGTGCGGAGTAAAAAAGAAAAATAAAGTACCAACTGCTATAAATAAACCACAATGTGCATCAACCTCTAAAAGTACAAATGAAAAGCTGAAGGTAAACTGAAAAGAAAAGGGGAAAAACATGCGCCCAACCAAAAAGGTGTCACAACCTGGAAACAGGTAAACAGAAGAAAATAGATGGAAGGGTCCCCCGCCAGGAACCCGAATCTGACCACCAGAGGTGGTCCAAGCTCCCAAACTCCTAAGCTCCACTGAAGTCACGACCAACCTGTCTGTCATCTGTAAGGGCACACCAAGTGCGGGAAAATACCAAGCAGGGGTGAGTATAAAAATACTCAGTAGCATACCCCAAAGGCTCGAGGGAGAAACAAAGGAGGTACCGAAGGGTGAGCAGTAGATCAAACAGGGAAAAGCAAAGAAGTACAACAGAGAGTGCAGTAAAGAGTACAGTAAAGAGTCCAGTTCAACCCAAAAAGAGGAAATAAGCTAGACTCATCCAGACACAAGGAGATGGAAATGGTGAGAAGATAAACTTCTCGTCGAGTCTTCGCTACCTATAGTAGGAGAGTAGACTCATCCAACCACGAGAATCTAGACATGAAAAGAATGTGGCATACCCTGCGCGTCTTCGCCTCTCCTAGAAGGAGAGTAACCAAACCCAAGAAGTGGGTACTGGAACAAGGTATATATATATCCATATTCTCAATCAAGAAGCCCGAACAAGATCGTAAGGGGATCTCCATCCCGTATCTCATCCCAAGAAAGTGAGTAGCCAACGGTCCCAGAAGTAAACACCATCGATGCCCAGCATCCCGCACGTCTGCCCCGAACTGTAAGTCAAGGGGATCAAATCACTGCACCTTGACACTATCCGCTTTGAGCAGCACTGACTCGCCCGCACGGTTATAGGTCATGTCACAAGGATGCGTCTCGGTGGGGAAAGCACCCCTCGTACTTGATAGTTCTGGTGGAACGTCAAACCACACCTCGTCACTGCCCTGCAGTTAAGAGGTATCCTCAAAGTCGACAGGCGACCCCCTGCTCAGCCCCGCTGGAGGGTGATCCATGGAATTCGATGGGTTCCCACTGGAGGGAGGCTTGGCAAGAGTCGACGGGTGCCACACTTCCTAGTCCCATAAAAAGGGTACTCCACTGGAGGGCGACCCGGCTAAAGTCATCGACGAGTCCCAATGCCCAGTCCCGTAAAAGGGTACTCGACTGGAGGGAGGCTCAGAACCATAATCGGGGACCACTTCCTAGCCCAGCTAGAGGTAAACCCATCATCGGGGACCACTTCCCAGCCCAGATTGAGGTAAAACCGGCATCGGGGACCACTTCCCAGCCCCACTAGAGGTAAACCCGGAACCGCTCTGGCCATCCCTGCTGGATAGTACTGCTCAGTGAACACTATTGTACTGTCCATCCCTACTGAATGGTAACCCACTGGCCATCCCTGCTGGATGGTACAACCGGCGAGCTCTGCTCGAAACAACCTCAGCCCTGCTGGTAACAACCTTAGCCCTGCTGGAAACAACCTCCTGGGTAGAGGATCGGTGCCCGTGTAAAGTGTTGGTCACACCGAATCCACAATAACTCTACCAGGGAACACGAAGGGACGGGAGAAACTTCTCGGGCCTCTCATGGCGATCACACTCCAATCCACTGAGTCACTGTCGAAGCGGACCGAGTCAACTCATCCCAAAAAGTGGGGAAAACACCCACAATGTATGAACACCCGTAGTCGCAAACGGTGTCGCAGTCTGGTGAAAGGGTCACGGTACTTAAACCCCTTACGACTGAAGAACAGAGGAACCAAACCATCTCTGCCGGCCAAAAACATCGAGAACAGAACCAGGGGGAAAACACTCAACCCTGCTGGTCAAAAAAACAAGCACAGAGCCAGGGGAAAACTCAACCCCACTGGTCAACAAACGATAACAGGACCAGAGGAAAACTCAACCCTGCTGGTCAACAAATGAGAACAGGGGAACCCTCTATGTCGTGAGAGGTCAAAAGTACATAAAGCATAGCACATCACGCACATGGGGCCCACATGACGTGTGGCCCCAGTCAACCCCAACCAAGCACACAAACATTCTCAGGTACTAACATCCACATTTACCTCCCAGCATTCCCGTATACTCCCAGAGTACACCACGTCTCCAGCCAAAAGGCTAATGTGCACATGGCACCCAACGTCAATGTGAAGGTGTAAACATAACAACTCCAAATTTCCACCCCATCGGCCCAGGCACGGGAAACTACATCTCTTAAATCATTCACTTCACTCTCCCAAAAGTGAACACGATCACATGCCAAGGGTTCTCTGCAAACACCATAGGAAGAACCACCACTGGTACCCCTTCCATATTCTACATTTAATCAGATCGCACAAGAGGCTCTACATTCCTGAACAGATTACACCATTGTAATCCTCGCAGAAAAATATGTGAGATCGACTACTTACTCTCCTCCAATGGATATCCGACGGAAAAGTCACCAACACCGCTTTACGCCCGAACGGCGTCCCGTGATCCTGAGCCGCAGCCCTGACAACAGTCGGGCGCATCGCACCATTGCAATCCCCTCGGGAAAACACGTCAAAAGGACTGATCACTTGAGTGAAACGGATATCCGGATAAAAAGATGCATCCCAGCGCACCGCACACGAGTGGTGCTACGTGGTACCCACATCCTAGTCCCAAAATATAATGAATGGATCACGCCATTGCGATCCTCTCAAAAAAGTACACAAGTTAGACTAGTCACTTGTCCGAAACAGACACCCAGTGAAGGAGATAGAAATTCACCGTCAACGCCCAAATGACCCTCGTGGGGCCCGCCCCATCGTGCGGAATTATAGCGGGCAAATTGCGCCAAGGCAATGCCCTCTGAAAAACACCCAAAATTGACTACTTTCACGCCCTGAACGGACATCTGATGAAAACGTTACAAAACGCTGCTCACAACTTAAAAGAGGGGTCGTGGGGCCCACGCCTCAACTTTGGCTTCAACGCCTGAAACCACACTGGGAAACTCCGGCTCAATGCCAGGGTCGCAACGCCACTAACGACGCTCAAAACGGACGTCGGATACGTCTGTGCATTCCAAAACAGGAACTCCTGGGATAACACCAACCCACTTTACGGGCGTGTCACGCCACCGAGCCCCTCATCTCAGGAATTAAAAATTCTTGAGACCATCTCAAAAATTCCGTCTTGTCGATACGGTTCCACTGCCGCATATGGCATGCAAATCGGACACCCGTAATGAAAATTACGGGCGTCCGAAGGGGGGGACGGATCCCCTTGGGCTGGACCAGCTTGGGCCGACCGGTCCACCCAGCCGGAGCCGGCCCGTTCCGGCCGGCCTGGCGCTGAGCCGCGGTCCACCTCTGACCGACCCTCGTGGGGTCGGTCATCCCGCCGCGTGAAGACCCGCGTCTCGCGGGTCTTGTCCCCACGCGGGGGTCGCGCGCCGCGACCCCGCGGTCACCGCGCCCCGGTGGCTCAGCCTCACCGCCTGGAGTCGCCGCTGAGCGCGGCCGGCTCTGCCTCATGCCGGCTCCTAGCACCTCTGCGCTCACCCGGACCTCCGCCGAACACCCGCGCCGCCGTCCGAGAGCCCCTTCGTCGCCGTCCGAGAGCCCCGTCCATGAAAGAAAGGAATTAAATCATAAATAGACATTAATCATGTATAAAGGCATAAATCATGACAAGATATAACAAACTGAAGTAATAACATGTAAAAATAGTTTTTAGGAATCTTTGAGTCAAAACATTTTAGTGCGGTTTAAGAAAACATCGAATATCTCTTAAAACGAAAAGCGACATAATATTTTTTTATAAAATCAAAAGTAAACCAGGAGGTTTTTCATAATAAAAAGACTAATTTTATAAGGAAAAAGGTGACTTAAAATAGAGGATAGAGTACACTTGATAATAGGAATTAATTCGGGAATTTCCCTTAAAACGGGTTCACTTATCGGGAAGTAATGAGGAGAGAATCACTTAAAATCATGCATATCCCCGAAAGAAAGTGATGAAAGAGTCTTGATAAATAGACTAGGAACATGTACACAAAATTTAAAGTATGCACAAGAAAAGATAAGCTAACATTATTTTGGTAGAAAGGTAGATAAGACAACCCGAAGGAATAAAAGAGGTTCGGGTAGAATTCTTTACGGATTATCGGCATGGTATCGGGAGTACTTGAGGGGGATTAATGAGAGATGAAAAAGAATTTTCATCACTTATACATAAAGAGGGAAGTATGGGGGAGGTGAAAAATCATACCCCATAATTAATAATGACACACAACATGTCTTAACATAGTGAACAATCTTGAATAAGAGTGAAATTGAGAGGATCCCTTACCTTAGGCCCGTTGGTGTTCTCCACTTGATATTAATGAACTGAATAGTCAAATTAGGTTTATTAATCCATATTCCCATAACCATATCTAAAAGTAAAAGATTCATTATAACCATTTTAAGTTCATTTATACCCATCTTGGTTGATTACGAGGTTCAATTTCATTGTTTGGGTCCGTTTGTTTCATTTGTTTTAATGATCAGTTCAATTGTATTTAGGTTCAAATAAATTGTAAGATGAAAATGGTTGTCCAGAATTGAAGTTATATAACATTAGTGGACATCCATTATGTTACATTGTTAAAATTCATTTGGTTAATTAGAGTGAAACATAACCTTTAAATTAAACATTAATGATAAACACTTGAATCAATTTTAATGATTTTGCCCATACTTGACTTGTTTGTATTATTGTTTTATATCATGAGTGTATGAGGATTACAGAACCTTAAATAGGACATATAACATATATAATAATCTTGTTCAACCATAACATAAATGGTTTCATGACCATAATCAAAATGATAAGAGAATTTTAAAACACATTATCCATGATGTTGGTAATTTGACCCATCACGGACGATGTTTAATTCTAGAACGTGAGGGAGAGGAGGAGAAGTATGATGATTTAAATTTTCCATAAACATGATTAGAATCCAGAATATATGAGATTCTGGAGCTTTCATGCCTTTTGGATAAGGGAAGGGGAAGAGGGTATAAGGAAAGAAAAAAAATGAAAACAAAACACTTGAAAACAAAAGATGGTTCTTACCCTTTGATCTCCTCTCTTTGAGACTCCTCTTAGGGGATTTGGTTTTCGTCTTTTGGAAAGACCAGCAAGCCTTGGACGTGGGGAAGGATCTTGGGAGGGTATTTGGGCAGAACTTTGGCTAGGCACAAGGCTTGAGAGGTATGAGGGAAAGAGGTAAGGAGAGAGGGTATTTATAGTGGAGGAGAGAGGGGTTTCCTTAATATAAAATTCATTAGTTTATTATTTCCCCACAAGACAAGGAATAGTGAGTCTTGCATGACTAATTATATTAATTTTATAATTTAATCCCGAACCAAGTGAGCTTACACCAACAGAACATCACCCATGACTCTATAATTAGCTCATTTAGCTTATTTTTGTAAATTACGGTATTTCACTATTCATCAAAAATTCAATTATTTCAGAAAAATACCAAAAATTTACCCAACCATTTTTCGACGTGTAGAATCCAAAAATGAAGTCCATTTTTCAAAAATAATTTTCTAAATATTATTATTTTAATATTTAAATAAAATAATAATTTATTATCAAAACCAGCTTTAAAGCATTCATTAACTCATTCTAAACTATAGGTATATCGAACTCCCAACATGAATATTATTTTTATACCACCATAGGTAAGGTCACTATTCATTAGGGTATATCACTATTCCTAAGGGTATGTTACTATTCATTAGGGTAGGTTACTATTCACAAAAAATTATTATTATTTTTATTAGACTCTAAAAAACATCTTGAACACAACTGTATATGCCGGATTTTTGAAATTCCAAACACATAAGTGACAAACTTATGTTTAAAGGTAACTTATCACTTAGTAGTTCATTATTATGTGATTTTATAACATAAATATAAGAAGGGAATTTCCATTAAAAACATTGGGTCGTTACATTCTTCCCCCCTTAAGAAATTTTTCCCTCAAAATTTCATTTTACATTCTAGGCCAAAAACAGATGTGGGTACTTTTCCTTCATTGATTCCTCTAGTTCCCATGTTTTTTCCTCAAACTTATGGTTCTTCCACAACACTTTGACAAGATGGGTTGTCTTGTTGCATAGAACCTTATCTCTCCGATCCAGAATCTTTACTGGCTACTCCTCATATGAGAGATCATCTTCCAGCTACACCACCTCTAATTTTAGTACATGTGAGGGATCAGGTATGTACTTCCTCAAGAGAGATATATGAAAAACATCATGAACTCGAGCCATATTCGGTGGAAGTGCAAGACTATAGGCCACGGCTTCTATGCGGTCAAAAATCTCAAAGGGGACAATATACCTTGGGCTTAGCTTCACTTTCTTCCTGAATCGCATGACTCTCTTCCATGGAGATATTCGAAGGAAGACTTTATCTCCAACGTCAAACTCCAAGTCCCTTCGACAGTTGTCAGCATAGCTCTTTTGCAGACTTTCAGCAGCTTTGATGTGTTTCTGGATGACTTGAACCTTTTCTGTCATCTCTTGAACAAGATAGGGTCCAAGTAGCTTTATTTCTCCAACTTCATCCCAACAGGTTGGAGTTCTACATCGCTTTCCATACAGAGCTTCATATGGAGCCATTTGAATACTCGAGTGGAAGATATTGTTTTATGAGAACTCAACCAATGGGAGATGCTGATCCCATCCACATTTGAATTCCAGAGAGCAGGCTCTAATCATATCTTCAAGCGTCTGAATAGTTCTTTCATACTGGCCATCAGTTTAGGGGTGATAGGTCGTGCTGAAATTTAATTTAGTACCCAATGCATATTGAAGACTCTTCCAGAATTTAGATGTGAACCTTGGATCACGGTCAGAGACAATTGAGAGTGGAACACCATGAAGTCTCACCACTTCCTTAACATATATCTTTGCAAGTTGTTCAAGCGAGAGATCTTCCCGAATAGCGAAGAAGTGGGATGTCTTGATGAGTCGGTCAACCACAACCCATATCGCATTATTTCCCTTTGACGTCTTCGGGAGACCCGTGACAAAGTCCATAGTAACATTTTCCCATTTCCACATGGTTATAGGCAATGGATGCATCATACCTTTGGACTTTTGTCACTCAGCTTTAACTTGTTGACATACCAAGCACCTTGATATATATTCTGCAATCTCCTTCTTCATGTTATCCCACTAGAAGTGTTCTTGGAGATCACGATACATTTTGGTACTCCCAGGATGGATAGAGAAGGTCGATCTATGTGCATCATTTAATAGCTCCTTCTTTATCTCTGGATCAGATGGTACACACAATCGTGTCCCAAATCTTACAACTCATTCCTCATCAATTTTGAAATCGTAGTATTTCCCATTTTTAACAGATTCCACCCTTTTCTGAATTTCCACATCCTTTCTTTGCACAACCTTTATTTTATCCATGAGGGATGGTTGAGCAATCATTTGGGAAAGGATTGATGATGTTCCTCCCTTAATGATTCTCATGTCCATCCTTTGAAAATCTAAGAATATCAGATCCTTTTCTATTCTCATCATTGATAAAGATGTAGGATCCTTTCTACTTAGAGCATCCGCCACCTTGTTTGCCTTACCGGGATGGTAGTGGATTGAGGAGTCGTAATCCTTGATGAGCTCTATCCATCTTTGCTGGCGCATATTAATCTCTTTCTATATGAATATATACTTGAGACTCTTGTGGTCAGTATATATCTCACATTTCTCCCCATAGAGATAATGCCGCCAGATTTTCAAGGCAAAGATCACAGCCGCTAACTCCAGATCGTGCATTGGATAGTTTTGCTAATGGATTTTCAGCTGCCTTGCGGCATAGGATATCACTTTATCATTTTTCATCATCACACAGCCTAAACCCTTCTTAGAAGCATCACTATACACCACAAAGAGTTCCCCGCTAGTAAGGAGTGTGAGTACCGGCGTAGTGATAAGCCTCTTTTCCAACTCCTTGAAACAGTCTTCACACTCCTGTGTCCAGACAAACTTTACTCCCTTCCATGTCAGCTTGGTCATTGGGTTTGATAATTGTGAAAAGTTCTTCACGAATTGCCGATAATACCCAGCTAGACCCAAAAAGCTACGGATCTTCATTACAAAAGTTGGTATGGGCCACTCTTCAATTACCTTCATCTTGGAATGGTCCACAGATATCCATTTGTTGGTGATAACATGCCCCAAGAATGATACTTTCCCCATCCAAAACTCACATTTACTGTACTTTGCATACAACTTCTCCTTTCTAAAAGTATTTAACACAGTTTTCAAATGATCCTCATGTTCCTCCTTGCTCTTGGAGTATATCAGAATATCATCAATAAAGACTACCACAAATTTTTCGAGGTAATATCTAAAGACTCTATTCATTAAATACATGAAAATTGTTGGAGAATTAGTGAGTCTGAAGGGAATCACTATGAACTCATAGTGTCCACACCTCGTTCGAAAGGTAGTCTTGGGAATATCTTCCTTCCTCGCCTTTAGTTGGTGATACCCCGACTGAAGGTCCACCTTAGAGAAATAACTGGCCCCACGTAGCTGATCGAACAAGTCATTTATCCATGGAAGGGGATACTTGTTCTTTATCGTGATTTTATTTATCTCATGATAATAAATTCAGAGGCGCATTGATCCATCCTTCTTCTTGACGAAGAGGACTGGAGCACCCCATGGTGAAGCACTCGGGCGTATAAAACCCTTCTCCATATTCTCTTGTAACTGCTTCTTCATCTCTTCCAGCTCTACGGTGTCCATTCTGTAAGGTGTCTTTGAGATTGGCAGAGATCCAGGGATAAGTTCAATTGAGAACTCAACCTCTCGGTCAGGAGGAAGACCAGGAAACTCTTCGGGGAATACATCAGTGTAATCTCTCACGATGGGAATGTCTTCAAGCATGATTCTCTCCTTTGTCTCAATCATTTGAGATAGATATGCATGCTTATAAGGAATCAATATCCACACTTAAGATGAAGATTTTAAAGGAGATTCATCTTCCTCCTTACACTTGTAAAGAATCGGAGGATGCTTTGGTATGTGGAGAGTAATCTCCCTTTCCCAGCAGTTGATGTTGGCATTGTACAAAGATAGCCAATCCATGCCCAAGATAGCGTCAAATTCCACTAAAGGAAGTATGACAAGATTTTCTGGGAGGTTTATCCCACAAACATTAACCGGGGAGGAGTTATAAACCATGGATTCAATAATTTCCCCATTCGCTGTTCTCACAGATAACTTTTACTCCAAATTTTGAGGTGGTGTTTGAATAGTTATACTAAAATTGCAAGATATGAAAGAATGTGTAGAACCAGAATCAAATATTATGTTCGCTATTCTTGAATGAATAACAAGCGTACCTGTCACCACATCGTTTTCCAGCTCCACCTTAGCAGTAGTGATAGCATAAGCCCTTCCTTGTTGTCTTGGAGGTTGTTGTTGATTTCCTAAGACAACCCTTGGCTTAGGGAAATTATTTTCATAATGCCCAAGCTCCTTGCAGTTATAACACTACATTGTAGGCTGAGTGTTGATCTGAACCTTCTTTTCTTCTTCAACATTAGCGAGATTTTTCATACCCCTTCGGCAGTTCTTGTCTAGATGAACAAACTTTCCATATTTGAATCAATTCTTGGTTGCCTTTAGACAGTTACCAGGATGCTTCATCCCACAATTTTTACAAAGGGGAAAGTTGGGATTCTTCCCATCATGGGATTTGTTTGATGGACCACCCATGTTGTTTTCCATCTTCCGATTCTTGTCACTGGGCCCATGAGACCACTGAGAGTCTCTAATCTCCATTTCAACATTGAGGGCACAACGGAAAATTTCCTCATAGTTTTCGAAGTCTCAAATCTCCAAAACTTTTCATATACTTGGCTTTAGTCTGCTAAAAAAGCGATCCACCTTGCTTTCGGTGTTCATAACAAAGCCAGAGGTGTACCTTGCAAGCCTTGTAAAGTTTGCTTCATATGCCCCGATGGACTCATCTTCCTTCTGCTTGAGTCTGAGGAATTCCCTTTCCATCTTGAGAAAGAGGGATCGAGGAAAATATTTGTTGAAAAACATCCTCTTGAATTCCTCCCAATCTATGGAATCAATTTCCTCTTGGGACTTTGTATTCTTGATCAGTGTCCAACACTGATCATCTTCCCCATCAAAACGATAGAATACCAGTACCACCTTCTCTTCTTCCGAGCACATGAGGACGGTGAATATCTTTTCAATGGAGTTAATACATTGTTCTACGAGGAGGGGATCAGAAGATACGCTAAACATGGGAGGCCTTTGCCGCATGAAGGATTCCATGGAAACTTGCTCTTTCCTTGGAGGAGGAGGACGTTCCACCTGATTCAAGTTATTATTCATAACTTGAGCCAGCTGAGCAAGTACTGCCATGAAGTTTTGAGCACCCGTTTCCATCACCTCAGGCATATCATTAGGGCAATCATCACATTTCCTATCACGTTGGATGTTGGTACGTGTTCTTCTATTTCCCACCATTAACTAAGAGAAAGAACATATAATTAGAGGTCTTGAATACTTAGCTATTGAGCATAGAAAGGAAACTTTGGAAATTAAAGGATAAACTTATAAAGAAGAAGTACATACTAACTTGTGATTCTGTGGGTTTATATTTAGGTTATCCTCAATATATTTCTTAACTTATATTCTTATGGTCCTTTCCCCTTAATAATGGTTTGTACTAGGCTCGTGAATCTACCAAAGCATATCCCCCAGGAGTGTCGTAACCAAGAGTGCAGCAAGGCCCGTTGTCGTGCACCTATTCCTCTTCGAGTCTAGCTCAAAGCGGTGTTTTCGGGTTTTACCCCTAGGATACATCTATTCTAGAGCCGCCTCTACCTGCTCATATCCAGACAGGGATGTATTTGCTTGATAAATCACTTACTCAATACTCACCAAAATTTTGGAATGTTTTCTAATACTTAGTCTCATCCTTAAGGTTCTCACTAAGGTGATCTATTCCTAATCTCCAAAAATAACTAGACCATCCTCTGATACCAACTATAGTGACCCTATCCTTTTACACATAAAATTTCATGATTTTAAATATAATTCATCATCAGATTACAATCCAAGGATCGTTAATTCTAGTATCTTGGAAGACTAGGTACATATAACATAAAACATGGGTAAAAAACACTTCTTTATTTAATCTTCATAATGAGCTCCTAACTTAATTTGAGCCCTTACATCTGCATAGGGTACCCTAGGGAACACATGAACAAATGGATGAGCTAAAAATCCCAGTAATGGAAAGAACATAAGAATAAACTTTAATCGCATGAGTTAGGAGGCTTGACATAATGATATTGGAAGCACGGAACATATGGACTCATAACATATAAACATGGGATCATAAAAACATGGGATAAAATAATCATGGGATCATATAAGCATGAGATTATATAAGCATAGTTTCATAGAGAGGTGGAATAAACTTTAAACAAGACTTTAGTACGAGTCAAGGCTAACCACCAATCTCATTTCCCATAGTAGCACAAGCCAAGGCTAACCGCCCGGACCGTTTGCCCATAATCTTCTCATGAGACATTAACTTTACCCAAAGCATTAGAGTGAAATCTAGGTGTTCCCATCTAAGATTATTCATGTATATGATTTCCACATAAAGAACCTCAATCATACATAAACATAAGAGTACCCAAGGAAAGAAATGGGCACACAATCACGTCATGAAGCATAATAAAAAGGGGAATAACATACAAGCATCCATGAAAGAAAGGAATTAAATCATAAATAGACATTAATCATGTATAAAGTCATAAATAATTATAAGAGATAACAAACTGAAGTGATAACATGTAAAAATAGGTTTTAGGAATCTTTGAGTCAAAACATTTTAGTGCGGTTTAAGAAAACATCGAATATCTCTTAAAATGAAAAGTGGCATAATATTTTTTTATAAAACCAGAAGTAAACCAGGAGTGTTTTCATAATAAAAAGACTGATTTTATAAGGACAAAGGTTACTTAAAATAGAGGATAGATTACACTTGATAATAGGAATGAATTCGGGAAGTTCCCTTAAAATGGGTTCACTTATCGGGAAGTAATAAGGAGAGAATCACTTAAAATCATGCATATCCCCAAAAGAAAGTGATGAAAGAGTCTTGATAAATAGACTTGGAACATGTAAACAAAATTTAAAGTATTCACAAGAAAATATAATCTAACATCATTTTGGTATAAAGGTAGATAAGACAACCCGAAGGAATAACAGAGGTTTAGGTAGAATTCTTTACGGATTATCGGCATGGTATCAGGAGTACTTTAGGGGGGTTAGTGAGAGAGGAAATGGAATTCTCATCACTTATAAATAAAGAGGTAAGTATGGGGGAGGTGAAAGATCATACCCCATAATTAATAATTACACACAACATGTCTTAACATAGTGAACAATCTTGAATAAGAGTGAAATTGAGAGGATCCCTTACCTTAGGCCCGTTGGTGTTCTCCACTTGATATTAATGACCTGAATAGTAAAATTAGGTTTATTAATCCATATTTACAGAACCATATCTAAAAGTAAAAGATTAATTATAACCTTTTTAAGTTCATTTATACCCATCTTGGTTGATTACGAGGTTCAATTTCATTGTTTGGGTCCGTTTGTTTCATTTGTTTTAATGATCGGTTCAATTGTATTTAGATTCAAATAAATTGTAAGATGAAAATGGTTGTCCAGAATTGAAGTTATATAACATTAGTATACATCCAGTAGGTTACATGGTTAAAATTAATTTGGTTAATTAGATTTAAATAGAACCTTTACATTAAACATTAATGATAAACACTTGAATCAATTTTAACTATTTTTCCCATAATTGACTTGCTTGTATTATTGTTTTATATCATGAGTGTATGAGGATTACAGAACCTTAAATAGGACATATAAAATATATAATAATATAGTTCAACCATAACATAAATGGTTTCATGAACAGAATCAAAATGATAAGAGAATTTGAAAACGCATTATCCATGATGTCGGTAATTTGACTCATCACGGACGATGTTTAATTCTAGAACGTGAGGGAGAGGAGGAGAAGTATGATGATTGAACTTTTCCATAAACATGATTTGAATCCAGAATATATGAGATTCTGGAGCTTTCATGCCTTTTGGATAAGGGAATGGGAATAGGGTATAAGGAAATAAAGAAAATGAAAACAAAACACTTGAAAACAAAAGAGGGTTCTTACCCTTTGATCTCCTCTCTTTGAGACTCCTCTTAGGGGATTTGGTTTTGGTATTTTGGAAAGAACAAAAAGCCTTGGACGTGGGGAAGGATCTTGGGAGGGTATTTGGGCAGAAATTTGTCTAGGAACAAGGCTTGAGAGGTGTGAGGGAAAGAGATAAGGAGATAGGGTATTTATAGTGGAGGAGAGAGGGGTTTCCTTAATATAAATTCATTAGTTTATTATTTCCCCACAAGACAAGGAATAGTGAGTCTTACATGACCAATTATATTAATTTTATAATTTAATCCCGAACCAAGTGGTCTTACATCAGCATAACATCATCATGACTCTATAATTAGCTTATTTAGCTTATTTTTGTAAATTACGGTATTTCACTATTCATCAAAAATTCAAGTATTTCAGAAAAATCCCAAAAATTTACCCCAACCATTTGTCGACCTGTAAAATCCAAAAATGAAGTACATTTTTCAAAAATAATTTTCTAAATATGATTATTTTAATATTTAAATAAAATAATAATTAATTATCAAAACCAGCTTTAAAGCATTCATTAACTCATTCTAAACTATAGGTATATCGAACTCCCAACATGAATATTATTTTTATACCACCATAGGTAAGGTCACTATTCATTAGGATATATCACTATTCATAAGGGTATGTTACTATTCATTAGGTTAGGTTACTATTCACCAAATTTTTTTATTAGACTCCAAAAAACATCTTGAACACAACCGTGTATGCCGGATTTTCGAAATTCCAAACACAGAAGTGACAGAATTATGTTTAAAGGTCACTTATCACTTATTAGTTCATTATTATGTGATTTTATGACATAAATATAATAAGGGAATTTCCATTAAAAAAATTGGGTCATTATATTCTTCCCCCCTTAAGAAATTTCACCCTCGAAATTTCATTTTACATTCTAGGCCAAAAACAGATGTGGGTACTTTTCCTTCATTGATTCCTCCAGTTCCCATGTTGCTTCCTCAAACTTATGGTTCCTCCACAACTCTTTGACAAGATGGGTTGTCTTGTTGCGTATAACCTTATATCTCCGATCCAGAATCTTTACTGGCTGCTCCTCATAGGAGAGATCATCTTCCAGCTGCACCACC
The DNA here is from genome assembly GCA_963277665.1 of Viscum album. Taxonomy (NCBI): domain Eukaryota; kingdom Viridiplantae; phylum Streptophyta; class Magnoliopsida; order Santalales; family Viscaceae; genus Viscum; species Viscum album. The sequence continues at coordinate 1,331,112,074 of OY728145.1, forward strand.
TCTGAGTTTAGTACATGTGAGGGATCAGGTATGTACTTCCTAAAGAGAGATACAAAAAAAATATCATGAACTCGAGCCATATTTGGTGGAAGTTAAAGCCTATAGGCCACGGCTCCTATGCGGTCAAGGATCTCAAAGGGGACAATATACCTTGGGCTTAGCTTCCCTTTCTTCCCGAATCGCATGACTCTCTTCCATGGAGATATTCAAAGGAAGACTTTATCTCCAACGTCAAACTCCAAGTCCCTTCGATAGTTGTCAGCATAGCTCTTTTGCGGACTTTGAGCATCTTTGATGTGTTTTTGGATGACTTGAACCTTCTCTGTCATCTCTTGAACAAGATAGGGTCCAAGTAGCTTTGTTTCTCCAACATCATCCCAACAGGTTGGAGTTCTACATCGCTCTCCATACAGAGCTTCATATGGAGCCAGTTGAATACTCGAGTGGAAGCTATTGTTTTATGAGAAATCAACCAATGGGAGATGCTGATCACATCCACCTTTGAATTCCAGAGAGCAGGCTCTAAGCATATCTTCAAGCGTCTGAATAGTTCTTTCAGACTGGCCATCAGTTTGGGGGTGATAGGCTGTGCTGAAATGTAATTCAGTACCCAATGCATGTTGAATACTCTTCTAGAATTTAGATTTTAACCTTGGATCGCGGTCAGAGGCAATTGATAGTGGAACACCGTGCAGTCTCACCACTTCCTTCACATATATCTTTTCAAGTTGTTCAAGCGAGAGATCTTCCCAAATAGTGAAGAAATGTGATGTCTTGGTGAGTCGGTCAACCACAACCCATATCACATTATTTCCCTTTGACGTCTTCAGGAGACCCGTGAAAAAGTCCATAGTAACATTTTCCCATTTCCACATGGGTATAGGCAATGGCTGCATCATACCATTGGACTTTTTTCTCTCAACTTTAACTTGCTGACATACCAAGTACCTTGATATATATTCCGCAGTCTCCTTCTTCATGTTATCCCACCAGAAGTGTTCTCAAAGATCACGATACATTTTGGTACTCCCAAGATTGATATAGAAGGTCGAGCTATGTTCATCATTCAATAGCTCCTTCTTTATCTCTGGATTTCATGGTACACACAATCGTGTCCCAAATCTTACAACTCCTTCCTCATCAATTTTGAAATCTGAGGATTTCCTATTTTTAACAGCTTCCACCCTTTTCTGAATTTCCACATCCTTTATTTGTGCAAGCTTTATTTTCTCCATGAGGGATGGTTGAGCAATAATTTGGGAAAGGATTTATGATGTTACTCCCTTAATGATTCCCATGTCCATCATTTGAAAATCTAAGAAGATCGGATCCTTTTCTATTCTCATCAATGATAAAGATGCAGGATCCTTTCTACTTAGAGCATCTGCCACCTTGTTTGCCTTATAGGGATGGTAGTGGATTGAGCAGTTGTAATACTTTATGAGCTCTATCCATCTTCGTTGGTGCATACTAAGCTCTTTCTGTGTGAATATATACTTGAGACTCTTGTGGTCAGTATATATCTTACATTTCTCCCCATAGAGATAATGCCACCAGATTTTCAAGGCAAAGATCACAGCTGCTAACTCCAGATCATGCGTTGGATAGTTTTTCTCATGGATTTTCAGCTGCCTTGAGTCATAGGCTATCACTTTATCATTTTGCATCAACACATAGCCTAAACCCTTCTTAGAAGCATCACTATACACCACAGAGAGTTCCCCGCTAGTAGGGAGTGTGAGTACCGGTGTAGTGATAAGCCTCTTTTTCAACTCCTTGAAACAGTCTTCACACTCCTGTGTCCAGACAAACTTTACTCCCTTCCGTGTCAGCTTGGTCATTGGGTTTGATAATCGTGAAAATTTCTTCATGAATCGCTGATAATACCCAGCTAGACCCAAAAAGCTACAGATCTTCGTTACAGAAGTTGGTCTGGGCCACTCTTCAATTGTCTTCGTCTTGGAAGGGTCCACAGATATCCCTTTACTGGTGATAACATGCCCCAATAATGATACTTTCTCCATCCAGAACTCACATTTATTGTACTTTTCATAAAACTTCTCCCTTATCAAAGTATTTAACACAGTTTTCAAATGATCCTCATGTTCCTCCTTTCTCTTGGTGTATATCAGAATATCATCAATAAAGACTACCACAAATTTGTCGAGGTAATCTCTAAAGACTCTATTCGTTAAATCCATGAAAATTTCTGGCGAATTATTGAGTCATAAGGGCATAGCTATGAACTCATAGTGTCCATACCTCGTTCGAAAGGCAGTCTGTTAGGTACCGGGACTGCGCAGCGGAAGCTGGTGGGATGGGATTTTAAAATTTTTCTGCTTCACCGGAGTGACATAACCCTGTCAACTCCGGTGATCTAGTCTCGGCTTAGTCCAAGGATCTCGCAAGGTTCTTTAGGAGCACAAAAATAAACTTGAACATTTACTTTTTTCAGAATTGACGTGCAGGACGTCGGCGATCGTTGCTCGAAGACTCCGACGTCGAAGCCCTCTAGATCGTCCACACACGCCTCGCAAATCTGCTCGTGTGCCGTTCGTCAAGATCCGGGTGCTAGCGCGGATCTTCGACGCACACTACGACACAGCGATGATCACCACAAACTAGCGTCTTCGATTCGTGAAGGCGGAACTTGAAGAACTTGCTAGTTTGAGAGAGTCTCTCTCTAGAACTCAGGAGGAGAGAGAGGCTCTCAATTACAACGGATGAATAGTTACAAGGGGAGAGCCTCTCTCTTAATATATATAGGGAATATCTAAAATATGAGGTAAGGGTTCCCGGCCCCCATGTATTAAACATTCACTATATATATTATAACTAATTATTTATGACAAATTAAATTATGCCATAAATAATATTTATTATTTATCACTGTACTAAAATATATATAAATATATATATTATGTGATAAACATGAGTCTAACTCAACTCGCACCTCCTGATAATATTAAACGAACCCAAGATATAAATATCCGTCCGATTAATATTCATCTATCTATTTACTTAATCACTCGTAAATACATGTTATAAATAAATTCAACGAATTATTCCAAAATTGAATAATAAAAGAATTTATTTATTACTTGGTGATCCATAGGACTTGGATAATTCCCGGACCCCATGGTGGGGCCCACCAAGTCCTATAATCCTATTCATCAGAATAGGGAAGATTCTCAAAGCACTGTTGTGTGTGACCCTCTAGGCCCTTATCTCGATAGTAGTGAATAATATCACCGGCCTAGAGTGGGGTCTAGAAACCCATCGAGGCCCCTATAGAGATAAGGCAAAGTGAAAGAAATTACTGCCTTCCTACGAACACGGTCTGTGTAATCTAATCTCTTCATCATCGATATCTCAATAAAGCAGAATGCATACTCAGTGTCATCATTATTCATTTGCTTTATTTGTTTGTTGATTTGTCCAGATGATCTTACCTTCTACTACCATGGTCATGGATTTAATGAAGGTGCAACCATCCTAATCAACCAGGCCCGAGATATCTCTTCCTAAACTCTGAATCCACAAATCCTCTCTTGATCATTCAATCAATGTCATGCCATTAATGACGTACCTGATATGAACTACCTCACCACGACTTGTCGCCATGGTTTTCGCCTTATATCAAATGTACGTAATTAAATGACATTAATTGATAATGTTCTCAAGTCAGGAGACCATTACACATGTCTGTAGATAGGAATGACCAATGACACCAGAAACATGTGGTGTTCTTATTAAGTATGTCTGTCCTCATGATCTCGATAGCTAAAGATCATCAAGTACGAACTTCATGAGATGAAGTCTCAATGCTTATGAGCCCCCAGCACCTGATGGTCACACATCATCTGTGTCCTTTTAGAATGATGTAACTGGACCATAGGACTTTACTTTAAGATTACTGTCATGGCATCTCAGGGTTCTCATTATAGCCTGGGACCTTCTATAACCATTTTATGCGACAGGTAATCTAAGGACATTGCCATTAATAAAGTGGATGCAGAAGTATCTATACTATCATGGAAAGATAAACACATGTATAATCCAAACTGAATACATGTAACAGTAATCAAAGTAAAAAACAAGTTGGGTCTAGGGAACCCACTTTCAACACTCCCACTTGCACTAGAGCCAACTGCTGATAGGTTTCAATCTTCTAGCTCTCACATGTGAATCATGCTTCTGCTGAGAAATGGCTTTAGTCAGGGGGTCTACCACGTTGTCCTATGTGGCTACTCTGCTAACTATCACTTCACCTCTTTGAGTAAAATCCATCAAGAGATGAAACTTCCTAAGAATATGCTTTGTCCTCTGGTGAGACTTGGGCTCCTTGGCAAGCACCATTGTAGCAGTATTATCACAATATACTGGAACAGGGTCTGCACTGCTAGGTACCACACCAACGTCTGAGATAAAGCTATGTATCCATATTACTTCCTTTGCTGCATCGAAAGCTGCAATATATTTGGACTCTACTGTAGAATCAGCAACCACAGCTTTCTTTGAGCTTCTCCAGCTCACTGCGCCACTATTCAGGAAAAATATGTAGCATGACTGCGATTTCATATCATTGTGATCTGCCTGGAAACTAGCATCGGTGTATCCCCTCACAACTAGTTCCTTATCTCCTCCATACACTAGGAACATATCCTTAGTACGCCTCAAGTGCTTAAGGATAGTTTTAACAGCTGTCCAGTGTAGCTCTCCTGGATTGGCTTGATATCTACCCACCATGCTTAAAGCAAAGGCAACATCAAACCTAGTACATAGCATGGCATACATGATAGAACCCACTGCCGAAGCATAAGGGACTCTACTCATTCTTTCAATCTCTTCCTATTTTTGTGGACACATTTCCTTGGAGAGATTTACACCATGTGACATAGGTAAAAATCCTTTCTTGGATTGTTCCATATTGTACCTTTTGTGTACCTTGTCAATATATGTACTTTGACTTAGGCCAAGAATCCTTTGAGATCTATCTCGATAGATCTTGATCCCTAAGATGTAGGCTGCTTCACCTAAGTCTTTCATGGAGAAGCATTAATTTAACCAAGTCTTAACTGACTGTAAGACTTTCACCTCATTTCCCATGATTAATATGTCATCAACATATAAAACTAGGAAAACGATAGCATTCCCTTCAACCTTTTTATAAACACAAGGCTCGCTTTCATTTTTGACAAAACCAAAATCTCTTATGGCCTCATCAAAGCATACATTCCATGATCTTGATGCCTACTTTAATCCATAAATGGATCTCTGCAACTTGCATACTTTATTGGCATTCTTTGACTTAACAAACCATTCGGGTTGAGTCATATAAATGTCTTCAACCAACTTCCCATTTAGAAAAGAAGTTTTGACATCCATTTTCCAAATTTCATAATCATGAAAGGCTTCTATTGCAAGCAATATTCTGATGGATTTAAGAATTTCCACTGGTGAGAAGTTTTCATCATAGTCAACGCCTTGACGTTGTCTGAAACCCTTTGCAACCAGTCTTGCTTTAAAGGTATTAACCTTACCATCCATGTCCAGCTTTTTATTGAATACCCATTTGCAACCAATGGGTTTTACATCAACTGGAGGGTCTACCAAAATCCAAACTTGATTTTGGTACATGGACTCCATCTCATAATTCATGGATTCTTGCCATGTAGCAGCTTCTTTGCCTTCTAATGCTTCCTTGTAGGTTATAGGTTCATCATCCTCAAGGATTATTGTGTCACCTAACTCGGTGACAAGAAAACCATAACGCTCTGGTTCTCTAACCTCTCGGGTAGACCTACGCAGTATCTGTGTCTCAGGAATAATTTCTTCTTCCACTTGCTCTCGTGGAGATTGTTCCTCTACCAAATGTTGTGCATCTGGAGCATTAACTTCATCGAAGTCAATCTTTTCCCCCACTATTTCCAGTAGAAATGTGATCCCTTTCTATAAATTTGGTGTATCATGCCACAATGAATTTTCTATCTAAAGGGTTATGTAGGTAGTATCCTCTAGTTTCCTTAGGATAACCTATAAAGATGCAATTAGTGCTTCTAGATGCTAATTTTTCACTTGGTAAAGTCTTGAAAAATGTCTCGCACCCCCACAGACGCATGTGTGTCAGATTGGGTTTCTTTCTATACCATAACTGATATGGAATCCCATCTGTAGCTTTATTTGGTACTCGGTTAATGGTATATGCTGCTGTCTGTAAGGCGTATCCCCAAAAGGATAATGGAAGAGTTGTATGACTCATCATTGATCTGACCATGTCAATCATGGTTTTATTCCTCCTTTCACTAACACCATTCCATTATGGTGTATAAGGAGGAGTGAGTTGGGATAATATCCCACACTCCTTCAAGTGATCAATGAAAGCTTGGTTAAGATATTCTCCGCCTCGGTCTGAGCGAAGTGATTTTATCTTCTTACCAAGTTGGTTTTCTACTTAATTTTGGTATTCCTTAAAGAAATGAAAGGAATCTGACTTATACCGAATTAAGTAGATATATCCATACCTACTATAATCATCGGTAAAAGTGATGAAGTATAGAAAACTACCCCTTGCCTCTACTGTAAATGGACTACATACATCAGTATGTATTAATTCAAGAACTGCATTGGCTCTTTCTCCCTTTCCTGAGAAAGTTTCTTTGGGCATTTTTCCTTATAAACAAGCTTGACATACATATAAGGGTTCTAACTGTACTGAGTTTAGATACCCTTCTTGATGTAATCTTTGTAATCGCTTCTCATTTACGTGACCAAGCCTGAAGTGCCATAGGCGGGTGTTATTTGAGTCATGTTGGTTGTTTTTTTCATTGATAGCCATTACTGAGTTTTCTAGTTCTAGTATATATAAACCATTGTTAAGATGTGCCATACCATAACATATGTTATCCCTATAAAAGAGACAAATTTTATTTCCAAAATTGAAATAAAAACCCATAGTGTTTAAACATGACACAGAGATAATGTTTCTAGTAACAGACGGTACATAATAGCAATTGTTTAAAACAAGAACCAAACCAGTTGGTAAAGTCAAGTGATAGTCTTCCACTGCCAAGGCCGCCAGACTTGTACCATTTGCATCTCGGAGATCCACTTGACCTTTTGCAATCTTCTTAAACCTACTTGGTTCTAGTATATGAATACAAATGTGTGAACCACATGCCGTATCCAATACCCAACTTGTAGATAATGATAGATTGTATTCAATGACAAAAATAACTAAAGTAGAAGCATCATCTTGCTTCTTCTTCCCTGCTCTACAATTCTTTTTCCAGTGGCCTTTCTTGCCACATCCAAATCAGACAGCTTCCTGCTCATTACTTTGCCTCTGAATCTTTGACTTCTTGGCAGGAAGATGCATTGGTGTCTTTGGTCTTGTCTTGGACTTAGACCCCTTTGTCTTGCCCTTGTTTTTCTTGTTCACCATAAGGACAGATGTATTGGTGTTTTTCATGTCCTTATCATCTTGGCGAACTAAATCCAAAAGATCCGGGAGTGACTTTTTCATATCATTCATATTATAATTGACAATAAAAGTCGAGAAGCTTGATGGTAAAGAGGCAAGAATGAGATCCACTGCTAGTTCTTGGTTCAGTTTGAACCCAAGGGCTTCAAGCCTCTCAATATACCCGATCATCTTGAGTGAATGAGGACCGGCTTGGTGCCCTTCTTCCAGCCTGCACTTATAAAGCGCACTTGAGATCTCATACCTTTCTTTCCTATCCCTCTCCTGATATAGTTCTTAGAGATGTGAAAGCATCTTGTAGGCGTCCTCTTCCTCATGCATTTTTTGCAATTGGCTGGACATGGATGACAACATGATGCATTGTACATCAAGCTCATCATCTACATGATTTTTCCACTTATCTTTTTCCTTCTTTCTTTCTCCCTGAGGAGGCTCAGCAGGAATTGGAGATTCCAGCACATATAACTTCCTTTCTTAGCGTAGTACTATGCGCAAGCGCCTGTACCACTCCTGGAAGTTATTGCCGGTCAGGATATTTTCTTTATCCAAGATTGATCGCAATGATAAATTACTAGTGGTGTTGGTGATTTCCATTTTGAATCTACATCAGATAAACATTTAGCAGTTAGTACTTTATCTTGATTACCTTTTGACATTTTTATGATTAATAAATTATTATATCATTTAATGTCTCCCACTATTTTAACGAACCTTAATAGCCCTCACCATTAGATTCGGAATACTCTATCGCTTGAGCATTCTAGTGGCAAGGATCCTCGAAACCCCTTTCGTAGTCTACAAGCTTGGTCGATGACACTACTTGGAGGGTTTCAAGGTAGGCGCTATGCTGGCCAACCACTTGTTCTTGTGGTTCCTTGTGTAGTTGAGTAAAGTCCCAACTTTTGGAATATGAACATGATTCCCTCAACCTCTTGCCTCTAAAGTGATAGAAAGTTAGCTAAGGCTAATCCTTGACTACTTTAGTTAAGTCGACCCATTCCTCACATGGAAACGCCCCGGTAGTAAGAGGCACTCTCAACTGAGGCTGATGAGTACCCAAACAGCCGGTTTTGTTTAGATGTGAGAAATGGAAGGCATTTTGACTTAATATATCTTTGAGAGATTTTTAAATATTAGTTGATGAATATAATCCTTTTCTATTTATTATGTTCAAACTGGGTTGTCGTGCTCACAACTGAACATTCAATAGAATATTTATTCATCACAACTTTATGCATTTTTCTCTTGTTTAATATCCTATGTGATCATGAAATAATCATGCAGTCGCATAAAATAATAATTTGTGCATAAAGTAAATCATGCATTCTGACTGGTCTTGAGCATTCAATAATGATTGATCGATAACTGATCAATCATCACCTAGGGGCATCCATACCTGAGTCGATACATGACTCGTGTGGCTGCTGGCCCCAGTGCTAAGTGCCCAACTCCTGTCTGGACTATCGCCTCAACTTGGCGGGGTCTTCCTCTCGAATCGTCACCGAATAAATACAAATATACTCACACGTAGGCGAGGGGGTCTGGGGTAAAAAATACAAGTGGTGCAATGGACACGTAGGCCCTTATACATATTTGAATTAAGAGACGATTCGCAGACCGTCATTTATCTAATTAAATATTACAATCATCGCACACATTGAATAAATAATTAAATAAGTAAATACATGCCAGACATACACAGGTCGGTCAATATCTCAAGACCAGTCAGGGTAAAAGCGCAATAAAATTAAATTTCAATAAATTTAAATTATGTGAGGGTGTTCTAATAAATTAAATGATTTGACTAAATTCAAATAATTTATTTTTATCGGTTCCTTTTGTTTAATTTAATTTTAATTCCAAAAATTAAATTAAATTAAACCATTAATTTAATTCTTAAGCTTAAATTAAATTAATATTTCAGATTAAAATAATATAAACCCCTAAATTAATTCCAATTAATTTAATTTAAAAAACTAAATTAATTAAAATTAATTTAGTGCAGGGTTACCTCTAGCCAGAGAGGAGTCCGGTGGGACTGTGTACCGCCGCGGGATGTCGTCCTGGAACTGCGGCGTGACCGCGGCGTGACCGCGGCGTGACTGCGGTGTGACCGCGGCGTCTGACGATTCCCATGATGGCTGCATCTCCCGGCAGCCCACTGCTCCGGCGAGCTGACGAAGTTGTTGTCCGGTCTGGCGCGGGCTTGGGTCGGCCGGACGGAACTGGTCTAGTGCGGTGGAGGAGCCCGGCGAGCGCTCGGGGTGGCCAGAGGGTGCCGGTCCGGTGAGGCCCGGAGGAGTAGGAGGCCGGCGAAGGTCTGGGGCGGCCGAACGGAGCCGGTCCGGCGTGGCCCGAAGGAGGAGGCCGGCGAGGGGAGGAGGCCGCCGGGCAGTGCGGTCCAGCGAAGGGAGGCCGAAGCGGAATCCGGCGGCCGGCCGGAGGTGGCTCGACATGGATTCGAGGCGGCCGGCGCGCACGGGGTGGAGGCAAGGAGGCCGGCGCAAGGGCGGTCCGGCGAAGGGCAGGCCGGTGCGGATGTCGGGCGACCGGTTGGAGGGAGCTCGGGGAAAAGAAGAGGAGGCCAGTGCGGGGTCTGGGTGGTCGGACGGAGCCAGTTCGGCGGAGGATGGCCGGTGGCGGTGCGCCGTGGAGCTGGACCGGCGGAGGGGGAAGAGGGAGGCCTGGGGTTTCGGCCTCCCTTGGTGCATCGTGGGAGAGAAGACCCGTAAGGTTCTTCCTCCCCCTTTTTTATTTATACAAAAAGAGAAGACCCCATTTTGGGGTCTTTTCCACTCCCCTTTTTTTTAATTAAAAGGAGGAAGACCCCCATTTTGGGGTCTTGGTCTTCTTCATTATATATTTTATTATTATAAAATTATAATAAAATATTTATTATAAACATAATAAAATATTTATTATAAAATTTTATAATTAAAAATAATTGTTGATGTTAATTCTCAATTTGAGATAAACATCAAATGAACCGAAAACTTGCGACGTCGATCCGATAAAAATTTTCAAATGATCGTATCTTGATCATTCGAAATCGAAACGACGCGTGGTCGAATCCGAATGAACTGTTTTAACACCCCGCAATTAAATTTAATGCATTTTAATGTTTTTGACTCAGAAATACCTTGTGATCACTCTGATACCACTGTTAGGTACCAGGACAGCGCAGCGAAAGCCGGTGGGCCGGGATTTTAAAATTTTTCTACTTCACCGGAGTGACATAACCCTGTCAACTCTGGTGATCTAGTCCCGGCTTAGTCCAAGGATCTCGCAAGGTTCTTTAGGAGCACAAAATTAAACTTGAACATTTACCTTGTTCAGAATTGACGTGGAGGACGCCGGCGATCGTTGCTCAAAGACTCCGACGTCGAAGCCCTCTATATCTTCCACACACGCCTTGCGAATATGCTCGCACGTCGTTCATCAAGATCTGGGTGCTAGCGCGGATCTTCGACGCACACTACGACGCAGCGATGATCACCACAAACTAGCGTCTTCGATCCGTGAAGGCAGAACTTGAATAACTTGCTAGTTTGAGAGAGTCTCTTTCTAGAACTCGGGAGGAGAGAGAGGCTCTCAATTTCAACAGATGAATGGTTATAAGGGGAGAGCCTCTCTCTTAATATATATAGGGAATATCTAAAATACACAGTAAGGGTTCCCGGCCCCCGTGTATTAAACATTCACTATATATATTATAAATAATAATTTATGACAAATTAAATTATGCCATAAATAATATTTATTCTTTATCACTATAATTCAATATATATAAATAAATATATTATGTGATAAACATGAGTCTAACTTGACTCACACCTCCTGATAATATTAAACGAACCCAAGATATAAATATCTGTCCGATTAATATTTATATATGTATTTACTTAATCACTCGTAAATACATGTTATAAATAAATTCAACGAATTATTCCAAACTTGAATAATAAAAGAATTTATTTATTACTTGGTGATCCATAGGACTTGGATAATACCCGGACCTCGTGGTGGGGCCCACCAAGTCCTATAATCCTATTCATCAGAATAGGGAAGATTCTCAAATCGTTGTTGTGTGTGACCCTCTAGGACCTTATCTCGATAGCAGTGAATAATATCACCAACCTTGAGCGGGGTCTAGCAACCCATCGAGGCCCCTATAGAGATAAGGAAAAGTCAAAGCAAAGACTGCCTTCCTACGAACACAGTCTGTGTAATCTAATCTCTTCTTCATTTATATATCAATAAAGCATAATGCATACTCAGTGTCATCATTCTTCATTTGCTTTATTTTTTAGTTGATTTTTTCTGACGGTATTACCTTCTACTACCATGGCCATGGATTTAATGAAGGTACAACCATCCTAATCAACCAGGCCCGAGATATCTCTTCCTAAACTCGGAAGCGACAAATCCTGTCTTGATCATTCAATCAATGTCATGCCATTAACGACGTACCCGATATGAACTACCTCACCACGACTTGTCGCCATGGTTTTCTCCTTATATCAAATGTACGTAATTAAATGACATTCATTGATAATGATCTCAAATCAGGAGACCATTACACATGTCCATAGATAGGAACGACCAATGACACCAGAAACATGTGGTGTTCTTATTAAGCGGGTCTATCCTCATGATCTCAATAGCTAGAGATCATCAAGTGCGAACTTCATGAGATGAAGTATCAATGCTTATGAGCCCCCAGCACCTGATGGTCACACATCATCTGTGTCCTTTCAGAATGATGTAACCGGACCATAGGACGTTACTTTAAGATTACTGTCATGGAATCTCTGGGTTCTCATTATAGCCTGGGACCTGCTATAACCATTTGATGTGATAGGTAATATAAGGACATTTCCATTAATAAAGTGGATGCAGAAGTATATATACTATCATGGCAAGATAAACACATGTATAATAACAAAATGAATACATGTAATAGTAATCAAAGTACAAAACAAGTTGGGTCTGGGGAACCCACTTTCAACACAGTCTTGGAAATAACTTCCTTCCTCACCTTTAGTTGGTGATACCCTGACCGAAGGTCCACCTTAGAGAAATAAATGGCCCCACATAGCTGATCGAACAAGTCATCTATCCGTGGAAGGGGATACTTTTTCTTTATCATTATTTTATTGAGCTCACGATAATCAATGCAGAGGCGCATTGATCCATCCTTCTTCTTGACGAAGAGGACTGGATCACCCCACAGTGAAGCACTCGGGCGTATAAAACCCTTCTCCATATTCTCCTATAACTGCTTCTTCATCTCTTCCAGCTCTATGGTGGCCATTCTGTAAGGTGTCTTTGAGATTGGCAGAGATCCAGGGACAAGTTCAATTGAGAACTCAACCTCTCGATCAGGAGGAAGACCAGGCAACTCTTCGGGGAATACATCAGTGTAATCCCTCACGATGGGAAAGTCTTCAAGCATGATTCTCTCCTTTGTCTCAATCTTTTGAGCTAGATATGCATGCTCATAAGGAATAAATATCCACACTTGAGATGAATATTTGAAAGGAGATTCATATTCCTCCTTGCACTTGTAAAGAATCGGAGGATGCTTTGGGATGCGGAGAGTAATCTCCCTTTCCTTGCAGTTGATGTTGGCATTGTACAAAGATAGTCAATCCATGCCCAAGATAGAATCAAATTCCACTAAAGGAAGTATGAAAAGATTTTCTGGGAGGTTCAGCCCACAAACATTAACCAGGGAGAAGTTATAAACCATGGATACAATAATTTCCCCATTCGGTGTTCTCACAGATAATTTTTCCTCAAAATTTTGAGGTGGTGTTTGAATAGTTCTACTAAACTTGCAAAATATGAAAGAATGCGTAGAACCAGAATCAAATAGTATTTTCGCTATTCTTGAATGAATAACAAGCGTACCTATCACCACATCGTTTTCCGGCTCCACCTCAGCAGTAGTGATAGAATAAGACCTTCCTTGTTTCCTTGGAGGTTGTTGTTGATTGCCTCCAACAACCCTTGGCTTAGGGAAATTCTTTACATAATGCCCAAGCTCCTTGCAGTTATAACACTGCACTGCAGGCTGAGTGTTGATCTGAACCTTATTTTCTTCTTCAACATTAGCAGTATTTTTCATACCACTTCGGAATTTCTTGGCCAGATGCCCAAACTTTCCGCATTTTAAGCAATTATTGGTTCCCTTCAGACAGTTACCAGGATGCTTTTTCCCACAATTTTTACAACGGGGAAAGTTGGAATTCTTCCCATCATGGGATTTGTTTGATGGACCACCCATGTTGTTTTCCATCTTCCGCTTCTTGTCACTGGGCCCATGAGACCACTGAGAGTCCCCAATCTCCATTTCAACCTTGAGGGCACAATGGAAAATCTCCTCATAGTTGTCCAAGTCTCGAATCGCCAACACTTTTTGTAGACTCGGCTTTAGTCCGACAAAGAAGTGATCCACCTTGATTTCAGTGTTAATGAAAAAGCCAAGGGCGTACCTTGAAAGCCTTGTAAATTTTGCTTCATATGCCCCGATGGACTCATCTTCCTTCTGCTTGAGTCCGAGGAATTCCCATTCTATATTGAGACGGAGGGTTCGAGGAATATATTTGTTGAAAAAGATCCTCTTGAATTCCTCCCAATCTATGGAATCAATTTCCTCTTGGGAATTTGTATTCTTGATCAGTGTCCACCACTGATCAACTTCCCCATCAAAACGATAGACTACCAGTACCACCTTCTCTTCTTCCGAGCACTGGAGGACGGTGAATATCTTTTCAATGGAGTTAATACATTGTTCCGCGAGGAGGGGATCAGAAGATCCGCTAAACATGGGAGGCATTTCCGCATGAAGGATTCCATGGCAACTTGCTCTTTCCTTGGAGGAGGATGATGTTCCACCTGATTCAAGTTATTATTCATAACTTGAGCCAGCTGAGCAAGTACTTCCATGAAGTTTTGAGCACCCAATTCCATCACCTCAGGCATATCATTAGGGAAATCATCACATTGCCTATCAAGTTGGATGTTGGTACGTGTTCTTCTATTTCCTGCCATTAACTGAGAGAAAGAACATATAATTAGAGGTCTTGAATACTTAGTTATTGAGTATATAAAGGAAACTTTGGACATTAAAGGATAAACTTATAAAGAAGAAGTACATACTAACTTGTGATTCTGTAGGTTTATATCTAGGTTATCCTCAATATATTTCTTAACTTATATTCTTATGGTCCTTTCCCCTTAATAATGGTCTGTACTAGGCTTGTGAATCTACCAAAGCATATCCCCCGGTATTATCGTAACCAAGAGTGCAGCAAGGCCCGTTGTCATGCACCAGTTCCCGTTTGAGTCTAGCTCAAAGCGGTGTTTTCGGGTTTTACCCCTAGGATACATCTGTTCCAGAGCCGCCTCTACCTGCTCGTATCCAAACAGGGATGTATTTGCTTGATAAACCACTTACTCAATACTCACCAAAATTTTGTAATGCTTTCTAATACTTAGTCTCATCCTTAAGGTTCTCACTAAGGTGCTCTATTCCTAATCTCCAAAAATAACTAGACCATCATCTGATACCAACTATTGCAACCCTATCCTTTTACACATAACATTTCATGATTTTAAACATAATTCATCATCAGAGTACAAGCCAAGGATCGTTAATTCTAGTGTCTTGGAAGACTAGGTACATATAATATAAAACATGGGTAAAAAAACACTTCTTTATTTAATCTTCATAATGAGCTCCTAACTTCCTTTGAGCCCTTACATCTGCATAGGATACCCTATGGAACACATGAACAAAGGGATGAGCTAAAAAACCCATTAAGGGAAAGAACATAAGAATAAACTTTAAGCACATGAGTTAGGAGGCTTGACATAATGATATTGGAAGCACGGAACATATGGAATCATAAAATATAATCATGGGATCATAAAAACATGGGATAAACTAATCATGGGATCATATAAGCATGAGATTATATAAGCATAGTTTCATAGAGAGGTGGCAGCAACTTTAAACAAGACATTAGTACAAGTCAAGGCTAACCGCCAATCTCATTTCCCATAGTAGCACAAGACAAGGCTAACCGCCCAGACCGTTTTCCCATAATCTTCTCATGAGACATTAACTTTACCCAATGCATTGGAGCGCTATCTGGGCACACCCATATAAGTTTATTTATGTATATGATTTCCACATAAAGAACCTCAATCATACATAAACATAAGAGTACCCAAGAAAATAAATGGGCACATAATCACGTCATGAAGCATAATAAAAAGGGGCATAACATACAACCATACATGAAAGAAAGGAATTAAATAATAAATAGACATTAATCATGTATAAAGGCATAAATCATGACAATAGATAACAAACTAAAGTGATAACATGTAAAAATAGTTTTTAGGGATCTTTGAGTCAAAACATTTTAGTGCGGTTTAAGAAAGCATCGAATATCTCTTAAAATGAAAAGCGACATAATATTTTTTTATAAAACGAGAAGTAAACCAGGAGGGTTTTCAAAATAAAAAGACTGATTTTATAAGGACAAAGGTGACTTAAAATAGAAGATATAGTACTCTTGATAATAGGAATGAATTCGAGAAGTTCTCTTAAAACGGGTTCACTTATCGGGAAGTAATGAGGAGAGAATCACTTAAAATCATGCATATCCCCAAAAGAAAGTGATGAAAGAGTCTTCATAAATAGAATTGGAACATGTAAAAAAAATTTAAAGTATGCACAAGAAAAGATAATCTAACACCATTTTGGTAGAAAGGTAGATAAGACAACCCGAAGGAATAAAAGAGGTTAGGGTAGAATTCTTTACGGATTATCGGCATGGTATCGGGAGTACTTTAGGGGGATTAGTGAGATAGGAAAGGGAATTATAATCACTTATACATAAATAGGGAAGTATGGGGGAGGTGAAAAATCATACCCCATAATTAATAATTACACACAACATGTCTTAACATAGTGAACAATCTTGAATAAGATTGAAATTGAGAGGATCACTTACCTTAGGCCCGTTGGTGTTCTCCACTTGATATTAATGACCTAAATAGTAAAATTGGGTTTATAAATCTATAGTTATAGAACCATATATAAAAGTAAAAGATTCAGTATAACCTTTTTAAGTTCATTTATACCCATCTTGGTTGATTACAAGGTTCAATTTCATTGTTTGGGTCTGTTTGTTTCATTTGTTTTAATGATCGGTTCAATTGTATTTAGGTTCAAATAAATTGTAAGATGAAAAGGGTTGTCCAGAATTGAAGTTATATAAAATTAGTGGACATCTAGTAGGTTACATGGTTAAAATTAATTTGGTTAATTAGAGTTAAATAGAACCTTTACATTAAACATTAATGATAAACACTTGAATCAGTTTTAACGATTTTGCCCATAATTGACTTGTTTGTATTATTGTTTTATATCGTGAGTGTATGAGGATTAGAGAACCTTAAATAGGAAATATAAAATAAATAATAATCTGGTTCAACCATAACATAAATGGTTTCATGACCAGAATCAAAATGATAAGAGAATTTGAAAACACATTATCCATGATGTCGGTAATTTGACCCATCACGGACGATGTTTAATTCTATAACGTGAGGGAGAGGAGGAGAAGTATGATGCTTTAAATTTTCCATAAACATGATTAGAATCCAGAATATATGAGATTCTAGAGCTTTAATGCCTTTTGGATAAGGGAAGGGGAAGAGGGTATAAGGAAAGATAGAAAATGAAAACAAAACACTTGAAAACAAAAGAGGGTTCTTACCCTTTGATCTCCTCTCTTTGAGACTCCTCTTAGGGGCTTTGGTTTTGGTCTTTTGGAAAGACCAGAAAGACTTGGACGTGGGGAAAGATATTGGGAGGGTATTTGGGTAGAAATTTGTCTAGGAACAAGGCTTGAGAGGTGTGAGGGAAAGAGTTAAGGAGAGAGGGTATTTATAGTGGAGGAGAGAGGGGTTTCCTTAATATAAAATTCATTAGTTTATTATTTCCCCACAAGACAAGGAATAGTGAGTCTTGCATGACCAATTATATTAATTTTATAATTTAATCCTGAACCAAGTGGTCTTACATCATAAGAACATCACCCATGACTCTATAATTAGCTTATTTAGCTTATTTTTGTAAATTACGGTATTTCACTATTCATCAAAAATTCATGTATTTCAGAAAAATCCCAAAAATTTACCCCAACCATTTTTTAACGTGTAGAATCCAAAAATGAATTCCATTTTTCAAAAATAATTTTCTAAATATGATTATTTTAATATTTAAATAAAATAATAATTTATTATCAAAACCAGCTTTAAAGCATTCATTAACTCATTCTAAACTATAGGTATATCGAACTCCCAACATGAATATTATTTTTATACCACCATAGGTAAGGTCACTATTCATTAGGATATATCACTATTCATAAGGGTATGTTACTATTCATTAGGGTAGGTTACTATTCAATAAAAATTATTTTTTTTATTAGACTCCAAAAAACATCTTGAACAAAACTGTGTATGCCGGATTTTCGAAATTCCAAACACAGAAGTAACAAACTTATGTTTAAAGGTCACTTATCACTTAGTAGTTCATTATTATATGATTTTATGAAATAAATATAAGAAGGGAATTTCCATTAAAAACATTGGGTCGTTACAGGGCCTCTCAAGGCGATCACCCTCCAATCCGCTGAGTCACTGTCGAAGCGGACCGAGTCAACTCATCCCAGAAAGTGGGGGAAACACTCACATTGTACGAACACCCGTAGTCACAAACTGTGTCGCAGTCCGGTGAAAGGCGCACGGTACTGAAACCCCTTATGGCTGAAGAACAGAGGAACCAAACCATCTCTGTCGGCCAAAACCATCGAGAACAGAACCAGGGGGAAAACACTCAACCCTGCTGGTCAAACAAACAAGCACAGAGCCAGGGGAAAACTCAACCCCGCTGGTCCACAAACAAGAACAGGACCAGGGGAAAACTCAACCCTGCTGGTCAACAAAAAAGAAAAGGGGAACCCTCTTTGTCGCGAGAGGTCAAAAGTACATAAATCAGAGCACGACACGCACATGGGGCCCACACGACATGTGGCCCCAAGTCAACCCCAACCAAGCGCACAAACATTATCAGGTACTAACATCCACATGTACCTCCCAGCGTTCTGGTATACTCCCAGAGTATACCACGTCTCCAGCCAAAAGGCTAACATGCACACGGCACCCAACGTCAACGTGAAGGCGTAAACATAACAACTCCAAATTTCCACCCCATCGGCCCAGGAACGGCCAACTACATCTCTTCAAGCATTCACTTCACTCTCCCAAGAGTGAACGCGATCACACACCAAGGGTTCTCTGCAAACACTGCAGGAAGAACCACCACCGGTACCCCTTTCATATTCCACATTTAATAAGATCACGCAAGAGGCTCTGCACGCCTGAACAGATTACACTGTTGTAATCCTCGTGGAAAAACATGCGAGATCGACTACTTACTCGCCTCCAAAGGATATCTGACGGAAAAGTCACCAACACCGCTTTACGCCCGAACGACGTCCCGTGATCCCGAGCCTCAGCCCCGACAACAGTCGGGTGCATCGCACCATTGCGATCCCCTCGGGAAAACACGACAAAAGAACTTCTCACTTGAGTGGAATGGATATCCGGAGAAAAAGATGCATTCCGACGCACCGCAAACGAGCGGTGCTACGTGGGACCCGTATCCCGGTCCTGAAACGCAATGAACAGATCACACCGTTGAGATCCTCTCAAAAAAGTACACAAGTTCGACTAGTCACTTGTCTGAAACAGACACCCGGTGAAAGAGATAGAAATTCACCGTCAACGGCCAAATGGCCCCCGTGGGGCCCGCCCCATCGTGCGGAATTATAGCGGGCAGATTGCGCCAATGTAATTCCCTCTGAAAAACACCCAAAAACGACTGCTCATACGCCCCGAATGGACGTCCGATGAAAAAGTTACAAAATGCTGCTCACAACTTAAAAGACGGGTCGTGGGGCCCATGCCTCAACTCCGGCTTCAACGCCCAAAACAACATTGGGAATCTCCGGCTCAATGCCAGGGTCATAACGCCACTGACGACGCTCAAAACGGATGTCGGATGCGTCTGTGCCGTCCAAAACAAGAACTCTCGGGATAACGCCACCCCACTTTACGGGCATGTCGTGCCACCGAGCCCCTCATCTCGGGAATTAAAAATTCCCAATACCATCTCAAAAAGTCCATCTCGTCGATACGGTTCCACTTCCGCAGATGGCATTCAAATCGGACACCCGTAATGAAAATTACGGGCGTCCGAAGGGGGGGGGGACGGATCCCCTTGGGGGGGACCGGCCGGCGCTGAGCCACGGTCCACCGCCGACCGACCCTCGTGGGGTCGTTCGTCCCGCCGCGTGAAGACCCGCGTCTCGCGGTTCTTGTCCCCGCGCGGGGGTCGCGCGCTGCGACCCCGCGGTCGCCACGCCACGACGGCTCGGCCTCGTCGCCTCGCGTCGGCGCCCAGTGCCTCTACGCTCGCTCGGACCTCCACCGAACACCCGTGCCGCCCTGCGCCTTAGCCCGCGCCGCCGTCCGAGAGCCCCCCCGCCGCCTCTTAAGGACGCCGCGCCACCGCTCAAACCCGCTGGAAATCGAAAACCGGCAAACTTCATCGAACCGTTGTGGCCTCCTCCAAACTCGGATTTCAAATTCGAAACAAGCGTCGGAAAGAGCATAAAATCTACTACACATTAATGTGCTTCATTTGAAAATCAAACAACAATTTGATGCAAAAATTGTGATTCAAATAGGGGTTTGGGATTTAAAACTCAAACGAACACTACCTACCTCGATGGGCTTCGCCCGAAGTTTCGCAAGGGTTCGTCGAAGCTATTTCACCTCTCCGGAGAGTTGGAGGAGAGTGGAGGGGTTCCTCCTTAGTTGGGAGCTCCTTGCGCCAGGGAAACAACAAAGAAGGGGGGGAGAAGTGTTTAAATACAAAACACTTAAACTCCCGCTCGTTGGCCCCGTACCCGAACCCTCAGCAGGGTCGAGGTTAAGCCTCCCCTAAGGTAAACACATCATCCCGAGCACAACGGCGGTCTCGGAATTTTAATCTGAAGCCCCGTTCAAAAGTTATTAAACTTAACATCCGAAGCCGCTAAATTACGAAAATGCCCCTGGGTCCATTTTTCACAGACGGGTCATGCCCGTGAAACTTACACCCCTCCTAGGGTAAACGACACGTTTCGGACTCATCCACGCACTCCGATCTCTGATCTGAATCTCTGTTTAGGAGTTAACCCATTTATTTGGCATTCCCAGTGTGAACGCACTGAAAATTTAATTTCGGCCACACCGGGGCTCAGAATCACACGCTGTCTGAAGGCGCTTCTCTAGAATAATATCAAGAATATTCCAAAGTCCTTTATAGCCAAAAATCGGGTTCTTACATGAATCATCCTCATATATGGAAACAAATTGATATATAAGACTATTTAATCTTCTGGAAGTGCCTTAATGACATATAGTTTCAATTCTGGATAACTGTTCTCATTTTAAATGATCTTTCATAAATGTATACAAGTGAATCAATCCTGAAAACCAAGGAAACGAACACTCCTGAATGACAAGATTAAATCTTATAACTCATCAAAAAGGTCGTAAATGAACTTAATAAATTATAATTGTTGTTTTTTACAAGTCCCTACCTCAATGAAAGGTGGAGATATTCTTTTATATATAATTGAAAAGAATTATAAGTTAGAATAATCCGATGTGGGACTCATAAATACCTTTTACCCAGAAATAAAAGTAACTGGGTTCAACACTCTCCCTCAAGCTAGTACATGATAGATTGGAATAATAGTCCCACAAAAAGAAAGAAAACACCAAACATACCACACACACTCCCCTCAAGATGGGTCATTGATGTTGTGGATTCCCAGCTTGGTACTGAGAGAATCTAGTCGAGCTCCCAGGAGGCCTTTGGTGAAGATAGTGTCAAGCTGATCTGTCGTCGTTATGTGTCTGAAATTGACATGGTGTTGCCCGAGGTGATGATAAAGAAAGTGGAAGTTTACCTCGATATGCTTTGTGCGTTCATAGAAGACTGGATTGGAAGCGATCTTCCTGAATGTCTGATTATCACACCAAATATGAGCAGACGTCTATGGTGGGAAACCAATCCCATGAGATTAAGTTACCTGCCATAAAAACAGAAAAGTTAGATGCAGATTTACGGGTAGTTAAGCAACCAACAAAGTCAGCATCACAAAATGCCTCAATCTTCATATGATCGTGATGTAAATACCGAAGACCACAGGCAAGGTCTTTCTTAATTTATTTGGCAATGTGAAGGACAATATCCCACTGAGATTTTGTTGAATGTTCCATGAATTGGATAACCTAGCGGACAGTGCATGCAATGTCTGGATGAGTCATGGTGAGATAACTGAGTTTTCCCGCAAAACGATGGTACCTCTATGGGTGAGAATATGATTTTGTGTTGTCATAAAGAGACCATTCCCTAGGCTCAAGAGGAGTGTCAACGGTAGTTGCCTGAGTCAAACCAACATCCTGCAAGATATCCAAATCATATATCCCTTGACAAAGAAAGATGGTGTATGAAGAATGGGAGACCTCAATGCCAAGAAAGTATGTCAAATGACCCAGATCTTTGGTTTGAAATTGGTGTTGAAGATGAAACTTTAGATGGATGATTCCATTTGAGTCACTCTCAATTATAATGATACCATCAACATAGACAGCAAGCATGATACAGACAGAGGACGTCGTGCGGTAGAAGATAGTGTGGTCCTTCATACTCTGAGATAGGCCAAATGTAGTGACGACTGTGCAGAATCATTCAAACCATGCATGAGGAGACTATTTGAGTCTATAAAGAGATCGACAAATTTGACAGACATGAGAATCGGCTCCTGAGGCACAGAAGTTAGGAGGTTGTTGCAGATATATCTCTTCTTCAAGAAAACCATGTAGAAAGGCATTTTTGACATCAAGTTGATAAATATGCTAATGATGATGAGTGGCAAGAGAGATGAATAATCGGACAGATGTCATCTTCACAACTGGGGAGTATGACAACCCTGCTTTTTATTACAATTTAAGCATGCTTTATTACATAAAACTTCACTTGATACAACAAAGAAGATCGAGAGGTTTAGTGTCTTTGGGGATTAGGATCATTACATAAAAACTTTAAACTTGAAATACAACATCTTTATTGAAAACTTCCTTTACATGACCACTACATTCCTTCGTACTTAGCATTGCATGGGATAACCTGGGGACATGCATAAGAAAAGGGTGAGCTATAAAGCCCAGTAAGGGAGTACACAATGAATAACATGAGGAGAACAATACATGTTAGGAAATAGGAACATCAATAGAGCATTAGAGTAACATTAACATAAAGGCATGATAAATCATGATAACCATAACATGGAAATGTGGCAACAACACTTAACATTGAATTAGCATGAGCCAAGGCTCATTGCACATGGAGCATGAGTAAACCCTCATTGCACTTGAAGCACGAGTAAATCCTCGTTGCACTTGAATTAGCATGATTCAACACTCATTGCACATGACGTATCATGATACTATACTTTACCCAATGAATTGGAGCGCTATAAAGGGCGCACCCTTCTTAAACATTTCATTTCATGCATAAGTGTGCCACATGGATCATAAAACATGGATTCATAAAACATAATAATTTATTCCACAATAAAGTAATGTGGAATTCATACATGAAACATTATAATCAATAAGTAAATGTGAATAAAGGTGAATACCCTTGATGGAGAAATGGCATGGTATTCACTACACAATGATATTGGCTTAGAAAATCGGTGTGATTTCGGCAGCGTAACGGCGTGACATAAGAATTCATAAAAAAGGTTGATGAGAGAGAATGGGGTTCCTCATCATATTTACATGTAATTGACAGTAAGGAGGTCATATAGATACATGTCCCAACAATTGAAAAGGAATTTAGATTCATGATACAAAAGTATTGCTTGAATATAAAAGAGGAGAAAAAGGTTTCTTTCGGAATTTCGGCATAGTAACGGGTGTACATGAGAGGCTTTTAATGAGAGAGAAAGGGGTCTCCCATCATTCAAACAATAAGAGGGCAGTATGGGAGAGGTTCGAAACCATACCCCAACATTCATAATTGAAATTGAAAGGGAAATACAACTTAAAGAAAATTGACAAAAATGAGAAAGGAAGAAAAAAACCCTTACTTGGAAGTGTGCTTCCAAAGGCTAGAGAGAGGCTTGTGAGAGGCTTCTTGGGAGATTGGGGCACCTTGGGAGGATTATAGAGAGAGTATGGCAGAGGTTTGACGAACTCCAAGGGATTTTAGTGAGGAGGAAGTGGGATCTTGGGTGGGTTTATATAGGAAAGGTGAGAGAATTCTTTATTATTTAGGTTTGGGACCCCTTATATTAAAATAATCCAAACCAAAAACCATCCCATGGTATTTGACCATGGTTTCTGGAAAAGGAAAGAGAAAACAATATTTTACAAGGCCAAGGTCTGAACTTATTAAAAAAATAGGGTTGCTTATGTGGAGGTGAGTCACACTCCCATGGAAATTAATTTAAAAAGGAAAAGTGTTGAATAAGTCTTGAGGGCTCCATTAATGCTTTGAAAAGTAAGTCGAACAAACAAAAAATCACATTATTTTAATGATAAAACACATATTGGCCGAACATAAGGATTATGGTATTTTATTACATCCCCATTGGGTCATTATGATGTCATAAAACACATTATATATTTAAATGGTATTTAATTTTTACCCAAAAATTTGACTGTCTCAGAAAATTATGAAAAAATCACCGTTGGATAATTTCGACGTCCTGATTCCAAAAATAATATTTATTTTATCTAAATAATTTTCTAAATATGTGAATTTTCACTTTTAAAATAAAAACCGATATTTATAAAAATTCACGGGTTTTGACAGAAATGGCTTTCAAACCTTAATAAAAAATTTAATTGCATTCATAAAATTATAAGATCATTTATATTTAATAAAAATTAATTTAATATTAATAATAATATTTTATTAAAATATTATTTAATTCAAAAATCCTTTAATTTAATAAAATATAATTCTTAATTAAATAATAACTAAAAACACCATTTGTACTTTAAAAACTGATTACAATGTATCAAAAATGACTAGAAATTATATTCATTATTATATACAAAAATAATTTACATGAACATGGTGTTATTTATTTGTTACATAACCCCTTAAAATAGCCGCATAAGACCTAAGGGTAAGGTGTGCGATGGTGGCAGACTCTTGGGGTGGCTCGGATAACATCGCTCGAGTTGTAATCTCTATCAACTTCCACTTTTCCCGTAGACGGTCCCGTTCAAGCTTGAAATAATGAAGCTCCGCTTGGGCTTGGTCAAGGGCGAAGCCGAAAGACGCCACCTCTTTTCCGAGCTCCGACAAATGGGCTTCGTACAGGGCAATTCTACTGGATGAGGTCATCGCTTCCTTTGTCTGAGTAACATTGGGTTTGTTATAGCCTTATATTTATACTACTCATGTGATCACTGTTCAACGGCTATAAAAGTAACGGTCACAAATCTTAACATAAAACTAAAGAAGTTGACATCTTATAAAAACGTTTTTCATAAAGAAACATTTAACTGGATCAAGAGGGATTTTCCATTAATGAAGCTTTGGGTCGTTACAATATTCCCCCATTAAGAAATTTTGCCCTCAAAATTTTCCTTTTCCCACACTAAAAAAATGTGGGTAACTCAGCTTCATCATATCCTCCGACTCCCATGTCGCTTCTTAAAACTTGTGGTTTCTCCACAACACCTTGACGAAGGGCATTGTCTTATTTCGTAGAACTTTTTCTCTACGATCTAAGATCTTCACTGGTTGCTCCTCATAAGAAAGATCATCTTCCAATTGTACCACCTCGGAAGAGAGTACATGTGAAGGGTCTGGTATGTACTTCCTTAAGAGGGATACATGGAAGACATCATGCACCTTGGCCATAGTAGGTGGAAGTGCTAGTCGATAGGCTACAGCCCCAACACGATCAAGAATCTTGAAGGGTCCGATGTACCTTGGACTTAACTTCCCTTTCTTTCTAAACCTCATGACCTTCTTCCACGGAGATATGCGTAAAAACACCATTTCTCCGACTTTAAACTCAAGGTCTCGTCGATGATTATCTGCATAACTCTTCTGTCGACTTTGGGCTGCCCTGATATACTGCTGAATGGTTTTCACCTTCTCCACCATTTCTTCGACCATTTCTGGTCCAAGTAGCTTACGTTCACTGACCTCATCCCAACAAGCTGGTGTTCTACACCTTTTCCCATACAGGGCTTCATATGGTGCCATTTGGATGCTCGAGTGGAAACTATTATTATAAAATAACTCAACCAGAGGAAGATGTTGATCTAATCCTCCTTTAAATTCCATTGAGCACGCTCTCAACATATCCTCAAGTGTTTGGATAGTCCGCTCGGATTGGCCATCAGTTTGAGGATGATAGGCCGTACTGAAGTTCAGTTCAGTATTTAGAGCATGTTGAATAATCTTCCAAAACTTAGAGGTAAATCTTGGATCTCGGTCAGAAACAATAGATAGTGGTACTCCATGAAACCGTACCACTTCCCTGATATATATCCATGCCATTTGATCTAAAGAGAAATCCTCTCGAATAGCAATGAAGTGTGAAGTCTTTGTAAGATGATCCACAACAACCCAGATTGCATTGTTGCCTTTGGATGTCCTTGGAAGTCCGGTGACAAAGTCCATGGTGATGTTCTCCCATTTCCATTCTGGTATGGGAAATGGTTGCATCATCCCCTTAGACTTCTGCCTCTCTGCCTTCACTTGCTGACACACCTGGCACTTTGATGTATATTCAGCGATCTCCTTCTTCATATTATCCCACCAAAAGTTTTCTCGGAGATCTCGATACATCTTTGTGCTCCCTGTGTGAATAGAGAAATTTGAACTATGTGCATCATCCAAAAGTTACTTCTTCAGCTCCGAACTTGATGGAACACATAGTCTTTTCCCAAACCGCACAATTCCTTCTTCATTAACATTAAACTCTGAGGATTTTCCCTTTTTGATAGCTTCCACTTTTTCTTGGATTCCCGCATCATCCTTTTGAGCATCCTTTAACCTTTACAAAAGATATGGTTGAGCAATCATTTGCGAAAGGATTGATGATGTTCCCTTCTTTATGATTCCCACATCCATCTTCATTAACTCTAAGAAGATTGGATCCTTCTCAATTCTCATCATTGATAGAATCGCTGGATCCTTTCTACTTAGGGCATATGCCACCTTGTTCATCTTCCCAGGGTGGTAATGTATTGAACAGTCATAATCCTTGATGAGCTCTATCCATCTTCTCTGGTACATATTAAGCTCTTTCTGTGTGAATATATATTTAAGACTCTTGTGTTCAGTATATATCTCACATTTCTCTCCATAGAGATAATGCCGCCAGATTTTCAAGGCAAAGATCACCGCCGCCAACTCCAGATCATGCGTTGGATAGTTTTGCTCATGGATTTTCAATTTCCTTGAGGCATAAGATATCACTTTATCATTCTGCATCAGCACACATCCTAAGCCCTTCTTCGAAGCATCACTGAATACCACAAAAAGCTCCCCACTTGTGGGTAAAGTGAGAACGGGTGAAGTGATAAGCCTCCTTTTCAACTCCTTGAAGCTTTGTTTGCATTCATCACTCCAAGAAAACTTTACTCCCTTTCGATTTAGCTTGGTAAGAGGGTTGGACAATCGTGAGAAATTTCTCACAAATCGTCGATAATATCCAGCTACCCCAAGAATCTACGGATATCAGTTACCGATGTTGGCCTCGACCATCCCTCAATTGCATCTGTTTTGGAGGGGTCCACAGATATCCCATTGCTTGTGATGATATGGCCCAAGAATGAGACTTCCTTCAACCAAAACTCACACTTGCTGTACTTTGCATAGAGCTTCTCCTTGCTCAAAGTCTCTAGTACAGTTTTTAAATGCTCCTCATGGTCCTCCTTGGTTTTGGAGTATATTAGAATATCATCTATAAAGACTACCACAAATTTTTCAAGGTAATCTCTAAAGACTCTATTCATCAAGTCCATGAATATTGTTGGAGCATTGGTGAGTCCAAAAGGCATTACTATGAATTCATAGTGCCCGTACCTTGTACGAAAAGCAGTCTTGGGGATATCTTCCTTCTTCACCCTTACTTGATAATATCCCGACCGAAATTCCACCTTGGAGAAGTATTGTGCTCCACGCAGCTGATCAAACAAGTCATCGATTCTTGGGAGAGGATACTTGTTCTTTATCGTTATTTTGTTAAGTTCACGATAATCGATGCAAAGCCGCATTGACCCATCCTTCTTCTTGACGAAGAGGACTGGTGCACCCCATGGTGATGCACTTGGGCGTATAAACCCTTTATCCAGATTTTCCTGTAGTTGTTTCTTCAGCTCTTCAAGCTCAACAACAACCATTCTATATGGAGTCTTGGATATTGCTAGCTCCCCAGGTATAAGTTTAATTGAAAACTCAACATCTCTTCTTGGAGGAAGACCAGGAAGTTCCTCGGGAAATACTTCAGTAAATTCCCTCACAATAGGCATTTCTTCAAGGGTGGTTTCTTCCTTGGACTCAATCATCTGATCCAGATATGCGTGCTCATAAGGCAGTAATATCCATGCTTGAGATGATGGAGCTAAAGTAGATTCATCTTCCTCCTGACACTTGTAAAGAATCGGGGGTCGATTCTCCATATGGAGTGTGATTTCCCTCTCCCGACAATTTATGTTGGCTCTATATAAGGAAAGTCAATCCATGCCAAGAATTGCATCAAATTCCACCAAAGGGAGTATGAGGAGGTTCTCTGGGAAATTCAATCCACAGATTATAACAGGGGAGGACTTATATTCATGGGATGCAATGATTGCCCCATTTTCCGTACTCACCGACATCTTTACTTCCAGGATTTGTGGTGGTACTGGGATTGTTCTACTAAACATTCAAGATATAAAAGAATGTGTAGAACCTGAATCAAAAAGTACGTTCGCTATTCTTGAATGAATAACTAGCGTACCTGTCACCACTTCGTTGTCGTGGTTCACTTCGGCAGAAGTGATGGCAAAAGCTCTTCCTTGCTGTCTTGGAGGTTGTTGGTTGCCTCCGATAACCCTTGGATTAGGGAAGTGATTTGCAAAATGACCCGGTTCTTTGCATTTGTAGCATTGAACAACGCGTTGAGGTTCGAACGGAGCGTTCCTCTCCTCTATCGCAGCCGCGGATCCTTCTTGCTGACAGTTAACAGCTAGGTGCCCTTCTCTTCCACACTTGAAGCATTTTTTTGTCCCCCTAAAGTAATTTCCAGGGTGCTTCTTTCCACACTTTTGGCATGTGGGGTGCTGGAACTTCTTAGCACCGTTGGATTTATCCATCAGACCTCCAGCATTGAAGTCCACCTTACGCTTCTTGTCCCCATGATACCCTTGTGATTCTCCGATCTCCATTTCAACCTTGAGGGCACATCGGACAATTTCCTCATAGCTGTCGAAGTCATGGATCACTAATGCTTTCCGCAAGCTAGGCTTCAGCCCACCAAAGAAGCGGTCAACCTTGCATTCGGGGGTAACGACAAAGCTGGAAGCGTATCGTGCAAGCCTTGTGAAGTTTTCCTCGTACACTCCCATAGATTCTTCATCTTTTTGTTTGAGGGAAAGGAAGTCCCTTTCCATCTTAAGACGGAGGGTGAGCGGAAAATATTTATCGAAAAACATCTTCCGGAATTCCTTCCATTCCAAAGCCTTGATCTCCTCCTCAGGCTTCGTATTTTTTATCAACATCCACCATTGATCAGTTTCACCCTCCATACGATAAGCCGCCAGGAGAACCTTCTCTTGTTCAGAACATTGGAGGATGGAGAATATCTTTTCAATGGGGTTGATCCATTGTTCAGCGATCGTGGGATCAGATGATCCACTAAAAGAAGGAGGTCTTTGTCTCATGAAGCTTTCAATAGCAACTTGTTCTTTCTTAGGGGGGGGGGGGGGGGTTGAACGTTCCTCTTGACCCGTGTTTCTATTCAAAACTTGAGTTAGCTGAGAGAGAAGCGTGACAAAGTTCGTGATTCCCGCTCCCATTGGATTGGGCAACTCATTAGTACAATCATCACACTGATCTTCACAACGGTTGTTAGCACGAGTTCTCCTATTACCGGCCATTGGCTGGAATAAAAGGAAAGTTAGGGGTAACACATAAAGGGTGATCCAAAGACAAAAGTTGATGACTTATAAATAAACTTTAATCTCTTTAACTCATGATTCTATAGGATTCAATCTAGGATTTTCATGATCTACCTTTTAACATATATTCTTAGGGGCATTTTTCCCTTAATAAGGGTTCATACTAAGATTGTGAATTTATCAAAACATATCCCCCGGGAGTGTCGTAACCAAGAGTGCAGTAAGTCCCGTTGTCGTGCACCAGTTCCCGTTCGAGTCTAGCTCAAAGCGGTGTTTTCGGGTTTTACCCCTAGGATACATCTGTGCCAGAGCCGCCTCTACCTGCTTGTATCCAGACAGGGATGTATTTGTTTGATAAACCACTTACTTAGTATTTACCAAAACTTAGGGATGCTTTTATTATACTTAGTCTTGTGTCTAAGGCTTTACTAGGGTTTCCTAATCCCAAAAATAACTAAACCTATCCTCTGATACCAACTATGACAACCCTGCTTTTTATTACAACTTAAGCATGCTTTATTACATAAAACTTCACTTGATACAACAAAGAAGATCGAGAGGTTTAGTGTCTTTGGGGCTTAGGATCATTACATAAAAACTTTAAACTTGAAATACAACATCTTTATTGAAAACTTCCTTTACATGACCACTACATTCCTTCGTACTTAGCATTGCATGGGATAACCTGGGGACATGCATAAGAAAAGGGTGAGCTATAAAGCCCAGTAAGGGAGTACACAATGAATAACATGAGGAGAACAATACATGTTAGGAAATAGGAACATCAATAGAGCATTAGAGTAACATGAACATAAAGGCATGATAAAGCATGATAACCATAACATGGAAATGTGGCAACAACACTTAACATTGAATTAGCATCAGCCAAGGCTCATTGCACATAGAGCATGAGTAAACCCTCATTGCACTTGAAGCACGAGTAAACCCTCGTTGCACTTGAATTAGCATGAGTCAACACTCATTGCACATGACGTATCATGATACTATACTTTACCCAATGCATTGGAGCGCTATAAAGGGCGCACCCTTCTTAAACATTTCATTTCATGCATAAGTGTGCCACATGGATCATAAAACATGGATTCATAAAACATATTCATTTATTCCACGATAAAGGAATGTGGAATTCATACATGAAATATTATAATCAATAAGTAAATGTGCATAAAGGTGAATACCCTTGATGGAGAAATGGCATGGTATTCACTACACAATGATATTGGCTTAGAAAATCGGTGTGATTTCGGCAGCGTAACGGCATGACATAAGAATTCATAAAAAAGGTTTATGAGAGAGAAAGGGGTTCCTCATCATATTTACATGTAATGGACAGTAAGGAGGTCATATAGATACATGTCCCAACAATTGAAAAGGAATTTAGATTCATGATACAAAAGTATTGCTTGAATATAAGAGAGGAGAAAAAGGTTTCTTTCGGAATTTCGGCATAGTAACGGGTGTACATGAGAGGCTTTTAATGAGAGAGAAAGGGATCTCCCATCATTCAAACAATAAGAGGGCAGTATGAGAGAGGTGAGAAACCATACCCCAACATTCATAATTGAAATTAAAATGGCAATACAACTTAAAGAAAATTGACAAAAATGAGAAAGGAAGAAAAAAACCCTTACTTGGAAGTGTGCTTCCAAAGGCTAGAGAGAGGCTTGTGAGAGGATTCTTGGGAGCTTGGGGAACCTTGGGAGGATTATAGAGAGAGTAGGGAAGAGGTTGGATGAACTCCAAGGGATTTTAGTGAGGATTAAGTGGGATCTTGGGTGGGTTTATATAGGAAAGGTGAGAGAATTCTTTATTATTTAGGTTTGGGACCCCTTATATTAAAATAATCCAAACCACAAACCATCCCATGGTATTTTCCCATGGTTTCTGGAAAAGGAAAGAGAAAAACAATATTTTACAAGGCAAAGGTCCGAACATATTAAAAAAATAGGGTTTCGTATGTGGAGGTGAGTCACACTCCCATGGAAATTAATTTAAAAAGGCAAAGTGTTGAATAAGTCTTGAGGGCTCCATTAATGATTTGAAAAGTAAGTCAAACAAACACAAAATCACATTATTTTAATGATAAAACACATATTGGCCGAACATAAGGATTATGGTATTTTATTACATCACCATTGGGTCATTATGATGTCATAAAACACATTATATATTTAAATGGTATTTAATTTTTACCCAAAAATTTGACTGTCTCAGAAAATTATGAAAAATTCACCGTTGGATAATTTCGACGTCCTGATTCCAAAAATAATATTTATTTTATCTAAATAATTTTATAAATATGTGAATTTTCACTTTTAAAATAAAAACCGATATTTATAAAAATTCACGGGTTTTGACAGAAATGGCTTTCAAACCTTAATAAAAATTTTAATTGCATTCATAAAATTATAAGGTCGTTTATATTTAATAAAAATTAATTTAATATTAATAATAATATTTTATTAAAATATTATTTAATTCAAAAATCCTTTAATTTAATAAAATATAATTCTTAATTAAATAATAACTAAAAACACCATTTGTACTTTAAAAACTGATTACAATGTATCAAAAATGACTAGAAATTATATTCATTATTATATAAAAAAATAATGTACATGAACATGGTGCTATTTATTTGTTACATAACCCCTTAAAATAGCCGCATAAGACCTAAGGGTAAGGTGTGAGATGGTGGAAGACTCTTGGGGTGGCTCGGATAACATCGCTCGAGTTGTAATCTCTATCAACTTCCACTTTTCCCGTAGATGGTCTCGTTCAAGCTTGAAATACTGAAGCTCTGCTTGGGCTTGGTCAAGGGCGAAGCCCAAAGACGCCACCTCTTTTCTGAGCTCTGACAAATGGGCTTCGTACGGGGCAATTCTACTGGATGTGGCCATCGCTTCCTTTGTCTGAGTAACATTGGGTTTGTTAAAGCCTTATATTTATACTACTCATGTGATCACTGTTCAACGACTATAAAAGTAACGGTCACAAATCTTAACATAAAACTAAAGAAGTTGACATCTTATAAAAACGTTTTTCATAAAGAAACATTTAACTGGATCAAGAGGGATTTTCCATTAATGAAACTTTGGGTCGTTACAATATTTCCCCATTAAGAAATTTCACCCTCAAAATTTTCCTTTTCCCACACTAAAAAAAATGTGGTTAACTCAGCTTCATAATATCCTTCGACTCCCATGTCGCTTCTTCAAACTTGTGGTTTCTCCACAACACCTTGAGGAGGGGCATTGTCTTATTTCGTAGAACTTTTTCTCTACGATCTAAGATCTTCACTGGTTGCTCCTCATAAGAAAGATCATCTTCCAATTGTACCACCTCGGAAGAGAGTACATGTGAAGGGTCTGGTATGTACTTCCTTAAGAGGGATACATGGAAGACATCATGCACCTTGGCCATAGTAGGTGGAAGTGCTAGTCGATAGGCCACAGCCCCAACACGATCAAGAATCTCGAAGGGGACGATATACCTTGGAATTAACTTCCCTTTCTTTCCAAACCTCATGACCTTCATCCACGGAGATATGCGTAAAAACACCATGTCTCTGACTTTAAACTCAAGGTCTCGTCGACGATTATCTGCATAACTCTTCTGTCGACTTTGGGCTGCCTTGATATGCTGCTAAATAGTTTTCACCTTCTCCACCATTTCTTCGACCATTTCTGGTCCAAGCAGCTTACGTTCACTGACCTCATCCCAACAAGCTGGTGTTCTACACCTTTTCCCATACAGGGCTTCATATGGTGCCATTTGGATGCTCATGTGGAAACTATTATTATAAGAGAACTCAACCAGAGGAAGATGTTGATCCCATCCTCCTTTAAAGTCCATTGAGCACGCTCTCAACATATCATCAAGAGTTTGGATAGTCCGCTCGGATTGGCCATCAGTTTGAGGATGATAGGCCGTACTGAAGTTCAGTTCAGTATTCAGAGCATGTTGAAGACTCTTCCAAAACTTAGAGGTAAATCTTGGATCTCGGTCAGAAACAATAGATAGTGGTACTCCATGCAACCGTACCACTTCCCTGATATATATCCATGCCAGTTGATATAAAGAGAAATCCTCTCGAATAGAAATGAAGTGTGCAGTCTTTGTAAGATGATCCAGAATAATCCAGATTTCATTGTTGCCTTTGGATGTCCTTGGAAGTCCGGTGACAAAGTCCATGGTGATGTTCTCCCATTTCCATTCTGGTATGGGAAATGGTTGCATCATCCCCTTAGACTTCTGCCTCTATGCCTTCACTTGCCGACACACCAGGCACTTTGATGTATATTCAGCGATCTCCCTCTTCATATTATTCCACCAAAAGTTTTCTCGGAGATCTCGATACATCTTTGTGCTCCCTGGGTGAATAGAGAAACTTGAACTATGTGCAGCATCCAAAAGTTCCTTCTTTAGCTCCGAACTTGATGGAACACATAGTCTTTTCCCAAACCGCACAATTCCTTCTTCATTAACATTAAACTCTGAAGATTTACCCTTTTTGATAGCTTCCACTTTTTCTTGGATTCCCGCATCATCCTTTTGAGCATCCTTTAACCTTTCGAAAAGAGATGGTTGAGCAATCATTTGTGAAAGGATTGATGATTTTCCCTTCTTTATGATTCCCACATCCATCTTCATTAACTCTAAGAAGATTGGATCCTTCTCAATTCTCATGATTGATAGAATCGCTGGATCCTTTCTACTTAGGGCATCTGCCACCTTGTTCGCCTTCCCAGGGTGGTAATGTATTGAACAGTCATAATCCTTGATGAGCTCTATCCATCATCTCTGGCACATATTAAGCTCTTTCTGTGTGAATATATATTTAAGACTCTTGTGTTCAGTATATATCTCACATTTCTCTCCATAGAGATAATGCCGCCAGATTTTTAAGGCAAAGATCACCACCGCCAAATCCAGATCATGCGTTGGATAGTTTCGCTCATGAATTTTCAACTGCCTTGAGGCATAGGATATCACTTTATCATTCTGCATTAGCACACATCCTAATCCCTTCTTCGAAGCATCACTAAATACCACAGAAAGCTCCCCACTTGTGGGTAAAGTGAGCACGGGTGCAGTGATAAGCCTCCTTTTCAACTCCTTGAAGCTTTCTTCGCATTCATCACTCCAAGAAAACTTTACTCCCTTTCGAGTTAGCATGGTAAGAGGGTTGGACAATCGTGAGAAATTTCTCACAAATCGTCGATAATATCCAGCTAACCCCAAGAAGCTACGGATATCAGTTACCGATGTTGGCCTCGGCCATCCCTCAATTGCATCTGTTTTGGAGGGGTCCACAGATATCCCATTGCTTGTGATGATATGGCCCAAGAATGAGACTTCCTTCAACCAAAACTCACACTTTCTGTACTTTTCATAGAGCTTCTCCTTGCTCAAAGTCTCTAGTACAGTTTTTAAATGCTCCTCATGGTCCTCCTTGGTTTTGGAGTATATTAGAATATCATCTATAAAGACTACCACAAATTTGTCAAGGTAATCTCTAAAGACTCTATTCATCAAGTCCATGAATATTGTTGGAGCATTGGTGAGTCCAAAAGGCATTACTATGAATTCATAGTGCCCGTACCTTGTACGAAAAGCAGTCTTGGGGATATCTTCCTTCTTCACCCTTACTTGATAATATCCCGACCGCAAGTCCACCTTGGAGAAGTATTGTGCTCTACGCAGCTGATCAAACAATTCATCGATTCTTGGGAGAGGATACTTGTTCTTTATCGTTATTTTGTTAAGTTCACGATAATCGATGCAAATCCGCATTGACCCATCCTTCTTCTTGACGAAGAGGACTGGTGCACCCCATGGTGATGCACTTGGGCGTATAAACCCTTTATCCAGATTTTCCTATAGTTGTTTCTTCAGCTCTTCAAGCTCAACAACAACCATTCTATATGGAGTCTTGGATATTGGTAGCGCCCCAGGTATAAGTTCAATTGAGAACTCAACATCTCTTCTTGGAGGAAGACCAGGAAGTTCCTCGGGAAATACTTCAGCGAATTCCCTCACAATAGGAATTTCTTCAAGGGTGGTTTCTTCCTTGGACTCAATCATCTGAGCCAGATATGCGTGCTCATAAGGCAGTAATATCCATGCTTGAGATGATGGAGCTAAAGGAGATTCATCTTCCTCCTGACACTTATAAAGAATCGGGGGTCGATTCTCCATATGGAGTGTGATTTCCCTCTCCCGACAATTTATGTTGGCTCTATATAAGGAAAGCCAATCCATGCCAAGAATTGCATCAAATTCCACCAAAGGGAGTATGATGAGGTTCGCCGGGAAATTCAATCCACAGATTATAACAGGGGAGGACTTATATTCATGGGATGCAATGATTGCCCCATTTTCCGTACTCACCGACATCTTTACTTACAGGATTTGTGGTGGTACTGGGATTGTTCTACTAAACATTCGAGATATAAAAGAATGTGTAGAACCTGAATCAAAAAGTACGTTCGTTATTCTTGAATGAATAACTAGCGTACCTGTCACCACTTCGTTTTCGGGGTTCACTTCGGTAGAAGTGATGGAAAAAGCTCTTCCTTGCTATCTTGGAGGTTGTTGGTTGCCTCCGATAACCCTTGGATTAGGGCAGTGATTTTCAAAATGACCTGGTTCTTTGCATTTGTAGCATTGAACAACTCGTTGAGGTTTGAACGGAGCGTTCCTCTCCTCTGTCGCAGCCGTGGATCCTTCTTGCTGACAGTTAACAGCTAGGTGCCCTTCTCTTCCACACTTGAAGCATTTTCTTTTCCCCCTAAAGCAATTTCCAGGGTGCTTCTTTCCACACTTTTGGCAAGTGGGGTGCTGGAACTTCTTAGCGCCGTTGGATTTATCCATCGGACCTCCAGCATTGAAGTCCACCTTACGCTTCTTGTCCCCATGATACCCCTGTGATTCTCCGATCTCCATTTCAACCTTGATGGCACATCGGACAATTTCCTCATAGCTGTCGAAGTCACGGATCGCTAATGCTTTCCACAAGCTAGGATTCAGCCCACCAAAGAAGCGGTCAACCTTGCATTCGGGGGTAACGACAAAGCCGGAAGCGTATCGTGCAAGCCTTGTGAAGTTTGCCTCGTACACTCTCATAGATTCTTCACCTTTTTGTTTGAGGGAAAGGAAGTCTCTTTCCATCTTAAGACGGAGGGTGCGCGGAAAATATTTATCGAAAAACATCTTCCGGAATTCCTTCCATTCCAAAGCCTCGATCTCCTCCTCAGGCTTCGTATTTTTGATCAACGTCCACCATTGATCAGTTTCACCCTCCATACGATAAGCCGCCAGGAGAACCTTCTCTTGTTCAGAACATTGGAGGATGGAGAATATCTTTTCAATGGGGTTGATCCATTGTTCAGCGATCATGGGATCAGATGATCCACTAAAAGTAGGAGGCCTTTGTCTCATGAAGCTTTCAATAGCGACTTGTTCTTTCTTAGGGGGGGGGGGTTGAACGTTCCTCTTGACCCGTGTTTCTATTCAAAACTTTAGTTAGCTGAGAGAGAAGAGTGAGAAAGTTTGTGATTCCCGCTCCCATTGGATTGGGAATCTCATTAGTACAATCATCACACTGATCTTCACAGCGGTTGTTAGCTCGAGTTCTCCTATTACCGGCCATTGGCTAGAATAAAAGGAAAGTTAGGGGTAACACATAAAGGGTAATCCAAAGACAAAAGTTGATGACTTTTAAATAAACTTTAATCTCTTTAACTCATGATTCTATAGGATTCAATCCAGGCTTTTCATGATCTACCTTCTAACATATATTCTTAGGGGCATTTTTCCCTTAATAAGGGTTCATACTAAGATTGTGAATTTATCAAAACATATCCCCCAGGAGTGTCGTAACCAAGAGTGCATCAAGGCCCGTTGTCGTGCACCAGTTCCCGTTCGAGTCTAGCTCAAAGCGGTGTTTTCTGGTTTTACCCCTAGGATACATCTGTGCCAGAGCCGCCTCTACCTGCTTATATCCAGACAGGGATGTATTTGTTTGATAAACCACTTAATTAGTATTTACCAAAACATAGGGATGATTTTATTATACTTAGTCTTGTGTCTAAGGCTTTACTAGGGTTTCCTAATCCCAAAAATAACTAAACCTATCCTCTGATACCAACTATGACAACCCTGCTTTTTATTACAACTTAAGCATGCTTTATTACATAAAACTTCACTTGATACAACAAAGAAGATCGAGAGGTTTAGTGTCTTTGGGGCTTAGGATCATTACATAAAAACTTTAAACTTGAAATACAACATCTTTTTTGAAAACTTCCTTTACATGACCACTACATTCCTTCGTACTTAGCATTGCATGGGATAACCTGGGGACATGCATAAGAAAATGGTGAGCTATAAAGCCCAGTAAGGGAGTACACAATGAATAAAATGAGGAGAACAATACATGTTAGGCAATAGGAACATCAATAGAGCATTAGAGTAACATGAACATAAAGGCATGATAAAGCATGATAACTATAACATGGAAATGTGGCAACAACACTTAACATTGAATTAGCATGAGCCAAAGCTCATTGCACATGGAGCATGAGTAAACCCTCATTGCACTTGAAGCACGAGTAAACCCTCATTGCACTTGAATTAGAATGAGTCAACACTCATTGCACATGACGTATCATGATACTATACTTTACCCAATGCATTGGAGCGCTATAAAGGGCGCACCCTTCTTAAACATTTCATTTCATGCATAAGTGTGCCACATGGATCATAAAACATGGATTCATAAAACATAGTCATTTATTCCACGATAAAGGAATGTGGAATTCATACATGAAACATTATAATCAATAAGTAAATGTGCATAAAGGTGAATACCCTTGATGGAGAAATGGCATGGTATTCACTACACAATGATATTGGCTTAGAAAATCGGTGTGATTTCGGCAGCGTAACGGCGTGACATAAGAATTCATAAAAAAGGTTGATGAGAGAGAAAGGGGTTTCTCATCATATTTACATGTAATGGACAGTAAGGAGGTCATATAGATACATGTCCCAACAATTGAAAAGGAATTTAGATTCATGATACAAAATTATTGCTTGAATATAAAAGAGGAGAAAAAGGTTTCTTTCGGAATTTCGGCATAGTAACGGGTGTACATGGGAGGCTTTTAATGAGAGAGAAAGGGGTATCCCATCATTCAAAAAATAAGAGGGCAGTATGGGAGATGTGAGAAACCATACCCCAACATTCATAATTGAAATTAAAATGGCAATACAACTTAAAGAAAATTGACAAAAATGAGAAAGGAAGAAAAAAACTCTTACTTGGAAGTGTGCTTCCAAAGGCTAGAGAGAGGCTTCTTGGGAGCTTGGGGCACCATGGGAGGATTCTAGAGAGAGTAGGGAAGAGGTTGGACGAACTCCAAGGGATTTTAGTGAGGAGGAAGTGGGAGCTTGGGTGGGTTTATATAGGAAAGGTGAGAGAATTCTTTATTATTTAGGTTTGGGACCCCTTATATTAAAATAATCCAAACCACAAACCATCCCATGATATTTGCCCATGGTTTCTGGAAAAGGAAAGAGGAAAACAATATTTTACAAGGCCAAGGTCCTAACTTATTAAAAAAATAGGGTTGCTTATGTGGAGGTGAGTCACACTCCCATGGAAATTAATTTAAAAAGGCAAAGTGTTGAATAAGTCTTGAGGGCTCCATTAATGCTTTGAAAAGTAAGTCAAACAAACACAAAATCACATTATTTTAATGATAAAACACATATTGGTCGAACATAAGGATTATGGTATTTTATTACATCACCATTGGGTCATTATGATGTCATAAAACACATTATATATTTAAATGGTATTTAATTTTTACCCAAAAATTTGACTGTCTCAGAAAATTATGAAAAATTCACCGTTGGATAATTTCGACGTCCTGATTCCAAAAATAATATTTATTTTATCTAAATAATTTTCTAAATATGTGAATTTTCACTTTTAAAATAAAAACTGATATTTATAAAAATTCACGGGTTTTGACAGAAATGGATTTCAAACCTTAATAAAAATTTTAATTGCATTCATAAAATTATAAGGTCATTTATATTTAATAAAAATTAATTTAATATTAATAATAATATTTTATTAAAATATTATTTAATTCAAAAATCCTTTAATTTAATAAAATATAATTCTTAATTAAATAATAACTAAAAACACCATTTGTACTTTAAAAACTGATTACAATGTATCAAAAATGACTAGAAATTATATTTATTATTATATAAAAAAATAATGTACATGAACATGGTGCTATTTATTTGTTACATAACCCCTTAAAATAGCCTCATAAGACCTAAGGGTAAGGTGTGCGATGGTGGCAGACTCTTGGGGTGGCTCGGATAACATCGCTCGAGTTGTAATCTCTATCAACTTCCACTTTTCCCGTAGACGGTTCCGTTCAAGATTGAAATAATGAAGCTCCGCTTGGGCTTGGTCAAGGGCGAAGCCCAAAGACGCCACCTCTTTTCCGAGCTCCGACAAATGGGCTTCGTACGGGGCAATTCTACTGGATGAGGTCATCGCTTCCTTTGTCTGAGTAACATTGGGTTTGTTAAAGCCTTATATTTATACTACTCATGTGATCACTGTTCAACGGCTATAAAAGTAACGGTCACAAATCTTAACATAAAACTAAAGAAGTTGACATCTTATAAAAACGTTTTTCATAAAGAAACATTTAACTGGATCAAGAGGGATTTTCCATTAATGAAACTTTGGGTCGTTACAGGGAGAATGTATCAAAATAATCAACAACATATGTCTGAGAAAAATCTTTTTCCAAAAGTCTAGCTTTAAGGTGATAAAGAGTTTCATCTGCATTAAGGCATACCGTATAAATCCATTTGATGTCGACCACCTATTTACCTGCCAAAAGGGGGACCATATCTCATATATGATTGTCGTCCAGAGCCTTCAATTCATCTCGCATTTCTTGAAGCCACCTAAAGTGAGATTTGGCATCGCCAACCATGCAAGGAATAGATATCATCTCCAGAGTAGAAATACCTATGTACAAGGATGTGTAAAGAGTATTCTAAAAAGAACAAATACCTTTTCGCAATGTAATAGGCAATTCATATGTTGCCAAAGCAGGAGCGTCAGCCAAAGTTGGGGAGATGGTGTCCTCAGCCTGGATAGGGGACACCTTCAATGGGTGATAAGAGTAGACGGTGTCAAATCGGTGATCAGTAGAATGAGACACCTGAGGCAGAGGTGGGTGGATGGTGAGAGGAAGACAATCATCGATGATGGTGTCCAGATAGGAAGACGGAGGAGAGAAATGAGATCTCTTAACAAAAGATACATTAGCAGAGATGATATAACATCTTAAGTCTGGAGAGAAACATCAGTATCCGCGCTGAGTGTGGGAATATTCAAGGAGGATGCAACAGAGGGATTTTGGAGAAAACTTGGAAAGGTTGGGATGATTGTCACAGATATAACAAAGACACCCAAACACATAGAGTGGAAGTGGGTGAAGAGGGAGAGAGGAGAGAAAAGCCCGAAAAGGAGTCTCTCCCTGGAGGATAGAAGAAGGAAGGTGATTTATGAGGTATATAGCAGTAAGGATGACATCCCCTAAAAAAATAAGAAGCACCTGCATGTGGAATAAGAGGGAATGAGCAGTCTCTAGAATATGATGATGTTTATGCTCGACCACTCGATTCTACTGAGGTGTATCGAGGTAGGATGTCTGATGAATGATGTATTTATCCTTAAGAAACTGCTGAAGGGAAATGGATAAATATTCTCAGTCATTTTCTGAGTGGATACATTTAATAGGCTTGGAGAATTGAGTGTGAATTTCATGGTAAAAGGTTTTGAAAATATCACACACCTCGGAACAATCATGAAGAAGATATAGTCATGTCATTCAAAAGTATTCATCAATAAAGGATACATAACACTGTACCCCGGATAGTTAGGAACCCTACAATCACCCCATACATCAGAATGAACAAGGTCGAAAGGATTCGCTGCATGCGTTTCCAATCAAGGAACATATGTCACCTGATGATATTTAGCAAACTTGCAGGATCCACAATGGAAGGAAAGGTGTGGACTGAATTGGACGCAAAGCTTATGTAAGACGAAAGTCGGTGGATGACCAAGGCGAAAATGTAGGTAAAGGGCACAAGTAGAGGTGGATGAGAAAGCAAGGGATGGTGGGGTATCGAACATGTACACCCCATCACTAAGACGACATCTACCAAGTTCCTGATTTGTCGACCACTCCTGAAAAACAGCACCATAAGATGAAAAAGTAGCAACACAATTTAAGTCTTTTGTGAGTTTACTTATATAGATCAGATTAAAAGGATTGTGAGGAACATGAGCTACTGAAGTCAGAAAAATAGACTGAGTCAATGAGAAGGAGTCAAATCCTGCAATAGGGATTGTAGATCCATCAGCAAATATAATTGTAGAGGCACCAGTATACGGATGATAGGTAGTAGGTATACCTGAATCTCCTGTGAAATGTTCAGACGTACCAGAGTCAATCATCCAAGCTGTCAGTCGATGAGATATACACGTTGTATGGCCACCGGTCTGAGCAATGGTGGGTGGAGAAGAGGAAGGTAGCAAAGAAACCTGTCAAGATTTTATAAGTTCAATCTCCTCCATTGAGAGTGCCAATTTGTGATGGATACTGGATGATGGTGAGGATAAAGGCATGTTTGGGCATGCAGAGTGCGCCAAGGAGGGAAAATTGCCTCACGGGAGGAACGGTGACAGAGCACGGGCCAACCACACAAGCGGGTGCATAGAACATGGTGATGAAGCACAGGGCTGTCATGCAGGAAGGCCGGAAACTGAGGCGAAGGGGATGCCTCGTAGGAGAGCTGGTGACTGGAGGCGCAAGGGGAAACGTGCAGGCGTGTCGTCAATAGGGGCATGGGGGAGCCATGTGGGAGAAGGGTCATCGGTTGTCAGTTTTCGGTTGTCGGTCATCGCTCAGGGAGGCGGAGCATTGAAGGGGTGACCGATGCTGAGGGGGACGTCGGGCCCAGTATTTGGTGCTTCGGGAATGTTAGAGAAGCCGGCGACGGCTAGAAGGGAAACAAGGCACCATGGAGGAGTCGTAGGAATGTTGTGTCCAACCAGCGCAGGACTACTAGTTGGGAGGGGACAACAAGCAGGAAACCGCATGCAAGGAGGTTTGTCACACGTCAAGAAGGTATGTGCATGGGATGGCATGGGAGAGATTCAGTGGGGATGTGGGCCGACAGAGGAGGGGCGCCCATAGGGGTTGGAGGTGGGACTGACGTAGAGGGAAGTCACGAGAGAGAGAGAGAGAGAGAGAGACATCCAAAGGTGTCGTCAGGGAGGGAGACCCATGG
This sequence comes from Viscum album, assembly GCA_963277665.1. Taxonomy (NCBI): domain Eukaryota; kingdom Viridiplantae; phylum Streptophyta; class Magnoliopsida; order Santalales; family Viscaceae; genus Viscum; species Viscum album. Next base: position 1,331,155,329 of record OY728145.1, read on the forward strand.
GACAGGACACGCAGGTGAGTCTGGAGAGGGTGGTTCATCGGGAGAGCAGTAATAGATATGCCTGCACGAGAGGGGTGTCCAGTGTTGAGGGGTCCGTCGCACAGGGGGTCGGCGCATGGGAGTCGCCGACCAGGGAGGTGTCGGCGTGGCGCAGTGATGGTGGACAGTAGGGAAGATCTGTCGGGAGGGAGGAAAGTCGACAGGGAGACTGTGTCCCAAGGGCTTGCTGTAAGGATTTCCAGAAACGAGATGTAAACCTCAGATCTCTATCTGATACAATCAAAACTGGAACACCATGCCTCTTTACCACCTCTCAGATATAGATTTTGGACAGATCCTCCACCGTATGAGATTCATGAATCGGGATGAAATGGGCCGACTTCGTTATCCGATCCACTATCACCCAGATGACATCATTCTTTCTAACCGTTCTTGGGAGACCTGTGACAAAATTCTTCGATATCTGCTCCCACTACCAAATAGGGATTGGTAAAGACTGCAACATTCCTGCTGGCCTCTGATGCTCTGCCTTGACCTTCTAACAAGTCAAGCATCTCGAAACAAACTCAGCCACACTTCTTTTCATACCATCCCACCAGAACTGTGCTTTCAATGCTTTATACATTTTCTGAATTCCAGGATGAACAACCCACCAGGAATGATGATATGCCCTGAGAAGATCCTCCTAACAAGAAACTGGTACAACCATCCGATTCCGAAAACACAAAACTGAATCTCCATTCAGTTGCCAACCCTCAATGGTCTCCCCACCATTGAGTCTCGACCCCATGGTCGCACACTCAGAATCAGATATCTATGCCTCTTTAACCAGGACAACCAAGTCAGGAATCAACAAAACCAGAAAGAAGACTGCTCTATCACCCTGGTCCTCATATTCCAACGGCATGTCAGCTATAACCGACATCAACTGCCACTGGTCTGATGCCTTTTTTACCACCTGAGCATATAATTTTGTACTTAATGCAGCCACCATCAAATTTCCCTTACCTGGTGTGTACATTAAGTCAAAATCAAACATCTGGAGATATTCTATCCATCTCATTTGCCTCAAGTTCAAATCCCTTTGTGAGAAAATGTGCTTCAAGCTCTTATGATCTGTATATACCGTGAATTTCTCACTGAAGAGATAATGACGCCACACTTTCAAAGCATGGACCATTATTGCCAACTCCAAATCATGAGTTGGGTAGTTCTTCTCATGCACTCTCAACTTCCATGAGCCATATTCCCTTGCATGAGAACGCACCCCGACATTGATCCCGATGCATCGCAATACACCACGTACCCTTTTCTAGGTTCTAGAAAAACCAAGATTGGTGCTGATGTAAGGCAATCCTTTAGCTCTTCGAAACATTGCTGACACTACTCATTCCACTGGAATGGAACATTCTTCCTTGTCAAAGATGTCATCGGTGAATCCAAATGTGAAAAATCACGAAAAAAAAACCGATAATACCCAACTAGAGCAAGAAAACTCCATATCTCAAACACATTCTTTGGAGATTGCCATGAGATAACAACCTCTATCTTTTATAGATCTACTGAAACACCCCTTTCAGAAATCACATGGACAAGAAAACGAACTTCCCATATCCAAAAGTCACACTTTGACAATTTGGAATACAACCAATGATCCCTCAAGATCCCCAGCACTATCACCAAGTGCTACTCGTGCTCCACCCTTGTCTTTGAATACACCAAAATATCGTCTACAAACACCACCACAAATGAATCCAGATATCTCTGAAATATCTGATTCATCAATTCCATGAACACTACTGGCACATTCGTTAGACCAAAGGGCATAACCACATATTCATAATGGTCATATCTACTTCTGAAAGTTGTTTTAGGAATATCATCCTTCCTCACCCGCAATTGATGATATCCCGACCTCAGGTTGATCTTGGAGAACCACTGGGCTCCCCTCAACTGGTCGAACAAATCGTCAATTCATGGAAGTGGATATCTATTCTTTATCATAACTTGGTTAAGTCTACGATAATCAACACATAGCCTCAAAGTTCCATCCTCCTTTTTCATAAACAACAACGGCACTACCCACGAGGACGTGCTAGGCTGGATAAACCCTTTATTTTCTAACTCTTCCAACTAGACTTACAATTCCCTCAATTCAGTAGGTGTCATCCGGTAAGACGGAAGTGAGATAGGACTGGTCCCCAAAAGGAGATCAATCGTAAACTTCACTTCTCTTATGAGAGGTAACCCAGAGAATTCTTGAGGAAAAACATCCATGAACTAATCTACCACTACTGGAAGAACAGTTTGCTCAACACCCTCTACCGATTCCAATGACAACACCGCCAACTGATACGATATCGTACCCACTGCTGGTGCCAACAAACCTGTTGCACCCTGCCTTTCATGCTTCTCTCCTCTAAAGAGATGCCTAACTCCATCGTGTGTCGTAAAAACCATTGTTCGCGCATCACAATCAATGTGGGCCTTAAACGCCACCAGCCAATCCATTCCCAGGATTACATCATACCCATCCATCTCAAGCACTGAGAAATTCCGGGTTATCTCAACTTCTCCCACAACAATACAACATTCTCTGCATAAGAAGGCTCGACACTCTCTTCGACCCAGAGGAGTTTGAAGTTTTAAAACCGAGGGAATCATTTCTACCCTTAAACCCATCAAATCAACCACACGTGCAGCAATAAAAGAGTGTGAATCACCCGTATCAAACAACACTTGCATCAAGGTAGAGTTTAAAAGAATAGTACCTCGCACCGTGGATGGTCCCAACTGATCATCCACCACAACCTGCTTAGCTCCAAACACATGTTTTCTTGTCACACTCTGCTCTTTATTGCCCTGCTGAGGCGTCGTGGTATTCCAAGAATCACCATGACCCACTTTACTCTGCTTACGAGGGGTGTGCTGCTGTCCCCGTCCCATCGAATTATACGACGTCTGCGATCCCTGAAGAGTGTCATGCGCACCCAACCTTGGATAATTCCGACAATAATGCTGCAGATGCCCCATCTGCTTACAATTATGACATGATCGAGGTTGTGTCATACAATCCCGCTTGATGTGGCTTGTATAACCACACTGAAAACATCTCGGCTTGCTCTGGGGCTTCAGAGGAAGATTTACCAATCCTGCCGTCGGATTATATGTCATATTCCTGCCCTGGGAATAAGTGTCCCTCCTTCGCTTGAACCCAGCATTAGAGTTCCCACTATTCCCCATGGGTACCACCATGCTTCCTCCACCCGGAGCGCCCAACAAATCCCACTCAGCCACCGAGGCTCTATTCACCATCTCTATGTAATCATCTATACACAACACTGCTATCTTTGAACGGATTTCTTGCCTTAACCTGGCTTCAAAGATCCTTGCCTTCAACGACGTGCTACCCGCCACCTCAGGTGCAAACCGCACTAAGTTCATAAACTTAGCTGCATACTCCGTCACCGACATAATCTCTTGCCTCAGACTGAAGAAATCAGTCATATGCTGAATTATGAACATATGTGGGTAAAATTGTTTATTAAACAATTCCTCAAAGCCTTCCCACATCATACCCTGGTCCGTCCCAGCTTGGACTACCAACTCCCACCACTGAAGGGAAAGATCTTCCAACATATACGTGGCCAACTTCACTTTTAACCCTACTGGTGTTCCCAAGAACTCGAAGATCTTGTTCATTCTATTCAACCATGCTTCTTCCCTCTCTGGCTCTGAATTATCCCTAAAGATGGGTGGATTCTACTTTCGAAACTGAACCACATGATCCACATGCCGTGGTTTATCCACTTTGTTTCCACTTTCCACAGCTTGGAAAGCTTTCACTATGCTTTGCACTAGCTGTTGGTTCACCTGATGCTCAGGTGCTACCACATTCTCAGCAGCCTCCTCTGGTTAGTCTCTACGACACCTACCCAGTGCCATTTCTATAAACAGAAAACAAACAACCATGAGTCTCACTTCCGTAGACATCACAAAATCCCATTTCAAATCCCATTACACAACACTTTCACAACAAGGCTTTCTAGAAGTTCACATTTCCCATGTTTCACCATTTTGAAAATCATACCATTTTCAAAATACCAAATTTATTCACATTACAGTTTCACACAAAAACCATTTCTCAATTCAGCCCATAGATCATTATACCCCAATGAAATATGCATCCTAGTGGGAAGTCATTTCTACCATGCATGTCGTGCTCATCTCATTGGCTACAACCATGACAATGAGATATCCAATGCCTATAAGTGTCTCCAAAACACTTACGTACCCAACTCCCTGGTAACTTGAATTTCAGCATAAAAGGGTTAGCTACGTCCTTTTATACTACACATTCCAAGTTCCGACAATCCTACGCCTTGCTACCATCCCGACTCAAGGAATGTAATAGAATGAATGTCAACACCAAATCTGAGAATCAACTCCAAAGGACCGAACAAACTGATACCACTTGTAACACCCCGCCTCTACCTCATTGGCTTGAGAAGGCGGTGAGGGTTACTTGGCCTTAAGCGACGTTCCCAAGGCGCCAAAGGCTGACAATAAATGCTGAGGGCTTCAAGGAATAGTGGGGAACGATTTGCCCTTAAGAAAAAACCAACCAAACCAACAACTAAAGATGCATGCACTTTCAACCCAAACATGTATTCCCAAAGGACAACCAAGTTGTTCCACAATACAACCCAAAACAAACCAACCAACCATATCCGAGTAAAAGTTGAAACTAAACAACAACACTACGATCCATGACACCACCACAGCTCCACACCAAGCTCCAAGCTCCAAGCTCCAAGCTCCAAGCTCCAAGATCCACCAAGGCATCACGATGCACCACTAACGGAGGGAGATGCCTTACCTTTTCCCACGTCACGATACACAACATCTGCAAAGACACCAACATGCCAAAGCAGGGGGTGAGTACTAAAACTCAGTAGGTTTTCCCCAAATGACTTCCCTACACACGCCACTAGGATAAAACCGTTAGCACATTTATATAAAACAGTTTATATAAAATAAGTCACAAGTGCAACCATTTTCATAAGCCAAACATGCCCTTACCAAGCCATCACACCCAAACCAAAAAACCAAGGGAAAGACAAACAAATATGCCTCAATCCATCTCATCATTTACACATTAGCACAACAATTCCATCTTATAAAACAATGCACAACAAAACAACCAAACAACCAAATGGAGGAGCTTCCATCCAACCCGTTCACCCATTCACACTAAGCGGCACTTCTCGTCCACTTATCTTTGATGGTGGCCCTTCCGTCCACTATCCATCCTCTATTTATAGTGGTACTTCTCGCCACTTCCACACAACATTCAAATCAAGCCAATGCCAAGCATATAACCCACCAATGTCTCAACCACATGCAATCAACCAATTCCATTGCATATCAATCCACTTCAATAAATCACTCATTTATTGAAAACCATTTTTCATGCCAAACAACATTTCAATAAAACAACCATTTTATTGAAAACCATTTCCATCAATCATTTTCACAAATCAACCATAGCATCCCATTTTAAAATCTTCATTTTAAAATCCACAACAATAGAATTACACCACAAAACCCTCTTTTACCCAAAAATCCCCCAAAACATCACCCAAGGGATTTCTAACCAATTTCGCACATCAAACATAATTAATTTCAAGCACAAAAAATTAATTGTAACCAAACCCATTAGCTCTAACCAAGTGGATTCGAGAGAGAATCCACCTACCTTTAGGGTTCCCGAGAAATCGACCCACGAACAACCGCGCCTCAAATCCGGTGAACGCACCACCGAAACCTATCTAAATCCATTTCCCTAACATCCACAAGCCTTAAAAACATCATTCAAGGAAACCACAACCCTATATCTACACACAATAAGTGTAGATCTAGAAAACCAAGAAAGATAGGGATGTAGATCTAGAGGAAAACACAAGGAAACCAAGAGGAGAGACTTACCCCGGAGAAACCACCTTAAAATCACCAAGAAACCTCTTCAAAATCCTTCCAAACTGAGTGAGAGAGCCCCTCCAACCCCTGAGAACCCGGAATCCTGAGTGAGGCTCGAGTGGGAGGAAGATTGGAGTGAAATAGGTTAAGCCCGAGGGAGCCCGGAACTTATAACCCTATTTTTAAGTGGCCGCACGGTTAGCCCGCACGGTTTGGCAAACTGTGCGCTAACCGTGCGCACGCTACTGCCTCGGGAGAAAGGGTCCGCACGGTTGCCTCACACGGTTTGGAAAACTGTGCGCAGGCCGTGCGAACCCTATTGTCTCCCCTGTAAGGTTTCCTGGAGAATCTGAACGGTTTCCACTAACTGTGCTCAAACTGTGCACCCCTTTAAAAGCCTCCAAACTCATCCAAAACCATTCTCAACTCTCCCAACCTCTTCCCAACTCATCCCATGCACTTTAACACAAAAAAACATAAAAAAATGCCTCATACCTAAAACCTGGGGTATTACAGGGTGGATCATCAGAAGAGCAGTAATAGAGATGCCTGCACGGGAGGGGTGGCCAGCGCTGAGGGATCCGTCACGCAGGGGGTCAGCGCACGGGAGTCGCTGACCAGGGAGGTGTCGGCGTGGCGCAGTGATGGTAGCCAGCAAGGAAGATCTGTCGGGAGGGAGGAAATTCGGCAGGGAGACGGTTGCACGTTCAGAGGCGCCCGCGATGGGGCTCTTGCGACGGAGCATCAGATTACCATGGAAGAGGCTTGCGCACAGGCGGGCCGACGAGAGGCGGAGCTTCCGCAGGAGGCGGAGCGTCCACAGGAGGCGGAGCTTCCGCAGGAGGCCGACGAAGGGAGGCAGGATGTCCGCAGGAGGGTGTCGAAGACGAGATTCCACAGGAGAGGTTGCGCACAAGAGGGCCGTCGGGCACAGGATCATCGGGAAACCGGCTAGAGATGGGGCATCGCGGGGAGTCGTGTGGTCAGGCTAGGGCGTGAGGGGATGCCTCGTGGGAGGGAGAGTCATCGGGGACCATCGCTCGCAGATGGAGGGGGTTGTCTGGTTCCTTCGCGCGTAGGGATCAGTCGGTGAGAGGGGAGTACAGCGCTTCCGCACAGGGAGGCAAGGTCGGGAATCCGCACAGGGAGGGAGGTGGGGCTGGTAATCCGCACAGGGAGGCGGTCACAGGATTAGGGGGTGGGAGAAGGTTTTAGAAAACCTCCTTTGATACCATGTAGTTATGTACAAGTCTCTAACTCAATGAGAGGTGCATAGATTCTTTTATAGATAGATGAAAAGAATTCTAAGTTGGAATAATCCGATGTAGAACTCAGAAATACCTTTTACCCGAAAATACAATTAATCGGGTTTAACAATAATAAATCAAATACATGTTGAATAGGTTTTAATTTAAATTATTAATTAATCTAATTTCATTATCCAGGACATTAATTGCAAGTGCAGAACACTTTCAGACATAAGGTAGGGGGATTGTAACGCCCCGACCCCAGTTACCCAGAGTCGGTGCATTATTACGTATCATTGGCATGATCACAAAAGATCAAGTCTCAAAAGACCGATTAGTTTAGTAGCCTTGGAATCGCTAGATACATTCATAAATGTTACATTACATCATAAAGTGAAAAACTATAATAATATAGTCTCCATGGTCCACACTCATATCCCCTTCAGACTATCCCTGCAGGTCAGTCATAAAATATTTCTTTACATCTTGGTAAAAATAAAACATAGAAAGGGGTGAGTTCAGATGCTCAGTAAGGATAACAATATAGCGGAAACTTTCATAAATAAACATGAACATTTAAGGCAATGTATAACTAAAACAAAATCCCTTTAAACTTGAACTTCAGCATAATATGTCAAAAATAAAATGAAATAATGTCATTTACTTATTCACATGGATATTCTACTAGTCAAATAATCACGTGCAATATCAATAACCACTTTCATAATGATGGAATGCATAATGCCAGACTATCATAACCACATAGTCAAGGCCTTGTGCCAAGACTACAAATAAGTTTTTGTCAAGGCCTTGTGCCAAGACACTAGTTTGTCTCATGAGACCTACCGATGCATTGAAGAGCTATAGCGGGCTCCACCCATCACTTACTAAGTCCAATGCATTCCTCATATGAATAGGTTTAAACATAACATAAACATTTGTATTAAAACTAGCATACGAAATGTCAATAATTTCTCCATAAACCATGAATGGTATAAAAATAACACATCCACAGTCAATCATATCAAAAAACCTTCAATACAATATGGAAGTTTTGTATCATAATAAATCAACTTCAAATAAGCTTAAAATCCAACAAAGGATGTTGACATAGATGAAATCAAAACTATTTGAGAGAAATATCTCTTTTTTTGAAATCATTTAAAAGTCACATAATTATAAAATAAAACATTTCCTTTGAAAATATCCTTATAAGCTTGTAAGGGAATCTTTGACGATTTTATAAGGGTGGAAAATAGTCGCACCCTCCATATAAGTTAAAAAAGACATTCTTACCTTAATTTGGTCAAAAAGGTTAAAAATGACCTTGTTTGGAAAACGACAGAAAGATTCTTTTGTAAATATCTTATAAAAAGTCAAAAAATGGTATAAATGACTTTAACCCATAGTCTATAAAATAGTAAGAATGATTTGAAATACATTTTTAAGAAGCATGGATGTGGATGATAAAGTGGTCCTAGTAGATAATTACGTATAAACAATCTCGGATAATGAAGAGATTGTAGAATTAACTCTTATCTTGTACTTTTCCTTAGTCGAGGGTAGCTTAACCTCCTGTATAATAGTTAAATAATTGTTATTAAATTATACAAGAATCATATACATAAATATGATATCATATAATATCTTTTAATATAGCTTTGTTTATAATATTTTAGTATTATCGTCGTTTCGGGTGTTCACTTACTCGCTTTCTTTTATATGTTTTGTTACATAAGTCGTATTTGTTATCCATAGGTTGCATCTTATTCATATCCAGAATGATTATTTTTAATCATCAAATGAAATTAGTCTTGAATGGATACGATGAGGAATGAATTTCATCGCGTTCGTGGAGACGGTAGTCCGTATGTACGCACAAACGCTACTTCCATTTCATTTTTCATTTTAAAAAGAATCAAAACCAAATGATACATAGGTATATTATTATTCCAGTATAATATAATATATTATATAAGTTACTTAAGTTCATTAACACCATCCTTTATACGTTCCATGTATGGTATGATCGAGTCATATCACTTTGAGGAGGCGGTAGTCCATACTTCCTCAAATGAAATTATCGTATATATATACACAACATGAAACGAATAATGGTATGCTATGAAATGGAATTACAGAAACTTATATATAAAATAATTATCATTAATATCATATTTAATTATAGTGTCATCATAATGGCCACCATGAGAGGTGGTAGGAGATAATTGAACAATCATCGTTTCGTGAGGCGTTTGGTTGTCATCCACAGAAACATTATGTTCTTCACCCATTAGATGGAGGTGTGTGTAAGTGTAGTTCGAATACTTATCATAACAATATCCTAGTATATTGAGTATATTGGTGTTGTTACAAAAGAAAATAATAAGAAGAGTTTAGGGGTTGGAGAAGTAAAATAAAATAAAAGAAGCTAAGAGAAAGCGTTACCTTTAATTTGGGTAACTCCATTTGGTTTGAACCAAAAAGGACTCTTGAAGTACCTTCTGCTTAAGGTAAGGCTTCTAGGAGGAGGAGAGGGATGTAGGGAGCTTAATTGGGTAGAGGTTGGACGAGCCAAAAGGCTTGAGAGGTGTGAGGAATTGGTTAGAAGTTGTGTCCTTTTATAAGGGAGAGGAGGGGATCTTTATGAAAAACTTAAAGTATTATTTTATAATAAAATCATATTCGGTTTCTAATGGCTCCAAAGTGGATTATTCAAAGTCTAAGGTGGGGATAGGTCGAAAAAAACTCAACCAATATGTTTTAGACAGGTTTGGGTCACTTTATTAACCTTATCTTTTTGTTTTAACTCTTAGTTAATTAGTTTGACACTTACCATGTCACTTTGTATTTTTATATTATATGGTTAATAAACTTACTATATACTTCCAAGCGACCCCCGAGTGGTCCATTAACGATACACCTATCATTATATAAGTCCTTTGTCTGAACCTTAGATTTTTAGGAATAGAATATCAATTAATAATATAATATTTGTTTTAAAAACTCATTTATGTCAATTTTGACAGTATTTGGTATTTTGTTTTTTCTAAATTCATAACAACATTATTACTTCAAACCCAATTCATTTAATCAACCCTAACATGTCATTTTAACCTATAAAATTCGTGGAATTCATTAAAAGTCTCAAATTATATTTATTTGGGTATTTATAATATCAATTATTTTAATATTTTACTAATAAGGTAATTAGTGCATCATCATTGTGTCATAAATAAATTAAATTATTTAATGTCTAAAAATTATAAATAAAATACCATTGTAGGAAATCTTTTTAGCTTTCTAATGAATATTTATAATTGAATTTATCTTATGTATAACCCTATATTAAAAATGTTTTAGTTATTTAACTTTGATTTTATCTCTTTTAACTCTTCTTTGAATTAAATAATAATAAATGTCATAATCTAATTCAAGTGGACCAAATAGGTTCATATTTTATTCCTAAGGTTGTTTCTTGTCGAATTATACTTAGCCAATAGAATTAGGACATGTGTTAGGGTAATAATAATATCATTTTTACCCTTAATTACCCTATTTACTTTTTACTGTGGTAAATAAAAGTAAAAAGTTATTATCCACCAAAAAATATTTTTATCTTATTGAACCACATTTTACTCCTTGATATTAACCGTGTCTCTCGGATTTTCGAAATTCCACTCACAGAAGCGGTAAAATTAAGTTTTATATGAATTTGCAAATTTTTCTAGGAGGTGGGTAAAAGACGGTGAAAAGTTCAATAAAATTTTTATATATCTAAATTTATTATAAACTGACTCCAATGAATTACATTGAACTTATATAGGAATTATGTATCTATTTTGACCTAAAATAAATTTAAATAATATAAATAATTATTTAAATAAAAATTCGGTTTTAAACTATAACTCAGTGTTTTTCACTATTCATCAAAAAATTGAAATTTTCAGAAAAATATCAAAATTTCACCCTAAGCTAATTTTGATATTCCGAATTCAATAATAAAGTCTATTTTACCAAATTCAAAACATAGAAGTTTCATTTATTAATTTAAAATTAATTCCCGCTGTCAAAACCAAAAGGCGTATTTTTAAGAAATAATAACTACCAAAAGTTTGACACTTGTTTATATTCAATTTCAAAGTGAAATTACTTACAATGACCATCATTGGATTAAATGGTAAAAATATAATCTATTTATACTTCCAAACCATTAAAATGTATAATTTAACAATATAAATTATTTTGATTTAAAAAGTTGTTTTCAGTTAAAATATAGTATTTTTCACTATTCACCCAAATGTGAAAGTTATCAGAAAAACACCAAAACTTTATCGAAACTAAATTCTTATGTCCCGATTCTAAAGAAGAAGTTTATTTTGTCAAATTGAATATATAAAAGTTTCAAATATTGGATTTAAAAAGGCTTTGCCATTAAAATGCGGTAAAATTGCATTTTTTGAAAAATACTTCTTTTATCTGAAAAAATGTATTTGTTCTTACATTATGTCTAAGAAACTCATAATATGGATTCTAAAATTATAAGGATTATATAAAGTTCAAAATTCAGTTAATACTATTCATAACCGCTTTTGAACGTCTTGTTTGGTAAGTCATGGTGCGCCAGAACTCGGTGTTGCGTGTAGTGCAAGTTATTGAATTACGTTGAAAAAATAACGTACTATGAAATCTTGAGGTGTTACAAGGATTCTCTTCAAACCCCCATTTTCCTTTGGATTGCGGTTTCTCTCTCTTTACCCCAATCTAATTCTTAATTCTTCTAATATACCCCTCATATGTTTTGTTTGAATCTTCCAAACATATGTACCTATTTCAAATTCTTCTTTCTTTAACGAGGAAATACATGTTTTATAAGGTTCTCTTTTTAATTCCTCCCGATAAACAAGTCCGATTAAAGGGAACTTCCCAATTTCTTATCCATTTTCAAGTACACTCCACAAGTTGTTTTAAGAACCCAATATTTTTATAAAATCACTCTTTTTATCATGAAAAACTATCTTAATTCATTTATGGTTTTACGTAAAAAAAAATATGTCTTTTTCCGCTTTAAAGACTCTTATAATTTCCCTTAAACCGCACTAATGTGGCTCGTTTCTAAAATTTCTTAAACACTCTTTTTATATGTTTTCAATTCAGTTTCCAAATTTCAGTATGAATTTTCTTTTAATATTCCTCAAATATAATTTAATTCCCTTCTTTTTTCTATGATTTACATGTTTACAATCTAATTTTTATGAAAAATACAAATGATTTTCCAAAAGAACTTTTTTTTCAAATAGTATTTCTCTCAAGAATTTCTCAATGATTTTATTAGAGTATTTTCATCTATTTCAATTAACTCTGTTGAATCTTATACTTAATTGAGATTGATCTCTTATGTTACAATCTACCATATTTTATTGAATGGTTTATGATTATTTTGTGGGATGTACTATCTGGATACCATTTGTCATATTACTCTGGATGGTTTATAATTATGTTTATTATTTGGCGATATTATTTACATTTCATATGCTAGTTTCAATGTGAATTTATATGTTGCTTATGGTTCACCCCTTTCATATAAAGAATGCATTGGACTTAGTAAGTGACAGGCGGGGCCTGTTATAGTTCCTCGATGCATCGGTAGGTCTCATGAGACAAACTAGACTGAGTTTTTACCCATTTATGTATGGTGTCTTGACTGAACCTTGACGGTATGTTTATGATGTTCGGCATCATGCATTCCCTCATTATGATATTAGTAATTTCTAATCTCTGTGATTATGCGACTAGTAGAATATTCATGGTTAAGTTTCATTATCATGTGATTATTTATATGGAATTATTTAATCAGTTGTTATTTCTGTCATATTATGCTCAAGATTTTGTTTTAATGGCACTTGTTTTTAGTTATTCGCCTTGCCTTATTGTTTATGTTTATGATAACTTTCGTTGTATTGCTTACTCTTACTGAGCATCTGAGCCCACTCCTTTCTTATGTTTTATTTTTCTCCAGGATGCGAAGATATATATTATGAAAGACTTGCAATGATAATCTACGAGTTTATGGATGTTTTCAATGGAGTTGTTATGTTGTATTTCATTTCAAGTTGTAATGTAAAACTTATTTATGTATCTAGTTTTCCAAAGCTACTAAACTATTCGGTCCTTTGGGATGTGATCGCTTGTTCTTAGAACCAATGTAATAAAGGAAGACACTGGCTCTGGACCACTGGAGTCGAGGTATTTACATAACATAGGAGAATCTTCCATATATGGTTATCATTAATAAAACGTTTCATAAGATGAAACGTTATGGAGGATCATTTGAATGCATTCATGTGATGAATGTATAATCGACCGAACCATTTACTCTTATGTTATGTAACGTAAAGAGTAAATGCATGATGGCTTGCCAAGGCTTATAAATAGAGGCAGTGCCCATGAGGATGTGTATATGAGCATTCCCAAGCCATTGTCGAGTCATACTTCCCTTCAAAGCTCTCTTCATTCTTCATCTTTTGCCAAGTGAGTTACTAGTATATCGTGGAGTGGGGATGATCCCACCCATGTTTTGGGTGATTCTTTGAACCCATGGATACACCATGGATATGGGAGTCTGATGTCCGCCACATAGTGATCTTCATGAAGCATGTGAATGAAGATGGTAACAATGGAATTCATCGGTGAAAGGTGGACCTTTATGTTCATCATTTTGAATTTTCATGGTTTCAATTTCAATACATAGTTGATCTTGGTTTAAGGGTATCTTATTGTTACCATGACGTTGATTAAGTGTTAATCGATCCTTAGAAACTCATCATGAACTACATGGGTTTTGATTCCCTTCATAAGGGTACATATAAATCCCCTTTTATGATCTCAATCCCGACAACACCATACCAACTGCGTCATTATAAACCTTTAAGTCTTCTTGGGAGGCCTTAAGTCTTCTTGGGAGGCCTTAAGCCCCAACAGAACACCTTAAGCCTTGTTGGATGGCCAGAAACTCCCATGTACCCTTAAGTCTTACTAGGAGACATTAAACCCCAACATAATACCTTCTACCATCTTGGAAGGAATTAAATCTCAGTGTCTTCCTATACGGCTTTAAACTGTGAAGTAATTGAATATTTGGATCAAATGTGAGAACATAATTCCCTTACGTAGTGTTCCTTTAAATGCATAAGTGTCGATCAATCAATTTCATCAAAGGGAAACCGATATTGTTACCAGGAATGATTTTATGAACATATCTTAAATCTATAAAAGAGTCTCGTGCAAGACAATAACTCCTTTATGGGATGAGTTGACCTCTCAACCTCTCTATTTTGATATGTGTCACCTCGCATAAATAACCAAAAGGACCTGCGAGGATGAAGCGTCAAAAATACACTCAACATGACATAATAGATTTCATTGCACCGTGGTTTCTCAGAAGATGAAGAAAGAGTAAAAAATATGGCAAAATATGATCTGTCTTTGATAGTTGATTTGAATGCTTGATGGTGCTCAATATGGTTTACTTAGACATTAGGTAAAGTTTGAGAACTATTGGAAAAGTTTTTAGGAAGTTAAGAGGATGGTTTTTCAAAGCCTACAACACCACTAAATCATAGATTCTGCTACAAGAGTGAGTGAGTCTTGACCGCCTCGACTGCTGGATAAAGATCTTCTTCAACCAACCGAGGAGTCGTTGTTGGTTTAACATAACGAGGGAGGAGACCAAGTCCTGTAGATCTAGAATAGGAAAAAAAATTACATAATTAAGATATTAAAGTAGCATTGATGAAAGTAGAGATACCAATTTCAATTATAATTGTAATCACACAGCTAATTTGATTGACTTCACGAGTGAGTTTTAATTGTTTTCTCTAAAGAAAACCCATTCGTGGACACTGAATCTTCTCTCTGTTTTTATTATTTTTAGTTCAGTTCACTTGTAAATGAAAATTCTACAGGTTAGCAAATCAAATTCAACACACTTTTCATTAGAAAATAACAAATGGCCTATGTATTTTAGTTGAATATAAAACAAGTTTCAAAGATTTTCACTAGAAAGCAAGCTTTCATTATTACGAAATATTCGTCTACACCAATTTCGGTGCGCATTTCGGATCTGAAAACCTAATTGCAGTTTTACGCATCCACAGTTTTCAATACGAATTCAACACCCAAATGGAAAAACGTATGCTACCTTCGTCTGCCATTGTTGCGTGCCTCTGCTGAGTACAGTGGGGGAGGAAGCACCATCGAAATCGCCAGTCAGGGGGTTTCAATCAAAGAAGACAACACGCGGCTCTCCCTAATCTTCAGTTTGCGGAGGCATCTGTGGATGATGACGGAGGGGAGGAAAAGGAGGAGGAGGAACCCTAATTTCCGTGTCGAAGATTTGGGTCGATCCAACCCGACGACGAGCTTCAAGATCTTGTTACCGCGTCGCTTCGGCAGGGAATTTTCGAAGGAAGTGTGGCGACTTCGCCTGGGCAGCGTCGGCTGTCTGCTCTGAGACGGCAAGCTGTCGGGGGTTCTGGCCAGCGGCTCGTCGCCGGGGGCTGACAGGTTGCGTGTACTCATTCTTGATTTTTCCAAGCTCGCGTTGTTTAATCCGGCGAGGGAGTGGGGCAGTTTACATGAACCCTAGAGGAGAGATTGGTCTCTCCTGGTATTGTTTTTAAATCATCTTGGAAAGAATAGATGGTGCATGGTTGGTTATTAATATTTTAAAATTTCAATTTTATCTCTATTTTTTACATGTATCACAAAATAATTTCTTTTCTTTTAAAAAGATTCACCAAATAAGATTAAGATAAATCCAAATTATTTTTAATCACAATCTTTTCTTTTCTTTTCTTTTTTTTTTTATAAAATATCAAATCATTTCTTTTCTTTTACTAAAATCTCACCAAACACCTTGTAAATTTCAAACTCTACCCCATACAACAGATTTCTGTAATAAATAATAATAATTAAACTTCTTCTTTATATAAATATCAATACAATTTTATCTGTTTTAAAGAAACTACGAGGATACATTTTCTATCGCCCCATAATATGCATTTTTAGTTAATTGTTTGGTTAGTATTTTAACCTTCATTTTACACTCATTGCAAATTAACATTTTATAACACTCAACGGATCACATAATATATTTTATAAACAAAAAAAAAGGTTATGTTTTTTAAAATATATTAAATGTAAAATAAATTTATTTCACTCGTCGTAAAATTTAAATTTTAACTCACTCACCTAATAAATTCTATATATAAAACATTGAGTATTGTAATAAAATAAAAAACAACTCCTTTAAAAGAATGTTGGTGTGAGGCTTAGGAGTTTTACATTGATTCTATATATATACATATATATATGAATTGAAAATTTTATTATGAGAAAATCAAAAACAACATGTGTAAGATATGGGATAAAAAACATTTTTTTTAAGAGAGAGTGATTATGCATTAAATAGATTGGAATTCATCCAAAACATATTTACAAAAGCTTGAGAATGGGTCAAACCATATATGATCACTCGCATTCTTCTTGAATCTAGATAAACAATGAGCAGTATGATTCTCATCTCTCGTGGCAAAAGAAACACAACATGAGGAGAAGTTATCCACCAATGCCCAAATCCTTATGAGAATGAGCCCAAAGGGCTGAAAATCATTCTTACGGTTGGAAATAGAGTTGATCACATAAAGGCAGTTGGACTCAAAAATCACATTATCTTACCCTTGAGTGTGTGCAAATACCAAACCACGAAGAATGACAACAACCTCAACCATGGTAGGATCTTGACAACCTAAAAAGTCTTACAACATCCACCAACAACCTACCCATACTCGTGTCGCACCACAATCCCAACACCCACCCTCTGTCCAGAATCGACTTTTGCATCCGTATTGATTTTTTGAAACCCTTGTTGAGGAGGAGACCAACCAAACACTCCATGCTCATCGCACGCTCCAAAAGACTCTGAATCCTCACGAATCCCAATGGTTCATCCACTCTAAAGCACGTTCAATCCAAATGTCATCGTAAGTGGACTTTTGTTGAAAGACCCATTCGTTGCACTTTGTCAATATCAACCAAGTAATCGTACAAATCAGCTCCACCACCCGTGATTCGTGTGAAACGATCCATCTTTGAAAATTACGAACCAGATTCAAAGAAGGATAAAAAAGCACAAAGGTCGGTCCTTTATGATTTCCAAACCCCTTCAACCTTCTGAAAAAAAGGAACAACATGTTGAGGTGATTCAACTTCGCTGAAACAAACGGGATAACAATCATCTTTAAAAAGATGGTGAAAACAAGTAGCTCACACATCAGAAGACAACCTCTACAAACCCGCCACTAGAAAAAAAATGGAGGTGCCTTCATATTCCATATGCGATTCCAGCAACAATCACTTCAAAGATGGGGAGAGTATTCCATTATGAGCTTATAGCCAAAGTACGTCGAGTAGACCCCTGAAGATTCTCACTTCCAATATAATTGGTCAAAACTCACATTGGGAGCAAGAGGGATGCTAAGAATGAGGTTGTGATCCCTCTCATTGAACTACCCAGATACCTTATCACAACACCAAGAATCCAACGAATCATCCATGAAATCTGTCACCCTAATGTCCTCCAAACCTATGATAATGAGTGAAGAAACTCTCAGTCCTGACCTATCAGCCAGACATGGGTCACTCCAGATTTGGACATCGTTGTCGTTAACAATTCTCCAATATAAACCTATTTCAAGAATGGATATGGCTCCACATAAGTTCCTCCAAAGAAATCTTGGGTGAGATCCCAAGCAAGAGTCCATAAAACATATCGATGGAAAATATTTAGCTCATAAAACTTTCCTAAACTATGAGTGGAAAGAAATAAGCCACCACCACTGTTTAACTAAGAGGGCCTTATTGAACTTATTAAGATCTCTGAAACCAAGTCCAGCCTTAAAATTTGGTACAAAAATTTTGTCTGTAATGACCCGATCTTTTATGAATAAAATTCCTTTACTTATAATGTCTTATGGATATAGAAAACATATGAACTTTTTTTATTGGGTTTAGATAATCGTTAAGTATCATTACCGTTGATAATATATCTATTGAACAGTGATCACATGTCTAGTATAAATATTGGGTTTTAACTAAACCTTTTGGCACAGACAATGGAAGTGATGACCTCGACCAATATGATTGTTCCCTTTGAAACCTATTTATCCGATCTTTAGAGGGAGATAACATTTCTAGGATTTCCCCTAAACCAAGACCAATATGAGATCCAACAACTTAAGCATGAGCGAAACCATTTACGGGGGAAGTTTAAGCTCATCGAGATCATGGCCCAAACCATGTTCACCGAACGACCTCAAGAAAGCCCCACCAACGCACACCATACTCTTAGGGCATATGCTGGTGTAATAAAGGGATATGTAACAAGACCCTAGAATTATGATTATGTGCATTATTTTTGTATATAATAAAGAATATACATTTATTTTATTATTGTTACTTTGTAAATGGTTTTTAAAGCACAAATATTATTTTTAGTTAATATTCAAATTCAATTAAGAAATCATATTTTGATGAATTAATGGATTTTTTAATTAAACAATATTTTAATAAAATATTATTACTCAATTACTTTTTATTAAATATAAATAATCAGATAATTTTTATGAATACAATTGTAATTTTTATTAAGGTTTGAAAACTGTTTTTGTCAAACACGTGAATTTTCAATAAATGTCGTTTTTCGTTTTAAAAGTGAAAATTCACATATTTAGAAAATTATTAAGATAAAATGAATTTTATTTTTTGAATCAGGACATTGAAATTATCTAATGGTGATTTTTTCATAATTATTTGAGACAATCAAATTTTTGGGTAAAAATTAAATACCATATATATATATATAATGTGTTTTATGACATCATAATGACCCAATAGTGATGTAATAAAATGCTGTAAAAGGGATATTCAACAAATATATTACCTTTAAAATAATGTGATTTTATATTTTTTGATTAATTTTATAATGCCTTAGTGGACCCTCCAAGACTTATAAAATATTTTAACATTTTAAAATGATTTCCTTAAGAGTGTGACTCACCTCCACATAAGCAAGCCCAATATTTTAATAAGTTCGACCTTTGACCTTTTAAAATAATGTTTTCCACTCCCCTTTGGCAAAAACCCTGTGAAAAAACCATGGGATGGTTTGTGGTTTTGAATATTTAATTATATAGATACCAAAACCTAAGTTTGTGAAATATTAAAGAATTCCCCTCTCATTTCCTATATAAACCCACCCAAGCTCCCACTTCTCTTCACTCAAAATCCTTAGAGCACATACCTACTCTGCCATACTCTATTTATAATCCTCCCAAGGCACCCCAAGCTCTCAAGAAGCCCCTCCTCAAGCTCTTGAAGCCACACACTCAAGTAAGGGATTCCTTCCTTTCTCCTTTTTGTCCAAGTTTCTTCATGTAGTTATACCCTTTTATTTTCAATTAAAAATGTTGGGGGTATGATTTCGAACCTCCCATATACTGCCCTCCTTATATTTGAATGATGATATATCACTTTATCTCTCATTAATCCATCCCATATACACCCGTTACCATGCAGAAATTTCGTAAGGGTTATTCCATTTCTCATCTTTCTTCAAGTTTCTCTATTATGTTACGACTTCTATTTCCAAATACCTTGTGTTGGGACATGTATTTATATGACCCCATTACTATCAATTTCAAACACACACACATACACACACACACACATATATATATATGACGAGAGACCCCTTTCTCTCTCATCAACTATTTTTATGTTACGCCGTTAGGCTGCCGAAATTGCACCGTGATTTTCCATGCCAAAATCATCGTGTAGTGAATACCATGCCCATTTCTCTATTAAGGGTATTCACCTTTATACAAATATACATATTGAATTATACTTACATGTATGTATTCCACATTCCTTAATCATGAAATAACTTATGATGTTGAATGATTCCATGTTATATGATCCATGTGGCACACTTATGCATGAAATGAAATGTTTATAAAGGGTGTACCCTGATAGCGCTCCAATGCAATGGGTAACGTTTAGTATCACAATACTCCATGTGAAATAAGAGTTTACTCATGCTAATTCATATGCAATGAGGGGTTAATCATGCTAATTCATGTGCAAGGAGGGTTTACTCATGCAAATTCATGTGCAATGAGGGTTTACTCAGGCTAATCTATGTGCAATGAGCCTTGACTCATGCTAATATCATGTTGTATGTTGTTTCCACATTTCCATGTTATGATAATCATTTTATATCATGCCTTTATGTTCATGTTTCTCTTGTTCTCAATTGATATGCATATTGCCTCACATGTACTTTATTCTTCATGCTATGCCTTGTTTACTTCTTTACTGGGCTTTATAGCTCACCGTTTTCTTATGTATTTCCTCAGGTTATCCCATGCAATGCTAAGTACGAAGGAATGTTGTGGTCTTGTAAAAGAAGTTTTCAATAAAGATGTTGTATTTTATGTCTTAAGTTGTCATTTAATATTCCTAATTTCCCAAGACACTAGACCTCTTGATCCTCAGAGTTTTCTTAAGTGCAAGTTTATGTAACAAATCATGTTTAAATATGTAAGTAAGTGTAGGGTTGTTATAGTTGGTATCAGATGATAAGTTTAGTTATTTTGGGGATTTGAATTAGAAAACCCTAGTGAAATCCTTGAGTATAAGACTAAGTATAAGAAAAACATCCCTATATTTTGGTGAGTATAAAGTAAGTGGTTTATCAAGAAAATGAATCCCTGTCTAGATACGAACAAGTAGAGGTGGATCTGGCACAGATGTATCTAGTGGTAAAACCCGAAAACACATTTTTGAGCTAGACTCAAACGGGAACTGGTGCACGAAAATGTGCCTTGCTTCACTCTTGGTTCGACACTCTTGGGGGAATAATTTGATAAATTTATAAGCTTAGTATGAAGCATTATTAAGGGAATAAAAAAATTCCCCTAAGAATATATGTTAGGAAGTAGATCATGGATAACATAGATTGAAGCCTATAAATTCATAAGTTAAGGAAATAAATGTAATTTATAAGTTATACCTTTTTTTCATTGGATTCCCCTTTATGTGTTTAATAAACTTACCCCTAACTTTCCTTTTATTCTAGCCAATGGCTAGTAATAGGAGGACGTGGGCTGACAACCGATGCGAAGATCAATGTGATGACTGTTCTAATGAGATGCCCAATTCGATGGGAGTGAGAATCACAAACTTTATCATGATACTCTCTCAGTTAACTCATGTTTTGAATCAAAACATGGGTCAAGAGGAAAGTACACCCCCCCCCAAGAAAGAAAAATCCATAATCGAGAGCTTCATGAGACAAATGACTCTTACTTTTAGTGGATCATTCGATCCCTTAATTATTGAACAATGGATCAACTCCATTGAGAAGATCTTCTCCATCCTTCAATGTTCTGAACAAGAGAAGGTTCTTATGGATGCTTATCGTATGAAGGGTGAAGCTGATCAATGGTGGACATTGATAAAAAATACAAAGCCTAAGGAGGATATCGAGGCATTGGAATGGAAGGATTTCTGGAAAATGTTTTTTGATAGAGATTTTCCTCACACCCTCCAACTTAAGATGGAAAGAGACTTCCTTGACCTCAAGCAAAAAGATGATGAATCCATCAGAGCATACGAGACAAACTTCACAAGGCTTGCACAATACGCCTCTTGATTTGTTGTTACTCCTAAATACATGGTTGAATGCTTCTTTGGTGGGTTAAATCCTAGCCTATGGAAAACCCTAGTGATTCGTGACTTCAATGGCTATGAGTGTAACGACCCGAAATTTTAAATAAATCTTGTTTCCTAATTTTATGTGTTATTTTATTTTATTTTTATACTCGACAAAAATGTTTCATTTGATAACATGAGTATAATTAAAATGAGACTGTTGGGTTTTGACTGTTATTTGACCATTGGTCAATATGACCGCTGGAAACTAAACGTTTTGACTATTGTCTCTAAATACAAGCAATCTTGGTTAATTAATATAGAAAGAAGATTCGATGGCCTCACCCAGTAGTCTTGGACCGATCGAAGCCCACCTAACAGAACTTGGGAAGGAGGTAGCACCACTGGGATTTGCTCTGGACCAAACCCAAGCTGAACTTCATCGTGTGAAGCTAGAACGGGATCACCTTCGCGAGAAGTTAAAACTGATATAAATTACTACTCGTGCGATGTTGGCCGAGCCTCCCTCGGATTCTCTCACCTTAGCACACCTTACACTTAGGTCCTATGTTGGTGTGATAAGGGGCTATGTAAGGAGACCGTAACTTCCTTGTGTAATCCTTTGTTTTAAATAAAAACTAGGATTTCTTCTTATGATGAAGTTTATGAATTTTCAAAATGTCCAGATAAATATAGTATGCATATTTTTGATGAATTTTAGA
Organism: Viscum album; assembly: GCA_963277665.1. NCBI lineage: Eukaryota > Viridiplantae > Streptophyta > Magnoliopsida > Santalales > Viscaceae > Viscum > Viscum album. The sequence continues at coordinate 1,331,178,049 of OY728145.1, forward strand.
GAAAGGATATTTTAAAAATGTTTATATAAACCTTAAATAAATAAAAATGTGTAATGATTTTCAAAAAATGGTCTTCTACAAATATGTTCAGTACGAAATTTAGAGTCTAATAAGATCAACTTAATTTTTGATGAATAGTAAATTATGAATAGTGATTTTATGCTTAGGATTAGTAATGTGACCAAATGGATTAGTAATCTCACTTAAAGAAAGTGTTAATATAATCTAGGCACCATGATTAAGTAATGTGATTCAATAAAATGGTTAAAAAAAGGTTTCATAAATTATTATTCAAGTATTAGTTTTTTCAGGTGAATAGTGTTTTTTAATTAAAAATTAAATTAAAATTATTTAGAAAATTATTTTTATAAAATGGATTTCATTTTTGAACTCAGAGCATCGATATCATGTTAAGGTAATTTTTGGGGATTTTTCTAAAAAAATGAATTTTCGGTGAATAGTGTATTTATTTAAAAAATAAATTAAAATTATTTAGAAAATTATTTTTATAAAATGGAGTTCATTTTGGAAATCAGAGCATTGATATTTGGTTAAGGTGAAATTTTGGGATTTTTCTGAGAAAGTTGAATTTTCAGTAAATAGTAAAAATACAGTTTTAGGGTTTCAGTATGTTTAATGACATCATAACTGTGTCATGATGATGTCATGAGATATTTTAAAGGATGTTAGACTAAAGAGGATGAATTATTGTGTGGGGGTCCCCATGTGGACTAACTCTATGGGAAGTACCATGGGAGGGCCCATGCTTTTGAGAAAACCACTTTTGAGGTGTCCCTTAGCCATTAATGCCTTGTCCCCTCACTTTCCCTATAAATACCAAGCCCTCCTCTCATCTTTTCGACTCCAAAACCATCCTCAACGAAGTTCTGGTCTCCTTACCTCCCAAAACGTCCTCCCAAGGTGCCCCCAAGCCCTCAAGGTCCCAACCTTTGAGTTTTAAGAGTTACGTTTTAAGGTAAGGGATCCGACCCCTCTCTTTCTTTTCAAGTGATCTCTTTTATGTCATTCTTTTATGCCCCATGTTCTTATGTTGGGGGAGGTTATTTTATATTCATTATACTGTCCTTTTTATGTTCATATGATGAGAGACCCCCCCTTAATCTCATCATTTCGTTTTAAGAATTTTTAAGTGGCGCCGTTAGGCTGCCGAACTTTCAAGGGATTCGTTCACCTTTCTCATTTTTTCAAAGTTCTACTTTCATGTCAAGTCTTTCAAGTTCCTTTTTATTATGTTGGGGTATGATATCTATATTTATCATACTGATATTTTATGATCATATGATGATAGACCCCATTTGATCTCTTCAATTCAGTATTTTGAAGTTTTAAGTGGCGTCGTTAGGCTGCCGAATTTTTAAGGGGTTCTTTCACCCTTCTCATTTTTCAAAGTTCTAATTCCATGTCAAGTCTTGAAAGTTCCTTTTTATTATGTTGGGGTATGATATCTATATTTATAATACTGATATTTTATGATCATATGATGAGAGACCCCATTTGATCTCTTCAATTTAGTATTTTGAAGTTTTAAGTGGCGCTGTTAGGCTGCCGAATTTTTAAGGGGTTCTTTCACCCTTCTCATTTTCAAAGTTCTAATTCCATGTCAAGTCTTGAAAGTTCCTTTTTATTATTTTGGGGTATGATCTCTATATTTATCATACTGATCTTTTATGATCATATGATTAGAGACCCCATTTGATCTCTTCAATTCAGTATTTTGAAGTTTTAAGTGGTGCCGTTAGGCTGCCGAATTTTTAAGGGGTTCTTTCAGCCTTCTCATTTTTCAAAGTTCTAATTCCATGTCAAGTCTTGAAAATTCCTTTTTATTATGTTGGGGTATGATCTCTATATTTATCATACTGATATTTTATGATCATATGATGAGATACCCCATTTTATCTCTTCAATTCAGTATTTTGAAGTTTTAAGTGGCGCCGTTAGGCTGCCGAATTTTTAAGGGGTTCTTTCACCCTTCTCATTTTTCAAAGTTCTAATTCCATGTCAAGTATTGAAAGTTCCTTTTTATTATGTTGGGGTATGATCTATATATCTATCATACTGAAATTTTATGTTCTTATGATGAGAGACCCTGTTTGATCTCATCAATTCATTTTTGTTGAAGTTTAAGTGACACCGTTAGGCTGCCGAATTTTTAAGGGATTCTTTCACCCTTCTCATTTTTCAAAGTTCTAATTCCATGTCAAGTCTTGAAAGTTCCTTTTTATTATGTTGGGGTATGATCTCTATATATATCGTACTGAACTTTTATGTTATTATTATGAGAGACCCTATTTGATCTCATCAATTCATTTTTGTTGAAGTTTAAGTGACGCCGTTAGGCTGCCGAATTTTTAAGGGATTCTTTCACCCTTCTCATTTTCAAGTTCTATTTTATTGTAAAGTCTTTCAAGTTAATTTATTTTGGGGTATGATCTCTATATCTATCATACTGATCATTTATGTTCATATGATGAGAGACCCTTTTTGATCTCATCATATCATTTTTGTTGAAGTTTACGTGGTGCCGTTAGGCTGTCGAATTTTTATAAGAGAAATCTTATTTTTTTTATTCCTTTCAAGTTCTTCGTTTCATATGGTATATCATTCAGATTTCATTACAATGCTCTTAAATACTTTATATTCTGTCCCTCTACTGTTTTATGGATCATTTATGAGTGGGTGACCCATTTCCCCTCTCTTTTTAATGTCTTCTAAAACCTCGTAACATAGCCGTTATGCTGCAGAATTTCCGTCTCAAAATGTCTCTCTCTTTTTATAAAGTTATTTTATATTATTAAGTGAATACTCAAAGCTCTTCCTTATAAAGGGGTATTCACATATATACCAAAATATTCTATTTTAAATTCTGGGATTTACATACATGAGACCCACCTTCCTTTTCTGTGGGTTTTAAAGTGACGTAAAGATCATGTCTTTAAAGCAGTTTTTAAAACATTATGATTATGAAATGAAACCCATTTATTTTATGTTATATGGGTTATTTATGAAATGTTTGATGATGATATATGTGGATCACATGATAATAAAGGTAAATTTAAGGGTGCGCCCTGATAGCGCTCCAATGCATTGGGTAATGATGTAACCACTAGAGACTACAATTTTCACGATACCTTGGTGAATAACCTTGGTAATTTTCAAATGACACCTTAGGGATGGACCTTGGTGATATGTTCATGATTGTCTATGTTAAATGATGTAGCCACATCTTCAAGTTATGAAAATTTTTATTTTTATTATGATATGCCACATGATTTCTTTCTCATGCCTTAAAGATATTTTCATGACATTGTTGATGTATCTCAAGTTCACGTGTTAAATGTTTCCCCTTGTTTCCCTTACTGGGCCTTCTGCTCACCCTTTCTTTTGATGTATGTCCCCAGGTTATGAGATGCAGTAATGAACCTAGGATGAGCATAAGGAGAAGCCTTTCAAGTGTTTAAGAAGAATGTTTTTTTTTGTTTCATGTATTAAGTTCCTGGTTTCCAAGACACTAAACCTTAAAGATCCTCGGTTTTGTAAAATGTAATGAAAGTTTATGTGATAAAAAGGTGGGATGCTATAGTTGGTTTCAAAGGATGGTTTAGTTATTTGTGGAAATTAGGATATGAAAACATTAGGAAGAACCCTATAGAAAATTTTAAATATAGGAAATCTTCCTGGTATTTTGCTGAGTATTGAGTAAGGGGTTGCCAAGCAAATACATCCCTGTCTGGATACGAGCAGGTAGAGGTGGCTCTGGCACAGATGTACATAGGGGTAAAACCCGAAAACACCGCTTTGAGCTAGACTCGAACGGGAACTGGTACACGACAATGGGCCTTGCTGCACTCTTGGTTACGACACTCCCGGGGGATATGCTTTGGTAAATTCATAAGCTTAGTATGAGCCATTATTAAAGGAACAAAGATAAAATAATATAAAGATTCACATAAGAATATACGATCATGGATAACCTAGAATGGAACCTAGGGGATCGCAAGTTAGGATATACTTTTATTCTACAAGTTTATCCTTTTATGCTTAAAGTTTCCTTTTCATGATTATTGGTGAAGTATTTAATCCCCTAATTATACTTTATCTTCTTAGTTAATGGTGGGAAATGGAAGAACATGTCCCAACAACCAATGTGATAGGAAATGCGATGATTTCCGTATTAATATGATAGAGATGATTAGGGGATTAAAAGATGATTATTATTTTGGAAGACGTTCACTATTTTGGGGACCCTATATGATAGAGGTAAATAGATTACTATGGTATTTTCATTGAGGAGTAATGTTGACTTATATTTTGAAGAATCGATGAATTTAAGGTGGACTTATAGTAATTTAGGTTACTTATGGAAATGATTAACCTATCTTGGGGTAAATATGTTTAGGTTAGTTACTTTTGTTATAAGATGTTAGGAGTGGTTGATGTTTTTTGGAGATGAATGATAAAGTTTACCTTGGAAGACTATGTTATCAAATCCTTCTTGTATTTGGGTTTCAATCTTAGTTTGGTTTATTTTGAGGATTTTTAAGGACAGTTATTTACGGAATGGTCTATGATGAACTCTGGGTAGTACCATGGAACTTTGAAGATTTAAAAGTAGTTTCCATTCCTAGAGGATTATTTCTTTTTGAAGAGTTGTTTTACCTTACCCTTTCTGTTTTTGGGATAATGTTTAAAGATAGATGAAATAGATGGTTAATATTTTGTGGATTATGTGATTATCTAGAAGATTATTCTTGTGTTTTGATGAGACCAAGTGTTTTTGAATGCTCATCATTTGGAGAAAAGATTATTTTGGGTAGAAACTTATTAAAGGATGAAACTCTACATGAAGGTAGGTATATTTTCTTATGTTTTTGTTCTATGTAGTAAATGAATTCCTCAAAATTATGAAAAGAAATGTAAAACAAAAATGTTGTTGGCTTACATTTCCTAATAGGTAATCAAAGACCGTTTACACACATCATAAGTTTGGGATTTTCTTATGGTTAACTTTATCTAAATCATGTTCTCTATCACTCTCCCTCAGAACTTGACCCTTTTTTTTCTCCTCCATGTCCATGTTTTCCTACACAGAATCCTAGTGTGGGTTAACTCGGGTGACCTTTGTACTTCCCTTTCTTTCTTTTAAAGTAATAGTTTTACTGACTCCTTTTCTGATGTGGGACTTTCAATGAAATTTCAAAACCCAATTTTAAAAATTTCGAGGACGCAATTTCTTAAGGGGGGAAGATTGTAACGACCCGAAATTTTAAATAAATCGTGTTTCCTAATTTTATGTGTTATTTTATTTTATTTTTATACTCAACAAAAATGTTTCATTTGATAACATGAGTATAATTAAAATGATACTGTTGGGTTTTGACTGTTATTTGACCACTGGTCAATATGACCGCTGGAAACTAAACATTTTGACTATTGTCTCTAAATACAAGCAATCTTGGTTAATTAATATAGAAAGAAGATTCGATGGCCTCACCCAGTAGTCTTGGACCGATCGAAGCCCACCTAACAGAACTTGGGAAGGAGGTAGCACCACTGGGCTTTGCTCTGGACCAAACCCAAGCTGAACTTCATCGTGTGAAGCTAGAACGGGATCGCCTTCGCGAGAAGTTAAAACTGATAGAAATTACTACTCGTGCAATGTTGGCTGAGCCTCCCTCGGATTCTCTCACCTTAGCACACCTTATACTTAGGTCCTATGCTGGTGTGATAAGGGGCTATGTAAGGAGACCGTAACTTCCTTGTGTAATCCTTTGTTTTAAATAAAAACTGGGATTTCTTCTTATGATGAAGTTTATGAATTTTCAAATGTCCGGATAAATATAGTATGCATATTTTTGATGAATTTTAGAGAAAGGATATATTAAAAATGTTTATATAAACCTTAAATAAATAAAAATGTGTAATGATTTTCAAAAAATGGTCTTCTACAAATATGTTCAGTACGAAATTTAGAGTCTAATAAGATCAACTTAATTTTTGATGAATAGTAAATTATGAATAGTGATTTTATGCTTAGGATTAGTAATGTGACCAAATGGATTAGTAATATCACTTAAATAAAGTATTAATATAATCTAGGCACCATGATTAAGTAATGTGATTCAATAAAATGGTTAAAAAACAGTTTCATAAATTATTATTCAAGTATTAGTTTTTTTGGGTGAATAGTGTTTTTTAATTAAAAATTAAATTAAAAAAATTTAGAAAATTATTTTTATAAAATGGATTTCATTTTTGAACTCAGAGCATCGATATTATGTTAAGGTAATTTTTGGGGATTTTTCTAAAAAAATGAATTTTTGGTGAATAGTGTATTTATTTAAAAAATAAATTAAAAATATTTAGAAAATTATTTTTATAAAATGGAGTTCATTTTTGAAATCAGAGCATTGATATTTGGTTAAGGTGAAATTTTGGGGTTTTTCTGAGAAAGTTGAATTTTCAGTGAATAGTAAAAATACAGTTTTAGGGTTTCGGTATGTTTAATGACATCATAACTGTGTCATGATGATGTCATGAGATATTTTAAAGGATGTTCGACTAAAGAGGATGAATTATTGTGTGGGGGTCCCCATGTGGCCTAACTCTATGGGAAGTACCATGGGAGGGCCCATGCTTTTGAGAAAACCACTTTTGAGGTGTCCCTTGGCCATTAATGCCTTGTCCCCTCACTTTCCCTATAAATACCAAGCCCTCCTCTCATATTTTCGACTCCAAAACCATCCTCAACGAAGTTCTGGTCTCCTTACCTCCCAAGGAGTCCTCCCAAGGTGCCCCCAAGCCCTCAAGGTCCCAACCTTTGAGTTTTAAGAGTTACGTTTTAAGGTAAGTGATCTGACCCCTCTCTTTCTTTTCAAGTGATCTTTTTTATGTTATTCTTTTATGCCCCATGTTCTTATGTTGGGGGAGGTTATTTTATATTCATTATACTGTCCTTTTTATGTTCATATGATGAGAGACCCCCTCTTACTCTCATCATTTCGTTTTAAGAATTTTTAAGTGGCACCGTTAGGCTACCGAACTTTCAAGGGATTCGTTCACCTTTCTCATTTTTTCAAAGTTCTACTTTCATGTCAAGTCTTTCAAGTTACTTTTTATTATGTTGGGGTATGATATCTATATTTATCATACTAATCTTTTATGATCATATAATGAGATACCCCATTTGATCTCTTCAATTTAGTATTTTGAAGCTTTAAGTGGCACCGTTAGGCTGCCGAATTTTTAAGGGGTTCTTTCACCTTTCTCAATTTTCAAAGTTCTAATTCCATGTCAAGTATTGAAAGTTACTTTTTATTATGTTGGGGTATGATATCTATATTTATCATACTGATATTTTATTATCATATGATGAGAGACCCCATTTGATCTCTTCAATTCAGTATTTTGAAGTTTTAAGTGGCGCCGTTAAGCTGCCAAATTTTTAAGGGGTTCTTTCACCCTTCTCATTTTTCAAAGTTCTAATTCCATGTCAAGTCTTGAAAGTTTTGTTTTATTATGTTGGGGTATGATCTCTATATTTATCATACTGATCTTTTATGATCATATGATGAGATACCCCATTTGATCTCTTCAATTCAGTATTTTGAAGTTTTAAGTGGCGCCGTTAGGCTGCCGAATTTTTAAGGGGTTCTTTCACCCTTCTCATTTTTCAAAGTTCTAATTCCATGTCAAGTCTTGAAAGTTCCTTTTTATTATGTTGGGGTATGATCTCTATATTTATCATACTGATCTTTTATGATCATATGATGAGATAACCCATTTGATCTCTTCAATTCAGTATTTTGAAGTTTTAAGTGGCGCCGTTAGGCTGCCGAATTTTTAAGGGGTTCTTTCACCCTTCTCATTTATCAAAGTTCTAATTCCATGTCAAGTCTTGAAAGTTCCTTTTTATTATGTTGGGGTATGATCTATATATCTATCATACTGAACTTTTATGTTCTTATGATGAGAGACCCTATTTGATCTCATCAATTCATTTTTGTTGAAGTTTAAGTGACGCCGTTAGGCTACCAATTTTTTAAGGGATTCTTTCACCCTTCTCATTTTTCAAAGTTCTAATTCCATGTCAAGTCTTGAAAGTTACTTTTTATTATGTTGGGGTATGATATCTATATATATCATACTGAAATTTTATGTTCTTATGATGAGATACCCTATTTGATCTCATCAATTCATTTTTGTTGAAGTTTAAGTGACGCCGTTAGGCTGCCGAATTTTTTAGGGATTCTTTCACCCTTCTCATTTTCAAGTTCTATTTTATTGTCAAGTCTTTAAAGTTAATTTATTTTGGGGCATGATATCTATATCTATCATACTGATCATTTATGTTCATATGATGAGAGACCCTTTTTGATCTCGTCAATTCATTTTTGTTGAAGTTTAAGTGGCGCCGTTAGGCTGTCGAATTTTTATAAGAGAAATCTTATTTTTTTCTTCCTTTAAAGTTCTTCGTTTCATATGGTATATCATTCATATTTCATTACCATGCTCTTAAATACTTTATATTCTATACCTCTACTGTTTTATGGATCATTTATGAGTGGGTGACCCATTTCCCCTCTCTTTTTAATGTCTTCTAAAACCTCGTAACATAGCCGTTATGCTGCAGAATTTCCGTCTCCAAATGTCTCTCTCTTTTTCTAAAGTTATTTTATATTATTAAGTGAATACTCAAAACTCTTCCTTCTAAAGGGGTATTCACATATATACCAAAATGTTCTATTTTAAATTCTGGGATTTACATACATGAGACCCACCTTCCTTTTCTGTGGGTTTTAAAGTGACGTAAAGATCATGTCTTTAAAGAAGTTTTTAAAACGTTATGATTATGAAATGAAACCAATTTATTTTATGTTATATGGGTTATTTATGAAATTTTTGATGATGATATATGTGGCTCACATGATAATAAAGGAAAATTTAAGGGTGCGCCCTGATAGCGCTCCAATGCATTGGGTAATGATGTAACCACTAGAGATTACAATTTTCACGATACCTTGGTGAATAACCTTGGTAATTTTCAAATGACACCTTGGGGATGGACCTTGGTGATATGTTCATGATTTTCTATGTTAAATGATGTAGCCACATCTTCAAGTTATGAAAAATGTTATTTTTATTATGATATGACACATGATTTCTTTCTCATGCCTTAAAGATCTTTTCATGACATTGTTGATGTATCTCAAGTTCACATGTTAAATGTTTCCCCTTGTTTCCCTTACTGGGCCTTCTGATCACCCTTTATTTTGATGTATGTCCCCAGGTTATGAGATGCAGTAATGAACTTAGGATGAACATAAGGAGAATCCTTTCAAGTATTTAAGAAGAATGTTTTTTTGTTTCATGTATTAAGTTCCTGGTTTCCAAGACACTAAACCTTAAAGATCCTTGGTTTTGTAAAATGTAATGAAAGTTTATGTGATAAAAAGGCGGGATGCTATAATGAGGAAATTTTCCGATGTGCCCTCAAAGTCAAAATGGAGATCATTTAATCTCATGGGTATCATTGGGATAAGAAGTGGAAAGTGGACTTTATTTCTGGTAGTCTGATGGATAAATCCAGCATTTCTATGAAATTACAGCACCCCACTTTCCAAAGGTACGGAAAGAAGCACCCTGAAAATTTCCTGAAGGGGATGAGGAAATGATTTAGGTGTGGATGAGAAGGGCACCTGACCATTAATTGCTGACAAGAAAAAACCACTACTACGATAGAGGATAGGAACACTCCGTTCGAACCTCAACACATTGTTTATTGCTATAGCTGCAAATAATTAGGTCACTTTGCAAACAAGTTCCCTAAGACAAGGGATTTTGGAGGCAACCAATAACCTCCAAGGCAGCAAGGGAGAGATTTTTTCATCACTACCGTTGAAGTGAATCCCAAAAATGAAGTGGTGACAGGTAGGCTAGTTATTCATTCAGGAATAGAGACCATACTTTTAATTTTGGTTCTATGCATTCTTTTATATGTCTAAAGTTTAGTAGAACAATCCTAACACCACCAAAAATCATGGAAATAGAGATTTCGGTGATAACAACAAATGGGGTAATTATTTCATCCCATGAATATAACTCCTACCCTATCATAATTTTTGTATTGAACTTCCCAGTGAATCTTGTCATACTCCGTCTGGTGGAATTTAATGCAATTCTTGGCATGGATTGACTTTCCCTATATAGAGACAACATAAATTTCCATGAGAGAGAAATCAGTCTCCATATAGCGAATAAACCCCCGATTCTGTACAAGTTCAAGGAGGATGATGAATCTTCTTTAGCACCATCATCTCAAGCGTGAATATTTCTGCCCTACGAGCATTCATATCTTGATCAGATGATTGAGTCTAAGGAATGAACCATCCTTGAAGACATTCCTATTGTGAGGTAATTCGCTGAAGTGTTTCATGAGGAATTTTCTGGTCTTCCTACTAGAAGAGATGTTGAATTCTTGATTTATCTTATACCTGGGGAATTTCTAATATCCAAGACTCCATATAGAATGAATTTTTTGGATCTTGAGGAGATAAATAAACAACTACATGATAATCTAGATAAAGGGTTTATATGTCCAAGTGCTTAACCATGGGGTGCACCAGTCCTCTTCGTTAAGAAGAAGGATGGGCCAATGTGCCTTTTCATTTATTATCATGAGCTCAACAAAATCACGATAAAGAACAAGTATACTTTTCCACGAATTGGTGACTTGTTCAATCAGCTATGTAGAGAACAATACTTCTCCAAGGTGGATCTGCGGTCGGGATATTACCAAGGGTGAAAAAGGAGGATATCCCCAAGACTGATTTTCATACAAGGTACACACACTATAAATTCATAGTAATGCCTTTAGAACTCACTAATGTGCCAGAAATCTTCATGGAATTGATGAATAGAGCCGTTATATATTACCTTGAAAAATTTGTGGTAGTATTTATAGATGATATTATAATATACTCCAAAACAAAGGAGAATCATGAGGGGCATCTAAGAAATGTACTAGAGACCTTGAGAGAGGATAATCTCTATGAAAATTACAACAAGTGTGAGTTCTGGTTGAAGGAAGTCTCATTCTTGGGTCATATCATCACAAGAAATGGGCTATCTATGGATCCCTCCAAGACAAATGCAATTGAGGGATGGTAGAGGTGAGCATCTATGACATATATTCATAGATTCCTTGGGTTAGCTGGATATTATCGCTGATTTGTGATAAATTTATCACGATTGTCAAAACCTCTTACCAAGCTAACTCAGAAAGGAGTCAAGTTTTCTTGGAATGGTGAATGTGAATAGAGCTTCAAGGAGTTGAAAATGAGGCTTATCACTATGCTTGTTCCCACACTACTCATAAGTGGAGAAATGTTTTTGGTATTTAGTGATGCTTCAAAGAAGGGAATGGGTTGTGTGTTGATGCAAAATGAAAAAGTAATTGCTTATGATTCAAGGCAATTGAAATTTCATGAGCCAAACTATCCAACACATGACCTAGAGTTGGATGCAGTAATCTTCACTTTAAAAATTTAGTGACATTACCTTTTTGGGGAGAAGTGTGAAATATATACATATCAAAAAATCCTTAAGTATATATTCACACATAAAGAGTTGAATATGCACTAATGAAGATGGTTAGAGATGATAAAATACTATGATTTCTCAATCAATTACCACCCTAGGAAAATGAACAAGGTGGAAGATTCTATAAGTAGAAAGGACCCAACGATTCTATCATTGATGAGAATTGAAAAGGATCCAATCTTATTAGATTTGATGAATATGGACATTATAATCATAAAAAAGGGAACATCATCAATCCTTTCACAAATTATTTCTCAACTGTCACTTTTGGAAAGGTTGAAGGATGCTCAAAAGGATGATGTGGTAATTAAGAAGAAAGTGGAAACTATCAAAAAATGGAAATCCTCAAAGTTCAATGTTAATAAAGAAGTAATTGTGAGATTTGGGTCAAGACTACATGTTCCATCAAATTTGGAGTTAAAGAATGAACTTTTGGATGATGCACATAGTTTGAATTTCTCCATTCACCCAAGAAACACAAAGATGTATCGAGATATCCAAGAGTATTATTGGTGGGATAACATGAAGAAGGATATCACTGAGTATACATCAATGTGTCTGGTATGTTAGTAAGTAAAGGCTGAGAGGCAGAAGTCTAAGGGGATTATGCAATCATTACCCATACGAACATGGGAATGGGAGAACATCACAATGAACTTTGTCATCGGACATCGAAAGAAATCCAAAGGAAACAATGGTATCTGGGTTGTTATGGATTTCCTTATAAAGACTGCACACTTCATTAAAATTCAAGAGGATTTCTCATTGGATCAACTAGCACGAATATACATCAGAGAATTGGTAAGGCTACTTGGAGTACCACTATTGATTGTATCTGATCATTGTCCAAGATTCACCTCTATGTTCTGGAAGAGTCTCCAACACGCGCTGAATACTGAGCTGAAATTTAGTATGGCTTATCATCCTCAAACTAATGGCCAATATGAGTGGACTATCCAAACACTTGAGGATATGTTGAGATAATTATCAATGGACTTCAAAGGAGGATGGGATCAACATCTTCCTCTGGATGAGTTCTCTTACAACAACAGTTTCCACTCAAGCATCCAAATGGATCCTTATGAATCCCTTTATGGGAAGAGGTGTAGAACACCGACATGTTGGGATGAAGTTGGGGATAAAAAATTACTAGGTCCAAAAATGGTCAAAAATTGGTGGAGGAGTTTAAAACCATCCAAAAGTACATTAAAGATGCTCAGAGTTGACAAAAGATCTATGCTGATAATCATCGAAGAGACCTAGAGTTTTATGTTAGAGACATAGTATTCCTCCACACATCACCATGGAAGAGAGTTATGAGATTTGAGAATAAGGGAAATATTAGTCCAAGGTACACCAGCCCTTTTGAGATCCTTGATCGCATTGGAGTAGTGTCCTATTGACTATAACTCCCACCGAACTGGTCTCAAGTACATGAGTATTCCATGTATCACTCTTAAGAAAGTACATACCTGACCCATCACATGTACTCAATCCAGAGGTGGTACCATCGGAGAATGACCTATTCGATGAACATAATCCGATGAAGATCTTAGATCGTAGGGAAAAATATCTATGAAATAAGACAATGACCCTCATAAAAGTGTTGTGGAGAAACCACAAGTTTGAAGAAGAAATGTGGGAACTAGAGGAAGTGATGAGTCAGAGTTACCATCATCTGTTTTAGTGTGGGAAAAGAAATTTCGAGGGAGAAATTTCTTAAGGGGGGAATGTTATAACGACCCGATATTTTATGAATAAAATTCCATTTTTTAATGTCTTATGGATATAGAAAACACATGCACTTTTTTTATTGGGTTTAAATAAACGTTAAGTATAATTACCATTGATAATATATCCATTGAACAATGATCACATGTCTAGTATAAATATAGGGTTTTAACTAAACCTTTTGGCACAGAAAAAGGAAGTGATGGCCTCGAACAGTAGGATCATTCCCTTTGAAGCCCATTTATCTGATATTTATAGGGAGATAGAATTTATAGGCTTTTCTCTAGACCAATCCCAATATGAGATCCAAAAACTTAAGCATGGGAAAAACTGTTTACGGGAGAAGTTCAAGCTTATCGAGATCATAAACCAAACCATGTTCACCAAACGACCCGAAGAAAGCCCCACCATCGCACATCATAATCTAAGGGAATATGTTGGTGTAATAAAGGGATATGTAAAAAGACCCTATAATTATGATTATGTAAATTATTTTTGTATATAATAAATAATATACATTCATTTTATTATTGTTACTTTAGAAATGGTTTTTAAAGCACAAATAGTATTTTTTGTTAATATTCAAATTCAATTAAGAAATATATTTTTATTAATTAATGAATTTTTTAATTAATTAATATTTTAATATTATTACTAAATTACTTTATATTAAATATAAATTATCATATAATTTTTATGAATACAATTTTAATTTTTTTAAGGTTTGAAAACTCTTTTTGTCAAACTCGTGAATTTTCAATAAATGTAATTTTAATTTTAAAGTGAAAATTCACATATTTAGAAAATTATTAAGATAAAATGAATATTATTTTTGGAATCAGGATGTTGAAATTATCTAACGGTGAATTTTTCATAATTTTTTGAGATAATCGAATTTTTGGGTAAAAATTAAATACCGTATAAATATATAATGTGTTTTATGACATCATAATGACCCAATAGTGATGTAATAAAATACTATAAAAGGTATATTAAGAAAAAATATGTTTTAACTTTAAAATAATGTGATTTTATATTTTTTTATTAATTTTATAATGCATTAGTGGACCCTCCAAGACTTATAAAATATTTTGACTTTTTAAAATGATTTCCTTGAGAGTGTGACTCACCTCCACATGATCAAGCCTAATATTTTAATAAGTTAGGCCTTTGGCCTTATAAAATAATTTCTTTCACTCCCCTTTGAAAAAATCCCTGGGCAAAAACCATGGGATGGTTTGCCATTTTGAATATTTAATTATATCGATTCCAAAACCTAAGTTTGTTAAATATTAAAGAATTCCCTTCTCATTTCCTATATAAACCAACCCAAACTCCCGCTTCTCTTCACTAAAAATCCTTATATCACGTCCCTACTCTTCCCTCCTATTTCTAGAATCCTCTAAAGGCACCCCAAGCTCTCAAGAATCCCATCCTCAATCTCTTGAGGTCACACACTCAAGTAAAGGATTCCTTCCTTTCTCTTTTTTATCCAAGTTTCTTCATGTTGTTATACCCTTTTATTTTAAATTAAAAATGTTGGGGTATTATTTAGAACCTCCCCCATACTTTCCTCCTTATGTTTGGATGATGATATATCACTTTATCTCTCATTAATCCCTCCCATGTACACCCGTTACCATATCGAAATTTCAGAAGGGTTATTCCATTTCTCCTCTTTCTTCAAGTTTCTCTATTATGTTATGCCTTCTATTTCCAAATACCTTGTATAGGTAAATGTATTTATATTACCCTTTACTATAAATTTCATGTATATATATATGATGAGATACCCATTTCTTTCTCATAAACCATTTTTATTAATTTTTAGGTCATGTCGTTCGGCTGCCGAAATTGCACCACGATTTTCCATGCCAAAATCATCATGTAGTGAATACCATGCCCTTTTCTCTATTAATGGTATTCGCCTTTATGAACATATAAATATTTAATGATACTTACATGTATGTATTCAACATTCCTTAATCATGGAATAACTTATGATGTTGAATGATTCCATGTTATCTGATCCATGTGGCACACTTATGCATGAAATGAAATGAAATATTTATAACAGGTGTGCCTTGATAGCACTCCAATGCATTGGGTAACATTTAGTATCATGATACTCCATGTGAAATGAGATTTTAATCATTATAATTCATGTTCAATGAGGGTTTACTCATGCTAATTCATGTGCAATGAGGGTTTAATCATTCTTATTCATGTGCAATGAGGGTTTACTAATGCTAATCCTTGTGCAATGAGCCTTAGCTCATGCTAATATCATGTTTTATGTTGTTACCGCATTTCTATTTTATGATAATCATGATATATCATGCCTTTATGTTCATGTTTCTCTTGTGATCAATTGATATTCATATTACCTAACATGTACTGTATTCTTTATGCTATTCCTTGTTTACTCCCTTATTGGGCTTTATAGATCACCCTTTTCTTATGTATATCCTCAGGTTATCCCATACAATGCTAAGTATGAAGTAATGTTGTGGTCTTGTAAAATATGTTTTCAATAAAGATGTTGTATTTTATGTATTAAGTTGTCATGTAATGTTCCTAATTTCCCAAGACACTAGACCTCTCAATCATCAGAGTTGTATTAAGTGCAAGTTTATGTAATAAATCATGTTTAAATATGTAATAAAGAGCATAGTTGTTATATTGTCCCACACCATCCAATAAAAATTATGATTTACCTTGTGTGATCCCCACCCGAGGTTCTCTAGACTAGAATGAATTCGATCAATAAGTGTGTTCAGGAATTTGAATACAGACATGAGATACGATTAAATAGCTTGGGAACCTACTATAATGAGAATCTCCTTACCCGCCTTATATTACCGCCTGCTAGGACAAACATTATTTTTTTTGTTGAATATATCAATAGTAGAGGAAAAGACTTGTTTTTTTTAATCTCTCAATAACAGTCAGTGGTCCAAGATATCTATGGTTCTTCTTGACCACCAACACACCACACAACCACTACAAATCATCCTTCCTAAACTGATCAACTCCCTTACTAAAAGGAATTTCTAATTCTTCAAAATAACCAGCTATCTGAAATCCATTTGAGTGAAATGTATAATATTCAAAATTTAATTGAATTCATGAGGAGTATCCTACTTGAAAAGAATACTATAATATATAAAGAAAAGATGAGTGATGGGAGGACTATTATTACAAACATTCACCCCATGAATAACCCCTCTCCTCACTAAGTCCAATAGAAGAATGAAGAAAACGCCAATAACCAGAATAAAAAGATAAGGGGATAAAAGATCTCCTTACCGTAACCCCCAAGAATGGTTGAAGCTATTCGAAGGTAACCCATTAACATTAATCATGAAAAAAACTGAAGTAACACATTTCTTAACAATGTCAACCCATTTATCCCCAGAACCCATTTGAGAGAGAACCAAATCAAGAAAAGGCCATTCAACCCTATCATATACCTTTAACATATCAAGTTTTAGCACCCTAACTCCCATTTAAGATGAAGAATGGATCTTCATATAGTGAAATATTTCTTAGTAAATGGATGTATTGTCTATAATATATCATGTAGGAATAAAATAACATTGATGAAAAATCACAATAAGAGGAAGAAAACCCTAAAGTTGAGTTTCCAAAAATCTTCAATTTTTTTAAAATAATATTACATAAACTAATGGGGAGGAACTATAGTTTTACTGGGGTTGAGATTCTTAGGGATCAAAGTAATCAAGGATTCATATATGATGTTGAACTAATTCTGACATGTACACAAATCCTTCATAAGACAAACAATGTCAGCACCAACAATTTACCAAAATCATTTAAAAAATAGTGCATGTAAACCATCCAACCTCGGGGATTTAGTTGAATGAATCTATTAAAGGTCTTGAAAAACTTCTTCATCAGAAATATATCTCTCAAAAACTTAATTTATAGCTTCCATAAAAATAGTATGGATAGAATTAATCAGTTCATAGGGTAATTCAATGTTTTCATAATTTTAAATATTGCAGAAGAAACTTAGTATAGTATGAAAAATCTCATTTCTGTCAGTTGTAACACTACCCTCAACATTATCCAAACAATATATAAATTTCTTCCTATTCCTAGAAGATTCCTTATTATGAAAAAAATTGTATTTCGATCTCTACCCTTAATATGGGATTCCCTTTCTCTTAAAAAATAGCTCTCCTTCTCCTGAAGTGCCACACACAACTCTTTCCATAGAAAGGAAATCCTATTGATAATCATATCAAAGTAGGGAAGGGAAAAGCATATACTAAGAAAAACTTATGTTGTATCAATACTTCAATTGAAAACCCCAAACCCATTGAATCTCCACATACCAAGATTCTTTTACATTATCTGAATGTAATAAGAAACATTCTGGTTATGACCAGTTTAGAAAAATCTAACAATATCCCCACACCTACCATCTTGAAGCCACATAATATCAAAATAGAAAGTTTATATTCTTATACCCACCACCATTTTAAATTACATGTAAATGTGAATGGGGTTATGATAATAAGAAACTATGAGTAAATGAGAGATTGAAAATGAAGAAAACAACGCCTTTCGATGATCCGAACCTATGAATTTATCCAGGCATTGTGTAATGCGACCCCCAGAGGTTTGAAACTAAGTGATAGATTCACTTGTAAAACCAAGATCATGAAGAGAAGTCAAATTCAAAGTATCCCAAAATTACACCATCAAAACAAAGCTTCTAGAGTTACCCTTTTCCTTTCATGGTTAAATATAACCTCATTAAAATCTACCCCATGAAGAAGGGGGTCCGAAAAAATTCTATAAAAATGTTTCAAAAGGTCCTAAATTTAAATTTTTTCATTCTAGTTCATCCATAAATAAAACATGATAAAATTACAGGGTATAACCCCCGACACAAACACCACCACAAAAATTAGCTTATAAGAAAAGTTAACTACTTTGACATCTAGTTCTAGATTCCAAAAAATAGAGACCTCAATCATGTATTCTCCTTCCAACCATAATCACATTCTAAAATATTCTTTTGAACTAATAGTGAGAGCATGATTATTCTACAATATAGATTCTGACACAAAAACCATGTCAGGGCAATACTTTGAGTTCCAGAATCGAAGCATACGAACTTTCTGGGGATTCCTAAGCCCCCAAAACTTCCAACATAAGATGTTCATAGCCCCAGGAGGGTCTAGGATGTTCCAAAAAGAGAACTTAATGAAGCAAATGATCCATGCGATATAAGAAAAACACTTCCAATCAATTGATCAATTCACTTCCAATCACTAATTAAATAATATCCCATGAAATCCAAAAGGCAAGCCTAGGAACCAATATTAGAATCAAACCCTAGGAAGGGATCCCATGAGGAAACCCTAGGGTGAAAAATCCTTATGAGAGGAGACTATAAATTATTGGATAAAAAATCATTTTAAAAAAATTGAATTGTGTAATATAAAAATAATTCACTCAGTAAATTTTTTATTTTAAATGAAAATAATCTCATCCACCAAATGAGACAAATTATATATAAAAATTTTTAAAATAAAAATAAAATTTTATAATACATTGAATAAAATTACCACAACTCATAAATTTGATAAATTTATTTATTTTTGATAAAATTCAACTGTAGAAATAGAAAAAACTTTATTTTAAAATCATGTATGCACTCTTATAAAAAAATGAAATAAATATCACATGGAATGTGAGTTAAATTTCATATTATAAATCTATCTTTTTTTAAATACATGACATTTATATCATTCACTGGGTGAGTTAAATTTAAAATGAAAATTAAAAAACATTAGAATTATTTTTAAAAAAATTAAAATAAAATTATCTCACTATAAGAAATATATTTTAGTTATTGATGCAATTTAATAGTGAAATTATCTTTTTTAATTTTCAGATAAAACTTAGTTATAAAAAAAAATTAGTTGAGATAAATATAGTATAAAAATTATAAATTTAATCATTTAAAAAAAACATCATACCTAGTAGATTTGATAAATGACCTCAAATTTGTCTCACTTTTTCTATGAGATAACTCTATATTTTAAAATAAGAATTATTACACATGAAATTTATTCCATCCATTATATGAGGTAAATTTCCATTTTTTTAAATGTATTATATTATGTAAAATTTAACCCATATAGTATATAAGAAAAATTTATTTTTGTAAAAATATATCATTATACATTAAATTTATATGAACTCACAGATGAAATAAATTTTATTTTCTTCAATATGTATGACATGACCCAACCTATTAGGACCCCACACAAGTCAAGGATAAGCCTATGTGTGCCTCCCTGAGCCCATCTCCAATAGACTTGGATTTGATGACTATCACCATGAGGGCTCACACACACAAAATAGGATGCATTCACTCATAAACCAATAATAACATATCATTAAAACTCAAGTAGAAGAATAATACATTCAATGAACATCCAAAACGTAAATTTAAATTCATGTACACATAATATGGAAGCATCCAAGAAAACCATACATCACATACCCAAATCCTTAATAAAAAATGTTTATAATGTTATAAATTAGAAAAAAATGAATCATGTCTATAAAATACACAAAGTTGATGCAAAAACTTAATCAACAAATACATACTCCTTGGAAATGGAACCTCAATACACCTTATAAATGAAAACACAAATTATCACCATTAGATTATATCCACAAATTGAAATCATCTTCCACACATCATAGGTGGTCACTTATAAAATATTATACATCTAAAAAACCATGATCACATCACCAAATAAGTGGTCTCGAGTGGGTGAGTACAATGACTTAGTTGGACATCCCAAGAATTGAGCAAAACCAAATTCGATCTCGTGAATATATAATAATAAAAGAATATGAAATCATAATATATCATCATAAAATCACACCTCAATGCTATACAGTGTTAATATTGGAAAAATATATTCTAATAGACTACATAGTCTCTAATTTCACACAAAATATCACATATAAGTTTAACTTATCTCAAATGTTCATAAGTCATCATCCATGAGCCCTACTCACCATATAAAACTATACCCAAGATCACTAAAATCTCTATCCAAATAATAATTATCATGAAAATATGTACATGAAAATAGGGTCCACAAGAACACACCCTTAAATAATTGATAACATCACTGGACATTTGGTGGATTAAGAAAAATCAACCATCTATTCCCGATGAAGGATTTCCCTAACCCCATCAAAGAGGATCTAGTAGTGTTGAGAATTATTCTGACAGATGAATGCTTTAAATACACATGTTTTTTATAGAGGATCTCATATCATATTTACAAACATCATAGAGTGACACAAGTAAAAAAAAGGATATAGTTATAGGAAAGGAACTCATGGTTGATTGGGACGTGACGATAACTCCTGGGGATATTTCCACAAGCATGGATCATGGCTATAACATGTGGGGTATAGGTGGTTTGACATAAAACTAGTACATGTTTACTTATTTCCATGGGATCTATTCCCATTGATATAGGGTCCATGTATACCCACTTATATCCATGGGTATGCGCTTGTGGCTATATTGTGTGTAAAAAAATATTTCACTGTTGTGTGTCAAACATAGATCTCATGATTATATTCTAACTTACTCTTACAATATGATACCATAACTATTATGTGTGTGTGTGTGTAAAATTTTTTAAATATATTTTATTAATATTATTAAATTAATTACAAAATCCATGCGATAAGAGGTACAAATCCCTAGAGCCACATGCATATGTGTTTGTGGATATAGGGTCACAGTAAGAAGGATATTGTAAATAATCAAACTTAATCATCCCATAATTACATGATTTATAGTAAATATTACATCATTTATATACCCAAGAAACTTTAGGTTTATATTTTTATAGTGTTAATAAAAACTCTTACATATTAAAACCCATACTTTTATTCTAAATTAGCACTTTTCCACTAATCCAAACTCTTCAAATAATACACTTGCTTCATTTAGGGCCTAAAATATTGTATTCAAAGCTATAATTAATAACCATTCTCACTCAACCTTAAGATATATACAAATAATTTGAAAACATTGTATGATCATGATCTTGACATGGGGTTTAAAAAGAAAAATAAAACCCATCATGTCATTGAAATACTAGATAACCTTTGAAAAATTATTTCCTTTAATCTAGGAAATTTGAGCTCATATAAAATTAATTTCAAGAATGTAATCAATTTATTTTATTTAAAAGTTCCATAAAAAATATTTCAATCAAGAATAAAATAAATAATAATGAATATTACTTGGGGTATCATATTCATATCACTTGTAACACTCATATCACCTGTAATGGAATAATTATAACCTGTTGTTTCTAACATGATTTCTTCCAAGAATAAATCATTAAATAATGTATTAGAGGGATATATTGGAACCATAAATCATCATATAAAACTTATAATAACCATTAAATGAATAAAACACATAGAAGTTTTCATTTCACCATAAAACTCACAAAAACTTACATTTGAACCCATAAGTACAAAAAATTATCATTTAACACATAAAAGGAAAATGATTTCAAAAGAATGGGTTAAAAAATTACATGTTGAGAGGAAAATTAAATTTAATCATAAAATAATTATAAATTTAAATAATAATAAGAGATAAAAAATTATTAGAAAATATTTGATAGAGGGATTAGAAAGAAAGGACTTAAAACATTTAAAGTAAAGGTATTAAAAAACCCTTACCTCGAGTCTCGACTCACATGTATGTCCACTACCCTAATTATTAATTATATTGATTATTTAATTTATTAATACAATTTTCATGTTAATTAAATTATTATTATTTATTTTATTTCAATTATTACCATGTTTCATTAATTTACAAAATTGGTATTGCTTATATTGGTTGTTTTGAGGTTGTATGGTTCATAATTTCCAAAACTATTCCAGCATAATTATAATGGTCAAAGGTAATTGTAAAATGGTTCTATAGGTTAAAAAAATTTCTAGGTATTGTATCCATATAATTCAAAAATTAAGGAAGTTCAGCAGGTCATGAAATAGTTACCATCAAAGAATGTTCCTCAACAACCATGGTTTTTACGTTTAAAAATAACTATGATTGTTTCCTTTTAATTTCATTATTATTGAAGATAATTTAACATTACAAGATAAAAATCATGAAAAAACATTAATATTAATATTATATTAAATCAAAAAATAAATTTTTAAGAATATTCATTAATGATGCAAGTTTATAAAAATATCATCATTTACTTTGGTGGCGTAAAGCTACAATTGTAGGTGATGTTTTTCAAAAGAGTTTAAAAGAAGGAAAACCCAATAAATATTTTAGTTTTATGAAAAAAATTACATTATAATTAAAATAATATTTTAGGGTTTCTTTTATCGATTAATTATTTAATTTAATAGATTAATAGGAACAACTGTATTTTGACGTAGTCACGACTTATGAAAAAGATTTTAGTGAGAGTTAGTGAATGATAACTCATAATTAATTGATAAAATAGATACAAATAACTTAGTAATGTAATCATGGAATAAAAATAAGTAAAGTTTTAAAATATTTTAAAGACAAATAATCATAAATAAGAAAGGATAAAGAGGCTTGGAAACCCATACCTTGATCATTGAATCACCTCCTTCGGGTTGAGTCTAAAACTTTTGGAAAAAGGAATTTTGGAAATGAAAGATCCTTATTAACATGTAAATGTATTTTTATAGAGTTATTTGGTTAGAATATATAGAAAAAATGAACTAAAACTTTGTTATGTAAAGGTTAGAATGAGTCCCCTTTTATAGATAAAATTTGATGGCATTTTCTCTAATATTCAATCTTTAAGGGTCAAGAATGTAATTTTAAAATGTAATGTGGTTAATAAATGGAAAATAGATGATATTATAATCAATTAAACACAAAAACTTTACTCCTGATAAGATTTTATGTTTTTTAATTTATTTATAAATAATTTTCAACATTAAATACCCATTAAAACAATTTTCAAGGTTATTTTTCATAATTTGGCTTAAAAAATATCTAGATAACTCTAAAATTAATATTTAAACATTAAAATAACTTATTATATATCATTTTTATCTATAAAAATTTTTAAACACAATAATTTACCTCAAAATTATCATTTTAAATATTTTTAAAATCATTAAGTTTGAATTTTCTCCAGCTTGCACAAACATTGCATCAATGTTCCATAAAGATTTTAGATAATTATCCTATTAATTAATATTAATAATAAATTAATAAAATAAATATATTTATATTCATAAATATAATAATCTAAAAAAATCCATAACATTATTTATTCCCACCTATATAATAATAACATTTTTAAGATAAGAATTTTGACTTTTCTTACCTTGTAAAAGTGCTGGGTAAGAATTTAGATAATTATCTTGTTATATAACTCTAAAATTCATAAATATAAATGAAAATTATTTATTATTTATAATATTTATCTCTTATTATTGATCATAGACTTAAAATTTTCTAGATACTATCTTAAAGTCATCAATTTGACTTTTCCAATGCTGTGTAAGAACTACATCAACACTAATAAATGTTTTTATATTTATCTCAAAATAATATTTAATTAATATTAATTTAATAGTATTTATATGATATTTTTAATATAACATCATTTAAGAGAAATTACATAAATATCATAAATATTTTTTATATATTTATATCATGATGATGTCAGAAAAGATATGATATTCATAAAACTTGTATTTTTTAACTATTCACCAAAAAATAACTTAGAAAATTTCCAAAAAATCACTATAAGATAATTTAAAAAACGATTTCATGAAAAATTAATTCCATTTTATCAATTTAAATTTATAAAATTTAGAAATTTAACATAAAATAAAACCATATAGTATAAAGGAAAAAAATTATTTAGAATAAAAAAAATTATTTTTCAAATGAAAAAATATATTCTTATCCCATATCTTAATAAAAATATTTATAATAATAAATATAGATATAAATACATATATTTATCATAAATATAAATTTATAATATATCTAACAATTAAATATTTATTTAGATAGATAAAAATATAGATCAATTAAATAAAATATATTTTATGTCATGAAGTAAACGTGGTAATTTTAAATATATAATTCATATCTAATTGATTATATAATATATTTTTATTGATGGTATAAACATATATACATGCTTAAATGAAATATATAAATTAAAAGTCTTGAATATTAATAAAATATATTATTAAAAATACACCGGTTGTAACATTCTCCCTCCTTTAGAGAAATTGCATCATTATAAATTTAATTTATCTTCATCAAAAGAAGTTTAGAAAAAATAGGAATAATATTAGATGTAATTTCTAGGTTAATACTAAGAATAATATTATTTATAACATAAATATTTCTTAAACCATGTATGTTCCTTTATAATACTCATTCTTGTGAATGAGTTTCCAAAGGAATGCCTTGATAGTCGGGTGAAATTTCTCAAATAATCCTTGATAGTTTTATCTTCCTTTTTCTTATGTTTAAGGATTTTTTTTACCATTAAGATATAGAATATGATAAATTATAATTACTTGATTTATTTTTAGTCTGTAAGTATAATTTCATCCTTATTTTTTATGTTTTGATCATATTTTACCATTGATTCACTTCATATTTACAATGGTGAAGGCGTAGGTTGAATTTATCATTATTAAAGAAAAAAATAAATTCTTAATGGATCATGAGAACCACTAAAGGATAGTGTTCTTCATTGTATGAAGGATTTTATGATATTTTTTCCTCTCTTTTTTTATCCATTTACTTAAAAATTAAATAGTTAGTGTGATTATATAAAATCAAATCACAGTAAACCATCATATGAAAAGGGTGTTAAGAGTGAATTGAGCTTAATTTTTGTGATCACTAGATTTATACCATTATATGGAAGATAATAAATCCACCAAAATTTTTAGGTCCACTAAACTTTATGTGTAGTGGCACACTAAACTTCCTTGACTAAATGATCTTGAACTTAGGAAGTTGAAATCACCCTAAATAACCGTGCAGAAAGACTTCTAAAAAATGTAAACATAAACATACAAACATGTAAAGGAAAGTGGAAAGGTAAAGAACACTTTAGTTTTTATATGGTTCAGATCTTCATCCTATGTCTATGGGGTGAAATTCTAATTATTTTATTTCTACAGAAGTAAAAATATTTAAAACCATGAATTGTTACCCAGATGGATCACTTAAGAAAGTAATAACATTAAAACTCATAGTCCATGTCAACAGGTGGTCCCATCATATATTTAAATTGGGGTCCAATTTGTTATACTATTACACCAACCTCCTATATTTATGGGCATCCATATATTCTCAACATTAGTCTTTGATAACCTATATAAATCCTCAATTTGAATAGATATATCTAGTAGAATCAACACATATTCATATTATGAATACCCAATATTACCTATGTGATTCATGCTTCCTCTAAACTTACACTTTTAGTGGAAATTCCTCCAAATAGTCCTAATATTGGTTGAAATACTCACCGCCCCTACCTAATTATGGTAAACCAAACCCCTCACCTCTAGTGAATAAATTTCAGTGACTTAAATAGGATTCACAATCCTAACAATATCATACTTGAAGACTACTTCAATGATCCCCCTAGAAAACCTTTAAAACTTAGACAGATTTGAACTTAACAAACTTTCTTCCGCATACATGTAGTGTTATCCTTACACATTTTAGTCACCCTAATCCCATTAAGGAATAATGATTCCTTAGAATTTCTTGGATTATAACCTTTGAGTGCAGGTAAGGTATATTTTTCTTCCCAGTAATCTTTCGTAGATCTAATTACCCATCCTTAAGAAACTTCTAAATGTAGTGGTATTTCAAGTTAATATGTTTATTCCTCAAATAAAGCACAATATTTTTCACTAAGTTCATTTCACTATGACTGTAAAAGTATAGTAACCCACTATTCTGGCCTTTTCCAAATTATAAAAGAATAAGAATCAACCAAACCATTTACTATATTGCTTCTATTAAGATTACATATACAACCTATGTGTTAGAGAGTGAAACTACTAACTACAAATTGGATATTCAATTGATTTAATTTATTCAAAATTTAAACATAAATCCCATTGATTTTTTTCAATTATGAGAATCACCCCTAAAATCCATGTCAATATACCCTTTTAATGGTTCAGAAACCCAATAAATTAGGTAGTATCTTCCATTGATTTGAAATTACCAAATGATTAACTTCACGATTTAACAGTTTTATTCCCATGGATTTACCATATACTGACTGATGAATCCCACTAAAAATGAAAGTTTAGTATGAGTAAAAACCATTTCCTAAATTAAAATTATAAATACTAAAGCAAATTTTCACAAACCAACCCAAGTTACCCTTGGTCCAGGTTTCGGAGCTGGTATGTGACATGCCCCAAAGTGTGTTCCTGATTACCACAGGCTAGAAACTAGTTCCTAGGAATGAAGATATATGCCTTTGTTAATAGTTTCACCCAAGAATAAGTAAAAAAGTTTTCCAAACCAAGAAACCATCATTTAATCACCATACATTAGTGATTCATTCCCTCAATAGATGGATAAAAACAAAATAACACATGACTTAAATTCATAGAAACCATAAATAAACTGAACCACAAGATATTGACATAAAAATACCAATACAACCATCAATACAAAAATAAAAGTGATGGGATGGTAAATGATTATGGTGATACAATAGTATAATACACATACTAAAAAAATTACCAAAATAAACAAAAAAAACCAGTAACCCATATCTGTGTGACATGGAGAATCAACCCCACCACTATGTCACCTCCACATAACTGAACAAAGTTATCACGAGTATCTACTACCTCTAAGCGATGCCTTTACCTTTCCTACATCAGATAAAACAAGGTATCAATACACCCAAAAGTGTATACAGTGTGTGAAAAATAATCCCAGCATGATCCCACAAAGTGTTCCAAAATAAATCCTTTGTTAGAAAATTATATCATGCTAGTTTCAACATAATGTAAAAAGGAGTTTCAAATATTTAAGGAAAACAAAAAACATGGAATAAAATTTTGAAATGAGACAAAGGGGATAAAGAAAGTATTTAAAATATATTTTTTAAATCAAATATAATTGGATAACACACTAATTTAACTGGGTGTAGGTTCGCCAAGTAACATTACATCATTAACTAGGGATAACCCACAATTAGTGGATTGTACTTATAATAAATTCACTGGCAAGTGGGGTACCACATAAATTACTTCACTAGTTAGGTAAACAACTAAAATTGTGTAATAAACCTCGTTTGGTTTAGGTTATCCTACCTAAGTTACCTTGGGCTTACCATGAGTTCTATCTGGTTCAATAAATAAAATAAAAAATTACATCCCAAATATCATTTCAGCAAACAATATATTTATTTCTTAATATGTAATTTTTCATATCCAACACCCTTTAATAAATAAAAACATGATATCCCATCATAACTAGTCTATAAATCATGCATGATATATCATTTAAATATTTTCTAAATTTAATTTAAGTTCCAAGCACCCCAAAGTTTATCTAACAAAGAATGAAAGTGAATCCATGTATGTCTATCAATCAAAACCACTTGGAAACAAAAAAAATAAACAATAAAGGAGGGAGAGAACATCTAGAACCCCAGGTGAAGACCTAGAATCAAAACCTACATCTTAAACATTCAATTAGAGGGAACCCTTGATTTACATAGCTTCAGGTAGATGATAAAACCAAGAAATAAGGGAGAATAAACTCATAGGAATGGATATGAATAACTTACTCAGTGTTTCCTCAAAAGATCTTGAAGAAAAAATGGGACTCTAAAGGAGGGGGAAGGTACCTCATGTGTGAGAGGGGAATGAAGTTGAGTGAGAGAAATCAAGGAATTTAGGACTTTAATCCAGGTGTGGTAAAATCAATAATTTCAATTTTTTTTAAAATGGGGTAGACCACATGATTTTCTAAATCATGTTCCAACCTAAGAGAAACACTATCTTCACCTAGGAACTTGCATGTTTTGGTCATACAGTTAGAAAAACCATGTGCCAACTATGTGAAACAACATTGACACCAATCTGTATACTTTTCATGGATATCCACACAGTTAATACTAACTATTTTAAGCCCACTATTTTCCATTTTTTCTTCTAAATTTTTGAATAAAAGAACCCAAAAATAAAAGATAAAGATAAATAAAATTAAATTTTGAATTTAGCACCTGAAAATGACATTGTGGGTGTGATAATTATCCACACCATAACACTTTCTTCCCTCATAAAGTCAACCTGAATCTTGATCAAGAAGTAAATGAGGCCATTACTCCCTTATACGAGCTTCCCACTACTAACTATCAAGTGAATATGATTTTTTTGACACAATACGTTAAATGATTATATATAATTATCACATAGTAATTACTCCTAAAAGTCAATGATCAAAAATGGTTTCTCTGTAATCAATACATCCATATCCAATTTGAATTCCTCCCAATTCGTCACATGGGATGAATTAGGTTGATACTTCTTAAATTGAGAGAGATTAAACACATCATGGATCTATCATTAAATGAGGTAGAAAATCCAACCAGTAAGTAGCCTTCCTAACCTGACCAATGATCTTAAATGGACATACATACCTCAGGGTGAGATTCACCTGCTTACTTAATCTCTAGTGACCTAAGCGGGGTGATACCTTGAGGAACACCTGATCACCTAATAAGAAATCCAGGGGATGACATCAGAGGTCAACATAGGATTTATAGCAGTTTTGTGTTGTCTCTAAGCATTTTTGAATAATTTGGATATTTTCAATCCTCCCTTAGACAAGGATGGGTCCCACCAGTGAGGAGTCACCTACCACTATCCAATATAGAGGAGTACAATATAGTTGACTATAAAGTGCTTAAAATGGGTCCATCTAAACAAAAGATAGGAAAATGTTATTATAGG
Source organism: Viscum album (assembly GCA_963277665.1). Taxonomy (NCBI): domain Eukaryota; kingdom Viridiplantae; phylum Streptophyta; class Magnoliopsida; order Santalales; family Viscaceae; genus Viscum; species Viscum album. Next base: position 1,331,207,476 of record OY728145.1, read on the forward strand.
TAGATTCGACCAGTCCTAAATGAGTATCCCACACACCACTGAAGTCTAAAACATAGTCTCAATGCATATCTTCAAAAATGTTATTTTCTCTCTCTATTTTCCCATTCATCATGGGATGGTAAGTTTTACTAAGATTACACTGGTTTCCTATCACCTCCTAGATGAATTACTAGAATTGAGATGTAAAATGGATGCCCCTTTCATAAATAATAGTGAAGGGAACATAATTTAGCCTCATAACTTCATGTATGTACAACTTTCAAAGATACCCCACCATTATACTATCCTTAATCGGTATGAAGTGAGATGATTTAACCAACCAATCAATCCAAACTCAAACACATTCCTTCACTGAGGGGTATGAGGTAATCAAATAATGAAATACATGTACAAGTCATCCCATGTCCAAATATGAATAGGGATAGGCTGGAGAAACTATAGGGTTAATAGTGTTTGTCCTTAACATGATGACATGTATAACATTGATATAAAAAAATTAGCAATATCTCATTTCATCCCCATCCACCAATATTGATTCTTTATGTCATAAAACATATTGGTCACAATGGGTTGAACAACACATTGAAAATTATGAGTCTTCCAACACTAACTTCCTTAAAGACAAAGGGACAACATGTGTGCCTTTGAAATTAAGATATCCCCCTAGGGATAGAGACCACTCACCGGTGGTCTCCTCAACATATATATTCTCCCAAATATGTTAGTACTCATAGTCTTATGATTATTCTTGGGTGATAATATCAAGATGAGAAGGGGGAAAAAGGATATTACCAAGGAATAAAGCATTCTTATCCTCTTTTACCTCTAGGTATATTTCATATATGAGACTCATGAGTTTTCACTCCTCATTGGATTCCTTCACAGATTGAGATGAAAAGTTCCTACTTAAACCATCAGTGAAGACATTACTCTCACTTGGTGTATAAGTGAGATCAAAATAAAAATCCTAAAGGTATTCCACCCATAACCTCTACTAGAGGTTTAAATAATTTTTTGAGAAAATACAATCCAGAATTTTGTGATTAGTGAACTATGTAAAATTCTCACCAAATAGGCAATTTCTTCAATATTTAAGCTTATACATGACCATAGAAAGCTATAGGTCATGGGTAGGGTAGTTTATTTTATATGGTTAGAGTTTTAGAGACCCACAAGCTACCACATGTTCAACGTGAATTAGGAAAAAACCCAAAACCACAATAAAGGAATCAGGATTAACCAAATAGCCAAGATCGACCTTGAGTAAGATCAATATAGGGACTGAGGAAAACCTATGCTTTGACTCATCAAATGAGGATTTTAACTATTAAGACTATATAAATTTCACTCCCTTCTGGGTGAGTACTGTCAAAGGAGATGAAATATTTGAGATATCTTCAATGAACCATTGGTAATATCACACTAGTCTTAAGAAGCATCGTATCTATGATAAATTTTTAGTCTCTTTTCAAGATATGAAAACCTTTAACTTTTTAGTATTGAACAAAGTTCCATGTTTAGACACCAAATTTCCCAATAATTTCACTTCATAGATCTAAAAGTTATATTTGGACAACATTTCATACAACCTATGGCCTCAAAGAATCCCCAAGATAATCCTAAGATACTTCTCATGCTCCAATTTAATATTACAATATACCAATATGTATTCAATAAATACCATGAAAAAAGAATCAAGATACCAATATAATATATGGTTCATTAGTTCCATAAATTCTGTAATATAATGTTCAAGATTAATTTAATGGAAAGGTGCATATAGTGGATATACCTACTTCAAAAATATATTTTCAGAATATGATACTATTTTTACCTAATATAGTGATACCTTAATTGAAGGTCAATCTTAAAGAACCACCATTCCCCATTTAAATAATCAAATAAGCCATCTATGTGGGGAATATGATATTTATTCTTGATCCTGACTAGATTCATATTTTTTTAATTAATACACAATTGAAGATAACCATATTCCTTCTTAGAAAATAACACCAATCCACCCATGAAGATACACTTAAGAATATAAACCATTTAGAATATAAATCATCTTATTGAATTTTTAACTCTTCCAATTCCACTGGTTACATGTGATATGATGGAAAGGATATTGGGTGTGTCCCGAGAACTAGGTGGATAGATAACTCGACTTATCACTTAGGAAGGAACCCTGACAAATCATCTAGGAATACATCATGGAATTTTCTAAACATGGGTGGTAACACAATCCCAGAATTTCCCTAATTGGATTCTAATAACAAAGAAGAAACATGGAATGTGGTCATATTGAATTCAAGAAGAGGAGGTCCAACCTAACTAGGTTACTGATCCTATTACCCTTAGAATATATGAATACTCCCATATGGGGAAATAAGATATAACCTTTTATGGTAACAGTATATAAAATTTATAAAGGTTTTCATCCAGTCCATCCCAAAAATAATTTCAAATAGATACATTTCAAGGATGAGTAAATCCCAAGACAACTCCACTACAAAAAAAGAGACAATGCAAGAGGGACACCAAAATCCACATTCCTTCTTTATCCCAAGAGAGGTTGTTATTTCCATGACATAAGGTAGGATATCTGAGGGAAGACTCAACAGGTACACAATATAAGTAGAAATAAATGATAAAGAAACACAAATATCAAATAAAACAATTTCCATTGATGAGGCAATAAGTACTATACCTCTCACTATAGCTGGTCCAACCTTGAATTCTATGGTGTCTTGTTCCACTGCATAGAGTTTCCTACTCTCCACATAAGAATGAGACTTACCACCAGTCTGAGGCTCAACCCTCAAATAGGTTTTCCCATAAGACAATCCTCCACTACCTATATGACTATTAGAGTGAGGAATAATTGTTTTCATTAGATCAGACTATGCCTAGGATCCCTTAAGAGTTGAGTATCCTACACTGCTTCTAGTTGGAAGACCCATTCTAAAAAACCTATAGAGATGTACAATGCACTTAAAGGTTTTGGGTGCACTGTAAGTTCCTTATAGGTGAATAACCATTAAGGATTTTATCAAATTATATGGATCATTATTTAATTGTGAAATATGTAAACAGAATGACCAATAATGTTTTCCATAGAATATTTAAATCGAAATCATAAAACTCAAAGAAGATCATTTTCATATTAAATTTATAATAAATTAAAATATACTAAAATAAACAATACCTCATATTATGATCTTTCTTCAAAGATTTTTTTCATTATATGGAAACCATTTTGGACTACTATCATTGCATAGGGAGGAACCAAAACAAAGCCCCTCTAGCAGTGATCCAGATGTGGTATTTGATGTCCAAACAACACTGATGGAGTGGTAGGTTATAGCACGGTGATCAATCGTCTTGTGTTGTTAATCTTGATCGCTTCAAGTTCCTTTATGATTGAAGGATTCTCTCTTGTTCTTATTGTACTTGAGAGGATGTGTGAAGGAGGAATGTAGAGATAAATACATTATGGAAAATGATTCTCAATTCTTGATTAAACCTACACAATAGACATATCCATCTATTTATAGAGTTATGGTTAAGGTTAAATACATTATTTAATTAATAAAAAAACCTTAAATTATATAATAAACCTTATCTGACACCATTCCATATAATAATAATATTATTATTTTATAGAACACTCTATCTAGTACAGTGATAAATATTATTTCATTGCTAAACACTATATTGACCTGGTCATCCTTCTTGACATTTATCACATACTAGGATAAATATTTAAGTAAATATTTTATCTATAAATAAATATCATATTCAAAGTCTAATGAATAAATATTTATTAAATATTTAATGAATAAAATAAATATTCTATTTTCAGTTTGGTTAATAAATATTTATTAAATATTCACATAATTAGAAAAATTATTTATTAACGAATATATAATTTTTATTACCTTGAAAATATTCAGTATTAATAAATCCTGAATAAAATTATTATTCAGTCTTGAGAATAATATTTATATAAATAATTAAATTTAAAAATAATTTAATTTAGATTAATAGAAATGCTTATTGTGTGACACTCTATCCTTCTTTCTCAGCGACATTAGGCGGGCTTGCCTAAACTCCAATATTACTGTCTAGCAATGGGTCAAGGCACCAAAAAGAAAGATGTTAATATTGAAATATTGACAACCACATACAAGTGCTTACTTTTTAATATAATAAATTTGTCACAATATCTTATCAAATTGGTTGCACATCTATATCATAAACCTATATGCTTAATACATATTTCTTTGACTATCTGAAATAAAATTATTATTACACCATGAACTTATAATTTAATGAGATAGTTCTATTTCAATAAAAGGTCCAAGAAATAAACTTTAATTAATATGGAAGAGATAAATCATTCTTTTAATTATTCATTAATAATATGTCATTCATGATGCACCCTTCTTATGAACATATGGAGTCATGTTTTTGGTCAGTACATCGAAGTATGAAATTTATGAAAATCATTAATAATAATCTTAAAGTATAAGTACCATTACACTCACTCATATATAGGAATATAAAATGACACATAAACATGAAGAATTCATATATAAGGATATATTATCATAATCTCCTGTATTAGATATTATCAAGTGTGAACTTCATGAGAAGAAGTCTCATATGCTTATGAGTACTCACACTTGAGAGTCAAAATTTTATGTGTCCCATTATATTATGTTATCCCACTATATAACTATATGTAATAATATTGTCATGGAATTTCAAGGTTCTAATCATATAGGGGAATTACTGTGACATCATCAATGCGACAAATAATCTCGGACATTATTATATTAAAGTCATCTAGAAAAATGAACAATATGTAATTTTTTTTTTATTAATATTCAAATATTATAATATACATGTAATACAAAGTGAAAATAGTTTGTTATAGAAAACCAACTCCAAAAGAACCCCAATTGGACTATATCCAACTTCTTATGACTTTCAATCTATTATTCTACAAATGATGATCATGTTTTTTCTAAGATAAGGCTTTAGTTAACGGGTCATCCATGTTTTCTTCTATAGATATTCTACTTACAGGGATGTCGCCTATTTTAGAGAAACCCCACAAGAGATAATACTTTCAAAGTATGTGATTTATCCCCTTATGTGACCATATATCCATTGAAATTGCTAGTGATACACTATTATCATAATAAAGTGTGATAGGTTTGTTACTTCTAGGAATCACTTCAAAATTTTAGATGAATTTTCATTTACAAACTGATTCTTTAGCTACTTCAGAATCGACAATATACTTGGAATCTATTTTAAAATCAGTGAACATGGCTTTCTTTGAGCTTTTCCAGCTCATAACACCTCTATTAAGAGGGAAGATGTATCTCGACAATGATTTTAGATCATCTTGATTTGTTTGGAAACTAACATCTGTATATCCTCTAATGAGTAGTTTCTCACCTCCTACATGGACCTAGAACACATCCTTAGCATGCCTTAGATACTTAAGGATAATCTTGATTTCCATCCAATAATGGTCACCTCGTTCAGATTGATATCTTCCTGCTACAATTAAGGCATAGGTGACATCTACCCTAGTATATAAAATAACATACATGTCTGACTGATAAGTGTATTTCATGCATACATTTTTTAGTGTTTTAACGTATTGATTTTGTATTTAAATGAAAAATCTTTCCAATTTTTGGAATAGATTTAATTATTTTATGTTTTATGGAAGGAAACAATAATTTATGAAAAAGGAACAAAAATAATAGAAACTAAGAGCTTAAAAGAACTTAGCAGCACGAGCGAAGCTCGCGGTGTGAAACCAAATTTTTGAGAAAGAAGCGGACCTGGAAAACTGGACAAAGAATGATTACACATTGTGTATCCTCATTACATGACATTATATTTCTGATAGGAAGTCCACCATTGGGAAAATTTGTGAAGTAGTTACATGTTGTGAAATGAAATTATATGTCATGAGTTCCGATTACACATCATGAAAGGAGTCAAAGTTCCAAATCTATAGATGAGATTCACACGAGATTTGTGAAGATTCAAAAATCATAGATGAACGTCAGATCAGGATTACATGAGGTGTAAAAACATTACATGTCATGAAAATTATTGGTAAGAACCCAACCAGAGCCTATAAATAGAGGAGATGCTTGTTTCTGTGAGGAATTATAGATCTAGATGGAGGACCACCACTGGATGAAGGTGCACCTGCTATGGAGCTCTGCTTCACCACATTCTTTAGGATTTTTCTTTATTATTTTTATAAAACTGCTAATGGTTAGCATGATCAGGTAATTTCTTCATGTCGTGGAATGCATTACGAAGGAGTATTGAATGTATGAGGTATCTTATATTTGATTTCAATACATGTTGGGATTTCATATTGATTCTTCATTTCTATCTATTTCTCGATTCTTCTTACATGACCATCATGAGTGGGGTTGGGGATTAGGTTTAATTTATTTATTTATTTGAGCATGACCATTTCCTAAAATAATTGAATGCATTTTTTTACTATGTGATCTAGGGTTTATAATTTCACCATGACCATTGGGTTTGTTTCTTACCTTTGTTTAAATAAGGTTTTAGGTTACCCATTGTAACGACCCGAAATTTTTTAAATAAATTTTGTTTCCTAATTTTATGTGTTATTGTTATACTCAACAAAAATGTTTTATTTGATAAACATGATTATAATTAAAATGAGATCAGTGGGTTTTGAATATTATATAACCATCGGTCAACATGACCGCTGTGAACAAAATGTTTTGATTATTGTCTCTAAATATAAGTAATCTTGGTTAATTATTATAGAAAGAAGATTCGATGGCCTCACCTAGTAGTCTTGGACCGATCGAAGCCCATCTAACAGAGCTTGGGAAGGAGGTAGCACCACTGGGCTTTGCTCTGGATCAAATCCAAGCCGAACTTCATCATGTGAAGCTGAAACGGAATCGCCTTCGTGAGAAGTTCAAACTGATAGAAATTACTACTCGGGCAATTTTGACTGAGCCGCCCCAAGCTTCTATCACCCTAGCACACCTTACTCTTAGGTCCTATGCTGGTATTATAAGGGGTTATGTAACGAGACCGTAACTAACTTGTGTAATCCTTGTTTTAAATAAAAATTGGGATTTCTTCTTATGATGAAGTTTATGAATTTTGAAATGACCGGATAAATATAGTATGCATATTTTTGATGAATTTTAGAAAAAGGATATTTTAAATATGTTTATGTAAACCCTAAATAATTAAAAATGTGTAATGATTTTCAAAAAATGGTCTTCTGAAATTATTTTCAGTACTAAATTTATAGTCTAATAAGATAAACTTGACTTTTGATGAATAGTAAATTATGAATAGTGATTTTATGATTAGGATTAGTAATATGACCAAATGGATTAGTAATCTCACTTAAAGAAAGTTTTAAAATAATCTAGGCACCTTGATTAAGTAATGTGATTCAATAAAATAGTTAAATAACGGTTTCATTAATTATTATTCAAGTATTAGTTTTTTCGGGTGAATAGTGTTTTTTAATTAAAAATTTAATTAAAAATAATTATAAAATTATTTTTATAAAAATTACTTTATTTTTGAACTCAGAGCATCGATATTATGTTATGGTAATTTTTGGGGTTTTTTCTGAAAAAATGAATTTTCGATGAATAGTGTTTTTATTTAAAAATTAAATTAAAAATATTTAGAAAATTATTTTTATAAAATGGATTTCATTTTTTAAATCATAGCATTGATATTTGGTTAATGTGAAATTTTGGGATTTTTCTGAGAAAGTTGAATTTTCAGTGAATAGTAAAAATACAGTTTTAGGGTTTCGGTATGTTTAATGACATCATAACGGTGTCATGATGATGTCATGAGATCTTTTGAGGGTTGGCCGGCCAAGGGTGATGAATTATTGTTTTGGGGGCCCCATGTGGCCTAACTCCATGATAAATGACAAGGGAGAGCACATGGGTTTGAGAAAAGCACATGTGAGGTGTCCCTTGGCCATTAATGCCTTGTCCCCTCACTATCCCTATAAATACCAAGCCCTCCTCTCATCCATTCGACTCCCCACTCATTACCAACGAATTTCTGGTCTCATTACCTCCCAAGGAGTCCTCCCAAGGTGCCCCCAAGCCCTCAAGGTCCCAACCTTTGAGGTTTAAGAGTTACATTTTAAGGTAAGGGATCCGACCTCTCTCTTTCTTTTCAAGTAATCTATTTTATGTCTTTTCTTTTATACTCCATGTTCTTATGTTAGAGGATGTTATTTTATATTAATCCTACTTCCTATTTCATGTTCATATGATGAGAGACCCCCCCTTTCTCTCATCAATTCGTTTTAAGAATGTTTAAGTGGCGCCGTTAGGCTGCCGAATTTTTAAGGGATTCTTTCACCTTCCTCGTTTTCAAGTTCTATTTTCATTCAAGTCTTTCATGTTCCTTTTTATTATGTTGGGGTATGATCTCTAAATTATCATACTGATATCTTATGTTCATATGATGAGAGACCCCATTTGATCTCTTCAATTCAGTATTTTGATGTTTTAAGTGGCGCCGTTAGGCTGCCGAATTTTTAAGTGGTTCTTCACCCTTCTCGTTTTGAAGTTCTACTTTCATGTCAATTATTTCAAGTTCCTTTTTGTTATATTGGCGTATGATCTCTATATATATCATACTGGACTCTTATGTTCATATGATGAGATACCCCATTTGATCTCTTCAATTCAGTATTTTGATGTTTTAAGTGGTGTCGTTAGGCTGCCGAATTTTTAAGTGGTTCTTCACCCTTCTCGTTTTGAAGTTCTACTTTCATGTAAATTCTTTCAAGTTCCTTTTTGTTATGTTGTGGAATTATCTCTATATCTATCATACTGAACTCTTATGTTCACATGATGAGAGATCCTATTTGATCTTTTCAAATCATTTTTGTTGATGTTTAAGTAACGCCGTTAGGATGCCGAACTTTCATAAGAGAAATCTAATTTTTTTCTTCCTTCCATGTTTTTCATTTCAAATGGTATGTCCTTGAAATTTCATTACCATGATCTTGTATCCCTCTTATTCTGTCCATGTACTATTTTATGGGTCATTTATGAATGTTTGACCCATTTTACCTCTCTTTTAATGTCTTCTAAAACCTCGGAACATTGCCGTTATGCTGCAGAATTTCTGTCTCAAAATGTCTATCTCTTTTTCTAAAGTCCTTTTATTTTATTAAGTGAATACTCAAAGCTATTTCATCTAAAGGTGTATTCACATATATACCAAAATGTTCTATTTTAAATTCTGGGATTTACATACATGAGACCCACCTTCCTTTTCTATGGGTTTTAAAGTGATATAAAGATCATGTCTTTAAAGAAGTTTTTAAAAAGTTATGATTATGAAATGAAACCCATTTCCTTTATGCTATATGGGTTATTTATGAAATTTTTGATGATGATATATGTGGCTCACATTATAATAAAGTCAAATTTAAGGGTGCGCCCTGATAGCGCTCCAATGTATTGGGTAATGATGTAACCACTAGAGATTACAATTTTCACGATACCTTGGTGAATAACCTTGGTAATTTTAAAATGACACCTTGGGGATGGACCTTGGTGATATGTTCATGATTGTCTATGTTAAATGATGTAGCCACATCTTCAAGTTATGAAAAAGTTTTATTTTTATTATGATATGCCTCATGATTTCATTTTCATGCATTAAAGTTCTTTTCATGACTTTATTGATGTATCTCAAGTTCATATGTAAAATGTTTCACTTGTTTCCCTTGCTGGGCCTTCTGCTCACCCTTCCTTTTGATGTATGTCCCCAGGTTATGAGATGCAGTAATGAGCCTAGGGTGAACATGAGGATAAGCCTTTCAAGTGTTTAAGAAGAATGTTTTTTTTGTTTCATGTTTTATGTTCCTTGTTTCCAAGACACTAAACCTTAAAGATCCTCAGTTCCGTGTAATGGAATGAAAAGTTATGTTATAAAAAGACGGGATTCTATAGTTGGTATCAAAGGATGGTTTAGTTATTTGTGGAAATTAGGATATGAAAACTCTAGGAGGAACCCTATAGAAAAGTTTAATATAGGAAATCTTCCTGGTATTTTGGTGAGTATTGAGTAAGGGGTTGCAAAGCAAATACATCCCTGTCTGGATACAAGCAGGTAGAGGTGGCTCTGGAACAGATGTACATAGGGGTAAAACCCGAAAACACCGCTTTGAGCTAGACTCGAACGGAAACTGGTACACGACAACGGGCTTTGCTGCACTCTTGGTTACGACACTCCCGGGGGATATGCTTTGGTAAATTCATAAGCTTGGTATGAACCATTGTTAAAGGAACAAAGATAAAATAAAATAAAGGTTCACATAAGAATATATGATCATTCATAACCTAGATGGGAACCTATGAGATCACAAGTTAGGGTATACCTTTCATATACAAGTTATCCTTATATGCTTTCAGTTCCTTTTCATGATTATTAGCTAAGTACTTAAGACCCTAATTACGCTTTCTATTCTTAGTTAATGGTGGGAAATGGAAGAACATGTTCCGACAACCAATGTGATAGGAAATGCGATGATTTTCGTATTAATATGACAGGGATGATTATGGGATTAAAATATGATTATTATTTTGGAAGACGTTCATTATTTTGGGAACCATATTTGATCGAGGTAAATAGATTACTACGGTATTTTCATTGAGGAGTAAGGTTGACTTATATTTTGAAGAATCGATGAATTTAAGGTGAACTTATAGTAATTTAGGTTACTTATGGGAATGACTAACCTATCTTGGGTAAAATATGTTTAGGTTAGCTACTTTTTTATAAGATGTTAGGAGTGGTTGATGTTGTCTGGAGATGAACAATGAAGTTGTTTTGGAAGACTATGTTATCAAATCCTTATTGTATTTGGGTTTCAATCTTAGTTTGGTTTGTTTTGAGGAATTTTAAGGACTGTTATTTATGGAATGTTCTATGATGAACTTTGGGTAGTACCATGGAACTTTGATGATTTAAAAGTAGTTTCCATTCCTATGGGATTATTTCTTTTTGAAGAGTTTTTTTACCTTAACCTTTCTTTTTTTGGGATAATGTTTAAAGATAGAAGAAATAGATAGTTAATCTTTTGTAGATTATGTGATTCTATAGAAGATGATTCTTGTGCTTTTATGAGACCAAGTGTTTTTGAATTATCATCATTTGGAGAAAAGATTAGTGTTGGTAGGGACTTGTTAAAGGATGAAACTCTACTTGAAGGTAGGTATATTTTCTTATGTTTTTGTTCTATGTAGTAAATGAAATACTCAAAATTATGAAAAGAAACGTAAAACAAAAATGTTGTTGGTTTACGTTTCCTACTAGGTAATCAAAGACCGTTTACACACATCATAAGTTTGGGATTTTCTCATGCTTAACTTTCTCCTAATCATGTTCTCTATCACTCTCCCTCAGAACTTGACCCTTTGTTTTCTCCTCCATGTCCATGTTTTCCTACATGGAACCCTAGTGTGGGTTAACTCGGGTGACCTTTGTACTTCCCTTTCTTTATTTTAAAGTAATAGTTTTACTGAATCCTTTTCCGATGTGGGACTTTCAATGAAATTTCAAAACCCAATTTTAAAATTGTGAGGATGCAATTTCTTAAGGGGGGAAGATTGTAACGACCCGAAATTTTTTAAATAAATTTTGTTTCCTAATTTTATGTGTTATTGTTATACTCAACAAAAATGTTTTATTTGATAAACATGATTATAATTAAAATGAGATCAGTGGGTTTTGACTATTATATAACCATCGGTCAACATGACCGCTGTGAACAAAATGTTTTGATTATTGTCTCTAAATATAAGTAATCTTGGTTAATTATTATAGAAAGAAGATTCTATGGCCTCACCTAGTAGTCTTGGACCGATAGAAGCCCATCTAACAGAGCTTGGGAAGGAGGTAGCACCACTGGGCTTTGCTCTGGATCAAATCCAAGCCGAACTTCATCATGTGAAGCTGGAACGGAATCGACTTCGTGAGAAGTTCAAACTGATAGAAATTACTACTCGGGCAATGTTGACTGAGCCGCCCCAAGCTTCTATCACCCTAGCACACCTTACTCTTAGGTCCTATGCTGGTATTATAAGGGGTTATGTAACGAGACCGTAACTACCTTGTGTAATCCTTGTTTTAAATAAAAATTGGGATTTCTTCTTATGATGAAGTTTATGAATTTTGAAATGACCGGATAAATATAGTATGCATATTTTTGATGAATTTTAGAAAAAGGATATTTTAAATATGTTTATGTAAACCCTAAATAATTAAAAATGTGTAATGATTTTCAAAAAATGGTCTTCTGCAATTATTTTCAGTACTAAATTTAGAGTCTAATAAGATCAACTTGATTTTTGATGAATAGTAAATTATGAATAGTGATTTTATGATTAGGATTAGTAATATGACCAAATGGATTAGTAATCTCACTTAAAGAAAGTTTTAAAATAATCTAGGCACCTTGATTAAGTAATGTGATTCAATAAAATAGTTAAATAACGGTTTCATTAATTATTATTCAAGTATTAGTTTTTTTTGGGTGAATAGTGTTTTTTAATTAAAAATTTAATTAAAAATAATTAGAAAATTATTTTTATAAAAATGACTTTATTTTTGAACTCAGAGCATCGATATTATGTTATGGTAATTTTTGGGGTTTTTTCTGAAAAAAATGAATTTTCGATGAATAGTGTTTTTATTTAAAAATTAAATTAAAAATATTTAGAAAATTATTTTTATAAAATGGATTTCATTTTTGAAATCAGAGCATTGATATTTGGTTAATGTGAAATTTTGGGATTTTTCTGAGAAAGTTGAATTTTCAGTGAATAGTAAAAATACAGTTTTAGGGTTTCAGTATGTTTAATGACATCATAACGGTGTCATGATGATGTCATGAGATATTTTGAGGGTTGGCCGGCCAAGGGTGATGAATTATTGTTTTGGGGGCCCCATGTGGCCTAACTCCATGATAAATGAGAAGGGAGAGCACATGGGTTTGAGAAAAGCACATGTGAGGTGTCCCTTGGCCATTAATGCCTTGTCCCCTCACTTTCCCTATAAATACCAAGACCTCCTCTCATCCATTCGACTCCCCACTCATTCCCAACGAATTTCTGGTCTCATTACCTCCCAAGGAGTCCTCCCAAGGTGCCCCCAAGCCCTCAAGGTCCCAAGCTTTGAGGTTTAAGAGTTACATTTTAAGGTAAGGGATCCGACCTCTCTCTTTCTTTTCAAGTAATCTATTTTATGTATTTTCTTTTATACTCCATGTTCTTATGTTAGAGAATGTTATTTTATATTCATCCTACTGCCTATTTCATGTTCATATGATGAGAGACCCCCCCCTTTCTCTCATCAATTCGTTTTAAGAATGTTTAAGTGGCGCCGTTAGGCTGCCAAATTTTTAAGGGATTCTTTCACCTTCCTCATTTTCAACTTCTATTTTCATTCAAGTCTTTCATGTTCCTTTTTATTATGTTGGGGTATTATCTCTAAATTATCATACTGATCTCTTATGTTCATATGATGAGAGACCCCATTTGATCTCTTAAATTCAGTATTTTGATGTTTTAAGTGGCGTCGTTAGGCTGCCGAATTTTTAAGTGGTTCTTCACCCTTCTCGTTTTGAAGTTCTACTTTCATGTCAATTATTTCAAGTTCCTTTTTGTTATATTGGGATATGATCTCTATATATATCATTCTGGACTCTTATGTTCATATGATGAGAGACCCCATTTGATCTCTTCAATTCAGTATTTTGATGTTTTAAGTGGTGCCGTTAGGCTGCCGAATTTTTAAGTGGTTCTTCACCCTTCTCATTTTGAAGTTCTACTTTCATGTCAATTATTTCAAGTTCCTTTTTGTTATGTTGTGTAATTATCTCTATATCTATCATACTGAAATCTTATGTTCACATGATGAGAGATCCTATTTGATCTTTTCAAATCATTTTTGTTGATGTTTAAGTAACGCCGTTAGGCTGCCGAACTTTCATAAGAGAAATCTAATTTTTTTCTTCCTTCCATGTTTTTCATTTCAAATGGTATGTCCTTGAAATTTCATTACCATGATCATGTATCCTTCTTATTCTGTCCATGTACTATTTTATGGGTCATTTATGAATGTTTGACCCATTTTACCTCTCTTTTAATGTCTTCTAAAACCTCGGAACATTGCCGTTATGCTGCAGAATTTCTGTCTCAAAATGTCTATCTCTTTTTCTAAAGTCCTTTTATTTTATTAAGTGAATACTCAAAGCTCTTTCTTCTAAAGGGGTATTCACATATATACCAAAATGTTCTATTTTAAATTCTGGGATTTACATACATGAGACCCACCTTCCTTTTCTGTGGGTTTTAAAGTGATATAAAGATCATGTCTTTAAAGCAGTTTTTAAAAAGTTATGATTATGAAATGAAACCCATTTCCTTTATTCTATATGGGTTATTTATGAAATGTTTGATGATGATATATGTGGCTCACATGATAATAAATTCAAATTTAAGTGTGCGCCCTGATAGCGCTCCAATGCATTGGGTAATGATGTAACCACTAGAGATTACAATTTTCACGATACCTTGGTGAATAACCTTGGTAATTTTAAAATGACACCTTGGGGATGGACCTTGGTGATATTTTCATGATTGTCTATGTTAAATGATGTAGCCACATATTCAAGTTATGAAAAAGTTTTATTTTTATTATGATATGCCTCATGATTTCATTTTCATGCATTAAAGTTCTTTTCATGACTTTATTGATGTATCTCAAGTTCATATGTAAAATGTTTCACTTGTTTCCCTTGCTGGGCCTTCTGCTCACCCTTCCTTTTGATGTATATCCCCAGGTTATGAGATGCAGTAATGAGCCTAGGGTGAACATGAGGATAATTCTTTCAAGTGTTTAAGAAGAATGTTTTTTTTGTTTCATGTTTTATGTTCCTTGTTTCCAAGACACTAAACCTTAAAGATCCTCAGTTCCGTGTAATGGAATGAAAAGTTATGTTATAAAAAGACGGGATGCTATACCCATCCTTTTTAATCCAAAGTACTTGACCATGAGAAAATGAGAACATAGTATAGAGAGTATTTTACATGACCATTTTACTCTTTAGGACCCAATTTTGACTTCATAATTATTAATTGATTATTTTATACCTTTTCATCCCATGATCATGGATTCATTTCTTCCACACACCCTTTTTATATTTTCTTCTCCCATATTCTTCACCAATACAATGCTCACTAGCTTAGATTAAATTTCTTTAAATCATAATTATTTTATGTCTCTTTTATTTAATTAATATTTTCTCTAACCCCACCTCTTTGGGTTCAACCTCAGACTTAAAATTCCTATACTACTCTATAGTTTGGCATTTTTTTTCATATTTTTATTTTTATAAATTCGGTAACTTGATAGGAATTAACGATGCCCATAAGGTTATCATTGACCCAATCATCAATGTGTATGGGGTCCTTTACATCCTCTATGTTTCCTCATAAATTAGAGGAAACATTTTATTAGAAATATGAATTCCATGTGACACTTGAAACAATCCCATATTGGATTGTTTCATACTAAATATCTTTAGTATATTGTCAATATATATAATTTGACTTAGTAAAAGAAACCACTTATAACTATAATGATTGATATTGATCCTAAGAATATATTCTGCTTTAGATATATCCTTTATGGAGAAGCATGTGTTTAACCAAGATTTAACAGACTACAAGTCTGGTATTTCATTTCTAATAAGTAGTATTTCATCAATATAAACTATTAATAAAACTACCAAACTCCCACTAAATTTTCTATATAAACAAGGATCACATTCATTATTTATGAAAACAAATTTATTTATGTCTTTATCAAACCAAACGTTCCGTAACCTAAATGATTTATTTATTACATAAATGGATCTTTGGAATTTTAATACCTTGTTGGATTCCTTTAGAGTCAAAAACCCTTCAGCTTGTGTCATATATAAATCATCCTAAAGGTTCCCATTAAGGAATTCTGTTTTGACATCCATTTTCAAAATATCATAGCCATGGTTAACCGTAATGGAAAGTAGAATTCTAATGGATTTCAGCATAATAATTGGTGAAAAGGTTTCGTTTTAGTCTATACCTTAACATTATTTGAACCCTTTTGAAACCATTCATGCCTTATAAGTATTTAATTATCCATCAATATCCATTTTCTTATTGAATACCCATTTACAACCAACGGACATTACATCCACTAAAGGATCTACCAAAATCTAAACCAGGATTTGGTATATGGTATCCATTTCAAAATTCACAGATTCTTTAAATTTGGAAGACTATGTGCCACTTTCTTCTTCCTTGTAGGTTATAGGATCATTATTATCAATTAATAATGAGTCACAATCCTCAATGACTAGAAAACCATATCTTTCAGGTTCTGTAACCTCTCTTGTACTCCTAAACAGTACTTGTTTCTATATAACTAATTCTTACATGAGGATTTGTGTAATATGATTCTATTTCAACTCTTTTATACCTTGATCATAGAATTCATAAAATCTTATCTCAATAGCACTATTTATTTTAAATAAGCTCTCCTTCTCATGAAATATGGAATTCCTTTACACTATTTTTTTCTTCTAAGGTGTCGTATAAGTAATATCCCCTTATTTCCTTAGGTTTCCCTATAAACATACACTTTGTTCCTCTAGGTGAAAGTTTGTTTCTTAAAGAGACCTAATAAAAGCTTAAAATCCCCACACATGTAAGTAAAATAACATAGGTTTCTTTCCACTTTATAATTGACACATAATACCATATATCACATCAGTTGGAATCTAGTTTAGTATTTGTGATGCTGACTGTAATGCATATCCCTAAAAGGATAATGGATGACTTTCATGAATCATCATTTATCTCACCATGTCTAACAAGGTTAGATTCCTGCTTTCGATTTAATCATTTCACTAAGGTGTATAAGGATGAGTTAGTTGGGATAGAATAAAAAAATCCTATAATAAATCAACTAGTCCTTGATTAAGATATTCTCCACCATAGTCTAATAGACGTTTCTTAATCTTCTAACTAAATTGGTTCTAAAATTAATTCTTGTATTATTTTAATTTATCAAAATAATCTGACTTATACCTCATCAAGTACACATATCCATATCTACTAAAATCATTGGTAAAAGTTATGAAATATGGGTACCCACCTCCTTCTTTAAATATAAATGACCCATACAAATCAGTATAAACCATTTCAAGAACCTCATTAGACCTTTCACCTTTTCTACTAAATAAGTATTTGGTCATTTTTTCTTATAAATATCCATGACATACACCAAGTGATTTTAGTTCAAAAGAATCCAAATATCTATCTTGGTGTAATTTAGTCAAACACTTTTCACTTCCATGATCTAGTCTGGGTATACCTCATATAGTTAAGTCATGTTCATGGAACTCATTCCCAGTGTCATCTCTTTATGGATTCCAATTAATTATACTACTTCTGTCTGGACATTCTAGTCAGTCTTGATAGGGAAGAAACCTTCAGCTAGGAGAGTAGTCATGTTGGGCATCGCTGGCATGTCTAGATGCTGGGAAAATTAGTCACTTGTATTCTTACTCTTAGGAGGGAATATCATGTGAGGCATCTTAGGTGTGGAACCCAAGACATCCCATGTCCATCATGAGGTATCTAACACCCAAGTTGTATATCATCCAAGGATTCCACCTCACTAATCACATGTTTTTCATGAGGTAGTTGATGCAGTGGGTGTATATCTTCCAAGTCTTTCACCTTAGTCATATCATGTTTTGAATGAGGTATCTGATTTCATGGGTGTATATATTCTAAGGATTTAACCTTAGGAATATCATGTTTTTCATGAGGTATGTATTTTGGATCTCAGGCATGATTTTAACATCTTGTTGAGATAGATTAAAACATCCTACAGAGACGGATCAAGGCATGAGTTTAATGTCTTGAAGATATGTAGTTGATTGATAATGATACCCCATGTAGGTGGATCAAAGAGGTGCATACATAGGAGGGAAGATGTCACACCTAGAAGTTTATTGATGGACAGATCGGAGCACCCCATAGAGGCAGATCTGGGAGGTGTGTCCTATAAAGGGATTACATCACACTGTGAAGGATGATCAGAACACCAATAGAGGTGGATTAGGGAGGTACATCCCTAGAAGGCATAACCTAAAATGTTTATTGATGGATGGATCAGAATGCCCTATAGGGTTGGATCTAAGATGTATGTATCATGAAGGGAATATTTCACACCATGAAGGTTGATCGGAACACCCATGGAGGTGGATCAAGGACATAAATTCCTAGGAGGGAGAACTTAAGTTTACCATTAGTTAGGATTAAAACTCAAATAGGAATCTTACATACCATATTTAGAAGATAGAGATAAAAACCCATATAGTTTGATGCCTCATTTTAGGCTCACGTAATTGGATCGGTCTATACAGTTAATGTTGTGCGGTAAGGATTTTCATGTCACAAAAGGAGAATTGATGATGGATGGTGTGGGACATACACATTGAGATACTCTTTTCAAGAGGATTAATCTTCATTGGAGTTGGTGTGGGGCTTACTCATTGAGAAACCTAAGGGACCTGGAGGAGATGTGGTCTCCCAGTTGAGGGGCATGATATTACTGGGGATGTGGCTTGGATAAAATCAATATGGATGAAGATGTTGGGTTTGGACCTCAGATAGGCTTCCTATGTGTCCTAGTTAGTAATGAATCAAATCCCATGTAGTTCATTATGGGGTTGGGAATACACCGTATATGAGGGACATGAGGTTTTTATGGTTGGGTATTATGCGTAGAAGCAACCCAAAGAGGAGATGCGGTTGGGTATTACATGTAGGATCAGACCATGAGGTTTGTATGGTTGTGGATTATGTGTAGGAGAATCCCATGGAGTTGATGTGGCTGGGGCTTATGCCTAGGAGTGTCCTGTGAGGTTTTTATGGTTGGGTATTACACGTAGGATCGACCCATAGAGGGGATTTGGTTTGGTCTTAGACATAGGAGTGTCCCATGGGGTTTGGGATTATGTGGATGTCATGATCACCACTAACCTCTAATCCCATATGAGTCATTATCATCATGATAAAAAAGAGTATGCATTATATCTAAAGATCACACAATCCACTTTGTCCTCTGGTGGACTAGGATCTGGGGTGATTCTATTAGAAACAATGATGTGGGTAGGTCTTATAAATGGAATCTGCCCAAGGAAGATCTCATTCCATGTGAGTGAAAATTACACATTGAAGCTTCCTGATGCAATAGGATCACTTGGAAGTGGAGTATAAGGTGTAAGGAATCCTGTGTTCATCACAAAATATAAATCTACAGTTTAACATCATGTGTGGAGGATGTAGGGACTAGGCAGTTTTACATTATGAAGATCATAAGTGGGGTCTCACTAATCAACCATTGGGATTATGTTACCACA
This sequence comes from Viscum album, assembly GCA_963277665.1. NCBI lineage: Eukaryota > Viridiplantae > Streptophyta > Magnoliopsida > Santalales > Viscaceae > Viscum > Viscum album. The sequence goes on from OY728145.1 coordinate 1,331,227,055, forward strand.
TCTCATGCACATCTAGGCAGGGCATGGATTTGGAAATGACAAGGTGCAATGATGGGGAGGAGTGGATAGTCATGAGGTCCACATTATAATTCCTATACTAAGAAGCAATGGATGTTATCATACCTATACTGAGAATAAAAAGGTATGTGGGAGTATTGGGAGCACTTAAAGTGGAGTGGGCCACATGAATGGGTGGCATAGGTCAACAGGGACTCAAGGTATAGATGGACCGGTCCTGGATAGGAATGGGGGATCGGGCCACTCAACCTTCATGAAGAAGTGTTAGTAGAAGGGAGACAGGATAGAGAGGCCTATGAGAGGGGTTTTATAAATCTTAGGGACTCATAGAGAGGTGATTTGTGAATCTCAGGTGCTTCTTGGAGGTTAGGGGCATTACAAAGGACTAAGATTCACGAAATGGGGTGACCCCACCTTATGATGAAGTCATCACTTAGGATATAAGTTCTTCATGAAGGCTAGATACTTCACGAAGCCTAACGAGCCTTTAAAGGACTTCTTCACTTGTGATGGGAATAAGCCTTCATGAAAGGAGTCTCCAACTAGGAAAAAGGTTTTCAATAACACATTAATGTGGGTTTTGTGAAGCCTAGGTATGTTGGATGATCCATTTTTTGTCTGGTTTACAATGCTCATGAGGTTTGTGACTTGGGAGAAATTCAAAATCTAAAGGGTCAGGAAACTACCCTAAAATATCGGAATGAGGGGGATATTTATAAGAAAGTGGTCTTGTAAATATTCTAAGTGGTTCACAAAGAATTTGCGGGGTTCATGAATGGGCGTGGATAAGTTATACTCATTAAGACACCGTCAATCATTCACACTGCCACAAAGCTCCATCAGAATCCTGGAAGAACACCATCATGACTTTTCACATTTGTGAAGGGGACTTATCGGATGGGAGCTCCATGGGATCAAGCCATTTGTGAAGAGGCTGAGCTTCATGAAGAAGACCCTTAAGTGGGTTTTTGGTTTTTTTGGCATGGATTTTCTCTAAACCAGTTGCATTTTCCTTGAATATTCCCTTAACATGTATTTCAGTGCCAAATAATTACCCTTTAATAATGGGATATGATGGGGGAAATGAGGGTCAAATTATGACGGAGAATTTATTAAAATCATCAATCGAATCCCACTCTCAAAGCTCACTCATGAAGGTTTCTCCTGAAGTATGTGCATGATGGTGTCTGGCACAGAGACCATTTTAAATCCTTGACCAATCATTCACCTATAAATATAACTAGGGGCCCTCAAATGCACCAAACATTTGAATGAAGAAAATGTTTTTCTCTATTTTTATGAAGATCCTAATCTCCACAAGTTTCACTCTATGAATGAATTCTTTGGAAAACCAAAATTATTGGATCTTTGCTCTGCGAATGTTGTTTAGTGAACTAAACATCGTGAACCACATATCTGTTAAGTGATCCATATTACCTAGAGCTCTATTAACTGGGCTATGTGATTAGGATTCATGAATAACTTTTGTAAACTAGACTTGGAAAACACTTAACTATTGAATCCAATGGATACTTAGGAATTCAATGTAGATACTGCTAAGAGGTAAGAAACGGTAGATAACATCATGATCGAGGAGTGTGTCTGAAGTGCCTCAGACCATGAGTCACTACTCAAACTTATATTAGAGGATCAAAAGGAATATCCTTTATGAAAGAGGATACCTATTTATGTATTCATCTTGAGGGATTATTTCTTCATATCAGTGGTGAGTAGGGATTATCCAGCTTACTAGTTGAGGGGAATCCCAACACAGTAGTAGTGGCAATGGGCTGCTTCTGTCCACATCTATAAAGACCACACAACCATCACAAAATACTGCCTCTGTAACCATATCAACAACATCGATGGGTAGAAGTTGGAGGATGAGGCATACCTACTGCAGTATCATATGATTCTCAAAGTGGGCTTGTGGGATCTATATAAAGGATGTAATGATGGATGGGATTTGTGCTTGGGTGGAAAATTCACAGATGAGTGGGATTGGGCCTACTGGGAATAAACATCCTACTAAGAATTCAAAGAATAGCTAAAAAGAGTAGGAATTTATGAAGTAGAATAGGCTTCATAGTTCCATGTTTACTGGATGTAGGAGATCATGCTCTAGCTACTAATAAAATGGTGACCAGGGACTAATACATTTCATTTGCATCATGGGGAGGTCAGTCTAAGAATCTTAGAGCTTCACCAAATCACTGAGATCCTGATCTCGTGGTTGATGTACAATTAATTCCTCCCCATAAAAAATGTATGGGGGGACTAAGAGAAGTTTTTAGCCTTAGTAAAGGCACTGTTGGATCTGGTGTAGGATACTGGTGAAGAGAAGTTGGGTAACAGATGTTCCTTTTAAGAACTAGTTCATATATTTATTGAAAGAACCAAAAAAGAAACCCTCTAAGGGGTAGTAGTCAACAAGGAAGTTGACGATGAGGTCACACACATATCTTGTGGTATATCAACAGGGCAGGGAGGTCTCTTATTAGAGAATCCTAGAGGCAAGCCTATGGTAGATGTGGGGATACAATGTAAATACTGAGGCTCAACCCATAGTCAGGCTGGAGGGATTCACCACAGTGCTCATTTATGGTTGGATTATCCTAGTAAGGGATGCACACATGGGGGTGAGACCAAGAACCTTCATAATGGTAGTGATGCTAGTGATGGGGTATCATTTCAACCTTGTTGTCCTAATATTAGTGAATTTATACAAGGCACTTCATCATATCCACAATGGGAATACAACACTGTGTGTTTTTGGGTCTTTTCACTTTCTGTGTAGTTGGGTGGCTGCACACATGGGGGGTAATGAGTACACAAACCCCATTTCCCCTCCCACAGAAAAATTTCAGTGGAAAAACATGAATATTGTGGGAAGTCACCTTTTCATGTTGGGTTTGGTGGAGGTGCTGGAGAAGGTGGGGTTGGTGGAGCACTTCATATTTCACTAGTTATCCCTACCGGTGGGGGTGGTGACTGATGATAGTAAAGAGACCAAGGAATAAAGATTGTACCTATTTTCCTTTCGAGGTGGGGTACTGGTAGTAAGAGTTGACTATAAGATGGTCTGTGAGTCATACAATACAAACTAGTTTACAAGTAAATTTAGGTGTTTCCAGATATTGACCCTAAGGGTGTACCCAGATGTGCGTCATGAGTGTCACCATTTAGTGACAAGGAAACTATGATTCATGTTCATGCATAAAAATGGAAATATTTGGAACAAGTTGATTCCACCCACTTCTGTGTATGGGATTACTCATGATTACACATAGATTTAGGTGAGAGTATACCCCAGGGTCATGCTGAGGCAGTGAGACACTTGATCCAATGAAGGGGTGGTCCCTCCACCACCTGTCCATGGCTAAAAAATGGATAGAATATGTCGTGGTGGTAGATCTGGCCTAGTGGATAGGGTAGAAACATTGGGTCTAGTGGTTTATGGGCATGAACAGGTAAGAGGTGAAGGGATAGGAGCAACAATACCAGGCCCAACATCCTTGGGCAGGTGAACTCGGGAGGAATGTGAGACATATGGGGTGGATCCTAGGACTTTTTTTCCAAGATCCCAAGAAACAATTACACCATGTTAACATTCCTAATGATTCCATATTTTCTAAATCTTGGGATAACTCAAACTATTACATGAAGTTCACAAATTATCATGGAATGTGGAAACATATAAATAGGTATGAGATTAATCTCTCTGGTATTAGTTATGACAAGGCTAGTTTCCTCATGTCTTGGGATGTGGGGGTGAAATATGTGGTATATCTAGAGGACCCGGTGCATTCCCAGATCACTGTGCATCCACCGAATGACTGAGTGAAGGTGTTAATGGAAAATAACTCTCCTCTATAATCGTAGATGGTAGAAATGGCTGTGTGTGATCTTTTTCCTAAGGAGTCGGGTGAGTCTTGGGGAAGTGATGCTTATTGAGGATCTCTTATGGGAGGAATAATTTCTACTGAATTAGTAAATATCCAGATCTTATGTACCTCAGATATAACTTTTTTCTTAGAACTACTCCTTAAATATTATTTCCACTTGTGTAGGAATCCAACATGGAGGATGGAGAGGTCTAAGAAAGACTTGAAAATGATGTCTCAGAGACCTCAACCCATGAAGGGGTGAATGTGGGGTCCTTTCCTAATGTTGAAACTGTAAGCAGTCAACCATTAGTGCCTGCAACTAGGGCAGTGGCTGCATAATGAACTCTACCCAAGGGATACCTATGAATCTTCAAGAACTCTTCACTAGAGTATAAAATTTAGGTAATTCCCTTCCCCATCTACATATTTGACTCCTTACCTTTCATTATTGACTGATATATTTTTGGAATGGCAGTTCGAACGGTGCTTAGGACTCAACCACCAGCGCCAACACTCTCATTAGCTACACCTGAGGTTTGGATAATGATAGCAGATGCTGCTTTACTAGTGGAAATGGTTGGAGAGGCTATGAAGGTTGGGACAACTAAAAAGGATCCATTGGAGGGGACTAATGAGACTGTTCCCTCAATGGAGGTGGTTGAGATAGGGACTATAATAGGGATAACCGAAAGAGTTGCGGTGGATGAGATTATGGTAGTGGAATTACTAAAAGAAGCTGTTGGAGCTGAATTTGTGACGGGGGAAGCAGAGATTGCATAAAAAATGAGGAAACTGGGGAGACTTCATTGGGTGTGACTGCCCCAAAATTTCCACCACTGGTGGCTGTAGGAACTGAAGCTAAGGTTGAGCCACTAGTAGGGGTATCCATGGAATCCGGGATGATAGTGTACACCCCCATGATACCAAAAGGTGAAACAAAGGCTTCTACCATATGTGGATAGGTCAAAAAGGAGTCACTTCTGAATATAGTTCTCTAACCACTTACACACGAGGACCTACAACTAAATGATATAGATAACACTATATTGGTAGTCTTTCCTCCATTCCAGCCTGCACCCACCAAATACATTGAAGATTATAGCCCAGAGGTTGCCGAAGATAACTAGGTTTTCTATTGTATGGCATGGAGGGTTGTTCAGAAATTCATCACTCACATCCATATTGCTAAAATGCCATAATGGGTGGGATCTATCTTCCATTTGTTAGTTAGTCTGGGGACCTATAGGGTGAATTTCTAAAATATTCATGCACTTGCCTATGACTTCCTCATCGATCAGACATGTGCGGAATGGTAGGAGCTCAACTTGGCTTAGAAGAAACCCAAGGATGAGGGATCCCACATTCTTAATAAGGATTAGTGAGATATTTCCCACCTAGAGGCTATGGATCAAGAGAAGGAGATATTCATGACTACATAGAATGAAATTATTAATGATTTTAATGCCCAGTTGGTGGTGGTAGAGGCCAAGGAATCAGATGTAGAATCCCTAGTGGATGAGTGCTAGGTTGAGTAAAACAAGTAGTGGGATAAAGCTGATGATGTCCTCTCCAAGTATGATGAGAAGAATAAATACTTGGAAGTATGATAGGAGGTCTTTGAGACCACTCAGAAGAGGCTAGATGAGCTCGATCACTTTATCATTGAGGTAGATCCATAGAGGAACATTTCTCTAAGGGGTATCTCCAATATGTGTAAGACCCTCTGAAACTTTGGTTTGCTTAATTTTCATGATGGAACATATTTTTTTCACTTGATTATCTTACTTTGATCATATTTCTAAGACAACCCACAAAAATCCCTAAGATCATGTGGGTTATGTTTGGTGTGGAAAATAAGGGAAAACCATGTGATTTACCTTCACATGATATTTTTGGAAAATCATCAAGAATTCGGGGTATGATATTATTGACTGACCACAAAGAGTTTATAGGATGAGAGAGGTAGTGGTTGGAGAACAAATCTCTTGGAACATCTAACTTGTTTTTCCAACATGGTCTAGTGCACAAATGGGATAATAACAATGGTGTTGAAATCAACCTAAGAAAAGGAGAAAGGGGAGTGTGAATCAGAATTCCCAAAATCTATAATATTAAGAGAGTGGCGTCATGATGGAGGATAATCGTTGCACATGTTCAAAAAACTACATCCATATCTCTTATCCTGGGATGAGGAAAAAAAATGAGGGTCGACCGCTGAACATATTCGAAACATTAAACCTATCTCATATTTTCATCCAAAATATTCCTGGGAATTGGACTAGGATGGTAGGTGAACCTTTTCAAAACACCATTCCATTAGGGGGGTCCCTTCAGGCATGGAGGAGGATGAGGATCGAAATAAGGGGAACACGAAGCATGGAATATGGAGTGATTGAATGTTTAAATGGATTCCAACACTTTTGGAATTACAACACCATGGATTAGTGAACATTGTCATAGGCATATAAGTATAAAAAAAAGATCAAACTCATCTTCTAGGGGAGAGTCATCTTAGATGCCGACTGGAAACTGAAAATGTGAACGATGTGGTAGATGACCAACACTATAGGTGAGTACTTCTTAGTTGAAAGACTAGGATGAATTATAGTTTTATGTCATACAATGAGGATGATATTAACATATTTTAACATCATATGGTGAGGAAGGAGAACATGTGATGAGGATGAAAATCATAATTTAATATCATATAACCATGACATTTCACACAGTTTTAGGTCATATGGACTAGACCATAGAAAATAGTTTAAATTCTTCCTAGATGGACTATACTTCTAGGTTTAAGGTCATAAAGTTAATACCATGGCGAGAGTGATCCAAAAAGATATATGTGGTATGAAGAGTTGATAAAACCATCATGAATGAGGGCCAAGGTGGCCCAATACCATAGTATATATTCCTGGGAGGATTCACACACAATTTAGAGTCATGATGCTTGGACTTAAAACATGGTGCGGTAGAATACCTATTTTAGAAAGGGGATACCCTCTTGAATGAGGGTATTGAATCTTATCATACTTAGGTATGAGGAATTCCAAATTTATATGGGGTAAGGATATAGTTTGATATCATGTTTTATTGATGTTTCTTCCTCATATCGGGTTATGAGGGAATCCCATCCTGCTGATGGGATAAGATAATTAAATGGGTATGATACCTATAAATAATCCCAAAGATGGAAATACTAGACATCACTATGTATCCCATGAATATAGGAATCAAGTTATACATAGTTTTGGGATATGGCACACACAATTTAGGGTCATACAGTCTGGAACAATGAGGCATACCAAGGTTATCATAGGAAATACCATGTTCTGGGTATGGGAAAAAATTTGTTAACCATTCCATACATATCATATGATGCATCTTGATTTAAAATGGGATAAACATCATCTCTTACTTACGAGGCAACCTAAAATTATCTAGGGTAAGACTACAGTTTAACATCATGCACTAAGGACCATTGGTGAAGTATTCCGAAAGGTATGTGTACGGTGTGACATCCATAACTTGATGTGAATGAGGAAAAATGAGGTCTGAGTCACACAACACACCCCCAAAGAAGACTCGCATACAATTTTAAGCCATGAATCTTAGACTTATACTTCTAGTTTAAGGTTATAGAGCTCGGAAAATGGGGCTCTTTGAACAATATATGTAGCACGAAAGAGTGAAACACTTGACATGAATAAGGGACAAGGTGGCCTAATACCACACCAAAAAATTTGAAGAGGATTTTCATATAGTTTAAAGTCATAATTCTTTTACTGGGATAATCAATTTAAATTCATTATGTATGGATTGAAAAAGGTGTTTTTTATAAGACTACGAGTCAAGAAAGAGTTATAATCTAATGTGGATGGGCCAAGGAGGATCACACTTCACAAACCTATCCATATGGTCAAAGGGTTTATAAATTTGTGGAAGGGCTTAAGATGAGAAGTCTGAACATCACTATATATCCCATTAGGATTGGAATTAAGCCACACATAGTTCTAGAACATGACATAGTAAGAGACCCATGCTGGTAGGGGTCATCCTCTTTATAAATGGAATATAAGGCATCCTACGGTTATCATGAGGCATTCCATGTTTAGAGTATGGGGTAGGGTTGATCATTTCAAACTCATTGCACAAGTCATTGCAATCTGAGATGGGGTAAAAATCATCTCTTATTAAGAGTCATAACAATTTTGTATGGGTAGAATCACAGTTTAACATCATGCACTGAGGAAATACATCTTTTCAGTTTAAAGTTGTACAAATTGGACTATAGGGGTTGTAAATGGTTTTAAGGTCATAATTCTTGGAAATGTTATAAATAGTTTAATTTCATGTTTCCTAGACCATAGTCTCTTAGTTTAATGACACATAGTTTAGAATAAAGAGATGGGATCACCTCAAGACGATATGTGTAGTGTGGTGTCATGAAAATCCTGACATGAATGAGGTTCAAAGAGGCCCAAAACCACACAACATAGTCTAGAAAGAATCCTACATATAGTATTAATGTTGTGGTACTTGGAATTGCTCTAAAAAGATTAAGGTCATGTTTCCTGGACCAAACACCCAGTTTAACATCATATGATTGGGACATAGGCTTATAGTTTAAGGTCATAGAGTTTGGACCAGTGATGGGAGAATCTAAAAAAAATTAATATCTAGGGAATGAAAGGATTAACCTAATTTGAATGAGGAAAAAATTGGCCCACGTCGCTTGAATCATTCCCGAGGATACTCACATGTAGTTTAAAGTCATGATGCTGGGACATCGACTCTCAGTTTAAGGTCATAGATTTCATACCTAAAGGGTAATTGATTCAAATAAATATGCATAGGGTGATAGAGTAACAAATACAACATGAATTAAGACCTATTAGGCCTACCGCCACACAACACATTCTAAAGAAAACCTTTATATAGTTTAAAGTCATGATTCTTGGATTGAGATTTGTAGTTCAAGGTCATAGAGCTTAGTAATTTTGCAAAAAATTTAAGGTCACGTTTCAAGAAACAAGCCATGATTCTTTATGTGACGTAATTCTTGAGAAACTTAGCATTTGTAGGGGGAGTGATACGCTCTCCGTCTATGGTGATAAATGAGTATGATCCATTGAAATAGAATTTATGAATGATATAAATTCCTTACCACTTGGGCTCTAACTTTGGTGGATTATTTCCGAGTATCATTAGTGTTATGATAGCAAGTACTATGTCACCTTGGAGGAAGGAGTGGAGGCAAAAATTCTTATTGAACACCCTTTATATCTTGTTATAGTGACTCTATAGAATGACCAAGGATTGGAGCCCATTTTCTTGAAGGCTTACATCTCAATAAGATGGAATCCTACCATTTTTTCTATCATCTTCTGGTATAGACATTTATTCAGGGTGATGGAAAATGAATCTCAATGGGAATGATTGCCTATGTTTTGTACACTATGGAATATGGAGTCATCAGGGTGGAATTTTGAGTCATCTTCTGATAATATCAGAGGGTGTTGAGGTTATTTTCTGAATAAATTTTTCTATTATGGTCCACCATCTTCTATATAATGTTTGATAGGGTCTTATTTAACACTTCAATCTATCCATTTTCTTGTGTGTGATAGTGGGATGTATGGTTGGACTAGATACAATACTTTTTGAAAATCTCTTCAACTTAGTAGCCCAAAAGTTTATGCTGTTTTCAGTGCGAGTGGCATAAGAAACTTCAAATCAGTGGATGATGTGGGAGATCATAAATTTGATCATGGATTGGGTTATGACTTCCTTGAGGGGAATCGATTCTTCCCACATGGAGAATAAATCTTTCATAGTCAGAATGGATCTATATTGGCGAGTTGTTGCTGGTGGGTATGGGATTACAACATTGAGTCCCTATAATATAAATGGAAAAGAATAATTGGTGGTGTGTAGGTTATATAGAGGTTTATTCACAAAATTCGCATGGATATGATATGTATGGAACCTCTTAGAATACTCGATGAAGTTGTGGAGCATGGTGGGAAAGAATTATCCCAACCTTTGAATCTGGCAGGAGAGCTTCAATACTACTTGATGGGAATCACATGACCCAACATGAACTTCCTTAATAACCTAGAGAATTTCATCTCATTGGATAAAATATATGATAATTCCATCAAAATCTCATCTGTAGAGAGTATTATCGATGTTATCCCTACTATGGAGGGTGAATTATATTGCATGTCGATGGATTCACTCACATTCAGCTCTGCCCGGTAGGAGGATACCATGTTGTAGATACTCGAGGAAAGGATTTTTCCAATCTTAGGTTTCCTTTTTCTATGGGTGGACTCGAGGGTCCTGACATGGAAGCACAAATAGTCATCTAGTTTACTTGTTGTCTATTATTATTCTCTAGGATGAAAGGAGCGATGACCCTCTGATGTGACACATGAATTAATATGTCATCCTAGTCAGGATCTACAAGATATGCAGCTAAGATGGAAAGGGAATTTGATCAACCATTCTATTAAATAGAAACATGAGTCACTTCTAGATGAGAAGGGAACTGATCCATTAACTGGAGAGTGCATTCCAGTAGGGGAAAGAGCTCTGAATTTCTGATGATGTAATCACTATTTATCTACTTAATGACTAATTTAGAGTCCCCCTTCACATGAAATTTGTGGAATTAATCTCAAGATCTAGATCAAGACTAATAATGAGATTTTGATACTATGCATCATTGATGGTACAACCTGATAATAACATGAATGAATACAAAAAGATAACATGTGAATGAGTGATAAAGATGATCCCCATGTCTACTCTATTGATCTTGGTATCATTGAGCCTTCTACCAGTTGGGCTTTGAGAGGTACCATTAAACTTCATCTACTAGAATGGAATGTCCTGGTTCACTGAAAGGATGAATTCACATGGGAAATCAACATCTATTAGGAATTCTTTAGGAGATAAATGAGTGGTCAGAAATCTATCCAATGCCTAAACCTTAAAGGATTTATATGCGATGAAGCTAATTCCAAACTGCGGAAGGATCATTTCCTAGTGTGATATCCATCCTATCAATATAGGAAAACTCATGATATAATTTAGTAGATCCAAATGGGACACCATCTGTATCTCATGATGTTGCAGATAATTCTGCAACTTCTGCACTGTGAATACCAGTACAAGGTAGATCTTCTCAAGTGGGGAGTATCTAGCCTATATGCTAAGAATCATGTGACTAAGTTATTATAAACTATTCTCCATGACTTTATTGTTTTTTGGTAAATAACGGTTCTAGGGATTATTCCAGGATGGTCACATAAAGAACCAAAGGATTCACTGAGATTGGTGGCATCATAACCGAAGGTTATAGAAGATATTTCTTGATTTCCTCAATGGAAGTTTGGCACTCTTCATACCACTGGTAAGTAGTACATTTCTTCATAATCCTCTAGAAGGGATTATACTTTTTATCTATATTTTCAATAAATCAGAATACAGAGGCCAAGTGAACTTGGAGACCTTGGAGCTCCTGGAGGTTGCTCGGGGGAGGCATCTGGATGATGGACTTGAAGTTCTTCAGGTTGATATCAATGTATCTGTATCTAGTAAAAAAGATGAGAAACTTCTTAGAGGCAACACCAAAGGCACACATTAAGGGGTTCATCTTCAAATGTTGAGAGTGGAGAAAACTAAACACCTTCTCAAGATATCCAAGATGGTCCTACCACTGATGTAATTTTATGAACAAGTTGTCCATGTATAATTACACCAAATACATGAGTATTGGGTTAAATATGTGATGCATGGACCATTTATAAGTTTCTACCGCATTCTTCAGACTAAATAGAATCACCCGATAGTCTAATATTCCTCATGGATATTTGAAGGTGGTGGTATTCTCATCCTCAGGGTCCATCCAAATTTGATTATATATGGATTATAAATCCATGAAAGATAGATCCTATAAATTGAATGTGGCATTGATCAAAAACTCTATAATTGGAAGGGGAAAATCATTAATTGGAAAATGGTATTAGATGCCCTGGAAGTCGATATATACTTTGATTTTCCTATTCTTTTTCCTAACTGGGATGATGTTTGATATCCATTTGGGGTACTAAACTTCCCTGATAATGTTTTATTTGATAATCTTATCAACCTCAACCTCATCCATGGCTACATGGTAGGGGTTCATTTTTTTTAGAGGCTGGTTGAACATACGATGAATCATTGAGAGACCAAGATAGTGGAAGGAAACTTGAGGGTCTAGTCCTGACATATCATCATAACTCTAGGAAAACACATCACAATGTTGCTTTAGGAAATCAACATACTTATACTTCTCCTTTGTAGGCATAGATTCACTGATCGATGTTGGCCTCAAATATCCTTTAGTATCAAGGTTCACTTGAATCAACTCATCGATGGTGTTGGAGATGACCTCTTAAAATGTGGGAGGAGTGCCTTCCAAATACTCTTCTCCATCTAAGGTAGGTGGATTGGTGTAGGGAGGTCAATCTAGGGTTTATGATTCTGGGGGAATAGTTGTGCCTACTTGGGTAGGTGTGGTATCCTCACTAGGAGAACCTGCTCTGTTGAAATTGTAATGTCCCATGTTTTTTTGAATCGTGTTGAAAACCTCTCCTATTTTCAATTTTTCATATAGTGGCTATTCCATTTTCTATATAGTTGATCGAAACTTAATTCCAAGAGTTACATAATCTTTATATTATATTTTTGGATGAGTCTAGATTCTTAAAGAGTGCCTCTGGTGTTTTGGTTTGGTTTCGTGAGAGTTGGAGGCCGAATGAACTATTTTGGAGTTGCAGGATAGAGTGCATGGTTTAGGGTAAACCGTGTAGCCCCTTCCAGCTAACCATGCAACTTGATTTTGAATTTCCACATGGTTTGGGTAAACCGTGTGAGGGGAACATGACTATGTGGTATTCTCTACAGTTTTTGATAGTGGATACCGCATGGTTTGTGCATGGTTTAGAAAACTGTGTGGGGTAGCCATGCGACCTAGAGCTTTGGGTAGTGGCTATCACACAATTTCCAAATAGTTTGTAAAACCATGCGATATGACCCATTTAAATGGGAAAATGAATATTTTCCCCCTCCCACCTTTAATTATTTTTCTCCACTTTATTCTCCCTTGTCGCATGCACACCCATAAGAGAATCCCTCTATTCCTTATCTACTCACCTTTGAGCTATCTCCTCCTTCTTTGGTCTGATATTGGATCCATTGTTGGAATTGGAAGTATCTCGGTAAGTCTTACCTCACCCATCCTTCTCCTTCATTTTGTTTTTTTCCACATGGAGTTCTAAATCCATTTGATTCATTTTCTCTATTTTCAGGACGCTCAATGGAAACTCAGATCTACTCTAATCTTCTTTGAATTGGAGATTGATATAGGATGTGCCTACATCTGTGAGTTCAAGTTAGGTGGTTCATGGCTTACTTTATGTTTTTTTAGTCATTTTGGGGGTGTGAATTTTAGCGTGCATTTGGGTATTTTGAGTGATTCCTATTTATACCCATTGCTTCATATCAAAATGACTGTATGCCCCTAAGGGATGCCCATGGTCATGAACATTCCTTTTTCACTCAAGTGAGGCCGGGTTAGTGGATGTATCTCTTTGGGGTGTTTTTAATAGGGGTTTCAAATTCATTTAAAATGATTTTTTTGTAATTGTTTTGGTTTAGTTAATCGAATCCAAGGCATTTAAGACCTCTACTTAAATTAGTTATGTTTGATTAGATGGTTAATTTTAATTATATTAAATTGAATTTATTGATTAAATTGAATTCATTTTGAATTATTTATATATATATATTGCTTGTGATAAGCTGTTGAGACCTAAGGGGTCATGAAGGGATTGGCCTGATATATTGAGGTGGCATGGCCATTAGGATTGATGTTTTACATCATCTGGTTGGGCTTGTCATGGATACTTGGGTGGTGTTGACCACCGGTTTGGTTCCATGGATGTCAGGTTGAGGCAGCTAGGTCATCAAGTTGGGGTATAGATCATGATATTGGATGATGAGGCCATCAGACTTGAGTGAGATGGTCATAGGGGCATGAGGTTCCAGTGTTGACATGGCCTAGGAACTTATAGGTGATTGTCTCTCACCTGTGATGGAAAAATTGATGATTTGAGTCATGTGAACACTGGTTGACTCCGTGATGAGGTGGTTTTGACAACTTGTGTGGGTAGAGGCCCTCGGTAGTGAGGCTTAAGAAAATGGTTTGGGGGTTCTTTCAATATAAAGTCACATGGAAGGTGAGGATCCTTCAGTTGATAGTGATGAGACAATTGGTTGGGGTCTAGGGATCACTATGATTGAGGCCATTGGGCTTGGACTTATATTTGAGGGTGGAAATCTTAGTTCCTCCAAACTTTGTTTTTTGATCCAAAAGTGGATATTATTTGAGGAAAAATATCGTTGTGCCTCTTGATGTTGGGCTTCTGGTCGACGAATGTTTTTAAGAATGGGTATGAGGGACCGATTACTATTTACTTTGTTGTGCATTCGAGATGTCGGTACTTAGCTGATGCATGAGGTGTCAGGAGGCACATGGTGTTGGGTTACTTCTTTAAGGTGGAACCTGAGGGGTTACTTGGGATTGACATCAGGGGTACCTCAGGAAATGGGCCAAGGACCCTATTTACAATTGGTATTTATACATTCACCAAGGCAGGTGACTACTCCTTAGTGGCTATTGAGAACAAGAGGAGTTTTTTTGTTTACTTATTGCATCATATTGTTTAGCTTTTATTTATTATTACACTCCTACTAAAACACTTATGTTAGGTACACACCATTGGGTGGTATCCTACTAAGACTCATTCTCACACCCTACATGGGACCTTGGGGACACATGTAGATTTTATGTCTTTACATTTAGGTAAGGGAGCATTTTTAGGAGCTGGTTCGTAGTGGTTGTTTGGCATGGGATGTCAGAATAGGACCTTGAGGTCATGATTAGATAAAGTTTCTATTTTAGTTTCCTTTTTTATGTCTTTTATTAGCATTCTTGTTTTGTATATGTCTATATCTACTGAGGTATTCCATGAGTAACCATTCTGGATATTCTTTGTATGACCTCTTGTGGATTCATGCTTGTTTCTGTTTAGTGATACAAGTGATATGATGGCATGTTGATCTATTTACTTTCCACTATAGTCATTTATTTATTGATTCTTATATTTCTTGTTATTGAATATGCTTCTTCTTTGTGGTTTTGGTTCGAGTCTACTAAGTCATTTAATTCTTATTCATGATATACTATATACTCAGACCAGTATTATATTTTTTCCAAAGGGTATATCTTCCCCACTATAATCCTTTACACCCTCACTGCTAGTTGGTAGCCTTTGGATCTTGGGAAGGTGTGCCTAAGGCCCAGTATCCCTCTAGACCAGAGCACTATTTAAAATTTGCATTCGAGTTAGGGATACTACAAGTGGTATCAGAGTAGTTCTCAACTAGGATTTAGTAGTAGTATTGGACTGGATACTAATGAGATCGAGACTTACTTTTCTTTTATGCTAGTTTTACTATTTGAGTTATGGTAGGATGGAGATTAGGTTTGGTCGAAACTGGGTTTTTAATTTGTTCTTGGGTGCCTACAGTTCCATGTATGAGGGACATACCAAGTTTCTAGGGGTGGTTTTTTCTATTCAATTTTTATCAGATTACAGTTTATATGATTTCCAGCTAGGGTGGATTATTTGAAATATGATGGTTATTATTATGAAATTTGAACTTGGCTTGGTACGGAAAAGAATGAGACTTTAGACCTTTTCCCACTAAGGAATTATGTGATTTCTTGCTTGTTTGGATTTTTATAGGCACATTTTAGGGTAATTTAAATTTACAAATGCATGTATGCCTTGTAAAATGTTTATACGATGTGATAAATATCAAATGCATTGTAAAATATAAAATTTCATGATTTAAATGATTCGATATGTGAAATGTGATATGAAATTTTATATGCCATGTTATATATATAAAGTTTCTTATGAGATGTGAAATAGGACTGGATCTTATATGAGTGGGAAAGTAACCTGGAATGGGTGATTTTTATCAATAGGATGGGTGAATCAATCTTCAGATTGAGGAAACAAAGGTTTTTAGGATGAGCATGGCCCAGAGTACTGTTGATACTTGGTTCTGTTGAGGGCGGGTAAGGGGCCATGAGGTTGGGATGCCATGTGGAATGGTTGAAATGGAGATGGGTAAGGGTAGTGGGACCGTTCTTCCTATTACTAACTATTTATGGTTTTCGGTAGCTTGCTACCTAGACGAATCAGATGGAGAATCAGACAGGCGATGACATGGTGCCTTGAGAGCACAAATAGGTTCAGACTCATGAGGGTCAGGAAGAGTAGGTTCAGGCTCAGGGGTAGGATCTTTATTAGGTTCTAGTACATGTAGGGAATAGGCTAGATCTTACAACATTTAGGTCATGACTTGATAAGAAGCTTCATGTGAGCCTGGTTTGGGTAACCCAGGGTATCAACATAGATTCTCAGGGGGAAAATCCATCTATGGATTACCTCACTCAAGCGTTTTAGTCGCAACAACCGCTACTTTTTCAGGGTGATGATGATCCATAGGATGTTGATAACTAGATCAAGATCATGCAGATGATCTTTGAGTAGCTCCATATGCCTCCAGGGTGGAGGGTCAAGCTGGTGATATACATTCTTAGAGGACAAACAAAGCACTGGTGGGATGTACAGGTTTAGGCTAGCAGACATGAGGGACTGGTCTGATAGGATTTTGAGGCCAAGTTCTACGATCATTTCTTCCTAGATACACTGAGGGAAGAAAAGGTTCATGAGTTCTTGAGCCTTCAGTAGGGTGACATGTTCTTCATGGTCTATGCATCAATGTTCACTGAGCTGTCTTTATTTTCACCCAACATGGCGAGTGATGACACCTCGAGAGTGTGGCAATTTGAGGATGGTTTACAACATTCCATTTTTGAGCTGGTAAACATATTTAGACTGGACTCATTCTCTAAGGTGGTGAACCAGGAACTCATAGCTAAGGGAAACCTAATAGGCAGGTCTTAATCGAGTTGGTCAATGGCTTCAGGGGATGGTAGTGGTGATGCTTCATATGGAAGGAAGCGAGGTAGAGATGAGTTTCAACAGGGAAGTCAGGACAAGGAATTAGCAAGACCACCTCAAAGTGGGTCTTATGTGGTTTTATTTTAGTTTGTTAATCCATGACATGTATGGAATCATTATGAGATGCCTCCAAAGGAGTTTTGAGCTTGTAGATAGGTTAGGAATCTTGAGAGGCTCTGTAGGAAGCCTTATCAGACAACCATAATTCAAGGAATGAGATAGAATCAGACATTAGATATTGGTTTGGTATCAATACCAGGTGAGGGTATCCAAGTTTCAACTACATGCGAAGGTTTTGGAAAAGATAGTGGGACCTAATAGTGGGTTCAGTGACTGGTGGTCAGGTCATCATCATAGGTAGTTTATGCTTTAGATAGTTGATATTCATGCTAGGTGTACACTGTAGAGATGCCAGGGGCTGATCAGGTTGGTGAGCCGATAATGGTCAGAGGTAAACTACCAGAATGGATATGATTACTTTTGTTTTATTATTGCAATGGATTGTTGTGGAATTTCCATTTTGGAATGAACTGTTGAGGTATGTTCATTTTGGTGTATACGGTGCATGAACTATGTAAATGGACTGACTGGATGATATTCAGTAGGTTGGAATAATATCAGATGTGTTATATATATTAGGTGAGCGGCCCTAGGTTTTATTATCGAACATCAATGGATGCATGATTTTAGGTGCTTGGAATTGACGCATCAATGGATGTAGTTACATGAGGTACAAGGCACCATGTTTTATGACCTAACATCGATGGATGTGTGATTCTGAGGTTCTTGGCATCAGGATCATCAAGGAGATGAAATACTTATTAATGTGAGAGGCATCTAGGCACCATTATGGTGAGGAAATAGATTGAGTCACAAAACATCAGGACTATTTTGATCATCTGTTGAGATGCGAGACTTTGTTGTGCCATGGGTGCCATGGGCATGAGGTGGGAACTGATGTGGTGTGGGATGTCAATGGGTGTATGGTATAACATAGGATAACCTAATGAGGTGCAAGAGTGAAGATGTGTCATATGAAGATTTTTTATTCCTGGAAGGGTCAATAAACCTATTTTTTTCTTTGAGTAATGGTCAGAATGGACCAGTTCTGGTAATTCCTAAGGCGGGGAGCCCCCTTGATGTATTTGTTCTATAACCTTGAGACTAGAGTAGTTTGGGATAGCTTTTACTGGGAAGGGTATGTTCGGTACCATCTATGGGTTTCGTTTGATATCTTAGGGATCAGATATGTTAAGGTGGGGAGATTGTAATGTCCTGAGTTTTTGAATTGGGTTGAAAACCTCTCCCGTTTTCAATTTTTCAAATAGCGGTTATGTCCTTTTCTATATCGTTGATCATAACATAATTTCGAGACATTAATCATCTTTATGTGAGGGTTTTTTATGGGTCTAGATACTTGGAGAGTGCATCAGGTGTTTTGGTTTTGTTTTAGGAGCGTCGGAGGTCGAATAGCCTGTTTTGGAGTTATAGGACATGGTACATGATTTAGGGTAAACCGTGCGGCCCCTTCTAGCTAACTGTGCGACTTGATTTTGAACATTATCATAGTTGGGGTAATTTTTGAAAGGGGGAACACATATTTTTGGTATTCTATGTAGTTTTTGACAGTGTCTACCGCACAGTTTGCACACGGTTTAGAAAACCGTGCGGGGTAGCAATGTGATCTGGATCTTTGGGAAGTGGTTGTACCACGGTTTCTACATGGTTTGGAAAACCATGAAAGTAAACCTCACAACCTCATTAAATACAAAAATGATTATTTTAACCTCCTTCCTTTAATTATTTTTCTCCTCTTTCTTCTCCTTTGTCTCATGTACAATAGGAGGTGAAGCCCTCCATTCCTCCTCTTCTCTCCTTTGAGCTATCTCATCCATCTTTGGTCTGATCTTGGATCTATTGGTGGAATTGGAAGTGTCTCTTTAAGTCTTACCTCACCCATCCTTCTACTTCATTTTATTTTCACCTCACAGATCAAAAAATATGTTTGAGCCATTTCACCTTATTTTTAGGGTACTCGATAGTAACTCATATCTACACCAATCTACTTTGAATTGGAGCTCAATATCAGATGTGCCTATATCTAAAAGTACAAGGTAGATTGTTCATGCCTTACTTTGTGTTTTTGTGGTCGTTTTAGGGGCACAGTTTTTAGCGTGCATTTGGGTATTTTGAGCAAGACCTGTTTATACCTATTGCTTCATATCAAAATGACTGTATTACCCTAAGGGATGTCCATTGGAATTCCCAACCATTTTTCACTTGAGTGAGACCGGGTTAGAGGTCATCTCTCCTTGGGGTGTTTTGGCCAGGGGTGCCAAATTCATTTAAAATAATTTATTTTAATTGTTTTGGTTTAGTTAATCAAATCTAAGGAATTTGATACCTCTAATTTGATTATTTATGTTTGATTAGTTGGTTCAATTAAATTGTATTAAATTGTATTGCTTGATTAAATTTAATTCATTTTGAATTAATTATATATATTTCTTGTGATAAGTTTTTGATACCCAAGGGGTTGTGATGGGCTTGGAATGAGGGATTGAGGTGGCATGACCATCAAGACTGAGGTGATTTAGATTGTTTGGTTGGGATTGTGCTGAATACTTGAGTGGTTTTGACCATTGATTGGGTTTCATGGACGTCGAGTTAAGGTGGTGAGGATTTCAGGTTAGGTTATGGCCCGTGATATTGGATGGAGAGGCCATAAAACTTGAGATACATGGTCAAAGGGGAATGAGGTTCAAGTGTTGACATGTTTTAGGAAATTATCGATGATTACCACTCACCTGTGATATACAAAGCACCAATTTGAGTCATATGCACACATGTTGACTATGTGATGAGGTGGTTTTGACCACTGATGTTGGTAGATCCCCCATGTAATGCGCATTAAGAAAATGGTTTGGGGGTTCTTGCTATAGAAAGCCATGTGGAAGGGGATTAACCTTTGGTTGATACCAATGAGGCTATCAGTTGGGGGCTGGGGCTCACCGTGATTGAGGCCATTGAGCTTGGAATTATATTTAAGGAAGGTCATCACCATTCCTCTAATGTTGTTATTTGAGCCAATGGTGGATATTATTTGAGGGAAAATATCATTGTGCCTCTATAAATTATGCTTCGACCTAAAAAATTCTTTTGAGCAGGGGTCTAAGGGACTGGTTACTATTTACTTAGGCATGCCTTCGGGATGTTGGTACCTGGTTGTGACATAAGGTGTCAGGAGGCACGTGGTGCCAGATTACTTGTTTGAGGTGGGACCTAAGGGGTTACTTAGGCTTGAAATCATGGGTACATCAGGCCATGGGCCAAGGACCTTCTTTACTCCTATTATTCTAGGGTTGGCTGAGGTAGGTGACTAATCCTTGGTGGCTATTCATCACCAGATGAGTTTTTTTGTTTAATTATTTCACCATATTGTTTAGATTTTTTTTTATGATTACATGTATTCTTAAACACTTATGTTAGGTATGCACATTTGGGTGGTATTATACCAAGAATTGTTCTCAAACACTACATGGGCCCTTCATGACGCATGTTGATTTTATTTCTTTATGTTCATGTAAGGGATCGACTTTAGAATCTATTTCATAGTGGATGTTTGGAATGAGATGTTGGCAAGGGACCTTAAGTATATTATTAGCTGGAGTTTCTATTTTAGTTTCCTTTTTGTTTTATCTTATATCAACATAATTTTTTATATGTATATATCTACTGAGGTCTTCCATGGGAAAACCTTATGGATATTTTTTGTATGACCTGTTTTGGTAGCATTCTTGTTTTTGTTTTGTGCTACAACTGGTATGCTGGCATGTTGATATGTTTCCTTTTTGTTGCAGTCGTTTATTCATTACTTCCTCTACTTATTATTATTGATTGTGGTTGCACTTTTCGGGTCTGGTTCGAGTCTACTTAGTCATTTAATTTCGCAGCATGATATATATATACTCATACCAATATTATATTTTTTCTATAGGGTATAGCCTCCCCACTATACTCTATTACACCATCGTTGCTAGTTGGTAGCCTTTGGTGTTCGGGGAGGTGTGCCTAAGGACCAGTAGCCCTCTGGCCCATAGAATTATTTAAAAGTTTCATCCGGGTTAGGGATGCTAAAAAAACCATAGCTATTGAGGATTTTGATCCAATTCCATCAGAACTGTGACCATGATATCCATGCTTGATAACAAAGAAATGGTGATAGGTCGGTTTTTGGAGATTCAAACTAGCTTTTTGGAACAGATGAGAGGGCTGTGAAATGGTGGCCATTGGAAGAACATCTCAGTACTTTATAGGGGTAGGGGTTTTTGGTATTAACCTGCCCTTCCCCATATATATGTATGAGGTAATAATTGGACATTCCTTGTACTTAGGGATGAAACACCCCTTTCTTTAGGAAATGAAAAGAAACTACCCATGTTTGGGGTTATGGACTCTAATAACTGAATTAATAAAATTAAATAATATTCCAATTATGCCCATGGACTGGATACAATGGTTGTGTGTTCAAACTCATTGGTTTGAACTCACTTCCCCTCTCTCTGGTAGTAGCCGACATCTAGATAGTGGGAATCACAGGAGTTGAAGGGGGACACATCACCTTGAAGCATGCCTACTTGACCATTTAGGGAGTAATTGAGGAATTGGTGATATGAGAAATTAAATTCCACATGTAAATGAAGCAAGGGACTACCCATTAATTCATTTTAGGTGGTATCCTATGAGACGACCATGAATTCAGTGCTTCCTATCAAGCCACTGAACTAGATATTCAACTGAATTCTGCCACACAGTTTCTACTCGGTCCGATCATAATCCTGAATATTTAAGTCATAGGGACTCAAATATGTTTAATTAAACCCCAACTTATGGAGAATCCTGGTAGGGATGAGATTAATACTATAACCAATGTTGACTAGGCAACGAAAAATCTCAATGCGATTGAACTGGATGATTATGTACAATGGATGAATGTGCCTCTATATAAGGGATCCCTAATATTCTCTAGAGAATGATACGATGGATTAGAAATACTCTTTATTAACCTATTCAATATAGAAGGTCTTTACGACCGCTAACTCTACTTCGAACTGGAAGGGGATTTTCAAGGCCTATGTGATATCAACATGAATCTCTTCTAAAATGTGGAGGGAATCGAGTATCGAGAGCCTTGTAGGTATGATAGAGAGGTTTTTCAACACATTGTACTTCCATACCAAATGAAAATTTTTACCTTTAAGGGTTTTCTCTTTGGCTGGAGGAATAATGGGGTTTGCTGGATGTACTACTGGTTTTTGGTTGGTTATAGAAATATCTTGATGCTCATAAGCTAATTCTCCAAAAAACACTATCATCTAACTGTCAGTTGGATGAGCCCTAGATGTATCTAGACATGTCTGATCATGATGAAGATACAACTATTCTGCCCTATCAGTTTGCATGGTCAGCTGTGACGACATGTCTGATAAAGCGGGTTGGGAGGACTGTGTTTGCCGAGCTCTACGCAACACCTGCTTCTTTGTATTGGTCTCATGTACAACTCAGTTTGAAGAGTTGGCCATGGTATTCTGGAATTTTGCATTTCCCCGAACCCCTCTTTTTCATCATTTAATAGAGGAACTTTGTGGGATTACCCAATATTCCTTATCTTCAGATAGTGTAAAGCAGTCTATTGACTAGAAAACATTCATGAAGGAAAATTCCTTCTCATCATCAGAGGGGTATTCCAGTACCGAGTGAACCATGGGTGTGATTACCAATTTTAGAGGAATGAAATCACAGAGAGTGTGGGCTGGATTTTTCATCGATGGGGTTCTCTTCCTTCCAATTCACCATTGAATCCTACCCTTATGAGATTTGGAGGGCTGTGATGTGGGTGAAAAAGCATTAAATGGAGAAGGAACAATGGATTATAGAGGGTTGTTCTAGCCTAAGAGGAAATAGATGACACAATAGGGGATGAGAAACTTCTATGAGATCCAAGAATTCATCATACTTTTGAGTCCCATGGTTGGAAACCTACAACCATTCACTTGAACTATCACTGTCACTATCGATCTCAGTGGAGATGTGTGCCACATGTGACAAGACATTTCCCAAATTGACCAAACCTTTATCCACTTGGTTCTGGATCCAATCCTTGAAAACATATCATTGTTTGATGGTTTGTACAAGGATCCTATGGTAATAACAATTTTCTAGGCGATCAGTATTCTCAGCTTCATAGGGATTCCTACACTTTGGAAGCTTCAAGATACCCTATTCTAGGGCACTGAGGAAATAACCGAGAACATTTGAATCCATGAAAGAATAGATATGGTTCCTCCCATCTGGGAAGGGTACTCTGGGATCCTGACCTTGATGAGGGGATGGAGCTCGATGAGGGATCAGAGCCATATTCTCTTTTATAGGATCCTGTGCTTGGTGGGGTGGTTCCTGCTAATTCTACACTAGGTGAGGTTGAGATTTATGAGGTTACTACACTCTATGAGTCTATAATGGAAAAGTGTAAAATATTTATAGAAGATTAGGTGGATTTATTTATACAAAAATGGTAGTATCTACCTTGGTATATCTTATCACGGTAGCTGGAGAGGGAAACAGACACACTTACTTAGTCTACTACAAGCTTCCTCCAAATTCTAGGCCTTGTCAGAGAAATCCTGGAACCCACTCAGAAAGTTACGAGTAATTAGGGTAGGTACTAGATTAGTCTTAACATCCCCTATGTATATTGGTGGCAACTAATATTGAGTCAGAAGCATGGAAACTGAATACTTGAGGCCTTTCCACCTGCCGTCAAAATCTAAGACTCGCTCATCAGGATATTGGTTGCACTTGAATAGGTCTGTGATGCTTTTCTTGCATGTGGTGGAGCTAAACTGGTAGAGGAACTGCCTAAAGAGGTATTCTAAATCAGTGATGGACCTAATGGGAAAGTGGATATACCAAAAGAATGCATGTCCTTTCAATATATGGATAAATCATTGGATCTTAATGACCTTATACAGCTATGGGTTCCCCAACATGGGCCTGCACCTTGAGATGAAGTGGGATAAATGTTGTAGTGGGTCACCCA
Organism: Viscum album; assembly: GCA_963277665.1. Classification (NCBI taxonomy): domain Eukaryota; kingdom Viridiplantae; phylum Streptophyta; class Magnoliopsida; order Santalales; family Viscaceae; genus Viscum; species Viscum album. The sequence goes on from OY728145.1 coordinate 1,331,251,213, forward strand.
TCACATTGAATGGGGAAATTCTAGGGTTCCCAAATTCTGGGGGTGCTTGCATGTTGTCCACCCATTCCTGATATGGTTTTCCATGAAGTGGGATCTTCACATGTCATGTATCCAAGGATTCAAGGAAAGTGGTGAGGGAATCTATAAAATATTCTTGGAGAGGATCGATTTATTTAAGAGGATTCCTAACTACCAATGCATTGATAGGATCATAAAATCAATAAGAGAACATAGTTTCCCATAGAGTGGCTTGATATGGGTCCTAAGGAAGATGATCACATTACTCAGGTGAATTCAATGACTCATATCTTGGTTAATTTCCATGAATTACCGATTCTACTCTATCTAGATACACAATATTACTAAGCTCGACTGGGGATAACTAGAAAAGCAGGACATTGTGCTACCTTGATGGAGGGGAAATGGGATCTCATCAAGGAGAACCATAATTTGGGAACCAATCAGAAAGGATCTCATCGATGATATTTTTATTATCATAAAACTATTGTAGAAAGGTGAAAACCATGGGATCTACCTCTGCGTTAATCTCAGATGGATCATATGGATTAGAAGGACTAATCTTCTCTTTACCCTATTTAAGGTTCCAAATGGTTGGTAATGTCTCATTAGGGTCCCCAAGGACAACTACTTTCCCTTTTTGGTGGTTGAAGACACCTGTATGAGGTTCTAAATAGTATCATGCTACCACTGGGGGTTGGTTATCCATTTCCATCCTTGCAATGAAGTCCCTATCCTTGAAAAACTTGTGAACAACCATGTTTACTATAACTATAACCAGAGGTAAATCCTCAATATGAAAGTGTAAGTCAAGTTGTGTCAAGACAGGGCTGAAGTGAATCATGACATACTATCCCTAGCCCAAAATCCATACATGTGCGGACACCTCTTCCATGATTATGTAGGTCACAATGAGGCTCCTAATGCATCTCTATTTGAGGTTCCAGTGGTAGCTGGGTGACGCAGGGTGATGATCTACTAAGAGGTCTACCAACCTAACCATTCGATACTAACGATCAATGTCATTGAAGTTCTACCATATTCCTAGGTATACTAACTGATAAACACAGAGGTAGTGAAGTGTAGAAAAAAAATTATGGTGAAAACACACAACCTGGCTCTCAGTGAGAGATTCTTGGATATCAAAGTTGGAAGTTTCATTTGGCCATAACACCACTAAAGACTAATCAACATCCAAAGTCTCCCATATGATTATTGCTCAAAGGTGGGTCCTATGTGTTGATCATCTCATACATTAATTTATTCTAGTATAAAGATAGGTATTGGAAAAAATGTGGGTCAGTGCGGTGGATGTTTGGATGATAGAGGATCCACTTGATGAGTCGATTATTCACAAAATACTGGATTATGTTTTGAGGGTGGAACCAACCACATCATCGAATCCTTATAGTATTGGGTGTTCACCATTGCCTCATGTGCAAGGGCGGAAAAACTCATTAGTGGATCCTTAGGTATCTCGCCATCCGAAGGAGTTATCCCAAACTAGAATAGCTCTCCATTATCTTGGTCATTGGTAAAGAGGGAGACTGGTGATGACGGAGATGGTTACACTGTGAGCCCTTGGATGGAGGCCAAATCTTCCTCCACCATCATGTAAATGCAGAGGGATTTAGGGATCATGTGGATTTAACCTTCTGGGATGGTGAAACTAACCTACCAGGTTCTTACCTTAGAATATGATGTTGATGATAGGGGTAAAGGCTCAATTATTGAGTGCATTCCCCTCAGAATTTGAGTGATTTACGGGGTTGATGATCACTATCCGCTCCTTGGGATTTCACCTTTAGTGAATTTTATTCATCCTTATACCATAGGGTGGTTCATTAGGGAAGGTTAGTTCTTTGGCATGGGGAGTAACTCTTTGATAGTGGGCGAAAGTGTGGGGAGGACCTCCACTTTGATTAGTTGGAATATGAGGAGGGACTCCGTATCAGTTGTGTTGGATCGGGTTATACCAAATACGCATAAGAGGGGGGGGGGGTGAATTGTGTCTTTTACAAATTCTTCATGAATCGTGATGATGACCGAGTCTATCCTTTTATCTTTATCAGATTGTTTATGCAGTAGAGATTAAATAGTTAAATAACTCAAAGATGTATAGTGGTTTGAGGAACAGAAGGCCCCTTGTCCACTCCACCAACACTCTACTCCATGAGCTTAGTGATTTTCAATATCTTGTCCTCTTATCAATAGACCATCCACAATCGAGTGTAGGAAGTCGACACCTTTACAAGTTAAGGCTAAAAACAGATCCTTCTGGTTCATACAATGAACCAAATACATAGCTTAGTATGAGTAGACAATTACTGAAAATAAAAAGAGTATTTGTCTTTGAAATACTTTCCACACTACTAGAAAATTGAGCCATAGCCACACCTATAAAGCCACGGATTAAAAAATATGTGGCTACACCCCCAAAATTAGCCATGGCATCATGGCTAAATACCCCTACCTGTTCATTTCTTCTTCCTTCCACTCGATCCATCCTCCATGAAACCCCTCAACAGCCCAACTCCCTCCCCGACGCCTCCTCACCGCGACCCTCCTCATCCAGAGAAGTTGCTCCGAGTGGCCTCACCACCTCCTCTCTTCCTTTCTGAAACCTTCCCGATGCCTCCTCCCCGACGCCTCCTCGCCAACAACCCTCAATACCCACGACACCTCCTCACCGCGACCCTCCTCCCCATGATCCTCCTCCTCCAGCAAAGCTGCTTCGAACGGCCTCCCCACCTCCTCCCTTCCTTCCCGATGGCTCTCCCCCACAAACCTCAACACCCCAGATGCCAAGGTCGATACCCCCTATGCCCTATCATCAAGGTATTTGAAAATTTCTTTGATTTCTTATGTTCTTTCTTGAATTTGAAACTAATACTGGATGTGGAGTGAACTACAAAGATATGGTTGATGGTCTTGTTATTTTTCAATTAATGACTCGATGGTCCTATTTATTTGTTAAAGGATGTTTCCCATTTTGGGTTCATTCGTTATTAAACATGTTTTGGTGTAGTGTTAGATAATGATAGAAGGAATTCAAAATAAATTTCATACATTATCTTGTTGTGAGATGGTATTTTGTATGATTTTATAGATGGAGTAACCGTTTTAGATCCTTTTGATCCTTATAGATTCTCACGATAATTTGGTCATTTAAAACAGGTTACATCTTTACCTCTAATAAATATTTAGAGATAATATAACCCATTTTTTCCTTTATGAAATGTGGACGAAGATGATGCATGAGGATTCTGACATAGAAATTTCATTACATCTTGAGAATGGACCAAATAAATTTTCATGGGGTTATTCTATGTTGTGGTTTGAATACTATACTGATGGGGTATTAGGAAAACCATTCTGATGGGTGTATAAAACATTTGATTCTAAAAGATCCTTTCATGTCATACTATCCTTATAATTTATTGGGAGAAAAAGAATTATGTCCCAACATTCTAATAATTTTGAGGGAGTTTCATCCTCATGATATTATTTTTTTGGGATTGGTGAAGACTTTACATGTTAGAATACTAGTGTTGGAAGACCTAATTACATTTGTCCCAGTGGAAAAGTGTTAGGTATTCATCTGATCAATTCTAAACTATCAAGTTCAATCCATAAAGTTAAACAGGAGGCAATGATGGAGGTATTTCTTACAACTATGACACAATTTAAAGAAGATATGTGCATGAAAAATAAAATTCTGGATTATATACCTATAGTGGAAGTTGAACAGAGTATGGGTCGAAATATTTTCATCCAGAATCAGGTTGAATGAAAGTGGTCTTGGTGCAAGGTTTAAACTATTATCATATATAATCCTTTAGAGAAAATTTCTGATAAATATGACAACCTTCAACAACGTTCCTTGGCCTAAGTGTAGGTGTGTTTTATTATTGACACTGGCACATCTTTGTTCATAATGTTCTCATTTATTGAGAGGATTTAGACACCCATGAATATGATATCATAAAGTTTATTTTTTCAACCAACATTGAATATATTTAAAGGATAAAAATACTGATTTAAATCTCTTAACTATAGAGGAAGTGAAACTTTATGATTTTATTTCTATACAGACTGTAGAGATTCATGAATATGTGTCTTACATAGACAGAATAAAGGCACAACTATCATAAAAAAACATAGGTCTAGAATCCATAAAATATAAAATACATGATCCAAACACCTTTGTTACAAAAATTCATACTCTATCAAAAGGTGGAGCTAGTCATAGAACCAATCTCAAGTAGGCCCTTAACACCTTTTGTTATGAATTAGCAGATCTATTGAAGCAGGTAGGTCAAATCTCACTATAGTCACATCATTTCCATTTCATTTCCTAATGAGGTCAAGAGAGACTCTAGGATGTGGATACTCCTCCATAGTTTTTTCAATGAATGGAATATTTTATGCTCTCAATTATCTGTACCTTTGTTACAAATTTCCATTGAAATTTTAATAGGAATAATGGATTAGAAATATTTTCTTGTGAGAATGTCTAAATATTATCATGTTAAGCTTATAATAATGGTAACATGAGAAAGAATCTAAAATTTGGAAGTTTAGGGCCTTATAAGACCAAATTACACTAATGTTTTAGGATGAATGGATTTTACTAATAATTATTAGGGTAATTACACCATCCAAGGTTTTTTATTCCATGAATATGAGATTCCCTACATAGATATGACTCATGTTTAGGGAGATAGAAATTTCCTTTTTCTATATTATTGGAATGTGTCCAAAAATAGAGGAACATGTTTTAGAATATTCTATACCAATCAAAATCATATGAAAAATGCATACATGTGTAAGTGTAAAGGGGTATATGAAAGTATAAACATATATCTAAGTACCCCCTTGTACATATTTGGCCATGAAAATATGTACATAGGGGATAGGTGTCCTTATATATATGTGAAGTTGCATATGCATGAAAGAAGAAAAAAGTAAGATTCGAGTTGTCGTCGTCAAAAGAAATGCGTCTTGAGGTTGAGGTAGGTTCCCTCTTCCTAAACCTTTAATTTGAATTCTATAATTGCATGATTTTTTTAAAAACTTGTTTCCATAATTTCTTTATTATTTTAAAAAATGGTTTTCTAATAACCACTATCTCTTTCAAGGAAGAATATGAATATATCCATTGATCATGTGCAAATATATGCTGCAGGGAACCTAAAAATAATTATTAATAAATTTATCATACTTATATTAATGATTCATGGGATTATACTGATAAATATTTGAGAACCAAGGAGCACTCCCCCTCATAATTATATCCCTTCAAGATGAAATGATTTTAATTTTGAATAGAATTTTGTTTAAGTTTGAATATTGATCAATGAAGTGTGAGTACCCATGTTTTAGTAATATGAATCTTTGGTTAAAACATGGGAAATAATTCTCTTGAAGTCATGGGCATCCATTTTACTGGTGATGTGATCTTATACTTATAGAGATGTTGGAACATGAATTATTAAAAATTATAATATTTATTATGTGATAAGAATAGGATGATTCACCTTTCCTAATGCATCATAATCCCACCCTTCCTCATGCGATGAGCATGGAATTCCTTGGGCGATGAGCCTCGAGTTCATTAGGTGATGAGCCTAAAATACCTTAGGTGACTAGCCTATAGAGGATGAGTATCATTGGGCATCAACTTCAGGGATTGGTGAACCCATTAAGAATTGCGTATCCTTAAAAAATGATATAATTAGTAACATAGGGCATATTAGTCATCATAATCATAAAAAAATACTCAAATTTTGATTCAAATTTTCTTGTGGAATTCCAAGAAATAGATTTGATAGGTGAGGTTACCTAACAATTTCTAATAGGTGTAGGGGTAGAATAAGTTCCCATGATTCTATTAAAACCCATGATCACTAAAACATGAAGATTTCATACCTCTATTCTGATGAAATGACTGCTATCTCCCTCACCCACTTTCCCTTATAGAGATCATGAAGTGGAGGGTTATCAATATACTGGTAAACCACTATGAGTAGAAAGAAATCATACCCACCAGAAAAATGGCTAGGGATGATCTAGAATCCATGGTTCCACATTAAAACAACCAATAGAAAAGACCCTACATGGGGGGACTGGCAGGGGGAGGGGGGTGTCCAGGAGGGTCTGTAGGGGGGGGGAAGGGGGTCTATAGGGGGGTTGTGTAGGGGGAGGGGTAGGGATTCTGAGTAGGATAAAACCTCATATGATTATTGAGCCTACTTTATCTTCTTTATACAAATCAATTCCACATCCTCCTTAGCCTAAAAAAATAGATGTTCACTTTATAAGGGAGATCAGAGTCCCCTTCTAGTGCCAAACCTGCTCTCCCGCTCAACAAAAACATGCCTAATGAATTAATAGATTTACCTATGCTACACCCATCCATCCATTTGTTTATGCCTATTGAATTTTCAACTTGTATACCGAATATTTTTAGTCATTTTTTGCACCTGTTCTTTTCATGTATTTGAGGATGCCTATAAGTCACAATTAAGCATCATAATCCTTGATGGAATTGAGAGGTAATCACAATAAATTTCAATGAAATACTACTTTTGGTCCTTTCGTTTGATAACCACTGTGTTGTTATTTTTAGTACAGGATTTTGGAGTACATTTCCATTGGACCTCGTTTTTCCAATATTATTTATCAAATGCTGATAGTCCTTTTGAAATGGATTCCTCCCCAGGCATTCTTCTCATCCCTTTTATTAGAATAACTCATTCTGAATATATCGTTATGAGGTTTTATTTGTCTCAATGTCTTCACAAGAACTGGATTTCTTATGTGTATGCTTTCGCATGATAGGCCGTGTCTGTGGATAGGGATGCATGCTATGCAGAGAATCAACAACAAAACATAACCCATGCTTATGCATGTAAGAATATATATAAGGATCCTCTTGTGGTATATTATGCTTATATATCTTGTTTGACATTATTTCATTTATGTTTTCCATTTTAATCCTTACTCCTCTCATTTGAGACACCACAGGCATCTTCAAAGATTTTTTTGACTCACAGGGGGGTGTGCAGGCTAGGGGCCAGTGCAGGCTAGGGGTGGTACAGGATAGGGGGGATAGTGCAGGCTAGGAGGGATAGGGGGTGCAGGGGGGGGGGGGTAGGGGCAGGGTGGAGGGGGGCAGGTGGTAGGGGGTAGGGGGCAGGGGGCATGGGGCAGGGTGGAGGGGGTAGGGGGCAGGGGGTAGGGTGGAGGGGGCAGGGGGAAGGGGGGCAGGGGTAGGGGAAAGGGGCAGGGGGTAGGGGGGAGGGTCGAGGTGGAAGGGGGCAGGGGGGAGGGTGGAGGGGGGTAGGGGCAGGGGGAGGTCTGAAGAGCAGGGGGAAAGGGGCAGGGGGCAAGGGGTGGGTGGAGGGGGGCAGGGGGAAGGGGGCTGGGGGTAGGGTGGAGGGGGGAAGGGATAGGGGGCAGTGGGTAGGGTGAAGGGGGGTAGGGGGCTGGGAGATGTCTGCAGGGCAGGGGGGAGGGGGGAGGTCTACAGGGCAGGGGGGAGGTCTGCAGGGTAGGGGGAGGGTGGAGGGGGGTGGGTGGAGGGGGAAGGGTGGAGTGGGGAGGTCTGCAGGGCAGGGGGAGGGGGTGGGGCCGTGGGGTAGTGGCGCATGGGGGTTGTTTGAAAATTGCATATTCACTTGAGCAATTAGAGAACTCTCAATGTTTTCTGTTTTTTAGTTTATCCTTTAATAACGAATCAGACTATACGATCATACATTCTTTCTTATCATGTTAAACCTTCTTCATAGGTGTGGATCCATTTTTTATTATGATATATTCTATTTGATTAGAAATTGTGTCCTCTAGTAAACTTTTATTTTCGGGTGGTATAAAAACTTGTATTGAACAAAACCAAATTAAGTTTAAACTCGAGACAAACTAATTATATACCATTAATAGGAAGAATAATTGTTAATTAATAGAAATGTACTATTTGATAGTATCATTTTGAAACATGGATCCATTTCCCCTTGCTTGGAGGAACATGATTTGACCCATGGGGCATTGTGGTTCTTATATATTGGGCAGTGACGTGTATAGTCACAGGAGACAGGTATGTTTTAGTTTAGTTTTTATTTTATTTTCTTTATTTCATTGGCAACTTAGGTCTTTTACTTTTTCCTATGGACAAAGGGTAATTATATTTTGGGAAGGGGGGCAAAGGGGGTTTAGATTGATTCAGTCCACCAACTTTGATCTGAGGTAATATTATATGGTTACAACTTGTCTCACACCTAATGTATTTGGGGATTTCAGTGTTTTTGACTCCATATTATGTTTTTAGTAGGGCGTTGGATCATTTCGTGTTGGTTTGGGTGGATTTGGTTCTCCCAATCGAGGTAAGGCTTTAATGCCATTGGTTGGTTTCTCAATGGTTATGTAGCATCCTTTATGTGTTTTAATGTTCCTAATATCCTTTGTGTAGTGCGTTGATCCCTGCTCATTAGTTTCGAGTATCCAAGTTAAGGATGACTCGCCTGTGCGTGCATAGGTAATAAAGTATATATATGTGGGTTCCCCTGTTACGTGTATAGTCAACCATGGCAGTGATTATGCACGTATGGGTCTATGTGTGCCCATGTATATATATATAAATGCATACGCAGGTGAGTGGAGACTATTATATGCATATAAGCATATGTGCAAGGATCCCCTTGCACATGTTCATGGCCATGCGGGTGTGTGCATAGGGGCTAGGTGTCCTTTCATGTGTGTGAAGGTGCGTATACCCAGTGGGGGAGCAGAAACTTTTAGTTAGAAAGCTCCAAGAGATGAAGTGGATGGTTTGGTTCCACCTTGAGGTAGGATTCCTCTTCTAGCCTCTTTAATTCAAGAAAGCTTTAAATTGAATTGTAGAGACCCGAAGCTTATCGTACATGGACATTACATTACTTTTTCAGAATACTTAGTACATAACAAAAACACACACACAAGGATCGTAATAGTTTAGTGTCTTTGGAAACTCGGAATAAAATCTTCTAATCGTGGTGAAAGATCTTCAACATCTCCCATAAAGATCTTCCTTTTTTTTTACCTAAAACCTTTATTTATATCCTGGGGAAAAGAAAACATAAAATGGTGAGCTCAAATGCTCAGTAAGGGTAAACAAAAGAAATATCAATCACATCGTATTCATAAGAACATAACATTTTAGAAATCATAACCTCCAAAAGAGAGCATAATTTCATAACATGGGATAAATCATGGTAGTGAAATGTAATCACAATAATCATAACTTAAAACATGAAACTTTGTGGAATTCACACATATTCATAGAGAATCATTTCTTGTTAGTCAAGACTCATTGCCAAGACTATCTTAGTGGACAAAGTCCTTTTTTGAATCGAGTAACCCTCGTTTCAGTCCTGTTTCACTGAACCGGTATAACCTACCGTTCCAGCCCTGTCTATCTCATGAGATATAAAATCTTTACCCAATGAATTGGAGGGAGATATAGGTCCCACCCATCTTATAATGAATCCTTTCTTATGTGTGCCACATAATCATAAACCATACATCACAGCGTAACCCATGTAATAAAAATGGGATTCTTAAACAACATGACATCATAAAACAATTCATATAAGATAAAGGAATTCATAAACATAATTCCATAACAACATAGTCAAATGAATGTAAAAATATGTATAGAAACATAACCCTTTATTAGCTTAGATGGAAAAATAATTTTGTTAAAACACTTGAAATGAATTCTTGAGGAAAATATCCTTTCTTCTTCAAAATCAATTTATTTTCACAAAACATCATGCAATTTTAAAAGAAAGAAATTTTATTGAAAATAGTCATGAAATATTTTTGAGGAAGATTCATGAAAATAAGGCTTTATAAAACCATAAAAATATGTTCGGGCCGTTTAAGTTAAAAAAACATTCTTCGTACTTTTGTCGGAAAAGTCAAACAGTACCTCGTACGAAAAACGACAAAAGATTCCTTTCATTTCTTTTACTAAAAACTCACCGAAGGGTAAAAATGGATTTAAAAAATTTTAGGTGGATGGAAATAATATTACATATTGATGAAACATGGATGTGGATGATAAAATACACCCCAGTAAATACATACGAATAAACAATCTCGGATAAAAATGAGATTGTGATATTTCCCTTACCTTAGGTCTGACTTGCTTTGTAAGTGTCCGTGTATAATGATTTAAATAATGTCATTGACTTATTCCAGAATCATACTAATTGTTATGATATCATATATGGTTCACTTATGACTTTATTTTACCCGTTATTTTGTAAATTCCATGTTAAAGAGAGTTTTGGGTAAAATTGTTTCATTTATCGTAGGTGTTTGGACTTGTTGTTCTTGACATTATTATTACTTATATCATGATTTACTTACTTCCAGAATATAAAACATGATTTATATATCATATATATTTAGTATATATATATATAATAGATAGATAAATTAAATGAAACACACCGTTCATGGAGATGGTAGTCCGTACGTACGCATGAACGTTGTATTCCTTTCCTTATTGTCTTGAATGGAAGTAATTAGATGACATACATATATACATAAATCCAGTAGCTTTATAATGTCATATATTTCATTATTATTGCTTATATATACTTTATAATCATTCTTAAATGGTTAACATGGAGAATGAATCTCATCGCGTCGTGGAGACGGTAGTCCGTACGTACGCACGAGCGATGATATCATTTACATAATTATTGAATTGAATTGGAGTGGATGATACAATATATCAGAATAAATATGATGTTGTAATAACTATGTATAGTTATTCTTTACACCATTATACCCATCCATGTAAGGTGGTGGTGGAAAATAGATTACACCACGGCGTGGAGACGGTATTCCGTACGTACGCACGCGCGGTGATTTCTTTTTCCGTAGGATGGATAGATGGTGAAATAGAGTTGTTTCATACTTAAAATAACATATCAGTATATGAGTGATACTGATGTTATTACTTCATAATGAAACAACCTAAGAAGAAGAAGTGGAAGAAGAAATAAAGATGAAAGAATTGGTAACGGTAATTACCTTTTCTTTGAAACGCCTCTTTGAGACCTCCTCTTAGGGCACTAAAATTGGTCTTTGAGGAAGACCAGAACCTCTAGGATGTTGTTAGGGAAGTGGATAAGATATTTTGGCAGGGTTTGGCCGAGCTTGAGTGCTCAAATTGGTGTGAGGAGGAGGGGGAGGAGGTGTCCTTTTATAAGGGAGGAGAGGGGCACCTTAGGAATACCTCAAAATATTATTTTATATTAAAGTCAAAATCGATTTATAATGGTTCCAAAGGGTCTTATTTCGGATCTAAAGTGGGTATGGGTCGAAATCATATCATCCAATAGGATTTAGACAAGTTTAGGGTATTATTTTAACCTTATCAATTAGATTTAACTCTAAGTTAAATAATTTAACTTTTACCGTGTCTTTTTGTTTTCTTTCACTATATGGTTAATACACTTACTATAACATGCCAAACGAACCCCAAATTGTTTATTATTAATATATATATCCTTATCTAAGTCATTTGGCCGAACCTTATATTTTTAGGAATAAAATAACAATTAATAATATAATATTTGATTTAAAAACTATTTTGTCTCAATTTTGACACTATTTGATATATGATTTTTGTAAAAGTCATAAAAGAATTATATGTTCGAACCAAGTTGATTAAATCCACACTAATATATCATAGTAACCTAGAAAATTAGTTTAATTCATAAAAAGTCTCAAATTACATTCATTTGAGCATTTATAACATCAATTATGTTAATATTTCCTTAAAAGGGTAATTACTGCATCATCGTTGTGTCATAAATAAATTAATTTATTTAAAGTCTAAAAATTATAAATAAAATATCATTATGTAGGAAAGCTTTTTATCTTTCTAATGAATATTTATAGTCGAATTTATCTTATGTATAACCCCATATTAAAAATGTTTTAGTTATTAAACTTTGATTTTAACTATTTTAACTATTCATTAAATAAAATAATATTAAATGTCATAATCTAATCCAAGTGGACCTAAATGGTCATATTATATTCATAAGGTTTTTTTTGGTAGAATTAAACTTATCCAATAGAATTAGGACATGTGTTAGGGTAATAATAATATCATATTTACCCTTAGTTCCCCTATTTACTATTAACCGTGGTAAAAAAAAGTAAAAAGTTACTATTCACCAAAAATTATTTTCATCTCATTGAACCACATTTAAGTCCTTGATATTAACCGTGTCTGTCGGATTTTCGAAATTCCATTCACAGAATCGGTAAAATTATGTTTTATGCAAAATTCAGTTTTTAACCTACCACTTAGTGGTTTCACTATTCATCAAAAATTGAAAGTTTTCAGAAAAATACCAAAATTTCATCCTAAGCTATATTTCATATTCCGAATTCAAAAATGAAGTCTATTTTACCAAATTCATAACATAGAAGTTGCATTAATTAATTTTATAATTAAATCCCGCTGTTAAAACAAATAGCGTGTTTTTAAGAAACAATATCTATCAAAAGATTGACACTTGATTATATCTGGTTTAAATGTGAAATTACATTCAATGACCAACATTTTAAAAATATATTCTAAATATACTTTAAAACCACTCAAATTAATAATTTATCACTATTAATTATTTCGATTAAAAAAGTTGTTTTTAATTATAATTTAGTAATTTTCACTATTCATCAGAATATGAAAGTTATCCGAAAAGTACCAAAATTTCACCCTAAGCTAATTTCGATATTACGAATCCAAAAATGAATTCCATTTCGAAAAATAAAATTTACAAAATTTAAAAAAGTGGTTATTACTATTCATAACGGCTAGTTTTAATAATATCTTAATAGCATATCATTGTTTAGCGAAACTCGGTGTTGCGTACAACACACGCTATCGTGGAAGGTCGCGATTGCGTATAATTCAAGCCAGGTCAGAGATGTGTATTGTGAAAGCTCCTTTTGGTGTAGCGTATAACACAAGACATTAATAAAATTAAAAAGAATATTTTTCATAAAATCTCGGGCTGTTACATTCTACCCCCCTTAAAATGAATTTCTCCCTCGAAATTCGTCGGGGTTATAAATGGTTTACTATTCGAAAGTTTCTTTAATAGAAACCCACATCGTAAAAAGGAATACCAAAACTTGGCTTTAAAAACTAAAGTATGAAATGTAACGATTACCCAAATAAACTAATCACTGGGTTTCCACATAGGTGAAAATATAGATATGGAAGAGAAATCTAACCATCATGTTCTGATGGAGAGTGGTAGAGAACATGGCTATGGAAAAGCTAGCAATCAAAAATCCATAAATTTGTGATGATCTAAGGTACCATCTGATTAATCAGATATAAGATCACTAGGACAACATTTTTGGTTTTCAAGATCATTTCCCTAAAGTTGAAGAATTAGAATAAATACTTACTTTATTTTGGTATAATCTCACTGTTGTTCGTGCCTTGTACAATTTCCACTTCATCTCTTAAATAAATGAAGTTGAATTTGTTATTCGTGAAGTGTTAGCAGATCATGTGATAGAATGAAGGGTCATTCCATCTGTCTCAAACAAAAGGTTAGCAAAAATTATATACATAAGTCGATCTATAGTGAGATTAATCACATATGGTTCCTAAAATGGACTTATACTTCATATATCATACTGATTAATATAATAAAACTAGTTTCTATTAAACAGGGACTTCCTGTAGGCTAGTGGTAGGCGATAAAGGCCAGTCGCACTTCGGTTGTGGGTTCGATTCCCACAGCCTTGTCCGACGCGATGGGCTGTCGCCCGTCCTGTAGGTTGTCCTTTTTCTAAAACTATAATACTATAACATCCCATCAATAATATCGAAAAAAAAACTTCTATCCTTAAACAATACTAACTTATGTCCAACATAATCCATTCCAATCTTTAGGCTTATCCATAATACTGCAGTCCACTCTCATAACATAGTGAAAACGATTACCAGAGATTTAACACCATCGTCGATCCCCATATATCATAAGATATGTCTTGTTGGTCACATTCCAAACATTCAAAGGCCTTAATCTTGTATTCTCTTGAATACCCATTGAACCTTAGTGAAAACATGAATGATGTCAAAAGTTAACTCTTTCCACATACCAAAATCCAAAAATTCTATATACTCAAACCATGATATAACCTTCTCCTTATATCAATCATGAGCTCATGAATACTACCAAACATTTAATTTTCTCCTTATCCCTTCATTATGCGCATATCATCTACATTCCAAAAATATCTGAATAACCTTTCATGGATACTGGTAACATTAATCAGACAACAATGTAACAATCCTTACATGTCTCTTTATTCCATAGTACCATGAGATTACTTATACAACATTACACATGATAAACATGTAATCATTCCACTACATTCTTAAACCATTGACCGAGCTTCAACAATTCTTTCATCTCACATATCATTTGTAGTCTCTTCATCATCATCCACATAAATACTTCCCATACGACCATACTGATTATCTTCATGAGACTTTCCCTTAGGGCATTGGTTTGCATAATGCCCGTACATTCCACATTTAAAACATTTAACCATTGTTGATGTCGTAGCAATACCATTATCCTCATCCATGGTGTTAACTGAACCTTTTCCTTTGCACTTACTTTCTTTGTATCCTTATTTTCCACACCCAAAGCATCTTCCAGTTCCTTTGAAACATTCTCCTTGATGCCTCTTCCCACATGATTTACATAGGGGAAATTGAACTTTCTTTCCTCTATGATCATCATGAAACTCCATCTTTCTCTTATTAGCCGAGTCAGAAAACTTACCAAATTTTACTTTATTGATCATATTATGAGATTGCTGATTCGGCATAATAATGATGTTTTTACTTCCAAATCCCATTTCATTATGAAGAATATCATTCCATTGTCCATCATATCCTCCATTATCGTGAATCATCTTGTTTCCAGCCATTTTCTAAAACCCAAACAGAATAGTGTGAGAGGCAAAATAATGCTAGGGAAAACAACATAGTAAAGGGGGAGTACCCTTAATATCTAACATATTAGGTTAAATTATAAGATCTTTATCGTAGTTCTAGAATTATATCCTATACGTATACTTATCCTTAGGGACATCCCTAGACATACCTTAGAAATATCTCTAGGGATCTCACTAACGTTTTCGCATCCTAGTTTCCAAAGGTTGACTAAACCTTTCCTCTGATACCAAGTGTAGAGACCCGAAGCTTATCGTACATGGAAATTACATTACTTTTACGGAATACTTAGTACATAACAAAAACACACACACAAGGATCGTAATAGTTTAGTGTCTTTGGAAACTCAGAATAAAATCTTCTAATCGTGGTGAAAGATCTTCAACATCTCCCATAAAGATCTTCCTTTTTTTTTACCTAAAACCTTTCTTTATATCCTGGGGAAAAGAAAACATAAAAGGGTGAGCTCAAATGCTCAGTAAGGGTAAAAAAAAGAAATATCAATCACATCGTATTCATAAGAACATAACATTTTGGAAATCATAACCTGCAAAAGAGAGAATAATTTCATAACATGGGATAAATCATGGTAGTGAAATGTAATCACAATAATCATAACTTAAAACATGAAACTTTGTGGCATTCACACATATTCATAGAGAATCATTTCTTGTTAGTCAAGACTCATTGCCAAGACTATCTTAGTGGACAAAGTCCCTTTCTGAATCGAGTAACCCTCGTTTCAGTCCTGTTTCACTGAACCGGTATAACCTACCGTTCCAGCCCTGTCTATCTCATGAGATATAAAATCTTTACCCAATGCATTGGAGGGAGATATAGGTCCCACCCATCTTATAATGAATCCTTTCTTATGTGTGCCACATAATCATAAACCATACATCACAGCGTAACCCATGTAATACAAATGGGATTCTTAAACAACATGATATCATAAAACAATTCATATAAGATAAAGGAATTCATAAACATAATTCCATCACAACATAGTCAAATGAATGTAAAAATATGGATAGAAACATAACCCTTTATTATCTTAGATGGAAAATAATTTTGATAAAACACTTGAAATGAATTCTTGAGGAAAATATCCTTTCTTCTTCAAAATCAATTTCTTTTCACAAAACATCATGCAATTTTAAAAGAAAGAGATTTTATTGAAAATAGTCATGAAATCTTTTGGAGGAATCTTCATGAAAATAAGGCTTTATAAAACCGTAAAAATCTGTTCGGGCCATTTAAGTTAAAAAAACATTCTTCGTACTTTTGTCGGAAAAGTCAAAAAGTACCTCGTACGAAAAACGAAAAAATATTCCTTTCATTTCTTTTACTAAAAAATCACCTAAGGGTAAAAATGGATTTAAACAATTTTAGGTGGATGGAAATAATATTACATATTGATGAAACATGGATGTGGATGATAAAATACACCCCAGTAAATACTTACGAATAAACAATCTCGGATAAAAATGAGATTGTGATATTTCCCTTACCTTAGGTCCGACTTGCTTTGTAAGTGTCCGAAACTCCTGTATAATGATTTAAATAATGTCATTGACTTATTACAGAATCATACTAATTGTTATGATATCATATATGGTTCACTTATGACTTTATTTTACCCGTTATTTTGTAAATTCCATGTTAAAGAGCGTTTTGGGTAAAATTGTTTCATTTATCGTAGGTGTTTGGACTTGTTGTTATTGAAATTATTATTAGTTATATCATGATTTAATTACTTCCAGAATATAAAACATGATTTATATATCATATATATTCAGTATATATATATATAATCGACAGATAAATTAAATGAAACACACCGTTCATGGAGACGGTAGTCCGTACGTACGCATGAACGTTGTATTCCTTTCCTTATTGTCTTGAATGGAAGTAAGTAGATGACATACATATATACATAAATCCAGTAGCTTTATAATGTCATATATTTCATTATTATTGCTTATATATACTTTATAATCATTCTTAAATGGTTAACATGGAGAATGAATCTCATCGCGTCGTGGAGACGGTAGTCCGTACGTACGCACGAGCGATGATATCATTTCCATAATTATTGAATTGAATTGGAGTGGATGATACAATATATAGGAATAAATATTATGTTGTAATAACTATGTATAGTTATTCTTTACACCATTATACCCATCCATGTAAGGTGGTGGTGGAAAATAGATTACACCACGGCGTGGAGACGGTATTCCGTACGCACGCACGCGCGGTGATTTCTTTTTCCGTAGGATGGATAGATGGTGAAATAGGGTTGTTTAATACTTAAAATAACATATCAGTATATGAGTGATACTGATGTTATTACTTCATAATGAAACAACCTAAGAAGAAGAAGTGGAAGAAGAAATAAAGATGAAAGAATTGGTAACGGTAATTACCTCTTCTTTGAAGCGCCTCTTTGAGACCTCCTATTAGGGCACTAAAATTGGTCTTTGAGGAAGACCAGAACCTCTAGGATGTTTCTAGGGAAGTGGATAAGATATTTTGGCAGGGGTTGGCTGAGCTTGAGTGCTCAAATTGGTGTGAGGAGGAGGGGGAGGAGGTGTCCTTTTATAAGGGAGGAGAGGGGCACCTTAGGAATACCTCAAAATATTATTTTATATTAAAGTCAAAATAGATTTATAATGGTTCCAAAGGGTCTTATTTAGAAGCTAAAGTGGGTATGGGTCGAAATCCTATCATCCAATAGGATTTAGACAAGTTTAGGGTATTATTTTAACCTTATCAATTAGATTTAACTCTAAGTTAAATAATTTAACTTTTACCGTGTCTTTTTGTTTTCTTTCACTATATGGTTAATACACTTCCTATAACATGCCAAACGAACCCCAAATTGTTTATTATTAATATATATATCCTTATCTAAGTCATTTGGCCGAACCTTAGATTTTTAGGAATAAAATTACAATTAATAATATAATATTTTATTTAAAAACTATTTTGTCTCAATTTTGACACTATTTGATATATGATTTTTGTGAAAGTCATAAAAGAATTATATGTTCGAACCAAGTTGATTAAATCAACACTCATATATCATAGTAACCTAGAAAATTAGTGTAATTCATAAAAAGTCTCAAATTACATTCATTTTATCATTTATAACATCAATTATGTTAATATTTCCTTAAAAGTGTAATTATTGCATCATCGTTGTGTCATAAATAAATTAATTTATTTAAAGTATAAAAATTATAAATAAAATATCATTATGTATAAAATCTTTTTAGCTTTATAATGAATATTTATAGTCGAATTTATCTTATGTATAACCCCATATTAAAAATGTTTTAGTTATTAAACTTTGATTTTAACTATTTTAACTATTCATTAAATAAAATAATATTAAATGTCATAATCTAATCCAAGTGGACCTAAATGGTCATATTATATTGATAAGGTTGTTTTTGGTCGAATTACACTTATCCAATAGAATTAGGACATGTGTTAGGGTAATAGTAATATCATATTTACCCTTAGTTACCCTATTTACTATTAACCGTGGTAAAAAAAAGTAAAAAGTTACTATTCACCAAAAATTATTTTCATCTCATTGAACCACATTTTAGTCCTTGATATTAACCGTGTCTGTCGGATTTTTGAAATTCCATTCACAGAATCGGTAAAATTAAGTTTTATGCAAAATTCAGTTTTTAACCTACCACTTAGTGGTTTCACTATTCATCAAAAATTGAAAGTTTTCAGAAAAATACCAAAATTTCATCCTAAGCTATATTTCATATTCCGAATTCAAAAATAAAGTCTATTTTACCAAATTCATAACATAGAAGTTTCATTAATTAATTTTATAATTAAATCCCGCTGTTAATACAAATAACGTGTTTTTAAGAAACAATATCTATCAAAAGATTGACACTTGATTATATCTGGTTTAAATGTGAAATTACATTAAATGACCAACATTGTAAAAATATATTCTAAATATACTTTAAAACCACTCAAATTAATAATTTATCACTATTAATTATTTCGATTAAAAAAGTTGTTTTTAATTATAATTTAGTAATTTTCACTATTCATCAGAATATGAAAGTTATCCGAAAAGTACCAAAATTTCACCCTAAGCTAATTTCGATATTACGAATCCAAAAATGAATTCCATTTTGAAAAATAAAATTTACAAAATTTCAAAAAGTGGTTATTACTATTCATAAGGCTAGTTTTAATAATATCTTAATAGCATATCGTTGTTTAGCGAAACTCGGTGTTGCGTACAACACACGCTATCGTGGAAGGTCACGATTGCGTATAATTCAAGACAGGTCAGAGATGTGTATTGTGAAAGCTCCTTTTGGTGTAGCGTATAACAAAAGACATTAATAAAATTAAAAAGAATATTTTTCATAAAATCTCGGGCTGTTACATGAATTTACCCTCTTTCTTAATTCTTCTTAATTATATTGAATTGCATATCTTGAATAAGCATTCTTTAATATAATTGTTTCATTTGATAAATAAAGTCATGTTTTTTATAATAAAACACCTCCAATGGAGGTGTGCTGTCTGCGAAAATTCACAGTGATAAATATGTTGATCTAGTTGCTTAAATTATTGCATTTGATTTTTGCTGAATTAGTTTTAGAATAAATGTTAAATATAATTAAATGAATTGTGTGATAAAGAAATTCCATGATTTTATAATAAAACCCCTACAATGGAGGTGTGATGTTTTATAAACTAAAGAGTATTGATAGTTATTTGTATCATGTTTAGATTTGGTTTGAGTCTTTTATATGCCTCTTGTTGGTGTTTGTTTTGTGGGTAGTTAGTTTTTGTTTTCTTTGAATAATATAAATTGGATTATTATACTCTTTTAACTCAAATGAAATTTCCCGAGTAGGCATATGACTTGACCATGACACTTTCCTTTTCACGCTTTGAATATTATAAATATAATTTCCATTTTTAGGCAAAGTGAATGAATTTGTAAATGGTTTGTGTAGGGTGTATGATTCTTTTCCGTCATTTTGTTTCCCTTTAGATGTTACATCATTGTGCCGCTCTCTACAACCTTTTCTGGTGATCCCTTGTTATATCATATTAAATAGTTGATCTGTTCTATCATATGCCAGTGGGGCGATGATTGGAATTTTGCCCCACCTCCTCCCACTCCCTTCGCTCCTAGTCAGAAGATGCTGCCCCACGGATGTCGCTGGACCGGACCAACATGCCATGGTCATGCCGTGGTCACGCCGCAGTCACGCCGCGGTCACGTCATGGTCAACTCACGATCATGCCGCGATAATGCCATGATTTGGCCCTGCTCCAGGACGACACCCCGCAACGGTTCACAGTGATAGTATTCCATGAGTCTTGTGATCAATGTTGAGACTGACTAATCACAATTTTTGCTGGCAGGGCAACGACTGGAATGTTTCCCCACCTCCTCCCACTCCCTTCACTCCTGGCTAGAATATGCTTCCCTGCAGATGTCGCTGGACCGAGCCAATAGGCCGCGGTCATGTCGTGGTCATGCCACGGTCACACCGCAGTCACGCTGTGATATGGCCCTGCTCTAGGACGACACCCCACGATAGTTCACAATGATAGTATTCCATGAGTATTGTGATCAATGTTGAGACTGACTAATCAAAATTTCTACCGCTGGGGCGACAGACGGAATGTTTCCCCGCCTCCTCACACTCCCTTCACTCCTGGCTGGAAGATGCTGCCCTGCGGATGTCGCTGGACCGGGCCAACACACCGCGGTCACGTCGTGGTCATGCCGCAGTCACACCGTGATAATTCCATGATTTGTCCTTTCTCAAGGATGACACCCCACGAAGATTCGCAGTGATAGTATTCCATGAGTCTTGTGATCATTGTTGAGACCGACTAATCACAATTTTTTCCGGTGGGGTGATGACTGGAATGTTTCCCCACCTCCTCCTGCTCCCTTTGATCCTGTACAGAAGATGCTGCCCCGCGGATGTCACTGGACTGAGCCAACACGCCAAAGTCATGCCACAGTCACGTCGCATTCATTCCGTGGTCACGTCGCAGTCACTCCATTATTTGGCCCTGCTCTAGGACGACACCCTGCGGCAGTTCACAGTGATAGTATTCTATGAGTCTTGTGATCAATGTGGAGACTGGCTAATCACAATTTCTACTAGCGGGGTGACGACCGGAATGTTTCCCTGACTCCTCCCGCTCCCTTCGCTCCTGGCCGGAAGATGCTGCCCTGAGGATGTCGTTGGACTGGGCCAACACGTCGTGTTCACGCCACGGTCACGCCATGGTAATGCCGTGATTTGGCCCTACTCTAGGACAACACCCCACGACGGTTCACAGTGATAGTATTCCTTGAGTCTTGTGATCAATGTTGAGACTGACAAATCAAAATTTCTACAGGCAGAGCGACGACCAGAATGTTGCCCCGCCTCCTCCCACTCCCTTCGCTCCTGGCTCTAAGATGCTGCCCCGCGGATGTCGTTGGACTGGGCCAACACACCGCGGTCACACCGCGGTCATGCCCCGGTCATGCCGCTGTCACGCCGCGGTAATGCTATGATTTGGCCCTGCTCCAACCACATCCAGCCCACACCAGCCCCCTTCCACCTTCATTTCAACCCGCTGCCACCAGCATTCTAGCCCACAACAGCCGTCTTTCCACCTTCGAATCAACCCGCACCACCCCCAAACACCTGCAATCGTCCCCCTTCCACCAGCATTCTAGCCCCCTTCCAACTTCATTTGAGCCCGTACCAGCCCCCAACCACCTACATGTTGGGTCGGAGAAAAAGGGGAAGTGATGGCAAGAGGGGGGGGGGGGTGAATTGCCTTTTAAAAAATGATTAACAAATTAAAATCAAAGTTGAAAGTGCAGCAGAAATAAAGAGGAAAGACACAAGAATTGATAACGGAGTTCGGCCAAAAACCCGGCCTACGTCTCCGCTCCCAACTCAACCGTTGAGAGATTCCTACCGCTTGCTTTTCAATGGTTTTAGCAAGAAACCCACTAGGATTTGAGGTAGCACTAGGACCTATTACAGCTTTCTTTTGATGGTTGAGCAAGAACCCACTTGCTTTTAATGGTTTAGCAAGAACCCACTATCCTTCTTACAGGTGAAGGATAGCTCACCTATTTCTCAAGCTATTTAAAGGAAATCTTGACAACCTTTTCACACCTTAATGGTGATGTGAAACCCAAAAGAAAGAGGGGATGAGAAATAGAGTGGTTTGTAGACACAAACCCAAATTAAGCTCAAAATAGATAAACAAGAAAAACCGTATTTGAGGAAGTCTTGGGAGCCTTTGATTGATTGGAGATGTTGAAGGCCGCTTCCAAGCTTCTTTGGTGGTGCTCTTGGATGTGGAATTGGATGGAGCACTTGGGGTTCCTTGAGGTGGCTCACCGGAAGATTGCCGAATGATCAACAAAGTGTCCTTGGGCTTGGTTTAAGTTCCGGTTAGTGTCCGGGGCTTCCTCAGCCTTTATTTATAGGCATGGAACCCATGGGGAGTCTTCGGAGCCGTTGGAGAGGTCTTCGGAGCCGTTGGAGGCCAAAAGTGGGTTGACTGGTCAAAGCCAACGGCTAGTTTGACTGGGCTACCGGCTGGCCGGTACATCTCCACCGGCTGGCCGGTGCCTTGGCAGAGGAGAAGAAGTTTGGTCCAGGCTCCACCGGCTGACCGGTGGAGGAGCCACCGGCTGGCCGGTGGGGAGACAGTAGCTCACACTATTCATCTGGGTGCCACCGGCTGGCCGGTGACAGAGCCACCGGCTGACCGGTGGAACCTGGCAGTGGGCAATGCCTCTGCCAGGTCCACCGGCTGGCCGGTGCTATCACACCGATTGGCCGGTGGACTGAATTTCAGTCCACTTGATGTGCTTCATGGCCCATTTCCTTGGCAATCTTTTGCCTATAAAACAAAAACACTTAAAACAATTTTAAACACATATGAAAGTGATTGTGATCATGAAAATCAAAGAGTGTGGGGTACAACAATCTCCCCCTATTTTGATGATCACAATCACTTATCTAAGCAATGTAAAAACTTAAATGAAAGGCATGCTTTAAATGATAAATTGAAAATAAATACTAAGCATGAGAGAAAAGATTCTCCCCCAATCAATCAAGAAATTTCTCCCCCTTTGTGATTATCAAAATAGAATGGGGCATAAAACTTAATTGAGGGAAAAGAGATTTGAAAAACAATATTTGAGATTTGAAAATCAATTGAAATTTTGGAAATTGAAAGATTGAATAACAGTTTGAATTGAATGTTTTGAATCAAAATTGAAATGAAAATTTTGAACCAAAAATTGAATTGAAAGTTTTGAATCTAAGACAAGGTTTTGAAAATTCTCCCCCTAAATAAAAACAATGAATCACCGGGGAGAGGGATTTTGAAAAGAGACAATTTTAGGCCCGGAGAGACTCGCTAGAAGGGATTTTTCAATCCATACTTGTCTCATGGCGGGTCTTCTCCTATAAAACTCGTCCGAATAAAAAATAGATTTGGGTTGACCGTACCGGGCATTTTTGCAATCACACTCATAAATGAGGTGCCCGGGTTTTTTACAATAGTTACAAAATTTAAAACTAGAGCTCCCCCTTACAAAAATAGTGGGTGCATGGGAGGAGGAAGCTTGCTTGGAATATCCAAGCCCTTGGGTGGTTCGGGAAATGCGTTGGGAACCAAGTAAATTGTTCAAATTTTGTTCCCCTTGGGTGAACTTGGCTAGGGATTCCCTAAGGTCCTTAATGGTTGATTCCAAAGAATCAACATTGGGAAAATTCTGGATTTTGAGGGACATCTCCTCCTTCTCTTTGAGAAGTTGTTCTTTTTCGGAGGAGAGTTTTTTGAAAGACTTTTTTAAAGCAACAAATTTTGATGATAAAGCATGAAAACCTTTTTCTAGTTGGTCTCTAGCGTGTGAGAGTTCTTTATAAGATAGATGATTAAATGAATTAGAAGAACTAGAGGAGGAAGAGGAAGAAGAGTCGGAAGATGATACCTCATGTTTTGCCATTAGGCATTTTTTACCTTGGTCGCTCGAGGAGAAGGAGGAGAAGGAGGAGCTATCACTCCAAGATGCCTTTGAAGCCTTCTTCTTTCCCTTATTTTTCTTGGCCCTTTTCTTGTGAAGTGGGCAAGTGGGTACGGATTTTGTATCGGGTTCTTGCTTGTTGTTGGGTTCTTGCTTTTGAGCCTTCTTAGTGCCTTCATGGGTAAGTTCTAAACATTTCCAAATATCATGTGAAGTAGAGCAAGAAGAAATATGATCAAAAACATTACGATCTAACCCACAATGTAGAGCATTCATGGCTTTGCCATCAAGCTCGAAATTTGCAATGTCTACGGGGGTCCATTGAGATTCATCTTTACTAGAGAGAGTATAACCATGCATGACAATTTTAAAAATAGGATATCCAATACTTTTAAGAAATGTGGTCATGCGGGTTTTCCAAAAACTATAATCGGTTCCATCAAAGAATGGAGCACGATCCAAAGAAAAGCCTTCGGGGGCGTAGGAGGTTGAAGCGGTAGAAGCCATCAAAAAGGATCTTTAATTTGAAACCGGTTAGGGAATTATTCAAATTTTCCCTTTGATACCAATTGTTGGGTCGGAGAAAAAGGGGAAGTGATGGCAAGAGGGGGGGGGGGGGTGAATTGCCTTTTAAAAAATGATTAACAAATTAAAATCAAAGTTGAAAGTGCAGCAGAAATAAAGAGGCAAGACACAAGAATTGATAACGGAGTTCGGCCAAAAACCCGGCCTACGTCTCCGCTCCCAACTCAACCGTTGAGAGATTCCTATCGCTTGCTTTTCAATGGTTTTAGCAAGAAACCCACTAGGCTTTGAGGTAGCACTAGGACCTATTACAGCTTGATTTTGATGGTTGAGCAAGAACCCACTTGCTTTTAATGGTTTAGCAAGAACCCACTATCCTTCTTACAGGTGAAGGATAGCTCACCTATTTCTCAAGCTATTTAAAGGAAAGCTTGACAACCTTTTCACACCTTAATGGTGATGTGAAACCCAAAAGAAAGAGGGGATGAGAAATAGAGTGGTTTGTAGACACAAACCCAAATTAAGCTCAAAATAGATAAACAAGAAAAACCGTATTTGAGGAAGTCTTGGGAGCCTTTGATTGATTAGAGATGTTGAAGGCCGCTTCCAAGCTTCTTTGGTGGTGCTCTTGGATGTGGAATTGGATGGAGCACTTGGGGTTCCTTGAGGTGGCTCGCCGGAGGATTGCCGAATGATCAACAAAGTGTCCTTGGGCTTGGTTTAAGTTCCGGTTAGTGTCCGAGGCTTCCTCAGCCTTTATTTATAGGCATGGAACCCATGGGGAGTCTTCGGAGCCGTTGGAGAGGTCTTCGGAGCCGTTGGAGGCCAAAAGAGGGTTAACTGGTCAAAGCCAACGGCTAGTTTGACTGGGCTACCGGCTGGCCGGTACATCTCCACCGGCTGGCCGGTGCCTTGGCAGAGGAGAAGAAGTTTGGTCCAGGCTCCACCGGCTGACCGGTGGAGGAGCCACCGGCTGGCCGGTGGGGAGACAGTAGCTCACACTATTCATATGGGTGCCACCGGCTGGCCGGTGCTATCACACCGGTTGGCCGGTGGACTGAATTTCAGTCCACTTGATGTGCTTCATGGCCCATTTCCTTGGCAATCTTTTGCCTATAAAACAAAAACACTTAAAACAATGTTAAACACATATGAAAGTGATTGTGATCATGAAAATCAAAGAGTGTGGGGTACAACACTACAATCCAGCCTGCACCAGCCACCACACCAGCCAACACCCACCAGCCTCCTGCAAAACACTCATGCCAGCCCTCTGCCACCTGTAAAATAGTCCCATCCACAAGTTCCATCCCTCACCATCCCTCGGTCTCCTACATACCAGCCCGAACCAGCCCTTTCCACATGCCCAACAACCCCTAGCCACCTGCAATCCAACCCACACCAGCCCCCTGCCACATATTCCAACCTGCACCAGCCCCCTGCCATCACCCTGCCGCCTGCCTTCCTGCCCGCACCAGCCACTCCAGCCCACACCATCCCCCAGTCTCTTGCATTTCAGGATGCATGAGAAAAACTCCATTCAAATCACAAAAAGGAAAGGTGAAAGAGGATCCCCTTTCCCGAGCCCTCTTTTCCTCAAAAATTATCCATGTAAATTTCCATTAATGTTCAATGAGAACATTGGGTTAGAGACACATATTTTAACCCAAGATGAGAACCTAGACAAAAATTTGAGCAGATCCACAACATCCCATAAGAAGTCCCACATGACCGAATCAAAATCCTTGAATAAATAGATCTTGAAGGCACACCTAGGAACCCCAGAATCAAGATGGTATCCCCACAATAATTCCCAGGTGACAAGATTCCTAGGATGAATTGGTTTTGGTACTGAAGGTTGAAGATATTTTTATCCAGATTTAGATTTATGAGTCTCTTAAGGTTATTTTTGTAACCATCCTACTAGAGGGTCCGAGTTATAAGTTGTGGAAATCTATTATTCAGACTAATCCAAACAAAAACTATTCTTGGAAAAGTTTCAAGGCTTTGTTCATTTAGAATTCATTCATAATGAAGTGAAGGTACTGATGGCTATAGAATTTTCTAGTATGGGTTGTGCCGGTGGGGTGTCCAAGGGCTGTCTGGGGGGGGGGGGGGGGTGCCGGGGGGGTCTACAGGCTAGGGGGAGGGTGTAGGTGGGGTGTCTAGGAGGGGATGTCTAGGGGGTGTCTAAGGGCTATCCGGGGGGGGGGGGGGGTGCGGGGGGGTCTGTAGGGTAGGGGGAGGGTGTAGGTGGGGTGTCTAGGAGGGGCTGTATAGGGGGGTGTATAAGGGCTGTTTGGGGGGGGGGGTCGGGGGGTCTGTAGGGCAGGGGGAAGGGTGCAGGTGGGGTATATAGGGGGGCTGTCTGGGGGGGAGGTGTCCAAGGGCTATCTGAGGGGCTGATTTGAATAGATAAACCCACGAGAAATGGGACTTAACCTCATAGCAATAATTTTTCTAATGATCTTTGGAAAGGTATTCCCAATAGCAATAGGTCTCAAATCCTTTACATCCACATCATTTTACTTCTTTAGGATCAGGGCAATAAAATTGGAGTTGATTCCATAGGGCATTGAGACATGGTTAAAGAACTCCCTCGTAGCATTAAGGAGCTCATCATGAACTATGTCCTAGTAGAACATAAAGAATTAATTTGTGAATCCATCAGGAGCAGCCACACTCTCAAGGTTTAGAGAAAAAAGGTCACTCTTAACCTCATTCTCATCAAGGGATGCAACAAGGGAGATTGTTAGATTAGTGTAGCAGTGCAGAATTTGGAGTCCACTTTACTGTTGCACTTTTGACTTCCAGCAGGCAGCCACTAGAGTATTGGATACATATAAAAAAAGGCTTCATAAGATTGAAAAAGTATGTAATAATATTTACTCATCTCTCCATACTACTAAATAAATCTTCTCCTCCATGAATAGATTGAATAGAGTTATCAGCACTTTCAACTGGTCAAACTATTACTTGAAAACCCCTTATACAAAATCTGCCTCAATTAATTCTGATGAGATGAATGCACATCACCTATAACAACATGGAGATACTATTTGACTATAGACTAGATCAAATCAGCATCAACTAAAGCCGAGGGTGGTGGAGAACTAGATGTTGATGCAACAATAGGAGGTTCTTGATAACTCAAAATTCCACTGAAATCTAAAAGAAGTATTTATCTAAAATATTATAAATATACTATGGATACAAAATCTAAAGGAACTGGGGAAACAACTCTCTCAACACTAGGTAAACCAGCCTCTACAGGTTTGGATTTGGTAGGTACATCTAAAGGAAAAGCCTGAACCTCACGTGCTTAACTAAGGATCCCTTAGGATATGTGCAAGGGATGTGTAAGGGGGGGGGCTGCGGTCCGGTAGGGGGGCTGTTCAGCAGGGGGATATCCAGGGGGGTCTAGTAGGGAGGGATTTTGTCCAGGGGGTCCAGCAGGGGGGGATGCTGTCCAGGGGGCTGGGGCTACTGTCCAGGGGGGTCTAGTAAGGGGTGGGGGGCTGCTATCTAGGGGGTCCAGTAGGGGGAAAGGGGTGTGCAAGGGGGTGTGTGCAAGGGGTGCAAGGGATGTGTGTGTGTGTGTGTGTGGGGGGGGGGGTGGCTACTGTCTAGGGGGTGCAAGGGGGGGTGGGGTGTCTAGCAGGGGTGCAAGGGGGGTCCATCAGGGGGGTGATGTCTAGGGGGGTCCAGAAGGGGGGGATGCTATTCAGGGGGGTCCAGTAGTGGGGGGGGGGCTTCTGTCCATGGGGTCCAGTAGGGGGGATACTATCCAGGGGGGCTGGGGCTGCTGTCCAGTGGGGTCGAGCAGGGGGGCTGCTGTCTAGGGGGTCCAGCAGGGGGGGTCAAGGGGTGTTCAAGGGGGTGTGTGCAAGGCGTGCAAGGGATGTGTGTGTGTGTGTGTGGGGGGGGGGGGGGATGCAGTCCAGGGGGTGAAGGGGGGGGGGGGGGTGTCCAGAAGGGGTGAAAGGGGGGTTCAGTAGTGGGGGGGGGGCTTCTGTCTAGGGGGTGCTATCCAGGGGGGTCCAGCAGGGGGCTGCTGCTGTCCAGGGGGGTCCAGTAGGGGGGGTGGGGTGCTATCCAGGGGGTCCAGCAGGGGGGGTCAAGGGGTTTTCAAGGGGCTGTGTGCAAGGGGTGCAAGGGATGTGTGTGTGTGGGGGGGGGGATGCAGTTCAGGGGGTGCAAGGGGGGGTGTCCAGAAGCGGTGCAAGGGGGGTTCAATATTGGGGGGTGGGGCTTCTGTCTAGGGGGGTGCTATCCAGGGGGGTCCAGCAGGGGGCTGCTGCTATCCAGGGGGGTCCAGTAGGGGGGTGGGGTACTATCCAGGGGGGTCCAGTAGGGGGTGGGGGGCTTCTGTCCAAGGGGGTCGAGCAGGGGGGTGGGGTGGGGGGCTACTGTCCAAGGGGGGTCTAGCAGGGGGGGGGGGGTCAAGGGGCGTGAAAGGGGTGCAAGGGATGTGTGTGTGGGGGGGGGGGGGCGTGGCTGCTCTCCATGGGGGTTATGAAATGGGAAGGGTTTTAGCCACAGTTTCAAACCGTGGCTAAAACCCTATAGCCACGGTTCATTGAACCCTGGCTGGTATTTCCATGGATATAGGGCCAAACCTATAGCCATAGTTTAAAACCATGGCTATAGGTCTATAGGCACGGTTGGAACCATGGATATAGGTTTGGCCCTATAGCCACGACAATACCATCCACTGTTCAATGAACTGTGGCTATAACCTATAGCCACCGTTTTTGGGCTTATAGCCATGGTTCCAAACCATGGCTATAGCCTAATTTTCTAGTAGTGCCATTTGTTCTTCACAGTTGCAACAACACACAACTGACCAGTCGATGGATCATCATATTTAGAAAAGATGTTCTTCAAATAAGGATAGTTATGAGTCGATCTAGTTGCAATAGATATAGAAATAAATTCAGTAACTCCAACAATAATAGGTTCACGAAAGATCTTCAATGTAAAAATGGTGAATCTTCAACGTGTTTCTTATTCTTTAGAAAAAAATAGTTTTGTATATCTTGGTAGAAGTAGATCTGTAAATCTCAAATGACTCTGTAAAACTGTAGTCTTGAAGAACTCATGATCTTGTTATATATATTTTTCTTCTTTTTGATGATTCGCCTCTCTATCTGTAATACAAAATAATACAGGTATATATAGAATAAATACGAGAATTTTCATTTCAAATTTAGATCCAAAAAAGTCACCTTTAGAATTGCAATATTCAAATTTTTAAATAATAGAGCAGTCATAACTCCCTTTAATATTCGGCATGAAATGCTCCTCTTAAATCGATTCTTTAAGACACAAATAAACGGGTCTGAATAAGTCAAAGACATGTTTTAAGATCGGGCTTTTAATCTGGCTTGAAATCAGCCTAATAATCTGCATAAAGACCGTTTCTTAATGAAGTCATAATTTAAATCTATGACACCAAACATAAGGTTGAACTACATAGCATACATTCTCTGAACGTAAGGTTCACAATGTAAGGTTGATCAGGAAAGTAAGATTTGATGATCCATTCTTCGAACGGAAGGTTGATCTCAAATGTAAGGTTGATCTCAAACGTAAGGTTGATCATCCATACTTTTCTCTTCAACTTTAAAACGTAAAGTATATAATCCATACTTTTATCAGCTTCTAAATGTAAGGTACATGATCAAACGTAAGGTTGTTTACAAAAGAAAGTTTGGTGAACCATACTTTTGAGAAACAAACATGACGTTCCATACTCATGTAGGGTTATTCTTCCATAATTTTCTGATATTCCAAATGTAAGGTTCTTCTTCCATACTTTTCTGATAACATATGGTTTCTTAACCACAAATTTATGATAACCCGTAAGCGATATATTACATCCTTATGCTACGCTCTTTAACGTAGGGTATGAACAATGTTTCCAGAACATGCTAAAGTGATTTCCGAACACATAGAGCATGAATAGTGTTTACAGAACACGCTAATAAGTTAAAACAATTTCCAAACACTTTTCCAAATATTCTACGTGGATTAAACACTTAAATATTATTCCAAAATAGAGAAATAAATAATATTAATTTCCTAGAATATACTCAATGTAAAATCATTAGAATAAAAAATAAGGGTATTTGTGAACATAAAAATCATCATAAAGAGATATAGTATTGTTCTTGATGATATCCCCTTAATAAAATAGAGTGTTGTTGAAAAAAACACATTCTCAACAATCTCCCCCTTTTTGATGATCACAAATCCCATGAAATAACCAATGAAATTATCTTACAAAATTAATTGCATATAATTTAGAATTTTTCAATGATAAAAACAATATTTTATTTTAAAAAATTATTTCTTAATTTTTACATTTTCTCCCCTTAAAATGAAAATCTTTCTTTTCTTCATCTGAGTAAAAGATTTATATAAAAAATAAAAAAAATGTTTTTTTCCATATTTCTCCCAAAAAACATGTTGTGTTTATCCATATTTCTCCCCCTTTTTGTGATATCAAAAAGAATGATAGAAGAAGGAATAAAACGCATTTCAATATTGCACTGATCTTAAGTAAATGATATGATAAACTATTTACAAATATTTGAATCTGGATTACTAGAATTCTAACATAGATAGTATAGTAAAAAAAATTAATGATACATAAACATGGTATGTAAATATATTTCATTGAAAAATATAATTACATGTACAGTAATGACAATGAGAATCAAGGTTGGGCTAAAAAGGATTTGGAAACTGGTTTCAGTGACTCTGAATGACTTCCTTGAGCTCTGACATCTGTAGTCTCAACCTTTTCATTAGTCCATCGTCTAACTGAACTATAAGATCCCTTCATTCATGAGTTATATGGATGTATTCAATAAAATTAACTCTGAAAAACTCATGTAACTGCTCTTTATTCTCTATAAACTGATTGACTGTCTCTGTGAATCTATTCAACAAAACTCTGATCCCTAGTTCATATGAGGTAAGCTAGTCAACAAGATACTTTTGATTATTTAGAAGAATAGATAATGGAGCACTTTTACACTGTAAGTCCTGCAATCTGTCATTCATATTGCTCATTGCTACTGTAATGGACTGAAATCTCATTATCAGATCAGGCGAAGTACCCGAGGTACCTTCTTGACTGTCCCTACCATTTGCAAAATGTTTCTCCATGAAAATTTAGAATTCTTCCAAATTATATTTCATTACTATCTTAGATTTAAAATTTTCAACTTCATCCAACAAATCCTTTTTAAAAGCATCAACTTCTTATTTGGAAATAGAACTGGATTTCATTTTTTGAAATATCTGGTTTTCTTTTTACAATGGTCTTCTCAAAGAAGCATTTTTGGCTTGAACTTTATTAAATTTTTGGATTTACTCCTACACATGATCATTCTCATAATAAGAGGCACCTTGTGCTTGATTCTCAGTCTAATCTTCCACTAGTTTTAACAGAACTAGAGGTAGAGATTTATCATCTGATTTCTCTTCATCCTCTCTTTGTACTAGCTTCTCTATAGATTATTCCTTTGAGTCCTTTCCTGACTTATCCACAGAAAAATCCCCATTAATAACTTCAGTATTAATCTTAGAGGTATTATCTTCTAGATTCACATCAGTAGTATGTTTCTCCTCCTGAGCATCTTCTTTATTGAATTATTTCAAAACTAGATCCTCTAATACAGGTTCCTCTTGAGCTAATTACTCTTAAAAAATCTCAGTAGGCTGTATAGTTTGAGAAGATTTAGATCTAGACACTACAACTTCTACAGGAATTTCAATAGTTGGAGGCACAATTTCTTTTTCCACTTGAGGAGTCACCTCAATATGAGAAACTATTGGTTGTGCAATTTCCTATACTTGCAGATTCTCTAATAAATCTGTAGCTTAGAAGAGGTTCAGTTTCTCCAAAATTTGCTTGAACAGGCTCCTCACCAGTTGGATCCACTCGATTTCTTGTCCAATGAAGTCCTTCTTGACTTTCTTCATCAGAAGGTGTAACAACTACTTCAAATCTCAGTCTTCTTGAAGTTTTTGAAACTTCAATAACTCTTGATTCAGCCATGCCTTCCTTAGATTTGGCAGGTTTATCCCCCTGAGCCGATTCCTGGTCCTCCTTAGATCCAATAGGCATAATATTTCCTTTCATATTACTCCAGAAGAAGCCAATCTTCCTTATAGTTCTATCCTTGAAAATATTTCTATGATGGCATCTAACTCTGGAATCTAGTAATCTCACCATATCAAACTTAAATAGTAATTTTGAAATGAACCTTCCATAGGGATAGAAGTTCATTATAGCCTTTGGTTGACAGTAGTAGTTGAGATATCTTACCATATATCTTGAAAAATTTAAATTTATTACACTCATAAGAAAAAAAATTAAATACATGTTAGGAAATAAAATCTTCTCCATCTCTGACATCCTAGGTACAATCCATGTTTGCAAAAACATAACAATAATCTTCTGATCAGGTTCCAGATCCTTCACTAACATTTTTCTTATGCTTGTAGAACCAAATAAAAATGAAAAAATGTCCTCTGACTTATGTTCATCATCTCTAATATTCTTTAAATCGAAATGATAAAATACCTCATGAGGGCAGTTTAAGATTCTAGCTATTTCCACAAATAAAATTGAAAAATACTAATCTTTAATTTTTTAAAATAGTGTGTCCTCTGTATCTCCAAGACTGAACTGGATAGATTTGAAAAAGTGATGAAGCTCTACCTCATAGATAAAATCTGTATTTTCGCCACTAAAATTTTTCTTGAGATTTTGAAATGCGAGGTCTTGCCGCAACATTAGATCCGTTTGATATATCCATTCCAGGTCGATTACTTTTCCCTATATATTTTTTCTTCCTATCATGCACTGACGCTTGGAATTACTAGATTCTCCTTCCTCGATTCTCTATGTCTTGTCCATTACTATTTCAAAGTTTTTAAGGCTCAAAGGTTTAGGGTTTCGAAGGTTTAGTCGAAGGTAGACGAAGGTGGTAAGAGTTTTTTTGGCTATTCGAATGGTTTGGAGAAAATGAACGGGTTTGGAATTGAAAATGGTTTCTGAAATCCTTAATTCCCATGTCATTATGCACATAGTAATTATTACACTATTTAAAAGTAAAAACTTACACAGAAAAAGTTTAAAGCATAACGGAAGAAGTTTTTTAAATTATTCTAAAAACAAGTAACAATAAAAATAAATAAAATAAGATTTAAAATAATTAATTTAAAAATTAAAATTTCATTTAAAAATAAATAAACATAACCCCCTTAATAAAATCAAACCTTGTAGTGGGAAGTGGTTTAGTAAAAAAACCAGTTAATTGAATTTCAGTGCTTACAAATTCTAAGAATATATCCCTTTTAAGAACATGGTCTCTTAGAAAGTGATGTCTAATATCAATATGCTTTGTTATAGAATGATTAATAGGTTTTTTTGAAATATTTATAGTACTTTTATTATCAAATAAAGTAGGCGTGTTATTAAATTTTTTTCCAAAGTCCATAAGTGTGTTTTTTATCCACAAAACTTGTGATTGGCTGTTGATAGGGAAACTGAGTTTTGTTTATTACTAGACCATGACAATAATGATTTTCCTAAAAAGTGACAAGTTCTTGAGGTGCTTTTTCTATCTAATCTACAACTTCCAAAGTCATAATATGAATATGAAATTAAATTAATATCATAAGTTTTTGGATAGAGACGAGATTGAAAAACATTTCCTTTTAAATATATAAAAATTCTTTTGACAACACTTAAGTGAGATTCTTTAGGATACGATTGAAATCTAGCACAAAGACATACTGAATACATTATATCTGGCCTGCTAGCTGTAAGATATAATAAACTACCAATCATACCTCTATATAACTTGTTGTTAACAGATTTTCCAGTTTCAACCAAATCAAGTTTTATATTAGTACACATAGGAGTTCTATATGTCTTGTTGTTTTCAAGTCCAATTTTTTTAGTAAATCAGTAATGTATTTTCTTTAATTTAAAACATTTCAAAAATCTTTTTGATAAATTTGAAGTCCTAAAAAGAAATTTAATTCTCCCATCATACTCATTTCAAATTCTTTTTACATTAAATTTAAAAACTCATGACAAATCATTTTTTTATTAAACCAAAAATTACATCATCAATATAAATTTGAACCAGTAAGATATTAGAGTTGACTGTTTTTCTTAAAAAATGTTGGATCTTCCCTCCCAAAAGTAAAATTATTTTTAAAAGAAAGGAACTTAATCTTTCATACCAAGCTCTAAGTTCTTATTTAAGTCTATAAAGAGCTTTAATAGGTTTAAAACAGAGTTTGGTTTTTGTGAATTTTAAAAACCAGAAGGTTTCTTGACATAAACTTCATCCAATAAGTAACCATTTAAAAAGGAATACTTAACATCCATTTGAAATAATTTAAAGTTCATTTGAGATGCATTGGCTAAAAGGATTCTAATAGCTTCTAATCTAGCTACAGGTGAAAAGGTATCATTATTATATATACCTTATTCCTGAATATAACCTTTAGCTACTAGTGTTTATTTATTTCTAGTTATTATTCCTTGATCATATTGTTTATTCTAAAGACCCATTTAGTTCCTATAACTGGATAATTCTGATGTCTTTCAACTAAATTCTAAATTAATTTCTCTTGAATTGGTTTAGTTCTTCTTGCATTTCTATCATCCAACTTTCATCAACTAAGTCTTCTTCTAATGTCTTAAGTTCTAATTGGGATAAGAAGGAAAATAATTCAATAAGATTTCCTACATTTCTTCTATTTTTTATTCCAGTGTCTAGGTCTCCTATAATAGTTTCTAAAGGGAGATTATTTAGGGTTCTAGACTATCTAGGTAGTACACTATTAGGTTCTTCAATGTCAGGTCCTTATGAACTAGACTAAATTTCATTTAAATCTTTTTCAAAGTAATCTTTTATGTTCTCAAGTATCATGTTATCATTAGAGTAAGATTAATTAATTTGGTCTTTATTTTTCTCAAAGGGATCTGATTCATTAAATTTCACATGAACTAATTCTTAAAAAATCCTTGACTTTTTATTAAAAAATCTATAAGCATTGGAAGTAGTAGGATATCCTAAGAAAATGAATTCATCGGATTTTGGATCAAACTTACCAAGATTTTCCTTGGTGTTTAAGGTGTATAACTTGCATCCAAAAACATTAAAGTAATTTACTTTAGGTTTTCTGTTATTCCAGAGTTCATAGGGTGTCTTTTTAAAAATTGTTCTGATTAAAAATCTATTCATTATACAGCAGGCTGCGCTTATAGATTCTACCCAGAAATAGGTAGGAAGACTGTATTCATTTAGCATAGTCCTATCCATTTCTGGAATATTCCTATTTATTCTTTAAACAATTCCATTTTTTTGCGGTGTTCTTGGTGTAGAGAAGGTGTGTTTAATAGAAATATTTGAGAAAAAGGAATTAAATTCCAGATTATCAAATTATCCACCATGATCACTTTTTAATGAAATTATTTTAGAACTATTTTCATTTTGGACAGCTTTTCAAAAACTTTCAAATATATTAAAAGCTTATTTTTTATATTTTAGAAAATAAATTCAAGTAAATATAGAATAGTCATCAACTAAAACATATATATAAAATTTACCATCCAATATTTATATTATTGAAGGTCCAAAAAAATCCATATGGATAAGTTCTGGAGGTTTAGATGTAGAAATTTTGTTAACATATTTGAAGGATGATTTGTGCCGCTTGGCAAGTTGACATGCATCACAAAATCTATCACTTTCAAATTTGAGACTAAGAAAATATGAAACTAATTGTTTCTTAGATAACTTATATAAATCATATATATTACAATGTCCAAGTTTTCTATACTAGATCCAAGATTCATTTATCTTAGTAGTTAAGAATTTTACTTTTTGTTTACACAAGGAATTTAAGTCCAGGGTGTAAACATTATCAGTTCTGGGTGCTCTAAATTTAAGCAATTTATCTTTAAAAATAGAACAACAGTTGTTAGAAAAATCAAAAAAATAACCATCATCACAGATTTGAGAGATACTTATCAGGCTACGTTTCAATCCTTATACATAGATTACTATATTGATTGAGAAAACTATGGTTCTCCAACAGTTCCAATGCCAATAATTTTACCTTTGGAATTGTCACCAAATGTCACTAGACCACCATCCTTTTGTGTTAGTGTTTTAAATTTTGATGAATTTTCACTCATATTCCTAGAGGATCTATTGTCCATATACCATATTTCAGTTTGAATTTTGTGACTTGCTTTCTGCGAAGGAATTTAAACAAAGGTTTGTTTTAGTACCCATATTTTGTTGGTTCCAGCAACGTTAGCCAGAAAAGACCTGGGAATCCAGACTTGCTTTATTTTTCTACAATAAATAGAATCATATAAACTTCTTGCAACAAATGATTTCTTAATCCCACTTATTTGAGGTTGTCTTAAATAACCGTTTTTAGATATGTGACCCTTTGTTCCATAGTAGTTGCAAATTTTACTTGGGACAAAATAGTTTTTATACAGTTTGGGTTTCTCACCTTTACTACCTATTCTATATCTTTCATTTTTAATCACATTATTTCAAGAATTTCATTTAGAGTCTTTTATCCTTTTGTAAGAATAAGAGCTGCACTTTTTTATGTTTCTACTTCTGTTTATAGTGTTTTTATTTTAGTTTCATTATCTGTATAGTTTGTGTTTGATTAGTTATATTTTTCAATTAACTCTTGATATTGTTTTAGCAGAGTGTCTCTTTCTGCTAAAACAACAATATGAATATTTTTCAGTGATTTTATGTTTCTTAAATAAGGAATCATATTTCTCTTACAACATATTCAGTAGGCTGTAAGTTTATTATTTGAACAACTAGAACTAGAATTAGAATCAGATGAGTAATAAGATTTTACCTCACCAGCTTCTACCATAAAGCACATGTTTGATTTTAGATTTTATTTTTCTTTTTCTAAGTCAGACTTTGATGATCTGATGGAGTCTTCAAAAACTCTCCAAGTAGCTTTCATTTCTCTTTTGTCTTTCTTCTCATAATAATTTTTTTTGAAAAATTTCTTTTTCTTTTCTCCTTTTAATGGAGGACAGTCAGGTCTAATGTGACACATCTTTTTGAATTCATATCATCTGACTTCCCTTGTTTCATTTTCATCCCTTTTGAAGGATTTTATGAATCCTTTATTCTTTATGTATAATTTATTGAACTTTCTGGATAGCTGAGCTAGTTCCACATCTGAATTAGATGAATCAAAATTCTCTGATTTCACTTTGATTTCATTCTTTATTTTTCTGCTTTTCTTTTCAGATGTTACCTTCAAAGAAGTATTTTACTTTTTGATTAAAAATTTATGCTCATTTTCTTCATCTTCCATATTATCTTCATAAATCATAATAGTTCCAATTAACTCTCTCATTGTAAGATCTTTGACTGGTGAGGATTTCCTAATAGTAGCCGAAATTCCATTTCACTTAGGTGGTAGTACTCTTAGAACTTTCAAGGCCTGATCTACTTTTTTGATAGGCTCACCCAAGGCAGTAATATTATTAACAATTTCATTAAGTCTTCCATTCATCTAGGTGATGATTTCTCCTTCAAACATTTTGAATGTGTCTAATTTCAATTTAGCAGTGGCATACCTCATTTTTATGACATTTTCAGTTCCTTCATAGGCAACTATAATAGTCTACTACATTTCATAAGCTGTTGGGAACTGAGATACTCTATTGAATTCATATGGTCCAAGACCATAGATGATGGAATTCATAACATTTGAGTTTGTGTCGTACTCTGTTTCTTTATCATCACTTCATGTTTTAGGTTTCCATGAAATCACATAGGGAGTTAGAATTCTCAAGTAGACTATGTATCCAAGGTTCTTTAAACAAATGATCATCCTTGATTTCTAGCATCCATAATTCTCACTGTTTAAGTAGGTAGCTCGAACCATTGACATACACTCTTGTGTATCAACCATTGTGCTCATTATAATCCAAAAACTATTAGCTTTTTATATCTTTTCCAAAAGAACCATCTTTGATACCAATTGTTGGATCGGGTTATACCAAATACACACAATAGGGGGGGTGAATTGTGTCTTTTAAAAATTCTTTACAAATCGTGATGATGACAGAGTCTGTCCTTTTATATTTATCAGATTGATTATGCAGCGGAAAATAAACAATTAAAGAACTCAAATATGTATAGTGGTTCAGGGAACAGAAGGCCCCTAGTCCACTCCACCAATGCTCTACTCCATGATCTTGGTGATTTTCACTATATGGTCCTCTTATCAACAGACTGTCCACAAATGAGTGTAGGTAGTTAACACCATTACAAGTTAAGGATAAAAAGTAGAGCCTTCTGGTTCATACATAGAACCAAATACATAGCTTAGTATGATAAGTCAATTACTCTAAATAAAAATAGTATTTGTCTTTGAAATACTTTCTAGTTTTTCTTCACAGTTTCAACAATACGCAACTGACAGTCAATGGAGCGTCATCTTCAGAAAATATATTCTTCAAATAAGGATAGTTCTGAGTTGATCTAGTTGCAATAGATATAGAAATAAATTCAGTAAATCCAATAATAATATATTCACAAAATATCCTTGATTTTGAAATGATGAATCTTCAACATGTTTCTTTTTCTTCAGAAAAACAAAGTTTGATAGATTTTGGTAATAGTAGATCTGTATATCTTTAATGACTCTATAAAACTGTAGTCGTGAAGAACTCAAGAGATTGTAATATATATTTTTCTTCTTTTTTATGATTCTCCTCTCTCTCTGTAATAAAAAATAATAAAATTATATATATAATAAATACGAGCGTTTTACTTTTAAATTTAAATCCAAAAAAGTCACCTTTAGAATGAAATATTGAAATATTTGAATAACAGAGCAGTCATAACTCCCATGAATATTCAACATGAAAATATCCTCTTAAATATATCATTTGAGTCACAAATAAATGGCTTTGAATCAGTTAAATACACATTTTAACATCAAGATTTTAATCTGGATAGAAATCAGCCTAATAATCTTCATAAAGACCATTGCTTAATAAAGTCATAATTTAAATATCCAATTCCAAACGTAAGGTTGAACTGTATATCATGCATTCTCTAAACGTAAGGTTCACAATGTAAGGTTGACCAGGAAAGTAAGATTTGATGATCCATTCTTCAAACGTAAGGTTGATCTCAAACATAAGGTTGATCTCAAATGTAAGGTTGATCATCCATACTTTTCTCTTCAACTTTCAAACGTATGGTATATAATCCATACTTTTATTAGCTTCTAAACATAAGGTACATGATCCAATGTAAGGTTGTTTAGAAAAGTAAGGTTGGTGAACCATACTTTTGAGAAACAAACATGGCATTCCATACTCACATAGGGTTGTTCTTCCATACTTTTCTGATATTCCAAACGTAAGGTTCCTTACAACCATAAGGTTATTCTTCCATAATTTTCTGATAATGTATGGTTGTTTAACCATACGTTTCTGATAACCCATTAGTAACAAATTCCATCCTTATGCTATGCTCCTCAACGTAGGGTATGAACAGTGTTTCCAGAACATGCTAAAGTGATTTCCGAACACATAGATCATGAATAGTGTTTCCAAAACATGAAAATATGTTAAAACAATTTCCGAACACTTTGAAAAATATTCCACGCAGATTAAACACTTAAATATTATTCCAAATTAGAGAAATAAATAATATTAATTTCCTGGAATATACTCAAAGTAAAATCATTAGAATAATAAATAAGGGTGATTGTGAACATCAAAATCATCATAAAGAGATAGAGTATTGTTCTTAACGATCTCCAATTAATAAAATAGAGTTTTGATGAAAACAAAACTTGCTCAACAGGTTGTTGTTGGAGTGGGGAGGACTTCTGTGTTGACTGGTGTAACTGTGGGGAGGACCTCCACTCTGGCTATTGAAGAAGTAGAGAGGAACTCCCCTTTGATCAGAAGGGACATGGGGAGGACCTCCAAGTTGAATAGTAGTAATGGTGCAGGGAGGACCTCTGTACTGGTGGGTTGATGTGTGAGGAGGACCTTCAAACTGATCGAAATGGGAATAGGGAGGACCTCCATGTTGAGAAGCGGGAATAGGGAGAAGTCCTCCATACTGGATAATGAAATCGTGGGGAGGAACTCTATATTAGATATTTGAAACATGATTAGGGCCACCATATTGACTGTTGAAGGAGTGGGGAGGACCTCCACTTTGTTTGGATGTGACATAGGGAGGACCTCTATGTTTTATGATGGTGATATTGTAGGGAGGACCTCTACACTGGTTTCCAATGAATTAGGGATGATCTCCACTTTGATCGATGTTGGAGTGGGAATGACCTTTTCTTGATCTAGGAATGACATAAGGAGGACCTTCATTATGATCAACTATGACATGGGGAGTACCTCCATGTTGGGTAGCATAAGTACGAGGAGGACCTCCACACTGATTATTGGTAAAGTGTGGAGGACCTCGTTTTGATCAGTGGGAACATGAGAAGGACCTATGTGTTGATTGTACAAGTGGGGAGGACCTCCTATTTGGTTATTGATGATATGAGGATGA
Organism: Viscum album; assembly: GCA_963277665.1. NCBI lineage: Eukaryota > Viridiplantae > Streptophyta > Magnoliopsida > Santalales > Viscaceae > Viscum > Viscum album. Next base: position 1,331,292,521 of record OY728145.1, read on the forward strand.
CCCACACACTGAATATCATCATCACGAGCCAACCCATAATGACTTTCAGTAGTGACAGTGATTTTTAGGGTAAACCTAGCATACCCATGAGGTGACCGAGGTATCAATCCCAATCAAGTGAATATGGGTCCCTGTTCATCGATTATAAGAATCTGGAGGGATATTATGGTAGTGTAAGGGTCCATTAGAGTTTTATATGATGAAGTCACTTGATAGTAATTATTTTAATCTTTTTTTTGATGTTGATGTCGGGTGGTTCATACTAAGTCCAATGAAGTTGTGATAAAGTACACATGTTCTTTGATCTGGAGGGCTGACCATTGCTGGAGATGATGGGGCCTGGTGGTATCTCTCCTTGGTAGCTCCCAGGATGTATTCACATCTGGGTAGAATCGAGAATCCCCTAAAACCTCGATTTAGGAGAGTGAGTCATGGGATCACTCTGGGGAGAGACTCCTGAAGCAATTCTTTGTTAGAATGTTGAATGTTTCCTCCTTGTGCGGTCCTTGGGGGTGGTGGTGTCGGAAAGGCAGTAAAGACTCTAGGTCCTAACAAACCATGTCCCATGTGGGAATGACCCCCTCCTGCTCGTACCGATGTGTGATGGTAACCATCACTCTCTGTGGAATAATCTATAAGGGTCAGAGGGGGTGTGGGTTCCCAGTAGTTGAGATCATGGCATAAGTGGTTTCATGTGGGATTTACTCATTAACATTTCTCCAGCCTTTGCATCTATGGGTGTTGGTTGGGTAGTTTCCTACAGATTGGATCTACAAAGTATGTGGATCAAGCTATCAGTATTTGTGTAAGGAAACTGATTTCAAATGCCCCAACATCATACAATCTTCCAAAGGTGGAGAGGGATATACACTGATAATATTATAGACTGAGTAATGACCAATGTTTACTACCCCAATTTATAGTGAGTTCCATGATGGGACCATTTTTTTATTAGTAGGACATGGAACCAGATATCTAGATCCAATGACATGAAAATCTGCTAATGTATCACACACTACTAGTCCCCATGTTGAGGAGAAAAGTTTCATTTCTGGTTCACCATTTCTATTTTCGACGCTTTCACTGGGGCATGCCCGTATGGCCGAAACATCAGTTGATGCACACAATGGATGGATGCTTTATTACCCCACATTCCCACTTTCCAAAGCTGGGAAACATTAATCACTTTCAATGATGATGTCTACTCCTTGATCGAAATAGGATGATGGGATATTGGTTCCTCATTCCATGCATTTCTCCTTAGAGATTGTTGCCTAATGCAGGTATTCCTTATAGAGTAAGTCATGTTCATGGAACTCATTTCTGATGCCATCTCTTTATGGATGCCGGTTAATTACTCAAATTTTTTCTAGAAATTCCAATTGGTCTTGATAGGACAGGACGCAACCTTCAGTCAAGAGAGTAGTCATGTTGGGAATTGAAGACATGTATGGATATTGGGAACATTGGTCACCTATAGTCTTCCTCTTGTGAGGGAATCTCATGTGAGGAATCTTAGGCATGAAACCCAAGGAATCCCATGTCGATCAATAGGTATTTGATGCTTAAGGCATATATCTTTCAAAGCTTTCACCTTAGGCACCTCATGTTTAACATGAGTTAGTTGACACCATGGGTGTATATCTCCTAAGGATTTTATCTAAGGCATATCTTGTTTTTCATGAGGTAGCTGATGCTGTGGGCACATATCTTCTAAGGATCCAACCTTAGAAATATCCATTTTTTTGAGGTATGTGTTTTGGAGATTGGTCATGAGTTTAACATATTGTTGATATGGATTATAAAATCCTGTAGAGATAGATCAGGGCATGAGTTTAACATCTTTTAGAGATGTAGTTGATTGTTCAAGATTCCCTATAGAGGTGGATCAAAAAGGTGAGTCCCTAGGAGGGAAGATGTCACACCTTAAAGTTTACCGATGGATGGATCAGAGCACACCCTAGTGGTAGAAACAAGAGATGTGTCCCATAAAGGGAAGATGTCACACCATATAGGTTGATCAGAACACTCTTGGAGGTGGATCAGGGTTGTACATCCCCAGAAGGGAGCACCTAAAATGTTTACTAATGGATGAATTAGAATTCCCCATAGGGGAGGATCCAAAAGGTGAATCCTATAAAGGGAATATGTCACACCATAAATGTTGATTAGAACACCCTTAGAGGTGGATAAAGGAGGGAAATACCTAGAAGGGAGAACCTAAGTTTACCATTGGTCGGGATTGAAACTCAATGAGGTGTCCTACATACCCTATTTAGAGTACAGGGATCAAAACCCATGTAGTTCAATGCCATAGTTTAAGGTAGTGTGACATGAATAATCCATGAAGTTTAACATCACGCGAGAAGGAAGCGTGTGTCACAGAAGGAGCTTCAATGTGAGATGATGTGGGGATTATGTATTGAGATTCCCTTAGTAAGAGGATTACTCTTGGTTGGAGTTGGTGTGGGGCTTGCACATTGAGCTGCCCGAGGGACCTAGAGGAGATGAGGTCTCCTAGGAGAGGGATATGATCTTACTAGGGATGTGGCCCAGAGAAAACCATGATAGATGCAGATATTGGGTTTGGACCTTAGGGAGGCTTCCTACATATACCAGTAAGTTGGGAATCAAAGCACACTTAGTTCAGTATGGGTTGGGTCTTACACTGTATAGGAGGACCATGAGGTTAGTATGGTTGGGGATTATGTGTAGGAGCATCCCATGGAGGAGATGTGGTCGGGGATTACATGTATAAGTGACCCATGAGGTTTGTATGGTTGGGGATTATCTGTAGAAGAATCCCATGGAAGATATATGGTTGGGGATTACATGTAGAAGCATCCCATGATATTTTTATGGTTGGCGATTACGTGTAGGAGCAACCCATGGAGGATATGTGGTTGGGGCTTATGCATTGGAGTGACACATCGGGTTTATGATCATATCACTACTACACATTGGGGATTTAAAAATGCTAGTTAAGGGGGTTTATAAGTGCTAAAAAAGCACTGATATTATGAGATATGTTAAAAGGGGGTTTTTAATAGTGCTAAAAAAGTGATGTTAAAGGAACCCTTTAACAATGCTAAAAACAGAGCTAAAAAAGGCACCCTTTATCAGTAATTTTTTTAGCGCTATTAAAGGGTGCATTTAATAGTTCTTTTTTTAGCACTGTTAAAGGGTGATTTTAGCAATTCTTTTTTAGCACTATTAAAGGTTGAATTTTAAGAGCACTAAAAAAAGCACTATTAAAAAATATGAAAAAGTTAATTTTTCAGACACACCGCCCACATTTCTTAGCACTTACAACCCTCTTTATCAGTGGTTTTCACTACCCATCCACCATCATGCACCCCACCCCCTTCCTCAGCATTAGAAGGATACCCCAAATTCTTGCGTGCACCTTGATTTGATCCCCATACCCCTTTATACGACTAAAGCTCTTTACCACTATGCCATGCATGTTTTTTTGTATATTTAACGAATTTTTATATTTATTTTTTTATATTTTGAAATCCGTGATATAAATATATACAAAATTATAGTTATTTAAATATATTATGTATTAATATTAATTTATATTTATTATAATATATATATATACATATATAAGAATATAAATTCACACACACACACACACACATATATATGTTTATTAATAAACACACACACACACACATATATATATATATTATTACATTTTTATAAGGAAAAAATGGATAATTTTTTATTTTAAATAAAATGAATAATAAGTATTTATTTTATATATTTAAAAAAACATTTTCACATAAAAATGTTGATATATGTATTTATACAAGTGATTTATTGTAAGTAAATTTTAGAAAATATAAATCTATTTAAATATAAATAAAACTACATTGTGATAAATGCTAAAATTTCAAAACCATAATATAAATATGAATGTAATCCCTGGGAATAAATTTTTTCCTCACCAAAAAAGGCAATAATACCCCCTTAAACAAGGCTGAAAATCCTTTAATGTTATAAAATTGGGGCACCCCAACTAAAAACTCAATTTTGGAGGCCTTCTTGGCCTTTTTAACCTCTAAAAATAGTGACGTATGTCCCCCTTGGCCAACATAATCTAGATATCATCTCAAGATTTTATTTTATATGTGGTAGAGCCCAAACGGATACTTGGATCAAAAGTTATGGTTATTTGAAGTTTGAGTTATGTTTTCAACTTATTTTAGATCTTTTATTAATTTTTTGATTTTTTTTTGATTTTGAAATTATTATTAAATGACTATTAATATATAATAATTATCAAATTATTAAAAAAAATATTTTTTAAATTATTTTATAAGCCTTTTTCACTAAATAACTTATATACTATGTGTAAATGTTTATTTATCCCTATCTAAAACTTTTTTAAAAAATATATATTATATTTATATCAATATAAATATAAATATAAATATATATTTATATATTAATATATATTTTTAAATATTCCCTTTATGAGCTCTAGTAAAAGAGTGTTGATAAAGGCCCCCCTTTATCATTCCTTTTTTACTAGTGCTGATAAATGGGGATATTTATGAGTGTTTTTTAGAAGCACTGATAGGGGATTTATTAGCACTAGAAAAAAACACTAATAAAAAGGGCCTTTATTAATGCTTTTTTTAGAATTGTTAATGCCCTAACACTGGATAAACCCAATTTTGTAGTAGTGTATGAATTTCATGATCGCCACTGACCTCTAAGCCGACATGAGTCATGCTCGGTGTGAGAAATAAGAGGAAGTAGTTGATATGAAGATCATATGATCCACTTCATTTTCTAGTGGACAAGGTGATGGGGTGCTACTGGTAGAAACAACGATGTGGGTGGGGATTATGAATGGAAGATACCCAAGGATAATCTTATTCCATGTGAGCGGGGCTTACATATTTAAGCTTCCTGATGCAAGAGGATCACTTAACAATGGAGGAGAAGGTGGCATCCCATGATGGTCATACACGGGTCATCCTGTGTTCATTGAATAGGGTAATGAAACTGTTTAACATCATGTGTTGAGGATGTAGGGATTTGGATGTTTTATGTCATAAAGTTCAAACATGTGGGATTCACTCCTCACCCTGTGGTCTTATGTGACCACTGCTCATGCACCTCTGGGTGGGGCATGGCTTTGGCAATGCCAAGGTGAAACGACTGAGAGGAGTGTCATGTCACTATGCTGAGAAACAATAGGCGTTAGTGTACCTATGATGATAAGAAAAAGGTATTTGGGAGTCTCTAGCCTCACTTTAAGTAGATTGAGCCATAGTAATGGGTGGAACAGGTCACATTGGGACTTGAGGTACAACCGGACCAGTCTTGGATAGGTGTGGGGGATCTAGGCACACAACCTTTATGAAGAGGTGTTAGTAGAAGGGATGTAGCGTAAAGAGGCCTAGGATAGGGGATTAATTAATCTTAGGGCCACATAGAGAGGTTATTCTCAAATCTCTAGTGATTCAAGATGGTTAGTGGCTTCATGAAGGATTAGGCTTCATGAAATAGGTTGACCCTACCTCTGGATGATGTTCAGGCTCAGAAAAGGAGTGCTTTGCGAAGGATAAATGATTCACGAAGCATCAAGAGCCTCCGAGGTCCTTCTTCCTTCATTAAGGGTGTATGAATTCACAAAAGGAATCTCCACCCAGGGAGGAGGATTTAAAGACCACATTAAAGGGTGTTTTTTGAATCCCATGTACCTTGGATGAACCTTTTTTGGTATTGTTTGTGATGCCCAGGAGGTTCTTGAATTGGATGATATTTAGAACATGAAGTTTCGGGAAAACATCCTAAAATATCAGAATGAGGGGGGTATTTATAGTCAAGGTGTTTCACAAATATTGGAATTAGTTTGCAAAGAATTATTGGGATTTGCGAATGGGTGTGGATCCATCATACTTGTGAAGAAACTTTCAACCATTCATGTGGTCATGAAGCACTATTGGAATCAAAAAAGAATACCGTCACAGCTTCACACATTCATAAAGGGGAATTCTCTACCAGAAATTCTGTAGTATCTATCCATTCACAAAGAGGTTGGACTTCATGAAACAGACCCTTAAGAGGGTTTTTGGTCCGTTTTGGCTTGAATTTTCTCCAAAGCAGTTGAATATTCCTTGACTATTCCCGTATCATGTATTTTGACATAAAAAATAATACATTATGAATGGATTAACCATGGAATACATTTTCATTGAATGGGTTCAATGAATAAATTTCAATAGGAGTAATATATGTCAATACATTGCACAAGAATAACACATTTCATTTGATGAAATCTATCATAGATGCTTATATAAGGGGTAAAATCTATCATATTTGGCGATATATATTTTGATGAGTTGTACGTCCTTCCAAAATTCTATTCATAATTGGTACTATGTTTATCACTCAATGTGATGAAACTAACACCCCTTTAGAGTACTAGGATTCTCAAGAAAAAATCTGGGATCCAAAGGTCAGTGTAATCCCCTTGTAGGAAAGAATATTTTTCTTTATTATGTTGTGATCATCATCACGTGTTCTCTATCCAATAAGGAGAAAGTTTCCACTGTACAAGAATTTCAGGTACTCTCTATTCTATATTTACTTTTCATATTTCATTCCTTAAAGATAGATCAGGTTTCTTTTGGGTTTCTTTCCACTAATAAGGATCATATGATGATCCCCTAAAACCCAAAAGTGGCATCATAACCCCATTATTCAAATAATAAAATGTGTGATTCCATAGTTTTTGAAGAAAATTTACTCTCACCATGACATGGTGACCCCTGGGTCACTACAGTGACCATCAAAATATCCATATCACTATCACAACACTATAGCACAAGGAATAGTGGATCTTTACTAGAATTTATCTTGGCACCCATAGATACATGATGTTTTTAACTACCCATATTAATGATCAGGGTTCACCTTTACGTGAATGCACTATGATCCTCAAAACTCCTACTTTCACTAAAACATGTTTTTTTGTCTATGTTTCTTACTATACACCATAAACAGCTCCATGACATAGTTGTCCAGTCAAAAAACGACTGCAAATATGAGTACCATAATGCTGTTCAAGCCATTGTGAACCATAAATTAATTTTAAAAAATTTATTTTGATAAATTGACTTATGATTTATATATTGTTCTTATATTATAAGTGTTAAAAATTTAAAAATTATATTTTACATGCCTAAATTGAATATGAAAAAATCATTTTGTATCTTATGTTTTTGAATGAAAATAAAATGTTTATTTATTTGTTAAATTCCTTTAAAAGTAATGTTTAATATTTTTTTATGAAATATGAATATTGTGTATGAATCTTGTTTGTGATAAATTGATTCTAGAATATAGATCCCTACATTATATTCTAGGTACAACTCCATAAGATTTAGTTTACATATACCTTGACCTCATTTTTTAATTGGGTTTTTATCTTGAATTTAGTTTTTGGGAATAGTTTTTCATATTTGGTTTTCTAATTATTATGAATTGGATTTTCTCTTGAGTAAATCATCCCCAGGTAGAGGGAATTTGGGTCAAATTTCCCACTTTCCTGAAGGATTATTCCTTATTCTATAAAGGTGGGGGTTTTCTATCTATGGATCTGGGGTTACTAATATATAGATTATCAATCTCATATAGTTATAAACCTTTACATGAAGAGTTAAAGTACCATATTCATATTATGCACTTGGATATGTATGAATATGTTTAGATTATATATTTGGGTGAGTAACAAAAAATTTGGGTTGTGTAAAGAGTTACACATTAATATTATGTAAAGATAATAATTTGGTGGATAAAATATGGACTGCAAAACTAAATTTTTAGAATCATGGATACACACAGGGAATAAAACATTCAAAGATAAATATTTCATGAGATGAAATAGTTATAAATTTAATATGTATATGATGTCTATTAAATTAGCGATACATTGAATTAAAAATATTAAAATACCTAGTGTATGATTCCTTTCAAAGTGTCTTTTTTAGGACATCGATAATCTAACTAGTTAGTTTTGTGCCAAAGATGCATGCCTCTGGATTATCTTGTGTATAGAATGAAATTTATGTGTGACACTAGATTATCTTTGGTTAGATTCATTCAAAATTTGGGTTCCTTAGGATTGTATTTTTTTGGATTATATTTAGAATTTTATTTGAGCTACACATAGCTAGGAAACCCTAAAGGTTATGATACCAAAATAATAGAGTAGAGTATATCCATATGATGAAATTGTATAAAGAGTTATCCACTCAACTATCCAAGAATCATAACTTTTATAATTGTTATTATTATCTAACTAAATTAATAAGTGGTTTAATGAATGATAAAGTGAACTCTTTAATTTATTAAATTAGGATCTTGGATCACTAAATGGATATGATTTTTAGGGACATCATTTTAGTGGGATGTTTTTCACTAAAAGTACTTAATGAAAATATATAAAACCTGATACTCACCCATCATTATGTTTTTTTTGTTGTAGATCATGGAATATTTTATGATAATCATATTGAGATCACTCATAGGTATAAACTATAAAATATCTTGAGATTGGTATTTGGGATTGAGAAGCATTTTCAAAGAAAAAAATTTAGAGCCTCTAAATGTGAATGTTATAGAGGTTGATTTCACAAACTTTGACATTATTTTGAGTGGGTTCCCTAGACCTAACTCCTTAATGTACTTTGATTACCATTTCATGTATACAGTTTTATATATACATGTGATTATTCTTACCATAATAGTTTTGATACCTCTATATCAACTATTTACATGGTAATGTCTATGGATCACATGTCATATAAAAAGGTTATAGAAGTGTTCAACTATAATGATAACCTTTAGATACTATGATGGTAATTTTATAAATATTTTCTATAGTATAGATATATAATACTGATGAGACACATATGTTTTGTGAATATCAGGTGTTGGGGGATTATAAGCATCGAGACTTCTTCTCATGAAGTTCACATTTGGTGATTTTAAGTAGACGTGATCATGAAGAATGACCTGCCAATAGGAACACCACATGTTTCAGGTGTCATTGGTTGTTCCTATTTATGAACATGTGTGTTGGTATCTAGACTTGAGATCATTATCAATGTGTACCAATTTATCACATACTTTTATGCAAGGTAAGATCCATTACATTGAATTTGTGGTGAGGTTTCTTGTGTGGGGTACGTTATTGTTGGTATGACATTGTTAAAAGATCAATATAGAATTTTTCACTTTCGAGTTGAGGAAGAAATATCTCATGGGACCATACTGACATGGATGGTAGTACCCTCATTAAATCCATGTCAACGGTAAAAGAAGGTAAGTCCATATATAAATTTCATAAAATATATAAAGTATCAAAAGAATGATGACACAAGTGTGCATCCTGCTTTATGATATATCTTGAGATAAATAGATTATATTAAAAATATAATGTTCATAGAAGGTAGTCATAGCTATGATATTCTTTATATTATTAGGGTCCATAATGGGTTTCTATACTCCACTCTTGGTTTGTGAGTTAGACTCACTAATATCATGACAAGGACATAGAGGCTCACACACTAAGTGTATCCAGAAGATCAACCTATTCAGCTGAATATGAGTTTATAATGAAGTGGGACCAACATGATGGGGCCAGTGAATGTATGAGTTTCAATGATCACAAGATAAATAATTCAATCATATTATTCAATATTAGAATAATGAATAATGAATTTATTTCTCAAGTTATTCAATAATTTTTTGTCCATAAAATTGAATACAAGAAATTATAATTTTTTGAATGAACATAACACATTAATGGTTTGTTAAATTATTAGGGTACATTTCATGTGATGTTAATGATTTATATTTTATCATGTAACATGTTTAAGTGTTACAATTTAGTGATAAAATATTATTTACATTTATGAAAAGTTTAGTTAATTCATAAGTGTGAATAGGGGTCTAATATAAAATTTATAACTTTTAAGGGACAAAAGTAGAATTTTGGAAATTATAACATTAGTATATATTGAATTGTTGAATCAAGAATAATGATGCAAACCATTTTCATAAATTGTGATTCCTGTTATCATCTCTATCAAGCTCTAGAGTGAGAAAAATGTAACAAAAAAGCCTAATTCAACTTGACACGTCGCCCCATATGGCCCCCCCACAAGGCCAAAAAGGAGCCTCCCTAAACACCAGAGGCTGATAACTAGAATAGAGGGTCTAAAAGGTGTAGTGGAGAGACTATAAACTCTAGTTAGAGTGAAATAATAGCAATAAATAACCACACTCATACATAAGGATCAATATCAGAGTACACATAAAAAATAAATAGAAACATATCACACTATGATAAATAAAATGTGGAAAGAAGTCATACAAACACAAAGCATGAAAAAAGTACAATAACCAGTCTCCCATTGAGTAAAACACAAATAAAAAATAAATAAACTTAAAATAAATACAAAAGTATACACTTCCACACTAATCCAACCAACATACCCGATTTCTATGATGCTCAAGCTACACCATCCTGATCATGAGACTCCACACGAGTGGCTCCACTTGACCAAGAAAATTTGGGCCTCTACCCCATCCATTATGTAACCTTTGCTCCAATTTTATATCAGAAATATTGTTTGCATGCACACCAAGGTTCATGTAAAAACGGTGAGAAATAACTCTTAGTAGGCCACCCCCAACGATGGATCTATAATATGCTGTCATAACAAGTGCATGTACACTTGATATGAAAAACCTAGATGAAAACTAAAAATAACTAGAATAATAGAATAAATACATAAAAATGTGAAGAGAAACAAAATAAAGCATCCAAATAATAAGTTCTATCATGACCCCATGGTAAATCTACCCCCGCTTTGGTCTACACCAGAGGATTATAACACATGGCTCACCTAGCCACACTGTAACCGATGTGTCCACCAAATCTACACTGGATATCCATGATGTATAAACGAAAAAACCATGAATTCTATACCCTAGGGAATAACCATAGTAATCCATATAAACAAAGAATGTCTACCGGGCACTAGGACTCTGATGGAGTGATCAGAACTGGTGACATAACCTCCCCTCCACATATCTGAGATCTCTTATGTCCCAGAATTCCTATGGAACAACTCGATATCCACTACTTGGAACCAAAATATACTCTTCCCTATGGTATCTATCCACATATACCTGATAGATGCAGTAATCTGTAGGATCTATAAACACTTCCGGGAGTGAAATAACATCCTTAAAAAAATAAAACCACCTCTTATCCTAAGAGAACCCTAAATATATGGATTTTTCTCTTATCCAAATAATCCATTTTCAACCTAAGATAATCTAACCATACCTAGACACAAATGGAGGAGAGAACTATATAAACACACAAGTCCAATTACTAATCTAAGATATCTAAAGAGTCACCATCTTAGACCAAAGTCCTAAGAAGAAACTGCCTCAAACATCATGGAAAAATGCTGACCAAACATGGGATTATCCATCCACATACCCACCATACAAATAGATTAAATATTAGTTCCAATACACTATGGGATAATAAAACACAACGATTCTCTTATCACCCTGGATCTCATCATCCGACAAAGTATCCATCACATGCTCTCCATGACCCACCTCAGGTTCAAACGAAACCCAGGGATCCCATAATCCTTAGGTCCACAACATAAAGTGATTTACACTATGGGAATCCCATGATGCACCCAATATATCAAGAAATTCCCATAAAACAACCTAAAATATCCTAAAGACCACAACCATAGTAGAATAACCAATGAGGGGTTCCTATAGGTTATCCAAGAGATCATGACATACCTAGTGCATAAACATCCCAAACATCCCTCATCAGCCTCCAATTGATCCTTGATCCATAGCACGCCCATAGGGGCATCAAAAGCACAATCCTATCAAGAGGTTCATTCACTATGGTACTCATGAACACCTCAAATTAGGAACCTAAATAAGGGATCCTCAGCACAATGGAACCTCATGAAAAAGACCATGTAAAAAAAACCTCAACAGACCTTACCAACAAACAAACCATCCACATATACCAACTCATACACTAGGGTAGCCCAAGAATCACCACGCCACATGAACATTCTCAAAAGTTGACTATGTAAACTACTAATAACTTGATCATAAACCATCCCACTAGGGCATCCTCAAGATTTCCTTAGACTAATATTAAAAGAAAAATAACACTCTTGTATAACCTCCATCAAAAGGCATCAACCTAACTAAAAGGATCCAATAGCTATAGTACCCAAACCTAAGAGCTAAACCTCAGAAGCTATAACCTCGTGCAATTGGTATCGACACACAGGTAAAAAAAATATCTCATCAGGGATACTAATAGATCATGACTTCCAAGATATATCTAAAAGAACCCCAAACAAACTTAGTTGGTATCCTTAAGTTAGGACCACTAACAAGCCCACAACCCTCACCCGAGCCTCACTGAACCAAACCCTAGGAGGATTCTGAAATCATACCTCAAATAAATCTTTCTAAAAACACTCATTCCATCCAAAAAACCATCCAAGAATCCTCTAAATATTGAAAGGATTAAACCATCATGATATACATGGAGAAATGATTAGAATGGACTACTCACAAGTCCAATTCTTACAATTGGGAAAAAAATAGGAAAATGGCATGGGGTTGGGAAAGTACACGATGTGCACTTCAGGTACCCGATGTGTACTTGCAAAGGTCCTCCTTGGACATGTTCCTTACACCACTTAGTATTCACATTTCCAAAGTACATGGTGTGTGGAACCTGTAGACAACATGTACCCCTATATGGGTACCTACAAGTGTAACTTATCCCCACTTAGTGTGTAACACACCTGATTACATGACGTGTAACCAAACATGGGTACCCGCCCATGTACCTAGAAATATACCCCACCCGATATTGTAATCCCACATGGTGTTCACCCTATATGGGCACTGGCTATGTACCCTAAATGACTAATTACCCTCACATGGGGTGTCTATCCAAGTACTCGACCACACCTCAGAATCCCACTACATGGAATGTAACCCCGATACATGGAGTTCATCCCAAAAAACTGATCTTACCCAAACAGGTCGAACAAAAAACATGTGTTCTCTAAACTACATGTCGTGTAATCCGATTTCTCTGAACGAGAAGCCTCCAAAACTACCCAAAATAAACGATTTCCCTACAAAATCCACATACCGACTCACTAGGGGTCCCCAACAACCCATATAAGGATTAAAAAATTAAAAAAACCTAAACTATGAGGATTTATGATAGAAATGAAAAATAGGACAACCTTTAGGTTAAATCCATTGATACTTTGGTTTGATCCACAATCTGTAGCTACTTTATAATGATCTAACAGAACCTATTATCCGAAGAGGCACATCATCCTTCCCTTCTCCCTATCTTCTCTCCATCTCACTCTCTCAGCAGAATACCTCCAGAGGGGGGATCCCATGGGGTGTACGTGACAAGACAAGGGGAGGAAATTAAAAGAATAAAAAATAGAAAAATTGAAAAGGAGAAAAGAAAAAGAAAAAGTAAATAAAATGGGTCCAGGCCCAGGCCTGATGCCTGACACAAGGTTATGCCTCGCCTAGGAAACCACCCTTCCAAAATGAACCACGGAGATGGAATCTCAATCTCAAACTACATTTAAAATATAAGTCTAAATGAACACATGAAAATAAATAAATATTTAATTAATTAAATATTCAATATTTTTTCAATATTCAAATGGCTCATATCCTAGGGTAAACACCATATTACAAGCCCAACATAGTGGTTATAAAAATTATCTAAGATCATATTATAGGATAAATTACCATTTCCCGTAAATCAATTTCATGAACAAAAAGCCAAAAATTTACCCTAATTTTCACACCCCGTGATGACATGGGTCATCCAAACTCCCCACCACAAATTCTTCTTGCCCCAAGAGGCCTTAGTGGACAACCAATATCCATCCTATCACCCATGAATTGGCACAACTGATGTTATCTCAACCATCCTACAACCGGTCCTACAATGTCTCCAACTTTCTCCCAACATGAGAGAAATTCAATAGGGACCGATCTGATGCTCCCCAATATATGACTGTCCTTATAATCTCCCCACTAACTAATGAAAAATCTCATGGCCTATGATATATCCATTACAAAATGTAATGGATAGATATTTCCAAACTACTCACTCCAAAGAACCAGGCCAAAATCCCACAAACTACTTTCTCAACAAACCAGTTAAAGAGGCTTACAACCTCAAAAATAATATGACATTATCCCAAAAAAATGATTTACTTAAACCAATTTCAAAGTGAAATAGGAATCACACTCACATGGGCCAATTCTTAATGAAACTATCTAACTTCTCTAAGACCATTGACCATGATTCTCATGCATGTCAGTTATAATAAATTAGAGCACCTTCAAAACTCCTCTTCAACATCAAGGAATATACATCATGCCACAATCAACCACATGACCACCCTCCACTCAGGCCTCAATCCAAATCCACAAGTATCTAACCACACTCCCGCTGTGCTACCCAAAGTGAAACCAAAATGACTAGGGCTAGGTGTCCAACCAAAACTACCCTCTCAATCTAGCCATAAGATAAGGAGAACTCCCAACTCTCTACTTATAAAACACTAGTAATACTCATTCCTATCCAATACCTATTGATAGAAGACCTCAACGAAACCACTAAGGAATAAAAAACATGTTTTCCCAAGTCATCAATGATAGTAGGAATATGGGACCCATAAAAAGACATGGTAGATGAAACATGGAAAGAAAAATTCCCACCCAAGGTAAAAAAACCAAGGACTTGAGGGGAACCACTATCTCAAGGAAACTTAAGCCCAATCCTAAGATCACTCAAGATTCCTTGCTCTTAGTGATCCCTCAACAGGACACTCAGAGCCGAATTCCGACCCACACAGGTCTCCATACATACCTCATTGAAGGGAATGCATCTCTACCATTATTGAACCTCTCTCTATACGATGCACATAACCTATCATCATAAGAATATATATATCAAAACACCACCTATAGGAAGATTCCATGTGAATCCTATGCACCTAGAAATATTCATGAACACTGGCCTCTTGCCTATGGGATAATAGACAAAAAATAGAATAAACTATAAACCCATAAACTAAAGTGAATCACTCCAGGTGAAATAAAACAATCATAAAAATAGAATCCAAGAATATTAATCCCATTTCTCAGAAAATTGGAGTTTATATCAGAAAAGGTTTTTGTGACACACCAATTCGATATACATCACAAGTTTTGACACATACCTAGACCTCTTGTATACCAACTCCCCAAATCATAAAACAAAAAATCCTCTAATACCATTTTGTAATGAACTATCCTGAGTCAACCTATCACTTAACTTTATTTGGACCACCATAAGACCTAAAGCATGCCTCCCTGAATATCATAGGTTGCTGACTAGTGGTGAGAGTATAATAGGTGTAGTGGGGAGACTACATCCTCTGGTTAGAGTGTAATAACAATGGAAAATAATCAAACTCATACAAAAGGATCAAAATTATAGTACACATAATAAATAAATAGAAAGAGAGAAGTATATAATAAATGAAATGTGGTATATGTTCATACATAATAAAATCATGAAAATCCTAAAACAACTGATATCCCACTAGGACAACCACATAAAAAAAATAATAAAAATAAAAATCAATAAAATAGGATCTACTGACACATTAAGACATCCCAAATACCTAGTCTCCATGATTCTCAAGCTACACCAGTCTGATCATGAGACTCTACATGACCAGATCCACTCAACCAAGAAAGTATGAGCCTCTGCCCCATCCATCGTGCAACTTGTGATCCAACCTAAAAGAAGACATCAGGTCTATATGCACACTGATGTGAACATAAAAGGGGTGATAAATAAATCTTATTATGCCACCCCCAATGATTGATCTATAATATACTGTTATAACAAGTTTATGAATAAGTGATATGTGAATCCTTGCCAAAAACTTACAATATCTGGCATAACATAACAACTTCTTAAGAAGGAACAAAAAAACAAGAAAAAAAACAACCAGTGGGTTCTATCCTGACACCCATGGTAAATCTATCCTCACTCTGGCCCATTCTAGATGATTATAAAACACATCTCACCCAACCACACCACAATCAGAATGTATAAAATATCTACATAGAAGCTCAAATATGTATAAATGAAACAATAATGAACCCATGGTGTAACCATATGTGTCCACAAGAACAAAGCGTGTCTACTGGGAATTAGGACTCTAAAGACACAATCAGAACTGGTAAAAAAACCTCCCCTCCACACATCTGAGACATGTCATGTCCCTAAAGTCTTACAGAACAACTCATACTCTACCACATAAACCCAAAAGATACACCCCCTATGGGATCCATCCACATAAACCCAATGGATGCATTGCCATGCGGGATCCATAAAAATGGGTAGGATAATAACAACATCCAAAAAAATAAAACCATCCCAATCCATGGAGCACCCTCAATCTAGGGGAAGTGAAATCATTCAATTTTTTCATTAGCTCCCTAATCCCATTTAACTAAAACTATCCAAAAATGGAGGAGATAAACAAATCAAAACTTAGGTCCAATTCCAAATCCAAGATATCCCAAGGGTCTCCTCCTCATACCAAAGTCTTGAATAGAAACTTCCTCAAATGTCATAGACAAAGGCCAATTGAACATGGGATGATGTAACCTTGAACCCACAGTCAAAATATCTTAACTACCAATGTCGATCCACTCTTAACCAATAAAAAAGGAGTCACTATTAGAATCTTGGATCTCAACATCTAAAAAATCAGCTGCTATAATCTCTCCATGACCCGCCTCAGGTTCAAACAAAGCTCAGGGCTCCCACAATCCTCGAGGCCACAACATAATGTGACGTCCACCATGGGACTCCCCTGCTATACCCAATCTCATGAACCATGCCCACAAAAACAATATCAACTTAAACAAAGGTTAAAGTAAGATAAATACACCCTATAAGGGGTTCATCTAGCTCATACAAATGTAGAATACATGCATAATGAAAAAATACTAAACAGAGCTCAGTGGCCTCCAAATGATCCTCGATCAACAACACGCCCAAAGGGGAATCCAAAGAACAATCATGCCAATATGGGAACTCACAATGATCCTCATGATCACCTCAAAATAGGATCCTTTATAAGGGATCCTTATAACTATGAAACCTCAGGGAAAATCCCATGAAATAAAAAACTCAACTGGAATTCCAAGAAAACAAACCATCCACCAGTACTAACTCACCCACTAGGGTAGACCTTGTATCCCCACTCCACACATGCATTCACGACAACTAACTATGAAAACTACTAGTCACTCAATTAGAAACTAGACCACTAGGTCATCTGTAAGAGCCCCTTATAATAATTGTAATATCACAATTTCACTCAGTCATAATATCATTCCAATGGCCTTGACCTATCCTAAAGGATCCAAAAACTCATATCCCCAAACCCAAGAACTAAACCCCAATAGTTATAACCTCGAACAACAAGTCCCGACACGTAGGAAAAAACAATGATCTCTTCAAAGATAATAATCGATAAAACCTTCTAGGATATGTCTGAAATAACCCCAAGAAACACTGGGAATCATCTATAATCCTGGACCACTAACAAGCCCACAAAACTCACATAGGTCTCACAAATCAGAACCCAAACCCTAGGAGGATTATGGAACCAAAACTCAAAGAAATCCTCCTATAACCACTCAATACATACAAAAAACCATCCATATGGACTCTAAATGCTGAAAGGATTCCACAATCATAATTTATGTGGGAAAACACTCAAAATGGACTACTCACAAGTCAAATTATGATAATAGGATGAAAAATAGGAAACCGACATAGGGCACAGAAAGTACACGACATGCACTTTGAGTACACATCGTGTACCCATAGATGTCCCCCCGGGGATATATGCCTTAGGACACTAAACACGTTCTTTCCAAAACTACATGGTGTGTGGACCTTGTACATAGCGTGTACCCCAACATGGGTACCTTATCTTGTACATTTCCCCATTAGGCATGTAACAATCCTGAGTACATGATGTGTACTGCTTGTACATAGTGTGTAAACCCACATGGATACCTTCTCATGATGTACTTGGACATGTACCTCACCTGGGTGTGTATTCCCTCATGTTATTCACCCCATACAGGCACTGCCTGTGTACCGTACATAGCCAATTACTCCCACATGGGGTGTCTAGCTATGTACTCAAACACACCATGGAAGCCCACTTCATGGTGTGTGCCCCTAATACATAGTATTAAATCCAAAAAAATTCATTTTACCCATATATGAAGAACACACAGTGTGTGTTATATGAACCACACACTGTATACATGGCTTTCCCCAAATGAGAATCCCCTGAAACGACCCTAAATAATCGATTTATCAGAAAAATCCACAGATCGACCCACTAGGGGTCCCCACTAACCCATAAAAGGCTTTAAAACATCAAAACACTTAAACCATAGGGATGTTAAAAAAATGGTCCTACCTCTGGGTGGAAACTGCTGATGCTTCAGTCTGATTCGCGATCCATAGCTTTCACTTGATGATTCGACATGACCTGATCTCCATGGTGGTGCATCCTCCTCTCTATCTACCACTATTATCTATATCTAGCCATCTTAGAAAAAGAACCCCAAAGGGGAGATCCCATGGGGAATGTGTGAAATGCTATGGGAGTAAAGGAAAATAAGAAAAAAGGAAAAAGGAGAAAATAAAAAGAAAAATAAAAGAAAAAGGGTCCAAGCTCAGCCCCGATACTTGACACAAGGTTATGCCTCACTTAGGAAAACCCCCCATTACAAAATGAATTGTAGATATGTAATATCAATCCAAAACTCCATTTAATATATATGACCAAATGAACATGTGTAAATCAATCAATATTTTATTAATTAAATATTAAATATTCTTTAAAAATTAAAATGGATTAGATTTCCACCAAACTTCTATCCTAGGGTGAAAAACCTATTCCGAGACCAAAAAGTGGTTCGAAAAATTATCTAAGAGCATATTACATTATAAGTCACCATTTTTCACCTGAAGCACTTTTATAAACAAAAAGATCAAATTTCCCTTGATTTTCACAACCCGCGACTATGTGGGTCTTCACAAAAATGAAGGAAGAACCTGGTTGGATCGATCCTGTATTCTCAATAAAGTCCAAAATATTCATGCAATTGAAGTCAAGTTGTAAAGCTCTTTAATTTCCCAAACTAGTACAAAATAATCTAAGATCGATGATCCAAGAGTTGTGGTGCATGTGTGAACTATCTAGAGGATTCCTAGGTTGATTTTTTTAATCCATGTAATGCCGATGATGAGAAAATAAAATTAAAAATTTCAAACAAACAAGGATACATGGTGCATATGTGGATGATCTATATGATTCCTAAATTGGATACTTTGAGCTACAATATGGTGATGGCAAGAAAATAAAATTGGTGATTTTAAACGAACAAGTTATCATTTAATGTTTTGTTTGATTTTATTTTTGATGATTAAATTGAATTACACAAGACCCTTGATAAATTTAGGTAAGGGATTTTTTGGATTCAATGTTTTTAATATGAATGAGAACCAAAATTTTTAAATTGCACATTTTTCAGGCTTCTGCTACATCCCGGGTTCCTTGAATTGGTATCAGAGGGAACTTTCAAATATTTAATTTAAAATCATCGTAATTTTGAATAAATTTTCTATGATTCAGAAATAGGGTTTAGATATGGTACCAATGCAACTAACAACACATCAATCTAAGTTCTTATGGACAAGTTATGACCAATCAAAGATCGATGGGTTTTTACCAACAAATGTGATGAAAATTAACATATATATATGAATATTAGATACATATATGTTTATTTTTCTTCTTCAAATATATGAGGTCTATTATGACATTGAAAGGAGGTTTTAGAGAGTTTTTTTCCATTTTTTATTTTTTATCATAATTACATGAGATAAAATAAAATAAAATAATGATAAAAACAAAAACAAAAGGTTATCCACATCCCTTTCTAAAGGTACATGGACAAAACTCTTTGGGGTGTATTTTTCCACCCCATTCATTAGGGTAGACCATGTGTGTATATATATATATTATAATATTATATATATAATATATTAAAATATTATATATATATTAATATATATTTTGGGTGAATATATTTATATATATATGTGTGTGTGTGTGTGTGCGTTTCCCCAAATTGGGATGTCCAACCACACCCCATCTTGAGAAAGACTAATTTTGTCCGGGTTTGACCAACCCAACCTATAAATCCCATCACAAGCCCAAAATTAATTTACAGGCATCTAAATTATGTCTATATGAACCCTAAAAAATGTAAAAAAATTCAAAAATTTAATTAAATTATCTAGAATATAATAAATTTATTTTCAGTACCATTGGACATATTGATAATTAATTAGAATTATTATAATACAAGTTAAAATATTAAAAATACCCTTGAGTTGAATTTTAGAAAATTTAATTTTTATTATGCAATATAACTACATGTTGATTGATAATGGGCCAATACTAATCTGTACATGTTTGATTTATTAGATATTTATTCTAATTATTTCATTTATTTTTTAAAAAATTAAAATTATTTTATTTTGATGAGAAATTCATTATACCTATATCTTTAATATGTATTAAGGTTTTTGTGTCCACATTTAAGTAATAAAATGTAATTTTGTACCCCTAGTTCCTCTCACTTGTGTGTGAGTATACATTGTAAAGATTGAAGGATTTAGTGGCAAAGTGGTTTGATTCTAGAGTCAGCATAAACCAAATGATTTAAGTGCATGATATTTTTGGGAACTGAAATTTGAGATAGGTATTGGCTCATAGAATTCCCCTATGGTCTCGGTTAATCCATTATTTTACTTGTAGATTAACCAATAGTTAACAACTCATGATTATTGAAGTTGGTGTCCTAGAACCAACTACTTTGTACTTTATTCATTAATAAACACCTTATCACATCTTGATTTATCTTATGCATGACAATGAATGTGATAATGTCTTAAGGACAGCTATTGCACTAAAAGGTCATAGCAGATCCCTACTATGATGAGAACCTAGAAGTGCCATAACACTATTCTTGAATATATGTTCTATGGTCAGATGATGTTATTTGAGGGACACAAATAATACATTCCATTAGGGGTGAGGACTCATAAAACTTTGAGGCACATTCTCATGGTGTGCGCCCTTAGTAATATCAAGGATAATATTATGAGAACAAGACCCGCCGATAGGAAATCCACATTTCATAGTGTTATTGGATGTTCTTATCTACAAACGCGTGTATTGGTACTTAGAATTTAAGATTATTATTAATGGGTATTAAAACTTTTTCACTTATATGTATTGATGAAAATTGTGACAACACACTGTTCACAACAAGGTAGGATATATTGGGTGTGTTCTGAGTAATACTGCTTTAATAGATAATGTGAGAAAGGATTTGTCCATTCTATTCCATAATGAAAGTAGATATCTCAGGCCCTTTGATGGAATTGATATAGCCTAAATAAATAATTGTCCATGGTAAGGAATGGGAAAGTTCAATTTCAGGAAGTTAAAGAAAGAATAATCGATCACATGGGTTGATGGAACCAACATGCAACCCGCTTGATTTGATATATTTAGAAAAAGGGATTACATTACACGGTAAGCATTCGTAGAAGGTGACACATCATTTCGGTGTTAACTTCTTTCTCTATGGGTGCCTTGGTGTGTTGCTAGACTCTAACCTTGGACTTTAGGCAGGATCTACCTAATGCCACTAAGAAAGAGTCCTAGAGGGTCACACACTAAGTGTGTCCAAGTATCTCAGTTAAATATTAATTTATCAAGTTGAATAAAGATTATTCTCAATTGTGGTTTAATAATTATTCAAGGATTCCTAATCACATTTATTTTGACACCAGTTATTTGAGAGAATATATTGTGGGAGAAATAATATATTTATTAGCGAGTAATGCAGTGATATTTATTTGAGAAATAAATAGCCATTATTCAAGGTCTAATAAATATGGTGGAGGAAATAAAGAAAATGAAAAAACAAAAGTACACTCCGTGTATATTAATATACACACCATGCAATTTTTTTAGGGATTTGTGAGAAATAATATTATTTATTTAATTAAATATTATTAGGTGTAATTCATTGGGAACATGTCAAGTAATAATAATTTCCAACTGTTATTATTAGACATGGGGTCTTAATAAGAATTAAATGAAATGAATAAATTATTTTGGGTAATTAATTCATTTTTTTATTCTAAGTAATTGAAATCCCAATTATATAATTCTCATTTTCATGCCATTTTTTTGGTTGTGCACAATGGATCTAGAAAAAGATCTCAAGGCAAGAGAGAATTATTTTTCTTCCAAGAATTCTCTCAAGCTATGAGAGAGATCCTCGTCCACCGAATCAAGGAGAGCGCTTTTTAAGCGGATCTCAAGGCGATAGAAGGCGGACATCGCAAGTGAAGGCCCTTCCACACTAGCACCCAAATATACCATTGACGATATCTATATATACATAGAGCATGTGTGGACCACCGCTAGAGGAATCCTACACTTGGATTCTACGATTCAACGATGGATCACATCATATCGTGACCAGAAACATCAACTGATACAGAATTCCATCAAAGGTAATTCTCAACTTTTTATTTAATTAATTATAACCAACATATGATGATCATATATATGGTTTTAGGACACGTATCTTTTCTTTCATTCTTCATTCTCTTATAAAGATACGACATTTTGTTATCGTGATGGATCTCAGATTGGTCATTTTTGATGACAAAAATTAAAGTTGGGTACACCCACCAACATGCTTCCACTATGCCCAGAACCTATAAGTGGTATCAGAGGGGTCATATCGCTGATTATAATAATTTAGTTTTTTGTTGGTGATTTATGTATTTAATAATTTAGTTTTTTGAATTCAAGTTAATCATTCTATAAATCTGAATCTCGAGATATATTCCTCCTCTTTTGTTTCTAATTCACCATAAAAAAACAAATTTTTTCTTTTAATTTTGATTAAAATAAAATAGAGGATCTCATACAGAGGTGCCACAGATTTCTGGTCATAGAAAACCAGAACATATGGTGTGTATTCGACAGTACATGCAGTGTAGTATAGGTTCCATGCACCGGGACGGTCCGCCAAACTAGGCTGTGTCATTAGATTCTAGCTAAGTATTTAAGACTTCGTGTGTCGACCAGGAACAAGTGACACTCAGTTTTTGGATTACACACCATGTGGACCACTAAACATAGCATGTGGTCCCTTCAGGTTAGGGTTGGACTATGTACCCCGTACACGGCTTGCCCGGCTGGAAACCATGTAATGCAGATACTACACGACATGTGTCCCACTGAACATGCTATGTACTCCAAATATTTCTGAAGTACATCTACCCACCATGTCCTCGGGCATGTACTTTGGATGGACAGTGAACAAAAGTACACACCTGTATTTAGAACTACACACCGTTTACTCATCCAAATTATTCACATTTATTAAAATTTATTATTATATTATATAAACCCTTGATATGTGTACCATAGAGTGGGTGTAAAGATGAGGCACAACAAGTGATAGGTGTTATATATATATGTGTTTAATTTAACATCTACGTAATATTCATTTCTACTCATTGGGTAGTTATGAATGGGAATTCATCAGGTTTCCTACAAGGTAAAAGTTACATACAAAGATAATTTTAAATGAATTTATTTGTTTAAAATTATGATGTATTAGAATATCAAGGAAATTCAGATAAAGGGTTTAAGATAAAAGGATTGATTAATTAAAGACAATTAATTAATTCGAGTGTGATTTATCTTAAAAAAGAACGATTAAATAATTGAATGCTAGTTTTATTTATGCATAAATATCGTTGCATGTATGGATGATCTTGAGCTAGACCAAGACCTTTGTATGTGAATTGTTTCTTTTAATTTATTTATTTAAATTAAATTTGTTGGCCTGTGAACCTTCTCCTCATTAATATGTTGGGCCTATGTGACCAAGGTTTCTTTTATGTAAAACCTCATTTTACCCCTCACCCACGAGTGATATAAAAGCATATGTAATGGATGGAGATCCCAAGATAGTGGAGGCATCTCAAGTTAGGAGCCAAGGTGAAACCAATCCAAGTAGATACAAAGGTAAACATGTGGAAAGATGTAAACATGAACCCAAAAGGTTCAAGGTGTTTCTCCCCTAGGTCTTGGGTTATTTTATCAACCACTAGATAAACTAACCAATAGAACAACCTCATGATCATACCATTTATTTTATTTCTTTTATTTTCATGGTTTATTTATTGTGGGTGTGCTGTCACAATCACACAATTAAGGAATTAAACAAGCATGCAATATGAAACTATAATAAGACCGACTTATGCATAAATATTATCTTAGACATAGTTAATCACTTAATTATATCCCATTTAATATTAACAAGAATGTAATCAAAGATAAAAAAATTTCAATTTATGTATAAGGATAAAATCCCTCAAAGAAATATTAAGTCGGTATAGCCTTCCACAATCTTGGTTAGAATCGAACCATAATTCAAAGTTCTTGACCAACCATAGTTGGGGTGCTTTAAATTTTCAAGGAATTATAATTCAAGGTTTTTGGTAGAGTTGAATTGGTTCACATAAAGGGTCGACTTCCACAATAGGACTTGTTGTGGCAAAGAGGCAAAGGTTGAGGAAATCCATAATAAAAGGATTTCAGGATTGGGGAGTCTAATCAGCAGATCAAGGAGCTTCTAGTTAATGAAGTTGGCATTTGAAATGCCTACCTAAAGCCCTTCAAGTTTCTTGAACAACCCTTGTTGGGTTAATGAAAAGGGAAATATGGATCCTTGCCACTAGAATATTCAGGTAACAGAATATTTCAAAGTCAATGGTGAGGGCTATTGGATTTTAATAAAATAGTGGGAGACTAATAAGTATTAATTAATTTATTTTTCTTAGTTTTATCATGATAATGTACTAAACATTTTATCATCTTAATTTGTAGAAATAGTAAGAAAAATAGCTTCAAACATATCATTGCAAACCATACTCGAGATGAAAAACCTTCTCACTGGCACCAATTTCTAGGAATGGAAGAGGCGTTTATGTGTCATTCTTCACCACGAAATAAAATTGTATGTGATGGAAGATCCTGTTCCAGTTGCACTACGAAAATAGGCCAGTGATGAGGAACAACATCTCTATATGAATCATATGGATGATTCCACATATGTCCAATTATTCATGCTATCAACCATGTGTAATGAGCTCTTGAAGAAACATGAAAACATGGACATGTATAACATTATGTATCACCTTAAGGATATCTATCAAGAGAAGGAGATATAGGAGAGATATGAGATCTCCAATGCTTTGTTCACAAATAATCTTGGAGAGACTTCACTATCTATTCCTCATGTAGTCACGCTTATTGGCTACATTGAATGCCTGGACATATTAGGGATTAATTTCCTAGATGAGTTGCGTATAGATATCATCCTATCATCACTTCCCAAGACCTTATCTAGCTTTATTGTAAAATACAAAATGAGAAACAATGAGAAGATTCTATAGGAACTTCTGACCTTAATTTTCCAGGTATATAAGGACCTGGGGAATGACAAACCCACAGTCCTTATGGTGTATAAGAAAAAGGAGGACAAGGCAAAGGGGCCAATTATTCATAAACAGTCTGAAGCCCCTAAGCACTGTCCCTCCAAGAAGGGGAAGATCCGGAGCCAGGGAAAGGAACAGGAGGTAGTATGCTTTTCATGTGGCAAGCAAGTCCACTGGAAGATGAACTACACCCAGAAGAGCGGGGATTATAAAGGTGTGTTTTTTATCGAGAGTAATATTTCTATTTACACACATTGGGTATTAGATATAGCTTGTGGGGCTCACATCTATATTCAAATGTAGGAACCAAGTAGATTTATAAAGATTTCCAGAGGATAGGTGGATCTTTGAGCTTCCAATGATGTGAGGTTGGATGTGTTGGATATTGGCGATTACCATCCATCCAATATTAGATATTTATTTCATTTTAAAAAGGGAAATTACAGAAAAAAACAAAGAAAACCCACATCGGGTCCTAAAATCCCCCCCCAACAGACCTAAGGAGGTCGGAAATAATGGAGGCCCAGAGCATCCCCACAAACCAAATTTACCCCCTCTGGTTTCATAGAAACAGCTGTGTGGAAATAAAAAGGATCAGGTCCAGGAACAACAAGAGAGGCAAGATGGTCTGCGACCTTATTCCCCTCGCACCAAGTATTGGTGATTACCATATGTCATTTACAACTGGAATTCTTTTGGTTTTAAATAACAGTTATTATGTGCCTAGTGTTACCAAGAACATAATTTCTATATCTTTTTTTGATATGGATGGATTTATTTTCATATTTGGAAATAAGGGTTGTTTATTTTATAAGAACAACATATATTTTGGTATGGAACATTTAAATAATAGTTTGTATGTATTAAATTATGAAAACCATGTGTTGTCAACCGATAATGAAACAAATTCACATGACTCATACAACACCCAGTTGTGGCATCACTGTCTTGGTCATGTAAATGAGAAGTGCTTGATGAAGCTCTACCAGGATGGTTATTTAGACTCTACTGAGCTAAAACCACTTGATATATTTCACGCTTGTTTAAAAGGTAAAATGAATAAGACACCTTTTGTTGTACAGGGTGATAGATCCATAGAGCTTCTAGGATTGGTGCACACGGTTGTGTGCGGACCATTTACAGTAGAAGCTAGAGGTGGATATTCTTTCTTCATTACTTTTAGTGATGATTTGAGTAGATATGGCTGTATATACTTAATGAGGTATAATTCAGAAGCCTTATAAAAATTTAAGGAACTAAAGAATGATGTAGCGAATCAGTTTGGTATGAAGATAAAGAAGCTTCGATCAGATCGAGGTGGAGAATATCCGAACCAAGAGTTCAATGATCTTCTACGGGAGTCTGAGATTCTATCTTATCTCACTCCTCCTTATACACCATAGTGGAATGGTGTTAGTGAAAGGAGGAACTGCACCTTATTGGACATGGTGAGGTCGATGATGAGTCATGCAGATCTTCCATTATCCTTTTGGGGATATTCATTACAAACTACAACATACACATTAAACTGAGTACCAAATAAGGTGGAAAATAGAATTCCCTTCGAGTTATGGAGTGGAATGAAACCCATTTTTTCACGCACACACATGTATGGGGATGCGAGGAATTTTTTAAGCCCTTCTTAAGCAGAAAAATAGCACCTTGGGACACGAGGTGTATCTTTATTGGAAATCCCAAGGAAACAAAAGGATATTACCTATATAACCCTTCAGATAAGAAAGTGACTGTCGCCAGAAAAACTGTCTTTATTGAGAGGGAGAACATCCTAAAAAAGGACACTAGGATCAAGATTGAATTTGAAAAAGTTTATACTCAAGATACACATGAGTTGGTATAGGAACAAGTTCCACAAGTCCCAGTGGAAGAGGTTCCAGAAACACAAGTACTATGTAGGAGCTCAAGAGAGATACGAGAACCAGAGAGATTTGGTTTCCTAGTCACCAAGGATGGTGAATCATTATTATAGGACAATGATGAACCTCTCTCATACAAGGAAGTAATAGAAGCTCAGAAGCTACAAGATTTCTAGAAGCTATGAATTTTGAGATAGATTCCATGTATCAAAACCATGTCTGGGTTCTAGTCGATGAGCTAGTTGATGTAAATCATGTTGGATGCAAATGGATATTCAAGAGAAATCTAGATATGGAAGGTCAAGTTAGAACCTATAAATCAAGGCTAGTGGCTAAAGGATTCAGGAAGCGTCACATAATTGACTATGAAGAAACCTTATCACCAGTTTTCATGTTTAAATCCATAAGAATCATACTTTCCATAACAACTTACCATGACTATGAGATTTAGAAAATGGATGTCAAAACATAATTCCTTAACGGGATCCTTTAGGAAGATGTCTATATGACACAACCAGAAGGTTTTGTGACACCAGGTGAAGCCAAACAGGTTTTCAATTTACATAAATCCATTTATGGATTAAAGAAAGCATCCAGGTCATAGAACATTCTATTTGATGAATCCATAAAAGAATTTGGTTTTATTAATAACGAATGTGAGCCATGTGTTTATAAGTGGTTTAATGGGAATGAAATAGTTATCCTAGTAGTATATTTTGACGACATATAGCTTGACGGAAATGATGTACCCATCTTACAGTCAGTTAAGGACTAGTTGAACAAGTTTGTATCTATGAAGGACTTGTGTGAATCAATCTACATTATAGGGATCAAGATCCTTCATGATAGATCCAAGAGGCTTATTGGACTATGTTAGGGTATATAAATTGACTAGATACTATATATATTTAGTATGGAACAATCCAATAGGGGATTGGTTTCAGTGTCACATGGCCTATATATTACTAAGAAAATGTGTCCTCAGACACAATAGGAGAAAGATAGAATGAGTAAGATCCCATACGCTTTGGCTATAGGATCCATCATGTATGCCATGTTATGTACCAAGCTTGATGTTTCCTATGCACTGATCATGGTAGGAAGATATCAAGCATATCTAAGAGAACATCATTGGAATGCTGTTAATACTATCCTTAAGTATCTGAGAATAACTAAGGATATATTCCTGGTGTATGGAGGAGACTAGAAGCTTTTCATCAGAGGGTATACTGATGCTAGTTTTCAGACATATCAGAATGATCTAAAGTTTCAATCTAGATATGTTTTCTATCTTAATGGAGGAGTTGTGAGCGAGAAGAGTTTAAAGAAATTAGTTGTCATCGATTCTACAGAGGAGTCTGAATATATAACGCCTTCTGATGCAGCCAAGGAATCCCTCTAGATTCAGAACATTTCCCAAGATCTTTATGTGGTGCCTAGAATTAAATATCCTATCACATTGTATTGTGATAATACTATAACGGTGGCTCTTGAAAAACAACCAAGGTCACATCAATGGACAAAGCACATACTTTGAAAGTATCACCTCTTGATGTATTTCTATCAAAGGGGTGAAGTTGCAGCGAGTAGAGTGTCCATGGAAGAAAACATGGAAGAACCCATGACTAAAGACTTATCTCAACAAAATCATGAATATCATGTGAGTGCTAGAGGGTTAAAGGCCGTTAGCAGTTGGCTCTAGTCCAAGTGGGAGTCTTTTGGAGTTGGTAGCATAGAACTAACTACTCTGTAATTTATTCATTAATAAATACATTATCACATCTTTATTATTCTTCTTTAGGACAATGCATGTGATAATGTCCTAAGGATAGTAGTTTCACTAAAAGGTCATAGCATATCCCTACTATGAGGAGAACCGATAAGTGCCATAACACTGTTCTTGAAAATATTTTCTATGGTCGTATGATGTTATTTGAGGGAAAAAAATAACACAGGCAATTAGGGGAGAGGACTCATAAAAATTCGAGGCACCTTCTCATGGTGTGTACCCTTGGTAATATCTAGGAGGATATTATGACAATGAGACCCGCTAGTAGGAAATCCACATTTCATAGTGTCATTGGATATTCCTAGCTGCAGATGTGTGTATTGGTCCTTAGACTTTAAGATTATTATTAATGGGTAATACAACTCACACACTTAGATGTATTGATGAAAACTATGATAACACACTATTCGTATCAAGGTAGGATATGTTGGTTGCATCACGAGTAATACTAAATTAATAGATAATGTGAGAAAGGATTTTTCCCTTTTGTTCCATAACATAATTAGTTATCTCAGGCCCTTTGATGGAATTGAAATTCCCTAAATAAATCCATGTCCAAGGTATGGAATGGGAAAGTTTAATTCCAGGAAGTCAAAGAAAGAATAATCGAAAACAAGGGTTGATGGAACCAACATAAAACCCACTTGATTCGAGATATTTAGACAAAGGGATTACATTACATGGTAAGCACTCATAGAAGGTGACACGTCATTGTGGTGTTAACTTCTTTCTATATGGGTGCATTGGAATGTTGCTAGATGCTAACCTTGGACTTGAGGTAGGCTCCACTAAATTCCACTGGGAAAGAGGCCTAGAGGGTCACACACTAATTGTGTCCAAGTATCTCTGTTAAATATTAATTTTACAAGTTGAATAAATATTATTCCCGATTGTGGTTTAATAATTATTAAAGGATTCCTAATCATATTTATTTTGACACTAGTTATTTGAGAGAATATATTGTGGGTGAAATAATATATTTATTAGTGAGTAATTTAGTGATATTTATTTAATAAATTAATAGCCATTATTCAAGGAATAATAAATATGGTGGAGGAAATAAAGAAAATTGAAAAACAAAAGTACACGCCGTGTATATGAATATACACGCCATTTATTTTTTTTAGGTATTTGTGAGAAATAATGTTATTTATTTAATTAAATAATATTAGGTTTAATTTTCTGGGCACATTTCAAGTAATAATAATGGGAAACTGTTATTATTAATCATGTGTCCTTACTAAGAATTAAATGAAATAAATAAATTATTTCGGGTAATTAATTCATTTTATAATTCTATGTAATTAAAATCCCAATTATATAATTATCATTAGCCTAGCCATTATTTGTGGTTGTGCACAACAGATCTAGAAAAATATCTCAAGATAAGATATAATTTTTTTTTCTTCCATGAATGCTCCCAAGATATGAGAGAGATCCTCCTCCACCAGATCAAGGAGAGTGCTTTGCAAGTGGCTCTCAAGGCAATCAAAGGCAGACACCGTAAGTGAAGACCCTTCTGTGCTAGAACCTAGAGATCCCTTCAGCGATGTCCAAAGATACACAGAGGATATGTGGATCACCGATAGATGCATCCTACACTTGGATTCTATGACGCAACGACGGATCACGTTAGATCATGATCAAAAATATAAATAGAGAGAGAATTCCATCAAAGGTAATTCTCATTTTTTAATTAAATTAATTATAACCAACATATTATGATCCTCTCCATGGTTCCATGAATCCTCTATTTTATTTCATTCTACGTTCTATTCCAATGATCTGACATTTTATTATCACGATAGATCTCGTATTGATCATTGTTAATGACAAAAATTAAAGTTGGTTACACCCACCAACGTGCTTCCGCTGCACCCAGAACCTACAATGATCACATCATTATTTATATATTTGATTCTATGCATGGTTTATTATTTCATGAATATGTTATTATTATACATGATCACATAGTATAATAATAAAAAAGCATGCATAGATAAAATAAACATGTGTGGTGAATGTTTTCTATTTAAAGTATGGTTAAGTTGTGAGTGTGATCCCATAGAAAAAACATGTTAAATAGAAAATGGTTTAATTTATCAATATTAAATTAAAAATCCCCTCAGATAAAATATTAATTTATCAAATGCCTTCCATAATTTGAATTTGGACACAACCGAAAGTTCAAGGTGATCGTCAACCCTAGTTGAGCATGCCTCTAACTACCAGGGATTTTTTATGAAATTTTTGGGTCAATATAACTAAATTTGATAATAAACCAGTTTATATAGATTGATTATTTCAATATTATATAAAAAAAATCAAGAAATGAAAAGCAATTATTTACATGAGATGTGACTCTACTCAACAGATCAAGGAGGTGTGAGTTAATGTGGCCGGTCAGTAAAAATCCTACCTTAGAATCTGGAAGTAATTGAGATGCCATCGATCAGGCTATAAAGATAGGTTTGTGTATCCTTTACAGTAGAATAATCAAGCAGATGAGTATTCAAAATACAGTAGTTGTGGGATAATCATTTTTGATAAAATAGTGTGAGGCATTTAAAGTTAACAATTTGAAAATGTATACTAGAAATCAAGATAAAGTACTAATCTATGAAATTTACTTGTTATAGATCAAATGAAAACCTCCACCAATATAATTTTAATATAATAAATATAGGATAAAGAGAATATCTTGACCTTCCATAACTTACAGGATTATCATAAGCACTCTTGTGTAGTATTGTTTCAAGGGAGGAAGATTTATAGACCAGACTCCATACTTAATGAAGATCCCCCTCAGAGGGTGAGAAATATAGATAAAGATAAATACAAGATACATATTGATGATGAATTAGATGTTTAATGATTCATATTGTCATCTATGTCTAGTGAGATCTATAAAATGCATGAGAAAAAAGATGATTTCCAAATAATGTCTTATATCTAATAATTATATTAGGAGAGAGATCAACAACAAATATACAAGATCTCTAGAGCATTGTATTCATTCAGGATAATAGAAGGGAATTATTTAGGGTCTCATGTACTCAAGATGATTGGGTATATTGAGAGACTAGATTCCCTTGGGTTAAAAATGAACCAAGAACTTGAAACAAATTTCATTATTACCAATCTACAACATAGATTCTTGAATTTCATTATTAATTACAATATGAGTAACATGAATAATTCACTCTCATATTTTTGGATTTAGTTATATAAGAATATAAGGATATAAATACTTCCAATTATTTATACCTTATTGTGAACAAGAGGAAGAAAGGAAGACATAAGTTTCAAGACATAAGTCTAAGTCAAAGACACTGATAAATTTCCCTTTCAAGAAGCCAAATATACAAAGGGTGAGCAACTATTAGGGTAGAATATGATTTTTATGTGGCATGAAATGCCATTAAAAAAATAATTTCATAGTTGTGATGAAGAAGCAAGGTGACACTTCTGCTTCTGGTATATTTTTCATTGAATACAATTTGTCAATATCTACAAGTTGCGTATGGGGTACATCATTAGGATAAAACATTTAGATTCAAATATATGAACTAAGTAGATTCAAATATATGAACTAAGTAGATTCAAGATGAATTAAAAAATGAGGTGAATTTCCAAGTATCAAATGGTGTGAGACTAGAAGTATTATACATTCAATTATTTATACCTTATTGTGAACAAGTGGAAGAAAGGAAGACTTAAGTGTCAAGGAATAATTCTAAGTCAAAGACACTGATTAATTTACCTTTAAGTAAGACAAATATAGAAAGGGTGAGAAAAAATTAGGGTACAATATTATTTGTATGTAGCATTAAATTCCACTAAAAAAATAATTGCATAGTTGGGAAGAAGAAGCAAGGTTACACTTCTGCTTCTCGTATAATTTTCATTGAATACAATTTTTCAATATCTATAAGTTGAGTATGGGATACTGCATTAGGATAAAACATTTTGATTCAAATATATGAACTAAGTATATTCAAGATGATTTAAACAAATGAGGTGAATTTCCAAGTAGTAAATGGTGTGAGACTAGAAGTATTATAAGTGGATATTATCATATTAATTTTCATAGTGGAATAATTATTATATTAAATAACTGTCCTTATGTACTATTTGTTACCAAAATATAATCTCAGTTTCATGTTTAAACACTATGGTATTTTATTTAAAGTTTGGAAGTAAAGTTTTTCTTATGTATAATGAAAACATATGTTATGGTATGGAATATATTAACAATGGATTGTATATACATAAACTAGAAAAATCCAGTTTTGGAAATCAATAGAAAATATAATGAGAATAACTTATATCCTACCCACATATGAAACTTTAGGATAGGTCATGTAAATGAGAATAAATTAAGAAAAATACATTAAGTTGGGTATTTAGAATCCATTTGTTTAAAACCCTTGGATGTATGCCATACTTGTTTATAAGGTAACATTACCAAATAAACATTCATTGGGAAAAGGAGAAAGAGACAAAGAACCAATTGAATTGATTCATACTAATGTATGTGGTCCATTTTCAGTAGAGGTAAGGGGTTGATTTTATTACTTCATTAATTTTACAGATGAATATAGTTGATATGGATATATCTACTTAATGCGGTATAAGTCAAATTACTTTATCATGTTTAATGTATATCAGAATGAAGTAGAGAATCAACTTGTTAAGAAGATTAAGAAACTCTTCCCTGACCATGGTGGAGAATATCATATCCAAGTTTTCATCGATCATCTAAAGGGGTGAAGGATATTTTCCCAACTCACTCATACTTATACAATTAAGTGGAATGTTTTTATTAAAAGGAGGGATCTGACCCTCCTAAAAATGGTCATATCGATGATGATCCATGTAACTATACCATTATCCTTTCGGGGATATGCATTATAGACTATAAAATATACACTAAAACAAGTACAAACTAATAAGGAAGATGGGATTCCATATGATTCTTAGTATGAAAAGAATCCCAGGCTATCACACATATGTGTATGGGGAAGAAATGATTTTTTAAGACTATAAATATTGAAAAATTAGTGCATAAAAGAAAGAATCTCATCTTTATAGGTTATCCAAATGAGAATAACGGATATTATATATATAAAACTTCATATATAAAGGTGATTTTAGTATGATATACTACATTTCTAAGAAGTGAATATATTTCCAATGGATATAGTGGGAGAAAGATTGAATTTTATGAAGTTAATGATCTAGATGCATAAGAATTTGTATGATAAAAATATCTATAAGTGATGGTGTTAGAGTAAGATGTTCCAGAAACAAAAGTACTGCATAGATCTATTAGAGAGGTTATAGAACCCTAGTGATAAAATTTTCTTATCACTAATTCAGGCGGAAAATTACTTCCAAGAGAATGATGAACCTATAACCTATAAGGAAGTAGTAGGTGGGAAGTATGTTTTTTTAAATGGAAATAATACATGCATTTGGAGATATATTCCATGTAATAAATAATGTTTTGATTTTGGAAGACCCACCAATTTATGTAAAACCTATTGGTTATAAATGGGTATTTATGACATGTATGGTCATGTGAGAGACTACAATTAATAACTAGTAGAAAAGGGTTTTAGGAAACATTAAGGCATCAACTATAATGAAACACTGTCACTAGTCATAATGCTAAAATCCATCAAAATATTACGTGTAATAGTATCATTCCATGATTATGAAATTTGGAGAATGGATGTGATTTTTTTTTATTAATGTTAAGTTGGTTAAAGATGTCTATGTGACACAACTTGAAGGGTTTGTTGTTTCAAAGAGTTCTAATAATGTATAAAAGATGAATATATCCATTTATGGATTGAAGCAGGAATCACAATCATTAAATTTTTATTTTGATAAGGTCACAAGAGAATTTTGTTTCATTAATAATGAAAACTATCCATGTGTGAATAAGAAGATTAGTAGGAGTGACATATTTTTTCTAGTATTATATGTTGATAAAATATTGTTAATGGGAAATAAAGTTCAAGTATTACAGTTGGTAAATACTTGGTTAAATGAATTCATCTCCATGAAAGATATAGGTGAAGTATCCTACAATCTAGGGTTCAATATATATTGAGGTAGATCTTAGTGGCTTCTAGGGATAAGTTAAAGTATATATACATTGACAAAGTAATCAAAAGTTATAATATAGAACAATCCAAGAGAGAATTGTTTTTAGTGTCACTTGGAATTAATCTATCCAAGAATATGTATCCATATACACAAGAGTAGATTGATTGAATGAGTAGAATCACATAGTCTTTAGTAGTGGGATTTATCATGTATTTTATGATATGTACTAGGTTTTGTGTTTCCTTTTATTTTAGGATAGTGGAAAAATAAAAAGTTAATCTAGGAGAGATGCATTTATTAGGTATAAAAACTACCACAAAGTACTTGATATGTTCAAAGGATATTTTCTTAGTTTATAGAGGACATGAGGAGCTAGTTGCGAGGGTATAAACTGATCTATCTTCTAGACAGATCAATACGATATGAAATCTTTGTCACATCCGTGATTTTATTTTTATGTATTACATTATTTATTTTTGGTCCCATGTCTGTTCCTTAGTTTCCCTAGGAGTTTTTGGTGAAAAGTGAGGATTTTTGGGCTTAAAATTAGGTAGCATATGGTTGGTGCATGGTTATCGAAAATCGTGAACCCTCCCCCAAGAAAGTGTGTGGCTAGCTTCCTCTTAGATAGAGGAGAACACACAGTTTCTACATAGTTTGGAAAATTGTTCGAGTTACCCAGGTCATTAAAAGTGTGAAATTAATCCTTTTACCCTATAATGTTTTAAGTCCATTTTAGGATTTTCCTCCCCCATTCAACCTAGGTGAACCATGGTGGCCTCCAAGATTATCATCTATTTCCCTCCTTCCTCCCTTGAAGCTTATTAAATATTCATAGGTAAGTTTCTTTGAGTTTTGGTCTACTCTGTGTTCTTCTCTTCTTTATCCCTTAGTTTCTTGGTTTCCCTTGGTGGGGGGTTTTCCTCTTGGATGAACCCTAAGGGTTTGTATTGATGTGTGGTTTGATTTATTTGATGTTATGGTGTGAATATTGTCTGTTGGGGTGTATTATTCCTTCTCCCGATGTTTCGTCTCATTCAAACATCATTGAGGTAGATGTTTTAATCCATTTACTCTTCAACACACTCCATTAATGCTTGAGCTTTACTTTAATTCATTAAAAATGTTATAATCTTGCTTTCAGTCATTAGTATAATTTTTTTGGTGTTTTCATGATGGAAAATGGATGAGAAATTGTTTTTTAAAGGGTTTATTTAATTATTCCTATGTTTAAATTAATGCGAGGTGTTTGATAATATGTTAATTGAACTTATAAAGTGGAATTAAGTGTTTTGAGTGGTTTTTTTAGTTGGTTATGTTTTTGTAATGTGTTTGGATTGTGAATTGGATGTTTTATATGTAAATTTGTGACTTTTATTTTGTGATGCTTATGTGTGGCTTGTTGTATTGGTTTAAAAGAGAGCAATTTTTCCTTAAAAAGGGTTTTGGGTAATTTTTGGAAACTTGAGGAGTGTCATTGAATGTTGGTTTGGGGTTTCTAAAATGAATTTCTAAATAGTTTAAAGTTTGTAAATGATGTGTTAGATTATTTTGTAAATATTTGGTTTCTTAACGGTTTCTTGAGACCTGATTGGCACTTTGATGAAAATATGTTCTTCCTTGAATCGTGGGTTTCCAAAGGATTCTCATCTCTTTCCTCTTCCTTTTTCCAAAATGGTTCCTTGATTTAAAAATAATTTTTTAGAGATTCATGTAACTTTAAATGTGGTTTCAAATGCATTTTTGAAATCTTGTCCTGTTTGGCACTTTGAGATATGGTTTGGTGAAGTTTTGGAATGAAGGCTTGTTTGGAACTTTAATAGATACATGGTAATTATGTGGTGGAAAATTCCCATTTGGTGATTTTTTTGTTTTATGTTTTCACTTTATCTTGGGAATGGTTTTGGATTTAAAATGTAAAGGCTCGTTTGTAATTGTGGATGTGAAATTAGTGTTTTATATTGACTTTGGAAATGGTGTGAAAATT
Source organism: Viscum album (assembly GCA_963277665.1). Taxonomy (NCBI): domain Eukaryota; kingdom Viridiplantae; phylum Streptophyta; class Magnoliopsida; order Santalales; family Viscaceae; genus Viscum; species Viscum album. Next base: position 1,331,330,140 of record OY728145.1, read on the forward strand.
AATTTGTGAATATATTTGGATTGGAAATGTTAAAGGCACATTTGGAACTTTGTGTTGTTTTTGAAAATTTGGTTTTTATGTGAGGTGATGTGAAGGCATGATTGGTACCTTATGATGTTTTGAAAATTGGGTTTGGATCTCATGGGGTGTATGGGCTGATGGGAATTATGTCATGTATTAGAAAATAGATTGAAAACAAGGGTGGCGTGAAGAACCAGTTGGTATTATAAAATTTGGAAAGTGGTTTTTGAAACTAAAATGATGTGATGGACCAATTAGCCCTTGAGAATAGGTTATGTTTGGAGACCACTAGAACTTGGGATGTGTTCCCCTCCTGTGGATCTTGCACAAGGATGCTATGAGTTTTGGCTTATGTTTGGAAACCACTAGACCTTTTGATGCATTCCTCTATAGTGGATTGTGTACAAGGGAATTTTGGGTTGTGATTTCTATACCATGTTTCAAAACATACTATTATCATGGGATTCTTTGGAATTATCTAGAGGTTTGAGTGATAGTTGATTTTCTACACTGATTAGATGGGCTGGTTTGCCCTGGATTTGTTGAGAGGCCATGTGGGACGTTCCAATGGATTGGCTAGTTTAGATAATACAATTGGTTATTGACTATGGAGCTGCACCATATATTGAAAAGTGATTCCAAACTAAGTATGTCCAAGGATTTCCTCTAGATATGTTTAAGAAATTCCCATGATTTACTATATATAAATATTTTTTATTACTGTTTCACATTGGTTAGTATTACTGCTAGTTATGTCTTCTCTTTTGTTTCCTTTACATTCTTCATATCCCCTTTTTGGTCATTTGGTGTGGATTTTTATTTGAGCTATAGTTTTAAAATAGGTTGTGAAAAGTGAAACTGTTTTTTAAAAGGAAAGATATGTGTGTTGTTTTTAAAAAGGAATGTGTGGAAATATGTGTTTTGTTATTTAAAAAGATTTAAATAATATATTTTTTATGTATTTCAACCTGTTGTTTGTGGACTGTTTTAGGAAAGGAAATGCATGTAATATTTGGTGATTACCTACCGAGCTGTTTAAGCTCACACCCTACACGTGCCACTCGACGTTGGTAGACTCTATATTTTTTTCAGGTTCATGTTTCTGGTCCAGTTTTCCATTAGAGCAAGTTAGTCTCATGGTTGGTGGTGACTAAGAGGTCAAATGGAGATCATGTTACATGGTAAAATTTTAGTTTTGTATTTAGTTTCTTTTTTTTAGATATTATATGCGGATTTATCGGTATATTTATTTATATTTAGTTATTATTGGTTCTACTACATGTTCAGTTTGGTTATTGATCCTATTTTTTGTTAGGATAAATCATTACCATTGGATTATTCTGATTCCTGATACTAGTTTCCAGCCTTTAGGGATTAGGAATTCCCTTAGGGCTTTCTCTTGGGTCGGGCCGGGTGTCAGTTTGGATGGAATCTCATCTTGGTTTATGAAAGAATGGTATCAGATAAGCCCTTTGTTATTTTGGGAATTAGGTAGACTAGAGATTATGACTATTGGAACTCAATAGGTTGGTATGAGAAGGATGTCATGAACCCTTTCTTATTATGGTCTTTGATTTTCTAGGGGTATTCCGAGATTTGATTCATTTTTTTTGTTTTGGGGCATGGATGAGGAATGGAAATAGAGGCAATCTGATGTCATGTTGTAATCTCACATGGAATATTGACCCATGTGGAGTCCAAGTACATGGTTCAAGGTCTTATTAGTTATTGATGCTTACTTTTGGTATGGACCACTAAACATTCACTAGGTTATCCATGGCCCCTAGTTACTCACCCCGATAGTTTTGTGTGAGTTGTGATTTGGTTTGATTTTGGTCTGTATGGGTTGATTTTAAAATGGAAATGGGTTTTGTAAAAAATGTTTTTCAAAGGGGAAATGGTTTTGGGAAAATAATTTTTCAAAAGGTAAAATGATTTTAGGGCATTAGTTTTGTTATAAAAGAAGATCTTAATGATTGAGTTGGATTGGGAAAATGGATTTTGGAATTTGGAAAATGTCCTTAGAATAAGGGGGTTTATAATTGGAATGAAAAAGTTGTTTTTTGAAAAGAGGACCCTGGTTCTATTTTTTGTCTTGTTAGACTATTGTTTTGGCTTGATATTTCCTCTATAAATGGTCAGGTGTGACTTTGGGATTGAAATGTCACATCGTGGACCATTTTTTCATTCAATCTTATCTTTTTTTAACCATGAGTCTTATCCCTCATGTGGCTGGGTGACTTTTTAGGGGAAGAAAGTGTTTTTGGTGGGGAAAATTGTCACACCTTGACCATGAAATTTCTTTTATTTTATTCTTTTCTTGGATTTTGATCTTTTGGATAAAGTTTGGGTAGATTTACCAGTTTGAATTTTTTAATTTTTTAAGTTCTCAGGTTGGTTTGTGTTGGTTTTCTCATGTCAGTCAGTGCTAGTTTGATTCTATTGGTGGGGAGTCAATTCTAGCCTCCTGTGTAAGAAAATTAGTTTGTTCTTTTTTTTTATAGTTTTGTGCTAGGTGGTTTCTTTCAGAGTTTTTTGATTTTAGTTCTTTTTTATTTGGATTGACGCTGAGCTTTTGGAGTATGCCTGAAGGTTTTTCTTGTGGAAAGTTTATGCGGGTTTTAGTTCAAGTTTTCCATCGGTTTTTTTGAGAAGTGGTTTTGGTTTTTTAATTTGTTTCAAGTAGAATTATGTGTTTAATCTTGGTGATGGTGAAGGTTCTTTTCGGTTTGGGGAATGAGATCATGCGAGTGTGTGAACCTTTGTTTTTGTTTGATCAACTGAAGATTTTTTTTGGCTTTTTGGGGGTAGAAAGTGTAATGGTGGGGAAAATTGTCACATTTGTGACTTTATTTTAAGGTATTCCTTTGTTTATTTTTGGTCTCATGTTTATTCCCTAGTTTCCCTAAGAGTTTTTTTGTGAAAATTTGTGATTTGGGGCTTGATATAAGGTGACGCCTGATTGGAACATAGTTAGAGGAAACCATGCACCATACTCCAGTAATATTTTTAGATGAATTCCTCCTGGATAGAGGAGACCACACAGTTTGGAAAACCACGCGAAAAAACCATGTGAGTTACCCAGGTCACTAAAAGTATGAAATTCCTCTTTTCCCCTTTGCTTTTAACCCCATTTTGGTATTTCCTCCTCCATTCGATATAGGCGCACCATGGGGGCCTCCAAGATCCTACTCTATTTTCCTCCGTCATCCATTGAATCTTTTTCAAGGTTTCTAGGTAAGTTTCTTTGAATTTTGGTCGATTTTATCTTCTTATATTTTTTCTCTCTTGGTTTCTTGGTTTCCCTTAGTGGGGGTTTTCCTCTTGGATGAACCCTTAGGGTTAGGTATAATGTGTGGTTTGATTTATTTGATGTTAGGGTGTGTGAATTGTCTCTTGGGGTGTATTATTCCTTCTCCTTATTTTTCATCACATTCACACATCATTGAGGTAGGTGTTTCCATCTATTCCATTTTTGAAACACTCTGTTTATGCTTGATGTTTCCTTTAATGATTTAAACATTTTATAATCCTACCTGTGGTGAATTATTATAAAATGATTTGGTGTTTTCATGACTCCATATGGGTAAAAAATTATTTTTCAAATGGTTTCTTTAATTATGCCTATGCTTAAATGCATGCAAGGTGTTTGATAAAATGCCAATTGAACTTTTAGAGTAGAATTGGATGTTTTAGGTGGTGTTTGGGACTGGTTATGTTTTTTTAATGCAGTTTGATTTTGAATTGGATTTTTTATGTGGAAATTTGTGAATTTGATGTTATGATGCTTATGTGTGGCTTGTTTTTTTGGTTTAAAAGTGAGTGATGTTTCCTTAAAAAGTATTTTGGGTGATTTTATGGAAACTTGAAGAGTTTCCTTGAATGTTGGTATGGGTTTTCATAAATTAATTTCAAAATGGTTTTGGGTTTTTAAATGATGTTTTGGATTATTGTATAAATATGTGTTTTCTTAGTGGTTGCTTGAGGCCCATTTGACCATTTGATGAAAATTTTATGTTCCTTGAACTATGGTTTTACAAAGTATTCTCTTCCATTTCATCTTCCTTTTTCCAAAATGGTTCCTTGATTTCAAAACAGCGCGTTGGTGCTTCATGTGACTTTTAATTTAATTTAAAATTTGTTTCCGAAATCTTGGCCCATTTGGTACTTTGAGATATGGTTTGGTGAAGTGTTGGAATAAAGGACTTTTTGAAATTTTAAGACATATGTGGTAACCATGTGGTGGAAAAATCCTGTTTGGAACTTTTCATGTTTTTTTATGTTTTCAATTTAGCTTGGGAATGGTTTTGGATTTTGAAATGTAAAGGCTCGTTTGGCATTGTGCACTTGAAATTGGTGTTTTATATTGACTTTGGAAATGGTTTGAAAATTGATTTTTGAATGTATTTGGATTAAAAATGTTAAAGGAATGGTTTCCAATTTGTGTTTTCTTTGAAAAGTTGGTTTTGATGTGAGGTGATTTTAATCCCCAATTGGTACCTTGTGATGTTTTGGAAATTGGTTTTGGATATCATGGGGTGTATGGGACTGGTGGGAATTTTGGCATGTATTAAAAAATGGATTGAAAACATGGGTGGCGTGAAGGCCCAGTTAGTATTTTAAAATATTGGGAAGTTTTTTTTAGATTAAAATGATGTAATGACCTTATTGGTACTTGAAAATGTCTTATGTTTGGAGAACACTTTACCTTGGGATGTATTCCCCTCTAGTGTCTCATGTATAAGGATACTACGGGTTTTGGATTATCTTTTGAAACCACTAAACCTTGGGATGAATTACCCTATAGTGGCTTGTGCATGAAAATGATGTGGATTGTGGTTTTTATACCATGTTTCATGGAGTACTATTATCATGGGATTATAGGGCATCATCTAGATGGTTGGGTGAGAATTTCTTTTCAACCCCGATTAGACGGGTTAGTACCCCTGGATGTGCTGAGAGGTCAGGTGGGACGTCCCACTATATTGGATTGTTTAGAGAGACCAGTTGGTTATTTATTATAGAGCTACACCATAAGCTTCAAGGTGATCCCTAAGTGAGTACGTCCAAGGATTTACTCTACATATGTGAAGAAAATTCCCATGATTTACTATTTGTGTATTCTGTTTATTACTCTTGAAAGTTGGTTATTAGCCAAGCTAGTTTTGTCTGTTGTTTTTTTCCTTTATATTATGTATATCCCCTTTTGTTAATTTTGTGTATATTTTTATTTGAGATTTTTTTGAACTGGGTTTTGAAAAGTGAAACCATTTTTAAAAAAAGGAAATCTATGTGTGTTGTTTTTAAAAGGGAATGCGTGGAAAGATAGGTTTTTTTATTTAAAATGATTAAAATACTATCTTATATATGTATTTAAAACTAGTGTTTGAAAACTATTTCGAGAAAGTAAATGCATAGAATCTTTGATGATTTCATACTGAGCTATTTAATATCACACCCTACTAATTCCACTTGGCATCAGTAGACCAGAACTATTATGTAGGTTCAGTTTTCTGGTTTGGTTTTCCATTGAACTAGGTTGGTCTTGTAGTTAGTGGTGACCATGAGGTCATGTGGAGATCATGTTGTGAAATTCAGTTTTAGTTTTTTATTTAGTTTCTCTTTTGTTAAACTACTCTATCTGGACTGGTTGGAATATTTATTGATATTTAGTTATTATTGGTTTTATTGCGTGTTCAGTTTGGTTGTTAATCATGGGTTTTTATTGTGATAAATTATTCCCATTGGATTATTTTGATTCCAAACATTAGTTTCTGGACTATTGGGATCAGGAATGCCCTTCGTGCCTTGTCTCAAGCCGGGTCAAGTGTTGGGTTGGATGGAATCCTGTCTTGGTTTGTGTAAATCGTATTTAGGCTATGTATTTTTCCGGAATGGTGGTGTAGTGAGTTAAAGGACCTCGAAACAGTCTAAGGTTTCTAATTACATAGTAGAATCAGAGTATATATCAACTTCTTATGTAGATAAGGAATTAGTTTGGCTACATGTATTTGTTTTTGAGCATGGATTTATACTTAGTTGTGAAGAACCAGTTACAACATACTATGACAATACTGTGGCATTGGTGCTTTCAAAGGATCCCAGGTCACAATATAGGATAAATCCTATACATAGGAAGTTTCATATCTTAATGGTTTTTACATATATAGGTGAATTCACAGTTAGCAGAGTAACTAAAAAGGATAATATTATAGACCCCAAACTAAATCCATATCTCAACATAATCATGATACTCATGTGAGAGCTAGCATGTTTATAATTGTTAGAATTTTTCTCTAGAGAAATTTGGAGTGTTGCGAGTGGGTACCATAGATCCAAATCCTTTATGTACCTTGATTACTATCACATTTATATAGTTTGATATATACATGTGTTTATTCTTAACATAATATTTTTGATAATTATATATCTATTATTTACATGGTAATTTCTTTAGAGTACATGTCATATCAAAAGGTTATAGTAGTTCCCAACTATAACAAGAACCTTGAGATACTATAATAATAATCTTAAACATATGTCCTATAGTCAAGATACATCATATAGATGAGACATAAATTATGTATGACTATAAAGTTATAGGGGATAATAATCATTGAGATTTATCCTCATGAAGCTTGAACTTGGTGATCTCAATTAGAAGATATCACAAGAACTGACCCACCAATAGGGACACCACATGTTTCAGGTGTTATTGGTTGTTCCTATCTAAGAACATGTGTAATGGTATTTAGACTTGAGATCATTATAAATGTGTACCATTTGATCACATACTTTGACTCAAGTAAAAAACCATGACAGTGAAGTCATGTCAAGGTATCTTATATTGGGTGCATCATTGGTGGTATGGAAATGGTTGAATGATTAAAAAATTATTTATTTCTTTCATGTTGAGGAGGAGATATCTCATGGGAATAAGTTGACTTGGATGGTAGTATATTCATTAAATCCATTACCTTTTTAAAATAAAGTAAGTATGTCTAGTAAGGTCATGAAATATATAAAGAATAAAAAAATGAATACACAAGTCTACATCATGAGTTATGAGACATTGGGATACAAAGAGATTATATTACACAGAATATGTCTATAGGAGGTAGTTGTAGCTTTGACATTCCATATCTCCTTATGTCCCATGATGAGATTCTATAATCTTCTCCTAGTCTATGAGTTGGAATAAATTCTTTGAGATAAGGACCTATATGGTCACACACTAAGTGTATCCACACATTCCACCTATTTGGATGAATATGAGTTTAGGGAGAAGTGAGACCCACATGTGGGTGCTTGTAAAAGTCCAAGTTTAAATGATCACATGTATAATGATTCAATTATATTATTTAAGTTTATAATATTTAACATTGAATTTATTTCTCAAGATATTCACAAATATTTTGATTATAAAAGTGGACACGGTAAAATATAATTTTTTGAATGATCATAACATATAAAAGGTTTTTTAAATTATTTGGGGAGTTTACAAGACGATTTAATGTTTCCAATTTTATCATGTAAAATGTTAAAGTGTTACAAATGAGTGATATAATTTCTGTTACATTTATCAAAATTTTAATTAAGTCATAAGTTTAGAAAAAGTTATAAAATGAAGGTTATATCTTTCCAGGGACCAAATTTAAATTTTGGGAAGTATGACCAAAATATATTAGTGAATTTTAGACTCTTGAATAGTTCCCTCAACCATTTTCATGAATTTTGAGATCTCCCCCATCCCTCTAAAGATATATAGTGAGAAACTAAAGGAATAAAAAGGTTAGATCAATCCCATATTCTTGATTGAGTTCACATTCTTCACAAGATCAAATGGATATCATAATGCTCTTTAATTTCCCATGATAGAACCCATGAATTGAATACCGATGATCCAAGAGCTATGGTTCCTATGTGTAAAATCTATATGATGAATAACTTGGTGACTTTGATCCATGATACACCAATATTGAGTGGATAAAATTATCAATTTCAAATGAACAAGGATCTACGGTGCACATGTGGATAATATATAGGACAGTTAGCTTAGGGCCTTTGAGACACCACATATTAATAGTGAGAAGATAAAATCAGTAACTTAAAATGAATAAGGTACCATTAATGATTTTTTTCGATTTTATTTTTCACTCTTAAATTGAATTATGTGAGATTCTTTGAGAAATTTGGGAAAATGGTTTTGTATTCAGTTTTTGACCTAGAATACAAATCCAAAATTTTAGATTATATATTTTTTATTCTTCTACTATGACCTAGGTTCCTTCTAACTCATGGGTATTAGATTCTAGTTTTTGATTACAAATTTATACTGATAAACACAAACTCAGAGATAGAAGTGAATTAAATAATGGATAGGTAGATCTTCATATCGAAAATAAAGAAAGAGCTATTTTATTAGAGGTAAGAACATATAATCTAAATCAACCATGTAGATTAGTCCTATAATTAGAGTACTATTATCATGTTTCCATAATAAATATGAATATGACTTATATATCTTATTTAGAAAAGATGGTAATTTCATTCACTATAATGAACATGAGTTTTTATATATATTAGAATAATATATTTTATGGAATTGGGAATATGGTAAACGGTTTATATATTATAGAGATGGATAATCCTATTTATAACATTAAAAATAAGAAGTTTAGGGTTGATTCTAATGTCACCTAACTTTTAAATTATTTCCTCAGACATATAAATGAGAGACACATTCAAATACTCTATAAATATGGATTGTTGGAATCATTTAATTGTGAATTTTTTGAGAATTTTGAATCTTATTTATTATTAAAAATGGAAAAAAACCCCTTTGGTAGAAAATGTGAAACAGTTAGTGGATTGTTTGATCTCATATACAGTGGTGTATGTAGACCAATGATTATACAAACTAGTGGTGGTTATATGTACTTTGTTAACTTTACTAATGAATTTATTCGATATTATAGTAGCCCCAGACCCACACACCCATATCCAGTTCTAAAAAAATAAAAATTATATTTCCATCTTTGATACTGATGATGGTGAACCAATTTTTTCCATTAAAAATAGACAACATAAAAAAGTAATAATTGGATCACATAAATAACTAAGGACTCTTCCGGTTTAGAGTTTTATAGAATTAAGACACACTCTTACATAAACAATACCCATGTATTTAAATGATAATTTATCCAATTTTACCTATATTTTCTTATTTCACATTAAGACATCACCATCATCTATATAAAACCCTTCTAGACATAATTCATTCAACATTATTATTGATAAAATGGGGAAAAGGAAACATGATAAGATTTAGATAAATGATTAATAAGGTTAAACATAATCATTAACAATTAAATGTCATCAGTGAGTATAATAAGAGAATAAGGGTATGATGATATAATCAAAGTGAATGATCATAACATAAGAAAATTAATTCCTATAAATTCCCAGATCATCAAACATGAAAACATGTAATAAGGGTTTTACAAAGGCAAGATTCATCAAAATCAATAATCATAAGCCATGTGATATCAATATTGATCACATGAATCATTTATAACTCATATCAAGCATAATGAAAACATATTGGAATCTTTGGGAAATTTTCTTCATAATCCATTTTAAACCTATTTTACAAATAATTGGATACTATTTAAATATATAAGAGAAACACTTCAGTAGCTACCTCATTCTTTCCATATAAAGATAAGGAATATTATCCAATTAATTGGAGCACTACCTAGGTTCACCCATCATATAAGCTATATCGAGCTCACCCAATGCTATATGGGCACACCTATCATAAAATTTCCAATAACCAAAACATGAATAAAGTAAATAGAGTTTACATTTTTTCATATAATCAAAGAAACAATCATTATTCTTTTCGGAACTTGATTAACTTGTAGAAAAGAAACAGGTTCCATATCAATCTCTTTAAAACTTGATTAACCCATGGAAAAGAAATGGGTTCAATAAAAATTTCTTTGAAACATGATTAACCTGTGGAAAATAAATGGGTTATATAATAATCTCATTTTTTTAAAAGGTTGGGGCCGAAGCCTCAATTTATTATTTGAAATCAAAGACCTCTTTAGAATGGGTAGAGGGAGACCCATTACATAGCCCGAAGGCCCAAGGCCAAGTGGCCTTAATACAAGGCTTGAAAGCCCATTTTTTTTGGCCCAAAGGACCCCTCGGTGAACAATACTGCTACAGTACCCGCGCTGCTACAGTACCTGATACAGTACCGCCACCGCTACAGTATCTGCTGTTGGTCAGAGAAGAGAAGACGTGATGTCAAGAGGGGGGGGGGGGTGAATTGCCTTTTAAAAAAATAAATAACAATTTAAAATCAAAGTGAAAGTGCAGCGGAAATAAAGGAGGCAAGACACACAACTTGATAATGGAGTTCGGATTAAACCCAAGCCTACGTCTCCGCTCCCAACTCAACCGTTGAGAGATTTACTACCGCTTGCTTTTTAATGGTTTTAGCAAGAAACCCACTAGACTTTAAGGTTAGTCTAGAACCTATTAAAGCTTTCTTTTATTGGTTATGCAAGAACCCACTTGCTTTTAAATGGTTGAGCAAGAACCCACTAGCCTTCTTACAGGTTAAGGCTAGCTCACCTTTTATTCAAGCCTTTTAAAGGGAAGGCTTGACTAACCTCTTCACACATTGAAGGTGGTGTGAAAACCCAAGAGATAGGATGAGAGAAAGAGATGGGGGTTTGTAGGCACAAACCCAAATTAAAGCTCAAAATGATAAAACAATGAAAAACTGTAATGGGAGAAGCCTTGGGTGCCAAAGGATTGATGGAGTTGATGAAGAGAGCTCCCAAGCTTCTATGATGGTGCTCCTTGGATGTGGAAGTGAGTTGGAGCAATTGGGGTTCCCTTGGAGGAATGCGCCGGAGGTTCGCCAAATGATCAAAAATGTGTCCGTGGGCTTTCGTATTTTTCCGGGGCTTCCTAGTCCTTTATTTATAGAGGGGGAACCCTCAAATGGCCTTTGGGGGTCTTCGGAGCCGTTGGAGAGGCCTTCAGAGCCGTTGGGAGTCAAGTGGATAAGCCTGGTCAAAGGCCCAACTGCTAGTTTGACTGGGCTCACCGGCTGACCGGTACAGAGACATCGGTTGGCCGGTGCCTTGACAGAGGGAAGATCCTTCTGTCCAGGCTCCACCGGCTGGCCGGTGCTGAGGCCACCGGTTGGCCGGTGAGGAGGCAGTAGCTGTCCCTTCTGTCCAGGCACCACCGGCTGGCCGGTGCTGAGGCCACCGGTTGGCCGGTGCTGAGGCAGTGGCTCAGCCTTCTGTCTGGGTTCCATCGGCTGGCCGGTGGTGAAGCCACCGGTTGGCCGGTGGACATGAAAACAGTCCACTTTTCCTCCTTTGCCACTTCTTGCTCCTGAAATCATGCCTATTAACAAAAAAACTTGAAAACAAGATTAGATAAAAAGGAGAGTGATTGTGATCATGAAAATTAAACCACGAGGGGTATGAGAGGTACAACAATCTCCCCCTATTTTGATGATCACAATCACCAAAACAAACAATGTAAAAAGACTGAAATGAGAGGCATGATTTAAAAGATTTTTCCCCCAATCAACCAAGAATTTCTCCCCCTTTGTGATTATCAAAATAGCACAGGGCATAAAACTTGATTGAGGGAAAGAGTTGAAAAACAAGATAGATATTTTAAACCAATTGAAATTTTTGAAATTGAATTGAAAGTTTTAAATTGAAATTCTGAATTGAAAGTTTTGAATCGAAAATTTTGAAATGAAAGTTTGAATTGAAAGTTTTGAATAAAAAAATTTTGAATTGAGAATGCAAAAAAGGCTTAAACAATCCTAACTCCCCCTAAATAAAAACAACAAATCACCGGGGAGAGGTTTTTGGAACCGAGACAAATTTTGGCCCGAAGAGACTCGCTAGAAGGGATTTTTCAATCCATACTTGTCTAGTGGCGGGTATTCTCCTATAAAATTCATCATTAAAGGAAAAGGTTTTAGGCCTACCATACCGGGCATTTTTGCAATTGCACTCATAAATTAAGTGCCCGGGTTTTTTGCAATAATTACAAAATTTATATTGGGAGCTCCCCCTTACAAAAATAGTTGGAGCATGGGAAGAGGAAGCTTGCTTGGAATAGCCAAGCCCTTCGGTGGTTCTAGATATGCGTTGGGAACCAAGCAATTTGGTTAAATTTTGTTCACCTTGGGTGAACTTGGCAAGAGATTCCCTTAAATCTTTAATTGTTGATTCCATAGAATCAACATCAGGAAGGTTTCAGACTTTGAGGGACAAATCCTCCTTTTCTTTGAGAAGTTGATCTTTTTCGGAAGAAAGTTTTTTGAAATTATTTTTTAAAGCAAAAAAATTGGAAGAAAGTTCGTGAAAACCTTCCTCCAATTGATCTCTCTCATGTTGGAGATCCTCATAGGATAAATGATTAAAAAAATTTGAATTTGAAGAACTAGAGGAAGAGGAGTCGGAAGAGGTTACCTCGTGAAATGCCATTAGGCATTTTTTACCGTTGTCACTTGAGGAGGAGGAGGAGGAGGATGTGGAGCTATCACTCCATGTGGCCTTGAAAGCCTTCTTATTTTCCTTTTGCTTGGCCCTTTTCTTGTTGAGTGGACAATCGGGCTTGTAATGGCCTTTCTTGCCACACCCATAGCATGTTACCTCGGGCTCGGATTTTTTGTTGGGTTGAGCCTTGCGGGATTTCTTCTTCTTGTGCTTCTTCATGAATTTGTGCATCTTGCGGGCAAGGTTCTCCATTTCGGAATCGCCTCTTGAAGAGGAAGATGATGATGAGGAGGAGCTTTCTTCTTGTTGAACTTTCAAGGCTATGTTATTTGGAACTTTGATCGGGTTTCCTTCCTTTTCAGCTTGCCTCCTCATGGTGATCTCATAGGTCATGAGGGATCCGATGAGATCTTCGACCGGCATGTTCTTGATGTCTTTTGCTTCTTGGATTTCCGTGACTTTCGGCGCCCATGAGCTTGGTAGGATCCAAAGGATCTTCTTGACCATCGTTTCTGCAGAAATATTATCTCCAAGAGATTTTCTACCATTGCAAACGTCAGTAAAACGTGTAAACATTTCAGAAATATTTTAATGTGGGTGCATAGTAAAAGACTCAAAATCTTGATGAAACATATCCAATCGAGTATCCTTAACTTTGTTGGTCCCCTCATGGGTAACCTCCAATAGTTTCCATATTTCATGTGATGAGGTGCATGTGGAAAATTGATTGAATTCATTACGATCAAGGCCGCAATGTAGAGCGTTCATGGCTTTGCCATCAAGCTCGAAATTTTTAATGTCGGCTTGAGTCCATTTGGATTCATCGGGAGAAGAGAGAGAGTAACCATGCATGACAATTTTATAAATAGGATAACCTATACTTCTAAGAAAAGTGGTCATGCGGGTTTTCCAATAAGTATAGTTGGTTCCATCAAAAAATGGAGCACGACCCAATGAATAGCCTTCGGGGGCGAAAGAGGTTGAAGCCATCACAATGGATCTTGAATTTGAAACCGGTTAGGGTATTACTCAAACTTCCCTCTGATACCAAATGTTGGTCGGAGAAGAGAAGACGTGATGGCAAGAGGGGGGGTGAATTTCCTTTTAAAAAAATAAATAACAATTTAAAATCAAAGTGAAAGTGCTGCGGAAATAAAGGAGGCAAGACACACAACTTGATAACGGAGTTCGGCTTAAACCCAAGCCTACGTCTCCGCTCCCAACTCAACCGTTGAGAGATTTACTACCGCTTGCTTTTTAATGGTTTTAGCAAGAAACCCACTAGACTTTAAGGATAGTCTAGAACCTATTACAGCTTTCTTTTATTGGTTATGCAAGAACCCACTTGCTTTTAAATGGTTGAGCAAGAACCCACTAGCCTTCTTACAGGTGAAGGCTAGCTCACCTTTTATTCAATCCTTTTAAAGGGAAGGCTTGACTAACCTCTTCACACCTTGAAGGTGGTGTGAAAACCCAAGATAGAGGATGAGAGAAAGAGATGGGGGTTTGTAGGCACAAACCCAAATTAAAGCTCAAAATGATAAAACAATGAAAAACCGTAATGGGAGAAGCCTTGGGTGCCAAAGGATTGATGGAGTTGATGAAGAGTGCTCCCAAGCTTCTATGATGGTGCTCCTTGGATGTGGAAGTGAGTTGGAGCAATTGGGGTTCCCTTGGAGGAATGCGCCGGATGTTCGCCAAATGATCAAAAATGTGTCCGTGGGCTTTCATATTTTTCTGGGGCTTCCTAGTCCTTTATTTATAGAGGGGGAACCCTCAAATGGCCTTTGGGGGTCTTCGGAGCCGTTGGAGAGGCCTTCGGAGCCGTTGGGAGTCAAGTGGATAAGCCTAGTCAAAGGCCCAACGGCTAGTTTGACTGGGCTCACCGGCTGACCGGTAGAGAGACACCGGTTGGCCGGTGCCTTGACAGAGGGAAGATCCTTCTGTCCAGGCTCCACCGGCTGGCCGGTGCTGAGGCCACCGGTTGGCCGGTGAGGAGGCAGTAGATGTCCCTTCTGCCCAGGCACCACCGGCTGGCCGGTGCTGAGGCCACCGGTTGGCCGGTGCTGAGGCAGTGACTCAGCCTTCTGTCTGGGTTCCATCGGCTGGCCGGTGGTGAAGCCACCGGTTGGCCGGTGGACATGAAAACAGTCCACTTTTCCTCCTTTGCCACTTCTTGCTCCTGAAATCATGCCTATTAACAAAAACACTTGAAAACAAGATTAGATAAAAAGGAGAGTGATTGTGATCATGAAAATTAAACCACGAGGGGTACGAGAGGTACAACATCTGCTACAGTCCCTCCACCGCTACAGTGCTGCCGCTACTACAGTTCCGCCGCTGCAACAGTTCCTGCTACAGTACTGCTACAGTACCTGGGAAATTCGCCCCTGCCCGGATTCGATCCTGGGTCTTTTGGATGCCAAGCAGGAGCCTGTACCACTAGGGTACAGGCTCGTTGGAATTATATAATAATCTCATTGAAACAAGATTAGCCTATGGAAAATAAATGGTCTGCATATCAATCTCTTTGAAATATGATTAAATCCTGGAAAAGAAATGGGTTCTAAAATAATCAATTTTAAAAATTCATAATCTATCTAGAGAAAGAATGGGGTTGAAATCATTAAAGAAGATCCAAATTTTATCAAAATTAACAACCAGGGTTGTTGACATTGATGAATGGAAATAACGATAAAATATCATTAAAAACATTTTTGAGGGAAATAACTTTTTTATTTTGAAAATAAACTTTAAAAACTAAAAATTAACAAAATATTGTGAAAATAATTTTCTTTGAAAAAAATCATAGAAACATACAAAGGAAAATTTATGTAAATAAATGGAAATGATGGTGTTAAAATATTTTCAGGTTATTAATGTTAAAAATAAATGTTCTTTTCAAAACATTTTGAAAAAGGGAGTCAAAAGTGACCCATTTAGAAAACATTAAAAAATTTCCTTTTAAATACTTTTAAAATAAGGTAAAAAATAATGTAAAATGGATTTAGGAACTCATTTTTTTTTAGAAAATATATTTTTTAAAACATTTAGAAAAAATGTATATGGAAGAGAAAGATACTCAACCTAAAAGAAAATATAATATCAATATCACTTACAAATTGATTTATTGATATTTTTTCAATCAATAAGGGAGGAAATGTAAATAAAACATGTTAAAAAATTTATAACTATTGGAGAAGAAATATATTTTATTTAATAAAATAAAATCATATGATTTTCTCTAAAGTAACCATGAATATAAACAATCTTGAAAGGAATGAGATTATAATATAAAGCCTTTCCCACTTTATAATCTTTTCAATAATAATCCCCATGAAAGAATAAATTTAAATAAAAATTTAAATATCATGGAAATAATGAGTTTAATTTTATAAAATGTAAAAATAGGTAGTTTATACACCTCATAAATAAGACACGAGTGTAACATTACAATATACCGCAACAAAGGGAAATTAAGATGAAGTCCATTACGACTTTTGTAATATCTAGATCAAAACCCCATAAAAACAGATAAACTCATATGTATTTTAAAATCATAATAATTTTCATTAAATTAATCCTAAAATAAATTCATGGGAAGTATATACAACACACAATAAAAATAAGTGGTGAATCTGGCATATGTCTCACAGAAGTAAAAGTGAGATGAGAAAACCCTCACCTCGAGTCCATACTTTCCATGTGTGTCCTTTAACTACAATAAAGAAATATTATATCAATTATATTATTTATTAATAATAATATATAGGTTTATTACCTTTGAATTAAATTATTTTTTAAATGACATACTCAATTAGTTAATCATTTATGTCCATGCCGGGTGTTTTGAGGACGTTTTGTTCATTGTTTCAAAATGGATTTTGTGTATTGACCATGGTCAAGTTGTTATTATTTCAACATATAAAGATTAATAATCATGAAATATATATCATATTTATAATTAAATTATTCTTTTAAAACCAATCATAAAATATGGATATGAAAAATGAACAACATTACAATCGTGGATACAGTAGGCCGTACGTATGCATGAGTAACGTTTCCATTTTTCAATGATCATTATGGAAAGTAGGTAAGTAATATTTTTTATTTAAAAAATTATAATATTATAAAAACTAAAATATTATTTCATTAAATATACTTATATATATATCATCCATGTATTTTGGTGATGAAAAAATAACCACATTGCTTCGTGGAGGTGGTAGTCCACACATGCGCATGAACGACATTATCGTTTTTCAGTGTAAGAAAGAAAATGATATATTATTTATTTATAATGATAAATATTACATGAATATAATAATGATTTCATTTATATCACATATATTCATTAACATTATTTTTATTACCTTCTACGTAAAGTTGTAGTGAAAAACGAATCACATCGCTTCGTGAGGCGGTAGTCCACCGTACACACAAGCGACGTTATTTTATCCCTAATGGAATGAAAAGTAAGAAGGTATATGTGATGTCATAACTGAATATTTATAAATATGTTACAAAAATTAAACACACACACACATACACACTCATATATATTTTAAATCCATCATTATAAAAATATACGAGATGCAATGATGAAAAATAAATGACCTCAGTTCATGAGGCGATAGTTCATCTTACACACGAATGATGATTTCATATCCTATTTGATTGGAGAAGAGATGGATTTAGGTTATTAAATTGACACAATAAAATATAAATAAATTTTATATATTTTTGTCATTATATAAGAATAATTTAATAATATTTGAATTAGGTGGAATAAAAATTAAATTAAAACACATGGTTAAGCATGATACCTCTTCTTCAGATAACCTCCTTTTGTAAGAACCAAAAGCCTTTATAGGATATATTTTTGATCAAAATAATGGATCTAGGTTTTATTTATATAATTTAGGTAGTCATTGTTCTGTAATTTTTTAGGAAAATGGGATTTGGAGGTGTGAATAGGAGAGGGGAGGGGTGAACTTTTATAAATGAGGTGAGTGGTACACTAGTAATTTTTAAAAAAGAGAAAGGTGTGCTGAAAATTTTCACAAAACAAAAGGCTCCAAAATAGACCATTATTGAGAAATAAACAATATAAGGTCTAAATATGGTCATAAAATATATTTTAAGAAAATAGTTAGGTCATTTTGACCCATATATTTTAAATTTAACCCATAGTAAACCCATTTTCCCTTAACCATGGTAATTAATTTTTACTACTTTCACTATTATTATGGTCAAAAATTACATTGAAACTATTATATAATATAAATTATTATGATTAAAAATTTAGAATCCTTTTTTCCAAATTAAATTCATATAAGTGAAAAAAATTAATTTAAGTTTAAATCAGTAGAAGTGACAGAATGACAGGTTTTAAAGAAGTGTGGTTTTCAAGAAGTGTAGTTTTCAAGAAAAAAATAATTTTATATTAACTCTATGAATAATAATAATCATTTTATAAATTAAATTTATTATTTATTGATATAAAATGTATAAATTTCAATTAAAAAATTCCTAACTAGGTGTTTTTTAATTAACTAAAATAGAGAAACATTATTCAATTTAAATCAGTTTTCAAAAAAACCCATTTTTAAACCCAAAAATTTACTTACACTAAAATAAAATATAAAGATGATTAAAATTTAATTAAGTGTAATAAAGAATAATTATGTCATTTTAAATCATATTTAAAACATAATTTTACTTTTAAATTACTTAATTTATTGAAAATAAATGATAGCTTTACAAAAATCTTATTTTTCACTATTCACTGAAAATTCAATATTTTCTGAAAACTACGAAAATTTCATCCAAACTAAATTTTAATATGAAAATTTAAAAAATTAATTTCATTTTATAAATTTTTTTTCTAAAAGTTCTGAACATTAATTATAATATGTTTTCAATAAATGAAATAAAAATCATTTTTGAAAAAAACATATTTTGGAAAAATAAAATTACTTTACTAAAAATTGATTTATTATTTAATATAAATTTATCAATAATTTATATTGATTATGAAATATATATATATTTAATAAATTAGTTAATACTATTAATACCCACCAATTTAATAACTAGGTTATAATGATTATATATTTCATGAGTCATTTAAGCTCAGTGTTTCACGTTGAATACGGTATCGAACATAGTTTTATTTTCCAAAATATCTTGGTGTTACAAAATCTAATACTTAAATAAATTATTTCCTTGAAATTTGAAATTTATCTTGGTAATAAACTATTATAAATTTTAAAATACCTTTTTTGTAAACCCACATCATAAAAAGGGTTAATAAAACATCTTCTTGATAAGAGAGAAAAGAAAGTACGAAGGTAATCTAAAATAACACATACATAGTCTCCAAACAAGAGAAGATAGGTGGGAAGTAAAGATTTGGATATGGAATAAAAGTGTAATGTCCAAATAATAATGGAGAGTGACATATATCATTGATCATAAGAAAGTGAATGATCATGATAAAACCAAAAACTATAAAAATATAAACCAAAGAGGTGTGAAAATGGTCATTCATATTAGCCAAAATAATTGTAATAAGAAAAATTTTTGTTTCAATATACTTTTACTAGAGTCGAGGAATTAATTTTCCACATATAATAGGATCATAAGAAAATATACTTACTTTATGAGTATAATTTTACCCTTTTTTCAATTTCCACCACAATTTCATCTTTTGTTTCAAATGATGAGTATTTAGGATGATTATTTTCTTCATTACTAAATCAAAAAAATTCACCTTTAAAGGACCTCATAAAATTTAAATGGATAATCAAGATATTGAACCTATCTTCAACCATTAAACTAAATAAAAATGGTTATAATATGGGAATATGCTTCCAAAAATGAATAAACCTTCATATGATGAAATAATACATTAATCTCCAAAAATAAATAGTAATACCTAAAGTTCAAACTAAATAGGTCCATAAATAAAAAACCCTATATCACAAATAAACTCAATAATATAAAAATTAAAGAGTGTTTTAAACTCAAAGTATGTATCATAACTTTTAGATTACAATCAAAAAAATAACAGTGATCTTCTTTTGAAATAACATTAATCACTTAGTCACCAAATCACTTTTCATATCCCGTTTTTATCAATATGATAAAACTTGTGTTATCAATATCCAAAATAATATAATCCCTAAAGGTTATCAATACCTTAAATATCATTTCCATAAAAAATTAAATTAATAATTCATGTTAAACCAAAACTTTACATATAATTCAACCTATAAAAATGTCCTCAAAATGTCATTAATCACTTTATGATATTATCACTTAAAAACTCAAAGTGGTGTCTATGAATTAGAAATTATGATCCTACATAATATTACAGTCCTATGATGGTATCAATAACTTTTAATATAGACTCACATGAAAAAATAATAAGCAAAAAATTTATCTAAACCCTCATTTGAAACCAACTATAACAACCCCAAAACTGAACTCCCAGATCCAATGCTAAAAAAATAAACATTACATTTTTATCTTAGATACCAATTAAGGTGACATAATTTTTTCTATCCATGACATGCAACATAAAAAGAAAAAAATGGATCACTTACATACCCAAGGACCATTCAAGTTAATATTTTTAGAGAATTAGGAAAAAATATTACATAAACAATACCCATGTATTTAAATGATCATTTCCACTAGTTAACATATATTTTATTATTTAAAATTAAGTCATCCTTATAATCCATATAAAAACATTCTAGATATAATTTATTCAACACAATATTGATAATATGGGGAAAGTAAACATATGAAGGGTGATATAAATGGATCATTAAGGGTAAGAATAATCATTAACAATTGAATTTCATCATTGAGTATAAGAAGATCACAGGGTTATGATGACATCATAAAACTGCATAAGAATAACATAAGAATATTCTTACCCATCAATTCCTATATCATAAAAAATGAAAACACGGAATAAGGATTTTACAAAGGCAATATTCATCAAAATCAATAACCATGATCCATGTTATATCAATCATGATCACATGAAATATTTATAACCCATAGTAAGAATAAAAAAGTATTGGTAACTTTTGGAAAATTATATTCACAACCACTTTTAAACCTATGTCATAAATAACTAGAGCCTAGTTAAATCCATAGTATAAACCCTATAAAAACTCCCCCCTTCTTGCCTCAAAAGACAAGGAACATTACAAAATGCATGGGAGTGATATATTTGGACACCCATTATATAATATATATCAGGATCACCTAGTGCTATTTGGGTGCACCCATCATATAATTTCCAAGAACCATAATATGAATATAGTACATAGACCTTAAATTTCATCATAAACTCATAAAAATGACCTTTATTATTCTTAAACATGATTAAACCATGGAAAATAAATGGATTCCATTACATAATCTTTGAAACATGATTAAACCATGGAAAATAAATGAGTTCCATAACAATTTCTTTGAAATAATATTAACCCATGGGAAAACAAATTCTATAAAAAAATTATTGAAACATTATTAAACCATGGAGAAGAGATGAGATACATGTCACTCTCTTTGAAACATGATTAACCTTAATAAAAGAAATCGGTACCATAACAATATCTTTGAAATAATCATAATCTATATAGATAAAGAATGAGGATGGTATAATTATAAAATATCCCCATTTTATAATAAGAATCAATAAGTTTTATTGACATTGTTTAATGAGAATAACATTAAAAGACCATTAAAAACATTTTTGATGGAAATAACCTTTTCATTTTTAAAATCACTTTAAAACACTAAAAATTTACAAAATATTGTGAAAATAATTTTATTTTAAAAAAAACATAAAAAAATATGAAGGAAACTTCATGTAAAATAATGGAAATGATGGTGGAAAAATATTTTTATGTTATAAATGTAAAAAATAAATAATATTTTCAAAAACAATTGAAAAAGGGAGTCAAAAGTGACCCATTTAGAAAATATTATGAAATTTCCTTTTATTTATTTAAAAGTATGTAAGAGGACATGTAAAATGGATTTAGTAACTCATTTTTTTTAAAATATATATTTTTTGAAACAATTTTATAAAACATGGATATGGAAGAGAAAGATACCTGATCTAAAAGAAAATAAAAGATCGACATCACTTATAAATGAATTTCTTGATATTTATTCAATAAATAAGGGAGGAAATGGAAATAAAATATGTTAAAAACATTCATAACTAGTAGATAATAAATATACATGTTTCAATAAAATAATGTCATATTATTTCCTCTAGATTAAACTTAAACAAGAACAATCTTAAAAGGACAGAGATTATAACAAAAATCCATTTCCACATTAGTAATCTTTTCAATCATAATACCCATGAAAGAATAACTTCAAAATAAACTTTAAATATCATGAAAAAATTGTTTTTATGACATAACATGTCAAAATTGAAATTATATACAAATTATAAAGAAGATAAGTGTGTAACATTACAATATGTTTCAATGAAGGGAAATTTAGATCAAGTCCCTTACGACTTTGGTAATCTTTGGATGAAAACCCCATCAAAAGAGATAACCTCATATGGATTTGTAAATAAAAATAATTTTAAAGAAAATAATTATAAAATAAATTAATAGGTAGTATATACACCAAGAAATAAAAATAATTGGTGAATATGACATATGTCTCACATAAGTAAAAGCAAGATGAGAAAACCCTTACCTCGAGTTCAGACTTTCCATGTGTTTCCACTCAGAAATAATTATCTTATATCAATTATTTTACTCCATAATAAAATTTTCCAAGTTTAATAACTTAAAGTTAAACAATTTATTTGATTTCTTTTTATTTACATATTCAAATAATTAATCAATGAACTCCACATTAGGTGTTTTGAGGACGTTCAGTTCATTGTTTCAAAATAGATTCGGTGTGTTGACTGTCTTTAAAAAGGTCACTATTTCAAAATATATAGAATAATAATAATGAAATATTTATCATATTTATACATAAATTATAGTTTTAAAATAAATCATGAAATATGTTTATTAAAAATGAACTACGTTTCAATCATAGAGTCGGTAGGCTGTACGTACCCATGAGTAAAGTTTCCATTTTTCAACGATCATTGTGGAAATAAGGTCAGTAATATTTTATGTTTAAATAATGATAATAATATAATAATTAATATATTATTTCATTAAATATTCTTATATATATCATTCATGTTTTGTGGTGATGACAAAATATCTAAATCCCTTCATGGATGTGATAGTCCACACATGCGACCGAACAACATTATAATGTTTCAGCCTAAGAAATAAAATGATATATTATATTTTAATAATGATAAATATTTCATTATTATCATAATTATTTCATTTATATCACATATATTCATTAAATTTATCCTTATTACCTTCCTTTAAAGTGGTAGTGAAAAGTGAATCACACCTCTTTGTGTGGTGGTAGTCGGTCGTGAACACTAGCATCGTTGTCGAATCCCCCAAGGAATATAATTTAAGAATTTATATGTGATATAATAACTTAATAAGTATAAATATGATAAAAATATAATATATATACTTTAAATACATTATTATAACAATCTATGAGAAGATATGATGAAAAATGAATGACATCGGTTCACGAGAATGATGATTTTGTATCCTATTTGATGGAGTAGGAGATGAATTTAGGTTATGAAATTAACATAATAACATATAAATATATTTTATAAACTTGTTTTATTATATAATAATAATTAAATATGATTTTAATTATTTTTAATAAGAAATAAAATAAAAACGCACAGTTAAGCAACTTACCTATTCTTCAGACAGCCTCCCAAGGTAAACACGAGAAGCCATCATAGGATGGATTTATGATCATAATGAGGCATCTGGGAAATTTTAAGGGAAGTTAGGATGTAATTTGGGTAGGTCTTGTCTGATACAAAGGTCTTTGAAGGTGTAAATATGGGAGGATATGGGGTGGTCTTTTATAAGCGAGGTGAGTGACACACTTGTAATATTTTGAAAAGAAAAAGATGCAACCAAATATTTTACATGAAAAAAGGATCCAAAATGGAACATTATTGAAACTGAGACATGATAAGGTAAAAATATTTCCATAAAATATATTTAATACATGTTTTTAGGTCATTTTTACCCTTATCATTTTTTAACCTCTAGTAAACTCATTTTTCCCTTGACCGTGGTAATTCATTTTTACTATTTTCCCTATTCATTATGGTCAAAAATTAAATTGAAATTATTAGTTAATATAAATTATTATAATTAAAAATATTGAATCAATTTTACCAAATTTGTTTCACATAATTTGAAACATTTAATTTAAAATTAATCCCACACATGCGACGAAAAAGAGGGTTTTCAAGAAGTGTATTTTTCAAGCAAAAAATGATTTTATATTTACTACATGGCTAATAATAACCATACATCCAATGTTAAAGTTTTTATTCCAAGAAAGAGACCAATATATAATGAATTAAAGGGGTCCTAAAATAGTGTATACCGAGTGCATTGACCCTAACAATACTATTACATGCTTGAGGGGGAGATTATAAGCTGAAAAATAATAAATAGTGATCCACCATAACAGTACTAATAATAATTATTATATGAATTTAAATTAATGTTAATTGATATATAATATATAAATTTAATTTAAAACAATATCATTAGGATTTTTTAATTAATTAAAATGGAGAAACATTATTCACTTTAAAATAGTTTTCAAAAAGACCTGTTTTAAACCCAAAAATTTACTTAAACTAAAATCCAACATAAAAATGACTAAAATTTAATTAATTAGAATAAAGAATAATTCTATAATTTTAGATAATATTAAAAACATAATGGGACCTTTAAATATAATTTATTGAAAATAAATGATAATTTTATAAAAATTTGTATTTTTCACTATTCATTGAAAAATAAATATTTTCTGAAAAATCCCAAAATTTCATCTAAAGTAAATTTTTATATTGAAATTTAAAATATGAAGTTAATTTTATCAAATAAATATTCTAATAGTTTAAAAAATTAATTATAATATATTTTCACAAAAATAAATAAAAATCATTTTTTAAGAAACCATATTTTGAAGAATAAAATTACTTTACTAAAAATTGATTGATTATTTTATAAAAATTTATCAAAAATTTTAATTGAGTAGGAAATTTATATATATATATTTTATAAAGAAGTTAATACTATTCACACCCTCCAATTTAATGTCTAGGTTATAATGGTTATAAATTTCATGGGTCATTTAAGCTCGGTGTTGCGTGTCAAATACACTATCGAACATAGTTGTCTTTTCTAAAACATAAAGGTGTTATAGGTATGGTTATGTGTTTTTGATGAGACAATAGTATGAAACTTTTTAAAATTTCAAATATTTTCAAAAAAATTTATAGAATCTACTGTGTAAGATTATTACAATTCTCCAATCAGATTGGGGTTGTGAATATTTAAGTGAGGAATTCATAGATCATCTAATAAATTATAGAATTGTTCAACAACTCACTACCCCTAGAGCACCAATGTGGAATAGTGTGTCTGATAGTAGGAATAATACCCTATTAGATATGGTTTGATTGATGATGATTCTATGCGACCTTTCTATTTCATGTTGTAATTAATCTCTTGAAACTACCGCATTCATACTAAACCATGTTCCATCTAAAGAAACTATAAATAACCCATATGATACATTGATTAGGAAGCATCCTAATATGTATTTTATAAATATTTGGGGTTGATTAGTGATCATACAATGATTAAATACTAATAAAATTGACCCAAAATCAAATAAATATTCCTTTATTCATTATCCCTAGGAAAGTAAGGGATATTATTTTCATAGCCCCACTAAAAAAAATTATTTATAGTCCGAACTAGTGTTTTCTTTGAAAAGAAACACATATATAGAAGAGTTAGTTGGAGGAAAATTTATCTTAGATAATTTTAAGTCAAATAAAAATGAAAATTTTTAGAGATAGAGGTTGGTCTAGTTCCATAAACAATTATGGAATAAGTACTGACTCAAGTTACACAAGAACCTAGATGGTTTGGAAGGATTCATTAGGAACCCAAGAGATATAGATTTATCATGGTTAATGATGATGAAATAACATTCATAGGAGATTAACCTACTACTTAACATGATGTCATCGAGAGTTCTAATTTTGAGAAATAGTTAAAATCCATAGAATCTAAGATAGACTACATGTACACTAACAAAATTTGGAACATAGTGTATGTGCCTGAAGTGGAAAAAACAATAGGGTGAAAGTGGGGTTTCCATAAGAAAACTAGCATGGATTATAGATTATCTACCTATAAAGTTCACCTTGAGGGAAAATGTTATAATAAAATTTATGGTATTAACTAATAAGAAACATTTTCACCTTTTACAATGATAAATTCCATTCATATTTTTTTCCATAATAGCTCATTATGACTATGAGATGTATCAAATAGATATCAAAACCACTTTCGTCAGTGGTAATTTAGTCGAAGACATTTATATGAAACATCCTAAAGGTTTTAAAGTACCAAATGAGCTGAATAAGTCTTTCTAGTTGTAGAGTCCAATTTATGGACTCAAGAAATCTTCATGGAATTGGAATATATAGTTTTATGATGAAATCAATGAGTTTGGTTTCATCAAAAATGTGGATGATTCCTTTAC
Source organism: Viscum album (assembly GCA_963277665.1). Taxonomy (NCBI): domain Eukaryota; kingdom Viridiplantae; phylum Streptophyta; class Magnoliopsida; order Santalales; family Viscaceae; genus Viscum; species Viscum album. The sequence continues at coordinate 1,331,356,461 of OY728145.1, forward strand.
ATATAATCATATTAGTGGGAGTATAGCGATATTTATGATATTGTATGCATATGTAATAATTCTTATTAGAAACAATATCCCAATACTTCACCTCATGAAGATGTGGTTGGGAAAATGAAACTTGAAGAAAAACATGGGTGAAGTTGCCTATATTTATATATATTATGTGAATTGGTGTTGGGAAAAAATCCCTCAAGGTATCATTGAAGCATTTTTGAGGTGATTGTGTTTGTTGGAAAAGTGGACATATGTGTTGTGATTATTGACAAAGAAAACCATGAAATACAAATTAGTTGACAAAGTGGATTTCATGGTGGAATGTTGAGTTCAAGAGATGTAGTTAACGATCCATGTTTGATTCAAGAATGTTGAAAAAGGAATGGTTGATCTGGAGGCGGTACAAAAAGAGCAGATACAAGGTGGCGTTTTCCAGTGTTTAACAAATTTTTGGGCCTGAAAATTGAAAAATGAAGAAAAGTTGTTTTTAGAAAAGGGACTTGCGCACCGTGTACTTGAAGGAGAGGAAACTTGCGTGCCTAATGTTTTTCAAGTTCAGAATATCAAAATATAGAAAAGGGAAAATGGTTTCCCAAGTTTTGGGTTGGTCGTGCAAGTGAATTGTGTGGTAGAGACTTGCACAACGAAACTTGCGCGCCGAGGGGATACTTTCATGCTGTTGTGCAGGGTGTAAAAATGCCTATAAATAGAGGTTGACCCATCCTCATTTGGTGTAGAGTTCAACACTTAGAAAAATAAGAGCTCCTGTCGTGCAGGTGTGGTGGTCTCGCAAGTGGTGTGTGGTCACGTAAGTAGAAGTTGCACGCCAGGTTATAGTTGCATGCCTAAGGTGGTTTGGGAGAGGAAGGAAGTGAGTCGCCCAAGTATTGAGTTGAAGAAGGGGGTGTCGCGCAAGTTGTTGAGGTGAACTTGTGTGCCAGTTTTGAAGAAGCACGAAAGTTTTTGGTTGTTCGCTAATACTGGTTTGGGCGTAAAAGGGTGTGAGTCACGCAAGTTTGGAGTAGCATAAGCTTGAGTCATGCAAGTGGTTGAGGTGGACTTGCATGCCAGTTATAACTTGCGCGCCGATACTTGCGCGCCGACTTAGAGAAGGGTACCAGGTAAGGTTGATTCATGGCAGTGATTTAGGGCTGCGTGAAAGCTGGAAGATTTCCCGATACCTTCGGTGCAAAGAGAGATTCATCTACGGGTGAAGGTTGAACTTCAACAGAGCATCCACATACAACAGAGGATGTATTCATTAGTGATAATGAAGATACCTACATGTCTATAAACTGTGAGTGGATTCTTTCTAGAGAAATGAGCAAAGGAAGATGAAGAAGGTGATCCTATCCATTGACAGTGATCTAGAGAGATAGAAACAGGGAGTGACCCTTGGGAAAACAGTGAGCTGACCCTAAATATTGTAAAGGCAGTGAGCCTAGGAATAGAAGTGACATATCCCAAACTTTGTAAATAGTAGTGTGCTTATAGTGGATTTGGTACATCAGCACATTTTCGGTGTATGCTCCTTGGATGTAGCCTCGTGAGGGTGAACCAAGTAAAAATTGTTGTGTCCTATGCATTCTTTAATTTCTATCTACATTGTGAAACGTGAAATAGAGAGAAGAGTGTTTTGATTAATAGCGAAACAAGATCAGAACGAGCTTTAATTTTAAATTAGTCATACCCTGATTCACCCCCCCTTTCAGGGTATTTATCCTTGTATACCTAACAATGTGCGTAAAATTACATTTAAATACACACACAACACACACACATGCCAAAAAGGCAGGTCGTAGTCCCCCAAGGGGATAACCCACCCATCAAGCCTTATTCATTTAGTACATGGACCTTAGGCCTAGTGGGAATAAAGACCATTACATGGCCTATAGTCTTGGTGGGAATGAAAACCCATTACATAGCCCCAAAGGCCCAAATTTATGACTTGAAAGCCCTCTAGTGAATAGTGATTATACACTACCTGGGCTACTACAGTACCTTCTACAGTGATGCTGCCACTACAGTTCCTGTTACAATACCCACCACTGCTATAGTGCCACGAGTTCTATAATTCTACTTCTACTACAGTCCTTATATAGTATTACTACAGTTCTATTATAGTAACCCATTCCCCATGGGTTTTGAACCCCCCAACCTCTATGTAGTATTATGGGGTATTTTACCACTAAGCCAAACCCCAACAACAAGATGCCTATAGACTGGGTATGAAGATATATAGAGATTAATCTAGGAGGTTACTTGGACCCAATCTGTATATATATATATATATATCAGTAAAGTGATAAAGTGGTTTATCATGGAGTACCCTAATAGGGGTTATTTACCAGTATCAGATGTCACAAATCTTAAGAAGATTCAAGATCCTTATAAAGAGTTAGGAAGGATGGATATAATCCCCTATTCATCCTCAATAGATTCTATCATGTATTCCATGTTATGTACCCAAACTGATGTCACCTATTCTCTTAGTATTAAAAGTAGATACCAATCCAATCCTGGTGAGAGTCACTATATTGCTGTGAATATCATTATCAATTACTTGAGAATGACTAAAGATATATTATTGGTCTTTGGAGGATAGGATGAACTTTTTTTCAAAGGCTATACTGATGTGAGTTTTGAAATTGAAAAATATGATATGAAATATTAATCTGGATTTGTGTTTTTACTTAGTGATAGAGACATCACTAGAAATATTTCCAAAAAATATACCATAGAAGAATCTACAATAAGTGAAAATTACATTTATGCATCAAATTAAGTGAAGTATGTTTTATGGATCAAGAAGATCATCTATGAACATTGGGTGGTTATTGAAATTGAGGGAGTAATTAATATTTGTTGTGATAACAATAGATTTATCTCTTAGGTGAAGGAACCCTGATCTCAAAAAATGGACAAATACATTTTTTGAAAATACCCTCATACATGGGAGATCATTGAGATGGGTGATGATAGGATATTTAGGGTGGCTATAGAAGATAATGTAGCATATCCATTAACAAATCCATTACCAAAACGATAACATGAGGGTTATGTTAGGTCTCTAGTTTTTCAATACCTAAGATATTTATGTAACAATAATAAATGTATAATGAATTTATAATAAACGAAATATGTATTTATCATTTATTCATGTGTGTTGTAATATATTTTAAATTAATAGTGAAATTATAATATCCCTTCAAAGTACAATCATTGATTCATCCCTAATCGATTATCATCATGAAGTATTATGGGTTATGCTAATATGTTATGATTGGGACGAATAGAATCTTTTACTCAAGGTAAAGGGTTATATATGATATACAAAGAGTATATTCATAAGGGAATAAGTGGATATTTATTATTTGGATTGACCCACCAAAGTATATCCCATGGAATGAAATATAGTCATCAATATACTTAGGAATTTATGATTATTATCAATAATTATTAATAGGTTGGTGAGATACCAAGAATGAGAACCTTCATACTATAATACCTTTATTATAAAAGTCAAAAGCAACTTACTTAATTAGGGGGTGGTTGGGTATGTTGTTGATTAGGACATCGGTTGGAGTATAACCAAGGTAGGATTTGTCTATTTATATAATGAGTAAAGACATACGTACCTTGATTTAATTAGATTGAGGAAATTCATGGAAATTATTAGTTGATTCACATATGATTTTTTAAGCTACATAGATAAAGATAATGTGATGTATTCATCTATTAGATTAATGGAATGTGATATATTCATCAACCTAGTTAGTCTTTTTTGGATAATCAAGAAATTATGAGTATTCATATACTCTATTGAAATTTTCTATGTATAGTGTTCACTATACTTCATAGAAAATGGATTATATAGGTATACAAATGATGTATAAGATACATTTTTTAGTGGACATGTTTGTATAGATATATTAGTTTGTTTTATGGATATCACACCAGAACCCTTAGTATCTTGAGTAGTATTGATGCTTTATTGTAGAATTTTTTTCTTACATCTATGAAATAAGGTTTTCATATTTTTTGTCAATGCTAATAAAGCTTGTAGGGTTATGCAGTTCGGTCTTTGGATAAAGATATATCTTTAGAAAAATTTTTTGTTCCAAAGTGAAGAGAGTTAGGTGAAAATATATCCAAAAAAGTTTAAATAGATTTACATATTCATGAAGTTTTAGATAAAGTCTTTATGGTATTTTAGTGCAAGTGGGCGATTTTTATATGTTCAATATAATGGAAATTAAAACATTGTCATGGTGCTTGTGGATTCCATGGATGATATACAATATCACCGTTTTCATGCATACGATGCATGCATATTTCATGTGCCTTCCATTTGGTTTTTATCATTTATAATTCATTAGGAATATATTAATCATGGAATTAATTTTCATTTAATGGGTATAATGATTAAATTATTGTGAGAGTAATGTATATCGATATGTTCCATATGGACAATGTGTTTCATTTGAAAAGACACATCATGTATGTCTATATAAGGGATACAATCCATCTTGTTGGGGGATGTAGATGGTGATGAGTTATATACCCTGTATAAAATTTATTCGTTCTCAATACTCCATGCATTAGAATCCCTTTAGAGCACTCAGATCCTCAAGAAACATTTTGGGATCCAAAGGCCGGTGTAATCTTCTTATAAGTAAGAAGTTTCTATTTTCTTCTCTAGTAATCTTCATCAAACATTATCCATTCAAGAAGGAGATGGTGTCCATTGTACAATAATTTTAGGTATACTATATTCTCTATTTACTTTTCATGTTTGATTCCTTAAATATAGATCAATAAATTTTTGGGGTTTCTTCTACTTCCAAGGACCATATAATGATCCCCTAAAACCAATCAACAACCTCACAAGAAACTATGGATTCTCAAAGTAGTAAAAATTTCATGATGTCTGAATTAGATATGCATTCATATATCACATATCAAAGGCTACAAAGGGGTATATAAGGATTCAAATTTCTTAATGAATCCCACATTTCTTATCATTTATAACTACTACAGTACCTCTAGAGTCTATATAAGAGAGTATTCTCACCAATGAAGCATGGTTTCCAGTCAAGGGAATACCACATCCTTCAGCTCATCAATATAGTATTATCAACCAAACACACAAATTACAAAAAACAAGAAACCCATGCAACCTCATAGGAACACAAAAGAGAAATTCCACACCTCCCTAAAAGATACCTCATGAAAGGGAGTTCAATCCATAGATAGAGGATTCAACACCCATGGTAAATAGGGTTGGGGGGGGGGGGATACTTGACTCTACCTGTTGGTTGACTAGAGGATCACACACCCCATGTAATTGGGGGATACCTAGCCCTGTCTATAATCTAACCCATAGATAGATGATCCCACACCCAGGTTAATAGGAATATACTTTACCTTACCCATGAGTCGAGATAGAGTATCTCACACCAGGGACCATAGGGGGATACATGAATCAATCCATAACATGACCAAAGTTAGAGGATCCCACACATCAAGTATTATGGGGGGATACCTAACCCTATATAGAGGACAAGAATGCTCTTATCCCTATGCATGTACCCTCCATCAGAAACAATCTAAAGTTAGAGGTATTAAATTACAAATATTGCCTCCTATATCATCCTTGATGTTGGTTTTAAGACCACCAATGCATTCGACAAGGAGAAATACTTTTGATGGAATATTCACATGCATAATTATGAGTCCTAATCAACATCATACAAAGAGACACCCATATTGGGAAATTATAAGACATGCTCTATAGGGGTTCATAACATGTCATACCTCACCAACCATCTAGACATGTACTAACACACTACATGGAATTCAAGGGACAACTACACAACATGTATGATATACTACATGGAGTGTATGGATAGGAAGGGCACTCAATGTATCCCCAAAACTCGAGTTATGTTTTATAGGTACACAACATTTGGTCCTAGTCAACATGGTGTGTAAGGACAAATGACCACCTTGCCATGCACTCCCAGTACATTACATGCAGTCATCTTGGGAGGTACTTGACTCTACCTGTAAGAAGGTACCTCATGAAATAGAGTTTTACCAATAGATATAGGATAAAACACCCAAGGTAAATAGTGGGGATACTTGTATCTACATGTATGATAAGATAGAGTACCCCACACCCCAAGTAATTTTGAGGGTACTTGACCCTATCTATAATATAACACATAGATAGAGGATCCCACACTCTAGGTAATAGGATTATACTTGACCTCAAACATGAGATGAGATATAGGATACAACGCCTGGGCCCATAGGAGGATACCAAATCAATATATAACTGGAAAAAAAATTAGAGGATCCTAAACATCGAGTATTGTGGGGAGATACCTAACCCAATATAGAGGATAATAATTCTCTAATATCTATATATTATGGATGTTGTGAGGCTCTCTACTTTGGGTGGATTCGGATTGGTTGTGGAGGTGGTGTGGAAAGTTTCTTCTAGATCATCCTTTTTCGGCAGTATTTATATGTGTTTCAGTTTTTGTATGGGTTGCATTTGTTTTTCTATGTTCGTGACATGGGTTTCTATTTTTGGGCACTGGTTGATTGGATGTTTGGTTGGTTCTTCACTTTATGTTGCACTAATTTTCTATTTTGGATGAAAGGAGGTAAGTGATGATATATACCTCTTGGGATGTGCTGATTTGCACCTCTTTGGAAATGATGGATGGAAGATGGATATGTCTCTTTGGAATGCTAGAAAGGAGGATGGTTTTGGCCTTGGTGGCTCATGGATCAAGGGATTCTGCTACTGTTTGTCTACAAGAAGCTTCTCCAGTTGAGGTTATGGGAAAGAGTTTCTCACTGTTTCATGTCTTTTAGGAATCAGATGTTTGAGAGGGTATGAATTTCACCATCAGGACTAGCCCCATGCTTCTTAGCACAAGATAATTTTCTGTGTTGTGATGAGACAATGGAAGCTGGTTTTAATGTTTTTTTGCTGGGAGGAGCTGATCGCTTGTAGCGAGAGTTGTTTTTGATCTTGAGTTTTGGTCCATTGGGGTCTAGTTGTTGTTTAAGTCTTGATGTCATGGGTTTTACGCCTTCCTCCATTAAAAATGGGGCTTTGTCATAATAAAAAATTTAAAGGCCTTCGGGCCGTTGGATGGATGGATCATCAACTATCCAAAGATAAAGGGAGTAAATCACTAATATTGCATTCTATCTTATCCTTGATGTTTATTTGAAGTCCACCAATGCATTCTACATGGAGAAACACTTTGGATGGACTATTCACATGCCTAATTATGAGTCTAATAAAAAAGATATAAAGATCCACCCAGATAGGGAAAGCGTATGACATTCTCTATACAGGTACATGGCTTGTTACCCCTCACCACCCAAAACTAGAGTCAATTTTTATAGGTGAATGACGTTTTTTCTTGATCAACATGGTGTGTAAGGACAAATGACCACCTGGCCGTGCGCTCCCAGTGAATGCCATGTGGTCATCTTGGGAGATATATATAGAATATACTATGAATCACATGATATGTGATATTTAACTAATTTTGAAATCCTATCTGCTATAACACCTAAGATACACAATGTGTGTTCTTATGAACTATACATAGTGTAGTCGAGTTTTCCTCCCAGATTCATCCAACTGCCCAAAAATATCACTATCTTTTCTAATCTCACATCTATTCATGCCTAAAGTATCATTCAAGGCCTCGACGAAGGATTAAAATATTGAACCATGTAGGATGATGTTTTTTTAATAAATATATTATATGTGATGATTGTAGAGTTGGTCTTAATGTTTATGAAACTCTTTGCTGATTATTAGAGAAATAATTTGGAGTTTTAATATGAAAAAATCTAGACCAAGCCCTAGTTAGGTCACCCAAGAAGCCTAGGACAGGCGTAGACCAAGCTTGAGGGTAGCCTACCTAGTTCTGGCTGAGGGAATGAATATGTGATCTAAAAACACACAATTCAAGAACATTATATCCATGTAGGTGCACTATATGTGATAACTAATAGCTATCATATTTCATTAATCTAGATAAGTAGTTCAGTTGTTTATTAAGAATTAAAAAGTGTAAGATAACTTATTCATGGGAATACCACTTAAATTTGTAAATATTACCCCATATTAATAGTTTTGGACATAATGCGTTCTGAATGAAACACTTCCACATCTTCATCTTCAACCTTGTTATCAAGATACCTTGCCTGGATATTTGGATGCCTAAACATATCTATGACCAAGAATCTCTAATGATCAAGAGAAGATCAAAATGATGATAATTTGACAAAAAACAGCCAAAAACCATCATTAATGCATGAAAATAATTTCATATGATCACTATTATGAGGATTAGGATACTTAAAATAAGGGATGATAAACCATGCCACCACAATCAGATGATCAAAAATAGTACGATTAACCATAAACTTGGATTGACTATGCAATCCTTTCAAATCGACCTCATGAAGGAAACAAGATTGATCACATGTACTCATTAGGACCTACCAAGAGTGTCTTCTGGATAGCCGGACCTATCATGAGATGATCCTGCCATTAGTAAATATGAATTGACCGTGATCTATGATGATTGAACATATGTAGAAAGGAGATCGACTGTATGGATTTGATTTTTGATGAATTACACTATTCCAATTGACTACAATATTCAAACCAACAACAAGATCAATTGTGGGGTTCACATGGTTTAATGAGTAACCACACATTGGAAGATTGACCATCGGTTGTCACTATTATCATATAATCCATCTTAAATGAATAAATTTATCTTGTGAAAAACAATATGTATACTACCATCCTGAACCATGTCTGTAAAGATAGTTCCATGAGTCAAATGCATTAAAAAAATTCATATGAAACAAAAGGGTAAATAGTTTCCTTGTAAGGGTAACATGTTTCTATTTAAGGTTTAATACAAGTTTCATAAAGGTAATTACATTTCTATGTAGAGGAGATATGATTATTCATAAAGTTAAGTTCAATAATTTAAGGGTAATTTTGTTACCCTTAAATTGTAAGTACACAAGGTTCCTATATCTTCCACACTAGAATAGGGTGCCATGGAACATTGCCACATTTTTACATGAATACATATCTTGTATGTATAATAATAATCTTTTAAAAGTATACAGAATCATGAAATAAATTCATTTATATTTCATGAGATTTAAAATATATTTTATAGCTATGAAAATCTTGGAGATATCAGAGTAATGCACGATTAGTTGGTATAATGAGAAGCATGATATTTAAATCTCATTGAAGGAATAAAAACCACAGCCCAATCATCAGGATATTTTCACAAAGGTTTATCTAGATAAAATAAAATTTAAGAAAAATTCTTCCAAACATTTATTGAGGTATTATTTTTTAAGAGTTAATGAGATTTTAAGACCAAAGAGTAGGTTATTTAAAAGTAAAAAGAAGTGGGGAAATTAAATTTATGTGTCTTTTGAATATTTAAATAAGAAAATAAGAATAAACTATTATTCAATAATTTATGAATATTTGAAGAAATATTTCTGAGTATTGAGGGAACTTTTTGAAGCCTACTATATGAATAAAAAGAAGAAGATATTGATCTTTTGAGTTTAGAAGATTATTTTTAAATTATATTAGTGATCTATCTTTGAAGGTCCACTATTTTTTTAATTCAATGAGAAAGAAATAATAATTTGTTTGTTGGTTCTTAGTTCATGTATTAGGTATAAGGTCTTACCCTTTCCTATCTCAATCCTTGATGATAAAATAATAGTAGTGTGTGTATGGGAAGAAACCACCATGTACTAGGGATGTATTCATCATTTTTGAGGTGAACCTCATTACCAAACGTGTTATGTTATTTATTCATTTATGTAACATTTTTTATATCAATCACTACTACAAATACGCCCTTTATCGGTGCTAAAAAGGGACTTTAACAGCGCTAGGAAAAGCGCTGTTAAAGCCGGCGAAGATAAGGGGGGGGGGGGTCCCCTTTATCAGCGCTCAAAGGAAGCACTGATATAGGACCCCATTATCAGCGCTAAAAAAAGAGCTGATAAAAGGGGTCATTTATCAGCGCTAAAGAAAGCGCTGATAAAAGTACCCCTTTATCAGCGCTTTTTTTAGCCCTGATAAACGGGTCCTATATCAACGCTTCCTTTATCAGCGCTTTCATTTTAGCGCTGATAAAGGACCCATTTATTAGCGCTTTTAAAAAGGCGCTGATAAAAGTAAAAAAAAATTAAAAAAAAATTAAAAAAAATTAAAAAAAATTAAAAAATTTAAAAAAAAATTACAAAAAATTAAAAAAATCATGCCATCGTGGGAGGATTTTATAGCACTTGACCCCCCTTTTAACAGCGCTTTTTAGCCCCTCCAATTCCCGCACGCACCCCCTCCACCCTTTATCAGCGCTAGCCCCCCATGCGTGTGCCTCTGCCTCCAGCAGGTTTTGAACTCGAGACCTCCCCCCTGCGCGCCTAAGCCCTTACCACTACTATATTTTGATTTGTTTGCTATTTCATGATATCTCTCTCTCTCTATATATATAGTTATATTTATTCATATAGTAATATATATTTATATTTATATATATATATAGTTATATTAATATATATAGTTATATTAATATATATAGTTATATTAATATATATAGTTATATTAATATATATAGTGATATTAATATATATATATAGTTATATTAATATATATATCTATTTATATATATATATAGTTATATTTATTCGTATAGTAATATATATTTATATTAATATATATATATAGTTATATTAATATATATATAGTTATATTAATATATATATAGTTATATTAATATATATATAGTTATATTAATATATATATAGTGATATTAATATATATATAGTTATATTAATATATATCTCTCTCTCTCTATATATATATAGTTATATCTATTCGTATAGTAATATATATTTATATTAATATATATATAGTTATATTAATATATCTATATATAGTTATATTAATATATATCTCTATTTATATATATATATTTAGTTATATTTATTCGTATAGTAATATATATTTATATTAATATACATATATATATATAAGTATATGAATATATATATTTATAGTGATATGAATATATATATTTATAGTGATATTAATATATATATATATATAGTAATATTGATATATATGTAGTTATATTAATATATATATATATATAGCTAGATTCATATATATATAGTTATATTAATATATAGTAGTTATATAAATATTCATATATTGGTATTTTAAATAAAATGGATATTAGTTATTATTTAGATAGAGCTAATATATCTTATATGTAAATATGTTTAATTATTTATTTTAAAAATTTAATCTTTGGGTGTGAATATATAAAAAATATGTACATATAGTTATATATTTGATTATAAATAGCAGTGCATTATAAAAAACGATAAAATTTCAAAGAAATAATATCAATATGAATGTAATACCTTGGAATAAATTCAGTCCCCACCAAAAAGCCAATAATACCCCCTCAAACGAGGTTGAAAACCCACAAAATGTTAAAAAATCTGGGTACCCCGACTAAAAACTCAGTTTTGGAGGCCTTATGTGCCTCTTTTGGCCTCGAAAAATGCTTCATTAGGGTTTCCCCCGGTCACAACGACGTAGAGCTCGTCGTAGGCTTTGATTTGATATGTGGTAGAGCTCAAACAGACACCCGGATCAAAAGTTATGGTCGTTTGAAGTTTGAGTTGCGTTTTCAACTTATTTTGGATATTTTTTTAATTTTTTTAATTTTTTTAGTCTTCAAATTGTTATTAAATTACTACTACTCTATAATAATTAGAAAATTATTAATTTTTTTTTTAATTTTTTAAGAAGCCATTTTCACTAAATATCTTATATATTAAATATATTAAGTGTTAATGTACATTTATACTTATCTAAAATATATTTAAAAATTATATATTATATCTATATCAATATAAATATATTTATATATTAATATATTAATATATATTTTTTTAATTTTTTTTGAATTCGACCATTTATCAACACTTTTTCGTTAGCGCTGATAAAGGGGGGGGGGGGGGCGCTGGAAAAAACTGTTTTTGTGGTAGTGAATATTGATTAATCACTAGGGATTATAGGTTTTAAAAATAAATATAAGAACTGATTGACCCCACTTTCAATGTATAAATTACCCATTCAATCAATTTCAATTGGTATCAAATCATGTTTTACCCTTGAATATCTCTAACTTTTCAACCTTGGATCATCAAAATTCTGTTAATTTAAATGGATTTACTACCTTCAATAGTGATGGTTTAAATTTATGGAAGGAGAAGATAATTCCTTATTTTTTTATACATATTATGGGATGTTCTTGATGACTCTATTCAAGGTTACACTACTAAATATTTTTCTTCATTGGCTTCTATTGATAAGAATAATGCTCACAATGATTGAAATGATAGAAATGTCTTACCCTCATCATATTCAATGAATAAATTAACTAATGTTATAGGATGAAAAAAATACCAATGTGATAAGGGAAAAAATTCAAAGTATCTATAATGGGGATACAAAAGTGAAAGAAGAAAATCTGAACATCAATAGGCAACAGTTTTAAGGCATAAGAATGTAATGGGATGAATTTGATACTGAATTCTTTACAAGAGTCAATGTTGTTGTGAGTTCGGTTAGGGGTTTCATAGAAACACTTGATTACTACACTATTTTCAAAAATAAGACGAGAATTATACTAGATAAATTTGATGTAAAAGTATCGTCATTAGAATATAGAGATCAAGATGAATTCACTATAGATATGTTATATAACACTCTTATTAATTATGAAATTAAAAGGAAAACTACTCTAAAATGTCATGGAAATAAGGAAAAATAAATTACCCTTAAATAATTTTAAGATGATAAAATTGAATATGAATAGGTCTACTCATATGAAGGAAATTTAAAAGAGCATGAAAAAACTCTCTTATGTCAATAAAGTTTACACGAGGATCAAGAGGTATGTTCATAGGGAAGTTACATTTTAAATGTTACAACTATGGGAAATTTGGAAATTTCTCCACCAAATTATATAAAAATATTTAAAAAGATGAAAGTTAGGAAACTAATAAAGATAAATTTTAAAAAATAAAATCACAATAATGAAGTCAACCATAGTTTAAAGGGAATAAGGAAATTACACTAAATTATTTTATAAGGAACATCTTATCTGTTGAATAAGGGGTTTCAGAACTTGATGAATACAATGATGGCAAGGAGACACAAATACATACCTCTCATAAGGTTATCATGGATCAATAAATAGATATGGGTGAATCTTTATATGATGATAATAAAATAAATAATGAATATTTAGATAAATAAGTTTAATCTTCCAAAGAACATACTTTGAAGATATAAATCATGATGTGTTTAAAAGAAATTGGTAGGTTGAAAAATGGGAATTTAGATGTAAAAAAAAACACCGATGAATACAAAAAATCTTAGACTAAGAATGAAAATATTGCTGAAGAATTTAAAATTCTGAAACTTAAAAATACATAGAAGAATACGATTATTGATAATATGTGATCTTATATTATCCTTTGAAATAAAGAGTTTGATAGATTAAAGAAAAAAATTATTAATTTTGAAAAGCATGATAAAACACCAGTAAAGATTTAAAAAGGATTCAAAAGTTAAAGGAGATTTCTCTATTCAATATAAATAGGTCAGATCTATTATTTATGTTGGTGAATATTATATTAAAATTCTATTTTAAAACTCATTATAGAAAATAGACTTGAGATATCATGATGTTAGAGTTAATCAACAATCTATCTCAACTAGAAAATTAGAAAAGAAATAAAAATATACTCATATCCAGAAGAATAAAAATTATAAAATAAATATATATTCAAGCCTCAAATATACATAGAATATGTTTACAATAAGTTTTTATGAAAAACCCTAAGTACAAGTCTAGAAATGAAAAAAAATAGAATCATGTAAAATAACAAAACTTGTATCAAAGAAAGAGGTTTTAGTATTATTTTTGGTGTTGTGGTGTTATTGAATATAAAATCTATAACTATTGGTATAATATGTCTCTTTAATGACTAAGGATGGAGAATTTTTCAATGGTATAAAACTTTAGTAGGGGGAAAAAGTTTAAAAATCAATAGTTTGAGCATATTTTTATGATGAGAAACAACTTTGGGTGTTTGCAGGAGTCATTGGAAGATATGGTAAAGATAGGAAAGAATAAAATAACTATGTCACTATTACACCAACAAAATTTAACATTCATATTAATTTATAAAAAAGGAAGATTCAAAACCAACAAAAAAATATTGTGGACGTTTCTTTTAAATCATGAAAAACTAAGAAAGCATGGATAATGGATAGTGGTTTCTAATCTTGTATGACTAGAGATATGAATAAACTAAATAATTTTTAGAACTAAGAATGAGGTTCTGTTACTTTTGATAATGATATACCATTAAAAATTAAAGGTGTTATATTTAGTAGATTTTGGAAGAACCAGATTAGTACAAGTAATGTCTTATTTATTGATGGATTATAGAATAACTTGTTGAGTGTATAAAAATTTTTCAATGATTAAAATGAAGTAATATTTAGAAAGAATATATGTATTGTAAAAAGGTTAGTATATGGAGATATAATCTCAAAGGAAGTGAGAACATAGGGAAACTTGTTTCAGGATGGGGAATAAAATTCAGATTTTTATCTGATTTTGCAAGGTTAAAGAAATTTGTAGCATAGAAGGATGGGTCATATTATCCAAAAGAAAATAAGGATTTTTATTTAAGAAGATGCAATTATAAATATTACTATCTTGAATACAGACACTATAATAGTTTGAAAAACATGTAATAAGGGTAAAATGATGAAAAAAACATACAAAGGAATTGATATTTAGACTAGGAATCCATTAGAATTGATCCATTCTGATGTGCGTAGTCCAATAATTTTTTTACAAATTAACGATAGGAATTTTATCACTTTCCTTAATTATTTAACTAGAATTAAAAGTGTTATATTAATTTCACACAAGTCTCAAGATCTAGAAAAATTTAAATTTTTTATTAGGATGTATGAAAAAAATCCTCTTCATTAATGAGTTTGAGATCAGGTAATGGTAATGAATATGAAAAAATATAGTTCTCATAGTATATTGAAAATTATGGAATAAAATAAGAGTTTAATTCTCTATAAACTCAAAAAATTGAGTATATTAAAGGAGTTATATAATTATTGTTGGCATGGCTAGGGATATTGTTTCTAAGAATAATACATGAAGATTATACTGGATGAAGGCCATTATCATTGCTTGTATTATTTGAAATAGATGCTTCTTAAGGCCCAATTTTGACATGTCTCCCTATGGAATGTAGTTCAAGAGGAATCCAAGTGTAAAACACTTCATAGTTTTTGGGAGATAATTCTTGATCAAACTAAGTTAATAGTAGGTAAAAAGTTTTATTAGAAGGAATATGTGGGGTTATTCCTTTGTTACACACCAAATAGAAGTTCATAAAGTTGTTACAATAGTAATTCATAAAAAAATTGTTGACTTTAATGATGTGGTATTATTTGAAAATTAAGAATATTTCAATAATTATATTATGATTAATAGTAAGTATGATGTTGTTGATTTAAAATCAATATAGGAAGAATAATATACTTCATAGACTCACAAATATGGTGTATATTTTTCCAGAACTGACGATGAAGAAGAAATAAAGAAACATACAGGTTAAAGTTAAAGGGAAAGTAAGAATGTAGATATAAAATACATAATTGGTGACCAAAATCTGGGTATTCAGACCCATTGAAAAATCATTGGAACTAATCACACCAGTTAACTCTCCAAGATTGAACACAAATATATTGAAGAAGATTTTGAGCACAAGCAGTAGTGTGATAGGCTATAAAATCTATAAATATTGGTATAATATGTCTCTTCAAAGACTAAGGAGAGAGAATATTTCAAGGTTATAAAACTTTAGTAGGGGGAAAAAAGTTTAAGAATCCATAATTTAAGCATATTTTTTTGATGATAAATAACTTTGGGTGTTTTTATAAGGAATGAATCTAATATATGAATGAATAAATGGATCAAATTTAGAAGAATGAAGCTTGGGAACTTTTTCCAAAACCAATAGAGAAAAATATCATTACACAAAACAAGTATTTAGAAAAATTTAAATAAGGATGGAAATGTTGTAAGAAATAAATACCATCTTGCTTGTAAAGGATATTCTAAAGTTGAGGGAATTAAATTTGATGAGACATTTTCCCAAATTTCCAAGATTGAAACTATAGAGATTTTTTTCCATTATTAATCAATTAAATTTAAAAAACATTTTAGAAGGATTTTAATTTATAATTCCTTAATAGTGAACTGAATAAAGACATATACATGGAATAAACTAATGTTTTTATGTTTGGTGACGATATCAATAAGGTTTTTTAATTAAAAAATTCACTTTATGTGATAAAACATTATCCAAGGGCTTGGTACTTAAAGTTAGTTGAGTACCTATGAATTATTGACTTCAAGAAGGGACATATGGAAAAAATATTTATATAAAGAGGATAAATACCACATCACTTATTGTGATTGTATATATTAACGATATCATTTTTAATTGTGATGAAGAAAATTCATGTGAAGAGTTCTCCACTCAAATGAAGAATTTATTTGAGTTCTCATTACTTGGTGAAATGAAATTTTTCTTGGGATTACAAATTACCCAAGCCGCTAGAAATATTTTTATTTTATAGGAAATGTATTCTTTAGAGATACAGATGATATTTAAAATAGTTGAAGAAAGAAGAGTATCTACTCCTTTACAAGTGGGAACTCATATAAAGCAAGGCTGATAATAGTAAGGTAGTGAATAAAAAAGAGTTCATACATCTAACTAGAGTCTCTTGTATCAAACAGATTCAAGATTATATATTGTAATATTTGTCACACATTGTACTAGTTTTATGTAACATCATAAAGAATATCATATTCCTACAACCAAAATAATTATTAGATATATATATAACACTTACAAATTTGAATTTCCTTATAAGAAATAAAGTAAGATAAGCCTAGTATGTTTTTAAATAATTACATAATGGGAGATTTGGATGATATAAATTCCACTTCAGGTGGTACATTTTTCCTTGTTGATAAATATATGGCTTGAAATTAAAATAAGAAAACCTTAGTCACTCTAAGTGCCACTGAGGTAGAATAGGTGGTTTAATCATAGGGTCTTACTAAAATTATGTGGATAAAGACTTAGATTAAGGATATGGATGTAAAAATTGGATACCTATTGATTATCAAATATGATAATCAATGTTATATTAATTTTTCAAAAATATAGTGCATTATTCTAGATTAAAACATATTGATATAAAATAAGATTTTTTGAAGTAAAAAGTGGGTGATGGTACATTGAAGCTGAAATTTGTTCCATCCAAGTAACAAGTTGATGAAATTTTTACTAATCGGCTCAAAACTAAGTCTTTTGAAATATTAAATACAAAAAATGAGAGTATATCCTACATGCTAACATTGTGGTATGATGTTATTTGAGTTTCCACCTCTATCTTTTCTTGTTTATATTTTGTGATATGTAACTTGCAGGGGGAGACAACTATTCTACTTGTTGTGAACTATTTTAATTATTGTATTGAGTTGTGTAGAAAAGATATTCAATTAATAAATTTCAATTTATTCTTTATTCTTGAGAATAAAGTTATGTATTTGAGATGAGATGATTTTAGTACAATATTTATGATTTATTTAATCACACTTGTTTTATACAAATAGCTAGTTCATATATACTTGAGGAGATTATTTCATGAATATCCACTTTGAGTTTATCCAAATTCTTTGATTAATTCAATTTTATTTTCAATAAGGTGGATAAAAGAAATATTTAGTATTAACAACATATCCAAATTGAGATATTTTTGAACTATAGAGAATGATATTGTATTTTATTTCAATACATATCTTCCATGTGGTGATTTCAGAGGTGGTATTAATGTTTATGACATGTGTTTATGATTCTCAGAAAAAGAAAATTGTTCACAACATGGATAATATCAAGTGTTTATTATTAATGATAATTTTTAAGAGTTTATCCTTGGTGAATTAAAATGAAGAATTATCATTTGGATGACGTTTCTGAAGAAGATATGGATAAACTTTAAAAACTATACATAATTTTTAGGATACTTATAGAATTTAAAAATTACTTTACATAGAATTTAGAGTTTGAGTATGCCAAAAAAATTCAGTCAATCCCTAACTAGACCACCCAAGTAGACTAGGGAAATCCTAGACCAATCTTGTGGTTAGATATTCCTATACCTAGCCAAGGGAGTGAATTGGTGAACCTAAACATGCCCGAGTCAAGTATAGTGTATGTTGAAAGGTGAACGATGAAGGGAATATATGTTTTAGCTCTGGAAGAGGATCATGCTCGATGGCCATAGGATAAAACTAGAACCATTTATATTTTATTAATTCAAAAAATGAGTGCGATTTTTTACTAAGAAGTGAGAGTATGATTCCAACTTTAATGTGGGACTCCCACTTAAAGTAGCAACTGATCCTTTGTCATAATGTTTATAGATAAAACACTGTATTGAATAAAACACTACCACGTTATTATATTCAACTTCATGCTCAAGATACTATGATTGGGTATTCAAATATAACCATCTCCATGATCAAGCATATCTAGTGATCAATCCAATCTTGAAAAGACGAGACCTTGAAATAGAATAACCATAAACCATCATTCAAGAATGTAAAGAGTTTCATGTGATCACCAGTGTGAGGATGAGGTTATTTCCTTAAGTAGATGATTAACCAAACCACCACATTCAGATGATTGACTATAATATTATTGACTATATACCAGGATCGACTGAAATCTTATTTTGTATTAACCATATGAAGGAAACAATATTGACTGCATGTACTTATCAGGACTTACAATGAGTGTATTCATGATATATAAATCTACCGTGAGATAAAACTACCATTATTTGACATTAATTGACTATGATATGTGATGATAGAACATATAAATAAATCATATCAAACATATTACTTTGATCAATTATTATCCACACTATTCTGATTGATTATAAGTTTTAGACTGAATGCATGATCAATTATGAGGCCCAAAAAATAGAATGAGTAACGACACATTAGAATATCAACCATGAGTTATCACTATTACCATGCGACTCATCATAAATGAAGATATTAATCTCAGAAGAAACGATTCAAACTACCAACTTGAACAGCATATGAAAAAAATAGTTTTCGTAGTGAAATGCATAAAGATGATTCACATGCAAAGTAAGGATAAATTAGTTCGATGTAAGGGTAACATGTTTCTATATAAGGGTTTATGTGAGTTATATAAAGGTAATTATCTTGTTGTTTTGAGGTGAGAATATGATTTATAAAGTGAAGTTTAGTAATTTAAGTTCCATTTTTTTACCCTTACATTGTGAATGCATGAGGTTCCTACAAGTTACACACTATGGGAGGGTGCTATTCCCCATTTAAATATTTTTTCATGCATGCATGTCATGCATGTCCAATATAGAGGTTTTAAAATATAAAAGAATTAGGAAATAAATTCAGTTATATTTGAGGATATTTCAAATGTTTTTATAGATGTGAAAATCATGTAGATATAAGAGAAATGCACGATTAGTGGGAATAATGTGAAGCATGATATTTGAATATCCTTGAACAAATAAAAACCAAATCTGAGCCTTTAATGAAATTTAAAATAGATTTATATTGATTTAAATTATATTGAATAATTATTATTTAGTAGATTTATTGAGATATTATTTGTGATGATTTAATTAGATTTTAAGATCAAAGAGTAAGTCATTTAAAAGTTCTGTTAAGTGCGAAAATTATATTCACACATCTTATGAATATTTAAAGAAGAAAAAAAGAAGAAACCATTTATTAATAATAGGTAATATATGAATAATTAATTATGAGTATTGAAATAATTGGTTGAATCCTTTTGAACGAGTAGGAAATGATCATGATCTGTTGATTTCTGTAGAATCTCATAAATTCAATTGGAGAACTATTTGTGAATGTCCGTTGTTGTTTCTATTCAATAAGAATGAAATGTTACTTTGCTAGTTAGTTCTAGTTTCTTGTAGCAGGTATAAGGTCAAACCCTTACATCTGGATATCGTTGAAGATAAAATAATAATAGTGTGTGTGGGAAAAAAACCACCATACACCGGAGATGTAGTCATCCTTTGGTAGGTGAACGTCATTAACAAATATATTGTTATCCTTGTTCATTTCTGCATCATTTGTTTATTGATATCACTATTGAATAAGAGTTAAGGATTATATGTTTTAAAAATAATTATAAGAATTGATTCAACCCCCTCTCAATGCTTACCTTAAATGTTCGATCCTTTTCATTGATGCCACCAAAAGCTGATCTCAGGCCTTCGATCACCAGAACAGAATCAGCTATCCCTCATTTGGGATTCTTGTCACCCGTACATCTCTTCCCAAGACTGAATCTACACCACCCTACCATCCATGATCCACCAAAACTTTATGACTCCTTCTAATTTCCTCCATCTCTATTTTGATTTTAACCAAATGCACACAACTCTGAATTTGATCTCTATTTAAATCATATCAAGGTAGTTGAATTGTCAACCATATTATAGGCCTCTAATTATCACATGAAGAATAAAGGGAGAAAATCAATAACAATAATGTGAGTATTAATGATGGAAATTTCCTACTAGAACATCGACCATGGGTAAAAATATTTAGGAATAAACAAGGGAAATATAAAAATCATGTAATTTAGGTAAAACCCATTAATCAAAATCAATGGTCTATGAAAATAGAGATCTGGTTAAACAAAATTGAATATAATATAGAAATTTACCAAAAAATTGAGAAAATAAACATTAATAAAGCCTTACCTTAGTGAAGAATCACTACCACTTATATTATATTATTTTGACCACATGATATGTTCTTTGAAAACGATACTACCTCAATCCTATCCTTTAGTTCTCTATTGTCACCACCAAGATACTCCTTTTTATCTTCCTCTATCTAAGGTTATGTTAATGAGAAAAAATAACTATCCCTAAAGAGGCCTCACAATAGTGTTTATATATCCCTCACATAGGGTTATATGATCAAAATAATTAATCAATAAATTTATGTCATTAATTAATCCAATTATGATAGAAAACACCCAAAAGTCCCCATGTGAACAAAACTAATACTATTATTAGGGTAAATCCTGCATTTTAGATGTAATGATTGTCTTAATTTCCCTATCTAAGACCCATTTTAAAATATATATTCATTTTATTATAATTGCATGACCATAGACTAAAAATATAATTTTTACAACTCAGATGTTTTTATTGAGGATCCATCACATCTATAATCTCATGCCAATTCATCCCAGAGATAAACACCATATCCCGAATTTAATGGGACAAATGGATAATTTTTGTGTCGTCATATGCTAGGTTAAATATGTATTTTTACCCCTAGGGATGTCTCAGGAATCCAAGAATCTCAAAATTTTGATAAGTCTTAATCGAGATGAAAATACAGAGCACTAAATCTTTCCCATATTAGGCCTTTTCATCATAGAAATGGAAAACAATTGAATCTACACCATAAATAAGATCATAATATATACCCATGCAGAAAAACCCCATAATCTCACATAGTTCATTTATATGTAAAGTTATGATTTCTAACATAAATCAACATATAACTGTTAATGAAGGAAACACCGTCCTTTATTCATGAAGATATTGGATCTATCCCATTTTGAAACAAGAATGAGGTATAAACATGCATATGCCCCTGGTGATCCTTTATAAGAGTTTTCACCAAAACCCATCTCCATATATATATCATCATACCACATGGAATGAAAGAAAATCCAAAATCCTATGAAATTTATTTGATAATGGTTCATCTTAAAGGTCAATCCTGATGGGAGTAGTTCACGCCTAAACATTAAATAACATTTCAAATAGTTTTCATTTGATATCAATCCATCTACATCACAACCAAACCCTGATTACTTTAACAGATTCCTCATTGACAATGAAGAATTTTTATGTCCACATGATATTTATAATTCACATAAGCTCATCTACCATTTCATTCCAATATGGATCATACACTATGGTCTCTAGCTTGAGGCACAAGAGAAACATGATCCTTAATCCCAACTTTCTACACAAACATCAGTGAAAATCCACCATTCACATCTCAATATCTATTAGATTAACACACATTGTTGATGATAACATAGTTATTTTGTCATTAATCATTCATGAAATCAATTGATGAGAATATTAGGTGCAATACCAACCTCATATAATTGATCAACATTATACTACTTCCTGTCAGGTGGCCCAATTTGCTAAAATCTGAAGCAGATAGTCCTGAACATTAAGATAACCCTACTCTATTGGATCTATAATATTGGATAAAACCTAACTAAGTGACCAAAAACCAAAAAATCTTAATAATACCATCTCCTATATCTCATAGTAAGGGTTAACCTATCATAGGTATACCCACATTAATTCATTGGGAATGCCATACTGAAGACTATACTCTATTAAAGCGGTATAATATTAGATTGCCCATCACCACATCCAATACGAGCATCAGGAGAATAAAACTATACACCTGGGAAGTAAGTGAATTTCTTCCCTCATTTAGGGAAAACATATTAGTATAAAGTCAAAGGAAATTTGATAATAAAATACCACCATATTGACTCCATCACTAATATGTCCTCTCACACACAATAAAATAGTATAGGGCCACCCTATTCATTGAAGGGAAGTAATGTATCCCTCTATACTTGAGAATCACAACTACGAAGCTAGATACTCACATTCATCTTTCATCTCCCAGACACAAGGTCCTTTACTAAGAATCTCCAAACACCACACTACTATTTCAATACACTAATATCACCATCCACCATTGACGCAATATCATGAAGGTAAATATTTCAATAGAAGGATAGATCCCACCCTTTGATAGTTTTTTCTTCAGTAGAGAATCTAATGGTAAGACTAGAGAAATCTCCAAATTCCTAATAGGCTTAACCTCAAACTATATCAATGTAAATTTTTTCTCACAAGATTAATATGATCTACTGTGTATTTCACCCTCCCATTCATCAACATTAAAATTCATCCATATAATGCATGTTAGTTCATACACCCACCTCTCTCTAGGGGTCAACCATAGGTCACCATTAAAAATAAATCATGCATTCCAAAACATTCATGGGAAGAAAATTCATATAAAAAACTCAATATAATATTTATAATTACCAATTTTTGGTTTACTTTCTTATAATCTAGATCACTACCCCTAAGGGGAGTCTCACTCACTAATATAGAAAAAAATCACTCTAAATATTCAATCATGAAAACCTCATATCACTAGTGATGGAAAACCATTTCATATAGAGGTGAGAATGAAAACATGTCTTATCTACCATGATGGATCTCTAAATAGAGCTCATTTTTTCACCAATGGTAGACTCACCTCATCAGAGGGGGCGAGTGAATAATGTTCACCATCATTGGAGGTTTTCTAGCTATTTAGAGTTAAGATGGGGGTTCAACAAAAATTTTCAACTACTAAACACACAATGTGGGATAAATACCTTATACCCACATCAAACACTATGAGGGTATATGAATATTGAACATAAATTATAATTTGATTTATACCTACTTCCACCTGACCATAGGTATCTTCTATACACATAGTCTCACATTTACAACTATCATTACTTTGTGTCGAATAGAAACTATCCCATGGTGTTGGTCATGGGAGAGGATCAGTGATTCATCCAACTCTAAATTCTCTCACACCGCCTGATCACCTCTATAAAACTCCTTGGTATTAAATATGTTTTAAAATAAGGGAGTTTTTGGTCTCATAAAAAACTTTAATGTGGATGTATAACCATGGAACTACTCTGTCAAAATTTAGGTGAAAATCTAACATGCTCCCTTAACCTAAATGCATCTTTGTCGAGAATTATCAATATACCAATGTCTACCTCTCAACCATCACCTCTGATACCATTATATCACGACCCTCCTTCTTCAAGATTATGGAATTAATAACAAGATACCAAGACCTTCCTTCCTCAAGATGAAGGAGAGATAATGTCCCCTGAGTCCCACCTCCAATAGGCCCTAGGGTGGTGACTAGCACCAAGGGTATAGAAATATCGCCAAAATGAGAGTCATTACCCTTTTTACAGTAACCAAGATCAGGATATAGGATGTATCAACCTCAAAAAACTCTAATATATATATATAATGAAACAATAATCCATCCCACATGAATGTTAAAAGAAAAACTGTTAGAAATAAAAAGATAACTCCAAAATAAGTAGAAAAATAAGACTAAGTAGCGATATGGAAACCATCCCCAAAATCCAAACTAGTAAGGTCCAAAACAGTCCATATAAACTCCATAGAAACCTGAAAATAGTTTTATATACATAGGGTGAGCATACAAGTACACTCAGTAGGGAAAAAACCAAAGTCACCTGTGCACAAGTGGGAGAATCAACTAATGCCCCAGTGGGAAAATAACAGAAACTCAAAATCACCTAACAAGGTATACTATCCACCCCAAACTCACCAAGGAATGCTCACTAAATAACACAAGTAAAGTAAAGTAATGTAGTAAGAACATCGATATTTGGGTACCCCACACCACTTCCCACTAGTTAACTGCTCATCCCTAACAACAACCGTCCAAATGCTACCACGCTCTTCCACAAGACCCACTGTCACAACCTACCTGTATACACCTAATCTGCACACCATATCATATCCTTCCCATATAAACCTAGGCCATAACTACCACACATATAGGCTAAAAACACCTAGGTCTCATCCTGAAGACACTTGGGAAACAAACCACCTCTCACACAACAAATACCATATGTATAGTATTAAATCTCAATCCATTATATACTACCTTAAGAGTCATAGGAGATCAATTATTAGAATATGGAGTAGGGTAAATTCAGTAACCAACCATCCATCCTCCCATAGAGATGTTTGGAAAGACACCCTTCCCTATAAAAAATGGGGGTGTTCCACACATTGTTCTCAACATGGGTGGGGTTCATATAGAAAACATAGGGAACTAAAATTATATATATATATATGTAACAAAAAATCAACCCATCACATGGTATTCCAAACATACAACCAGAACACTCAAAACCAAATTTTCTGCTACCCCTACAAGCACATACCACCACGAACGATGGTCACCTGAACACCACTTCACTATAATCCCCAACTCGAAACATACCCCCATCCAATTCATTTAACCAATTATAATTCTACATTATCAAATAATTCATTCATTTATTTCCATAAATTCCTAGGAAAATACCCAAAACTATAATAATTATAAGGAGAAGAAACCATACTAACCACTTCCCAAGACAAGCAAGAAAATAAGGGATAATGGTAAGGGAACCCATTCTAGCACTCACAAACATGAAATCACGACACAACCCAGTCCTGAAGCCTTACTGCCCAACCACTGCCCAGATGTAGTCACACTGCATAAAAATTCCATCCTTTACATAATCAATCAATCTATCAACCTAATATTCCACCAAAACTCTTGGACCACCTAATACAAAAATCTCATAACAACCACCACTAAACCACGACCCCACTATACACACATACCACACCCTTCTCAAAGAACCAACACCTCTGCCCACCCTATGCCTGCAACCATGCTAAAAACAGCACCACCATATAACCCTCATAAAGCACAAAACCCAACAAGGCTCACAAATCACATAGCTACACCAAAAAAAGCTGATATTATTTGGATTTATCCAATAAAGATTATTTAATTCTACTTTGATAAACATGGGTGATCACAAATCAAGTTTGATCCCGGGGAATCCTTTTCATTTAACCGGGTATACATGATTACTCATATTTCATGTTTATAGGTATTTAAAGAGAGAATAAATAATAATCATGAAGCATCATGGGTATTCAAGCAAAGACCACCAACGACCATGATTTTCAGAGGGATACAATCCATACTTTTCACATTATAGATCAACGATAATATATAAAAGAAAGAGATCATTACATTTTCCCCATCCTTGTTTATTACTTCCAATTATATTATTTAAATTAGTTTTAGCCATATATATAAGAGGAAATAAGTACAACCACCCCACATGATACACAATTAAGGAGAGATGAAGGAATCCTCACTCAGAACAATAGGAGACCAAAAACCCTCTTTGCACCAAAATAGGGGGTCGCATGAATATGAGACTCCAAGGAAAACTAAACGGGGGTGGGGGGGGGGGGGCTATAGTACCGGTGCATGACTCATATGGGAAGAAACATTCTCTACGCACTAATAAAAAAGAGAGGATAGGTCATCAGATCTAGAAAAATCTAGATCCTATATCAATAGAATGGGAAATGGTTTCAGGGGCCATTAAAGTTAGATCATGGAAAATACCATGCATTTCGACTATTTCAAAGTCCCCAAAGCATTAGGATATTAATATATAATTAATATACATTGAAACGACTATAGAAATTCAAAAACAAGGCATTAAACTCAATTTACATCAAATAAAATGTAAGAGGGAAAAAATTGTTAAAACTGGAAATGACTCACCGATGGGTGAGTCACTGAAAGAAAGCCACTGATAGTGAGCCATTGAAAAGGAGTCACCTACATTGTGATACTGATGCTGACCCACCGACACTAAGACACTGACGTGACCGACCGATTCCTGACACACCGACTCCCTGACTCATCGATACCCTAACTCATCGATGCCCTGACTCACCGATGCCTTAACTCATCGACGACCTGAATCATTGACGCCCTGACTCACCCACCCCTATCTCACTAATTCCATATCTCACTAATGCCCTATATCACTAATGCCCTGTCTCACCGATTCCCTATCTCACCAACACCCTATCTCATCGATTCCCTGTCTCTCCAACACCCTGTCTCACGGATGCCCTATATCACGGATGCCCTATCTCACCGATGCCCTAACTAACTGACGCCCTGACTCACAGACACCTTGACTCACCGACTCCCTGACTCACCAAGTCCATGAATCACTGATACCCTGAATCACTGATGCCCTAACTCACCACCTTGACTCATTGATTCCCTGACTCACTGACGCCCTGACTCACCAATGCCCTGACTCACGGATGCCCTGACTCACATATGCCCTGACTCACTGATTCCCCCGAATCACCAAGGACCTAACTCACCAACACCCTGAATCACCAACCCCTGACTCATCGAAACCCTGACTCACCAACCCCTGACTCACCGACGCCCTGACACATCGACACCCTGACTCACCGACGCCCTGACTCACTGATGCCCTAACTCATGGATGCCATGACTCACCGATGCCCTAACTCAGTGACGCCCTGACTCACTGACACCTTGAATCACTGATTCCTTGAGTCACTGATGCCCTGACACACCAATGCCCTGATTCACCAATGCCTCGACCCACCAATTCCTTGACCCACTGAACCCTCTACCTACCGATGCCTCGACCTAATGACACCTCAATCTATCATTGCCTTGTCCTACCGACACCTTTGACCTACCGATGCCCAGACCTACTGACACCTTCAACCTACTGACGCCTTCAACCTACCAACACCTCGACTAACTGACACCTTCAACCTACCAACACCCGGACCTACCTGATGGAAAAAGTGGAAATTCGGAAAACTATTGAAATGAGCTATTGTTTCCTCCAAGAACTCC
Organism: Viscum album; assembly: GCA_963277665.1. Taxonomy (NCBI): domain Eukaryota; kingdom Viridiplantae; phylum Streptophyta; class Magnoliopsida; order Santalales; family Viscaceae; genus Viscum; species Viscum album. The sequence goes on from OY728145.1 coordinate 1,331,384,462, forward strand.
CTAAACACTGGATTCTGAAAAATTAATGGACCTTATAGGTCCATGATATTACACTAGAAGTATCAAATGAAACCACCATATATTTTCTATTTATTATCATTACTTTACCTTAATATTCATGTAACTTTACTAGCTCAAAATCTATATCCTAGAGATTCCTCAAAAACCACACAACGATACATCTCACACATGAAATTTAAAGCTAGAAACATAATTTCAACCTTAAATATTACCTCGGTAAGCCTAGGATTAGGCTTCACCAACCCTCCTACAATTTAGGTTAACAAAATGAAACTCAATTTGTACATAGTAAAGGGGCATCTCATTTAAACTACCAAAATGGTTCTTATGAAATAATGTTTACAACTAGGCATACCCATAAAGTGCACCTCATAATGTCACTTTTCTACACCTCCTGACTCTACTATCTTGAGTCATATCCCATAAAACCCCAGATCATGTGCTAAATAACCCATATAACCATACTCATTTAATGTAAACCCATATTTCCAAAAGAATATTACTCAATGATTACTTATAAATATCCCTAGGCATCTTACTCACATCATGAACAACTATGAGATTACTAGTTACTTCAGTAATCACCACCAGACTAGAAGTGTCTAGACACAATCTACCCATTATTGATCCATCTATCTAGGATAACTTTTTAACCATCATGGTATATCACCAAAAAAAAATTTCCTTCTGAAAACCTCACACAACCCACAATATCAAGGATATACATATTTATACACAATGAACAAGGAACCTCATGCCTGTACAAGTATCAGTTTACATTTCCTATGCATAAATATAAATGTAAATAATCTGTCATGCTTCTAATTTCTAAGTCATCCATAAGAATAATTATCCCCTCTCATGGGTTATCCTCATCTATCATATTCATATATAATAATAGTAAGAAAACATGATGATAATCCATAACAATTCTCAACTCACCAATATCTTGAGCCATAGATCACACTATAAGGTAACTCACAGACCAACATGCCCCCATATAGGGTTTTCAGACACATATATCTCAAGAATCACATACTTAATCCAACTACCTAGTCTAGTGTTATAAACAACTCATTTTCATACATAATAGAGGACTAACAGCTATAGACAATACATCCCATCCATCATCTCAAACCCTATAAAATAGGGTCTCACTTGCAGGTTCAATTCCAGTATACTCTAGCCAATATCAGGGTATGAATAAACCCACAAGGGTCATAAAAAATCACAAAATATTTGAATTATCAATATCAATGTTCAAAAAAATGTCATAGTCACTATAATACCCATATACATATACATCCCACACCATAATGGTTTCAAAAACTAATCTCTCTCTCTAACATGATTTTCACCTTTTCAAAATCCACCCATACACAATATTAACCACATCAAGAAACATCTATATTCAAAATATGAGCATAATTATTCAAGAAAAGTAATAATAGTAATAAAAAACCACTATTACTTGCATCTCATATCTCATAGATATCATAACTCAAGAACTCTCATTAGCCCCAACTACCCACACATAGGATAAATAATCCTATATACATTGGTTCACATCATATATCTATAGGATCCATATCATCATGTTTTTCATCTATAATTTAACCATAATTTCATAATAAGGTCTAAGTAAACAAGATTTAAATTACAAGTTATAGAGTAAAACACTTTATAAATTGAAATTAAAATTTTATTCAGTAGATTATGTATAATAATTTAAATAATTGATCATGTAAAATAATTTAAACCATTTTCTTTAACCATAACTCTTCATATTTTATGCCCATTTAAATGAAATTTCAATTCCATGTTATAGATAAATATGATTTGTAATTTTTAATTGGAATTTTATTTTTCTATCACCATGTAATAATCTTGGGAAGTGATTATATTACATGATTTCATACCATTTAAAAATAGACTAAGAAATATTCCACCATACATTTATATGTGGAAACACCATATAGATAGCAACATAAAATTTAAATAATTTACCCATGTTATAGTAAAAGTAAACAACCACAGGTGATCACACAAAGTTCATGTGAATACTACATTCCTAGTATGATTAATGAACACACACCCTCTTTCTATTCTGACCACAAGATAAAATCCCATAATCCTATGGCTCACTCGCGTTGAAAATATGACAATGATAAAATAAGAAAGAAAGAACATCGATACCATCCATGGAAATGCAGAATTACCTCATATATGGTTTGAAAAATTCCCAATCATGAGTTCTATACCATGTTCTAACAATTACCTATCTCTTTTAAACCTTACCTAAATTTTTAGACAAAAAGAAAAGGGATCTGATACCACTATGTAACATCCCTTGGTGTGTGGTCACTAATCGGTGCTAGACCATAGATCTCTATGTGACCTCAGGCACACCTACCCTTATTCTAGAGGCTTCTTACCAAAATTACAAGTCTATAGTGCTATAGTGGGGAGACTATACCTGTATATAAGATTAAAATAACAACATAAATAAAGGAAATCATAAAATAATCTAGAAATAAGTAGTAGACAGACAATAAGACATGTTTCAAATAAATAAGAACAACCCATGCTATATCATGATGTTCTATATACATTTCAAATAGTCACATAGAAATATACAATATAAAAAATATATTAATAATAAAAAAAATAAAAAAACCCAAAGGAATCCTAAAAATGTTTCCAAGTACTATCTTGTTTCCAATATCTCGTGCTATAACCTAGAAGCCTAAATCACTAATAAGTCACAGGACCATTCCCTAAACCACACCTTGAAACCGTGAAGTCTGCATGGATACCAATCATTATCCAGATTAGTGTATGAGTAAAACTCAACTAGCCACTATAAACAATGACTATAAATATATTATGTCTGAGTAAGTGCAAGACAATGTGAAAAATATATATAAGCATGTATATATATAAGAAGGTAAATAATTAAACGTCATTGATCATTGGGTTTCATGATGACACCCAAGATCAACAATACTTGACATGTCTAGTTCCAGATGTCTCTGAATAGTAAACATCCATTCAGGGAAATATACCCATCCTTACGATTGGAATACCTATGGGGAAATATACCCATTCTAAAAACAAAATTATCACACTTAGATAATTATATCCATCCTGAAAAAATTAATACCTATAGAAATATAACCATACTGAAACAATAGTCACAACCAAGGAAATATACCCATCCCATAACAATAGTCACGCTTGAGAAATATACCAATCTCAGAATGAAAGTTACACTGAGGAGAAATCAATATTCACAACCATAGAATAAATATCCAAGGGAAACACCAAATTCTGGACCATACCCCAAGGATAAACACAATAAATCATTATTCTTCTCTCCACACTTGTAAAATTTCATTAAAAATATATTTTTTCCAAAAAAATACATACCATAGGGTAACACCAACCCATTTTCCCATTTAAACCAAAACACCAACTTCCTCCCTTACTCTTTCAATTACCACCACTCCCATTTTATAAATTAAAATCTTCTATTTATAATCCAAGAAAAAAAATATTTTATCACTATTTATATCATATTCAATGTAAATAAATCTATTCTAAGGAATACCCTTAGGTTTCCTTCATAATAGTGTTTTTAGATGACTAAAGGGGCCATATCTTAACATAATATCCTTGATTTAAATTTCTCAATCCAATTATTTTTCAAAATCATGGTAAGAAAACATGTGTACACATTTAAAGAACTAATAAACAAAGTAATACTTGTAAGGAAACCTTATATGACACATAACTCAAGCGTAATGATGCTTAATCTCCCATAACCACTAGCCGAATAAAACCACAGGATCCAAAATTGCTAAATCAGATTGCATAACCACCATATTAGGGTATATGAGAAGGATAATAATAAATAGAGAAGAAACAAGACATCTAGGTCTTTTAGAGGCTTAGAATTACTGAGCCTAATAGACCACCCCAAAAAATCACAGCAAGACACACTATGTCAAACCATTAATGCCTTCCTAAAACTTCCGAACAACTGTAAGTCTACCTCTTTATTCCCGAACATGATATCAAATCCTCCCAACACCTTGAAAACCCAAAAGAAACCATTAGACACATGTTTAGGATAAAATATATACTATCCCACCCCTTAAAATATATGAGGGGGATTATAATACCCAAAAATGTAACAAAAATATTTCATGCAATGATGAATATACATGAAAAAGAAGCTTCTACCTATTTCTTCTTGAATTAATTATAATTTATATTCTATAATAATTTCTTTCCACATATGAAGAAACTATACTCCTATTCAAGGGTATACTCTTCATCTTATATATATTAAAATAATACCATAGATATTCCTTTTTTATTTTACTTTCCAAAGTATTTTCCCCCTTTCCTTTCTTCCAATTCACCATATGGATAAAAGATTCATCTTTATTTATATCCTTATTAACTTGTTAAAATTTATTCAAAATATACTAAAGAAATTTAGCTATATTTTCCATTTTATAGTCCTTAATGAGACTAGAGTAAATTGGTTATAAAAATGATATAATGAGGTATATTATAAAATTATTATTCTTATTGAATCCATACTCTACTAATTGATCAATGTACACAATTTTTTTGAGCACATGAGGTCCATCCTGGATTCCATCTTCCAATTTACACATGATTAGTGTAATGGAAATTCCATTTTCTTCTTCACTTTCATCATATAAACTTCATAGATGTGAGAAAACATTGTGTAACTATCCTTATGATCATTTTCATTCAAACACATATCAGACATTGATGATAACATTATTATGTAAACATAAAATGAATCTTATACTAGTCTCTTTTATGTATCCTTTTCACCTTCAATTTATTCATGAGTTGTCTTACCATGTTGGGGAATTCAACACATAAAATTTCCCTTCATGTAATAGTTCTACACGGAAAATTTCCCTTCATGTCATAGTTTCACATGAAAGTTCATATACCACTCATGGATATTTGTGATAGTTAGGACATGTTCATTGTCCAATATTTACGAAAATAATTTTTTTGTATCACATTCCATTTTATATGAAATTAAACTTAACATATTGGATTTTTATCTTTATTATAAATTACTTAGATATTATTGATTTATTTATATTAAATTTCAGCCACTATTATATTTAAATCATAATATATCTCATCTATTATATTTAAAATATTTAATTTCTTATGTATTCTAGAGGATAGGATCATTAAAATCATTCCTCATAGTCCTAACAATGGATACCCCACTACCCAAAGAATTTTAATATATGATACTTGTTGAAAAAAGTCTTTATTTTGTAGCTTCTTGATCAATTGATTATATTCTCATCTCTCATAAATCCTAAAATTGTATTTTCTAAATACTTTCCTCTAAAAATGCACCAAACTAGTTATTTCTATTTCAATTATTCTAATTTTAGAAAAGTTAAGACACCAATCTGATAATAAATCACTAATAAAAGGATACATGCTCAACTATGGATGAAGTGAACCACCAAATATAGTTTCATTCTAATTTAAATTATGGATGGTTCTTATGAATTAATATTTACTTTGAGTTCTTTTTATTTGATTTATTTGGAAAAGGAAATATAATTAATTTTATCATGATTATTACCATACGATCACATTCAGAACTTTTATCCATGTATAAATAGTAATTATTAATCATTTATTTTCTCATTTTTTCTATGAATTCTCATTAAATACCATATATGATCGCATATCATCCACACATTCAGAAAATAATTAACCATGAATGAAAAAATTAATAAAAAAATACATGCTAATGCACTATCAACTAATAATAGATTCATAAAGTTAATGATGGATAAAAAAACCCTAAAATAATTACTTGAGTAATTTAATGACACCAATTTCAGCACACCATCATGATAACATATATTTTTTACATGTTTGGTTCCTCAAAATTTCTCATCTTGAACCACATTATCCCTATTAGATTGATCATAACATATGTATACTCAATAATAGGTGAGGATAAATCGAGATCTGGGATGAAATTTCATTAAATAAAATATGGATTCATATACCCTTACACATATTTAAGAGAGAGAGGTTAAATTTATAGATTACTAAAATTTAATATTTAATAGTTCATTGTTAAAGAATTCACCATTGTAATAATTAAATTAAATAAATAAAAAACTAAATAATACCAGGTTGTTCTAGCTTCTGATCAATCCATATGTGTCAAAATTTCATAATAATAATAATTAAATAGGATAAAATTATACATTATCTTATTTTTAATGCTTTCAAGTATCATCAAAATATTTTTAAGAATTAGTGAAATGTCCTGTGATAGTTGAATTTTTCAATATTTATTTCTATTATCTTTTTAAATATATTAATATTTTTTAAGTCAATTTAATACTCAAAAAGTAACTTAAAGGATGAAATAGATTCTAATGAATTAGGATGGGTTGGCCTGACTAATTGATGGGTCAGTAGGTCATGAGGTTCCCTATCACACAATGTGAATGGGGCTTATAGGGGACACCCCTTTGTGAATCTATTGGGTAGGAAAACCACCCACATTTTCTAGGATAAACTCAATTTTTTTATATATTCCATTCCAATTAGGTGTGTATTATGTGAGTGACACCACCAGTTGAATGTGTTCAATTGTATATGACAATTCTCGGTCATGTCATTGATTGTAGACTTCTATTTTTTTTAAAATTAAGTTGCGTGACATGATTTAGACTCCCTACATATGTGTGGTTGTTATGTTGGAGACATCTCTATTTATATCTTCATTTTTTATAGCTAATTGAATTTAATATTCAGAATGTTTATATCTCAACTATGTAAAATCTGATTAATGAATCATCTATGGTTTTGGGACTATATAAAAACCCCCCATTCTTCAACTTAAAAATTTACATGACTTATATAATACCACTTAAAGGAACCTGAGCACGATAAAAGCATTATAAACCAATATTTTTAAAAGTTTAGATATGATATTATATTAAAACACTCTAACTAACATACCAATGTTCATTTTCATCCATGGATTACATGAAAATAATTTATGTGTGATATATAAAATCCAAAATGATAAAGATGAAACCTCAGTGGTACGAGAAAATCATGCCAAACTCCACCAATAATTAGATCAATTTTTTCCTAAAACATTAAATCTTTCTATGATATCAAAAAATAATTAAGTTTTTTATGATAAATGTGTGATTATATAAAGTAACCATACTTAATATGTTGTGGATGGATTGATTTTAACTTATTTTTATTGCATATTTATCTATCTAAACATGGGAGAGAATGTGGCAGGACTAAAAGTTCCTTCAAAATTATGTTGGTCATAATTAATTACACATTTTTTAAATATCTATGATTAAACATTCATTTATTTTACATTAATTTATAAATAATAATAACCTTTAAAACCAACTCATTATGTCACAAATAGATTAGTAAACATGACATAAGTGTTATCAATATTTTATTATCCACATGTAACGCTATGAAATCTACAATTGTGAAATATTATCCATCCACTAGACTCATTTCTACCAAATTAATTCAATTAACCATGAATAAATAATATTTATTTGATTTTTTTATCTTATTCACTTTTTATACTTAAATAAATTGTGAATAACATAAGAAATAAATTAAATTATCATTATTATAAATATGAATAATGAATAAGCTAATTTATTAATTCATTTAATTGTGATCATTCACACTCAGACATTCTTTGAACCATACACATGGGCCCCACATTATCCAAAACACCAATTCATACGAATTGTAAGAACACATGGATACACATTATGTGTGACCCTCTAAGTCCTTATTTTGATAGTTGTGAGAAATATTCATAGAAAAATAGTGGTATCTAAAAAACAATCATAACCCCTAAAGTGATAAGTATAATTCATAGCTATGATAAACTCCAATAAAAACTTATTATGTAATATAATATTTGTTTTTTCTTGGTATATATTATAAATAAGGATTAATATATTACATTATCATCATTTAATTCTTTATTTATCATTATTTAAATATATTTTATAGACTTTCCTTCATCTAAAATGGTTATGGATTTAGTTAAGGCACTACCATCCTGTTAAAAGGCCCTGATATATCTTCTTTATATATTCAAAATTGATAAATCAAGTCTTAACCATTAAATCAATTCTATAACACCAATTATGCACTTGGAGAAAATATACATTACCAAAAACTTAAATTTTTATAGTTTTCATCATACATCAAAATAAATGATCAAATGAGACACATTGATAATGATATCAAGTCCATATTCCAATACACATGTTCATATATAGGAACATCCAACAACACTTAGAATATAGTGTTCCTATTGGTGGCCTGGTCATCATGATCTCTATTATTAAGATCACCAAGTGAAAACTTCTTGAGAATAGTTCTCAATAATTATGTTCCCCCAACACCTAATAGTAAAAAATAAATTATTTCCTACTATTATGATGTTTCTAAAAAATAGAACACATGTTAAATATTTTTGTGAAATATTACGGAGGTTCTCATTATAGTTTTGAATTTATATATAATTTTTATATGAATAAGAATATAAGGAAAAGAACATGTAAATTGTGTATATGAAAGTAATAACACAATTATAGTAAGAAAAAATATTTCATAATTATTTATATATATATGAAATGGAAGTCATAAATTAATACTCAATTAGGGTCTAGGGATCACCCTCTTATAACATTAAGATAATATCACATAATCAGTATGACAAGCCCAAATCATATTGTCGTCAGGTCCACACCATTACTATAACAAGTCCACATCATAATCTCAAGACATTTACAGAACCCAATCAAAAAGTATACATAATTATCAAGAGAAATATTAATATTGATTACATGTAGTTAACATCATCATCACTATGAGAATCACAGATGATATAACTTTCCATGTTAATCCCCAATAGCTAAACAATCTTGATAATGGAATGTTGAGATAATGGTATTTTTAATTTGATTATCATATGATAGTTTTATAGTGAATCATATAGAAATTACCTACTTATAATATAAACATAATCTATTTACACTACCATATTATAATATCGAATGAGATTCTAGTAACATAACCACTACTATTGCATCACCTTACAGCATCCAAGTCTAGAGTCCTCAAATTGCATCATAAAAAAATTTCACATCATAAATATGTCAAAGTCCAATTCATTATCATGTCAAACAAATATCAATACTAAAATTATCCGTATAATTTTTACAATTATCAAATCATTATCTTCCATGTATAATCTCATTATAAATCTCTATAATAACCATTTCACTGCTTTGAGGTACTTAATGAAGACACATAAATAATTAAACCATTAAAAGATCTTTATTTTTTATTGTAATAAATATTTTTTCCAAAAATTATTTTAATCAAAATCATTAATCCTAAAGATTAATAATATTCTTACCCAAGGTCTTAGTCCCCAATGGGATCACTTCAGACCCATCTATCACCACAACTATTTCAAAACCATATTTATTCACACCAATGCCTATTTTTTTTAAATTTTTTATCATATTTGAATATCTAAATAAATAAATAGAATATATTATTTAATTAATCATGAGAAAATATATAAAATAGAACCTTTATATTTTTCTCAAGATAAGTTAGTATTAATTTTTATGTAAAATTATCTAAATTTCCAAAAAGACATTTGAATAGTATCTGTTGACAATAAAAACCTCACTATTGATAGGGACATGTGATAAAAGAATAACCACTAGGATATAGATGAATAAAAAATTACCAAAACAACAATTCTTAAAGTGATAATTCTTATGTTGTTAAAATCTATAATACATTAAAAAATACATGTGATGATGAGAGATATAGAGATGTAAAATGAACATGACACAAGAGTTTTTACTAGGTTCAAAAACTATTTCTATGAAGTAGATAATACTTAGAGTCCAATATTTACAGTCCCATTATTCATTCTCTAATGTTGTTATATAAATAAAAAGGAATGGAGAAATAATACGGTCATGAAATCCGAGTACAAGAATGATAAAAATCATGTATAATTTCTTCTTTACTCCCCAAATTCCTCTAGATATTAGATAAAGTGTGTCGAAATGTCCCAAACCTAGTTCAATCAAAAAAGTAACCAGGATAGGTTTTCATGGGACCTCAGACATACCTCCCAATATGCTAGAGGCTTCTAGCTAGCAGTGGGGGTCTTGGGTAGTATAGTTTGGGTGACTAAACCCATATATTTGTGTGAACATGTAGATAAAAAAATGAAACATCATCCATAACATAAACTTGATTACATAGAAGTAATAAACATAGCATTAATATCAAATATAATGAAAAATCATATAGTCATAAAAAATTATATCCACCAGTTCAACCATGTATACAAATAAAATAGGAATAAACATACATTGAGGCTTTACTACATCCCTAATACCTACCTGAATCCTTGTCTCTAATCCCATCCAAGCTGTCTTGGTTCATCAAGAAACCCTAAGCCTATGGCCAACATAAACCTTTAACCAGTGAGGTTTGATCTTGTAGCCAAGTTCCATGGCTTCCTCTTATATAGGGTTTGAGTGAAACTCCTCAGGTCACCACCAATGTGACCCCGTATATTACTAGTAAATTTAGTGTACACATTTCATATACTAAGAATAAAAAATTACAACATGTAAGTGTAAATAAATAAACATTTTTGATACTCATGTTCTTCCATTGAACCTGAGATCGACCAAAACCTTATTCATCCAGTGATAAAGTGTCTCTAAGCACATCACATAATTGTTCCAACCAGATACCATCTTGATCTAAAGGAACCAATTGATGTTGATCTAAAACTATGAGGGGGATCCATGTCCAACCCCATAACTTATAGCATCCCGTCTTTTTTATAACATAATTTTTCATTCCATTACACGGAACTGAGGATCTTTAAGGTTTAGTGTCTTGGAAACAAGGAACATAAAACATGAAACAAAAAAAAACATTCTTCTTAAACACTTGAAAGGCTTCTCCTCATGTTCACCCTAGGCTCATTACTGCATCCCATAACCTGGGGACATACATCAAAAGGAAGGGTGAGCAGAAGGCCCAGCAAGGGAAACAAGTGAAACATTTTATATATGAACTTGAGATACATCAATAAAGTCATGAAAAGAACTTTACGGTATGAAAATGAAATCATGAGGCATATCATAATAAAAATAAAACTTTTTCATAACTTGAAGATGTGGCTAGATCATTTAACATAGACAATCATGAACATATCACCAAGGTCCATCCCCAAGGTGTCATTTTAAAATTACCAAGGTTATTCACCAAGGTATCGTGAAAATTGTAATCTCTAGTGGTTACATCATTACCCAATGCATTGGAGCGCTATCAGGGAGCACCCTTAAATTTGCCTTTATTATCATGTGAGCCACATATATCATCATCAAACATTTCATAAATAACCCACATAGCATAAAATAAATGGGTTTCATTTCATAATCATAACGTTTTAAAAACTGCTTTAAAGACATGATCTTTACGTCACTTTAAACCCACGGAAAGGGAAAGCGGGTCTCATGTATGTAAATCCCAGAATTTAAAATGGAACATTTTGATATATATGTGAATACCCTTTTAGAAATAAGAGCTTTGAGTATTCACTTTATAACATAAAATAATTTTTGAGAAAAGAGAGAGGCATTTTGAGGGGAAAATTCTGCAGCATAACGACTATGTTTCGGGGTTTTAGAAAACATTGAAATGAGAGGGGACATGGGTCACCCTCTCATAAATGATCCATAAAATAGTAGGGTGAAATAATAAGAAGGACATATGGACATGTTAATGAAATTTTAGGGACATACCATTTGAAATGAAAAACATGGAAGGAAAAAAAAATAGATTTCTCTTATGAAAATTCGGCAGCCTTACGGCGTCACTTAACTTCAAAAGAAAATGATTTGACAAGATCAAATAGGGTCCCTCATCATATGATAATAAGAGATCAGTATGATAGATATAGAGATAATTCCCCAACATAACAAAAAGGAACTTGAAAGAATTGACATGAAAGTAGAACTTCAAAACGAGAAGGGTGAAGAACCACTTAAAAATTCGGCAGCCTAACGGCGCCACTTAAAACATCAAAATACTGAATTGAAGAGATCAAATGGGGTCTCTAATAATATGAAAATAAGAGTCCAGTATGATATATATAGAGATCATACCCCAATATAACAAAAAGGAACTTGAAATAATTGACATGAAAGTAGAACTTCAAAACGAGAAGGGTGAAGAACCACTTAAAAATTCGGCAGCCTAACGGCGCCACTTAAAACTTCAAAATACTGAATTGAAGCGATCAAATGGGGTCTCTCAACATATGAAAATAAGAGTCCAGTATGATATATATAGAGATAATACCCCAATATAACAAAAAGGAACTTGAAATAATTGACATGAAAGTAGAACTTCAAAACGAGAAGGGTGAAGAACCACTTAAAAATTCGGCAGCCTAACGGCGCCACTTAAAACTTCAAAATACTGAATTGAAGCGATCAAATGGGGTCTCTCATCATATGATCATAAAAGATCAGTATGATAATTTAGAGATCATACCCCAACATAATAAAAAGGAACATGAAAGACTTGAATGAAAATAGAACTTGAAAACGAGGAAGGTGAAAGAATCCCTTAAAAATTCGGCAGCCTAACGGCGCCACTTAAACATTCTTGAAACGAATTGATGAGAGCAAGGGGGGGGTCTCTCATCATATGAACATGAAGTAGGCAGTAGGATGAATATAAAAGAACATCCTCCAACATAAGAACATGGAGTATAAAAGAAATGACATAAAAGAGATTACTTGAAAAGAAAGAGAGGGGTCAGATCCCTTACCTTAAAATGTAACTCTTAAACCTCAAAGGTTGGGACCTTGAGGGCTTGGGGGCACCTTGGGAGGACTCCTTGGGAGGTAATGAGACCAGAAATTCGTTGGGAATGAGTGGGGAGTCTAATGGATGAGAGGAGGGCTTGGTATTTATAGGGAAAGTGAGGGAACGAGGCATTAATGGCCAAGTGACACCTCACATGTGCTTTTCTCAAACCCATGTGCTCTCCCTTGTCATTTATCATGGAGTTAGGCCACATGGGGCCCCCAAAACAATAATTCATCACCCTTGGCCGGCCAACCCTCAAAAGATCTCATGACATCATCATGACACCGTTATGATGTCATTAAACATACCGAAACCCTAAAACTGTATTTTTACTATTCACTGAAAATTCAACTTTCTCAGAAAAATCCCAAAATTTCACATTAACCAAATATCAATGCTCTGATTTCAAAAATGAAATCCATTTTATAAAAATAATTTTCTAAATATTTTTAATTTAATTTTTAAATAAAAACACTATTCATCGAAAATTCATTTTTTCAGAAAAAACCCCAAAAATTACCATAACATAATATCGATGCTTTGAGTTCAAAAATAAAGTCATTTTTATAAAAATAATTTTCTAATTATTTTTAATTAAATTTTTAATTAAAAAACACTATTCACCTGAAAAAACTAATACTTGAATAATAATTAATGAAACCGTTATTTAACTATTTTATTGAATCACATTACTTAATCAAGGTGCCTAGATTATTTTAAAACTTTCTTTAAGTGAGATTACTAATCTATTTGGTCATATTACTAATCCTAATCATAAAATCACTATTCATAATTTACTATTCATCAAAAATCAAGTTGGTCTTATTAGACTCTAAATTTAGTACTGAACATAATTGCAGAAGACCATTTTTTGAAAATCATTACACATTTTTAATTATTTAGGGTTTACATAAACATATTTAAAATATCCTTTTTCTAAAATTTATCAAAAATATGAATACTATATTTATCCGATCATTTCAAAATTTATAAACTTCATCATAAGAAGAAATCCCAATTTTTATTTAAAACAAGGATTACACAAGGTAGTTATGGTCTCGTTACATAACCCCTTATAATACCAGCATAGGACCTAAGAGTAAGGTGTTCTAGGGTGATAGAAGCTTGGGGCGGCTCAGTCAACATTGCCCGAGTAGTAATTTCTATCAGTTTGAACTTATCACGAAGGCGATTCCGTTCCAGCTTCACATGATGAAGTTCAGCTTGGATTTGATCAAGAGAAAAGCCCAGTGGTGCTACCTCCTTCCCAAGCTCTGTTAGATGGGCTTCAATCGGTCCAAGACTACTAGGTGAGGCCATCGAATCTTCTTTCTATAATAATTAACCAAGATTACTTATATCAAAACATTTTGTTCACAGCGGTCATATTGACCGATGGTTATATAATAGTAAAAACCCACTGATCTCATTTTAATTATAATCATGTTTATCAAATAAAACGTTTTTGTTGAGTATAACAATAACACATAAAATTGGGAAACAAAATTTATTTAAAAAATTTCGGGTCGTTACAATCTTCCCCCCTTAAGAAATTGCGTCCTCGCAATTTTAAAATTGGGTTTTGAAATTTCATTGAAAGTCCCACATCGGAAAAGGAGTCAGTAAAACTATTACTTTAAAATAAAGAAAGGGAAGTACAAAGGTCACCCGAGTTAACCCACACTAGGGTTCCATGTAGGAAAACATGGACATGGAGGAAAAAACAAAGGGTCAAGTTTTGAGGGAGAGTGATAGAGAACATGATTAGGAGAAAGTTAACCGTGAGAAAATCCCAAACTTATGATGTGTGTAAACGGTCTTTGATTACCTAGTAGGAAACGTAAACCAACAACATTTTTGTTTTAAGTTTCTTTTCATAATTTTGAGGATTTCATTTACTACATAGAACAAAAACATAAGAAAATATACCTACCTTCAAGTAGAGTTTCATCCTTTAACACGTCCCTACCAACACTAATCTTTTCTCCAAATGATGAGAATTCAAAAACACTTGGTCTCATAAAAGCACAAGAATCATCTTATATAGAATCACATAATCTACAAAAGATTAACTATCTATTTCTTCTATCTTTAAACATTATCCCAAAAACATAAAGGTTAAGGTAAAACAACTCTTCAAAAAGAAAGAATCCCATAGGAATGGAAACTACTTTTAAATCATCAAAGTTCCATGGTACTACCCAAAGTTCATCATAGACCATTCCATAAATAACAGTCCTTAAAATTCCTCAAAACAAACCAAACTAAGATTGAAACCCAAATACAATAAGGATTTGATAACATAGTCTTCCAAAACAACTTCATTGTTCATCTCCAGACAACATCAACCACTCCTAACATCTTATAAAAAAAGTAGTTAACCCTAACATATTTTACCCAAGATAGGTTAGTCATTCCCATAAGTAACCTAAATTACTATAAGTTCACCTTAAATTCATTGATTCTTCAAAATATAAGTCAACCTTACTCCTCAATGAAAATACCATAGTAATCTATTTACCTCGATCAAATATGGTTCCCAAAATAATGAACGTCTTCCAAAATAATAATCATATTTTAATCCCCTAATCAACCCTGTCATATTAATACGAAAATCGTCGCATTTCCTATCACATTGGTTGTCGGAACATGTTCTTCCATTTCCCACCATTAACTAAGAAGAGAAAGCATAATTAGGGGCTTAAGTACTTAGCTAATAATCATGAAAAGGAACTGAAAGTATATAAGGATAACTTGTATATGAAAGGTATACCCTAACTTGTGATCTCCTAGGTTCCCATCTAGGTTATGAATGATCATATATTCTTATGTGAACCTTTATTTTATTTTATCTTTGTTCCTTTAACAATGGTTCATACCAAGCTTATGAATTTACCAAAGCATATCCCCCGGGAGTGTCGTAACCAAGAGTGCAGCAAGGCCCGTTGTCGTGTACCAGTTCCCGTTCGAGTCTAGCTCAAAGCGGTGTTTTCGGGTTTTACCCCTATGTACATCTGTGCTAGAGCCACCTCTACCTTCTCGTATCCAGACATGGATGTATTTGCTTGGCAACCCCTTACTCAATACTCACCAAAATACCAGGAATATTTCCTATATTAAACTTTTCTATAGGGTTCCTCCTAGAGTTTTCATATCCTATTTTCCACAAATAACTAAACCATCCTTTGATACCAACTATAGCATCCCGTCTTTTTATAACATAATTTTTCATTCCATTACACAGAACTGAGGATCTTTAAGGTTTAGTGTCTTGGAAACAAGGAACATAAAACATGAAAAAAAAACATTCTTCTTAAACACTTGAAAGGCTTCTCCTCATGTTCACCCTAGGCTCATTACTGCATCCCATTACCTGGGGACATACATCAAAAGGAAGGGTGAGCAGAAGGCCCAGCAAGGGAAACAAGTGAAACATTTTACATATGAACTTGAGATACATCAATAAAGTCATGAAATGAACTTTAAGGCATGAAAATGAAATCATGAGGCATATCATAATAAAAATAAAACATTTTCATAACTTGAAGATGTGGCTACATCATTTAACATAGACAATCATGAACATATCACCAAGGTCCATCCCCAAGGTGTCATTTTAAAATTACCAAGGTTATTCACCAAGGTATCGTGAAAATTGTAATCTCTAGTGGTTACATCGTTACCCAATGCATTGGAGCGCTATCAGGGCGCACCCTTAAATTTTCCTTTATTATCATGTGAGACACATATATCATCATCAAAAATTTCATAAATAACCCACATAGCATAAAATAAATGGGTTTCATTTCATAATCATAACGTTTTAAAAACTGCTTTAAAGACATGATCTTTACGTCACTTTAAACCCACGGAAAGGGAAAGCGGGTCTCATGTATGTAAATCCCAGAATTTAAAATGGAACATTTTGATATATATGTGAATACCCTTTTAGAAATAAGAGCTTTTAGTATTCACTTTATAACATAAAATAATTTTTGAGAAAAGAGAGAGGCATTTTGAGGGGAAAATTCTGCAGCATAACGGCTAAGTTTCGGGGTTTTAGAAAACATTGAAATGAGAGGGGACATGGGTCACCCTCTCATAAATGATCCATAAAATAGTAGGGTGAAAGAATAAGAAGGACATATGAAAATGTTAATGAAATTTTAGGGACATACCATTTGAAATGAAAAACATGGAAGGAAAAAAAAATTAGATTTCTCTTATGAAAATTCGGCAGCCTTACGGCGTCACTTAACTTCAAAAGAAAATGATTTGACAAGATCAAATAGGGTCCCTCATCATATGATCATAAGAGAACAGTATGATAGATATAGAGATAATTCCCCAACATAACAAAAAGGAACTTGAAAGAATTGACATGAAAGTAGAACTTCAAAACGAGAAGGGTGAAGAACCACTTAAAAATTCGGCAGCCTAACAGCGCCACTTAAAACATCAAAATACTGAATTGAAGAGATCAAATGGGGTCTCTCATCATATGAAAATAAGAGTCCAGTATGATATATATAGAGATCATACCCCAATATAACAAAAAGGAACTTGAAATAATTGACATGAAAGTAGAACTTCAAAACGAGAAGGGTGAAGAACCACTTAAAAATTCGGCAGCCTAACGACGCCACTTAAAACTTCAAAATAATGAATTGAAGAGATCAAATGGGGTCTCTCATCATATGAACATAAGAGTCCAGTATGATATATATAGAGATCATACCCCAATATAACAAAAAGGAACTTGAAATAATTGACATGAAAGTAGAACTTCAAAACGAGAAGGGTGAAGAACCACTTAAAAATTCGGCAGCCTAACGGCGCCACTTAAAACTTCAAAATACTGAATTGAAGCGATCAAATGGGGTCTCTCATCATATGATAATAAAAGATCAGTATGATAATTTAGAGATCATACCCCAACATAATAAAAAGGAACATGAAAGACTTGAATGAAAATAGAACTTGAAAACGAGGAAGGTGAAAGAATCCCTTAAAAATTCGGCAGCCTAACGGCGCCACTTAAACATTCTTGAAACGAATTGATGAGAGAAAGGGGGGGTCTCTCATCATATGAACATGAAATAGGCAGTAGGATGAATATAAAAGAACATCCTCCAACATAAGAACATGGAGTATAAAAGAAATGACATAAAAGAGATTACTTGAAAAGAAAGAGAGGGGTCGGATCCCTTACCTTAAAATGTAACTCTTAAACCTCAAAGGTTGGGACCTTGAGGGCTTGGGGGCACCTTGGGAGGACTCCTTGGGAGGTAATGAGACCAGAAATTCGTTGGGAATGAGTGGGGAGTCGAATGGATGAGAGGAGGGCTTGGTATTTATAGGGAAAGTGAGGGAACAAGGCATTAATGGCCAAGGGACACCTCACATGTGCTTTTCTCAAACTAATGTGCTCTCCCTTGTCATTTATCATGGAGTTAGGCCACATGGGGCCCCCAAAACAATAATTCATCACCCTTGGCCGGCCAAACCTCAAAAGATCTCATGACATCATCATGACACCGTTATGATGTCATTAAACATACCGAAACCCTAAAACTGTATTTTTACTATTCACTCAAAATTCAACTTTCTCAGAAAAATCCCAAAATTTCACATTAACCAAATATCAATGCTCTGATTTCAAAAATGAAATCCATTTTATAAAAATAATTTTCTAAATATTTTTAATTTAATTTTTAATTAAAAACACTATTCATCGAAAATTCATTTTTTTCAGAAAAAACCCCCAAAATTACCATAACATAATATCGATGCTTTGAGTTCAAAAATAAAGTCATTTTTATAAAAATAATTTTCTAATTATTTTTAATTAAATTTTTAATTAAAAAACACTATTCACCCGAAAAAACTAATACTTGAATAATAATTAATGAAACCGTTATTTAACTATTTTATTGAATCACATTACTTAATCAAGGTGCCTAGATTATTTTAAAACTTTCTTTAAGTGAGATTACTAATCCATTTGGTCATATTACTAATCCTAATCATAAAATCACTATTCATAATTTACTATTCATCAAAAATCAAGTTGGTCTTATTAGACTCTAAATTTAGTACTGAACATAATTACAGAAGACCATTTTTTGAAAATCATTACACATTTTTAATTATTTAGGGTTTACATAAACATATTTAAAATATCCTTTTTCTAAAATTCATCAAAAATATGCATACTATATTTATCCGATCATTTCAAAATTTATAAACTTCATCATAAGAAGAAATCCCAATTTTTATTTAAAACAAGGATTACACAAGGTAGTTACGGTCTCGTTACATAACCCCTTATAATACCAGCATAGGACCTAAGAGTAAGGTGTTCTAGGGTGATAGAAGCTTGGGGCGGCTCAGTCAACATTGCCCGAGTAGTAATTTCTATCAGTTTGAACTTCTCACGAAGGCGATTCCGTTCCAGCTTCACATGATGAAGTTCGGCTTGGATTTGATCAAGAGAAAAGCCCAGTGGTGCTACCTCCTTCCCAAGCTCTGTTAGATGGGCTTCAATAGGTCCAAGACTACTAGGTGAGGCCATCGAATCTTCTTTCTATAATAATTAACCAAGATTACTTATATCAAAACATTTTGTTCACAGCGGTCATATTGACCGATGGTTATATAATAGTAAAAACCCACTGATCTCATTTTAATTATAATCATGTTTATCAAATAAAACGTTTTTGTTGAGTATAACAATAACACATAAAATTGGGAAACAAAATTTATTTAAAAAATTTCGGGTCGTTACAATCTTCCCCCCTTAAGAAATTGCGTCCTCGCAATTTTAAAATTGGGTTTTGAAATTTCATTGAAAGTCCCACATCGGAAAAGGAGTCAGTAAAACTATTACTTTAAAATAAAGAAAGGGAAGTACAAAGGTCACCCGAGTTAACCCACACTAGGGTTCCATGTAGGAAAACATGGACATGGAAGAAAAAAACAAAGGGTCAAGTTTTGATGGAGATTGATAGAGAACATGATTAGGAGAAAGTTAACCATGAGAAAATCCCAAACTTATGATGTGTGTAAACGGTCTTTGATTACCTAGTAGGAAACGTAAACCAACAATATTTTTGTTTTACGTTTCTTTTCATAATTTTGAGGATTTCATTTACTACATAGAACAAAAACATAAGAAAATATACCTACCTTCAAGTAGAGTTTCATCCTTTAACACGTCCCTACCAACACTAATCTTTTCTCCAAATGATGAGAATTCAAAAACACTTGGTCTCATAAAAGCACAAGAATCATCTTCTATAGAATCACATAATCTACAAAAGATTAACTATCTATTTCTTCTATCTTTAAACATTATCCCAAAAACATAAAGGTTAAGGTAAAACAACTCTTCAAAAAGAAAGAATCCCATAGGAATGGAAACTACTTTTAAATCATCAAAGTTCCATGGTACTACCCAAAGTTCATCATAGACCATTCCATAAATAACGGTCCTTAAAATTCCTCAAAACAAACCAAACTAAGATTGAAACCCAAATACAATAAGGATTTGATAACATAGTCTTCCAAAACAACTTCATTGTTCATCTCCAGACAACATCAACCACTCCTAACATCTTATAAAAAAAGTAGTTAACCCTAACATATTTTACCCAAGATAGGTTAGTCATTACCATAAGTAACCTAAATTACTATAAGTTCACCTTAAATTCATTGATTCTTCAAAATATAAGTCAACCTTACTCCTCAATGAAAATACCATAGTAATCTATTTACCTCGATCAAATATGGTTCCCAAAATAATGAACGTCTTCCAAAATAATAATCATATTTTAATCCCCTAATCATCCCTGTCATATTAATACGAAAATCGTCGCATTTCCTATCACATTGGTTGTCGGAACATGTTCTTCCATTTCCCACCATTAACTAAGAAGAGAAAGCATAATTAGGGGCTTAAGTACTTAGCTAATAATCATGAAAAGGAACTGAAAGTATATAAGGATAACTTGTATATGAAAGGTATACCCTAACTTGTGATCTCCTAGGTTCCCATATAGGTTATGAATGATCATATATTCTTATGTGAACCTTTATTTTATTTTATCTTTGTTCCTTTAACAATGGTTCATACCAAGCTTATGAATTTACCAAAGCATATCCCCCGGGAGTGTCGTAACCAAGAGTGCAGCAAGGCCCGTTGTCGTGTACCAGTTCCCGTTCGAGTCTAGCTCAAAGCGGTGTTTTTGGGTTTTACCCCTATGTACATCTGTGCCAGAGCCACCTCTACCTGCTCGTATCCAGACAGGGATGTATTTTCTTGGCAACCCCTTACTCAATACTCACCAAAATACCAGGAATATTTCCTATATTAAACTTTTCTATAGGGTTCCTCCTAGAGTTTTCATATCCTATTTTCCACAAATAACGAAACCATCCTTTGATACCAACTATAGCATCCCGTCTTTTTATAACATAATTTTTCATTCCATTACACAGAACTGAGGATCTTTAAGGTTTAGTGTCTTGGAAACAAGGAACATAAAACATGAAACAAAAAAAAAACATTCTTCTTAAACACTTGAAAGGCTTATCCTCATGTTCACCCTAGGCTCATTACTGTATCCCATAACCTGGGGACATACATCAAAAGGAAGGGTGAGCAGAAGGCCCAGCAAGGGAAACAAGTGAAACATTTTACATATGAACTTGAGATACATCAATAAAGTCATGAAAAGAACTTTAAGGCATGAAAATGAAATCATGAGGCATATCATAATAAAAATAAAACATTTTCATAACTTGAAGATGTGGCTACATCATTTAACATAGACAATCATGAACATATCACCAAGGTACATCCCCAAGGTGTCATTTTAAAATTACCAAGGTTATTCCCCAAGGTATCGTGAAAATTGTAATCTCTAGTGGTTACATCATTACCCAATGCATTGGAGCGCTTGTAGACGCCGGAAAAGTCCGTTGTTCCCAAACAAAGCTCTGGATGCGGGAAGCGAGGTCATATTTGGAGTCGGAAGCACGTTTCGGAGGGCCCGGAGGCCTTGCGCGGAATTTTGGAGGCCTGCGCGCAAAGTTGATGAGCCGCGCGCAAACCTCCCGGGATGCGCGCAATGCGCTGGGCCGGCGCGCAATTTTGCGCGCCCGGGGCCCGCGCGACTCCCTTGCGCGCCGGACCCGATTCCGCGCCCGTGAAGAGAATTCCGCGCCCGCGAACTGGATTCCGCACCCGGGGTTGCCTATATATATAAGGTGACCCCCGACGTTTTGAAGGTTGCCAGAATTCGAAAGGTCTCTCGTGCGCGCAATCCAACCCCTTCCGCGCGCAATGCCGATCTTCAGGTAACCTCTTTTCTTTCGCGCAAGAAAGCCTCGGGGTTCGCCTTCGCGCGCAATCCCTTTGGCTCCTTTCCTTTGAATAACCCTTCACTCAAAGGCATTTGCGCGCAAAAGAATCCTCTTGCGCGCAATTGCCCCCGGGTGCGCGCAATCCATCCCGATTGCACGCACCCCCCATTTTCAAAGTGGCCATTCATTAAAGAATGAGCCGTTGCCCCCGTGCGCTATCCGAAGCCCGGTGCGCACAATCTCAATCATCCGCGCGCAAAGTGCTGACCCAATTGCGCGCCAGCCCGTCCATTTGCGCGCCGACCCGCGGTATTGCGCGCAAAGCTCCTCTTTTGCGCGCAAACCGCCAGGGTCGCCCCCTTTGACCCCCTTTGGGTACCCGCCTGCGTGGCGCCCGATGATCCTCATCCCGGGTGCCCGCACTGTGCGTTGTCTTTCCGTGCGGCCCTCCAGGCTTGCGCGAAGTGACACGGACCTATTGGCGGCTTCAACGTCCTGCACGACGTTAAACTGCATACGTCCAACATGACGTTAAACTGTGCCACGTCCGCGCTGCAAGATGTTAAACTGTCAGGCGTTTACGTCCTGCACGACGTTAAACTGCATACGTACAACATGACGTTAAACTGTGCCACGTCCGCGCTGCAAGACGTTAAACTGCCAGGCGTTTACGTCCCGCACGACGTTAAACTGCACCATCGTCCGCGCTGTAAGACGTTAAACTGCCAAGCACCTTCGTCCTCAACACACGACGTTAAACTGTACTTCGTCCGGCAAGACGCTAAACCGTCCGCTTCGTCCTCAACACACGACGTTAAACTGTACTTCGTCCGGCAAGACGTTAAACCGTCCGCATCACCTGATCCCGTGTCTCGCACACAGGGTCCCCCCGGTTTGGATGTGGCCCCCACCCGCTCGTTTCTGCAGGGATGTCGGGATTGGAGTGGCCTTCGCCCACGGGGGTAGAGTGTTGCAAACAGAACGAACTACGTGGACTTTGATCCCTGTCTTCTAAACAGGGTACGTAGGAAGCCTCTCCGAGGTTCAAGCCCGCCACCTGGTCGTCCCGGTCGTATTTACGTCGGTTCGTCCATCAGTGGACCCCTCCCGGGTTCACACTTGCATTGATTCACCTATGAATCCGCCTCTGTGGGGGACTGCACGTGTGTATCTCCATTGTGCTTCCCCACCGCCTCGATCTCTTCGTGATTCGGCTTGCCAACGTCCAGCATGACGTAAAACTGTGATTCACCCGGCCGTTCCATCCCCCTCTGCGCGAGGTGGTTCGGTTCAATCCTCCCCCCGGCGGCCTCGATCTCTTCGTGAGTCGGCTTGCCGATGTCCAGCATGACGTTAAACTGTATGTCCGAACTTCGCTGACTTTGATCCGCGCTAACGCGCGGTACGTAGGAAGCCCCTACGGGGTCCAAGCTCCTCACTCCATCATCCACCCTGATCCTTACCCGGGCCGCCACATCCCGGTGGGGTCATGCCATTCCATTCCACTCCATTTCACACGGGAAGCCACCCATGTGCTGGCCCCAGCGTTGGAGGTTCCCCGCAAGGGGTTCTGTCATCTGATCCACTTCTCGTGTTGATCAGTCCGATGCCGTCCCCGCTGGACGTTAAACTCGTGGCATACCCCGTGTTAAACATGGGAAGCTGAGGAAAACCTCAGGCAAGGCAGTTCCCCGTACCCAGTGCGGGATGCCTCAGGCCATCACGCCTTCGAGAAGCCCTATTAGGGACGGAAGGCAGACATGCAGAGTCGCAGTGTTAAGACACGCCCCCGACACCCAGAGCCACCCGGTCTCCTCACCGCAGGTTGCTGCCCCGACCAGACTCTTTGGAGCGTCCGGGCGGAAGCAGCGTAATTAACCGGTGTCCATGGAGACATGGCGTCGGGAACGAGATTCACGAAGATTCTTAAATCTATGAGGGAGACCCGGATTAGGCGACGAGTTCCGAGGAGACTTCCACGGAAGGAGGAGCCGACGTCCCATCATCCCGGTTTCGATCAAGGAGCAGACGCCCCTGAATAAGGGACGAATGCCGCCCGCCCTTGGAAAGCGGGACTGCGGGACCACAAGCCGCGCGCCCATCCCCTCGGGTTGACGGGTGCACGCGCGAACGCGTCCTGGAGGAACAGCGTAACCCGACGCACATCCGCACCGAAACAGAAAAATGGTGAACCCGACGTGAATCTCTTCTCCTCAATACGAAGATCGATGACTTTCAGAGGTGTTGGAAGACCAGCATGCTGCTCGACCGAGCATTCAGTTTTACCCGCCAGGGGCTGAGGAAGGGAACTCGGGCACTCCGTCTCGCGACGTTGAGGGCCTGGGTCCCCCCCACGGAAGGCGTCGTGGCACTAATGGTTGGTTGCCGATTCCTTTTCCTGTCAGTGTTAATGGGTTCTTCTCCCTACTTTCAGAAATCAAGTCGCCCAATCCAGTGCCCGATCGCCACCCGCCCACTGGCGCAGGGGTAGAGGAAACACCGACGCGGCTGCTCCGCGCGGTCCCGCCCGTTCCACAGCCGTGCCAGCAGCCGCAGCTGCGGGGCAACCACGCCCTCTCTCCCCCTCGGAGGTCATCCAAAGAAGGGTGATCAACAACTTGGTGCGGAGATACGAGGAAGAGGGAGTCATCCCCACCAGGGACATGGCTCGCCTAGACCTCGAGGGAGCTGCACCTCGCCACCAACGCCGCCCCCGAGGGCCGCGCAGGGAGGCACCGCTGCCTACCTCGACGTCCAACCGCTTCGGGAGTTTATCCTCGGAGCGCTCCGACAACTCCTTCCCCTCTGCGGATGAGGTGGAAGATTCCCGGGACCACCCTATCCGGGATTCTCCCCAGGGATCCGCGATGAGGGCTCCTGTCAGGCCACGGCGACATCGCCGCCAGGCCTCTCAAGTCGAAGAACGGGCTCTCCACCTACCCGCACCGCTCATCCCGACTCGTTTGTCCTGACGCCAACGTCGGGCTCGAGCGGAAGAGGATGCCCACCTTGGGGCCCTAGCAACAGCGGCCGCATTGGCCCAAGCCACTGTTGGCTCCAGTCGCCAGGCCCCTGCGCATCCTGAGCAGGGGAACTTCTATGCCCGACCCGGATCGAGGCCCCGACCGCCCCAAAGGCAGGTTGGGTTGACTCTCCCGGTTGCTGGTACAGACAATAGCCACCGCGGACCACCTCGCGGTAGCGCTATTCACCAACAGGGTCTACTCCGTGTGGCCGATCCAAGAGGCATGGGTCACCCCGCCTT
The DNA here is from genome assembly GCA_963277665.1 of Viscum album. Classification (NCBI taxonomy): domain Eukaryota; kingdom Viridiplantae; phylum Streptophyta; class Magnoliopsida; order Santalales; family Viscaceae; genus Viscum; species Viscum album. The sequence continues at coordinate 1,331,410,152 of OY728145.1, forward strand.
CCGATCTCGGCCCGGAGGCCTGCCCGGAATCACCTCTCCCCGCGTCCCCTTTGATATCTGTCCCGGTGCCCCTCGCACCTTGGTTTCCAGTCCTCTTGGCCCAAGCACCAGTGCGGCCGGAGGACGCCAGGACAGAGATCAGCCATGCCCCGAAGAACCACCCAGGGGCAGGAAGGCAAGGCGTCGACGCCGAGGGAAGAATGTTGCGGAATTCCGGACAGAGATCTGACTGGTTCGCTTCTCTGATTCAGAGGCGGAGTATGATTCGGCGACAGAGCCCTTCCCCCAATCCCGCCAGTCAGGGGCAGGGGTAGGAATGCGGCACGTCAGCCTCGTACTCCCCGAGAGCGAGATCGATATGATCCCCGCTTCTCTCCGAAGGTATATCCGGAGTAGCGAGGGCCTGGTAGACCCCCAAGGATCAAGCTTGCGGTTGGTACCGGCCCCTCTGGAAGCACCTTCTTCCTCGATCGGAGAAGCCGGAGACCTTTTCTGGGGACCGACGGTTGAACCACGATCTAGTGCACCCTCGGCGAGCACCGACGCTACGGCAGGATGTTCGCTCGCCGGCCCGTCCTATCGTGATGTGGTAGCCAGGGCACCGCCACCCTCAGAGGGCGGCCCAGGATATGGAGGCCAATCGGCCTGCTCGCCGTATTCACCGCCGGCCAGCCCGTCGGCCCGACGGCCCGCCTCGGCACCACTGCCGGTTCCCCGTCCGTTCCCAGCCATTGAAGAGGACCAAGGAGACCTGGGTCCCGAGTTTGAGTCGTGGAGCTTCTGGACCGTCCTTGCAGAGGGCCACTTCCCTGAGAAGTTTTGGCCAGTCGCAGGACCGGACATTGATGCACCCGAATCGCTCACCCCGGATGAGTTCGAATGCTTCCGCCGAACTCTCCGGGAGACTCACTCCCGTCTTCACCGCCTACAAATGCCATACCCCGGGAGTCAAGTACACCTGGAGGATATTGGTGAGCAGTGCCGTCAAATTGACCTGGCCACGCTCCCCACGGTTCGGCACCCCGGGTCATTTGGGCACCACGAGGCCCTCCAACAACGATGCGTTGAGTGTTTTCAAGTACTCCGCAAGGTTATCGAGGAAGCCACTTCCCACGTGTATATCCGTGGATGGGGGCAGTACGCTGCCCTACGCTTCAGTGCGATTCGCCGACAGCCCGATTCACTGGGTGGCCCTGAGGGTACATCCCCAGGGACGGAAACAGTCAATATGGCTGACCTGTCGGGGGAGGGGAACGGTTTGGAACTTCTCGACGGGGGCTCTCCCCCCGAAGACAAGCCGTTGTTGGATCCATCGGCGAGAGTTACTCGTCACCAAAGGAGCCTCCTGGGTCTCCCCGCACCCACTGAAGCACTGACGTTGAGCCGAAACGTCAGTAAAGGTAAAGAGCACGGCGAGGCTATAAAGCCCGCCGACCCATCCGCCTCCACGCAGAGGGCGGATGAGGATCCCGAGAAGGCTATGCTACGCCAACAGCTCGCCGAGCAGAAGAAGCTAGTTGACCAGCTCCTCGCCGAGCGCGCTGCAGAGCAGCGGCCTGACTACGGTGATCATAGGCCAGGACAGCAGGGACAGGAACAACCACCCCTCGATGAGGCTCTCCCAGGCAACCGTGATTATGCCGTGTTCTCCGACAGAAGAGAGGCCATCGCCTATGGCAAGAGGGCGCGGTATGTTTCACCGCACCCTCCCGAGCGGCGTGACTACCTGAGAGACCCCGCTCGGATTCCTCCCACTGCCCCAAGGGCCGCTCCGCCCGCCATCCCACGAGCTGCCGAGTTCGACGACCCGGTCGACGACCCGATTGAAGGGCCATGCAATGCGCTCGTGGTTAGAGATCCTCGCCAGGACTGGAACCCATGTCCGGACGATCCGATGGCGGCACTCATCGCCCGCTTGGAAGCCTTGGAGACTCGGCAAGTGGCAATCCCACCGGACGGCAAGCCATACCCAGCATGGGTGGATGACATGCCGGCGCCTCCGGGATTCGGGAATCCCACTTTTGCCCCCTTCAACGGGACTGGAGATCCGCCGCAGCATTTGGCCCATTTCAACTCGAGGTGCGGGCCTATGTTGGGGACTCCGGCGCAGCAAGAGGCCGCTAAGCTTCGCTGCTTTGTCCAGACACTGGAAGGGCCAGCATTTGTCTGGTACAGCCAGCTCCCCGTCGGGTCGATAACTAGCTGGGAGGACCTTCGTAGAAAATTCCTCTACCAGTTCAGTTCCACGACCCGGAAGACGAGTATCGCAGACCTCTTCAAGTGCAAGCAGAGGCCTGACGAGCGAGTCGCGGACTTCGTCGCCCGATGGAAGGGTCTCACGTATTCCCTTGACATGCCATTGACTCAGGAGAAGTTGCTGACAATGTGCGTCGGGAACGTCAAGACCGAGCTGGTCCCTTCCTTGATCACTCAGAATTACCCCGGAGGGTTCAGGGACTTCTCAGACAAAGCTCAACGTCTTGAGGAAGCCCTGCAACAGGCCAGCCAGGCACACCCGATGCCTCCTATGATTCCTGCAAGGAGAGCCAGCAGGGCTGAGCCCGCTGCTGTCGCCCAGATAGAGGCTCCCAGGCCGTTGGAGCTGCTGCCGGTGAGACCAGCTCCACAGCCTCACAGGAATCCGCCTCCACGGGCTCAGTTCCCGGCCCAGCAGCGACAGCCTCAGAACCGGTCGGCCCCTCCGCGTAATGTACCGCCACAACCCAGGCGAGATAATCAGGGTCAACCTCCTCGGCAGGCCCCTCCAGCCCCTCGTCAAGACCACGCTCCCAGGGGCCCGCGATACCTGACCTACTCATTTCACGAGGATCAGGTCCCCGGTTATTTCCGGAGCGCCCTGGAGTAGAGGATTGTGCGGCTGCCTGAGTGTTGGAGGCCGGAGGAGGCACATCTCACGGATAACCCCCGCTACTGCCCCTACCATCGGGCCCTGGGGCACACCATCCAGCGGTGCTATGTGTTTAAGGATTGGCTCCAAGACCAGATTAACAACAATGTAATCAGGTTGGGCCCAGCTCCGGCACAAGTGGCGGGCGTGTTCGTGGGATCAGATGACGATAGCGGCAACGAGGACGAATGGCAGCTGGTCTCCGACCGTGGATCCCAGAAGTATAAAAACTGGATGGCCCGCAAGACGATTATTCGCGCCCATGGAATCATCCGTGCGCTCTTGAATCAGCCTGAGCCCCCAGAATCTGCGGGTGATGCTTCGGCATCGTCGTCCTAGCCTGCCTCTTCCAAGAATAGCAAACGGCGGCGACGCAAGAAGGAAGAGCGCGCCCCGCCAGTTCCGCCACTGTCCCGCACTCTCGGCGATTTCATGCCCCCGGAGATGGGGATCCCTCCTCGGATCCGCCCAGTGGTGAATGATTCGTCCGATGACAGTATTGGGTACGCTTCGGTTAATACCGTCGAGCTGGTAAATCCCTTTTCGGTTCCCGACGTTGAAGAACACCAGGTGGACCTCCCTAGTGTCCCCGGTCGTCGCCACCGTCGGAAGAACCGCAGCAACAGGAGTCGCCGGGGCACAGCAGTTGGTACCTCCAGCCAGGCCGTGCACGCCACTGAGACCAGGCAGCAGGCTCAAAACCGGGCTCATCATGCGCAGCCCCCCCATCCGGGGATGACGGATTCGCCTCCGCCACTGTTTGTGGTATGGGATCAGGCAGAACCGCCTCAGCCGCGTCGCGATCAGCTCCGCCCTGCCACGAGTCCATCCCGGCCTCCTGACCCCAGTACGGTGACCATTTCCCGGGCTTCAACCAATGAACAGCGAGATGCGCCAAGAACCAGTCGGCCGCCGGCCCAACCGGCAAGGCCCGTCACGCTTCCAACCGCAGAGCAACCTCCTACAACCAGGGGCTCGCGCTTGGCCAAAAAGTATGATGTCCTGAAGCACTTGGCCGACATCCCAGCGAGACTCTCCATCCTTGAGGCTCTGCGCATGTCATCTGAGATGCGCGAGGCACTCGCTGAAGCCCTGAAGAGCCCCCTCCAGTTTGAGACAGAGGTTGCGGCTGCAGAGGCCTTTCACGCCGAAACGATTGAGGACGCCGAATGCCAGGCAGTTATCTCGTTCTCTGGTAAGGATGAAGACCCTCCTATACAGGGGCACATTCGTCCGCTGTATGTTACTGTCCAGTTCAATGGCCTTGAAGTCCGGCGCTGTCTTGTCGACACGGGGTCCGAGATTAACCTGATTCCCACTCGGACGCTCCGGAGATTGGGGTTGTCTGAGGATGACTTGATTCCCTCCGACCTCAGGATCCAGGGGTACGACCGCACCGAGCAAACCCCGGTCGGCAAGATACATTTGAAGACCCAGTTCGGTGACTTGGTTGCCAACACCGAATTCATGGTAGTCTCTCAAGACACTGCGTACAACGCATTGATGGGCAGGCCATGGCTCCACCTTCATGCGGCGGTTCCCTCATCATACCACCAATACCTCAAATACTCCCTTAATGGTCGAGTAGGCGTGCTTCAGGGAGATGCCTCTCCTTTTGCCTCATGTGAAGCCCGCTATCTGGACGCGGACTATTACAAGATCAAGGATAAGCAGATCCTGGTAGGTGAGGTCGAGCCTGTCGCTGTTGCAAGTGATCCCTGGGCATGTTTGGATGACGCTTATGTCCTCCCGATTCAACGGTTGGACGTAGCCATGGTCTCGACGGCTTGTGAGTCTCCTGATGAGATGACCGCGACTGCCCATGCCAGCACCAGCGGCCCAGCAGGATCTGGTAGCCCCAATGCAGTTGCCAACGCAGCCTCTCCCGTGGACGATCCCTCCCCGAGGGGAGAGGACGTGGAAGATGCACCCCCAGCCTTTGAGGAGGGCGTCTCCGCCACGGTCGATGAGTTAGTACAAGTGAACCTTGGAACCGAAGCAGATCCGAGACCCACATTGGTCAGTGCCGCCATGCCCTCTGAGGAGCGGCAGCAGTACGTGGACTTTCTCAGGCAGCACCGCGATGTGTTCGCTTGGGGCTATGACGAGATGTCGGGGCTAGATCCTCAGGTAGCCGTCCACCGCCTTGGTCTCCCGGCGAACCATCGCGGGTTCAAGAAGCCTCCCAGGAAGATGCACCCATTCCATGGTGCCATGGTTGAGGCCGAAGTTGACAAGATTATCAAATCCAACTTCGTGAGGGAAGTCCAGTACCCCAAATGGCTGGCCAACATTGTGCCGGTCAGGAAGAAGAACGGGCAGATCATAGTCTGCATCGACTTCCGCGATCTCAACCGCCACTGTCCGAAGGATGATTTTCCCCTTCCGGTGACAGAGCTGCTGATTGACGCCACGACAGGGTTCCAAGCCCTCTCCTTCATGGATGGATACTCCGGATACAACCAAATTCGGATGGCCCCTGAGGATGAGGAGTTCACTGCCTTCAGGGCCCCCCAAGGTACCTTCTGTTACCGAGTCATGCCTTTCGGCCTGAAGAATGCAGGTGCCACCTATCAACGGGTGATGCACCGCATATTCAAGCCAATCCTCGGCACACTGGTGGAATGCTACGTCGACGACTTGGTAGTCAAATCGCGCCAGCGTCAGGACCATCTCAAAGATCTTGAGAAAGTGTTCAGCTTCCTCTGGTCTCGCTGCCTGAAGATGAACCCGTTGAAGTGCGCCTTCGGGGTCACCTCCGGAAAGTTCCTTGGATTTGTGGTAAGATACCGGGGTATTGAGATCGACCCAGAGAAGATCAGGGCGATTAGCCAGATGCCTCCCCCAGGTAACATCCGGGAACTGCAAGGGTTCCAAGGCCACTTAGCCTATATACGCCGATTCATCGCAAATCTGGCCGGCAAGTGTAAGCCCTTTTCTCGGCTCATGAAGAAAGGTGCCACCTATGTATGGGATAAAGAGTGTCAGACCGCTTTCAAGAAAATCAAGCAGTACCTGCTGCAACCTCCGGTTCTGATGCCGCCTGTATCCGGGAAGCCGCTGGTCCTTTATGTGACCGCCCTGGAACGGTACCTTGGCGCCCTTCTCGCCCAGAAGAACAACGAGGGAACAGAGAATAGCCTCTATTACCTCAGTCGCATGCTCCTAGATGCGGAAGTTAGGTATTCCCCCATCGAGAAGAGCTACCTGGCGCTCGTATTTTCCGTACAGAAATTACGGCACTACTTGCAGCACCATGAGGTACAGTTGGTTTCTCGGGTAGACCCGTTGAAATATATCTTGAGCCGGCCTATGTTGACTGGCCGTCTAGCGCGGTGGGCTGTGATTCTCCAGCAGTTCGACATCAGGTATGTGTCTCAGAAGGCCATCAAAGGGCAAACATTGGCAGAATTTCTGGCTGCTCACCCAACCTCCGCGGATCAGCCGCTGGATCTAGGCTTTCCTGATGAGGCCATCCTCTCGGTCGATCGAGCCGGTCCATGCTGGCAGATGCACTTTGACAGTGCCTCCCGGAGCCCCACCGGTAGAAGACTTGATAATCCTAAGCTCAACAGAGTGGGTTTGGGTATCGTCTTCATTACCCCGGAGCAAGCCGTACTGCCGTACTCTTTCCTGTTGTCAGAGGGCTGTACCAACAATGAGGCGGAATACCATGCCCTCATCACCGGCCTCGGGTTAGCTCTCCAGATCGACGTGCCCCATCTGTGTGTGAAAGGGGACTCCGAGCTGGTTGTTAAGCAGATCAATGGCGACTATGTTGTCAGGAAGCCGGAACTTGCGCCATTGCTGGAGTGCACCCTCCTTCTGATGGCCCGGTTCCCTTCTCGGCCAGAAATTGTCCATATTCCCCGGTCACAGAACGGTCGAGCAGATGCCTTGGCCAGCCTTGCTGCGTCACTTGCAGAGCCTGAACAGGACAACCTGATCGTCCGCGTGACGCGCCGCAGGCTCATCGCTCCCGTTATCCCGGAGGGAGATCGCGGCCCGTCGGTAAGTAATCTCACCGCGGTTGCCCCTACGCCCGGAGCCCCGATTACCCCAGATATGGCAGTCGAACCAGCCCCTGATTGGAGGACGCCTTTGGTTGAGTACCTCCAACATGGCATTCTCCCGCCGGATCGAGCCGAGCGCGAGCGAGTTCGACGTCGCGCATCGCAGTTTGTCCTCCAGAGCAGTCCCGGCCTGGAGCAGATCCTCTACAAACGCGGATTTGATGGTGTTCTCCTCCGTTGCCTTCAGGGAGTTGAGATCCCGCGAGTCATGCAAGAGGTTCATGCTGGTTCATGCGGCGCCCATCAAACTGGGCCGAAGCTGTCCCACCAGATTCGGAGGTTGGGATACTTCTGGCCCTCCATGATCCATGACTGCATCGAGTATGCCAGGAGGTGCCATGCGTGCCAGGTTCATGCGAACTTTGTGCATCGGCCGCCGGAGCCTCTCCATACCACCAGCTATTCTTGGCCCTTTGCAGTCTGGGGGATGGACGTTGTGGGACCCTACCCGCCGGCGACATCTCGCCAGTGCCGGTTCATTCTGACCGCCACAGACTTCTTCTCCAAATGGGCAGAGGCGATTCCACTCAGAGAGGTCAAATCCTGTTCGATCGCTGACTTCGTGACCTCCAACATCATTCATCGATTTGGAGTGCCTCACGCTATCCTCACGGATAACAGAGCCAATTTCCGAGCAGCCGAGTTGAAGAAGTTATACGCCAAGTACAACATTCACTCGAACCATACATCTCGCTATCATGCGCAGGCGAATGGTCAGATCGAGGCGTTTAACAAAACCCTCTCTAACATTCTGCAAAAAATGGTTGGTCAGAACAAGAAGAGTTGGCCGGACAAGCTCCCCAACGCCCTCTGGGCTTATCGGACGACGACTCGCAATTCCACCCAGATGACCCCTTATTCCCTGGTGTATGGAGCTAAGGCCGTCCTGCCCATCGAGATCCAGTTACCGTCCTTGCGCACTGCGGTCTACGACCAGCAAGCGCCGGACAGAGCTGCTGAAGCCCGTCTAGTCGAGTTGGAAGCACTGGATGAGAATAGACTTCGCGCCTTGCACAACTTGGAGAGGCATCAAAGCAGAATGGCTCGAGCTTTAAATAAGAAGGTTCGCCTCTGCTCCTTCCTGCAGGGTGACCTAGTGCTAGCCCTAAGAGCGCAAATGATCCCCGGCAGGAAGCCACCCAAGTTGGAGCCCAAGTGGGAGGGACCTTTTGTCATCCACAAGGTCTATCCCAATGGCGCGTACTCCCTAGCGACTATGGATGGTGAGCGTGTCACTCCTCCCACCAACGCTAGGTTCCTCAAGCAGTACTTTGTCTGAGTGTGCCGACGTCCTGCACGATGTTAAACTGCATACGTCCAAGCTGCACGACGTTAAACTGCCTAGCATATCGTCCGCGCTGCAAGACGTTAAACTGCCAAGTGTTTCGTCCAACATGACGTTAAACTGTACCTCGTCCAAGCTACAAGACGTTAAACTGTTTAGCATTCGTCCAACATGACGTTAAACTGTACTACGTCCGAGCTACAAGACGTTAAACTGTTCAGCATTCGTCCTGCATGACGTTAAACTGCCTCTCGAGAACTACGTGCGGCTTGATTTCCATCCTTATGGGATACGTAGGACCGCCTGAACCTTCATGTTTCAGGCCCAGCCCCATCCTTCGGGAATTTCCATCCTATCTCGGGCCTTCGGCCCAGTTTCCCCCGGGTGTGCGGCGTATGGTGTGAGCGTGGGGCTATTCCCTCATTCACGTCGGTTTGCTCGTCACGCTGTACGCCCCCCCACGTTTGGGGATGCCTTCTGCTCCCCCCTATTCTTTTTTCTCTCTTTTCGTCCTGCACGACGTTAAACTGCACTTCAAGAACTACGTGCAGCTTGATTCCCATCCTCATGGGATACGTAGGACCGCCTGAACATTCATGTTTCAGGCCCAGCCCCATTTCCCGGGAATCCCTATCCCGCGTTGGGTCTCTGGCCAAAGTTCCCCTCCTTTTTGTGCGAGGTGTATGACGTGAGTGGGAGATTATGTCCTCATTCACGTCGGTCTACTGGCCGCGCCGTACGGCTCCCCCATGTGTAGGACTACCTCACACCCCTCATCATCCTGCACGACGTTAAACTGCCTCTCAAGAACTACGTACGGCTTGATTCCCATCCTTATGGGATACGTAGGACCGCCTGGACGCTTGTGTTTCAGGTCCAGCCCCGTTTCTTGGTTGATCACAGGGATCTGCCGTCTTTTGGTTGCTCTCAGGGTGAGTCCTCCGACCCTTCCCGGTGATCTGTTAACATGTTTTGGGTACTTCGGTCTATGACCAGTGGTGTCGGATTCAACCCCAACAAGTCCTGTGTTGCTTGTCGGGCCGCGCGCTTCCTCTTGTTCGAGCCTTCACTCAAAGGGATCCTCGTTAGCGGTTTGGGTACGATGCCTCAGTGCTCTCCTACCGCTCCGGGTCGATTTACCGGTGAGTCCTGGGCCGCAAATCGATATGAATCCTGCGATTGAGCGGTTGATGCTCGTTTGCTTGCCCCGTTCTAGGCTGACGCGATCAGATGTTGTGTTGCGAATATGGTCAGCGACATCCTTGATCGCCATGTCGGCTCTTTTAGGCTCCGAACATTGGTCGCACGGTCCTCATCACACTCCGCCTTTGTGCGTTGTAGTGGAATCTCGACACTCTCTTCATACTGACCTTCAGTACACCTTTACACGTTAGGCAGGCCAACCAGGGTAATGGTGTCTGTCGAGGCTCCCACGATCTGAGCACCAAGGGTATATGCTGATGTCCTCCCTAAGGGCCGTGTATAGCTGGACCCTCGTCCCCATAAGGAGGAAGGAGTCGCCCGAACAATCGCGTTTTGGGCCCAGTATATCTGGAGGCTAGCATCTCTGCCCCTCGGGTGATGGACATACGCAGGCCCCTATCCCAGGATTCTTCTCCTGGAATCGTGCGTGACCGCAGGGCTGGGTATGTTCCCACCTCCGCTGAGTCCGCCATATCGCAATACGCGGATTCCTCCATGGTCCGAACCACACGACCTTAAACTGTGTTGTCTGGTCCTACCACACGACCGTAAACTGTGACCGTCTTGGCCGCCCGACGAGAAACGGCACTGCATCGTGATGTTCTCCTCAGGGGACACTCACGTTGGGCGCTGGTTAATAACCACGCCATTCATCAATGCCTTTCATGGCTTGATTATTGTGGCGACGCCAGGGATTCCTTAATCACAGGCATGTCGCTGCACGAAAAACCATCCATCTTAAAGGACAAACAAGAAATATCAAATACCGCTTCTTCTGTGTGCGAGGGTCAGACCCGCACCCTTCCCCGCGCTGGTGCCCGATTGTGTTGCGCCGCGCTTCAAGAACTACATGTGGCTTGATTCCCATCCTTATGGGATACGTAGGAACGCCCGGATGTTTGAAACTTCGGGTCCATCCCCCCACCTCTCAAAGATTCCCCCCTTCTCTGGGGAATCCGCCGCCTTCAGGCCACCTTCAAGGCGTGTCCCTCGACCCCTTGCAGTGGTCCACTGGTGTCAAGAGTACTCTGGTTTATTTCCAGGAGGGTCAGGTTTAGCTTGGTCAGGTTCCTTCCATTTTCAGGCTTCGTGCTCCCTTTCATTCGGACCCATCGCCTACGCCCTGGGTGGAGCCCCCGTGAACGGTTTGGACACAATGCCTCAATGCTCTCCCACCGACTCGGGCTGGTTCCCCCAATGGCCTCGGGCAGCAAATCGATATGAATCCTGCGATTGAGCGGTCGATGCTCGTTTGCTGCCTCATTCCATCAACGGTTAGTGCGATATTGATGCTGATTTTCCGCCACGGTTGGCAGTACTCCCATATCGTCACGCCGGTGCCCCCAGTCCTTGAGTGAATGGCCGCATGATTCACATCACTTTCCACCTCCCATTCTGACCAGGAAAAATCTCAACACTCTTGACACTATTCCCCAGTGAATCTTCGCATATCCAGGGGATAGGACCACGATGCGGCGTACTTTGAGGTTCTTATGGTCCGAGCTCTAAGACCTTAAACTAAGATCTACCCCTATGGTCCGAGCTCTAAGACCTTAAACTAAGATCTACCCCTATGGTCCAAGCTCTAAGACCTTAAACTAAGATCTCCCCCTATGGTCCGAGCTCTAAGACCTTAAACTAAGATCTCCCCCTATGGTCCGAGCTCTAAGACCTTAAACTAAGATCTCCCCTTATGGTCCGAGATCTAAGACCTTAAACTAAGATCTACCCCTATGGTCCGAGCTCTAAGACCTTAAACTAAGATCTACCCCTATGGTCCGAGCTCTACGACCCTAAACTAAGATCTCCCCAAACGGGGTTCTGCGTCCTGCATGACGTTAAACTGCACTCGCAGAACTACGTGTGGCTTGATCTCCAGCCTCATGGAGTACGTAGGAATGCCCGGGCATTTCGACTCGGGTCCAGCCTCAGGGATCTCTAAGTCCCGCCCCTCCTCGTCGCCGGCCGTCTGGATTGACTTCGGGTAGAGTGGTGCAGATGTGATATTCTCCCCGATTCAGCTCGAGATGCCCCATCGCAATGATGGGAAGCGACGGTTTCCTCGTCAAAGAGGTTCTGTCTTAGAATTGGGGTGATTCACGGCCAGATTAATGCATCCGCCTAATACGCTTTCCCCACGGTGGCGCAATTTTGAGAGCGTTGGATTCTATCCGAACAAATCATCACTTCGCCCCACGCTTCGCATGCCCTGTTGATCTGGATTTCCACCCTTGTGCCTGAAGGAACCCCCAAAGCGGCATTGATGATGACATGTGATCCGCCTCCTGCCATATGGATGATGACCTTCGGTCCGTCTATCGCAGTAGTATGGTCGATTGATCCATTGTCCGCTTACCGTCTTGGGCATTTCCTGGAAGGCCAACCGTTGTGGATTTCTGAATTCGGGACGCGCGATTCACCCTTTCTCATTTCCCTATGTTCGGATAAAATCTCAACGCCCCTAGCGTTGTCCCGCTCGTGTGTTGGAACAAGTTGGGGGGGATGATACATTGATTAGGTCTGAGGTCTCCTTTCCTAGGAATGATCTCCCTCTTTTCTCTAGAAATCCAGGCCCAATTGTGGATGCCTGAAGCTTGGTTAACGCTCCCGCAAGACAATGAATTGTGGTCGAGCATGTTAAGCCAAAAGATGCAGATAAATATGGTGATTCATACAAATGGATCAAAATATTGAGTAGCAGAAGCAAAATATTCTGGGAATGGCAAAAAACAAAGCCCCTAGGGATTAGCGTGCTGGATAAGTCTTTCTAACGCCGCTACCCTTTGGCTGGCGGCCTCCAGAGCTGCTTCTCGCTCTCTGCGTGCCCTCTCCTCGTCGGCGGTCGCAGCACGCAGTTCGTCGATCCTGGCCTGTGCACGCTCCCGCTCGACTTGGAGTGTGACCATCTGTTGGCCCGCCTCCGTCAGCTGTACCTGGGCGTCGATCAGTTGGGCCGATAGTTGCTCCACAAGCTCAGTACACGCTGCGACGAAGGCCTCCTTCTCTGCCGCCTGCCCTTCGAGACGCCGGACTTCCTGCTCCGCCGCGAGGAGCGCCCGCGTGCTCTCCGACATGTCCCGAATCTGTGCGACGTCGGCACGCCGGCAGCTCTCACGCATCTTTTCGACCATGAAATCACGGACCGTCAGATGAAGGCGTTGAGCATCAGCTCCCCCGGCACACAGGAAGCGCAGCCAGGTTTGGAGTGATCCCATGCGCCCCAGCCACTCCGATGGGTCTCGCTTGAGGAAGCGCTGGATGCACTTCCACCCCCTGCGGCGCGTTATCCGGCTCTCTTCGACCACCTCCGCATCTGAGTCGTCCATCTCCTCGGGGTCGGCAGGCCGGTAGGCAGGGAAGGCAGCCAGCAGGTCTGCTGCAGGGTCCTCCCCTGGGATGTCCTCATGGGGGATAGGTTCCCCAACATCTGGGCGACCTTCTTCTCTCTCCCCAGCGGCGTTGACACCCTCGTCAGCCCCCGACCTCTCTCCGATGTCAGCACCGCCGACGTCCTTAGCCCCTTGATCAGCAGTTGGTGGGGCCGGCTCGGTGTGGGAAGTCTGTTCCGGAGCAGGCGGCATGTCTGCCACTGGCCCACTTGTAGATGGCCCAGGTTCGGTAGCCCGGCGGGCCTCTAGTCCTGAGATCACTGCGCAAGACATGCCATGGTTAGTCACGGATCGTCAATGGCAAGCACCAGCAGTAAAGTAAGGAGACTTACGGGAGTTCAGAGCGTCATCTTCCGCTATCCCGGCCGCCGCAGAAACAGTTGCAGCAGGGGACCCTTCAGCGCTTGTTAATTCAATAATGGGCGTCTGGCCCCCGCCTTGTCCTGCTGGCGCCTCTCCTACTCCCGCTGAGGACGCATGACCAACATCCGTGTGCTCCTGAGAAAGGTGGAGAAATGGGTTAGAAGCTGCATAAGAGAATGGATGAAGCAGGTTGAGTAGGGATAGAAGCGGACCTTGAGGAGCTCAGTGACATCAACGTTGTCAGAGCCGGCCACCTCGCCGCTCTCCCGCGGGCTCCCCTGATGGGATCTTCCCTCGGAGCCTTCATCTTCCCCCATCTCCTCCTCTTCCTCGGAGTCATTGCTACTGTCATCTTCCGCCGGCGGCATCTGTTCTGGAGCGGGTTCTAGACCGAGCATCACCTTCACCAGAAGGGATGGCTCCGCACGCTGACCACGTTGGCGCACGTACTCGTCCATGGCCGTCAGATACGCATACTGCCGGTTGAAGTCCACCCTGTCGGCGATATGGAGGCGCCCGACCTATGGCAGATGGATTCCTTCTCTGAGTATCTTTCGCCAGATGGCGTCGGTCCCCAGTGACTGCCGCAGGGTCATCCAGGCCGACCACAGCGCCGGCAAGACTGCATCGTGGGAGGGTTCGAGCAGACGCCTTACCTGCTTCCCGGGCCGCTCTTCGACCACCGCACGTGCCCCCTCTCTGGGCGCCGAGGTCGTAGCGGCAGCCTGCGATGTACCCGCCGCCGAATTCCCTGCTCGCGCCGGCTCTGCTGCTTGGCGTGCCTCCGTTCTCCCCCGTGTAACGGCGCCTCGCCTCCTTCCTTGACGCCCGGTCTCCGCACGGGTGACTTCGAGCCGCCGAACTGGCTTCCGTAGAAGCCCCTCGGGGTACGCGATGGCCCAATGTTCGGCGTACTCGGTTGCCAGGCCTGCGTCGACCCCGGTAGGAGGGAGAGTGATGACGTCGCCAGAGCCAAAGGCGACGAACATCAGCCACATCTGGCGAAGGACGCCGGGGTTCGTCTCCTCCCGAACAGCAGTGAATACCCTCTTTGTCATCCGTTGAAGGCACCCGAACTGCCTGGCGAACCGGGTTGGCACGTAAGGCTCGCAGATCACCTTCCCGTCGATCCGAGCCACGAGCACCCCGCCCCGCATGTTCAGGAAGTATTCATGCTGCTCCAGCGGACCCTGCCCATTGTCGATCATCTGGCCGACGGGAGTGGGGAACGAGCTGAAGTTGAAATTGGCATGATTTCCAATCCGAATCCTCACGCCCTCTTCACTTAGGGTCATCGGAGCGACCCCCGCAATGTTCAGCAGGGAGGGTCGCAGGCCGTTGCCCGGAGGAATGATGGCGTTCGGAAACGTGTACCCACCAAGGTGAGCAGTCACCCAGCCGTGGAAGAATTGGAAGGGCCCACAGATCCTTCGTGGCGACCCCCCTCGTGAGATGCGTCCCAGGATGGCGTACAGCTTAGCCAACACTGGGACCCCGAGGTTATATCTTTTGTTGGCGGCCATAGCGCCCGCCGTCGCCAGTGTTGCCGGGCGGACGCCCATTCTCGCGTCCCGCACTGGAAGGAGCCACCAACTCAGAAAGGCGGCCAGGAACGCCGCGTACCAGACATTTGGGTCCCGGGCCTCCATGACGCGGTACCCTCATGAGCGGTAGTCGCCCGTCTCCAGGACCCGCCAGTACGACCCATTCCGGCTCCTCTGAGCCGCGGTCGGGCACCGCTTCCCCCTGCCTGGCATCTTGACCGCCGGGTCATGCTCCAAGAACTGGCCGAACCACTCCTTATAGGCTATGTCCTTCTGGAAGTCCTTGATCCCGAGCCGCTGCGTAGCCAGGTCAAGCAGATGCCAGGTTAGAATGGGAGTCCGTGACCTGTCTTCCCAGGTGTTCTTCGGAGGCAGGAACTCATCGTACTGGTAACCCTCCAGCGGGATACCTCCGATGCAGTGGATGTCCCATAGACCGATGCCGACCTCCCCATGGTGAAGATGGAAGGTGTTGGTATCCGGGGACCAGCGGGTGAACAGCTCCGGCCCGAGCTCGGACTGCTGGTAGAAGTGGAACTGCGACGTCCACACCGCCTCAAACATGCCGATGTACCGCAGCTCCTCCGCGAAGTGATCGCAAGTGTGGCGTACCCAGAACGCCCAGGCCCATTCACTGGTGAAATTGCCCCCAGATCGCAAGTCCCAGTCCTTCAGCCAGCCCTTGGTGTCATCGGTGACACTCTGGCGATATATACTCGAATAGAGGGCTGGAGAGTTCTCTGCAGTAGGCTCACTTCCGACGATGGTTCGCATCATCGGGTTCAGGACATAGACATACAAGTGTCTGGTTTCCCTGGCAGGATGCCCATTGTTGGTGATGTTATAGCGGGGAAGCTCGTCCTCCCGAGTCACCCAGGTCCGTGGCGCATCAACCTCGAACCCTGGCACCGGAACCTCATCTAGGATGCCGAAGTTCCAGAGCGGCAGGTTGTCCGACAGTGGATATGTCTTCTGGGCCGGCGTCAGCAAGTCGAACAAGGATTGATTGTTCGAAACAATCTCCTTAGCTCCGTAGACCTCCTCGTTCGTCGCCATCTCAGCTCTGCGAGTGGCGGCATCCCCCTCATTTCCTTGATTCGCGGCCATCTCAGAAGCTTCGGGAGTCGTGCGGGTAAAGGGATGAAGCGTGCGGGATCGGACGAGGCTGGTAGAGAAGTTTGAGAGTTGGCGCGCAATCCTAGTGGACGGCGCGCAATCAGGAAGTCCGTCGCGTAAAACCCCGGGTGTTCGCGCAAAAGCAGGCTGAATTCCGGAGAAGTTTGCGCGACGAGCGGGCGAATTCCGTGCCGGAAAAGGCAATTTCACGCACGAGAGCTCGAATGCTTATCGCGCGGAAGGCCAGTGTACGGTGCGGGGGACCCAGGGCCCCTATTTATAGGCAAGGCCGGGAGTCCGCGCCGCGCGGAAAGTGCTTTGCGCGACCGCACCGGCGAATTTCGCGCCCGACGCCCTTTTTTGCGCGCCACAGTCCCGCGCCACCCAGGATTTCGGCATTCCGGCGTCTCCCTCGGAACCCGATCGTTGCGACCTCTCGCCGATCAGATTCCGAGGGGGGGCTTTTGTAGACGCCGGAAAAGTCCATTGTTCCCAAACAAAGCTCCGGATGCGGGAAGCGAGGTCATATTTGGAGTCGGAAGCACGTTTCGGAGGGCCCGGAGGCCTTGCGCGGAATTTTGGAGGCCTGCGCGCAAAGTTGATGAGCCGCGCGCAAACCTCCCGGGATGCGCGCAATGCGCTGGGCCGGCGCGCAATTTTGTGCGCCCGGGGCCCGCGCGACTCCCTTGCGTGCCGGGCCCGATTCCGCGCCCGTGAAGAGAATTCCGCGCCCGCGAACTGGATTCCGCGCCGGGGGTTGCCTATAAATATAAGGTGACCCCCGACGTTTTGAAGGTTGCAAGAATTCGAAAGGTCTCTCGTGCGCGCAATCCAACCCCTTCCGCGCGCAATGCCGATCTTCAGGTAACCTCTTTTCTTTCGCGCAAGAAAGCCTCAGGGTTCGCCTTCACGCGCAATCCCTTTGGCTTCTTTCCTTTGAATAACCCTTCACTCAAAGGCATTTGCGCGCAAAAGAAGCCTCTTGCGCGCAATTGCCCCCGGGTGCGCGCAATCCATCCCGATTGCGCGCACCCCCCATTTTCAAAGTGGCCATTCATTAAAGAATGAGCCGTTGCCCCCGTGCGCTATCTGAAGCCCGGTGCGCGCAATCTCAATCATCCGCGCGCAAAGTGCTGGCCCAATTGTGCGCCAGCCCGTCCATTTGCGCGCCGACCCGCGGTATTGCGCGCAAAGCTCCTCTTTTGCGCGCAAACCGCCAGGGTCGCCCCCTTTGACCCCCTTTGGGTACCCGCCTGCGTGGCGCCCGATGATCCTCATCCCGGGTGCCCGCACTATGCGTTGTCTTTCCGTGCGGCCCTCCAGGCTTGCGCGAAGTGACACAGACCTGTTGGCGGCTTCAACGTACTGCACGACGTTAAACTGCATACGTCCAACATGACATTAAACTGTGCCACGTCCGCGCTGCAAGGCGTTAAACTGTCAGGCGTTTACGTCCTGCACGACGTTAAACTGCATACGTCCAACATGACGTTAAACTGTGCCACGTCCGCGCTGCAAGACGTTAAACTGCCAGGCGTTTACGTCTCGCACGACGTTAAACTGCACCATCGTCCGCGCTGCAAGACGTTAAACTGCCAAGCACCTTCGTCCTCAACACACGACGTTAAACTGTACTTCGTCCGGCAAGACGCTAAACCGTCCGCTTCGTCCTCAACACACGACGTTAAACTGTACTTCGTCCGGAAAGACGTTAAACCGTCCGCATCACCTGATCCCGTGTCTCGCACGCAGGGTCCCCCCGGTTTGGATGTGGCCCCCACCCGCTCGTTTCTGCAGGGATGTCGGGATTGGAGTGGCCTTCGCCCACGGGGGTAGAGTGTTGCAAACAGAACGAACTACGTGGACTTTGATCCCTGTCTTCTAAACAGGGTACGTAGGAAGCCTCTCCGAGGTTCAAGCCCGCCACCTGGTCGTCCCGGTCGTATTTACGTCGGTTCGTCCATCAGTGGACCCCTCCCGGGTTCACACTTGCGTTGATTCACCTATGAATCCGCCTCTGTGGGGGACTGCACGTGTGTATCTCCATTGTGCTTCCCCACCGCCTCGATATCTTCGTGAGTCGGCTTGCCAACGTCCAGCATGACGTAAAACTGTGATTCACCCGGCCGTTCCATCCCCCTCTGCGCGAGGTGGTTCGGTTCAATCCTCCGCCCGGTGGCCTCGATCTCTTCGTGAGTCGGCTTGCCGATGTCTAGCATGACGTTAAACTGTATGTCCGAACTACGCTGACTTTGATCCGCGCTAACGCGCGGTATGTAAGAAGCCCCTACGGGGTCCAAGCTCCTCACTCCATCATCCACCCTGATCCTTACCCGGGCCGCCACATCCCGGTGGGGTCATGCCATTCCATTCCACTCCATTTCACCCGGGAAGCCACCCATGTGCTGGCCCCAGCGTCGGAGGTTCCCCGCAAGGGGTTCTGTCATCTGATCCACTTCTCGTGTTGATCAGTCCGATGCCGTCCCCGCTGGACGTTAAACTCGTGGCATACCCCGTGTTAAACATGGGAAGCTGAGGAAAACCTCAGGCAACGCAGTTCCCCGTACCCAGTGCGGGATGTCTCAGGCCATCACGCCTTCGAGAAGCCCTATTAGAGACGGAAGGCAGACATGCAGAGTCGCAGTGTTAAGACACGCCCCCGACACCCAGAGCCACCCGGTCTCCTCACCGCAGGTTGCTGCCCCGACCAGACTCCTTGGAGCGTCCGGGCGGAAGCAGCGTAATTAACCGGTGTCCATGGAGACATGGCGCCAGGAACGAGATTCACGAACATTCTTAAATCTATGAGGGAGACCCGGATTAGGCGACGAGTTCCGAGGAGACGTCCACGGAAGGAGGAGCTGACGTCCCATCATCCCAGTTTCGATCAAGGAGCAGACGCCCCTGAATAAGGGACGAATGCCACCCACCCTTGGAAAGCAGGACTGCGGGACCACAAGCCGCGCGCCCATCCCCTCGGGTTGACGGGTGCACGCGCGAACGCGTCCTGGCGGAACAGCGTAACCCGACGCACATCCGCACCGAAACAGCGCTATCAGGGCGCACCCTTAAATTTTCCTTTATTATCATGTGAGCCACATATATCATCATCAAACATTTCATAAATAACCCACATAGCATAAAATAAATGGGTTTCATTTCATAATCATAACGTTTTAAAAACTGCTTTAAAGACATGATCTTTACGTCACTTTAAACCCACGGAAAGGGAAAGCGGGTCTCATGTATGTAAATACCAGAATTTAAAATGGAACATTTTGATATATATGTTAATACCCTTTTAGAAATAAGATCTTTGAGTATTCACTTTATAACATAAAATAATTTTTGAGAAAAGAGAGAGGCATTTTGAGGGGAAAATTCTGCAGCATAACGGCTAAGTTTTGGGGTTTTAGAAAACATTGAAATGAGAGGGGACATGGGTCACCCTCTCATAAATGATCCATAAAACAGTAGGGTGAAAGAATAAGAAGGACATATGGACATGTTAATGAAATTTTAGGGACATACCATTTGAAATGAAAAACATGGAAGGAAAAAAAAATTAGATTTCTCTTATGAAAATTCGGCAGCCTTACGACGTCACTTAACTTCAAAAGAAAATGATTTGACAAGATCAAATAGGGTCCCTCATCATATGATCATAAGAGAACAGTATGATAGATATAGAGATAATTCCCCAACATAACAAAAAGGAACTTGAAAGAATTGACATGAAAGTAGAACTTCAAAACGAGAAGGGTGAAGAACCACTTAAAAATTCGGCAGCCTAACGGCGCCACTTAAAACATCAAAATACTGAATTGAAGAGATCAAATGGGGTCTCTCATCATATGAACATAAGAGTCCAGTATGATATATATAGAGATCATACCCCAATATAACAAAAAGGAACTTGAAATAATTGACATGAAAGTAGAACTTCAAAACGAGAAGGGTGAAGAACCACTTAAAAATTCGGCAGCCTAACGACGCCACTTAAAACTTCAAAATACTGAATTGAAGCGATCAAATGGGGTCTCTTATCATATGAACATAAGAGTCCAGTTTGATATATATAGATATCATACCCCAATATAACAAAAAGGAACTTGAAATAATTGACATGAAAGTAGAACTTCAAAACGAGAAGGGTGAAGAACCACTTAAAAATTCGGCAGCCTAACGGCGCCACTTAAAACTTCAAAATACTGAATTGAAGCGATCAAATGGGGTCTCTCATCATATGATAATAAAAGATCAGTATGATAATTTAGAGATCATACCCCAACATAATAAAAAGGAACATGAAAGACTTGAATGAAAATAGAACTTGAAAACGAGGAAGGTGAAAGAATCCCTTAAAAATTCGGCAGCCTAACGACGCCACTTAAACATTCTTGAAACGAATTGATGAGAGCAAGGGGGGGTCTCTCATCATATGAACATGAAATAGGCAGTAGGATGAATATAAAATAACATCCTCCAACATAAGAACATGGAGTATAAAATAAATGACATAAAAGAGATTACTTGAAAAGAAAGAGAGGGGTCAGATCCCTTACCTTAAAATGTAACTCTTAAACCTCAAAGGTTGGGACCTTGAGGGATTGGGGGCACCTTGGGAGGACTCCTTGGGAGGTAATGAGACCAGAAATTCGTTGGGAATGAGTGGGGAGTCGAATGGATGAGAGGAGGGCTTGGTATTTATAGGGAAAGTGAGGGAACAAGGCATTAATGGCCAAGGGACACCTCACATGTGCTTTTCTCAAACCCATGTGCTCTCCCTTGTCATTTATCATGGAGTTAGGCCACATGGGGCCCCCAAAACAATAATTCATCACCCTTGGCTGGAAAACCCTCAAAAGATCTCATGACATCATCATGACACCGTTATGATGTCATTAAACATACCGAAACCCTAAAACTGTATTTTTACTATTCACTGAAAATTCAACTTTCTCAGAAAAATCCCAAAATTTCACATTAACCAAATATCAATGCTCTGATTTCAAAAATGAAATCCATTTTATAAAAATATTTTTCTAAATATTTTTAATTTAATTTTTAAATAAAAACACTATTCATCGAAAATTCATTTTTTCAGAAAAAACCCCAAAAATTACCATAACATAATATCGATGCTTTGAGTTCAAAAATAAAGTCATTTTTATAAAAATAATTTTCTAATTATTTTTAATTAAATTTTTAATTAAAAAACACTATTCACCCGAAAAAACTAATACTTGAATAATAATTAATGAAACCGTTATTTAACTATTTTATTGAATCACATTACTTAATCAAGGTGCCTAGATTATTTTAAAACTTTCTTTAAGTGAGATTACTAATCCATTTGGTCATATTACTAATCCTAATCATAAAATCACTATTCATAATTTACTATTCATCAAAAATCAAGTTGGTATTATTAGACTCTAAATTTAGTACTGAACATAATTGCAGAAGACCATTTTTCGAAAATCATTACACATTTTTAATTATTTAGGGTTTACATAAACATATTTAAAATATCCTTTTTCTAAAATTCATCAAAAATATGCATACTATATTTATCCGATCATTTCAAAATTTATAAACTTCATCATAAGAAGAAATCCCAATTTTTTTTTAAAACAAGGATTACACAAGGTAGTTACGGTCTCGTTACATAACCCCTTATAATACCAGCATAGGACCTAAGAGTAAGGTGTTCTAGGGTGATAGAAGCTTGGGGCGGCTCAGTCAACATTGCCCGAGTAGTAATTTCTATCAGTTTGAAATTCTCACGAAGGCGATTCCGTTCCAGCTTCACATGATGAAGTTCAGCTTCGATTTGATCAAGAGAAAAGCCCAGTGGTGCTACCTCCTTCCCAAGCTCTGTTAGATGGGCTTCAATCGGTCCAAGACTACTAGGTGAGGCCATCGAATCTTCTTTCTATAATAATTAACCAAGATTACTTATATCAAAACATTTTGTTCACAGCGGTCATATTGACCGATGGTTATATAATAGTAAAAACCCACTGATCTCATTTTAATTATAATCATGTTTATCAAATAAAACGTTTTTGTTGAGTATAACAATAACACATAAAATTGGGAAACAAAATTTATTTAAAAAATTTCGGGTCGTTACATAACTAGTGTATCAAATAGATTCTATGGATCAAATCAAAGTTAACCCAAATCGTGGTACTGCTATATCTAATTCATGGCTAAAAAAATCATGGTATATCGTATCAACCTTGTGGATGAAATCCATGGAAATTGAAACCATGGTACTTTTAAATCCATTACATGGAATACCAAATCATGGTATCCCAAATCCAAACCCATGGAATCCAAAATTATGCATGTAGGCCTCATCAAAATCCTAGGAGCATATCCTAGGCAACACAAACATGAATCCATCCCAAATCCATGGAATGATCTATGGTATCCCAAAACATGCATGTATGTCTCATTATAATCCTAGGATCATTTACTAAGTATATCAAACTAGTATTTCTTGGTGGAAGTGAATCGCACACAAACCATGTTTTAATGAAAATCTCGATGGTTTGGTTATCTACCCAAAACTATCCTATAAATCTAAGGCAGAACCCTCTAGTGAATTACCTATAATCATCACAACCATAATAGGCACAAATCAATGATTTAGGTTCTAAGTTTACACCCATAATAATCACTACCAACATACCTTATGCACACCCTCGTTAAGGTCAACATCTTACTGGTGAACCCATTGGGGTCCTCTTGGTATCATCATTTCACAAAACTCCTTCATGATCTACCTTATTTAAAACACATATTTTCGGTTTACACCCATAAATCATAAGTAATAACATCCATCAACATCATCAAAGTCTCATAGAGGGATCACTATTCTTCTAAGAAAAATTCATAAGGGAGAATACCTCAAGAATAACCCTTTCTAAGTCACTATAGGTTAGTATAAACACCCAACCTATTCATACGTATCTTCAGGGACTACCCAACTAGGTATTTATGTCTCAGTGGGGGAGGAACAATCATGCCATTTTTGTCCCATAAGTGAAACAAACTTGAAGTAATACTTAGTTCTCACTGGACATACTCCGACCAAACATATTAATCCATTGATTAACTCTACCAGGAGGTACCAAAGGGATCCTATACTAAGGGACAATACATCTCAATTGTCCCAAATATACCCCTCTAGGGTCCCATATCAAAATGCAAATATATATAATGAAGGCCTAAACTATCGAAGGTTGAGGTAATCATGCCAGTTCATAAGGGTCCATTGTGTCCCTTTGAACTTTGTCCAACTCATGCATGAAAATATATTTTTGTTAAACAATATATACAATTAACTAGTCTCTTTCTATAAGTGGTTAGGCTTTACATATCACATTAATATGAATAAAATGAATAATACTAAAGGATATGTATGATGAATCACCTACCTTAAATAACCTATTCCCCAGCACAAATCGATAACTCTACCCATGATCATCAAAGTCCATCCATCCATTTACCATCCTTGAGAGGCCCTAAATCATGGAAAAAAATTAATTATAATCATTTATAATAAAATAAAAATTTACAAAAAATTAATCAATTTAGTTCAATTTAATTTAAATAGGCATAATGCCTAAAACCTAACAAGGTCATCCCATCATGTTGAAACCATTAAAAAAAGAGCTGTGAGCCACACCTGATGCAACACAGAGGCTAAAAAACAAAAATTACAAATTAAAATAAATTAATAAATGACGAACTAAATCAATTTAGGTCCAAAACTCTTAAAAAACCTAACAATTATGTACATTTTCTGAAAAAAATGAGACAGTGTGTAGAAATAGTCTTATTACTCCACTAGCTTAGACGAGAAAAATCCCAAACAAAAAACGATTGATTAAGCTATTATTTAGTGGAATTGGTTCCAAAACATAAATTTAAATCTCCCAAAATTAGTGGAGATAGAGATAAAAAACATATAAGGAATAGGTGGTGGAAATATTACCCAAAAATTTATTTAAATTTCACCTCAAACCAAGGGTGAAAGAACAAGAGTAGAGGGTTATCCATCTAACCCATCCCTCATATGACATTTGTCAAAAATAGAGAGGGTATGATCCACATATTTTTTTTTGAAAAATAGATAGATATAATTAGGAAACATGAAAACTTTATTAAATCCATAAACCTATGGGGCATAGGGTTTTTCCCTATGTTCTAAATATTGACTTTATGAATCCCTACGTTTTGGCATGAATGATCTATAAATACTTATCTGCACCATCCCAACCACCCATATTTCTTATGATATTATCCCAAACCCTCAATAAATCCATAGAACATTTAAAAATAAAAAAAAATATATTTAGTATGTTAAAACTATTATAATCTATTTTAGAGTCTTGGTCCTCAAACCGACACTTAAAAAATTCAAATTTCATTGAATTTCATAACCTATCCAAAAAATAGGGTATTACAAAATCCCAACCTTAACACTTATATTCCTTGAAAAGTCTCATAAAATATTCAATCAGCACACTCAACTTACCTAGGTCACCAATACATGCTCAATTAACCACATTATACTTCTGAATGCCAAATGAGCTTCCTATGTACAACTCCAATCACAAGGTGTATAATTCATAAGAAATCAAGACACCTCTTATAGTCATCAATAAAACCTATAGACACCACTCTACCACACTAGTATATCATGATATAGAACTATGTATTCTATAAACACATATTATATCTTATGGTTCTCCCTATTATATTCCTCAACTTATAATAACTGATCCCAATCCACAGTACTCCCCACCATTAGAACAACCTATTGAAAAATGCTCTCCAATATTTTAATGAACTAATCAATGCAATTTCCACTTAACCACACTTAAACATGTATAAAAAAACCATTCAAAATTTAATACTAACTATCATATCTAATTATAAATTAAATTATTTGAGTATGCACCACCCATGAATAGGGCCTAAATATGCTGAACATTCCTCAAAAAGTCCTAACGAAACCTAAAAATACACCCATCATAACAAATATGATGTATCAGATGTGGTGTCCAACTAACTACATCTAATCTCACAAAAAAACCATCACTATTTTTCTCCACAAGATTCACCCTTGAATCATTTGATGAATTTTTTTCACCACTTAAATCATGTGATGAATCTAGTTTCACCCCATGAAACATGTAACATATCACTTGTTCACCACTAAACCAAAGGAAAAAATGCATTCACCCCATAAAACATGTCACAAAATAGGGTTCAACACCTATATAATGTCATAAATCATGTTCAATCCCAATAATTTACCTCATATCATACCAAAACTATCATGAGCTCGATGAAAACTCATAGAATTATCCAATATCTCATTTGAAACTCAAATATGGTATTTAATTTGGACCAGTTAAATCATAATTATCGATCCTTGATGTCCTAGAACAACCTCAACTATCAAATGATAGGGATTATCATGAACTTGAGCCTACCGACACATGGTTTTACCTCCATGGCTCACAGTTTTACCAGACATAATGATTTGTCTTATATTTTTTGATCATACCCAAGCACTAACATGAATCATTAGCTACTTCCTGCTCATAGATCATGGGAATTCTATCAAAAACCTCCCTGAAATTTTCAATCATAATGAGGGTAACTCCCACAATAGGATAGCATGTCACTCTCTTCCACATAGATTACCTTATACCACTCCTTGGGCACCACCTCAATAGGTTCCATCATCAAACACGTGTCGCTCCTCTTGATCCATGCTTATCTATTATCAAAAAAAATACTAAGACTCCAAAAAAGTACATGTTAAGTCCTACACTCTGGTTGACCATACCATGGAACCCAATAAAACTACATTGTATCCATATTAGTGGGGAGGGGGTCATTTTTAATTATGATCAAATATTCAGAAAACCATTGTAACAAGTATTCATAATTTTTATTGGTCCTCAACCCCTCATGTCCATTCACCGATTCATAATTCAATGACACCACATGTAACTTGTGAGTGATACCTTGATCTCACCCAAATGAAATGGGTGTACACCCCCGTACCAATCAATCACTTAACCTGACTCATTTTCAATGAGTTTCATCACAACATATCTAGGATCACAACCCTAAACTATTGACCATTCTCCATGATATATCAATCATTTATCCAAAACACACACGTAGAGATCCCCTTAAATAATTGACCATCTCACATATTCCATGGTCTATATCATGATCACCCACTATCCAGGTATCATTCCAAAACTGAAAGCATCCATCCAATCTCTACCTTTTCACTATTTTGGAATACATCCAAAATATACAGGGTTTAATGTCCTACGGATCCCACCCTCTAGAACTGACTGACTGAAAGTTACTTTTTTATTACTCTTTAGAAGAGGACAAATAAAACCACGAACAACCCTTCAAGGAGGGTGAAAGTAATGAAGTCCAAGGGAATCCCCTTGCACTACGGTAAAACAATCGAGGGGAAGAGAGTTCAGACTATCATAGATCATAAGTGACTCTTCCTGTCTACCCAAGTAATCAAGAGAATCCGCTGCAAAGTTAGATTTCCTCCAACTATGATGAATAATTCTTCCATGATTGGTCTCCACCTTGCACCTTCGGATGAGATATATCAATTACAAAGGTGTCTCATGGATTTCCTGTAACATCTAAACCAAAACCTTAGAATCTAACTCCACCTCCGTCACCTGCAACCCTCTCCGCCCACAAACCATCAAGCTAGAGAGAAGAGCCCGAAACTCCACACCCAAAGAGTTCCATGGACCATAAAAATCACTAAAAGCAAGAATAACATATCCCCAACAGTCCCGAAGCAGGCCACCACACCTCTAGAACAAACCTTGATACCAAACGAACTAGAACTCAAGATGAATTTATCATGAAAAATAAATACATAATTATTCTTACAACATATCCCCATTAGCACCTCCTATACACTATTCTCAAGGAAAGGAACCTATCTAGGCCTTCTATGTTCATTAAAAATAAGGCATCACCATGCCTATATCCCATATTCGGTTTTACATCCCACATATAAACCATGACCTAAAGAATCTATCTATACTTACCATATCTAGGGAACTCATAAGACTAAGTTAAACCCTCTCTCTTAGGTTACCCTAATATAGAACAACTCATCTAAAAAATATCACCCAGGTCACTAACATTTTGAGTTATACATAAAAAACACTAGAATATCCCACCTAACTCATATTACATATCTCATGTAGGTACAAAGTCATTGGGAAACCTATATAATGTCATCTAAACCATCTTATATAGACTCACACACCCAAATAACTACTCTATAGTATCACCTACACATATCCATACTTTGAATCAAATTCCAACTCACTACCTACTAAGGCACCGATTATTACTAGGATTACACTTATGGAGATACCCCCTTCTAAATGTGAAATATTAGGTTGATCCTCACTAGTTATCTACATAAGGGATTTAACTTAATGGGGATCAAATTATCATATTTCAGCATATACACATACAATGACATCACACAACCATGATCTATGTCAGGTAATCATAGTCACATGGGTCAATTATTTAAAATTCCATCCCATGTTATATGGGAAACAAACATATAAGTAATTATATGAATCTAAAAAAACCAAACCCATTTTATTTTCTAAAAAAGAATCAAAAACTAAATTCACCCACTAGGTGTTCATTACTAAGGCACCTATTACCTATACTAACCTATTAAGAGCCTTTATGCATTTCATATACTAAGGGAGTAAATAATCATCACCATTAAGAATATCTTCATAGATATGGATGAAATGTCATCAAAAGAATCCATATCTTAATTCAACAGAGTTCAATGCCACCAAAAAACTATATGGGGAAAAACTATTTAGGCTGTTATTGATACTATAAATAATTGAACCATGTCTTCTGTGATATCAATTATACAGTCATGCAAATATCTTATGAATCCTATGTTCTGAATATGATATATGTTCACTGGCCTCTTACTATCGAGTAAAAAGACAAAAAATAATATAATAAATGTCCTCTTTCCACTGGGCTAAGAGACAAAAATATAATAAATGATAAATCATTAATCCAAGAAATCTTATGTGTGTCATAATAGGTAAAAATCATACAAATATCAAACCATAGGTTAGGAAAAACAATCAAAAGTCTTGGTAACCTAGACTTCCTATAGTGAATGGTGTTCCCAACACACCAGTATGATATCCATCATAAGCTCGAATAGATCACTATGTCACATATCTATCATCTCCCCAAAGAGAATGAAAAAACAAAGCTTTGATACACTTCGTCATGTCAATCACATAAAATATTTTATACCAATTTGTGAAATCCCCTCTCAAGTTCACTATGAATAGTTACTAGACCAGGTTATTACAAGTCCTTAGGTATGCCTCCCCATATTCCATAGGCTTCCAACTAGTAAAAGGGGTCCTCAATAATTATAGTGGGAAGACTATACCTCCATATTAGAGAGAAAAATAATATAAAATAAACCAAACATAATTCATAAAATAAACCACAATATGTGATATATATAAACATATCATCAATATGAAATATAATGAAAACAATATATTCATACAATAATGATTTCCCACTTGGGTTATCACATTATAAATAAAATAGGAATGAAAATACACGAAGGTTCCACTATATCCTTGAGCCCCGCCTTAATCCTAGTCTCATATACCATATCATTTATCCGAATATATCATGAAAACCTATGAATATTACCAACCTGAACCTAAAACCTATGATGTCTACTCAAGTTCCCACATTCCATGGGCACTTGAAATGGGTATGAATAAAACTCAGGATGGAACTAAAAACATAGTACCTTACAAAACTAGTAAAATAATTATACACATGTGATATTATTTAAATAAATAAATATATAATTGAAGCATAAATAAATAACTAATGTCAATCCTAAAGATTTTATATTGAACTTGTGATCAACACAAACCCGATTCATCTAGTGTTAGAGTGCCACTGATAATTTCATGTAATCATTCCAACCAAATATCATCCTAGTCCCAAGAAACTAGTTTATAGTAACCCAAACCTATGGAGGGATATATTTCCAAACCCAGAACCAGGGTATCCTCTTGAATCTAAGGGCCAAATATGAGGAATCCAAAATCATGGTACTCCCTACTATAAATAATGGTAGCCAAAATCATGGTACATCATCTTGAATTTGAGGATCAGATACAACGTATCCCAAACCATGGTACTCCTGACTCCAATACATGGAAACCCAAATCATTGTATCCTAAATCCAAATACATTTTAGTTTAAAACAAGATCATAGGCCTCATTTTATGCTTATGAGAACATCCTAGATATCCCAAACTAGTAGTAATACTATCTCCATTAATTAATCCACAGAGGCCCAGAACACACCTGTAGGCATTATTAATATGCTAGGAGAATTTCCTATGTATCAAAAAGTTGTATGTCGTTGTGGCAATGCATCCTACCCAAACCATCTTATAATGTACATATTGATGGGTTTGATTTATTCATAAACCCATCCTATAAATATGAGGCTGGCCTCTCTAGTGCATGACCTATCATCATTAAAACCATAAGAAGCTCCAATAGTTGATTCATGTTCTAAGGTGACACCCACAATCATTACCACCCACTTCCCATACACACACCATTTATAGGGTCAATATATTATTGGGGAACCCACTAGGTTCCCCTAAGTCTCATCATATCACAAACTCTATTCATGGGAAACTTATCTAAAACACATATCTTTGGTCATAAAACATTACTCAGAGGGTATAAAATCCATTAGTATCATTAATGTATCATATAGTACTCATCGTCATCCTAGAAAATACTATAAAGGGAGATATCCTCATGCTTACCCTCTTTCAATGTAACTCTATGATGGTTCGAACACCCAACCTATCCATCCATAACCTTAGGGTCTACCAACCCAGGTAGTCATGCCATATTGTGGGAGGAACACTTACATCGTGGTAATATCACATTCCAAATCGCTAGAAGGACTCAATTAGTTCTCACTAGGCCTACTTAAGACAAACACCTCAATATAATACTGACCTCTCTTAGGAGGCACCAAAGGGTATCTATATTAAGGGTCACTAAATCTAAATCATCTTGGATATACCCCTCTAGGGTATATATATCACAAACCGTACATGTATAATCAAGGAATTGAACTTCAGTGGCTGAGGTAATTAAGGCAGTGGACAAGGGTCCATCAGGGCCCTCAAAAATTTGTTCAACTAATGCATTGCATCCTATTAGAAAAAAAATTATAAAATTAATAGGCCGATTAATCTTGGAAGAGAGAATCACATATCACATGCATATAAATAAAATTTATAATATAAAAGGGTAAGTATGAGGGTCCACCTACCTAAAAAAATCCACCAACCTTTTTAACAGTATCCTAAAAACTCTTCCCAGACTCATCCAAGTCCAATGGGCCACTACTTGTTCTTTAGAGCCCCTACATCATGGAAAAAAAGTAACTATAATAATTTAAAATTAATTAAACAATTACAAAAAAATTAATCAATTCAATTCAGTTTATATTAAATAGGACTAAATCCTAAAATCATATCATGCCATCTTTTTATACTAAAACTACAGACAATGAGGTTCAGTCCATTCCAAGGCACCCCCAATACTAAAAAACAAAAAATATAAAATTAATATGATCAATTTAATGGGTAAATAAATAAATTTAAATCCAAAAATCTTAAAAATTCTAACAATGATGAACATTCACTAAAATGGCATGTAAAGACATGTAAACATTGTCTTAGGTTCTCCTCTAGGAGGGTTGAGAAAAAGAACTACAAAAAACAGATTATTCCACCATGATATAGTGAATTAGTTCCAAAACCTAAAATAAAATTTCTAAAAATATGTGGTGGTGGATTTAAAATAATGTAAAATGAATTAGAGATGATAATCATAAAGAAAAACTCCATGGAATCAAACCCCAAACATAGTGGTGAAAACAATGAGGGGAGGTTCAATAATCCATCCCATCCCGCACACACTGTTCATTCGAAACAAAGGTTGGATGAGCCCCCTATTTAAAATTTTAAAAAAATATCATAAAAAATTTCATGGGGTGAAACCCTAGTTCATTCCACGAACCTTTCGAAAAAAGGGGCCCCTCCCTCTACCCTAAACATTCAAGACATGATTCCCTGCTTCATGACATGGATGATATGTAGTTGTTTCCTTGAAACTTCTAGACCACCCATCATTCATCCAATGCTCTCCCAAACCCTTAATACCTTCATTAAACACTAAAACCTATATAAAAACATATATTATTCATGTTCAAACTCAAATATTCTCATTTTAAGTCCATGTTCTCAAAACTACCTTCCCACTACTTTATAAATTCAAATTTATTTCAAATTTTATAACCCATTAAGAGATAGGTAATTACATGTATATATTTGTTTTTTTACCTTAATTCATAGATAAATACTATATATAATGATCTATGAAATGTATGGTCAGTTATATCAATGTTTGATCACTCCATCAATCAAAACACATCGTTTATTTACCTTAAAAAGATTACCATGACATGTTGGGATTGGATATAGTTTGGTATTAATGAAATCAGCCAAATCCAAAATCCATTGTTAGATATGTTCCTTATCTTCCCATTTTACAATAAATATATTAATCTATAAAATATATCATTTAAATCCAACACAACATTGTGAATTTGGCCAGACTATATGACCATTTAGCATCAATATGAAATAGTTAGTTTGATAACCATTTTCCTTATAAGCATGGAACACAAATATTTTTCCTTCTACCAAGGTAAGAACCTTGCCAGTTTTTATTATTAATTCCCATGGACAGTCTTCAACTTCTTACATTTACTTCCCATAACCATGGTCGACCCCAACTTGGGTGTTTCAACTTTTATCCATGACATGATATGACTCTTGATGTTCCCATTTTTAGTTTACCCATAGCCTACCTCAATATTTCCAATGCACCTTGACCATTAATATAATCATTTCAAATTATTTTATTCACATACTATTTTTTAACATCAACCATTTCATGTTCTAGAATTCACCATGGATTAAAAATTGCTTCCTTATAATTTATTCATTTTTTTCAACCACATTATCTCTAATTACCTTCTCAATCATTCAGGAACATATTATAAATAAAAAAGATATGAAATAACCTTAAAATTTCATGAATAAATTATCTCAATAAGAAATCAATTTAATGATTCCAAGTCATATAAACACCATATATTAGGATAAAATTCAGTTATTGATTCTTATAAAACACATAATGTAAAGATCAATAATATATTGACTATATCACAATTGTGATTTTCTCACAAATCCCCCCTTTTAAATTCACTTCAAGAGATCACATTAATCTGCAAGTTATCACAAATCTACAACTTTTTCTTTGTTATAAACATGAAGAAACATATGAATATAAGCTCTTTAATATCTAATATTTAGCTACCAACGACTCATGTGCCCCACTACAATAAAAAATATTATTATATTATCTACATTTATCATCACATGTAAAAAGAAATAGAGTATTCCCCCCATTATATGAATTGATACTTTTCTATCCTACCTATTTTTAAGAAAATAAAAGGAATAAAATAGGGGACATAGTTCATTGAACTTATAAGGATATTATAAAAGAATCCACTCTCAAAACACTCTCAAGAGTTGGAAGGAACCCTTTATTAGGGGATCTTTTAAGGTATCTATAACTTTTTACTTTTATAAACCTATTTAAATTAAAATTTTCCACATTACACCTTTTATTTAATCATTTAGTACTTGATATTAATATAATTCAACATTGAATATTAACCCAGGTTATTTAAAATTTTTATCTCACTTTGATTATCACACCCAATCATAAGTGGATATAAAATATTCATCTCCATGTCTTAAAATTATGACCTCATCCGCATCATTTTTGATATGTATTTTCATTCCACAATGTACTCATATTTTATTATACTTAAAGTAACTGCATTTTCTTCTTAGAGTACCATTCAAAACACCTATCTCCATTAATGAAAATACCTCCAATTGTTGACTTTCAATAAACAAGGTCACCATTTCAAATCCACATTAGGATATACCTAAATCTAAAATGATATCCCTTTATCATAACTTAAGACCTAATCAAGAGAAAATTTGATTTACTATAAGATCCATTTTTATACCACAAGATTCAGATCCTTAGTATTGCATTGAAATCTACCAGAAAGAGAAAAAAATATATCATATACACTATCATGTAAAGTAGTATTTCAATAAGACTTAAAAAATTAATTTTATCAATTCACCTTCTTTTCAAATCTATGTACAACTAGGCACCGAGTGATATAGGTGTAGATAACTCCCTATATTCTTCTATTCCAAAAAACATCAATAACTAACGAGCATACTTTTATTATTAGAGAAAGATATAACCCAATGTATTTATGACTTAAAAAACCAAAAATAATCTTATCCCACCAATCATTGACATATTTGAGTATTTTTTTTCATTTTTTTGTAGAAAATTCATCACAATTTTTCTCTTTGTATGCATTAAAAAATCTATCATAAAAATACATAAACACAATAAATGAGTTTTTATATCATCCCTTAACATAGATATTTATATCCGACTTTCCTTTATAAAAATTCATATTGTTTAATCTATTATATAGTTTTAAATACCAAGCATGAGGCCCTTTAATAATACCATATAATTCTTTCTTATGTATATAAACCTAAGAACCTTTACCATAAAGTATAAAACTATTTGGTTTTTTAATGTAAACCTCCACCTAAATATTTTCATTCCTGAAAATTGAATTCCCATCCATTAAGAATACCTTATATTTAATTTAAGCACATATCATAGAAAAAAATTTGAATCATCTCTAAGAGTCCTAAGAGGATAATACAGTCACCCTAAGGGGAGGGGGGAGGGTAAATTAAGGTGACTGACTTTTACTGATAATATTCAACATAAAATATATCTATCGTTATGTCAATCAAACCTATATTATTAGTTAATATGTATGGATATTTAGTATCATTACTTCACTAATCTTCCTTATGTTATTTAGGTAATGTAAAGAAAATAGCACACAATGTTTTTACAAGGTTCAACCTCAGTGTGATAACCTACATCATTTCCATGTCGAATCCCATCTTATCACAAAACGTTTCACCTATATATAAAGTGAATAAAATGATCCAAGTACCATTAGAATATTTCTGTCTTTTTATGGTTAATTATTCTAAATCT
Source organism: Viscum album (assembly GCA_963277665.1). Lineage (NCBI taxonomy): Eukaryota > Viridiplantae > Streptophyta > Magnoliopsida > Santalales > Viscaceae > Viscum > Viscum album. The sequence continues at coordinate 1,331,444,441 of OY728145.1, forward strand.
AATCTGTTAACAAGATTTATTATTCTTATAAGTAAACATCAGATAAAACCAGTAAGAATCTAACAAAAATGCATCTAAAAATTATCCATTTGATAACTCTATCTATAACGACCCAATGTTTAACCAATGAAATTCCATTCTTATAATTATGTATTATAGTATAATAAGATAATATTATATATTAAACAAAATAAAAACCTTACAAATGAAGAATGAGGGAAATAAAAGGTATCTCTTGATGTTAAGGAACATATACCTAAGGAATAGTAACTTGACATTTGGAATAGTAATGTGAACCTTATGAATTGTAAACCAAACAATGTAATAGTAACCTCACCAATGAAAGCATAAAAAAAATTATCCATCTTTTAAGTGACAATTTGGAATAATTATTTCATAGTATAAGTAAATAAATATTTTAAAAATTATTGATTAAGTGTTGGTATTTTTGTAAGTCATAAATATTTAATTTCAATTTTTATTTGATTTATTTAATAAATTAAAAGAAAAATTATTTTCCTAAAATTAATTCATAAATTATTATTTTTATGTCTTATGATTATAAGATAATTTTATGAGACCTTAATTAATTTTTCAAAGTTTTAGAAAATCAGTTTTAATTTTAAAATTTATATTTATCAGTTAAGTTGTGATTTTAATTAAAAATTAAATTTCTCATATTTAGAAAATTATTTTTATAAAATGGAGTTCAATTTGGGTTTTAAAATTTTAAAAATGGTTAGGGTTAATTTTTGGGATTTTTCTAAAATACATGAATTTTTGGGGAATAGTAAAATACAATAATTTACGATAAATGCTAAATAAATGAATTTATGAATCATTATTGATCCATGGATGATGTAAATGGAATTTGGTTTAAACTAACATGCTTTATTTACTCTTTTGGTCTTAATAATCAACACTATTCTTAGTCTGAATAAAAAATATTAAACTAATGATTAAAATAATGGGAAACCCCTCCTCTCCCCCACTATAAATACCACCCATCTTTACCTCCTCTCCTCACAACTCTCAAACCTTGTTCCTAGTCCAAAATCTGCTCAAATATATCCTTAATCCCCTACACCACGTCCAAAATACATTGGTATCTTGAAAAGACCAAATCCTCTCCCCTAAAGAGGTCTGCAAGGAAGATATATTCAACAGGTCAATTCCTCTTTTAATTTCTTTTATTTTCTTTCAAGTTACTTTCTTTATTTTTCTTTCCTAACCTCCTTTCATTCAAATGTTATGATAAATCTAGTACATTACATATAGACTGAATGGCCCAAAGGCCTCAATTTTTTATTTATTTTTGGATAAAAACCCTTTTAAGGAGAAAGGGGGAAACCTCGCATCACTTCAAAGAAATGGATACATAACATAACCCAGTACCAAACATGACTACAAGAAACACCCCTCCCAAAAATCAACATTGTTATGGTAAGCCTTCATCAATGCGTTGCTACTCAGCAAGCCGTCCCTTGCTTTGAGACCTCATCCAACATTCAAACCTAACTCCAAACAAAAAATAGAGAACCAGAGAACCTCCATCTCCAAGAAATATCTCCATAGCCTGCAACTCTCATTCCTATAATCAAACACCAACAAAACAAACAGCAATCCAAATACATCATCCATATTATGAGGCCAAAAGCAACCAGGCCAAAGAAAACCATGAGAAACATACCCACAGCACACCTCGACCCTCCACAGCCAGGACTGTGACTTACATTACCCAGAACTGCCTCCGCTGAGCGAAAAACAACACCACAACGCCAAATTGGTGACCAAAAGTCACTGAAACCACTTCCACAGCCACAGATCAAGAGAATATTCCTCACAACATTTTCACGCCATCCCCATCACCCGAAAATGCACATAAAACACCACTAGAAAACAAAATACATCCTTGCACAAAACCCAACTCCACCAACAGTCGACCTCAAATAGAAACGAAACAGCATCCAAAACAACCTTAAAACTGGTCACAAAGAGGACTAAAAAAATGCAAGTAAAAATGGAAGAAGATTAAACTATCACTAGCGTGCCTGAAGAAAAAACCCATCACGAACCAAACGCAAGCCCAGTCGCTGCCAACCAGGTCGCCCGCGAAGAACCTGACACCTCCCAACGCACATCTTGAGACGAAACAGCTCCCTCAGGCTGCGACAGCTAGAACTCAGCTGTTGAAACCACATCGCGCTGCCATGGAAGCCCTATCCAACGAAAAGGAGTCGAGTGAGAAGAAGGCCAACAACAATGTAAAATGTCAAGATGGCCGAGTCCATGAAGCCGCATGGAACCACCATGATAAGAAGCCGCCGTCACGAGCTCACCGAGAACGAGGAGAGGATTCAGACCACGCTAGAATGATGGAAGGAGGTGGCGACGACGAAGGAAAACACCATCAGAGATGTGTTAATTTATCACATTCAAGGATGATGAGTTTTCAATTTCTATTACCATATTCAATTATGGTCATGAAACCATATGGTTTAAAAAGACTATAATATATGTATTATGTCTAATTTAAGGTTCTGGAATCTTTTGTACACATGATATTAATTTATAAATAAAAATGTGTTTGATGTGATCAAAAATCACAAATTAACCAAAACAGTTATCATTAATGTTTTATATAATGATCCATCTTCACTCCAAATAACCAAATAAATTTTATAACTATTCAATCTTATGTGTAACTTCCTTGACCTATAAGCCACTAAACCAGTACTCTAAGCCGGGTCGTCACATGACCTCAGGCGCACCTCCCCATACGCTAGAGGTTGCCAACTAGTAGGAAGGGTCTAATGAGTCATGTGGGGAGACTATACCCTCTTTACCAGAGTAAACCACAATAAAACACAATATAAATAATAGAACCAATATAAACTACCAATTAAATGATCATAACCAAGCATTTTCCAAACATGGTACAAACCACAAATCAAATACAACTATACCATTCTATACTAGTAGTGCAAAGTGAAAGAATCCCTAAATAAAACAAAAGGACAAAACTATACACATGCCCCAACTCAAAGTCTAGGTCCTTATCCATGAACATCCCGAGCCCAACTCAACATATCAGAGTAGGGCCTTTTCCCTTGTCCTGACCTGCAACCAAGAGATCTACTCGGGTACCCAACGGTGGCCCAAGTATGATGTGAGTACAAAACTCAGTATGCCACCACCAATGGTGTCTACAAAATATCTAGTCTAATAGATAGTACATGAAACTACAAGGAAATGGTAAGTAAACTAGGGATAATTTGTGTGCCATTAGTTAACAAGGTTCTTTTAATTCATGACTATCATTCATCCCAATTCCATTTCTTATACCATCTTCACTACATAAGCCAAATGAATCACATGTTCTATGTGTTAGGAATAATTATCTTCTACATAAGGGTATAAGGAAATAAAAAAATTCACAGGGGAAACCATACAAGTCCCTATCTCAAAAGGGTTACACATATCCCATCAACTCATATTCTCACCTCAAAGCCTCAGTCTGGGTGGAATGAAATAGTTAGGGGAATAGAGCATCATGTCTTCATCACTAACCTATTCATCAGGGGTGGAGTTTAGAGCATTAGTCCAACTCATATTATCACCTCAAAGCCTAAGTCTAGGTGGAATGTAACCATTTAGTGAATAGAGAATCAGTCCTCATCCCTAACCTGTGCATTAGGGGTGGAGTTTAGAGCATCAATACAACTCATATTATCACCTCGAAGCCTCAGTCTGGGTGGAATGATATCAATAAAATAACCTCACCTTGAATCCTCAGTTTGGGTGGAATGAAACCATTAGGGGAATATATCATCAGTCCTCATCCCTTAACCGTGCATTAGGGGTTGAGTTTAGAGCATCAGTCCAACTCATATTTTCACCTCGAAGCCTCAGTCTGGGTGGAATGCAACCGTTAGGGGAATAAAGCATCAGTCCTCATCCCTAACTCGTGCATCAGTGGTATAGTTTAGAGCATTAGTACAAATCATATTCTCACCTCGAAGCGTCAGTCCAAGTGGAATGATATCAATACAATAACATCACCTCGAAGCCTTAGTCTGGGTGGAATGAAACCGTTAGGATAATATAACATCAGTCCTCATCATTAACCCATGCATTATGTGTGGAGTTTAGAGAATCAATCTAACTCGACTTGTGGGCATAGAACCTCCGTCAATACCCCACACTACCAAGCCTTGTGCACATGCTTATTTATCAAATCGCCACAAAATTTCAAAACACAACCAATTATATTCAATTCCATTGGATACCACATTACATAACACAACATAACATAACCAATGCCATTGGTAATCAACATTCACTATGCATAACAAACAACATGGTAATTAATACTATGCCCCAACCCATTAACACATTTTCCCCATTTCACATCTTTTAGCCATTTATCCCAATTCACTTTTTATCACACTTATCTCACTAAGTATTCATTTATTACTCCTATCTCACTAGGCATCGTTCATTATGCCTAACTCACTAGGCTCCATTACCAGGCTCATAATCCATTCCATTATGGTCTCTATTCATTTACACTTAATAACCCATTCATGCAATTCAACTCCAAATTACCATTTCCCATGCACAAATATATATAAAACTCAAGGGATATAACTTGTAGACCACCTACCTCGAATCCAATTATGAACACACCCCTAACCATGGACTTAGATGTATATTCAAGAATCCCTTGAAGCCCTAACCTTGGTTCTATTGGAAAAAAGGGTATAGAGCTTCTGAAAAATATTGGATAAACCAAAAGCCTTAATCTGAAGAATATATGGGTGGAGAGGATTAGACTTATCCGGAGCTTCGATCTGCAATGAACGGAGTCCAAAAAGGCCAATAATTGAAGGATAAACACCTCTTGGATTCTTGGGTCATCCAAGTTCTTCATTAGGGTTGAGAGGGGAGGAATAGAGTAAAATCTAGAGTTGGGGTTTTAAATCCCAGGATTTCAATTTTGTAATTTTTTTCAACTTTTCTTGGTCGCATAGTTTAACCGCACCGTTTTCCAAACCATGCGGAAACCATACATGATCCACTATCTGAAAACACCCATTTTCCATAGTTTCCAAGGATCCTGCATGGTTTTCCCTAACAGTGATCAGACCATGAAAATTCTACTGTTTGAGGATGGCTAGTCTACACGGTTTACCCGCACAGTTTCCTCTAACCATGCGCAGACTGTGCACCTTGCACTTCTTGGCATAATTGCCCTTGTCTTTGCACACCAAGACCACGGGGTACCACTAAGGCTTCACTTGAACTTTGGTAAACAATTATTTATCCAAAAAGATAGACCCAAACCATAACATAAAAAAACACACCTTAAGAAAATCCAGTATCTTACAACGTCCCCACCTTATAAAGGCTTGTCATAGAGCTGCTTTTCCAAGCATCACTAACTTCTGTAACAAGGGATCCTGCCACAAGGTCTATCTATACACTCCCACTTTCCATGTTTCAGTTTGTACATCAAAATTTCTACCGAACAAAAATCAAGGGCACATACTTTCCCCACAAGCCTTTTTCACCACAACCATAACTCGAAATGAAAACCCCTAAAGGATTCTTCAACGTCAACCGTTATCTCCACGAGAACTTCATGGGGAATACTTAGGTGAAAAAAAAATAACTCACAACACATGGAAACTTAACACAAAAAATCCTATCGTCATGGGGGAACCAATCAGAAACTCATCGACCCGATCCTATGCACAACTCATGACCCAATTCACTTGGCATCATTTTTTGTTCACCCAACTCTAATGGTGACCCAACCTGATATCACCTGGAGGAAAACACAAGACCCTTACAACCAAATTTACTAAAGATATCACTCCATAACTATACATCCAAAGAAACTCAAAACACTCAGCTAATAGAATAGTTAAACCGTGCCAAAGCTCTCTACTAGGGCCAACTCACCCAAATAGTGACTACTCGAGTCCTTCCAAGCCGGAACTATGATCACATAATCAACCAACCATTTATCTAGTATGGTTCTCTCCACTATTTCTGGTTACTTGGAACCTCCTCCATCGATGAAGGACTATCACAACTCAACCTGACTTCCCCATTGACTAACATATTCCAAATCACTGCACTCAAGCATCCATAGGAGCACTGCCGTACCTTGTCATCCATTCTCACTATCAAAACCATAGGGAAAACATCCCTACACCATCCATTTAAGGAATAATATCATCCTAACCTCACTCTGGTACAACTTCGCATCGAAAGGTGCTTTATGATATAACATATGCCTGGAGGTGGTCACTCTCACCCCACCCATTCAAGTTTACCATCTCAGGTTGGACCACCTTCAATTGGCTTTCCCCAAAACACCCACCTTCCACTGATGGTACGCTACCCCTTTCTCACCTTCCCAAGGTTCTCACTAAATTGAAGCCTATCATTATCATTTCATTAACCCACTGAGGTCATTTCTGGAATTCTAGTGGAATTTATTATCACACCATTACTACCCTTCAGACTGTCATCGACTTCACCCTTGTAATGACACTACATCACGTGGCCAAGGTTCACCCAACTTCACAATGTACTAAAACTACACAAGGATGATTGAACCAGGTCTAACCCCAATCTCCATTGGAGTTATAAGACCCAAAAATTCTCTTTCCAAAATCTGTTGTCATATCTACCCACACCCCTCACAAGATTCAATTGGAACCACCCTGAGCTCGAAGACAACACTTGGCTCAAAAGTCACCACATCCAAGTCTCACATTCCCTCCCTGAGGGACCTCACATACACCTTACAAGTTTCTCCTTGGAATTCGGGTGCCACTACATCAACTCGATTTTCTATTCTCCACATCCAATATTGATGTATCACTCCTCACCTAAGTACTTTCATTACCATTTCCCACCATGCGGGATTCCAACCACCTCATCTTAAAACCGATCATGAACCAAACCCCAAAATTAGATATGGCCATCCAGCCTTTTTCCTAACACAAGATAATTAACGTCACCCAATACCTGTTCTCGGATTTCTTGAAAGGAACCCATGACGTTTGTCAATAATCGGTCCACCCCGATGTCCTCACCCTATCCATCAAGGGTGTATATCCCATAATCAAAATCCACCTATACCGCTTCCTTGCACATACAATCTATGATGTCCCTTATCCAACCAAGAACCTTCATATCTCTTGGCGAGAGCCAGAGATTCTCAACATACCTAGGACAATGTTAAGATGTTGGTCATGCTCATCACTAGCTGAGGTATGCTAAGAAGTCGTCCAAGAACACCACCACCAAATTATCCATTTCTGATGTCAAGCTATGGGACACCATGACCTGCTGAGAATCTTGGGATTCCCTACCGAACGTGTCACATCAACACATAACCATCACTATTCAGGTGTGATTACCAACCAATTTTAACCACTTCTCCATATCCAAACCATTCATACACACAAGTTCAGACACATGACCACCCTTAACTCGTCTATCACCATCGAGTGAAATAATATAACCACAATCCCACAACCTTCATATTTTATGATTGAAAACAACTTCTAAAATTCCTATCACAAGAACTAGGGTTATCTTATGAAAGAACCAAGAACAACTAGACCATTCACTAAATCTTGGTACTTAGTATGCATTAACACCACCTTTGAATCATCTCCTATGATTCATATTCCAAGGTACCTGCACTACTATCCTAACCTCTCATGAGGTCACCCTTGATCTTTTAGAAACCCACATCGCATAACCACAACTTGAGAGGCACAACCAACCATCAACATTCCCACTTATCCTTACATTACAAAACTGCACCATGCAACTCTCTATGTCCCACTTTCAAAGTCCAAAACATACACATGTGTGACACACACCCAAGAGAACTAGAAGCCTTGTTTGACCTCTCTACACAAGGGTATAAGGCAATTAGACAATGCATATGGGAAATAAAACAAGTCCCTATATCACTACGGTTACACATATCACATCAAATCATATTCTCACCTCAAAGCCTCAGTCTGTGTGGAATGAAACCATTAGGGGAATAGATCACCAATACTCATTCCTAACCCGTGCATTAGGGATAGAGTTTAGAGCATTAGTCCAACTCATATTCTCACCTCGAAGCCTCATTCTAGGTGGAATGAAACCATTAGGGGAATAGAGAATCAGTCCTCATCCCTAACTAGTGCATTAGGGGTGGAGTTTAGAACATTAGTCCAACTTATATTCTCACCTTGAAGCCTCAGTTTTTGTGGAATTATATCAATACAATAACCTTACCTCGAAACCTTAGTTTGGGTAGAATCTAACTATTTGGGGAATAGAGCATCAATTCTCATCCCTAACCCGTGCATTAAGGGCGGAGTTTAGAGAATTAGTACAACTCATATTGTCACCTATAAGCCTCTATCCGTGTGGAATGAAACCATTAGAAGAATAGAGCATAAGTCCTCATCTCTAACCCATGCATTAGGGGTGAAGTTTAAAGTATCAGTCCAACTCATATTCTCACCTTGAAGACTCAGTCTGGGTAGAATGATATCAATAAAATAACATCACCTCGAAGCCTTAGTCCAGGTGGAATGAAATCATTAGGGGAATAAAGAATAAATCCTCATCCCTGACGCATACATTAGGGGTGGAGTTTAGAGAATCATTCCACCTAGACCCATGGGCATAGAACCTCAGCCAATACCCAACACTACCAAGCCATGTGCACATTCTTGTTTATCAAATCACCCCAACATGTCATAACACAACCAAGTATATTCAATTCCATTGGATATCACATTACACAACACAACATAACATAACCAATGCCATTGGGAATCAACATTCACTATGAATAACAAACAACATGGTAATTAATACTATGCCCCAACCCATTAATGTATTTTCCCCATTTCATATATTTTAGCCATTTATCCCAATTCCCTTTTTATCACGCTTATCTCACCAAGTATTCATTTATTATGCCTATATAACTAGGCATCGTTCATTATGACTAACTCACTAGGTTACATTACCAGGCTTACAATCCATTCCATTATGGTCTCTAGTCATTTACACTTAATAACCCATTCACACAATTCAACCCCAATTACCATTTCCCATGCTTATCTCACTAAGAATAATCATGTAGAAGGATAATCCCTTATCATTTCCCATTAAATCACTTAACCAATTTTTAATCCAACCAAACCCCAACATAGTTCACTGCCCAAACAATGTGTTACTAGGACTCCCATTCGCATCCTCCAAGCATAACATCATGTTCACCCTGGGCTCTATGTTCTCGCACAACAACCCAACATTTACTTAGCTAAAATCTAAGTCTAAGAACAAGGTCACACCCAATGGGTGTACCTAACATGGGTCACATCGTCCTCTATGCATCCTAAGGGGATCTTGAGGGTTCCATTAGGTTGTTTAGACTCCCTATAAATCACAAAAAAATAATGGCATGGCGATCTCTTCACAAGAGGGTAAGATTTAAACACTTCAGGCACAAATATCTATAAAAATCTTGGCATATAACTTGTAGACCACCTACCCTAAATCTGATGATGAATTCACCCTTAACCATGGCCCTATATCCGGATTCAAGTTTCACTTGAAGCCCCAAACTAGGTTTACAAAGGGGTTTAGAGATTCAGAACAAGATGGGAGAAAACATAAGCCCTAATCCGAAGAAGAGAGGGGTGGAGAGGATTAGACTTACCCAGAGCTTCGATCCACATCCAATGGAATCCAAAACGGCCAATAATCAAAGTAGAAACACCTCTTGGAAGCTTGGTTCATCCACGTTCATCATTAGGATTGAGAGGGTAGGAATGGTGGAAAATCTTGAGTTGGGGTATTAAATCTCGGGATAACAATTTTGTAAATTTTTCCAACTTTTCTGGGTGCAACAGTTTCCCCGCATGATTTTCCAAACCATATAAAAAACCGTGCATGAGATACTTTCTGAAAACACCCATTTTTCACAATTTCCTGGGATCACAGATGGTTTTCTCTAACCGTTCTCAGACCATGCGAAGGATACTGTCCAAGTATGGATGGTCCACATGGTTTACCCACATGGTTTCCACTAACCGTGCACAGACCATGTTCCTTGAACTTCTTTGTCTGATTTTTCTTCTCTTCACACCCCAAGCCCCTAGGGCACCCCAAAGCATTCACATTAACTTCAGGAAACACATAGTTAACAAAAAAGATTGGCCCAAACCATAACATAAACAAAACATACCTGAATAAAATCTAGGATCTTAAATTATGTATGTTCACTAATAAAATATAAACTCAATTATATAAGACCATTATCATCTTAAATTTTTATCCTTACATGTATATAAGTAAACCAATCATGAAAAACAAGGAAACAAACACTCCCAAAAAATGAAATTGAACCTCTTAACCCCTAAAAGAGCTCATGAATGAACTTAATAAGGTTATAATAAATCAATTACATGATTAATATGTTCTATATATGTTAATTAATTAATATAATTTTTTTATCCATGACATTAAGATCAAGTTAATGAGACCATCATACTTAAGGTAAGGGATTCTACCTGAACCTCCATTATTCCTTAGGGTTGTTCTATCATTCTTTTTACCCAGATGAAGTTAACTATTATTTTTATGAACATATTATAAATTCTATGTATATGATCCAAAATCTTGTATCAAGGTCCATTCATCATAATGTTTTAGTGATATACATGTTTTTTAGTGGTTCCCTCCTTAATACTTCTCGATAAGCAAACCCATTTAAGGGAACATTCTGAATTCTTACCCAATTTCAAATTCACTCTATAATCTATTTTAAGACACCATAAATTTTTAAAAACCACTATTTTATTATGAAACCCTTCTTGGTTCACATCTTATTTTATATGAAATATTATTCCCTTTTCTATTTTAATTTATCTTTGATATTTTCTTTAAACCACACTAAATGTTTTTAATTATAAAGTTTCTTAAATGCTCTTTTTACATGTTACTACTTCAAGTTGAAATCCCTTTTAATGATATATAACTATTATACCCTATTAATTTCGAATAATGATCTAATTCCTTTCTTTTAGGGACATTTATATGATACTCCCATTTTTATGCTTTATGACATGATTATGATACCCAATTATTGCCAGGGTAATCCTTATGTTTATGTATGATTGATTATATATGATTATATATGTGGAAATTTTATTATTGAATGTGTAATGATGGGTACACCTAGATAGATCTCCAATTCATTGGGTAAAGTTGAGTCTCAAGAGACATTATGTGCAATGGTCTTGGCGGTTAGCCTTAACTCGTGCTACCATGTGTAACAGTATTTGTATGTAACTTTAACTTGTGATCCTCTATGTGAAATCATCCTTGACTCATGATAAAGTCAAGTTTTATGTTTCTTCCACATTAGTATGAATCCATATTTATATGATCCCATGTTTAGATATTATGAACCCATATGTTCCATTACTTTTTATATTATTATGGCATTCCTTATAAACCACGTTCCAAATATTTATTCTTATGTTTATTCCATTACTAGAATTTTTAGCTCATAACTTTCTTCATGTTATCCCTAGGTTATCCTATGAATATGTATGAGCACAATTTAAGTTAGGATCTCTTTATGAATATTGAATAAATAAATGTTTCGTTTAGTCCCATGTTTTCAGTTTTATGTACCTAGTATTCCAAGACACTAGACTTTATGATCCTTTTCTTGTAATGTGATATTTTATTATACTTAAAATCATGTAATGATATGTGTGAAAGGATAGGGTCAATATAGTTGGTATCAAAGGATGGTCTAGTTATTTTTGGAGATTAGTAATAGAGCACTTTAGTATGAACCATAGGGATAATTCTAAGTATAAGAAAACATCCTGAAATTTTGGTAAGTATAGAGTAAGTTTTTTATCAAAAAAATACATCCCTGTTTGGATACGAAAAAGTGTATGTGGATCTATCACAAATGTATCTAGGGGTAAAACCCAAAAAATACCACTTTGAACTAGACTCGAATAGGAATTTCTGTATGAAAATGGGCCTTTCCGCACTCCTGGTTTGACACTCCTAGGGGATATGCTTTGGTAAATTAATAATCTTAGTATGAACCATTATTAAGGGAAAAACCCATAAGAATATATGTTAGGAAAAAAATCATGGATAACCTAGATTGAAACCTAGGGAATAAAAATCATGGATATAATTTTCCTTTAAGATTTTATCCATTTATGTTTAATATTTTTTATGCTTATTATCTAAGTATTCAAGCCCCTAAATGTAAATTCTTTTTCCTATTTAATAGAGGGAAATATAAGAACATGTGCCAAAAATAAATGTGAAAGGAAATGTGACTATTTATTTAATGATATTCTTGATATGATGGGAATGGGTGATCCAAAATTTATGACAGTACTAGCTCATATAGATCAAGTTATAAATAATAACTTGAATCATGTGGAATTATTTCCTCCTCTAAGTAAAGAGTAAGTTGCCATAAAATACTTCATGTGGAAAAGGCCTCCCTTGATTAGTTGATCTTCTAATCCCTTACTTTTGGAATAGTGGATTAACTCCATTGAAAAGATATTCTCCGTCCTCTAGTGCCTAGAAGAAGAGAATGTTGTACTAGCGGTCTATCATTTTGATGGGAAAGCAGATCAGTGGTGGAAATTGATAAAAAATACAAAGTCCCATGAGGAAATTGATTCCATGGATTTAGAGGAATTTAAGAAAAATGTTTTTCATTAAATAGTTTCCTTGAACCCTCTATATCACGTTAGAAAGAGAGTTCATCAGACTCATGTAGAAGGAAGATGAGTCTATAGGGATGTATGAAGAAAAATTTACAAGTATTGAAAGGTATGACTTCAGATTTGTCATGAAAACTGAAAGTAAGGCGAATCACTTCTTTAGTGGACTAAAGCTAAGTCTTCGAAAAGTGTTGGTAATTTGAGACATGGACAGTTTTGAGGATATTTTCTATTGTTCCATCAAGGTTGAAATGGAGATCGAAGAATATCAATGATCTTGTGGGACTGGTGATAAAAAGTGGAAAATGGAGTCTAATATGGGTGGTTCAGCAAATAAATATCATGATGGAAAGAAGATCTAAGATCCCACGTGTCAAAATTGTGGGAAGAAGTATCCTAGGAACTGTTTAAAGGGGACCAAAAATTGCTTCAAATGTGAAAGAATGTGACATCTGGCTAAAACATAATGAAGGGATATGGAGAATCCCACTAGTGTGGAAGAAGAAAGGAATTTTCAAATCCACACTCAACATGTAGTGTAGTGTTACAACTTCAAGGAGCATGGGCATTTTGCAAACAATTTTTCTAAGCCAAGGGTTGTTAGAGGAAATCAACAACAACCTCCAAGGAAAAAAGGATGGGATTATTCTATCACTACTAATAAGGTGGAGATGGAAAATTATGTGGTGATAGGTATACAAGTTATTCATTAAATAATAGAGAACATACTATGTGATTCTAGTTCTACTCATTCTTTCATATCTTGCAAGTTTAGTAGAACTATTCAAAACATCACCTCAAAATTTGGAGGTTGAGTTTTTTTGTGAGAACAACGTATGGGGAAATTATTTCATCCAAGGTTTATAACTCATTCCTGATAAATGTTTGTGGATTGAAACACCCAAAAAATATTTTCATACTTTCTATAGTGGAGTTAGATGCTATTTTGGGCATAGATTGGCTATCTTTATATAAATACACCATTAACTGTCGGGAATGAGAGATCACTCTTCACATCCTAAAGTATCCTCCAATATTGTACAAGTGTAAAGAGGAAGACGAATCTCCTTCATAATCATTATATCAACTATGGATTATTTTGCCTTTGGAGAAAGCAATCTTTCTCAAATGATTGAGATAAAGAAGATGATACTTCTTGAAGATATGCCCATCGAAAGGGATTACACTGATGTATTCCATGAATAATTTCCTAGAGTTCCTCCTGATTGAGATGTTGAGTTCCCAATTGAACTAATTCCTGGATCCCTATCTATATCAAAGACACATTATAGAATGGCCACCGTTGAGCTGGAAGAGCTGAATAAGTAGTTACATGAGAATCTGGAGAAGGGTTTTATACGTCCGAGTGCTTCACCATGGGGTGCAGAAGTCCTCTTTGTTAAGAAGAAGGATGGATAAATTAACCTATGCATTGGTTATTGTGATATCAATAAAATCATGATAAATAATCAGTATCCTCTGCCTTGGATAGATGACTTGTTTGACTATCTACTCAAGGCAAGTTAATTCTCTACAGTGGACCTTCAGTCTGGATATCACTAATTGAAGGCGAGGAAGAAATATATTCCCAAAACTACCTTTTGAATGAGGCATGGACACTATGAGTTCATATTAATTCCCTTAAAGCTCATTAACAATCCATCAATATTCATGGATTTAATGAATAGTGTCTTTAGAGATTACCTCAACAAATTTATGGTCATCTTTATTGATGATATTCTGATTTACTCCAAGATAATGGAGGAACATGAGGAGAATTTTAATACTTTGTTGATGACTTTATGAAGAGAGAAACTGTATGAAATGTATAGTAAATGTTAGTTATTGATGGCAGAAGTATCGTTATTGGGGCATGTTATCACTAGAAAAGGAATATCTGTGGTCCCTTCCAAGACAAAGGTAATTGAAGATTAGCCCAGACCAACATCTATAATGGAGATCTGTAGATTTATGGGTCTATATGGGTATTATTGAAAATTTATGAAGAAATTTTAATGATTTTCAAACCCAATGACAAAGCTGAAATAGACGGTATTTAATTTCATTTGTACTTTTGAATGTGAGGAAAGTTGTAAGGAGCTTAAAAAGAGGATTATCACTACACTGGTACTCACACTACCGATAAGTGGGGGACTCTTTGTAGTGTACAAAGATGATTTAAAGAATGGTTTAGGCCATGTATTAATTAAAATTGATAAATTTATAGCCTATGCCTCAATACAGTTAAAATACATGAGAAAAACTATCCCACACAGGATCTAGAGTTGACAGTTGTGGTATTTTCACTGAAAATCTGGAAGCATTATCTCTACGGGGAGAATTTTGAGATATATATTGATCAAAAGAGTCTCAAATATATATTAACATAGAAAGAGATTTATATTTTCTAATTAATATGGTTATATCTCATCAAGGATTATGACTGCTCAATCCACTACCATCCCTGTAAGGAAAATAAGGCGGCAGATGCTCTAAATAGAAGGGATCCTGCATCTTCATCAATGATGATAATTAAAAAAGATCCAATCTTAATTTATTTGTAGAGGATTTACATGAGAATAATTAAGGGATAAACATAATCAATCATTTCTCAAATGGTTTCTCAACCATCCATCATGGAGAAAATAAAGTATTCTCAAAGAAAAGATGCGGAAATTTTGAAAAGGGTGGAATCTATTAGAAATGGGAAATCCTCTGAGTTCAAGATTGAAGAGGAAGGAGTTGTAAGATTTGGGTCATTATTATTTGTAACATCCTATCCATAGACAAATAAGGATATTTTGAGTGAATCTCATATCTCAAAATTCTCTATTCACACAGGGACCACAAAGATGTATTGAGATCTCTAAGAGAACATTTGGTGGGACAATATGAAGAAGGAGATTACTGAATATATATCAATGTTCCTGGTAAGTCAAAAAGTTAAGGCTGAAAGAAAAAAGTCTAAGGAGATGAGAAACCCCTACCCATACCAATATGGAAGTGGGAGAACATCACCATGGACTTTGGCATTGGACTTCCAAGGATATATAGAGGAAACAATGCTATATGGGTCATTGTGGAACTTCTTAAAATGAAATCCCACTTTATCAGAATTTGAGAGGAATTCTCATTGGGCCAACTTGAATAGATATATATATATAAAAGAGGTGGTAAGGCTTATTGTATTACCACTATCTATTATATCCTATTGAGATATGAGATTCACCTCAATGTTTTGAAAAAGTCTTAAGCATGCTTTAAGCACTGAGTTGAACTTCGGTAAGGCCTATCATCCTCTAACTGATGGCCAATCTCAACGAACTATTCAGACACTAGAAGACATGTTGAGAGCATTTTATATGGAATTCAAAGGATGATGAGACCAACATCTACCATTGGCTGAATTCTTCTACAATAATAGTTTTCACTCGAGTATCTGAATGGTACCATATGAAGCCATTTATGGGAAAAGGTGCAGAATACTGGTGTGTTGGGATGAAGTCAGTGAGCATAAGCTTCTAAGACCTGAAATGTTCAAGTCAATGCTGGAGAATATGAAAACCATTTAGCATCACATTGTGGCAACCCGAAGTTGATAGAAGAGTTATGCAGAATATCATTGGCGAGACCTGGAGTTCAAAGTTAGAGACAAAGTATTCCTCCACATTTTTCCATGGAAGAAGATAATGAGATTTGAGAATAATGGAAAGCTATGTCCCAGGTACATAATCCCCTTCGAGTTTCTTGATCGTATTAGAGTTGCAGCCTATTGACTAGCAATTCCACCTACTATTTCTAAAGTACAAAATATCTTCCGTGTATCCCTCTTAAGAAAGTACATACCAAAACCTTCACATGTACTGTATTCATAGGTGGTACATTTAGAGAATGAACTTTCTTATGAAGAGAATCTAGTGAAGATCTTGGAACATAGAGATAAATCTATATGTAATGATATTGCTCACCTGGTCAAAGTATTATGAAAGAACCATAAGCATGAAGAGGAAACCTAGGAACTAGAGGAAGCGATGAAGGAAAATTACCCGCACTTATTTTCAGCTTAGAATTTAAAATAAAATTTCAAGGGTAAAATTTCTTATGGGGGGAAGAATGTAACGACCTAATGTTTTATCAATGAAATTCTCTTCTTATAATTACATCTTATAGCATAATAACATAATATTACATATTTAACAAAATAAGAACCATATAAATGAATAATGGGTAAAATAAAATTTATCCATCTTAATAGTAACCTCACCAATGAAAGCATAAATAAAATTTATCCATATTATAAGTGATATTATTGTATAATTATTTCATAGTATAAGTAAATAAATATTTTAAAAATTATTGATTAAGTGTTGGAATTTTTTTAAGTCATAAATTTTTAATTAAATTTTTTTATATTAATATAAAAAATTAAAATTAAAATTTATTTTTATAAAATGAATTCATAAATTATTATTTTTATGTCTTATAATCATAATATAATTTCATGAGACTTTAATTATTTTTTCAAAGTGTTATAAAAGAAGTTTTAATTTTAATATTTTTATTTTTTAAGTAAATTATGATTTTAATTAAAAAGTAAATTTCTCATATTTTATAAAATTATTTTTATAAAATGTAGTTAATTTTTTTATTCGACACAATGAAAAATGGTTAGGGTAAATTTTGGAGATTTTTCTAAAATACATGAATTTTTAGTGAATAGTAAAACACGAAAATTTACGATAAATGATAAATAAATGAGTTTATGCATCATGATTGAGTCGTGGATGATTTAAATGTCCTTTGGTTCAAGATAACATACTCTATTTATTGTTTTGGTCATAAAAATAAATACTATTCATAATCTTGAGAAAAAATATTAAACTAGTAATTAAAATAATGGGAAACCCCTAATCTCCTCCACTATAAATACCAACCCTCTTTACCTCCTCTTCTCACACATCTCAAGCCTTGTTCCTAGTCCAAATTCTACCCAAATATCTCTCAAATCATCTCTCTATCATCTATCAGATCTTAGTATCTTCAAAATACCAAATTATCTCCCCTAAAGAGGTTCTCAAGGAAAATATATTCAAGAGGTAAATTCCTCTTTTTATTTCTTTTATTTTCTTTCAAGTTCCATTCTTTATTCTTCATTCATCACCTAATTTAATCTAAATGTTATGATAACTATAGTACATTACATGTATTGGAATTAATTTATGATAATTGAATAATTCACCATCATCTCTCATTTTCTCTCTTTTTATAATAGAAATGAAAACACCAACCGAGATGTGTTAATTTATCACATTCAAGGATGACGGGTTTTAAATTTATATCACCGTCTTCAATTCTGTTCATGAAATAATTTTGATGGTCGACCCAGAATATAATATATGTATTATTTCTAATTTAAGGTTCTATAATCTTTTGCAGATATGATATTAATTTATAAATAAAAATGTGTTCGATGTTATAAAAAACTGCCAGTTAACCAAAAGAGTTATCATTTAAGATTTATATAATGATTCATTTTCATTCCAACTAAAAAAATGAATTTTATAACCATTTAATCTTATTTATTTTCAATAATAACATACAACTTAAATTCTGGAAAATCATTCTCATCTTACATGTTTATATTTACATGTATATAAGTAAACCAATCATGAAAACAAGGGAAACAAATACTCCCAAACAATGAAATTGAACCTCTTAACCCATAAAAAAGGTTTTCAATGAACTTAATATGGTTATAATAAATAAATTAAATTAATAATAGGTTTATAAAATATTAATTAATGAATATAATTTGGTTATCAAGGAAATTAAGAACAAGTGAAGGACACCATCGTACTTAAGGCAAGGGATTCTACCTAAACATCTATTATTACTTCGGGTTGTTCTATATTTTTTTACCCAAATTAAGTTATCTATTATTTTTATGAAAATATTATAAATGTTTTATATATATTCCAACCTCATGTATCAAGGACCATTCATCATTATTTTTCAGGGATATATATGTTTTTAAGTGGTTCCCTCCTTAACACTTGCTAATAAGAAAACCCTTTAAGGGAACTTCTTGAATTATTACCCAATTTCAAGTTCACTCTATTATATATTTTAAGCCACCAAATTTTTTATACAAATAATATTTTCTTTATAAAAACCTTATTGGTTCACTTTTGGTTTAATATAAAAGATTATTCCCTTTTCTTTTTTAAGTGATCTTTGATATTTTTCTTAAACCATACTATTTTTTTAATTCTAAAGTTTCTTAAATGCTATTTTTTACATTTTACTAATTCAAGTTGACATAAATCTTCATGATATATTCCTATTATACCATATAAATTTCCATGAATGTTATAATTCCTTTCCTTCATGGAAATTTGTATGATACTCCCATTTTTTTGCTTTATGACAAGATTCTAATACCCAATTCTTATCATGGGTAAAACTTATGTTTATGTATGATTTATTAAGTATGATTATATATTTGGAAATCATATTCATGAACATGTTATGATGGGTGTGCTTAGATAGTGCTCCAATTCATTGGGTAAATATGAGTCTGATGAGACATTATTTTCAATGATCTTGGCGGTTAGCCTTGACTCATGCTACTATGTGCAATGGTCTTAGTAGTTAACATTGACTTGTGGTCCTCTATGTAAAATGAGCCTTGAATCATGATAAATTCAGGTTTTATATTGCTTCCACATTACTATTACTCCATGTTTATATTATACCATGTTTATATGTTATTTATCCATATGTTCCTTTCCTTTTATATCAGTATTTCTTGCCTTCTAATCAATGTGATAAAGATTTATTCTTATGGTTTATTACTTTATTGGGATTTTTCTCTCATCCCATTGTTCATGTTATCCCCTGGTAATCCTATGAAGATGTATGAGCATAATGGAAGTTATGAACTCTTTATGAATATTAAATAAATAAATGTTTTATTTAGTCCCATGCTTTCAGTTTTATGTACCTATTCTTCCAAGACACTATACTTTACGATCCTTGGCTTGTAATATGATGTTTTATGACACTCAAAATACTATAAAGATATGTGTAAAAGGAAAGGGTCACTATACTGTCCGGTGTGAATCCATCCATTTCACCTATACCTTCATCTTATTTGGCACCCTCTGATGTGCCTATGAATTATATACCCCAATACTTTACACCTCAATCTATATCTAATATGTCTCCACATGGTGTACCTCAATTCTACACACCTCTGATCTGTGATGTTTTTAGTGAACAAAACACTACGCCTCACAATATGTCTAGTATTTCTATCTACTATATAAGACTGATGCATTTTTATAATGCCTCTGATTAGTAACTTAGTCTGATATCTCTTCTATATACACCTATTTCAAATGTTCTTCTTCTAATTTTTCAACTAATATTCTCATTGGCTGGAAACTCAAACTGCTTCAAAAAACTCAAGCACTTCAGCTTCCTTACATGAATGAATAGTATACATAAAAGTTTTTCATACACCACTTTATATATAATCACACCTAGGATAAAAGGTCTACAATAAGATGTGTTTTCCCACTCTATTAAAACTCAAATTTTGAATCTCCCTCTCAGACCAACTTTTTTTTGGAAACTTCTCAACTATTCTAGAATGTTTTTAAAACTTCATGAAAACAAAAATGATAATAGGTTTATTTGAACTTCCTTAAAATCACTATTATGAAAATTATTCAAACTTCTTTAATAGTTATAGATAACATGAATTGAATGAATAACTTAATACCATTATTGGTAAGTGGATTTGAAAATTTTTATGTAAATATCCTAAGAACTTTGTTTGAAAAATGTTTGTATAGTGCCTCTTCAAAGGGATTCTCCATATGGTTCATTTATACATAGCCATCTAATAGACTTTGGCTTTTTTTTCAACCGATTGATTCAGTATGAAAATATATACACATATTCCAATGGCTATCTTCATATTCCTACTCTATCCAATGAATTCACATTTTATCCCAATGATCTTCAGTGTATTTCTCCATATGATGGGATTGAATATGTTTGACCAATGATCTTTATATAGCTCACCATCAATTAGACATTATTTTTTATATGGATTAAGTAAATAAAAATGATATTGGGTTTTCTAAACTTTTTACTGATGACTCCATAACCCTACAATTTAAGACTTGTCAAATCACTACCCTAATACATTGAAACATTCATCCATTGAATTTTATATGTTTCCTCTGACTGATGGATTCCCAAATGTTTTCCTGACATGATATACCTGATGTGTTTTCATGGATTTATCTTGTGTATCCTACCTCACCTAAAAATTTAAATAGTTTTTAGTTTACAAAAATCATTCTACTTTAACTTAAGGTAATCATCCATTTGGTACATATTATTTTTATGGATGTGCTCTATGGAGATGCGACCCAAGAAAACTAGGAGTCAGTGCCTTTTGAACATGATGTGTCGTTTTAAAATAGAAACATGAATAGATAAACACACATCACGTCCCATATAGAGGATTGAGTTCAGTTTGGGCTTTGGGAAACCAGTAACTTCATAAATGTTTCATCTGATAAAAGCTGTTACCTAAAAATTTATGATTCGAAACATAGGGTGAGTATAAGAATTCCCAGTAAGGGGTTTAAAATAAACCAATGAAACTTTTGAAAGCATTCGTTAAAAACTTATCCAAATAACATTCTCTTATAGAAAACTGTAACACATGTAACATAACATAAAAGTGCTCAACTAAGATTTTCAAGGAATACATGAATCAATTAGGACATTTTCAAAAGGGGTAGTAAAGGATATACTCAACAAGTATGACGTATGAATGTTTAAGTACAAATTAAAATGTTAAGAGTAATACTTAATCAGAGTTGCGTGTGATAGAAATAAATTCAATTTACTATGTTGGTTACTATTTTACACGAATCATGCCCCAAAAATTTACTTGCGACATCAATATGAACTTGATAAGGACAAGAGTAGTGAAATAATAGGAATATCATCTTGAAAAGAACTTGTAACATGAATTAAATATGTGGCCTCAACATTTAATTTAGACATTCATGAACATGTCACCTAGGTCCATCCCCAAGGTTTCAATAAAGAAAAATTACCGAGGTTATTCACCAGGGTATCATGAAGCTTATCATCTCTAGAGATTAATTATTTACCCAATGCATTTGAGCACTATCAGGGCACACCATTAATATGTCTTTACTTACATGTGAGCCACATAAATGAATACTTTACTTAAATGGGGTTGTATATTCATGATTTCCCATACCACCTTGATTAATCCATTCATAGTTGGTCATACTAGTTAAATTTACATATCTAATAATTGAGACATGAATCTAGATGATTAAAAACCAAGCTAACAATCATATGACCGTTATTAAAAGGAAAGAAGAAAGGCAGATTATGGCACATACATTGACATCTATGGTACTAAAAGAATGGAAAACTAGAATTTATTACATGCAAGTTTGTTCTTGAAATTCTAAAATTTTATCATCCAATTAATTACAAAGGTGAACCAAAAAAATCTCAAGTAGGGTTTTGAGCTTGCACATGCTAAAACATTCAATATTTTTAAGCCTTTGTATAATATTGAATAATTTCCATGATAGAAAGCATGAATCTTCACTATAAGAAACATAATTTAAAAAATGGGGAAAACAAATAAGTTACTCATAAATGAGGATATAAGTTTTGTTTAACACTTTATTTATTATGTTTTTACAACTCCACCTAAACCTGAGACTTAATGTGTAAGGCCCTTAACAACTGAAATCAAGGTTAACGCAAGATATAAAATATATGTATATACCCGAACTCAAACTGAAAGATTGGCACACCCATGTGTGATAATAACCTATTAATATTAGTTCAACAACATTTTTAATAGGGAAGGCCATGCTATTATTGATAAAAAATTGTTTATGAAAACCTACAAAAAAAGATAATTTTATAAAAAAACCCGAACATATATATATATATATATAACATCTTCTAAATTTATTTATTATTTAAATATGAAATTAAGTTTATGTGAATATGTGCATTGCATGAACAATTATACACAAACTTTATACATATAACCGAAGTAGAAAGGTATTTCCCATTCCTGCATATAACCGATGTATATACATATAACCAAAATTATATATGTATTTTCAAAACAACAAAATGAGGCCAGGTATAATCCTTACATTATTTAAGCTATTTGAATGCAAGAGACCTGAAGGCCTAGATTCAACATTGAAGATCGTTTGGAATGAACCATAAGGTTATAAAATATATATATTTTTTACAAATATATAAGTGTATATATTCTCAAATAAGAAAAACAAGGCAAAACTAAAAACCCTTACTTTGAAAACTAGGGAAAGGAGGACTTCAGGGAGGGTTGGTTGGGCTCACTGGAGACTTGAATGGGAGAGGAGAACTAAGAGGTCTCGGTTATTTATATACAAAATCTCACACACCACATTCCACACAAAAACATACCCACTTTCATTGCATTCAATGGGGGGTGTTGTGCTTGAAGAAAAAGAGGAGACATGGGGGTCCCCGACGGTTATATGTGCAGCAAGAAACATGGAGTAGGGTTACTGGTGTAACCCATGCATGAAGGAAGAAGATGACACGACTAGGGGAAATGCTGGGAAAAAATGGACAGTCCAGATCGATCCCAACGTCGATCCAAGGGTTGAGACACATCTGTTTTTTTAAAAGGAAACGAGCGGCTTAGATCGTGTGCGATGCGATCCAACGGTCCAAATCACATTTATCCCTAAAAAATGGTTCCGACATCGAAACGGAGAGAGGTTTTCACCTCCCTTATAACTTCGGGCCTCCCAAAAAGTTCTAAGAAAACACACAACACCCACAAAGAGGGCCCTATACATGGGATCCCACCCATAGGCCTCGGCCTACCCAGACCCCACCACAGCCTCACGCCTGCACTGGTGCGCCTACACGCTTGTGCTTTCTCCCGAGCGCCCTTTAGTGAACCTTTGCCTGAGCTTGGGATGACCTTGGCTTGGTGATGAGGGTTTGGCTTAGCCACTTCATGTGCGCTGCCTCCCTCAGCCCTAGCCAAAAAGGGATGGCCCTAGTGGGCCAATGTTTTGTAAAGCTACACTAAAAAATCATTTTTAAAGAATAGGAAACAAAAAATTCATTAAAACTATATAGAATTTATATTCTTAATCATTAATTAATACAAAATAAACTATGTCTTAGTAAAAAGTATTTCTAAAATTACAAACACTAAAACTTTTTATAGGAAAAACCTATATGATAAATTTTGTGCTAGTATAATAGAAAACTAAATTTAATCTAAACATAATTTAATTTGAAGAAATTGAAACATAGTTTATAACATTATTTAAGAAACTAAAATCCTTAAATTTTATTTGAAATATTTGCAACATTTTGAATTCCCTAATTCGTTTCAAAATCACTTATGGGTGAAACTAAGTTTTAAACCATATCCTTTTAGAGTTCATAAATGATGGTTTAATTATAACCTTAATCACAACTCAATTATTTGGAAACTAATTAATATTTAAATAAGTTCAATTATCCTAATAAGGTCCAACAACTATAATTATAACCGTTACCTTCCAACAGTCATTAGAGGAACGGTCGAAAAAGTGCCCTATAAAACCAAACCTTACGATGTCCTAAAACTCCAAAGGAAGAAGATGGTGCTTCCCATTCCGCTGATTCTCAGCATGGTTTTTATGATCACAGTGGTGATGTTTTTTTCTTTAGTTGATTCAAAGGATCTCCTTTACTTACTAGGCCTCATTTTGGTGATTTTGGGTCTTCCAGTAGTTCTAATAGGGTTTTTAATAGATATTTTTGGTTAGTATGTTTACTCTTTTCATCTTAGTGTATTGTAAACACTACGGTGTTCTTAATTAAATAAATATCCTTATGTTCATCTTTTAAATTTTTTCTTGGTTAAAAGAAATTTAAACAAAAATAAAAGCATAAAATTATCATTATATGATATCAAAGTTTCAGGATGTTACAATACTCCTCCCTTCAAGAATTGCATCCCCACAATTCCTTTCATACAACCTCACCGAGAAGAAAAAAAATCAATGATTTTACTACCATATCCCCCATTGTGGATAATCATCAGGTGTGTCCAGCAAAAAACCCACATTATTGCTCAACTCATCTATTTCTCTGATCAAGATACACTTTGGGAAGAAGGGGTTGAACTCATGCACCGAATACTTGGGCTTCTAGAGGGAGGGTTGAATTGTACAAAGTTTGGAAATGTCTATATGGACCAAAGTATGAAGAACTCTCCAAATTATGTCTCGATCGAGAAAATCTAAGTTATATATGTTTTCGTACATGCTAATGTTGAGGAGTTTGTACTTTTAGGTCGCATAAACATTTCCCTCTAAATCACCCTCTTGAAATTTTACTCTGGCCGTGTAGTTCCAGCCTTGGGTGAAACATAGGAAGAGCTGTTCGTGGTATTTTCCTCTCCGCTTACGCTCGACCAATTGTATAGAGCCTATGCGGTAGTAGATGGAAGAATTATCTTGACAGGTTTGAAGAATATCCGAACCGTTTGTCACCTCAAACAATTTCTTGCATGTTCCTCATAGGTTTGAGAAGGGACGATACTCATCTTCACAGGTTTTGATTGCGATAATCTCCAGTATCTCAGTAGGAAGAGATAACATGTGGGTTTTTCCTTCCATCTAAAAGTTTAAAATGAAAGTTCAATCACTTGAAATCCATCCAAAAGTATAAACAAAGTAAATACTGGAATGGGAAGGACAATATTTCAATAAAACATAAGTTTATTACTAAAAATTAGCGATTGAGTTCCCCTAATGACCTACTACACAAACTCCACACAGATAAGAAAAACTCCTTATCTCCTTAAACCAAACATTGGTTGAGCATTCATGGTTAAACTCATGGGGGCACCTGTGATGTCTCATGAGTATAGCATGAGGGGTACGAAGTTGGGAGACATAAAAATACACTATTTTCCTACAAGACAGTCAGGTGGAATCATCTTCTAACATTCTGAAGTCCAAAAACTGGCCCCAGAAGCCATAGTTCATGATTTGACAAAGATAGACTGCTCGGAGGTCACCAACAATAACAAATTCTTGAAAATTGACGAGGTCCATATAGGCAAAGTCCTCACCTACCATGAACACCCGGAAAATTCCCTCGTGGTACCTTCCCTGACATACATAGGAGGGTAATTGGGTCATCATCATAAGGAGGTAATCCAATCCTGACCCCCGGTGTAGCCGAAGCACCCGTGGTGAGTTTGACACATCGTACAGGTGTTTTCATGTCATGCATATATGGGCATAATTAAGAAAATTCTCTTAGATATCTAAAGACATAATGGTCTATACAGCCTCAGTGGGGAGAGAAAAAAGATTAGTACCTTCATTTTCCATCTGAAAATTAAGAAAACTCATTTTTAGTAATGTTGAAGTATATTTTTCTTTATTTCAGTTTTGGCTTTCCAGAGTTATCCAAACCGAATCCTCTGATACCAACTATGGAGACCCAACCCCGGAAAACCAGGAGTCGGTGCCTTCTAAACATGATGTGTCATTTTAAAAAAGAAACTTGCACAGATAAATACACATCACGTCCCATACAGAGGATTGAGTTCAGTTTGGGCTCTGGGAAACCGGTAACTTCAGAAATGTTTCATCTGATAAAAGCTGTTACCTAAAAATTTAAGATTCAAAACATGGGGTGAGCATAAGAACACCCAGTAATGGGTTTAAAATAAACCAATGAAACTTTTGAAAGCATTATTTAAAATATTATCCAAATAACATTCTCTTATAGAAAATTTTAACACATGTAACATAACATAAAAGTGCTCAACTAAGATTTTCAAGGAATACATGATTCAATTAGGACATTTTCAAAAGGGGTATCAAAGTATATCCGGAAGAAGTATGAAATATGAATGTTTAAGCACAAATTGAACCATTAAGAGTAATACTTAATCAAAGTTGTGTGTGAAGGAAATAAATTCTATTTCATATGTTGGTTACTATTTTACACGAATCATGCCCCAAACTTTTACTTGTGACATCAATATGAACTTGATAAGGACAAGAGTAGTGAAAGAATTGGCATATCATCTTGAAAAGAAATTCTAACATGACTTGAATATGTGGCTTCAACATTTCATTTAGACATTCATGAACATATCACCGAGGTCCATCCCCAAGGTGTCAATAATGAAAAATTACCTAGGTTATTCACCAGTGTATCGTGAAGCTTGTCATCTATAAAGATTAATTCTTTACCTAATGCATTGGAGCGCTATCAGGGAACACCCTTAATATGTCTTTACTTACATGTGAGGCACATAAATTAATACTTTACTTAAGTGGGGTAGTATATTCAAGATGTCCCATAGCACCTTGAGTAATTAATTCATATTTGGTCATAGTAGTTGAATTTACATATCTTATAAGTGAGACAGGCATCTAGATGATTAAAAACCAAGATAACAATCATATGACCATTATTAAAAATAAATAATAAAGGAAGATAATGGCACATACATTGACATCTAAGGTATTGAAAGAATAGAAAACTATAATTTATTACATGCAAGTTTGTTCTTGAAATTCTAAAATTTTATCATCCAATTAATTACAAAGGTGAACCAAAAAATATCAAGTAGGGTTTTGAGCTTGCACATGCTAAAACATTCAATATTATTAAGCCTTTGTATAATACTGAATAATGTCCATGATAGAAAGCATGAATCTTCACTATAATCAACATCATTTAAAACGTAGGAAAAACAAATAAGTTACTCTTAAATGTGGATATAAGTTTTGTTTAACACCCTATTTATTATGTTTTTAAAACTCCACCTAAACATGAGAATTAATGTGTAAGTCCCTTAACAACTTAAATCAAGGTTCATGAAACATATAAAATATATGTATGTACCCGAACTCAAATAGAAAGAATAGAAAACCCATGTTTGTTAATCCCCTATGAATATTAGGTCAACACCGTTTTTAATAGGTTAGGCCATGCCCTTAGTCATAAAAATTTGTATATGAAAACCTACAAAAAAAATAATTTTATAAAAAACCCGAACATATATAAATATATATAACATCTTACAAATTTATCTATTATTTAAATATGAAATTAAGTGTATGTGTATATGTGTAGTGCATGAACAATTATACTCAAAGTTTATACATATAACCGAAGTAGAAAGGTCATGCCCATTTCTTCATATAACCGACGTATATACATATAACCAAAAGTATATATGTATTTTCAAAAAAACAAAATGAGGCCAGGTATAATCCTTACATTCATTAATCTATTTGAATGCAAGAGAACTCGAAGGCCTAGGTTCAACATTGAAGATCGTTTGGACTGAACTGTATGTTTATAATATATATATATATTTTATGAATATATAAGTGTATATATTCTCAAAGAAGTAAAACAAGGCAAAACTAAACACCCTTACTCTAAAAACAAGGGAAAGGTGGACTTCAGGGAGGGTTGGACGGGCTCACTGGAGACTTGAACGGGAGAGAAGAACCAAGAGGTCTCAGTTATTTATATACAAAATCTCACACACCACCATCCATGCCAAAAAATACCCACTTGCATTGCATTCAATGGGGGTGTCGTGCTTGAAGAAAAAGAGGAGACACGGGGGTTCCCGACGGTGATAGGTGCAACAAGAAACATGAAGTAAGGTTACTGGTGTAAGCCATGTACAGAAGAAGAAGATGACACAACTAGGGGAAATTCCAGGAAAAAAAGGATGGTCCAGATCGATCCCAACTTTGATCCAAGGGCTGAGACACATTCGTGTTTTTCAAAAGGAAACGGGCGTCTTAGATCATGTGCGACACGATCCAATGGTCCAGATCACGTTTCACCCAAAAAAGTGGTTCCCACATTAAAACGGAGATCTGTTTTTGCCTCCCTTATAACCCTGGGCATCCCAAAAAGTGATCAAGAACACAAAAAATACCCACAAAGGGGGCCCTATACACAGGCTCCTGCCCGCAGGCCTCGACCTACCCAGACCCCGCCGCGAACTCACACATGCACTGGTGCACCTACATGCTCCTGCTCGCTCCCGAGCACCCTTCGGGGAACCTTTACCTGAGCTCGGGCTAGCCTTGGCTTGGTGCTGAGGGCCAGGCTCAGTCACTTCGTGTGAGTTGCCTCCCTTGGCCCTATCCAAAAATGGCTATCCCTAATGGGCCAATTTTTTGTAAAGATACACTAAAAACACATTTTTAAAGAAGACGAAACAAACCATTCATTAAAACTATATATAATTTATATTCTTAAACATTAATTAATACAAACTAAACTATTTCAAAGTTAAAAGTATTTCTAAAATCACAAACACAAAACCTTTTTATAGGAAAAGTCATAATTTTTTTTAATAAACCTATATGATAAATTTTGTGCTAGTATATTAGAAAACTTAATTTAATCAAAACATAATTTAATTTGAAGAAATTTAAAGATAGTTTATAACATTACTAAAGAAATTAAAATTGTTACATTTTATTTGAAATATTCACAATTTTTGGAATTCCTTAATTCTTTTCAAAATCACTTAAGGGTGAAATGAAGTTTTAAACCATATCCTTTTAGAGTTTATAAATGATGGTTCAATTATATCCTTAACCATAACTGAATTATTTGGAAACTAATTAATATTTAAATAAGTTCAATTATCCTAAAAAGGTCCAATGGACATAATTATAATCGTTACCTTCCAATGGTCATTAGAGAAATGGTCAAAAAAGTGTCATATAAAACCAAACCTTAAGGTTTCCTAAAACTCCAAAGGATGAAGATGGTGATTCCCATTCCGCTGATGCTCAACATGGTTTTTATGATCACAGTGGTGATGTTTTTTTCTGTAGTTTACTTGAAGGATCTCCTTTACTTACTAGGCCTCATTGTAGTGATTGGGGGTCTTCCAGTAGTTCTAATAGGGTTTTTAATCGGTATTTTTGGTTAGTATTTTTACTCTTTTCATCTTAGTGTATTGTAAACACAACAGTGTTCTTAATTAAATAAATATCCTTATGTTCATCTTTTAAATTTTTTCTTCGATAAATGAAATATAAACAAAAATAAAAGCATAAAATTATCATTATACGCTGTCAAAGTTTTGGGATTTTATAGAGACCCCCTCCCTCCGGGACACCCCCCCTTGGACACCTCCCTCCCCTACTGGGTCCCGGTGACATCACAACCACCCCGCCTAAACATGGTCATCGGGTCCCAGTGACAACACAACCACCCCACCTTAACATGGCCGTCAGGTCCTGGTACAACAGGTACCACCAATTGCCCTGCAGACATGTGGTCCCCACACTAGCGGCCACCCATGTGCCCAAATGGGTCATCTGACTAATGACAGTTCCCACAGGCCAACACTTGTCTTTTCCAGTGTATTTTGTCCTTACTCACACAAACCCTGGGAAACTTCCCAGAAGGTCACCCATCCTAATCACTACTCCAAGCCAAACACGCTTAACTATTGAGTTCTAATCAGGTAGGCTTCCGAAAAGGAAGGTGCATCTTGTTGACATGAGTCATATCATTTATTCATTTAACCCTTTATCATTTGGGGGTGTTACAATCATCCCCCCTCTTTAAAGCACAACGTCCTCGTTGTGAGCCCTCTATCTCAACCCAGGCAGTGCACCGCACTTAAGGACGGGTACCATCTCTGATACCAAATGTGATAACTGGGTCCCAGTGACAACACAACCACCCTGCCTTAACATGGTCGTCGGGTCCTGGCCCACTAGGTACCACCAGTTGCCCCACAGACACATGGTCCCCACCCTAGGGGCCACCTATGTGCCTAAACGGGTCATCTGACTAATGACAGTTTCCACAAGCCAACACTTGTCCTTTACAGTGTATTTTGTCCTCACTCACACAAACCCTGGGAAACATCACAGAAGGTCACCCATCCTGATCACTACTCCAATCCAAACACGCTTAACTATAGAGTTCTAATCAGGTAGGCTCCCAAAAAGGAAGGTGCACCTTGTTGACATGAGTCATATCATATAGTCATTTAACCATTTATCATTTGGGGTGTTACAATCACACCCCCCTTTAAAGCACAATGTCCTCATTGTGAGCCCTACATCTGAACCCAGGCAGTGCACCACACTTAAGGCCAGGTACCACCTCTGATACCAAATGTGACAACTGGGTCCCGGTGATAGCACAACCACCCCACCTTAACATGGTCGTCAGGTCCTAGCCCACCAGGTACCACCAGTTTCACTGCAGATACGTGGTCTCTACCCTTGGGGCCACCCACATGCCCGAACGGGTCATCTGACTAATGATAGTCCCCACAGACCAACACTTGTCCTTTCCAGTGTGTTTTTTCCTCACTCATACACACTCTAGGAAACTTCCCAGAAGGTCACCCATCCTGATCACTACTCCAAGCCAAGTATGCTTAACTATATAGTTCTAATTAGGTAGGCTCCCGAAAAGAAAGGTGCACCTTGTTGACATGAGTCATATCATTTAGTCATTTAACCCTTTATCATTTGGGGGTGTTACATGCGCATATTTCTGATGGATCTTTCTAAAACATATTAGAAAATAACTTATTTAACCTATAAATATATGGTTAATGGAATTGATCTAATTAAATTCAAATAGAAGAACTTTTCATGACTTTATGACATTGAACTATGTATATCTTGTTACAAAAAACTCAACCATTAATTTTTTTTTCTTCAAATAGGTGGACTTAGATAGTTGGCATTCATACACCATCGTCTAATGAAACTAAGGGTTTTCTATTTGATGGTATTCATAAATATCTGTATGTAATCTTATTCACATGGAGTATTAAAGACTCTATCAAATAAGAATCATTGAAATGGTTATTTATCCAACAGAATTAATCCAATAGACATTATTCAAAAACTTCCTCCATGATTTAGTAACTTTGAACTTTGTAAAGTGTTTAGAATCAACATCATAATACTTTCACAATAATTTTTTACACCCTATCCATCTAGAAATTTAGTTATAACTTTTCACTGATGCAAAATCATTTAATTCTCAATTTTTTTACCACTCCACCTTTTTTACTACATTCACTTTGTACAAATGCACACAAACTTAGAAATGCGTATACCATATAAACCTATGTCTGATAACACCATCCTTGGTTAATCTGGTAATATTGTATGACCAAAACCTTTGTACAAACTCATATTGGATCATGGGTTTCTTCATTATGTTTGGAAATTGGAAACTATAAAAAAATTTCCTAAATTATTGGAAAGTTTATTAACATTATTAATGAAACTTCCATACCCACCTATATCACATTATAATAAAACTATACTTAACAAGCACAAAAACCCATAAATAAAATTTCTTAACTTCTATTAGGAAATTTTCCAAATATATATTGGAAAACATTCTTCTAGTAAATCATAATTTAAGGATAATGTCACCATAAATTATTTTTAAATGAACCATATGGACTTTACAAAATCTTCAGTGAGCTTTTCCATTCCCAATTATCTGAGATAAAATTACTATTTCACTTCTTATGGTTTTACCTTC
Organism: Viscum album; assembly: GCA_963277665.1. Taxonomy (NCBI): domain Eukaryota; kingdom Viridiplantae; phylum Streptophyta; class Magnoliopsida; order Santalales; family Viscaceae; genus Viscum; species Viscum album. Next base: position 1,331,476,942 of record OY728145.1, read on the forward strand.
ATGCTAACTTCCTTCAAAAGATTTGTTTAGTCAATTTATCTGTGAAAATGTATATTTTTAATAAAAACTATATTTAATTTAAAATAGATTTATCTCCCTTTATTAATAATAAATATAAAGTTTTCATCTTCTGAGAACTTAGGTGAGGGAAAAAACTTCACCCCTTAATGATATGAATTCAAAATCTCCACTATTAACATATTAAGCTGAAGAATGAACATTATTTGGAAATTTTCTTTATATTTTCTTATACTAAACTGAATATTAACTATGTTCTTATTGAGAGAGGGAAAAAATCACCTTCTTAAAGAAATAAGTATGAAACCAACCAACTCTAAGTCTATGTGGGCTATAATCAGTGTAGAAAACAAGTGTGGTTAATTCAAAAATTAAAGTTTCCCATGAAGTTTACCAAGTGATGCCAATAGTTATAAGATCTTATTTCCTATAAAAGTTCATCTGATTTTTATTGAACTATATTTCTTGCATCATTCTTAATAAACATATAAAAAACGTTCATGTATAAGAATGTTTAGTTTTTATCCACCTTTGAAAGATAATAAAAACATTGTCATCAAGAATAAATTTTTCTCTGTTATATTCATACTTAAATTTTTGTCCTGAAAATGAGTGTTTGGAAAACATACCTTGAGGATGGATGTAGGATTCAATTTTCATGATTTTTAGTATATGGGGTTGGAGGACCTTGGTTGACCTGAATGAATTTATACTTTACCTTATGTAAATTCCAGAATAACCATCTTCATGTTTTTTACTTTAAGGATCCCCATGAATATCATCACCATAAATCCCCTCTTCTTAATATTAGAATATTTGAATATACATGGGAATAAGGTGTATATTTATTATACCTTCAGATATAGGAGTATATATGACAATGTTTTCTCTACCTAAAAACCTTAACCTAACTTTTCTTTATGCCTTCACCCTTACCTTCCCAAACAGTAATATTATTAGGTGGAATGTGTTTCTTTTCCTAACAGATTATTTTATCATTTTATGGTGGAGTATTATTAACTTTATCTTGTAGGTAAAAATCAATTTTATTATTTTCTTATGATTCCAACTTTTTTTCTTACTATAACTGTTATAGCCATATGACCATATAAACCTTTAGAGTATGTTCAACTTTCTTCTTGTTATTAGATTTATTCATAGAAACATTGATTCCATACTATATTTTTCTATTCTTATTTATAAAATTATGTTTTCCCAATAACATTGGAATGAAATATTTTGGAATGTGGCCAATAAACTTGCATTATCCACAAAGTTTATTATCATCTGACAAGTTACTCTTTAGAGGTAATTTACCAAGAACTTATACCTCCTAATTAGAGATATGTTCCACCATCCTAATTTGATTATGTTTTTATCAGATTAATAGAATTGGTTTCTTGAGATAATTTTGTTTTCTTTCACATTCTTAATGATTTTACAACTATGAAAAGAGTGGCATTTTCTTCCATAGAATTAAAATCTCTTCTTGTGTATGAAATCTTATGAAACTTTTTTATTGGGTATAAGATTCTTCATAGATTTTTTTGGTTTACACCCCATGTTAGATTTACAATCTATATTCCTTGAATTAACATTAAAATTTTGTGGCATATTTTTATTAATAGTACCTATGTTGTGTATGGTAGAAGTAAACCAATAATTTTTTTAGTGTGACCATTTATTCTAGAAATCTCACAAAACATTTCAAACAAATGTTTGTTGTTTTGTGAATGTTGGATATACTTTTTTGAGTTTACTTTTCCTTTCACCTTTATCCCCATTAATGTGGCCCTTATTTTCATAACAAGGAATATTATACCAATAATCGATATCCATGTGTCCAAACTTTCAAAAACACCAATAGTAACCAATAATTCTTGAATTCATTCATTGTTTTTTATTTTTTATTGTGAAGATATATCTATTGGAAGTTATTCCATTATCCTTTATTACTAACACCTTAATAGAAGAGGTATTTTTTCCAAATATAATCACCCATTTTTAAGGAATTATAACCTACACCGAGACTATGAGAGTTAGTGATAATAGATTCATTAGAATATAGGGTTACCTTTTTCTTTATTATACTGAATATTGATACTTATTATGCTTTCACATTATTCATTCGATTAGATTGAGTATTTTTTGAAGTATGAATTTACATAGAAACTATAATAGATTTACTTACCTTATATTTATATAAAGATTCATCTAGATTATGTTTCATGTTCCTCAATCTCACCACTTTCTCAAGACACTTTAAATTTAAAGTGTTCTTCTAATTTTCATGGATCCTCACTTTATCTTCACATACAACTTCTAACATTTTTTTTCATCATGCAACTTACTTACCTATTTTAAGGAATGAGGAAGTTTATTTAATCAATTTTCCTTGATATATATTAGATAATTTTTAAATTCAATTTTTTTTTGTAATTATATTCTAATAACACCCTAAGATTTTACACTAATAACATTATGTTTGATAGTGTATATGACATGAAACACCAAGTTTTAAGCAAACGATGATATGGTATAAAAATATTTTTATTTAATGTTACCATTATAACATAGAATTTAAGTTATAGGGAACTAAAATTGTTAACCACATTATGAAAATATGTATAACTATTTTTTATAATGTATTTAAAAATAAATATTTAATTCTCAAGAGAATCATTTTACGCTTCAAAAATACATTTTATTCGAAAATGGTTTTACATGAATTTCATGTTTCAGAATTATAATTAATTTATCCCACTATTAGAAAAAATATTGATAAAAAGAACAAATTTTGTTAAATCATCATATCAAAATTATATTAGGGTGATATTTTAGGATTTTTTAGTGAATAGTGAAAAATACTCCTTTTTATAGAACTATCATTTATTTTCAATAAATTAAGTAATTTAAATATACTAATATGTATTGAATTTTATTTAAAATTAAAATAATTATTCTTTAATTATATTTAATTTAATTAATTATTTTTTTAATAATTTCTACTCTGAATTATTTTATAAGTTTATTTTTAGGGTTAAAAATGCATTTTTCTAAAAACTTTTTTAAAGTACATATTGTTCCTCCAATTTAACTAATTATAATATCAAATAATAAGAAAATATTTAAATGAAATATATTTATTATATATCTAAATACATGAATTTAAATCCACATAATCATTATCACTAGTCATATAGTTAATGTAAGATAATCTTATGCTTGAAAAACACATTTATAGAAAAACTGTTTTTTGATACGTTTTGCAGGTTTATTTTTAAGTTAATTTTTTAAAATTATTTTAATTGAATTTGATAAAAATAATTCCAAAATTTTAATTATAATAATTAATATTATCTAATGATGTTATCTTAATTTTTGGTCATAATGAATAATAAAAACAATAAAAATTAATTACCCCGATTAAGGTTAAAATTGGAGATTGCGCATTATATGCTCTTGTGTTAAAATTAAATTTCCAAAATGATAAAGTTTTTATTTCATAAATTTTATTTAATATTAATAATAATTGGGTATAAATTATTTAATAAGGCTCATTTTATTTTATTCTAAAATGATAAGTTACCAAGGTGAAAAAACTAATTAACTTGGTGAAAAATAAAATTGAAAAAGTAAACTTAGAGGATAAAAAATAGCATGTTTAAATTTTTTTTGTGGATGTGTGTATTGATATTAAAATACCTCCAATAAATTATTAATAATTTTTAGGTAATTTGGTTCATACTTACTTCCCATTATTAATGGTTTTTGGGTATTTACAAAAGTACTACTCCTCAATTATAAAAGGGAACCCCTCCCGTCATTTATTCACACATATAAAGTCATTTATCTCAAAATAAACCTGTAAAAATATCTCCTAAAAAGAATTATACAAATTCTATAGATTTTTTTTTCAAAATATAAAACCTAGTGTCCTTAACAAGAGATAAAAAGGAGGTTCTTATAAGAAAAGGTAATAGTCTTCGCTAATATCTTTCTTTTTTATATCTTATTTTTCCTCCATAAATTATTTTTTAAAACATAAAATATACCAACGCCATAATATAACATAAATTTTAATGTCATTATTTTGTGGTAATAATATTTATCCATCACCTTCTACATCAAATGGGAAAGAAATCCATCACTTTTGTGTGTAGTATATTAACACCTCATGAACTAATTTAATTTGTTTTTCATCACTGAATCACATGAATAATCATAATAATATAAAAAAAGAATATATATGATGTACCTAAAATTATATTAATTCTGGAAATTTTTTATACCATCTACTTCCTTACCCTTTCACTTATTAAGTGAATGATATGGTCACATGTGTGTACGAACAACCTATCATCTCCAAGAAGCAATGGGACCCAATTTCCATGTCCAAATTTTAATAATGGTAATAAAAAGGAATATAATGAATAAATGTGATATTTATAACATTAATATAATTATGGTGATGATTTATCTATATCCAATTCCCAAGAACCAGATCATCCATGAAAAAACATGCATGTGAAAATGAAGTAATTAATACACGAAATAATAGTACTAATCTAACACTATTAAAGAAAAGTTGGTAAGATGTTATGAAAGTATCATATATGATATAATAAATATGAATATGTATTTGGTATAAATTAATAACATGATTAAAAACATTACACTAGAGGTAAAATCATGATCAACTAAATGGAATTACTAAGTATGAAACTTCATCAAAATTTCCCTTGAGTGAGGTATATTTTAATGTTTTTAAAAAATTATTTTATATGGTTAATTTATTTCCCATTTTACATGTAATACCATGAATAATTCATATTTTATGATATTTTATGTTTCAATTTGAATTATTTTATCCAAATGGATTTTAATTGAGTATTAATAAGTTGTAAGGAATTTCATAACTCAATTTCATTTTATTGGGTTATATTACTTATCCATTGAATTTGATATTAGAAGTTTATGTGTGTAATGTATTTTTATTATTTTATGTTTTATTTAAACTTATATTATATGTATTTACATTTTATAGGAAAAATAAATTCATTTTTTAATTATCACTTCAACAATATGATCTTTGTATGAGATTTCATCTCAATTTCTACTCATTGGAGACATATTTGGTATTATGAAACTATTTATTTAAACTAGGTGTATCTACCACCCCTTAGATAATTTATATCAAAAATATATTTATATTAATTTTATTTAATGTTTTATTTTAATTTATTTCTTTTATGGGGGTTATGATTTTAATGTTACCAAAGCGGTAAGGGTCTATTATTCAATTTCATTTTAAATAGGGTTCTTTATGATTTAATTTTCATTAAAGGAAGTTATTTGTTAATTTTATAAATAACCCATTTAATTTTATCCTATTTGATTATTCATTTTGTTTTCAAGTAATAGTACCATTTTCCTATCTTTTCACTTAAATTGATTTAGAAAATGTTAAAAAAAACCAACTTTATTTCTCTTTTGAGTAAATAATAATTTTTCTTCATTGTGAATATTTTACTTAATATGTTTTAAATAATATTTTTAATAATATACATTAATATATTGAAGACATTTTTACTCATATTTTACTTTTAAAAAATGGTTTAAAAGTAGTCTTCATGTCATTTTTCAAACAAGGTACTTTTTAATTTTTTTTAAAAAATGTGAAAGGAATATTTACTATAACATACTCTAAGTGAATTAATTTTTCCATTCTAATGACGACCCAATTATATGATTCTTCTTTTACTTTTTTCCATTATTATTTTACAAAAAAAATGTTTTTCCTAATATTCAATAATATTTTAGTTTGTAAAATAAATATTCATTGTGAAAAGGGAATTTTAGTCAAGAATGCTTTTAATGCTCTTTTATGGTATTTATATTCATTAATGACAAAAAAAAATTATTTTAATTATTCTCTACTGGGGATATGTTGTAATTAAACCAATATTATTCCTTCTTTAGATGGGTTATGATCAGTTTTACCCTAGAAATTATTTACATTCACTTTCTTATAATCATTGGACTTTACATTTACATTAAATATCCATATTATTTATCATGGATATTATTATTTCCTAAAAAACATACCATTTATATATATAGGTTTTTAGTACCCTAATATTTTAAAATAGAAAACTATGTTCAATAACATATTCAACATGAAACACCAATCTTAAATGACTCGCGATATATATAACCATTATAACCTAGACATTAAATTATCTGGTATGAATGGTATTAAATAATTTACGATATATATATATATATATATAAATTTAATACTGAATATTAATTATTGATAAGTTTTTAGTTAATAATCAATTAATTTTTAGTAATGTTTTTTACTCTTTAAATATATGTTTTCTTCAAAAATAATTTTTATTACTTTTAAAAAGAGTAATTATAATTAATTAATTGAAATTTTAGAAAATATATTCAAAAAAATGAAATTAATTTTTTAAATTTTAATATAAATATTTAATTTGGGTGAAATTTTGGGATTTTTCAGAAAATATTGATTTTTTCAGTGAATAGTGAAAGATGCATATTTTTATAAAAATTTCATTTCATTTCAATAAATTTTGAAATTAAAAAGAAAAATTATTTTTTGAATATGATTTAAAGTAATATAAGAATTATTTATTTATATTTTATGAACTTAATTTATTTTTAATAAAATTCATATTTGGTTTTAGTATGAGTTTGTCTTTGGGTTTAAAATAATATTTTTCTAAAAATTGTTTTAAAGCGCATAATGTTTCTAGTGTTTAATTATTTTAAAAAAACCATAATTAAGAATGATTTAAATGAAATTTATATATTATATATAAATAAATATTAATTTATGTTCCTAAAATAATAATTATTAGTTATGGATTTGATATACAATCATATTTTCCTTAAAAAATATAGTTATTGAAAACTCCCTTTTTCGTTATGTTTATGAGTTTAATTTTAGATTAAAATTTTCAATTTATAAGAATTTAATTTGGTAAAATTTATTACTTATTTAGAATAATAATTATTTATATTATATAATATGGATAACATAATCATTTACCATAATAAATGTTGAAACTGGTAAAAATAAATTGTCATGGTTAAGGTGAAAACGAGTTTACTCAGTGTTAAACTAAAATTATAAGGATCATAATGACCTAAAATTTTTTCTAAAAACTATTTTATGTCAATATTTAGACCTTATAATGTATAATGATTGATAATAATTAATTTTGGATCCTTTTGGAATGTGAAAAATGTGGGTACACATTTTTCTTTTAAAAAATTATAAGTTTTCCACTCACCTCATTTATAAAATCCAACTCCTCTCACATATTATTCACAAATTAAATACCTTTTGGTTCATAAAATACATTCCAAAATAAGTAAATTTTTTTTATCCCTTATCCTATAATCCTTTTTTTGTTCATAAATCCATTCTACAATACTTTAGGCATAATTCTAAAGAGGTGGTCTGAGAAAAGGAAACATTCCTAACTATGTGTCTTTGTTTTATTTTTTATTCCACCTCCTTAAGATATTATTAAAATATGATAATTTGATAAAAATATTATCTATTATATAATTATGTTTTATTTTATTAATTTCATAACCTAAATCCATCCCCTCTTCCATCAAATGGGATACAAAATAATCATTAATATTTGTGGCAGACTACCGCCTCGTGAACCAATGTCATTTGTTTTCCATAATATCCTCTCAATGATTATTTTAAGGATGTATTTAAAGTATATATATTATATTTGTAACATATTTATACTTATAGAGTTATTAGATCATATATAACTTTTATAATTATCATTCTGTGGGGGAAACGACAGTGTCACTAGTGTGTACTATAGACAATCGCATCTCAAAGCGATGTGATTCGTTTTCCAATAACACTTTACATTGAAGTTAATAACAATAATTTTAATGAATATATGTGATATAAATGAAAAAAAATTATATCAATGACATATTTATAATTATTATAAAAAATTATATCATTTTATTTCTTACACTGAAAAATAATAACGTCATTTGTGTACGTGTGGACTACCGCCTCTACAAAGCGATGTGATCCATTTTTCATAAAAAAATACCAAGAATGATATATATAATTATATTTAATGATATAATATGGTATTTATTATATTATTATAATCCTTTAATTATAAAATAATACATATCTTCTTTCCATAAAGATTATTGAAAATTGAAACGTTACTCATGCGTATGTACGACCTACCATCTCCATGATTGTAACATAGTTTATTTTTCATAACCATTTTTCAGGATTTTTTTTCAAATTATAATTTATGAATAAATATGATCATTATTTCCTGATTATTATTATGTATATGTTTAATTAATTACCTATTTGACCATGGTAAACACACTGAAGGCGTTTTAGAACAATGAACCAAACAACCTCAAAACACCCCACGTGGACTTAACTGGTTAAATATTTAAATATTTTGTTAAAAATAAATAAAATAATCTATTTTGTTATAATTAATTAAAACTTTAAAATTTTATTATTAATAAAATAATTTATGTAAAATTATTATAGAATAGTTAAAGGGCATACAAGGAAAGTCTAGACTCAAGGTAAGGGGTTTTCTCTTCCAGCTTTTACTTCTATGAGACATATTCCTTATTCACCAATCTTTTTTATTATGTGGGGTATATAATATACATTTTACATGAAAACCATCATACATCATAGATTTTATGTTTAAATTTTAATTAATTAATCCAAGGGGTTTACTTTAATGTTACCAAATAGTAAATATTTTCTTAACTCAATTTCATTTCGTTGGGTTATAAACTTATTAATTGACACCATTATGATTTTATTAATTTTAAATTTATATATATGTTTTTTTATTATGTATTTAAATTTTTTTTTATGTATTTACATTTTTACACATAATATATCCAATTATTAACTCTCAATTCAGTGATTTAATCTTTGTAAGGGTAATCATCCCAAATTCCTTTCTTTGGGACATATGTTTATGATATACACCTATATTATTTATGAGATGTATATACTAATATTTTTACAAGTTATATCATGGATATTATTATGTTCATTATATTTAATGTTTCATTTAAAGTTATTATTTCATGGGGATTAAAATTAAAGAGTTACCAATATGTCAGAGGCTTTATGTTACAATACATTTCTTTTGGGATTTTTTGTCCTCATGTTTATTTTAGAGGAAATAATGTGATATTAATTTTTTTAACCACATATATTTTATTCTCATATGGTAATGAATTTATTTTATAGTTTTAATTTTCATTTCTTCCCATTTTGACTACAGAAACATCAATAAAGTAATTTTTAAATGATACCAATATTGTATTTTTCTTCTAGATTGAGAATATTTCTCTTCCATAAACATGTTTTCTAAATTTTTTTCGAAAATATTAATTTCTAATTTTTTTCCTAAATCCATTTTATAGGATCCTTTAAATTATTTTAAAAGGTTTTAAAATGAAATTTCATAATAATTTTCAAATGGATCACTTTTGACTCTATTTTTCAAAATGTTTTGAAATGAATTTTTTATTTTAACATTTATGCCCTAAATGGATTTTCCTACCTTCATGTGAATTATTTTCTTTAATTTTTCCTTTATATTTTTCAATGGTTTTTTATAAATAAAATTATTTTCACACAATTATTTGAATTTTTTGTTTTAAAAAGATATTTTAAAAATTGGAATATTTTTTTCCTAAATTTTTAATGTTTATAATGGTATTTAAATTAATTAATATCAACAAACCTTGTTGTTATTTTTGATTAAATGGGGTTATTTTGGTAATTCTATAATCTTCATTATTTCTCTAGATTGATTTATATTATTTCAAAGAGATCTTTATGAAACCTATTTTTTCCCTAGCTTAATCATGTTTCAAAGAGATTATTATGGAACTCATTTATTTTCCATATATGAATCATGTTTCAAAGATATTATTATGGAAACTATTTATTTTCTACAAGTTAATCATGTTTCAATGAGATTGTTATGGAACTTGTTTCTTTTCCACGAGATGAACATGTTTCAAAAAAATATTTATGGAACCTATTTATTTTCAACATGTTGACCTAGTTTTGATAATAATAGAGGTTATTTCAATGAGTTTATGGTTAAATGAATTTTATATGTAATTTATTCATGATAAAATTATTGTATATTGTTTATAATGAATGGTGGTTCTATTATAAACCAACGATGGGTGGTTCCATTATAAACCAAGGATGGGTGGTTATGTTATTAACCAAGGATGGGTGGTTCTAGGATAAACCAAGGAAAGATGGGTCTGTTATAGCCCTCAAATTCATTGGGTACTCAAGATATAGAAGCTAAACATATTGGTTATTCCATTTCCATGAAGTTATGTGAAGATAATATTCAAAGATACCAATTAGTTTTATCTATTCTTGGTATGGGTTTATAATGTTTCTTTTGATCAATATTGATATCACATGACTCATGATTATTGATTCTAATGACTATTTACTTTATAGAAGACTTATCTCATATTTTTAGGTTTTCTAATACATTTATTGATGTGTATTAATATTATTATGTTATACTCATGCACTTTGATTATGTCGTCACACCCTTATGCTCATATTATACTCCTAGATGACATTAAAATGTTAATAATTAGGTTTAAACATACTATGCATTTGAGATAACCCTTATTATGTTTCATTTTAACTAGGTTATGAATATTGATTTTGAATTAATCATGTATATAAGGTATTCATATGGATGGTGTTGATGAAATAATTTGGAATATGAACAACTGTGTATAGTGGGAGATGATGTTCATCTTTATGAACCAGTCATTTAAGAATCCATGATTTTAAGAGTTTGTAATATTTCTCTAAAATTATAAAACTAAAATTTCATTGAGATTTTTAGTGATATGATATTTTCCTTTTTATGTTTTAAATTTTTAATAGTGAAAATTGGGTCACCTTCATCGGTATTAATGATTGAAATGTAATGTTTATAGTTTTAGTACCGGGTTAGAGAGTGTGGGTTTGGGGTTGTTATAGTTGGTATCAGAAGGAAGGTCTAGATAACTTTTGATATTATGATTTTTTAATATGAGGATATCTTCAGAGTTATGGATACCATCTTAGGTCTATAATTTTAAGAATTATCATAATTTCAAATCCTTAGATACCACTTTGTGGTTTTAAGTGATGCAATCTTAAAGTGATTAATGAAATTTTAAGAGTTGTTTTATTAAGCTGAAGTATATATAAATATTTTTTTAGCAAGAAGTATTCAATATAAATTTTGTGAAAATAAGTTTTAAGGCACATATAAGCTTTAGGGTTTATATGATCATTTATAATGAGGTTATTATTAGAACACAAGTTTTATCGTATAGATAACCATGGGACTGAAAAGTGATTTTGTGACTAAGTGATTAATGTTATTTCAAAAGGTGATATTCATATTTTTTTTTCTTTTAAGATGAAAGGTATAAGATAAAAATTTAGGGAAAAACACTCTTTAATGTTGATATTATTGATGTTATTTGGTATATATTATTATATATTTATAGAATGATTTAGTTTTATATTTGGTTATTATAGTTGAATTTTAGAGACTAATGATTATTTCACTATATGAAGGTTTATTCATTATAGGAATTATCTTAACATGTTATAACCATTTTGGTTTTGGTTAATGTATAAAGTAATTTTGAATAGAATGATCAACAATTTTATGGTTATATGGTCTTTAAAAGTTGATTTCAATGATTCAAGTATAATAAATTCATCATGAATACTAATTGTTTAGAGAAAAAGATGAGATTATGGTGGAAATTGGAAAAAGGATGAAACTATTCTTTTTAAGTAAGTATATTTCCTTATGTTATTATTCTAGATGGAAAAGTAATTCTTTAACTCTAGTAAAATGTTTTTCAAACAATTTGTTTCCTATTACTGTCATTTATAATGATACCAATTCCCATTTTCAAACCTCTTTGTTTTACAGTTTTGAGGTCCCTAACATTATATTGACCATTCAATTTTATATGATCAATTATATATATCACTATACATAATTATTTATTCTTTTGTTCCATGTCTAAATCTTCACTTCCCACTTATGTTCTATTATTTGTAAACCATGTATGTGTATATCTCTTTCTCTTTTATCAATAATATATTTTAGTAACCATTTTTAAAATGTGGGTTTCAAAGAAAGTTATTCTAAAATGTAAAAACTTTTATTAATGAGATAAAACTAAAATTTAAAGGATTAAATTTAATAAATTAGGAGTGGGGGGGGGGGGATTTAACACCATGATATTTTAGAAAATAAAACTATGTTCGATAGCGTATTCGACACACAACTCCAAGCTCAAATGACTCGTGATATATATAACCGTTATAACCTATCCATTAAATTAGTGTGTATGAATAATATTAACTAATTTATGATATATATATATATAAATTTTCTCCTCAATATATTTTATTGATAAATTTTTAGTAAAAAATTAATCAATTTTTAGTATAGTAATTTTTTTTCAAAAATATATTTTATTCAAAAATATAATTTATTTTCTTATAAAAAAATATTACAATTAATTTTCGAAACTTTTAGAAAATTTATTTGATAAAATGAACTTAATTTTTTTAAATAGGAATATAAAAATTTACTTTGGGTGAAATTTTGGGGTTTTTTTGGAAAATATTGTTTTTTCAGTGAATTATGAAAAATATCGATTTTTTGTAAAAATGACATTTATTTTTAATAAATTTTGTAATTTAAAAGTTCAATATTTTTTTTGAAATGATTTTAAGTAAAATAAGTATTATTTATTTATATTTAATCCACTTAATTTATTTTTAATCAACTTCATACTGAATTTTAGTATAAGTTTGTATTTAGGTTTAAAATGGGATTTTTCAAAAAATTGTTTTAAAGTTCATAATATTTATAGATTTTATTTTGTTAAAAAAACTCTAATGAGGAATTACATAAATGAAATTTATAGATTATATATCAATAAAAATTAACTCAAATTCATACAATTATTATTATTAGTCATAGAGGTAATATAAAATCATCTTATCCTTGAAAAATGCACTTCTTGAAAACCAATTGTGGGTTGAATTTTAAATTAAAAATTTCCACTTATGTGAATTGAATTTGGTAAAATATATCCCATATTTGAAATCATAATAATTTATATTATATAATTTTTTCAACTTAATTTTTTACTATAATTAATAGTTAAAACTGTTGAAATAAATTACCACTGTTAAGATAAAAATATCTTTACCGACAGTTAAAATAAAAAGATAAATGTACAAATAACATAAAAACTTGTATAAAAACTATTTTCTAGCCATATTTAGTCCTTATAATTTTCTTTTCTTTATAATTCTCCATTTTTGATCTTGGTGTTTTGTGAAAACTATGGTTACACCTTTTTCTTTTCAAAAATTAAAAGTGTTCCACTCAACTCACTTATAAATGGCCACCACATATCCTATGTTCTTCACAAATTCAAACTATTATGGTTTGAAAAATCACTACCTAAATAATTTTCCAAATTCCACCCCTCTTCTAAGATTTTTTATTGGTAAAAAATTTATTCTAGGAATACTATAGGTATAATCCTATGGAGGTGGTCCGAGAAGTGATAAAATTCATAACTATGCTTTTTTGTTTTATTTATTCTTCCAAATCCTTAAAATCATAGTTAAATGTTCTCATATGAAACAGAATATATCATATATACTTATATGTAACTATATTAATGGAATAACCTAAATCCGTCTCCTCTTCCATCAAATGAGATACAAAATCATCAATCATGTGTACGATAGACTATCACCTTGCAAACCGTTGTCATTTTTTTTATATTTAACTCTCAATGATTGTTTTAATGATAGATTTAAAGAATATATATAATATATTAAACATTTTATACTCTAGAGTTATGATATCACATATACCGTTTTTTACTTTCCATTCTTTGGGGAATATGATAATGTCGCTCGCATGTACTTACCACCTCGCGAAGTAATGTGATTTGTTTTTCAATAACGCTCTACATGAAAATTAATATTGAGGAATGTTTAGGAAAATATGTGATATAAAATAAATCATAATGATATTCATGAAATATTTATCATTCTTAAAATATAATATATCATTTTATTTCTTACATTGAAAAATGGTAACATCGTATGGGTCAATGCGGACTACTTCCTACACGAAGCTATATGATTATTTTTTCATCACTACATCACAAAAATGATATCTGTTTGAATCCCATAATTGTGAATAAAACAATTTTCCAACAGAGATTCAAGAATTTTAAAGACCATGAACAAAATACTGATATTATTTGCATGAGGGACTTGGAAGTAACATGTCTTTGGATTCATTTTAGAAGGGATTATATTTTTTACCTTATTATAATAATTTTACATAAATAAATGTTCTATAAATTTGTGTATTCCCTTAACCAAAAAAATTGTCCATACAGGCTAACCAGCCTGATAGCTCAGCCAAGAGACCATATGAGAGTCACCTTAACCACACCTCGAGAGCTAGCCAACTAAGAAACAGAGTGAGTGGGCGAGTATAGTGATTGAAGTGGGAATTCTTAGTGTGTATAGGTGTGATGAGGTGGGACACACAGTGGAAGGATGTGGCTAATGAGGGTGTGAGTGCATGTGTTGTGGGTGTCGACCCCATTTCTATCTCAAATAGAGGATGACACACCCAACCTTATTAAGAAGATCCATACAAACAAGGAAATCGATGTGGTATGTGGATGGATCATTTCAATGTTCCTATATAAAACAATATATGGACATATCTATAGCTATTTTATCAAACCACTCAGTGCCATACGATTTCCTAATTCGATAATGTTTAACCTCCACCCTTCCACTCTATGCACTGATGCCACTAGTTCAAGCCTAATACACTAGCTGTTTTCCTAGAATTGACACTCAATGAACACCATGACGACCTTCTTTGACAATCAAATCGAGACAAAAGATAACTAACATGCTCAACATCCAAAATCCATGCATGCGACTTTGTTTCACATGCATAAATGTTTTGAGGAAAAAAGAACCATTTCATGAGGTCAATAATGTGAGTCGCATGAATCCATCATTATATTTTATTAATTTCACACAATAAACATATTAATTATCATGTGAGGTAGTGAAGACATCATATAGATCACATGAAAATCAAGGAATGTTTTTAAGACATGAATGTTTCATCTTTTACATAAATCTTTTGACCAATCGATCATCTGGACATCGTGATAATACATGATCAAGACATGGAGCATGAAAAACAAGCTTGTGACTTTTGGATTATCCCAATGGCATAGGAGGTATCTGAAGCACTAAACCTTTTTCTAAACTGATTGTCCACTAGGGTATTTTGTGATCGTGCGAAGCATGTTCATGTGACGTCAATCATGTGAAGCTGAATAAACTCCATCACCTCAACAATATGCATGAAATAAGAAAATATCCTTTCCAAGAACTACTTAAAGTGAAGTCGATCATGTAAACCTCACTGTGAGGCCATAAAATGAAGCACTATTAATCATGCATTAAATTTTTTCCACTCATATGAATCCATCACTACAGATTCAAATAAAAAATAATTCAACTATCCATATCTAGAGGCTTCCACCTTAAATAGTTTTATTTATTTTCTCATATAATACTATCAGATGAATGAGAAAAGATCATGTGAAGCTTTAATGGAATCACATGAATCTGATCATGAAAATATTTCCACCACCTTAGGATTATGGATGTGGAATATTAACCATGAAAATAGGATGGAAGCTTGACCACTTATGCCTATAAAACCCCCCACCCTTTAAAAAAAGGATACACTTGAGTTGGAGGGTATGGGAGCGGAGGGAGAAGAAAAGATGGAAAATAGAGGAGGGGGATGACTGAATAATCATTTAGATAGATTATCCAGGTAATCAAAAGATCCATAACCTAATACCCTTGACATGATCATATGATTCTTCGAACGTCATGTGATGTTATCATGTGAAGCCTCAGTTTGGACACTATCCTATATCACTATAAGAATCATTACTACAAACCCCATCCAACATTGTGTCACTCCTCATTTGGGACACCTCAATATAAATACCTCAACATCTACTCTCTCTAGACATGATGCCTCCATGAACTTTGGAAAAACACCTTTGGTTTTGTGATGGATTCATGTTCCTGTGATCACGTGACCTTAAAACTGAAACATCAATCACATGACTATTTTGTGTTCAAATGGACCTATTATATTCATTCCATGCATATAAATGGTTTGGAAACCCTCATCCATTCACCCTCATCCATGCATGTATCTCCAATATGTATGCCTTTTACATGTTAACAGAACCCCTCACAGGAACCCCTTAAGGTCACACAAATTGCATGAAAAATTGGTCATTAAGGGATGCGATCATGTGGGAACCCTTGACATCTATATGGCCTTGAAATGCTTGTGAACCCATGTAATTACCTCTTCTCACCTTGAAAACACTAGGAGGTGTGAAATCAACCTGAACCCTTAAGAATTAACTACTCCAGAAATACACACTAGTTCCCATGTGGCTGTGGCATTATCCCTTTAGAAAAGAAACTTCAACACTTGGAAATTCACAAAATCCAGAACATATTCACAAGTCCCCTCTATGTGACTCTCTTAAGATCAAATGATTTCATGACTCCTTATTCGTTTCAGGATAATCTCATGAATCCCTGGACATATCTACCTTGATCACACAACATGAATTTGACATGTTGGCCTAGATCACACAAAAATCAATGGACATTTCAACCTTGATAACATGACGAACTTGAGAGATGCAGGGAAAAAACCATTGGAAATGTCTACCATGTCAGGAAGATAATCAAGAAATAACCAACAGAAAATTAGGACATGTCCAGTAGACACTCAGTACATGTTAGGAAGACACCCTTAACATGTCTTGAGAACCCCTTAGGACATGTCAACCTTGTTTAGTAGACACAGTTGGGCATACATCATGTAAACCCTTATCCATGTACCCCCCCTTTAAGGGGAAGTACCCCCATAATAGGATATGGTTACACACTTGTGTGGTGCTATTTGTGTCATGATACCAGATGAGACCTTGTGTCATACTAAACATATTCAACAATCCTTTAATGGCCATCATCTCTCTTTATCTATCAGAAGATAGATAATAGATATGTAACATGGGAAACCATCTAGGAATAAGCCCCTAGAATTCCTAAACCTATTGAATGATAATAATCACTTTGAGTGTAATCACCTATCCCAAACTATCAATATGTTAGGGGTAATTAAACTATGATAACTCCGATTACCGTTTAAATTGGATACATAGGATTCCTTCCTAAGGAACGATCCACCATGGGAATCCACACTAGCATAATTCCCTCTATATTCCAATTACCTTTCCTCATAGAACTCAAATAATCCTATGAGTCTATCATCCTTACTTATTCCTCAGTTTATGAGAAGTTGGATTATATATGAGCATATTTTTAAGTGTAATCCCCAACTATTCCCTCAAGTAACTTAAACCAATCAGTAAGTTAGGGATGCATTGAAATATCTATAATCTAGTTCTTATTATAAAAAGGATATGTGAGACTCTTTCGTAAGGCTCAAAATCCATACCTAGTGCCTAAGTGCCCTCATATAAGTCATTTTCTCATCATGTTAAACTGTATTACTTGGAATTAAATGAACTACATGGGGTTTGACACCATCTATGTGCATGATACATATGATGCTTCATAAAGGTTCAATCCCATTATCAAGACCCCAATTTCCTCCTCGGACAAAAGTAAACTCCTGAGTGCTTGGTTATAAGGTTTCAAAATATAAATAAGTACCCATTTCGAAACAATAATGAGAAATAGATATATAAAAACAGAAAAATACAGATGGTATCATTAATAGAACACCCTTTACATTCATAATAATTCAACAAATGATCATTTTATTAGGGTAACTAGTCACGTATCTATATTTGGAAGAGATTAAAGAACAAATCTAAAATTTATAAGAGAGTACCAGAATAGGTGATACATCCCTCCAAAAGGGTGAAATGAGCCCGAACTACCGTAATATTTTACAATATGAGTTCTTATGTTTAGTTTGTCTTGAAACCCCCAATGAACTCTTTCCTTTGGAAATCAGCTTTGTACCTTGTTATGGTTGTGGGAGCTATTGGATGTTTCTAATAGATGAAAATGGTGAACTGGGTTTGAATGATTGGGTAACTATACCTGAAACCCACACAATAAATCTTTAAATAGGAAAAGAAAAGGGTGAACTCTGTGTAAAGGAATGTAATATAATAATAACGAAATCATTATACAAATTGTGAACCTTGTCTCCCAAACCCGAGGTACCACACATTTCTGAGTGAACCAAAAATAGTGAACCCAATTTGAATCTACCAAATAATAAAAATGATCTACTAACCATGCATTTTGTACTTTATTCTTTGTCACCTATGAAAATAAAAATGGTATGCCTAACATGAAATACATTGTAATTGGGGTTTCTATGAAACATGTCTATTCTCACTGTGAAAATCAAGTATGGGAAAAAAGACTGAATTAGGAATAAGATAGGAAAACTGTGTTACCTATGCATAAATGATTGAGCATGTTTTATACTTGAGATGATGAAATAATTGATTAAATTTTTCCTTATTATACTTATGAATACATAAACTACTCTCACATACATCTTGAACTAAGACCATGTCTTCATCAAGAGAATGATCTGGAACCTCAGATTCAACAGTAAACTCTAAAGGTCACAAAACAACCTCATCTAATTGATTGATTCATCTTCAGGTGAAAAACCTAATGGTTATAGAATTCCATTGATATTGTACAATCAAAACCCTTTAGGATATATATAGATGTATCAAGCCACTAAATCCAATAAGCATTTCCTATTCAAGTAAATCTGTAATGAAACAAGTGGAACCTATCTCCACTACTAATCTCTTTAGAAACTTATCCGAAGTGAAAAAATCAAAATATTCTATATATTAATAATGTAGATCAAGGATTTTAATACGACCCCATCTGAGGTTAGGAGTTACCTAGGAGGGTCCCTCTAAATCTTTGTGACCAGATTTTCCCCGCTAGTGGCCCTTAGTCTCCTACTGAGGACACCTCAAAAAACGTTCCACCCTAGACACTAATGAAAGTGTACCAAGGAGGTATCACCGGACATAGAAAGTTGTGGATAAATGGGAGCGGGATCATATCAACCCTTCCATTGATGAATTCTTTTGTTGTATTCTTGCGGTATCCAATAGGAAAACTCATATCCCAACTCACTCAAATAAAGTCGTCATGAATATTCATACATAAATAATTGGGGAGGCACATATACCTTCCCCCATGCATGAAGCCCATTGATATATTCCCATGGTACAAGTAGAAAATGATAGGGATTATATAACCACTTAAATTGAAGGAATTATCCAGTATATCTTGGTGACTGAGAATTTATAGGCCTATATTCCTACACACAATTTTCTAAAGTGTCATTACATTATAGAAATAATATAAGGGCTCCACCAAAATATTCCAAAACTGGTACATATATAATTATAGGCATATATTCTTATCCCAAAAACCAAAGTATCATATCACCATGATCAGTATGAATAGGTGGATACTCCAAAGAAATATCACATTCTTTCTCCCATCTAAGAGGATTATTATATTCTGGTAAAGGATGAGGCATAGGACTAGGCTTATATTCCCATTCCAACTAGGAATCAAGATATCAGTTTGGTACATGTATCATGATAGGTGAAAATTGCTGTCAAAAAAACCAGAAGCATAATCTTAAGTCACATGGATGGGCTCATAAGCTAGTTCTAACCAGGGTTCACCAGCTCATTTTGGTACATTCCATGGGAAATATGCATATTCTTATCGAAAAAGACCATCGACATACTCCAAAGACACAAGACAAGGCTCGTAAACCTACTACAAATATGGTTTGACTATACAATATTAAAGTCACCACATATCAGGCTCATATACCTTCCAAATAAGATACTTGGAAAATTCTAATAGCTCACATAAGTAAGACTAATATCACTACTTCCACTGATAAACAACTACAAAAACATCCTTTAGAGGATGTATAGGATAAGGATCATATCTATTCGCCCATTTTGGTTTTATGTTGGTATATTCTGATGTTGAATTCATATTTTAATTGAAACAATATCCTATATTCTTCTAGGATAGACCAGAATATTTTGGAAACCACCCACTGACAGGATCATATTCTTGCTGATAATAAAGAATCTCAACGGTATACTCCAGTATCTTCTCAGTAGTGGTATCATCTCCCCTCAACACTAGATACTTATCAACATGTTCCAGAAACTGTCATGTATAAGGAACATATTCATAATCATCCCCAAAAGGTAGGTTAGCATATTCTAGACATTATGTATAATGAGGATCATATACATAATATTCTCAACGACAGTATCCTTGAGGCTGTTTTACATATACCTAAAACACCTAAATGAATCATTGACTCTTCAACCGAATATGAAAACTATTACTACTTCAATAGTTCTCCTAGGAGAAGTGGAGATATGGATAACAAGGACTCTACACCTTCAATCTTACATGATCAACCTACCCAGTGATATCTCTCCTGGATAATAAAATCCCCCCATTTTCAAAAAAACATAATATAGAGTGGTTCTCAAGACTCAGAAACCTTCATATAGATAGGTTATTGAAACATCAGTGTTAAAAATATATAGTTCTCTATAAACTATTAGCAATAATTCACTATGTTTTTTAGGAAATCTAGAAAAGAATATTTTGTTGATTGACAAGGTGGAGGCATATAAATATGCTGAAGAAGAGGCTGACATGGATATATGGAGAGATTTATCTTGAAACAACCTCCAAACCATGTTCTATCCCATCACCACATCTGACTATGAGATCTAAAATAATCTAGAGAAGGAGTGCATGAGTTACCTATGATAAAACATATAGGAAAATAATTAGTGGTTAATGTTTATACATCTCCCCAATCAAAGATATGAGAGTAAACTTTATACCATACATATAGTTTGTTGTCAAATGGACATAGATTCTATCTCCATGTCCTAGGACGCAAGGATAGAAAATATACCACACACATTCTATAATTTCACCATAATTTTTTGAGAATTAATCGCTAAGGCCCATCAGATATCCATATCCAAGGATAGGGAAAATATGTAGAGATTCACTTCACTAGGTCCCCAAAATCATAGAATTATCCATATATAGAATCCACTAATGTTATAGATGCAGGAGAAATAATGGTAACAAGTAACGCATGATCCAATTATTCAATACAGTGAAATTACCCCACTTTGAAGGTGAAAAGGAATCACAAAAAAATGGAGAGGGCTACCAATAACTGTTAAGATGGTACCCCTAAACAAATGGGAACACATTTTGGACATGAAATCCAATGTTTTGGACTACCCAATATGTTCCCATAGAATATGACTCCTTCCATAAGCTTCAATTTCACCTAGCTCATACACAAGAACAATTGCACCAAATAAAATAGATCAAAATAGAAGCCTCTATAATATTCATCCTAGAGAGAACCCACCCCAAAAGTCTTGGGGTAGTTTTACCACCACCCCTACCCCTCTGGTCATCAAACCATAATAGGATCCAAGAAATATTAGTGTTTTCTATAGACCAATACCGTCTTTTAGGGTTGGGGTATTTTTACCACCACCTCATTCCCACATATTATGAGAGAGCCAATATTCCTATAAGACTGGAATATGAGTGTCAGGCCATCTCTGGATCTGAGAGACTGGTCTATATAAATGAAGAAGTTAAGGATGATAATGACTTTCCTCCATTATGGTGATCTAATCTATCCCATAAGGGTACTTATCCTATCCTAGCAGGGATCAAGAATTAGTGGCATATGAAAATAGGGCCACCACATCAAGACTCACCTGCTCCCTATATATGGGAGAGAATCTTGAAAGTTTCACCCAAATGACTCCTTAAGTATATTGAATCCCTGACTACTCGAATGGAATCCATGGAAGGGAGGCACTCACCTGTAAAACCTAATAATAATTCATATCCCGAATGGGTGGATGAAAATTTCCTCCATCCTAATTATGATAATCATATCCTCTCAACCTTTGATGGAATGGGAGATCCGGAATATCATCTCACTCACTTAGTATCCTGATGTGACCTAATACTGGGCCATTGAGATCAGTAGGAGGTGAAAAAAATGATATTTTTTGTACAAACTATGATTTTTCCAACCTTCATTCGGTATATCAACCTTCTAGAAGAATAAATTGTTAGATGGGAAGAACTTCTTCGTCAATTCATTTATCTTTACAACTCTACACTAAGGAAAATAAAAAATATCAAACTTAAAAATTGAAAAAAAACATGAAAATGAAATGGTTTCTGAATTTATTACTATATGGAAGGGTTTAAACTATTCATTCAGTATCCCTCTCTCATAGGAGAAATTTCTAGAACTCTATTCTAAAAATAATTGGAATGTGTTGAAAACACCTTAGATCTGGATGAAGTATTGAAGAGGATTCCATGAGTTTTATGAAATGACAAAACACTTAAAATATTCCATTCAGTATACCTAGGATAAATCCAAAATCATGCCCTCAATATATGTAAAAAGGCTTGGTAAGGATGATAATGTTGTTGTCACCCTCAAACTAGTGGATTTTTTTCTTTAAACACCAAGGTAGGCCCCGAATCATTTAGTGCCTCCCATTAAGTGATAGTAGAAACAAAGTCATCTTTGAATAAAAGAAAAAATAGATGAGGGTTTTCTAAAATTTGGGGAATGAATGAATAAATAATATTCTATCCAAAATTACCCGTTCCTCATTTATTTCATTTTAGTCATGTAAAATAACAAAATCAAGCTAACATAGCCCAGGAAAACTAATGTGGTTAACCTCACCGATCATCCTGAATAATTACCTTTTTATAGGAGGTTATATCACACCATAAAATATTTATTTTTCTTCAAATACATCCTCTAAATATTGGTTTATTCTAGATATGTGATACTTGAGAATTCCAAAGAATATGTGAATTGTGTAACCATCACCCGACCAGAAGAAGAGGGTGTCTTACAAGAAGTTCCATCCAGATGTTGATATAAGTTAGATAACCAGATGAATCAAAGAATACATGATCTAACTCACACCACAATGATAGATCAACTTCACCAACCAATAATGATCCCAATACATAGGTAGGAATCATTGAATACATCCCTAGAGGTAGATGTAATCATTAGATATAGGAGAAGATACACTGGGAAGATTCTTATTTAGCTCCCACACAAGATTTGACTCTTCTATAATTATTTACTTCAATATCTAGAGAACTGGAACTACCCAACCAAGTGGAACCCTCACCAGACGAAGAGATCATTTTGGTTCTCCTAATGTTGTTCACATAGCATACCCCTTCAACGATGATGGTAGTTGGGGTGGTTCCTGAGTGGTAAACCCTATAATCCAACTTCCAAATGACCAGGTTTAAAATCATGGTAATCCCCTTAGGGAATTTATGATGCAATAATTGACATAGGTATGATGCAGGTAGGTGGTGATGCAGGCTTTTTGCAGGCTTGGTGATGCAAGCAAGATGATTCATTAATGACCTTTCACTGGGCGTCCGGGCGATGTTCATGGGCCACTTTTCCTTGGGCCTATGGGCTATGTAATGGGTCTCCCTATACCAAGATAGAAATAGGCCTTTTATTTCATAATAAAAAGATGATTTTTCCCCATTTAGGGATGATGGAAATTCATCCGAATACAAGTTCCCATACCTAACTAGGGAGCTGGAGGCTGGGGAAACAGAATATGAGTATACAAGGGACATAACAGGTATGGATGAAACAAATATTTCGATCATATCCCATAATAAGTCATATATGCATCTAATATCTATGGGAAATTACTCCATAAAGACCAAAAGAAGAAAAAAAAATCCATAGATCGCTCCAATAGTCATTTAAGCCGAGTCATTTCACACAACCAACTGGTGGGGGTTTTAATGTCTGATTATCCCAGATAAAGGGGAAGGATTGTGTTACCTACATAACTTATAGAAGATCCTTTGATCTCTACTCAAGAACCACTACCTTCCACCTTAAACTCCTCAACTTGTGATCTATAGAATAAGGGGAATCAACACTTTGGAAAGTTCTAACCTATGTCAAAAAAGTACAACATTCTAAAATAGTTGGTGATTGTTCCATCCATACTCTCAATCCTGGATTCTCTCCATCTTTCAAAAGAACACATAAAAGAACTCATCAAGGACCTATAAGTCACACATGAGTTCAAGATAGAAGTTCATATAGTCAAGGTTTATCAAGAAGAAACTATTACATTAGAATGTCATATCACTATATCATTGAGAGAAAAGGACCAGGAAGAAGTTATCCAGGGATATATATGGCCCCTATATGTTTTAGTAAAAATCAACAATGTCAATTTGCAAAGAGATCTAGTTGATAATTTTTCCAAGATCAAACTCATCCTGATTTTGAAGCTTCAAATTATTGTATTTATTGAGGGGGATTTTTATCTAACAAAGATAACCATTCAAGGGTATGATAAGAGTGAGAAAAGTCACATCACTTAGGTTGTGCTCAATTATTTGTTTTGGGATCTCATATATAATGCTAAGTTTATTATTATCTAGCAAGAAAAAAAATATAATGTCTTTCCTGGGATACCTTGGCTTCATAGACATGTATAGGTACCATTAAAATTTCATCAATTATTGAAATACACCATCAATGGGATGGTCAACATAATAAATGATTAAAATTACCTCTAATAGTATTGTGAATCCATATATGGTGAGGCGGGTTTCTATAAGAAGAAAGGAAAACAACCAATGGTGCATGATGACAAGTAGGTTTTAGCCCAAAATGTCTTGGGTGCCACCCTTGAGAATCCCTGGAGCATGCTTAACATCAATTATGTTCTACCCATAAACCTGATTGAGGTAGTAGATTTAATCACAATAAGATATTGTGAATCAAACAATACATTAGGTCATGTATATTTGATAGAAGTGGAATCACTTTAAGTGGATTAATCAAAATGCGATCATGATAATGTATGATCATAGTAGTGGATTATATGGATACACTTACAAGAGGGGGGGGAGGGTGAATTGAAGATTAAAAAATTTAAACATAACAAAAAACAACACCTCTTAATGTAATATTATCATACTCAGAATTAGTCTGACAATTTAAGTAAGATAATCAGAATCACAGTTGATCCAATTAAATCAAAGAATGTTTTTAACGTATTCATAGTTATACCGATAAAACAAATAGGATAGAAATATGTGTATGAAGGCTGAGTTTCTATTACATTCATAAGATAAACAAAACTTGTAATAATAAGAAATAAAATATCTAGTAATAGTTTTATAATTACTATAAAGTCTGTATTTTCTTTCTAAGAAGTCCATTGATATGATGATCAGAATAAGAACCATCTTCCTATCCCTCGAATCCCGTGATATGATGACTGAAATATGTATTAATATCCTTAGAATACCTCATTATGATGGATTAGAATCACTATATTCCAATCCTTAGAATCCATTGATCATAAAAAAGAGCGAAAAAATAGAAATTTAAAAGTTATAAATGATACAACCCTGACAAGGATTCCTTTGAATGACTACTCTATAAAACATTAAAAATAATAAGAATGAGTATTTCATGCTAATTAATATTTAGAAGACATGATTTGTGAAAATATATCAACACCAAACTCTCCAAATAACTGGTTATTTTTAGGTGAAGCTCAAATAGTCATATTTTTGAGTTTATTACTATGACCTTAGATAGCTGGATATTTGAAAGCTCAAAATGATCAGGAATAATAGATTATTCAATGTCATTTTTTAAACCATTACAGTGCTAAAAGTATTCCTTACAATAGAAAAAATTATTATGGGATTCTTATTATAAACTTTAGTTAGTCCTATGGTCTTCCTTATTGATTATAAATATGATGAACTGAATGAAGGTTATTCAAATATATTTGTACCAAGGTCAGTTTGATGGTCATTAATTATTCATTCAGGTAGACAGGACCTAAGTCTTACCACTTATCTGAACAAAGTTCATTCCAATAATTGGAAACACCTTTAGTTTTATTTATTTTATTGAGTAATATAATTTTTGAAATCGTAATACATTAGAACACATCTATTCATGGTAGAAATTAATTTTTTCTCCAAAACAATACTAAAATAATTGGGATATGAAATGTTAGTAAAAATATTTTAAGAATGTTTTTGTGATTTCCAAAACTAAAGGAATGAAAAATTAAGAATTAAAGATTATAAATCAACATTCTCCCCATTTTGGAAAGCAAAAACCACAAATATTAAATAAAAAATAACTTGAGAAACTTACAACCCTTTGTTATTTTAAGAACATTGAATTTATTCTTTACACATTAACATTATGTTGAAATATGTTGGACATAATTATAAATAATATTCCTAAAATAATAATTCTATCACTTAGGAATACTTATCCCCCTAAGGATATTATCACTCCCTTAAAAAAATATCACCCTTTATAAAATATTCTTCCCTTTTTATAAAAATTTCCCTCTTTTTTGATTTTCAAAAATGAATGGGAAAGAATTTGAAGTTTCTTGAAATTATAGAAAAAATAATATACAAAAAAATTTAAACTAACTAATCATCCATGTATATATTAAAGAACATATAACCAATAGTAATTGGAAAAAATTCAAACATAAATGATTTTTATGAAATGTAATTCATAAAAAAATCAATTTTTTTAAAAAATACATCAAGTGTTCAAAGAAAAATTATCATTATTTCTTTACGAAGATCTTAAAAAAGGAGTTCATCTTCTTAAACTCATGCTGATCATTTTGCAGCATCACAACTTTTTCTTCCAAAGTATCTTTCTTCCAAAATTAATCATTAATACTTTAAACTTTCGTAGAATAATAATTATTTTCTACCTTTACATATAAAAGTTTGGATTCACCTGATCTGATATGGATAATTTCTAGCTCCATGTTCTGAAGTTTTTTGTTTCAAGATCCTTATATCAGTTGTGTTATCATCCATAATATCCTAAAACTCCTCAACTAACTTAACTATATATTCAATATCTTGGGATAAATCATTTAAAGAATAATCTTATTTTAATAAAAGTTTCTCTAATTAATAAAAATGATCATCATGATCATGGATATGAGTATCAGTTTGATTAGAACATTTCACCATTTGATTATATGATGAATTTTGAGTCTTAAAATTTTCTTTAAAATATTTCAAATTGAACTCAATCCTTATCAATTTTTCTATCAAAAAATTAAATGAATCAAATTTTTCATTAATATATTCTTGATGAAACTTACACCTTGATTAAATATTTGGGAGATATGGAATCTTATCTATCAATATTTTTAATGCAATAAAAATGCAGTAAAAATATTTTTGAGAAATTATAGCCTCTGAGTCCGATTGATCAGGATCAAGCTAGGGAGGTTTGGTCTAGATGGTTATGGTGTAAAATTATTTTAATTTTTTTCATATTTCTTTGAATATTTCTTATCAAATGATATTTCAATAATTTAAACATCTTTAACAGTTTCATCTTTGTGAGAAACTTTCATCTTTGGTTATTGAATTTTTCCTTTTTCTTTAAGGATGATTCTACTTCCTTTTCTAATGAATATTTTTATTTTTCTTCTGATGAGGTTTTATTTTGCCTATGAACTTTATTATTTTTAATATTTACTAGACTTAGAAGGTAAATATAATGAAGATTTGGTTTATTCTGATGATTATCTATCTTTAGATTCCTTATCAAATTTGGTTTATTTTTCACATTCCTTTAATTTTTCTTCTTATTTTTCTTATTCTTCTTATTCTTATTCTACTCCAACCTCTTAGTATTCTTCCACTTATTAAAATTATTCTTATTTTCATTCATATTGTTCTTATTATTCTTTTCCTTATTCTCCAAATTGTTATTCAAGCTCTTCCTTCAACTATCTTACTGTTCTTAAGTTTCCCTTTCACGTTTACTCAGGTTCAGATTATTTCACAGATACATATGGAACAAATTATTTAAAAAATAACTTTTTATTTCCCTTATCAACAATAGAAGGGATATCAATATAAACAACTGAGGTTTTTAAAAAACTAATACAACTTCTGAAATTACTTTTTTGGTATAGGATATGATAAGTTCTAGATTATCAGATTCCTTTTCAACTCATTTAAACAAACTATCAAAAATTTTATCTTCTTACAATCTATTCTTTTTATTTATTATATTATATTATTTTTTTATTATTTTTATAAGTATTAATCTTAAAATACTTTTCTTCTCTAAGTTAATTATGAATTTTAGATCCCCTAGATTCTTTGGAGCCTTAGGTTTCATTATCTTCTCAAAAACTTCATCAGATATTTTCTTATGTTTCTTTTTCGTAACATGTGGAGAAATCTCAGTGTTTCTTTTCTTCTTCTATTAATATTATGGTTTTACTTAGGTTTTATATTTAGATGTATCTCCTTATACATTTTCCACAAAATTATTTTATTTAGAATCAAATACTAACTTCATTCTGGACATCATATATTTACTTATAAAGGAGATTATTTTCCCTAAACACATACAATTTATTCTCCACATTAAATTATTCCATACATTTCACAATCATTTTTCTAAAAAATAAAGGTAAAATTATAATATTTGACTTGATCAAAGTAATTTGGATATTTTATAACGTAATGAAGATGAAATTTACCCAATCAATATCCTTCATGTTCAGAATATAATAAATAACAAATTATTATGAAACCTTTAATATATACCTATCACCCTTCCAAGGGATTATATGACATTTTAACCAAAATGAAATGACATTATTATCTAGTGTTTGAAGATAAAATTTCCTTACTTTCACATAGAAAGAAAATATAGAATCCTCATCTTTATTCTTCTCAAAAGCTCTAATTATGTTAGGAAAGTTATGAGATGGTAGGTATGATTCTCCTTCAGACACAAATACAACCAAGTATACTACTCTTCTTTAAGAAAGTTTATATCTATTTCTTAACATGGTGAATGATAACATATCCTTACCTTCTTCTTTAACAAATTGAATGGATGCATAAAACTCAGAAACTACCTTAGGATAACATAAATCAAAATCCTTGTCCAACTTCTCTACAATAACTAATTCCAATTCTTGGAAATAAATAATATTTTGGAGTACAAAATCATACTTGTAAAACCATGACCATTCTATTAGACTTTCCCTGAACAAAAACCACATAGCATAATCCTTTTTGGTTTCCATTAGAATGAAATTCGAACCGGTGAATGAAAGTAAATGTAAAAAAATGAACTGATGCATTTGAA
Organism: Viscum album; assembly: GCA_963277665.1. Classification (NCBI taxonomy): domain Eukaryota; kingdom Viridiplantae; phylum Streptophyta; class Magnoliopsida; order Santalales; family Viscaceae; genus Viscum; species Viscum album. Next base: position 1,331,506,605 of record OY728145.1, read on the forward strand.
TGGTGAAATAACTTGGAAGTGAAAAGACTGAAGAAATGATGTGGGACATGGAGTTATCCACGCTTATATAGGCACTGTGCATGATAGTTCAACTTAAATAATGAAACCAATGGTTGAGATTAAAAACCTTATTATCTGACGACCACAATTTATCCAAATAATGTTTTTAAAATTTCATTTAAACTCTTGAAGTTTTAAAACTATTATTCAAATGAGGATCATTCTGATTAATAATAGTTTTATGATTTTGAAAAGAAAAAAATGTTTTCATAAAACCAAAAGTATAACAATAAAAATTATAATCTACATTTACGAAATATTGAAAAAACTAAAAGAATAGAAGAATACCTTTCAGAGTAGAAAGTTTCATCAGTACGATTAAACATTTCTTATTAGTTTTTGTAAAATAAGCTATTTATAATTGTTTTTAAATATTTTTTTGTTAAAATAGTGAAATTATTAAAATTTATGATGATAGTTTGGAAATGAAAAACTAATTACAAATGTTTCTAAATACCAAGATGTTTCTTACAAACATTGAGTTTGAAAATTTTATATTAATCTCTGAGTTTGAAAAACTTTTTGAGAATTATGACTCTAAAAAGTTTTATAAAATGTATGAGTCCAGAATACTCATTACAATAAAATTTTTTGGAAAAAGAAATAATTTAAAAAATAATATATTTTAATAAAAATTAAATTTTATGAAAGACATAAAGCAAATTTACCCTATGAAATGGAGTATATTAATTTTAGAATATGGGTAAAAAATAAGTAGATATGAATGATCAATTAAAATTTATCATTCATAGTTCTTGTTTAATATATTCAAATTCCATTTGAACAAAGGTGTTTTAAAAAATATAATCATGTTGTTCTTATGTTCTGATGAATTGTAAAATTATATATCCTTTAAGTGTTTGATCAAGAAAGTAATGATGTGTTATATCTATGTGATTTGAACATGGGTGATGTACTAGGATTTTACTTAAAGTACTGGAAATTTTATTATCATAAAGTATTTGAGTTTTATTAAAACTCATTCCATAGTCGGTGAGTGTGTGCTACATCCACAACACTTGAGCACAGTAACTTCTAGCTGCCACATAGTTAGCTTCAGTAGTGGAAAGTGTGTCCTAATATTTTATGCCATAATCAATATTGATATTCCATTCCACTAAGGAAAGGTAATTCTTGTCTTCTAAGGTCTTCTAAGTTTAGCATGTGCACATTCTCATGCCGATTTGAAGAAATAATAAATTCATCCTTGGAACTATGTACATAACATTTATCATTCTAAAAGTTCACAAAGTAACCTTTATTAAATAATTGACTTATGATTATATGGTTGTGATTAAGTTCTATAGAGAATAAAACATTTGAAATAAGATCTTTTCAAAGGATAATCATGTTACATATTCAAATATCTCTCCTTGAGAATTATATCTAAAAGTTAATTTTCTACCTTTTATCTTGATTATCTTATTTAATAATTCTTTGTTTCTAATCATGTACCTAGAACATACACTATCCATGTACCAAATATTATTATTGTTGGTAAAATATTTATTTTCATGAAAAAATGATTATATTTTTAGAACCCAAATCTTCATGGGTCTAGTATTATCATAAAATAATTTTTTTGTTATCCACATTAGTTTTGAAATGTAAGATTTGTTAAAAAAGATATTGTACTATTTTTAAAGAAAAATTCTTCTACCAGTGTCAACCACTTTGAAATGTAGTGCCAAAAGGTTAACTTTTAGGAATAAATCAATTCTTACTAAAAATAGGTTTTTTATATTCATAAGAAATTCCAAAACTATTACCAAGAGATATAGTTTGTTTATAGATTTTTTAAAAGTTTTCTTTACCCATGGTACTGTTTGATAAACGTTTGATCAAACTAGAAATTTTGGATTTTAGTTTGATAAATAAATTTTTTTCCTCATCAGTATTAGTTATAGAACCAAGTTTTCCATGAAAAACATTTTTATTAAGAATAAGTTTTTCAAAACATTTTTAAATAATATATTTATCAAAAATAGTTTTGTCTAGATATTTGGAAAGATATGATATTTTATTAGTCAAGATAGTTATTCTTGAATCTTCATTATAAATTTGAGCCTTTTAATTATCAATTTTTTTGAGAAATATTTAAATTTTTATTTTCAAATATTTTTGAAAATCCTGATACTTAATTATATCTAGGTGAAGTATTGTCTTCAGTAGCCAAGGAATATTATTCCTCATAAGATTTAGAAATTTTGTCATTATAACATTCAAGGTAATTGGAATTTAAAGATAAATTTGTAAGGGATTCAATTATTTGTACATTATCCATTAAAAATTGATTTATCATGGGTACTTTAGCAAAAAGGACAATTTTACTATGTATGGAAATTTCATTATCAAAAGAACTTTTAGGAGTGTATCCATAACTAGCACGCCATGTGTCATAATTTTTAAAAACATTCATTCTAGTAAATTTTTAGTACTTATTTTTATATAAATATAAATTTCTTTCCTTTCTAAAATCAGTTTAGATATGTCCTGATTTCTTACATTCATATAACGTAACCTAAAAATCCTTCTTGTATCCTTTATCCTTTTTATATTTCTTATATTAGTATTGAAAATATTTTTTACAACTATCTTGTTCATTATTCCTGGTGGATTAGACAATTTATTTTTCAAAATGTTATGATGTACTAGAATCTGATTGAATAATAACATTATTCTTCCACAATGATTTCATAAATTTCACTACTGAGAAAACAACCCATACAAATAGTTTGGAACCATTAGTACAGACACCAAAATTATTGGTATATCCTATACTAATGGTTTGGGGGGTTTTGGCTGTAATTATATTAGTATAGGTCTATACCAATAGTTTGAGAGCAATTGGTATAAAGCAATACCAATAGTTTGAAACTATTGGTATTGATCTATACCAATGGTTTATGAACCATTAGTATAAACCTATAACAACAGTTTTGACAACTTTTGGTATAGTTAATGTAAAAATAATGAGATAACCAAGGTTTGAACTTGGAACCTCTCAATTAAACATTAATGACCTAAACACTATGATATAATTATATTAATGAATATATATTGATATATATATATATATATTTCCAAATTATTTATATTTTTATGTTTTCAATAATATTTGATAAGAGAATTCATAAAACAACGATTGACTTATACCAACAGTTCTCAAAACCATTGGTACAAGTCCTTATATTTCTGGGACCTATCTGAACATTTTTGGAAAACTATTGGGATAGGTTTTATATAAGTAAAATATACCAAATATTATTTTATAATCATTGGTATAGAGGGAACCTATACACACATTTTTTAAAAACCCATGGGTATAGGTTTTGATTAAGGCACCTATGCCCAAATATTTGGAAAAACCATGGGTATAAGGTTGGTGTGAGTCACCTATTCTGATATTTTTTCCAAAATCATGGGTATACGATTTTTAATAGGAACCTATTCCAACAGTTGTTCCAAAACCTTGGGTATAGTGTTTTTCTGAAGCAACTATACTTAGGGATTTGGGAAAACCATGGGTATAGAGTTTGAAAAAGGAGCCTATACCCATGGTTTTTATAAAACTGTGGGTATAAGGTTTCATTAATCCACCTATCCCCAAGGTTTTTCAAAAACCATGGGTATAGGTGACCTATACCAACATTATTTTTAAACCTTTGGTATAGGTCCATTGGTATGGCATAAATTTCCAGTAGTGCTTCTCTACCGGCTAAACATTTGACGGTACAATATATGTTTTTGAAAAAGAAACACTGAATTTTTTTATTTTTTTCAACATCTCTTTTAAGTCTTACCTTGTATTGCATGAGACTTAAAATCAAATAATTAATAGTTATATTAGTAATATTTATTGTATCATCCAAAATTTTTCTTTTGGATTCCCACTCATTGGTCATTTTGTCTATAATATTTCTACCTAAACTTCATCATTAAGATCATTTAAACATTAGAATTTAAACTATTTATGATTGTCAAAAATATTTGATGCAACTTCCCAAATAACTCTCCAGGTAGAAAATCAAAGTATTGGTAATCATCTCTAAGAATAACTCTTCTTATTTACATAACTTTGGATGTACCAAATTGTGATACTTAAAATTTATTCGAAATACTATTGGTAGCTTCATAAGATGATATCTGACTGTAGATATTCCCTATCAATAAACATAATAAAGTATTTTTGACTTTTTATTTCAACTTATATTATTAATTATCAATATTTTTAATAGAAAAAATTCCTTATTAGAAATATTGTATTTTCTAGGAAAAATTATGAAATTATCAACACCAGTGTATACCACAAAGGTTTTCATTCTATCTCTCCAATATTAATACTCATTCCCATCATAGATAGGTGGTCTACTAGGATTCATTTTATCAAAAGATACAATATTATTACATTCCATATTAAATAAATAGTAACTATTTTCTACAAATACACATTAGTGTAAATAATTTTATAAACATAAAATATATATAAAAACTTAAACAACTATCAATAAGTAAAATAAACTTAAAAATCAGTAAGTTAATAAGTTGTATAACCTCATCTAATACCAATTGTAGGATAATAACAGTTTCTTATATGAACATATCACAAGATAGGGGGGGTGTGAAATGTAGTTTAAAAACTTTAAACATAACAAAAAACAATTCCTCTTAAGGTAATATTGTTGTACTCAGACTTAGTTCGATGATCAGAGTAGGAATATTAGAATCAAGTTTGATTCAAATAAATCGAAGTATCTTTTTCTTGTATTCATAGTTATATTGATAAAACAAACATAATAGAAAGATTATTATGAATACTAACTTTCTATTACAAGTATAATAGTATAGAAACTTGTAACAACAAGAAATACAATAGATAGTAATAAGTAATAATGACTTACAAGCTATATTTAAAATATTTATCTCTTTTAACCACAAGATTTAATTAGTCAATAACCTTGACTAAACATATCCACAATTTTATACTTACTATAAATCTTGTGTTTATTTACTAGGAAATACCTTGATATGATGATCAAAATGAGATCTATCTTTCTATCTGCAAAATTCCTAGATAAAATGATTAGAGTCTATCTTACTATCCTTGGAATCCGTCAATCTGATGGATTAGATTCAATATCTTTATATCCACAAAATCAATCCTTGAAAACAAATATTAAAAAAAACATATTCAAAATTTATTAAGGAAGCAACCTTGAAAATGGATTCCTTAGAATGAAAACTCTCTAAATAATTAAAAATACTAAGAACGAGCAGTTCACACTAAGAAATCTTTATAATACATGATTTGAGAAAATGTATTAGCAGTAAACTCTTTAAATGACCATCTATTTATCAGGGAATCTTTAACGGTCATATTTCTATGTTTTTTTCAATGTCATCGAACAACTAGCTCTTTGACAGCTCACAATGATATGTCATAATAGAATGTTCAACACCATTTTTAACACCAGTAAAGTGCTAAACATATTTATTTTGATAGAAATAATTCTTATATTCTTCTAATTATAAACTCTAGTTAGTAAAATGGTCATACTTATTAATTATAAATACATTTAATTGACTGATTGTTAGTATGATATATCTGTACCAAGGTTAGTCTAATGGTCATTAATTTTTTTATTCAGGTTGGCAAGAAATAAGTTTAACCACTAGTCAAAAAAGGTCATTCTGATAATTGAACACACCTTTAGTGTGAATTATTGTATTGAGTAATATAATTTTTATTATATTAATACATTATAACATTTCTTTGTATGGTAGAAATTAATGTTTTCTATAAAAACATACTAAAATACATGGGAGATAAAACAATTAATAAACATGTTTTAAGAATGTTTTTGTGATTTCCAAAACTAATGGAACAGAAAAGTAAGAAGTAAAAATTCCAACTCAATAACTAATTATATATTGGGGTCTTATAATTCCCTCATGCCATCAGGAATAGTTGATGATTCCCCAAATCCATTATCTATAACTCATGATGTCCAGGATCCTTCCACCCCTAGCGTAAGTGTAAAATAAGACAACCATCCTCAAAATCTATCTATGACTACTCCAGTAGTTCAGGATAAAAATGTATCTTCCCATGGAATCTATTACATCTATTATGATGGAGATACAATTAGATTACCCACAATGTCTGTATATTCTTCTACAAACTCAAATATGGAAGAAGAAGAGGATAAACCTAGTAACTCCTCTCCCACATTTGAGGAAGGAATCTCCAATACAATCGATGATCTCAAATAGGTGAATTTAGGAACAGAAGAAGACCCACAACCTACATTGATTAGTTATTCCATGGATCTCATGGTGAAAGAGATGTATATTTCAAATATAAACAAGAATAAAAATGTTTTTTATAGGAATTATACATAAATTCATGGGATGAACACCGATGTGGCTATGCACCACTTGGCCTTAGCCGATGACCATCGAGGTTTCAAGCATTCATCCAGGAGGATACACCTCACTTAGGCTACTAATGTTGAATTGGATGTTGAAAAATTTATCAAATACAACTCTATTTGGGAAGTGTAGTATCCAAAATAGATTTTAAACATCTCACTAGTAATGAAAAATAATGAGAAGAGCAGGGTCTATATTTATTTGAGGGACCTTAATTGACACTTCTTAAAGGAAGATTTCCCATTTCTGATCATAGAACTTTTGATCAATGTAACAAATTTCATCCAATTTATTTCCTTCATGGATGTGTATTAAAGGTATAATCAAATAAATATGTTCATTGAAGGTGAATAATCCACCTCCTTCAGAAAACCTTTGGGGAAATTTTATTATTAGGTGATTCTCTTTGGATTTAAGAAGGTTTTCACTACTTACCAACACACCATGCATTATATCATTAAGTCCATCATGAGATGAATAATAGAATGTTATTTCAATGACCTAGTAGTTAAATATAAAAAATTATGTGATTACCTAAGGGATATTCAAACAATATTTAGCAAGTTATGGCATCGTAGTTTGAAAATGAATCCGCTGCAGTGTGATTTTAGAGTAATGTTGGGGAAGTTCCTCATCTTTGTAGTATTACATGGTGTCATTGAGGTCTATCTAGAAAATAGTAATGAAATAAAATAAATTTCAACCCCTTATAATCTTAACAAAATTATGGGGCTCTAAGGACACCTCATTTACATTTGGAATTTCATAGCTAAAATGGATAGAAAATATCTCCCTTTCAACAAGTTAATAAAGAAGGGAGTTTTCTTCTAATGGGGTGAAGAATTTCATAAAACCTTTGAGAATATCAAGTAGTTTTTACTACATCCACCTACACTGATTCCATTGATATACTATAATACACTTATCTTATACGTGGCTTCCATGGAATAATCACTCGGTTTTATCCTAACATAGAAAAATGATGCATATAATTAAAAAAACCTCTACTACCTCAGTCAAATGATTCTAGGTACTCAGAATCTATATTACTATATTTAGAAGAAATGTATGACAATCATCATTACAGTTTGAAATCTGAGACATTACATGTATAATCATGAAGTTCACTTGTTCTCTCATATTAACCTACCCAAGTACATCATTGGCCGCCCAATATTGACTGGGTATTTGGCCTGATGGGTAATTATTATACAATAATATGATATACATTTATTTTCATGGAATACCATTAATGGGAATTCCCAAGTTGATATCTTTATGGAACATTCCACCTTAGAAAGAACACAAGTGGACCTTGAACTTAAAAAAGAAGTGGTTTTCTATTCTCATGACACTCCTTGAATGTGGGATATATATTTTGATAGTTCCTCATGAAGTCCTATTGGTTGAAGGATAGAAAACCTAAATATCAACCGAGCTAGTTTTGGGCTTGTATTTGTATCACTTGACAAAGAAATGTTTTCATAATACTTATCACTATCTGAAGGATGCACTAATAATGAGTTAGAATACAAAGACCTACTTACTGTCTTGAAACTACCCTTACAACTGTAGATAGCCTACATGTATATAAAAGGGGATTCAAAGCCAGTGATCAAACAAATAAATGATGAGTATTCCATCAAGAAGGAGAAATTGTCCCCTCTCATAGGTTATGTCAGAGGACTGATGAAAAAATTTCCTTTGGAACTGGATCATGTACCTTGATCACAAAATGTTTTTCCTACAAACTGGATATTATAGTGATAGTCCTAGTTGACCCCAATCAGGATGAAGCAGTTTTTTACATTATACACCAAAGGATGATCTCATTAGTCATCATCTATGAAATTGATGAAATAATTTAGATCAAAACTACCCCAGAGCATGATGAACCATATCCACCATGGGATTGATGGATCCCATTGTCAATAACCTCCAAAATGGGAGCCTCCTATTAGAATAAGATAAGAGGGAAAAAACTCAATTTTGTGTAGTGAAATTTTCCATTTGAGATGATCCAAATGATAAAAAATCCCTCTGTAAATGTGGGTTTGATAGAATCCTCCAAATATGCATAGTAGAAGGAGAGATTCTTGACATCATTAAAAAATTCCATGCGATCTCCTGTAGTTATCATCAGTCTAGGACCAAACTCCCACACTAAATATAGATTATTGGTTACTAATGGATAAAATTACAAACGACTATGTGTAATTCACTAGGAAATTTCATGCATTATAGATTCATGAAAAATTCAACCATAAACCCTTAGAGTTTCTAGATATAGCTAAATATTCCTTCCCATTTTTTTTACATGGAATAGAAATTGTGGGGTTATTTCCCCCAGCCAGATCTAATAAGTTTAAGCACATATTTGCTATTATTTAATAATTTTATAAATGAGATGATGCAATACCCCTCAAGGAAATCAGGATGAAGAGTATCATCATCAGATTTAATGACCTCACATGATATTGATGGAAAAAGGACCCAAATTCTATTATACCAAATTGAATAAATGTTACCAGGGTTACAACATCAAATAGAACTATTAAGTCCCCTTTCATGTAAGGGAAAATGAAAAAAGAGATGCCTTCATTAAGAATATGTCAAATAAACTACAAAAAAGGGTGGAAAAGGAAAAGAATTATTGGCCTGAAAATCTCCTTTATTCTTTATGGGCCAACCCTACCACCAGGCGCACTTTCACATAATAGACTCCATATTCATTGGTTTACGAGGCCGAAGTAGTGTTTCCTATAAAAGTTCAGTTTCCCTCACTTAGAATATATATATATCCGTAGAAAACTCTCATATGATTATCAATCAAAAAAGTGGATGGATAATTTAGAATGACTTGATTAGAAAATGTTTCGTACACTGTACAACCTCAAAATTCATCAGAATCAAATCACGTGATCCATCACTAAAAAGGTTCACCTTTATTTGTTTCTTCAAAGATAATTGGTATTGGCTCTCAGAACCCTAATGAAATTTGGAAAGAAACATCCAAATATAAAACCCATGTTCGAAGGAAAATACATCATAAATATGGTATATTCCAATGGAGAATAGTTATTGGACACAATATATAGGGAACATGTTATGACCCCTAGCAATGAAAAGTTTTTCAAGAATTAATTTTCATTGCTGCAATCAAAAATATTGTTTTCTTACTTCATGACGTTTAACTAAACAACATATGATGTCCTAGAATTAATACTTTAAACTACATATCATGTAACATCCTTACTGCATGATGTTAAACTATATGAAACATTTCTTTATCTCATCACTTTAAATTACATGGTGCACATTACTTTACAAATTATTGACTATACATGAGCTAGATTTGTGAAAAAGAAAAATGAAGTAATTACACCCTTACGTGTGAGTAAGATTCACAGAGGAAGTCTATCCATTTTAGAACTATGTGTGTTTTGATTTCTGGTATCATAAGATACATTTTTACACCCATAACTCAAATATTTTGTCTAACCACAATATAAATGAAAAATATATGCATCTATGAATATAGTTTAGACTTACATGGGTAGTTTTTAGATCAAGAACTATGTGTGCATTTATTATCATCTCAAAAATATATATAGTTATGAAAAGATCATATATATTGGACCATCCACCACATGATTAAAATGTCCCTATCCTTTCTATTAATCACCCATGTATGGTGAAAGAAACCTTTTCCACTCCTGGTTTCTCACACAGAGCATAACTCACATGGGATTATTAATTTTGGTAAGGTAAACCCCAAATGATTGAGGTGTATCCATTCACATCAGTATTAGCATTTTCTTGTATGCAAGACACTAAAAGGAACACCAAAAATCTCTTACATGACATAAAAATACGCATTCTTATAGACTTGACCCGATAGGACCACTAGCTTGGTGTTGGTTTTAGACCAAAAATCCATTCTAGAACTAAACGTTTCTTGATTCATTCTATCATAGGATATGTATTGATGCCTAGATATCAAATCCTAGGTCCATCACCAATATAAATAGGAACAATTACCCCTCTGCATATGGGTCAAAACTACATAGAGTGTTTTATATTCAAGAACTATGTGTGGCTTAATTACTTCAATCAAAGGATATATAATGATCCTAGATCTCAATTCCTGGGTCTATCCATAATATAAATTGAAAAAATATCCCCTATAAATAAGGGTTTGAACAACATAGGGAGTTTTTCGTTCATGAACCACACTTGGATTGACTCTTATCATCACAAGATACATATGGGCACCCAGATCCCAAATTTTGGTCAAACCACAGTATAAAATGAAGAAATACCCCCTCTACATATAGTTCTGACTTGTGTGGAGATTTTTACATTCAATAACTACATATGACTTGATTCATTCCATTGTAGGATACATTGTGATTCCCATATATCAAATCATGGGTCCATCTACAATACAAATAGAAAAAATTCCCCCCTTCTGTGAATGGGTAAAACTTGCATGGATAATTTTTATTTTATGAAATAAGTGTGTCTTGATTCCTACAATAATAGGATACATAGTGATTCTATGATATCAAATCATATTTTCATCTGAAATATAAATGAAAAATACCCCTATATGTGGTTCAGACCAACGTGGAGAGTATTCCATTTAAGAACTACATGTGGCTTGATTATTTCCATAAAAAGACATGTAGTGATGCCCAAATCTCAGATATTATGTCTAAACATTACATAAATCGAAATATTCCCCCCCCCCTCTACATATGGTTCAAACCTACATTATGTGTTTTCTATTCAAGAACTATGTATGGATTGATTTCATCCACCACATGATATGTAGTGATGTCCAGATCTCAAATACTGGGTCTAGCCACAATAAAAATGTAAAAATACACCCCACAAATATGAGTTAGAACCATGTGGAGAGTATTAAATTCATGAACCATGTGTGTCATGAGTTTTACCATCATAGGATACACAATGATACATAGATCACATATATTGGGTCTATCCACAATATAAATGAAAAAAATCCCCCTCTGCATATGGATCATACCTATGTGGAGAGTTTTCCATTCAGGAATGATGTGTGTCTTGTTCCATGCCATCATAGGATACTTAATGATGCCCATAACTCATGTCCTAGGGCTATCCACACTATAAATTGAAAAATACTAACCTTTGTGTATCAGTCAGGAATGCATAGAGAGTTTTCCATTCAAGAACTAAATGCATATTGATTCCTACTATCATAGGATACGTAATGATGTATATATCTCAAATCCTATGTCTAACCATAATATAAACATAAAAAAAATCCATCGTATGTATATGGGTTAGAACTTTGTGGATATTTCTCCATTCCAGAACTATGTGTGTCTTGATTGAAACAATAATAGGATACATAGGGAAATAAAAATCTCAAATCCTAGGTTTATATGCCATATAAATAGAAAAAATACCACCTAGGTATATGAGCTAGAACTATGTAGAGAGTTTTCCTTTCAAGAACTTTATGTGGCCTAATTGCTTCAATCATAAGATCTATAGTGGTGCCCATATCTCAAATCTTGGGTCAAACAGCAATATAAATGAAAAAATGCCCCATCTACATATGGGTCATACATGCTAGGATATTTTTCTGTACATGAACTATGTGTATAAGGCCCTAGCCTTAAACATTATTTATCTTGAGTTACTTCAAGAATACACGTTGATGATCTTTTTAGTTTTAGAGTTTTAGAGAATTAGATCATAAAACATGCATTATATTCCACATTTAAACAAATTGGTACATAGAAGATAGTACTCATTTTTCCCATCAACGGAAACATATTTAAAATAAAACATGGATTTTTTCTTGACACTTCCTTGACAGTATCATCACATCAAGTACCTTTCCCTTGACCTGTGAAAAACATTTCAAAAACTTGGGATGAGCATAAAAAGCTCAGTAAGGGATATAAAAGTACGAAATGAAAACATTAGTCCATGTATGAAATCATACTTTACTCATAAAATATAATCACTTTAACATACCTCATCAAATAATGAGTAAATCATAGAAATCATAAGACATAAAGGTAACTTGAGGCATTCATAAAATTCTTACGTAGGGAGTAACCCTCATGGTTAAGTTTGGAATACCCATGATAGTATATTACCTAAATCTCATCGGAGAAACCTTAACGTTTGACTCCTTAGCATTACCCAATGCATTGGAGAGATATATCGGGCTCACCTGCCCTTAGTTTATCACGAAACCACTCGTCTTCATAACAATGCCCAAGAACCATAACATAATCGTATCACATAAAACACGCATAAAGGAAACATAAAATTTCCACATTTCAATCACAAGATATCAATACAAAACATTGATATAATAATAACATTATAAAAACCATTTTCGATACCAAAATAAAAGAAAAATAAAACATGGTATTTATTTTTCATTTAAAAAAAAAGTTATGGCTTGTAGAGGAAGCCGAAACTCAAATAATGGTCATGGTGGCGGAGAAGTCGTTGTCGCCGCATACGTACGACAAAAAAAACATTCCATTTTGTCATTTAGTAAATACTTCGTATAAAAAAGATTTTTTTTGAATAAACATAAACTTCAAAGGGGTTTATACACCCTATAAAAGAAAGTTGTGTATAAAACAAAATATGCCTCAATGAAAGGAGATTGAGACGAAGTCCCTTACCTCGTATCCGACTTGACTTGATCGTTCTTTAATCTCCTGAATAATAAACTTGAGTTAATTTCTACTTTCTCAAGAACATTTCTCAAGTTCATTATTCCTTTTATATCACTTATTACCATGTCATAAACACTATATAATTATTTAAGTTAATAACTGTCGTTTTAACGATCATTGGTACTTGAGTAAAAAATAAACTCTTTTATAATTACAAGTTGTTCATGTATCCATTATATACAGAGTTATATTCATGATGTAGATATCAGATATATCATATATATCCAGTATATATATGCATTTATAATATTACATAACATTTAGAGGTAATAAATGAAATGCACCGTTCATGGAGACGGTAAGCCTTACGTATGCATGAACACTACTTTCATTTATATTTCGTATTTTATGGAATGGAATCATAATGATATAAAGTTATATTATAATTACAGTATAATATCATATATAATATCATTAACTCCATCCTTTATACGTCCCACATATGGCATTAACGAATCAAATCACTTTGATGGGGCGGTCGTCTACACTTCTTAAAATGAAGATATCACGTTTACCCATAATGGAAACCATAAAGGTATGACGAAAATGAAAAATACAGAAGCTTAAGGAAAACATAGACATATTATATATCATATATAAATATAGTGTAATATAAATGTCCACCTTTGAAGGTATTAGAATAATATTGAGCAATTATCGTTTCGTGAGGCAGAAATTCGCCATCCACAGAAACAGTATGCTCTTTAACAATTAGATGCAGGTGTGTGTAAGTGTAGCTCGAATAATTAATATAAAAAAATACTAGTACATTGAATATACTTGTGTTTTTACAAAATAAATGAATAAAAAGAGTTTAGGGGGTTGGAGAAGAAAAATAAAACAAAAGAACATTAGAGGGGAATTTACCTTTAAATCGGGTAACTCTTCTTGATTTGAACTAAAATGGTTTCTTAAAACGATTTCTACCTAAGGTAAGGCTTCTAGGATGAAGAGAGGGATGTGGATAGATAAAATTATCAGATCTTGGCCGAGACAAAGGCTTAAGAGGTGTGGCTAAGGAGGTAGAGGTGGATGCCTTTTATAAGAGGAGAGGAGGGGCACTCTTGGAAAGGTATAAAATGTTACTTTATTTTCAAATGAGTTTCGGATTTTAATGGTCCCACATTGATGTGTTTAAAGTATAAGGTGATAATGGTTCGAAATATACTCATCCAATAGGTCTTTGAAAAGTGTAAGTTCTAGATTTTACATTATCTTTTCATTTTATTTAAATCGTTCATTAATGTGGTAATCACTACATCATCATGATGTCATATATAATTTAATTTATTTAATGTCTAAAAATTATAAAACAAATTCTATGAAGTAGGAAATCTTTTTATATTTCCAATGACTATTTATAGTCTAATAGATAATTTTTGTAGACAAAATTAAAAATGTTTTACTCAGGTGATACATTCTTTGTTATATTTAACTTTCTTTAAAAATAAAAAGATAAAAAGTCATTATCACACAAATGTGATTCCATGGGGTCCCCAAGTTTGGAACAAGGCATACCATGGTCGGAAATGAAAAAACCAGTAGAATTAGGATACATTTTGGGGTCATTTGTAATTATTATGATATTATTTTATTATCCTTAACTACCCGATTACTAATTAATCAAGATAATTAAAGATAATTACTATCGTTACTATTCACAAAGTCAAAAAACAAAAGAGTCTTGATTACATAATTTGGAACTTATGATTCCAAATATGTAATCCATTTTACCAAATTCCAGACACATAAATTTAAATAATTAATTTAAAAATAATTACCGTTGTCAAAACAAATCGCAGGTTTTTTAGAAAAAATATATATGAAGAGTTTGGCCCTTGTTTATGCCCATTTACAAAGTGAAATTAATTCTAATGGACACAATTGGATTAAATGGTAAAAATATATTATATTTACACATTAAAACAAATTAAAAAGATATTCTTACCATATAATTAAATTAGATGAAAATGCAGTTTTGATATAAAATGCAATATTTTTCACTATTCAATAAAAAATGAACATTGTCAGAAAAAATACAAAAAATTTATCCAAAGTAAATTTCAGTGTCCCAATCATAAATAATAGTTTTATTTTGACAAATAGAGCTTATAAAGTTTTAAAAAGATAGATTTAAAAATGGTTTTCCATCAAAAGGCAGTAAAATAATCTTTTAAAAATATTAATGTTTTCCATGCTTAAGATTGAATTTATTCTCGTTTTAAGCCTCTAAAACACTATCTAATTCATAAATAGAAATAGATAAGAATATATATTATTCATTAATTACTTGATATGTTACATCCTTCCCCCCTTTAGAAAATTGCGTCCCTGCAATTTATTTACTTATCGAATAAGTGGGGGTATTTATCCCTCATTGTATTTTCAGATTCCCATGTTGCCTCTTTAATAATGTGGTTTTTCCACAAAACATTTACTTGATTAATCAAATTATTTTTCAACACTTTCTCCCTGTAGTCAAGAATCTGGACAGGTTGTTCCTCATAAGATAGGTTCTCTTCCAGCTGAACTACCTCTGGACTCAAAACATGAGATGGATCTGGCATGTACTTCCTTAACATTGAAACATGAAAAACATTGTGTACCAGAGATAAACTCAGAGGTAAAGCCACTCGGTATACAACTGATCCAACTCTCTCTAGAATTTCATATGGTCCAATGAACCTTGGACTCACCTTTCCTTTCTTACCAAATCGCATCACACTTTTCCATGGTAAAACTTTGAGAAAAACATGATCACCTACGTCAAAAGAGAGATCCTTCCTCCTGTTGTCCGCATAACTCTTCTGCCTACTCTGAGCTGTTCTCATGTGTTTCTGTATCAGCTGAACTTTTTCTGCCAACTCTTCTACCAATTATATTCCCACAAACTTCCTTTCAACCACTTCATCCCAGAAAGCTGGATTTCGACACCGCTTCCCATATAATGCCTCAAATGGTGACATCTGTATACTGGAATGAAAACTGTTATTATAAGAAAACTCAACCAAAGAAAGATGTTGGTCCCAAATTCCTTGATAATCCATCGAACAAGCACGTAGCATATCCTCCAAATTATGAATCGTTCTTTATGATTGCCCATCTTATTGAGGATGAAAAGCTGTACTAAAATTTAATTCAGTACCCAACGACTTCTGAAGGCCTTTCCAAAAGTTAGAAGTGAACCTGGGATCACGGTCATATAAAATGGAGAGAGGAACTCCATGTAACCTGAATTTCTCTTTAAGATACAAAAGAGGAAGTTGATCTCGGGAAAAATTATCTCGTATAGCAAGGAAATGAGTAGATTTAGTCAAGCGATCAACAATAACCCAGAGTGCATTATTACCTCGAGGTGTCTTCGGCAATCCCACAACGAAGTCCATAGATATATTCTCCCATTTCCACTATGGTACTGGTAAAGGCTGAATCATCGCTTTCGGTAACTACCGCTCTGCTTTAACCTGTTTACAAGTCAAACACTTCATAGTAAAATCTGCAATATCTCTTTTCATTCCATCCCACCAGTAGTACTCTCGAAGATCTCTATACATCTTAGTACTGCCTGGATTAACTGAAAATGGAGAACTATGAGCTTCACATAACAACTCTCTCTTCAACTGTGAATCACAAGGCATACACAATATCTTCCCAAATCTCAAAACACAATCATTATCAATGTTGAATTCAGGCAACTTATCCTTCTGAACCAGGTCTACCTTTTTTTTCAACTCACTGTCTTGATTATGTTCTTTCTTAATTCTATCTGATAGAGAAGATTTCACTAATACCCGAAACAAAACAGAAGAACATCCTGCACTAACAACTTCTATGCCAAAGTTCATCAAATCCTTAACCAAAGGACCACGTTTCAAATGCAACATTGTTAATGAAGCATTACTTTTTCGACTCAAAGCATCATCCACTTTATTTTCTTTTCCCAGATGGTAATGAATTGTACAATCATCATCCTTGATTAATTATAGCCATCACCTTTGTCTCATGTTCAGTTCTTTATGAGTGAATATATAATTTATAATTTTGTGATCGATATATATTTCACACTTTACTCCATACAAATGATGCCTCCACATTTTTAAAGTGAAAACAACAGTAGATAATTCCAAATCATGTATAGGGTAATTTACCTTATGTGTTTTAAACTGACGTGAATCATAATCAATTACCTGGTCATTCTGCATTAGGACGCAACCAAGTCCTTTCAATGAACCATCACTGTAGATAACAAACTCCCCATTCCTGGAAGGTAGTGCCAAAACTGGAGAATTCACCAATCTTCTTTTCAGTTCCTGAAAACAATCATCACATTCTTTTGTCCAGATAAACTTAACAACCTTCTAAGTTAGCTTAGTCATTGGAATAGGTAACCGTGAAAAATTTATAACAAACCTTCGGTAGTATCCTACCAAACCAAGGAAGATACGAATCTAAGTTAAATTTGTGGGTCTTGTCCATTCTTCAACAAACTTTGTTTTTGCAGGATCAACAGTTATCCCATCTTTAGAAACAATGTGACCAAGGAAAGAAATTTGTTGCAACCAAAACTCACACTTGATGAATGGCACATACAATTTCTTTTCTTTTAAGGTTGTCAAAATAAACCTTAAATGTCTTTCATGCTCCTATTTACTTTTAGAAAACACTAAAATATTATCAATGAAAACAACCACAAACTTATCCAAGAACTCATGGAAAATTCTATTAATAAGGTCCATGAATACAGTAGGTGCATTGGTTAGCCCAAAAAGAATAACTACAAATTCATAATGGCCATATCGTGTACGGAACGCAGTCTTAGGAATATCAGATTCCTTTACCTTCAACTGATGGTACCCCGATCTCAGGTCAATCTTTGAAAAATACTGAGCTCCCTGGAGCTGATCAAACAAATCGTCGATATGAGGCAAATGATATTTGTTCTTAACAGTGATGTTATTCAAGGCTCTATAATCAATGCAAAGTCTCATAGAACCATATTTCTTTTTAACAAATAAAATAGGAGCACCCCTTGGTGATGTGCTAGGTCGAATGAAACCTTTCTCTAATAAATCTTACAATTGCTCCTTCAACTCTAAAAGTTCAGTTTGAGCCATTCAGTAAGGGGGTTTTGAAATTGGCTTAGCATCATGAACTAAGTCAACGGTAAATTCAACTTTCTGATCTGGTATTATACCAGGAAACTCATCAAGAAAAAACATTAGGATACTCATTTACCAATGGTACATCATTAATCTGAACAGTTCCCTTGTTTTCAAAAATATGTGCAAGGTAACATTCATTTCCATCTTTTACAAGTTTCTCAGCCTCTTGATATGTTATCAATAGTAAGGGTTCATTATTGTACAAAAACTGAAAGTCTTTCTGAAATGAAACTTCTTTAGCTCTATAGTCAATATTAGCATGGTAAATAGAGAGCCAATCTATATCCAGGATAACATCAAACTCTACTAGAGGTAAAATAATAAGGTTTTCAAGTAGGTTCTTTCCACGGATAAGGATAGAAATATTCTTATAAATTCTTTTTGCCTCAACATTTCCCCCAGGTGTTTTTACCACAAGTTAAAGAGTCATTTCTTGAGATGGTATTCCCATTTTACTAGAAAAGTTTTCAGAGATGAAAGAATGTGTAGACCCCGAATCAAACAACACATTGGCATAATCTGAAAAAACAAACAAAGTACCTGATACCACTACATTTGATGGCCTGACATCTGCTGAAGTAGTTGTAAAGGATTTCACCACCCCTTTCTTCTTATATTCTAACTTATTCCTATCACTCGAGCTCTTTTTCGGACACTCGTTTGCATAGTGACCCATCTCATTGCACTTAAAAAATTTCACTAACTGTAAATCAAATTTGGTCTTACCATCACCTTGATATTTTCAGTTCAATCACGAGCCTTATGTCCCATCGCATCGGTAGTACTTTCCAGAATTCAGAAGACATTCCCCAGTATGACTTTTACCCCATTTATCACAAACTGGAAACATAGTTTTCATACCGTCAGACCTTTTTGAAGAATTATTTCCTTTCTCCTGCCACCTCAGTCTCTTCTTCTGTTGGTTGTTATAGAACACTTGATCATCGACAAACTCCATTTCCACCTTCTCAGCACATCAAACAAGCTTTTCATAACTCTTGAACTCACAATAAGCTAAATCCCTTTGATATTTTGGCTTTAATCCTGAGTAAAAACGATTGATTTTACTATCACGATATCAGATAAAATTTGGAGCATACCATTCCAATCGAGTGAACCTCTCTTCATAAGTAGCCACTGAGTCATCCTCTTGCCTCAATTCCAAGAATTTGTTTTCCATCCTAAGTCGGACATACTTAGGAAAATACTTCTCAATAATCATAAATTTGAATTCATCCCAGTCGAGAGCATCAATATAATCAACATCCCTGATATTTTTAACCATCGACCACCACTGATCTGCTTCACCCTCCAAACGGTAAATAACAAGACTAACCTTTTGATTGTCTGAACACCCCATGACATTGAAAATCTTCTATAGTGATTTAATCCACCCTTCAGCTAGCACAGGGTCAGATGATCCTCTAAATGATGGGGGATGTTGCCTCATGAAATGTTCCACCACTGACATGTTCCTCTGCGGTTGATCTGGCTGATCTCGTGCATGGATACCACCACCATTTATCGCTTGAGTCAACTGCGGCATTACTGCAACAAACTGTTCAGTTCCAATTCTGACCATATCAGGATGCTGATTCGAAAGGTCATTTCCTTCTGTATGCCTTCCTAGCACTGCTTCCCTGTTTCCTCTGCGGAAAACCATTCTAAACAAACATGTCTTAGATGAAGCAACATGGTAATCTTCAAATGCTATATCATTTAAATTTGACAATAA
The DNA here is from genome assembly GCA_963277665.1 of Viscum album. Taxonomy (NCBI): domain Eukaryota; kingdom Viridiplantae; phylum Streptophyta; class Magnoliopsida; order Santalales; family Viscaceae; genus Viscum; species Viscum album. The sequence continues at coordinate 1,331,526,752 of OY728145.1, forward strand.
AAAAAATATTTTTGGATAATCATTTAATAGAATTCTAACTCCTAAAGTTATCTAAACCGACCTCTGATACCAACTATAAGGCCCCAGCCTTAAACATTACTTAATCTTGAGTTACTTCAAGAATAAACGTTGAGGATATTTTCAGGTTTATAGTTTTAGAGAATTAGATCATAAAACATGCATTAAATTCCAAATTTAAACAAAGTGGTACATAAAAGATAGTACCCATTTTTCCCATAAAAGGAAACATATTTAAAATAAAACATGGATTCTTTCTTGACACTATCATCACATCATGTAACTTTCCCTTGACCTGTGAAAAACATTTCAAAAACTTGGGATGAGCATAAAAAGCTCATCTAGGGATAGAAAAGTATGAAATGAAAACATTAGTCCATGTATGAAATCATACATTACTCATAAACATAATCAATTTAACATACCTCATCAAATAATGATTAAATAATAGAAATCATAAGACATAAAGGTAACTTGAGGGATTCATAACATTCTTACGTAGGGAGTAACCCTCATGGTTACATTTGGAATACCCATCACAGTATATTCCCTAAATATCTTTGGAGAAACCTTAACGTTTAACTGATTCGCGTTTCCCAATGCATTGGAGAGCTCTATCGGGATCAGCCACCCTTAGTTTATCACGGAACCACCCGTCTTCATAACAATGCCCAAGAACCATAACATAATCGTATCACATAAAGCATGCATAAATGAAAAATAACATTTCCACATTTCAATCACAAGATATCAATACAACACATTGATAAAATAATAACATTATGAAAACCATTTTCGATGCCAAAATAAAAGAAAAATAAAACATGGTATTTATTTTTCATTTTAACAAACAGTTATGGCTTATAGAGGAAGCTTAAACTCAAATAATGGTCACAGCGGCGGAGAAGTCGTTGTCACCGCATACGTACGACAAAAAAACATTCCATTTTGTCATTTAGTAAATGATTTGTATAAAAAATATTCCTTTTGAATAAATGTAAAAGTCAAAAGGGTTTATACACTGTATAAAAGAAATTTGTGTATAAAACAAAATATGCTTCAATGAAAGGAGATTGAGACGAAGTCCCTTACCTCGTATCCGAATTGACTCGATCGTTCTTTAATCTCCTGAGTAATAAACTTGAGTTAATTTCTACTTGCTTAAGAACCCTTTTCAAGTTCATTATTCCTTTTATATAACTTATTACCATGTCATTAACACTATGTAATTATTTAAGTTAATAACGGTCATTTTAACGATCATTGGTACTTGAGTAAAAAATAAACTCTTTATAATTACAATCTGTTCATGTATCCATTATATCCAGAGTTATATTCATGATGTAGATATCTTATATATCATAAATATCCAGTATATAAATGAATTTATAATATTACATAACATTTAGAGGTATGAAATGAAATGCACCGTTAATGGAGACGGTAAGCCGTACGTGCGCATGAACTCTACTTTCATTTCTATTTCGTATTTTATGGAATGGAATAATAATGATATAAAGGTATATTATAATTACATTATAATATCATATATAATATCATTAAATCCATCATTTATATGTCCCACATATGGCATTAATGAATCAAATCACTTTGAGGGGGCGGTAGTCCGCACTTCCTAAAATGAAGATATCTCGTTTACCCATAATGGAAACCATAAAGGAATTCCAAAAATGAAAAATACAGAATATTAAGGAAAACATAAACATATTATACATCATATATAAATATATTTTCATCTTAATGTCCACCTTTGAAGGGGTTAGAATAATATTGAGCAATCATCGTTTCGTGAGGCAGAAATTCTCCATCCACGGAAACAGTATGCTCTTTAACCATTAGATGAAGGTGTGTGTAAGTGTAGCTCAAATAATTCCTATAACAACATCCTAGTATATTTACCATACTTGTGTTGAAATAAAATAAATGAATAAAAATAGTTTAGGGGGTTGGAGAAGCAAAATAAAACAAAAGAACATTAGAGAGGACTTTACCTTTAAATCGGGTAACTCTTCTTGGTTTGAACCAAAATGGTTTCTTGAAGATATTTCTGCCTAAGGTAAGGCTTCTAGGATGAAGAGAGGGATGTGGAGATATAAAATGAGTAGATATTGGCCGAGCCAAAGTCTTGAGAGGTGTGGGTATGGAGGTAGAGGTGGGGGCCTTTTATAAGAGGAGAGGAGGGGCACTCTTGGAAAGGTATAAAATGTTACTTTATTTTCAAATGATTTTCAGATTTTAATGGTCCCACATTGATGTGTTTAAAGGATAAGGTGATAAGGGTTCGGAATATACTCATACAATAGGTCTTTGAAAAGTTTAAGTCTTATATTTTACATTATCTTTTCATTTTATTTAAATCGTTCATTAATGAGGTAATCGCTGCATCATCATGATGTCATAAATAATTTAATTTATTTAATGTCTAAAAATTATAAAAAAAATACTATGATGTATGAAATATTTTTACATTTAAAATTAATATTTATATTACAATATATCATTTATTTATACAAAATTAAAAATGTTTTATTCAGGTGATACATTCATTGTTATATTTAACTTTCTTTAAAAATAAGAAGATAAAAAGTCATTATCACACAAATGTGATTCCATGGGGTCCCCAAGATTGGAACAAGGCATACTGTGGTCGACCATGACACAAACAGTATAATTAGGACACATGTTGGGGTCATTTGTTATTATTATTATATAATTTTATTATCCTTAACTACCCGATTACTAATTAATCAAGATAATTAAAGATAATTACCGTCATTACTATTCACAAAGTCCAAAAAACAAAAGAGTATTGATTACATAATTTGGACCTTATGATTCCAAATATGTAATCCATTTTACCAAATTCCAAACACAGAAATTTCAATAATTAATTTAAAAATAATTTCCACTGTCAAAACAAATAGCAGGTTTTTTAGAAACAATATCTACGAAAAGTTTGGCACTTGTTTATGCCCAATTCCAAAGTGAAATTAATTCTAATGAACACCATTGGATTAAATGGTAAAAATATATTATATTTATAATTTAAAACCAATTAAAAAGATAATCTAACCATATAATTAAATTAGATAAAAATGGAGTTTTGATGTAAAATGCAGTATTTTTAACTATTCATTAAAAAATGAACATTGTCAGAAAAAATACCAAAAATTTATCCAAAGTAAATTTCAATGTCCCAATCATAAATAATAAGTTTATTTTGACAAATAGAGATTATAAAATTGTCAAAATATAGATTTAAAAATGGGTTTCCATCAAAAGGCAGTAAAATAATCTTTTAAAAATATTCATGTATTCCATGCATAAGATTGGATTTATTCTAGTTTTAAGCCTCTAAAACACTATCTAATTCATAAATATACATAGATAAGAATATATATTATTCATTACTTACTTGGTATGTTACAATGCGTGGCTTGATTTATACCACCAAAGGATACATTGGGATGCCCAACACTCCAATATGGGGTCTATGCATAATATAAATGAAAAAAAATTCCCACCTCGATGTATGGGTCAGAAATTCATGGGGATTTTTTCATTCAAGAACTATATGTGTCTTGATTCCTACCATCATAAGATATTTAGTGACTTCCAGATCCCAAATATTGGGTTCAAATTCAATATAAATAGATAAAATGTCATCCTTTTTTTATGATTCAAACATATATGTAGAGTTTTTTATTCAATAACTACATGTTGATTGATTACTGCCATAATATGATATATTGTGATACCCAGATCTCAAATATTGGATTTATACAGAATACAAATGAAAAAAATCCACCTCTATCTATGAGTAAGACCTATGTGAATATTTTTGTATCTAAGAACTATGTGTGGTTTGATTCTTTCTATAACATGATACATATTGACGCCCATATCTCAAATATTGGGTCCATGTACAATATAAACTGAAAAAATGGCCCCTCAGCATATGGGTCAGACCTGTATGGTGAGTTTTATATTAAATAACTACACGTGACTTGATTATTATCATCATAGGATACGTAGTGATTACTAGATCACAAATATTATGTTCAACCACAATATAGATTGAAAATAAATCCCCTTATATGTATGGGATATCCAAGAATGGAGAATTTTCCATTCAGGAAATACATGTGGATTGATTCATACTATCACAATATATGTAGTGATTCTGAGATCTCAAATCTTGGGTCCATCTAGAAAATATAGAATGATAAAAATGTGACCCTACATATAGGTTATACCTATGTAGGGAAATATCTGATACAATGTTTATCTTGGTTACCACCATCATAGGATATACAGTGATGCCTGAATCCTCCATTTTAGGCCCATCCACATGTTTCGATAACCTCCAATCATATTCCCCCATGAGATTAAGATCCATTATTAGACTCCATTCCACAATAAATTGTAAAAAACACCACGTATTCCCTATCACATACCCTCATGCATATTAAAAAACTACTTATTTTTTCCTTGTTTTCTAATTCCAAGCATCACTCATGTGAGCTTAGGGATCCTAGTAAGCTGATCAAGCCAGTGCGATCGCGATGTGTCTTGGATATGAAACATGTACAAGTCATATGAAATTAAACTACACGACCACATCCTAGTATCATGATGTTAGACTTCATGAAAACATTCTAGTTGCATGACATTAATCTTCATGACCTATGGTCCATATAACAAAACTTAAAATTGTTTAGAGAAAGCCATCCTATTCATGAATCTGTGCTAGGGGTGAATTGATCACCTCCATAATAGAATTAATAATGTAAATTCTCTTTCCCTAAATATGATATTAATCTATATAGAGGACCCCTTAGTTGACCTTGAGGTCGATAATAACTAAGGGAATAATAAAAATTGCCCCTATCTATTTCACATGAGTCATATCTACGTAGTGGTATCTATTTAAAGGATCGGATTATGGAATGATTATTTCCTTTAAAATGTGAATAAGGAAACCTAGGAAATCCAAACCATAAAAGTAGAATATACATATATTCAAAAAGGGGAAAATCTTATAGAATTGATTCACCTATGTATGATCCATATCTACATATAGATTTATTGCGTATGAGATAACTCTACGCAAGAAGGGATACTGTATATGGATACCCATCAATAAGACCATGCATGGAATTTTTTTTATCCCTATAAATAAATTCCCTCGAACAGTGAAAAGTGTATCCATGTATATCTTGCACAATTTTTTTAATCCTCACTTCCTCACCGCATGATGTTAAACCTAAAGGAAAACACACATGATGTTAAACTACATGATAGATACGTCCTTACAACATGATGTTAAACTAGAAGGAAAATTTCCTTGTCACATGAAATTAAAATTCCTGAAAAATTCATCAACTCTACATGACGTTAAAATGTGCAGGCCATCACCCCTCGTCATTCCTTATCAAAGGAAAACAAGAGACTGACCCTGGTAAACCAAATATCAGAGTACTTCCATCATCTTTCCAATCACCTTAATACATAAACCACACTTCCTATTTTGAGCACTTTGGGTTTCTACATACCTTCCATATACCCTAGAAAAAGACACCCATCTTAAAGGGACTCTTTATTTTTCTATGTATGTCTTCCCTAGGTTACTGTATATGATCTCCTAACCATCATGTATATGTGTCATTACCTTGAAAAAAGGGGTTCTGAACCATGTGACCCCTAACATTATCATAGTAGATCTCATCAACATAATGGGATAGGGTTACACAATCAAGTGGCCCTATTTGTGTCATGCTATTAGATGGGACCTTCTTTCATACTAAACATATTCAAAAAACCTTTAATGGTCTTCATCTCCCTTTATTTATCAGAATATAGAGAATGGATATGTAACATGGGAATCCATCCTAGCATAAGTCCCCACCATTACTAAAACTCTTGGATGATAAAAATTACTTTGAGTATAATCACCTATCCCAACCCATCTGTGGGTTAGGGGTAATTGAACTATGGTAACTCTAATTACTGTCCAAACTAGATGTGTAGGATGCCTTCATAAGGCATGATCTTCCATGGGAAACCACCTTGGTGTAAGTCCCTCTATATTCCAATTACCTTTCCTCATAGAACACCAATAATCCTATGAGTCTATTATCTTTACTCATCCATCAGTGGATGAGAAGTAGGATTATACACATGTATACTTATAAGTTTAATCCATGAGCATGACCTTAAGTGCCTTAAAACCATCAGCGAGTTATGGAAAGTTTTAAATATTAGGAATCTTATTCCTCTTATAATCTAGATATGTGGGATTCCTTCCTAAGTCTCTAACTCCATACATGGTGCCTATATACCCTCATATATGTCCTTTTCCCATGATGTTAAACTGTATTACTCAAACTTAAATAAACTACATAGATTTTGAGACCTTCTATGTGCATGATACACATGACACTTCATAGAGGTTCTATCCCACCATCAAGACACAACTCGCCTCCCTGGATAGAAGTAAACTCTAGAGTACTTGGTTATATGGCTTCAAAATATAAACAACTACCCATTTCTAAATAATAATGGAAAAAAGATAGAGAACCTAAGATACATATAAATGGTATCATTAATAGAACACCCTTTATGTGCATAAGAATTTAACATATGATCATTTTATTAGGGTAATCAGTCACGTATCATGATTTGGAAGAGATTCTTGAAGATATCTTAAATCTATAATAGAGTGACAAAATAGGCGATACATCCCATGAAAAGGGTTCAATGAGCCTGAACTACTATCCTATTGAACAATGTGAGTTCTTAAGTGTAGTTTGGATTGAAACTCCCAATAAAATCTTTCTGTTGGAAATAATGTTTGTAGCTAGTTATGGATATAGGAGCCATTGGAAGTTTCTAAGAGATGAAAATGTTGAATCGAGTTTGAATGATTGTGTAACCATACTTGAAACCCACACAATCAATCATCAAACATGAAACTAAAATGGTGAACCCAATGTGAAGTAATGTAATAGAATAATAACTTAATAATTATTGGCATTGGGAACCTTGTCTCCTAAACCAGAGGCACCACATGTTTCTGAGTGAAACAAAAATGGTGAACCCACTATGTATATCTCATATAAGAAAAATGATATGATGACCATGAATTATTATACTTTATTTTATATTCCCTACACAAATAAAAATGGTAGTACTGATGTGAAATCTTTTATAACTAGGGTTCCATGAAATAAGTCTATTCCCACTGTGAAAATAAAATATGAGAAAAATGGATAAATTAGGAATAAGATAGGAAATCTGTGTTACCAGTGTATAAATTATTGAGCATGTTTTATACTTGTGAAGATTAAATAATCTATTAATTCATTCCTTATTTTCTTTGAGACTATAAAAACTACTCTCACATACATCTTGACTTGAGATCATGTCTTCATCAAGATAATGTTTTGGAACCTTAGCTACAACAGTAACCTCTGCAGTTCACAAAACAACCTCACCCACATGTTTCCTTCAGATTAGGGTGGGAAATGTGATAGTTCTATAATAACATCGATATGGTACAATCTCAACCCTTTAAGATATATATAGAGGTCTCCAGACACTAAAACCAATAAGTCTATATCATTCAGGTAAATCTGTAATGAAATTAGTGGAACATATCTCCAATACTAATCACTTTAGAAGATTATCCCCAGTTCATGAAAATCAACATCTTCTATATATTAGGAATATAGATCAAGGATTCAACTATGACTCCATCCTTGGGAAGGAGCTGCCTAGGATAGTCCCTATAAATCTTCATCACCAGCTTTTCCCCACTGGTTCCCCTTAGTAATCTACTGAGGACAACCCCAAAAAATTTCCACCCCTAAAACACATGAATGTATACCAAGGCGGTCTCATCAGAAACATAATGTTATGCATAAATTATAGTGGGAACATATCCCCCCACCACTGATAAACCCTGTAGGCATATTATGGAGGCATCTAATAGGGATACTCAAATACCTACTCACTCAGATCAAGTCTTCATGCATATTCATACAAAAAGCATTGGGGTTGCATATATCCTTTCCCCCCATGAATGAAGCCCATAGAAATATTCCATTGGAACAAAGAGGAAAAGAGAGGGATTATATCCCCACTTCAGTTGAAGGAGTTATCTGGTATATCTTGGTGACCAAGAATGTATAATCTTTCATTCTGTCACACACTTTTCTAAAGTTTCATTAAATTTTAGAAAAAGTAGAATAGATCCACTAACATATTCCAACACTGGTACATATATAAGGATAATCATATATGCTTATCCCAACAACCAGAGTAGAATATCACCATGACCTTTTTGAATAGGTGGCTACTCTTAAGAAATCACACACTATTTATCACATCTAAGATAATTATTAGAATATTCTAGTAAAGGATGAGTCATAGGACCAAGATCATATTCCCATTCCAACCAGGACTCAAAAAAATAAATTTAGCACATGGATTAGGATATGTCCACATTCCCATCGAAAACATTGGCAACATAATATAATGGAAGATGGATGAGATCATATCCTCATTCCAACTGGGGTTCACAAATATAGTTTTGTACATTACTTGGGACAAATGAATATTCCTATTGAAAAATAATGTTGTCATAATATAAAAACCCAATACTAGGCTCATATTCCAACTAAAACTGAGGTTTACCTATAAAATATGAAAATAAACTCATATCAGGATCACATCCTTTCCAAATGAGCTACTCAGCATATTCCAAAATATTACATAAGAAAGACTGATTTCACTTCTTCCATTGATGAACAACTACAACAATATACTTTATATTTTGTAAAGGATGAGGATAATATCTCTTCTCCTATTTTGGTGTTCTTTTGGTATATTCTGATGGAGAATTAATATTTTAACTGAGATAATACACTTTGATCTTATAGAATTGAATAGAATATTTTGGAAACCACACATAGGCAGGCTCATATTATTTATGATAATATAGAAGCTCACCAGTATACTCTATTATCCTCTCATCAATGGGCTCATATCCCCTCATCACTATATTTTTATCAAAATGTTCCAGAAACTGTCATGTAGTAGGAACATATTCCTATTCAAACCCAAAAGGAAGATTATAATATTCCATCCATGATGTAGAATGAGGATCATATCCCCTATATGCTTAATACCAGAGTCCTGGATGCTATTTTACGTATACCAAAACACCACAAGGGTCCATCGACTCTTCAAATGAATCTAAAGGCTATCACTACTTCAATATTCCTCCTCAGATTACTGTAGAGATGGATCAAAAGGACTCTACAACTAACATCTTCTATGATCAAACTCCCCATGATGATAACTCTCTTAGATACGGAAATACTCCTATTGCCTAGAAACCTTAATATAGAGTGGTTCCCAATACTCAGACACCTTCATATAGAGTGGTTCTTAAAACATCAAGGTTAACCATATATAGTTCCCCATCAACAATTAGAAACACTTCACTGTGGTCAATAAGCGACCCAGAAAAGAAACTATTTTGGTTTGAACAGGTGGAGGAATATAAATATGATAATGAATAGGATGAAATAGATATATGGAGGGAGTTATCTTGAAATAACCTCCGAACCATGTTTTTTTCCCATCACCACTTCTGACTATGAGATCCCAAATAAGATAGAGAAGGTGTGCATGAATTACCTATACCAAAACATGTGGGAACATCCTTACTGGTTAAAGTATATACATCTCTTCTATCAAGGATATGAGAGTCACCTTCAGACCATACAAACATTCTGTTGTCAAATAGACCTAGATGCTATCTCTATGTCTTGAGACGTAAGGATAGAAGAGCATAGAGAAAATATACATCTAACATGATACAATTGTAACAAAAAAATTTGAAAACTAATCATTGAGGACACATCAGATATCCATATCCAAGGATGGGGAAAGAATAGAGCGTTTCACTTCACCACATCCCCAAAATATGAGAATTATCTAGATATGGAATCCTCTAATTTCATTTATGAAAGAGACATCATGGGACCAGGTAACACATAAGCCAGTTGTTCAATACAGTGAAATTATACCACTTTTAAGGTGTAAAGACATTGAGAACAAAAGGAGAGGAATTCGAATAGACCATTAAGATGGTCCCCTAAAAAAAATGGGAACCCATTTTGTACATGGAAGCCAAATTTGTGGAATAATCGATAGCTTCCCATAGAATATGAATCCCATCATAACCAGTAATTACAGTGAGCTCATACACAAGCGCAATTGTTCCAAATAAAATTGATCACAATAGAATCCTCCATAAAAGTCATCCTAGAGAGAACCCTTCACACAAGACTAAGAGATTTTTACCAACACCTCCACCTCTCAGGTCATCAAACCCTAATAAGATCCAATAAATATTTGTGGTAGCTATATACCAATCCCATCCTACAGGACTGGGGGGATTTTTATCTCAATAACCACCTCTTGGTTCATCAAACCCTGAGACATTCCTATTAAAAATAGAAGTAGTTCTAGATCAACCATCGATCGTAGAGTTGGTGGAATTTATATCTCAATTCCCACCACAGGAGCCATTATATCCTTAACTGGAATCATCAAATCCTCAACAATAGGATCAAAAAGTGCAAATAGTGACCCCAAATTATACCAAAATCTTAGGGTTTTGGAAATTTTCATCATTATAATCACCTTCCATGGAATCAATCTTTTGTTATGTTGCGAGGTAAATATAGATAGCCAACACCCCTTTTGTTCCTCCCGCAGCAAGACATACCCTTGCTATTTGGGGACCATTTGGTAAACACAACAAAAAACTCCCTTAAGTTTACTATTCAATGTCCATGAAAGGAATAGAAAATGGAGAAATAAAGTAATCCCACTAATGTTCATAATCCAAAATGGTCTAATATGACTAGGGGTTTGAGAATTTTCCTTGATGAAACCATCAAAGGAAGAATAAGTAGTGTACAATCTCACCATTACATTGAGAGTAATGGGATAACTACTATTAACAAATAAAACTCAGTGAATTTCATCACCATCAACAAAAAAAATAATATGGACCAAGTTTCAAATGAATAGGGACAAAATGTAGAAACTGTACATTAAGAGAAAGGTTATCTGGATGAACCAACTGAGGTTGCACATAAGTAAAATCAAATAAGGAGGTAGAATCTGGAACCTATAAGTGATGAATTTACACCTTTATATAATACCACCACCAATTTTAAAGAGAAAGGTGTGGATACATCCCATTCACCTCCCAAAGGAGCTAAAATTCTCTCTAAAGAGGAACACCCAACACTAGATTAGAATGATATAAAAAATCTCAAACAACTAAATGAGGAACTAATTAGGGGAAACATTTCCACTGGGTATTATCTTCATAGATAGATGGATATTATTCCCACATATTAGGAGAGATCAAATATTCTTATAAGAGTGAAATCTTATTATTAGACCATCTCTAGATCTGGGATACTAGTCTATATAAATGAAAAAGTTAAGGATGATCATGACTTACCTCCATTATGGTGATATAATTTATCCCATAAGGGTATTCATTTAGTCTTAAAAGGGATCAAGAATCAGTGGGATATGAAAATAGGGACACCTCATCAAGCCTCACCCACTCCCTATATATGGGAGAAAGTCCATAAAGTGTCACCCTTAGGACTCCTTAACCATTTGAATCCCTAGCTACTCGAATGGAATCTATGGATGGGAGGCACGCACCCGTGAAACCCATGAAGAAGCTATATACCAAATGAGTGGATGCAAATTTCCTCCATCTCAATTTAGATAATCCTATACTCTCTACCTTTGATGGCGTGGTAAATCCAAAATAGTATATCACACACTTTGTATCCTGATGAAACCTAATGATGGGTCCCCGAGATCTATTGGAGGTGACCAAACTGAGATGTTTTTTTCAAAATTTGAAAGGTCCAACCTTCATTTGGTATATTAGCCTTCTTGAAAAATCCATTATAATATGGGAAGAACTTTTCCATCAATTTATTTATCTGTACAACTCTACACTATGGGAAATAAAAAATTTCAAACATAATAATTGAAAAACACATGAAAACAAGATGGTTTCCAAATTTTTTTCTATATAGAAAGGTTTAACCTATTAACTCAGTATCCCTCTCTCACAGGATAAAAATCTAGAACCCTATGATAAAATTAAATGGGATGAGTTGAAATCACCTATGATCTATACGAATTATCAAGGAGGATTCCATGAATGTTAAACAATTAAAAAACACATAAAGGATTCCATTCAGCAAACTTTAGTTAAATCCTGACACATTCACTGAATATAGGAAAAAAGTCTTGGTAAGGAAGTGAATTTTTTTTTTTTCACCTTTAAACTAGTAGATGTTTCTTTTCAAAAACCAAGGAAGGCCCAAAATCATTCAGTGCCTCCCATCGAGCGATAATATCAAGGAAATCATCTTCGACCAGAAGTAGAAAGAGGATATGGTTTCCTATAATTTGAGGAATGAATGAATAAAGAATATTATATCGAAAATGAGAAGGTCCTCATTTATTTCCTTTTAGCCATGGAAAATAACCTACTTTATCTAATAGATCCTAAGAAACCCAATGTGTTCAAGATCACTGATCATCATGACTAATTCTATTTTTATAGAAGGATATGTCACACCATAAAATATTTATTTTTCTTCAAAAAAATCCTCTAAATCATGGTTTATTATAGACAAGTAATACCTGAGAATTCCCTAGAACATGTAACTTGTGTAACCATCTCCCAACCAGAAGAATAGGGCGACTGAAAAGAAGTTCCGTCTAGGTGTGGATATAATTTTGATAACTGGATGACTCAAAAGATAGCTAATCAGGATCTTGAAACCCTAAGATAACAAATTAAAAAACCAAAGATGATCCCAATACATAGGTAGGAATCATTGAATACACCCATGGAGGTAGACATAATCATCAGATATAAGAGAAGACGTAAGGAGAAGAGTCTTATTTAGCTACCACACAATATATATATCTTGAAGAATTATTTCCTTTAACATCCAGTGAGCTGGCACTTACCAACCAAGTGGAACCCTCATCAGATGAAGATTTCATTTTTGGTTCTCTTAATGTAGTTCACTTAACAAACCCCTTTAGTGATTATGGTAGTTGGGGTGGTTATTTTGTGGTAAACCCCATAATATTTCATCCAAATTATTAGTGTTATAATCCTAGAAAAACCCTTAGGGGATTTACAAAATAGGAATTGACACATGCATGGTGCATGCATGGATTAATGCAGGATTGGTGATGCAAGTAGGATGATATAGGCATGACATTGCACTGGGTGTTCAGACCATGTTCAAGGTCCACTTAGCCTTGGGCCTACATGCTATTCAATGGGTATCCCTATACCTAGATATAAAGAGGTATTTTATTTCATAATAAAAAGAGGCTTTGAAACCCCTTTATAGATGATGAATATTCCTCTAAATATGAGTTCCCATAACTGAACAGGGAACTGGATGCTAAGGATACAGAATCCAAGTATACCAGGAACAAAACAGGTGTGGATGAAACAAATATTTCAATAATATCCCCTTATAATACATATATATATAGATGATATATATGGGAAATTTCTCCAACATGACCAACATAAAACAATTACATAGATCTCTCTAGTAGTCATTTAAGCCCATTCATTTCACACAACCAATTGGTCGGGGCGTGATTTTCTGATCAACCTAGACAAAGGGGAAGGACAGTACGACCTACACTACTTATAGCATTTCATTTATCTCTAACCAATAACTAGGACCATCCATCTCAAACACCTCAACTCATAATCCACATAATAATGAGAATCCCCACCTTGGAAAGTTAAAACCTATGTAATAAAAGTACAACATTCTGAAATAGTTAGTGACTATTCAAGACAAGATCTCAATCTTGTATTCTCTCCATATTTCAAAAGAACTCATAGAAGAACTCATCAAGGATCTATATGGCCCACATGAGTTTAAGATAGAAGTTTCTACAATAAAGGTTTACTTAAAGGAAACTATTCTATCACAATGTTCTATCACCATATCATTCAGAGAAGAGGACCAGGAATAATTTATCATGGGACATATCCTTACCCTATATGTTTTAGTAAAAATCAACAATGTCAATATTGAAAGATATATAGTTTATAGCTGTTCCAGGATCAAAATCATCCTGATTTGGAACCTTCAATTTTTTTAATTTAGTGATGGGGATTTATCTGTGACAAATATAACCATTCAAGGGTATGATTAGAGAGAGAAAAGGCCCTTCGAGCAGGTTGAGCTCAAGGATTTGTTTTGGGATCTCACATATAATTTTGAGTGCTTTATTTTTTACTAAGTCAAAACATGTAATGTATTTCCTATAATACATTGGATTTATATACATGTATAGGTACCTTTAACATTTCATCAATTCTTTAAATACCCCATTGATGGGACAATCGGTATAATACATGATAAAAATTCCCTCTTTTAGTCTTACGAAGCCAAATATACCAAGGAATGTTTCTACAAGAAGGAAGGGAAACAACCAATTGTGAATGATGATATTAATATTTTAGCCCCAAATGGCTTGGGGACCACCCATGTGAATCCCTAGAGTATTCTAAACATCCATTTTGTTCTACCCATAAACCTTATTGGGGTAATAGATTTAATCAGAGTAAGATATTATGAATCAAAAAATTCATTAGATCATGTGTATGAGATGAAAGTAGTGTAACTTGAAGTGGATTAATCAAAATGTGGTCAGGATAATGTAGTATCATAATATTATCTTATATAGATACACTTACAAAAGGGGTGAATTACAGTTTAAAAAATTTAAATGTAACATAACACACCACCTCTTAAATTAATGTTTCTAGACTTAGACATAGTCCAATGATTAAAGTAATAGAATTAGAATCTCATTTTATCTAATTAAATCAAAGTATGTTTTTATCATATACCCAGTTATAATGATTAAAAAACAAAATATAAATATGAGTATAAAGAATGAATTTCTATTAAATGTATATTATAATAGAAACATGAAAAAACAAGAAATAACATATCTAGTAACTATTTTACAATTACTATAAAGTCTATATTTTCTTACCATGAATTCCCTCAATATGATGAACAGAATAAGAACTATCTTCTTATCTCCAAAATCCCTCGATATAATGATTGACATCTGTCTTCCTATTTTTACGATCCCTCTATCTATTGGGTCAGATTTACTATATTCATATCCCTAGAAGCCCTATATTATAATAAACATTGGAAAAAAATACAAATTCAAAAGTTAGAAAGGATACAACCCTAACAAGGATTCCTTACAATGATAACCCTATTAATAATTAAAAATACTAAGAATGATAATTTTACGCTATGATATAATGAGAAAACAGGATTTTAGAAAATTTATCAACACTAAACTCTTCAAATTACTTGTTATTTATAAGCGAATCTCAAATAGTTATATTTATATGTTTGTTTCTATGACCTCATACTAATGTCACAGTGATAAATCATAATTGTGTGGAATAATAGAATGACCAACGTGATTTTCTTAACACCATTACAGTGCTACAAGTATTCCTTATGATAGAAAAAATTCATATTTGCTTCCAATTATTAACTTCAGTTAGTATGATGGTCTTTTTTATTTATTATCAATACAATTAATTTAATGAGTATTAGTCTGATATATCATTACCATGGTCAGTCTGATGGTCATTACTTTTTTCATTCAGGTAGACAAGACATAAGTCTAACCATTGGTTTGAACAAAGGTCATTCCAATTATGGGACACACCTTTAGTTCTATTTATTATATTGAGTAGAATAATGTTTATAATCATAATATGGTAGAACATTTCTCTGTATGTTATAAAGTAATGTTTTCTAAAAGACATACTAAAATACTTGGGATATAAAATATTAGTGAACATATTTTAAGAATGTTTTTGTGATTTTCAAAACTAAAGGAATGGGAAATTAAGAATTGAAGTTTCTAAATCAACATTCTCCCCCTTTTAAAAATCACAAACCACAAAAAATAAATAAAAAAATAACATGAAAAACTTACAACCCTTTGTTTTTAAGATATATGAATTTATTCTTTACACCTTAACAATACTTTGAAATATGATGGAAATTATTATAAAAAACTCTTCCTTAAAGAATAATTATTGACCTTAGGAATACTTCTCCCCGTAAGGATAATATAACTCTCTTTAAAAATCTTCCCCTTTATAAAACATTCATCACTTTTGATAAAATTTTTCCCCCTTTGTGATTTTCAAAATGGAATGGGAAGAAATTTTATATTTCTTGAAATTCTAGTAAAAAACAAAATTCAAAAAAAATTGAACTAACTAATCATACATGTATATATGAAAGAAAATATAACCAATAGGAATTGGTAAAAATTCAAACATAAATGTTTTATATGAAAATTAATTCATTAAAAATTCAAATGTTTTACCAAAATACATCGAGTGTTCAAAGAAAAAATATTCATTCTTTCTTCATCAGGTTTTTTACAAAGTCCTTCATCTTCTTAAACTCTTGTGTATACTTTTAAAACTTCACAACATTTTATTCTAGTGTATCTATATTTCTAACATCATCTTTTTGACATTCAATTTTCTAAAAAATAATTCTTATTTTCTTCTTTTACGAAGTAAAGTTTGGATTCAAATGATTTGAGATGGGTAATTTATAGCTACATGTTTTGATGTTTTTTTGTTTCATTATCCTTTTATCCTCTATCCAATAATTCATAGAATATATGGATTACTTAACAAAATTAACTCTATCTACCACATCTTCGGATAAATTGTTAAAAGAATCAACTGACTATAACTCAATTTTTGTGAATTATAAAAACAAATCATTGTCCTCATGGATATAAGTATCAATTTTATTAGACTATTTCACCCGATGATTATATGATGAATTTTGAGTCTTGAAATTTTCTTTAAATTATTTTAAATTTTCCACAATCCTTATCACTTTTTCTATCAAAACCATGACTGACTCTGATTTTTATTTCATATATTCGGGACCTTGATTCAATATTTAAAAGATATGACATCTTTTATATCAATATTTTCAAATCAAGAAATATGTAGTCAAAATAGTTTTGAGAAATTACAGCCCATGAGTTCAATTAATCAGGGTCATGTTGGGGTGGTTTTGGCCTGCTGGTTATGGTGGTAAATTATTTTTCTTTATTTTCATATCACTGAGTCTTTCTTCTCATATAAGATTTCTGTAATTTCAACATTTTTTTATCAATTTCAGCTTTTTTAGAAATATTTCTCTTTTATTGTTGATATTTTTCTTTTTTCTTTGAGGTAGATTATGATTCCTTTTATAATGAATTTTTTTGATGTTCTCATGATGAGTTTTTTTATTCCAATGAACTTTTTGACTTTTAATATTTACCATAATTAGAAGGTAAATCTGATGAAGATGAGGTTGATTCTAATGATTCTCTATCTTTATATTCCTTATCATATTGGGTTTATTCGTCAAATTCCATTCACTTTTCTTTTTATTATTACTCCTATTATTCTTATTATACTTCAAATTCTTCTTCATCCTCTTATACTTATTCAAATTCTTATTATTCTTCTTCTTTTTATTATTCATCTTCTTTTCCTTCTTCTTTAAATTCTTTTTCATGATATTCCAATAAATTTATTATTGTTCTTATGATTCCCATTCATGTTTACTCTGTTTTTGATTATTTCTCAGGTACATATAGAACTGATTCTTAAATAACTACCTTTCTATTACCCTTATTAAAAATATAAGAGATTTCAATAGGAACAATTGAGGTTATTTGAAAACTAATATTACTTCCAAAATTACTTGTTCGGTATGGGATATCAGAAGTCATTGATTATCAGATTCCTTTTCAACTGTAATGCCCCGACCTTAGATACCCAGAGTCGGTGCCTTATTACATAACATTGGCATGATCACAAGAAAGATCAATCCTCGAAAGAATCATTAGTTTAGTAGACTTGGAAACACTAGATATATTCATAAAGTTTACATTACATCAATAAGTGAAAAACTACAACAATATATTGTCTTCATATCCCGTCATACTATCCCTATAGGTCATTCATAAAATACTTGTTCACATCCTGTGAAAAATAAAATATAGAGAAAGGGGTGAGCTCAAATGCCCAGTAAGGATAACAATATAGAGGAAACTTTCATAAAAAAGAATAAACACTTAAGACAATGTATAACTAAAACAAAATCCTTTTAAACTTGAACTTCAACATAGTATGGAAAAAATAAAATGAAATAATTCCATTTACTTATTCACATGGATATTTTACTAATTGAATAATCACATGCAATATCAATAACCACTTTCATAATTATGGAATGCATAATGCCAGACTATCATAACCACATAGCCAAGGCCTCGTGCCAAGACTACAAATAAGATTTTTCCAAGGCCTTGTTGCAAGACACTACTTTGTCTCATGATACCTACCGATGCATCTAGGAGATATAGAAGGCTCCACCCGTCCCATATTAAGTCCAATGCATTCCTCATATGAACAGGTTTAAACATAACATAAACATTCATATTAAAACTAGCATACGAAATGCCAATAATTTTTTCATAAACAATGAATGGTATAAAAATAACAAATACACAGTCAAACATATCACAAAATCATCAATACAATATGGAAGTATTGTATCATAATAAATCAACTCCAAATAAACTTAAAATCCATCAAAGGATGTTGACATAGATGAAATCAAAACTTTTTTTAAAGAAATATCTCTTTCTATTTTGAAATCATTTAAGAGTCATATATTTATAAAATAAAACATTTTATTTTAAAATATTCTTATAAGCTTTTAAGAGAAGCTTCAACAATTTTATAATGGTGGAAAATAGCTGCACCCGCCGTATAAGTTAAAAAACACTCTTTCCTTAATTCTGTCGAAAAGGTTAAAAAACACCTTGTTTGGAAAAGAAAGGAAAGATTCCTTTATAAAACTCTTATAAAAGTCAAACAAGGGTATAAATGACTTTAACCCATATTCTTGTAAATATTAATTTTTTTTTTGAAATACATTTTTAAGAAACATGGATGTAGATGATAAAGAAATCCCAGTAGATTATTACGTATAAACAACCTCGGATAATGAAGAGATTGTGAAATAACCCTTACCTTGTAATTTTTCTTGGTTGGGGGTAGGTTAACCTCCTATATAATGGTGAAATAATTGTTATTAAATTATAAAAGAATCATATACATTATTAAGTTATCATATATGATCTTTTAACATTGCTTTGTTAATAATATCTTTGTATTATCGTCGTTTCGGGTGTTAACTTACTCGTTTTATTTTATATGTTTTGTTACATAATCCGTGTTTGTTATGGATAGGTTGTATATTATTCATATCTAGAATGATATCAAGTCCGTAAATACTATTATTAATCATCAAATGATAATTATACTTGAATGGATACGATGGAGAATGAATCTCATCGCCTTCGTGGAGACGGTAGTCCGTACGTACGCACGAGAGACAATATCATTCTTTTGATATATAATTGGATGGTATATCATATATACAGAATCATTATCATGTTATATTTATTATTTACATGAATTAAAAATCATTGTTATACCCATCCAAATAATAATATATTGAATAACAATTACACCACGAGGTGGAGACGGTAAGCCGTACGTACGCACGTATGGTGACATGTCATTCAAAGGATGGATAGAAAACTGAATATGGTTGTACAATATTTATAATAATATTAAAGTATATAGGATATACATGATTCATTATTTTATAATGGGAATAACAAAGAAATAATATGTTGAATAAGAAATGAATTTGAAAAAGGGTTGTGAAAACATTACCTCTTCTTCAGGTTCTTTATTTTGATTTGATCAAAAAGGATATTTAGGTTGGATTTCTGATCAAACTAAGGCCTCTAGGTTGTATTGAGAGAAGTTGAGAGAGTATTTGGGCAGGTTTTGGCCGAAAAAAAGGCTTTGAAGGTGTGAATTAATGAGAAGGGGGAGTGCCCTTTTTTAGAGGGGTGAGGGGCACCATTGGAAAAGCTAGAAATATTAGTTTATAATAAATTCATATTCTGTTTATAATGGCTATAAAGTGTATTATTTAAAGTTCAAGGTGGAGATGGGTCAAAAAACACTCAACCAATAGAATTTAGACAGGTTTGGGTCATTATATTAACCTTATCTGTTAGTTTTAACTCTTAGTTAATTAGTTTGACACTTACCATGTCACTTTGTATTTTTATACTATATGGTTAATAAACATACTATATACATCCAAACGACCCCCAAGTGGTCCATTAATGATACAACTATAATTATATAAGTCTTTTGGCCGATCCTTATATTTTTAGGAATTTAATATCAATTAATAATATAATATTTGTTTTAAAAACACTTTTATGTCAATTTTGACACTATTCAATAATTGATTTTTGTAAAAATCATAACAGAATGATTACTTCGATAAAAGATAATTACATCATTACTAACATGTCATATTAACCTAAAAAATTATTGGTATTTATAAAAAGTCTCAAATTACATTTATTTGGGTATTTATAAAATCAATTATTCTAATTTTTTATTAATTAGGTAATTACTGCATCACCATTGTGTCATAAATAAATTAAATTATTTAATGTCTAAAAATTATAAATAAAATAGAATTATTTAGGAAATAATTTTATATTTCTAGTGAATATTTAAAATAGAATTAATCTTATGTATAACCCTATATTAAAAATGTTTTAGTAAATAAACTTTGATTTTAACTCATTTAACTCTTCTTTTAATTAAATAATAATAAATGTCCTAATCTAATACAGGTGGACCTAAATGATAATATTTTACTCCTAAGGTTGGTTTTGGTCAAGATACACTTGTCCAATAGAATTAGGACATGTGTTAGGGTAATATTAATATCATTTTTACCTTTAATTACCCTATTTACTTTTAACTGTGGTAAATAAAAGTAAAAAGTTACTATTCACCAAAAATTATTTTCATCTCATTGAACCACATTTTACTCCTTGATATTAACCGTGTATCTCGGATTTTCGAAATTCCACTCACAGAAGCGGTAAAATTATGTTTTATGAAAAATTCAATTTTTTAACTACCACTTAGTGGTTTCACTATTTCTCAAAAAATGAAAGTTTCCAGAAAAATACCAAAAATTAGTCCTAATCTATATTTCATATTATTAATTAAAAAATGATTTCTATTTTACCAAATTAAAAACATATCATTTTCATTAATTAATTTAAAAATTAATTCCCGTCGTCAAAACAAATAGCGTGTTTTTATGAGATAATAACTATCAAAAGATTGACACTTGTTTATGTCCGGTTTAATTGTGAAATTATGTACAATGACCAAAATTGTATTAAATGGTAAAAACATATTCTAAATATACTTTAAAACCACTCAAATTCATAATTTATCAATATAAATTATTCTGATTAAAAATGTTGTTTTTAATTAATATTTAGTAATTTTCACTATTCATCAAAATATAAATGTTATCCGAAAAGTTCCAAAATTTCACCTTAGGATAAATTATATACTCCGAATACAAAAATGAAGTCCATTTTGAGAGATAAAATTTATAAAATTTCAAAAAGTAAGTATTACTATTCATAACGGCTAGTTTGATTGGTTGTGGTGTGTGTTAGAACTCGAAGTTGCGTACAACACACACTACTGTATTATTCAAAGGAAAGCGTACTGTGGAAGCTTGGGATGTTTCATTGTAAATTATTGATGTCCCCATTCTAAAAAGTAAATTTATTTAGTCAAATTGAATATATAAAAGTTTAAAATATTGGATTTAAAAAGGGTTCACTATTAAAAGTTGGTAAAAGTGCAATACTGAAAATGAATTTGTTCTTACATTATGTCTAAGAAACTCATAATATGGATTCTAAAAATATAAGGATTATATAAAGTTTAAAATTTAGTTAATACTATTCATAACCACTTTTGAACGACTTGTTTGGTAAGTCAAGGTGTGCTTGAACTCAGTGTTGCGTTTAGTGCAAGTTATTGAATTATTTTGAAGAAATAACACACTATGAAATCCTGGGGTGTTACATTCTCCCATATTTCAATAAATTGCGTCCTCGCAATTTGAAATTGTTCTTCGAAAATAAAAGGTTGAATATGGAAAATATCTTTGTGGGAAAACCCACATCGGAAATTGGGTTAATAAAATTTAGTCTTAATAAGAGGAAAAGAGAAATGAAAGGGTCAGCACCAAATTATGATCTCTATTCGGAGAAAATTGGTGGCAATTAGAGGCATATAATTGTAGGAAAAATGTAAATATTTATAGGTAGTGATTGAGGTCATCAATCACAAATAATTGTAAAATTGAGGGCCTTGAATTCATCAATCTATCATGATTTAAAATACCATCGGTTTAGCAAAACATATGGTATTCGGATAACACATTTTTTTGTTTTAAGATCCCTTCACTAAAGTATAAGAATTAATTTCTTCATTGAATAAGAGAAGAAGAAATATATATACTTGAAAAGTAGAGTCTCATCTTTTAACTAAGTTTTTCCACAAACTCATCTTTCACTCTAAAAGATAATAGAACTTAAAAATAATATTCTATTTATCCTATTCATATGGGGTTAACAAAATGAATTTATAATTCATCTAGAAGAACCATTAAAAACGACATTATTTAATCCAGGACATCACATGGGTTAGTGGTAGGTGATACACCCTTATCGCCCTTCGGTTGTGGGTTCAAGTCTCGCGGCCTTGCCGGACGCGATGGGTTGTTGCCCGACCTCCGTGTTGTCCTTTTTATGGAAATCCAAAATAATCCAAACTAGAACTATCCAAAATACTTCAGTCCAAAATTTATAAGGAAGGTAAACACAATGAAGATATTTTTTTCCACGTAATAACATGTGAACACCTTCATCATGTATTCTTTTAAAACACTGCAACATTCAGAATTACCGTAAAACCTTATTCCTTAAAGAATATAGATATACTCCTTCAATACAAAATTTTTTTAAACCCCAAAAATGGTGGAATATAGAAATCATTAATTAGTTTCAAGGTAGTTAAGAATATCCAATATAATTTATCCAAATCAATCATGTATTATTCTAAAATCACTACCTCTGTATCAGAACCATATTATGGTTATCTTTCTGTCAACCATATATTTTCCAAAAATTTAACCTGCTATTGAGTCACTTTTCTTTATTCCACACAATCTCAAGTCCTTAATTAAATAGTACTGCAATAAAATCCTTATATAATCCATAATTATTATAACAAGTACATTGTTGATAAAACACTCAAATTACATAATCAACATAATAACTCTAATCATTCCTCTTAATTTTTGGTAGTATCATAACTTGATTATTATCCAATAACATCATTTGCGGCATAGTCTGATGACTAGGACATAGGTTCACGTAGTGTCCAAAATCCTTGCAAATGAAGCATTGTACATTTGAAACCATTTTCTTACCCTTGAAGTCACATACTTTCTGCCCTTTTCTTCCACACTTATAACAAACTCCCATTCCTTTCAGGCAAGTTATAGGGTGTTTCTTCCCATAGTTATCACATATGGGAAAATTCTTCTTTTCCCTCTTCCCTTTATCCATCTTTCTCTCTTACATCCTTTTCTTCTCTTACTTCCCTTCAAAGCCATAGGACTTAGTAAAATCTTTACTTATCTTATCAACACATGATATTATTTCTTCATATGATGATAATACATGGGAGACTATTTATCTTATAAATTCTGGCTTAAGACCATGAAAGATATGATCCTTCTTTATCTTTGGATCATGTGCATTGCTGGAGTTCTCATTCCTTCTACTGGGCGCCATTTCTAAACAATGGAATACACTAGATTAGTTTATGAATAAAAATACCTAATCCCAAACTTGTAAAACACGTAACATAAATTAAAGAGTTTATGGATATAATCCATAATCATAAAAATGTTTCCTTTGAGGAAGTATATACTCATAAACCCTTCATAATGGTTTGTAAAGAAAATGAGAATTATCCTAAGCATATCCCCCAGGAGTGTCGTAACCAAGAGTATAGCAAGGCCCTTTGTCATGCTCCAGTTCCCATTCGAGTCTAGCTCAAAGTGGTGTTTTCGGGTTTTACCCCTCGGTACATCTATATGAGAGCCACCTCTACCTGCTCGTATCCAGACATGGATGTATTGCTCGGAAAACTCACAAAATTTCTACAATACCAAAATTCTAAAAAGTTCTTCTATACTAATCCTCAATGTCCATCTTAGATCTATGTGATCTAATCAGAGTTTATCTAAATCTAGCTTCCAAGGTTTGTACTAAACTTCCTCTGATACCAACTGCAATGCCCCGACCCTAGATACCCAGATTCAGTGCATTATTACATAACATTGGCATGATCACAATAAAGATAAATTCTCGAAAGACTGATTAGTTTAGTAGCCTTGGAAACACTAGATATATTCATAAAGTTTACATTACATCAATAAGTGAAAAACTACAACAATATATTGTCTTCATATCCCGTCATACTATCCCTACAGGTCATTCATAAAATACTTGTCCACATCCTAGGAAAATAAAACATAGAAAAAGGGGTGAGCTCAAATGGCCAGTAAGGATAACAATATAGCGGAAACTTTCACAAATAAGAATAAACATTTAAGGCAATGTATAACTAAAATAAAGACTTTTATACTTGAACTTCAACATAGTATGGAAAAAATAAAATGAAATAATTCCATTTACTTATTCACATGGATATTTTACTAATCGAATAATCAAATGCAATATCAATAACCACTTTCATAATGATGTAATGCATAATGCCAAACTATCAAAACCACATAACCAAGGCCTCGTGCCAAGACTACAAATAAAATTTTACCAAGGCCTTATGCCAAGACACTAGTTTGTCTCATGAGACCTACTGATGCATCAAGGAGCTATAGCGGGCTCCACTCGTCACATATTATGTCCAATGCATTCCTCATACGAACATGTTTAAACATAACAAAAACATTCGTATTAAAACTAGCATACGAAATGTCAATAATTTCTTCATAAACTATGAATGGTATAAGAATAACACATACACAATTAAACATATCACAAAACCATCAATACAATATGGAAGTATTGTATCATAATAAATCAACTCCAAATAAACATAAATTCTATCAAAGGATGTTGACATAGATGAAATCAAAACTCTTTTTAAATAAATATATCTTTCTATTTTGAAATCATTTAAGAGTCATATATTTATAAAATAAAACATTTTCTTTGAAAATATTCTTATAATATTGTAAGTGAAGCTTCAACGATTTTATAACGGTGGAAAATAGCCTCACCCTCCATATAAGTTAAAAAAAAATTCTTTCCTTAATTCTGTCGAAAAGGTTAAAAAGCACCTTGTTTGGAAAATGACAGAAAGATTCCTTTATAAAACTCTTATAAAAGTAAAACAAGGGTATAAATTACATTAACCCATATTCTTTTAAATAGTAAAAATGTTTTGAAATACATTTTGAAGAAACATGGATGTGGATGATAAAGAAATCCCAGTAGATTGTTACGTATAAAAAACCTCGGATAATGAATAGATTATGAAATAAACCTTAACTTGTACTTTTACACGGTTGGGGGTAGGTTGAAATACTGTATAATGGTGAAATAATTGTTATTAAATTATACAAGAATCATATACATTATTATGTTATCATATATTATCTTTTAACATTGCTTTGTTAATAATATCTTAGTATTATCGTCGTTTCGGGTGTTAACTTACTCGTTTTATTTTATATGTTTTATTACATAAGATGTGTTTGTTATGGATAGGTTGTATCTTATTCATACCCCAAATGATATCAAGTCCTTAAATACTATTATTAATCATCAAATGATAATTATACTTGAATGGATACGATGGAGAATGAATCTCATCGCGTTCGTGGAGACGGTAGTCCGTACGTATGCACGAGTGACAATATCATTCTTTTGATATATAATTGGATGGTATATAATATTCACAGAATCATTATCATGTTATATTTATTATTTACATGAATTAAAAATCATTATTATACCCATCCAAATAATAATATATTGAATAACAATTACACCACAACGTGGAGACGGTAAGCCGTACGTACGCATGTATGGTGACATGTCATTCAAAGGATGGATAGAATAATGAATATGGTTGTACCATATTTATAATAATATTATAGTATATAGGAGATACTGGATTCATTATTTTATAATGGTAATAACAAAGAAATAAGAAGTTGAAGAAGAAATGAATTTGAAAAAGGGTGGTGAAAACATCACCTCTTCTTCAGGTTTTTCCTTTTGATTTGATCGAAGTGGCTCCTTAGGTTGGCTTTATGATCAAACTAAGGACTCTAGGTTCTAGTGAGAGAAGTTGAGAGAGTATTTGGGTAGATTTTAGCTGAACCAAAAGGCATTGAAGGTGTGAATTAATGATAAGGGGGAGTTCCCTTTTATAAGAGGGGTGAGGGGCACCTTTGGAAAAGCTAGAAATATTATTTTATAATAAATTCATATTCGGTTTATAATGTCTATAAAGTGTATTATTTAAAGTTTAAGGTGGGGATGGCTCAAACACCACTCAACAAATAGAATTTACACAGGTTTGGGTCATTATATTAACCTCATCTTTTAGTTTTAACTCTTAGTTAATTAGTTTGACACTTACCATGTCACTTTGTATTTTTATATTATATGGTTAATAAACTTACTATATACATTCAAACGACCCCCAAGTGGTCCATTAATGATAAAACTATCATTATATAAGTCGATTGGACAAACCTTAGATTTTTAGGAATTTAATATCAATTAATAATTTAATATTTGTTTTAAAAACTCTTTTATGTCAATTTTGACACTATTCAATAATTGATTTTTGTTAAAATCATAACAGAATTATTACATCTATAAAAGTTAATTAAATAAATCCTAACATGTCATATTAACCTAAAAAATTATTGGTATTTATAAAAAGTCTCAAATTACATTTATTTGGGTATATATAATATCAATTATTCTAATTTTTCATTAATTAGGTAATTACTGCCCCACCATTGTGTCGTAAATAAATTAAATTATTTAATGTATAAAAATTATAAATAAAATACTATTATGTAGTAAATCGTTTTACATTTCTAATGAATATTTAAAATCTAATTTATCTTATGTATAACCCTATATTAAAAATGTTTTAGTAAATAAAATTTGATTTTAACTCTTTTAACTCTTCTTTGAATTAAATAATAATAAATGTCCTAATCTAATAAAAGTGGACCTAAATGATAATAGTTTACTCCTAAGGTTGTTTTTGGTCGAGATACACTTGTCCAATAGAATTAGGACATGTGTTAGGGTAATATAAATATCATTTTTACCCTTAATTACCCTATTTACTTTTAACTATGGTAAATAAAAGTAAAAAGTTACTATTCACCAAAAATTATTTTCATCTCATTGAACCACATTTTACTCCTTGATATTAATTGTGTCTCTCGGATTTTCAAAATTCCACTCACATAAGCGGTATAATTATGTTTTATGAAAAAATCATTTTTTTAACTACCACTTAGTGGTTTCACTATTTTTCAAAAAATGAAAGTTTCCAGAAAAATACCAAAAATTAGGCCTAAGCTATATTTGATATTATGAATTCAAAAATGATTTCTATTTTACATAATTCAAAACATATCAGTTGCATTAATTAATTTAAAAATTAATTCTCGTCGTCAAAACAAATAGCATGTTTTTAAGAGATAATAACTATCAAAAGATTGACACTTTTTTATGTTCGGTTTAGTTGTGAAATTATGTACAATGACCAATATTGTATTAAATGGTAAAAATATATTCTAAATAAAATTTAAAACCACTAAAATCCATAATTTATCAATATAAATTATTTCTATTAAAAAAGTTGTTTTTAATTAAAATTTAGTAATTTTTACTATTCATCAAAATATAAATGTTATCCGAAAAGTTCCAAAATTTCACCTTAGGCTAAATTCAATACTTTGAATACAAAACTGAAGTCCATTTTGAGAGGTAAAATTTATAAAATTTCAAAAAGTAAGTATTACTATTCATAACGGCAAGTTTGATTGGTTATGGTGTGTGTTAGAACTCAAAGTTGCGTACAACACACACTACTGTATTATTCAAAGGAAAGCGTACCATGGAAGTTTGGGATGTTTCATTGTAAATTATTGATGTCCCCATTCTAAAAAGTAAATTTATTTAGTCAAATTGAATATATAAAAGTTTAAAATATTGGATTTAAAAAGGGTTCACTATTAAAAGTTGGTAAAAGTGCAATACTGAAAATGAATTTGTTCTTACATTATGTCTAAGAAACTCATAATATGGATTCTAAAATTATAATGATTATATAAAGATTAAAATTTAGTTAATACTATTCATAAAATCTTTTGAACGGCTTGTTTCGTAAGTCATGGTGTGCTTGAACTCAGTGTTGCGTGTAGTGCAAGTTATTGAATTATTTTGAAGAAATAACACACTATGAAATCTTGGGGTGTTACATCAACTCATTTAAACAAACTCTCAATAATTTTAGCTTCTTCAAATATATTAATTTTATTTATTCCTTTCTATTATTCTTGAAGCTTTTTAGAAGTATGAATCTTTCTAGCCTTCACTTCTACTAGGTCAATTATGAATTTTGGTTCCCTTGGATTCTTTGGATCCTTGTTTTTCATCAGCTTCTCAAAAACGTCATTAGAAATTTTCTTCTGTTTCTTTTTTTTAAGATGTGGAGAAGTATCAATGTTTCTTGTCTTCTTCTCTTCATATTATAGTTTCCTTGATGGTTGAGATTTATATTAAACAACTTAAACATTTTACAAAAACTTCTTTATTTTAGAATCAAACACAAACTTCATTCTTGAAATCATATCTTCACTTATAAAAGAAATTATTTTCCCTAACTCGATACGATTTATTCTACACTTTATATAATTCCATACATTGCACAATCATTTTTCTAGTAAAATGAAGAAAAATTATAATATTTTACTTGATGGAAATGATTTAAATTTTTTTAATGAAAGACATATGAATTTTACTAGATCAATATTTCTCATTTTCACTAGATAATCAATAACAAATACATATGAAACCTTTAACGTATCTGTATCACCATTCTAATGAATTAGATAGATTTTCACCTATATTGAAATGAAAATTTTATTTATATTCTAATGATATAATTTCATTACATTCACATTGCAATAAAATAGATAATCCTTAACTTTATTGTTCTCAAAAGTTCCATGTATGTTTGGAAACTTATGAGAAGGTAAGTAGAAATATCCTTGAGACAGAACTACAACCAAGTTTGCTACTCTTCTATAAGAATGTATATATCTCTTTCCAAAAATGGTGAATGATACCTTATCCTTACCATATTATTTAACAAATTGAACAGATTCATAAAACTCAGAAACTACCTTAGGATAATATAAATCAAAATCTTTTTCCGACTACTCTACACAAACTAATTCCCATCCTTAAAAAGAAATAATATTTTGGGGTAAATAATCGTTCTTGTGAAACCATGATCATTCAACTAGACTTTCAATAAAAAAAATCACTTCGCACAATATTCTTTGGTTTCTATTAGAATGAAATATGAGTCAAGTGAATGGAGGTAATGATAAAAAAATGTATTGAAGGATTTGAAGGGTGTAACAACTCAGGAGTGTAAAGACTAAAAAAATGATGCGGGACATGGAGTTACCCACACTTATATAGGAACTATGAATGACTCTTCAACTTACATAACCAAACTAACAGTTGATATTGAAAACCCTATAATCTGATGACCATGATTTATCCAAATAAAGTTTTTAAAAGTTTATTCTAACACTAGAAGTTTTAAAACTTTTATTTGAATGAGTATCATTCTGATTAAGAATAATTTTAAGATTATGAATTTTTTTATAAAACTAAAAGTATACCAATATTAATTAAAAACTAAAGTAATGAAATAGTGAAAAAATAAAATAATATAAGAGTAAATTTTAGAGTAGAAAGTTTAATCTGTATGATTAACCTTTTATTATTTGTTTTTGTAAAATAAAATGATTACGATTATTTTTCGATATAGTTTTGTTATGATATTTATATTATGAAAATAGATTTTTATATTTTTAAAAGAAAAATTGATTACCAATGGTTTTAAATCTAAACAAGTTTGTTACAAACTTTGAGTCCAGAACTTTTATAACATTTTATGAGCCTAACAAACATTTTAAAAATTCTAACTCTGAAAATTTTTATAAAAGGTGTGAGTCCAGAATACTCATTACGATACAAACATTTTATAAAAATAAATAATTTAAAAAAAAATTATTTTAAGAAAAACTATATTTTTTGAAAGCCATAAAACATATTCACTCCCTGTATAAAGAAGGGTATATTAATGTAAGGAGATGGGTCAATAAGCAGTAGATATAAATTATCACTTAACATTGATCAATTATAGTTTCTATATAATATATTCAAAATCTATCAGAATATAGTGTTTTTTGTAAAAATACCATCAAGTTGTTCTTGTGTTCTGATAAATTAAAAAATCATATATCCATCAAGTGTTTGATCTATAATGAAAATGGTGTGTTATATTAATGTGATTAAAAAATGTGTGATGTACCGGTATTTTACTTAAAGTAATGGAAATATTATTATCACAATTTATTTTAGTTTTATTAAAACTCTTTCCATAGTATATGAGTGTGTGCTACATCCACCACACATGAGAACAATAACTTATAGTTGCTACATATTTAGATTCTATAGTGGAATGTGTTTCTTGAACTTCTATGTCATAACCAATATTGATCTTCCATTTCACTAAGTCTAGATAAGTCTTAGCTCCCAAGGTCTTCTATGTTTAGTGTCTAAACATTCTCATGCTGATTTGAAGAAATAATAAATTCATCATTAGAACTATGTACCCAACAATTATCATTCCTAAATTTTACAAGGTAACATTTATCACATAATTTACTTATGATTATATGGTTTTGATTAAGTCCCATAACAAGTAAAACATTTGAAATAATATCTTTTCAAAGTAGAACAATGTTACATATTTCGATAATCTCTCCTTGAGAATTATTTTCAAAAGTTACTTTTCCACTTTTTATCTTGATTTTCTTCTTGAATAAATATTTGTTTCTAGTCATGTGTCTGGAACATCCACTATCCAAGTACAAAATATTTTTATTTTTGGTACTATATATATTTTAATGAAAATAAAAATATTATATTTTCAGAACCCAAAAAGTTTTAGGTCCAGTATTGTCATAAAATAAAATTTTAGTTAACTATATTTGTTTTGAAAAGTAAGATTTGTGAAAACCAAGAGATTTTACTTTTTTTAAGAAAAATTATTCTTTTAGTGTCAACGAAAATCAAACTCAGTTCCAAAAGGTTCACTATTTGGAATAAAGTAATTGTTACAAAAAATAGATTTTTTATATGCATAACACATTCCAAAACTATTATCAAGAGATCTAACTTGATTATACTTTTTGTAAAAGTTTTTCTAAACCATGGTAAACATTGATAAATGTTTGTTCGAACTAGAAATTTTGGATTTTTGTTTGATAACTAAAATTTTATCCTCATCACTATTAGTTTTAGAACCAAATTTTCTATGTAAAACATTTTTCTTAGAAATAAAAATTTCAAAATATTTTGAAATAATAAATTTTTTAGAAATAGTTTTATCAAGATATTTAGAAAGATATGATATTACATTAGCCTTAATGTTTTTTGAAAATCTTATAATTTTCATTTTATAATAGTATTGAAAATATTGATACTTATCATAACAAGTTAATGTATTGTCTTTAGTAGCTGTGGAATGTTATTAATCAGAATATGATGAAATTTTCTCATTATAACTTTTAGGGTAATTGGAATTTAAAGATAAATTTTTAAGGGATTTAGCTGTTTGTACATTATCCATTAGAAAATGATTTTTCATGGATACTTTAGAAAAAATAACAATGTTCCTATGTCTATAACATTCATAATTAATAGAATTTTTCGAAGAGTATCCACCACTATCACTCAATGTGTCAGAATCTTTCAAAATATTTTTTCTTTTATATTTTTAGTACTTCTTGGAATTTTTATCTGAATTTCATTCCTTTGTATCTCTTATTCTTTAACTTAGGATTATTAGTTCAGATATGTACTGATTTTTCACATTTAGATCATGTGATTTCAATATCTTTCTTGTCACCTTTATCCTTATGACCTTTCTTATTTAAGTATTGAAAATATTTTTTACAACTATCTTGTTCATTCTTCTTGGGAGATTAGCCATTTAATTTTTTGTAATGTTATGATGTAATAGAATATGATTAAACAATAACTTTGTTATTCATCTAATATTTCACAATTTTCACTACTGATAAAATAGCATGTACCCATGGTTTGGAACCATTGTTATAGGCTCCCAAATTGTTGGTATAGCCTATACCAATGGGTTGGGGGCCATTGGATGTAATGTAATTGTTATAGGTGTATAGTAATGGTTTGAGAATAGCTGTTATAACCCTATACCATATGTTTGAAATTGTTGGTATAGACCTATACCAATGGTTTAGGAACCATTGGAATAAACCTATACCAACAATTTTGAAAATCGTTGGTATAGGTAATGTAAAAAAAATTAGATAACCAAGGATTGAACCTGGAACTCTCGCTTATATATTAATGACCTAACCACTATGATAAAATTATCTTTGTAAATATAACTTCATATATATATATATATATATATATATATATCTAATTTAAATTTTGATGTATTCAATAATATTTGAAAAAATAATTCATAAAACATCATGGGACCTATACCAATGGTTCTCAAAACAGTTGGCATGGGTCCCAGATTTTTGGGACCTATCCTAATGGTTTTGGAAAACCATTAGTATATGTTTTTTATATGAAAAATATAATAATGATTCTTTCATAACCGTTTGTATAGAGGGAAACTATCCCACTGTTTTGGAAAAACCATGGGTATAGGGTTTTTATGAGGCACCTATGCCCACATATTTGGAAAAACCATAGTTATATGGTTGGTGAAAGGCACCTATGCCCACAGTTTTTCTAAAATCATGGCTATAGGGTATATAAGAGGCACCTATGCCCACCGTTTTTATAAAACCATGGGTATAGGGTTTGTGTGAGGTAGCTATACCCACAGTTATGAAGAAACCATGGGTATAGAGTTTGAAAAAGGAGCCTATACCCACTGTTTTCCAAAACCATGGGGATAGGGATTCATTAAGCCACCTATCCCCATTATTTTTCCTAAACCATGGGTATAGGTGACCTATACCAACGGTTTTCTCAGACCTTTAGTATAGTTCCATTAGTATACCATAAATATCTAGTAGTGTTTCTCTACTGAATAAGCTTTAGAAGGTACAGTAGATGGTATTGAAATTGTAACACCACCATTTTTATTTTCAGTTTTTTCAAAATCCCTTTTAAATCTTCCCTCATATTTCATGAGAGTACAAATCAAATCCTCAAGCGTAAGATTATTAATCTTTCTTTTACCATCCAAAACCGTTCTTTCAGATTCCCACTCATTGGGAATTACGTTTATAATATTTTCAACCTAAATTTCATCGTCAATATATTTTCAACAAGAGAGTGTAATCAATTTATTATTGTTATAAATATTTGGTTTATCTTCACAAATGACTCTCCATGTACAAAATTAAAGGCTTGGTAATTATCTCTAATCATAGCTCTTCTTGTTTACATAACTTTGGAAGTACCAAAATATGTTACTTATAATTTACTCGAAATACTATTGGAAGCTTCACAAGATTATATCTGACTATAGACATTCCATTCCATTAAAAATAATAATGTATTTTTTTGATTTTTTAGTTCAACTGATATTCTAACTTCTCATCAATTTTAAAAGAAAAAAAATTCCATATCAAGAATTTTGTATTTTCCAATAAGCATTATGAAATTATCAACTCCAGTGTTGATCACAAATGTTTTCATTCTATCACTCCAATATTCATAGTCATTCCCATCAATGATAGGTGGTCTACTAGGATTCGTATTATTAAAAGATACAATATTTATATCTCTCATCTTAAAAAACTAGAAACTCTTTTCTAAAAATACACATTAGTGAAACTAAGATTATAAATAAAAAGCTTATATCAAAACATAAACAACTATCAATAAGTAAAAGAAAGTAAAAAATCAGCATGTATATAAGTAGTATAACTATCACTGATACCAGTTGTAGGATCATAAGAATAGTTTAGATGGATATACTTACAAGAGGAAGGGGGTGTTGATTTTAGTTTAAAAACATTAAACTTAACAGAACACAATTCCTCTTATATTAATATTATTGTACTCAAAATTAGTCTGGTGATCAAAGTAATAGAATTAGAATCACGATTGATAGGATTAAATAAAAGTATGTTTTATCATATTCATATTTATATTGATAAAACAAATAGAATAGAAATATGACTTTGAATACTAACTTTCTATTACATGAACAATTAAATAGAAACCTTTAAAAATAAGAATTATAATAGATAGTAATAGTAATAATGAATTACAATCTATACTTAAAAGATTTAACTCTTTTAACATTAATATTTAGGTATTAAATAAACTTGACTAAAGGTATCCATAATTTTATACTTACAATAAATTCCATATTTCCTTACCAGTAAATCCCTTGATATAATGATTGAAATAATCTCTGTATTTCTATTTGAAAAATCCCACGAAAAGATGATCAACATCTATCTTCCAAAACCTAGAATACATCGATATAATGGATCAGATTAACTATCTTTATACCACCAAAATCCATCTATCAAAACAAATATTAAATAAAAAATACATATTCAAAAGTTATTAAGGAAACTACTTTGAAAAGGATTCTATAGAATGATAACTCTCTAAAGAATTTCAAAGACTAAGAACAAGAAGTTACCACTAGGAAATAATCATAACACTTGATTTTAGAAAATGTATCAGCAATAATCTTTTAATATTCCTATCTATTTATGTGGGAAGCATGATGAAAGAAAGATGATGCGTCAGGGTGAGCGGGAGCTCCGCGGACATGGAGCTCGGATCTACTAGGGTTCATGATGTCTTTTCCACACTTTCTCGGTCATGTTCTTGTGGCTGGCGAAGGCGGATCTGCCAGAAGGGAAGGTCCGCAGCGGCTTGATGGTTTTGTGTCCATGTTCCGTCTGCCGACATCTCAGCCTGATGCTGCTCGTAATGTCTTCCGGTCTGCGGCATGAAGCGTCGATGTGCTGAGTCCCGTCTCTTCATGGGACTGCACTGCCTGGGGTCGTCTGGTCGAAGGGGGCTTGCGGGACCGCACCACCATCCAGGCGGATGCCGACGTTGACTCTAGATCCAGGTATGTGATTATTGCTCATGACTTCTTAGATGTTAGAGGACCAGATGCCAAGTCTGGTCTGCAGTGTCCACCAAAGACAATTTCATCTTCGGATGTTCATGATTTATCTAGAAAATCGTCCACTACCCTATTGCCTTCTGTTTCATGTTTTCCTACTTCACGGAGAATAAACTCGAAAGATGTGTTGAAGCCTGAATTTGCCTCTTATTCTGATTCATGCTCTGAAATAATTCTTCGAAAGGGGTCTTCTGCTCATGTTGAAGCCAATCCGGAATTATTTGCTGAAAGGATTGTAATCGGGAAAACCTCCATGATTTTGCGTCTTGTATTACCCAATGGGAAGAAATCTTGGAGGCTTGAAGAGTTAGTAAATCAGATCTCTTTTTGTGGGGATTCTCTAATTGGAGGTGTGTATCTCTTGGTCATGGATTCTTTCATTGCATTTTTCCTTCAGATGCTTCGAAAATTCATGCGTGGAGCGCTGGATCTCTTTCCTTGAAGCCTGGGTGGCTTCACCTTCATGAATGGTCCCTTTACTTCAATGCTTCACGTGTAAGGAATACCTTTTGTTAGGTATGGGTTTGTCTCCATGGCCTTAAATGGTTCCTTTGGCATCCACAGATTCTCTGTGATATTGGCATGGCAATTAGGACTCCAATATGACTTGAAAAGGAGACCGAGAATCTTCAGTTTGGACATTTTTTCAGGATGTTAGTGGAGATTGATCTTAGCTCCATTCTGATTGAAAAGGTAAAAACTTCCACTCCGATGGATGAAATTCAAATTGATGTTTAGTGTGAAAGAAAACCACATTTTTGTAATTAATGCATGGCTATTGGGAACTCTTTGGACCTATGTCGGAGGCAGGCATTTTGTGAGAAATGTGGGATAAAGGGTCATCCATCCAACCTATGTAGAAGGAAATATAAGAAGAATAATGTTTCTTTGACGTAACCCCTTGATCATAACTCCAAGCCATCTTCCAATAAGGCTAATGTGCTGGATTTTGTGGAAGTAAATCCGCTATCTTCAAAAGGGAAGGGACTAATAGTGGATTCATCACCTTTGAGAGCCAATAGAGGTCCCTCTAAGACTCGGGTAAATTTTGAATCCTAGATGGGTGGTCTATCCACTGCTCAGGATGATTTTGACATGGAAACTAAACCCAAGGATAGTCATGTGGTTAATACCATTGGATTAGTTGGGATTGGAAGAAATGCTAACAGTCCAGGTGCAGGTTTTCTACAAGATGAGACTAATGAGATGACTCCTAACATTGTGGCTCCCCTTCATTGTCATCAAAAGATACAGAATCTCCTGAGTTCCTCTAGGATATCTGGTAAGTGGGGTGACATATCGGACGTGGAAGGCGGTGGCCCTACTTCTTTCAATGATGCACTCATTTCTAGAACATGGAAGGTTGACTCCACTCCTGCTTCCTTGAAGCGAAGGCCAATGAAGGACTATTCTAATACACCTCGTACGATGTGTACTCAATTTTCTAAGTTATCTGGAAAGTTTAACTATGATATTATTCATATCCTCAATCAGGGTAAGTCCCAATATAAATGGTAAACTACTTGTGACTCGGATTATGCGAATGATATGTCTTATTATGATCTATAACCCTGTGCTTTGACGGATGAGGGAAATCCAATTTGTTTGACCCCACCTATCTCCTCTATACCTTTTTTCTTTTATTTAATAAATAGCCAGAAGCATTACTTCTGGCTAGACTTTTGAGTTATGCGGGAAGCATCAACAGTCAAATTTCTGAGTTTGTTTCAATAGTATAAAAAACTATGTCTTTGATAGATCATAATGATATGACATAATAAAATGACCGATGCCATTTTCTAACACCATTATAGTGCTAAAAGTATTCCTTTTGAAATAGAAAATTCTTATGTTCTTCAGATTATAGAATTTATTTAGTTGGATGGTCCTCCTTCTTGATTATAAATACGTTTAATTGAAAAAGTATTAGTATGATATTTCAGAACCAAGGTTTGTCTGATGTTCATTACTATTGTAATTCAGGTAGATAAGAAATTAGTCTAACCACTAGTCTGAATAATGGTCATTCTGATAATCAAACACACCTTCAGTCCGATTTATTATATTGAGTAACATAAAGTTTATAATAATAATAAATTATATCATTTCTTTGTGTGGTATAATGTAAAGTTTCCTACAAAAACATACTAAAATACTTAGGAGATAAAAAATTAATAAACATGTTTTAAAAAAGTGTATCTGATTTAAAAAACTAAAGGAATGGAAAAGTAAGAATTCAAACCTTTTACTCAACAACTAATTCTATATTGGGGTCTGATAATTTCCTCATGCCATTAGGACAAATTGATG
Source organism: Viscum album (assembly GCA_963277665.1). Taxonomy (NCBI): domain Eukaryota; kingdom Viridiplantae; phylum Streptophyta; class Magnoliopsida; order Santalales; family Viscaceae; genus Viscum; species Viscum album. Next base: position 1,331,564,862 of record OY728145.1, read on the forward strand.
ATACCCCCAATCCATTCAGTATATGTCAATACTTATCGGATCCTACCCTTAGTTTAATTATAAAAGAAGAAAAACATACTCAAAATATATCTATGATGACTCTAGTAGTTCCGGATGAAAATGTATCTTCTTAGGGAATCTCTTACAATTATTGTGATAGAGATGACCTTAGGTTACCCAAAATTTATGAAAATTCTTTTACTGACTCAAAGATGGATGAAGAAGAGGTTTTCCTTAGGAAATCCCCTCTCGCATTTGAGTAAGGAATATCCACCACCATTGATGAGCTCAGAAAAGTGAATTTGGGAATAGAAGAAGACATGAGACCTATGTTGATTAGTTCTTCCACACCTCTCATCGAGAAGGATATGTATGTTAAAATTATAAACAAGAATCAACATGTGTTTTCATGGATTTACACATAAATTCCTGGGATGAATCCCGATGTGGCTATGCACCACTTGGGCTTACCCAATGACCATCGAGGTTTTAAGAAGGAAGCTTGGAAGACGAACCCCTCTCAGGATTCTAATTTTGAATTTCATTTTAAAAAATTGATAAAATCCAACTCTGTTATGGATTTGTAGTATCCAAATTTTCTTTCTAACATCATCCCCTTTAAGAAAAAGATCAGGAAAATTAGGGTTTTCATTGATTTTAGGGACCTTAATCAACACTTCCTAAAGTAAAATTTCCCATTTCCGATCCTAGAACTCTTGATCAGTGAAAATTATTTCTTTCAATCCATTTCCTTCTTGGATTTGTATTTAGGGTATAATCTAATAAAGATGTCCCTTGAAGGTGAAGAATCCACCACCATCAGAACAACTTTGGGTAAATTTTTCTATTAGGTGATGCCCATTGGATTTAAGAAGGTTATAACTACTTAACAACATGAAATAAATCATATCATTACGTCCTTATTGGGATAAATAACAGAATTTTATGTCAATAACCTGTTAGGTAAATATTTAAAACAATGTTATTACCGCAGTTAACTTCTGAAAATCTTCAGCAAGTCGAGGAATCACGGTTTGAAGATAAATATGCCAAAGTGTGATTTCAATGTAATGTTGGGGAAGTTCCTGAACTTTTAGGTACACCATAATTCAATCGAGGTAGACCCAAAAAAGACTAATTAAATCTACGAAATGTCACCCCCATATTATATTAAAGAACTGATGGTTCTCCAAGGGAAACTCATTTACATTTAGTGTTTCATAGATAACTTGGATAGAGAATCTCTCCCTTTCACCAAGTTAATGTATAAGGGACCGATGGGATGGAGACTTTCAAGAAACCTTTTATAATCTCAAGCAGTGCATACTACAACCACCGACACTCATGCCACCGATATATGAAAATACACTTATCAGATATGTGACTTCCATGGAAGAATCACTTGGTTTTATCCTAACATATAAAAATGATTCAAGGAATTGAAACAACATCTACTACCTCATTTGAATGATTCTAGGTACCAAGACTTGATATTCCAAAATTGAGAAGAAATGTCTCACACTCATCTTTAAAGTGTGAAATCTGAGACATTGTAGAATCATGAAGTTCCCTTGTTCTCTCGTATTACCTACTCAAGTACATCATTGTATGACCTATATTGACTTGGGAGTTTTTCTTATGGGTAGTTATTCTACAATAATATGATTTCTATTTCATGTCATGGAGTATAGTTAAAGGGAATTACCAATATGGTTTGATTGTGGAACATCCCACATTGGAAAGCACACTAGTGAAAACCGATCATCTAGAAAAAGATGTTTTTATGCCCATAAAACTCCATGATTCTGGGATATGTATTTTGACAGTGCCTCCTGATGTCTTATTGGAAGGAGGATAAAAAAACTAAATCTCAACCGTGCTTGTTTTTGTCTTGTATTTTTATCACTAGATAAAGCAAATTTTCCCTACTCTTTCTCACTATCTGAGGACTGCACTAATAATGAGGTAGAATACCAAGACCTATTTTCTATCTTAGAACTAGTCTTACAGTTGTAGATATCCTACATGATCATCAAAGGTGATTCAGATCCAGTGATCAAACAAATTAATGATGAGTAATCCATCAAGAAGGAATAATTATCCCCTATCATCGATTACGTTAGAGTACTGATTTCATAATTTCCTTTCTAACCTCCATTGAATCATATACCTTCATCACAAAGTGTTTTTCCTATGCATCGGATAATACAGCTACAGTCCTAGATGACCCCAATCAGGATGAAGTAGTTTTCTATGTTATAACCTGAAGAATGATATCATTAGTCATATTCCATGAAATAGAGGAAATAAATCAGACAAACACTAAGACAAATCATGATGAACCATATCCACCCCAGGATGTATGGATCCCATAGTTAATAACCTCCAAAATGGGATCCTCCCATTAGAATGAGTTGTGAGGGGACAAACTCAACGTTGAGATGTGAACTTTTCCCTTAAGGATGAACCAAATGAGAAAAAATCCTTGTATAAATTAGGGTTTGATGGAATTCTCCAAAAATGAATAGTAGAAGGAGAGATTCCTAACATCATGAAAATGTCCATTCAAGCTCCTGCAGTGGGCATCAGTCCGGGACTATACTCTCCCAATAAAGTTTTAGGGTTGGTTATTAATTGAAAAAATTATACACAATTGTATGGAATGAACTAGAAATTTCATGCATTCCAAATTGATGAAAAATTCATCCATAAACCCCTAGAGTTTCTACATATATCTAAATATTCCTAACCATTTTTTTGTATGGGTAATAGACATTGTGAGGATATATCCCCCTTCGATATCTAAGAAGATTAAGTATATCATTGCTGCTATCGACATATTTTACAAATGGGATGATGAAAAATCCCTCAAGGAAGTCATGATGTAGAATATCATTGCCATATTTAGTTCCCCTCACATGATATTGATGAAAAAAGGCACCAACTTCTCTTATACTATTTTAAATAAATTTTACCAGGGGTAAAACATGAAATTCAACTATTAATCCCAATATCATGTAGCGGAAAATGAAAAAATAGAGGTCTTATTTAAGAATATGTCAAATAAACTATAGAAAATGGTAGAAAAGCAAATGAAGTCCTGCCCAGACAGGACCCTGCATGCTTTATGGGCCTACCATACCACTATGAAAACTTCCACACAAGCCTCTCTATATCCATTAGTTTATGGGACTGAAGTTTCATTTCCTATAGAAGTCAAGTTTCCCTCACTCTAAATATATATTTGTGGAAAACTCTCATTTAATGATCAATCCCAAAAGTGGATGGATGAGTTATTATTAATTTATGGGAAAAGGCTATGTACACTACACAATATGGAATTTCATCAGCATCGAATCACACAATACTTCAATAAATAGGTTCACCTTTGTTTGTTATTTCAAGGAGAATTGGTATTTACTCTCGGAACCCTAATGTTACTTGGAAAGAAACCTCCAAGTATGGAACCCAATTTGGAAGGAACTTATATCATAAAAAATGGAAAATTACAATAGAGAATACTTATTAGAAACAATTTATGGGGAACATGTTACTACCCATATAAATGAAAGGTTTGTCCAGAATGACTTTTAATAGTTGTTAACAATAATATTGTTTCCTTACCTCAATACAATAAAGTAGAAAACATATGATGTCCTGGTGGTAATACTTTAAATTCATATCATGTCACATCCTTATCGCATGATGTTAAACTATATGAATGTTTTCCTTACTGTATGACGTTAAACTACACAGTGAATGTTACTTTCTTGATGATTCACTACACCTGTGCCAAATCCATGAAAAAGAGAGATGAAGTAATTCCACACCTATGTGTGTGTTATATTCACATAGAGAGTCTCTCCATTTGAAAACAATGTGTGGATTGATTTATGCTATCTCAAGATACATTGTAACACCTAGATCTAAAATCATGGGTCTAAACACAATATAAATGAAAAAACCAGGCACCTATGCATATTGTTTAGACATACATGGACAAATTTCTATTCAAGAACTATGTGTGGATTTATTCTCATATATATGGGATACATAGTGACTAATAGATCATATATCATGGCCAAGAAACCACACGATTAAAATGTCCCTGTACTTTCAATTAATCACTCTTATGTGGTGAAAGAAACCATTTCCATTACTGGTTTCTCACACAGAGCATAACTCACATGTGATTATAATTTTTGTTAAGGGATTCCCCTAATGATTGAGGAATATCTGTTCAAATTAGGTTTATCATGTTCTTGTATGAAATACCCTAAAAGGAACAAAAAAAATCAATTTCATGACATAAAAGTATGCATTCCTATAGACTTCACTCGAGTTGAACACTACCCTTGGTGTTGGTTTCAGAGCACACCTCCACTCAATAACTATATGTCTTGATTCATGCTATCATAAGATATATAGTGATGCAGAAAACTTAAATCCAGGGTCCATTTCCAATATAAACATAGATAATCCCCCCTCTGCATTTGTTTTAGAACGGTGTGGAGATTTTTCTATTCAATAATTACACATGGTTTAATTACTTCCATCAAAGGATATGTAATGATTCTTAGATCTAAAATCATGGGTCCATCTATAATACAAATAGAAAAAATACTCCTCCACATATGGGATTGACCATCATAGATATTTTTTCATTCGTGAACTATGTGTGGATTGATTCTTGTCATCAAAAGATACATAGGGACTCCCAGATCTCAAATTTGGGCCTAGCCATAGTATAAAATGAAAAAAAATTTCCCCTCTACATATGTTTCAAACATATGTGGAGGTTTTTCAATTCAATAACTACTTGTGTCTTGATTCATTTCGTCATAGGATACATAGTGATTCCCATATATCAAATCATGGGTCTATCTACTAATAAATAGAAATCCCCCCTACGTATGGGTCAGACATGGATATAGATTTTTTAGTTTATGAACTATGTGTGGCTTGATTCGTGACATCATATGATACATAATGATTTCAAGATATCAAATCATAGGACCATCTGCAATATAAATGAAAAATTTCCCCCTATATAGATGGGTTAGACCTACATGGAGAGTTTTCCATTTATGAACTATATGTGTCTTTATTCTTTCCATCACAAGATATATAGTGAAGACCATATCTCAAATTTTGGGTCTAAACATAATATAAATAGAAAAATTCCCCCCTCTGCAGATGGTTTAGATATACATGGAGAGAATTACATTCATTAACTATGTTTGGCTTTATTCCTTCCATCACATGATATGTAGTGATGCCTAGATCTCAAATACTAGGTCCATCCGAAATAAAAATATAAAAATACCCCCACTACGTAGAGTTTTGAACTTTGTGAAGAGTTTTAAAATCAAGAACTATTGTGGCATGATTCTTACCATAATATAATACACAGTGATGTATATATCTCATAACTTGGGTCCATAATTAATATAAATGAAAAAATTCCCCCCTCTGCATATGGATTAGACCTATGTGGAGATTTTTCCATTCAAGAACTATGTGTGTCTTAATTCATGACATGATAGGATACTTAGTGATGCTCAGATATCAATTCCTAGGTCTATTCACAATATAAATAAAAAAATACCCTCCATTGCACATATATCAGTAATTAATAGATGAATTTGTATTCCAGAACAAAATGTTTCTTGATTACTTCCCTCAAAAAAAAATGTAGTGATGTCTATATCTCAAATCCTAGGCCCAACCTTAATATAAATGAAAAAAATGACACCATCATCATATGGGCTAGGCCTATGTGTATATTTTTCTACTCAATAACTATGTGTGTCTTGATTCCAACAATCATAGGATTCAAAGTGATGCCCATATCTCAAATACTAGGTCTATATGTTATATAACTATAAAAATACCACCTATTCATATTATTTAGAATTATATGGAGAATTTTCCATGGAAGAATTACATGTGGCCCGATTCCTTCAATCATAGGATTTTTAGTGATTTCCAGATCCGAAATCTTGGGTCTAGCTATAATATAAATGGAAAAAATTCCCCCTCTATATATGGGTAAGATATGTTTGGAGATTTTTCTATTCGTGAAATATGTGTGTATTTATTCCTACCACCATTGGATATATAATGATTCCTAGCACTCAAATCATGGGTCCATCCATAATATAAATGAGAATAATTCCTACCTCAATGTATGGTTCATACTTGTATGGAGATTTTTCCATTCAAGAAATACATGTGTCTTGATTACTATAATCATAAAATATGTAGTGACTCCTAGATCCCAAATCTTTGGTCCAGATTTAATATAAATTGAAATATTCCATCATTTTTTTATGAGTTAGGGCTAGATGAAGATTTGTTTTATTCAAGAACTACATGTTTCTTGATTCTTACCATCAGAGGACACATTGTGATTCCCATATCACATATCATGGGTCCAGATAGAATATAAATGAAAACAATACCCCCACTATCTATGAGTAAGACCTATATGGAAATTTTTCTTTTTAATAACTTTGTGCGACATGATTTCTACAATCACATGATACATATTGACACCCAAATCTCGAATATTGGGTCAATACACAATATAAATTGAAAAAATATCACCTCTTTGTATGGGTCAGACCTTCATGGTGAGTTTTGTATTAAAAAACTTCGTGTGACTAGATTTTTACCATTAAAGGAGATAACAAACATTATGTTCAACCATAATATAAATAGAAAATAAATACCCTTATTTGCATATAGGTTAGATCTGCATAGATAATGTTTCCTTCAAGAACTAAATGTGGCTTGATTCATACAATCACAGGATACATAGTGATTATATGATCTCAAATCTTGGGTCCAGCCAGAATATATAGAATGATAAAAATGTTCCCCTTACATATGGGCTATACCTATGCATGGAACTATATGATAAATATGTTTGGCTTGGTTCTAACTATCATAGAATACATAGTGATGCCTAGATCCTCTATTTTTGGACTATCCATGTGTTTCAATCATCCCCAATCATATTCCTCCATGAGGGTTAGATTCATTTTGATACTATAATCCACAATTAATTGTGAATGACACCACATATTTCACATCACATACCCTCATGCATCTTTACTGACTACCTAGTTATTACATGTTTCTGATGCCAATCATGACTCATGTGATATTAGGGATCCTGGTAAGATTCTCAAGCTAGCGTGATTGAGATATGTCTTTTATGAGAAACATGTCTGAGTTATATGACATTAAACTATACGACCACATACCACTATCATGATTTTAAACTATATAAAAACATCCTAATTTCATGACATTAAAATTAATGACCTATGGTCCAACCAATAAGACATAAAAATGTTTAGAGTGGGCCATCCTATTCATGAATCTATTCTAGGGGTGAATTGTTCACCTCTATTCCATAATGAATAATGGAAATTCAATTTCCCTTCATATAATCTTGATCTACCTAGAAGACCCCTTAGTCAAAATTAACGTTGAGAATCACTAAGGGAATAATAAAAAGTGCCCCTATCCACATCATATGATTCTCATCTATATAGGGGTATCTATTTAAAGGGGATGATTATGGCATGATTTTTGACTTTAAAATGTGAATAAGGAAACATAGGGAAGCCCAACCATAAAAGTAGCATACACCTATATTCAAAAATATAAAAGTCATATAGACTTGATCTTCCTATGTATGAGTCACATCTACATATGGATTTATTGCGTATGAGATAACTCTACACAAGAAGGGATCCAGTATATAGATACCCATCAATAATCCTATGAATGGAAAAAAGTTTCTCCCTACATCTAAATTCCGAGGACTAGTGAAAAGTTTCCCCAAGGATATATTTCACAATTTATATCAGTCCATACTTCCACACCACATGATGTTAAACTGAAAGGAAAATCCATATGATGTTAAAATTCACGATAGACACGTCCTTATAGAATGACATTAAACTATATGGAAAATGGACTTGTAACATTATCTAAAACTTCATGAAAAATTCATCCACACTTCCTGATGTTAAAATGTGTTGGCCATCACCCATAATCATTCTTTATCAATGCAACAAAAGAGACTAACCCTTGTCAATCAAAGATCGTGTTACTTTTATCGTATTTCCAAGAACCTCAATCCATAAACCACACTTCATGACTTATGAACCTTAGTTTGCTGCATACCTTGCATATACCCTATAAAAGGACACTCTACGTAAAGGGACCCTTTGTTTGACCATTTATGCCCTAGGTTGTTGTATATGATTTCCCTACCTTCAGCCAAATGCGTCATTAACTTAAAAAAGGGATTCCGATCATTGTGATGCCTAACATCATCATAGTGGAGCTCACTATAATAGAGTGATGGATAATCATTTTCAAAATGATTGTCCCATATAATTACTCATGAACAATGAACCTTGAACCATGATTTACAACATTTTCATCCCTCCCTTAAATGGATGTTGGAGTTATAGTGACCTTGGGTATCCAAATTAGGCTATTGGGTAACACTTCAATCATACCAGGTTTATGTGCACTATGACCTTAAACAACATGCACCTTGGCCAAAAATGTATGACCTTAAATGTTAACCATTGATGATCCAATTTGAAAGACCCTAAAATAATTGTGAAAGTAACACAAAACATGTTTGGATGAAAACCCAAAAAGGTAAGTCTAATATGAATTCAAGTATATTCTTTTTAAAATATCCATCCTTATAGTTTAGAAAAAATAGAGTGAAATTTGACAAGGAATAAAGCTTATAGGGCCCAATTTGTGGCCCTAATAAAAGATGAGATGTGCTCGTTGGACCCCTTAGTCCAAAAAAAGTTAGAGTAATGATTTATTATATCTATTCATTGTGATAACATGTTCACTAGGTGGTGACACAACTTTTAGGGTTCTAAAACCCTTTATTAATGTTAATTTTTAATAAACTACATTCGTGTATTCAAATTCTGTAATGACCCAACTAATTCCTAAAGTTGATATCTTTCTCTTTGAATCCCATGGACCTTTGGATCTCTTTATCCTAGTTATTCCCATAGAAAACCCATAATAAGGACTAAATAATCCAAAAATACCCCACTAGTATTCATTGGTGAATTGACACCCTTCCAAAGAGCTTGTTCCTAGAGGATTGGTCCGATAAAAGATACAACTTTTAATCTTGGAGTTATTGTCCAAATAGAATGAAATATAGGCTTCTTCATTTATCAATGGTTGAACTTTACCCCCCAGTTTCCACCTCAAGTTATCTTATATTATTGGGAAAATGACATACAATCCCCATAACCAAACTATTCAAGTAGATTCAACTTCCTTGATGTTACAATGCTGTGCATTATACCGTTTCTTAAAGTAGGAACACGATGATCCATTCCTAAACCATTTGATGACCCACACCACATGACTTAAAACCACCTGGAATGAAATCCATGATTCCCAAGAAAAAACTAATCTACTCTATGGTTCCAGAAACCTTCTTGGAGATCTCTTTTCTCCATACCCCACTTCATCATCGAAACATTTGGATCTTTACAAATATACCATGGACCTTAGAAAGGAGTGGGGACCCTTCTACTTGACCTTGAATGCAAGACCTATGGGATCATACATAAGGTCCATTTACCCATTAAATAGAGGAATCTTCTTCTTATAGAAAAGGACCTCCAACCCTCGTGAGCTCCAATAATACTGTGGTAGAAATTAGTACCCTAAAGTGTGTTTTGAGATCATCCCCAACAAGTCTGGACCATTCATATTAATCTGTTCAAACTCTTGGGTTATGAATCAAACAACCCACATTCCAACTATCCAAGTGGAATCAACATCGCTAATATTTCATTATCCACAAATAACCTTTATGTTAAGGATTCGAGGTGTCACAACCCATCATGGACATTCATCCTTCTTGTTTTATGTAAGAACACTGTCTTATAAAACCCTTAAGGAATATTATTTCTCCAAAATCCCATCATGGACTTGGGGTCATCAAAAAAATCACGAATTACCATCATTCACTACCAGAAGAAGATAGTCTGAGCTAGATGAATAAAAAGTATAACATCTAATGATTAGAGATAAAAGACAAAAAATGAAAGTAGTAGATGGTCTGAGATAGAAGAGTCTAAAATATAAAAATAGAAGGTATGAGCTAGAAGAACATAAACTAAAGAAATATAAGATCCGATCTAGAAGACTCTAAACTATCATAGTAGAATGTACAATCAAGAAAGCTCTAAAATACAACATTTGATGGTCTAATATAGAAGACACTAAACAACACTAATAGAAGGTTTGTGCTAGAATACCATAACCTACAACAACATAATTTCCAAGATATAAGACTTTAAACTAAAAAATAGAAGGTCTGAGATATAATACTCTAAACTACATCAATAAGAGGTCCAATCTATAAGACTATAAACTATATAAATATAAGTTATAATCTAGAAGACTTTAAACCCTAGAAATAAAATGTTCAGGATAAATAATCTAAACTACATAAATTGTCGTTTTTCAAGACCTTAAAACATCCAATTTAAATGGAAACAATGATCACCAAGTTGAAAACCCAAAAAGGGAACCCTGGAAAAAATTAAATTATCTACTCAATGGACATGTACTTTGTGTTATCCAAGAAATATCAAGAATATATAGAATAGAATATTCCTAAAACATATCAGGTTGATAACCTAAAAAGGGATACTTGAGAAAAATCCTAGTCCACTCTAAATAATATTTCACCATATGAAGATTAGGAAAAGTTTGGGTGATATAAAATAAAATATAAAAAAAATATTGTAGGGATCATTATACATCCATTTAAAAAATCATGCTACACTCTCTAGGTGAACCGATCTAGGGAAAAAAATTAGAGAGCATCACTATTTTTTTCAGGACCTTCCTGAGGGCACCTACTATTCACATTCCTCTAAACTATATGATACTCGTACTATATTTCATGAACATAAAATACTTAGAGTTTCCTACTTTGTGAGTCCTAGAATGTAAAACAAGAGCCAGATATGTTAAATATCTCCACCATATCTCAGGTCCCTACCCATGATTTCATCACTAAACCATGACATTACCTTTCTATGTTCGAGTTAGATCTAAGTAAGGGAATTCATCAAATTGTTCTTCATCTATGAACCTATGTTCCCTATTTAAGATATTTATCTTCATTGGATTTTATCTCAAAAAAATGTGCAACATGATTCCCATTCCATTGGGATATGTAGTGATGTTTGTGACTCTTATCATGGATCCATCCATAAATCCATTTTTATAAAAAAAAATTTCCATCAAGGAATGTTGAAATAATATGAAATTTAAAGTAGTCATCCATAAAGATAATTTTATTCCTATGGGAAACAAAACACATAAAAATATCACTCATCTTAAAAATCAAGAGGAAATCTATTCTGGTAACTTAGAATACTTGAGTAAATAATATCCACTTGGTGGGGCTCAAAGGCCTATCATATATTTAAGTAAATGAAAGGAGATCTAAGTTTACCATAGAATCAAATTCAGTTCATTTGGAATGAATACCATTTTAGGGGGGGGGGGGGTATTTTTTAACAACCATAATTGTGAATCATACACTTTTCCATAATATATTCAAGAAGTATGAAGACTATGGAAGAAAATAATGATATTATTTTCATTAGGGACATGTATGTAGATTTTCTTGTGATTAATTTTATAAGGGATTTTATTTTTTCCATTATTATTCTCATTTCACTTAGATAATTATTCTAAGTATTGGGGTATTACCTTAGCCAAAACAAAATGGCCAGGAAAGCTAACTAGCTGACCAGCTCAACCAAGAGAACATGTGGAGTTTCCTAAACCATGCCCTGGGAGATATCCATCTAGCTTGTGAGTCTAAATGGTGATTGGGAGAGTATCGTTCTAACAATGGTCACACATGGCATGTAGAGGTGTGCATAGGTGGGCTACACAATGGGAGGGAATAACCAGTGAGGGTGTGGGTGCATGCGTTATGGGTTTCGACCCTGTTTCCAGTTCTAATGATGGATGACACACCTAGCCTTATTAAGAAAAACCAGAAAACCTGGGAAATAAATGCAGGATACATATGGAGCATGAAACTATTCCTCTATAAAAATATGTATGGATATATCCAAAACCATATGATCAAAGTGCTTCATGCTGTCAGACCGCCTCACACGATCATCTGTAACCTACACCCATCTATTCTATGCTTGTTCATCTTTTCTTCAATCCCCATACACCCTACACCTTCTTGAACTTGAAAATAAATGACCATCATGTCAGCCTTCTCTGATGATCAAATCTAGACAAAAGAGATATTATTGACATATTTGAATTTTTGCACATGACTTAATTTTTCATGTATTCCTTTTTTGAGGAATACATAGTCATCACAGGAGGCCAATCATGCAAGTCATGTGAACCAATGATGAGAGTTTTTAAATATAACATTATCAAAATAGTGATCATCATGTATGTAAGTGTTAACTTCACATAGATTGAAAGAAAATCAATGATTTTTTTGATAACATGAAGGTTCTACCTCTTTTATATATCCTTTATCCAATCAATCATCTATACACCGTAGAAACACATGATCATGCTAGGGATCATGTGAAGAAATAATGTGATCATATGATTATCCCAACAATTCATGATGTATTTGAAGAACTCAACCTTTGATGAAGTGACTTTCCACCCATGTATCATGTGATCATGTGAAACATGATCATGAAAAACCAATCATGTGAAGTCGAAAAAACTCCCTCACCTCAACAAATTCATGTAGAAAGAAAATATACACAATAATGTAATTATTAAAGTTAAGATGACCATGATAATCTGACTATAAGGCTATCTCAAAAAGCACTATGAATCATATGTTTAAATGGTGATGATCAGAGGAAGCCATCACTATGACTTCATATAAAATTGGACATAACTCCCTTTAAGGACATGATATTTCCTTCGTCAGTTTTATTTATTTTATCACATAAAGTCATATGAATGATAAAATATAATTTTAATAATTAATTTTATTGCATGATGTTGATCAAAAAAAGCATTCCATCGCCTTTGGCCGGTGCATGTGGCGTCTTCACCATGATAATTTGCTAGAACCTTGGCGGTTTTTTCCAATATAAACTCTTTCCACTTTGAAAAAAGATATATAAAAGATGAAGGGAAGGAGTGTAAAGAGGTAAGTGGAGAATGAAAATAGAGTATGGGGAAGATCAACTACTACTTCTGAAGAATTAACCATGTAATCGTGAGACCCATCGCATTACACACCCTTCACATAATCAAATGATTTTTTGAATATCAGGCTATCATGTGAAGACCCGGTCCTGAACACCCTCCTAAATATCCATGTGAATCATGGTCATTTACCCCATTATGTGGGGTTTCACTCATAATTTATTTTTTTTATAAATTTATCCCTAGGCATGTATCCTCTACACATTGATTCCTCTATACAACTCGGACAGAAACCTTTGGTTTTGTGACGGATTCTTGAACCTATTATCATCCAGCCATAAAAGAACAAAAATGATCACAAAACTCTCTTATGTTTGAATAACCCTGTTGTACACACACCATGCATGAAAATGGGTTTAAAACAGTCATATATTCACCCCCATCCATGCATATATCTCCAATATGAGGCCTCTATACATGTTCAAAAAATCCATCACAAGACACCCTTGGGGTTAGATGAATTGTATGAGAAATTGAACATCATGTGAAACCATCATTTGATCACCCTTTAACATGTATGTTGCCTTGACATGTATTTGAACCCATCGATCAACCCTCCTCTCACCGTGGAATCCCTAGGATGTTTCACCTCATCATTAACCCTCTAACATGCTATCCTCCTAACATACACACTATTTCCCATGTAGCTTTGACAAGATCCCATTAAAAATAAGACTCCAATAATTGTATATACACAAAATCGTAGAATTTTTTGTGAATCCCCTCCACATGAATCTCTTAATATCACCCGATATCATGACTCATCATTAATCTTCTGATTCTGTTATCCATCCCTAGGCATGTTGAAATTGATCACACAAAAAGACTTGGACATGTCAACCTAGATCATGAGAAATGCACTAGAAAAATTAAACTTGATCATGTGAAGCACCAGAGACATGCCAGGTAGATACACATGGATATGACTTCCATGTCTAGAAGACAATCAAGGAATGTCATACAGACAATCATGATATCTCAAGAAGACACTGAGGACATATCAGGAAGGCACCCTAGACATGTTAGGCAGACAACCAAGTACATGTCAACCTTGTTCGACAAACACACTTTGATATACACCATGTAAACACTCAACCCAGATCCTTTTCCCAAGTACCCCCTTTACAAGGAGAGTTCCCACTAATGGGATCATGTTACACACTCATGTGAACTTACTTACTCCATGATTTTGGAAAGACCCTCATGTTATAAAAAACATATTCAACTTACCTTTCATGTTCATAATCTCTCTTTATCCATAATAAGATTTATAATGGATATATAAAATGGAAATCAATACTAGTATAAAATCCACCTTGGTGTAAGTCCCTTTATATTCTATTTACCTTGGCTCATAGAACCCAAATACTTCTATGATTATGTCATCCATCCTCACCCATCATCATATGAGAAGTGGGTTTATAAAAAGGATTCTTATTAAGTGTAATCCCCAAACATGACCTCAAGTGCCTTTAATACATCATCAGTTTAGTGGTGAATTAAACTATGAGTACTCTAATCCCTATTCAAACAAGATTCATATGATTTTTTCCTATGTCATGAGCTCCAATTCGGAATCCACCTCGGTGTAAGTCCCTCCATTTACCAAATATTCATAACTCATAGGAACTAAGCTCTCATATGAGTTTATAATTAATCCTTATACATATGTAGATTAAGAGACCATTGAACTGCAAGGAATTTTATTTCCATTAAAACAGTATACATAGGTTTCCTTCCTAAGGCCTAAGCTCTAATTGGGATCCAACTTAGAGTAAGTCCCTCTATTTACAAAATATTCTTAACTCATATGACCAAATATCTCTTGTGAGTTTTTAATTAATTCTCATCCATCAGTGGATCAAGAAACCATTAAACTATGAGAACTACGACTCCTGTTCAAATAGGATACGTAGGATGCCTTCTTAAGGCCCGATATCTAATTAACATCTGCCTTGGTGTAAGTCCCACTGTATACGAAATATTCTTAACTAATAGAACTTAATATCTATTGTGAGTTTATTATTTTTCCTCATAAATCATTGTACTGAGAAACAATTGAAATAGGAGGAACTTTATTCATGTTATAATAAGGATACTTGGGATGCCTTCCTAAGTCGTGAGATTCATATCAAACACTCTATTAGGGCTTCTATGGTTCATAAATCCTATATTCATCTGTCATGATCCTAATCAGCTGCCATTAATTGTTTCTCACACCTATCATGAATTACATGGGATAATGGATTTTTCACAAATCATATAACTCACATAATATATTTCGTTCAAAGAGGATACCATCAGTGTGTAAGCCCTATTTAGTGACATGATAAGATTTCCCCCATACAAGGGTATCCAACTCGCTGTAAGTCTTAAAGGCATTCCCATATTGGTAAACCCAAGGAAAATAAACCTCCTAGGTATTAATTCCCTATCTCAACCCATAATTTTATTTATGGAAGATGAAACTATGATGACTCTGATTCTTATGATAAGTATGATAAGTACGATGCCTTCCTTAGGCTTGATCTCCATACCCAGTGATGAAGTGCCCTAATATATGTCATGTACACATGATGTTAAACTACACATATTGGATTTAAAATAACTATATGGGTTTTGATTATTTTTATATATAGGATATGGAGGATTACTCATAGAGGTTCAATACCATCTCCATGACACCAATTGACTCCTTCGATGATAGTAAACTCCAGAGTGCCTGGTTATTTGGATTCAAAATATATACAACTACCCATGGATAAAAAATAAAAGGAATAGATGGAAAACCTCATATATATAAATATGGTCTTATTAATAGATATCAATTTATATAAATAATGATTCAATACACAATAATTTTATTAGGGAAACCAGTCCTGTATCGATATTTGGAAGAGATTCACAAACTTATCTTAAATCTGTTTGAGAGTCCAAAATTGGTGATACATCAAAAAAAAGGGTGTGAGGATCTATACCTACCATAATATCGAACAATGTGGGCTCATAAGTGTATTTGGGCTTGAAATCCCAAATTATATCCAACCATTGGAATGAATGTTTGTTCCTTGTTAAGGATATGGGAGCTATTGGTAGTTTCTAAGAGATGAAAATGGTGGACCATGTGTGAATGATTGTGCAACTGTACTTGATCCCCCACACTATATTTTTATATATAAGAAACAAAAATGGTGAAACCAGTTTGAATTAATGCAATGTAAGAATAAATGAATCATTATAGGACTCAAGAACCTTTCTCTTAAATGTAAGGAACCGTACATTTCTGAGCAAAACAACCTTGAAAATATTAAATGTGTCCAACAACTTTCTCCATATGAAACACCAAACAATAATGAAACTGTGATATTTTTTGACAGTTAAAATATAACATTGAATTAAAGATAATGAATTAGAGTAATTGATTTATGAAATATTTATAGAAATAAAATAAAGTCTACTTTTAATGTAAATTAAATTCAACTAGTACAACTAAATTGACTAATACAATCATTTTATACTTATAAATTTATTTTTCTAAATATTTCATTTTTAGGATATATTCATTTTTATTTAAAAAAAATTATTATTAAGAATGATAAAATATATTTTATTTGAATAATTGTATAATAATAATTTAAATTATAATTTAAAATAAATTAGAATAAGAATAATTGATATTTATAAAAAACATTTCTTATGAAAAGAGATTTCATTATGATTTTTTTATTTTTATATAAAAAATATTTTTTACCACTTTTACAAATTTAATTGGATAATATGTTTTTTATATTTATAATCAGTATGATAAAAATATTTAATGACTTATGTAAAAAATTAATATACAAAGGTAAATATTAGTTACCATGATAAAACAATTAATTTTTAAAAGAAAGATTATTTTCTAAAAATTATGAATTTAAAAGAAATAAATTTATTTTTTAATAAATACTATTGTATTTTGTTTAAAATTATATAAAATTAAATTAAATATCATTTTATTTTTATTCAATGTAAAATAATATTCTAAAAAATAAATGATGAAGATGATTTTTTTCAACAAATACATTTTTTTTAACACATGATATGTTTTAATTTAAATTTAAATTTTATTATTTTTTAAAATTGAATTAGGTTAAATGTATTCAAGATTAAGAATAATCCTTTGAAATTTTATAGTGGGAGTTATCTTATATTTTTATTAATAAAATAAACAGTAAGGTAAAATTTTAATCAATATTAATAAAGGTAAAAATAGGTAAATGAAGTATCTCATATTTTTAATAATTAAAATGTATCTTAAACCTTATAGAATGAATCTTTTAGGTGTGAAATTCATAACCAAATGTATCACCTACCATTTACCCACCTAAATCTGCTAAATCTCATGCAATTCCTTTCTTATCTCTTACCTAACATTCTTTTCCAAAGATTTATCCCTCTTTTTTATGGTTAAATGGAGCTCACTTCCTCGCATTTCAATCCACTCCTATATTTATAAATTGAAATGAAAATATATCCAATTTTCTTATTTTATATAAAATATAATTTTTTTCATCCCCCAGCTTAAAAAAAGTTCCCCATTTCATTCATTTCGAAAGGATAATTTAAGAGAATATCTAAATTCTCAATCTAAGTATTACTTATCCCTTTACATTAATTTTGTATCCTCCAATCCACCCTCCTGCAAAAACAACATAACCATTTGTATAAAATAAAATTAATAATAATAATGTACATCAATTTTATTTTTTATGGTATAAACATTATATATTCCCATCCCATTCATTCAAAAAATGAAAACATTTCTCATGCACATGTGTGTATTATTGAATCAATGAAGGATACATTTCATTTTTCATCGCCACATTTACAGAATGGTTAAATAAACTAATTTAGTGAGTAGATATATTAATTATTTCATGATTTATATTATTTAAATATTAATTATCCATTATATAATTAATATTAAATATAAGTGATCATTTTAACATTAACCATCACAAAAAATCATACTAAGAGGAAAATATTGTTATTCATAATATATAATATTTTCATTTACATTACTTCATAAAGAACCATAAATATTGAATATATCACACTAATAAATACTAAATAATATTATTATGCTTCTCATATAATTATATTAAATCTAAACCACATCATAATCATCCATTAATCATTTTAGGTTCATGTATGGGTTGGATTAACCAACAACTTGGAAAATTCTATGAATTTATATAATGGATGACTATGAGAGATTATATACTATTATAATATTATATAAATACATAAATAATTTTTTTAAGTTTTTTTAATGTTATATCCACATTTATCTCATTAATTAAGAAATCACCCTTCATTCATTAAGAATCACTGAAACATGCTCACAACCCATTTCTAACTCATTGATTGTAACCAAAACTACCATTAAATGAAATTATAGATTTATAAACTATCTTTTAATATCTAATAAAAATATTATATGATCTATTATTCATTTAATTTTGAATAATAATATATAACAACATTTATTTTATGAAACTAATTAAAAGTGATAAAGATTACTCAAACCTAGTTTTCAAAATTGGTAAAAACTGATATATATATATATATATATATATATATCTGTTTGTGTGTGTGTGTGTATATATATATATTTGTATATAATTATTATTAATTAGGAGTATATATGGTTATAAGTATGAAGAATGGTGTTGATTTTGTATTGAATGAACTTATATAAATTATTCGGGATGTTTGAAGCAAGTGCAAAATGAATTGGGACTAAAGTTAGGGTTCTCATATCACATTCCTCTATTTGAGTAATGATTGGTATTATGAACCAAATTTCATTTATGTGGTGTATATAATTCTTATTTTATATATCAAATCACAAAGTTTTTTTAATCATGGTATTTTTTTCAATTATTAGACCACTCTTTCAAGGGGGGTTGATTAAATTGTTACTCATGCCACAATAGTTTTTTGGGTCTTAATTTTGATTCTTTGAGACATGATACATGTTATGGAACAAGTTTCAATTTTTTATGTTCTATTGATCTACAATCCCAAGAATGTTTTATATATTATTTTCTATTTATTAATGGGATAAAAAAATCTATATCAAGTTATTTTTCTTTCAAATTTATTTTGAATAAAGTGTTTTCTTAGCTGTATGAGTTTTTGTAACTCAATATTAATTTGTTGAGTTATGAGTGTTCAATTGAAATTATTTCATATAATTTTGGTACACTATGGAATTTTATTATATTAGGTGTAATTTTACATTTTTTTACATTTTTATCACATAAAACTCTTTTTAAATGTTTCATGCATCATGGAGTATGTTGATCATAAGAGATATTGATAACTCAAGTCACCTTTCATTGAGTTATATTGTTTTTTACTAAAATATATCCTTACATGATTGGTTTATCCCACCCTAATATTTTATTATATGGTATTTTATATTCCTATTTGTGAAAATTATGTTTTAATACAAATTAATTTTTTTTACTTTTCTTAAAATGCGAGTTTTAAATAATGGTATTTTAAAAATAATAAAATTTGGTTTCTCCTTTAACTTTCATTGGTTTTATCCTCCTCCCATAATTTATCAAATATAAAATTTATTTCATTTAACATATCCATTTTTGCATATTATTTTTTAAATTTAATGGTTTTTAAAATATTTTACATCACCTTTTAAAAAGTTATATTTGAAGGAGACATGTAAATTTGTATTTTACGTCGATATTAAAAATGTTTTCTAAAATATCTTTTATGTTTTTATTGATAATTCCATTTTTATTTTCAGTGGGATTTAATATATGTCGCATGATTTATCCTCTAATATATATATATAAATATATATATATATATTATCATTTGGGGGATTTAACTTTTAGTATCAAATAATTTGATTCTTATTCTCTTTTTTATGATATTGTTTGAAGCATTATTCTTGCAATGATAATTCTTTTCATTTATGTCAAAATACTTCTAAGCATACTTTGTTAAAATGGGGTTATGTTATATTGAAAAACCCACATTATTTATCTACATGGATTATAATCATGTTATTGAACTATTAAATTACATGTATACTCATTTCTCAATATGGTGTTAACATCACATTTTCAAATAATTTAGAATAGATGTAGTTCACCTAGAAATAATGTTATTCAATTTAAAATTTTAAAAGTATCATAATTACTTATGTTTTTAATCCAATATAGATGATTATTGGAAATTTGAATCTGTATTTCATCAAGGTCCACCTTTTTTCTCTTAATGGGTTCTGACCATGTTGTCAATTTTTTTGATATGGTGAAAAGTATTGAAATTATTAATGATTATTTACTGCTAATACAGGTTGATTATGTATTGAAATTATGTATCATTAATTATATGGGTGACCATATTTTATTTAGTAATCTTTTCCATAGTTAATGGTATGAAAAGTTTTGTTGACCCCTATTTTGAGTTCAATGGGATTTTAAAAGTTATCGATGTTGCTATAAATTATATATCCCCTTGATACATCTACAAGTATCATGAGATAAAACAGTTTTAGTTTAGGTGTATACATTTTAAAACCTTAAGTATTTAAAAGAATAATTCTCTCAATATATTTGTTAATATGAAACACCAGGCTTTAATAAAATTAGGATATACTATATTTTTTTATTATTTAAATGTGATTTTTATAACTTAGCTGGTGAATTAGAAGATATAAATAGGATTAACGACAATATATAATATATATAAATTTCCTAATAAATACAAATTTATTTATTATTTTTGTTAATAATCAATCAATTTGTAGTAAACTCATTATTTATTCAAAAATATGTTTTCTTGAAAAATGGTTATTGTTCCTTTTTGTGACCAATGATTATAATTAATTTATAAAATATTTAATTTTTTTAGAAAAATGATATCATTTTTTGGGAGTTTTGGTTCATGTAATGGGTTTATGATCTATTCATTAGATGTTATGCATCCACATGTCTCACCATTTCTATGATGGGGAGGGGATTTGGATTCTTTAAAACCATGCATGGTTTAATCTAGAATGATCCAATGTAACCCAAAATATTTATCCTGAATTAGGTGGATCTCACAATGAATATAAAATGTAGCTTAGAGGTGGGGAAAATAATGATTTTCATAAATAGGTATGGGGATGAAATTATGTTACATATTTTGTTTTCATATGATATAGTATTCTTCATTAATATAAGGAAACAGTTAATAAAGTGATTGAATAAAATAATGGAACCATATGGAAAACCGAGCAGCCTATAGATCAACTAAGGATAATGTAGTGTGTCTATTTTAAATTTTTTTTATAGTAAAAAAAAAAGATCATTCAAGATAAATTATTCATCCATTTGTGTCATATTACAATGGAGTATCACAGTGCTCCTATTTTGGATATAATGATTATGATGTTTCTTTTTGGAGGCATCATCGATTAGATCTTGGGGGGAATTTTCATTTAGAAGATCTGGTTTTTATCATTTAGAGGAAAGATCTCTATGGAAAATAGCATAATCACTTATATGAAAATTCATGTACAATTGATTGCCGAATCATCAAAGGGTATGATATGAAAAATAGAAAAAATAACTATAGACATAATATGGGATAAAAATTTGGTTGGAAGATGTCATCAGGCATCGTGGAAGAGAATGGTCAGGCTGATCAATGAAGGTGATATAAATTTAAATAGTGTGTTGGAAACCATAGAGGACATGCATGTGAATCTTATGTGGGACATAATTTAGGGTAACATTTTATGGGATTTTTTATGAATAACTTGTATAGATATTATTGGAGATAATTGGTGGATCAAACTAAAATAATATCTAATCTTATGAGGTGTATTATCAAACAAATATAGGTTCCCTAGAAAATAGTTTGTCAGGTTTTTGGTCCCATGGATTATAACTACTAGAAAGATAATTGGGTTGGATAATCACTATTCTTTATATGGTGTCTAGTTCTAGATATGTCATTTAGGGAAGCCTGTTAATTCCCTGATTCTATGAATAACACTCTTGATTATATGCATTTTTTTGAATAATATTTAGGGCTCTTTAATGGTTGGGACTTCCACACTATGATGCATGCATGAAATTTGATAGATGAATGGGGGTCAAGACTATGGTGCAAGAAGATATAGATTAACATAAATTTTATGGTATGTTATTTTAGGAACCAATCACTACCCATAAATTGAAATTTATAGAATAAGGGTGTTGTTTTGGCCTCGAAATGCCGATGTTGTGAAAAACTGAGACCCGAGTTAGTTTGGAATATCTTTTTCAAAGGTGATTGGGTGATTGGAAATTGAAACTATATGGGAAAAGGCATGGTAATTTATATGAGTAGGAAATCTGTCCCTGAATTTATTATGTCTTGGTTCTTGGGGTTATCCAGTAAGGCATAGAGGTTAATATCCATAGCATGGCATTCATGTTGGTGTGTTAGGTTCTTTGAGATGCAAGTAACAATGAAAGTGAAGGGAGAAGGTACACCCTAAAATTTTTAGGTCTACATGGAATCCCTTGAGGTGGGGGTCATAACACTCCCCAATGGTGGGGGGCTTCTATTTCGTTAAGAATAATTCTCCCATGTTTAATCATTAATATGAAATGAATAAATCAATGTAACTAGGGGGGATGGGTAAAATTATGTTCCCCAATTAAGGGGATGAAGTTGAATATAGATGGATCATGTGTTTATGGGGAAATTATTGGGGTGGTCTTGTTGGGGATAACATGTTTTAGTGATGTCATTTTTACCTTTTATTATGATCTAGTTAACTCTATTGGAGCATAGGCAAGGGATATGGTCACTAGTGCTAAGCTGTGATGGATTTAAAAAATTAACATTGCATAGGTTTAATCAGACTTCATTATGCTGGTAGGGATTCTTCATGGAAATGAAATCTGACCATGGGAACGTTGATATTTTGTTAGAAAATATTGAATGTTCATTAATTGGGACATTGGTGTTTCCCACATTTGGAGGGATGTAAATTTTTCTACTTATTCTTTGGATAAAAAATTGATTCTCGGTGAGAGTATTAGTTTATATAAATATATAGGGTCCTTACCAAATTATTGTATCCTCATTGTAGTGGGTTATTCTCTTAGTATTCATTATTATCATCCCCAATGAGACTAGGGATTCTAATATTAACAACAATAATAAAAAGATAATTTTAATTAAATCCATATTTTTATTTTAATGTATTTAAAAATTCAATTATATTTTGGATTAGTTTTTGAATTTAATTAGTATTTTATTTTAAATATAATCTAATTAAATTATATGGTATGGATTTTATAATATAATTTGGTGTAAAACATTTTTATACTTAAAAAGGAATTCTTCTAATAAACTATTTTTTCATTGTGATTGGTGTTTTAATATTAAATTATTTTTTTGCTTCTATAATTTGAATATTGAAAAAATGTGTTCTATAATTGGAATTAGGAGGTCCATATTCAGTAAATATTTATATTTTATTATCTGTCATTATGAATAGTAAATATTGTAATTAAATTTTTTACATGGGGATAAACAGAGGAATTTTTTAGTAATAAAAGGGTTATTTGAAAGAAAAATTAATATTTTTATCATGGTAATTTATTTCTATTTTTTATGATGTAATAATAACTTCTAATTCTTATACAATGCTGATGAAATATTTATTCAATTAATAGAAAAATAAAATAAATGATTTTAAATATAATACAATTAATATAATTTAAATGAATTATTATGTTCAATAATTTTTTAGATAAATATATATTTTTAGTTATGTGTGAAAGGATTATATTCTAATTTGTTTTCAAGTTGTGTTCAAATTTAAATTAAATGAATAGGTCCAAAAAATAATTAATCTTATTTTATAATAAATAATATCTCATTAATTTTTTTGAAATTTTAAAAAATAATATATTCAGAGAAGTTGTTGTTATATGTTTAATAATTTCAACATTGGTCCATTTATTGACCAATGATCACTTTATAGTAATTATACTGACCCCTATAGGGTAAAAACATTGTTACAATGGTAATTGTTAAAAAGAGTTTGTGTAAGTTAAAACAAAGCGATAAGGGTCAAAAACCTAAAAAAACTTTTAAAAATATTATTTTATGATATTATTTAGACCCATACTGGTACTAGATTCTAATTTTATAATTTTGTATTGGTTTTTGAAGGAAACATATTTTATATTAATTTACTATTTTAAGTAATTCTAATAGTGCACCTCTTATCTCTTATAAAAGGGATCCTCTTATCCTCTTTACTTCACACTTAAAAAGCCTTTTGGTTCAGTAAATCTTTACCAAAATACCTTAATAAAATACCAAACCAAATTATATAGTTCTTATTATGGTTATAAATTAATCTATATAGGCCTTATATTGTCAAGAAAAGGAGGTTGTTTAAAGAAGAGGTAGAACTTTTTACTCACTATTTTTGTATAATTTATTCTTATACCTCTTACAAATATTCATTAAATATGATGAGATAATGAAACCTGTACATTCAATATACATACATTTTTTTTATGTTAATTACATAACCTATATCCATATCCTCTTTTAGAAAATGGGACACAAAATCATCATTCTTGTGAATGGAAAACTACCACCTCCCAAATCGATGTAATTTTTTTCCATCACCACCTCTCACAGATGGTTATAATGTTGGATTTAATGTATCTATATAATATTTATGAAATAATTAAAATTATATAAATATAACATATTATCTACTATCTTACATTTTGATACACTGAAAAATGGAAACGTTGTTCACGCGTACAAGTGGATTACCACCCCTATGAAGTGGTGTGATTCATTTTTCATAAAAGCATCACATGGATTAGATATAAGTGTATTTAAATAAAGGATATTATATTTATGATATTATTATAATTATACAAAGGTAAAATAACAGTTATCTTATTTTTATCATTATTTTTGAAAAATGGAAATGTTACTCATGCGTACGTACGACCTACCGTCTCTTTGATTATAACATATTTTATTTTTTATAACCATCATTCATGGATAGTTTTAAAATTATAATTGATGAATAAAAGTGATAATTATGTAACTATTATTATTCTAGAGATGATGGAATTCTGACCTCATTAATCATAGTCAACCTACCAATGTAATTTTGGATATATGAGGTGAATATCATCAAAACGTCTTATATGAACATAATAGATTAATAAATTAATTACGACATGGTAATAGATAAAATAAATGTAATAATAAAATTAAAAATGGTTTTTAAGAAAGTAAATAATTTAAGTAATTTTATTATTCAGAATGATAAAGAACATACAGGATAAGTCAGAATAATGGTGAGGGACACTTTACTTTAAAAACCTCATTTTAAATGTTTTAATGATTTATTTTCTAAATCATTATATTTCTTTTCCATATTCTTCAAATTATTTTTTTGATGTATTTATATGGATATAAATGAATTTTATAGGATATTTTATGTCTTTTTTTTATTTGAATTTTTTTCAAAATGAATCTTTTTATGTATTTTATATGGATTATTTTGAATTTCATTACAGAAGACAAAATGAAATCTCTATTTTAATGTATACAAAATTTATGATTTTCCTTTTCCTCTATAACCATTATTTAATGTTTTAAATACTTTATAATATTTTATGTTTTATTTAAAAAACCTCTTTCCCTTTCTTATAACTATTTTCAAAAAAGTATTTAAAATTAAATGGATATTTTGATATCTAGAAATGTATTTCTTATGGGTATAAGGAATCTCTCTTAACCACACATTTTATTCAAGTTATGTACATTATTTCTCTAAATAAATTTATCTCACTCTTTAATGTTATTTAATTCTTATAAATTCTATATATATATCTCTCACATATATACCAATCTTATTCTCTCTTCCTTTTACGGGTTAATACATGACTTATGTTCATATCTATGGTACATTCTTTAATAAATATCTTTTGATTATTATATAAGGAAAGATTATAGAACCCATTTATTTAATTGGGTAATTCTTATGTTTATGAATTATAATTTATTTTTTTAGCACACATAATCATGTATATGTTATTATGGATTCACAAAGAAAGCACTAAAATGCATTGAGAAAAGTTTTTGTCTCATAAGACATTATGTAGGGATTTGGTAGTAAGACTATTCCTTGATGGGACTCTTTACACCATGTGATGTTGTATTGTAAATTATCCTTTACTTATCCTTATGTCATATTTTATGGTACTTCCTCATTTTTATATGTTTCTAAGATCTTATAATACTTTTTTCTTTGTGTTATGCTACCCTATGATTACTCATGAGATTATGTTTAAATGAAATCAAATTCTTTATAAGGGTGAAATATAATTTTTTTGAAAATGTTTTATTATGTTTTTCATTATTGAAATTTTTTTATGAGTTTGTATTTCCCTTGATATTTCCATTCAAATGATATATGAAAATATTTTGGAAGAAAATTTTATTTATTAAGAAATAAACTTTTTGTTGTGTGACCAAAGTTTAATTTCGGAAAATAAAAATCTTGTATAAGTATTGATGAACTAAAATGTTTTTTTATTTCTTTTTATTCCCATTACTAATATTTTTTTTCTCATCCCATATTAAAAAAAAAATTCATTGGGTTTTAAGGATGAGTTGGGATAGGGATGAGACCAATGTACAAATTTGTGATGATGATTCATGAAAATAAAACTGGTTATATCTTAAATCTTTTTATTTTTTAGAAAAATAAATACTAATTAAAAGTGTCCAAATTGTGATGTAATATTTATTTATGTAAGGGTGATGGAATAATACCCTAACACTATAAATCTTAAGGATATTGAAATTTAACAGAATGAAATATTGTATTAAAAATATCAATTATATAAATTTTAAGTATAGTTCTATACATTCCTCTTCCCATAACTGGATAGTGTCTTAACATAAGGCTTTGAAAATAATTTTTTGATGTCCCAAAAATTATGTCAATATGAGATCAGTATTATTTATATCCATGTTTTACTTTATTATCTTGGACATATAATTCTATTAGTTTAATGTTTATTATGAATTCATGTTGATTACATATTCCTAATATAATTTGTTTCCATGTTTTTCCATGATTATCGTAGTTGTATGATTTCCCTTATTGAGCATTTGAGTTCACCCCTTCCTATGTTTACATTTCCCCAAGTTATGAAGAATAATAGTACATGTAACATGTTTAAAAGGATATAACATGTAAAATAATTCATGGGAGATGTTTAAGACTTGGTATGTTTTAATTAATTTTGTATATAATGAAAAAATGTCTATTGTATACAAAGAACATGGGATATTCTAGTTAATATTTTTTCATAATTTTATAAATATCTAAACCTAAAAAGATCATTAGGATGTATGAGATTTAATTAATGATATTGGTTTTGTAAATAAGGATTTTTATATATAGAATTTTACACATGGTGTTAAAGGGTTTATGTAAAGTATGTATCAATGCAACAAATATTGGAGTGAGGGTCTTGGTTGTCAGATCAATGCTACAAATCTATGAAATCACAACCCTCCCTCTCATAGTGTAAACTTTTCTTGAAACATAAATATCTTCAAATATTTTTATAAAATATCAATCTTTATAAACTCATCCTTCTCTACTAATATCAAGAAACTACAAATGAATTTCATCGATGGAAAATATTTACTTATCAACCTAGGGTTATAAATGTCTCACACATTCGATTTTATAGTGAATCCAATATTCATTTTATCAAACTGCTAATTTTTTTTACAATATTTCATCTTCCCAATACAATCATTATCAATAATTATATTTCTTTAAACTTCTCTCATTTTGATAATAAAATTCAAATACTCAAAAATTTGATATTTCTAATCTAAAACAATCGTAAAGAGATATTAAATAAATTTGTAACCTACGGTACTAAAATATTGTTATTGGAAAAAATAACTAAAATACTATCCATATTTCCATTCATTAGCCACATTCTATCTCTAGTCCCCAAGGATAGTGTCTCACTCTATCTTTGTATTCCCAAGAGAAGATAAATTCCTCCAATAACAAATAATATCTATGTAAGGAATTATATACAATTGGGATAGGGGGATTCCAAACCTCTTTATTCTAAGGATATTTATTATGATCTGAGGTTGGAATGATTCTTTTCAAACACATGTATATCTTATGGTTTGTTATATATGTCTCAAACTTATAATTCCCCAGACCTGCACTCCTAGATACAGTCTTAAATACCTTTATAAAACACTATTTTTATAGAATGTGAGATAAACTAATTGAGAGGACCAGTTTGGGATACACCTAACAATGAGAGGGGGTGAGTCAGTGTTGGGGAATTTTTAATCTAATTTCATATTTTTATCCCTATACCTCTTAGACTTATAAAAATCTTGATTATATTATTTTCTTTTCCCTATGGAATGAAAGTAAATGAAATCAGTAAAGATAACATATGATATTTTTACAAATTTCACTACTCAACAATAGCATATACATCCTTGGAATGGTCAAAAATAATCCTTACCACAAAGGCACTAGAAAATAATCCTTTTTCATAGTTACAATGAGTTTGATATACCTCCTCACTCATGAAGAACATTTAAAACAATCCAATACTGTGCATGTAACAGATCTTGATCGGATCTTCATACTTCATCCCATGACAGTCTTCTACCTATTGATGAGAGTTTTCAATAACAATAAAGTATTCTTATTGAGACCTTTTGGATGTCACAATATTGATTTTTTCTTCCAAAACCTTGTACTTCACTTGGTTACTTATACAGAAACAGGCAAAAAAATATTCTTACTTCTTCCTAGTAGAAATATTTATAGTTTCAATATCTTCTTCTTCTACCAATAAAAATAATATGAGTGTAATAGACTAATGAACTGAATTATCTATTTCCCAAATAATGAACAAATAATATCAATTTGGTCAGTCACTTAATTTTATCTTACTTTTCTCTTTCATTTCATAACCAACTACAATAATATCTCTTCTTATTCCCCTTCTTGCTAGAATCACAAACATCTTATGTGATTATTAATCAATGAAGATTATATCAACATAGAATTGTCACAATTGATATGGCCCGAATAACTGAATATAGATTTCCAATATCTTTCTTCTTATTTTACAGAAAATAATATTGAATAGTGTATTAGTGTCTTTATCTCCCATTTTTCTTCACATCCCTACCTAGAAGCTGGTAAGAAATTCTATCACAACTCACAACTTGCACACCACTCTCTGCTTTCATTCCACTCAGTACATGCACACCACTTACCGATTACGTGAAAATCACTGCTTTCAACTCTCTACTTGAGTGAAAATATCTTCTTGAGAACCACTTTCGGCTTGTGTGGAACTCACTTCTTGTGTGCCACTCACTTCTTACACACCAATATTGTTCGAGAATCAAAACTTTCACACCACTTCTTCTTGCACTCCACATCATATGACTTGCACGATTTAGAGGTCAGATTTCATCTTATTTGTCGAGCCTTTTATATGATGAGAGTAGCCACCTATTTATAGGAATTTATCACTACACACAACTTCCTTCTTGTGTGCCACTTACTAATTGAGCGACTACTCCATACTTGTGCGGTCCTCTCTACTTGCATGATATAGAGCTCTAATTTTCTCTAAGTGTTTGAGAATTAACAAATGAAAAGGGTAGTGACCTATTTATAGTCATTTAACCATGTGTGAAACTTCCTAATTATGAAAAACTTACTATTTGCACACCACTTCATACTTGCACGACACTACTTGCGTGCCAATTCCTACTTGTGCAACACTACCTTAACTTTCATGCACTTCTTTCCTTTGTCATATTTTTATGTGATGATCTTGAAATATGACATGAACAAAAATTTCGAAACCTCCTTAACACTTATATGAAACTTAATTTTCCAAAAACACTTCTTTCAATTATCTAATGTTTGGACACTAATATTTGGCAAATATTGGAAAGCAGTTCCACTTTAAAATCTTATTTGGAAACACCACTCAAACTGATTTTTGGTCATATCACAAAATCCATCTCTTGTGATATTTATACTTTTATCAATCACCTTTAGCATCTTCATATTCTCTAGGAAATTTATTCAACCATGACATCCAATGTCATCCAATGAATCCAAAAAAATTCTCTAGGAACCACCATGAAACTCAAATTATTCAAACAATTCACATGTTTTCTTGGAATATAAATACTTGAGGACCTCATTAAATCTCTATTTACTTTGTAACAACTTAATCATATTGACAGCAATGAGATTTTGACATCTCATTGAAAAAATTTGACAACCAATGCAAATTAGTTGACAAAAAATACAATCTATATATAATGTGGGCACAATAATCTCCCCCTTTGTATTTTTTAAAAATACCTTAAAAGTTCTTTCCAAAGGAATGAGTTAATATGTGGAACTATTATCTTATCTCCCCCCTTTACTTTTCAAACATTCATTTCACTTTCTCTCCCCTAATTGAGAATAAATAAAACTTTCATGGGAAAAGGGTATTATATCATACTTAAGAAATGTTCCATATATCATTTCACTCTTAGTCATCTTGAGATGACCTCATTTTAAAAAAAAATAGGATTTGATTTAGATAAAAAAGCAGTCCATTACCAACTGATCAAGATACTATATGAAATTAGAACTCCTGTACTTCTCTTAAAGGATTTTTCACTGTCATTACAAGACTAAATTACTAAATGAGAGATGATTTTTAAAGTAAAATAAACCTAAAACTTCTACACTCACTTCAACAAATATATAGAAACATTCATGTGAAATAGGAAATATTAGTGACCTTGGGGAACTGCCATTCTCTTAATGTCTCTAAATAAATCAATTGATCCATCTTTGTAGAAATTTTGTTATTTTTTATAACCTTGGAAGAAAAATAAAGTTACATACCTTTCCCAATGAGATGAACTTCAGGAAATTTCGAGAATAATTATATTTGATAAAAATTTAAATAATAATTCTGGAAGCGTTTTCATTTGTCTCCACCTCAAGGAAAACACTTCACATCATCTTCATAATGGAAGATCTCATTAGGAATGGATTATAAGAAATTAAATTATGGAGAATACACCATAATGGATCTACATCTTGTGACACTCCATATGGGAAAACTTTCACATCTTCACCAATGATGTTATTCTTGAACATTTGTTTCATAATACTAAGAAATAAGATCAAACCAAGATGGAATATTCTTTGTCCTGGATATCCAGACATCAAATTCTTTAGGGATTATCCTCCATCATATTAATATTTGAATATCAATTTAGGAATCATTAAAGGATGGAAACTTCTTTAACTTTCTATCAAGAATTGATAGCACTCAATACTTCTCAGGTTCTTCTTCTAAGAACTTTTTCCCCCTTTAATTCCCTATATCTTAAAAAAAACAATACATAATGATTTATAGGAATAAAGTTAATCATCCTTTCTTCATTAATATGAATATCAAGGTTGAGATGTTTTTCTCAACAAAGTTTCTCCACTTGATCAAGTCTTTATGCTTTCACATTTGAGCTTCTATTATGATTTATGTTTACCCAACATGGATCTCTTCACATCCACTTATTATTTTTGTGGATAAATTTTCTTAACAAAATTTATGGATGATACATTATTTCTTGTTTTTATGACTGCTTCTTTCTCTGGTAGTATGGTTTGACAACCTTTTTCAATGTGACTATATTTTTTTCATCTTTTACAAAGAAATTATTTTACAAAATATTTTTCTTTTGTTTTAAAGCTCTCATTGAATTTTTCTATATCATGTAGTTTATTTCAATTTCCTCTTTAACTATCTTTAGCTTGTTCATTTTCAAGTTTCCTCATTCCTTCCAAAATTTTAGGCCAAATAACTAACATGTCATTACGAACCATGGGATCAAGTTTGGATCTTCAACATGGGTTTTTTTAGTTTTATCCCTCTTGGTAGTTATTTTGGATAAACAACATTCATATTATTGGATTTATAATCCAAGGCCATTTCACTATTCCTACATGAAATATTCTTGGGAGATTTTTTTTTCACAAAATTCTTCATATTTCTTCCCAAGGTAGATTCTTCATTCTTGGATAGATTATGTAATGTTATTTTTTTATTACCTTTGGATACATGTTGAGATGAGAATGCACCAAACTTATGACCAGTAACATTACATACATCACAAATATTATCAATAATTCTAAATATATTTACAGTATAGATATTCTTATGGACCTATGGATGTTTCTTCTTATTCTCTAACATTATCCCCTTGATATAAGCTTCCTTTTATGCTTCTAAATTTGGAGGATTGTACAAACAATTTAATTCACAATGCCCAAATATGTTACAACACCAACATTGACACAAAAATCTTGATTTCTTGATATCTTATATATATGGTTGTTGGGTTTTCTTAAATATGTGTTTTTCTCTCTGTGGGGAAGTATCTTACACACTCGTTTTCTTATCCACCCTTGTCATGGTGGTAAGTTTCTTATCACATTTTTTCATCTATACTTGTGTGGATCATGTTTTCCTACCTATACTATTTGTCTAAAAAGATTTAGAAACATCAATACAAGATGGTATAAATGATACCTTTCCTTTTCAGCCGCTTACAATAGATCATTGAAAGATTTCATGATATTCTTATCACATGTTGGTGGTATTTCAACCATAGAATCGTCCAATGAACATTGAGTACTAGTAAAAACTATTTCTTTCTTTTGTGGAGTGTCAATATGTTTCCTCTCGATATTGACCAAATTTTCCTACAATTCTAGAAATTTCATATTGAGGATGAGTTTCGGATATTCAATCATACTAAACTTATCTTCACAATCCTTCTACAATATTTCAACTTCATCCTCATGCCTCAGAACATTGTTTTCTAAAAAAGATAAATTTTCTTTGATCTTCCACAAAATTTATTTCAAATGTAAACCCTTGACTTCAATGATGTTCTATAGATTATCTTCATATGAATGGGTCTTTTATTCTAGAGTCTTATTGACTCCCTCTTTCTCTTCCACTTCATTGAGAAATTTTTTGGAACTCATTTCCATTTCTGTATTTGTAGCTTAAAAGGTTCCAACCTATCTGGAGAACAATAAAAATTCAACAATTTTAGATTGTAAGACCTTATCCAGAACATAATTTACTTATTCGAGATGGGTGATATATTCCTATATACATTGAAATACTCCACAAACAAGGGATGAGATTTTATATGGAAGATAATGAGTAATAAATATTAATCTATCAACTTACAACTATTGTGAAGTTGTAGATCGATCATCATCACTACTTGTGCTATCATTTTAATCTTCATTAATGATTTTAAATGTACTAACACATACCTTTTTATCACTAGAGGTAGGAAGGTTATCCAACTTCATGGTAGAAACCAGATCCACTTACTCATTACTTTATATATATGATATGTCTTCATTGTTAGTAAGGTATGGAGAAACATATACTTAGTCTTCTTTAAATAAGAGGGACTTCTTCTTCTTCTTTCTCTTCTATTTATTTTTCTTATTCATATTGGCCTTATTAGATAGTAATTCTGCACTGAAGAAACTCAATATTAACGAAAAATACCCCTCATTGTTGAGTCAGTAATGAACATAAATATTTAAAAGAGAATAACTTATCTATAGAGAATACAACAGAGGTGAACCTAGATCTGATACCAATTGAGAGGACCAGTCTGGGATACACCTAATACAAAGAGGGGAGGAGGAGGTGGGGGTGAATAAATTTTGGGGTATTTTTAATCTAATTTTATATTTTTATCCTTATACCTCTTAGATATGTTAGGATCTTGATTCCCTTATTCTCTTTTACCAATATCATGCATGTATATGAAAGAAGTAAAGATAGCACACAATATTTTTACCAGGTTCACTACTCAACAAGAGAAGTTACATCCTTGGTATGTTCAAAAATAATACTGACCACACAACCGAAAGAAAATAATTGTTTTGTGTGGTTACAATGAGTAGGATATAACCTCACACTCATGAAGCACTTTAAAGTATTCAAATAGTGCGCTTTTAACATCTCTTGGATGAAAATTTATACTGCCTCCCAAAATAGTATTCTCCTTGTTGACAAGGGTTTGCAACACCAATAAGTTCTTCCTGTTGAGACTTGTTGGATGTAACAGTACTGCTTTGTTCTTCCAAAACCTTCTACTTCACTTAGTTACCTGCACAACAGTAGGGAAGAAACTCTTATTACTTCTTCCTAGTAGAAAACATTATAGTTGCAATATCTTTTTCTTATATTAGTAATAATGATATGATTGTAATAGAATAATGAACTATATTATCTATAACCCAAATAAATATCAAATGATATTAACTTGTTCAGTTACTTCCACTTCTATTATTTTTATCCTTTAGTGAATAACCAAATACACTGAGATCTTATCTTCTTCTTCTTACTGGAATCAAAAAATTCCAATGTGATTATTAATCAATGAATATCATCTCAACAAAGAATCATCACAATTAATATGCCCTGAATAATAGAATATATATTGGCCACTCTCTTTCATCTTCTTTGAAACAAAATAATATGGAATAACAAAGTAGTAGATTGATCT
Source organism: Viscum album (assembly GCA_963277665.1). Lineage (NCBI taxonomy): Eukaryota > Viridiplantae > Streptophyta > Magnoliopsida > Santalales > Viscaceae > Viscum > Viscum album. The sequence continues at coordinate 1,331,599,920 of OY728145.1, forward strand.
ACCTTTATTCTTAACTTTCATACCCTTAAGCTAGTAATAAATTTTTGCATAACTCACAACCTGTGCACAAAATCCAGCTTGCACGCTACTCATTACTTTCATTCCACTTATGGATTGCACACAACTCACTGCTTTCAACTCTGTACTTGAGTGAGACTATTTTCTTGTGCGCCACTTCTAGCTTGTGCGGAACTCATTGCTTGCGCTCCACTCACTGCTAGTGCACCACTCTTGTGAATAATTCAAAACTTGTGTGCCAATTCTACATGAACACCACTCCCAACTAATTGATTTATTTAGAGATAATCTTTTCTCTTAAGTTTTTATCCTTTTAAATGAGGATATTAGAAACATATTTATAGGAATTCCAACACGTACGCAACTTCCTGATTGCGTACAACTTACCACTCGCACAAAAAATCCATACTTGTGTAGACCTCACTACATTCATGATCCAAAGCTCAAAATTTATATTAGTGTTTGAGAATTAAAAAATGTAGAGGGTAGCCACCTATTTATAGGCATTTCACTATATGAACAACTTTCTGATTGTGCACAACTTACTAGTTTCACACCACATACTACTTGTGCACCACAACTTTCATGCCAATTCATACTTGCGCACCACTACCTTAGATTGTTCTCACTTATTTTCCTTTTCATATTCTAATGTAATGATCTTGAAATTTGACTTGTGTGAAACCTTCCAAACCAACTTAACACTTATGTGAAACTTCCTTTTCCAAAAACACTTCTTCCGATTCTCCATTTTTTAAACCCAAAAATTTGGAAAACATTGGAAAATAGTGCCACTTTAAAATCTTCTTCGGCAGAACCACTCAAACCGATTTTCAGTCATCTCTCAAGGCCCATATATTTTTATATTTATCCTTTGATCGACCTCATTTATCATCATCATATTCTATAGAATAATTATTTAACCATGAAATCCAATGTTATTAAATTAGTCTCTAATAATTCTCCAAGAATTACTATGAAAATCAATGTCTTTAAAAAATTTACATGTTTTCTTTAAATATAAAGACTTAAGGACCCCATTAATTATCATTTTACTTTTTAATAACTTCATCATATTGACAATAATGGGATTTTCTATTTCTTATTGAACACCTTTGAAAAAAATGACAATCAGTTGACAACGAATACAATCCATACACAAAGTGGGGACAAAACCTATATTTATTTTAAAAAAGTACCATAAGTTAAACAATATATCATAAAATAATAAAAAAATGCTAGGAATTAAATTTTTAGTGTCATTAATGGTCAGCTGCATAAGAAAATTATTTTATGATACTTTTGAACATTTATATATATATATAAACAAATCTAAATCCACTTATACAAATCACTTTAGTTATAATCATCTTTATAACCCGAGGAGGGAAACATAAGAAATGGGTGAGATCAAATGATTAGTAAGTAAAAAACTGATTAACATCTCATCAAGGATAAAATTAAAAGTGTGTGAGGAAACATGAACATGTAAGAAATATGTTATTAAAAATATCATGGAATAATAAGAGTGGCTTATATGTTATGATAGAAGGATATGTGATCTAAAATGAAAAATAATATACCATGTAAAAAGTTTTCAGAATCATGATACATTTAATAGGATTCCAATATCATAATCATAGGTACAATATTATGATATAATAGTGCGGAATAAATATGAACATATAAATAATATGTTAAGGATAGTCCCCAAGTAATTCATCACATGGTAGGCTTAGGTCAATAACTCATATAACTTCTTAAGACATGGATAATCCTCACATATACCCTTTATTTTTGGATAAATCTTAATGTGTACCCTTTGGATTGGGATAATCCTCCCATTCCCCCTTTATATTGGGATAAATCTTTTAGTGTAAACCTTTGTAGTGCCCCTAGATCCATACTCCAAGATCCAAATCCAATAACACATAACATAAAATAATGTATTTGATAGACATCTATGATTATATCATCTTTTTAATAATTAAAATCCTAGGAACTTTATGTTTAGATATTTATAGAGTTTATAAATGAATAAACTACTAAATATCATATATTCCCAAAAAATATATATCTTTTTCCACTATATATGATGTTAACACAACCATAATGAGTCTTCAACATCACCCATAAATTATCCACACAAGATACTATTATAGGATTATCATACTTAATTATTTTTTTCATAACCTTGGGAAATGGAATCCTAAGAAATTGGTGATCTCAAAATCTTAGTTAGGGAAAATATAATAATAAATAATAAAATTAGATACATCATACATGACATGATATCATAATGATCATGGAATCAAGATATGGAAAATGATAACATAAGAGCATGGAATAAGTATGTTTATATTAGATGAGTCTAGAATTATCAGAATGTTGGTCCAAAAAAAATATGACATCATAAGAACTGGTCAAGTATCCTTTCCTTGTTAACCTAACATAGTTGGATATGATATCTTACCATGAACCATAGTTGGGTAGGCTTACTACCCACACACCATGATATAATATGAGAGAGTAAAATTTTACAATGTATTAGAGGACTATATAATTCAAGAGCCACACTTCACATAATGAAAATCAAACATATGTTTTCCACATGGTTTCAATCAACATATCATAAAAACCTATGTAAATAAAATGGGTTTTATATTTTTTTCAATAGGTTTTCTAAGGAAGTATTAATGAATTTATCAATAAATATGACATGATAAACCCATGGAAAATATATGGGTATCCAATGACTTTAAGAACCATTATAGGTAAATACCATTCAATAATCATTATTACAAATATGTTATTTACACAATATAAGAAATGGATATATAATTTAGACAAAATTTTCCCGAATCAGTCAATGTATTAGGAATATTGGTGAACACCATTGACTTAAGAAATGGAACAGAGGGTATTCCCAAAGGAAAATAATTGGAAGTAAATCATACTTATTCAATTGGATGATTAGGAAAGAAAAAATTAGTGATGTGTCATACCAAATATGAAATAGATAATTTCTTCACCCATGCAGGAAAAAGGTGGATTTTATTATTTTAACAATACCCTTGATCAAGCATAAAACATAGATAAACAACACTCTTAGAAGCATTTAAAAAAATTATTTGATTATAATAATTTCACTTGGAATCTAAAAAAATTATAATGGCATATTTTATTAAACTAAGAGACTAATAATTTTCTTTTACTATAAAACATTATTGTTTTTAGAGGCTGTCACTTAGAAATTTTAATAGTAATAATGAAGATACATTCACATGAAAATGTGAAAATGATATTTAAATTCAGTAAATAATGACCCACATAAAAACATTTAAAATATTTCATTTTAAACATATTTTTTTAGAAATTAAACATGGTTTAAAATCCCAATTTTAATTTTTTTAGGAAAAAAGGAAATTTGGATAAATTTATAATAATATTTAATAAGAAAACATTTCTAAAAACTAATATAGAGAATAATATTTAATATCCATTAAAACCATTTAGTTAAACCAAAATTATAAAAAGGATGATAACACCTTTAATTTATAATAGGTGAATATAAGTATGAAGTTCACTTGCAATATTATAGAAAATACTTCTAATAGGTAAAACAAGGATATTGAAGAAAAAAATCCATTAGAAAGTATTTGAGGTATTTTTATCAACATCATACATTTATTTGAGGATGTGTTTCACCAAAGGGTAGGATATTAATAATGATAATTAATGTCATGAGTGAAAAAATAAATCTACCATATGAAAAGATAATAGTTGAAAAAAGAGACTTGGAAGATCAAAATCATGAAAATATTTCACGACTCATCGGAAAAAGGGCTTGAGTTGATAAAACAATTATGATTTTAGTAACATTTTAATAAAAACCCTTGAATTAGAAATGAGTTGAAAGTGAAACTAAAATAAAATTAATAATATTAATTTTATGATAAAATATTAATTCGTAATGATATACAACATATCAAAGTAAGTTGGTTTATAATGTAAAAAAGTTTATAAATGAAGGGAGATTGAGACAAAAATCCCATCCCTTATTTCCCCAATTAGATGATCAAAGTATAATATCTTATGAAACTACCATAACATTATTAATCATAATTTTAAGAACCTCATTCATTTATATAAAAAATTTTATATACATTATTTAAAATTATTTTTTATGAATATAGTGGTTCATTATAGAATATTTTTAACATCGGGTGTTAACACTTTTAATTGTCTTGGGCATGATTTGTAATGTTAATGATGATCCATGATATTTTATACCTGGGTAACAATTCCAAGATTACATTTTATTTTTTAATTTATATCCCATGATTATTTTTAATTTTCACATTCATTCCATGAGAGGTTTAATTAAGACTGTTGAAGATTTTGCAGGACAAAAAATTGTTTTGTCAGTTATTCATGAATGAAGATGATATAATATTAACATGTTTTTATATTAATAATATAAATATAGAACCATTAAAAAAAATATTTATTATGATGTTATTTAATTTTACTAACATCATATAATATTCCTTAATCATTCAACATAAAAACATAACAATGTCATAGATGTAGGGGTAAACCAACCGAATCAAAATCATGTCGTGATGATCAAATGAGTAAGAAAGTGAAATTAAAAAATATTAATATATGATTTTCATAATATTATATAAGTAATGTATATCATATACCTCTAAGAAATTTATTATAGGACCATTAATCGTGGGTTGTGTTGAAAAATGAAATTCGTTGTTAGTGTAGGTGGTAGTCCGCACATACACAAGATTAACAAACCCATTTCTCAATGGATGAACATAGTGAAAGTATATGAAAAGTAATAAAATAATAATAATAATAATGTTAAAAAAATTATATTAGTTCATTAGTTACAATTTTAGGTATATCCATGTGAGTTGGTTAAGATAAATGAAACACATTGTTTATGGAGGCAGTAGTCCACTTATACCCATGATTAATGATGCCATTCCAAAATGAATGAAAATAATGGTGGTAAACGTAAAATGGGATCATTTAAGAAATATATAATTGGAATAAAAATATAATTATTTTTTGAAACCATTGTTTATACCAGCATTATGTGGTGGTGATGAAAAGTGATCCACATCATGTCTTGGAGGCGGTAGTCTACATGTACACACGATAAATGTGTTTTTTCTTAGAGTATGCTCTAGAATTTATGAATAATTAATGTTAAATTAAATTAATTAAATTTAAGTATATATATGATAATAAAATCTTTATATTAATAATGATAAGGAATATTAGTAAGAGAATACTTAAAAATAAGCACTAAGAGAAGAGTAATACTCACGTTAGTAATTTTTATTTTCCATTGAATTATCATTAGAAATGAAGGCATTCGGATAATTAAGGGTAGAAAAAGGATATTATTGTAGGAGAGGGTTATATTATGAAAATATTGTATTGTTTAATAGTTTAATTCAATGGAATGAGTTTTTAAATAAGCAGTGTAAGTTGTCCCTTTTATAAGTGATGGGAAGGAATGTTTTGGAATTACCTTAACTTATTAAATTTTTTATTTACATTATATCAGTGTAAAGGACTCCAATATTTATGATATGTGGATTTTGGGACATTTTATGTTATATAATCTTCACATAAACTCATTTTTATGATAACCATGACTGATTTAGGGGATTATAATTTTATTTTTCACATTATCCAATTAAACATTTACTGAGGCAACTTTTATTTTCACCCTTATTAAATAATTGAAATGAACTCAATTTATATTTATTGTTGTAAAAAAATCCCTCAATTTTTCCCCTATGTATGTTTTAGGTGTGATTGTGTTTGTTGAAAAATCTAGATGACCGTGAATGAGTATGGTTTGTGTTTTCCGAACCATGTGTTTAAGGTGGCGCAGTTTCCTAGTGCTTGCCTAAATTTTGGGCCTCAAAATCAAGAGTTTGGTTTTTGGAAAAATAATATTTCTATGTAAGAGTGAACAATATTTAGACCATGAAGTAATGTTATTAGAATTAAATTTAGGTACACATAATGGTTCACAAAAGGAAAAATGGTTCGCGGGGATGCTCATGGATCGCGGAAGGTGAACTGTTCACAGAAGTGGTTTGCGGGATGGCTTGATGTTCACAGGAGGCTTATGATATGTGGGTTGGATTGTAATTAACATAAATTAGTTGGTGATTTGAGAAGATATGAAGGATTTATTTGGTGAAAATGAGATAGTGATTTGGGTCTCCATGAAGGATGAAAAGAAGTACACAAACCACATTGGGAAAAAGATCACGAAAGGAGCAGTACATGGTGAAGGCGGTACCACATTGAACATTTGTTAAATTTAGGATTAGTGAATTTTTAGGATCTATTTACCTATAGAAGGATCACTAATACCATCATTATGGTATATGTATTTTCATAAGAAAACATCTTTACTCTTAGAATTTGTCCATGTATGAAAGTTTTTCATGAGGAGGATTCCATGAAGGGTAAAGTAGTTCACATATGAGATTCCACGAAAGAGTATTTGTAGAGAATTGAAGTCTACAAAATAAGAAGGAGGTTCGTGGAATAAGTAGTCTATAGAATAAGTAATAATGAATAATTGTAATTAGTATATGGAAGAGGTACATGGAAGCGGTACACAGAGTCGGCATGTAGAGGTGGTTCGTAGAGGTAGTACATGCTGAAGGTACACAATAGTGGAAGCATAGGAAGTTCATGAAAGATGTATTCCACGAAGAATATGTGTTATGCAGTTAATGGAAGAGAAAAGATGTTCATGGAGGACTTAATAAATTATGAAAATTCAATAAAAAATTGCACGAATGTAATTTCCACTAACTAACAGTACGTGGAAAAGTAGATTTCATATACTGGTGAAAAAGGGACTTCAATAGAGAATCTACCTACATTTTAGGATTTTTCATTCATGAAAATGAAGGGTTCCAAAATTACATGAATTGTGTGTGGTCCCTTCCAAGAGAAGTAACCTAAGGAAGAGGTAGATGGTGATCCTTCCCGCTGGCAGGGAGCTAGAGGATGAGACATAGGGAGTGATCCATGGGAATATACTAAGGAGAACCTAAATCATGTAAAGGCAATGAGCCTGGGTATAGAAGTGATCATGCATGAACCTTGTAATTTGATGTGGGATTTAGTGGATTTGGTACATCAACACTTCACCATTATATGCTCCTTGGACATAGCCTAGTGAGGGTGGACCAAGTAAAATCATTGTGTCCTATTCATGATTTCATTCTTGTTCATATATTACTACAAGAGAAAGAGTGAAATGTGTTTTGTTTAACAATTAAACCAGATTTAAAGGGGTAGTTGTTTGAATCTATCATACCATGATTCACCCCCTTCTCAGGGTATTTAGCATAGTGGACCTAATAATTATATTACCACAACATTTTAGTATTATAATCCTATATATGATATTAATTTTATCAATTAAAAATTTTATTATTTAGAAGTTTTAGTTTTAGAATAAACAAGTTTAATGCTTAATATTAGTTTTTACGATAATCATGTTTTTAGGCGTGAAATTTATGTGTGAGTTAATATTATTAATATTCATAAATCATTTGAACTGAATTAATTTTTTGTAAATAAAAATATGGTTTTGTGGAATATAATAAATCCATAACCAGATTTTAAATAATATTAATTAATGAGAATAATAGGCATAAATTCATCTTCTTTTTTAAAGTAACCATTTATGTCAGTAAAAAAAATATTTTCCATGGGGTTTATAAGTTAAATTAATCTTGTTAAAATGTATAATTTTCTTTTATCAATTTTATTTTTGATCACTTAAATTTTGTTTTACCTTATAGGTAAATATTATATATTGATAAAGTCATAGAAGTTATAAATTTTATAAAACCACTTTTTCGACAAAAAAATTATATTTTTAGAAATTGATTAAAATTCATATTATATAAATTTTGATGTTATAATTTAAAAAATAATGTTATTTTTATCTTATTATATTTATAGATATTATATATTTTACTTTTAATTGAAAAATAAAAAATATAAAAATAAAGTGATTTTATTTAAAAATATCATTCTTAAACATTAATTATTTCTAATATTATTTCATAGAAATTTTATAATTCTAATATTTTAAGTGATATATAGATATATTTTATGTTATCATAATTATTTTTTAAACATGATTTTTTTAAAATTTAATAATGTATCACATCATTCATTTTAGATCATGAGAAGAAATATATCAAACTTAGTATTATTAAAGGAAAATGTATACACTAAAATATCTAGATGTTATAATCAATATATAGAAACCCACCTTTTATTACATGATTTATCTCATATTTACCTGAAAATAGATTACATAAATAACTTCAAAGTACAATTCTAGGTTATGTGCCTTTTAAACTATGTACATAGTATAATAATACATATTACAAAAAATATTTTTTAACTCTCTTGAAAGGATTCTATATTATCCCATACAGATCATATCATTTCATTATATTCACTTAGAAAATTTATCATATAAAAGGGGTGAGTATAAATATTAGTAAAGGGTAAAAAATTTAATATAAAATCATAGTTGAAACATGAAGCATAGGATAAAATAAAGTACATAATAACTTGGGGAATAAATTAAGTAAACAAATATAATAACATGAAATATAACATAAAAGTATGACAACAACATAAAAATGATACATTCATAAACATACCACCATACGTCATTGCTAAAGTTCAATAGATAATATTATGAAGGATTTTCACCAAGGTATAATAAAAAATTACTAATATATTCTCCCAATGTATCGTGAACTTTTCATCTCTAGAGATCACTTATTTACCCTATTAATTAGAGCACTATCTGGGTGCACCCTTAATATTTCTAACAAAATGTGTCCCATATTGATAAAAAATCATAAGTAGATATAATTTATAACCCATGATTAAGGATTATGGGTTTTCATACATGTATTTAAACATTAAATAGACTAATTATATATTTATATAAATTAATAATCTTGAATGAAAATATTTTTTGGTATTCATGTCATAAAAATATAGCTTGGAAAATGAAGTGTTCATTTCGGTAGTGTAATGAGTATATAAAAGGGATATTGGAAATTATTTAATGATAGGGAAAGGAAATATATCATTAAAAATAAATCATATAAACAATAATGGGAAATTTTATAAACACCAAAGAACATAATATGTTTGGAATTAAAATCCTTATACAATATAAACACTTGAATTGAAAAAGTAGAGGAAGATACCCCTTACCGTGTGAGGAAACTTCTTAAAGCTAGAGCGAGACTCCTTAGAACTTTGAAAAATCTTTTAGATACAATTTATAGGTTCATTGAGATATTATTTATGCATAATTTATTTGGTGAAGATAGTGTGAAGGGAATGGGTGGGTATTTATACATGAGTATAGGTGGTTTTAAGGGATAAAATAATGATTGTTTTGTTATTAAGGATAAAAACTTTTGGGTAGCAATAATTTTGAAGAATTTTGTTAAAAAATATTTTTTAAATGTTTTTAAAAGAAAATTAAATACATAAACCTCCTATTTAATCTTTTAATTTTTAGTTTTATTATGTTTTTACCTTTTAATTTTAAAATTTTACATTATTTTACCTATACCGTGATAACTCTTTTTCTATAATGGTAAAAATGTTGTTCTTAAAAAAGAAATATATCTCATCACATACTTTAGATCTTATAATTAAAAAAATTTAATACATTTTAATTGATTAAATTTATAAATGTTTTAATGCCTATTTCTAATATGATACGTGTAAGACCCATAAAAACATGTTTTTTAGAAAAGATAAATTTTTTTTTTCAAAATGATAAGCATATATTTTAAAAAAAAATATTTAGGTAAAATTTTATTCCATAAATAAATTTCAACCAATAATAAGGATTAATAATTTTTAAATCATGATCAAATCATGATTATATAATAATATTTATGGTATTTCTAAAAAAAGAGTTTTTTTAACCGTTTACCATAAAAAATAACTTTTATGAAAATTACCAAAAATGAATCCTAAGAAAATTTTGATGATTTGAATCAAAAAATTATTTTTATTTTATCAATATAATTATTTAAATATAATAATTTTAAATTTTAAATAAAAATCATTATTTATAGAAATATAAGAACTTTATGACATAGTAAGCTTTTTGATAGTTATAAAATTACTTTGGACTTTGTTAATTTATATTATTGTTAAAAAAATGAATTTCATAGAGTTATTTCATAGAAATTACTTATATTTAAAACTTTAATTATTAACAAAAAATATTGTTTATGGTAACTTAAAAATATTTTTTTGTTTCCAAATATATAATTTTGTTTACGTTATAAAATAATTCCCAACAGTCACATTATTACATATTCAAACCAAAAATAATATGTACAATTGGATTATTAACCAATGATAATAATTCCCATCCACCATATTGGTCAACATTTATAATGTTGAATGACCATATTTCTATATAATTACACCATCATCCTCACCACTTCATTCAATATGTCTCTTAAAAAGGTAATTACACAAGTTTAGCTAATGTATATCATTTTACTAAAAATTATATTTATTTTAACACTTATTATAGAAGGTATGATCTTTTTGGGTTAATTAACACATATGAATCACCATTTATAGATTCTATTATTTATCTATTTTTATATACCATTACTATTCATAGTTGTATAAATATATATATCAATACAAGATTTGTATGAAATTTAATAGTATTTCTATGTGAAATAATTATAGAAAATAATAAAAAATGTTTTTAAGATTCCAAAGTTAATTATTAAAAGAATAATATTTTTGGGTCATTACATTTCCCCCCCCCATATGAATTTTTTTCCATGAAATTTCTTTCTAACATAAAGTTGTCCAATATACCTTGGACTCAGTTTCCCTATATCACTTTCCTATTTGGGTACTTATTAGAAAAGTGTCCAGACTCTCTATACTGGAAGAAATGCACCACGAAATTTGATTTAGTTAACTTTCCATTATCATATACATTATGTGTTAATTATTTGTATAGCCATGATAGTTCCAAGTAATGTGGTCATCCTTTCCACATTTATATAACTTCCCACCCCCTTGAAGGAAATTCCCCATGTGCCTTTTCCTATAGTTATTACATAAGGGATGTTTTTGTTTCTTACCTTCCTTATCATGGTTCTTATCTTTCAAATTTTTTTAATATAACCCCATATTTTTAACATTCTATCCATGGGACCAATGTGAATCCCAAAACTTCATTTCTGGTATGAGAGGACATCATACTATTTTCGTATAGATCTTAGAGTCACAAATTGACAATGTTTTCAGCAGATGAGGTCTCATTAAACCAAATAATCTATCAATATTCTTATTATAATCGATGAAAATGCATGAAGTGTAACATGAAAGTATTTTTATGTTCACATATTAATTTCCCAGAGATTCCTCTTATTTTTTCTTCAACCCAAAAAATTACCTTACCATCAGTATTCATATGGTACAAGGAAAATATGTATTAAAAATATATTATTGAAGTGTTCCCACTTCATATAACACATTTCTTACTTGGGATTGTTTTTTAATAAATTTACACCACTAATCAGCTTCCCCCTCTAAATATTACACCACCACAGTGACCATATTGTATTTTTAAAAAGTTAACACATAAAATATATTTTTTGATTATACTGATATAATATTATGCAATCAAAGGTTCATAGGGTTCCCAAAAATGATAGTTTTTATTAATTTATGAAGGATTCAATGAAATGTTTTTCTATCCCAAGTAAATATGGACACTATACAGAGTTCATGTTATCATTCATAACACTGGATAACATCCTCATGAAATTTTCTACTTTTACTTCCTTCGTATTATGAATTCTATCATTGCATTTCCCATTTCTTATATTTTTCACATTGGAACATTTATTTATAACCATTATTTAAAAATTGGATTTGAAATAAAAATTAGGATACTTTTAAGAGTAAAAAATTCAAATGGTTACTTTAATCCTAAATTTGTCTAACTTAGGGATTTTACAATCATGTACTTTAAAATTTTCATTCTTTTAAATAAAAAACGTACACTTTTAATATATCCTTTAATATTTATACATTAAAATCATATGATATTCAAGTAATATCTCTTAAGAGTCTAAAACAAGGTGTTAAATAAGTCCTATTTGTCATGTGTCAAGTGATAATTGAGTTAATACCCAATCCACAATTTTCCGGGTTATTATCTCAAGGCACAACTCTTCCAAATCCACATCCACTAGTAGTATCCATATTGAGATTTCATTTCTTGGAAACCATTAACTTTATATTTAACCAAAATTTAAGGAAGATATCCTCTATTTAGACCTATCACTAGAATTATTAGTGTTATTTTCTAGTGATAATTTCAGAAAGTAACTAAACCATAATTTCATACAAACTATGAAGAATATTCTTTTATTATATTATTTTAACCATAATCCTAGAAAATATATGAGATAAATAACATTAAAGGACCTTTAAAAGTTTATTGTATTGTAAATTATTCACATAGCATAATTCATACATGGTACATAAAAGAAAAAATAAACAAAGTTTCAAATCCCTTGAAAGGATTATCTACTATCCCATCCTAGATCATCTGAGTGTATAGAATTTACTAGGGAAATTTATTAAATTAAATGAGGGAGAATAAAGACCAATATAGGATATAAAATTTAAGTAACCTCATAGGTGAAACATAAAGCATAACATGAGATCATATACATATTAAATTGATGTATAATGTATATACATGAACATTATAACCTGAGTTATAAAATGGAACTATGGATACAATATAAACATGATTCATTCATAAACATATCACCAAAGCTCTTAACTAAGGTATTTTAAAACATATTACAATTAATTTTCACCAAGGTAACAAAAAAATTGCCAATTATTTCTTCCATGGTATCATGAAAATTACATCTCTATATATTAATTCTTTACAGAATGAATTAGAGCACAATCTAGGCACACCCTTTATATATCAAAATTTATGTGTGAAAAATCAATCTAAAATAATGAGTACATATAATTTCTAACCCATTAGCAGGTAATTTCGGTTTTATACATTGATGAAACTAATCAATTTTTCATTGATTCATCTAATTGAGTACCCTTGAATGAAAACATGGTTTGGTATTCATCATATAAAAATTCATCATGGAAGATAAATTGTTTACTTATGTAGTATAATGGGTATACAAAATTAATCATGGAACATTTTTAATGAGTGGTAAAAGAAATATATCATTTAAAAGAAATAATATATAAAAAATAAGGGATTTTATAATCACTTGAAAATACAATAAATTGGGTATCAATATCCTTATAGAAAATATGTACTTGAATTGAAAAAGTGGGGGAGGAGATCCTTTACCTTAGGAGGACACTTCTTAATGATTAAGAGATACTCCAAAGAAATTTAAACTACATAAGAGAGAATATTGAGTGGGATACTGAGATATTTTTCATGATCAATGGATTTGGTGTGGAATGTGAGGAGGGAATTGGTGGGTATTTATACTTTAAAAGGGATGGTTTTAAGGGATAAAATAAGGATTATTTTGTTATTAAGGATAACTAATTTTGGGTGGAATTAATTTCAAAAAAATTCGTTGATAATTAATTATAAAAAGTTTTTATAAGGATGTATAATTATTCAAACAACTATTTAATGTTTTTATTTTTAGTTTTATTATGTTTATCCATTTTAATTTGATCCCTTTACATTATTTTACCTATACACTTGTAACATTTTTTACCATCGTAAATTTTTTGTGCCTAAAAATTAAATTGAAATTATAAAATAATTTAGAAATTATAAATCCAAATATTCAATTTATTTTATAACATACATAAAAGTTAATTCTAATATGATACATATATACCTTAGAAAAATAGTTTTTTCTAGAAAATATAAAATGGTTGTTTTCAAAATGATAATCATGTGTTTATAAATGTTAAAAATTATGTACTATATTATCCGTTAAATAAATTTAGATAAATAATATGTGTTATTAATTTTTAAATCATTATAAAATATGATTATATCATAAGATTTATATTGTTTTATAAATAACAGTTTTTTTAAATTTTGACTCTAAAGATAAGTTTTTTAAAAATTAGCCTAAAATCACCCTAAGCTAATTTCAATTTTTTGAATCAAAAAATGATATTTATTTTATGAAGATAATTATATAAGTATTATAATTTTATAATTTAAATAAAAATATTTATTTATTAAAATATAATAGTTTTTATGACATGGTACACTTTTAGATGGTTAAAAATTTACTTAGGACTTTATCAATTTATATTATCATTTAAGAAATGTTTTTTATAACTTTATTTCATAAAAATAAATTTTATTTTAATCATCCAAATTTATCATAAATTATATTTTCAGGTTATTTAATATTATATTTATTTTCTTAATTTTGTTTGGTTATATCATAAAATAATTCCCAACGGTCACCTTATTGTGTTTATATAAAAAAAAACGATGACTGAATTTGTTGTTAAATAATGGTCATAATTACCATCAACTATTTTGGATGATAGTCATAATGTCAAATAGATGTATTTCCCTATAAATACGCCTTCATCCTCACTTGATCTTTTACTAATTTTCTAATAAACATTCATACACAAGCTTAGATAATGTCTATAGTTTTCCAAAATATTCTATTTAATTGTACAATTTTTATGTAAGGAATGACCTTCATCACGAAATTCACACATATGGAGTACCTCTTAGAGATTGAACAATTTTTAATGCCTATATACCTATACTATTCATAGTTGTAGTAATCAATATCAACAAATGATGTGTATGAAATTTATTAGTCTTTTGGTGTTTGAATACTATAAAAAATAATGAAAATGTTTTTGATAGGTAGGAGTTCTTTTATTAAAATAATAATATTTTCGGGTTTGTACACTACCCTCTTAAATAAATTCCGTCCACTTAATTTTTCACAAATACATTAATTATGGAAATAAAAAAAAGACATGACTTAAGATAAAATTTTAAGTGAAATGTATACATTAATATCTTATGTAAAAATAAAAGATAAATCTTCTTCCTCTATCGAGTTAGTTGAATAATTCATTTTACCTTGGTATATAGATAATTTATGCACTCCGTTTCAAAACAAAAAACAATTTCTAATTCCTTTGAGAAAATCTGCAACATGTTTCTTCCCATATTTTTTTACATGATGTAAATTATAACTTCCTTCATTCATTATTTTGGTTACTCAAAGTTTGACGAGACTCCATACTTCCCTTATTTTTCGTGATAAGGAATTCAACTATGTTCAAATTGTTAATCCAAATTCATAATACTTTATTTTTTATAATAATAAGTGATATAACTCCAATTCTTGTCCCAATAGATTGAAATTCAGGAAAATCACCACATTGTCCATTGTATCCATTTTTATCTTGGTTTCTTGTTACTACAACCATAACATTAAAATAATGTTTAATAATGATAGTACTAATATTAGTAAATTTAAAAAGGGATCAATTTGATATTAATATAAATAATTCATAAATGATGTGCATACACTAACTTATGATTCATCATCTCAAATATAGGTTATACATAGTCATTTTTCTACTATGATATTTAATCTAGTTAACATAAAATAATATTTTTAAATCCTTCATAATTCTTTGTAATGAAAATATAAATTAACCCAATCATAACCCCTAATAGTGTCTATTGAGGTGTGTAGTTAGGGTTTATTCATCATGTACAAGAATGATGAATGATATATACACATCCAAATCTTTTCAAGGTTATTACCATTAAAATAATTTATTCCAAAACTGAATCTACATGACATTATACAGATAAATATTTAATTTTTATAAAACCACACAATATATAATTTAATCCATATTTAAGTATGTTCTTATATACATATACATATGAATAGGGGTTTCAATAAAATTATCTTATCATAATACACAATAAACACAAGATATTAAAAACTTCTATCCTAAAGGCTCATATATACCATTAAATAAAAGATCTTCCTTAACTCATCAAGCATTTATTTCATTCCAAAACCTTTAACCATCCTCAACCAATAACATATCACCATTAAAGTTATATAAACACTACTATGATACTTACTATTGTTCCCCTGGGCATGACCTCCCTGATCCGATTCTAATAACAAAAAACTTATAACACTATATTTGATAAACATCTATGATTATAATATCTTTCTATAATTTACAATCAATATAGCTTTATGTATAGAGTTTTATAGCGTTAGTATAGAGAATAAACTACTAAATATCACATCTTCTCAACAAATGGATACTTTTTTCATCTATATAAGAAGCTTAAAAATCTATAATGAGTCTTTAACATTTTCCATAAATTCTCTACACAATTTTCTCTTCTAGGATTAACATGCTTAATACTTTCTTTCAAAACCTAGGGAAATTGAAACTTAAGAAAGTAGTGATCTAAAATGCCCAGTAAGGGTAAACATAGTAATAAAGAATAACATAAGATATGTGAGGAAAGGAATGATATCATACTGATAATGGAGTCAAGACATGGAAAATGATAACATAAGAGCATGGAATAAAAATTATCATAATATAAGAGCATGGAATCATATGAATGTGGAAAAAACGTAAACATGACATAAAAAGATAATTCTAGGTTCCCAAACATATAATGTAACACAGTTGTCTAGGCTAACTACTCGCACACCATAGTTGGATAGGCTCACTGCCCATGAACCATGATATCTCATGAGATAAAAACATTACTGAATGTATTGTAGGTATAAGGACCTGAACTTAAACATTACTTATTATTGAATTAAATGAATAATTCACATTGAGGATCTTTTCAGGTTTAGAGTTTTAAAGAATTAGGACATAACTACTACATCTGAAAGATTAAAAAGTAGACTTATCTACTCAGCTTCCATTTTTTTCACAAAAAATAAAAACTCTTGAACAAAAGAGTCATGTCTAGTTCCTTGTTTTAGACAGCCTGACATTTCCTTGATCCCATCCTTGACACTATTCAACATTATGTCCAGTGAAAACATTTAAAAAAAACATGGGATGAGCATAAAAAGCTCAGTAAGGGTTATAACAGAACGGAAAGAAAACATCAGTCCATGCATACATAAGAATCAATTAAATAAAACTTTACTCAGAAAACATAAGCAATTTAACATACCTCATGAAATCATAAGATTTATGCATAACTCAATAGAAATAATATGGCATAAAGGTAACTTGAGTCATTAATAAAATTATTACATAGGGATTAACCCTCATGGTTACGTTTGGAATACCCATCACAGTATATTCCCTAAATCTCTTCGGAGAAACCTTAGCATTTAACTCCTTCGTGTTACCCAATGCATTAGAGAGCTATATCGGGCTCACCCGCCCTTAGTTTATCACGGAACCACCCATTTTCATAACAATTACCAAGACCCATAACATAATCGTATCACATAAAACATGCATAAAATAAATCATAACATTTCCACATTTCAATCACAATATAACATTTTAAGATATTGAAATAATGAATCCATTCAAAAAAACCACTTTCAAAACCATTTAAAACATTTAATAAAGAGGTTTTTGAATCAAAGTGTCCCATACCACCTTGAAGCTTTTAAAATTTTAAACCATTAATATACATAGAAATAAATCCCTAAAACCATTTTTAAAACATGGATATTAATAAGAACAAATCATTAAAACATTTAAAGCGATATTTTGGTTAAAAGGTTTTTACCAAAATTAGAGACACTTGAATACAATAATTGAGGAATAACATTTAATCAGAACTTTATAATATCATGATAATAAATGGATTCATGATATAATATTCAAAATGACAGTATATAATCCATATAAAAGTGAATTGGTGCATAACAACAATGAAGTCTCAATAGAAATGTAAAATGAGATGAAATCCCTTATAAAGAACGTATCTTAAATTAAGGATAAATTAATCTAAAAATTATGTGTGAAAAATATAAATACACCCAATATAAGTGGATATTAAGTTTAAAACAATAAAATTTCATTCACACATATTCAAAGGATGAAATATTCAATAACTACATGTTGAACCCAAAGAAATCGAAATTGGGTAAAAAAGTTCCCTTGGTAAAATTCGACAGCCTAACGACGTGACTTTAAAATTCATAAAATTAGTTGATGAGAGAGAAAATGGTATCTCATAACTTATACATAAAATTTAAATAAATAATGATATAGAATAACATATCCCAACATAAAAAGATGTAAATGAAAAGTCATAACAAAATAAGTCTTTTTAAAAGAGGAGTGTGAAAGGTTCCCTTACCGATTTGGACAACTTTCGAAACGTACACCCCATGAAAGAAGGGTCATACAATGAAGATGTAAATACCCATAAATGAGAGTATATTATAAAAATAGTAAAATAATGGGCAGTACATACACCACAAAAAATAAATAGTGGAAAATGTAGTATGAGTCTCATGGGAATAACAAGTGAGATGAAAATCCCCTTATTAAAATTCGAAAGCCTAACGGCGCCACATAAAACATCCAAAAATGCATTGATGAGATAAAATAGGGTCTATAATCATATTAACATAAAATTTAAAGCAAGTGGAATATAAAATAACATCCCCCAACAAAATAAAGAGGTGCTTAAAGTAAGTTACATAAATAAGAGTACTTAAAAAGAAAGAGAGAGGTAGGATCCCTTACGAAAATTCGGCAGCCTAACGGCACCACTCAAAACTTCCAAAATGGATTGATGAGAGAAAATAGGGTCTCTAATCATATGAAAATAAAAAATTACAGTAAGATTAATATAAAATAACATCCCAATCATAAGAAAGATGAGCTTAAAAGGAATGACATAAAATAGTGTACTTAAAAAGAAAGAGAAACAATTTGGCAGCCTAACGGCACCACTTAAAAATTCTAAAAATGAATTGATGAGAGTAAGAGGGGGTATCTCATCATATGAAAATAAAGATTACATTATGGTTAATATAAAAGAACATCCTCCAACATAAGAACATGGAGCCATAAATAAAATTACATAAAAGAGGGTACTTGAAAAGAAAGAGAGAGGTCCGATCCCTTACCTCAAGTCCAACTTGTCTTGTTCGTTTCTTTATATTCCTGAATAATAAACTTTAGTCAATTTATAATTTCTTAAAGTACTAATTTAAAGATTATTAGTCATTTCATATTACATATTATAATGTTATAATAATTGGTTAATAATGTGAGTTCATATCAGACGTTTTTGTCGATGTTTGGTACATGAGTCAAAAATGAACTTGTTTGCAAATGATTATCCAGGTAGTTATAAGGAAATCATCTCCAGAATATTATTAATGATTTAAATATAATATATATACATAAAATATTCAATTTATACTATTCCATAACATTTGGAGATAAAAATAAATGAAATGCACCGTTCATGGAGACGGTAGGCCGTACGTACGCATGAACACTACTTTCATTTATTTGACATATTAATGGAATTAAAAATAATTGAGAGATATATATATTATAATTCCAGTATAATATATATGTTTTATATGTCACATAAGTTCATTAATTTCATTCTTTATACATTCCATGTACTGCATGAACAAGTCACATCACTTGAGGGGGCGGTAGTCCACACTTCCTCGTATGAAATTATCACATTTGCACAACATGAAAAGCATAAATGTATGCTTTAAATATAAAATAAAGAAGCATATGGAAAACATAAATACCATATATATCATATATAAAATAAAGTGACATAATAATGTCCACCATGAAATGTGTTAAGAGAAGATTGAACAATCATTGTTTCGTGAGGCAGTAATTCGCCATCCACAGAAACAGTATGTTCTTTAACCATTAGACGGAGGTGTGTGTATGTGTAGCTAGAATAAATCACATAACAACATCGTAGTATATTTAAGATACAGGTTTTGTTACAAAAAAAAGGAAGAAAAAGAGTTTAGGGGTTTGGAGAAGCAAAATAAAACAGAAGAACACAAGTGAAGACATTACCGTTAAATCGGGTAACTCCTCTTGGTTTGAACCAAAAGGGTTTATTGAATAGAATTATACCAAAGGTGAGGCATCAATGATGAAGATAGGTATGTGGAGAGATAATTTGGCAGGGGTTGGCCGAGCCAAAGGCTTGAGAGGAGTGGGTAAGGTGGTAGAGGTGGGGGCCTTTTATAAGGGAAGAGGAGGGACACTCTTAGAAAGTTATAAAATATTACTTTATTATAAAATGATTTTCGGATTTTAATGGTCCCAAAAGTATATATTTTGAGGATAAGGTGATAAGGATTCTAAATACACCTATAACATAGGTTTTGGACATGTTTATGACTTATATTTTACCATATCTTCTAATTTTATTTAAATCGTTCATTTATGAGGTAATCACTGCATCATCACGGTGCCATAAATAAAATAATTTATTTAATGTCTAAAAATTATAAAAAAAATATCATGATGTAGGAAATATTTTTATATTTCCAATGACTATTTATAATCTAAGATATAGTTTATGTAGACAAAATTAAGAATATTTTACTTAGGTGTTACATACTTTGGTTACATTTTCCTTTCTTAAAAAATATATGATAAAAGGTCACTATCACACTAAAGTGATTCCATGGGGTACCAAGGTTAGAACACAGCATCCCATGGTCGGCCATGACACCACCAATAGCATTAAGACACATATTGGGGTCATTTTATATTTTTATGATATTATTTTCTTACCCTTAATTACCCGATTACTAATTAAAAACGATAATTAAAGATAATTACCGTTGTTACTATTCTTAATTTCCAAAAACAAAAGAGTATTAATTACATAATTAGGAACTTATGATTAAAAATATGGACTCCATTTAATCAAATTAAAAACGCATAAATTTTAGTAATTAATTTAAAAGTAAATCTTATTGTCAAAATAAAGGACGGGTTTTTAAGAAGTAAAATTTATCAAAAGTTTGACTTGTTTTTACATCCAATTGAAAAGTGAAATTACTTCCAATGAACAAAATTGTATTAATTATTAAAAAAATAATTCAATTATACTTTAAAAACAATTAAAATTACAATATAAATATATAAATAAATTGGAAAAAAGGCAGTTTTGAATTAAAAACTGTATTTTTCACTATTCATTAAAAAAAGCAATATCAGAAAAATACCAAAAATTAACCCTAAGATGTATTTGATATTTTAAATTCAGAAATGATGTTCGTTTTAAAAAATTCAAAACAAATAAGTTTCATTAATAAATCATATAGTTAATTCCCACTGTCAAAATAAATAGTGGGTTTTTTGGAAGCAATATCTATGAAAAGTTTGGCACTTGTTTATGTCCATTTTCAAAGCAAAATTAATTATAATGAACACCATTGAATTAAATTGAAAAAAATATATTCTAATTAAACTTTAAAACCAATTAAAAAGATAATATAACCATATATTTAAATTAGATGAAAAATCAGTTTTGATGTAAAATGCAATATTTTTCACTATTCATTAAAAAGAATGAACATTGTCAGAAACATACCAAAAATTTAACCAAAGTGAATTTCAATATACCAATCACAAATAATAAGTTTATTTTGACAAATAGATCTTATAAAATTGTCAAAAGTTATATTTAAAAAAGGTTCGCCATCAAAAGGTGGTAAAACAATCTTTTAAAAATATTAGAGTATTTATTCTTAAAATTGGATTCATTTGGATTTTAAGCCTCTAAAATTTATTGGATAAATGTAAAAATATTTGACAAACATATGTAATCATTTTTTAGTTATATATATTCATTCCCTCCATTACAATAGCTATCCATTAAATATTATAATATTATTATATTATTAGTGTGCAACGTAAGATTTCAAAGAAACTTGTTGTTGCGTATTGGGTACGCCATCGAGCATAGCATTCCCTTTAAAGTAGTATAAACATTTTATTCAAAAATATTGATAAAAATTAGAATGTAATATTATTTATTTACCAGGGATGTTACATCCTTCCCCCCTTTTGGGAATTGTGTCCTCGCAATTTCAAAATTGGGCTTGGAAACTTCATTAAAAGTCCCACATCGGAACAAGAGTCAGTAAAACTATCACTTGAAAAGAAAGGGAGAGAAGTACAAAGGTCACCCGAGTTAACCCATACTAGGATTCCAAGTATGAAAATATGGATATGGTGGGGAAGAAAAAGGGTCATGTTCTGATGGATAGTGATAGTAAACATGTCTAGGAGAAAGATAACCACAAGAAAATCACAAACTTGTGATGGGTTAAACGGTATTCGATTCCCCAGTAAAAAAAGTTAACAGACAACATTTTTATTTTAAGTTACTCTTCATTGAGGAATTTATTTTTGAGCTTAACTAAATAAGAATGAAATATACTTACTTGTCACATAGACTTTCAACTTTTACTATATTCCTTAATCAAACTCATAATTTCTCTAAAAGATGAGTATTTAGGAACACTTGTTCGCATTAAGAGTACTATAATCAACTTCTCGAGAATCACCTAATCCACAAAAGAGAACTATATATTTACCATGTCTTTAGATCTCATCCAAAACCAAATCAAAAAGTTTATTATGAGATCAGATAATACCCAAAAAGGATATTATTTTTTTTCAAAAAGAAAAACTACTCTTAATCTCCAAAATTTGTCAAACAAAACCCAAAGTTCAAAAAAGACCATTCAATAAACATCTATCCATAAAAATCTTCAATGTAAATCCAACTAAGATTGAAACCCAAATATTTGAAGGATATAATCACATAGTCTCCCATGGAACAAATTAACATTTATCTCCAAATAATATCAGTTGCTCATAAAGTCTTAACCTAATCACATATCCTCCATGATAGGTTAATAATTTCCATAGATAATCCAAAATCAAGTTACTCTTGATTCATAAAATCATCTAACTAAAAAAAATAATTAGTCAAACTAACCAGGGAATTCACGTAGTCTAGTGGTAGGGGATAAATACCTGTCACACATTGGTTGTGGGTTCGATCCCATATCTTTGTCCGACGCAACGGGTTGTCACACGTTCTGCCTGTTATCCCTTTTCAAATACTATATAATTATTAAAACATTCCCCAAAACGAGATAAAATCATCAAAAATGACCATAAAATAATTTAACCTCAAGTTTATCTCATGTCGTTCATATTCCATCATAACATATAGTATCCCATAATTACCTCAAAATTAAGAATCATATAAGCCCTAATGGTTACCTTTATAATTATTACCTGAACTTCCATGTCGAGTTGGTTCTCTCGTACATGATGCATTAGAGAACTCACCAAGGTTCAAGTGGTTGATCATGAATCCTAATAATTGGTTTAGAATAGCCATGAGTTTTCTCATTGAATCCCCCATTTCATACAGTCTCTTAATCAGAGAACCACCACAGTTTCCTTCAAACCCATTGTCACTTTGGTGCCCACTATATCCATCCATTTACTAAAACCAGAAATATCAGTGTGAGTAAATCAACAAAATCATTATGTACTAAAGAGGAAGATAAACACTAAATATACTTATCCAAGTTATCTAAAAATCATTCCAAACTTAAAAAATAACAATGAATCTATCTAATATAATAACCATTGTGGTTATACACAACTTGTCACTTAACACTATAACCTCTAATGTTTTCTAAACCATCCTATGATACCCACTATAAGGACCCGACCTTAAACATTACTTATTATTGAATTAAATGAATAATTAACATTGAGAATCTTTTCAGGTTTAGAGTTTTAGAGAATTAGGACATAACTATTACATCTCAAAGATTACAAAGTAGACGCATCTACTCAGCTTCCATTTTTTTTCACAAAAATAAAAACTCTTGAATAAAAGAGTCATGTCTAGTTCCTTGTTTTAGATAGCCTGACATTTCCTTGATCCCATCCCTGACCCTATTCAACTTTATGTCCTGTGAAAACATTTCAAAAAAGAAACTTGGGATGACCATAAAAAGATCAGTAAGGGTTATAACAGTACATAAAGAAAACATCAGTCCATGTATACATAAGAATCAATGAAATCATAATTTACTCATAAAACATAATCAATTTAACATACCTCATTAAATCATAAGATTTATGCATAACTCAATAGAAATCATATGGCATAAAGGTAACTTGAGGCATTCATAACATTCTTACGTAGGGAGTAACCCTCATAGTTACGTTTGGAATACCAAACAAAGTATATTCTCCAAATCTCTTCGGAGAAACCTTAGCATTTAACTCCTTCACGTTACCCAATGCATTGGAGAGCTATATCGGGCTCACCCGCCCTTAGTTTATCACGGAACCACCCATTTCCATAACAATTCCCAAGAACCATAACATAATCGTATCACATAAAACATGCATAAAGGAAACATAACATTTCCACATTTCAATCACAATATAACATTTTAAGATATTGAAATAGTGAATCCATTCAAAAAAACCATTTTCAAAACCATTTAAAACATTAAATAAAGATAATTTTGAATCAAAGTGTCCCATACCACCTTGAAGCTTTTAAAATTTTAAACCATTAATATCCATATAAATAAATCCTTAAAAGCATTTTGAAAACATGGATATTAATAAGAACAAATCATTAAAACATTTAAAGAAATATTTTAGTTAAAGGGTTTTTACCAAAATTAGAGACACTTGAATACAATAATTGAGGAATAACATTTAATCAGAACTTTATAATATCATTAGAATAAATGGATTCATGATATAATATTCCAAAGGAAAGTATATACACCATATAAGAGTGAATCGGTGAAAAACAAAAATGAAGTCTCAATAGAAATATAAAATGAGATGAAATCCCTTATAAAGAAGGTATCCTTAAATTAAGGATAAATCAATCTCAAAATTATGTGTGACAAATATAAATACACCCAATATAATTGGACAATAAGTGTAAAAAAATCAAAGGTCATTAAAACATATTCAATGGATTACATATTCAATAACTACATGTTGAACCCAAAGAAATCGAAATTGGGTTAAAAAGTTCCCTTGGTAAAATTCGACAGCCTAACGGTGTCACTTTAAAATTCATAAAATTAGTTGATGAGAGAGATAATTGTATCTAATCACTTGGACATAAAATTTACATCAATAAGGATATATAATAACATATCCTAACATAAAAATATGTAAATTAAAAGACATAAAAAAATAAGTCTTTTTAAAAGAGGAGCGTGAAAGGTTCCCTTACCGATTTGGGAAACTTTCGAAACATACACCCCATGAAAGAAGGGTCATACAATGAAGATGTAAATACCAATAAATGAGATTATATTATACAAATAGGAAAATTATGTTCAGTACATACACCACAAAAAAGAAATAGTGGGAAATGTATCATGAATCTCACAGGAATAACAAGTGAGATGAAAATCCCCTTATTATAATTCGGCAGCCTAACGACGCCACATAAAACATCCAAAAATGAATTGATGAGATAAAATAGGGTCTCTAATAATATTAACATAAATTTAAAGAAATTTGAATAAAAAATAACATCCCCCAACATAATAAAGTGGAGCTTAAAGTAAGTTACATAAAAAAGGTACTTAAAAAGAAAGAGAGAGGTAAGATCCCTTACGAAAATTCGGCAGCCTAACGACGCCACTCAAAACTTCCAAAATAGAATGATGAAAGAAAATAAGGTCTCTAATCATATGAAAATAAAAAATTACAGTAAGAGTAATATAAAATAACATCCCAATCATAATAAATATTAGATTAAAAGGAATGACATAAAAGAGTGTACTTAAAAAGAAAGAGAGGGGTATGATCCCTTAAGAAAATTCAGCAGCCTAACGACGCCACTTAAAAATTATAAAAATGAATTGATGAGAGTAAGAGGGGGTATCTCATCATATGAAAATAAAAATTACAGTATTATTAATATAAAATAACATCCTCCAACATAAGAACATGGAGCATAAATGAAATGACATAAAAGAGGGTACTTGAAAAGAAAGAGATGTTGGATCCCTTACCTCAAGTTCGACTTGTCTTGGTCATTTCTTTATATTCCTGAATAATTAACATTGGTAAATTTATAATTTATTAAGGTCTTAGTTTAAAGATTATTATTCAGTTCATATCACATATTATAATGTTATAATAATTGGTTAATAATGTGAGTTCATATTAGACGTTTTTGTCGATGTTTGGTACATGAGTCAAAAATGAACATGTTTGAAAATGATAGTTCATGTAGTTATAAGTAAATCATATCCAAAATATACTTAATTATTTAAATATTATATATATCCAGTACATATTAATTTTATAATATTCTATAACATTTGGAGATAAAAAGAAATGAAATGCACTGTTCATGGAGACGGTAGGCCGTACATACGCATGAACGCTACTTTCATTTCTTTGACATATTAATGGAATTAAAAATAATTGAGATATATATATATTATAATTAAAGTATAATATATATTTTTTAAAGGTCAAAAAAGTTCATTAATTTCATTCTTTATACATTCCATGTATTGCATGAACGAGTCACATCACTTGAGGGGGCGGTAGTCCACACTTCCACGTATGAAATTATCGCATTTGCACAACATGAAAATCATAAAGTTATGTTTTAAATATAAAATAAAGAAGAATATGGAAAACATAAATACCATATATATCATATATAAAATACAATGACATCATAATGGCCACAATGAAATGTGTTAAGAGAAGATTGAACAATCATCATTTCATGAGGCAGTAATTCGCCATCCACAGAAACAATATGTTCTTTAACCATTAGATAGAGGTGTGTGTAAGTGTAGCTCTAATACTTCTCATAAAAACATCCTCATATATTGAAGATACTGATTTTATTACAAAATAAAGGAATAAAAAGAGTTTAGGGGTTTGGAGAAGAAAAATAAAACAAAAGAAGACAAGTGAAGACATCACCTTTAAATCGGGTAACTCCTCTTGGTTTGAACCAAAAGGGTTTCTTGAAGAGAATTATGACAAAAGTGAGGCTTAAATGATTAAGAGAGGTATCTGGAGAGATGAAATGTGCATGGGTTGGCCGAGACAAAGGCTTGAGGGGTGTGGGTAAGTTGGTAGAGGTGGGGGCCTTTTATAAGGGAAGAGGAGGGGCACTCTTGGAAAGTTATAAAATATTACTTTATTATAAAATGATTTTCTGATTTTAAAGGTCCCAAAAGGATATATTTCAAGGATAAGGTGATAAGGATTATAAATAAACCCATACAATTGGTTTGTGACAATTTTAAGACTTATATTTCACCATATCTTCTCATTTTATTTAAATCGTTCATTTATGAGGTAATCACTGCATCATCACGATGTCATAAATAAAATAATTTATTTAATGTATAAAAATTATAAAAAAATATCATGATGTAGGAAATATTTTTAGATTTCCAATGACTATTTAAAGTCTTAGATATAGTTTATTTATACAAAATTAAAATTATTTTACTTCGGTGTTACATACTTTGGTTACATTTTCCTTTCTTAAAAAAAAATATGATAAAAGGTCACTATCACACTAAAGTGTTTCCATGGGGTCCCAAGGTTGGTACAAGGCATACAATGGTCGTAAATGACACCGAAAATAGAATTAGGACACATGTTGGTGTCATTTTATATTTTTATGATATTATTTTCTTACCCTTAATTACCCGATTACTAATTAAACATGATAATTAAAGATAATTACCGTCGTTACTATTCATAATTTTTCAAAAACAAAAGAGTCTTAATTACATAATTTGGACCATATAATTCCAAATATGGAATCCATTTCATCAAATTCAAAACACATAAATTTTAGTAATTAATTTAAAATTAAATCTCGTTGTCAAAATAAAAGATGAGTTTTTAAGAAGTAAAATTTATCAATAGATTTACTTGTTTTTACATCCAATTAAAAATTAAGATTACTTACAATGAACAAAATTGTATTAAGTGATAAAAAAATAATTCAATTATACTTTAAAAACAATTAAAATGAAAATTTAAAAATATAAATAAATTGGATGAATAGGCAGTTTTAAATTAAAAACTGTATTTTTCACTATTCATTAAAAAAAAGCATTATGAGAAAAATACCAAAAATTAACCCTAAGATATATTTGATATTTTAAATTCAGAAATTATGTCCCTTTTAAAAAATTCAAAACATATAAGTTTCATTAATAAATCATATAGTTAATTTCCGCTGTCAAAATAAATAGCGGGTTTTTTGGAAGCAATATCTATTAAAAGTTTGGCACTTGTTTATGTCCATTTTCAAAGTGAAATTAATTTTAATGACCACCATTGAATTAAATTGTAAAAAATATAATCTAATTAAAGTTTAAAACCAATTAAAATGAAAATATAACCATATATTTAAATTACATGAAAAAACATTTTTTATGTAAAATGCAATATTTTTCACTATTCATTAAAAGAATGAACATTGTCAAAAACATACCAAAAATTTAACCAAAAAAAATTTAAATATACCAATAATAAAGTATAAGTTTATTTTGACAAATAGAGCTTATAAAATTGTCAAAAGTTAGATTTGAAAAAGGTTCTCTATCAAAAGGTGGTAAAATAATCTTTTAAAAATACTAGAGTATTTATTCTTAAAATTGGATTCATTTGGATTTTAAGACTCTAACATTTATTGGATAAATGTAAAAATATTTGAAAAACATATGTAATAATTTTTTAGTTATTTCTGTTCATTCCCTCCATTACAACAGTTAGTCGTTAACTATTATAATATTATTATATTATTAGTGTGCAACGTAAGATTTCAAAGAAACTCATTGTTGCGTATTGGGTACTCCATCAATCATAGAATTCCCTTTATAGTAGTATTAACATTTTATTCAAAAATATTGATAAAAATTAGAATGTAATATTATTTATTTACATGAGATGTTACAGTAGGGATATATAATTTTAGGCCCACTCATTACGTAATTAAAATCATGCATATTTTTGTCACATGCTTTGAATTTTCATATCATAAAAACCCAAGGAAATAAAATTGGTTTTATATCCTTTTATAGTGATTCCTTAAGGAATAATTAACTATTTCATCAAAAAAACTTAAATGATAAACCTATTTAAAATTAATGGGAATCTAATGTCTTTAAGCATCATTATTGGGAAATAACACTAAATAATGATGATTAAACAAATGGTATTCACACTATATAGGATATGTATATATTATTGAGACAATAATATACCCAATGAGTCAATGTATTGGGAATATTTGTGAACACCCTACATCCAAGTAATGGAACATAGGGAATTCACAAAGGAAATTAATTGGAAGAAAAAAATTCATATACAAGTGAATGATTAGGAAAGAAAAAAGAACTTATGGATTATACCATAGATGTAGAATATAAGTTCACAACCCATAATGATAACTAAATTGGTTGGTATCATTTGAATATTACTATTTATCATGTATAAAAAATATGTAAAGAACACTCTTAGAAGAATTGGGGAAATTTATTTGAAAATAATATTCTTTCTTCTCATTTTACTTTTTTAAAAAGGAATATAATATTAATCGATGAGAATAATAACTTCCATTTTTTGAATACATGAATTCATAGAGAGTAATTCTCTTAGAAAGTGATAAAGGCAATGGAAATATATGTTTACATAGAAAATTATAAAAGAGATTCCTTTTGGTTAAAAATATCCCATAAATAAACATTTAAAATATTTAATTTTATATTTTTTTTATGAAATTGATTGTATTTGAAAAATTTTATTTTAAAATTTTTTGGAATGAAATAATTTTGGTCCATTTTAAAAAAATTACTTTAGAATAGAATTTTCTTGATAACTACTCCGGAAAAAACATTTAAAGTACATTAAAACCATTTAGTGAAACCCACATAATTTAAAGTATGATGAAAAATTTCATTGATAAGATATTAATAAAAGTTTTAAGGCTACTTGAAATATTTTAGAAAATAATCATTATTTTTTAAAAAGGATATGGAATAAAAATATCCATTGGAAAATTTAAGAGATATTATTATCAACACCATGGTTTTATTTTAGTAATAATTTCATCATATGGGAGGATATTAATAAAGAGAATTAATTTACCTAGATTAAAAGTAAATATAATATTTTGAAAATATAATTATAGATAAAAAGATTCTTGGAAAATCTAAATCAAGAAGATATTTCTTGAATAATTGGGAAATGACTTGAGTCGAGGAAACATTTAATTCTTGAGTAATATTTATAATAAAAAACCTTTAAGTTTAAAGAGATTTAAAATGAACAAAAAATACCGTGAATAAAATATATTTCATTATAACACATCGATTTTTCTGAATATAAACCATTAAAAAGTAAATTGGTGCATAAAGTAAAACTTTTCTCAATGAAGGGAGTTTGGGAAAAAAATATAGTGTATTATTTCCATGCTTATTTGATCACACACTATGTTCCTATAAAACAACCATAAATACTGTATTAATCAATTTCATATCATTATTCATCTATATAAACATTTTATATACTTCATTAATAATTATTTACTATGAATATAGTTGATCATTATAGCTTAATTTTAACATTTTGTGTTAACAATTTTAATAGTCTTGCACATGATTTGTAATGTTAATGTTAATACTTGACCATTTATAATAATTTAATCATTCCAATATTACATATGGTTATATAATTGGTATCCCATGATTATTTATAATTTTCCACATTCTCCCTAGGAAAATTTTATTTATGAATCTTTAAGAAGATGGTAGAGAAAAACTTGTTTCGAAACGTTTTCATGAAAAAAGATGATATATTATTTTCATGTTTTTATATTAATATTAAATATGTATAACCTTAAAAAAATATTTAAAAAATAAATATTTCAGTTCTTTAATTTTATATAAAATTACTTAATCATCAACTATATTAACATTATAATATTTCTCCAGTAGGTGGTAAACTAACCAAAAGAAAAGAATCTATTGATAATCAAATGAGTAAGAATATTCTATTCCATAGTGTTAATATTAAATTTAAATAATATTTTACATGTAATATATAAAATATATATCCATTAAATTCATTATTTGAACCAATAATGGTGGGTTATGGTGGAAAATTGAATTAGTATTTCATGGAGGTGGTTGTCTGAACATACACATGAATAACTAACCCTTTTCTCGATGAATAGAAAGAGTGACTATATATAAAAATTTATCATTTAAGTGCAATAATAATATTATAAATATAATATGGATTAATTAATATTAATTTTATTTTCATCCATGTTAGGTGGTTGATAGAAACAAGACACTTTGTTCATGGAAGCAGTATTCCACACGTACACATGATCAATGATATCATTCTTTAAAAAATGAAAAATAATGATAGTAAATGTAAAATTTGATCATATTATCATTTTAAAAGTGAAATAAAAAACATAATTATTTATTAGACCCATCATTTATATCATTCCTATGAGGTGATGATGAATAACAAACCACATCGTGCCATGGAGGTGGTAGTTGCACATACGCATGATCAATGCATTTATTTTTTTAGATAATTCTAAAAACTAAATATATAATTAATGGTACATTAAAATGAAGAAATTTTAGTATATATATTATGAACAATTAATTATATTAAAAAATATATTTAATATTTGGAAGATTCAAATAAAAAATAAATACTAATACGATAGTAATACTCACGTTAGGAACATTAATTTTCTTCTAAATTATCCTTTTAAATGAAGGGAATAAGATTATTAAGGGTGGAAAATGGATAGGATTTGTTGGATATGGTTATAGGATGAAATTATTTTAATATTTTCACCAATTAATTTGAATTAATTTGTGTGTAAAGAAGGGGAGTATGTGGTCCTTTTTATAGGTGAAGTGAAGGGAAGTTTTGGAATAACATTAACTTATTAAATTATTTATTTACACTATTTCAAGGTAAAAGACACCCATATTTTAAAAATATAGAGTTGGGGACATGTTGAGGTCAAAAAACTAACATTTACTCATTTTGGAGACAACCCTAATTTATTTAGGGGATTTTACCTTTACTTTTCACTTTACCAAAGTGTATGTTTTTCTTAGGAAATTTTATTTTCAGCCACGCTAACTAATTAAAATTAAATAAATTAATATTAATCATACGACACAATTAGATTATTATAATCCCATATATGAATTTATATTTATCAATTAAAATTACTATGATTTGGAAAATTTAATTTTATAATAAACACACTTATCACATAAAAAATGTTTAAAGATAATCATGTTTTAAGAATGAAATTTATATGTGATTTTAAAAATGTTAATGTATACATTTTTTATAACCTAAATTTATTAATAAAAAATAAAATGATATTTACAGGACATTAAAATCAATCTTTAACCTAATTTTATAAATAAATTAATTAATTAAAAGAAAATACATAAAACCATTTTATTTATTAAAGTAATTTTTTTAATTTAGTTTTAAAATGATGGACATGGTTTTTCTAAATTAAAATATTATCTTAAAATGAATAATTGTATTCCTTAATTTATCACATAATGGTTTTTTCATGACCTTTCTGAATGGGTCCCATGTTACGACTCCCCAAGACCACCTCCAATATGATTGGAGATAGCAACTAGTACCAAGTTAGAAAATCACTAAAATTGGAGATGTTAGCCTAAGAAACTACACACACACATCTTTAATCCCATACAATGATAAAATGTAAAAAAACTAAGAAAAAATGCATGAATACATATAAATCCCACAACTAAAGTGTGATCGGAACTAAACGAAAGTAAAAAGGGTCAAATACATGCCCATAATAATAGTATAAAAAACTAGTCCAACTTGAATGTAAACTAGGGAATACTGTTGGAATATAGAAGGAACACACCACGTTCTGTCACGTATCAATATGCATTCCCTACTTATAGATTCTCAAGGACTTTGTCAAATGATCGATCATCTATACAAGACATGGTACATGCGAGAAAATCCCATTTGTGGGTGAGTATAACAATACCCAGTAGGAAACCCCAAATCCCAAAAGAATAAAACAAAATAAAAAAATTCATCTCTACAAAGGTATTTTTTTACAATTAATATAACAATAATATCTAGATATAACCAAAAAATAAAAAAAATATAAATTAAAGTCACAATTGTAATACCATCCTAGGATTCAAGCTCTAAGGTTCCACATGTCACTTTTATGGTAGAACAAAATCCAAAAGTCTAATTACATTGATGATATTTGTCTGAGAGGTAGTGATCCTCAGGTATTTTTATTAGAAGTATATTCTAGAATTCTAAATAGATATGATGCCAAGATGAGGATCACACCGAAGGACCTGGGGTATACCCATAAATAAATATAGAATAACTTTCTAAGTAGAGGATCGATTCCTATGTAGTGTTGGCCATGATGATACCAAGAAATCCAACAAGGGAAAGAAGAAAATAAATTATCTCACACAGAGCCTCAATGATGGATTATAACAACTCTATCCATGATGTCCTGCTGAAGGGATCATTGAACTATGTGTAGAAGGTGATTCCTGACTAACCCTCGGGGAATAGATATAAGGAATGTGCCCTAACAGAATTTTTACAAGATACATAGTATAATGGATCTAAGAAAACATTTAAGGAGTACATGGTCTGTAGTAGGGCACACACTATGTACCGTCGACCTCGAGTGTTTCCAATGTAAACATCATGTGTCCAAATTTGGGTTCATGTTACAATAAATGGCATGTAACAATCCATGTAATTTTTGACATATACCTGTACAAAAGTATTCCCATGTACACCTGGCCAAGCTATGACTGCATGAGAGTACACAGAATCCCCATTCCCATGTACTCCATCCTGTGTCTGTGAACCCTCCATGGTACACACCAATCCATTAGAGAGAGGTCAAACAACATATTACAGGGTCACATGATGTGTGATAATTATATCCATCCTGTAACCCTATCCATTTCTACTAGGGCCCTATATGTCACATAATCCCGGATTACATGCAGTGTGGATTAAGATTTTCCAAAATCTTGGATCTGGTTTCCAAATGTATTCTCTAGTGTTCTATCCACCAATCTAACCATGCCTCATCGAATAATCAAGGAAAAATGTCAACCGATAGTTTCCTTCAATGAATAATGTGTTCCACCAACCAGAACCATTTGGAAAACGGTCCCATATAATGTTCTTCATTCAGTGCCAAAGAACATGAAAATCGGGTATCCATACCCTCCATTCTTATACTATTTATATCATCACACCACCATCTAGGCATACTAATTCCAAATATATAATATTGAATCATTTCACCAAGAAATTGGTGTGTACCAATTGTTTTCTCAGTAGATGTCGAATCACGGGAAAATGAATAACTCTTATGATGAACAAATAATAATGGGAAACAAAAGCACAAGGAAAAATCACTAGGAATGAACCTAGGTCAATGTTAATGAAGACATCAATTTTTTCCCTTATAATAAAAAATGCAGAGATAATAAAATAGTTCACAAATCTATTCTTCTAATAAAATAGTCACAATAATCCCATCCTATAATATGCATGATCCACAGATCAATCTATTGATTGATTGATCTGTTTTTATCTTAGAAATAAAAAGTGGTGAAAGAAACCAATAAAAAAACATCATACATCAAGATGGATCGATACTAATGAATAATGAGCATGTGTCACTATCACTGGTGAGATCTCTAAATCCCATTGTGCACTAATTGTCGATCCATGATCAGGTAGATGTTGGTTAGAGAGAAATCCTTCAACACTCTCTATAATGGTTCTCCAATGGCACTAGGGTCATGCGACTAATCTTTTGGATTTGGAATATCTGTATAATTATATAAGAAAATAGGTCACTGCATCAACATATAAAATAATGTAATTGTATTAATTATTTTATTCATTTTACACCCACTAAAACATTTCAACAAATGTCTTGTGCTGACAAACGTTATGTCACACTTAAGGTAAAATCCATGCTTTGAACTCAACAGAGCCCTCAAATTTTTGATTTGGGCACTCATTTATTTGTTGTTACAATTTTTTTAGAAAAAATGGGTGTGTTTTCAATTTAATATATTCAATATATTTTAAACATTTATTCAGGGAACATTGGGACTTGGAGTCACACACCATCTCAGCACCTCATCTCAAAAATAATCTATACAATATCAAAAATTAAAATATGGAAATTTATTAGTTAAAATATTTTCCCCACCGTGGAGATTTTTGTTCTAATATGGAAAAACAAAAAAAAACACCTGGGTATTTATCATGAATCTAGGCCTCCCACTCCAAAGTTCTCTCATGGATATTCCCGTTCTGCCACCAGACACACACTAAAGGAATCAATCACCCATGAAGGATCCTCTCATACTGGTCCTCAATGCCTCCTAGGTACTCAAAAAAGGTAGTTACATCCTTGATTTCCTTCTCATCCTAGTCGATATCATGAGATGGTTTATGCACATACCTCCCCAGCCATGACACATAGAAGACATCATGTACCCGATATAACTTTGATGGTCGAACAAAGTGTTATTCCACCTCTCCAAATTTACACAGTATTTTTAATGGGCCAATAAATGATAGAGATAGTTTCCATCCAATCCAAATATCTATAACCCACATTGATGTGAAACTCATAGGAACCCATGATCTCCCTCCTCAACCTTTGTAGGCCTCCATAATTTTTCTATGTAATACTTTTTATAACTCTGTATAGTCCTCATGTACTCCTATATGATTTTATCCTTTTCTATAGTAGATCACACCAACTATGGGCCCCTAAGTGCTCAATCTCTTGGGTCATTCCAAGAAATTGGTGACCTATAGGGTCCCCCATACAATGCCTATAATGGATCCATACCGATGGTGGAATGATAGCTGTTGTTTTAAGAAAACTCCACCAGTGGTATTTGATCCTCCCAATAATGGCCAAAGCCTAACACGCAAGATTGCAA
Source organism: Viscum album (assembly GCA_963277665.1). Taxonomy (NCBI): domain Eukaryota; kingdom Viridiplantae; phylum Streptophyta; class Magnoliopsida; order Santalales; family Viscaceae; genus Viscum; species Viscum album. The sequence goes on from OY728145.1 coordinate 1,331,636,219, forward strand.
CATGGTTTCTAGGATTTGAATGGTCTACTCTATATGGCCATCAGTCTGGGGGTGAAATGTTGTGATCAAGCATAATTGAGTCCTAGAGGTATCATATAATCCCTTATATAACTAATATTTTTATTTAGAATCATGTCTAGAAATGATCATTAATGGAAATACATGGAGTAGGACCATATCGTGCTCATAGATACATAGAATGATCTCTACAAAATTCTACTATAGGATAGCTATGATGTGGGCTGACTTGGTGACTCCATCTATAATCACCCAGATTGAATCTTGTACCCTAGAAATTTTTGGTAATCAATTCACAAATTTCATAGATATCCTATCCCAGTTCCTCTCTGTAATGTCAAGGTATTGAGTTAAACCTCATGGAACATATTGACCAGCCTTCACTTTTTGAAAAGTAATGCATCAAGAGAAAAACTCAACAACTCCATTTATCATCGATAGACCCAAAAATGGATTTCGGAGGACCTGGTACATATTTTCCACACCTGGATATACCTCTAGAGGATATGTAAAAAAATATCTCAGAACCTCTTATCATAATTACATAGGTACCGTCGTGCATCCTTTAAAAAAACAACATGATCCCTACCTTTAGAAAATCCATAAGGAGTATGTCTAGTGGATATCTGAGTATGTAGGGTTTCACAATTAGTATCCCCAATCCATTTTCCCTAACTCACTCTAAAGGAATAGGTGAAAAAACCATAAAATAGTGGTAAGATTCTCCATCTCCATCCACAATGGATAACTTCAACAAGGAAAACTTCTACGACACCTCATTTAGAAACTGTGAACATGATCTATTACTGAGCGAATCTGCTACCACACCCCCTTACCAGTAGTATAGACAATATATAAGTCGTAATCTTGGTGGTAATATTTCCATAACCCCTATCTCATATTAAGGTCCTTCTGTGATAATATATACTTGATACTATTCTAATCAGACAATACGATAAACTACTCCCCTATCGGGTAGTGTCACCACATCATTAGTGAGAAGACTACTGCTACTAAATCATGGTCATGGGTCACATATTTCTTCTCATCTGATTTAAAGTAGTGTTAACCATAATCAATTACTACTTTCCCATGAATGAGAACATATACCAGCCTGGTTCTTGATGCATCGTAGAACACTACATACTTGACACCCTACTATAGAAATATCAAAATGGGTGATCTCATCCATCAATGTCTCAAATACTAAAAACCCTATAGGGATATCACTTTCCACATGAAAGGATGTACCTTTTAGGTCAATGTTGTCATGGGTTCTGATATCCAGGATAAATCATGTATGGATTTATGGAAATGTCCATCCAAACCAATTAATCCTCACACCTCCATCATACATTTTGGAGGATCCGATGCTAAAAATTCCTCGACATTTGTTGGGTCCACTGCCACTCCAACCGCTAAGATAACATGTCCCAAAAGTGGACCACCTGAATCCAAAAATAACACTTAAAGAACATTATATAAAGATGGTTCTCTTAGAGTATGTCTAGAATAATCCTCATGAATATCACATCCTACACATAAGACACTGATTACACTTTCATATTATTGATGAAAACTACAATGAATTGGTCTAATAAGGGTTGAATGATCCGGTTCATGAGTCTGATGAACACTGTAGGGGCATTCATCATACCAAAGGGTATCACCAAGTACTCATACCGACCATAGCATCATATGAATTCCTTCATTAGTATACCCTTGTCCCGTGGAGGCAACTGGTGATATCCTGATCTAAGGTCAAACTTTGAGAACCATCATGCACCTTTCAACTGATCAAAGAGGTCATCGATCCTCAGTAGTGGATAATTATTCTTTAAGGTCACCTAGTTCAAGAACTGGTAGTCCACACATAACATCAGTCTCCCATCTGTCTACTTGGCGAACAAAATTGGGGTTTCCTATAGTGAAATATTGGGTCTAAAAAATACCTTACTATACAAGTCCTCCAATGGAACCATTCGATCTCAAAGCTCTGCAGGAGCCATCTAATAGACTGGCACAGTTTTCGGTACCATCTAGAGGTGTAGATCAATGAAATAGTCTATCACTCAGTGGGGAGATAATCTTAGAGCATCCTCAGGGAAGATGTCTATGTACTCCACCACCATTGAAGGGAGATAAATACTCCTAACATCTACTGCACCAAGGGTCGTTCTAGAAAACTGGTGAGTAATCGGTTGTACCCTTGTTACTCCCTAACCCTAGAAGCTTAGATCCACTGCATTATTTTATTACATTGGAATGATTACAAGGAATAAAATCTCGAAGGAATGATCTATTTAATAATAATGGAATTTAAGATTACATACATGATACCCATAATACATTGGGAAATAGGAAATACAAACAATATATAAAATAAAAATAAATAAACTGCTTCCTTTTAAGATTATTAAATGATTTATTCTTCATAACATGAGGAAAGGAAACATAAAAAAGGTGAGATAAAACACTCATTAAGGGTAAGTAAAGTGGAAGAAATAATGAATGAATAAAAATGAATCAACATGGAAAGTTAAATAACTAATAAAACATTCCATTCAAATAACTATATAAGGAGAAATCAATATAGAAATGTAAGAAACTGAAATAAATACCATTTAATCAATGAACTTAATATGAAGTGTATTCATAGATATATCGACACATATTCACATAGATGAATAATAAAAGAAATTAATGATGGAAATTATTAATTATTAGAAATCATGATTCCTACGTACATGGAACCATTACAGTCAAGACCTTTCACAATATGGTTTAGCTATCAGTTAAAAACCCATATATTTTAGCCAACTATTTTGTCCCATGAGACTACCAATGCATTTAGGGGCTATCTATAACTGGACCCCACTCATGTCATACTTGTACAAATCATTCCTCATATCTAATAATCAATTTAAATAATAAAAAATATACTTATAAAGTATATATATTTAATAAAGGATATATATTTACCAATTATTCACCAATTAATCAAATAACTATCAAAAGTAAAACCCTATGTAAAATGATATATGGTTCAGGAAATAATAATATCCATCAGATTAAAATATGGATAATCAAGAAAATTTATAAGGGAAAATTATTAATACAAAGATAGTTTTTCAATATAAATTTAACAATCAAAAAATGAAATTATATTTCAAAGATAATCATTAAGAACATTCTTGAGGAAAATAATCTTTAAATATTTCAAAGTGTCTCATACCACTTTCGAAAATTAAAATAAAAATCCCTATGAAGGAATAAAATAAAACATATAGTGTTATGAGATTATGTATATTCATGATATATAATTTCAAATAGAATTATAAATACAATATAAATGTGAATTGTTGCATAACAAAAAATAAGCCTCAATTGAAATTAAGTGAACCGTTCATGGAGATGGTAGGTTTCTCAAGTATGTTTTGTCTTTTCATTTATTATTCCTATTAATTAGATATTTATTTTAACATATCTATAATGTAAAACATGAATTATTTATCATATATATTCATTAAATATGTATTTATAACAATAAATAATATTTGGAGATAAGAAATTAAGTGCACCGTTCATGGAGATGGTAGGTTGTACGTACACATGAATGCTACTTCCATTTCTTTGTCATATTAGAAGAATGAAAAGTAAATGATACATACACACACATATATATATATATATATTATAATTAAAGTATCATATCTATTTCTTGTATGTTACATAGGTTTATTAAAATTATCCTTAATATTTTCCATTTATAATGTGAATGAATCACAATTCTTTAAGGAGGTGGTAGACCACACTTCCATAAATGATGTTATCGTATTTACAAAAAATTGAATTTATGGAGGTACATGTTATTTAAGAATTAAATAAGGATAAATACGTTATAAATTTTATATATATTATATGTAAATATGTTTTCCATCATAATGAACACCATGAGAGGTGTTAATGAAAGAACTAACAATCATCGTTTCTAGAGGTTGTAGTTCTCCAATCACATAAATAGTATGTTTATTTCCTATTATATGTTGGTGTGTGTAATTGTAGGTATAAATATTTACATAAAAAATCCTCGTATATATAGGATAATTTTTTGTCATATAATAATGAAATAATAAGAGTTTAGGGAGTGTAGAATAGAAATAAAACTACAAATCTTGAGGATATTTATTACCTATTATTCTAGTAATGCCTTTTGGCTTGTACCAAAAGGATTCCTTGAATTGATTCCTGAATAAGGTGAAGATTCCAAGATGAGAGGTTGGATTTTTAGAAGCTATTTTTTGAGATATTTGTTCAGACAAAGTGTCTTTAGAGGTGTGAGGATGTGTGAGCAGAGAAGTCCCTTTTATACTGGAAGAGGAGTGATACACCTGTAATATTTTGAAAAAGGAATTCCATACATGTTTTACACATCAAAAGTGGATTCCATAATGATAAAAGTTGTATCCAAGTTTTTATAAGTTCTAAATATGTCCTTCTAATGGCTCTTGGACATGTTTATAGGTCATTTTGTCCCTTAAGATTAAGGTTTAGTCCCTTATTAAGCTTAATTTCACCATAATCGTTGTAATTAATTTTAATCACCTTTATTAATATTTTTGGTAAAAAAATTCATCATTATTATAAATTATCATTTATGGTGATTATAAACATGTAATAAATTTTTCCAAATTTCAATCATAAAATTGGCTGAAATTAATTTAAATTTAATCCTATAGATGAAATGACAATTGAGGGCTTTAAAGTAAAAACGTCCAAAAGTTTGCCATGTTTTTATACCCTATTCATTGAGATTTATTATGATGAAATAAATTGTAATAATTGATATTTTTTTCCTAATTAATCTTTGAAACTAATTTAAAATGTAATTTAACCTCAAAGATAAATTAGATTAAAAAGCAGTTGTGATCTAAAATTCAATATTTTTCACTATTAATTAAAAAAATGAAACGCAATAGAAAAACAGAAAAAAGTTACCTAAACCTAATTTTTATAATTCAATTTCAATGGAAAATTTTATTTTTATGTATATAATCCATTAAAGTTTCCAAAATTGTATTTAAAATAGGTTCTCCATTAAAAGGCGGTGAAAATTCCTTAATAAAAATAGAGTATTTTTTTAAAAAAATTGGTTTGTTTTTATTTTAATATTATAAAATCTACCAGATGAATATTAAAAATATTTTATTTAATATAATATAAATATTTAACAATAATATCACTCAATAAATTTTCTTAATTTAATTTATTAGGGTAAAACAACTATGTGGGCATATAAACAATAATATTTTTCTTTATATTCAATCGATTTCCATATTAATTTCTAATTAACTTATAACTAATGGATTAATTTTATATATGAGTAAACCATATATTTTTATAATTTAGTTATCCCTTTTCAAAACTATTAGTTAAATATCTAGGTTATATTTAATAAAATTTTAATAATATATTGTTATTCTGTAAAAATTCAGTCTTGCGTGACACACAATACATTTAAAAAAAATCATTGTTGAATATGAAATATGATAACTTAGTATCAAGTTCATTGAATGATATATCATAGATTTAATTTATTTATAATATTAGATAAATTGTAAAGTATTTGGGTATTATATTTCCTTACATGCTTGGTGATGCGTGTGATACACGCTATCAAACACAATTTTCTTACATTAGAATTTCGGGGTATCAAAAACCTCATATGCTTGAGTCCATCCTCCACTGCCTAGATTTCATTTTCATCCACAATGGAAAAAATTGTCCCATTAATATGTAAAGACCACATCCACTCACAAAAATAGTCAATCTAGGCATGAACTATGTATAACCAGTCCATACCTTAGATGAAGTCGTAAGGCCTGATCACTACTACAAATAGATTTGAAAAAAACTCTCACAACAAAAATCTTAGTCACAATATAAGCACAAGTGTGTGATTACTAATTCATATCTAGTAGGAGTCTCCAAGCATAAAGGTTGAGCCAAGGGCTCAATTAAAATCTCCAAGTCTTGAACCATATATGTGGTAATAATGCAATGACTATAAATTTTTTTCTATCACTAATGAAACTAAGGTATAAAAGACACAAATTGTACACAATATTATTCCTAGAGCCTCTGGGTCATAAGCATCGACTACCGACATCTATTCCCTCCCCTTTCCTCTATCTCCCTAAGCCTGGTGCGAATCATTTGGGGGTGGTGGTGGTAAAAAGTCAAAGAATATACCACCTCATGCTTCTCTCACATATCCTCTTCCACATCTTCAACCCTACATACCTACCTACTCCAACCGCTACCTCTAACTCATTGGACCTTAAATTGTATCTCTTTCATTCATAAGGTGGGTCAGACAATCTCAGGTAAAATTTTCCCAACCACCACATGAGTAGATTCACCTCTCCCTAGGCTGAAAAGACCCACCATGTGACTCTTGAGCTACAAAACCTCTATCCCGAGACCCCCTCATAAAATTTCTCGCATGTAAAAATACCTAAGATTAATATTAGATCCCTACTTATGAGGTATCTGCTTCTATGGGCCCACCACTGACAACCAATTCGTAAAACATCCCAGTACAAAAACTATGGACCACAAAAGATCTTTCTATAACCCTATTATAGGTAAGAATGTATAGAAGGATTACAATAACTCAGATGTCTCTACACAGTCCTTGCTCGAAGGTTCGATCCCAAAATTACATGTCACAAACCACATCCATTTACTACCTAGAGAGGTTGGTAAACATCGATGAAAACTCAACTACTGATGTTCTTCCCTACTGAAGTTGTAGAAGATATTGTATACGGAAAACCCTCAGTGTAGTTGGAGTGAACTACTCTTTGTAAATGCACTCAAAATTTGACCATGCTAGAGTCATCTCATCATAAGACCGAGTCACTGAGAGCCACCGTTGTCCCACTGAGCCTTGGAGAAGGCTCACTACTAGGACAACCATCATATCTTATAGTGTATTGAATAGATAGAAAACTCAGGTTACTATCTCAAGAAAGTATTCATCCACCTATCAGTCTAGCCCACCTTAGAACATGAGGGGTCTATGTTGTGGAAATTCAGGAAATATGCTCAGCCCACACACCTCATCTACTAGTACTGTTTGTACCATTTGTTTTTCATTAGGTGGTGGTATAGCCTGTTCACCCCATGAATATAAATTCTAGAGAACTGGTCCCTATATCAATGTCTCATCACTAAGGGTAACATCCTCATGATCCTGATGCTAAATCTTAACTAGCATTCATCATGGAAGAATTTTGAAAAAACAACATGTACCATAGTTAATGAGTATATCTTGAAAGATTACTCAGTAAGGATATTAATATCACAAATCATTCGTATATGATTCACGTACCATTATTTTCATTAAAATTTGTGTTCTAATGTAACGATTTAAAAAGTAGGTGATCAGAGTCCTAGTGTTTGGATACATCACCCTCTACACCAGCACTAGAGTCTCTGTCTTGAAAGATAAACTTGAAACACTTAGAAATGTTTCCCCAAACCAATCTCATAGAATCTAGTCCTATGGTAGAACCGACCGATCAGACAAATCTTTGTTAGGACCCATCAAAATGGGTCCTGTTCTATGAATCCCCATTCCCGCCTTCAATTGGATAGGGGCTTGAAACTAGCTCCATGTTGGCATATCGTTAACATGATATGCCTTATCCTTAGTAACTGTACGCATGAACACATTTCCGAGGCCATAAAATGATGAAATGTATAAATAAATGGACAACCATTCATGCATAAAACTAAATACCACAACCCAATTATGATAGGAAGTAAAGGAAAATGAGCAAGGTAAAATAAAATCCCACCCAAGGGTCTAAAAAACATGTATAACCTGAAAGTAAACTAGGGACTAATATCGGAGTACCATAAGAACACACCTCAGTCTGTCTAGTCTAACTAAGAACCATCTCATCTGGGACCCTCAAGGAATCTGTCAAAAGTTTGATCATATTCATAAGACACGTCACATGTAGAAGAATCCAGTTTAGGGGTGAGTATAACAATACCTAGCAGGACACCTCAAACCAAAATACATACAATGAAAGAACAATACTGATATCTAAATAGGTATATGTTAATAATGCATATAAAAATAATATCTAGAAATACTACAAAATACAAACAGTCTCACGGTAAAGTCACAACCATAATAAAATCCTAGAATTCTAGATCAAAGGTTCCACATAACACTGGTCTGGGAGAAAACACCCCATGAGTATGATAGGATTGACGATGTCCATTTAAGATGTAGTACTCGTCAGGTCTCTCCATTATAAGTTTACTATGAATGTATTAATAGATATGATAAATAGATTAGGATCACACCGAAGAGCATGGGGTATACCAACAACTCAATATCGAATAACCCGTTAAGTATAGGATCAACACCCACATAGTGTTGGTTATGAAAATACCCAAAAATCCACCTAGGGAAAGAAGATGATAGAATATATCACTATGAGAGATTACATACTGACCCTCAAGGAAAGGATATGGGGAATGTACCATAACAAAACATGTCTAAGATATAGAGGACAAGTGATTCATGGAAACATTTAAGGAGTACACGACATGTAGTAGCAGTATATGCCATGTACCTTTGACCTTGGGTCATACCCATGTAAACATGCCATTTCTATGTCTGATTCCATGTAACATTAAATGGAATAAAAATAAACAGTACTTATACTTTTGTACTAGTACATGGGTATGTCCATGTACACCTGGCCAAGCCATGTTCGTGTTGGAGTACATAGCATACCCATTCCCATGTACTACAACTCATGTACGTGTACCCTATAAGGTACATGTCGAGCCATCTGGAAGGGGTCACATGATGTGTGATAGGGTCACACACCATGTGATACTTTTCTCCATCACAGAACCATAGATATTACTAGGAGGGACCCACACACCATGTAATCCTAGATTACACACCATGTGGATCGAGATTCTCCAGAATCCATGATCTGGTTTCTGCATGCCTTCTTCACTGCTTAGCCTTCAATACGGTTGTTCCAAACTGTAAAATCAGATAGCCATGTTGAATAATACTTACCATCGACGAATAATGGGTTACAACCACCAAATATTCTTGGAAAATAATCTCGGACATTGTTCTTTATTTTGAACTAAAGAACATGAAAAATGAGTATCCAGACCATCTGATCATCTTTGACTTCTATCATCACACCACTGGCATGTTATTCAGATCCCATATCAACATTATCAAATCAATTTTCAAGGAAATATGCATGTAATGATCAACTTCTCAAAATTTTTCAAACCACAAGAAAAACAAAGAGCACCCATGATAGATAAATAATTGGTGAAAAAAAATCACAAAGGATAATATTGAGGAAAAAACTATGGTCAATGTTCATTCTGACTTCGATTCATTTATATTAGAATGAAAAATTATGATATAATCAAATAATCAAAAAGAAATTATCTAGATCAAATCCCCAAAATAATCCCATCCAACAAAACACATGATCCTTAGATCAATTTGTTGGCTGATTGATCTGTGTTCATAATAGAAAAATAAAATGGGGAATGAATCCGAATAAAATAACATACTACCTTGATATGGATTGATTTCTAATGAAGATAGATCCTATTTCTCTTTCAGTGGAAAGATCTCCAAATCCCGCTGTGTACTGATCATTGATCCATGATCTGGTTGATGTTCATCTGAGAGAGATCCTCCAACTCTATCTCCAAGGGTTCTACAATGGCTCCAGGGTTATGCAGATAACCCTAAGGATTTTTCATATCCGTATACATATAGACGAACATAGGTCGCCACATCAATGTATGAAAGAAATAATTTAATTAATTTTTTTATTCAATTTATGTCTGTGATGAATTTTACACAAATTAATTACACCAAAAAAGGTTATGTCCCACCTAGGATGAAACCCACATTATAAAATAAATGAATCCCTCATATTTTTGATTTAATCCTTTATTTAGAAGTTATTACACATTTTCAAGAAAACTACATGTGCATATTATTTAATATACTTAATATAATTCAATAATTTATTCCAGGCACACCAGGCATCAGAATAGCACATCGTCACTGATATTGGTCTAAAAAATAATCTATAAAATATCCAAATATATAAAAACATGGAAATTTATGAGTAATTACACTCTATTTACCTTGTGTATTTACATTCTATGAATCCAAAACAAGGGCTACATATAGAGGAGTGGGTACTGAAAATTAATCTAATCCCCACACTCCCAAGTGATCTCATGGATATTCCCATGATTCCACTAGACACACACTATGAGAATAACTCACCCCTGAAATATTCTCTCCTATAGATCCTCAATCTCTATCGAGTACTCAACAATGGTAGCTCCACATTTGATGTCCAGCTATCCCTAGTTGATAACGTGTGATCGGTCATTCATAAACGTCCTCATATATAACATGTAGAAAATGTTATTTACTCAATTTAACTATGATGGTAGTGCTAAGCGGTATGACACGTCACTAACTCTATGAAGTATCTAGAAAGGTATAATAAATCTCAGAGATAAATTTCCCCCCGACCAAATTTCCTTAATCCACATTGTGGTGAAACCCCTAAGAAGTCATAGCCACCATCTTCAAACTCCCAAGGCCGATGTATTATTATAGAATAAGACTTAGTAATACTCTGTGCAGTCCTGATCCACCCCTGGATGATCTGCACTATCTCTATAGTAGCTCGCACCAACTTTGGGCCCGTAAGTGTTGAATCTTCTAGGTCAGTCCAAAAAAGTGGTGAACTATATTTTCAACCATATAAATCCTTGAATGATTCCATACCAAAGGTGGGATAGTAGTTTTTATTGTATAAAAACCCCAATAGTGGTAGATGATCCTCCCAAATATGACCAAAGTCCAACATTCAAGCTCACATCATGTCCTCCAAGACATGAATGGCCCACTCTACAGAGCCACCAGTCTTGGGGTGAATCATTGTGATCAAGTGTATCTGAGTCCTCAAATCCTCCCATAATCCCTTCCATAACTAATATTTTAAGAGATAATCACATTCAAGAATGATCATTGATGAAACTCTATAGAGTCAGACCATCTCTTACATGTAGAGGCATCCCAAGATCTATACTGAACTATGCTCTCAAATAATTATGATGTTGGACGACTTGGTGAGTCGATATATGATCACCCATATAGAATCATTTCCCTTGGATTTACATGGTAAAATCATGATTAATTATATGGATATACCATCCCAATTTCACTCTCGAACCTCAAGTGGTTGAGCTAAACCTGATGGAAGTCGGTGCTCATCCTTCACTTGTTAACAAGTAAGGAATCAAAAGAAAAAATATTCAACTGGCTTCTTCATCCCCGACCAAAAAAATTATGTGAAAGGTCATGGTATATATTTTACACACCTGGATGTTCCACCAATCGATATGTATGAAAATATATCAGAACATCCTCTTGTAACATCTTTGTTACCATTGTGCATCCCTAGAAAAGAACAACATTATCCCACCTTCAAAAAATACCTACGGAAAACATTTAGTGGATATATGAGTATGTAGAGTCTCACAACCATTATCCCCTTGTTTCTCCTCCTGAACTCACTATAAAAATTGAGGGGTAACAACCATCGACTGGTGGTAAGATTCTACATCTCCATCCAAAAAGGATAACTGAAATGAGACCAACTACTCTAACCCTTAATTAAGCAACTAATAACATGATCTCATGTTGAGAGAATATGCACCCACATTCACCTTACTAAGAGTATAGAAAATATTTATGTTGTAAACCTAGAGGGAAATTATCCATTACATATATCTCAAGTTATGTTCCTTCCAAGAGAATATATACATGAGACTCTTTGGATAAGAGTAGACAATAAATTCTCACCCATCAGGTAGTGTCTCCAAATATTTCATGTGAAAATTTCTATTGCTAACATAAGAATGTGGGTCATAAAGTTCGGCTCATGTGGTATCAATAGACATAAACCATAGGCAATCACTACCTACTTATACATCAGAACACAGTCAAGCCTGGTTCCTAATGAATCATAAAACACTAAGTACTCGACACCCTTATCTAGAAATATCAAGACGGAAGTTCACATCAATATCTACATCAGTTTATAAAAATCCTACTAGAAACTATATGTCTACATAAAAGGATACCCATTTTAGGTAAAAATTTTCATGAGGGATGATTTCCTAGAGAAACATGTATTAATCTCCAGTAATAGCCTTCAAACCCAAGGATGTTTCACACCTGCATTATGCTCTTGGGAGACTCCCAAGATAACACTGACTCAACCTTGGTCGAGTGAAATACAACTACATTAACTAAGATAACATGTCCAAGAAATTGGAACTCCTGAATCTAGAAATGGATCATTGAGAGCTTCTTGTAATGATAGAGATCTCAGTGTATAGTTAGAACCATCCTGAAGTGTCTATCATGCTCCTCATGAGACATCAAGTACACTATGGTATCATTGATGGAGACTACCACAATCTGGTATAGAAATGGATTAAATATTCGGTTCATGAGTCCCATGAGAACTTCCGGGGAATTTTTCATGCCAAAGGGAATCACCAAGTACTCATAAGGACCTTAGATAAATCTGATTGTCATATCTAGTATATCCTCATCTCGTACATGCAACTAGTGATAACCTGATCTGAGGTCAATCTTCAAGAACCATCTTGACCCTCAAAACTGATCAAAGATATCATTGATCCATAGTAGTGGATAATTGTCCATAATGATCAAAATGTTCAAACATAGATATTCCATACACAACCTCATGCACCAGTACACATTCATACTGAACAAAACTAGGGCTTCCTAGGGAGAAATGCTGGGTCTAACAAAACCCTTCCACTACAAGTTCTCTAACTTCACTCTCAACTCAAGAATATCAATGGGAGCCATCCAATATGTTGGAATATATATTATTGTTCTCTCAGGGTGTAGATCAATTAAGAATTCTATCTCTCATTATGGTGGTAAACGTGGAATATTCTTAGGGAAGATGTCTTCATACTCTTCCAACACTGTAGGGAAGTAGAAACTGATAACATCTGTTGTACCAAGGGTCATGATATCCATATGCTCAGTAATTGTATGAACCCTTAAATGTGTGAGTCCATCCTCTAATTCATGTGTTTCCTTTTCATCCCTAAAGTAAAACTTGGTCCCATCGCTATATACACACTACATCCTCTACCTAAAACAATCAATCTGAGTGCGAACTATAGATAACTAGTGTATACCTAAGAAGACGTTGTATGGCCTCATCACATATAAAAAGAGATAAAAATAGAAACTATGACCTACATGATTCAAGTAACACTGTCGAAACAAGTGTATGATTGCTAAATCATATCTAGTAGGAGTCTCCAAGCATAAGGTTTGATCCAAGGGATCAACTGGAATCTCTATGTCTCGGACCAGATATGCGATATTAAGGGAATGAATAGAACCCATGTATATTAGTACTGCAAATAAGGTAGATACGAAACATATCCTACCTCATATCATTCACAGAGCCTCTATATTGTAATCCTTGACCGAATGAAACTTTCCCCTCCCCTTTCCTCTATCACCCTGAGCCTGGTGCAGACTAACTAGGGGTTGTGGTGGTAACAAGTCAAAGCATCTACCACCTCCTACTGCTCTCCCATTTCCTCTTCCATGTCCACTAACTTTTAAACCCACCTTCTTTGGATATTGCCAATACCTCAGTGGCCCATCCATGATCTCTCTATCAGCTGCACAGTAGGTTAGACAACCTAGGACAAGATGCATCCTTCCATCGCAAGAGTAGCACCACCTATCATTGGGTTGACTGGACCCACCCTTTGAGTCTTGATCCATAGAACCTATATCATGGGAAATTATCCTGAAGCATATTTCACGTCTAGGACCTTGATTCTAACATTGGATCCCTACTATTGAGGTCTGGATCCTATGGAACCACTTTTGGAAACCACTCTTTGTATCTTCTCATCCAAGAATCTCTCGACCACAAAAGCCTTCTCTAGAACCCCAACATAAGTAGGAATTAATACAAGGATAGAACAGACACAAATATCATTACAATATCATCTTTGAATGTTCAAATCTAAAAGAACTAGTTAAAAACCATATCTATTGAGTTATTAGAGAGGTCTGTAAACCTTGATGAATACTCAGCTACTATCGTTCTTCCTTGATGAAGCTATAGAAGCTCTTGAATATGTACAACCCTCAAAATAGGATTATATAACTTTTATCTAAAATAAAAATCAAACTATGACCTTGCTAGAGTCTCATCATTGTAATAATAGGTCATTAATACCCACCATCGACCATCTATGTTATGGAGGATGCTCACTTCTAGGACCACCATCTGATCTACTAGTGTACTGACTATATGGAAAACTCATGTCCCTACCTCCAGAAAGTCCTCAACCACCTATGGGTCTAGATCACCTCCGAACCTAAGGGGTCTCTATAACTGAAACTCAATAAGAGTGTTCATCCTTTGAATCTCGTCTACTGGTGAAGAGGGTGCCATCTATTTCTCAACAGGTGGTGGAACAAGTAGTGACCCAACTAGAGGTAAAATCATTGGAAATGTTCCTTTTATTTTTTCCTGATTAGTGATGGGATCATACTCATGATCTTTATGTTGAATCCAAGATATAATAAATCACAGAGTAATCCTAAAATAAATAATATGTTTTACAATCAGTGAGTATATATAGAGAGGTGAATCTATAAGGACATGGAAATCACAACCCATTCCTATATGATTCCTTTACCATTTTTATCCCTAAAATGGGTATTGTCATGTATCGATTTGAAAAGTAAGTGATCAGAGTCTTGGTGTATAGATATGTTAGCCTCTAAACCAACACTAGTGTCCCTGTCCTAAAATTCAAACTCGAAACACTCAATATAGTTTCCCCAAACGAATCACCCAAACTCTAGTCCTATGTTATAACTAACTTCTCTAATACCACTCTGTCCTGAACCATCTAAATAGGGCCCATGTCATAACTCCCCAATCCCACCTCTAATAGACCAGTGGATGTCGACTAGAACCAAGTAGGCATATCACTAACATGGGAGTCCTTAAACTAAGTACCTGTACACTCACACATATCTCACGGCACATACAATGCAGAAATGTTTAACCAACTGAACAACCATGAATGCATACACCTAAATACCACAACAAGAGTACAATATGATGTAAAGGAAATTAAATAGGTCCGAAAATAATCCCACTAGAAGAGTATGAAAAAAAAGTCCAACCTAAATGTAAACTGGGGACTGATGTCAAAATACCTCATGAACACACTTCATTTTGTTATGTATCACTAAGTACCTCATAGTCTTGGTCCCTCAAAAAATATACAAAAATTTTTATCATCTACCAAAGAAATGAAACATGTAGAAACATCCAATGCATGGGTGAGTATAAAAAAACCCAGTAGGACACCCTGGAACCATAATGCATACAAAAAATGAACAAGAGTTAGCTTTACGTAGGTATATGTCTACAATTAATATAATAATAATATCCACATATACTCAAAAAATACACATATTCTCAAAGTAAAGTCCCAACCATAATACCATACTAAAATTCTAGATCAATGGTTCCATATAACAATAGTCTGTGAGAACACACTCCTTAAGTCTGATAGCTGTGATGACATCCATATGAGAGGATGTGCTCGTCTGGTCGCACTATTAGAAGTATATTATAGAAGTTGGAATAGATATGATACACAAATTAAGATTACACATGGGTCCATGAGGTATACAAACAACTCAATCCAGAATAACCCACTAAGTAGAGGATCGATGCCCATGTAGTGTTTTTCACAAAGATACAAAGAACTCCACCTTGGGGAAGAAGATGATAGAGTATCTCACTATGGGCCTCATAACAGGATTCCAACAATTATGTCCAAGAAGTATTTCTGAAGGTATTGTTGTCCTATGAGTAGGAGGTGATTCCATACTAACCATTATAGAATTGATATGTGAAACATACACTAACAAAGTCCATGATATAGAGGAAAAGGGCTCCAAGACAATATTTAAGGAGTAAACAATGTGTAGTAGGGGTAAATGATTTATCCATTTGACCCCAGGTCTTTCCCATGTAAATGGATCATGTCTATGTCCATGTCTATGTCCATGTCTATGCAAAAGTACAAAGAGTGCAGCTTCCCATGTACTTCTACCTGTGTACCAGTACATGGGTATGCCAATGTACACTTGGCCAAGACGTGTCCATGAGGGAGTACAAGAAATTCCAATTCCCATGTACTTAAGATGGTGTCAGTGTACCCTCCCTGGTACATGATTATCCATCAGGTAGAGGTCACATGTTTTTTGATTGGGTCAAAAACTGTTTGACACTTATCTCCATATGGAACCCTAGCTAGCACTAGGAGGGCCCCACATGTCATGTAATATCGTATTACATATAGTATGGATTGAAATTTTCAAGGATCCTAGATCCAGTTTCTGCACATATTCACTGCTTATTTGGTCACCAATATAGCTACGACTCACTGTAAAATCATGAAACCATGTTGTCTGGGCCTTTCTATCGATGAAAAATGTGTTTTGGCCACCAAAACCACTTGGAAAATAGTCTCGTACATCATTCTTCATTGTACACAAAAGAACCTAAAAACATGAATGCACATTGTTTGATCCACTGTCACATCAATTTTTACACCACCATCAAGTTTCTTTGATTCAGGATCTACAATATCGAATAATTATGCAAAGAAATGGGTGCACAACGATCGTTTTCTCAATAGATGTCAAACCACATGAAATACAAAGAACTTCCGTGATAAAAAAATAATCAGGGGAAATAAAATTATATGGAAAATCAGGAGGAATAAACCATATTTAATGATCTTTTTGACCTCAATTAATTTCTATTAGAATGAATAATTAATAGATAATAAAATAATTCCAAAGTTATTATCATGATAAAATCCCCACAATAATCCCATCCAGCAATACACACGATCCATAGATCAATATTTTGGTTGGTTGATCCATGTTTATCATAGATATAGAAATTAAAGAAAGAATCAAACAAAAACAACATCCTACCTTGAGACGGATTGATCACTAATGAAAAATGATCCTGTGTAGTTATCATTTGCAAGATCTCTTAATCCTATTGTGCACTGATCATCGATCCTCAATCTGGTTGGCGTTTGTCTGAGAGAGATCATCCGATGCACTCTCCAATGATTCTCCAATGGTTCCAGGGTTATGTGACTAACCCTATAGATTTTTCGTAAACCTATACTTATATAAGAACATAGGTATCTATGTTAATAGATGAAATAAAATAACTTATTTAATTCTTATATTCATTTTAGTCCAGCAAATACTTTTCCAGAAATGCCTCGTACAGATAAATGTTATGTCATCCCAATGGTAAAACACATATTCTGAACTCAATGTTTCCCTTATAATAATGATATAGGATCCCGTTTATATGTTTTTATACTTTTTTAGGAAAACGATGCATGTGTTATATTTAATATATTCAATATATTTCAAACATTTATTCTGGGCACACCAGACCTCAAAATCACATGTCGCCTAAGCGTCCGGTCTCAAAAATAATCCCTAAAATATCCAATAACAAAAAATGTAAATTTATAATTAATTATAGGTTTTTTATATTCAATTTCATTCTTATATATTGATAATTTCATGAAATTTTTTGTTTTTATATAACCACATTATTGACATAAAATTGATATTTTAATTAAATTCTAAAAAAATAAGAATAATTAAATTTTAATATTCTAAATTAAAAATAAAAACAATATTTTATAATTATATTTATTAAATTTATATAATTAAATTTTTATTTGAAATTAATAAAATATAAGGATAAACTACTTTTATTTTAAAATAACTTTCTTAAACATTAAGTGATTCTAATCTTGTTTTATACTAATTGATAATTTTCTTAATTTATTTCATACATAGATATATTTAATGTTATCATAATTATATTTTAGACATGTTTATTTAATATTACTAATGTATCATGTCCTATATTTTAGTGCGTGTAAATAATGTTATCAAACTCATTTGTATTAAATGAATGTATATACTGAAATCTCAGGATGTTACCCCTTTTTTGGGATAAATCATCTAATATACCCTTTGTATTGGGATAAATCATGTAATATACACTTTTTATTAGGATAAATCTCCCCTTGTACAATTTGGTTTGGTATAAATCCTCTTATGTACCCTTTGTCTTTGGATAAATTGCCATATATACCCTTTGGCTTGGGATAAATCCACCTATGTGCCCTACTTAACTCATGAGATATAAAAATTACCAATGTATTGAATGGATATATTGGAACCCATACATAATTCATCTATATATATATATATATGCGTGTGTCTTTAAATTAAAAATATCATTCATCACATCATTAAGAACCCCTAAAAAGAGAAATTCAATTCTTAATATTTCTATTAGGAATCACCAAAATTGACCTCAAGAGTGTGAATAGTTGACACCCAAAAATAAATCTCTAAAAATAGTGTATGATAATAATATTTATAGGGTAATTCATAAAATAAAATTTACATATAAATATATCTTCTAGAGACAAAGAAAAAAATGTTATGAAATCTTAAATGTTTTTTGTTAAAAATTAGTATATCATTAATATAAAATAATAAGTTAATTTTATAAAGATTTATTTTTGAAAAGGTGAAGATAAATTTTATAAAAAATAATGAATTTTAAAAGGGATTTTCAATGGGGGATCATTGAAAAGTACAAAAGGTTTTAAAAAAGTTGAACTGAAAAAACTACAAAACCATTTAATTTTGAAAACAATATTCAATAGAATAACTTTAACAAGTTTTAAGAGTTATATAAAAGTTATGTGGAGTGGAATATAAAAAATTTTATTTTTAAAGGATGGAATACATTTTTAATATTTTTAAAGAACATTATTGAAAAAAAAAACATCTAAAAAATAGGTAGTAAAATGTTCCTTTTAAAATTGGAAATGGAAAATAGTAAGGTCACATGACAAAAATAATATTTGGATCTCAAAAGAATAAGGGTAAACATTTTTTGGGTGAAAATAATTAGAAACTAAAGAAAATATATCTTTAAAAGGGATTATATTTTTCTTTTAAATGATTCACTTTCATGAGAAATAAATTTATTGAGAAAATATATTTGAGTTGGGGAAAATTTTTTCCCTCGGGAGATATTAGTAAATATCTTATGAAATAGGAAATATAATAATTTATTTGTAAAATAATAATGACTCTCAAGGTTTCACATTTTAACTCAAAAAAAGGAAACTCGAGTTAACAAAATCCCTTATAGATACAATAATTCATGAATTAAGAGGACATTATAAAGGTGGTGATGTGATAAAAAATTTAAATCCAGAGAGAATAAATATAAAAAACCACATAATATAAATAAAGATTATAATGTACCCTAATTATATGAAATAAGTTCAAGAAGAACAATTATAACATAATAAACGATAATTGAGTAAACATAATCTATTACAGTAATGTTAATTTAAGAATAAGAGGTTTAATATAAAATTAAAATTAAAATATTATGTAATTATTGATATTAATAATACTTAAATGAAATTGGTTAGTTAATACACCATCTAAAATAAATTATTGTGCGTAATATCAAACTTTTCTCATGGAATTGAATATGAGACAAAGAAACCGTTACCTTGTTTCCCAATTAGTTGAACACATTATAATAGACAAAATAATAGAAAATAATATATTAATCATATATTAATGAATCATTTTCATATATATATATATATTAACATTTATAAACATAATTTATGACCATTTATTTCAAATATATCTATCAGTTATCATTTATTTTCATTATCGATGATAGAAACTTTGATTGCATGTTTCATAATTTTTTTTTCGATGGTGTTGTTGATTAATTTTTATTTATAAAAATTTATATAGTTTTTAGAATATATAAGATAAAATAATCATGGTGTTTCAAGGATTCAACATATCCCCATTTCATTTGGGAAAATATAAAGTTATGGTTTGTGAAAATGAAAATTGTGAAGAATCGGTTTTGGCATGTTAAATGATCAAAAAGTGATTAATTAATAAATATATTAAATATCAGTAAATACTTTATATAAATATTAAAAAAATATTAAATATTTTCTTACAATATATCACCACTATATAAAATTCCTTAATCATTCATGATATGAAAATTATAATACCATTCACTTAAGTGGTAAAACCAACCAAAACATGAGCATGTCATAATTATTTTATGAGTAACGATGAATTTTTATATAAAGATAATATGAATTTTATAGAATATTAAAAATTCCAAAAATATAATATATCTTCAATAAATTCATTCTTTGTACCATACATGATGTGTGGAGAAGACGAAATAACTTCATCTTTCATGGAGATGGTAGTCCGTCATACATATGATTAACAATTCCATTTTTAATCAATTGAGATAGAATATAGGTATATGATAAGTTATAATTTCCAAATTAGAAATTGTAATTATTTAGTATTTTAATTCATCAAATCCATCCTTATTACCAACCAAGAAATGCATTCATGATAAACAGATGGCATCGTTTCATGAAGGTGGTAGTCCCCCATACACTCGATTAACATTTTCTTTACCTTTGTAAGTGGATGGGAATGAATAAATAATGGTCACTATATTTATATAATAAAAATTAAGCATAATGAAAATAAATATTTCAATATATTAATATGGTTAGGATATGTTTGTAAATGAAAATTTAAGAATTAAAAATTACGGACTAAGTAATACTCACATTATGACCCTTAACATTCAGTTGATAGTATCCTTAGAAATGAAGGGATTAGGTTTAATAATATATAATATAGGATTATTAATGTGAGATAATTTTGTAATAGGATAAAAATAGAAGATTTTTTGGACTAAATTCCATGGAATAAGGGTGTCATGGATGGGTTTAAGTGTTCCCACTTTATAAGTGAATAAAATGGCACTTTTGTGATCCCAAACAATTTTTTCAGAATTGAATGACACTATTCAATATTCAATGATTAAAAAAGTTTAAAATATATATTTTTGGGTGATATTTGAGATATATATCCTTAACCAATCCTTTTACAAAATTTTTAAATAATTTTAAATCCCTTTACCACTCATTTTTCTACATTTTACTATTTTGGTTTTTTACCTTGGTAAATAGTTTTTACCAAGGTAATTTAAACATTCTTAAAACTATAAGGTAACCAATATTACCAATTTCTTCATGATGAAACTTAATTAACTCTTAATATAATATTATTAAATTTTATAAAAAATTATAAAAGTATATTTTAAATTTAAACATTTAATATATATATATACATACTATTTTTTATAAAAACATTTGTTTCCCCCATTGAGTGTTTTTCATATTATTTAGTAATGATTTAAAATTGAATGAGGGATTATATATTTATATATAGGTTTAAAAATTATGTTAAAGTATTATTTTTGGATGAAATTAATATATTTTAATATATATAAATTACACAATATAAAATAAACAATTATTAGAAATAACAATTTTACCATTATCGTGATCATTAACTTCAGTCTTATTAATCATAATTTTATGAAAAAAATGAAATTGGATTTATTATATAATATGATCATATTGAATTTAGATATTAAATAATTTTTTATACATTTAATTTCAATATGTTATGAAAACAGTTTTTTAATATATGCTCATAAAACTAGTTTTTAGAGTAAAGTACTATTTATGTTTTCAAAACATTACACATGGGTTTAATAAATTCAAAATATTATTTTTAAATGATTTATTTTAATTTATAAATATATATTTCTTATATATAAATCATTTATAAATAATATAATTCATTGTTGTATTATGTTAATTTCATAAAAATGATTGGATTAGAAAAATTATTATTATTTTACGATTCACATCAATATTAATTATTTTAGAAAAATATAAAAACATCCCCCTAATATAATTTTTTCATGTGGAATTAGAAAATGAATATCAATTTTTAAAATAAAAATTCAAAAAATTTATAAATATAAAATTTAAATAAAAAATCAATATATATAATCAAAAATTAGTTTTATTGAAAATTAACTTTTTAAAACATTGACTATTACTAAATATATTTTGTGTACATTTTTTAATTGATTACAGTACTTTTTTTACTATTGGTTTTGTTAATAATAAATTTTATTAATAATAAATATGGTTTGGATTGTTTTAGTTTAGGTTTCATGTCATGAAATTTGTCAAACATAGTATTACTTTAGGAATATATATATATATATATATATATATATATAAGAAACTCAAGGATTCACTGATCTCCCATGAAATAAATTTTATACTCACAATTTTAATTATATTTTACTAAAGGAGGAAGATAATGGATCTATATGAAACTCAATATATATCTTATAATACGATATCCACCTCACTATCCATTATAATACTTTAAAACTATTTATCCTGATTTTTTTTATTTAGGAGTTCTTATGGTCTTTCCTTTCACATATTCATTTTCATGATCTTGTTTCGATCCGAATACTACTAGAAACAATTTTATGATAATGTCCTGTCAAATCAGAGTGAATGATAATATGAATATGAAAACTCAATCATAAGATGTCTTCTCTAGCGAAACATTTTTTCATACTATGATAATTTTTGTTCAACAATGATATAATTAGATAAACCTAAACCTCCATCAGTTTAACGTTGGATGACCTTGATCATATTATAATTATTTTTTCTAATAAAACTAGTTATGCATTACATCCTCAAATTCCCCTTATATCCTTCATTATGGTTTGTACAGATCATATGTTCAACCAAATAATATCCCCCATGAGTTTATTGTAATGTGTGAAGTCTTAGGACCACTAATCATTCACTAGAGTAAATATTGAGTTGATACTCATCCTGCCTTCCTCAAGGTGATTACTTCTAGATACATTTATTCAACATTCATATCCACTTTTCAGTATCCAGATAGGTATTTAAATGATATAAAACCAAATAATATATAATTTACTAAAACATTAGGATGTCATACAATACATAGACTTATACGTATGATTTTCACTAAAGTAACATCTTCCTAATCCCGCAAAACAACTGAATTAATCCTAAAAGATAACTAACCCGTGATCTAATACCAACTATAGACCCCCAGAACCATGCTCCCAGATCCAGTGGTAATTGTTTTTTTGAGATAGTTAAATTTTTAAAAAGAGAGATGAAACTAATGTTATTTTAGAAAAAAATACCATAAGTTAAATATTAAATCTCATAATAATCATTCAATTATACAAAGGAAATGTTTAGTGTATTTTAGGATCGGTTATTTAAGAAACCTATTTTTTGATAATTGTGAAGATTTATTCATATTCGAACCCACTATATCCACTTATATACATATCATAGGTTATCACCTTTTTTATAAAATATGGAATGAAAACATAAGGAAGGGGTGAGATTAAATGCCCAATAATGGAAAAAATAATTAATATGTCATCAAGGGTTAGATCAAAATCTTGTGGGGGAAACATGATCATGGGAGAAATATATTATTAAAAATAATATATATTAATTAGAGTTGTACACATGTCATGATATAAGGACACATAATCTTAGATGAAAAAACATATACCATGGAAAATGTGTGTGGAATCCTATGACATTAAACATAAGTAATGGAGTATAATCATACATACAATACTATGACATAAATTTGTGTCATTAACTTAATAATATAAATCATATTTCTTGGTTACCCACCAAAACATTAATCATATAGTTGTATTTTCATAATCACATATGTACTTTCTTGGGTTTATTATAATCCTAATGTGTATTATTATGTTTGGGAAAAATCATAATGTATACCGTTTGTCTTGAGATAAATCCTATCACACACACTTTATCTCGGGATAAATCCGATTGTATACCCTTTGGCTTGTGATAAATCCTCCAGTGTACTCTTTTCCTTAGGATAAATCCCCAGTGTACACATTACCTGTAGATAAATCCTATTCTGTACCCTTTTTCTTTGGGTAGCTCCCCTTCTACCCTTTTGATTTGGATAAATCATCATGTACACACTTTGTATTAGAAAAAACCTATTATAACCCATTATTATAATTATAAATAAACATTACCAATTATTTTATGTCTATTTAAAACCCTACCTTCCATTTTTAAATAAATATGCATACCACATTAAAACAATCATTCATCACCTTATTACTAACCCATGGAATGAAGAATTGGTCTTTAGTGTTTCCAAATAGTGTCATGAAAATTTAAGTCAAGAATATGAATAGTTGATACACAGAATTCAACCTCCCAAAAGAGTGTTTCATAAGAACATTTATATGGTGATTCAAGGAAAATAATAACCATGAAAATATATCCTTTATAGATATAGAATAAAATGTTAGTTAATTCATAAAGTATTTTTTATACAACAATTTTATCTTTAACATAAAAGTAGAAGCTATATTGACTTTGAAAATTTATTTTTTAGAAAAGGTGAAGTGAAAAATTTGGAAAAATCATTACTTTTAAAAGGAATTTTCAATATTAGTGCCTTGAAAAAGATATATAGGCTTCAAAAAGGCAAAGTGAAAAAACATCGAAAAATTGTACTTATAAAAATAATCTAAAATAATTGAACTTTGAGATGATATAAAGTTTATAAAAAATGAATTTGGAGTGGAATATAAAACATTTACTTTTAAAAGACAGAAAACATATTTAATATTTTGAAATATCATTGTTGAAAAATCACGTCATAAATACAGATAATAAAATTTCCATTTGAAAAGTGGTAATAGAAAATAGTAAGTTCACATTAGTAGAAAGTTATCTGGATCAAAAAATAATGAAGGAAATTTTTTTAGTGAATAAAAAACATAAAAAAAGAAGAAAATCTATATTTAATATAAATGATATTTTTCAAAAAACCATTTCACATTTATGAGAAATAAATTCATTGAGTAAACTATTTTATTTAACCAAATAATTTTACACATAATCAAAAGTTTAAATAACTTATGAAATAGTAAATAATATATTTTATAAAAAATAGATGAATTATATTTAAGATGTCACATTTTAACTCAAAAAAGGAAATTAAAGATATCTAAATATCTTTTGAATGTCACAATTCATTATGTAAGTTACATTTATTAAAGGGATTAGGTGGTAGAAATGTAAATCCATAGAAAAAGAAGATAAAATACACACCAATTCAATAAAATAGAAGTATATACACAACTTATATAAAATAAGTTGAAGAATAACAATCATAACTCACTAAGTGATAATTGGGTTGACCAAAACCCTTATGGAAATGGTATTGTACGAATAATAGGGTTACCATGAAATTGACATGAAAATATCATGATATGATAGATATTAATTATTTTTTAAGGAAATTGGGTAGTTAATACACCATATAAAATGAATGATTGTGGAAAATACCAACAAGTATCTTGGAATTGAAAATGAGAGTAATACAATCATACCTTGTTTCTTAATTAATCAAATATGATATAACCTCATATATAATAGATATGAATATCTTAATAAATTATTTCAAAAACTTATTCATTTATATATATATACACTTATAAACATAACTTATAATATTGTTTCACAAATCTATCAGTCATTTATGGTTTATTTTCATCATCAGATGCTAGAAAATTTCACTGGTTGGAGTGAGTAACCTAATAAGGGGGTGAATTGAATACTGAAAAAAATTCATTATTAAAAAAATGTTCAAATAAAATACACAATGTAAAAAAGAAATTCTCCCAATTAATCAAAAGTGTAGTTTAATATAATTTGGAGCCTTTAAAATATTCCACAAATCATGATTAATACTCAGTTAAAAAAATTTGAAAACTAATGTAACATTTGAAATAAATTTACTCAATAAAATAATTATATAAACACTAGTTATGATTAAATATCAAAGTTCCAGTTTTATTGGATGTTTTAAAAAATAATGTTTAAAGCATAGTAAATAATGAAACAAAAAATCACACAAAAGAATAAAACAAGGGTTTTATTATCATGTCGAGACAAAATCACCTATATATAGAAATCACACTCTCCAATGAAAATTTTATAACTATAACATGATCCACAACCTAGATCGAGTATTCACACAATAATGTACATTATCTCTAGGCCTCACAAGGACCTCTTCCACAATAACTCTGATAAGAAAACTATATCTTTCCATATAGTATCCTCTTCCACAAATACTATCGTTAAAAGGATGAAGAGAGAGAGAAACATGATAGTATTAACTATTATCCAATTATTGTTCATGATTCAATGTATGTTGATAAAAAGTATAAAAAACACATTTCTAAAAAAAAGAAAATAATAAAATAATCAAAAAGATATGATTTAGAAAAGGAAACACTACTTGGTCAGAAGTGCTCTAGATTCTTGAGTTTCCTTAAATGTGACTTGGTGAGGAGATTGAGTTTTTCTGAATATATTAGTAAAAAGAGTGTTGTATTGATCTTCAGGATGTTTAACTATTTCAATGTCAAAGAAATTGAGATGGGTCAAATGCCTCTCAATGTATTCTATGAATGTATCAATTAATCTAAATTTATATCACATTGGTTTGTCTCATTTGTGTATCATGTTTAAAAGTAGAGGAAGAATGATTTATAAATATATATCACTCCAGTAGCAGTTAGCTGTTGAAGGATAATCATAAATAATTCCTGAATCCTCATTCTGGGCTCCGACTCAGTCCTAAATGAATCAATTGAAAACATAAATAATATTCATTAAATAATCCTTCAAATTAACTTAAAAAAATAACTTTTGTTATAATTTAGTTCAAATTTATCAAAATAGTGATGATGGTACATGATAACAGTGACTCAAGCCTAACTGTGTGTCAGTCTATCATTGAGTTAGGCTGGTGGCAGGTCATCTGGCAGTTTGTTATATTAGGCGGTGACTCATATAATGGTATGTAATATTTATTAGCAGGTCATTTGGTAGTAACTCATCCCTGCTGGTGACTCATGTCTGATGATGACTCAGCTCTGGCCGTGAGTCATCTTTGGCAGTGCCTCTTTTCAGGCGATAGGTCATGTCTGGCGATGACTCATCTCTAGCGGCAAGTCATCTCTGTATGTGAATAATTTTTGGTGGTCATTATTTTCAACACATTGAAAATATTTCTTCAAATTATTCAATATAAAACAATATACTTTCATAAAATAATAAACTCATTAAAAACATAATAATCATGATTTGTGAGCATTAAAAAAAGTAAATTCCAACACTCTTCCTATTAAAATTAGGAGATTCCAATAATTTCATCATTTTTTATAATCACAAATCATGTAATTTTATAAACAATTTCCAGAATAAATTTTTTCATAAAATATATTTGCTTGAAAAAGTAATGATATTTATTTAACTATGTAAAAAGATAATGTGAGAGTTTGAACATAAAGTTTAAAAATAAAAGATAAATGAAAATGTTATCAGAGGTAAATATGAGTGTATAAATATGATATTAGAGAATATAATTCACACACTTATGATATTCTAGGTAAATGGAGTAATATAAATAACATAAACCTAAAAAAAATGTAAACAATAACATGAATGTAATCATAAAAAAATGTAAACATAAACATAAATGAAAAAAACACTATAATGTTCTCATCAAAACATAATTTAAATTCCATAATTATTATCCCACTTTTGGTAATGAAAAAAAGTGAGGATTAGAAATAGTAGATTCAAAGAAGAGAAAATGAATAACAATTGAAATTCCCTTGAGAAAAAAGTGATTGCTGTACATCTAGAACTAAAAAATAAAAATAAAGCCCCTATCAAAAAAAATGTGTAAAATCAATCACTCTAAGACCGAGTACTAGGAATACCAGGGTGATTTTACCTATCCAGAATCATGGGGTACAAAGGTAGAGGCTGAGAGAACTGAGGTAGAAGGGGTCTGATCTCTGATAACCAATGGACGAAGAATTTATACTACCTTCACTAGAGACAATCAAAGAGGCTGAAATTGAGTAGGTAAAGGAGAGTTTTTTATTTTGGACAATATCTAGTCTGAAATGTACTGTATTAGTAGATGTAGTAGATATTATAGAGGTTATTGGAATTGAATTAGAAGCTAATTCTACTCTAGAACACCTAGTTTCAAGTATGTACCATTTTCATTTTGTTTTTTTTATGTATGTACAATGTTTTTGTGTAGTTTGGGAGTGTTTGAAGGAATTTTTGAATGTTTTTAGGTGGTTTTATGGAGATGAAAATTTTGAGTCTGGTTAGTACAAACTATGAAACTCCTATAAAAAACCATACAATGTGAGGTAGTTTGATATGGGTAGGTGCATAGTTCGGAGTATGGTTTGGACAAGACCTTTTTTTACCCAAGAGTAACCATGCTTTTAGGGAGATACATGCATATTCACGGTTAGTGCACGTTTTTATTAACTGTGTTACCTAACCATGCACAACAAAATAAGATAAAAAAATTGTTGATCTAATTTTAATTTCCCTACAAACCTCTCATTTTTCCCATATTTCAAACACAAAATTGTCTTCTCTCTTCTGAAAGCCTGTGGAGACCCTTCCTCTTGATACAGAAGTAATCCTTTGGTGTCTCTTGGTGAGCTGGGGATCATATTCCTTGGTAATTCCCTATTATTCATTGTTTTTATTTAGTTTCTTCTTCTTCCCTATCTTGGATTGATAGATCCAATCCTTTTGGGATGGATCTGGGATGTGTGATTCCAATCATTCTATGATATGGCTATGTTATTGATAGGGGAAAAGATCTAAGGCAGGTTTTTAAACATTTAACCCAGTTTTGTGAAATAATTTGTGTTATTATTCATTTTCTCCATATTATCCAAATTAGGTGGATTCAGTCTCAACTAATATAATTATAACTTGAAGTATTTTTTTGAATTTAATATTTTATTATTATTGATTGTTATTTTTTGGGAAATTCTTAATGGAAAACCTCTTTAATGACTGATAATGAATTTTTGAATTTTTTGTTTTTTGGTGGAATGTGAACATGTTAATATGATTTTAATATAATAATTTTAATTTATTTTGAGGTTTTGATGTATTGAATTGTTTTTCAATAAAAGGATAGTTTTATTGAAATGGTTTAGCATAGATTGTGTTGGAATGGTTGTTGGATCAAATGGTTAATATTGAATTGAATGTGATGGATAATTGTCATGGAGTACCACCATTAAAGGGATGAGTTATGGATGTGAAGTTCCACCATCAATGGTAACAATAAGCTTGGGTGTGTGTGTGTGTGTGGTAATGTGAAATGGAATGGGTTATGCCAAATGAATTTAAGAAGTAGTTAAATGACTTATTTGGTTTCTTTCCTTAGAAATAAATTTGGTTTGGAAAACTATTTTGGTATAAAACCTATTTTAAATAGATATGGTTTGGATTTTATATATACTGTTAAATCATTTATATAATTATATATAAATATATTTTCTAACATGTTCAATCCTAGCAGTGTGAGTAAGGAATTAATTTTTGGGAAAACCTATTGAGTTTCATTACTCACCCCAAACATTTGAACATTGGCACGTTTAAAGATATTTTTTTATCCAGAATCATGTAAAAGAAAAGTATATCATTTCTTTAGTGATTAATAATTATACATTGAGTAGGTTGGGCTTGGTACTTGGAGCATGTTACGAGTTGTGGAGTTGGTTTATTTGGTTTCTTGGAATTTTTTTGGTTTTGTCTTCAATTTTATACTCTGACATTTCATTTAGTTCTTCATTGTACTTTGGAATGGTATATTGTTGTTTTGGAAAAATTGAGTTGTTTTATGTTTTGTTTATGATTTATATATTTTTTTGTTTGGTTGTGATTATCTTGGTAAGCTATTTTATTTTTAAAAGGTAAAATCACCCCCAAATATTAATGAATCCCTTGGCATTTATTTCCAGGATTGGTGTCTTGGAGATGTCACCAAAGGCCTATTTATAATTCCACCTCATCTTATGCTAAGGAATATGAGTGGGATATAACATATGGAATTAGTCTTGGTAGGTCCAACATTCAATTTGGGATAACTGGTAGTGGTTTTTCGGTGTTGGAGTTGAAATTCAATCTGATTTTGTCCATGAGTTGGGATGTTATCATGGAGGTAGGATCATTGTGACTTAAAATGTAGAGAATAATAGGCGTAGCTAACCTATTTTTTTGACCATCTAGTTACCAGATATTTGGGTGCATAAGTGTTTTGAGACACTTATTGGGGTTATTACCATATTTTCATAGGTTTAACCTATGATAATATAATTACATTCATTGATAGAAATCAATTCCCCCTAGGATGTATATTTCATTTTGAGTAATGGTTATTTATTTTTGAAGTATTGTTTTTTTTAAAAAGTGATAAATTTTTTCCAAATGTTATAGTTTTGAAAAGTCATGATTTTGGTTTTTTGAAACAAGGTTGATTTTTAAAATCATGGGGAAATTTTAAAAAATTGGTTGGAAGTGTAAAAAAGAATAATTTTGTGGAATCGATGTTGTGATTTTTGTGATGTGGTAGAATATGAAATTGTAAAGCCTTCAGTTTCTAGAGAGTGAGACATATGTCCATTTGTTTTGGTCATAGAAAATGTTTCCTGGTAGGTATAAAAGAGGCCAAATGGAAGAAGATGTTGAGAATTTGGTTTTAGATGAGCCACAGGTGATACAAAATATAGTTCAAAGTATAGTAAAATCCTTTTAGGATGTGGATTGAAAGAATAGGAGGGATCAACCAAGAAAAGTGGATCATTCTGTTCAGTTCTAAAAGAAGAATTCACCCATCTTTCAGGGTGATTCGGAATCATATAATTTAGAGGTGTGGATTAATAAGCTGAATCATATCTTCATTTTCCTAGGAACACAATATGATCTGAAATTCAAGTTGGCAATGTATATGTTTAAGGAAATTGCATGATGGTTGTGGGATTTATTAGTTCAAGATAAATTAGACCAAGTAATTGCATAGAAGTATTTTTAAGAATTGTTAAAAAAATTATTTTCTCAAATGTTTTGGATTTCTAGAATGAAATAATTTTATAACTTGAAGTAGTAGAACCTATTAGTGATTGAGTATGTGGATAAATTTATTAATTTATCCCGTTATTCACCTGAAGTTTCTTCTAGTGAGTTCATGTAGGTTCACATTTCAAAATCAGGGATGAGGATAGAGATTCTCTCAATGAATTCATTGCTTTGTATAAGGGATTATATAAACATGGTTAATAGAGTGATGGTGGATGAAAAAGGACATCTCATGAACTTTTGGTGGAGGAATCATGTTGATACCTATGAGAAATAGTGGGAAATATAATGTTGAGTGCATCAAATATAGGGAATCCTATTTCAAAGACAGTGTAATGACTTAGAATCAAGGTAGTGGAATGAATCGAAATCAAAAAACTAGATGACTGAATATTCCTCCTAATCAGAAGTGTAAGCCTGAATGTTTTTAGTGTGGTTCTTTGTATCACATGAAGCAGGATTGAATAGTACCACATATATATTTCAATAGTTTTAACTAGATGGGGAATCTTTAGTCCTACTATAACAGTTCTCCAAGGTTATCTGTTCGGGACAACTATCATGTTTCACAAATGTCGTATACTTTGATGGGGTGAGGGAATCAAAATTCCTCCTATCAATAGAACCAAGGAATCCATGGTGATTCTTGGAATACCATGACTGCTCCACAAGGGAAATCTCAATAAGTAAATAAAGAACAAATTGAAAAAGTAAGAAGTTATATAAAGATGTGAAAGTTATTTTGGGTGATTAATCAGGATAATCAATAGTGAGTGGTATGATTCTTTTTAATTAAATACTTATATAATACTTGTTTGATACAGGTGTATCCAATTTGTTTACGGCTTATCGTGCTGTTGATTTACTAGGTTTTCATGTTGAGATGATTCCTTCTACTTTGAAGCTTCAAACTTATCTTTGTCAAAGAGAATATTGAGCTTTTATGTGTAAAGAATGTTCCCTAAATATTGATGGATTTTATTTGAAATGGGATTTCTATGTGATTTAGATAGATGTCTATGAAATAATATTGGGAATGGATTTTCTGAATATTTTTGTAGATCACATCAACTATTATACCTAAAGGGTTAGTTTTACGACTGATAATGGAATCAGGAATCTCTTTAAACGAGACCAGAATTTAAAGGCTGGTTAAATGGACTTGTTGTCAATAGAAGTTAGAAATATATTACAGTAGTTGGAAAATTTTAGCTTGGGATAAATTTATGTGATCGAGACAGGGTTTTTTCTAGATGTTTTTTATTAGTTTCTATATGTTTTCCCCCAAATTTATATGGGTTACCACCCAGAAGATAAGTGGAGTTTATGATGAATCACATACCAGGGAAAAATCTTATATAACTTTTATATTATGAGATATAACCAAAAGAATTAAGTGAATTGAAATTCTAGTTATAAGGGAATGAAAGAAAAGCATTCATTCATCCTAGCATGTTTCTGTGGGAATCATTGGTCTTGTTTGAGTAAATGACAGATGGAAATATTCGTCTATCTATGGATTATAATAAGATAAACCAAGTTATGATAAATAATAAGTATCCACTTCCATGCATTAATTATATATTCAATCAATTGAGGGGATAATTGTGGTTCTCTAAA
This sequence comes from Viscum album, assembly GCA_963277665.1. Taxonomy (NCBI): domain Eukaryota; kingdom Viridiplantae; phylum Streptophyta; class Magnoliopsida; order Santalales; family Viscaceae; genus Viscum; species Viscum album. The sequence continues at coordinate 1,331,669,183 of OY728145.1, forward strand.
ATTGACTTTCCATCAGGATATCACTAACTGCGGGTTCATAAAACAGATATTGTAACGAAATCATTCAAAAGTAAATATAGCCATTATGAGTACAGAGTTACGCCTTTATGTCTTATGAATTCACTATATGTCTTAATATAATTGATGTATTTAATATTTTAGATATATCTAGTTTCTTTTGTGGTGGTGTTTTTGGATGACATATTTTTATACTCTACGAAAAGGGATAGGCATGAGAAACACATTTAAATAGTATTTTAAATCATACATGATCATAGTTCGGGTGAAAAATCATTAATGTGTGATTTTTTGATACAACAGGTTATTTTCGTTGGCCATTTCATCTTTTAAAGTGGTTTTTTTGTGGATCCAGAAAATATAGAGGACGTGATATCTTAGAAACAACCAAAGAATGTATTTGAGTTACACAACTTCCTTGGATTGGATGGTTATTACTGATTCATTTTTCATGAAATTTAAAGACTAGATTCACCTATAATAGATTTTATAAGGAAAAATGTTCCATTACAATATTATAATAAATTTTAGAAGAAATTATAGGATTTTATGGTTCACCTTACATCAACACTGATCTTGATTTTACCAGAATCAGGACTAGGGTACATGGTGTATTGTGATGCTTCAGGAGATGGGATGGGATTTTTTCTCATGAAGAGAGATGATGTTACTTCTTATGGCTCAAAAAAGTTAAGGTTTCTTGAGAATAACTACCCAATATACTATTTGGAGTTAGGTAATATAGTCCATTCATTGAAAACATGGTTTCATTACATATTTATTGAGAAGTTTATGATGTTAACGAATCATAAGAGTATATAAAATATTTTCTCCCAAAGGGAGTTGAATCTTAGAAAAATAATATTTTTGGATTATCTCCAAATGTTTTAATTCTACATGATGTATACAATAGGTAAAGGAAATTCGGTGGAATAATCCTCTAGTGGGAAGTCATATAGTCAGTTATAAAGGAGGCTTCAGATCAGTGGAAGTTGATGTAAGTGATAGTGAACATTCACTTAGATTGTGAATACTTAGGAAGTTGTATAGTTTTTATTCTAGCTTCTTTTTATCTTGATCTAATTTAGATAGAAAAATAGGGAAAAAATCCTATTCATAATGTTTTGAGATAGGGTGATAACTTAATGGTGGGGAGACCATTAAGGGATAGAAGTATGATGAGAGTTCCGTTTATTGGGATTTGAGATCGGATGGTAATACCTATGACTTTTTAGGATAAACTTCTTCATTCTTACCACCATTCAAGATGATATATTCATCCTATAATATAGAAGTTATATAAGGAATTCAAAGCATAGTTTTTGTTCGTGGGCATGAAATGACATGTGGATGTGGGCGAGAAACATAGCCCAATGTATATGTTGTAGTATTTACATATTCATATCCTAAAATGGGAGTTGAAAAGCCATGGGTTTTGTGAATGTTCTCCCAGGTACTATTCAGAATCATAATTTCATATGTTTGATAGTGGATCAAATCAAAAAGTCAACCCATTTCTTCCTTATTCATGAATATAATATGGTGGTAGACTTATTTAAATTCTACAACGGATAATTGGTAAAGTGACATGTAATTTTAGTTTCGATAGTATCAGATAGATACCCTAAGTTTACATCTCATTTCAAGAAATCCTTTCATTTAGCCCTTGGGATGCAGTTGAGTATGAGTACAAAGTACCATCCTTAGATAGTTGGACAATCTTAATGGAAGATACAAACACTGGAAGGTATGCTTCAGTTTCGTGTAATGAATTTTGGAGGATCATGGGAGGATTATGTACCATTAGTGGAGTTCTTGTATGAAAAAAGTTATCATGTCTCGATACATATGGAATATTTTGAATAATTTTAAGGTCATACTTAAGGGTCTCCACTTTGTTGGGTGGAAATATGTGGTACTTCACTTGTTAGACCTATCCCTATACAAGAGACAATAGAGAATATTTAGTTGAGTCAGAAAAGGATGTATATAACCCAGAGTCATCAAAAATCATCATCAATGATTGTTTTTGTTCGAGGTGAGAGACCATGTGTTCTTGAGATTCTCTCCAAAGCTTGGGAATAATTATTTTGGGAATAAGAGAAATTTATCTACTTGATACATAATACCTTTTTAGGATACATTAATAGTTTGGTGAGGTGGAATATTAATTGGATTTTCCAATATTTTTCATTTCAGTGCATAATGCGTTTCATGTATATCAGTTGAAATAGAATAAACTTGATCCAAACCAATTAATTCATTAGGATAAAATTGTCCTTGATAAGGGTTATTCATTTTTCAATATTTTGATATAGATCGTGGATAGGCAAGAGAGAGTATTTCATGAGAAAACCATCGGTCTAGTGTATGATTTTTGGAACATGGTAAGATTTAATTAGAGACTTGGGAATGAGAAAAGAAAATGTTTGAGAAATTTCCTAAACTCTTTTAAGACAACAATGGATTTATACATTCTATGAATGTAAGGAATAATGGTGGATATAATTCAGCACCCCCAGTTTCAAGTATTTAATCCTTTCATTATTTCTTTAGTATTTAATGCATTTGGGTAAATTTTTGGGGAGCGTGGAGAAATTTTTGATGGTTTTGGGGCTTTTATAGAGGTGCATGGTTTGAGAATGATTAGTACAAAATGAAAAACTCCAATAGAAAACAGTGAAAAGTGAGGAAGCGGGATATGAGTGGGTAGAAAATAGATGAATGTCATGGGAAAACCATGATACCACCCAGTAGTAACCGTGCTTTTGTGTTATAGGTATATCCATGCTTCTAACATAGTTTTTCAAATCTTTCACTCCAACCATGCCTAGAAAAAAATTAGATCAAAAAATTATAGGTCTAATTTTTATTTTCCTCTATAACTAAATCCCACCTAAGTTGAACCTAACTTGATTTCCTATCTTCCCAAATTATTTGGAGACCCATCCCCATGACCTAGAAGAAATCTAGCGGTGTTTTTTGGTGCATTGTAGCCTAAATTCCCCGGTAAGTCTCTATTGTTCAGTATTTTTCATTAGTTTATTCTTGTTACCTCTCTTATATTTATAGTTTCAATCCCTTGGGGATGTATATAGATTTTTTTTATTCTAATAATGATGAGATATGTCTGTTTTGTTTATAAGGAATAAGACAAAGGTGATTTTTTGGAATTTTAACATGGTTTTGTTAAATAATTTTCATTGTTCTTCATTTTCTCCATAGTTTTTGAGGTAGGTGGATTCTCTTTCAACTACTATAATTATAAAATGATGCATTTGATTTAAATTGGTTATTTTATTAAAATTTATTGGGGAATTATTGTGAAATTCTTGATGAAAATTCTCTTTAGTGTTTGTTTATGAATTTGTGAGAATTGGGTGTTTTGGTGGAAGGTGAAAGTGGTAACATGATTCTAAAATGATGATTTTATAATGGTTGTGTGGTTTTGATATACTGAAAAGTGTTTTCAATAAAAGTATTGTCTTATTAAAATGGGTTGTAAAAGATTATGTTGTAAAGGTTATTTTCTTAAATGGTTAAGCATGAATTAAATGTGATGGATAAATGTAATAAACTAACGCCATCAATGGGGAAGGTTATGAATGTGAATTTACACCATTAATGGTAATAGTAATATTGAGTATGTGTGTGAGTGTGTTTATGTGATATGTAAAGGGTTGTGATAAATGGATTTGACAAATGGTTAAATGAATCATTTGGTTTGTTTCCTTGTGTAAGAACCCGACTCTAATTCTTGAGGTATGGGTTTCTTCTTTTCCTTTTTCATTAAGTGTTTTTGAGAAAATAAGGAAAATGGAAAAAAATCCTAAATTTTTTGGGTACACGCGGTGTACTTTTCCACACGCCGTGTACTCTTCCACACACCATGTAGTGAATATTTACATGACGTGTATTCAGTCAGCATGTGAATAGTAAGGCGGTGGAGGCAACCACCAGTGGAGCAACAGTATATGCCGTGTAATCACGAAAACATGCCGTGTACTCATATCGGCATGTGAACAATGCCGCGCTGGCGAGTAGCCGCCAGTGGAACAGTTAAAAAATTAAACTTACATGCCGTGTATTTGAGAGTACACACTGTGTAGTTTTTTTCTCTTAAAACGGGAAGTAGCCTCCTCTGTTCAAAGAGGAAACTTAGAACACCTAAGGAGCTAGGGAGGATGGCCGGAGTTTCAGTGATCTCCTAACCATGCACCGGGAATCTGTTTCCGCTTCCGCCAATCACGTTGGGACCACACGGGTAAGCTCTCCCTTCTCCTTGCAATGTTCTTACCAATTATTACTCTAAGGGAATCTATTTACGTTTGAACAAGAATTCTTTTATCCTAGATCTACGTCATTCTTGGACGATTCGGGAGGTGTCATTCACGTATACCGATAAAGGGTGATCAAGGTAGGTGGTCTGATGTTTATATCCAAATGTGGTGTTGAAATTGTGTACCCTTGTTCTATGAAACCACGTTGGGGTGTCGTGTGGCTGAGGCCTTGGATGCTTTAAATAACTATAATCATATAGGTAATTGAATGTAATCATAAACAACAGTTTGGGATCACTACTTGGATCCAGGACCACCCCATGGGTGCATTCCTCTGTTTAGCCATTTGTCCTGGATACCCAAGGGTATTCCATGACTACAATGTTAATTGAATTTCCTTAAGAGGAATTATATATAAATATCTTTTTTATGCTTTGGGCTTGGCCTGGTTACTTGTGCCTGAGGGAAGTGTTCTTTTTTTCCTGAGGGAATTTGTTGTTTAGCCTGAGGGCATGGTACTACTTAGCCTGATGGAAATGTTGTATTTCACCTGAGGGAAACTCTTCTTATGCCTGAGGGCAGTGAATTCTATTCCTGAGAGAAACATCTCGTATGCCTGAGGGAAATATTCGATATCTTGAGGGAAATCCTGAGGGCGATGTTTTATTATATAAGCCTGAGGGCGTGGTTTTATTATATTAGCATGAGGGAAAGGTTCTTATTGGCCTGATGGATTGGTTTTGATGAGCACAAAATGTTATTAAATTTAATGGTTAAAATTGATATCAAAATGGCAATGAAACTGGTAGTGATAGTTACTTTTGAGTACTTACTTGTTTATTGCATTTACTTCTGCACACTCCTATTGCATTTTTTTCACTGATAGTTGGGCACATTCCTTTGGTGGGTGCCTACTGGGATTTTCTTCTCAGAGCCTGTTTGGGTCATGTATTTGGCACAAATACACTATATTGCTGTAGGTGTCGATACGGGAAAGGGTCCCTATATAGGTACATGATTGTATCAGGGGAGTAGGAGAGCATGGGACTGATGTTTGGCTTGCGATGCTATTGCGTTTTTTTACTATGCTTGTTTTGTCTGGCTGTACCTTGTATTTTGAGTAGTATTGTTTTTCTGTGTAACCTGTTTTGGCTTATTTCATTGAAATAAATACATGCTACATCATTATATATATAACCTTTGGTTATCTTTTACTACAATTGTTCATTTTTAGTTCATATTGTTTACTGCTTCTGCTATTGTATGTTATTTATCCTTTTCGCTGCGCTACACTTTGAAAATTGAAGGCATAGTTTCCCTACTATCAGACCTGGGCCCTTGCTACTAGTCGACAGCCTCTGGCATTTGGGGAAATGCGCTTGAGGTCATATGACCAACTGGTTTCGGGGCACCCGTTGAGTGGCACCCGGATCCAGGACGTTACAAAGTGGTATTAAAGGAGGTTCTTTTCATTGAATTACTATTTGGAGCCTTAGGTCAAGGATAGTAAGGAAAAGGTAGTTGGTAATAAGCTGTGCCCAGGATTAGCTAACCCATGTATAGGGAAAATCCAATTTACCTCGTGTTGCAATTTTTCTGATTTTTCACTTTTACAGTTGATTTGATTTTCACCGTAGGGTGACACACTAGTGATTATGCTGTTTATATGTAATACATGGGTTCTATTTAGTTTCAACCTGATGAGATGAGGGTATGCCATCTCATACATTGTTTAGGAACATGCTAGAAATCACATGACATGCATTCCTTCCATGCCATTTAGGTATATTAGAGATTTCATGTTGTTGTGATAGTTGTTGTGCTAGAAAATAATGATGTTGTGATAGCTGGTTTGATCAATACCTTCTAATTGATAGGTTAAGGTTATGTGAAGTATAGTAGAATGAATGCCAAAATTTGGTTTTTGAGGAGTATGGGCCCTCATTGACAGGAATTTGGTGGCTCATTGACTATTTACTTGTTATAACATGTATAAGATGCCAAAATTTGATTCACGGGGAGTATGGGCCCTCATGGATCAGAATTTGGTTCATAGTTGTTAGTTTTAGTTTTTTTTGGGCTCCAGAGTAGTTTATGAGGCTTACTATCTGAAAAAACCCAGATTACACACCCTGTAGTTTTTGATTACACGCCGTTTAATATTCTGTTCGGGAAGAAAAGGTAAATATTTAAGTACACACCGTGTACCCTCAATACACACAGTGTAGTCTTTTCCTGTGTCATAGACAGTGTGGGCAGGGACACGGGGTAGATAATGGTTTGGGGGAACATGACGTGTACCAGTTGTACATGCCATGTAATGTTAACCTGGAGTCCGCCCGTGTAACTAACAAAACGAACGAATGAAACCTTAAGACATACATGTTGTGTCTACCTTGAACATGCCGTGTAGTGTCAGCCGTGTAGACGGCCATGTAGCGAACAACACGGGTCAATCTAGGGAATCTTTGAACATTCCGTGTCTTGTTGAACACGCCATGTAGTGTGACATGGGAATACAGGCCATGTCACGAACAACACGGGCCGGTGAAAACTTGTAGAGTACATGCCATGTGCCTATGGGACATGCCGTGTAGGTTTGTTTTTAGAGAGCCGTGTGAATTAATCTGTGTTGAAAGAACCAAGAAGGGAAGGAGGATTCATGTACATGACATGTAGTCCGAGGACACACCGCGTGTTTGGGGTGTTACACAACTAGTTTTAGCTGGAGTACATGCCCATGTGAATGGCTTGAGAGAACCCTCAGTGTAGTTTTTATACACGCCGTGTAGTTATGTTTTGTAAATATTGAATGATTTCTTTCTCCTGTTTCTTTCTTGGTCTCCTTGATTTCTGTCTTTGTAAAATCTTGATCTAAGGAGATAGTTTGACCTTGTAGAGTCATGCCACCAAGACGACCACCGGTTGTTTTCCAACAGAGCGGTGATGATTATACTTCTAAGATGGTAGGCCATGGGCTACTAGTCGATCCTCCAGTAGTGCCAGATGTGACACTAGCAGTTATACTGGACACAAGCGCAGAGGCACAGTTCCGTGACGGTTTCATGCGGTTTATGCAAACCTTCCAGGGAGCATCGCAGGTAACCAAATCTATGGTAGAGCTGACTCGTATCTTCCAGCAGTAAAATCCGCCTACGTTTTTAGCTTATGGAAGACTACAAGCTGTGGAGTCATGGATGGATTCAATGCAGACTATTTTAAAGTATCATTAGATGCCTCCTTGGTGGAGGGTGAAGTTCGCGACTTATATGCTGCGTGATTCCACCAAGAGGTGGTGGGATGTTACCACCCAGTATGAGCATCACCGCAACATAGCGTGTGAATATTTTTAGGCATCTTTCTATGACATCTTCTTCCCAGAGACGCTGAGGGAAGATCGAGCTCGAGAGTTCAGGAATCTGTAGTAGGGCACCATGTCAGTGATGGATTATTCTACTACCTTCACCGAGCTTCAGAATTTTACAGCCGTTCTGTTGGGTGATGAGATATTGAGGGCCATCCGCTTTAAGGATGGTCTTCTATATGACATCCGATCACTGTTGAATGTTTTCAGGTTGCCTACAGTGCATGATATTGTGAACTAGGAACTGATAATTGAGAGAAACCTACGGTAATCTAGTAGGTGTGGTCCAGGGTGGTTTAGCACCGGTTTTTGGTACTATTTCTACTAGTAAGTGGAAGAGACATATGAAATTCTCTCACGGTGGTAGTACTATCTAGAAGAATACTTCAGGTGGCCAGGTTACTTGATACTAGTGCGGTAGAGAGGGGCACAAGCGACCTCAATATCCTCGAGACACAGTGGGGCGCCGATCTTGAGACAAGATGGGTCATATGAATCACTTTTGTAGGGAGTTTCTAATAGTGGCTAGTGAGAGCGGTTCTGTGCAGACTCCGCGTGTGGGAGAAAAACCAGTAGCTTCTTACCAGTTAGGAAACTGGAATACGTTAGGGCGTGCATGCAGAGATGGTGGTCATGGCCGTGGTAGCCAGACACCAGGATTGGAGAGGCAACAGGGCAGGATAGCTCATGGTAGCCAGGCTGCGTCATAGGGTCGTGGCACTGGATAGGCATATGTAGTGCAATAGACCCAACAGGAGTAGGATCCCATACCTTTTACTGTTAGAGGTACTATTTTAGTAGTTTCTGTTTTATCTACAGTACTTTTCGATATGGGTGCTACACGTAGCTTCATATATGTAACCATTGTGGAGAGCCTTGCGCTCTATATTTCTTATTCTTCTTCTGATGTTATGATGCTATACACTCCATTGGGAACTAGAACGCCTAGTGTGCATCAGTACAGGGAGTTCCCACTAGAGGTTGGTGGGTGTCACTTTCTATGGGAACTCTTTGTCTTGGAGATGGTGAGCTATGTTGTCATCCTGAGGATGGAATGGTTGGTACCCTTCCGAGAATTTGTGGATTTATATCATCGCAGGGTGAGATTTACGTCACCAGAGGGCAGAGAGTTTCTATACAAGGGTGAGTGGGATGTCCAGGCGAGCCGAGTTGGAACTGAGCATCATGGGCAAGGTGGTGTGACATACCAGATTGTGAGCATATATTTGGATGATCAGGGGACTTTTCAGAAGGATTTCCCTCTTAGTAGTTGATCGTTTCAGGGATGTCTTCTCGGATAACTTTTCAGGTCTACCTATGGAGCGAGAGGTGGATTTCTCTTTTAATCTTGTTCTAGGTGCAGCACTGGTGTCCATTACTCCTTATAGGATGGCTTCACCTGAGTTTCAAGAGCTCAAGTGACAGTTAGAGGAGTTGCAGTAAAAGGGTTTCATCCGACCCAACACTTCTCCTTGGGGTTCGCCGGCCCTTTTTGCAAAGAAGGCTGACGTTACCCTCAGACTCAGTGTGGATTATCAGAATCTAAACCAACGGATAGTTAAGAACCGATATCCCTTACCAAGGATTGATGATCTTTTTTATCAACTTCAGGGATCATGAGTGTTCTAGATGATTAAATTGAGATCCGAATATCATCAGTTGCACGATAGACCATCGGATATACCTCTCATAGATTTTCGGAGAAGATATGGTCTATACGAGTACATGGTCATGCCGTTCAGACTCACGAATGCACTAGAAGTTTTCATGGATCTGATGAATTGTGTGTTCCACCCTTATCTGGACTCTTTTTTGGTAGTTTTCATGGACGACATATTGGTGTACTCTCACACTCAACATGACCATGCTACCCATATTTAGATCGTATTGAGTACACTGAGAGAGCATATGCTATATGCTAAGATCTCAAATTGAAACTTTTGTATAGACCAGATACACTTTCTGGGTCATATTATCTCTGAGGAAGGAGTTGCAGTAGACCCATATAAAGTGAGAGCAGTAGTTTTCTGAGAGCAGCCTAAGAACGTGGTTGATATATGGAGTTTCTAGGGACTAGCTGGCTACTACATGCATTTTATTCAGGAATTCTCCTTCTTAGCAGTGCCGTTGATGGGTTTTCCTAAGAAGGGTGTGATGTTTTTTTGGTCAGAAGATTACGAGGCAGCCTTTCAAGAGTTGAAGGGAAGGTTGATATCAGCACCAATACTGATACTTTTAGAGAAAGGGAAGAGCTATATAGTCTACTGTGATGAATTAGTTATTGGGATGGGAGCAGTTTTGATACGGGGTGATCGATTAGTTGCGTACGGTCCTCGACAGTTGAGGCCACATGAGAGGAATTACCCGACATGTGACCTCGAGTTGGCTGTAGTTGTTCATGCGTTACGCTGTTGGAGACATTATCTCTTGGGATATCATTTTTTGGTTTTCACCGACCACAAAAGTCTTAAATATATCTTTACCTAGCAGGACTTGAACTTGAGACAGCGAAGGTGGGTTGAATACCTTCAATCCTTCGACTTTGAGCATGGTTATACAACTGGTAAGGGTAATGTAGTTGCTGATGCACTGAGCAAGAAGACTCAAACACAGACAGTTCATGAGGCCAGTGGTGAGTGGAAGTGTATGGATTTGTTCTCTGAGATGCATTTAGAGGTGCACGATAGTCAAGGGAAAACCTATATTTCTTCCATAGTTGTGACTTCTACCCTCCTGGATAGAGTGAGGATGAGACATCTATTGGATTCTGAAGGCCTAGTTCTATGTGAGTCAGTGGCAAGAGAGGACCCTCCTCCTAGTTGGGTGATAGGTGATGATGAGGTACTACGTTTCCATGGATGAGTGTGGGTTCCATGGAATATACATGAGGAGATGATGTAGGATTTTCATGATTCAACATGGGCTATGCATCCCAGAGTTACCAAGATGTACCGTGACTTGAGGCATCAGTACTAGTTGCCGCGTATGAAGAAAGAAGTAGCTGGTTTTGTTATAAGATGTTCCACCTGTCAGTAGGTGAAGGCGGAGCATCAGAGGCTAGCTGGACTGTTACAACAGTTACCCATTGTAGAATAGAAACGGGATGATGTTGTGATGTATTTTGTGACTGGGTTTTCGAGGTCACCTCGTGGAAATGATTCCATGTGGGTAGTTGTGGACAGACATACGAAGGTAGCTCAATTTTTTTCGATGAAGGAGACCTTCTGTGTTGACGAGCTCAGGAAGCTGTATATCTGAGAGGTTGAACGTCTTCATGGGGTACCTCTTTCTATTGTTTCAGATAGGGACACCCGTTTTACTTCTCATTTCTGGAAGAATTTTTAGAGGGAACTGGGCACATAGGTGCTTCTGAGAATAGCTTACCACCCTCAGACCGATGGCCAGTCAGAGCTTATGATACAGGTGCTTGAGGAAATGCTGCGTGCAAGCATCCAAGACTTTGGTGGATATTGGGAGAAGCACATTCCCCTGGTCGAGTTTTCTTATAATAATAGTTTTCTAGAAACTATTGAGATGGAACCATGCGGGGCTTTATATAGTAGTCCATGCCGATCACCTTTGTGCTGGATGTAGGTAGGTGATGTAGCTTTTCTTGGACCACGTCTCGTGCATGAGACTTTTGATCATGTCCAATTGATACAAAAGAGAATGGATACTATGCAGTCTCTTCCGAAATCTTATGCTGATCGCCGCAGACGACCCTTGGAGTTTTTGGTCAGGGATCAGGTGTTTTTGCGTGTTTCACCAAGGTTGGGACACATGCGAATCATGAGACAAGGTAAACTTTCACCGAGGTATGTGGGTCCATTTGAGATTCTGGAGAGAGTCGAGTCAGTTTCATAACGGTTTCAGTTACCATAGAGGTATCGGTCCATGCACGACGTCTTCCATGTATCTCATTTGTGCCGTTATCACTTAGACCCGTCTCACGTATTTCATCCTGAGGAGGTTGAACTATAGGTCACTGCATCCTTTAAGGAGCATCCAATTTCTATTGTTGATAGGATCACAAAGGTTCTCTGAGGCCAGTCAGTTCCTCTCGTACGGGTCCTATGGAAGCATGGCTCAGTGCAGGACGAAACCTGGGAGTGGGAGACCGACGTACATGCTCATTGGCCAGAGTTGTTCTGAGCTTTATCTTCACCACCCATGGAAGTGCAATTTAGGGTCGAATTTCTTTAAGGGGGGAAGTTTGTAAGAACCCGGTTCTTATTCTTGATGTACGAGTTTCTTATTTTCATTTTTCCCTAAGTGTTTTTGAGAAAATAAGGAAAATGGGGAAAAATCCGAAATTTTTTGGGCACACGCCATGTACATTTCCACATGCCGTGTCCTTTTCCACACGCTGGGTACTTTGGCCATGTGGGACGAGTACACAGGGTGTGTAGCCCTGTCGGCGATGAAAGGTTTAAAAACTGACTACAAACCATGTAGTGGATATTTACACGTCATGTAGTTAGTTAGTAGGTGAATAGTAAGGTGGTAAAGGTAGCCACCAGTAGAGTGACAGTACACACTGTGTAATCATGAAAACACACGGTGTACTCATTTCGGCAAGTGAAGTGTTCCGCGCTGGCGAGTAGCTGCTAGTGGAACAGTTAAAAAATGAAAAGTACATTCCATGTACTTGAGAGTACACACCATGTAGTTTGTTTGTTTCTATTAAAATAGGTAGTATCCTCCTCTTTTCATAGAGGAAGCTGATAACTTCAGAGGAGATTGGGAGGATGGCTAGAGCTTTTGAGATCTCCTGACCGCGCACCGAGAATCCGTTTCCACTTCTACCAATCACATTGGGACCGTACGGGTAAGCTCTACCTTATCCTTTCGATGTTCTTACCAATTATTCCTATATGGGAAGTTATTTATGTTTGAACGAGAATTATTTTATCCCAGATCTACGTCATTCTTAGATGATTTGGGAGGTGTTGTTCACGTATACCGATCAAGGACGATCGAGGTAGGTGGTATGATGATTATATCCAACTGTGTTGTTGAAATTGTGTACCATTGTGCTACGAACCCATGTAGGGGTGTTTTTTGGATGAGTCCATGGATTCTTTAAATACATAGAATTGTATAGGTAATTGAATGTAATCACAAACTTCTGTTTGGGATCACTGCTTGGATCCAGGACCACCCTGTGGGTACGTTCCTCTGTTTAGCTGTTTGTCTAGGATACCTGAGGGTATGTCATGAATACAATGTGAATTGAATTTCCTTTAGAGGAATTATATATAAATTTCTTATTTATGCTTTGGGCTCAGCCCAGTTACTTGTGCCTGAGGGCAGTGTTCTTTTGAGCCTGAGGGCATTGGTAGTTTAGACTGAGGGAAAGGTACTGCTTAGCCTGAGGGAAATGTTCTATTTTGCCTGAGGTTAACTCTTCTTATGCCTGAGGGAAGTGACTTCTGTGCCTGAGGGAAACATCTCGTACGCCTGAGGGAAATATTCAATATCCTAATGGCAAGCCTGAGGGCGTGGGTTTATTATATAAGCCTGAGGGTGTAATTTTATTATATTAGCCTGAGAGAAAGGTTCTGATTGGCCTGAGGGATTGGTTTTGATGATCACAAAATGTTATTAAATTTAATGGTTAAAATGGATATCAAAATGGAAATGAAACTGGTAGTGATACTTAATTTTGAGTACTTATTTTCTTTATTTCATTTACTTTTGCACACTCCTGTTGCATTTTTTCCACTGACTGTTGAGAAGGGGCCTTTGGTGGGTGCCTACTGAGATTTGTTTCTCACACCCTGTTTGGGCCATGTATTTGGCCCAAATAGAATATATTGCTATAGGTGTCAATAGGGGAAAGAGTCCCTATATAGGTACATGATTGTAGTAGGGGAGTAGGAGAGTGTGGGACCGAGCATTGTCTTACGATGCTGCTGCGTTTTGTTTACTCTGCTTGTTTTGTCTGGCTGTAACATATATTTTGAGTTGTATTATTTTGCAGTGTAACCTTTTTTGGATGATTTCATAGAAATAGAGACATGATGCATCATTATATATATAACTGTCGGTTATCTTTTACCACAATTTTTCATCTTTAGTTCATACTGTTTACTTCTTCCGTTGTTGTATGTTATTTATTGTTTCCACAACGCTACACTTTAACAATTGAGGGCATAGTTTCCCCACTATTAGACCTGGGCCCTCGCTACTAGTTGGAATCCTATGGCATTTGGGGAAATGTGCTTGAGGTCATGTGACCAACCGGGTTCGGGGAACCTGTTGAGTGGCACCCGGATCCGGGACGTTACAACTTAGAAATAGATTTGTTTCAGAAAACTATTTTGGTATGAAAACTATTTTACTTAGATATGGTTTGGCTTCGATATCAAATATTTTAATTTTTTTATATATGTTTTTTCATATAAATTTTATAACGTGTTATATTCTAGTGGTGTGAGTAGGGAAGTCATTCGGGGGAGGACGTACTGAATTTTATTACTCATCCCCTTCTTGGGAACATGTGTTCATTGGAAGATATTGTTTATCAAGACATAGTTAAAGGAAATGTATTTCATTTCTTTAGTGATGCATCATGATAATTTTAAAATGGATTTTGGAGTTTGATCTTAGAGCATGTTGGGAGATATAGAGTTGGTGTCTTTGGAGTCTTGATATTTGTTGGTTCTCTATTCCATGTTATACTCTAATATTGTCTTTAGTTCCACATTGTACTCTGGAATGGTCTGTTGTTGGTTTGGATAAATTGAGTTATTTTAAGTTGTGTTCAAGCATCATATTGTATTAGTTTGGTATTGATCATCTTGGTGGGTTATATTATTTTGGTTAGGGAAAATCATCCCCTAACTCTTAATGAAGACCTTGGTATTTATTTCCATCCTTGTCTATGTTGGGGATGTCACCTAATTCCTAGTAGGAATTCTGCCTCATCTCAAGCCAATGAGAAGGGGTGTGATGTTACAACTACCATAAAAAACACATGAAAGAAAGGATTCATGAGATTGATGAAATCCATAATATTGTTTCCTACATGATCCATGAAAATAAATAAATATATCATTTACTCCACAAATAACTGAAGCACAAGTGTTATAACTTTCAACTGAATGACAGGTTCTTTAAAATATTGGGTAACTGGTGGTATATAAAGGATCTATGTTAAAAAAATTAAGTGAGAGTCCAATTCATGAGTGGTGTAAATACTGGGAAGGTAATATTTAATGTACTTTGAGATGTGTTCCCTATCACTTTTGGTATCATTTAAACATTTTCTAATCAACTTATAAATATTTCCACCATTCCGTTAGGTCATCCTCAGATATTCCTGATGATTATAATGAACATCTACTAGAAATGTGTGAAGTTAATTCCAGAAAATATATTGAATCAACTCAATATGAAGAGATTCTGAGGGAGGTGGACCACTATAAGAATAATCCAATGATGTTATATTCTCCAAACCCTCCAGCAAAGCATCCAGACTGTAAGAAAAGGTTGTCTTTATCACCTCCACCATAGACCTAATGATATACATATCACATTCTAGCTCTTTCATCCTCATATAAACACCCAAAATGTGATGAATCATATTCTTCCAGATTTGGAAGACAACTAACTCAAATAGGTGTCTTGCATCTCTCTCATCGAGTTGTGTGACTAGAGGTTCCTGATTCCTCAAAGTCATACCAAAATAAAAAATAAGACTCTTTTTAAAAGAATACCTAGTAGTCTAGGAAATAGTATCCAAATCCATAGGTGTTGTAACATTAGTGAGGGGTGAAATATCTCTCTCATTATAATACACATAAACCTTTTATGGCTCACATCCAGGAGGTAAATCTGATGTAAATCCCTAAAGATCTCTGGTAGAATAAATCTTCTCAACCAAGGTTCCCATAGGATGTGTCACTACTCAAAATGTGGTAGCATTTCCACCATGATTTAGAGTATTGTATCATCAAAATATGAGTTATAATAGTATAATACAATGACCACATACCCCGGTAATCTTTCCCATTCATCAAAATTTGTGACACCCATCCTAGAAAAGGTCAAGATAAGTGGTTCAACATCTGTAGGGTCAAATATATGGATAAAAAAACTTGGGAATGACAACACAGGACATTAAAATATTTTCCTTTTAGAATAAATATGTATTTTTTGGAATTCCTTATACACAATGTTAAACTTACTCTACATACGACACTGAATTAACTTACATCACATGAATGGTTGAGTTTTACCGCCTTTTAATGGAGAACCTATTTTAAAAATAAATTTTGACAATTTTTTGAATTTTATTTCAAAAAAAATTAATTTTTGAATTTAGAATGTAGAAATTTGCTTGGGCTGATTTTTTTGGATTTTTCTGAGAAACTTCGTTTTTTGATGAATATTGAAAATTATTGAAATTTAATTGAAAACAATCATTTTCGTTTAAATAATTATTAATGATGAATTATATTTTAGATTTTTAAGAGTAAAATTAGTTAAATTATACTTATATTTAATCAATTATGTTCATTTGAATCAATTTAACATTGTAATTGAAAATAAAAAGTTAACAAACTTTTGAACGTTTTTTTAGTTTAAAAATTCGTTATTTCTTCATGTCTTCAAGATCATCATTATTCATAATTTTCTCACTTCTGTGATTTTAATTTTGAAAATCCAAAATACAAGGATGTAATTAGTATTATATTTTTTGGTCTAATAAGATAAACTTATTTTTTTTACCAAAATGATTATTGAATGTGATAAAAATTAATTATGGTGATTAAGGTATACTTAAGCTTAATAAGGAACTAAACCTTAATATCAAGGAACATTAATGACCTTTAAATTAGTCCAAAATTAATTATATCCCAATATGGTTTCCATTTATCCACTTGGTTTTAAATATATGGGTTATTGTTATATTATTAAATGGATGTGCCCTACATAAAAGGGTATGTAAGGAAAAAGTCAAAAGGAGAACTTTCCAAACTTTAAATTTTACAATACATTAAGATATGTAAAGAAAATTATTTTATGAGTTATAGATATCCTTTTGAATTATATTTGGGTTATTTTTATTATAATAAATTATCAATAAATTTTATATATGGTTTAGGTACTTAAAATTCTCTAGAAACAACAATGTTTTTATTGTTTAGTTAAAAATTAACAAAAATAAATGATACTATAAAGATTAAAAGTGATGTTAATTGATTGAATTATTGTATTTATTTATTTTTCTAAATTAATATATTATTTTAAACACATGTTAACCAAATATATTTTAATTCCAGTATAAAATTTATATTTTCAAACTAAGGTTAAATAAATGATGTCAAAATTTATAGTATTGTTATTTTACAATAAATGAATCGTATTAAATGATTTAAAATTAATAAAATACTATATTCTTCCAAGTTATTGTTAAGTGTTAATAAATATTAAATATTATATATTAATGTACCAATTAATCTTTTATAATTTACATGTTGTCCCATATATTGTAAAAATGTTGTCGACACGGACTGAGTTCAAGTTGCATTTTAGCGCATCACATGCGCCTATAGTAAATTAATTTTAAAAACACATGAGAATTTTATTTTATAAATTAGATATAACATGAATAATTAATTGGATCTATATTTTCTAATAAATATCACTTTAATTTAGTCTTAATGGTTAAATTAATTAGATTAGAAAATTAGATTCTTTAATAAAAACCAAAATGATAAAATTGGGGAATATTAGATGTTAACAAACTAAATAATTAAAATGAAATTTCATTTGTGTGGATGAGGTTTTTAACAAAAATTATTCTCCTTTAATCCGTTATATTTCCTTTTTAAGGTACATTTTGTAAGATTGACCCCCGAATAGTGAATACCTTTTGGAATTTACAAAAGTGTCACTCCCCCTCCACTTTAAAAGGCAGTCAATCTACTCCTTCCTCGAACCTATCAATCCCCATTGGATCTTAAAAAATCTCTCCAAATCATCTCCCAACATCCATCCCATCAACTTAGAATCCTATCCTTTTGTAGAAATCAATTCAAGGATGATTTTGGTACAAAGCAAAAGAGGTTACCCAATTAAGAGGTAACACCGTCTCTCATGATTTCTAATTTCATTTCCATTCTCCACTCCCTATATTATTATTATTATATTATTAAATAAAAACAATAACTTTTTATGTGAATATTTAGTCTTACACTGACACATCTCCATCTAATGGGTAATAAACGTAGTATTTCTGTGTATGGTGCCTCATGAAATGATGATTGTGCAACTTTCCCCTACCTCCTCTCATAGTGGCCGTTATGATGGAAAATATATTCATATATTCATATATGTAATTTATAATGTTTTATTATTCTGTAATTTTTATTTATAACCGAACTATATGCTTTCCTAGTTGCGTATATATGATAATTTCATTTGAGGAAGTGTGGACTACCGCCCCTCAAACCCATATGACTCGTTCATTCCATATATGGAACATATAAAGGGTGATATTAATAAACCTATGTAACATACATAACATAGATATTATAATTTAATTATAATATACATACATATCATTTTAATTAAATATTGAAATGAAAGTAGCATTCATGCATACGTACGTCCTACTGTCTCCATGAATGGTTCACTACATGTCTAAACCTTAAATATTATGAACCATTATAAATAAATATTTACTGAATATAATATATAGTTTATTCATGTTTTAAATTCTAGAGATTATGAAACCATGATATATTTTAACAACCAATAAAAGGTTTAAACATACTCGATTAACTAGGCAATTAAGACCCAAAGTTGTCAAAATAGTGGTAGATTGTTAACAAACAAGTAATAAAATATTATAAGTAGTTAATATATGATTTTATAAAAATGAGTATGGTTATGGTATCAGTAAGAAAAATATTTTAAACCACTTCACAACATGATGAATACCGTACAACAAAAGGAAGGTTAAGGTAAGAGATTAATGTCTTACTTTTCTTTTCGTAAGGCATACACCATATACTCCACTTACTTCTTTTGTATAGTGTATCTAATCACCCTTTTATAAATTATATCATGAATAATTCTTCTTCATGGTATTAAAAAACTTCCCTAATGGGGATTAGGAATTAAATTTTTTAAGTGGTATGGGACACTTGGGATGTTTAATGATTGATTTACTAAAACAAATTCTTAATAATTATCTTTGAAATGTCACTTACCTTTGTTATTGTTAACTTTATTTTGAAAAAAGTCACTTCATTGTAATATTTTTTCATTGGAACTTACCTTTCATATGAATATTATCGTACAATTGATATTTTTATTTCTTAAACTGTATATTAGTTTCATGCTGTGTTCACATTGACAGTTTTTTGATTAATTGGGTAATTATTGATAAATCCGTTTCTTCTATTAAATATGTATACATTTTGTTATGTCATTTTTTTCATGAATATGAGAAATAATTTGGACTTGTACGACATGGGTGGGGATTGATTATTGATAGCTCTTTGATGCATTAGAAGTCTCATGAGATGAATCATTTGGCCAATTAGATGGGGTCTTACGCTATATTTTGTAATCCATCTTGTGAAAGGTCTTGATGGTAAATGTACCATGTACCTAGGAAACATGACATACACTAATTAAGAATTAACCTCATTTATATTAAGTTATTATTCATCCTTGAGATATGGAGTTGACATATCTATGGATACTTCTCATTTTCAGGATTCAATTATGATTTATCCATGTGATATTGTGTTGATATATCTATGGATACATTTCATTTTCAGTTTATTGATTAAAAAGAACGCGTTATCAGTTATTTACCTTTCCATGTTAGTTTACATCCATGTATTCATTATTTCTTCCACTTTTATTACCCTTACTGATTATTTGTGCTCACCTATATTATGTTTCTCTCCCCAGGTTATGATGAATAAATCATTGAATAAGCATTCAAGGATGCAGTTTATTTCATTTTATTAAGTATCATGATTTTATTTATTATTTCGCAATGTATTATGGGTGTCACTTATGTAATTTTTCTTTCCAAGACTGATGAAATGAATGGACCTTATGGATTTATTTCCTTGTAGTAATTCCTATATAATTTAATAATGCACCAGATCTAGGCATCTCAGGTCGGGGTGTTACAGTTGTTATCAAAGGGAGTTTTAACAACAACCTTGAAAATTAGATTTAGAAAACATATATTAGGGAGCATGAACCTAATATAGAAATTGAACATATGTATATACAAACTTCATAGAGTTTTGGTATTGTAGATATTATGTGGGTATTTCTAGAAATACATTCCTTTATGGATACTACAAGTGCACATGGTTCTGGCACAGATGTACCTAGGTGTAACAAATCTGACATGGTGTTTCGCTCCAGACTCAGTGTAACTTGGTACTTGACAACATGCCTGACTATGAACATGGTTTCACACTCCTGGGGGATATTATTAAGAAAATTTACATTTTTTAACCTACCATTATAAAGGATTTATAAGTAATGATTTCCCTAAAGTAGAAAAATTTAATGATTTATGTATTTATAATGCATAAATTTATGTTATGTGATATACCTTTTCTAGAGCTATAGAAATTTCATAATTTTATGAGATAATATATCATATAGAAATGTTTATAAATTTCACTTTTTGGAAGGAATGATAACTCCACCAAGGAACATGATGAAAAGAGTAAGAAGGATCATACCTTTCATGGTCATAAGCTATCATTTCTAAGGGAGATAGTCTCCTAAGTACTCTGATAATATGAAGAAATAGTTTCATTTGTTAACAAGATTAGTAAATAATTCTCTGAGTCCTATGTATTTAAATAGAATAAGAGGATTCCAATGAAAAGTTGGATAAAGGGAAGAAGGGAAAAAAGGATTTTCTCACATGTGATAACTGTGGAAGGAATCCCCCATGTGAATACTTGAAGGGAATGAGATTTTGTTATAAGTGTTGAGAAAAAGTATTCCATGTTCATGATTTCAAGGGTAAAAAAGGTTTCTAATATTCAATGCTTCCACTACAAGAATATGGGACATTATGTGAATCAATGTCCCAAGAGTCAAATAAATATACCATAGACGATGCTATTGGATAATGATGAAGTTATGATACTACAATAGATGAAGAAAAATGATTAATATAATTTTTAAATAATTATATCTTTTGAATATTTTATTAGTAATGTACTGGATATAAGAATTTTGGAATATATTTGAATTGTACTATAGTACTTTTTCATTAAGTATTTGAGATCTTATACTGAATGGTACCAAGGAAATTATTTCAATAGAAAATTAAATTTTTCAAACAACACATGACTGAGGGAAAGGAAACCCTTAATATGTTCCATATGTTATTATAATAATGAATAAATCAGTTATTTGGATAATTATTGACTACATGGAACTGATTAGAGACTTTTCTACAAGTGGTATATGCCATAATTGATGGAGTATAAAACACTTTCAGATTTAAGGGATATATCCAATAACTTGTGTCCTACATAAGGAATAAGGAGGAATTCATGTTTTATGGTAATTAGAGTTATTACTATATTTCAAAAGGATTCATGATGATGTTATTCACATATTTGGATTGTGAAAATTAAAAGATACTTCATGTTGATTAAAGGCTAATGATATATTCACTTTGGATGTTTTGTAACTTTCATTCAGAAGTGATTGGATCATAATATGATGGAAAAGTTAACTTTTAATAAAATGGGTTAAGATTATCATTGTATGATATTTTAGATGGTAATTTATTACTTCACTATATGTTCTATCATGTTCTATGTTATGAAGTATAAATAGTTTGATGAGTAATAAAAGGAAATGATTATGTTTATAATAATTTATATTTACATATATTCTTATATAGTGAAAGAATCCCTTACCTATATAAAAAATAGTTTTGGAAACAAAAATTCTATCCTATTTTCATAATTTTTTATGATATCAATGATTTTTATTAACACTTATGATTTATGGTTTTGTGGTCAACAACATTCATTTGAACATGTTCTCTAGCACTCTACATGAGAACTTGATGGTTGGATTTTTTTCTGTATCCAAAATTGAATTTCCCACCTATGTTCTTTTACTAGTGAAGATAGATATGTGACAGTTGTAATTTCTTATCTATCTTATTAATAATATATGATATTAACACAATTTATGATGTGGGCCTTTCAACAATAGTTTATTTACAATCCATATATCATGAAGATTGAGTTTAAATTGTGCATCAAAATTTAATTAAGGTGGGGAGAATGTGATACCCCAAGAATTTAAAATATTTTCCTTTTAGAATAAATATATTTTTTATTTTCATTATTTATACAAAATGTTAAACTTATGCTATATATGACACTGAATTAACATGTGTCACATAGAAGACCAAGTTTTATCGCCTTTTAATGAAGAAACTATTTTAAAACTAAATGTTGAAACTTTTATGAATTTTATTTTTAAAAATAAACATCATTTTTGAATTCATAATGTAGATATTATCTTAGGGTAATATTTTGGGTTTTTTCTAAGAAACATAAATTTTTAATGAATAGTGAAAATTACTACAATTTATTTAAAATCAACCATTTTCATTAAAATAATTATTAATGATGAATTATATTTTAGATTTATTTTAGATATTAATTATATCAATTATACATATATTTATAAAAATAATTTAATTAGAATAAATTTTACTTTCAAATTGAATATAAAAACATAACGAACATTTGATTGTTTTTCTACTTTAAAGACCTGTTATTTCACCCCATCTATGGTATTAGCACTAATATTAAATTTCCCACTTTTGTGATTTGAATTTTTAAAAATAAAAAAATACAAGAATTTATTTAGTTTTGTATTGTTTTTCTAAAAATTCTAGCTTATTGTTTTGAACAAAATGATTAGTGAATGTAATTAAAATTAATTATAGTGATTAAGGTACTATTAAGCTTAAAAGAGACTAAAACATAATATAAAGGAACAGAAATACCTATAAATTTTTCCAAAATCCATTTTATGAAAATAATTTTACTATTTCCCCACATGGTTCTAAATATATGGGTTATTGTGATATTATTAAATGGAAGTTCCCTATATAAAATGGTAAGTAAAGAAAAATACAAAAAGATAAATTTCTATACCTTTATCATCTATATAAATTTGTGATATGTAAAAAGAATTATATTTTAGGATAAAGATATAGTTTTGAAATATATGTGGGTTATTTCAATCATAATAAATTATGAATAATTTTTAGAGATGTTTTAGGTACTTAAAATTATGAAGAAACCCCAATGTAGTTATTATTTAGTTAACAATCATCTAAAATAAATGATACTATAAATATTAAAAGTGAAGTTAATTGATTTAATTAATGTATTAATTTTTTTTACATGAATATATCATTTTAAACACATGTAAACCAAATATATTTGAACTCCAATATAATATTTATATTTTAAAACAACATTAAATAAATAATGTTAAAATTAACATTATACTTAGTTTAGAATAAATGAATATTATTAAATGATTTAAAATTAATAAAAATACTACATTATACCAATTTATTTTTATGTGTTAATATATTTGAAATATCTTATATTATTTTACCAATTATGGTTTTATAATTAACATGTCTTCACATAAACTGTAAAAATGTTGTTAACATGGTTCGATTTCAAGCAGCATTTTAGAGCATCACACACGCTTGTTGTAAAATTAATTTCCAAAGAACATGGAAATATTATTTTATAAATTAGATATAATACTAATAATTTAGTGGATCTATATTTTATAATAAATCGGAATTTGACTTAGTCTTAAGGGTAAAATTAATTATATTAGAAAACTAGATGCTTTAATAAAAACAAAAAATGATAAAATTGGGGAATCTAAGATGTTGAGGAACCAAATAATTAAAATGGAAATATTTTAGTATGAATGAGGTTTCTATCAAATATTATTCTCATTTAATCCAATATTTGTCCATTTTGAGACACTTTATGTAAGATTGACCCCCCAATAGTGAATACCTTTTGGTATTTACAAAAGCACCACTCCCCCTCCACTATAAAAAGGTAATCACTCTACTCCTTCCTAACACCTCTCAATAAAAATTGGATCATCCAAAATCTATCCAAATATTCTCCCAAAATCCCTCCCCTATACCTATAATCCTCCAATTATGATTAAATAAATTCAAGGATACTTTTGATACAAACCAAAAGAGGTTATCCTATTAAGAGGTAATTCCTCTCTTGTTTTATAATTTCATTTCCATTATCCACTCCATTTATTATTATTTTTCTATTATTAAATAACAAAAACAATATCCTAAATAATATATTATGTTTTTATGTTAATATTTATACCTACACTTAGACACAACTCCATCTAATGGGTAATAAATATAAAATTTCTATGTAGGGTGAACTACTGCCTCACAAAATGATGATTGTTCAAATTTCCCCTACCACCTCTCATGGTGACCATTATGATGGAAAATATATTCATATATTCATATATTTAATTAATAATGTATTATGGTTCTATAATTTTTATCTACAACATACCTTAAGCATTCCAAGTTGTGTAAATTTTGATAGTTTCGTTTGAGGAAGCGTGGACTATCACCCCTCAAAGTGGTATGAATCATTCATTCCATACATGGAACATTTAAATGATAGTTTTAATAAAACTATGTAACATATATAACATATAAAAGATAATTTAATTATAATATACATATGTGTCATTTATTTTTAATTCTTTTAATTCAAAAAATAAATTAAAGCAACGTTCTTGCGTACATACGACCAACTGTCTCAATGAACGATGCACTTCATGTCTAATATCCTAATATTATGAATCGTCATAAATACATATGTAATGAATATATAAGATAATTAAGTCATGTTTTATATTCCAGATATGATGTAACCATGATATATTTTAGAATAACTACAAATAACAAGTTAAAACATTCTCGACAAACTAGGTAATTAACACCCAAAATAGCCACGATAATGGAAGATTGTTAACAAAAGGGTAATAAAATATTATAATTAGTTAATATATTATATTATAAACATTAGTATGGTTATGGTATTAGTAAGTAACATATTTTAAAACACTTCACTAGATTATAAATTACACACAACAAAATGAAGGTTAAGGTATGTAATTCCTGTCTTACTTTTCTTTTCGAAAGGCATACGCCATATAGGCCACATACATCTTTTCTATAGTGTATCTACTGCCCCTTTTATACATTATATAATGAATCCATTTTCATCATGGTTTGAAAAACAGTCCCTCATGGGGATTATGAATTAAATGTTTCAGGTGGAAGGGGACACTTTGGGATGTTTAATGATTAATTTTCTAAAACATATTCTTAATAATTATATTTGAAATATTGCTTCCATTTGTGATTGTTAACATTATTTTGGAAACAGTTAATTTATTGTAATTTATATCCATATTATCACACAATGGATATTATTATTTCTTAATCCATATATCATTTTCATGCGGTATTCACTTTGACAGTTATTTTATTAAGTGGGGAATTATTGATAAATCTGTATCTTTTATTAAATAAGGAAACATTTTATTGAGGCACATTGTTCATGTGTATGAGAAATTATTTTTACTAGAATTAAATTGGTGGGGCCTAGTTATAGACATACCCTCTATGTATATAATGTATCATGAGATAAATGATTTGGTCAATCAGATGGGTTTTTACCTTACATTTTGAAAACCATATTGTCAAAGGTTTTGATAGTAACCGTACCATATAAATAGGAAACGTAACTTCTAATAATGAAGAATCACCCTCATTTACATCAATTTATTATTCATCCATGAGATATTGCGTCTACATATCTATTGATACATTTCTTTTTCATGATTCAGTTATTATTCATCCATGAGATATTGCATCGAAATATCTATGGATATATTTAATTTTCAGTTCATTGATTGAATGACATGTGTTACCAGTTATTTACCTTACCATGTTAGTTTATTTCCATTTATTCATTATTTATTCCACTTTACTTACACTTAATAAGTATTTGATCCCACCCTTATTAAGTTTCTTTCTCCAAGTTATGAATAAGAAATCTTTGAATAACCATTCAAGGATGCTATTTATTTCATTTTTTTATGTATCACGATTTTATTTTCTATTTCCCTATGTATTATGTGTATCATTTATGTAACATGGATTTATAATAATTTTAAACTTAATTGTTTTTTAGGATTTATTTCCTTGTAGTAATTCCAATATAAAATAATAATGCACTAGCTTTGGGGATCTGGGGTCGGGATATTACATTGCAGATTCCTCCCCCTAAATAGATGCCGTCATCTCAGATCTAAAAAAAGTAGCTTTGTCAATATATTTAAAAAAACATGTTATTTTATAAAAACTATTAGAAACATATAAAATAATTGAATAATGATGTGTCTGAGTTATCTCATGATATCACGTCCACCATGATCAGATCCGTCATCCCTACCGTATACATCACAATCTCTTACATCTTTATCATCTTCCTCAGTTCCATCAATTCCATTATCTTTGTCATCTCTTTCATCTTCATCACAATCACATTCATTATCATAGACATCCAAAAATCCTTTGAGGATTCAGATATTGATCTGTTATACAATTCTTCTCTGAAAACATATGTTTCCTATTCTTCATCTCCTTAATTTAAAAGATCTTCTCAAGTGGGTAGAGACCTTAGAGGACCTTCAAGACCAAACTAAACTACTAGGGTCTTAGGTATGTTAGTGTCACAACCATCCGAAAAATGATATGTTCTCCTCATCACTGGGTGACATAACCTCTACTTCTTCTTTCTCTTTATATGAGTAATCCACTTCATCATCTGGATCCAATCCAGGATCAGCAAGGTTCTTTGTCCTGTTATAGTGATCAAGAAGATTAAAATCCTTATAGATCTTATCAAAAACATTAATCCATTTCTTAATCCATGGATTCCAATTTAACTTTATTAGTTTAAAAATGAAATTATTAAAGAAAAAAACAAAAAAAATTACTTTATTTTCTTTATCCTCATCAACTAATCATGTTTCCTCAAGCATGGATGAGATAAACTTAGGATATATCAGATAATTAGAATAAAATAATTTCTTGCACATCTCCATAATATGAACCATTATATATATGTACAGATTAATTCTATATCCTATTTTGATAATGTATATGAGATACATATCCTGATATCTCATCATGATTAAGACTCCTTTTCTAGTGAATAACATGTGTTGTATAAATTTGAAAAAAAATTTACACTCACCATCCAATCAAGTTTTAACAGGTCTACTTAGATTTATAACTCATGTTAACTCCATTAAGGAACTATTGTACACAAAATAATCACTATCATAGGGAATGGAATATTTATAATTATTAATAACGTTATTATAAGGTACCTTAATTCACTTAGCCCATTTTTTTTGAAGAGAATACCACCTCTTTCCCATTTATCATGATTCTAATCCAATATTTATTTTTCTCAAAACTCAACTCAGCATATTTATGAATTTGGTGAACTAACATAGGATAAAATAGTCTCTCATAATCGAATAAGAATTTTATCCACCCTTAGTCTTGGATTCCCCTGAGCATCAAGGATTTTCTAGACAACAACAATTATTCATTTATATCATTATCAGCAACCACTATATGATTTGAGAGTTGTGGGTCCTATGGCTCGACTACTGATTAGATCGATTAACCTATAATCTTATTTAAAGGTCGCTACTCCTTTAGATATGAATCAGACTATCTATTTAATTTTAATATTGAAATAGAGTGAAATTTCATATAAGGATGAGAGAAGGGTAATATTTGGGAGAGAAAGGGTAGGATAGAGGTTTGAAGGGAAACATGTATGAGGGAGATAATGAGTCGAAATTAGACTTAATCCCTAATATATATCTTTTATGTATTTGAAAACAGAAATAAAAAAACATCTAAATTAAAAATAAATAAAACAATTAACTTGAAAATGAAAATTATAAATGATGACTTATTTCATATGGTGTTTTATTTTCAATTGAAATAATTTTCAATTGTGGGTTGTTTCCAATGGTGGGTAATTTTCAAAGGAGGGAAATTTCTAGTGGAGGGTAATTTCTGAAGGTGGGTAATATCCAACAGTGGATAATTTCTAACAATGTATAATTTCCTATAATGTATAACCAAAATTTATCATTCCTAATTCATGTTTAATGTGGTTTAATTTCTTATAATTAAATGGCTTTATAAAAATATAAACAAACTATTATTTAGTTCCTATGAATTCTAGAGTTATATCACACTTTTGAAAATGATCTCTCAAAAATTAATGTTTATATCAATATGATTTGTTCTAGATTGAGACCCAAGATTATTGGAAATATTTATATCACTTTTTTTGTAACAATTTAAAGGGAAATGTCTTAATTGATATCTATAATCTTGTAGAGTGTGTTTCATCCAAAAAATTTGGCCACAATAATAACTTGAAACTATTTATTCACCTTCAGTATTAGATAATGTAATGTAATTTTTCTTCTTACAACACCGAAATACCAAAATTTATGAAAAAATAGCAGGTTACAAATGTTCATTTTCTTTCTTACTTACAACCATCAAAATCCACATCTGAATAATTTCTTAAGTCAAATTCTTGTCTTTTAGGGCATAATAGTCCTAAATTAATAATATATTTAAAGTTTTAACGACATGTAAACTGACTATTTAGGGTTTTATATAAAATGATTAAACATACACACAATAATCATAATATTTGGCTGGGTAGTAGTTAGTTAGATAAAATATCGAATCATACCTCTATAACTCTTTTGATTCACTAAATTTACAGTTTCATCAAGATCTAACTTAATAGTGGAACTCATGGGACTGTAAATTCATTTATTACTATCCAAACCAAAACATATTAAAAGGTATTTAGTTTACATAATTGGATTTAAAAAAGTATCATCTTTATTTTGAAAAATGAAATAATAAAGAATGAATTTTTGTTCACCCATTAAACTCATTTCAATTCATTTTTCAGAGTTTGTTAAAAATTAGTACCCAAAGAGTTTTTATAAGATCTGAAAATAATATCATCGACATAGATTTGAACAACTAAAACATAATTTCAAATTATTTTTATAAAAATAGAAAGATTAGATATACCTTTTAAATTTTTTTATAAATTATAAAATAGATGAGAATATTCGAAAAATATCTTGGAAGATGTTGCAAACCATATAAATATTATATTAATTTAAAGACTTGATTTGGAAAATTTTTATTTTCAAAACAAGGTGGTTGTTCAAAAAAAACATCCTAAAATTTATAACCATTTAAGAATACACTTTTGACATCTAGTTGATATAGTTTTTAATCCAAATGTGTTGAATAGGAAAGAATTATTCTAATGTCTTCATGTCTAACCATAGGTGAAAATTCTTCTTTATATTCAATGAACTCTTCTTTAATATACCCTTATGTAACCAACATGGATTTATTTCTTACTATACTGCGAGATTCATAAACCTGGTTTTTAAACACGTATTTTGTTCCAATAGTGAGGGTATTTTTAGGCATAACTATAAGTTTCCCAAATTTATTTCATTCATATTTTTTATTTTCCTCTTGTATAACCATTACCATGAATTCATTAATAATTTCATTAATGATGTTCTTAGGTTTATTCTATGATTAGAATGATTGATTTGAAACCATATTCCTAAGATAATCTCTAGTCTGTATACCTCTATCATAGTATAAAACTATAGCATCTAGAGGATGGTATCTATGAGTCCTAATAACTCTTTTGAAAATGGGATGTCATATAATGGTTATCTACAGTTTCACATTTGGGTTGAGAATGTTCCTCATAACGATATTGTTTATATGCTTATTTCGTAGAATGTTCAGAATGTTTGGAATTGATGTTCAAATTTGATAAATCATCCTGCAAACTTTTTTGAATGCATTTTACGTTCATGCGGATCTATCTCATAAAACATGACATGAATTGATTCTTCCACTATCATGGTTCTTTTTTAAACACTCTATATGAATTTCTAGAAGTGGAATAACCAAAGAAAATTAATTTATCAATCTTGGAAGAATTATTTTCAATATTATCAATATTGTTAAGAATAAATAGTTTGAAAAAAACTCTAAATTAATTAACCTTAGGATTTGTACTATTCCAAAGTCCATAATGGGTTTTCCTCAATATAGGTATGATCAAAACTCTATTAATAATATAATAATATATATTCATATACTCTTCCCTAATGTAGACTTTCAATTCATATTCATTAAGAATAGTCCTAGTAATTTCATGATGTGCTCTATTTATTCTTTCTACAAAACCATTATTTTAAGGGGACCTAGGAGCATAAAATTTGTAGTTATAACTATTTTAAAAGGAAATGATACAAATTGTTTTGTTTTTTAAATTCATTGAAATGATCACTTCTTAAAGTATTAATCCTATATTCACTAAGAGTTTCTATATATCTAGAATATTTGGAAAATTTAGAGAAGAATTAAATTTTGTGAGGTAAAACAAATACCCAAGTATACCTAGAAAAGTCATCTACTAAGAAACTGACATAGTGCTCTCCATTTAAACTAGAAAACCTAGATAGTCCAAACATATCCATATGAACTAAATCTAGGGATTGAAAAGTTGAAACTTATTTCTCTTATTTGAAATATATTATTAGTTGTTTCCCTTTTTGACACGAGATACAGACTTTACCATTTTAAATTCATGTTTTGGTAGATATTGGATAAACCCTTTGTAATCTAGCTTTATATGAGAGTTAATATTTCTGTGGCCTAGTATCTTAAGGCAAATAAAGAGATTACTTATGAGATAAACTTAGAAAATAAATATTTTGATAAAATAAAGAGCCTAAATTAATAACATAAAAATTTTCATTTCTCAAAGAAGTAAATACTAATGAATTTTTAGAATAAAAAACATCGCATTTATTGTCACAAAAGATGAAATGTCCACCATAAAACATTTTATGTTTTTTTATGTTTTAATAATCTCTAGTCATATGTCTTAAAAAAACAACTATCTAGGTACAATAGAATTTTACCAGATCTTTTCCTATTTCCTACAAAAAAACTTATATCAAAAATTATTTTAGTACCCAGATCTTCTTTGGTCCATAAATGTTTGTAATTATGGATTTATTAATCCATATTTTCTTGAAATTTTTATTATATATATTGTTAACCTTGGTAAATAAAGTCTTTGTTAGTTCCTGTTGAATAAAATCTAGTTTAATGTTTTTTGAAACTCAAATTTGGAATAAAACAATTCTTGTAAATTCTCCTCGGTCTAGGTTTATAACGTAAACAAGTAATGTACTTAGGTGTTGTTTTTTACTAGTATTTATATGTGATTATCTCTACCATTAGTGAATATTTCTAGATATTCCATTAATTTGACATTATAAAAGTTTAATTTATTGTTTTCCTTCAATAGTTGTGATTTTTTATCCTTTTCTACATCAATATTATATTTGAAATTAACAATAAAAGTATTTTGTTTCTTCAGAATTTTAAACTTATATTTAAGCTCATTGAATGTATCTTCTATAATGACACAATATTAAAAAATATAATCATTATAAAAAAAAGTCATCATTATTTTCTTATCTTGAATGATTATAAATATTTTTATGAGAAATTGGAAATAAAATTGATAACTCAGATGTGTTTGTCATGAAAAACTTGTCATATCTATCATTTTTTACTCTTTGGTATTATTGGAATAACCTCAGATATAATCTGAATAACTCCATGTTTATTTTATTTTTTTATTTTATTTCTTATCCTTATCATCATATTTATTTTTATATTTGATCTTAGGAAAATCATCTTTTACATTTCATTTCCTCTTACATGCATAACACACAATATCATTTGAAATATCATATCTCTTTGAATATTTTTTTCTAATTTACTCTATTTTTATATTTTACTTTATATATTTGTTTCCTAAAGAATTTTATACTCTTATAAAACCATTTAATAATTTTGGAATGATGTTCCATCTCTTCATCACTATCAGCTAGTTATTCCTCAACACATGAACATTCATCTTGAACATTTACTTCTATTTTTATGAAATAGGTTTGAAGTCTATAAATTTGCTTTTAGGTTCATATTAGTATCCTCTATTGACCAAAATTTATTCATAATATATAATTAACTTTCCTATTATATCGATGAAATCTTGATTAATAATGTCTTGTGGCTCTTTTAATGATACTGAGGTTCCTCTCCATATTTTTGGAAGACATATCAATAGTCGGAGGAAATGGTATTTGTTAAAAATAGGTTTTCCCAAAAGTTAATTATATAAATAATCTCATTGAACCAGAGATACATATCAGAAATAATATCATAATTATTCATCTTAAAATTATCATATTTAATTATATATTTATTTAACAACATTTCCTTAACATTATTTATCCCTTCATAAGAAATATATAAAGTATCCCGGATATGGAAAAGTGGTTTTAAAAAAAATTATTCTATTGAATTATTTATCTCCTAAAGCACAATAAATAACATTCATATATTTAAATTTATAATTATTATATTACTTAGTAGCATCACTCATTGAATCCCTAGTAGTTTGAGGTAATTAATATTTATCTTTTATTACTCTTTAGAAATAAACAACCGTGATTTAAGGAATCACTTTCATCTTAATTTTCTACTGATCATAGTTAGTCCCATTAAAATAAGGTGGTATATTGGTAGCATAACCTTGTATTCTATTTTACATTAATGAACTAGACTTCGAACTTTCATAAATTTAATATTTTTAAAACACAAATAAAATCACAGTTGAAATGATTTTGGAAAGCCTTTGATACCAAATGTTGGGTAGAGTGAATAAATTAAAGGGGGTTAGTTGAGTTACCAATAAAAGTTTTTGTTGAAAAAAATTTCAAATAAAATCCCCCAATTAAAAAAAATTCTCCCAATTAATGAAAATACTATTTTAAAATAATTTTTACCTTTTAAAATATTCCTCAAAGCTTGATTAATACTCAGTTAAAACAATGTAAATATTGCATTAACATTGAAAATAATTTTACTCAATCAAATAATTATATAAATACAAGTGAATATTAACTATCAATGAACCGTTTTTATCTTAAAAAATAGATTTTAATGGTTTTTAATGATTGAAACAAAATTGAAGAAGACAAATGGAATAAAATAAGTCATTCTATCTCAATTCTAGACCTAATTCCCTCCACTTATAAATATACTTCATCTCAGAAAGTTATATAAATATAATATAATCCATAACCTAGATTTGGTATTCACACAATAGTGTAAAATCTCTCCAGGCTATGCATGGACCTATTCTATGACAAACAAGGGAAAAATAACACTCGGGCCACATGATGGACTCTTACAAAAAATCCCATGTCATATGGATGAAAACAGAGAGATAAAATCCCATGTCATATGGATGAAAATAGAGAGATAAAAATATCATGTATTTTACTATTATATAACATGAGATACTGTGGGTTGATAAATAATATAAACCACACACTTCTTGAAAAATAAAAGAAAATAAAAAAATATGAAATAAATAAGACTTATAAAAGGTAATGATTATTGGTTTATGTTTCTCTAGATTATTGAGTCTCTTCAGATGTGGCTTGGTGAAAGTAGTAGTTAAATAGAGTTTTTTATTAATTATCATGATTCTTTACCCTTTCATAGTTCATGAAACTTAGATGAGTCCAGTGTATCACAATGTATTCTGTATATATCTTAATCTATGTCAATGCATATTGAATCTTAATTTCTCATCTATGTATCATGTTTAGAACATGATAGGGGGTTATTTATAAATATATATATCTCATGGACCCGTCATCTATTGAAGGATAATCATAAATATTTCCTGAATCATAATACTTGGATCTGACTTAGTCTTTAATGCATCCATGAAATACTTAAAGAATAGTCATTAAATAATACCATGAGTCAACTTAATTAAAATAGCTATTGGGATAATTTAATTAAAATTAATCATAATGGTGATGGTGAAAAATTATGACAGTGACTCAAGCATAGAAAAGAGTTAGTTAATCAGTTATTTTGGATGGCGGTAGGTCATCTGGCTGTAGGTCATATTCAGAAGCAACTCATTTAACATTGGTCATATTTATAGGTAGGTCATTTGAAAGTATCTTATTCCTAGCACTGACTTAGGTATGGTTGTGACTCATATCTAGAGGTGAGTAATTTGTGGCAGTGACTCTTTTCTAGTGTAGAGTTATGTATGGATGTGACTCATTCTGGTAGTGAGTCATCTTTGGTGGTGACTCTTTTATGGTAGTGAATATTTTAAATACTTAGAAATTATTTCATCAAAATTTAATTTATAAAACAATATACTTTTATACAACATGAAACTCATTAAAAAAATATGAATAATTATTTATGACCATTAAAAAAAGGAAGTTTCAAAAATACCCCTATTAAAATAAGAAGGTGCTAAAAATTTTATTTCTTTTTTTTGTAATAGTTTTGAAATAGTGTTGTAAATATTTTTATTAATAAATATTATATCATTTCAAGATTATTTGAGATACTATAATCATAGTGTTTCCCTGATTATTCATATCCTAATTTCATTTGGTGAATGATAAAGGTATATTTTAAGAAAATAGAAAATTTGAAGCACTAGTTTCAATTTGTTCAATGATTAGAAAGTGATATATAAATAAATATATTAAAAATGAATAACTCCCTTCTAAAAAATTAGAACATTTTATATATGTTATTCTTATATAATATTGTCATTATATAACATTCCTTAACAATTTATGATATAAAGGTTATAATGTTAATATATCTTTTACAGAATCTTAAACATGACATATATATCATATAACTTCATTAAATTCTTTATTATAACCATCCATGAATGGTGGAGATGAAAAAAACTCATCATTCGTGGAGGTGGTAGTCTTTCATACACATGATTAATTATTAAATTTATCAATGAATGAGATATAAATGTGGTATATTGTAAATACCCATGATTTTAGAAAATAACTTAAATTACCATGTGAGTAGCGTATAGTTCATGTATCTCCAAAAAAAACCAGTGACATATTAGATAATAAAATTAAAGAAAGAATAAAAACTATAATAGGAAAAATATTGTAATAAATTAGAAACACACACCATCAAGTCCAAACAATACATTATTTTTCAATAGAAAATAATTTCATTATATATTAATTTTAAATTTAATACATAATATGTAAATTTTATTAATTGAATTATATAAAAAGATTACAATTTTTGAATTTATAATGATAAAATATTCTTAGTAGGAATTTTTTTATTTTTTCTAAAATACTATACTTTTATGTAAATAAAGATTATATTTTTTAAATATATATAAATATAAATATGAATATATTTTATTACCTTAATATAATAGTGACATATATTTTTATAAAACCTTTTAATTTCTTAGAGTTTTATTTAAGGTTTAAAACTATATATTTTGAAAATACTATTCAGAATTTATAAAACCTACATTTAAAATTTTATAAAAATAAGAAATATTTTCCAATAAAAGAAATCATTCTTGGTCTTTTCAATTAATTAAATATTATTTAGTTAAAATTTGGTTTTGGATTTCATTGAAAGCCACCTAAAATATATTGGTTTTATAATAAACAAATTTATGTCATGATAGTGGGAGATTGGTATAATTTTATAATACACATTATTCCTTTAGTTTGAAAATAAATTTTTTTCTTCTAAAAAATTGTTTTTGAATATATAATTCCCTAATATTAAAACTATATTTTCTTGAACACATATGTTTTTTATGATAAAATGTATTTATGTTGAAATATTTACAAAAATTCTATTCTCACAATCTCTAAAAAGGTCCTCTCACCACCCCTTCGTTACCCTTAAAATAATTCAGTTTAAACCTAATAATCTACCATTACCATTACTTTATGACCCTATTTATTTTTCTTAAGCCTCTCGTCACATGATAGTGGATTAATATTTCTATTTCTAAGGAGTATTCTAAGGGAAATCCAGATTTCTCAATGTGAATAATTTATTTTACTATATATTTTTTTTATTCCTTTTGAAATATAATATTTTAATTTACATATAATGAAATTACTATTTTCTAAATATTAAATGATAGTATTTTAATTTAATAAATTTAAACCGCCTTTCTAATTTTCTATTAAGAAATAAAAAACGTTAATTTGTGCATTGTGTGGACTATAGTCTCAATGAATTAACATCTATTTTTTCATATAGTTTCTTTTATAATTATTAATACCTATTAAAACGTGATTCAACACATTAAAATTATCTAAATAATATCATTATGCTTATATAATAAGGATATTATTCCAAATTAAGCCACTTTTATAATCATAATCATCCATTAATTATGGTATGTTCATGTTTCAGTTGGTCTAACCACCTACTTGAACAATGCTCTAAAAAATATCATGGATTATTATGATAACTGAATTAATAATGATATTTGATGAAAATAAGTAAATAATGATTTTAATTTTGTTTTGAGGTGTTAAAATTAATGTTAAACCCATTAAATTAGATACCACTATTGGTTTGTTAAAAATCACCAAAACATGCATGTCATCAATTATTTTCTATAATAATCCTAACTAAAACTATCATAAAATGAAATTAAACTTTATAAAATATAATAAAACATTAATTAAAGTACCTTATATTATATGAGAACGATAAATATTGGGAGAAAAATTAATATAAAAACAGTATTACAAAATTACTTTAAAACAATCACGATTACTCACATATGATATTAAAAATAGATAATAACTACTTAGTTTACATGTATATAATAATTTAAAATATATATTATCGATTTTTAAAGATATTAATATTGTTTTAATAGTGGTTATTAAGACAATTATGGTTATTATATAGGAGGTTAGAGAATGTATGAGTAACTAAGAATATAGGGTAATGGATTTTCAAGGATCAATGTCTTTTCTTGAGACATAATGATCCCTTTTGAATGAGGAATTAATATATTTATTTCTTAATTTAAATGATGACATAATAATTTCTCCTCTCTATAGAAGAATATACATTTGGAATTAAAATATTCACTATGAATTATTTCTTTCTCAACAATATATAATTTTTGAGAATAATTCCCATATTATTTAATGGAAAGCTCCCCTCCTTGTCAATAATTTCCATTCCCACCAATGATAACAATTTTATTTAGAAACCCAAACATGTGTTATATTTTGGGAAAATAATATTTTACTTATCATAATTTAATAATATATTTTTTAATATTTCTATGAAGTGGGTTTTTTAAAACGTTATTTAAAAATATGAAAAATATTTCACATCACTACCCCATAATATTTTTCTATATTCCAATCCAAATTCCATTTTACCAAACTTTATATCCTTTTATGGAACGTAATTTTGTTAATATTTTAAAAGAAAATGTTTTTAATTGTTTTTACTTTATCTTTTTAGAAATTAATTTTGAATGATATTTTAATTTTTTTCTATTATGATAATTTTAAAAACATTTTCTAGAAACATTTTAATGGTTTTACAAAAAATATCTTTTTTATCTTAAAAGGATTTATTTCCATGGTAATATTTTTCCATGAATCATCCTAAATTTTTTCTTATGAAATACTCTTCTGGGGTGTGTAAATTTTGGGTATTGTTTATTTTCATTCATAAGGTCAAAATTTTTTATACCATTTAGAAATGTTATGAAGCCCATTTTTATTTCTTAGGTTTATTTATGATTTGAGAGATGAATTAATTTCATTTGGAATTTTTATGAATATCATTTTCATTTCCGTGTGAAATTTATTAAAATTTTATAATTTTAATTTTACCATTTTATAAAACCCATTTCCTTGGGTTCATTATGATGTGATAAGTGGATTATTTCTTAGTGGCATATATAAATATAGATGAATGATAAGTGGGGTCCAATATCTCCCTCTAATGAATTGGTTAATGTTTTATATATCATTAGTTAATATAACATGATCCTTATTGGATATGGTCAAAAAAATATGAGACCATATAATGATGTTTATGCCAATGATTATCAAGTACATGTTACATTTTCATTCTATATTCTTATGATTATTCTCCATATGTGAGGCTTATGAACTAATGGTTTCAGACCCTTTTTTCCATAGTATATGTTTTCTATTATATATTTTTAAATCACAAAGCATGGAAAAAGATTTTGGATTCCATGTTATTTTAATAATAAATTTATCCCCTTCAAGAGTTTTATCTTATTATTATGACATAACTGTAGGATCATAAGTGTAATAAATTCCATATAATAAGGGGATGAATTATAGTTTATAAAATAAGGCCTAAAATTTTATTAATCTCCAAAAGTAAGTAATTAAGAAAAAACTTTTTTTGTTAAAATAATATAATTGGAAAAATATTTTTATTGATACTTTATAAAATCATTTTTAGGAAATGCTTAAAACATAAATTGATAAACTTTCCTTAAAAATGCACAACAAAAATATAAAAATGCAAAAACAAGTAATGTAAACTTTTTTAAGGGATTAAAAAATGTACAAAACATAATTATTAAGATCTATGTATTAACCTTTTTTATTAAGGATGTCTATAACCCAAATTTAGGTATCCAAAGTTATAACCATACTATAAAGGAATTTTTTCCTTATGCAAGAAATATCTCGATACAAATATTAGAACATCTTCTGTTTCCCCAGCCTCAAGAACCATTAATCAAAAAGATAAAAAAAAATTATATCTTCCTATCAAAAAAATTCATTGATCAAATAAATATAATATAGAAAATTTTAAAAAAT
Source organism: Viscum album (assembly GCA_963277665.1). Lineage (NCBI taxonomy): Eukaryota > Viridiplantae > Streptophyta > Magnoliopsida > Santalales > Viscaceae > Viscum > Viscum album. The sequence goes on from OY728145.1 coordinate 1,331,707,898, forward strand.
ATATCTTAAGAAATTTAAAATTCTTACATTCATTATTTAAGACAAAAAATATCTAAATATTACAATAGAACACATGAGTAACAGGATATATAAAAAGATTAATAGTAACTTTTGATCATTGGTGATAAAAAAATTATATAGTTAAATCTTAGTCCTCCTTGAATTCTTCTTATATCTATAGGTATTTATTTAATAGTAATATTTATTTATTTCATGGAGGTGGTTTCCATCACTTCAGAAAAACTCTACTTCACTTGATAATGTTCAGCACATCTTCTTCATGATATGGTAAATTCTAATGAAGCACCAATAAAATTCTTGAAGGTTTCCATAAAAAAATGATTTTATGTTTCTAGAAAAATATATAATGTATATCTATTAGGTATTTATAAATTATATTTTGAATATAATTTATACATTCTTCTAAAAAGTTTATATAGTAAAATTTATATAACTTATCTAATTAGATTTTTTTATAATTAATCTTATGGAATTCATATATCTTCATCATATTTACCTTGAAATAATATATAAAATTTAAAGAGTATAAGTCCATCCAATTTATATTATGTCAGTTGGTTTGGTTCATTCAAAAGTCATAATCTAGGTCCAGTATGATTTGGTTTGTTTTGAAACGTAAGCAATGTTCCATCCAATTTACAATGTATTCTACATTAAATAAAAATATGTGTTTTCTAAAAAAACATTATAAACAATTGGGAAGAATAATGATTTTAAAATGATGTATTTAATGAAGGGTGATGTGTTGTTCAAAACTATGTTTAGAAAATGTTGAAAATAAACTTTTGACTCAACTATATCCCTTGAAGAATTCATGATTGGTTTTCTCATACTAGGAATTTTTGCTCAGCCATTTCTTATATTTAAATTCCACAGGTTATGAATATGATTATAACTTTTGGTAATTCTAGAAGGGAGTCTAGTGTGAAACAAGTATAAAGAATTTTTTAAAAATTTTATAGAATGAGTTTCTTGTCATGCTAGTCCTAAAAGTAACTAAACGTACCATTATTGGGATTCTAAGAAGATTTTTTGAGATGTAATTTTTATCTCATGAAAATGATGTAAAATAAATATAGTTTTCTCTTGATTTTATATTGTTGGTATTAGAGAAATATTTAGTTACTTATAGATTAAGATGGGATAAAGTTTGTGAAAACCGTAGCTTTAAGTATAAGGGATAATTCTATGTTTAGGATAATATCGTAAAATTTTGATAAAGTATAGATTGAATGGTTATTCATGCAATTATATCCTTGTTTGGATACTACATGCTGATGCAATATTTAAAACATAGGTACCAAGGGTTAATGATGCTGAAAATAGTGAATTTCATATTACCTCAATCTTCACCTGATACACAACAAATATTCCTAACTATAATCCTATTTTGACACTTCTATGATACATTATATGTAAATTAATTATCTCTTTATAAACCATTAAAAAGGGTTATAACACATATTCATGGTATTTTAGTGGGTATAAGAATAGATTGAAGATTAATTACCTATATTGAAACATATATAATTTTGTCATTACTTTTATGATTTATTTTTTCCTTTTTAAGATTAATTATTCTTATCATAAAAATTAATTTATTTAATAAATGTAAGGATCATGGATAAAATGAGTTAACCACATTCTTGATTATTAATACGATGATTTTACAATTAAACAATTAAACCAGAAGTGAGCTGGAGTACTAAATTTGTTGGTGATTCCCACTCAACTCTCCCAATCTGTGAATAATAATAAAAAACTGTGTTGAGATTACAAATTAAATAAGTAAAGAGTATATTAAAAACCATGATTTCATGAGAAAACATCCACCCTAATTTAGTGTCACTTCAAGTACACTTATTTATTAGAAATGGACCAATGTGATGAAAAATATATTTTTTTCTCTTCAGTTCTCTAAAATTTTTAATGTTATTCTATAAATTTCTCATTTGGATATTGAGTCTGAAAAATAGTGCACTATCATTAATAATAAAATGGAAAAGGATGATTTAGACTCTATGGAATGTGAGGAGTTCACGAAAGTGTCTTTCACTATGTATTTTACCCATAATCTTCTGATGAGGATGGAGAGAGAATATATGGAGTCTAAACAAAAGGGTGTGAATCCATTAGAACATAAAAAAATGCTTCATGAGGATTCCAGGTATTCTTATGGATTTATCTTTGACCCTGAGTGTATAATTATTTTGTTTCTTAAATCCAAGATGTTATAAGGAATTCACCATAAGAGACTTTAAAATCTTGGAAGAAATTTATCTTTGTGTGCTTAAAGTGGAAACTGAAACAAGATAATCCCATTATTATGGTGTGAAAAAATTAATTTAGTTTACCATGGAAGATTTATGGATAATTCACCTTGGGGAAATAATTTTCAACTGCCTATATGTAAATTTTTGGGAGAAATCACTTAGGTAATTGGCTCCAAGGAACATGGAAGTGTTTCAAATATGGGATGATTTTCTATAAAGATAATGATTATCGTAATTGTATAAAGATGAAAATTCATATTACAGAGTAAAATAATTTCCAAATTAATGTGCCTCTTACCAAAAAATTCTTAAAATTCAAGGAGGTTTGGAATTATGAAGATAAATTCCCTAGCCCTAGATCTAATGAAAATAATAGGCTACAACAACCACCTAAAATATGATAGAATGGAAGAGTGTATTCTATCACTACCGTTGAGGTGGATCATGATAATGATGTTATGAAATGTTCATATATTCTCTATTCTATTTTTCTGAATGCCTTATATTATTCAGGTTCATCATAGTCCATTGTATCATGCATGTTTTTAAGAAATATTGCTTCACCACCTCATGTGTTGAATACTGAACTATATTGGAAAAAACCTTGTTGAAAAATGATTGTGTATAATATTTTTAACTATTCTCCAAGATATGTTTGTGGAAAGCTATCTCATGTGAATCTATATCTTTTTACCTTTGTTTAATTTTACATAATATTGAGTATGAATTGGATTTCCCTATATAAAGAATATATCAATTATCTATATACAAAGACATTTCATTTCATATGCCATGTCTTCCTATTTTGAAATATCAACTTAAGTATGAAAATGAACTCTTTATGGAATATAATTCTATAATATGGGATATGATACTCAATAATCAGGTAATATTGACTCAAATTATTTGGTAAGAACTCAATATTTATAACATGCCAATTGTATGGGGGTGTACAAATGTATTTATAGATGACGTTTTTTGTTCCTTAGAGTATGAAGTTAATTTTTTAATCAAAATAATATATGGATACATTCTTATATCAAAATGACCATATATAATAGCTTCCATTAAAATGGATGAATTAAAGAATAAACTGCAAGGGAAAATTGATAAGGGTTTCATATTCCCCAGTGCTTCACCATGGGGTGCATCATTCCTCATTGTAAAAAAACAAGGATGGGTCAATGCATATTTAAATTAATTTTTGTGAGTGTAATATAATCATGATCAATAATATGTATCCTATAACATATATCGATGATCTGTTCAATCAACTCATAGGATCTCAATACATCAATAATATCAAACTTTGATATGAATATCATTAATTAAGGGTTAAAAGGGAGTATATTTCCAAGACAACATTTCATATTAGGTATGGGTACTATGAATTTATGGTGATTCAATTTAGACTTATCAATTATCGTTATTTATTTATGTATCTAATTAATAATATTTAGATAATACCATGATCAATTGTTTGTTTTCCTTAAAGATGATATTCTTATATATTCAATGATCAAGTAAGAGAAAGAATATCATTTATGGATTTTGTAAAATACTTTTATAACAGATAAAATATATGAAAAGTTTAACAAAATAAAATTATATCTGTAGAATGTATCATTCCTAGGTCATATAATAACATGGGAGGGAAATTACATAAATCCATTTAAAATGGAATTTATTAATCAACGGACCATGCTGAGCACAATAAATGGAATCCATAGTTTTTTGGGTCATATTGGTGATATATATATTTTTTAAGAAACTTATCACGAATATAAAATCCACTAACCAAGTTAACATGAAATGGAGGGAAATTACGACATATAAAAGAATTTAAAGGATGTTTTAAGTAGTAAAAAAGGATGGTCACTATACATATACTTACATTACCTTGTAGTGGGGTAGGTTTTCTAATATAAATTTATGATTAAAAAAATAATGGGTTATTTCATAATAAATAATGATAAGGTAATTTATTATGACTCATTATAATTAAAAAATTATGATAATAATTTCCAAATTCATGATTTAGAGTTTGAATTAGTGATATTTACATTAATTATTTGGAGACATTATCTTTATAGAGAAAAATGTGATATATATACTGATCAAAATATATTTAAATATATATTCACACAGAAGGCATTGAATTTATTCCAAGGTGATGGTTTTAACTAATAAAATATTAAGACTTATCAATACATTACCACCCAAGGAAGGAAAATAAGGCATATAATTCTATGAGCATGAAATACAATGCTACTTTATCAATGATAACGATTGAAAAAGACCCAATACCCATGGATTAGTAGAGGATGAATCTTGAGGATATTATGAGAGGAGATAAATCCGATATATCTACAATAACTACTAAAAATTTCATCCACATGATGATAAAAAAATTACAGAATGATGATTTAGAGCTACATATAATGTTATGAATTAATCTGGAGTTAAACTTTGACAATGATAGAGTTATAAGGTTTGGAACTCATATACGTGTCCCATAAAAACTAGAAATGAAGAGTTAACTTTTGAATAATTTCCAAAGTTCATAGTTATATATTAATCTAGGATAAAAAATATGTATAGATATATAAATAAAAATACATGGATGGATAACATTAATAGTGATATTTCAAAATATGTATTTTGATGCTTTGTATGCATATAAGTTGAGGTGGAATGAAAAAAATCTTGGTGTAAAATGAAATCATTACCCATTAAAATATTGAGATGGGAAAAATAAATTTGTATTTCATCATAAGACTCACCAATAATTTGAAATCCGTAATTCCATTTGATTATTAGATGACCAGCCTACAAAGTCTACACATTTAATTACCATTAAAAAAATATTTGTTTATTGACTAACACACCATAATATACTTGGGGGAGTTAGTAAGGATGCATAAATCATCACAACTTATTGTATTTTATCATGATATAAGGTTTAACATGATGTTATTGAAATTATTCAATGGGAATTGAAGATATAGTTGAGTTTCAACACTGATATTCAACTTCAGGAAGAGAGTCAGTATGATAGAACTATTCAAATTCTTTAGGATACACTGAGAACTTATACAATATATTTCCAAATATATTGGGATAAAAACCATCCTATAATAGGTTTCTAATATAAAAATATTTTTATTTCTATCGTTCATATGGAACCATATTCATCTCTGTATAGAAACAGATGTAGGACTCTAACATGCTTGGATGAAGTTGGTGAGAGGAAGATAATACGACCTGGCTATATCCAAGAAATATGGGATAAAGTTTAAACCATTTAGGGGTATATATAAGTATTATAAAGTAGGTAAAATATTTATGAGGTTTATCATGGATGAGATCTAGAGTTTAAAGTTTGAGTTAAGGTGTTTCTCTAGATATATCTATCGAAGTGGGTCATCAAATTTGGGAAAAAGGGAAGTTGTTCCCTAGGTATATAGGTCCCTTCGAGATCCTTGATCATGATGGGGTTGTAGAATATCATTAATAACTCCCTGTTGATCTCTATCAAGTACATTATATGTCTCATGTATCAATTTAAAATAATTACTTACCAGAATCTTCATAATTACTAAACTCAGAATCTATGCAACTGAAACATGATCTCTCATATGAAGAACAACTAGGGAAAATTCTGGAACAAAGAGATAAAATACCATGTAACCATACCCCTAATATGGTAAAAGTTCAATATAGGGATCATTAGTTTGATGAAGTTATTTTATAACCTGAGGATTTAATGGGAGAAAAATAGTCTCACTTGTTTTCTTTAGAGTAAAAAATATTTCCGGATGAAATTCTTTTGGGTGGTAGAATGTTACTACCCATGATTTTATTAAATATTTTTCTTTAATTAATTACCATGTGAGTATATTATCATTAAAAAACAAAAAACAATGAAAAATATAATAGATAATAAAATTATATAAGGAATATAGACAATAATAGATAAAATATAATAAAAAATTATAAATGCATACAATCAAATCCAAAACAATTCATTATTTTTCAATAAAAACTATTTTCATTAAATATTAAATTTTAATTTTAAATATATATATAAATATAAATATTAAAAAGATAATTTGATAAAAATATTATAATTTTTTAGTTTATAATGAAAAAATTATTATAGTGTGAATTTATGGATTTTTTTCAAATAATATATTTTATGTAAATAGTGAAAAATATAGTTTTTACTAAAACCATAAATTTTATGGCCATAATATAGGAAATTCGTAGATGTATATAAAACATTTTAATATATCAAATATTTTATTAAGGAGTAAACTGATATACATTTTGAAAATAAAATTTTACATATGTAAAACTAATATTTAAAATTTTATAAATAAAAATAATATTTTCCAAGAAAAGAAACATTTTTTTTACTTCTTTTTAAATAAATAATATATTTCTAAAATTAGTTTTTTATTTCTTTTAAATACCCATATTATTTATTTGGTTTATAATCAACCATTTTATATCATGATAATCAATGAAATGGATAATTTTACCATACACATAATTTGTTTTTTTATAAGAATATATTTTGTCTTCTAAAAATAGTGTTTTACGCATTACATTATCTAATGTTAAAATTAATTTTTAATAAAAATATAAATATTAAATGATAATATGGTTTAATATTTCGAATAATCAGTTCCAAATTATTCAATGGGGTCGATTTTATTTTTATACATTAAAAGTAAATTACTTGGGTAAAAAGAAGTTACTATAGTAAAATCTAAAATAGTAAAGGTAATAAATCAAGGGGTAAAGGGTTTGAAACATGTTAAAAACATGTTTCTAATCAAGTGGTTTTGATATTTGGGATCTTATATCATAATAAACTCCTGTATTTTCCATTTTTAGATCCACTATACATGTGAAACATGTGTTCTCTTTATATTAATTTGATATATAAACAAAAATTCCATTCTCACCACTTGTAAAAAGGGTCTATCACCACCCCTTCAAGACTACTCAATGAATTAAGTTTCAACCTAAAAATATTCCCATTTTACTTATTTTATAATAAAATTCCATTTCCTTGAGCCTTTTTTCAAATGATATTAGCCTAAGATTTCAATTTCCAAGGAGTATTTTAGGGTATGGCTAATTTATTAATGTGCATACTTTCATTTCCGAAACATATTTCTTTTATTTCATAGAATAAAAATAAAATTTTATAATTCCTATATAATAGAATTATTATTTTATATATACCTAATTTTATTATGTTAATGTAATAACTACAAACCACATTTCTTCCTTTATATTAATAAAAAGAAACCATTATGTGTGTATCGTGTGATCTACTCCATCCAAGAAGTAACATATCTCATTTTTAATACAGTTTATATATTATTTATGAAACCCCATTAAAATATAAATCAAAACCATAAAATTATCAAAATAATATCATTATTATTCCTAAACTAATGATATTATTTTTAAATAAACCATTTTTTGTTATATTCATATATTAGTCATGGTATACTCATGTTTACGTCAGTCTAACCACCTACTTGGACAATGCTAAAAAATAATGGTTTGGAAGACTATGAGAAATTAATTATAGAAGATATATGATATAAATAATTAAATAATGTTTTTATTTAGGATATGTAATGGTAAAATTAATATTAATCTCATTAATTAAAATAACCATAATTTTTTGTAAAAAATCACCGAAACATACTTCTCATCAATTTAATCTACATGAACCATAACTAAAAATCTCATAGAATGAAATTATATATTTATAAAAAATTATAAAAAATAAATTAAAGTAATTTATATTATCTGGGGATAATTAAATTTAGGATAATAATCTGTACTGAAAACTCTATTATGAAATTTGTTCAAAATGATCAAGATTACTGACACCCAATATTGAAAATAGATTACAAATAATTAATGTACATGTAAAGAATAATTATTAATGGGGTTTATTAGAATATTTTTATATTAATTAGGTGACGAAAATTTTTAATTTGATAAATATTACAAGTATACATGAGGTTAGATTACGTTCAAGTAAATAGAAATATAATGTAAGGGCTTTTCATGGCTCAAATGTTTTTTCACGAGTCACAATGATTCATTATGAACATGGTTTCAAAAAATAATTTTCTTATTTTCAATGATAATATTATAATTCCCCATATATCTATGGAAGGTGATGTATTAAATTTTAATCTTTATTGTGATCTATTTTGTTCTCAAAAGTATATTATTTATGAGAATAATTCTCATCCACTTTAACAACGATTTCCCCTCCCTATCAATATTTTTATTTTCCTCCAATTTTCTTTTATTTATATGGAAACCCAACTGTGCATTGTCTTTGGTGACTCCAATATTTTATCCTATTATTTAATAAATAAGTTTTTTTCTATTTTTAAAAAATGTATTTTCAAAAATATTTTCAAAATATTAAAAAGAATTATGCATTATTTCATTATAATTTTTTATCTTAAAATTCAAATTCCTTTTTTATAACCATTATATCATTTATATAAGTTTTATTAAATAATATTTTTAATGAAAATGTGTTTTGATGTTTTCTCTTAACCTTTAAAAAATTACTTTTGAATGAGATATGACACTTCTTCCATTAAAATAATGTTATGAAAATTTTCTTCAAACACATTTTTTTTCACTAGTATTTTCCTCTTTATCTTAAAGTATTTTTTACCTTTTATTTTTTCATGAATCACCCACTACGTATTTATATAAAATACTCTTTTATTCTGAGTGAATTTTGGGTATCAATTATTTTCGTTCTTAAGGTCAATTTTGGTGATACCATTTGAAAATGTTATAAAACCAATTTTTATTTAAATGGGTTCTTTATACTATGAAATGTGATTGATTTTTATTTGTATGTTTAATGAAACCCATTTCCATTTCTATTGGTTGTTTAGATAAAATTAATAACTTTCACTTAAACATTATATAAAACCCATTTTTATTTCCATGTATTATTATTTTTGTTATAAGTAGATGCTTTCCAAGTGGCACACATAAGAATTGATGAATGGTGGGTAGGGTCCTATATCTCTCTTAAATGCATTGGTTCTAATTTTGGCCTAATGAGACATTTTATCACGATCCTTATTGGATATTAAAACATTATTACGATACCTTGTTCTTATTTTTATACCAAAGAGTCATTTTCACACAATGTATCAAGGGATTTTTACATTTCCATTCAATATTCCTATGATTTTTCTCAATGTATATTTCTTATTATATATTGGTTCTATAATATTTTTCCATTTTATACATTTTCTTATATATTTTCTTAATTCATGACTTATAAAAAACTCTTAAGGATTCCATGTTCTTTTAATAAGAAAATTATACCCTCTCAGGTTCTCTCTTATTCTTAATATCTAAACCTTTTTGGCTTAATGTTAATATTTCCATTACCAAGAATTTAAGCTTTCCCATTTCTTATGTTTCCATTTCATAGGTTATAAATATTATTATAGATTATGATATGTCTACAAGGGGTCTAGTATGTATCACGTGATGAGTAATGGTCATAAGTGTTATAGAATAAGTTTCTTATCTTGCTAGTACTAAAAGACACTAATCCTTCTATTAATTGGATTTTGAGACTATTTTTTGATATGTAATTTGTATATCATGAAAATGATATAAGATAAATATTTTTTAGCTTTAGTTATTATTGTTAAAATAATAGTAAGGTTTATTTGTTTTTGAAAATTAAATTACTAATTTGGGGGATTATTATGACAGAACCTTAGTGACAATCCTATGGGTATGTATATGGAAAATGTATATATATAAGATAACATTATAAATATTTGGTAAAGTATAGATTGTGTTTTTATAATACAAATTACATCCATGTATAGATACTACAAGTGGATGAAGGCTTTGGAATAGATGTACCGATGTGTAATGACCAAAAAAATATTAGATTGAGTATAAAATTAATGATTATTTGGTACACTAAAAATATTCCTAACTATAGAAATGTTTTGAAAATCCTAGGTGATATGCTTTAGTAATTCACTCAATCTTTATGAACCATTATTAATGATTTGATCAAATTATTATGATATGGTTAGTGGCCCTAATATGAGATATAAAATTAATAACCTAGATTGAAGCCTATAAATTTATGTCATTCATTTTATGATTTATTGTTTTCTTGTTTATATTAAGTATTCCTATCTTTAAATTCATTTATTTAAAAAATTTCTAGAGTAATGAAATACAAAGTTAAAAATAGGTGTGATAGGAAAAGGATTTGTTATACAATTTAGTAACCAAACAAGATGAGATTAAGAGTATTACATTATGTGGTGATTCACACTAAAAAATCCCAAGATAAAAATAATAATGCAATCCATGATGAGAAACCAAATAAAAAAAGAATAAACTTTTAATTAATTTATTTATGTAACGATGTGCATACTCCTTTAGTTTCTTTTCTAATATACTTATTATTGAGCAAGGGATCTATGTGTTAATAAAATTGTTTTCGGTTCCATAGTTCCCAAAACATGATAATTTTTTGACGATCATTTGTTGTTTGAAAGGAGAGGATTGCTAATGAAATAATATCATTAAGAATACTAATAAAAAAGAGGATATAGGAATTTTAGAATTTCAAGAAAGTTTTATTACCAAAGCATTTTCTCATAATATTCATATAAATATGTATTGAGAATTCTTGGAGTTGAACCAATAGGAGGATGAATCCATTGAAGAATATAATGAAACATTCACGAGGGTATCATGGTATGACTTAGGGATTATCTTTGATCTTGATATTATAATTGGTAATTGATTTAGTTTCTTAAAGCCATGGATTTAAAAGGATTCAACATAAGAGACATTGTAAGATACAAATATATTTATCAATTTTCCTTTAAAGTTGATATAGAAACTAGAGACTCTCATTATTTAGTATAGAAGAAAATAAATTTGAGTATCATGGAAGCTCCATTGATAAGTCACCTTAGGGAAATGAAGTTCTGTTTCCTATATGTTTAAATAGTTGGAGGGAGAAATCGGGTAACTACCTCCAAGGACTGATAATGTGTTTCACGTATTTAATGATTGGTAGTAAATATAAAGGTTATCACATGGGTATGATGTAGAAAATATATGTGGTAGAGGAAATGACTTCCCCAACTAATGTACTGCCTACACTTCAATGCATCCAATTCAATGAGTTCAGGCATTTTAAAAAAAAATTATAACCCTAAATATAATTAAGTTAATAGGCCACAATAACCTTCTAAACCAAGGGATTGAGGAAGATTATATGCTAGGACCACCATTGAGGTGGAACGTGGAAATGATGTTATGTAATTTACAATCACTCTCTACTACAGACATGTGAATTACCTATTTGAATCTATGTCATCACATTCCTTAAAATCATGAAGGTTTTCTAGGAATAATGATTCACCACATAAATCATTAGATATTGAAATATTTATGAAAAAACATATTGTCACAATGGTCAAATATAAGATATATAACTCTTCTACAATAATTTTGTGGGGAGATACTTCCTATGAATCTAGTTCAACTTCACTTTTTGGAATTTGAAATAATATTGGTTATGGATTGGATTTCCCTATATAAAGAACATACTAATTATTAGCATAATGAAATTTCATTTCATATCCTCAATCTCAATATTTTTAAATTTAAATATAAGTATGATCAAGAACTATGTATATAATAAAATTTTGAAATATAGGTTATAATACCCAAAAATGAGTGACTATTGACTCAAATGATTGGGGAAAATGTCATTATTGATAACATGCCTATTGTGCATGGGTATACTGATATATTTATGGATGAACTGCTAGGTATTCCTCCAGAGTGTGAGGTTTGTTTTTTAATCAAACTCATGTTTAGATCCATTATTATATCAACCAGATATTATAGAGTGGATCCCATTAAAATTGGGGAAATAAAGAAGCAATTATAATAGAATTTTGACAAGGTTTTCATACCCCATAGTGCTTCATTGTGTTTCAACCTGGTCATCATTGTAAAAAAAGGTTGGATCAATGTGCCTTTACATTTGTTTTGAGATTAATAAAATCATGAATATTAATAGGTATCCTATATCATGTATTTATGACTTATTCAATCAACTCAGAGGACCTAAAAACTTATTAAATATTTTCCTTCGATATGGATATCATTAGTTATAGGTTAAAAAGAAAGAAATTTCCAAGACAAAATTTCATATGAGGTATGAAAACTATGAATTAATAGTAAAACCATGCTTAAACATTAATTGTTCATCCATGTTCAAGGATCTAGGGAATAAAGTCTTTAGGGAATACCTTGAAAAAATTGTACTCGTATTTATAGAATATATTATTATATATTATAATAGAAAGGAAGAGCGTGGCTATCATATATAGATTGTGTTGATGATTATATGAATGGAGAAACAATATGGGATGTTTATAAAGTGTGAATTATGGCAATAGAAAGTATCATTCCTGGTTAATGTAGTCATAAGAGAGTTTATACATATAGTTCCTTAGAAGGAAAAAGTTATTGGGAAATGGCCCAAACTAACTAGAGCAACTGAGATTAATAGATTTCTTAGGTTATATGGGTACTATTGATGTGTTATTAGAAATTTTATAAGGTAATTAAATCCTCTATCCAATGTAACATGGAAGGGAGTGAATTTTCTTTGGATATAAGAATTTAAATAAAGTCTTCGGTATAAGAAACAAAGGATGATCACCATTCCTATATTTACATTACCCTACAATGTGAAGTTGTTTGAAATATATAGTAATATTTCAAAAATGTTCTTGGATTGTGTCTTTATGTTGAATTATTAGGAAATTGGTAGACTAGGATGGTCCCATAAAGGGATTAACCACATGGGATCTCCCTTCAATGGATTAGGGTTTCCTCCACCATTCTTCTCCCTCCCTCCCTCCTCCTCCTCTCCTTATTCTGTGGCTTAGTGCGATTTGGGATTTAGTTGTGCATGGTGTGGTGTGTTGACCACTCTATGTTATCACAGATTGGAAAGGCCTATAGAGCTTTATTGATGAAGATATTCATTCAACCACCTCTGGTGATTCTTCTTTGCATGTATTCACTCCCACAATAGTGATTTCCTCACCCAATTCTATGATGGAACATCCTCCTCCTTCTAGTTTGAGTTTGGAAGGAATGTCATCCTCTCTCGGGTCATTACAGGGTCTCATGTGGTGTCCTTTGGAAGGTTCTTTGATGAAATCATATCTTTCTTATCTTTTTGGTTTGTGGTAGCTTGTTAGGTTTTCCGGCGTCCTGGGTTCCAATGTGGTGAAGGATGAGCATGGTGGAGATGGGAGATGGACCATGGGTCTCATTAGTGTGGTGGGGCATGAGCATCACCAACACTACTCTCCGGAGACCAGTGGATTCAATGTTGCACATTTATAGGTGTCGGGTTGTGAGGGAGATGACTAACATGATATTAAGGATCCGCAGGAAAGTTGGGTGATGCGGGCACGTGAATGGCGGTGGCGGTCGGGCACTCCCTTAGTGGTGTGATGTGATGGGAAGCCTGGTAGGGATACTGTGGTGTTGGGATTATCCAACGAATCAGTTTACAGATGGTTATTATCTTATGAGGTGATGTTGTGTTTAGTGTGAAGGCATGTCGGGGGTTTCAATAGCTTCCATCTAGTTTTTTTAGGACTGAGGTGGATTTTGTTTGATTTTGTAATTAGGCCATTTTTTGTTTTGTGTCCTGCCTTTAATAGTGTATACTCTATATCATGACTTTTTTATTTATAATTTTTAGGTTCTCAATTTTATACAAAGTGACTTTATATGAAAATATAAAAAAATAGTTTGTGAAAAAAATATGGAAATTGGTTATGCCTCAAGCTAATTAAATCCCCATAAGGTGAATAACCTAGTACATGAATTATATTATGCAGAAAAGATCTTTTCATTAAATATTTGGATACATTTTATCGATGAAAAAAATGTGATATATATACTAAACACAAGACCCTAGAATATATATTCACAAATATTGATTGAATATGTGCTAAAAGGGATGGTTATTATTGATAAAATATTAGGACTTATTAATAAATTACCACCCAAGAAGGAAAATAATGTGGTAGATAATCTGAGTAAGAAAGTACATGATACTTTATCCATGATGAGGATTGAAAAAGATATAATACTCATGTATTTGTATAATTTAAATTTTGAATCCATTATTAGATTAGTTAAGTCATATCTTTACTAATTTGCGGATCATCCTTCCATCCATATGAAGATCAAATAAGTTCTAAAAGATAAAGTGTAAATAAAGAGAAAGGTAATGAGTATTACAACGTTCAACTTTGATAAATGTGGTGGTATAGGCTTGGAACATGGATGTGTATCCCATAAATACAATAATTAAAGATGTAAATTTTGGATTATACTCATAGATTACATTTCTCTATTCCTCTATGAAACAAGAATATATATGGATATCTAAATAAAAACTTCTAGTGGGATAACCTGAAGAGAGAGATCACTAAATATGTATCTTGATGATTGGTATGCCAAAATGTAGTAACTAAATGATATAATTATAATGGGATGATGAAAAAATTATAAATACTGGAATGGAAATGGGATAACATCACAATATATTTGATCAAATGTCTCCCCAGGGTATCTAGAAGATATAATTCATTTTGGGAAGTAATTAATCTCCATAAAAAGTCACTATATTTTATTTCAATCAAATGAGATTTCCCTCTTAATTAAATAAAAAGATACACATAAGTTAGGTGGTAATGATTCATGAATTTTAAATATTTTTTTTTATCAGATCAGAATGGAGGTTTACCACATGGTTCTAAAAAGTTCATTTGCAGACATTGAAGATAGAGCTATGTTTTAGCACTACTTTTCACCCTTAGATAGATGGTTTAGCTGATAGAACAATTCAAACTTGTAAGGATCTGTTGAGATATTATTAATTTGATTGACAAGGATGTTGGTATAAACACATTCCCCTAATATAGTTATCACAAAAAAAATATATTCTGTTATAGTATTCATATGGAACTATATAAGGCTTTTTATGTTAAGAGACTTATGACTCCAGCATGTCCGGATGATTCTGGATAGAAGAATCTGATATGACCTAACCTTGTCCATGAAATGATGGAGAAGGTTTAAAAAATTCAAAATTATTCAAAATTAGTATAATGTTAATATTATATTTTTTCATATAATAGTCAATGATATATAAAGTTTGAGGTTGGTTAAAAAGTGTTCCTTTAGATATATCCTTCAAAGAAGGTCATGATATTTTTGAATAAGAAGAAGTTGATCCAAATGTATATCAGTCACTCTCAGATTATTTATAGGGTTATGGATATAGCTTATCACATAGAACACCCTCTATATCTATCCTATGGATATGATGTCTATCATGTATCACTTTTGAGGAAGCACATTCCAGACCCTTTACATGTACTAAACTCAAATGTTGTGAAATTGGAATATGATCTATCATTTGAAGAACAACTTGTGGAAATTATGGATCAAAGAGATGAATTATTATGGAACAAGACCTGTAACTAAGTCATTGTTATATTGAGGAATACTATGTTTAATGAAGATATATTTAAACTTGATGATGTAATGAGAGAAATATTACCTAAATTCATTTTATCCATGAAAAAATATTTGAGGAAAAAATTCAAATTATAGGGGATAAAATGAAATAACCCATGATTTTAGTGAATTATTTTCCATAATTAAAAACCATGTGAGTCAATTTTCTTACATGAAACACCAAAATTATATTTTACATAGTAGAAAAGAATATGTTTTTAAAAAAAACCTATAATTGATAAAATACCGAAATAAATTAGATTTACATACACTCAAAGCCTAAATAGCTCATTTTTTTTCAATAAAAGATGTTATATATATGTATTTCATTAATTTTTTATAAAACTAATATAATTTTAATTCGTTAAAAATATATTAGTTTTTGAATTTATAATTTGAAAAATATCTTTGTATGATTTGTTTTAATTTTTGCTGAAGTTGAATATTTTTATGTATATAGTAGAAAATAGAGGTTACAGAAACGATGTAAATGTTGTAGCCTTAACATATGATACACATTGAAGTATATAAAACATTTCAACTACTCAAATATGTATTTAATGTGTAAATATATATATATATATTTATAAAATAAAATTTTGAATTTATAAAACATATATATAACATTTTATAAGAACATGAAATATTTTTCCATAAATGAAACCATTTTGGTCTTTCCATTTAATTAAATATAATTTATGTAAAGTTTTTTCTTGGATTTCATTAAAATTAAAATAAAATATATTTAATTTATAATAAAAAAATATCCTGATAGTCAAATAAATAGATAATTTTATTCTATATACAACTTTTTTAGTATAAAAACAGATTTTTTCTCTTCTAAAAATATATTTTTATGCATTACATTTGGTAATAGAAAAATTAATTTTTCCAACACACATAATTTTTTTTAGATAAAATAGATTTAAAATTCATAATCATTATACCAAATTTTAAAATTATAGCCATTTTATTTATATATATTAAAAGTTAATTACTATTGCATAAACTAGTTACATTGGTAAAATCTAGAATAGTAAGAGTAATAATTCAAGGGACAACATGTTTGAATGATTTTTAATACATGATTATAATTTAGTTGTTGAAATATTTTCCACCATATCTCTTCTTGAAATCCATTATTTCACATTTTTTTATACACTTTATATGTGAAACATGTTCCCTCTTTATATTAAGTTGAAATATTTAAAAAATTTCATTCTCACCACCTATAAAAGGGGCCTCTCACAACCCATTAGATAACATTAAAGGAATTCGTGTTCTACCTGAAAATTTACCCATTATAGTTATTTTATTACTTTTTTATCTTTCCTATAGAATCTAGTCACAAGTAATTGACTTAAGATCTATATTTGTAATGAGTCTTCAAAGGGAAAGCCTACTTTTTCCACGTGAGTACTTTTTTTTTTCTGAATTTCATTTTTTTAATTCTATCCTTCCAAATAAAACTTTATAATTCCTATAAAATAACATCATTGTTATTTTTATAATGAATTTTATTATTCTAAATTAATAAATATTAAATGCCTTTCCCATTTTCTATTAAGAAAAATGAAAAATTAATTTATGTGTCATGCAGACTACCGCCTCCCTGAAGTAACATATCTCTTTTTTCCTATACATTATTTAATAGTTATTAAAAGAAGTTAAAATATTATTGAAAACATTAAAAGTATATAAATAATTTCTTTATGTTTTTTTAATAATGATATGATGAAAAAATAATACACGTTCACAATCATAATCATTCATTAATTATGGTATATTCATGTGTGGGTGGGTCTAGCCACCACCATGAACAATATTATAAAATAATATCATGGATTACAATTATAACATAGTTTTTGATGATATATGATATAAATAATCAAATAATTATTTTATTTTTCTTTTTAAGGGAAACATTAATATTAACCTCATTAACTAAGATAACGACATTCATTCATTAAAAATCTCCAGAACATCTTTGTCACCAATTTCTTTTATAAGAACTGTAACTAAACAATTAATTGAATGAAATTATAAATTTATAAACTATCATAAATATAAAATTCATTACCTTATATTATCTAGTAATTATATAAAGTTTGAAAATAATGAATTCCAAAAATACTATTACGAAATTAGTTCAATACAATCCTGCTTACTCGCTCCCAATATTAAAAATAGATAATAACTACCTAATATACATGTATAGAATAATTATAAATTAAGTTAAAAATGTTTATATAGATGAATAATTTTATAAAATAGGTGATTAATATTTTTTTTATAAATTAGTTTAGCATGAATTCGAGTAAGTGGGAGTATATGGTCTGTGGTTTTCATGACTCGACTTCTTTTATTGAGTCATAAGGATTCATTTTGACTATGGTTTTGAATGAAGGATTCATTCTATTATATAATGATACTAAAATTCATTATCTATTTGGTAAAATATTAATTTTTCATTGATATATTTTCAATGATGTATTTTTTTCTTAAAATTAAATAATTACTTTGAATAATTCCCATATGATTTAACGATGTGTTACCCTCTTAATCCATATTTTACTTTCCCACTGACATTACCCTTTATATTTGAAAACCTAATTATGTGTTATCTATGTTGATCCTCATATTTTCCTTTTCCTATTTTAAATATATGTTTTATTACAATTTTTATGGTTTGATTTTTCAACAAGTTATTTGAATAAACAAAACAATACTTTCTGTCCTTTCATAATAATTCATTTATCATTAACACCAAATTCCTCCTCTATATCTTTTAAAGGAGTGTTTAATGAATAATATTTATATTGATATTTTTTTGAATTTTTTCTTTTCACCTTTTCAAAAAGTACATTACAATGAGATCCGAATCATCATATTTAATGACAATGTTAAGAATATTTTACAAAAACCTTTTATGGTTTCAAAACTACTTGAATATTTATCATAGAAGGATTTAATTCCGAGAAAATTATTTCCTATGAATCTCCCTATAAATGTTCATATGTAATTATCATTTTGGGTGACTAAATTTTGGGTATTGTTTTTTTTATTCTTAAGGTAAATTTTGGTGATACCATTTGGTAATGTTATGAAACCCATTTTTATTTCCATGGGTTATTTATGCTATGAAATGTGAAAGATTTTCCTTTTGATTTTTTATGAAGAAAATTTCCATTTACATGGGTAATTTATTAAAATTGAATGAATTTCATTTAATCATTTTATGAAACCCATTTATTCCCTGGGTTCATTATGATGTGATAAGTGGATGATTTTCTAGTGGAACACATATATGTGTATAAATTATGGGGGATGAGATTCTATATCACCCTCCAATTCATTGGTTAATGTTTTACATATCATGAGATAATTTAGCACGAGGATTTTTAGTTATAACCATAAAAAAGGGTTATCCTTCATTGATACTCTCATATAACAAAGGGAGATTATTTTTGGATACGATCACAAAATAAATGGTGATCCATCTTATACATTCTCACAATATAATGGGTGAGCCTTCTCGGATATACACACATATTAAAGGGAAATTCTTCTTCGATATGCTAAAAAACTGAATGGTGGGACTTCTTGGATATTATTCTAATATTATGATACCAATTGATAATGTTTTTTCCATATAATCACTGTTATTATATGTCAAAAGGGAATGTTACATTTCCATTCCATATTACTATGATTGTGCTTTATGGTTCTTGTTTATTATCTTATCGTTACACACTATTTTTTACATGATATATATTTTATCTTATATGTTTTTATTTCATCAATTATGGGAAACTATAAATGATTCCATGTTCTATTAATAACAAAATTTTCCCCTTCTCATGTTCTCTCTTATTCTTAGGATATAACCCTTGAGGAGTTGATGATAAGTTTCTCTTAATGAGCCTTTGAACTAGCCACATTATTATGTTTCCATTACCTAGTTTATGAAAAATATTATAGATTATGAGAATTATAGTAGAGATTGTAGTGTAACATAAGTAGGGAGAAATGTTGATAGGTTCTAGAGAATAGTTTTCATATGTAGGTAGCCCTTGAAGACCTTAAACCATCCGTTATTGGGATTGTGAGATTATTTTGAGAGATAAAATGTTTATCTCATGAAAATTTTGTAAAATAAAGAAATGTTAATCTATGTATGTTATATATATTTATATGAAATTTATCAATTTTGAATTTTATATTTGAAATATTTAGCGTATTTATTCTTCTAATCAATCCTTGTTACCGACCATAAAATGCGGTGATGAAAAATGGATGAATAATTTTTGTGGTGGTGGTAGTTTATTATACACATGATTAATATTATTTTATCTTCATAAGTTGATTTTAATGAATAAATAATGGGTTTCAAATTAATACAATAAAAATTAAATATGATAATTATAAAAATTTCAATATATTACTATGGTTGGGATAGGTTTTGAAGTGAAAAATTAAGAATAAATGGTTAAGGATTAAGTAGTACTTATGTTGGGACAATGAACATTCTCTAGAAAGTATACTTTTAAATGAATGGATTATGAAAACTAATTGAGAATATATAATTATTAAATTGAGATATATTTATAGGTTGATAAAATTGAATTATTTTTAGTAATTAATTCTATGGAATAAGGATGTAATGAAGGGGTGGAATTGTTTCCTATTTATAAGTGAGGAAAAGGGTACTTTTGGGAGCACCAATTATTTTTAAAAAATCTAGTGAGCCTATTCAAGATTAAATGGTTCGAAAAGTTTTCAAAAATGAATTTTGGGGGTAATTTTGGGTCAATATATCCTAAACCTCTTATTTTACAGCATTTAAAAAATGTTTTGGACTTTTAAGACATTATTTTTCAATTTTAGAATTTTTTTACTTCAGTATGTAGTTTTTAACCAAGTAATATATATTTTATTGAAAATATTAGGTAATAGAAATTATTAAATTATGATGTTATAAACCTAAATACAACCCCCACATAATTTAATTCAATTTATAAATAATATAAATGTATCTTTTAAATTAAAAAATTTATTATATAGAAAATCGTTTTCATAGAAAGAGTGTCAATATATTAATATATAGGTTCAAAATTATATTAAATTAAACTTTGATAACATATTAATTTATATAATTAGATAAAAAATTCATAATATTAATGAAATAGTATTTGAAAATATTTTTTTTACTATTACCAAGATCATTAAATTGAATTTTAGTAATGATACTTTGATACCTAAAAATGAAATTTAACTTTTTACAAAATATGTTCATGTTGATCAAAAATATTAAATTTATTATGATATATTAAATTTATACTAGTAATAAATTTAAATTTATAGTATTATAAAATAAAAATATTGTCTAGTGTATAATATTACATCTGTTTCCAAAACATTACAGATGGTTTTAATAAATACAACATTAAATTTTTCACTGATTTATTTTCAATTATATATATCTATATATATTTATAAAATTACTCAAAAACTATTAATTCATTCATGTATTATGATAATGTCATAACGTTGAAATTGTAAGAAAAATTGTTAATATATTTATAATTAACTTAAAAATAAATTACTTTAGAACAATTTAAAAAATGTTCCCATATAAAATTTTTATTTGGAATTAAGAAATGAAGTTTATTTTTTAAAATTTAAATTAAAATATTTAAAATATTTATTTTTTAAATAATATATATATATATATATATAAAGAGAAATTACTTTGATTTAAAAATATATTTCAAATTTTTTAGGTGTTCCTAGAAATATTTTGTATAAATATTCTAACTGATTATAATGTTATTGAATTACAATAGGATTTATTAATATTAAATTTTTGTAATAATAGATATTTTGTGGCTCATTTTATTTGAATGTTTCATATGGAGAATGATATTGAACATAATGTTAATTTAGAATACAAATATATATTCTAAAATATCAAGGCATTAGAGAACACAGTTCTATGGTCCAATTAATTCCATAATCACAACCTTTTTTCACTTTGTTCATTATAAAATGAAAATGAATATAAATGTGTTTATTAGATAGTACTTTACTATATTATTTTATAACTTATTGACCCATTTTTTTTCACACTGAATAAACATTGGTTTTTTAACTACTTCACCATAATCTTGAAACTATTTCTTCATCCACATAAACTATATATATAGATTGGTAACTAAAATACAACCTTTCTCTTTTGTACTTAAGGATACAGAATCCAATTTCCTACTCAACTAACCAAAAAAATTTATTCCAGTGAATAATGCTCTTCCACATGTTAAATTTTAATCCATAATACCACTATACTAGTCTAAATTTTCAAATTTCAAAAAATTTGGATATTCCCGATCCTTGAGTATTATACCATAATTTAGTATTATATAAATATACATTAAAATATTTTTTACTACCTTAAGATATTATTCAAATAAAAAAATATTGAAATTTTATATTATGTATGTTTCATAGAATATGTCAAGCTTGGTTACAATAAGATAGAGTAAACATCCAATAATTATTCTATATTGAAATGTATCTACTTATTTATTTTCCTCATGTTTTTTTAACATTGTTCCTACTACTATTAGTTTTGAAATAGGTTTTCACCCTCCCATTATAAACATATTTAAAATATACTTTTCATACTTCACCAAAGAGATTAATATATTTCCATTATATTGGTGAAGGTTATTCCTAATTAAATATATCAACTCTCCAATCATTAACATCTCAAAAACAGAACATATTAATTTAGAAACTTAAAAACTTAATTATACTTTCTACATCTGAATACGATATTACTCACATACAACGTTACTATAAAATATTCCCATCTAAAAATTTCACTTAAAGATTGTGATAAAACCCTCCTCTCTTGAATTTTAATAATCTCAAATATGAATTTGGTGGTTGATTTTCTCTATTCAAAGGATTTTTCGGTTTTTAAACCATTAAATAATCATATGTAATAAAAAATTCAATATATTTTTTGTGTTTTGTTCTATCCTCAATCTCCAAAACATAATTATTATTTGTTTAGGACAATTATTCCATCATGTATTTCACCCATGATTCCATATTTGAGGCCTCTTTAAAAGAATTCAGTTATAACATTGATTATAAAGTAGTGTGCACAATTTTTCTATTCCTTCATGTCTTTGTAAGAGTTGATTTTCCTCAAATAATATTTCTCAGATAAACTTGAACTCTTTTCCATCATCATTGAGGAAAGTTTAAAATCACTTATTCACATTTTTTTTCTAATAATTCATCTTTAGAATAATTATCAACACAAATATTTTTTTATTCTACTCAATATATATTAATTTTTTCAACTTCTCCAAACACTTCTTCAAATTTTTTTTTATTTGGATATATACTCAAACACATTCAGATTACTATTATGAAAAATATTCTTAATACTTTTATTCAATCCCTAATTGGACTTAATCTATGAAAAGTATAATCAAAATACAACTTCATCCATTGTATCATAATATTTAACTTAATTAAACTCTTTATTCTAAATGAATCATTTTCTTATAATCACTCAAAGATACCTTAGTAAGGTATTCCTTACATGTATCCTTTTTTTAACCTTCTCTACTCATGGATAGAGTAAATATCCATTCTAAGTATACACAACCATTTACACAGATTCTTTCTAGTAGTGATAGGATATTATACTTTCTATTAACAATTTCATTACTATATTTTCCCCATATAGTTTCTACTTCCTAAAACCCCATTTTATCAACATATTCTCACTGATGATATGTTATGTTTAATACCAAAATTTTTAATGTAATATTCATCCGCATTGAATGTGTGCTATGTTCTATTATTTAATCTCAAAATCATTATAATTTTTCCAATTTAATATTCTTACATTATTAAAAATATTTTTATAAAATGCATAAATTCCCTCTATGACCACATGAACTTAGAAGATCCCATATTAGTATAACAATAATAAAATAATATGAGGTAATTCTCAATATGCATTCCATCTCGGTTAATTAATCCAGATACATTTGTATAGACAAGATTTAGAAATCCCTTATACTCACTTCTTTTTCAAAAGATATGGATTTTAAATAACATTTCCTCACATATTGGAATCAATAAACATTTGATGATTTCCCAGAATGTTTGAAATATACACAAAATATATGAAATATGGTAATTTCTCTGTAAATTTTTAGATTAATGTGGTGTAACTTGTAATTATAGAGGATTTTTCTTCTTCTTCCATTGTTTGAGAAAAAGAATTACCTTTTATATCCAGTTGATATATATTACCATTATCACTCTAACCTTCCATAAGAGAATTCATAGCCCTGAATTTGATATCGCAGCTAACCTAATTGAATGTGTCTTCCAAGATAAAGATATATAGTTTATTTATAATCAATAAACTATGATTATTTCCATAAAAAAAGTGAAATATTGTGTTCCTAAAATTCTCCCAAGCCAAAAATAATTATTCTATCAATAGAACTATAGAAATTCTTTAATAGAGTTATATTACTTCTTATATGATATGGTCACCCACTATCCAAAATACATGTGCTATTATTCTTTTATAATTTTAATATAATTTCAACCAAATTTCATTTATCAATATTATACCATTCCTTTCATGATATTACTAAATGATTTGACACTTTTGTTGATAGCTTATCATTTTCTTCAATATAAGAAATTAGATAGAATTATTATTCTTAAGGTGGATAAAAAATATTTTTCAATAGAATTGACTTATATTTTCCCATATACATTAAATTTTATTTGTATAATAGAATCAACTAATTTTATTCTTACCATATAAAAAATTATGCTCAAAATTTGAAAAATTATAATAATACGCTTAAAATTAATTTCTACTCTGATATGAATGATTTATTCTAACTTGCAATTTTTTAATTCCAATACCTTATCCTCTAAAATAAATTTCATCTTAACTATAATAGGATATAGTGTTTATAAGAGAAATTCAAAACTAACTCTTAATCAATGAAAACATAAAATTTCTACAATTTCTCTATAAATATCATACTTTTGAAAACCTAATTGGTTTTTTATATTCTCTATGGTTGATTAATTTTAAATTTCATCTACTTTCACTTATTGTTCACAAATTAATATTTTTTAAATAATCAAAATTATATCTAAGGAGGCTTTTACCCATGATATTGGATCATTGAGTGCTTAATGATTCCTTTAACACATTCATTCAAAATATCATCGTAATATTTATCAAACTATAGAATATTATTTAATTAATCCTTTTTGGTCTCAGATTTAACCTTATTTATCAATGATAAGACTTATTCTTCGAGTTTTTCATTATTAAAAACTTTATTTTTCTAGAACTATTGATTTCATCAAGGATATTACCCTATTCAACAATATTCAACCTATAATTCACTGATTATTTGGGATTTAATTGAACATTTTCATTTTATTCAAAAAATTTATCCAACTAATCATATTTTGATTCAATTTCATTAATATAACTTTATTATTCCTTCAAGAATAATATACTATCATTGAACTGATAAATTATTTTTTCCTATTACAAACTATTCAATATGTAATTCACTACCTCTTTGAAATAACTCTTTTAGATATATTCTTAAGGGCCTTAGAGTTGGTATATTTGGAATAAAAAACCTATATAATGTTTCTAAGGAAGTTGAGAAGGGATTTTGGTTGGATATAGTCGAGATAAAAGGCTCATTGGGGTATGATTAAGAGAAAATAGGGATACCCTTTTATAATTGGGCAGATGGGAAATCCGGGAATATCCTAAAAAATTAAAAAATAATAAATTTATTATAGAGACCAAACACCTAAAAATGATTGAAATTTTAATATATGATTATATGAGGTTTAAATCTCATCAAAACATAATATTTTGACAGGATTATTTGGTGTTTTAAACCTTATTTTTTGGTTAATCCCATAGTTTACCTATTTCAACCTTAACTGCGGTAACAAAATTTTCACCATTAAAAAGTTATAATTTTACTTATTAAGTGAAAATTGAATCACAAATTGATAAGAGATGAAATTTAAGACCATATATTACCCACCTTGTCCTCTTTCAGGTTTTTTATTATTTTTAAATAATTTAATAAAATATTATTTTGATAAATTATCATTAATGTCAGTTTTAACACTATTCATTTTATTTGACATGAAGGACATAAAGAAACTTTTTTAATTATATTATTATATTTTTAAAATAACTAGTATGTTTTATTTATCTAATTTTTTTGTAACACTATAAAACCCTCAAATTATATTACTTTAATATTTTTAAAATAATTTATTTTATTTTTCTATGAATTGACGAAATGTCGCGTTGGTGTTGCATAAGCATCAAGGGGAGTTATAAAATTGATAAAAATTAGAAATAAATTTACATCATAAAAATAAATTTTATTAAACTCCAAATAAACATTTAAATTATTTAATAACATTATTTTCTCTCTTTGTGGATATAAAATAAATATTAAAAAATATGAGAGTGATATTTTGTAACTTTCGTTGCTTTAAATATTATACAGTGAATTTTAAAGGAAAAAATTTCCATTAGAGAAGTAAATTTCGATCATAAGGTGATAAAAGTTCAAAAAAACTAATCCAATAATAACTATGATGAAATGATGTGGTCGTATCACTTATTTTTAACAATGTTTAACCTAATTTACCATTTATTAAGGTGATAATTTTTTTATGGTTACTATGCATAATTCCTACAAATAAAAGAGACATATTTAACAAATTTCAACCTCCTGATTAAAAAAATAAAATCCATTTTAAAAAATTAAATATCTATAAGTATCAATTTATTTTAAAAAAGTGTATTGAATATGAAAAAACCCTCTTTTAAAAAAATACAGTTTCATGAATTCAAATGGATTTATTCTTATCCAATGCATAGAAAAAATATTATATGAATGTTAATTTTTTTTGAATATATAATATATTATTTTCATTAAAATAATTCTCTAATGATGATTAATTTAATTTGTTTTTATGAAAATTCATTGCGCGCATAAAAATAGTTTTTATAGGAAAATGCCTTTTTTACTTATAAAAACGTTTTTATACTAAATTAAAACATAAAATTGTTTCTAATAAATTTAGTTGTATTATTTAAAATTTTTCTGGACTAATTACTCTTTTAAACTAATTTTTTTAAAAAATATAAAATTAAATATTCATAAAACAATATAGTTTTCAATAAAATTTAGCATTATTTTTACTATTCATTATAAAGTAACACTTCTAATAAAATTTTCACAAATCCATCTTATTCTAATTTTAAAAAGATTAATTCAAAAATCATATCATTTTTATAAAATAAAATTTATAAATATTATAGAAATTAATTATAACATATTCCTAGAAAAACAATATATTTTAAAATAAAGTATATTTTTGAAGCATAAAATGACTTTATTTTTAAAATTTTAGTTCTTATTTCCAAATAAATAATCAATAAACTAATATTAAGTAAGTCATTTATATATATCTCATAATATGGGTGATCCTATTCATACCCATTATTTTAATTTCAAGGTTATAACAACCATATTTAAATAATAATATTTCATTGTTCGTTTAATCGTAATATTGCATTTATTTTACACCATCAGATTTATTATTATTTTAAAATATTATGGTGTTAAATTCTTCAACCATAAAAAAAGTTTACCTTATTAATTGTTCTCATCCATTAATGTTTTTATATATGAAAATTCCATTCTTAACACCCACATCATATAATGAATTTATAAAACGTCTTGTAAAAATGGAATGTGGGAAAAATAATGGTTATTTGAAATATCATAAAATATTTAACAAACCATATTTTAAAACAATTTAATTCATTATTTAGGTAGCTAATCTGAATTTACCATATATTACTTGATAATATTGTATGAATTTTCTTCTACGTGTTAGGCGCATAGAAGACTTGAGCTTGTGAGGCCTAATGTGCCCGAAATTAGTTTTTTAAATATATTAAATATATTAAAAATCACACATCTATAGTTTTCTTAAAAAATGCAAATAACTACTAAATGGTGGATCGTATCAGAAATCTGAGCCCATCCTTTAGTTCAAAGAACAATTTTTACCCTAGGCGTGACATAACCTTGGAGCACGTCAGACGGTCAAGTTGGGTATAATCATATGTGAATGTTTGAATAAATTAGTTGATTAAAATAATTTATTAAAATAAATTTTCTAATAACTACTTTTCTTATAAATATATGCCTATGAATAAATACGTAGGTTACCCGTATAAGTCTGGATCCATTGGAGAGAGTGTTGGAGGATCGTTCTTGGTAAAATGACACCGGATTATGGATTGTCAATTAGTGTTCAATGAGATTCAATGATCTGTCCAATTATAATGAATTAGGATCTTTATTCATTTGTGATGTATGCATCACAAGGTAATATGTTTTTATTTTGTATATTTATCCCCTTTTTTATCCTATAACGAACGTAAATCAGTCAACCAAAGGGTTGATTTCTGCTTCGATCATATTGGGGGTGTGAGATTATTTTTTAGGGATTATTGAGAGAATTTTTTATTTTATTATGTATCTTCCTTCATTAGTCTAACATAAAAATATCAATGAACACCCAAACATTGATAATTTTTGTTCCTCTTTTGAGTGTTTCTTTGATTTCTCCCACCTTTTTTTGTTCATTCATCATTGAAAATAATTTTTTTTTCAATGGTTTTAAAAATATTGAATAAACAGTCATTGAAAACCCATTTCTTGAAAAATATAATTGTTATCAAAGATATAAGTTTGGATTGATGACGTATGTGATCTAAGATAATGGATGGTCAACTAGGGATAGATTTTGTGAAACCAATTCTTTTCATTCTCGGTGTGCAATGATGGTGTGACTTAACATTTGATTTCCAAGAATATTAAGGAATAATTTCTAAAAAGTAGTTGATGAAGAGTATAGGTTAGAATATATATAGGATCTCTTAGAAATATTAGTTCTAGAAACCGAGGCATTAGTGGAATGGGTGGACGCTGAGGAAGAACCATATATTCTTTTGTATCCTAGGTTACATGATGTTTAATAAATAATTACACATCATGTGGGTCCCCCATGTGTGTAACTGGGGTTTCCATGAGAAGAGAAGTATCACACCATGTGTGATCCCTTTGATATTACTTTTTAACCTTGTCATATGGATCAACATGTACCCAGGGATACACAAATACATAGGGATAGTCACGAAAATCCATACATGGACACAACCATCTATAGACAGATACAGTTAGGATTTCACAAGGTTGGACATGCCATATACTGTGACATGAACATAGACATGGGCATGGTCCATGATAGATGGGTATGACCCAATTCCAAAGTAACACATCACGTACTACTAGTACACACCATTATCTCCTTCAAAGATGGCTTAGATCCCTTTTCCTTTTCATATTGGAAAAGTTTTGTTAGGGTATGTTCCATTGATCCATTGTTTGTGGTTTTAGTATGGAGTCTCATCGTATACATAGGATGGTAATCCTGTTTTAGGAAATCAACCATGGATAGGATTTTTAGAATCACTTCATGAGGCTTGGAGTGAGATATTCTATAATTATATTTTCCCTAGGATAGGTTCTTGGTATCGTCACGACAAGAAATATGTGGGCGTCATTCCCATACTTTGTGAGATAATCCATATTGTTTTGATGGTATAACCCATGGACTTGGGTGCGATCCCTATGTTTCTATAGTTATCTTCAGACATACAGTGTATAATTATCATGACGATACCCTATGAGAAAAAAATCTCAAACGGAATCCATTGGTTCTATCTGATTCATGGAGTCTATTCTTCTAGAAAAGTGTTATGTGGAACCTCAAAATAAGATATCCATTATGGAATTATGGTTGTGAACTTACCATGATATTATGTATCTACTCTGAGTATATCTAGATATTCTTGTTATATTTTATGTTTAAATATATCTATGATGAGATGACTATACTTTTTGATGATTTAGGCTTAGTGATTTTGTGGGGTCCAACTATGTATTATTACACTAACCTAGACATAGACTTTACCCACATATGTGATCTCTTATAAAGATGATCAGACTATTGATAGAGTACTATAGGGAACATGACCTAGTATAGATTAATGTTGTCGATAGACCTAGGTGTGTTCCTATGATTACAGTAACAAAAATACTCATCCACTTTATAGGATGGTCCTATTTTTAATTTCATTATGGTAGCATGTTTTTGGACCTTTTGTTTTCTATTTCTTGATGTCATAATAGATGATGGTATTTTTGACATATTCATTGATGGTTATCAGTTGTTTTATGTTTCATAATTTATAGTCTTGAATACATGTGAGTTTGTACAGGTATATTAGAAAAAGGCCTCCCATGTGTGTGATATGAATACTCGGCACTGGTTGCCAGCACCCGACCTATTGGTGGTAGGATTAGGTTATTTTCAACATGGAATCCATTGGGAAAGGTCGTTCTAGATTTATATCAGGGGTATTCGGTTCTACCTTAGGATTAAATACCATGATATTGGTTTGGAACAACTGTTTCATGTGTTTTGAGTATGACAGTCAGGCCAAGGACTCTAGTGTTAGTGTGGCTCTTTCCATGCCATTGTTGTGCTGTATCTATAAATATAATCATTGACTAAGGTGCATGTTTTATTCTTCATGATGAATCAACAAGATTTTCTATCTAGGATTTAACATTAGGACCATGTGGATAATCCCCTAAGTGATGAGGTTTTGTTGTAGGGACCTGTTCAGGTGGTGTTAACATCCATGTAGTTAACCGGTCTTACCAACACCTACTGAGCATCATACGGTATGGGAACTATGAGAGGATGTGGTGTGTATAATGGGTGCACATCATGAATTTCAATTAAAAGTAACCCCTTGGTATTGATGTGAGCCTAACCCAAATGTGTCTAAGTAATGGCTTGAGTCATTGAAATGAGTCTTCCATCATATTCGTACACCAATAGACTAAATTGGTTTCCTAGTAGCGAGAATTTTTTATGGATTTTCCAGATGATGGTGGGGCTTAGTTAACCAGTCATATGAGTTGGATAATCTTACATGGTCTAAGTTTGAGTGCCTTTTCTGAGAGGATTTTTCTTCATTTACATCGGGGGACAAGAGAATCCAGGATCTTCTATAACCTCATCGGTGTAGTATGATTATCCTGGATTATTCATTGAGGTTCACTAAAATCTTTAATTACATGATGGATATGGAATGTGATCATTTACTCCAGGATATTAACTTTGAGTGAAGAATAAACAGATACATTTTATCCATAATTACACCTCTATGAATTCCAACATATTTTGGTGTGCTAGATCATATTTTAGTGGTTGATATTTTTCTGACTAAGACAATACAAATAGTTGATACAGGAGGTGGGAACACAAAATCCGAGACTTCAAAAGCAGGTATCCAATGTCATAAATAGGGACATAGATGTGTAATATGTTTTAGGAGGTAGTCCCATGATAGAGGGTCCATAGTTCAGGGTGCACATGATGGATCTAGTTAGACTAAAGAGAGGTGATGATAGTCATTTAATGGTAAGGGACATCTCACATGGGATTATCTGACCTGTCATATGATTGATAGAGATACAATTTATGTGATTACTCAATATAAGAAATATTAGGACATGGATAGTCCTTAGGGTGGAGGACATAGAAGAGTATTTGAGAGATCAACTAGAGGTGGTATAATTTTTCACATTATACAACCACCACCCTAGGTGTTCTAAACCAGGATCATGAAGCAAGGGTATAGGGGGGAGGGTAACTACATGCAGTTGAGGATTTTGAACCATAGGCTTTAGAGATGATACACCCTTTTACTTTATCTGCAGTAATTATAGAAACATGTGTCAGTTTATTCCTTTATTTCCACATATCTAGTTTGAGACATAGATATTTCGATTGGGCCCTTCACTCGACCCTTGAAATTAGAGACTCCTACATGAGGTGACTCAGGGATCACACCCTTATTCTGAGCATGTGACCTAAATCTTACAGGTGAGAGTTTCTTTTTATATCTCATTGCAGAAGTGATGAGGCCTTATAACATCATCATAGGTATGGACTGGTTATCCTCGGTTCATGCCTAAATAGACTATTTGAGGAAGAGGATGCACTTTTTCCACAGTGATGGGATGATGTATTCCTTTTTTGGTGAAAAGTGAACCCATGGAGAGTAGGATGGGCTCATGTGAAGGAGGGTGAAGTAGATTAATCATCATTTGGATAACATTACCCTTGGTGTAGTGGATTCTATGATCTTCTAGTTTCATTCAGTGCTGGTAGATTACGATGAAATATTTCCTAATGATGTTACAAGATTTCCCCCATTAGTAGATTGAGTTATACATTTATATACTCCTTGAAAAAAAAATGATATCTCTGCTGACATATTGGATATATCCCATAGATATTTATGAGTAGAGGGTGCCGTTGGAGGACTTGTAGAGGAATGGTGTTCTCAGACCTAGTGTTTCACTATGGGCGACCCAAGTTTTGTTCTCCAAGAAGGTAAATGAATGATAGAGGCTATGTAAAAATTTTCATCACCTAAAATAGTTGAATGTAAAGAACACTTATCCAATATTGAGGATCAATGACCTATTTTATCAGTTTATAGGGGAATAAAGGTTCTCAAAGATTAACCTCAGACAAGGTTATCACTAGTTAAGTGTGTGAGACAAGGATACACTGACAATGACATTCATATGTCACTATTGTCACTACGAGTACTTTATTTTGATATTTGAAATGATTAATTCCCCAGAATTGTTATTTGGTCTCATGAATAGGATACATCCCTTTCTTAGATAATTTCTGGGTAGTCTTCATTGATGATATCCTAGTGTACTTAGAATTTGAGGAGGAGAACAGGATACACTTTAGGATATTTTTAGATATATTTTGAGAGAATAATATTTATATGAAGATATCATGTTCCATTTTTAGTTTAATGTAGTCCACTTTCAAGTAAATGTTATCTCAATAGACGATGTATTAGTATACCCAACAAAAGTTGAGGTAGTGTTATCTTTGAGCCACCTAAGAGAGAGATAGAGGTCTAGAGATTCCATGGGTTGGAAAGCTATTATCAGAGATTTATACCTAATTTATCTAGGATATCACCACCCTTTATAGCGTTGAACTGAAAGGGGAAGCCTTTTATGAGTATAGAGAGGTCCTAGTAGGATTTTGAGGAGTTAAGGAAAATATTGATGTTTGCTCCCATCTGGAGAATTCTAGAGGAGCGTGTCAAGTGCATAGTGTTCTTTGATTCATCAAGGATATGGATTGGTTTTGTTTTGATGTATAGGAAAGAGGTGATTACATATGGTTCATGTTAGATGAGACCACATGAGAATAACTACATAACCAATGATCTTGAGTTAGTAATGGTAGTATTTGCACTGACGATGTGGTTACACTACAAGATGGGAGACTGATTTATCATTAATTATAGACATAAAAGTATCATGTATATTTTCTCTAATAAGGACATTAACATGAGATATAGGTGATGTCTAGAGTTACTCAAAGATTATGACTTAATGATTTTATAAACTCATTGGGAAGGGGAACATGGTAGTAGATTCCTTTAACACGAGATATTGTTCACAGTTTGTGGGTGAGGTGTTTGAGTAGTTTCACTTGTTATAATTATCATTTGTGGATGGGGGTGGAGAAACATACATCTTCTAAGTGGTTATTACCCAGAAACTTTTATAGTGATTTAGGGAGGAATAACATGGAGATACTAACTGTGATATCCTATATACTCATATATCCATTGTACATGCTCCTCATGGATTTTTTGGAGGTGGGGGCATGCCATTATTTTTAAGGAATACATGATTGTACCAGTGACATTGTGGGGGGGGGGGGGTTATACTTCTCCCATGTTGGTACATCTAGGTGTGGTAAATATTTAACAATACCTTTTCCATATGTTTTAGTGTCCATGGATGAATAAGGGAGTTGTAGAGTTTGTCTCTTGATGGATTGACAATAAGTGATAGCTAAGCACCAGGTTCGTATGAGTTTATCTCAACCCCTTAAGATTCTAGAGTTAATGTTGGATGGGATATCCATCAACTTTATAATGGGGTAAGCACATATTTCTAGCGAAAAATATTCCATCTACATGATCTTATATGGACTCTCCATGTTAGCCCACTTCCTAGTAATTCGGGATCAGAGTTTAGTTGAGAGAATAGTATACATGTACGTGTATGGTATAGTACAACTACATGGAGTTACTTACATGATCATTTCTGAGTTTGATTATAGATGCACATCTCTATTATGGAAGGGGTTGGAGGATTAATTTGGGACTCAATTATATTTGGGCATGGAGTTTCACCCCCCGGTAGATATCAAAACAGAGTAGAACATTTAAGTCTTGAACAATATAATGTAAGCTTGAATGTTAAAATTTGGCAATAGTTTAGAGGATAACCTACCGCTGGTGTAGTTTTTATACAATAGTAACTATAATTACACCATTGGTATGGTACCATCAGAGTCCTTGTACGGGTGACCCTGTACGTCACCATTATGATGGACCGACCTAAGAGAGTTAGAACTAATGGGCCCAATGTTTGTATGAGCTACTATAGAGAAGACAAAGTTCATCTTAGAGTGAATGAGGACAGTACGGATCCGTACTATCTATTGTGATGATATAGGACTTTTCCCTCTACAGTTCTATGATAGAGACCATGTATTCTTGAGCATCACACCTCTATGTAGATTATAGTGATTTTCATGTGTCATTGCTGAGGAGGAACGTGCACAGTCTATTGCATATTACAAAATGGGGTGAGTAGAACATCAAGGATGAAACTACCATAGATGATTACCCAATAGATATTGAGTATTGGTAGAATAGGATCCTTCAAGGGAGATAAATTTCATTAGCTCACGATCGGTGGCAGAACAATAATCATCCAGATATTACCCTAGAGTGGGATACCCTGATGCGTTCCCAGTACCCACATATATTTTTGTAGAATTTTATGTTTTTTATTTCCAGGATGTAAATCCCCAAGGTGGGGAGAATATAAAAACACTAATTTTCCATATATTAATTGATAATATTTAATGGATTATTTTTGGTCCACGACATAGAGACAACATGGTATTCCAAGGCCCGATGTGCCTAGAATTAGTTTTTGAAAATATATTAGATACATTAATATCACGTATGTTTAGTTTTCCTAAAAAAGTGAAAAAACTATTAAATTGAGGCTAATATGGGGAATCTAAGGTTTCCACTATGTTCATATAAATGGTTTCACAATAGGTGCAATATAACATTGGATCATTTCAAAAGTTTGGGTTGTGCATGTTCAAGGGAAAATGATTAAATAAATTAACTGATTAAAATAATTAATTTTATAAATTTTTCCATGACCTGGTTTTTTAAATATACAACTAAGAGGAAGTACCAGGTTTAGCCACATAACCATATATCTATTAGAGAGAGTTTTGGAGGATCATTCTTCGAAAAATTTCCTTGGATCATGGATCATGGATTGGTGTGCAACAAGATTCAAGGATCGCACTAACAACAATGAAATCAGCTCATTATTCCTCGGTAAAAAATATATCTCAGGATAGGGATTTTTGTTGGATTTATTCTCATTTTCTTATCTTATGAAGAACACACATCAATCAACCAAAATATTGATTCATGTTTTGATGGTATTGTGGGTAGAAGTTAATTTTTTTAGGATTGTCGGGAGAATTGTTTATTTTAATTTTTTATCATTCTAACAGAAATGGATTGTGTCCAACATTAACATATTATATTTTTTCACCATTTTTGATTTTTTTTATTTTTCTCACCATTTTTTATTCGTTCATGTCCGTCATTCATTCTTGGATAGTGGTTCAACAAATACCGAACAAAAAAATTATTTAACACCAGTCTCTTGTTGTAATAGATTACTATCACAGATCCCTGTTTAAATTGATTATGAAATTATGATATGAAAATGAATGATCAATTGGGGATGTATTTTGGGATACCTATTTTTCACGTTCTCGATGTGTGATAATAGTGAAGATCAATAGTTGATTTCCAAGATAATTGAGACATGATTTTTAGTGAGAAAATGATGATGAGGATCAGTAAGATTAGATCCATGATCTCTTGGTGAGTTTTGTCATCTAACAAAAGGCATAAAATAGTTATAGAATACATGGAGAAATAACCATAGCTTTTCTGAAATCTAGTGTTATATGGTGTGTAATCCAAAATTACATGTCATGTGGGTCCGCTGTACCACTCTAGGATTTCTTTGAGAAGAAAATTATCACAAGAACTGTGACCCATATAACATAACAAGTGACTCTTTGATGAAAAATAAAAATGTAATCGGAGAGGTATACATACATGAGCACATACCCGACTATCCGTACACAAACACAACTTTCTATACACAAACACGGTCAGGAGTACATGGGTTGGACATGCCATGTACTCTGATAGAGACACAAACATGGGCCCAGACCATGATACATAGGAAGGACCCAATGTCAAAGGGATACAATGTGTACTACTATTACGCACCATGTACTACATAAAATATGGGCTGGAACCCTTTTACTCTTCATATTGGAAATGTTTTTTGGGTGTTTTCCCTTTATCAATTCCCTAAGGGTTTAGTATGGAGTCACATAATATGCATAAGATGGAGATCCCCTCTGAGGAACTTAGTCTTGTATAGATTTGTGGGAATCCATCCATGAGGCTTAGAGTGAGATTATGTATGGTCATATTTTCAATAGGTTGGGTTCTTATTACCATCACCACTAACACAATTCAAGCATTGATCCCCCACTTAGTGGGTTAATCCAAATTGAGTTGTTTGTATACCCTAGAGCCTTGGGTGTGATCATAGTCTGTTTATCATTATCCTCAACCTTCTAGCATGTAATTATTTTGGTGAGACCGGATGAGAATGAAATATTGGATGGACACCATCATGGATATCTGACTCATGGTGTGTATTCTATCTGAGTAGTGAATTGGGGAACCTTCAAGCAGGAAACCTAGTATGGTATTATGAATGTAACCTTACCTTAACATTGTGTGTCCATTATGACTTTATCTAGATAATCTTATTATATGTGCTGATGAAATATACCTATGATTATATGACTATTATTATTGATTCTATATGGTTATTTGTTTTTGGGTGTCCTACTGTATATTGTTATACTCACCCATGAATGTGACTTTCCCTCATGTGTTGTGTCTTATTTAGATGATCAAAATTTTCATGGAAACCTAAAGGGACAAGGACCAAGAGGAGCTTAGTTTTGTAGATTGACTGAGGTGTGTTCCTAAAACTACATTAAATGTGGTCATCACCCACTTTTAGGTTGCAATTTTTTTAGTTTCCTTTTGGTGGATATATATTTTTCCCTTTTTCTTTCTAGTACTTTTTTCCATACTCTAATGGAGGAATTTTAGATGTATGCATTCATGGAAAAATATTGTTTTATGTTTTAAAATTTTATGTTCTTGGAGATGTGTATGTGTATACAGTTACATTTTGATATGTCCTCTCATGTGTGGGATATGAATACATGGCAGTAGTTTCTATACGCATTCTTATTTGAGGCGGGTTTAGCGTAGTCATGACATGGGCCCCATTGGGACGAGTCGTAAAAATTTATTTTTATAATTGTAAATATTATAGAAAAAAATAAAATAATGAATCCACTTTCCTTTTGGAAATTAGGTTCATAGAATACAAATATTCGAAAAAAATAATTACATTACTGAAAACATCCTTAACATGATCCTAAAATTCAATAGTTCTTCGAAAACTGCATGGGATAACCTAGGGATGTAGAAAAGAAAGCTGTGAGGAATAAAAACCATGTAATAAATAATGGAATCATATAATGAGTTACAGTAGTATATTTCTTCCAAGAGGAATATCAATTTAACATAAGAGTGGTGATAATCATAATTTTGAACTATGAGGCATGATATAACATGATAACATAATGTCAAAATAAAAATTTGGTAAAAACATAAAACATGACATAACAAACATAAGTTAGGGATAAATTATATACATAACAACATAATGTTCTTAGGATAACCTTATATGCACCATACATGGAATCTCATGTGATAAATACATCACCCAATGCATTAGATAACTATATAATTTTAGCCCACCAGTCACTTTCATATAATTTATTTGCATAATTGTGGCACATAGATCATAAAATATATTGATGTATTTCATATATTTTAATAAAATGATTACGGAGTGTGAAATAAATACATGGAAGTCACCAATCAATGAAGGATATTCACATCCCGGTGAATACCCTTGAGTGGAAACATGAATGTGTATTCACTAAACAATTGTTTGGCGTGACAATTTATATAATATTTTCAGTAGCATAATGGCTATACATAAAGATTAATTGAAATGATTAATGATAAATAAATGAGTATATCATCACTTTTACATCATATGGATAGTAATAGGGAAATTTAAGAACATAACCCAACATGAACAACTTGAAATTAAAGGTTATAATACAAATAAAGTGATTGAATAGAGAGAAGAAGTATAAGATCCCTTATCTTGAGGGAACACTTCTAAAATCATTTGATTATCCTCTTAAGATATTGGGAGAACCTTGTGAGGAATATTGGGAGGGAAAATTAGAGTGATTTCATAATCTAAAATTTTATAGTGTAGAGTAATGGGATATTGGGTTGGCATATATTGAAAAATATAGGATAATTCAATATTAAATTCAAAACATAAGTATTGGACTCTATATGATATTGTAATAAAAACTACAAACCTTACCATGATTTTCCATTTTTTCTTCTAAATATGAGTGGATTTGATTTTTTATAAGTCAAATAACCAAAAACATTAAAATAATATCCATTTTTTATGTTCAAGTGAGTCATGTTTATAAAAAAATTATATTAAAACCATAAAATATAATATAGGTTTTGGAGGATTCATTGTGGTTTTATAAAATTTATCAAATAACCTTAAAAATATTTATTTTAAATATAAAACCACTTTTAATCATTTCTTCTCTATATCATTTTGTTCGTTACATTGGGTCTTTTATAATGTCCTAATACACATGTTATGATTATACCGACTTTAATTTTGAAACAAACAATTGTATATCTCCAAAATTTATGAATAAATAACCACTATATAATTTCAAATTGGTGATTTCAAAACTAATATTTATTTTTTCCTAATAGTTATCTATGTTTTAGAATTTCCAATGTTATATAAAATACACATTTTAGGAAAAATAATGGTTTTTGGTAGTAATAGTTTTCAAATCCTTTTAATTTTTTTACTTTATAAAATTATGTTATCAATTATTTAAAAATTTCTTGAATTCATTAAAAATAAATGCCTTGATTAAAATATAATTTTCCCAAAAATAAAATTTATTGTTCATAAAATTTATGCTCATTATTTAAAGTAATATTAAAAGGAAAAAATATAGTCATTATTTTGTTAAAAAAATATAAAAATTCATTCTTTTAGGGTAGAGACACATATATCTTTATTACACCAG
Source organism: Viscum album (assembly GCA_963277665.1). NCBI lineage: Eukaryota > Viridiplantae > Streptophyta > Magnoliopsida > Santalales > Viscaceae > Viscum > Viscum album. The sequence continues at coordinate 1,331,747,626 of OY728145.1, forward strand.
TGAATACAATAAGGTTAATGTGTACAATGGTAAACGTTTTATGGGGTGGATTGGAGAAGATTATTTGGTCCATGATCTTGATGAGATTTAAATTCTCCCATAAATAGTTTCTCTCATTCCTTAGTTATTGAATCTCATATTGATCTCGGTCGAGGGAAACACCCAGTGATGCTGTCATCCTCAGAAGATCTAATAAATGGGATTCATAGTGTATGGTCCTACAAGTATGGGTTATCAATTCCCTTTTTTGTAAAAATTGGACTTTATCAGAAACATTATTATATATATTTTAATGGTAACTAGAAAACATATATATTATCAATTATTATAATTCATAATTGTCTTATATATATATATATGAAATGAAATAATTTATAGTTCCATAAAATAACCAACTTAGTTAAAGTGTTTTCAAGAAATACATTAATTAATAATTAATTTATTCATTCAAAAAGGTAATTCCATTTTTAAATATTTGGTTTTATAAATTTTTACCCTCTTTAAAAAATATTCAGTAATCTTTTAGTTTCATACTTTCTATAAAACGTTTCCTAGGAGACTATTCCTATTTATTAGAACCTTGTATCTATGATCTATGATCCACACTGGATGCTATTTGTATGAAAGATCATTCTCTAATGGTACCACCTCCAGATTCAATACACGTGATGTGTCTATATGTACTTCCATAATAGATACAAGGAACACATCATGTACATGAGATAAGTTATGTTGGATTTCTATTTTATAGGTTACCACTATAATGAAATCAAGAATATTAAAGGGGTCTATGTATCTAGGACTAATACTTTACTTCATCCTAAAACCCATGTATTTCATCCAAGATGACATATTAAGAAAACATTTATCTCTAACCTTAGAATCTAGGTCTCATCCATGATTTTATGCATAAAATTTCTATCAAAATTGTGAGTATTTCATATGAAACTGAATGGTTTGAAAATTATCTATCATCTTCTGGATAAGATAATGTCATACCATCTTCCCCTATCTATCTTAATACCAACATGTGAGATTATGATACCAATTCCCATAAAAAGACTCATAGGGTTCAATTTTAATATTATAATTGAAACTGTTTTTATATGATAACTCTAATAGGGGAAGATGTTAATTCCAGAATCCTAGAAAATCCATTGAAAATGATCCCAACATATCTTCTATATTTTGAATGGTTCTTTCAGACTAACCATCCATCTGAGGGTGATTAGCACTGATGAAGCTTAGCTCCATATCCAACACTTACTGAAGGATTCTGCAGAACCTCGAGGTGAACATGAAATATTGATCCAACATAATAAAGAGATAAACTCCATGAATCCTTAATGATTCCCTTATATATATATATATTAATGTTTTTTAAAAAGATAAAACTTTCTTCATAACAATGTAATGAAATATATTGGTAAGATGATAGACTATAACCCAAATGATGTTATTTCCTTTAGGGGTCCTAAGGTGTCCTATTATGGAATATATGGTTATGTTTTCCCATTTCCATATGGGTATGAGAAATGGATTCATCAAACCATTATTCATATATCATTCTACCTTGAATTTTTGGTATTCCAACCATCAAGATACAAACTCTGAAATTTACCATTTCATGTTATCCTATCATATATTTTGGTTTAAATCTTTATAAATCATAGTAATTATTAAATTAATACTGAAGGATAAGATATGTGTATAAACAAAAATTTCCCTCTTTAGTTATGGTTTTATTGGGAATCATATTTGGGTTACAAACCTTATAAATCCTTCTTCAAAAAAGTTTAACTCTAGATTATTTTCTACCATTTTCAGTAGAAACTCATCATCTTTATGGGCCTCCATGATCATATCAAGAATTTAAGGTTGATAATTTATTTGATAAAGGAAATATGGAGTTTCTTTTATTATTCCCATTTCCATATTTTTATGTATAATATGTTTTAATCCCCTAAAATACTCATTATAGACATGGTTTTGTGATCCTTTCTAAATAGAGCATGTGCCACATTTTTTTACTTCCTAAGATGGTAATGGATTAAATAATAATAATCCATGATCATATCTAACAACATCCCTTTTTGGATATTGATATCCTGTTGTAATAATATATACTTGAGGCTTTTATAAACTATATGCATGTCATAATTCTCTCTATAGATATAATGTAACCAAATATTCAATGAAAAGATCACTACATCTTATTCTAGATCATACATTGGATAGTTCTTCTCATTGATCATTAATTTGTAGAAGGAATAGTATATCCCATTATCCTCTAACATGAGTAAACAACCAATAACCTTTTTAGTTTCATAATTTTATTTCAAAAATCCATCCTCATTGGTAGGTAATTTGAGAAAATTTGTGGTGGTTAGCCTTTTCATAAATACTTTTACACTCTCTTCACTTTTATCAACAGATAAAAAAACTTAACCCATTATGTGTAATCTTTTATAGTAGAATTAACAATCATGATAAGTATCTCAAAAATCTATTATAATACCCCTATAATCCAAGAAAACTTCATATTTCCATCATAGATATTTTTTATGGCTATCCTTTAATTTCCTATATTTTTATGGATATGTAGATATCATTTTACTGGTGACAAAATTCCACTAGAAATTCACATGATAAATCCAAATCTCACATTTATTGTACTTTTTAAAAATATTTTCTTTCAACAAGTTATTTATTACAATATTTAAATTCACCTCAATTTCATAATTTTTTGCGTAGATAAAAATATCATCTATAAACACTGCAAAAATTTTGTGAATATAATCTCTAGAGACACTATTCATTAAGACCCCGAATATTGTTTTGGTTAATTAGTAAGTCTAAATGGAATCAATATAAATTTTTAGAGACTATACTTTGTTTGAAAATATTTCTTGAGGATATACTCCTCAAAAATTACTTTATAATATCACAATTTATGATCCACCTTAGAGATGTACTGGGATGCACATAAATGATCAAACACGTTATCAATCTATGGGATAGAAAACATTTTTTATCCTGATCTTATTGTGATTATGATAATAAAGGAATAGGATAATTGACCCATCCTTCTTATTTATGAATAAGACCAATGAAACCCATAACAAATAACATGGTAATATGAACCCTTTATCTAGATTCTCCTATAGCTATGTTTTTAGATCCAAATGTTCAATAGTGGACATTATATATAGAGTCTTTGATATTTTAAAAAATCCAGGTATCTGTTCAATTGGGAACCCAACCTCTTAACTAGGAGGAGGACTAGATAATTTTTGCAGAAAAACATCGTGGAATTCCATCACAATGGGAATGTATTCAAATATTGTATTTTCCACATTCCTAATCATTTTATAATGATACACTTACTCATAATGAAATAATATATAGGATTGAGATAATGATACCAAAGGAGATTCATCCTCATCCATTCACTTGTATAGAATAAGAGAACAATTTTCAATATAGAGGATGGTTTCCTTCTCTAGGAAATTTACATTGTCCTTATATAATGAATTTAAATCCATGCCCAAAATTTCATCAACTTCAGCTGAAGAGAAATTGATAATATTTTAAATAACATTCCCATAAACATCAATTTTTTATAAAATAATCATAAAATCCTTTCCCTTATGATATCCAATCATTTAGGGTGGTGACTAGATATTCATAGAAAAAATACATGATATTCTAATATAGGATGAATTTAAATAGATTAATACAACCACATATCTAGAGTAGATATTACATGTACTTCTATTATCATGATCTATATTTGTTCATGACTTTCCTTGTTACCTTGGTCTTGGAAATTATTAGCGCTCATAAATCTTGTTAGTCCATGGAATTGATAATTGGAATGAATAATTCCCAACTTCTCCACATTTATGACATAGAACTATTAATAGTACCACATATTTAACATTATTTCCATCCATTATGTTAACTAAAAAATTCATTTTCCATGGATATTGACTACTTTATGCCATATTATCCCACAATTAAAACATCATTGAGTTCCTTTATAACATTTACCTTGGAAAATTTTTCAACATTTTTTACATGTATGAAATTCTAAATTATTTCATTAATCACCCTTATCAGTTGAAATTACTTGATATTCCATCCTCCTCTTCTTAGTCATGATTTGAAATTCAAATATGTATCATTTGTTAATCATGATTTTTGATAAATGTTTTGTCATAATCATAATATATCTTGCATCAACACCCATATTGTTTGGAATATCATTTGGTAATTCATCCCATTTTCCCTCACATTGGTTCTTGACTCTATTTCTCTTATTTTCGGTAATTAAATAAAAATATTAAAAAAATTAGGGGTCAAAAATTTTAAACAATTAAAAAATAAGTAGGAAACCATGAAAATTAATTGTGTAACTCAAAAATAAAATATATTTATTCACATATCAATATCTAGGTTTCAATCTATATTTTTCCATGATATATTTCAAAATATACAATATTACGGTAATTCTATTCCCCTCATAATGGTTTATAACGACCATTTTAATTTACCAAAGTATATATCCTACGTGGGTCAAATCAGGTGTATAAGAAGGATCATTGTTGTGCACCTTTTTATGATCAATTATAGTAAAATTCTCCCCTTTTGAGGTTATTAAGCCTAGGTAGAAATGTTGGGAAAAAATCCCTCAAGGTAACATTGCAGTATTTTTGGGTTGATTGTGTTTGTTGACAAAGAAGGTTTTCATTGATATTTGTCGAGTTCCCAAGAAGTTGTTGACATTACATGTTGAAAAAGAACTATGACAAAGGAAAGGACGATCTGAAGGCGGTACAAAAGAGCAGTACAAGGTGGCGCCGTTTCCCAGTGTTTCCCAAATTTTTGGGGTCCAAAATTTGGAGTTTGGTGAGCATCGTGAAAAGTGGATTTCCATGAAGAGCATAATTTCATATGGCAAAGGCATGAATTTCGCGAAGATATGATGCATGGTTTGGAAATCGCGAAGACCAGAAGAATGGAGGTGGTGATGCTTCACGACTACGTCATGCTTCGCGAACGGCAGAGGCTGAAGCGCATCACGGCGGAGAAGGGCTTTGCGAGGGAGCTTCACGGCGAAGGCGCGAGCCGCGAAGGTAAGTTGACGGTGATTCATCGCGACTACGTCAAACTCCGCGAACGGAAGATTGCCGTGGTGCTTCGCGATTTGGACAGAATTCCGGCAGAAACTTTGGAGCTTCGCGATTTGAGATGACGTGGCGTTGACTTCGCGCGGAAAGTACGAGGGTCGGTGGAATCGCCTATAAATAGAGGCCGACCCCTTCGAGCGAAGCAGAGAGAATTTTCAGAGAAAATCCATTGCTCTCAGTTCGCAAAGGTGGTTCGCGAAGGCAGTTGTGCTTCGCGAAAGGGGAGCTTCACGGCGGCTATTCTAGCTCCGTGAAAGTTGTGTGCTCCGCGTTGGCTCAGTGAGCTTCGCGAGAGAAGTTTCTTTGCAACGAGTTGAGCTTCGCGAGAGAGCTTCGCGAAAAGGCAGGAGCTTCGCGAAGGCTTATTGAGCTTCGCGAAATTGGGATCTTAGCGAAGTTGAGTGCTTTGTGGAGGTCTTTCCAAAGTTATTTTGCCCAGTTTTCAGAGGCAAAGAGGTATTCATCTAAGGATGAATGTAGAACTTCAACAGAGCATCTACATACAGAGAAAGATGCATTCCTTAATGGAAATGAAGAGACCTACAAGTCTATAAACTGTGATTGGATTCCCTTCATAGAGCAGTGAGCTTAGGAAGAGGAAGAAGGTGATCCTCTCCACCGGCAGTGAGCCAGAGAGAGAGAAACAAGGAGTGACCCTTGGGAAAGCAGTGAGCTGACCCTAAACATTGTAAAGGCAGTGAGCCTGGGCATAGAAGTGATCTATCCCGAACCTTGTAATCCACAGCTAGTGAAGATTAGTGAAATTTGTTACGACCGGCAACCTGTCGGCGTATGCTCCTTGGACGTAGCCCTTAGCGGTAAACCAAGTAAAATTGATGTGTCCTGCATTTGATTTACTTTCTGTTTATATTGTGTAGCAGGAAAGAGAGAGAAGAGTGTTTTTCTTAACAGAGAAACAAGATCAGAACGGGAAGTAATTTTTAATTATTCATACCCTGATTCACCCCCCCTCTCAGGGTATTCAGCCTTGTGGACCTAACAAGTGGTATCAGAGGGAAGGTTGAAATTTGTTCTTCTATCAATGGAGGTAACCAATCATAAAGGGATTCCGATCTTCGACCGAAATAATTTTCAGATATGGAAGAATCAGATGCAACACTATTTCCGATCCTTAGGAATGGATGTGTTTTCAGCAGATATGCATGGTATCACAACTGATATTAATAGAGGTGCCTTATCAGAAGCTGAGCATAGAGAGTTGGATGCTGATTCCAAAGCAATCAATGCCTTAGGGGGAGCCCTTTCCAATCCCATCTACAGAAAGGTGATGTCATGCAAAACGTCACATTCCACGTGGGAAAAGCTTTTGAATATATATGAAGGGGACACAAAAGTCAGAGAGGCAATGCTGCAGGTGTTGTGGAACAAATATGAAGATCTGAAAATGAACCCGAATGAGTCTGTTGACACATTATTTGACAGGGTAAAAATTGTTGTGGAAGATATGCGAGGTCTTGGAGAAGTCATTGAAGACATAAAGATTGTAAAGCGCATCATGAGGAAACTTCCACCTCGGTTCAATCTGAAAGTTTCAGTACTAGAAGATAAAGATCCAAAAGAGCTGACATTGGACAATTTGCATAGTACCTTGGTTTCATATGAAATGAGGAACGATGATAATGAGGCTGTGGAAAAGGGGAAGTCTAAAGAGGTGGCATTTAAGGCCATGAAGAAGATCACCATTGAAGATTCTAATGAAGAAGAAGAGACAGATGAGGTGATGTCATTCCTTTCTTCAAATCTACAAAGAGGAAGAGGAAAGTTTAAAGGTAAACTTCCACTAGCATGATTTAGATGTGGAAAGATTGGTCATCTTGTGGAAAGATTCCCCAAGAAGTTTCAAGATGATGATGATGATGATGACGTTGAAATTCCAAAAAAGAAGACTTCAGCTTTTGTGAAAGGGAAGAAAAAATTCAAGAGAAATTTCGTCAAGAAAAAGAATCTTCTTTCACAAGAATTTGAAAGTTCATATGAGTCTGAGGATGAAGAAGTTGAGGAAATAGAAAATTGCAGAGATCGTGGGGTGAATTCCTTGGTGGCAATTGTTGGTAGTTCTCAAAAGGGAGAAGAAGCTGATGCTAAAGAAGAAGAAGAAATTGAAGGTAGAATTGATATGGAAGCCGAATTGGAAGCAGCTCTTGAGGAGATAGATGTTTGGAGAGCCAAAACGAAGAAAGCCAATAAAGTGGTTCATGATGCCAAACTCTATATGCAACAACAGGATGATGAAAAGTCTGAGCTGTTAGAAGAAATTGAAATACTAAAATCCTCAACACCAGAGAGCTCAGAAAATATTGTCGAGTATAATCTTAAAATTGAGGAACAAAATAAAGAAATTGATTGTTTGACTAACACAGGAATGGAGCAGGTTAGATGTATCAAAGAGCTTGAAGAAGAAGTGGTCAGTCTGTGACAAAAACTTAAGGATCAAGATAAACTCTTGACCCCCAATGTGATATCTGAAAAGCAGGTCATTCAGAAGATAGAGAAGATGAAAGCGGAGCCTAGAAGTTCAGTAGGGAAGAAGTAGCAATTGAGCTCAGATATTAAGGTCGTTTCTGGGCTTAGTCAAGAACAAAAATTTGAGAGAATTGCAGTCAGACCGCAAGCACTCATCCCGAAAGTGAAGGTTGATTTGGGAACAAAACAGAATCAGAATATTCAGAGATCCCAAATGGGAAATCATAGTGCTGAAATATCACGAGGGAATGCATCCTATATCAGGTGTTATTGATGTGGGAAAATGGGACATTCACAATATGTGTGTTCCACAGCCAAGAGATACAGAAGGGAACATGAACAGAGATGGAAGCCAAACAGAGAACGGTTTTCCAGAACACATTTTGAAGGACACTGTTTTTGGTGCGAAGGATTTGGACACATGGCTAGGTACTTCACTTCAACCATTCAGAGAAATGTGTCATAGCATAATCAAAATGTTCGCAAGCAGCAGATCAATAAACGAACAAGTGAGTTAAAAGTTCAGAACATATTTTCAGCTCTGCAAGATGAGGGTGGTCCATCATACTCTGAGAAAGAACAGAAGCATCAATCCAAGCCGAGTGTGAAAGAAAAAGTATGGACCAAGAAGAAGAAAAATGAGAAGGCTGTGGTGGCGGAGATTTCCCTTAAAGCATCAGATCGATCTGGTGTTTGGATCCTTGATAGTGGTTGCACATCCCATATGACGGGTAATAAGGATCTTGTTACAGGCATCAAATATGACAAAGAAGGAGTTGTCAAATTTGGAAATGATGAAGGCCTGAAGATTGTTGGATTAGGGAAAGCCAAGTTTGGGGGTAAAGAGATGAGACGTGCTGATGTCTTGGTAGTAGAGGGTCTCAGTCATAACCTACTCAGTGTTAGTCAACTATGTGACTCTGGGCACTCTATCCAATTTACCAAGAAGATGTGTGTTGTGAAAGGAAAAGATGGAGCAGCTGTTCTGCAGGGAAAAAGGTCAAAGGGAAATCTCTATCTTGTAGGTGGGGAAGAAGATACTTGTCTTTTATCCAGAGAGGAAGAAAACCAGCTGTGGCATAAGCGACTTGGTCATCTATGCCAACCATCTATGTAGGGTCTCGTTAAATGTGATGCTGCTAGAGAACTTCCCAAACTATCACGTGATCGCACTCATACGTGTGATTCTTGTCAACAAGGTAAAATCATCAGAAAGACATACAGGCCAAAGGAGCAGAAATCAACTAGAGTGCTCGAATTGGTGCATGCTGATGTATGTGGACCTATCTCACCACGAGCTATAAATGGGAAAAGGTACTATGTTCTTTTCATTGATGACTATAGCAGAATGGCCTGGGTATTCATCATAACCCATAAGATAGAGGTGTTCAGTTGCATAAAGAAGTACAGGAGGGAATCAGAAAAGATGCTTGGACAAAAAATTCTGAAGTTTCGTACTGATAACGGTACAGAATTTACAAACAGTCAGGTTGAAAAATATTTAGAGAAACATGAGATAAGGCATCAAGTTTCATCAGTAAGAACTCCCCAACAGAATGGAGTAGTTGAAAGGAGAAATCGGATCATCAACAACATGGCCAGAACAATGCTTATTGATAAGGACCTGCCAGAGAAATTTTGGAAGGAAGCTGTTTTGACATCGGTCTATGTTTCAAACAGGTCCCTGTTATGTCCGAAGCAAGGGAAGACTCCGTATGAACTGTGGTACGGAAAGAAGCCAATGTTGAAGTACTTTAGAATCTTTGGAAGTAAGTGTTTCATTCTCAACAAAGAACATCATAGGAAGTTTGAGGCATGAGGAGATGAAGGGATATTCCTTGGCTATTCCGGGAAAAGCAAAGCGTATAAATGTTTCAACAAAAGGCTGGGAAAAATCATTGAAAGCAATGATGTCACTATAGTTGAAAATGAGCAGAATACTCAACGATCCAGTGAACAGTTCCTGGATGAAAGTGATGATGAGGTAAGAAACCCAGGGGGAGCAGAAGTGGCAGAAGCTGACTCAGAAGAAGATACTGATGATGAAGAGGAAAATGTCAAGTCGGTGTCTATGAGAAAGCCAAAGCGTCGAGCTGAAATTGATAAGCAGAATATCATTGGTGATCAAACAGCTCCAGTTCATACTCGAAGAATGAAATCATCACAGCAAGCATCGTTTTTGTCTCAAGTGGAGCCGAAATGTTTTTCTGATGCAGCTGAAGATGAAAACTGGGTTCAGGCCATGAATGAAGAGCTTGATCAGATTGAGAAGAACCAGACATGAGAGATTGTTTCGAGGCCAGCAGACAAGAATGTCATCGGGACTAAATGGGTCTATCGCAACAAGATGAATGAAGATGGCAAAGTGATTCGGAACAAAGCACGACTAGTGTGCGCGGGATACTCCCAGATAGAGGGAATAGATGTTGATGAGACATTTTCACCGGTTGCAAGGCTGGAGACAATCGGATTATTTTTGGCCATAGCAGTGCAAAGAAAATTCAATGTGTTCCAGATGGATGTCAAATCCGCATTCATGAATGGGGTTCTGGAAGAAGAGGTGTATATTGAACAGCCATATGGTTTTCTCATTCATAAGGATGAGAACAAAGTTTGCAGGCTGAAGAAGGCGTTGTATGGGCTGAAACAAGCACCAAGGGCATAGTACTCAAGGCTTGATCAGTACTTGAAGAAGCTTGGTTTCCAGCGTGGAGGAGTTGACTACAACCTCTATTTCAGCAATGACAGTAATCAAAGGATGATGGTGCTAGTGTATTTCGATGACATAATTTTTGGCGGATCAGATGAAGCTCAATGCAGACAGTTTTCCGAATTCATTAAAAATGATTTTGAAATGTCAATGATTGGAGAGCTAACATTTTTCCTTGGTCTACAGGTGACACAAGGAAGGAATGGAACTTTCATTTCTCAATCCAAATATGCCAAGGAGGTTCTAAGAAGGTTTGGAATGCATAATTCCAAGGAAATGAAGACTCCGGTTGCTACCCGGATGAAATTATCAAAATATGAGGATGGCAAGGCAGTTAATATCACAGAATACAGGCAAATCATTAGAAGTCTGTTGTACTTAACCACAACAAGGCCTGATATTGTTTTCGACACATGCCAAGCAGCGAGATATCAGAGTAATCCCAAGGAAAGTCACATGATTGCAGTGAAAAGAATACTTCGGTATATCAAGGGCACGATGGACTTCGGCTTGACATACAACGACAAATCTCAGCCAGAGTTATTGGGATATACTGATGCAGACTGGGCCAGTTCAGCAGATGATAGAAAATCAACGTCAGGTGGTGCATTTTATCTTGGCGGACTATGTATTTCTTGGTTAAGCAAGAAGCAGGATTGCATTTCATTAAGCACCGCAGAAGCTGAGTATATTGAAGCCACTCAAGAATGCACACAGTATGGTGTGTTTTTCCCTAATGTACTGATATGTGTTCTCTACTATGTTACAGGATACAAAGGCGTGGCCTTTGGGTTCGTTGACAAAGGGGGAGAAAATAGTGTTTTTTAAAAGGGGAGAAAATAGTGACTGGGAGACAGTGTGGAGATTTGATAAATCATATTTGATATGGGGAGAAGCTGACAGGTGGAGCAGCCAGAAAGGGGGAGCAATGAGAATGGGGGAGAGCGTTGTAAATATGACGATTCATGAAGTGATCGATCAAATCATAGAAATCATGACAGCTGAGGATCGTGATAAAAGCAGAACAATGGTGTTGGAAAGGTGTGAGATGGTGTCTAGCTATCAACAATTGGTATCAACTTAAGAATTCACCAATTGGTATCAGTGTGGTTCAACAACTGGTTTTCTTTTAAGAATTGGTATCAGGGTGGAATCGACAACTGGGGTTTGACATGAAGTGATTCATTGATGATCTTTTCATACTACTCTTGTTTCTCATGCCGAGCATTGCTCATGTGGTCTTGGAGTAAGTGTTAAGTGAATCCTTGAACTCTATCAAAATCGCAAGGGGAGAATGGTGGTAGCGCCTGAAAGAAGACTCGGTGAGGTATCAAAGTGCAGAAAATCATCCTGAGCAAAATTGTGAAGAGTTGTCAACAAACCCAAAGGGGGAGATTGTTGGGCAAAAATCCCTCAAGGTAACATTGCAGTATTTTTGGGTTGATTGTGTTTGTTGACAAAGTAGGTTTTCATGGATATTTGTCGAGTTCCCGAGAAGTTGTTGACATTACATGTTGACAAAGAACTATGACAAAGGAAAGGACGATCTGAAGTCGGTACAAAAGAGCAGTAAAAGGTGGCGCCGTTTCCCAGTGTTTCCCAAATTTTTGGGGTCCAAAATTTGGAGTTTGGTGAGCATCGCGAAAAGTGGATTTCCATGAAGAGCATAATTTCATATGGCAAAGGCATGAATTTTGCGAAGATAGGATGCATGGTTTGGAAATCGCGAAGACCAGAAGAATGGAGGCGGTGATGCTTCGCGATTACGTCATGTTTCGCGAACGACAGAGGCTGAAGCGCATCGTGGAGGAGAAGGGCTTTGCGAGGGAGCTTCGCGGTGAAGGCGTGAGCCGCGAAGGTAAGTTGACGGTGATTCATCACGACTAAGTCAAACTCTGCGAATGGAAGATTGCCGTGGAGCTTCACGATTTGGACAGAATTCCGGCAGAAACTTTGGAGCTTCACGATTTGAGATGACGTAGCGTTGACTTCGCGCGGAAAGTACGAGGGTCGGTGGAATCGCCTATAAATAGAGGCCGACCCCTTCGAGCAAAGCAGAGAGAATTTTTAGAGAAAATCCATTGCCCTCAGTTCGCAAAGGTGGTTCGCGAAGGCAGTTGTGCTTCGTGAAAGGGGAGATTCGCGGCGGCTATTCTAGCTCCGCGAAAGTTGTGTGCTCTGAGTTGGCTCAGTGAGCTTCGCGATAGAAGTTGCTTTGCAACGAGTTGAGCTTCGCAAGAGAGCTTCATAAGAGAGCTTCGCGAAAAGGCAGGAGCTTCGCAAAGGCTTGTTGAGCTTCGCGAAATTGGGAGCCTAGCGAAGTTGAGTGCTTTTCGGAGGTCTTTCCAAAGGTATTTTCCCAGTGTTCAGAGGCAAAGAGGTATTCATCTACGGATGAAAGTAGAACTTCAACAGAGCATCTACATACAGAGAAAGATGCATTATTTAATGGAAATGAAGAGACCTACAGGTCTATAAACTGTGATTGGATTCCCTTCACAGAGCAGTTATCTTAGGAAGAGGAAGAAGGCGATCCTCTCCACCGGCAGTGAGCCAGAGAGAGAGAAACAGGGAGTGACCCTTGGGAAAGCAGTGAGCTGACCCTAAACATTGTAAAGGCAGTGAGCCTGGGTATAGAAGTGATCTAGCCCAAACCTTGTAATCCACAACTAGTGAAGATTAGTGGAATTTGGTACGACCGCTAACCTGTCGGCGTATGCTCCTTGGACGTAGCCCTTAGCGGTGAACCAAGTAAAATTGATGTGTCCTTCGTTTGCTTTACTTTCTGTTTATATTGTCTAGCAGGAAAGAGAGAGAAGAGTGTTTTGCTTAATAGCGAAACAAGATCAGAACGGGCAGTAATTTTTAATTAGTCATAGCCTGATTCACCCCCCCTCTCAGCGTATTCAGCCTTGTGGACCTAACAAGAAATATTCTAGAACCACATCCACTTTTAGTTTCCAGATAGGGATTCATTTACATAAAAACCAAATACTCTAAACTTTAATCAAATTTAGGTATGTTTTCTTATTTTTATCTGTTTCCTTAAGTCTTTTAATAGAGTTTACAAACCCTAATCCCAAAAATAATGAGACTTTTTTCTGATAACAACAATGAAAAGCCATATTTTAATATAATTTAATTCATGATTTATTACATAATGTTATATATTATACAATACCGAAATATTGTGAATCCTACTTTATTTTTGATATTATGTACACAACATAACATCTTGCAATAAAAATACAAGGTCAAACTACCATACCTTGGAGGTGGCTCTACACAGTGATAAAGAAAATGAGATCCTTTTGGGTGGATTCATTAGTAATTTGGAAACAAAAGATGGAAAATCCATGGAGCCTATTATTCATTCTAATGATAGACCAGGGCCACCCCCATGTCTTCCTCGGTACAGGGAAGGTAGGGTAGGAATTAGAATCAAAGATTGACCCAGGACAATATCAGAAACCTAGGTAAATGGGGATTTACTCTCTTAGTAAGGCCTCACTTCAGTGGGTCATAGTGTGGAAAATTTTAATTCTTCTTCTGATTATGCTTGAGGTTCTTCTTCTCAGAAATCAGTCTCTAGAAATAAGGTGTGACCTTCGTTATGAAACATTAACATGAATGTCTCTAATTCCCCTATTATATCCTTAATGGGACATTCCATAAATATAATAAAAGTGAAATCAGATAACTCTTCATAATTGAGGAGTCAAACTAGAGGTTTGTTCAAGTCAATGATTATATAATTCCCAAGACTGAATCATAAATTTTGTCTTCAATAGTGGTAAGTTAATGTAAATTTTATGAAAGAAACTTATTTTTATAATTTATTATGGTAAAATGAGGTGATTTCCTTTAAAATTTTAAAGTTTTTATCACTGTTTTTGGTTTAGACTTGCAAGGTTTTCCACTTTGTCTTAAAAGTGATTTTGAAAACAAAAATTTAAGTTTTAGTCAGTCAGTCTAAAACTACAAGCGATAATCTGAGGATGTACATAAGAAAGGGATGTGATATAAAACAAGATAATGGATTAATCAAATTATTTCATGAGTTAAATCAATACATGTGATCCACAAGGCATATAAAGGTATCATAAAATGGATGAGAATCACAATCTTGAACAACAAGGCATGATATAACATGATAGTATAAATACAATAAAGTAATGTGGAAACAACATAAAGCTAAACATCATAAACATTATTCAATTAAAAACACCAAGAAAACACAACACAATTTTCTTAGGATAACCTCCCATTAACCATGCATGGAATCTAATGAGATAAAAAAATTACCCAATTGATTTGTGGTCTATATAATTTTGGCCGCACCCATAACTTTCATATCATTTACATGAATAAGGATGCCACATAAGTTAAATAAGATAAGGATTAATCTCATCAATATTAATCCATAGATTTCGGAGTGTAATATAAATACATGGAATTCCCAATTAAATGAAGGATAATTACATCTTGGTGAGTACCCATGAGTGGAAATGAGGATGGGTATTCTCTATAAAATTTTTTGGAATAAAAAAAATACAGGATAATTTCGGTATCATAATGATGGTACATAAATATTCCTAGAAGGGACTAATGAGTATGAAATGGGTCTATCATCACATTGAAATAATTTTTAATCTAATATGGATATTTAATAAAAAAATACAACATGAAAAATTGGAAATTACATTGCATAACACAAAGAAGGTTCTTTAATAAAGAGGAGAAGTGTACCCTTTACCTTGATAGAATGCTACTAAAATATTTGGAAGAGATTATCATGATCTTGGGGAACATTATGAGGAATCTAAGGAGGGTATTTTATAGAAATTTTGTTCCCTAAGAGTTTTTAGTGAAGAGGAATGAGACATTGGGAGGGTTTATATATAAAAATGGGGAGATTTTTTTAATATCTAAACATAAGTTTTCGAATCTATAAGGTGAATTAATAAAAACAAAAAACATTCCAATGGGGTATCCCATGGTTTCTACCTAAGTATAGTGGTTTTAAATATTTTAAAATGATTAGAAAATAAATTATTAAAATAATTCCCTTAGTGATGTGGAAGTGAGTCTTTTTTATAGTGAACCAATTTTAAACTCATAAAATATAATATAGGTTTTGGATTATTCTTTATGGGTTTTGAAAATAAATAAAATAACCTCAAAAAACTAAATTAAAGTGAAAAAATAATTGTTTTCCCATGGATACTCGTAATATAATTTTTTATATCGCTTTTCCATTATCATGACGTCATAATAGATACAATATATAATGTTGTATTAATTTTAGCCCAAAAATTTGGCTATCTCTAAAAATTAGAAAAAAACTAACATTGAATAATTTTTATGTGATGATTTAAAAAAATATTTATTTTAATAAAATAAATCTCTAAGTATAAAAATTTTAACTTTAAAAAAAATTCATATTTAATGAAAAATACTGTTTTTTAACAGCAGCAGTTTTCATAATCTCAAAAAATTATTTATGAAATACTAAAATTATATTATCATTTATATATAATAAATTTTATATAAAAATTATATTTTATTAAAAAATAATTTATTTCAATAATTACATTATTCCGTAAAATAATGTTTTATGATTGAAATAATTAATTTCCAAAATGAATTGTGTTTCATCTAATTCAAACTCATCATATAAAGTTATATTAAAAATGTATAAATAAAATCATTTTTTATTAAAAATAAAATTTAAAAATTTATACTATTATGGTCAGTATACATATACCTTTATTACACAAGTGAATGACCTTAGGATAAGGTGTATGGTAGTGAGATTTTTATGGGTTGGTTTGGTGAACATGGTTTGGGTCATGATCTGGATGTGCTTGATCCTATCTTGTAAATGTATCCAATCATGATTTAGTTACTGAACATGAGACTGAGATTAGTCAATGGAGAATATGAATGATTGTTTTCTCCTATAGAAGCATTGATAAATGAGCTTCATAGGTTATGAACCTATTGGTCTATCCCACCACTTCCTTTGTTCATGTAAAATGGAATTTATTATAACCCGTAATATACTAATCTTAACGTTCAGTTTATAATGAATATATTTTCAATGGTTATGATTCTTAATTGTTTTTAAATACTAGTATATTTAACTTATAATTGTTTAAAATAACTCAATTAGTGAATATGTTTTTATGACTACATTACTTAATAATTCATGTGTCCATTATGAAAATAATTTCATTTATAAATGTCTAGGTCATTAGAAAAATGAGTTCCCAAACAATGAGGACACTAATGGGAAGTTAAAATGTGGGCATGGAAGAGAAAACTAACTCTAAAGGACTAATATAATGTGATATAGAAAATTTTTGAGAGAAAGTTATTGAATAAAGAAACATAAATATGTGATAAGTGAAAAGACCATTGATTAGTTATAAATGTTGTTAAACGTTTGAATTTTTTATTTCAATACCATTTTCCTAATCTTAAAGATTCCCTTTACTATCATGATAGGGAAATCTAGAAAATATATTTGTTAGATTTTTCCAATATCATATGAAGAATTTCATCCTATGGTTGTGCTTCAATAAATCTCCACTTCATCACTTACTCCATGAAATGAATATTCAAGAATATATTTTCATATATGAAGCAATAAAACTATCATTTAATGAATCATAAGATCCATAAGTCCTTATTTATTCCTATAAATATTTACCAAAATAAGAATGGTTAGTCCATGTTATCCCATAAAATATAATGTTAAACTTAATACATTATATAAATAGATAATCTTAAGGCTCTTTTAAAATATGTCTGGCCAAAAATGAATGTCAACGACTGGAATGATTTGACTGCATATCATTGCATGGTTAACTTAATTATTATCTTGAAATTATTTTAATGTTTTATACAAAAAATATATAAACCCTAATAATTTACATAAATGAAGTCATAATAAAATCATACATGATTACAAATTATTAATCACCTTCTTTTACTTAAATAATCTCTTATCTTAACAAAAAACACATCCATGGGATGTTTAGATTCATCTGTTCACCACTTTATGATCATAAGTCAATTAAGAATATCAAATGTGATTTAATTATTCCATAATATATATATATAGAGAGATAGTTAATCTTAACTCAAAATCAAATTAAATTTTACTAAAGTATGAATAATAATATCTTCATGGTGTACATTCATACAAATATTAATATGAAATCCTTGACCTTGGAGTGGATGATTAATATGCGATAATTATCATGATACACTTCAACTATGGTGAATTTATAGTCTTTCCAATTGTCCCTGGGGTTTAGAGGCTTTTTATATTGATCATTAGAAACCTTTGGATTCATGATATAGTTGTCATAATAAATTTATTCAATGAATTTGAGTAATTAGAGTGTGGATGGTGCATTAGTTGGCATATTCTATCCCAATACTAAATTATCTAGTATATTAATCCCCTTTTGACATTCACGAGATTTATGACACATCAGTCCACATTTTACAAACACCATATTCCATTCAAGAAATTCCCTTGAGTTTTCTTCCCACATTTATGGGATGTATATTGATATAATTTCTTTCCACCATTTGATTTATTCAAGTTTTCATGATACTCAATCTCTATTTTCTTATCAAAACCATGTAATGATGATAATTTCCAATTTAAATTTCAACCTTAAGTAAACATCAATAAATTTCATCATAGAAAAAAAATTAAACATCTATCAAACTCCTTTCAGAGACTTGGTTTTAAGCCACCAAAAAATCTATCAATCAAATATTTAGGTTCCATGATAATACTAGAATCATACCTAACAATTTTTCTTATAGGTTCCAAAAGATTAATCATCATTCTGATTTAACACATGTAATTCCTTATCTATTTTCATAAAATGATTATTGGGAAATTACTTATTGAAAAATAAGATCTTAATGTTATTCATCTCCATGGATTCAATTTACTCCTTTTAAATCATATTCTGGATTAGAGACCATTGTTGATCAGAATATCCTTCTAAATGATACTTTAAAAAAATGAATTTGTCATGCTCCAAAAACTAGAAAATGTAAAAAATAATATCATTTTAAATAATCCATTTCTTATCAAATAATAGATCAATATAAGTACTTGAAGAAGGTGGTTGTTTCCTCATGAAGGAATCTATAAAATCTAGTTCCCTCCTTTTCTCATTTTGATGTTTAAACTGATTCTTATTTGATAAAATTTTTTGTAAAAAGAATCTAGATGTTTTATTCTATCTCCCAAGACAATTGATTTCTCAAGAGGACAATCATTGAATTATCTTCAGAATTCTACATTAACTTGATTCCTCAAGGGTCCAGCCATTGACTAAATCAAAAAAGAGTGTAAGAATAATTCTATAATAATCAATGTGATCTAACATATAATCATGAAATATAATTCATAGGATATCTGAATCATGAAACCTTTTTCATGATCTATAGAACATTATGTTTGACCTAGGTTATTCATGGTCATTAGAAAAACATTACAATGTCATCATATACTGAGGCTTATACCTATTATTTTCACCAAATTTTTCTAATCCTAATATCCATGGATTGGATAAACCCTTCTCTGATACTAACTATGATGACCCAGGATTTTCATACATATAAATTATATATTTTAGATGATATTTAATACATTTAAAAAACACTCACTAGAGGACAATAAAGGTTTAGTGTCTTTGGAGACTAGATATATTGTCTTATAATCTTATAAAATATCATCAACATCTCCCATAATGAACTTAAATTTAATAATAATCATAGAAAAACCTACTTAAAACCATTCTTCATATCAATGGGAAAGGAAAGATAAAAATGGTGAGACCAGATACTCATTAAGG
Source organism: Viscum album (assembly GCA_963277665.1). Lineage (NCBI taxonomy): Eukaryota > Viridiplantae > Streptophyta > Magnoliopsida > Santalales > Viscaceae > Viscum > Viscum album. The sequence continues at coordinate 1,331,766,903 of OY728145.1, forward strand.
GAATACGGAAGAGATAGCAATCTATGATCATATGAAAGCATACAATATAATAAATTTAACATAAAAAGTTCATTTCCAATATATCAAAGATCATAAACATGTGTAATGGAATAAATATTTATCATTTCAAAATAAATGATCATAAGAGTGTGAAAACATAAAAAATATATCTTGAACCAGAATTAAATGTTAAAGATGTATGGAACCACCAGTAGGTATAAAAATAATTTCATATGTCAAGGGTACGTACCAAGAAAATGAAATCACTATAGTTCAGGACTAAATACTTGTTTCCCATATTGGATCAATCACATCGACTTGTTTCCAATAATGGATCAAGAAAATAAATTTTTTTATATAATGGATCAAGAACATCAACTTCTTTCAAATAATGGATCAAACACGTCTACTTGTTTCTCATAGGTAATTCATGAGATATAAAACCTCACCTAATGCATCAGAGGTATATATATCTTCGGTACCATTCATCACATAAAAATAACCATGAATATTTGTTCTATAATATAATAATAACATTCATTATATCATCCCATCATAACTCGTGAAAATAAAATCAGTTTCATGAACATTTTTTTCAATTCATTATTGAATAACCCATGAATATAAATGGGTTTCATAAACATCTCATCATCATAGTCACAAACACTATAGATAAATAATTCGAATGATATCATTGAATTATATACCTTTTAAATAATAATTAACATCAATTTATTTTATAATAGATGAAAGTACCATTTAAAATACTCACTACAAAATTTCATGAGGAAAATACCTTTCTCATTTTGAAATCACTAATTTAAAATATAAAAATTTCTCAAATATTAGGGAAACAATTTTCATCTAAAAGAACCTTATAAACATTAATTTTCATGAAATTACTATATGGGAAGAAAATTCACAATTGTTTCGATAGGTATATGATAATATTTCATCATCTCAAATTTAATCATAAACAATCTTGATAAACAATGCGATTGTGACCTAAAAGTCTTACCACAAGGGTTATATTTGAATTTTAATCCCCATTAAAAAAATAACATTACATGGTTATGTAAATAAATATAATATTAATAATAATAATCATAAAATATTTTAAGTTTAATATATAAACTATATAATTGAAACAAGTGGTGAATATGACATATATTTCATAAAACTAAATGTGAGGTGAAAATATCTAACCTTAAGTTCCACTTGCATCCAAAGAACTCCAACCTCATGTATAATAATTTTAAATTTTATATAATTATATAATATAATAATTTACATACTAATAATATCATACATGATCCATTTTTGACATTTAAACTCCCATTCATGAAAAATTCCTTATTAAAATCATCATTTTTGGGTGTTAAATGTTTCATTTTTAATGAGAATTTTAATTTGTTGTTTCCAATACTTATAATTCTATCATGGTTAAAAAATATCTACAATTTTAATAAAATTATAAATATAATATATATTCTCTATATAAATATTTATGTTCATTCAAAAAATTTATATGTAGAAAAATAAATTACATAGTTAATAGAGACGGTATACTATACAAACACATGAATGTTGTGTTTATTTTTGTATGGATATAAAAAAACAAAGATAAAAAATAATTTAACATCATGTAATAATTATTATATTATATATAATATATATTTATTAAATTTATCATTATTAACATCCATAAAAAATAGAAATGAAAAACAAATCACATCACTTCATAGTGGGGGTAGCCCACACGTACTCACAAGAGACGTTGTCATCTTCAAATTTATTGGAATGTAGTATGTTATATGTGATATTATGATTAAAATAGTATAATTATATCTTAATTATCATATTAAAATGTTAAAACCATCATAACAACTTTCCATGAAATTTGGGGATGAAAAATGAATTGTATCGCTACATAAATACTGTAAGTTGTACCTATGTATGAGCGATACTTTCCCTTCCAATTTTTTGGAAATAATTTCAATAAATATGTTTTGATAATAATAATTATATTTAATTATATTTATACATACGTAATATATTTTTTATGAATAGTATCAATGTTTAAGAGGATTTAAAATAAGAATTAAAAATATTGTGATCGTTTAAGGTGATTACCTCTTCTTGGAAACATCTCCTTTAGATATATTCATATGGGAACTAAATCTTGTAATTTCAAAATAAAAAGACCAATAGAATGTTTATAAAGAAATTTATATGGATTTTAGACTGATTATTTTCTAGATATAAGGCGAAACATGGTGTGAATAATTGAAATGATGGGTTCCCTAATTTAGGGGTTGGGAACTCATTGAATTTCTGAAAAGAATAAAATATAATAAAGAAATTATCTAGACCAAATTACACCATAAGAATAGATATTTCAATAAAATATAGTATGGGGTTGAGGCAACATCAATTTTTTTAATGTTTATTTGGTGTTTTAAACCTTAATGTTTGGTTTAGCCCTATAGTAAACCTATTTTAACCTTAACTATTGTAACATTTTTTTCTCCCATAAAGGGTAATCATTTTACATATATTGGAAAAATTGATACGTAAATGGCCAATAGATTCCATTTTAGAATAAATCTTATCCACATTTCCCTCTTTCAATAGTTTTATTAATTTAAAATAATTTAATAAAAAACTCTTTTAAAAAATATAATTAATGTCAATTTTGACTCAATTCATTTAATTTGACATAATAGACATAATAAAAAAGTTTTAATTAGGTTTTAATACTTTTAAAAAATAATAATATGTTATATTTTTCTAAAAAATTAATATAAGGTTATAAATTTCCAAAATTATCACTTTTAATATTTTTAAAATATTTAATTTTATATTTTTATTAATTAAAGAAATGCTATGTTGACATTTAGTAACCATTAAATGTAATTATTAAATTTATAAAAATCGAAAAAAAATTATATCATTAAAATAATTTCATTAATCTAAAAAAGTAAACCTAAATTCATTCATAACTTGTTTTCACCCCCATTTAGACATATAAAGAATATTTAAAACAAAGAGAGTGATATTTTGTTACTTTAATTTCAATAAATAATAAATAATTTATTTTCATGTAAAAGTTTTCCTTAAAAAATAAAATTAGATCCAAAGGTGATAATAGTTGAATTAAATTCATCCAATAATAATTATAATGAAATATTATCACCTTATCCCTTAATTATATCAATATTAACCTAATTTACCCTTTATCGAGGTGAGAAATGTTACCAAAGTTACTATTCATAATTCCTAAAAATAAAAGTGACATATTTAAAAAATTAGAACCTCCTAATTCTAAATATGTAATCCATTTTAATAATTTCAAAACCTATAAGTGTTAGAAACTAATTAGTTTTAAAAAGTGTGAAAAACATGGGGAAAACTATTTTTAGAAAAAGAATGTCTTCAGCATAAAATAAGGTTTATTATTATCCCATGCATATAAAAAATATTAGATGAATGTTAAAACGTTTTATTAAATATATAATACAAAAATTTAACTAAAATCCTTCACCAATAGTGAATAATTTAATTTACTATGATATATATACATTGTGTTAAGAGTTATTTTCTTAAAAAAGGTGGTCTTTTTTACTTATGAAAATGCATTTATAAAAAAACTAGACATAAAATTGATTCAAATGCACATTATTGGATTATTAAAAAAATAATAGAACTATTTTTAATTTGACACAATTTCCTAAAATGTTTTATCTTTTTACATACTTAAAATGAAAATATTTTTTTTAATAAAAACTAGTAGTGTTTTTACCCTTCATTGAAAAATCATAATTTTCAGAAAATTGTCAAACATTTATCCAAATATTTGTTCTAAATGTTTAATTCAAAAAATTTATCATTTTTATCATAAATAATTTATAAAGGTTAAAGATATTTATTATCATATTTTCTTAGAAAAATCAATGAAAATCATTTATGAAATAAAAATATTTTTGAAATATAAAATTCATTTATTATTAGAAAATGAGTGATATTATTAGTCCATACTAAATAAATTTTTATTTGGTAGGACCATTATATATATAAATAAAATTTCGTAATATTTTTTATCCTATTTATAACCATCAAATTAATGACTAGGTTATTATAGTCATTTTAAATAATAGTATTTCATTATTTGTTTATGCTTTGTGTTTCCTATCTTGTACACTATCAAGCATAGTCTTTTTTTTAAATTATTGGGGTATTAAAAATACTATGAATTATTAATGATTTAAAAAATGGTATATTACTCTCTAAAAGTACCCAAACATAGATCACCCTACTAGATTCCCCTTTTCTATGAAAACATGAACATTAATAACAATAAAAGTTCAAGGAATGATTGAACCAGTTGATTTATTCATTTTATTTTATTTTAGAATTTTTGGGAATGGGAAGGTAAATTAATTCCTTTAAGGAATATATAATCATTCCCTATTTGTTTTGAATGGGTTTAGAGTTTCATAAATAAATATCATAAAGGATATAATTACCATTATATATATATATCTAAATTTATCATTATTCATGAGAGAAAATGATATATAATGACACATACAAGCATTTTGGACCTTCCATAAATTGTCAAATCCACCAAAAATATCCATCAAATTTATCTCCCCTATTTAATAACACCCAAATTAACCCAATACCCCATACTTATTTTGACCATTGATCATAAAATAAAGTCAACATTGAGGGATGATATGGAAAACAATCATTTAAATATGATTAAATAAAAGAAATTACAAGGATACTATAGTCTTACAAGGGAAAATTTTAGGGTAGGTGTCAAAATTGGGTAAAAAAGGGCTATTTCGAAATAAGTACAAAAATCACACCAAAACATTCCATTATTAAAAATAAAACTAATAAAGGATAAACCCACAATATACATGACAAAAATAATATTATTTCAGTAAATTGTGATGGGTGTAAGGAATAGTTTATGAAAATTGGTTTTTTGAGTACCTCTCGAGAATACAAAATTAATAGTGGTTATGAAAAATAAGGTACAAGTTACAAAATTATATTAAAATCTTAAGAATATTGTGAAAATTAAAAATCTAGAAATTTATTCCATATAAAAACTCATTTGAATATTATTCAAAAACTATATGATTTCATCATAAATGACTCAAGTATGTAAAATTATTTTGTTAATCAATATTAGATCAATGATTTTTTTCATATTTTTATTAAAAAAATTCAAAAAACACCTATAAAAATCCTAAGTAAACTACAGAACATTTTATCCTCTCCCATAAAATAAAATGTTAAATTTTATATTATAAATCTACATGAAATAATATATGATCTATAAATGAAAATGTTTAAATATGATAAATTATATAAAAGTTATAATGTTAGGAATATCCTAGTGTCCTCATGTGGTGATGTGGTCAGGAAGAGCAGAGACATCATCTATGTGCGTTACAAGTCCCAAAAATTATTTCCTTAAAGGATGTACATTGAATGTAAAGAACCATAAAATGTAAAATTGTTTTATATAAACTATACCAAATTGAAAAATATTAGATTAATCATAAGGTACGAACAATATAGAATGAAACTTAATGGATGTCTTAGGTAGTTGTAAAAGATTGATAACAAAATTTCCTCACACATGAAATTCACACTTCTTGATTATATTTTTAAGAATTTATTTTTCTATATATTTATATAGTCTTGATTTATCATATATTTATAATAATATCTCCTCAATATCATAAAGTGGATTCATTCATTGATCTCCTATTTAGGAATATTCTATATTACATTTTTAAATTTCCCAAAATGATTGATGATCAGCCACATTAGGTAGAAGAAATTATTTCCCAAATATAATTTGATATCAATAAATATTTATAGTGGTCTTGTATTCTATACTATAAGACAAAATTTCATCATCCTTTATCATTCTCTGATCATTTCTATTTGACTATATATTTTTCTCCAATATCGGTTTCAAGTAAAAATTTGAAACATTGTCCTGAACATTTATTTGGGGATGGTAAGGAGTCCATGTTTTGTGTGTAACTATATAATTTACGTGTAGGTAATCCAAATATAAATTACAAATGTTTCAACCTTGGTCACTAAAGATGTATTTTTTCATTTCAAATGTACAAAAATATGATCCAAAAAAATACACTATAATATGAGAATCATCAGTATCAGTGTCCCTGAAATCAACCCATTTTCTAAATTAATAAACAATAACTATAGTTTATATTAAAGTAAATGATCTAACAATAAGACCCAAATAATTAATTCCCCATAGACAAAAAAACTCATATAATAATATGGGTTCTTAAAGAATCTCATTTATCCTAGAAATATTTATAGTGTGTTAGAAATATGGGCTCAACATACAAAAGTCATGGGAATCGTGGAATATAATAGGCCAATAAAATCCATATTATATGAATATTTTAATATTACTTTGATCACTAAAATTTCCACAAGAATCAATTTTATGACAGAAAATGTAATTTTACTAAAACACATGTTCAAGAACACACCTCTTGATAAATTCATTGCAACACATGCATTAAAGGTACATATAATCCAAAAAATAAATCATAGAATCAATATTAAATTTTAAAAATTTGTGTTTATTTTTATTTATAGGTATTTTAGAGGAAATAAGATATTTAACAAAAACAATAATACTTTTTATATAAAACTGGGTGTCCATGAAGATACTCATCAGGGATTGTGTCCCAAATTGGTACATGTTCAAAGGTGTCCTACTCTCTTGTGTGATTATTCCTACTTATTTGGTTTTACATAGAGTTATATAAACCCATTTTTTCATTTATTTAAATATTAAAATCTTGTGTATGTTTAATCTAATACATAAGTCTAGGATTTCCATCAGGCTTCTTTAAGTGGTACCAAAAAGCGATATGCTTAGAAAAATATTACAACAGAGAACCATTAATAATACTATAGTTTTTCTAAATAAAATATAATAGAAAGATATATATATTTTTGGTCATATAAATATTTTGGGATGAATATATTATCATTGAATAATATGTTATCACATGAGGATGTCTCTAGACAATCTATGATAAGATCACTCCTACTATGATATTTGCAGTGTCACAAATTGGATTGAATAGAAGCTCCTATCCTGGGGGTTGTATTAATAGTGTAATGATGAGATTATTATTTATCTCATTAAATGATACAAAAATAGAATCATAAAAATGAATTTAACATATTTTTAAATAAATAATGATATGTGTAGAGTTATCATACTGAAAAGTTCAATAAAGTTTTGATAAAAACTAGCATGTCCAAGGAATGATCAAACATCTAAAACACATATAATATATTTCAATGATTAAGTAATTCCTACCATTGATATTTAAACATATTATTCAATTTAGTGTAACTAAATGAGCTTTTATTAAGCAATTATCTACCATGACATTACATTTTTCAAAAAATTTAACAATATTTTTTTTCATTTTATAAATTTATAACTTTCCCAAGAAAGAGAGATATTAATCAAAAGATGATCTATATATTGTAAATTCATACATAACTAACTCCATGTAGGTGTCAAGTAAATCATAAAATACACTCATAATATATATGAAAAAGGTTCCCAATATGTTATAATGTACAAATATAATCCTTCAGTAAGAAAATTTAATAAAAGAGAATGCATATATCATCTTCACATGACCCTCTAGTATAATTAGAACCTAAAAATAGCTATAGAAACCATCCAAGAAATAATAATTTATCCTACCCACAATATATCTTGAATGTTTTCAATAATTAAAGTGGGGAGTGGTATTTATAAGTGGATTGATTTAGCATCCTATAATCAATGCACACTTTCGAACTAATTTTCACTCTTATAGGAACTGACATATCATTTTCAAATTTTACAATAGTGATACCTATTTTCCCTAGTATGACCAAGAAATGACTAAAACATTGAGATTTCATTAGGGGGTAAATGATATCTACTTAAATTATTTTTCCAACACATTATTTTTAACTTCTAATAGTGTGGGGTAAAGTAACTACTGTGGTTGGCTAGCTAGTTTAGCTACATCATTACAAATAATGTTATTCATGAAAATTAAGGGGCTAACACCTTGTATTTATATTATGGTCTACCCAATTCCCTAGTAATATCCCTCAAAATATTTAAATTTTTTGTTTCATGTTTAGTAAGAAGATTATTAATAAAATTTATTGGTAATTTTCTATCATTCAATAGGTATGGATATTTTGAATTTTGGTGTAATGGAATGAGATCCAATTTGGGTGGGTGATGTATTGATGAAAATATATTGGGAACTAAGATATGTGAATAATTTATGTTGGGATTCAAATTTAAAGCATCAAAACCAATGAATAATGAATTTAATCTATGTATAATGTCAAAAACCTAGCCATAATTTGAAAGCATATGCCTAGAATGAGAACAAAAAACAATAAAATAATCATAATAGAGAGTGGTTTGATCATAATAATTAAGTTTTTAAATGTTTCAATTCCATAAAATAGTCTTAATACCCTAAATATTCCTATGAATGGAATGATCCCCATTTTCAAAAGATTGAAAATAAAAATTTGGGTAATTAGTACAAGATAAGTTAGAATGGGAGATAAAGAGATAAAAATGGCCTTATTATGGAGACTTTATGGAGTCACAGATATTAAATTTTACATTGTCATCTATAAGAATCATATAAACTTTACCATTATGGAAATATATAACTATATTATTAGTTTTTGGTTAATTCCCTCCATTAATTATGGGGTCATGATATCTTACTCAACCATCCTCTATGTTAAAAATAACAAATTAGAGAGAATCACCATATCTTTTAACCGAACAAATACATCATTGATGAATCCTTCTAAGTATTTTGTCTCCATATATTAAAATCTCATCAACACCCTCATTAGCTTCATTTCACCAACCTATATGTAAGAGAAAATAGAGTGAATCAAGACATTAATAGATGCATCTAAATCACATAAAGATTCATATAAATGTAAATGCTATATATTTTATAGTATGATGAATGTATTGGGATCCTTGAAATTTATATTCATTTCAAATTTGGTAGTGATTATTGCATAGAAATTTTCTTGAAAGGTTATTATTTTCATATCCTTTTACATATCTTTTATTCATGAAAATGTATTTTAAGTACTTATCATACATAGTGATTTGAATAATTAATCCATGTAGAGGGATATTGATTGCAATGAACCAGAATGTATCCATGTCCACATTTTTCATTACATATCCATAAATTTTCTTGGTTTATAAAACCCTCTATGAAAATATATGGGGTTCCAGAAGAAAAAACATCAATCTTTTTCTTAAAATTGTTTTTCTCCTTTGGCTACTCAATGATTTGTATTGAATGTGGTTTCTCTATAAGTGAGATTAATCCTATTGGATAAAAAGGAGTATATATCTCAATAATTTACATTCCGCTTTTCAATATGATGGTAGAAACATTCATCTTGGGATTATTATTAAGTTGAGAAGGAATATTTACTATGTTCCTGGATACCATTTCTTGGAGGTTAGTAGAATTATTGCTCATTTTCATCTCTATCACTCTCAACTCTATACCCGGAATCTTCATCACATTCTACTGATTAATATATTGTTTTAAAAATATCATTAGTATTAGAATCTATATTTGGTTTGGATGACCTTTATTTTTTTTCTTTGTGATAGTTGGATGTCAAATCTTTTTTGGGGTTTCTAAAACCACTGTTGGTAAGAAGAAGCCTGCTGAAAAGGATGGAGTTATTGATTTTATGTACTATACATTATAAATATATGATATTTTCATCTTGAATTGTATGATAATGATAATGGATGTCAATTATTATGGGAAGGTGGTTGTTGTGCTGTTGATTTTGTCTTCCTGGGAAGACACATGAACACTACTCTATCTCTTAAATATGGGAACGATAATTGGTAGGGTCATCCGGTTTTGTGAAAATGTCATAATTCCTTAAAGAGTAGGTTGTGATTTCTTTTGAGCATTGTTAATCAATATAAATGTAGTATTAAATTCATGAAATAGATTATTGACTAAATGATTATCAATAGGCAGGGTACTTAATAGGTGCACTCCTTTCACATATGGTGTACCTTAATCAAAAAATTGATTAGAGTTATAAGACTTCTTTTGAATCAATGCATGTCAAGTTAACAGTTTTTTCTACCAATTATCCTCCTATAGTGACTTCCACTATGCAACTATCTATAGGTGTGAGGTCTTCATAGAATTACTAGATGAGGAGTTTCTGTAATAACTTGATATTTTGGATCCTTAAAATTGATACTATATTTAATATCTCGAGTCACATGAAATACTCAACTAATTAAAAACTAAAATAAATTAATAAAAACATATTAAAATTACATAAATAATAATATTATTAGTAAATAAAAAAGATAATAATAAATTAAAATATTTGCGTATTATTATTACTATGATTTTTCTTTGATTTTACAATGGATTCCTTTAGAATATTTTTTCCATAATTTGATTATATTTAAATGTTATTTATTAATAATATTTATATTTAAAAAGTAATATAGAAAAAAATATTTTATTTATAAATTTATATAAAATAAAATTAATGCCAGTTGAATCTTACAAATATTTTTTTTTACAAAAACTGTATTTATTTATATTTTTTGTTTTAATTCAAAAGAAAAATTTATTTATTTAAAGATATTAAATAATTTAAATAAACACTATTTTTTGGATTCATCATGTTAATTTTATTTTTAAATAATTTTTTGAGTTTTTTTTTTAAAATATTTGATTTTAGGTGAATAGTGAAAAATAAAGTTTTTTCCAAAACTGGAAATTTTATGAACTTATCATTATATAAGAAATATTTGGAAGATTATAAGTCCTTTTAATATATAAAATATTTATTTTTTGAGTTAAACAATATATTTTCAATATAATATTATGAATTCATAAAATCTATTTCAAACTTATGTAATATTTTCCAATACCACCTCATTTAGTCTTTTATTTGATCAAAATATTATTTTGGTAAAATTAGGGTTTTTTAAAATTTTAAGGACTATTTTTTTTATTTTTTTATAATAAATTTATTTATATCATTAAAATAAAATAAATTTATAATTTTATAATGTATATAAATTATAAGATTAAAAATACACTTATTTTGAAACTAGTTTTCACACATTAAATGCACTAATATCAAAAGTAATTTATATTACATGAATAAATTTTATCTAAAAAATGGATTTCATATTTTTAATTGGTAATTAAATATTATTCAACATGTTCCATTTTATTTCACGAATTTTTAAGTTAATTACTTTGGTAAAAATTAGTTGTCATGGTAAACTCAATAATGGTAAAAGTGAAAATTCAAAGGGTATATGACATAAAAACATATTTATTTTTTTTAAATTAAGGGATGTGGTATGAACAAACATATATTATCTCCCAATCCATTTCATTCCATTTTGGAGTCTTTTGGACATGTGAAACATGAGATCTATTTATATTAAGTTGAAATATTTTTAAAGATGACATTCTCACCACCCATAAAAGGGGCATTTCACTAACCGTATTTGAAATCCATAAATTTTTTTTTTATATTTAAACTATTAATTTTTAATTCCCCAAGAATCATCATCTTTATCCTCAATCCACAGGTCGCGAGAGACCCAATATATCCTTTTCCAAGGATTCTCCCTAACATGAGTTGTTTTTTTCCAAACTTCTCTCATTATCTTTCTTTCTTTCACAAATATAATTTTCTAATTACTATATAAATAAATTAGTATTTTTTTATAATTAATGGTATTATTCTATGTTAGTAACTATTAACCACCTTTCACTTTTTCCATTAATAAAAGAAAAACTATCATTTTTTGTGTTTTGCAGACTACCATTTCCACGAAGCAACATCTTCTGTTTTTCATCACCAAATCAACTAATAAGCTATAAGGATGGAATTTTAGAAAAACAAGAAATATATAATATCATTATAATGGAAAATAAATTATAATTCACATTATTTCCCTCTCACTCATTAAGAAACAAAAATATTGGTTATGTGTTTTTGGGTACAACCACCTCCAAGAAGTAATATATCTCGTCTTTCATCTTTTTTATTTATTATTTTTTTAAAATATCATAAAAGTTGGTTCTAGAATTAAAATTATCTAAATAAAATCATTATTATTCTATAATAACTATATTATTTAAAATAACCTACTTTTATAATCACAATCTTCCATTAATTATGGTATGTTCTTGTTCAAGTCGGTCTTACCACCTACTTTGACAATCATAAAAAATACTGGATAACAATGATAAATTAATTAATGATAACATATTTTATATAATTAAATAAATAATTATTGTTTTTCAAAAATATTTATATTAATATTAAATTCTTTAACTATGATTATAATGCCGGTTCATTAAAAATCACTAAAACATTCACATTACTGATTTCATATTTATGGATCATTACCGTAACTCAAATTTATTTAAATTATAGAAATATAAAAATTATAAAACAATAATTAAAATAACTTATATGATATTGGAGGGATAATATTTTTTCATTTAACTAATAACAACACCACAAATAGAAAACTAGTTCAAAACGATCAAGATTACTCACAAACAATATTAGAAATTGATAATAACTAACTAGTAAACATAAAGAAAATGATTATAAAAGAAATTTATAAAATTATATATATATTAAAAAGTTTCTTAAATAGGTTATTAATATATTTTTGTTTATTTTATAGAATATTAGAGTGAATTTTACTATGAGGGGAAACATGGTGAGGGTTTATTAGCTCAAATTTCCACGCCTTGACACATATTTCTTATTATACACCATATTTTATTTGTATTGGTGTATATAATTCCACTTTTAATATTTTTTATCATGATCCTACCATTTTTATTGTTTTTAATTGTTAATTTTAAATCACATCCTCTAAGCAGTTTAAACATCAATATTTTTAAGTTTGTACAAGATTCTTTATCTCAGATTTCGTTTCATGAGATATTATTGATATTTCACAACATTATTTATTTCATATAGTGTATTCACTACCTAATTGTTTTAGTATATTAAATATATTCCATATAAATATATTTTAATGTCCACTTAATTATCTTCCTCTCAATATCCTTTTATTATTACATTACCAATACCGTAAGGGTTTTCTAACCTATACCATTGCTCATATAGAGAATTAATTTGAATGATAATCGATTTAGAGAATATGTATACTTTTATATTTTAAAACCCTATCATTTTATTCTCTTATGATAGTTCATGGTGTTTTTACTTGTCTTATACCTTTTTATTTTTCATATTTGGCTCATTATTAACCCATTTTAAGGAAACTAACCCTACATTATATTTTTGATCGAGAGCCTCTATTTTTCCATGCACACATTCATTGGATGATTTTGATAATTTAATTAATTATGGATCAATATTTTTTTAAGATAATTTTATTGTAATTTATCATATTTATAAGTTTTAGATAATTTTTAACATTTTACATATGTGTCGTTTTTTTCAAAATTTGAGAAAGATCACTTTTTAACATTTTTCACATGTACAAATCTTATAAACATTATTATATTTTTCTATGAATTTTACTATCTATTTTTTCATGAATTCTAAAATAAATTATTATTCTAAACTTCTTTCTAATGTTTAGTTATGACATGTTTTTTCTATATTAAAAACTATTCATCACTATCTTTTTCATTCCTTGAAATTGAAGGTTTGTAAAAAAATATTTTCTTCAAATGCCTTTCCTTGGTGAATACACAATTTTATGTTATTTATTTAAATAGTGTTCAGATAGATTCTATAAATTTATTTATTTAGGAAGTTATTAAATTAACTATATGTCCTTTATCTATATGATGAAAATTCCATATGATCTATTATCTTAATTAAATATTATTTAACTAGAATATTATGGAATATATTTGGATACACCATTTATTTTACACAATTATATCATGTTATGATGGTTTTTGTATATTTTCCTTGTGTAATTCATTTTGAAAAGTATATAAAACAAATTTTATTTTAATGGGGTTTTTATAATAATTTTTTATTTTGGAACACATATGTAAGGATGATGATGAGTGGGGTACGATATCACCCTCTAATGAATTTATTTTAGTATATATCTCATGCGATAGCTTGACAAGAACATAATGTGTTTTCTGGCATAAGATTAGGAATAATTATTTTACATACATTTTTAGACATTTACATAATGATATTTTTCACATAAGCATGGGTATAGAGAGTTTGTTCACAATATTTTCCTATTCTTTTGGTTGTACCATATCTTCATTTTTTTCATGTTATGAAAATTTTCTAGGTTTCTTTCATATTTGGTCTATATTAAACTCTATTTTTATGAATATTTTATAAGATATTATTTACTTTTATGTTATTACATTAATTATTACATGATTTTTGAACTATTATTTTATGTTTATAAGATTCTTATGTATCTTGTAGATACCTATAGCCTCATATTTTTATCATTGATGATCTTTGATAGTTATCACTTGTGTTTATCCTTACTTGGCATATTATCTCACCCCTTTTTGTGTTTCCATTTCCTTAGGTTATGAAGGAATGTAATTCATATGATGTCTCTATAAGAGTATGCTCTATGGTTAATTTGAGTGATATATTAAAGACTTATTATGGATTAATCAGTTTCTCATACAGCAGAAAAAATTCTAGTTGGTTGAAAATAAAATGAGTTTTGTTAGTTAATTTTTTTTCATAATTCACTAAATCTCTAAATCTAAAAGTTCTTACGAATGTATGTAATGTAATAAGTTTTAGCATAATGTAATTTATATGATCATGTATACGGGATGCTATATATTATCAATTATTTTGTGATGTTTCTATATTATATACATCTTGTTGAATCACTCATCATACTCATTAATTGACTCTCTTTGTGCTAGCCAAAAATAAGAGTTCTCCTTCTAAATGGAAGTGGTCCTAGATAGTGGAAAAAATAATCTATAGTAAATGTTGTCACAAATCATTCCATTATGTTAAATATTTAGGTGGTATATAATAAATCCAAAATATTATGTTTCCAATAACTGGGAAAGGTAATTAACTTATTTTTAATAGGTTTATAGAGACACTACCTTGGTTCATGTTTAAGAAAAAACATTAAATTCATTTACATGTTTGTTGGGATCCGAAATATAGAGGCAAATAATTTTTATAATAAGGTGAATACATAATGATTTTAATTAAATATACAATTATTAATCTTGGTATAAAATAAAAGATGGTTTATTATTAATATATGAATTAGTATATTACTGAATGGTTATATTAATTTCAGTAATATTATGTGCATAAATTATACATTGTCTTAATTTTGATTCAGATATGCTTCCAATTTCACAGTTCTAAGAATAGATAAATTTCTTAATTGGGTGAATATTAACACTTATACTTGAAAAATGTTATATGATTGAATCACTAAGTCTATGCTCAATATTTGGATCTATATTAAGGATTTCATTGGGATGAGTTCATGTCATCAATCAAAGTATAGAGTAATGAATAAAATTTGACTATAATATAATTATATAATGTAGGATTTAATGGTAAAAAAACATAAGAAAGGGGAAATAATGAACATTACAAATAAATAATAGAATAAAATAAAATAAAATAAACACCTAAAATTAGTTGAATAAAATATATGTAGCCTTATACATGACACCCATTTGTTAAATAGTTTTGTGGGCAATCTCAAATGATGTGTATTTTATTAGTACATAGGTGTAATAGAGTGGTTAAACAAGGACATTATCTCAAGGATTCAGTACTATAAAAAACATAACAATTATATTAATAAAATAATGTAAGTGGAATACAATACTAAAAAGGATGATGGGGTTTTAATGGTTTTAATGAGAATAATTCAGTTTAAAAATGGTTTTTTGAATTTTTATAAATTGAAAATGAACTAACCCACTACATCAGTTAATAATTATTATTATCAATAAAATGATTATTTTATTTAAATATTACCCCATTAATTTTTAACATCCTAACGCCATGGTTGTTATCATAACCATGATGAATAGAAACATTCAAACCATCGACTAACTCTAAGATGAGAAATCACAACACCATTTTTTTTTATTTTTTTCTAAAGTGAACATTTATTATTTTTTAAAATAGGAAATCTTGTAAAAAAATAATTTCTAATGATTTAGGAATTTTAATTTTATTTTAAATATATTAATTTATTATATGTTTTTTTTATTTTACCAATTTAGATTATGCTCTAAAAATTTACATTTTACCCAACCTCACATACTATGTCATAAGTATTTGACTTCATTGTCAACTGAAATTTAAAATAATTTATGAAAATACAATGAAAAATATGTAATTATACGGTTGGATTCAAAATAATAATTTTAATATGGTATAAATTAGGATAAATATTAGAGAACCATACTTCTATGGTTGGCCAGTCCATCGCATAAACTTCTTTTAATTGAAATGGTTTTAAAAGGGATAATCCAATTATTTTTATACTATCTCTTTCTATAAGCAAATAAGTTAATGAGATAATATTATAAATTAAATAAAATAAGTTAAAGATAATATAAATATAGAGTTTATTACAAAAATAAAAAAACCATAACATAGAATAGGAAGAGAAGATTGTTATGAAGGAAATCATATACTTAGAGATTATCTACACCAATGGTGTAGAGAAATAAAAAGAAAAAAACTAACATCTTATATCGATCATATATTAACTATACAATACCCTCCAATTGAGAAAAACACATATTCATTTAGTGTATGGGAGGATATAGTTATAGAAGGATAAAATTGAGAATGGAAACATCAACCAAATATTTTAATCTATATTGAAACTCATTTTTTACATCAAATACTCGCGAATCGTAAATCCGTTAGTAAGCATGTTTTTATTAATTTTATGTTCAATATTATATCCAAATTTGATTCTAATAAAATAAAAAAATTGAGGAATATATTGTCCAAATAATGACCTGAATTCTATATTGATGAGTTCAGTAGAAAAATGAATGTATAGGTTATTTTCAACCATAATATGGAAGATCTATATATGATGGTCCAAACAAAAAAAATTTAGTTAATTAATTGTATGATATATTTAAAAAATATAAATTAAAAATAAGTTCCTAAAAACAATTATATTAAAAATAATATTGCAATTTAAAGAGTCAAAACTGGAACCTTCATCAAATTTTTAAATGCATTATCTAATCAAATGTTTTCAATAAATATACATATATATCACAATGTGAGAAAAATATATCATTTAGTATAAATAAATTATTCAGTAAAATTGTTTATTATTAGTTTCATATCGACCGGTTTGAGAATCAAAATTTATTGAAAGTTCCATGCCGCAATTTCGAGTGGAATTAAAGATAAGATATAGAGTGGACTTGGTGGATATATTTTTTGTTTTGTGTCATACCATGGTGGTGACACTAATGAAATGAGGGAGTAATGATATCATTAATATATAAGTGAATGCTCTATTTTTTAGGAATAAATTTATGGTAATTAAAAGGAGATCTTAACATTGAATTTAAGAAGACATTTGTATAATTCTTATAACATATTATAGGTGGATTAATGATCTATCTGTAGGATAATATTGAAATTATCTTGACATATGTGGGAAATATTTCACTACTAAAATAAATAAAGAATAACAATGGGGAGGATCAGAGAATAGACAAATATATTTGGAGAAGAACCAAGATAAGAGTAAAAATATTAGATTCTAGATAACCCCTTGAAATTAAAAAAAGATGACCTGAAGGTGTTATTAATTTATCTTTATGGAATTTTTAAGTGGATTAAAACGAAGAATAATTAAACCCCAAAATAGAATATACTCACACATTGTTTTAAAATATCATGGAAACTGTACATTTTTATTTAGTAAGCTATTCGAGTGCATGAGAGTAGTGAGTTCCTATTTTTTATGTGTATTATAAAAATGGGTTATTTGTAAAGATTCTCCAATTTGTAATAAATAAGTAGTTACATTATAGTTTTAGTGTCTAGATCATTGTAGCTGTATACTCCTTGGATTATCTTGATTTAGATGAATTATTAAATCTTATTATGTTAAACTTTTTATACTTTATTACTTTGTATACACTATGAGGGAGTGGAGTGTTCTTGATAATGATAGATAAATATCATTGGTATCAGATCATTTAAGAAATATTTATATAACATAATCCACCTCACCCATCTCATTGTATTTAAATTGTCTAGGACTAAAAAGTGGTATCATAGAAAATGTTTATTGGTCGAGAGTAATATCTCTAATGTAATGTTCGTGCTCTTCAACAATAAGAGGATTTTGATCTTTGATGATATAAATATCTAATTATGGAAGAAACAGATAGATCACTACTTATGATCACTTGGAATGGATGTGTACATAGATACCATGCTTTGCACTTATTTAAAAATATAAATAAGATCCTTATTGGAGAAATACTGAAGGAAACATGGTAACAATACCAAAGGAGTAGACACACTAGGAGGAGCATTGTCCAATGGTACATATATGATTGTTATCTTATATAAATACTCAGTTAATGTGGGAAAACATTAAAATATCTATAAATTTTATTTATATGAATGTGAATATAGATTATAATTACTTTTGAATAAGTATAAGGATATTAAGGTGTACCTATGTGAGACAATAAAATCATTCTTTGATTAGGTGAACATCATTTTTGAGGACATGCTTATAATCATAGAAAACCATAATGATATAAAAATAAAGAAGAGAATGTTGATAAAATTAACACCGTGATTCAATGGAATGATATCAGTACTTAATGACAAGGACCCAGATGTGGTGGTATAGGATATTCTATACTACAATCTTATTTCACATTTGAAGAGAAATAAGGAAAATTAATCCTTAAAATAGATATTTCTTAAGAAGATACATTCAAGGAAATGATGAAACATTTATTTGAAGATGATCACTAAGATAAGGAGTTTGAGGAGGTGATATTTTACTTTCATCAAACCTCAAATACATATAACAGTAAAATTAAATGAAAGATTTACATTATTTTTTTATGGAGAATGTTATGGAATCTCATAGTCAAGTTCCCAAAAAAATTTGGAGAGAATGATGAAGATAAATAATCCATGAAGTATTCATTAAACACTGAGAAAATAAATGGGACTTCAAAATATAAATTCATTTTAATGATTAATTTTCATTCCTAAGAATATAGCATCTTAGAATAGATAGAAGTGGAAGATGTTTAGAACTATAAATAACTTAATTATTAGGTTCTAATAGTTATCATATATAAGCCAAAAACTAGAAGAAAATGATGATAAATATGTTGAAGTTAAGGGAAGAGTTCACCTAAAGGTTGAATTAGAAGTCTCTCTATAAGTAATGTATATTTATAAGGATAAAATGAAAAAAATGTTGTATTCAAGATTCCAATGTATACTACTATAGTCAGAGGAATAAAAATACAATTTGAAAGATGAGTTGGAACGAAAGTACTAATGTTATCAATATTTAAGGAAGAATTTTTATGTAAAGAAAAAAATTAAATAATAGTCCCAAATATTTGACAGTGTGAAAATTTATTTGAAATATCATAATAACAAGATCAAGGATCTCAAACGGGATGTTTCTTCTTAGTGATGATAACTCAATGATCAAGAATTAATTTCAACATATATTATAAAATTATAATTTTAGATTTTATAAGCTTTAGATCGAGCTGAGGAGGTTCATAGGGGATCAATAAAGTGAAAAATTTTCATCAAGTGAAAAAATATAAGGAAATATTAAAAAATATTAAGGGGTTTGATTATATAAAAAATTACTGGGGATTGATTTGATACTAGAAGCACCCACACACTATTTTTTTATTTTGGTGACTAAAAAAGACCCCAAAGGGATCAAACTGAGTAATGAATACAAAAATTAATAAACAACATATACTATTTTGTTGTGTGATGGGAATGGATTAAAAGTTGTATAGTAAACATAATTGTTACAAATTAATTTACTTATGGAGACCCCAAAAATAATATCTCAACTAATGTAAAGAATAAACAGATGGGTTGAAATCAGATTATTAGTTTGTATCCTTACATGTTTAGTAGGATCCAATGGGTGTTGAGGTGAAATAATAAAATATTCCACCACAAGAAAGAAAAAACAAGAAAGTATCAATAAGGGAATAGTTAAAAAGTGAAAAATTATTAAAATTTCATGTAAAATGATATATTAGGATAGAAGATGGATTTTGGAGAGCGCTTATACTTAACACATAATGGGAAACCAAAATCATGTCATAATAATCAAAATTTTAAAATAATGTTAATATCATTTTGGAAAACGATGTAGGATTGAAGATCATTAGAATTGGTAAATAAGAAAAATAGAGGAAAACATTTGAGGAAAGCATATATGTTTTTAGTTGATAGCCTTGGTCGCAATTGACCATGTGTAAATAAATTGTGTGACCCAGGTATAAAATGAACATCAACTATAATGTTTGGATCATCAAAGTAATATAATATTCAATTGTGATTCAATGTAATGTAATGAAATGGATTTGTTATCTCATAAGTGGAGAACAATGAAAGATCCATCAATTGAAGAAATAATAGAATATTTTTTGGGAATATTGACATGGCTACTAGATCAAAAAGTATGTAGAAGTATTATTGAAAAAAAACCTAAGATATCCCTAAACTCTCATGTGATTTCATGCACAAGTTTTATACATTTTAAAAAAGGAAAATCATTCAAAATAATGTTAAGTTGAAGGATAAAATACAATGATATTTCTTGAGATGTTTCACAAGGATATGTAGATCATAAAATCACCCAAGGCCATATATGGTAAGATATATTATTTTTTATTTATTTTCTATTACAATAGGACGGTATGGATGAATGTAATCATTCAAAAATATTAATCATTCAAATTCCATACATGTTATTAGGGGTTATAAAAGAAGCTGACCAAGAAGAAAAAATATAAAAATTATAGATTAAAAATTTTATGTAATTCACCAAAAATAATATAAAATAGTATCCTGAGAACCAAAAGATAATATATCATGTTTAAGTAGTGATGAATCCTCAATAAAACTGAAAAATGGAGAGTATGAATTGAATTATCAATAATATAGGCCAAAAATAACACATTAAAAATAATATATCAGAGAAATATTGGAAGGAAGTGGTGCTTTAATCATCTAAAATATTCAATGGAGCTTCGATGTATACAAATGTAGTGGAGAATCCATATGATATTTGGTTAAATAATATTATAACCTTAAAGTAACTCTAAACTTTTGAATGTAAGTTCCTTATTATAAACAAGAATAATAACGAGATGTCTGAAAATTCAAGGCATTCAGATAATTTTCTTAGCTATTAATCCTAAAATGAGGCATATAAAAACTATAGAAAATTCCTTGATTGAATTGTTAAAAGTTAATATGTAATCTTAGTGGAAAATTAAATAATTTTCAATATGGGGTGAAGTTTTTATTACAAAATAGTGTAGAACTCATATAATATAGTGATTCTAAAGTGAGAAGAATAGGGGAGAACATTGTGCTATAGAATAATAACGAAATTATAATGATTATGATGATATCATACTCAAATTAATATATTTTAGGTAATAAAATAAGAGGGATTAAATCAAAAAAAATCATTAGTGACTAAATAAATTCAATGAAAACATGAAGAACAAAGGATTTACATTAGATATATTTACCATCTCTCATAGAGAACACGAGTTTTGAAGCGGATATGAAATATGAACATTGTTTCAAATATTTGAGTGAAGGTCTTGACCTAATAGAGTATAATATTATGGGGGAAATTGTTCCTTGGATGAAAAATAAAAATTTCTTCATAACCAAGTGGGTGTTCTGGAGTATGCTTAATAAATACTGTAAGGTCATTCGGAATAATGTATAAAATACATATAAAGGGTATTTCTAAATTAATGGTAATGATGTTGATAAGAAATTACCTCCCATTTTCCAGTTGGAAAACATTTTAGTTTTCTTTGTATTGTTAGTTTGAAAGGGCTTCATGGTTATCTAAATGAATGAAAAATTTATATTCATAAATATAGTTCTTTAGGAGGATGTATACATTGAGAAACAAGAAGGATTTATAATACATTGAGAAACATTAAAGCTGTGTATAATTTATGTTGTGTGAGTCAAAATTTCCATGATGGGAGAGTTTACTATTTTATTTACTTTACAGGTGATACAAGGAAAGTCTTCAATATTTACTTCTCAAAAAAATATGTCAACCATATTATCATGGTATTATGAATGGAAGGTTCTAGGCCTTTGAAAACATCATACACTATTGGGATGACGTTATCTGAAGATGTTGATGGAAATGGGGCTGATTTAATATGATATAAAAAATCATTATAAACCTACTATACCTAACAATGATGTAACCCATAATTGTGTTTTGCATAACTCAAGATGAGAGGTATTAAATTTGACACATGTAGAGTCACATGTTATAAGTAAAAAGAGTTATTTGATACATCAATATCACTATGGACTTCATGTTTACTTATCCCATGATTTTGAAATAAGAATTGTTGGGATACATATAAATAGATGTGTAATATTCATTGGATGATCATATATTGACCTTAGGTGGTTATTTTATCTTATCCACTTCTTATTTTCTTGATTGGTAAGTGGAAGAGACTACATCTCACATAGTACTACGGTGGCTGAATACCTATTGGTAGTTCAAGAATATACTCAACTTATATGGCCAAAGAAAAAAAATAAATATGTATGATTTTATGTGGAATTTTTTATTTCAATCATATGTAATAACTAAATTTCCATGAATATTACCAATAACCCTTTCCATCATTTATAGAGAAATAACATTGAGATAAAATATCATTTCATCAAGGAGAATATTGAACAGGGGATGGTAAAATTGGAGTATGTTACAAAAAAGGATCAAATTGAGGATTTCATAATGAAGTAACTACCCAAAGATGATTTTTTGATGATTTGATTAGTTCTTAGAGTCCAACTACATCCATGCGGATCACATTATTCCCCTCCTTAGAGCATTATCGATCCCCATTATCATATATCTTATATGGATGGGAAAAACGTTGGGCCCAAAATTAAAATAGTCTACATTCCCTTCATATTTTTTTGTACAACTAGTTGATATAATAAATGTAAGATATTATATCTCTATAAGTGTCTACACTTACTTTGGTCCTCTCCATTTACCCAAAAAACACATTGTGGCCCCTAAATTTTAATATCAGTAAATTTTTAATTATTCAAACAGATTTCCCTCAGTCTACAGTGTTAAAAAAAGTTCCCCAGTGTCAACTTTGAAATCATATAGAGAAAATGTCATAGATGAATAATCCTCAGTGAAAACATGATAGAAATTTCATTTTAAATATATTTCTTAGGGGTACTCCTCACCTCCCCCCTGATTTTCAACAATGTGGTAGTGGAACCTACCTTTTAGACAGTTTCATAGGGGTAATCTTCAACCAATATACCCTTTCATCCATTAATTAAATATATTAGAGTAAAATTTCTCTTTAACTCATTTCCTTGTTTCAAGTGGAATTCCAATACTCTAGGTGTTTCACCCCATTAATCTTGCATATTGGTTGGGTGAATCAATAATCTGGAATCACAACAAGTCTATTTATTTTATCATTTTGAGTTTAGTTATTGTGGTTTAGAAAATATTCTTACTCTAAATAATCCACCCATTTTATGAAATCTTGTATAATATCAACAATATTATATTTTCTCTTATTTCTCACACCGATCATGGATCACATGTTATTAAATGTTTTAGTCGATTGTGTCACTTATGTGTAATAGATGTAAAAAAATTTGAAAGATGGAGTTTAAGAATGAGATATTTTATTAGATAAAAAAATGAGGATTATTCTTAGGCTTTGGCCTCTCATTCCAAACAAGTTATCATATAGAAGCACCAGGTCCATTAACTACTCAATTTCAGTCATCCTCTTTTGAGAGGACTCAGTAACCTACTATAGCGTAGTCATCTCCTCCATCTCCAGCCCACACCTCCTTTTGTACTTGGTCTTCTTACACTTAGAGATCACATTAATGGTACCTTCACTCCACCAATTTCTACCTTATTTATATCATCTCAAACATCAACAGTTTCAAATCATTTCATCAGGTGAGAGACCACCTTCTCGTTCACTATTGAATATACTAATAACTGGAACTCATTCTCCTTTTTTGAATAGATATATTAATAAATCACACATTATGAATATACAAAACTGTATATAGACATATAATTTAGGGGTTATATTTATATTCCTTCATTCTATCCCACTCGATTTGGATATCATGAGTCATGGAATGGAGGTTTTGGATGTCTATCCAATAGATCCTTAAGTTCAGTTTCTTCCTTAAAATTTGATCCTCCTCTCCCTTATCCAACCCAATTCTGAGGGGGGGACATTTTTTTGATGAAAACAAACATATAGAATATGGATCAAAGATTAATAACAAAAAATAAGGGAAATTATATGATATGGATAGAGTCTAACCAAACCAAGACATGCATGAGTCCTTAATTTATGGAACCATAGAATCTAACATTGCGTTAGTGTGCAACTATTTCATGAGAATTGTTTTTTGATCCACGAGTCCTATAAGTACCCCTAAAATCATAAATTTAATGTATTTCAAATCCTTAGATAATTTCAACGCATTTCTAATCATGTAAACTCATCTTTTATGCCCCATGAAATCCTTATAAATTGAATTTTCAGGGAATCTTACATGAAATTTATTTAGGACAATTTCTCCTCTAAAGCCTTGTAATTCATTTTAATAAGGTCATCATTTTTTCATGAATACCCCACTCATTAAAGAACACTTATTGTGTAAATTATTAATGACTTATTCAATTAAAGGTCTCATGAAACTAAAAAAATTCAAAGTCCCATAATTTACTAACCCATTTCATTCCACCTTCTTATGAAAAACATTAACAATAAAAATGAAACATAAAGAACTTTGACCACCCAATCTAGACTCATTCATGAAAAAATCCATACGATTTAATATTATTTTAGACCTTTACCTATAAGCCTATAACATTAATACGATCCAAGAATCATTATCATATGACCCTAATATATCTTTGTTACATTCAAGAAAGATATGTAAAACCAAATCCATAATACCCACTATATATCTTGTCATCATTCATTTTAGGACACAAGAATCCTTAATCGATGGTACTAAACTATATGGAAAAGTCCTATCATACAACCTTGAGCTATGAAAACTAAAACTATTTTTTTATTTTTAATCATAGATTATGCAAGACTCCTATTTATGGAGAAATAAAAATAATCCAAAAATCACAATCATATCATCTAACCATTGAGAAATGTATTGACTAAACTTGATCACCTTTTAGGAATGAAACCAAACATCTCAAGAATCATCACTAGAATCTAATACATGACCATCCCAACTAGTCCTTGAACATTTGGAATCCCCACAGGAATCTAAATATTGTCACCCTAACTAGACATGAAACTGTGAGAATCCACCACAATAATACAAACCATTTACATCCTCAATATACTCTAAACCAGGGGTTTTAACATATAACTCTAAACAATGAGTTTATTCCAGCTAGGAATTAAACCAACATACCTACCATTACTCAAGTGAATATAATAATATGAAAATACATATGTGATGAGTATAAGATGACATACCTTTCCTTATATGACTATCATAAGATGAATCAACCATTACTTATGTAATAAGAAAAATATGAACATTCATTCCTTATGTGTCAAGAATAATATGGAATGTTATTCAGTATATAATAATCATAAGACTCCCAAATGTCCTGAAATGAGGAATAAAAAACAACCATCCTTCCTATATTTAAATCTTAAAACACATACCCTTCTTATTGAACGATCATAATATCCCTCAAGACCTCACATGTTGAAGAAAAAGTATCATCCTGAAAGATACCCTACATAGTCATCCATACATCTGTACGGTCTTCACCCTACAAATCCAATAAGTGATGTAGTTATTTAATATCATTAGGTGTCGAATTAGTAAGGGATTCATATCATTTTCTTAAATTTATGAGGAGATATAAGACTAAGAACAAATTTCCTTAGTGAGATGGGATAACATCACATCCTCCAATTCTAATAAAAAGAGACATCATCATCTCCCTAATGATGAATGACCACCAAGTATTGTAATTAGGGAAAAAAGAGATGGATTGTGATAATGTTTGTGAATCATAAGCTGTATCCCATCATAATTTATCAGAATCAAGATTATCACATCATCTTCTTCACTTTGGCCACAAAAACTATAGCAACCCATACCTTTAATATTCAAATAAAAAATCTTATTAGGGGATTAATAATTACATTTCAATGTGATTAATTATATAACTATAAAATTTTAGTGTCATGGGAAAAATATATACATAAATAAGTGGTACATAAAAGGTCAAGATCATCACTTACATAATTCCTTACAACTAGAACCCTTCTTATACATACCCTATTTTAAACCATTATTTATAAAATTGGGGAAATGAAACATAAGAAATGGTGATCTCATATGCTCAGAAAGGGTAAGCACAAGATATATCATTCTATGATCACAAATGATAATAATTCAAGAATAATGGTAAGAAATCATAATAATAATATACAAAATTCATACAGAAATAGTTAATGATATTTAATTGTGGATTATATCATAAGTCTTTTTCATAAAAAATAAATAAGTCACAAGAGTGTACAATCATCAATATTCAACCATATATCATGGGAGCATGATATAAGAATATTGATTTGTTTTGGGATGAAATATATGAATAGAATATAATTTTCATAGAAAATTATTATTTCCAATTCTGTCATAGTGGATTGGTTTAACTCCCCATTCCATCATTTTTTATTCAAGGTTCACTCCAAAAACTATCGAGAAATTCAATTAATGAACTAGTTTAACTCCATATTATAATCCTTATTATCTTATGATATATCCATGTTTACATAATGAGTTAGAGGGATATACAATTTTTTATCATTATCTCACAATGAAGACCATA
The DNA here is from genome assembly GCA_963277665.1 of Viscum album. Taxonomy (NCBI): domain Eukaryota; kingdom Viridiplantae; phylum Streptophyta; class Magnoliopsida; order Santalales; family Viscaceae; genus Viscum; species Viscum album. The sequence goes on from OY728145.1 coordinate 1,331,794,276, forward strand.
TATATGTGTTCCACAGGATCATAATTTCTTCATCATATCATTATATCCAATCCCATGAAAAGGATACAAATTTCACAAACATTTCACCATTATATTCATAAAAAATTTATAGAAATAATAAATATTATAATATTGGATCATGTACTTAGTAAATCATACAAAATATCAAATTATGTTATTATAGATGAAAATACCTAAAAGAATCAATAGAATAATTATTGATAAAAATACCCTTTCATTTTGAAATAAACCAGCCAAAATATAATAATTTCTAAAAAAAATTAGAAAAAAAATTCTTTTAAAATAATATATGAAATTTATAAAGGATATTAAATTTAAAATGAATTCATTATAATAGGGAATTTGTTTTATGGGGTTTAAAATAAAAAAATTCATTTCACAATTTTTTAAATTCAAAAGTTCCCTATTTAGAAAATGATTGAATATCCCCTTAAACCTTGGTAAATAAATTTAAATATAGTAAAAAATAAATTTAAATTATCTATGGAGAATATAAAAAGCGTTATTTAAAATATTTTAATGTAAATGAGGACATGGATGAAAATATTCTCAACCAAAGACAAAAACATGATTAGTTTTTCATAAAAACATTATTTTTGTATCATAATTTCTTAAATTGAGGAAATTTAAATAAACATATATAATCTCTATAAAAAATATATGAGAAGAAAATAAATAATATTTTAGAGATATATATTATATAATTTCATCATTAGAAATATAATCTTAAACAATCCTTTTGAAAATGATATTTTAACATAAAACTCGTACCTCAAGCATCTCGTACATTGTAAATAATCTATAATACTATATAATATGTTTTAAATTATTATTATTCCTTTACAAGACCATATAAATACCAATTATACAATACATGGTTTAGATTCAACATTTTATTACTCATTTATTAGTAATAGTTCAGTATCATTATTATTTCATGTATTAATTTCCATGTTTTTCAGGTTTGTTTTAGATTGAATGTTTTTATCCTTTTAGTTTGATCATGGTCATTTCATCTCAAAAATTTCATTCATTATATAAATATCAAATGTATTCATTTTATAAAAATTTATAATCTTTCATATAAAGTATTTTTGAAAAATTAATTACATCCATATGTTGAAATGGTAATCCGTACGTACCCACAATTGATGTTTCTATTTTTTAATGGATGGAATGAAAGAAACGTAAAGGATAATTAAAATATATTAATTAATTATAATATAATAAATATAATAAATATTAATTAATTCTATCATAATGATCATCCATGAATGATGTAGGTTGAAAATGAATCATATCGATACTTGGAGGCTATAGTCCACACCTATGGTAGGATGATACTTTCATCTCCTATTTGGAAAATAATTTTTTAGAAATGGTTATTAAATAATAAAAATTAAATAAAATTATATTTATGAATCTGTATTCACCATGTTTTTTTGGATACAACATCAGGGTAATTATAAGAAAAAATAAAATCGAAAGAGGTCGATTTAGATTTATACCTATTCTTTGAGAGACCTATTTTTTCATACACCATAAGCCAAGAAGGATTGGTATTACAGGAGTAAAATATTATCTAGGATGAAGGGAATGAATCTAGAATTTTTTTAAGTAGGTATTTTCAATTATATAATGATAAAACGGTTTGATTAATGGAGGATAAGTGGTTCCCTTTTACATGTGATCGGAGGGACCCATGTGGGATTTCATAAAATATTTCAATGATATAACGTTATTTTCAAGGGAAAGTGATCTAAATGAAAAAGGATTAAATTAAAGGATATATATGGTTGAAATAATATTAGATAATAATAATTAGAAAAGTTTCGGTGGAATACTACCCTTATCTCTTTGTTTAACCCCTGTTAAAGTCATTTCAACCTTAACCATGGTAACAACATTTTATAATTTTAACTATTCATTTGACCAAAATTTAAGTTTAAAATATTACATTATATTAATTATGATGATTGAAAATCTTAAATACCTTATTAAAAATTTAATTTCCTATAAGCGGTAGAATATAGTTTAAAATAATCACACAAAATGCAATGATTTTTTTTTTAAAATGAATTGTTATCCATAAAACATAATTTACATCTATTTAATACCTTTTGAAAACCATAACAGGAATGTTAAAATATATAATTGAATATATAATCTCTCAATTTAATTAAAACAATCATTCAATAAGATATTAATTTCATTTATTAATATTAAAAAACATTACAAGTATAAAAATAGTTTTTTTAGAAAATAATATTTTCAATCTAAAAAATAAACTTATTAAAAAATCAAGAATAATAGTGATTTATATGTAATTAATTATATTATTTCTAGTTAAATTATTTTTATGTTACTTTTCTATTAAATTAATAACATAATGGTTCTTTTACATTAAAATATGTTATATTTTTTAAAAAAAATTAAATATTTTCACCATTCACTGAAAAATTAATATTTTAGAGAAATAATTAAAATTCACCATAAGATAATATTGAAATATCGATATAAAACATTATATTAATTTCCAAAAAACATAATTACTATAAATGGTAGAAAATTATTATAATTTCCTTGTCCAAAATTCAAAAAAAATCATTTTTAAATTATAATATGACTTTACTAAAAAACGAGTACCTATTTTTTATGCATTAATAAATAAAATTTCATTATTTAAAAATTATAAATTTTTTATATTGTTTATATTACCATTAATAGAGTACAATTTATCTTCCAGGTTATAAAGGACCACTTTATCAATATTCATTCAGACTCGGGGTAGCATTTAATGAAAGCTATCAAATACATCATGTTTATTTAAAGGGAAATATATATAAAATATTATGGTGTCAAATTCTATGTGTAATGTGAAAAAAATTTAGGCATAGTTTTATTTTTTATAAATGTTCATTTAATACATAATATTATTATTAAAACAAAATAAAGTATAATTTAATGCAGTCTTAAATTTTTTCTTTATTCGATTTTTTTGTTTCTATGTTATGATAATATATTATTTTTATTTTATTATAGTGCATGTAAGTATATTAATTTATTTTCATACAAAAAAACTAAAATATATCTCAGAGATAAGAATTTATTTGTTAATTTTACTACATTATTTCATAGGTTATAAAAAGAAAATATAACATGAACATCCGTTTTTAACTATATCCTTTTTAATAAAAGTGTATTTCATAACAGGATAATTGTAAAATTATCTTTTTGAGTATTTTTAATAATCTTATAACTAATAATTTGGGAGTTATGATAATTAAGTTCTTTAATTAATTTTACAAATGATAAAAGTGTGACATATTTGAGTTAAAATATAATAACAATTAATAAAAAAATTATTTTATAAATTTTCATTGGTACTTTCTTTAAAAAGTAATAAATTTTAAATAATGATATACTTAAAGAATAATTTACAATAAAATAATAATAAAAATAATCAGTAATTATTTAAAATAATATTATGTTGAAAATTTATAGAAATAGTTTACTTGTTTTAAATATTATGAGTTATAGATAAAATATTATAATAAAATAATTTATAACTGTGTTAATTTTTACCCTATGTTTTAGAACTATTATACCAAAAAACATTAGGATATCAAAAGGCAAGTGGCTGGCTAGCTCAACCTCACCATGAGAGCATGGTCAAACATATGATGGAACTTTCACTGACCACAAGGCTAGAGGAATGGAGAACATAGCTTGGGTAAAGATCCCACATGACCCATGTATATAGCCTAATTCATAGTTTTGGAGAGTTTTCCTATTGGACCATTCATAAGGAATATTATTTGTTTTTCTAATCTAATTTCACTACTTAACATATATTCATTAATGATGAATTGAAATATTTCTATGTGGGATTCTTTATCCGAGTACTATTCACTGTTTTAAAAGGTGCTATTAAATAATGACCATTCGACCAAATGATCACATCAATCCAAACCCAACATGAATTTTATTATTCTTTATGACCTCCCACTCTTGTTTTCCACACAGATTAACAAGCATTCAAGTTGAAATGAAGTCACCATCGCTTATCTATGTTTCCTTCTTGTTCTCTACATTTTGGTGCAAGGATTAAATTGGTCAATCGACCTATACACTGTATGCTACATGAAAATTATTAAATTTTCTTAGGACATGTCCATCGAACTATCATTGTAGGATGTTAACATATAGAATATATCAATCCACTAGTATTATGATATTCCTCTTGAAGAAGTATGGAATAACAGTACACATAATTTGAGACACATATATGTAGGATATTATTTTTAATAGAATACCTTATTCCCTAGAAAACTTGATTGAAACCTTATATCTGGTACCCAAACCTATAAATGTGTATAAATAAAGAAAATTAGTATATTAAAATACCCCATTCTGTCAGGGGAAGACCCAAGACAAAACTAACTCCATTTATTTCTCTCTTTTTTCCCATTAGTTCTAATGCCCATAGAAAGTAGAATTAGTCAATGCCTTTGGTTTCTACATATTCAAGTATGGTTTTATATTTATTATCTTTATTTATATATTACTTTAAAAAGAATCCATATTTTTAACCTTTAGGTATACATAGAAAAATATGTATATACTATTTCAAAATTCCATCCTTATATATGTAATACAATTTTTTTTTATGTATTCTATTTATTAAGGAATTTTTTTAAGAATTATATAGGGAAATATGTATATTTCAATATATATATATATATGAACATTTATACATGATTGTGTGATTTAAATATATAATCAATTTATGTACTAAAATTGGGTTCGATCACAATCTTACCCAATAGTGTATCCTCAAAACTTGCAAGGATGAAAGGACTATTTAAAAAATGCTATTTTATAATTTTCTATGTAATATATAATTTACTTTTATTATAATTATTTTAAGAAACAAATTTCACATATATATGTATAATTAATAGTTTTTTTTATGGGAATATTAAATTTACAATTACAATTATTTTATGTGAAGGTATAATACCTTCACAAAAGTATTATATATATAAAATATTATGGTAAAATATCTAATTATGAAACATTTAAATGTTTATCTAATATCTTTATTTAAGTATGAAATTTTAAATGATAAATTTATTTATTTTATGGTCTATTTCAATAAAATGTATTTTTATGAGGTTATGAATGAAAAATCAAATGCATGGGTGTTAATTATTTCTTTGTTAACATGCTATGAATGTTTGAAAAGAAATTTTCTGATGATATTTGGTTGTATGAAATGTAACAATTGTTTTCTAATGAAATTTCATATTTATATATATTTACATAAACATAAGTAGCTCAATATATAATAATACAATGCAATTTTTTAATATAATAACTGTAGTGAATATATATATAGGCAAGCTTAATTGTTTTTCAGAAAAGTATGCACTTGAACTTTCTAAACATGATAATGAAGTGGTGAGTGAACCTATCCCTCGAGAAAGTTGGCAGGCTTAAACAACCTTCAATATTTCAAGTGGCCCAATATTTGTTTTGAAAATCTTGCATAATATTTTCTAAAGAATCAATTAATTATTTAAAATAAATTTTAAACCACATGTATTTTTAAAATAATTATATAATTTTCAAAAGTGTAAATATTTTCATAAGTATTATAGCATTTTTAAAGGATAATTATTTAAAAATTTATTATAAAATTTTCAAAATCATAAGTATTTTCAAAAGTATTATATAATTTTAAAATGCACAAATATTTTAAAGGGTATTAAAATACTTTCAAAAGCGTAAGTATTTTAAAAAGTATTATAATATTTTCAATGCATAGGTATTTTCAAAATCATTTTCAAAATCATGTTTTCAAAGGATTTTCAAATGAATTTTCCAAAAGATATTATATTTTGATAAATAATTTTCAAAATGATGTATTCAAAATTATATGTATTTTGAAAATGTATATTAAGAAGTTCATTTGAATCAATTATATATTGATAATTGTTTTCAAAATGATTTTTTAAAATTATAGTTATTTTCCTTGAATTTTTATAAACGTATTTCCCATGTTATATTTTCAAAAAGGTAATTTCAAAATGGTTTTCTCACTATATTTTTAAAAACCATTAAAATGTAAATTATGCTCACCCTATGTTACAAAATATGTATTTAGGGTCAATTAAAATTTTCAATGAGATTAGATTCAATAAAGAGATATCATGAGAAAAGTCTTATCACTTCACTGTATTTTTGTTTTATCTTTTATAATTTGTATGATCGTCATATGTAAATGACAATATATTTTCAATCACTTCGTAAAAAAAATTCTCAACATTATTTTGTACTATATACCGAAGTTCCTAGCACGGGGCCTTATACGAATCCCCTTAATTTTTTTTTCTTACAAATAATATTACTATAATAAAAAACAAGGATATATTTTCTTTATAAAATAATTGGGTTCCCATGTAGTATCATTAAATTTATGAATCTTCCAAAGAACCTAAATCATTTGTGTAGTGCAATTATGTAGACCTGTTATCTACGGTCCATGATTTATAATGATTTTTTGTCATAATATTTTTCATCATACAACATTATAAAATTTATTATCAATACATATGAAGTATCATATTTGCACTACCTTGGGAGAGATACATGAAACACATCGTTAACATAAGAGATGTTTGGTGGGAGTTCTAAGAAATATGTTATGGTCTTTACTAGATCAAGAATATATAATAGAACAATGTACTTATGTCTCTCATTCCCCTTTATTCTGAATATCATAACATTATTCCCTCAGGATATTTATATAAAAACACTCCCACCAGCTTCATGTAATGGATCTCAATAAATTTTTTAAACATAATTCTTTTATTGAATTTGAGGTTACTTGATGTACTGCTGAATGATTCTAACCTTATTTACCATTTCCTTAGATATCATTGGTCCCAAAATCATTCTTTATCCAATTTTATCCTAACATTTAAAAGTATTTCATTTCTTTACCTAGATGGAATCAAGAGAATCCATATGAATGGTTTACTGAAATATATTGTTGTAGGAAAACGTGAATTGAGAAATTTGTTGATCCCAACAGCATATTAAATCCAGGGAACTTGATATTGAAATATCCTATAGGATTTTAATAGTCTTATGTAACTGAACATCTGGAAGATAATGATATATAGTACTGAAAAAAATTCTGTATCTAAATATTACTGAAGACTTCACTAAATATTTTAGGTAGACCACGGATCTTGATCCCATAAAATAGAATCTGTTGTTTTATCCAATGTGTGTTGAAAACTTCACAAGATCTATGAGGTAAACATTGGATATTAATCAGATAAAATAGAATGTGATACTACTTGAAACCTTACCACATCCATAATATTTATCCAAGAAATATTATCAGCAGATAAATATTGTCTAATATTAATTAATTTTACTACCTTTGTAATGTGTTCGATTAAACCCAAAAAAACTTATATCTTTTAGAAGTTTTTGTGAGTATAATGACAAAATAAGTGGTGTTTTTTAACATTTAAATTTTAGTATAGGGAATGGTTGAATCATTCACACATACGTTTTCTATATCGGTAACTTAATAACATACCATGAGCTGAGACACCTACGCTAAAATATAACCCTTCATGTTATCCCATCAGAAATGCTCTTTAAAATCACTATAAATCTACATACTTCTAGGATTAATAGATAATGGTGAGATATGAGATTATTCCAAAAACTCATTATTTATGTGTAGTATTAACTAAATGTAAATTTGTTAATTAAAACTTATCATTCTATCACAATCAAGGTTAAACTCAAGAACATATCACACCTTCTTTTACAACTCCACATCCTCCTTCAATGCCTATTTTATCATTACATGTATAGATTTTTGAACAATCATTTCTAAAATATAATATTTATCCCCTTAATCCATGATTTCAAGGACCATAATTTGAAAATCCATTAATATTGGATATTTTTTTACCTCATCATAGAAAAACTATAATTACACTTTCCACTCAAATCATCAACCCCCATGTTTTTTAGTTTGGTAATGTATTGACTAGTCATAATTTTAAATCAAATCCAAACATATTATATGGTTAATATTACTCTTATTATAGATAAATATATAATTTAAAATTTTATGATTATCATATTTGTCACACCATTATTGATGAAGATAATGTATCCATATCTTTAATGAAAATATTACCACAAGTAACTCCAAATCACGAGTCAAGTATTGTTTCTCATCAACTTTAATATTTTATGAGGAACTATCTATAAAAATATTATTATTGATAAGAATAACATGTACCCTCTTTTGAACCCTGACTATATATCAGAAACCCTTCTCTTCTATAGGGTAGTGTGAGTATAGGTGTTCTGAAAAACCTTCTATTCAGTTCAAAAAATATTTCATCCCATTCATCAGTCCAATGTATCTTAACCTCATTTCAATATAAATTGGTTATTGTATTATATATCCATTATAAATCCTTAAAACCCCTAATAATATCCATCTAATCCAAGAAAAGTACATATCTCAGTCAAATTGGTTAGTTTGGGCCAATGTTCAATAACTTTTATCTTTGATAGATCAATTGATATACCTTCGCATGATATTATGTGACCAAAAAATAAAACATTATATATCTAAAATCAACAAATAGTTAAATTTTTCAAACAACTTATCCTTACATAGGGTATTCAGAACAATCCTCAAGTGATCTTTATGATTTTCCTTTCCATAAGAAAATATATAAGAATATTTTTTTATAAAAACTACTAAAACTGATCATTGATATCTATAAAGACTCTATTCAATAAATCTATGAATATAAAATTGGAATTAGTAATAATAAATAGTCTCAATATATGTTCATAATATATATACCCCAAATAGATGGTTGTCTTTGATATATCTTCACTTTTGACCCTCAACTGAGAGTTTCCTGATTTATGTTAAATATTCAAAAAAATTGACCTCCTTTTAATTGATCATTAAATAATCAAAATGGAATAATGGATAATTTTTATTGATCATGATATTTTTAGGGTTTTATAATCAATTTATAGTCAAATTGATCCATATTTATTCCTCAAAAACGTATTGGCGAACCCTAGTGTAGAATACACACGAAAATGAGTCTGTTATCAAGATTCTCATAGAGTGTTTTCTTCAATTCCTATAACTAAATTGGGTTCATTCTATATTGGGTCTTTAAAATAGGTGTCTCTCTAGGTATGAGTTCTATTGAAAATAAAATTCATGTTTTTTTGAAATAGTAGGATACTCTTCCTAAAAAATGTAAAAAAACTCTCATACAATAGGCACATCATTGATATTGAGTTCCACCCATTGATATGGGATATTCACACACATTGAATAGAAATAAAGACACATGAAATGGATTGAATTTCTATTAGAACATAATTTTTATCCCCACATCAATAAAAATAATATTTTTATTCATATATAAAATTTTATTTTATTATTTTATAAATTTATAGGGGATCTATATTGATATCTCTAATCATTGATCAAAATCAAATAAAATTACGCTAAAGAATGAACACAAGGTTTCTACAGTTAATATTCTTACAAACATTAACATGACATCCCTAACTCTAGAGTGTACCTTTAATTATTATTATTAACTTTAGTGATAGAAATAGCATATAACTTACCTTGGTCTCAGAGTTATCCCTTAGACAAGGGAATCAACTAATATAATTCCCATGTTCTCTACACAAAATAAATTTATCTTATAGTGGTGTCCAAAAATTAACCTAATTTAATTCAATTTAATTATTCATTTTCTTCAGTAAAAAGAATATTATAACCCTTAAATTAAACACATAAAACTTATTCTTATTCCACTGATACATTTCCCAATGTTCTTCTTCCCACATTCTTAACATGTTGGATGATAAATTTCATTTAGATTACACCCTTCATGAAATATAATTTTTCTATTGTTATATGGGTTTGAAAACTCACCCATGTTGAGATTGATAATCATATAATTTTATGTATGGTTAAGTATAGTGATAAGTTCTCACATTATTCCTCATGTTTCATTTAGTTCCCATGAGGAAACTGATTCCCTTATCTATCATATTTAGAAATAGCATGATTCCTTCTAGTTCCATCCATTTACTAAAACCAAAAATCATATTTTGAGAAACAATAATCACTGTGGGGAATCATATAGTCATGAGAATAATATATATGATTTCTAAATCTTGTAACATTATTTTCAATCTGTGATACTTTTGGTTTAAACTAGTAAATCAATGATCAATATCTATATAAATAATATTTAATAGTTTAGAAATAAAATCTTAATTAACATAATAGTATACCCTGGGAATATAAAACTAGCTACATAGTAACAGACCATTCACCATGAACCAGAATGATTTCTAAGATATACCTGACCAACTATTTTTGGGGTCATTACACAAAGATGAATATTAGAAACTACCATTCTTAATTGTAGTATCTGGAAAGAGATGTATTTTTTGGAAAATAATACAATATATATGTTACCAAAATAAATCATTTTTATCTTATACATAGTATTATACTATGTGTTTTCCTTAGAGTTTTCTCATCATTTTTTCAAAGGGTAACTGAATCATACTCTGATACGAACTATAGATACCCATACATTTCATACATCAATACTACGTCTTGTTATCATAATATTCATTATATATCAACATGATCTATGATAGAACTAAAAATGTTTATTGTAATTGAAAACTTGGATACCTGAACAATTAGTACATAAAATTTCTAAATCATCTCCCACTTATTTCTTTACAAATTTAACCCATCTTAGACATAACATACCTAAAACCTTTCTTCATAACCCAAGGGAAATGAAACATAAGAAAGTGTGAGAATAAATGAACAATTAGTGTAAAAAAAGATATATAAATTATTTATCATAAAGGTGCATAAGACCAAAATAATGTTATGATAACATAATAATATTATTAAAAAATTATACCTATGTTTTCAAGTATCATTAATTGTGGATCATGTCATAATTAATTTTGATAAAAAATAAAAAAGCCATAAGAGTGTAAAATCATCAATAATAAATCACGCAACATGAGAACATAACACAACATAAAAATAATAAATAATTGTGTTCATATAAATAAAAATAGAATATAATTTCCTTAGTCAAATAACTCCTCCCAGACAATTATGGATAATTAAACTCACTACCCATTGCATTAATTCATTAATCTAGGTGCACTCCCAAGACAATATTATTAGAAAAAGTACACTACTTAAATTGGTTTAATACTTATTCCATTTATTATTATCTCATGAGATATCCATAAAAAACCAATGTATTATATTGAGGTATAATTATGGCCCCTCATCACTAAATGATAACCATAAATATGTGTTCCACGAGATCATAAAACATTCGTTATATCATCATATCATAACCCATGGAAGAGATACAATTTTCTTAATAATTTCATCTTTATAATAATAAACCATCTAGAGAAATAATAAATTTGGTGAAATTGGATCATATATATAATAAATTATAAGATACATCCATTAATGTTTTTATAGATGATAATAACATTATCATATCACTAGAAAACTTATTTAGGAAAAATACCTTTCATTTTGAAATTGATTATTTTAAATATAAAAAATTATAAAATATTAAGGGAAATATATTCATTTAAAACTACCAAGGAAAAATATAAAGTAATATTAAATTTAAATATCATTCATGATTTCGGGGAAATCCATTCATGTGGTGTATAATTAAATTAAAAATTCATTCATATTTTTGGTAAATATCTAAAAGTTTCATGATTAGAGAATGATAATATTATTCTTTTTAAAATTTTTAAAGTAATGTTAAATATAATTAAAAATTAATTTAAATTAACATTGGTTAATATTAGAAATATTCCGGAAAACATTATAATGAAATTAAGTATAAGAAAAAATTATTCTCAACCGAAGATAAAAACTAGATTAATTTTCCTTTAAATAAATTATTTCAGTAAATTGATTAATTAAAGATTTAAAAATGAAATGAAAAAATATAATTTCCATAAATGAACATAATAGAATAATATAAATAATATTTTGGAGATATATATCACATAATTTCTCACTATAAATTTAAGCATAAATAATCCTTGTATAAATGAGATTGTAACATAAAACACTTACCTCAAGTTCATATTGCTTTCTATGTTTTCCAACCTAATGTATAAAAAATTATATTTTATTTTTTATATATATTAGAAATATATTCATACCGATAATATAATACTGTAATAATTGTAAAATATTATCACATGTTCATTCCCAATATTTCATTATCATCATCATTCTTGGTGTTGATTACTTTAATTTTCATGTATGTTTTGGTTCTGCTGTTATTGTCCTTCAAAATTTATCATTGTAAATTAATCTATAGAGTTTAAATAATGATAAAAATATTTCATATATTAATTATAAACTTATTTAAATCTTTTCTTATAAAGCGGTGGTGAAAATTTAATTATATCACTACGTGCAGCTGGTAGTTCATACATACATAGGAGTGATGTTTCTATTTTTCGATGGAGGGAATGAATGAAAGGTAAATGATGATTCACCTCAAAAAAATTATTACTATATCATAAATATAATAATAATAATAATATATAAATAAATTAATGTTATAATAATTTCCGATCATAATATTTGGTGGTGGAAAATGAAATGGATCGCTTTGTGGAGATGGCAGACCACACATAAGCACGAGCAATAATATCATCTCCCATTTGATGAAAATGAGGTGTTAAATTGTTGTGAAATAATATCAATAAAATTTTAATATATTTATTATACTTTGTTTTTTAGTTTTTTATATATAATACTTGTTTAGACGAAGTATAAGAAGAAATAAAATTGAAAGTGTTTAGTTGAAATGTATACCTATTTTTTGAGAGACCTCCAATGGTATACACCTTAAGAATTAAAAGGTTGGTATTATTAGAATAAAATAAGATATTGGATGAAGGGAAGGAAAATATTATTTTTTTATCACAAAATTTATATTCCATATGTATTAAATAGGGTGAATAGTATTGGAGAAGATGTTCTCTTTTATAAGTGGGGGGAGGGATACACATGGAATTTATTAAAATATTTGAATTATATAAGGCCAATTTATTGATAAAGTTTCTCCAAAAGGATAAGTATTATAATTTAAAATAATAAAAGGTTGAAATAGATTCAAAAAAATTAGTTAATTTTTTGTTAAAATATTACTTTATCTCTTGGTTTAGCATCCCGTTAACCCCATTTTAACATCCATTGTAGTAATAAAATTTTACTATTTTCTTTTCCATTAGGGCTTAAATTTAAGTTCAAAATATTAAATTATATTATTTATTACAATTTAAAATATGGAATCAATTTTTTCATATTCAATTTCCATAATTTTTAAAATTTAATTTGAAGCAACCATGAAAAACGCAACATAAACCGATTTTAGACAAGTGCATTATTAAGAATAAAAAATAATTTACTTATATTCATTTACTTGAAAAAACCACAAAATGAATTCTAAAATATATTATTTAATATATAATATATAAATTTCATTAAATAAATAAATCAATATATATTAATTTCTCTTTATATGATAAATACACATTGCAAATAAAAAACAATTCTTAGGAAAATATGTTTTTAAGCCATTAAATTGATCTCATACAAAAATAAAGTATAATAATGCGATTGGAGTCCTTTTTATGAAATGGACTTCCTCACTGTGCACACATGTTTCTCACACCAACAAGTTAGAATAAAAAAAATCATGTCTTATCCATTATGGTGTGACATTTTCGTAATGAAGGAGAAGTTCAAAAATCCCCATAATTCAAAACCAAATAATGAAGTTAAAAATATAATTACTTCATGATGTTTCTATTACAAATGAATTTTTAGATAATTGTTATGATTTGGATTTTCTAATATATACTAGGGACTTATTATTTGATAAAAGTATCATTTAAAAATGGTTATTTCATAACATAAAAATTATTTATCGGAATATTAGATAAAACTTATTAGTTTATTAAATTTATTATGGGATGTTTTTAATAATTATATTTGAATTAACTTTATAAATATATATATATATATATATATAATATTTTCAAAATATTATCAAAATATTATGGCATGGTATATAACATGAATTTTATTTTTGGTTTAAAATGCTATATTTATTATTATATGATATAATATATAAATTTTAGAATATTATGAATTTTATTTTAAAATTTAATGTTAAATAGTTATGTATTTATTCTAATAAAATATATTATGTATTTTTAATGATTATGTGAAAAATAGATGAAAAGTATTTTAATAAAAAAGCAATGAATAAAATAGGAAAGTAAGTAATAAATGTGATATAAAATCACTAAATATGATATAAAAACATTATATTGAAAGCTTATAGATGATATTTGGATTTAAATTAATTTTTTTAATGTTTTAGAGGTTTCATTTTAAAAATAAATTATATAATTCAATATTATTATAAGTTGAGTGAAACATTTGAATTCAAATTCCTTTTTAAAATAACAGTTTCAATACAAAATGATGTCTATAAAATATTATTTTAAAAATACCATGAATTTTTTATGAAAATTTAAAATTATATGTAACATTAAACAATATTAATTTTAAATGTAAAATATTCAATTTAAATTTAATTATATATTGGGTAAAAAAGTTTAATTCCATTAAACAGTAGTTTAAGTTCAAATAAAACTATATAATCTATTCATAAATGTATTCCTAAAATGGTATAAAACAAATAAAAAATGTATTTAACTTGTTATAATTCAATAAATACAATATGAATTAATTTTTAAGGTAAATTTTTGAAGTAATTTGGTTAGATTTTCAGTTACAAATTTAAATATATTTAATAATAAGAGTTTGTGTTTAAATGGAATTTTTCCTCCTATATTTATGTTTTTATCTAAAATGATTTATAAAATTATCAAAACCATGGTAAAATTTCTATCATTATATTATAATTAAAATATCATATAATTTTAATCCAATTAATATAAATTAACTTTTATGTAAAGAAAAATTTGAGAATATATATTAACATGAACGTAGTGCCTGAATTGTTTTTAAAATGATAAAAAATGGTGCTTTGTGATATGATTTTGAAAGGATAAGTATTTTATAGACTTCAAGAAAAAAATTTGAGGTTATATAATTGATATAGGTATTATAAATTTAATTTCTTAATTATTTATATGTGTGTGTTTCTGATTAAACATTTGGGGGCTTGACGATTGATTATGGAGGTAGAGTATGGTTTTACAATAATTCATGTCAGGATCATAATTTTTTGTTTCATATTATATTTTGGTATGTTTAAAATGAATATTAATCATGGAACTAGAAATGCTCAAGGGATCATATATCTATGATGACTCATGGACCTTCTTTCCAGAGGTAGGCAATCATTGGGGAACTTAACCAATGATTATTAATAACTCACATTGGTCGAGAGGATGGGAGGCCGGGATCATAAAAAATATTTGAGGGGAATTATTGACTACCCTAGGAATATAATATAGATTTAAGACATATTTATGAATCCCTTATTCAATTACAAATATTTAATTGGTCACACATATGTATTAATAATCAATTATAGACATGCGTTCATGGGAAACCATCTATATGTATATGAGGTTGTTGTTAGAACCAAGGTTGTTCATTTATTGGAATGGAATATGGTTTGTGTGTTTTTTCAATCCTTACAAGGAATATCATGGAATTTTCAAGGAATTAGATCCTATAGTTCAGGCTGAAAACAGTATTGAAGGTGATGTCATTTCCTGATTTTTTCCAAATGTTTGGGGTCCAAAATTTGGAAGATGGATTTTAATGTGAAAATTGGTTTTTATTGAAGGCCTTATGAAAACATTGAATATGAAATAATTTCATGAAAATGGGATACACGATTTGTGTTTCATGAAAGATTACAAAATTAATATTGAGTGATCCATGATTACGATAGACATCATGAACAAAGATGGTGTTCTTCGCGATTACAAGAATTAGAGAATCATGAGTGGTGATAAAAATGTCCCCAATTACGAATAGTTCCATAAAATATTTTGATGTAATGGACAATGTTTTGATGTTATTTGAAAATGATGAATATGACTAATTATTTATAAAGGGAGGAGCACCATGATGACATTTTCGAAATATGAAAAAAATCTACAAAGACGTGGTAGAGCTTCACCAATGGATGAGCCTTTAAATATGATAATACCCCCACTTAATTATAAAAAAATCCTTGGAAAATATAGATTTGATATGATTTTTAAAATCCATGGGAGCTCTGTAAAACAAACATTCAATGTGATCTTGACCATCGTGATAAAACTACTTTAGTATTGAATGACACCAATACATCTGATTAAAGGGGGATTAGTGATGATGGTGTGTTCTATGTTGACATTGTGAGATTCATGAAGTAGATTATTCTGAGAAGGAAAGAGAAATTCACAAAGAAAGTTTGTTCCATGTAGGTAGAGAGCTTTGTGAAGGAAGGAGATTCATGAAAAAACTTTGTGAATGTTAGTAATCAACATCAGGTTTCGTTCGTTCTGAAAAGGTACGGAGATTCACGAAAATAATTATTGAACATAAGGTTTAAGTGGATAAGGATTTCATAGAGAATAATCTTAGTTATTTGATTATAGTAATGTATTGTGCTATGAAAGGGAAAAAGACTTCAATTCCCATCAATTACAGTGACCTTAAAGTTGATAAATTGCGATAGACTTCTCTCAAAGAACTGAGTTATGGTGAGTCGACTGAAGTGATCTGAGAGACGTAGTGTTCTATCTCTGATACCTTATAAAGGAAGAACACCTATAACAGAGTGACTAGGTAAAAACATTTATATTCCACATCCAGTGAAGATTAGAATATTTATGTATGGCCGACACACTATCAGCCAAAAATCCTTAGACTATCCCTTAGTGGTGAACCATGTAAAACTATTATGTTCTATCTTTGAATATGAATGTTATTTTATGAAACTACACAACAAGATAGGTTTAACAATTTCCTACCAACGTGGGAACAAGATCTGTCACTTTAGAAGAAACATTTGACACCCTGATTCACAACTCCCATCTCAAGGAGCTCTAGGGTCCTATAGTTATCTATCAATGAAACCATATGTATATATTAATGGTTATCCATTTATGGAACCATATGTATATACCATATGTTCTACATATTAGTTATGTTTTTTTATTTGTGATTTCAGTTTTTAGCCACACAACTAGGCGCTCTAGAATTTATCAGCATTTAGGGAGACAACATTTTTTTGATGTTGGGATTGGGCCCAAGATATGGGTTTCTGAGATATCCATACAAAATTAATCAAAACCCATGTATTTTGGTGCCATATAATTGGACACATCATACCTTTCATGGTCTTGTGGAAATAACAAGACTGTGTTGTTTAATGTCATGTGGTATGGACATCTAGAAGGAAGATTCCCAATAAAGGATTGTGTGGGGCTTATTCAAAAACGTCCTAAGGGACCTGGAATGAATATAACCTCATAAGAAATATATAAATATTTGAGTAATACATCCCATAATTCTGGTGATGGAAGGACTCTAAAATAATATGGACCACATGGTAGGATATGAACCAATAAAGAATATAGACCAGGTTAGATTAGGGAGAGTTTGGGGTGTTAGGGTTGAACATTAGGGAGGCTTCCGAATTAACTCATTTGACAAGAATCAAAGCCCAAATAGTTAAAAATTATTATTTATTACACCTATATAGGAGGACTATGTGGTTTCTTCCTTGAGAATATTTCCCTTTGAATATTTTTTCACATAGGTAATATGGCCCTTTGAGAGGGTGATAATGTAAATCCCCAAACTTTTATCAATACTAGTAATTTTATAATCAATCACATTAGAAAACACAATTCCACATCGTGCTTAAATTAACTACCATGTTACCTTTAAACATATATTTTCAACTTCTGTGTTCTGAATTTCAAAAATCTGACGTACACGGTAGCGATGAATAAAATATTTGGAGTCTTATAGGGAAAACATAAATTTTGGTGAATAGTAACCTACCCTTATGAATTGTAACCTACCCTCATGACTAGTAATATGAAACTTATGAATAGTAAATTGTCCAAAATAATAGTATCCTCACCCATGAATGATTCAATAAAATTTTGGCATCTTATAAGTGACAATACGACCATAGTAAAAGTATTGGTATTTTTGTAGTCATAAATAATTAATTATAATTAATTAAATAATTTAAAATAAAATTTCTATTCAAAAAATGTATTCATAAATTAATATTTTTATGTCTTGTGATTATAATATAATTTTATGAGGTGTTTATTAATTTTTCAAAGTGTTAGAAAAGTAACTGTAATTTTAAAATTTATATTATTCAAGTAAATGATGATTTTAATTAAAAATTTAATTAATCATATTTAAAAAATTATTTTTCATAAAATGGAGTTCATTTATAGAATATACTCATCGATAAATGGTCATGGTTAATTTTTTGTTATGTTTATAAAATAATTGAATTTTTGATGAATAGTGAAATACTATAATTTTAAAAATAAGAAAAATAGATTAATTATAGAGTCGTGGATGATGTTATGCTGATGTAAGCCCAATTGGTTCGAAATAAAATTATCTTATTAATATTTTTAGTCATGAAATAATCACTATTACGTGTCTTGTCGAGAAATAAAAAATTAATGAATATAATTTTGAGAAAATCCCTCTCCCCTCCACTATAACTACCATCCCTCGCACCCACATTATTTCACACCTCTCAAGTTTCAATCCTTGACTAAATTATTCTTAAATATCTCCCCTAGACCCTCCCCCAAATCCAACAACCATTTTTCTAATAAAAAGAAATATAAATCTTCCATAAAGAGGCCCTCAAATGAGATAAACTCAAGAGGTAAATTCCTATTTTCAATTATTTTATTTTCTTTCATGCTCATTTCTTTTATATTTTTCCCCACCTCCCTTCACCCAAATGGTAGGATAACTCTAGAAACATACATGTACTGTAATTATATTAAGATAATGGGATATTTTATCCGAATCTCTCCTTCCCCCTCCTTTTATACTATAAATGAAAATACAGTCCGAGATGTGTCGATTTGTCACATTCAAGGATAACGGGTTTTCAATTTTCATTACCATATTCTAGACTGGTCATGAACCATTTTAATGGTTTAAACAGATTATAATATATTTATTTTATCTTATTTTATGCTCTGTAATCCTTATACAATTGTGATATAAAATAAAAATTCAAAAAATATCATTGTGAGAAAAACCGCCAAATTAATAAAAGCATTTATCACTAAAAGTTTATCTAATGATTCATCCTCATGGTCTATAACAGTGTAACACCACAAAATTTTATGAAAAATATTCTTTTTAATTTCACTAATGTATTGTGTTGTATGCTACACCAAAAGGAGCTTGCACAACATGCATCCTTGACTTGCCTTGTATTACACGCAATCGCGACCTTCCTTGATAGCGTGTGTAGTACGCAATACCGAGTTTCACTAAACAACGATATGCTATTAAAATATTATTAAAACTAGCCGTTATGAATAGTAATAACCACCTTTTAAAATTTTAGAAATTTTATCTCTCAAAATGGACTTCATTTTCGGATTCGGGGTATCGAATTTAGCCTAAGGTGAAATTTTTGTACTTTTCGGATAACTTTCATATTCTGATGAATAGTGAAAATTACTAAATTTTAATTAAAAACAACTTTTTTAATCAAAATAATTAATAGTGATAAATTATTAATTTGAGTGGGTTTAAAGTACATTTAGAATATATTTTTACATTTCAATACAATGTTGGTCATTGGATGTAATTCCACATTTACACCAGACATAAACAAGTGTTAATCTTTTGATAGTTATTATCTCTTAAAAACACGCTATTTGTTGTGACAACGGAAATTAATTATAAAATTAATTAATGAAACTTATATGTTGGGAATTTTGTAAAATAGGAATCATTTTTGAATTCTGAATATCAATTATAGCTTAGGGTGAAATTTTGGCATTTTTCTGAAAAACATCAATTTTTGATGAATAGTGAAACCACTAAGTGGTAGGTTAAAAACTGAATTTTGCATAAAACTTAATTTTACCGCTTCTGTGAATGGAATTTCGAAAATCCAAGAGACACGGTTAATATCAAGGACTAAAATGTGGTTCAATGAGATGAAAATAATTTTTTGGTGAATAGTAACTTTTTACTTTTATTTACCACGGTTAAAAGTAAATAGGATAATTAAGGGTAAAAATGATATTAATATTACCCTAACACATGTCCTAATCCTATTGGAAAAGTGTATCTTGAAAAAAAACAACCTTAAGTGAAAAATATTATCATTTAGGCCCACTTGGATTAGATTAGGTCATTTATTATTATTTAATTCAAAGAAGAGTTAAAAGAGTTAAAATCAAAGTTTATTTACTAAAACATTTTTAATATAGGGTTATACATAATATAATTTTGACTATAAATATTCATTAGAAAGATACAAATATTTACTACATAATGGAATTTTATTTTTAATTTTTTTACTTTAAATAATTTAATTTATTTATGACACAACGATGATGCAGTAATTACCTTTTTAAGAAAATATTAACATAATTGATGTTATAAATGCCCAAATAAATATAATTTGAGACTTTTTATGAATTCCACTAATTTAATAGGTTAATATAACATGTTAGTATTGATTTAATTAACTTTATTTGAACTTATAATTCTGTTATAAATTTCATAAAAATCATGTACCAAATAGTGCCAAAATTGACATAAATTAGTTTTTAAAACAAATATTATATTATTAATTGTTATTTAATTCCTAAAAATCTAAGGTTCGGCCAAATGACTTAGATAAGGATATATATATATTAATAATAAACAATTTGGGGTTCGTTTGGCATGTTATAGTAAGTGTATTAACCATATAATGTAAGAAAACAAAAAGACACGGTAAAAGTTAAATTATTTAACTTAGAGTTAAATCTAATTGATAAGGTTAAAATAATAACCTAAACTTGTCTAAATCCTATTGGTTGATAGTATTTCGACCCATCCTCACTTTAGATTCGAAATAAGACCCTTTGGAACCATTATAAACCGATTTTGACTTTAATATAAAATAATATTTTGAGATATTCCTAAGGTGCCCCTCTCCTCCCTTATAAAAGGGCACCTCCTCCCCCTCCTCCTCACACCAATTTGAGCACTCAAGCTCGGACAACCCCTACCAAAATCCCTTCTCCACTTCCCTAGAATAATCCTAGAGGTCCTGGTATTCTTCAAAGACCAATCTTAGTTCCCTAAGTGGAGGATTCAAAGAGGCGTTTCAAAGAAGAGGTAATATCCATTACCGATCTTTTCAATTTCTTTCTTCTTCAACTTCTTCTTATTTATTTGTTTCATGATAAAGTAATAACATCAGTATTACTTACATACTGATATGTTATTATAAATATTAAACAACCCTAATTCACCTTCTATCCATCCTACGGAAAAATGAAATCACCGCGCGTGCGTACGTACGGAATACCGTCTCCACGCCGTGGTGTAATCTGTTTTCCACCATCACCTTACAAGGATGGGTATAATGGTGTAATGAGTAACTATATATGATTATTATAAAGTGATATTGATACTGAAATAGTATAAATACACTTAAATACAATTCCACGATCATGGGAACAATATCATCGCTCGTGCGTACGTACGGAATACCGTCTCCATGATGTGATGCGACTCGTTCTACATGATCATCATTACATAGTAATTATATAAATTAATTGAATGAATAAATATGATATATTTTACACTAATACCATTCTGGATATAAGGTATCTATAACCTCAAAATAAGAATAAGAATTTATTTGGCAGAACACGCATAAGAACAAAAGGCAATAAAGACCCGAGTAACAAGTAACAATGAAATATTACTAATAAGAAGCTAAGAATATGACCATATATGATATCATATCAATATGTATGATTCTGGAATTAGTCAATAACATTATTTAAACCATTATACAAGAGCTTCGGCATGTACAAAGCAAATCGGACCTAAGGTAAGGGATAAATTTTCAATCTAATTTTTATCCGAGATTGCTTATACGTAAGTATTTACTGGGGTTACGTTTATCATCCATGACCATGTGTTCTAAAAATGTTTTTATAAAATGTTTACCATTCTTCCATGAATGTTTAAAGTCATTTTCACCCTTTATTGACTTTTTACCACATTGTATGAATGGAATCTTTCCTTTGGTTACCATATAAGGTACTTTTTTTTGACTTTTCCGACAAAAGTACGAGGAGAATGTTATTTTTAACTTATACGATGTGAAAGGATTTTTATGGTTTTCACAACACCTCATTTTCAAGAATATTACTCTACAAGATTGCATGATTATTTTCAAAAAAACCCTTATCTTTTAAA
Source organism: Viscum album (assembly GCA_963277665.1). Lineage (NCBI taxonomy): Eukaryota > Viridiplantae > Streptophyta > Magnoliopsida > Santalales > Viscaceae > Viscum > Viscum album. The sequence continues at coordinate 1,331,816,963 of OY728145.1, forward strand.
ATTGCATGAAGTTTTGTGAAAAGAAAATGATTTTAAAGAAGAAAGGATATTTTCCTCAAGAATTCATTTCAAGTGTTTTTCTCAAAACTATTTTCCATCTAAGATGACATTATTTGATGTGTATGTTTCAAGTAAAATTTATTTATGATTTAAATGGTTTCCATTTTCTTATGATGAAATGATATCCATTGTTTATGGATTATAATGGCATGATGTTTATGAAACCCATTTTATTTATTGGGTTATTATGAATGATGTATGTTTATTTTGTGGCACACATAAGAATGGTATCATTATGAGATGAGTGGGACCTATATCTCCCTACAATTCATTGGGTAAAGATTTTATATCTCATGAGATAGACATGGCTGGAATGGTAGGTTATACCGGTTCAGTGAAACAGGACTGAAACGAGGGTGACTCAGTTCAGAAAGGGATATTGTCCACTAAGATAGTCTTGGAAATGAGTCTTGACTAACAAGAAATGATTCTCTATGATTATGTGTGTATGCCACAAAGTTTCATGTCTTATGTTATGATTATTGGGATTTCATTTCACTTCTATTATTTATCCCATGTTATGAAATAATGCTCTCTTTTGCAGGTTAAGATTTCCAAAAGTTATGTTCTTATGAATATGATGTGATTGATTTTTCTTTTATTTACCCTTACTGAGAATTTGAGCTCACCATTTTATGTTTTCTTTTCCCCAGGATATAAATAAAGGTTTTAGGTAAAAAAAGGGAAGATCTTTATGGGAGATATTGATGATCTTTCACCACGATTAGAAGATTACGTTCCGAGTTTCCAAAGACACTAAACTATTACGATCCTTGTGTGTGTGTTTTTTGTTATGTAATAAGTATGACACAAAAGTAATGTAATGTTCATGTCGTCAAGATTCGGGTCTCTACAGTTGGTATCAGAGGCAAAGGGGGTAGGAATGTATCCGATCCTTGGGAACTCTCACATGTGAGCGTTGGACGAAGCATGGATCTCCGCCCAAGGGCTTCATTAGGAAATGGTTGCCACTGGGGATGGTGGCGTGTCCCGCCCAGGGGGTGTAGCCGCCCATGGAGTGCCCTGATAGGTATCAATTATAGTCCACTAGAAGTAATTCCAGACCGCTATAGTTGGTATCAGAGGAAAGGTTTAGTCAACCTTTGGAAAATAGGATGCGAGAACTTTAGTGAGATCCCTAGAGATATTTCTAAGGTGTGTCTAGGTATATCTCTAAGGTTAAGTATACGTATAGGTTATAGTCCTAGAATTGCGCTAACGATTTTAGAATTTAACCTAAGATTTTAGATATTGAGGGTACCCCCCCTTTATTATGTTGTTTTCCCTAGCATGATTTTTTCCTCTCACACTATTCTTTTTGGGTTTTAGAAAATGGCTGGAAACAAGATGATTCACGATATAGGAGGATATGATGGACAATGGAATGATATTATTCATGAGAAACCAAATGAAATGGGATTTTGAAGTCCAAATATCATTATTATGCCGAATCAGCAATCTCATAATATGATCAATAAAGTAAAATTTGGTAAGTTTCCTGACTCGGCTAATAAGAGAAAGATGGAGTTTCATGATGATCATAGAGGAAAGAAAGTTCAATTTCCCCTACGTAAATCATGTGGGAAGAGGAATCAAGGAGAATTTTTTAAAGGAACTGAAAGATGCTTTGGGTGTGGAAAAGAAGGACACAAAGCCAGTAAGTGCAAAGGAAAAGGTTCAGTTAACACCAGGGATGAAGATAATGGTATTGCTACGACATCAACAATGGTTAAATGTTTTAAATGTGGAATGTACGGGCATTATGAAAACCAATGACCTAAGGGAAAGTCTCATGAAGAGAATCAGTATGGTCGTATGGGTAGTATTTATGTTGATGATGATGAAGAGACTACAAATGATATGTGATATGAAAGAATTGTTGAATCTCGGTCAATGGTTTAAGAATGTAGTGGAATGATGACATGTTTATCATGTGTAATGTTGTATAAGTAATCTCATGGTACTATGGAATAAAGAGACATCTAAGGATTGTTACACTGTTGTCCTTCCTTGAGTTTTGAAAGTGTATGATTAATGGTACCAGTATCCATGAAAGGTTATTCAGATATTTTTGGAATGTAGATGATATGTGCATAATAAAGGGATAAGGAGAAAATGAAATGTTTGACAGTATTCATGAGCTCATGATTGATATAAGGACTAAGTGATATCATGGTTTGAGTATATAGAATTTTGAGGATTTTGGTATGTGAAAAGTGTTAACTTTTAACTACATTCAAGTTTTCACTATGGTTCAATGGGTATTCAAGAGAATACATTATTAAGGCCTTTGAATGTTTGGAATGTGACCAACAAGACATATCTTATGATATATGGCGATCAACGATGGTATTAAATCTCTGGTAATCATTTTCACTATATTATGAGAGTGGACTGAAGTATTATGGATAAGCCTAAAGATTGTAATGGATTATGTTGAACATAAGTTAGGATAAAACGTTTTTCGATATTATTGATGAGATGTTATAGTAATATAGCTTTAGAAAAAGAAAAACCTGCAGGACGGGCGACAACCCATCGCGTCGGACAAGGCTGTGGAAATCGAACCCACAATCGAAGTGAGACTGGCCTTTATCGCCTACCACTGGCCTACAAGAAGTCCCTATTTAGTAGAAACTAGTTTTATTATATTAAGCAGTATGATATATGAAGAATAAGTCCATTTTAGGGACCATATATGATTAATCTCACTATAGATTGACTTATGTATACAATTTTTTCTAACCTTTTGTTTAAGACAGATGGAATGACCCTTCATTCTATCACATGATCTGCTAACACTTCACGAATAACAAATTTATTTAAGAGATGAAGTGGAAATTGTTCAAGGCACGAACAACAGTGAGATTGTACCAAAATAATGTAAGTATTTATTCTAATTCAAATTCTCAACTTTTGGGAAATGATCTTGAAAACCAAAAATGTTGTCCTAGTGATCTTATACCTGATGAATCAGATGGTAACTTATATCATCAGAAATCTATGGATTTGTGATTACTGGCTTTTCCATAGCCATGTTCTCTACCACTCTCCATCAGAACATGATGGTTAGATTTTTCTTCCATATCCATATTTCCACCTATGTGGAAACCCAATGATTAGTTTATTTGGGTAACCGTTATGTTTCATACTTTTGTTTTTAAATATTGGTTTTGGTATTCCTTTTTACGATGTGGGTTCTGATTAAAGAAACTTTCGAATAGTAAAAAATTTATAACCCCGACAAATTTTTGAGGGCGAAATTTATTTTAAGGGGGGTAGAATGTAACACCCCGAAATTTTATGAAAAATATTCTTTTTAATTTCACTAATGTCTTGTGTCGTACGCTACACCAAAAGGAGATTGCAAAACACGCATCCTAGACTTGCCTTGTATTACACGCAATCGCGACCTTCCTCGATAGCGTGTGTAGTACGCAATAATGAGTTTCACTAAACAACGATATGCTATTAAAATATTATTAAAACTAGCCGTTATGAATAGTAATAACCACCTTTTAAAATTTTAGAAATTTTATCTCTCAAAATGGACTTCATTTTTGGATTCGGAGTATCGAATTTAGCCTAAGGTGAAATTTTGGTACTTTTCGGATAACTTTCATATTCTGATGAATAGTGAAAATTACTAAATTTTAATTAAAAACAACTTTTTTAATCGAAATAATTAATAGTGATAAATTATTAATTTGAGTGGTTTTAAAGTATATTTAGAATATATTTTTACAACTCAATACAATGTTGGTCATTGGATGTAATTCCACATTTACACCCGACATAAACAAGGGTTAATCTTTTGATAGTTATTGTCTCTTAAAAACATGCTATTTGTTGTGACAGCGGAAATTAATTATAAAATTAATTAATGAAAATTATATGTTGGGAATTTTGTAAAATAGAAATCATTTTTGAATTAGGAATATCAATTATAGCTTAGGGTGAAATTTTGGCATTTTTCTGAAAAACTTCAATTTTTGATGAATAGTGAAACCACTAAGTGGTAGGTTAAAAACTGAATTTTGCATAAAACTTAATTTTGCATAAAACTTAATTTTACCGCTTCTGTGAATGGAATTTTGAAAATCCGAGAGACACGGTTAATATCAAGGACTAAAATGTGGTTCAATGAGATGAAAATAATTTTTTTGGTGAATAGTAACGTTTTACTTTTATTTACCACGGTTAAAAGTAAATAGGGTAATTAAGGGTAAAAATGATATTAATATTACCCTAAAACATGTCCTAATCCTATTGGACAAGTGTATATCGACCAAAAACAACCTTAAGTGTAAAATATTATCATTTAGGCCCACTTGGATTAGATTAGGACATTTATTATTATTTAATTAAAAGAAGAGTTAAAAGAGTTAAAATCAAAGTTTATTTACTAAAACATTTTTAATATAGGGTTATACATAATATAATTTCAACTATAAATATTCATTATAAATATAAAAAGATTTCCTACATAATGATATTTTATTTGTAATTTTTATACTTTAAATAATTTAATTTATTTATGACACAACGATGATGCAGTAATTACCTTTTTAAGAAAATATTAACATAATTGATGTTATAAATTCCCAAATAAATATAATTTGAGACTTTTTATGAATTCCACTAATTTTATAGGTTAATATGACTTGTTAGTATTGATTTAATTTACTTTTTTCGAACTTATAATTCTGTTAGAAATTTCATAAAAATCATGTACCAAATAGTGTCAAAATTGACATAAATTAGTTTTTAAAACAAATATTATATTATTAATTGTTATTTAATTCCTAAAAATCTAAGGGTCGGCCAAATGACTTAGATAATGATATATATTCATAATAAACAATTTGGGGTTCGTTTGGCATGTTATACTAAGTGTATTAACCATATAATGTAAAAAACAAAAAGACTCGGTAAAAGTTAAATTATTTAACTTAGAGTTAAATCTAATTGATAAGGTTAAATTAATAACCTAAACTTGTATAAATACTATTGGTTGATAGGATTTCGACCCATACCCACTTTAGCTTCGAAATAAGACCCTTTGAAACCATTATAAACCGATTTTGACTTGAAAATGAAATAATATTTTTAGATATTCCTAAGGTGCCCCTCTTCTCCCTTATAAAAGGGCACCTCCTCCCCCTCCTCCTCACACCAATTTGAGCACTCCAGCTCGTCCAACCCCTGCCAAAATCCCTTCTCCACTTCCCTATAATAATCCTAGAGGTCCTGATCTTCTTCAAAGACCAATCTTAGTTCCCTATGTGGAGGATTCAAAGAGGAGTTTCAAAGAAGAGGTAATATCCATTACCGATCTTTTCAATTTCTTTCTTCTTCAACTTCTTCTTATTTAGTTGTTTCATGATAAATTAATAACATCAGTATTACTTAAATACTGATATGTTATTATAAATATGAAACAACCCTAATTCACCTTCTATCCATCCTACGGAAAAATGAAATCACCGCGCGTGCGTACGTACGGAATACCGTCTCCACGCCGTGGTGTAATCTATTTTCCACCATCACCTTACAAGGATGGGTATAATGGTGTAATGAGTAACTATATATGATTATTATAAAGTTATATTGATACTAAAATAGTATAAATACACTTAAATACAATTCCATGATCATGGGAACAATATCATCGCTCGTGCGTACGTACGGAATACCGTCTCCACGATGTGATGCGACTCGTTCTACATGATCATCATTACATAGTAATTATATAAATGAATTGAATGAATAAATATGATATATGTTACACTAATACCATTATGGATATAAGGTATCTATAACCTTAAAATAAGAATAATAATTTATTCGGCAAAACAGGCATAAGAACAAAAGGCAAAAAAGACCCGAGTAACAAGTAACAATGAAATATTACTAATAAGAAGCTAAGAATATGACCATATATGATATCATATCAATATGTATGATTCTGGAATAAGTCAATAACATTATTTAAACAATTATACAGGAGCTTCGGCACGTACAAAGCAAATCGGACCTAAGGTAAGGGATAAATTTTCAATCTCATTTTTATCCGAGATTGCTTATACGTAAGTATTTACTGGGGTTACGTTTATCATCCATGACCATGTTTTCTAAAAATGTTTTTATAAAATGTTTACCATTCTTACATGAATTTTTAAAGTCATTTTTACCCTTTATTTACTTTTTACCACATTGTATGAATGGAATCTTTCCTTTGGTTACCATATAAGGTACTTTTTTTGACTTTTCCGACAAAATTACGAGGAGAATGTTATTTTTAACTTATACGGAGTGAAAGGATTTTTACGGTTTTCACAACACCTCATTTTCAAGAAGCTTCCTCTACAATATTGCTTGATTATTTTCAATAAAACCTTTATCTTTTAAAATTGCATGAAGTTTTGTGAAAAGAAAATGATTTTAAAGAAGAAAGGATATTTTCTTCAAGAATTCATTTCAAGTGTTTTTCTCAAAACTATTTTCCATATAAGATGACATTATTTGATGTGTATGTTTCAAGTAAAATGTATTTATGATTTAAATGGTTTCCATTTTCTTATGATGAAATGATATCCATTGTTTATGGATTATAATGGCATGATGTTTATGAAACCCATTTTATTTATTGGGTTATTATGAATGATGTATGTTTATTTTGTGGAACACATAAGAATGGTATAATTATGAGATGGGTGGGACCTATATCTCCCTCCAATGCATTGGGTAAAGATTTTATATCTCATGAGATAGACATGGCTGGAATGGTAGGTTATACCGGTTCAGTGAAACAGGACTGAAACGAGGGTGACCCGGTTCAGAAAGGGACATTGTCCACTAAGATAGTCTTGGCAATGAGTCTTGACTAACAAGAAATGATTATCTATGATTATGTGTGTATGCCACAAAGTTTCATGTTTTAAGTTATGATTATTGGGATTTCATTTCAGTACTATGATTTATCCCATGTTATGAAATTATGATCTCTTTTGCAGGTTAAGATTTCCAAAAGTTATGTTATTATGAATATGATGTGATTGATTTTTCTTTTATTTACCCTTACTGAGCATTTGAGCTCACCCCTTTATGTTTTATTTTCCCCAGGATATAAAGAAAGGTTTTAGGTAAAAAAAGGGAATATCTTTATGGGAGATATTGAAGATCTTTCACCTTGATTAGAAGATTACGTTCCGAGTTTCCAAAGAAACTAAACTATTATGATCCTTGTGTGTGTGTTTTTTGTTATGTACTAAGTATTCCGCAAAAGTAATGTAATGTTCATGTACGTCAAGATTCGGGTCTCTACAGTTGGTATCAGAGGCAAAGGAGGTAGGAATGTATCCGGTCCTTGGGAACTCTCACATGTGAGCATTGGACAAAGCATGGCTCTCCGCCCAAGGGCTTCATGAGGAAATGGCTGCCACTGGGGATGGTGGTGTGTCCCGCCCAGGGGGTGTAGCCGCCTATGGAGTGCCCTGATAGGTATCAATTATAGTCCACTGGAAGTAATTCCAGACCGCTATAAACAGAATTCAAAATTTATACCTATTTAATGTCACTAATATTATTTATTAACAATTCTGGTTGTTATACACTTTTTAAACAAACTTCCATCTAGGAATAAAAGTTAACCATTCATGAAAAAAAAAAGAAAATGAATACTTCCGAACAATGACCTTAAAATTATAACTCATCCAAAGACCCATGATGGAACTTGATAAAGCCATAATGAATCGAATTAATGTATAAAAGGTTCTTTAATTTCTAATTAATGACTCTAATGTGATTATACATGACATTAATGTGAATAAATCATTCAGATACAAGGTAAGGGGAAATTCTCGAACCCTACTTTCATTTTTCGGGTTCACCCTATTTCACAAATTTTTTGTTATGGTTACCCATTGGAAATCATTTATTCACAATTATCCTACCTTTTAGAGGATATAAATTACTAAATTGGATTTTATTTCAAACGCAATGTTTTCTTAGAGAACACTTCTTTCAAAAAACAAACCTTTTACTAACCACTCAATATTGATTGTTCTTGTATCAATTATGTTATTCACTATTTCATTTGGAAACCAATGTTTACGAATGTGTTCTTATGATATTAAAACCATTCCATTAGATAAGTTATTTATGTTCATGATAGTTATATGTTCTATGTTTCATGCATGATAATGAAAATATTATGAAATGACCGGTGCGCCTCGAATTATATGGCACCATTTGAATGTTTGAATGTGATGGGTGTGCTGAGAATTTTATAATGATCCAATGCATTGGGTAAAGTGATGAATATCACGAGTTAAAGTGAAATGATGTGTGAAAATGATTATATATTATTTCAAAACTATTTGTGGTAGTTAACCACTAAGACATGATGTCTTATTTTTATGCATTGCCACATTACAATTATTTTCTTAATGTTTTCTCTTAGGATTATGATCATATGCCTATGTTAGGATGATAATAGTTATTCTTATCCATTTAATGTTCCTATATATCATATTTAGAGGATTTTAGATCACCCCTTTTTGAGTTATATCCTTTTGTGACTACATGAACTAAGGATAAGTCTAGAGAAAATAAGAAGCTAGAGAAGAAGGAATTAGATAAATGTATTATGTGGTAAATGTTAGGTATGGTCCTAGTTTTGAAAAGACACTAAACCATTAGATCCTAAATGTTTAATTTTTTTATGTTTTTTATCACAAAAATGATGTTAATGTAATGTAAGAAATGATGGGTCATTATAGTTGGTATTAGAGGAAATGTTTAGTTAATTTTGGGAATTAGGATTAGTGAACCCTAGAGGAAACCACAAGTATGAGACTGAGTAAAAGTATTCACCAAATAATCTTTTTATAAACATAGGTATCACATAATATATTCTTCTAGTGTAAATTTCAAAAATGAATAAGTTATTTATTCATGAAGCATTGAATTATGTTTTCTTTTAACCTTTACTATTTTAGAAAATTGTGGGAACCCGGAGAAACTAGGCAAACAATCCATGTTAGGGACATTGAAACGATTGCAAGGAATGAAATCCCCATTACATTTTCCGTTGGAGTTTTAAAGCTTATAGAGATTCTTACCCAACGTTCTCATGTTATGAATAATAACTTGAATAATGAGGAACACCCTCCCTCACGAATGAGGGAGAAACTGGTTATCGAGTGTTTTATGAGAAAAAACCACTAATGTTTAGTGGATCTTCCAATACACTACTTAAAGAATTGTGGGTCAACTCCATGGATATGATATTTTTTTCACTTCACTATTCTGATATGGATAAGGTGACACTATCCATTTATTGTCTAGATGGAGATTCCGATCAATGGTGAGCTTTGATTAAGAACAACAACCCAAGAGATGCAATTGAATAAATGGAATGGAAAGACTTAAAGATCATGTTTCTTAACAATTATTTCCCATGAACGCTTCATATTCAAATTTAGAGAGAATTCATAGAGATAAATAAAAATAGAGAAGAACCTGCCATGACCTCTGACGAGAATATCACAAGGCCTTTAAGGTACGCATCATGTTTTGTTATCAATAATGATAGAATATTTGATAGATTCTTTATTAGATTGAAATCACACCATCAAAAGGATATTGAAATGAAAGACATTGGTCGTTATTAAGAAGTTGTTCAGTGTGAATTCAAAGTATAGATTGATTTTAGAGAATATTCCCATCGATATGTTGATAAGAAACAAAATATGCGGTTTCAAGATAGAGGATCTAATTATTACATTTGGAAGAAAACCCAACCACCCACATTCCAAAAATGAATGATGATAAATCATCGGAACTACCTCAAAGGGATAAGGAAATGCTTAAAGTGTGGAAAATAATGTCGCCATGCTTAAGAGTGTTGAAAATAAATGATAATAAAGTATAATGTAGTGGAAGAAATGAGGCACCACCGATGGTCCAATGCAATAACAATCTGGATCAGGGGAACTATACAAGATAGTGCACTAAACCTCGAGTCCTTGAGGGTAATCAGTGTGAGAATCCACTAAATCTGAAGGAACAAGGTAAGTATTATTCCATCACTACTTTGGAAGTGGAGAATTATAATTAAGTATTATAAGGTACACTTCTTATTCAATCAAGAATCGAAAATGTATTATTCGATTCTAGTTCTATACATTCCATTATATCATGCATGTTTTCTAGAACTGTAGAAGTCATGCCCTGAATCCTTGAAGTTGAGATATCTATAAAAAAACCAAGTGGGGATAAAATTGAAAACCAGGTTTTTGAATATTATCCTATTGGAATATACGGGAATATTCTTCCATTGAATCTCAAAATACTTCCCTTGGTGGAATTCGATGCTCTAATGGAAATGTATTGGCTGCTGTTATATAGATCACATATCAAGTTTTAGAAAAAAGGAAATATATTTTCATATTATGAACCATCCCATGATCCTCTAAAAATACAAGGGATATCATGAATCTCCTGGAAAAATCCTTCAACGGTGTGGGTGTGTCACGAACCAACATTGGTCGACCCTGGACTGGTCACCCAAGCCAGTCTGCGACATGGCCCGAAGGGCGTTCTCGATCCCCACGGGCTGGAAAACAGTGTCGGGCATCAAAATTTTAATAGATGGGAACTATTTGGCCCATGAAGAAAAACAAAAAAAACAAGAAAAAAAAATAAATATAAATAGTCTACAAACATAATGCTAGCAGCGCGAAGAATATAAAACCGAACATACCTCCACGTAACCATTTAAGCCACCCCCCGACTAAAGGCCGACTTTTCCCCAATAACGAGTAACTCAGCCAAGAAAACCTGAGTAGGGAAACCTATAACTGAAATGATAAAAATAGGCATGAGCATTAAAGATGCTCAGAAGGGTTTCCAAGATAAACCACAGAATCCGACCCCTCCCTTCCTGAAACAATCCATTAAAAAAAGTTTAAAATTAAATTAAAAAGTAGGATTTTTACATTTGAAAATAAGAAACACATTTTTCATAATTAAAAACCCAACACATTCTATACACCATTTTACAAAATCATTTGTTATTTTATAAATAAAATCCAAAACAGAATATACCAATGTTGTGCTAGAGTAAAATGAGTAAGAGTGAAAGATAAAAATATACTAGTGAATAGAATGTAAACCTGACTAGCACACGAAAAGTAAACAAGTAATGAAAATAATACATTAACCATGGGTGATCCTAAACATACCTTGATGACCCCTGGACATACTCGGTTTCAGAACCACCTGGCAACGTATGGCGAAGCTCATAAGTCTATAACCAACTAGCCATCCAAATTGACCAATCTAGTGGCAAATCCCGCCATGCCTTACATCAAATCCAGGGTGTACCAACCTGTCTAATTGGGGTTGGTCAGAAACTATCACTGGATATATAAAAGTCACCCAAGAACCCATTGTGGTTACAATAATACTATGTATATAGGATAACCTCACACTTGTGACTCATCTCACCGCACATGGCTACCCCAAACATGGACAATCCATACGATAGCCCATAAGGGATATCCCCCTATAAAGGTTCCATAGTATACATAGACACACACACACACAAACACACACACACATATATATATAACATATCATCAAAGGTTCCAACCGAGTCTTCATGCAAGGAAATCATTACAACCATTTGATACCTTTTTCAAAATACTAAAGATGTTATATGGGAATACAATAATCAAAATGTCATCATTTCAATGAGTCATCGCAAACATTACATTATAGCAGAAAGCTACAAAAGGGTCATCACCACATAACCATGTTGAAATCATTATTTTAAAAACATTTAATGTTCCATCCAGGAACACAAAACATTCAAACACAAATCATTATAAAAGTTAACACAACTCCACCAATGAATTGGAAGAGCCAAACGAGCCTCGAAGTTGTCATGTACAAAAATATTACCAAAAAAATTACACAATAAAAATTTTATATTTTCAATGCCAAACTGGAACACCCTTGAGATCACACTTCAAACCTTTCAAAAAATCCACACAAAGGACCGAATCTTACTTAGGAAACAAAAACCATTTAGAAATCCACAGTTTTAAGGAAACACTAGTTTAAAGTTGTCATTGTCACTTGAAGAAACATCCATGGGTGCACTGAGTGCACCCATGGATGTTCCAACATCCAACAACATGACTTTGTTTCAAGAAAGCAACCAACACAATTCCCAAAAAACTACAACTTTGAAACTAAAACCAACAACTCACTTTATTTGAAAAGAACTCACACCGACACATTAAAAACTAAAGATCCCCCTTTTTTATTTTGACACCTTAACACTATTATAAAGTTACACAAATACCAAAATTATAAACCAAAACAAGTTTAAAAATATCTAATGTTGACACACAATATAATCAAGGGTAAAAATTTCATAAAAACCCTCAATTACACTTTGAACACTATATTACTTTATCAAATGCACCATGTGCAGATAAAAATTATCAGAACCAAATATTTACCTTCAAAGTACTATTTTTTATCAAATAGTATGAATGTCACGAACCGAATCTGGTCGCCTTCAAAATCGGCACCCGACCCGGTCCATGGAAAGACCCAAAGGGCGTTCTCGATCCCCACGGGCTGGCCCAAGTGCCCGGGTATCATAAAATGAAAATTGGGAACGATTTACCAGCTTTTATAAACATAAAACAACAAAAGAATCCAATGAAACAAATATGGATTTTTCAAACCAAACAATCTTTTAAAAAAATTCAGAACTGAATTACATAGCTTTAAACAACTCAAAAGGTCTATACCAAAGGTACAAACCAAATAAGGACATCCCAAGAAACCTCATGGCAAGGGGCACCGCCCTCAAGCCACCTCCACAAGACTTCACCACCAAGGACCTGCTAGAAACCCGAACCACTGGAACAAAAAAACTGTACCCAACCTGCGACAACAAAAATAACCAAGTCTACTTACACCCAAGGGTGTAAGTAGGGTGTGAGACAATGCCCAGTAGGATACCACCACTAAGAGATTCCATGTGATAAACATTTAAAGGCAAAAATCATGCATGTTTTCAAAAACATGAAAATGTAGTTATAATTTCTAAAAGATGCAACTTTAAATAAAATCAGTTTTCAAGTGGGATATCATTAAGAATAAACACTTTTAAAAATAATGTCAACACTAGTGAATTTTCAATCCAACTATACCGTATGCCGATGGTAAGTACAAAGTAAATAATGAGCACAAGAAATAGGATATAACCCCTAGGCACTAGCTAGCTGTGGGTCCCAGGTACCTCGTATCTCGGTGAGAGTAACCATCACAAATATCCATTCTCGTGCACGAGCCACTAGTAGGGAACATAACCTAGTGGTCCGCAATCATCATCATCATAGTTTAGTTATAGTTGTAAGCGTCAATCTTACTAAGTGAAACTGAGGCCAAACCCCACGGATTCACTAGAATACTAGTACACGTCCACCCACCTAGATACCCAGGTTTTCCCCTTGTGATCAAACAAGTTCAACAAGTCAAGAAATATACATTGAACATGAAAATATCATTTCCACATCACAAATTCACCAAACAGCCAATATGTATACCACACAAGTCACAAAAATCCATTTTTCATTCAAAATGATTTTGAAATCCGAATCACACCAAAATAGCCCACAACACATTTCACATTTCTTCAACACTTCCACAAAACCATTAAAGAATTTTATAAAACAATTATAAGATATTTAAACTCATATAACAGCCCACACACATGGAATATAACACTTCTTTTCTAATCAAAAATTCAATTTTTCACATCACACTCACACAAAACACTCCACATCACTTTCACATCACTTTCATTCCAAAATATCTCCTTCAAACAATTTAATAAAATAGTTCCAAGATGATACATATCACATAACGGACTTTTCACAAATGAAATGGACCTTTTAAAAATGTACTCCTACCAAAACAGTTTGCTGATATAGTTTCACCTATTACATAACCCAATAAAGCATTCAAAACTTTTATAAAACAATTATAAAGTGTATACCCAAACTTTTCAGATAAAATCCATTTCAAAAATATCTTTTTAAGCCAAAATCACACCAATACCCTACCAAAATAGAATTTTCAGCCCACTCAACATGAAATAATACACTTTCAAATGTTATATAATCACGTTGAATAATATCACAAAAGATACCCATGAGAACACACAAATCCATAAAACACTTTCAAGGAGTATAACAAGGTTATACAAATAAAACCATTCAAATACACCCCATTTTTAGACCCACATATAACTATATCATTACCCAACCATAATTGGCAGCCCCTTTCAATAACTAATAAATCACTTCCACATTTTACAAAACTACCACAAGATATAACACATGAAATACATTTGAAAAATACACACTTCAAGAAAATATGTAACTTTAAAAACAAATGCTTCACTATTTCTACCAAAAATGGTTTTCTCATAATTCACATCACATAAGGAACATTTAAAATTATTTAATCAAGCAAACTAACTCATCATTAAATGGTTATCCACGAAATCACTTACCGAATGTGTCCAAACCCTCAAATATTGGGGAGAAACATCAACCGCATGACCGCCGCACCTCAAGGAAGTTAAAAGAAACCTAAAACCAAAATATTTCACCCAAAATACAGTAATTTAGAACCTATGCATGAACCCTAACTTCTGGAATTTTTTATAATTCAATAATTAGGGATGAAACCCAAAGCAATTTGAAAGAGGAAAGAAATAGACTCACTTACTTGAGGTATCCTGAATTAATCACTCCAAAAACAATAGTTGCTAAAATTGAAAACAGCCAAAGTTCAGGGATTCTTCGAACAAGATATAGGAGGTAATTTGGGAACTGGAATGGAGGGAAAAGAGTAATAATTGAGAGAGTTAAGAAGGGATGAAGTTACCTCTTCAATTCTGGCCGATTTGAGACACCCTATGAAGATCATCCCTAAATCGAGATTTCAAAGAGCTCCAAGAAGTGGGGGAAGGCAATGGGAGCACGTCCGGGGGTTTTAGGGTCGAGTGGGAGGTGGAATCACCAAATCAACACAAATATTGAAGGAGATATAAAAAATGTAAAAATTATTTTTAATGCAGGAAATGGGCCTTCGGGCAGGCCCAATATCATAAACAAAAACCCATATCCACCATGATTATGGATTTATAAAGGCTCCAAATTTATATTTTGGTGTTAATAGGTCAGAGGTTACCATTTAGGAATTGGAATGAATGAAAAATATTAAAAAATGAAAAAGTTATAAAGGAAACAAAATTTATTTTTAAATCTGGAATTGGGCCCACGTTTGGCGCAATTCATGAAAACTCATCTATTTCTCTATAAAACCTTTGGAAACCATCCAAAACAAAGAATGAAAGGAAAATAAATGAAATTTAACTTCAAAATATGTCATCTATGTGACAATTCTCCCCACCATGAAAGCTTTCCATCCCTGTAAAGCTATAGAAAGTCCAGATACGAAAGCCAAACCGAACTGATAAACCAAGATGTACTCCCTTTCCAGGTTTCGCCCGCAAAGGCCAAAACACCTACATTGATCAATTAATGAAGGAATATTTCATAAAAAAATCATAAACCACTTTCCTGAATCAATAAATCACATTCAGGCTTTATCCCAAAGGAAAATACCTAAAACACTATCAGAAAAAAACTTAAGCAATTCACTCAAATGAACAACAACATCGAACAAGGTTACACATACCTTGCTATAACTAAACCATTGGGCACTCTCCAATCTCAATGGCTACTCAAGGAAGATTTAGATAGCTTGATAGATCATAATGAGACTACCTACCACCAATCCTTGACCATGGATAAATCTAAGTTATTGGTACGGGGGAAAAAAATAGGCTCCCCCCATAAGAACCTACAATCTTAATCGACCAGCATGGGCCGGTACAGAAAGACCCCAAAATATAAAGTGTTGGGGAGACCACATGGTTAGTCTGCATGGTTTGGTAAAACATGAACTAGCAGTGGAGATTCTTCTATCTACATGGTTTTTTTGGTGGGGCACAGTCACTACTAACCAAGTGCAAACCGTGTGTTCAACCTGTCTAGCCAAACTTCATTCCTTTCTCTGAAGACTCAATGGAAACCAAAGAGGGAGGGAATAACATTGTGTGATGACATGGGTACAAGACCCTCCACCTATTTCCACCGAATGGGAACAAAAGAAGAAATATGATGACACCATAGGTTTAAACTCTTCTTATCTTTCATATTGAGGATAGGACTTTGCACAAGGGTTTAAATGACACTGGGGTTTCCCCTGACTACGTGCCAGCTTCTCTCCGGGACCTATGGCTGGAGCTCAAAATATTGAAGCATCTTCGACCTCACAGTTAGGCTTTGGAAACCACTTGAATGAGAATTCTTCTTTCATTTCAAACAATAACTATACCACAATCCCCCCCGATAAATTTTTTCCAAGACATAACACATTCCAAAATCACTTTACCCTAACTCGATATTTCACTGAAACAAGGGATTAGAAGATGTACACACATCACACCTTGTTTGTTCGGGTGAGAAAAAATAGAAGTAAAGAACACTTATACACACCTTCCTCTAAAATGGAATATTTTTTTATGTTTATTTTTTCAAGGGATACATTCTCCCAACATAATAGAGACTCTCAGATGATTGACCAACTTTCACCTTTACATTCAATCGAGCACATGACATCACAAGGAATCACCGAACATGACCATTGTGACTGATATAAACAATGAATAGAGAGGGAACTTGTACAAAATCCCCCAAACAACACACAATTATAGAAAGTGGCCATAATATCCTCTCATGACCAGATTTCCCACACTAGTAGTTTAACATGAACTCCTTCTTCGAAGAGACTATGAAGGACCGAGAGTTCCTCTTTGACACTATCCAAATTCTCATCTATGCTAACAACCCCAGAACACTTCCACCTTCGAAAAATTAGGAAACATAAGAGGCTAAGGTCACTTTCAACCATCCATAATCAATCTCCCACTGCAAGAGGATACACAAAACCAATAAAGGAAAGGGTGTATACTCAATCTAAAAAGCTCAAGAAATAGATTCCTTATATTGATCAACTGGAGGATTTTCCAGTGGAGAAACAATCTGGGTTGCGCTTCAGTTATGCATTAACCTTTAATGGGGGCATACCTTATCCAATGAGAGAACCCAAGGACCCAACCAATCTGGTCAATTGGACAAAACAAGCCATAAACCAGCTCCAAACACATGAAGGGAACTATCGTAAAGGCATCCCAAATTTTTTTTCAAAAGAGTCCACTAACCGTCTCTACAACACAGCTTATCGACCAAACACAAACCCAAAACACAGTTCAAACAGAAGGGGTTCTTGGAATCAGAACATTCCACAACATCAACATTTTAAAAAACCCATAATACAAACCATAAAAAAATATTCATCAAGACATCATGTTTTTCTTTATAAGTGATTCTTTGAGAACAAACAGTTTAGCAGTAAGCATATCCACCAATGGTACCCCATGGGCCTCACACATGAATTTTTTTTTGCCACACCAAACACCCTCCTCATATCCATCCCGACACTCATCCAGTCATGCCATCAACCATCCATCATCCCATATAACCCTATGCATGTGGTCGCTAATGGAAATACCAACGGTTAAAACAAAAATTCTTTCCACTTTTCAAAACAAAAACGGTCAACCAATACATCATTTTTTCTCATAACTGCTAACCATGAGATCAAAATCCCAACTCACATCTTACAAAAATTTTCAGAAAGTCACAAACATTTAGAAAATAACTCACTTTCAAGATATTCACATCAATTTCAAAACATCTCATCCCATTAAAACACACTCTGATTGTTTAGAAAACTCTATTGGAAAAACTTTTCAAAACCAACTTCAATATAGTTCATGCTTTCAAAGAGGTGTAAGCACACCATTTTACATTTCAAAACAATTCTGAAAATTAAGTTCCGCCCTTTCATAAACCAAACCATTCCCTCTTTATTTGAAAATAATTTCAAAAAAACTTTACACTTCTTAAAACCAAAGTGCTAAGGTTTCAAAACCTAAGCACAGAACAGTGCAAGAGGAAACTAGTTTCAGTGGGTGACTTGGAAATATGGTTGGCAGCCATATTCCAATCACTTCACTGTCACAGAGAGTGTTCTAGGGAATATCCTTGGCTCCACATGGCTTTCCAGGCCTTGCGAGCTCACTAGGACCATTAACTCAACTCTCTTTTCATTTCCCTTAATCATCATCGAACCATGAAAACCTAAGGACTTAGATAAATCCCGAATTCTGTTGGAAACATGAATCCCATTATGAGGTGTGGTGATCAGGCAAACTAACCATAACTAGAATTCCATGTCCCAAAAAACCTAACTCCAGACTATCCTGACTCTTCCCCAAATAACATGACCCAAAGAGTTAACTTGAACCTCCTTTGATACCATTTTGTCACGAACCGAATCTGGTCGCCTTCAAAATCGGCACCCGACCCGGTCCATGGCAAGACCCGAAGGGCGCTCCCGATCCGCACGGGCTGGCACAAGTTCCCGGGTATCATAAAATGAAAATTGGGAACGATTTACCCGATTTTATAAACATAAAACAACAAAAGAATCCAATGAAACAAATCTGGATTTTTCAAACCAAACAATCTTTTACAAAAATTCAGACCTGAATTACATAGCTTTAAAAAACAAAAAAGGTCTATACCAAAGGTACAAAACCAAATAAGGACAGCCCAGGAACCCTCATGGCATGGGGCGCCGCCCTCAAGCCACCTCCACAAGACTTCACCACCAAGGACCTGCTAGAAACCCGAACCACTGGAACAAAAAAACTGTACCCAACCGGCGACAACAGAAATAACCAAGTCTAATTACACCCAAGGGTGTAAGTAGGGTGTGAGCCAATTCCCAGTAGGATACCACCACTAAGAGATTCCATGTGATATACATTTAACGTCAAAAAGCATGCATTTTTTCAAAAACATGGAAAGCTAGTTACAATTTCTAAAAGATGCAACTTTAAATAAAAACAGTTTTCAAGTGGGGTATCATTAAGAATAAACACTTTTAAAAATAATTTCAACACTATTGAATTTTCCAGACAACTATACCGTATGCCGACGGTAAGTACAAAGTAAATAATGAGCACATGAAATAGGAAATAACCCCTAGGCACTAGCTAGCTGTGGGTCCCAGGTACCTCGTATCTCGGTGAGAGTAACCATCAAAAATATCCATTATCGTGCACGAACCACTAGTAGGGAACATAACCATAACCTAGTGGTCCCCAATCATCATCATCATAGTTTAGTTAGAGTTGTAAGCATCAATCTTGCAAAGTGAAACTGAGGCCAAACCCCACGGATTCACTAGCATACTAGTACACGTCCACCCACATAGATACCCAGGTTTTCCCCTTGTGCTAAAACAAGTTCAACAAGTAAAGAAATATACATTGAACATGAAAATATAATTTCCACATCACAAATTCACCAAACAGCCCATATTTATACCACAAAAGTCACAAAAATCCGTTTTTCATTCAAAATGATTTTGAAATCTGAATCACACCAAAATAGCCCACAACACATTTCACATTTCTTCAACACTTCCACAAAACCATTAAACAATATTATAAAACAATTATAAGATATTTAAACTCATATAACAGCCCACACACATGGAATATAACACTTCTTTCATAATCAAAAATTCAATTTTTCACATCACACTCACACAAAACACTCCACATCACTTTCACATCACTTTCACTCCAAAATATCTCCTTCAAAAAATTTAATAAAATATTTCCAAGATGATACATATCACATAACAAACTTTTCACAAATGAAATGGACCTTTTAAAAATTTACTCCTACCAAAACAGTTTTCTGATATAGTTTCACCTATTACACAACCCAATAAAGCATTCAGAACATTCATAAAACAATTATAAAGAGTATACCCAAACTTTGCACATAAAATCTCTTTCAAAAATCTCTTTTTAAGACAAAAGCACACTAAGACCCTACCAAAATAGAATTTTCAGCCCAATCAACATGAAATAATCCACTTTCAAATGTTATATAATCACGTTGAATAATATCACAAAAGATACCCATGAGAACACACAAATCCATAAAACACTTTCAAGGAGTATAACAAGGTTATAGAAATAAAACCATTCAAATACACCCCATTTTTAGACCCACATGGAAATATATCATTACCCAACCATAATTGGAAGCCCCTTTCAACAACTATTAAATCACTTCCACATTTTACAAAACTACCACAAGATATAACACATGAAATACATTTGAAAAATACACACTTCAAGCAAACATGTAACTTTAAAAACAAATGATCACAGTACATAAGGAACATGTAAAATTATTTAATCAAGCAAACTAACTCATCATTAAATGGTTATCCATGAAATCACCTACCGAATGTGTCGAAACCCTCAAATATTAGGGCGAAACATCAACCGCATGACCGCTGCACCTCAAGGAAGTTAAAAGAAACCAAAAACCTCAATATTTCACCCAAAATATAGTAATTTAGAACCTATTCACGAACCCTAACTTATGGAATTTTTTATAATTCAATAATTAGGGAAGAAACCCTAAGAAATTTGAAAGAGGAAAGAAATAGACTCACTTACTTGAAGTCTCCTGAATTAATCACTCCAAAAACAATAGTTGCTGAAATTGAAAACAACCAAAATTCAGGGATTCTTCGAAAAAGATATAGGAAGTAATTTGGGATCTATAATGGAGGGAAAAGAGTAAGAATTGAGAGAGTTAAGAATAGATGAATTTATCTCTTCAATTCTGGGCGATTTGAGACACCCTATGAAGATCATCCCTAATTCGAGATTTCAAAGAGCTCCAAGGAGGGGGGGAAGGCAATGGGAGATCTCCTGGGGGTATTAGGGTCGAGTGGGAGGTGGAATCACCGAAAAAACACAAATAGGGAAGGAGATATAAAAACGTTAAATATTATTTTTAATGCAGGAAATGGGCCTTCGGGCAGGCCCAATATCTTAAATAAAAACCCATATCCACCATGATTATGGATTTATAAAGGCTCCAAATTTATATTTTGGTGTTAATAGGTAAGTGTAGACCATTTAGGAATTGGAATGAAGGAAAAATATTAAAAAATGAAAAAGTTATAAAGGAAACAACATTTATTCTTAAATATGGAATTGGGCTCACGTTTGGCCCAATTCATGAAAACTCATCTATTTATCCAGAAAACCTTTGGAAACCATCCAAAACAAAGAATAAAAGGAAAATAAATGAAATTTAACTTCAAAATAAGTCATGTATGTGACAATGATCATAAAAAGAAACTCCCAAACAAAATATCCATAAACAATTTCAAAACAGGATTTGGCACATAATCAAATAACTATAGACTCAAACCAGGAATCGACTCAAAACATGCTTTTAACAAATTCTAAAAATTTAAATGCATTATAGTAGAAATATTTATGGGTATAACAAAGCTTCAAATCACATAAAATAAAATTATCAAAACACCCAAGCATCAATTAGACTGAAGAAAGGAAAACCATGTAATTACATACCTCAAACAAAGAGCAGACATGACAGAACCTCATTGGATGGTTGAACAATGCCTTACGAATCAACCGCACATGCTTTACAGTGAGAAAATACAGACGAAAGACAATTACAATGGTATTAGGATATAGTGAAAATAAATAAAAACATCCATGTTGAAATGAAGAAAAATAAATAAATAAATAAATAAATAAATAAATTGATAATTGTACCGGAGTAGGGGGTTTGGCTGGTGTGGAAAAGGGTGGTCGGACCACTGATATTCCGGTGCGCTGCTAGCTATAGAAAAATAACGAGCGAGGGGGAGTTCTCTGCTGGTGCGGTGAGCCGGCCCAAGGGTGCGGTGAGGATGCTGGGCCCTGGGTATAGTTGGATCATGATGGGGAAGAGAGGGGGTGATGGGATCTGCTGGAGTGGGCACAAGGGGGAGACTTGGGGTTCTTAGGGGTTATGCCGCAGGATGGAAGGGTGGAGCTACCAGGACGAGATGTAGGCGTGAAATGTGGGTGGATAGTAGGAGCTGTTAGAGAGAGGCCAGTGTTGGCGAGGGGTCCTGGAGGCAATGGCCACGGGGAGCGAGGAGACTAGGATTCACGTCGAGGCTCTGTGCGAGACGGTCTAGGGATAAAGGCAGAGGGCCTGGGCAAGGACGAGGTCAGCGTGAGGGCGAGGGTGGCGTGATAAGGGAGGGTCACAAGGGGGTGCTGCCGGGAGGAGGAGGTGGCCGGATGGGGGAGGCGGCTGGCTGGGGGAGGCGGCGTGGAGGAGAGGACCGGGTGGGGGTGGGGGGGTGGGGGCTAGTTCACATAGATAGGGGAGGGGAATGAGGGTGGTGGGTAGATTAGTGTTTTTTAATTTTATTTTTTTTCTATTATATTAACAATAATAATATTAGTAGTAGTAATAATAATAATAATAATAATAATAATAATAATTCCAGAATAATAATAATATTAATAACACAAATAATAAAAAAATAATAATAATACCATAGTATTATTATTATTAACAAACATTTTTTTAAAACAAAATCCATTTAATTATGAAATTCTGAAAACTAGGTACCCACGCCATCATCGCACGACTTAATAAAATGCACACACAAATTGCGCACCTTAACGTAGTCTACTAGGGCACCTGCAAAAGTACCTCGGGTGACCACACGGTCAATGTTAACCTTTCGGTTCCCATGCATGGGTTTGAAACCCACATAAAATATTAAATGACAAAAAAATTAAGCTGGGACCCAATCCGGACCTAGGCGCGAGAACCCGAAGCCAAGTAATACTAAAATAAAAATTAATTTAAAAAAGATGTATGTGACAATTCTCCACACCACAGGCACTTTCTTCCCCTAGAAACTCACTCAGCCAGACAATATTCAAAACAAGAATCCAGGCCTGATAGAAGCCCAGAGAGACCACAACATAAGAGAATGGGAGAATGCGAGAGGGTTATCCCCACCAAAAAAAGTCAACTAGTGTAGAAATTTAACACCCAAAGATACCCCCCTGAGAGGAGTGGGGTGATGCAGGAACTTCCAAACTATCCAAACTATCTTCTATAGAACGATCAAAACAACACCTCTGCTAAAACATGGAACTCACGACATTAGAAAAACACACGATTCAAAAAACAATAATCAGACAAACAAAACTGTTTTATTACAACATTACATGTATACTATAACTCCATGATGAAACAATGAACATTAAACAATGTCAAATCTTTAACATTACAAAAACAAAACTGAAAAGACTTTAAATGTTCTACTGTTAACATGGAACACAAGACCCGGACCAAGGCTTCACATCTCTGGCCACTCCTGACTGAGCGCGAGCTTCACCCCAAGGCCTGTGGCTCAGGCTCTGATGGATGAAGCACCTCTTTCCTCATATTAAGGCACTAGAATCCATCAATCACAACTTCTTTTTCAGGTGGCACTTCCTACAGAACATCTCTAGATGACCTAGGCACCCGCAATGATTGAGCGTCTTCAGAGGGATGTGGCATGAAATCTTCACGTGACCAAGCCGGCCACACTGGTGGCACACCATGGAACATTTTGAAGAACTAGAATCCAGAAACACTACAGAGTAATATTTATAAACATTTCCTTCTGGCACACCTTTCTCACCAGATAGGGAGCCTTTGCAAGCAACCAGTTACACTGGATTTTTGACCATCTGCGCTCCGGAGACCAACTTAGCTAAGAATGCCTCATCCACCTACTTCTGAAAATTTTGGTCCCTAGAAGGGAGTACCTACTCCTTGATCTCTGGATGAAGACCCCTGATGAAGAGGGAAGTATTTATCAATTCATGTGATGCTACTTCTGGAGAAAAGGACACAAGCGACCTGAAATGGTAAACATATTCCTTCACCATCCATTGGCCTTGTTGAATACGCATGAGATCTTCCCTTTTTTTCATCTTCACCTCTTCAAATATAAACCATCAAATGAAGACATATTTAAAGACATCCCACATAATCCCACGTTACATATATTTCAGGGTGAATAACTCTCATTCATCGAGAGTTGGACCTTCGAACAGACCCAAAACGACACACACTATAATAGCTTTTGCAGTTCACAATACCCTGAAAACCTGCTCGACCTCTTCAAGCCACATGGCCGCCTATAATGAAACCCGATCACCGTGATGGATATGAAATGTTCAAGAAGGACAAAAAACTTGGCATGAATTATCAGAAACATTGTGTACCTTTCTGGGTGGCATTTTCTGAACAACATATAAAACAGAGAACCAAAACCAATATCAAACCAATGAAACATCAATGAAAGTAACTTCATCCAAAAAACAGGTAGCTCAAAAACCAAAAAATACAAACACAAAAAAATTTCCCTTTTTCATTTTATATTTAAAAACCAGCTTCTTTCAATTCAACTTTCCAAATACCAAGTCCACTTTTCAAACCAAATTCCATTTCCTGAAATAATTTTCCTTTTTTTAAATCACATTAGAAAAATAAGGTCTAGACTTTAATTAAAAGTTCACACCCCAGTAATTCCATGAACCATTGCACATGGATTCATCCACTTTCATCCATATTCACCAAGACACACATCCCAAGCATTCCCTCACATGTGAAAGAATTCATAAAGAGTACCTGAGGTTGCACCCAAACCATATCTCTACCAGTTACAAGGAAACATCGGGTTTTTATCCCAAGAGATGTTAGTTTTAAAAACCCATATTCATTTTAAAAACTGCACTTACACCCATAATAAAAAATATAATACACAACTTGCATCAAATTACTAATGTGAGGGACTAGTATTCATGATTAACATGGAGAAATGGTAGTGGGCCATGCCCCATGTAAGCACCAACAACTAGGAGGAACTTAAACTGTTTACTCGGACTCCACATGGGTCACTAATCCATGTGAAATCAAGACGTGACATCGGATTTCCAATGTTCTCAACCATGAATAAAAAACAAACCAAAACAAAACAATGACTCAATTCTCATGCTACCCCTGGAGACACGAGGTTCGGAACGAGCGAGGGTTCATGATGTCCTTCCCATACCTACCTCTCAAGTCCCAACAGTCCTAATCTCCATCTAGAGGATACCCCAAATAACAAGGCCCCCTCTAATACCATTTTTTCCTAAACCAACCTGAGTCGACCCTGAACTGGTCACATGAGGCTGTCCGCGACATGGCTCGAAGGGCATCCCCGATCCCCATGGGCTGGTAACTAGTGTCTGGAATCAAAATTTTAATCATTGGGAATGATTTGTCCCATGAATAAAAACAAATAAACAAGAAAACATATATATATATAGTAGATAAACATAACCCTAGAATCATAATGAAAATAAAAACGAATATACATCCATCCACCCATTTTGGTCACTTCCCGACCAAAGGACGACTTTTCCCCAATAACGAGAAACTCAGCCAAGAGAACCTAAGCAAGGAAACCAACAACTGAAATGATAATGATAGGCGTGATCATTAAATATGCTCAGTAGGGTTTCCAAGATAAACCATAGAATTCAATGCATCCATTCTCGAAACAATCCATTAACGCAAGTTTGAAATACAATTATAAATATAGGGTTTTCACATTTGAAAATAAGAAACACATTTTTCCCATTTAAAACCCAACAGATGATACATATCATTTTCCAAAATCATATCTCATTTTATAAAAAAAATCCAAAATAGAATATACCACTATTGTGCTAGAGTAAAATGAGTAAGAGTGATAGCTGAAAATATACTAGTGCATGAAAAGTAAACAAGAATAGTGCAAAGAATGTAAAGAAGCAATGAAAACAATCCAGTAACCATGGGTGATACTAAATATCCCTAGAAGACCCCTGGATGTACTTAGTTTTGGAACCACCTGTGGGCGTATGGAGAAGATCTTAAGTCTATAACCAATTGGCCGCCCTGATTGACCAATCCAATAGCAAAGCCCTCCTGGACAAACAAAAAATCCAGGGGGTACCAACCCGTCTAATCGGGGTTGGTCAGCAACCGTAACTTGATCTCTAAAATATTCCCAGGATCCCATGGTGGTTACCATAATACTGTGTAAGTAAGATTCCCTTGCATGTGTGACACATCTCACCACATTTTCCTACCTGAAACACAAACAGTTCATACGATAACCCATAAGGGATATCCCCCCTCTAGAGGTGCCCAAGTTTATATATACATATACATACATATATATATATAACATATCATCGAAGGTTCCAACCGGGCCTTCATGCCATGAAATAATTAAAACCATTTGATACCTTTTTTAAAATACTAAATTTATTATATGAGCATACAATAATCAAAACGTCACAATTTCAATGAGTCAACGCAAACATTACATTAAAGATGAAAGTTCAAAATAGGCCGTCATGACACACCCAAGTCAAAATCATTATTCTATAAAAATTTAAAGTTCCAACAAGGAAAACACATTTTTCAGACACAAACCATTATAATAGTTAACACAACTCCACCAATGAATTGGAAGATCCAAACATTCCTTTAAGTTGTCATGTAAAAAAGCATTACCCAAAAAATTACACAAATACAACTTTTATATTTTTAAATCCAAACTAACACACCCTTGAGATCACACTTCAAACCATTCACAAAATCTACACAACTGTCTGAATCTTACTTAATAAACAAAACCATCTAGAAAATTAAGGTTTTAATGAAACACTACTTTAATAGTGTCATTGTCACTTGAAGGAAAGTCCATGGGTGCATAGAGTGCACCCATGGATGTGCCAACATTCAACAACATGCCTGCGTTTTAAGAAAACAACCTAAAATATTCCCACAAAACTACCACATTGAAACTAAAACCAACCACTCACTTTCTTTGAAAAGAACTCACACCTCCACATTAAAAACCAAAAGCCCCCTTTTTATTTTAACACCCTAAAACTATTTGCAAGTTATACCGATACCAAAATTAGAAACCAAACCAATTTTACAAATATCCAATGTCGATACACAACGTAATCAGGGTTAAACGTTTCATAAAAACACTCAATTACAATTTGAACACAATAGTGTTTTATAAAATGTGCCAAGTTCACATAACCATTATCATAACAAAATATTTACCTTCAAAGTAATATTTTTTTTATCAAACTATATTAACATAAAAAGAAACACCCCAAAAAAATAGCCAAAAACAATTTCAAAATAGAATTTGGCACGTAATCGAATAAATGTTGACTCGAACTAGGAATTGGATCAAAACAAGCTTTTAAAAAATTTTAAAAATTTAAAAGCACTATATCAGGAAATATTATTGGTATAACAATGTTGAAAATCACATAAAATAAAATTATCGAAACACCCAAGCCTCAATTAGACTTCCGAAAGGAAAACCATGGAATTACCTACCTCAAACCAAGAGCGGACGTGACAAAACCTCAATGGAAGGTTTAACAATGCATTTCAGATCAACCCTGCATGCTTAACAGTGAGAAAAGACACAAAAAACACAATTACGAAGGTATTAGGATTTAGTAAAAATAAATAAAAACACCAAAGGTGAAATAAAGAAAAATAAATATAGAAATAAATGGATAATTTTACCAGTGTAGGGGGATTTGGCCAGTGTGGAAAAGTGCAGTCGTACGACAGATATTCTGGTGCGCTGCTGGCCGTAGAAAAATGGGGAGTGAGGGGGAGTGCTCTTCCAGTGCAGTGAGCTGGCCTAAGGGTGCGGCAAGGCTGGTGGGGGCTGGGTGTGGATGGATCACGACAGGGAAGAGAGAGGGTGTTGGGATCTACTGGAGCTGGTGCAAGGGGGCGGCTCAGGGTGTTGAGGGGTCGTGCTGTACGCTAGAAGGGTGGAGATACTATGAAATGTTGGAGGCACGAGATGAGGGAGGAGAGTAGGAGGTGCAAGATAGAGGCCCGTGTCGGTGAGGAGTCCTGTAGGGGATGGTCGTGGGGAGCAGGACAGCCGGGATTCATGCCGAGGCTAGGTGTGAGAAGGGAAAGGGAGCAAGGTGGAGGGCCTGGGAAAGGGAGAGGTTGGCCCTACGAGGGAGGGTCACGAGTGGGTACCACCGGGAGGAGGTGACATCTGGATGGGGGAGGCAGCACGAAGGAGAGGATCGGGTGGGGGGTGAGTAGATTAGGGGTTCTTAATTTAAATTATTTTCTATTATATTAACAATAATAATATTTGTAATATTATTAATATTATTAATAATAATAAAACTCGAATAATAATAATATTAATAACAATAATAATAATAATAATAATAATAATTATTATTATAATTATAATAATAACAACATTGTATTATTATTATTAACATACATTTTTTTAAACAAAATCCATTTAATTATAAAATTCCGAAAACCAGGTACCCACGCGCTCATCGCATGACTTAAAAAAATGTGCACGCAAATTGCACGCCTCAATGTAGTTCACTTGGGCACATACACAAGCTCCTAGGGTGACCACATGGTCATTATTAACCACGTGGTGCCCGTGCACTGGTCTAAAACCCATGAAAAATATTAAATGAAAAAAAAAATTAAGCTGGGACCCAGCCTGGACTTTGGCATGGGAACCTGAATCCAAGTAATACTAAAATAAAAATTAATTTAAAAGAGATGGATGTGATAATTATGTTGGTACTCGTAACGCTCCCGATTGGTTTCTAAGCATGTGTTCTCTAGTTAGAGGTGTGGGGGAGGTGATTTAAATCCTCGTCAGGCAGAGGATAGTTCATGCCACATGTTATCTGGGATAGTCTGAGGTGGGGGCCTATTATTTTCCCAAGGGTGGGGGTCTGCTATCTACCAGAGGGTTGGGCTCGGGCATGGGCCGAGTTCATTGAGAATTAGATCCACCAAATGTTTTACATAAAAAAGAGCCTTTTTATACAATGAACATAGTGGGACAAAAGCCCAATGAACGCGGCCATGCCTGAGCCCAGCCCTCTCGAAAATAGCAGACCCCCACCCTCAAGAAAATAACATCCCCCCACCTCAGACTGTTCTAGATAACACATGGATAGAACCGTCCCCTACCTGAACAGGATTTAAATTGCCTCTCTCGCAACTAGAACCAGAGACAACATGCTTAACAGCCAACCGGGAGCATTCCTTCCACGTGTTATATAGGATAGTATGAGGTGGGGGCCTGTTATCTGCCTGAGGGTGGGGGTCTGCTATCTGCTAGAGGTCTGGGCTCAGGCGTGGCTGAGTATTTGGGCTTTAGGACCACTGGGTTCGTTACAGGTGTTTATTCCCTATGAAGAGGCTACCTCACTCAAATGGATGAGTCAAAGAAGTAGCGGTAAGAGTATTTGGACAAAGGGTTCATAGGCCCTAGTGCATCACTATGGGGTGCACCTATGCTCTTTTTGAAGAATAAGTATGGAAAAATGTGACTGTGTATTGATAATCAGGAACTCAAAAAGATCACCATAAAGAGCATGTATCCTATTCTAAGGATTGATGACTTGTTAGATCAGTTAAGAGGATCTAAATACTTCTCAAATGTTGATCTTTGTTCTCGATATCATTTGCTCAATGTGAAGAAGGAAGATATTTAGAAGACTGACTTCTATACAAGGTATGGGCACTATGAGATTCTGGTGATTCATCTTGGACTTATTAATGCCCCTGAAAAAATAATGGATTTGATGAATAGAGTCACTAGACATTACCTCGACAAATTTTTGGCAGTGTTTATCAATGATATTCTCATATAATCTATGAGATCAGAGGATCCTAAAGAACATCTAAGAATTGTGTTGGTGAAATTGAGAAAGGAGAAGGTGTATTCCAAGATCAGTAAGTGTGACTTTTGGATGAAGCAAGTCATGTTGTTGAGTTATGTGATCACTGGTGACAAAATTTCTGTGGACCATTAAAAAACAATAGCGATTGAGGGATAGCCCATAACATCTAGTGTCATCGAAATCCGTAGTTTCTTTTGGATTAGCTGGGCAGTACAAACGTTATGTGAGAAATGTCTTAGGATTTTCAAGCCCAATAACTATTTTAACAAAGAAGAGGGTAAAGTATGTATGGATAGTAGAATTTTTGGGAAGCTTCAATGAGCGATAGATAAGGATAATCACTGCACCTATACTCACATTAATAAAAATTATAGAATGTTTTGTGATAAATAGTGGTGATTAAAAAAATGTCTTGGGTTTTCTACACATAAGAAATAATAATTTGATATCCTATGCTTCACAGTAGTTGAAGATACATGAGAAGAACTACCTGATGCCTAATCTAGAGCCAACATATTTGATTTTTCCTTTAAAATCCGGCGACACTACATTTATGGTGAGAAGTGTGACATATACACCAACCCCAAGAGCCTAAAGTATATATTCATATAAAAGGAACTCAAAATGCATCACAAGATATAGATAGAGTTAATCAAGAACTACGATTTTCTATTCAATATCCTCTTGGAAATGTAAACAAGGTAGCTGATGGTCTATGATACAAAAACTACTACTCTATCCATATTTCAGATTGACAAAGACCCTATCTTCTTTTTTATGAAAAGGATGGATTTAGAAATCATAAGGGAAGGGGAAACATCCTACCCTGTCCAAATTATTTTCAACCATTAATCCAAGAGATGATTAAGGAGGCACAAAGAGATGACCTGAATTTAGAAAATATGGTGGATTCAACAAAGAAATAGTATCTTGAAGAGTTACATATTGATGATGATGGGGTGATTGGACTTGGAACCTGGCTTTTAGAGCCTTCACCACCATGGATAAACAACGAGCTATTGAAGAATTCCCATAGATCAACAGTATCTATCTATCATGGTATCACCAATACGTTTTTAGATCTCTTAGAAAACTTCTGGTGGGATAACATGAAGATCAAGATTGTGGAATATATCTCAAGGTTCTTGGTATGACAGCAAGTTAAATCAGAGTGAAAAAAGTCAAAAGGGTTGATGAAAGCATTTCCTATACCCATGTGGAAATGGGAGGATGTCACTATGGACATTTTCACGGATCTCCTAAAGGAATCAATGGGAAATAATGAAAAATGGATTGTGGTTAACCAAATAACCAAGTATAATAATTTTATCACTATTATGGAATATCTCTCGCTAGAACAACATACAAAGATATATGTGAAGTAAGTGATGAAACTGCCTGGTGTTCCTCTCTCAATTGTCTTGGATTGTGTTCCAAGGTTCACATTTAAATTCTAGAGGAGTCTTAAACATTCTTTTAGTACTGAATTAACTTTTAGCATGACATATCACCCCCAAAACGATGGAAAATCTAAAAGGATTATTCAGATGATTGAAGTCATTCTAAGAGAATGATATTTATAATTCAATGGTGGATGGTATCATCATCTAACATTGGTTAAGTTATCATACAATAATATCTTCCACTTAAGTATTCATATGGCTCCATATGATGCTCTGTATGTAAAGCGATGTAGAACTCCAACCTGTTGGGATGATGTTGGACAAAGAAAGCTACTTGGACATGATCTTATGCAGGATATGGCAGATAAGGTTCAAGTCATCCAAAAACATATCACAGATGCTCGGAGTTATGAAAGGAGATATGCGGACAAACATCGAAGGGACTTATAGTTCGACATTGGAGATAAAGTATTCCTTAGAATATCACAATGGAAGAGAGTCATGTGGTTTGGAAAGAAAGGGATTCTAATTCCAAGGAAGATTATCCATTTTGATATCATTAACTTTATTAGAGTCATGGCCTATTGGCTTTCATATCCACTGAATATGGATCAATTTCATGATGTGTTTCAGGTATCACTCCTGAGGAAATACATACCATATCCCTCACATGTACTGGACTCAGAGGTGGTACATCTGGAAGATGATCTCTCTTATGAGGAGTAGCTAATAATGATTCCAGACAGGAGGATAATGTTCTACGCAACAAGACAAACCACCATGTCAAAGTGTTTTGGAGGAACAATAAGTTTGAAGAATCAACTTGGGAACTAGAGGATGCAATTAAGGAGATATACCTCCACCAATTTATGTAAAATGAAATTTGAGGGTGAAAGTTCAAAGGTGGTATGTAACAACCCAAAATTTTATCAATAATATTTCTCCCTACTTATAGTAATTTCATAATAAATCACATTAAGAAAAAAACGCCACATCATGCTTAAATGAACTACCATGTTACCTTAAACGTAAATTTACCGCTTTTATGATTTGAATTTTGAAAATATGACATACACTATTGGGATCAGTAAGATACGACCCTTATGAATAGTAACCTACCCTTGTTAATAGTAATATGACCCTTATGAATAGTAACTCTTCCTAAATAATAGTAACCTCACCCAAGAATGATTAAACTAAATTTAGGAATATTATAAGTTATAATATGACCATAATAAAGTATTTTTATTTTTCTAAGTCATAAATAAAAAATTCTAATTAATTAAATAATTTAAAATAAAATGTATTTTCATAAAATGTATTCATAATTTAATATTTTTATATCTTGTGATTATAATATAATTTTATGATTAATTTCTCAAAGTGTTAGAAAAGCAGTTGTAATTTAGAAATTTTCTATTTTTCATGTAAATTATGATTTGAATTTAAAATAAAAGTAATTGTATTTAGAAAATTATATTTCAAAAAATGGAGTTCATTTTTGGATTCTATACATTGGAAAATAGATAGGGTGAATTTTTTGTATTTTTCAATAATACATTAATTTTTGATGAATAGTAAAATACTATAATTTACAAAATAAAATAAATACATTAATTATAGAGTCATGCATGATGTTCTTCTAATGTAAGCCCAATTGGTTCGAACACACATTCACTTATTACTTTTATTTTTCATGAAATCATCATTACTTCTTATCTTGTGGAGAAATAAAAAATTAATTAATGCAATATTGAGAAAACCCCTCTCCCCTCCACTATAAATACCACCCCTCACACCCTCATTACATCACACATTTCATGATTCAAGCGTTGAAATAATTCTTCCCAAAGCACTTATATAGCCCATCCCCCACGTCTAGCATCCCTTGGTCTAATTAAAAGTCCAAAAACTCTTCCCTAAAGAGTCTCTCAAAGGAGTTAAACTCAATAGGTAAATTCCTCTTTCTGATTTTTATTTTATTTCAACTTTTTTTCTTTTCTTTTTTCCTTTCATCACCTCCCTTCACCCAAATGGACTAATAACACTTGTAAAATACATGTAATGTAATTATATTATTCTAAATTGATATTTTATCATAATATATCCTTCCCCCTCCTTTTATACTATAAATTGAAACACCATCTGAATGTGTTGATTTATCATATTCAAGGATGAAGAATTTTAAATTTTCATTACCATATTCTATACAGGTTATAAAACAATTTTCATGGATGAACCAGATCATAATATATATATATTTTCTTATTTAATGTTCTGGAATCCATATATATTCATGATATAAAAGAATAATACAAACAAGTTCATTGTGAGAAAAACCGCCAAATTAATCCATGTGTTTACCCCTAAAATTTTATCTAATGATTAATCTTCATGATATTATATATAATTAATCATTTATACCTCTGTAATATCACTTATATTATTTATTAACCATTCTGGTTGTTATCTAATTTTTATACAAACTTCCATCAATTAATACAAGTGAACTACTCATGAAAACAATGAAAATAAACACTCATGAACAATGAACTTAATAACTATAACTCAAAAAATACCCATAGATGAACATAATAAATCCATAATGAATCAATTCAATGTATAAATGGTTCTTTAATTGACAGTTAATGAATCTAATTTTATAATAAAATACATTAATGTTTAGAAAGCAATCAGATACGAGTCAAGGGGAAATTCTCGAACCCAACTTTCTCTCTTCAAGTTCTCCCTCTTTCACTGAATTTTCTGTATGGTTACCCATTAAAAGTAATTTTTTCATAATTATCTTACCTTTTATAGTATGTAAATGTTTTCCATTGGAGTTTTTGTCAAAGAAATATTTTTACAAAAGAAATATTCTTTCATAAACAGACCTTTTACTTCTTACTCAAGGTTTAAAAATCTTGTATCAAGTAAGTTATTACTTATTTATTTTTGAACCAAAAGTATATTGATTTGTTATTATGAGATGAAACCAATTCCATTCCATGTGTTATTTATGTTCATGATTGATATAGGTTTTATTTGGCATTCATGATAATGAAAAAATTATGATGTGATGGGTGCACCCAGAATTATATAGTGTGATATGAATGTTAGAATGTGACGGGTGTGTCTGGAATTATACAGTGCTCCAGTGCATTGGGTAATTTTTTTAATTTCATTATATAATGTTAAATGATTTGTGAACAAGATTCTATATTTTTTCATAATTATGTAATGTAGTGAACCACTAAGACATGATGTTTCTTTTCTTTCATTTCCATATTACAAGTATTTTCTTAATGTTTCCTCTCATTATTATTATAAGGCCCCAGCCTTAAACATTACATAATCTTGAGTTATCACAAGATTACACGTTGAGGAACTTTTCAGGTTTAGAGTTTTAGAGAATTAGATCTTAAAACATGCATTACAACCCACATTTAAACAAAGTGGTTACAATAAAAGATAGTATTCTTTTTCCCATCAATGGAAACATATTGAAAATAAAACATTGATTATTTCTTGACACTTCCTTGACACTATCATCTTATCATGTACCTTTCCCGTGACCTCTGACAAACATTTCAAAAACTTGGGATGAGCATAAAAAGCTCAGTATGGGTTATATAAAAAAACATGGAAAGGAAACATGATTTCATATATTCATAAGAATGAAATCATACTTTACCCATAAAACATAGGCACTTTAACATACCTCATAAAATCATGAACAAATCATAGAAATCATAAGACATAAAGGTAACTTGAGGCATTCATAACATTCTTACGTAGGGAGTAACCCTCTTGGTTATGTTTGGAATACCCATCAAAGTATATTCCCTAAATCTCTTCGGAAAAACCTTAACGTTTCACTCCTTCATGTTACCCAATGCATTGGAGAGATATATCGTGCTCACCCGCCCTTAGTTTATCACATAACCACCCATCTTCATAATAATGCCCAAGAACCTCAACATAATTGTATCACATAAAACAAGCATAAAGGAAACATAAAATTCCCACATTTCAATCACAAGATATCAATACAACACATTGATATAAAAACATTACAAAAACCATTTTCAATACCAAAATAAAAGAAAAGTAAAACATGGTATTTATTTTTCTTTTAAAAAAAGGTATGGCTTGTAGAGGAAGCCGAAACTCAAATAATGGTCACGGTGGCGGAGAAGTCGTTGTCACCGTATACGTATGACAAAAACATTCCCTTTTTTCATTTTGTAAGACGCTTCGTATAAAAAATATTCTGTTTGGACAAACGTAAAAGTCAAAGGGGTTTATAAACCGTATAAAAGAAAGTTGTGTATAAAATAAAATATACCTCAATGAAAGGAGATTGAGACGAAGTCCCATACCTCGTATCCGACTTGACCCGATCATTCTTTAATGTCCTGAATAATAAAATTGAGTTAATTTCTACTTGCATAAGAACCTTTTCCAAGTTCATTATTCCTTTTATACCATGTTATGAACATCATGTAATCATTTAAGTTAATAATGTTCATTTTGTCGGTATTTGGTTCTTAAGTCAAAAATAGACTTCTTACACTTACATGCTGTTAATTTTGTCAAAGGTTCGTTATATCCAGAATGATATTAATTATTTGGATAACATATATATCATATATATTCATCATATACATGTATTTATAATATTACATCACATTTAGAGGTATGAAATGAAATGCACCATTCATGGAGACGGTAAGCCGTAAGTACGCATGAACGCTACTTCCATTTCTATTTCGTATTTTCTGGAATGGAATCATAATGATATAAGAGTATATTATAATTCCATTATAATAACATATATAATATCATTAACTTTATCCTTTACACATCCCACATATGGTATTAACGAATCAAATCACTTTCAGGGGGCGGTAGTCCGCACTTCCTAAAATGAAGATATCGTGTTTACCCATACTGGAAACAATAATGGTATGCCTTAAATGAAAAATACAGAATCTTAAGGAAAGAATAAACATATTATATATCATATATAAAAATAGTGACATCATAATGACCACCTTTGAAGGTGTTAAATGAGTATTGA
This sequence comes from Viscum album, assembly GCA_963277665.1. Lineage (NCBI taxonomy): Eukaryota > Viridiplantae > Streptophyta > Magnoliopsida > Santalales > Viscaceae > Viscum > Viscum album. Next base: position 1,331,853,477 of record OY728145.1, read on the forward strand.
ACAATCATCGTTTCGGGAGGCAGAATTTCACCATCCACAGAAACCGTATGTTCTTTAACCTTTTGATGTAGTTTTGTGAGAGTGTAGCTCTAATAAATCTTATAACAACATCCTAGTATATTGAAGATACTTTTTTTTTGTTACAAAAGAAGTAAATAAAAAGAGTTTATGGGGTTGGAGAAGCAACATAAAACAAATGAACATGATAGAATGAATTACCTTTAAAAGTGTAACTCCTTTTGATTTGAGCCAAAAGGCTTCCTTTGAAAGGATTCTACCCAAAGGGAATCCTCTAGGATTAGGAGAGGTATGTGGAGAGAGTAAATGGGCGGGGGATGGCCGAGCCAAAGGCTTGAGGAGTGTGTGAAATGAGGTAGAGGTGGGGGCCTTTTATAAGAGGAGAGGAGGGGCACTCTTGGAAAGTAAAGATAAGTTACATTATTTTAAAAAGAGTTTCGGATTCAAAAGGTCCCACATTGATATAATTCTAGGATAAGGTGATAAGGGTTCGAAATACACTCATCCAATAGGTTTTGGACATGTGTAGTTCTTAGATATTACATTATATTTCAATTTTATTTAAATCGTTAAATAATGAGGTCATCGCTGCATTATCATGATGTCATAAATAATTTAATTTATTTAATGTCTAAAAATTATAAAAAAACTACCATGATGTAGGAAATCGTTTTATATTTCCAATGACTATTTATAATCAAAAATCTGATCTTTATAACCCCATGTAAAAATTGTTTTTTTAAAACATATTATGTTTGTGTCATTTTTACTTTTACATTAAATAAAAAGTTATTTATGTCATTTCCCAACCAAAGTGGCTCCATGGGTTCCCCAAGTTGACCCATGGCTTGTCTTGGTCCGCCATGACACAAACAATGAGGGTAGGACATGTTTCAAGCTCATCTCATTTTATTAAAGCATTATTTTTACCTTAAACTACAGTAATTACCACTAATCGCGATTAAAAACTTAATAAGTTACTATTCACCAAAAAATTATTTTAATCTCATTGAACCACATTTTACTTATTAATGACAACCATGTATGTAGGATTTTTGAAATTCAAAACAAAATGATGGCAAAATTTCATTTAAACGGAAAATCAGTTTTTATAAGTACCACTTAGTGGTTTCACTATTCATCAAAAATTGAAGTTTTTCCGAAAATTACCAAAAATTCACCCTAAGCTATATTTGATATTCCGAATTCAAAAATGAAGTCTATTTTACAAAATTCAAAACATATAAGTCACATTAATTAATTTAATAATTAATTCCCACTGTCATGACAAAAAGCGTGTTTTTATGAAACAATAAGTATCAAAAAATTGACACTAGTTTAAGTCCAATTTCAAAGTGAAATTGATTCCAATGACCACCATTGGATAAAATGGGAAAAATATATTCTAATTTTACTTTAAACCCAATTCAAAAGATAATCTAATCGTATAAATAAATTAGATTAAAAAGAGGTTTTGAATTAAAATACAACATTTTTCACTATTCATTAAAAAATGAACTTTATCGAAAAAATACCAAAAATTCACACAAAGTAAATTTTGATGTCCCGATCATAAAGAATACGTATATTTTGACAAATGTGTCTTATAAAATTGTCAAAATATAGATTTAAAAATGGTTTGCCATTAAAAGGCAGTAAAAAAATCTTTTAAAAATATTAGTGTATTCCATGCTTAAAATTGGATTTATTTTCATTTGAAGCCTCTAAAACACTATCTAATTCATTAATAAGCATAGATAAAAATATCTATTATTCATTACTTAATTGGGATGTTACATCCTTCCCCCCTTTAGAAAATTGCGTCCTCGCAATTTATTTACTTATCAAATAAATGGGGGTACTTATCCCTCATTGCATTTTCAGATTCCCATGTTGCCTCTTCAATCATGTGGTTTTTCCACAAAACCTTTACCAGGTGAATCACATTATTCCGAAACACTTTCTCCCTGTGGTCAAGAATCTGGACCGGTTGTTCCTCATAAGATAGGTTCTCTTCCAGCTGAACTACCTCTGGACTCAAAACATGAGATGGATCTGGCATATACTTTCTCAACATCGAAACGTGAAAAACATTGTGTACCTGAGATAAACTCGGAGGTAAAGCCACACGGTATGCAACTAATCCAACTCTCTCCAGAATTTTATATGGTCCAATAAACCTTGGACTCAGCTTTCCTTTCTTACCAAATCTCATCACACTTTTCCAAGGATAAACCTTGAGAAAAACATGATCACCTACCTCAAAAGAGAGATCCTTCATCCTGTTGTCCGCATAACTTTTCTGTATGCTCTAAGCTCTTCTCATGTGTCTCTGGATCAACTGAAATTTTTCTTCTATCTCTTCTACCAACTCTGGTCCCATCAGCTTCCTTTCCCCTACTTCATCCCAAAAATCTAGAGTTCGACACTGTTTTCCATATAATGACTCAAATGGAGCCATCTGTATACTGGAATGAAAGCTATTATTATAAGAAAACTCAACCAAAGAAAGATGATGGTCCCAACTTCCCTGATAGTCCATCGAACAAGCTCGTAGCATATCCTCCAAGGTCTGAATTTTTCGTTCTGACTGCCCATCTGATTGAGGATGAAAATCTGTACTAAAATTTAATTCAGTACCCAACGACTTCTGAAGGCCTTTCCAAAAGTTAGAAGTGAAACTGGGATCAAGGTTAGATACAATAGAGAGAGGAACTCCATGTAACCTGGCTACCTCTTTAAGATACAAACGGGAAAGTTGATCCAGGGAAAAAGTATCTCGTATAGCAAGGAAATGAGCAGATTTGGTCAAGCGATCAACAATAACCCAGATTGCATTATTACCTCGAGATGTCTTCGGTAATCCCACAACAAAGTCCATGGATATATTCTCCCATTTCCACTCTGGCACTGGTGGAGGTTGAAGCATCCCTTTCAGTAACTACCGCTCTGCTTTAACCTGTTGACATGTCAAACACTTCGCAGTAAAATCAGCAACATCTCTTTTCATTCCATCCCACCAGTAATACTCCCACAGATCTCTGTACATCTTAGTACTGCCAGGATGAACTGAAAACGGAGAGATATGAGCTTCACATAACAAATATCTCTTCAACTGTGAATCACAAGGCACACACAATCTCTTCCCAAATCTCAAAACACAATCATTATCAATGTTGAATTCAGGAAACTTACCTTTCTGAACCAGCTCTACCTTTTTCTGCAACTCCCTATCTTGCTTCTGTGCTTGCTTGATTCTATCTGATAGAGATGATCTCACTGATACCTGAAACAAAACAGAAGAACTTCCTGCACCAACAACTTCTATGCCAAATTTCATCAAATCCTTAACCAAAGGATCACGTTCCAAACGCAACATTTTTAATGAAGCATTTCTTTTTCGACTCAAAGCATCAGACACTTTATTTTCTTTTCCCGGATGGTAATGAATTGTACAATCATAATCCTTGATTAATTCTAGATATCTCCTTTGTCTCATGTTCAATTCTTTCTGAGTGAATATATACTTTAAACTTTTGTGATCGGTATATATTTCACAATTTACTCCATACAAATGATGCCTCCAAATTTTCAAAGCAAAAACAATAGAAGCTAATTACAAATCATGTGTAGGGTAATTTACCTCATGAGTTTTCAACTGTTGTGAAGCATAAGCAATTACCTGATCATTCTGCATTAGGACGTAACCAAGTCCTTTCAATGAAGCATCACTGTATATAACAAACTCACCATTCCTGGAAGGTTGTGCCAAAACTGGAGCATTCACCAATCTTCTTTTCAATTCCTGAAAACAATCATCACATTATTTTGTCCAGATAAACTTAAAACCCTTACGAGTTAGCTTAGTCATTGGGCTAGATAAACGTGAAAAATTTCTAACAAACCTTCGTTAATAGCCTTCCAAACCAAGGTAGCTACGAATCTCAGTTACATTTGTGGGTCTTGACCATTCTTCCATAACTTTTGTTTTTTCAGGATCAACAGTTATCACATCTTTAGAAACAATGTGACCAAGGAAAGAAATTTGTTGTAACCAAAACTCACACTTGCTGAATTTTCCATACAGTTTCTTTTCTTTTAAGGTTTTCAAGATAACCCTTAAATGTATTTCATGCTCCTATTTACTTTTAGAAAATACTAAAATATCATCAATGAAAACAACCAAAAACTTATCCAATAATTAATGGAAAATTATATTCATTAAGTCCATGAATACAACATGTGCATTGGTTAGACCAAAAGGCATAACTACATATTCATAATGGCCATATCTAGTACGGAACGCGGTCTTCGGAATATCTGCCTCCTTTACCTTCAGCTGATGGTACCCCGATCTCAGGTCAATCTTTGAAAAAAACTGAGCTCCCTGGAGCTGATCAAACAAATCATCGATATGAGGCAAAGGATATTTGTTCTTAACAGTGATGTTATTCAAGGATCTATAATCAATGCAAAGTCTCATAGAGCCATCTTTCTTTTTAACAAATAAAACAGGAGCACCCCAAGGTGATGTGCTAGGTCTAATGAAACCTTTCTCTAATAAATATTGCAATTTTTCCTTTAACTCTAAACGTTCAATTTGAGCCATTCGATAAGGGGGTTTTGAAATTGGCTTAGCATCAGGAACTAAGTCAGCAGTAAATTTAACTTCCCGATCTGGTATTATTCCAGGAAACTCATCAGGAAAAACATTAGGATACTCATTTACTACTGGCACATCATTAATCTGAATAGTTCCCTTGTTTTCAACAATGTGTTCAAGGTAACATTCAGTTCCAGCTTTTACAAGTTTCTCGGCCTCTTGATAAGTTATCAAAAGTAAGGGTTCATTCTGGTACACAAACTGAAAGTCTTTCTGAAAATAAACTTCTTTAGCTCTAAAATCAATCTTAACATGGTAAATTGAGAGCCAATCCATACCCAGGATAACATCAAACTCTACTAGAGGTAAAACAATAAGGTTTTCAAGTAAGTTCTTTCCACAGATAAGGATAGGAAGATTCTTATAAATCCTTTTTGCCTCAACATTTCACCCAGGTGTTTTTACCACAAGTCCAGGAGTCATTTCTTGAGATGGTATTCCCATTTTACTAGAAAAGTTTTCAGAGATGAAAGAATGTGTAGACCCCGAATCAAAGAACACACTGGAATAATCTGAAAAAACAAACAAAGTACCTGATACAACTTCATTTGATGGCCCGACATATGCTGAAGTAGTTGCAAAGGATTTCACCACCCCTTTCTGCTTGTAGTCTAACTGCTTCCCATCACTCAAGATCTTTGTTGGACACTCATTTGCATAGTGACCCATCTCATTGCACTTAAAAAATTTCACTAACTGTAAATCAAATTTGGTCTTACCATCACCCTGGTCTTTTCCAGTGCAATCACGAGCCTTATGTCCCATCTTACCACATCAGTAGCACTTTACAGAATTCAGAAGTCATTCCCCAGCATGCCTTTTACCACAATTATCACAGACTGGAACCTTAGTTTTCTTACCATCAGACTTTTTTGAAGAATTCTTACCTTTCTCCTGCCACCTCGGTCTCTTCTTCTGTTGGTTGTTATAGAACACTTGATCATCGGAAAACTCCATTTCCACCTTCTTAGCACATTGAACAAGATTTTAATAACTTTTAAACTCACGAGAAGCTAATGCCCTTCGACATTTTGGCTTTAATCCTGAGTAAAAATGATTGATTTTACTATCAAGGTCTCGGATAAAATTTGGAGAATACCTTTCCAATTGAGTGAACCTTTCTTCATAGGTAGCCACTGAGTCTTCCTCTTACCTCAATTCCAAGAATTGATTTTCCATCCTAAGTCGAACAGCCTTAGGGAAATACTTCTCAAGAAACATACCTTTGAATTCATCCCAATCGAGAGCATCAATCTCATCAGCGTCCCTGATATTTTTAACCATCGACCACCACTGATCTGCCTCACCCTCCAAACGGTAAATAGAAAGACTAACCTTTTGATTGTCTGAACACCCCATGACATCGAAAATATTCTCCAGTGCTTTAATCCACCCTTCAGCTAGCACAGGGTCATATGATCCTCTAAATGATGGGGGATGTTGCCTCATGAAATGTTCCACCACTGACATGTTCCTCTACGGTTGATCTGGATGATCTCGTGCATGGATACCACCACCATTTATAGCCTGAGTCAACTGCGCCATTACTGCAACAAACTGTTCAGTTCAAATTCCGACCATCTCAAGATGCTAGTTTGGAAGGTTATTTCCTTCCGTATGCCTTCCTAGCACTGCTTCCCTATTTCCTCTACGGAAAACCATTCTGAACAAACATGTCTTAGATGAAGCAACATGGTAATCATTAAATGCTATATCATTTCAATTTGACCATAAAAAAACTTTTGGATAATCATTTCATAGAATTCTAACTCCTAAAGTTATCTAAACCGACCTTTGATACCAACTATAAGGCCCCAACCTTAAACCTTACATAATCTTGAGTTATCACAAGATTACATGTTGAGGATCTTTTCAGGTTTAGAGTTTTAGAGAATTAGATCTTAAAACATGCATTACAACCCACATTTAAACAAAGTGGTCACAATAAAAGATAGTATTCTTTTTCCCATAAATGAAAACATATTGAAAATAAAACATGGATTCTTTCTTGAGACTTCCTTGACACTATCATCTTATCATGTACCTTTCCCGTGACCTGTGAAAAACATTTCAAAAACTTGGGATGAGCCTAAAAAGCTCAGTATGGGTTATATAAAAAAAACAAGGAAAGGAAACATGAGTTCATATATTCATAAGAATGAAATCATACTTTACCCATAAAACATAGGCACTTTAACATACCTCATAAAATCATGAACAAATCATAGAAATCATAAGACATAAAGGTAACTTGAGGCATTCATAACATTCTTACGTAGGGAGTAACCCTCTTAGTTACGTTTGGAATACCCATCACAGTATATTATCTAAATCTCTTCAGAGAAACCTTAACGTTTCACTCCTTCACGTTACCCAATGCATTGGAGAGCTATATCGGGCTCACCCGCCCTTAGATTATCACGGAACCACCCGTCTTCATAATAATGCCCAAGAACCTCAACATAATCGTTTCACATAAAACATGCATAAAGGAAACATAACATTCTTACATTTCAATCACAAGATATCCATACAACACATTGATATAAAAACATTAAGAAAACCATTTTAAATACCAAAATAAAAGAAAAGTAAAATATGGTATTGATTTTTTTTTTAAAAAAGGTATGTCTTGTAGAGGAAGCCGAAACTCAAATAATGGTCACGGTGACGGAGAAGTCATTGTCTCCGCATACGTATGACAAAAAGATTCCCTTTTGTCATTTTGTAAAACGCTTCGTATAAAAAAGATTCCGTTTGGATAAACGTAAAAGTCGAAGGGGTTTATACACCGTATAAAAGAAAGTTGTGTATAAAATAAAATATGCCTCAATGAAAGGAGATTGAGATGAAGTCCCATACCTCATATCCGACTTGACCCGATCGTTCTTTAATGTCCTGAATAATGAACTTGAGTTAATTTATACTTGCTTAAGAACCTTTTTCAAGTTCATTATTCCTTTTATACCATGTTATGAACATCATGTAATCATTTATGTTAATAATGTTCATTTTGTCGGTATTTGGTTCTTAAGTCAAAAATAGACTTCTTACACTTACATGATGTTAATTTGGTCAAAGTTTCGTTATATCCAGAATGATATTAATGATTTGGATAACATATGTATCATATATATTAATCATATAGATGTATTTATAATATTACATCACATTTAGAGGTAAGAAATGAAATGCACCGTTCATGGAGACGGTAAGCCATACGTACTCATGAACGCTACTTCCATTTCTATTTCGTATTTTCTGGAATGGAATCATAATGATATAATAGTATATTATAATTCCAGTATAATAACATATATAATATCATTAAATTTATCCTTTACACATCCCACATATGGTATTAACGAATCAAATCACTTTCAGGGGGCAGTAGTCCGCACTTCCTAAAATGAAGATATCGTATTTACCCATAATGGAAACAATAATGGTATGCCATAAATGAAAAATACAGAAGATTAAGGAAAGAATAAAAATTTATATATCATATATAAAAATAGTGAAATCATAATGGCCACCTTTGATGGTGTTAAATGAGTATTGAACAATCATCGTTTCGGGAGGCAGAATTTCGCCATCCACGGAAACCGTATGTTCTTTAACCATTTGATGTAGTTGTGTGAGAGTGTAGCTCTAATAAATCTTATAAAAACATCCTAGTATATTTAAGATACTGTTTTTGTTACAAAAGAAGTAAATAAAAAGATTTTAGGGGGTTGGAGAAGAAAAATAAAACAAATGAACATGAGAGAATGAATTACCTTTAAAAGTGTAACTCCTTTTGATTTGAGCCTAAAGGCTTGCTTTGAAAGGATTCTGCCCAAAGGGAATCCTCTAGGATGGGTAGAGGGATTTGGAGAGAGTAAATGGGCAAGGGATGGCCGATCCAAAGGCTTGAGGAGTGTGTGAAATGAGGTAGAGGTGGGGGCCTTTTATAAGAGGAGAGGAGGGGCACTCTTGGAACGTAAAGATAAGTTACTTTATTTTAAAAAGCGTTTCGGATTGAAAAGGTCCCATATTGATATAATTAGAGTATAAGGTGATAAGGGTTCTAAATCCACTCATCCAATAGGTTTTGGACATGTGTAGGTCTTAGATATTACATTATCTTTCCATTTTATTTAAATCGTTAAATAATGAGGTCATCGCTGCAATATCATGATGTCATAAATAATTTAATTTATTTAAGGTCTAAAAATTATAAAAAAAATACTATGATGTAGGAAATCTTTTTAGCTTTACAATGACAATTTACAATAAAAAATATGATCTTTATAACCCCATGTAAAAATTGTTTTTGTAAAACATATTATGTTTGTGTCATTTTTACTTTTACATTAAATAAAAAGTTAATTATTTCATTTCCCAACCAAAGTGGCTCCATGGGGTCCCCAAGTTGACCCATGGCTTTTCTGGGTCGGCCATGACACAACCAATGAGGGTAGGAAATTTTTCAAGCTCATCTCATTTTATTAAAGCATTATTTTTACCTTAAACTACACAAATTACCACTAATCGCGATTAAAAACTTAATAAGTTACTATTCACCAAAAAATTATTTTAATCTCATTGAACCACATTTTACTTATTAATGACAACCATGTATGTAGGATTTTTAAAATTCAAAACAAAATGATGGCAAAATTTCATTTAAACGGATAATCAGTTTTTATAAGTACCACTTAGTGGTTTCACTATTCATCAAAAATTGAAGTTTTTCAGAAAATTACCAAAAATTCACCCTAAGATATATTTGATATTCCGAATTCAAAAATGAAGTCTATTTTACAAAATTCAAAACATATATGTCACATTAATTAATTTAATAATTAATTCCCGTTGTCATGACAAAAAGCGTGTTTTTATGAAACAATAAGTATCAAAAGATTGACACTAGTTTAAGTCCAATTTCAAAGTGAAATTGATTCCAATGACCACAATTGGATAAAATGGTAAAAATATATTCTAATTTCACTTTAAGACCAATTGAAAATATAATCTAATCATATAAATAAATTATATTAAAAAGAGGTTTTGAATTAAAATACAACATTTTTCACTATTCATTAAAAAATTAACTTTATCGAAAAATACCAAAAATTTACAAAAAGTAAATTTTGATGTCCCTATCATAAAGAATAAATTTATTTTGACAAACGTGGCTTATAAAATTGTCAAAATATAGATTTAGAAACGGTTTTCCATTAATAGGCACGAAAACAATCTTTTAAAAATATTAGTGTATTCCATGCTTAAAATTGGATTTATTTTCATTTTAAGCCTCTAAAACACTATCTATTTCATTAATAGGCATAGATAAAAATATCTACTATTCATTACTTACTTGGGATGTTACAATTATGATCATATGGATATATTATTATGATAATAGTTATTCTTATCACATGTTTTTTTGTTTCATGTTCTTATTTATCTTCTAACTGGGGTTTCAGCTCACCCCTTTTTTTATTTATATCCTCAAGTTACTAAATGTACTAAAGATAAGTGAAGATCCAATAAGAAGTTGTAGAAGAATAATATATATAAATGTATTGTGTAGTAAATGTTATGTATGGTCCTATTTTTCCCAATAAAATAAACCTTTGGATTATTTATGTGTAATGTTTTATGTTTTTTTGTCACTAAAATAATGTAAATTTAATGTAATAAATGTAGAGTCGTTATATATAATATGGTTGGGGAATATATCAAGTAGGATTCCAAAATAAGTTCTGATCATGATGATTACAAGATTTCACTCACCACTAACTACTTTTGAGTCATGTTTGGTTTGATAAACAAGAAGAAGTTGAGAATCATTTAATATGTATGATCCATTTTTTACACCGATAGTCACGGTTTAAGGTATTGATGGTTTGGGATATCCCACAAGATAGAGTATTGGATTACTTAATGAGGGATTCCCTTATTATTTTCCTTCCAACATATGAAAAAGGGAATGAGAAAGATGTGATGGAAGCAAATTGGGGCTGGTTATACAATTCTTTTCATGTTCTAGAAACATATGACTTTTCTTTCTATATGAAGTCATCTAGCACCGTCACTATTGTTGGAATCCTCATAACTAAGAGAATTCAAGACTATAAAAATTCTTAGGGTAATTCATACCAGGGAGGTTAAATGTTGTACTTTGATTCCCCTAAGAATATATTGGTGTGTCATATCAATAGGCTAATGAATACAGTGTTCATGTTGGTGGTTTAAGTAAAGGAATTCCTAGATTTTGGTATGAGGGATATGAAGATATTCAGATAGTTTACGAAGGGATCAATATGGGGTCAAAATGTATGAAAAAATAGGGAAGAATGCAGGAAGTGAAAAATACACTAAGGATACCCCATGCTTTAAACCATCCTTTTCTATATGGGGTGTGATATCTTGTAGTGGTCCACGAAGGGGACTACATTATAGTGAGCTTCCATTAACGGTGCAAGGTAACCCATTGTGGGTGTCCAGGTAGGTCCTATAATGAAGGACCTCTTTTACAGGTTTCCCTCATGGTAAGTGGTATGCTAATTATGTATAGGTGCCTTATATAGTATTCTATTATATTTATACATCCTTCTTAAAAGTACCATATTTATTCGAAATACCATGTATTTACCTGAATGGTAAATAACCATTTTCCCAGGATGGTTGGTAGGCCACCAAATATACACAACACCATGTGGTTGAGTAATAAAGTAATTTTCCGTAACGGATTTTGTGTTCTGTGGGGGAGTTAGGGGGACTAAAACACACCAAAAAATGAGAAGTAATATGTATGTTGGTGAAAAGAACATATAACACAACAAATGAATAAAATAATTTTTGTAGGGTGTATTGAATTGTTGTTTCATCCTGCAAAAAATATTCATTTATGGGGATATAAAAAGGAAATCACACACTAAAAAGGAATAAATAAATCATTTTATTAGGGGTGTGATTTTACCACATAATTCACTAAAAAATGGTCATTTTTTAGGGTTGTGTATTCAACACCTTCTTCTACAAAATTGAAATCCATTTGTAGGGGTCATATATTTTTTGTCATATCCTTGAAAATAAAAATTTGTTTATAGGGAATATATACTTACCACATCACCTTGAAAATTATTTTTTCATTTTTGTTAACGTCATGTGAAGTGGTAGTTTGGCATAGTATGTGATATATTCGAGGTAGATGGGACACTTATTAATTCTAGATACTCTAACAATTTTAACTACAAGATTAACTTGGCCAATATGATTTTTATTTCCAAAATTCATAAGATATTTTTATGATTATTTAATGACATTACTAGATCCAAAAAATTCCATCGATCTAAATGGAGTTTGATCAGATTGAAGAGGAGTCAATTCGGAGGAAGATCTCATCCTAGTTGAATACTTTTTAAGGTTAATGTGGATATAGATGATGCATCAAACCTATAAAAATGTGTTAGGATGACTCATTTTTAAATTAGAGAACTACATGTTCTTTACATGTCATCCCGAGATCATGACTTTCCATCCTTCCTTTTATAGAAATTTCCCTTTATAAACAACCTTTTCTGCATACTGATGTATTTCCATCCATGAACTAGCATCGCCATGAAATAATTTCTTCAGTTCAGGGAATAATGATCCTCACATAGAAATGGGTAATCAATATACAAATTTAAGGTATTAGATGGTTCTTTTAACTCCATATGATGTTAGGACAACACACTATGGATGAATTTTTCACATTAAAAAAATAATATATTTTTTCTAACTTTGTTTTTTATTTGATAGAGGAAAATTGGTCATGACAAGAAGCCTTTGTCTAGTTTGATGACATCAATTGAGAGAATAATTTCTATTTCTGGAAATATTTAAGCTGACCCCAAATACCATGTCATTTCACATGAATGTAATATGGAGGGTATATTTTTTCAAGAGCTCTGGAATATCCATTATCTAATAAACTACCTTTATTCAACTTCAAGAAAAAAGTTGATAATCTAATTACTCTGGAAAACCAAAAGAAACGTCTTTCTTGGTCTAAATTTTCTTCATAACATGTTCATATTAACATCTATAGCATGGGACAAAACACATCTGAATCGATTCAAGGGAAAGTATTAATTCTGAATGGATCCTTATGAACTCAGAGAAACCCTCAAAATAGTGGCATATCCTTATAGTCTTCTATTAAAGATTAACCATCCATTTATAATATCTCTTGAGGCGATTCCACTAATGGGTGAAGATCAAAGTAGGATCTACAGTGTATAGGGAGTTTATCTGATGAATAGTAATGGGCATTCTAGGTGCTTTGGAATTTCATGGAATATCCTAAATTGTTGGATCTCATAATCTTACACCAAGAAGTATGGATTTTCTAGTTCATAGTTTATTACCAACATGTTTCTTAACCAAATTAATTAGTCATTAGTGTTTGAGTACAAAAAAAATCACCTAATGAATATTAATTTGGGGTTCAATTTGTGAGATATTTACCAATTTGGGGAAATTCCCATTAGTAGTAACACGTATGATGAGTTTTTTCCTACAACCAACACATTGGATAATACCAAAATTTTTCTCCATTAGTAAAATATCTATTGATTATAGAAAATAAGTCATTTGGTCACCCCCTTCACTATGTTCACTTGTGCCATTCAGTAATTGAATAAATATATTCTTGAAAGCAAGTGGGATATGTCCGAATGTTCGTTGAACCCGAACTAATCTATGTAAATAATATTGAGATGTTCTAGTTTTATACTAGGCCACTCTCAAGGCTTTCCAACAGACATCTTGTGGATATTTTATAGACCATATATGTATTCAGTCATTGGGATGCCAACATTTTCCCCCAAATTTTTTGAGTAGATGTATCTTTCCATCTTGTGATACTTATACTGGTGTTAGGGTACCCACCATGATGATGGTATCCATGATGGTAGAGGGAAACCCCCTAAAACTTGTTGTACCCACCCTAACACATATTTATGAGTTGTTGGTTAATATATAGAAGGAAAGATTCCCACACTTCTTTCATGGACCATTCAATTTTTTATGGATTGGTAATGGAACACGTTCTATGTTATGATTATCAGTATGTCATGAATATTCCACATATTTTGTTCACTTCTATGTCTCAACAATACTATTGTTTTCACAAAATCCTTATGATTCAAAAGTATTATTGGGGTACCGAGGGACCCCAACCTCTTTTTTTAAGTCCTTTTCAACACCTTATAGAGTGATGATAAAAAATGGTGGGGGTACTTTGGAAGAATGCTCCTACATCATCTCATTTAGATATGGGATTCCAGCTACTGTGATATATGGGTGATCATTTGAGATCATTATTCTCCCAATAGGTTTTCATGAAAATTCAGATGTCTCTAATATGTTGCATCATATCCCTTCATTAGGAATAGTAGGAAATAACACACGATCACCCTCCGCCAACTATGGATGATGCTGATGCATGAGAGAAACAACATGGAGGCTAATTTTCTTTAACCTTATGTTCCAAAAAACCTATCATTGTGTTATTATTAAACATTGGTGGAATATTATCCTAATGGAAGATGGGAAAACCAGTCTAGTCTGGCAATAAGCCAATGTATTATCTAAGATCGTTGAACATCATTCAATAATCTCCACATCATGAGTAAGATAATCATTAATACAGTCATTCTAGGAATTTAGGGGGAGTTTAATTCTTCAAGTTACCCTCATACTAGGATTGGTGTAGACCCATAATTTCATCCAACACTATTGGCCACCCTAAATACATTAGTCCTATTGAAATTGTATTGGGAACTTCATCGATATACACCAAACCTAGTTTCTCATTACATGATATTAAACAAGAATTAGTGATGGAGAAATTTCCCACAACACTACTGAAATTTGGATCAATCCCATCTATAGTGAATTTGATGTTAGATATTATACCAGTAGCATTGGATGAGAAATAACTAAATCCCAATAATGTCACTGATCTTCAAGCCATGAAAAAGTGGTTTTGGAGTAAATTTTATAGTATTATCATGAAGACACCTTAAAAATAAATTATTTATTAAGTGTGAAGCCTTTGTCAACTCCTCCTTTCTTTGGGCATAGGTTAGTTTGATTACTACCATGTGTATATCCTTATCCATAACGTTCTCATTTCTAAAGATGATTTAGTTACTAATTAATGATATCATATCTTTTTTATTATTTTGAATCACTATTTATAAGATTAGAATTATATTTCTATAATGATTAATTATTCAGTGGTTGGGGACACTCATATATTTTATTTAATCACTATACAGACTGTAGAGCTGTGAAAAAATGAGGATCACAAGGATATAATGAAATCACAGCTGTCAGTAAAAAATATTGTTCTAGAATCCATTAGAAAAAAATTCAAGAGCTCTAAACATTCGTTAGTAAATTTTTTTCAGTATCCAGATATAAATTTGGACAGAGGGGATGTCCAGAGCACTCCTCTAATGCCTCAAATCTTGCATTAAATTATTTTTCGAAAACATTTGGTCAATGTTTAGTATAGTTTTTTTTCATTTATTTCTAAATTCTTAACAATATTAAAGAGAGACTTTAGGATGAGGACATTACTCCATCCAAACATTTTCCAATGAATTAAATTTTTATTTTTCTCAATTTTTATTATTTTCATCATGTTTCTTAGTAAAAGGTTTCACTATTTCAAAAGGGTAATTTTATTTTACCCCATATTATTAATTTATCAATTAAAAAAATTGGTTGTAATTATGAATATTTAGTCTGAAATAATCCATTTAGTTTTATTTTTTCATGGAAAAAAATATGTATATTTATAATTAATATCATCATAATAATAGAGTTGGACTATTTGAAAGAATGAATAATATTGTATCATATTTTTTTTAAAATTTATGAACTAAAATATCACGAATATATGATTTTCATGATCTAATTTTTCCAAGGTTAAGGGACCTAGACAGTGCAATTTGACTATTACTAGTGTCACATAATGGTCCCTGCAAGAATTATGGTTTTTTACCACCCTAATTTTTTCCAAAATAGGATTTGAAGTGAACTTAGCATGAATGAATCATAATTTTCTTAGTCTTCCCTTTATGTGTATTCAAAATAATGTGTTTTAAATCTCCTTCCATGTAAATATAATGGAATTGGAAGATAAATCAATGCAATTGATGTTTTATGTCTAACATTATTGATAAAGAATTACCCAAATAACTCTTTCTAGTCAATGACACATTAAACTCTTTTGGATACGAGGAGGGGAATCGTAAATAAAAATCATAGGGCTCTCAAATATGGATAGGATAACATGGGTAACGTAGAAAAGTAATGTCCATAGACCATGTTTGAAATACATACTTACTTAAAATGCTATCGAGGCATATGTAAATGAACTCATTCTTACCTAAGAACGAATATGCCTTTGGTTGATGAAACACATTTAGGGAAAAAATTATGATGAGTGATATATGGACATTTTATTCATTTTCAAAAAAGGTACCCTTAAGATTCATATGTTACTATCACTAAGAGCCAATTAATGTTTTGTAAATTTGAGTTTTCCCATGATAATAGAGTCTGGTTTATGAAATAGGGGATGTGTCCAAGAAGTATGAAGGAAGGAATTTCAGTCATCATACTCTTGGGGCGGGAATCATCCTATAAAACATTTATTTTAAAGAGGGGGAGTATTTTTCACTAATCACAAGTTTACCAGTGAGGGGAACCCATTCATGGATTCCTTCCATAGATTGGATTAAACTTATTAATATTTTGGAAGGTCCTACAGTACTAAATTTTTGTGTCACTACATATATCATTGGGATAAGAATCAAGCCACACATAGATCTATGATAGAGGTTCCCTATGTATATAAAACTCATATGTATAGAAGGAATACATATATGAAGAAACTCAGAATAGTGTTAGGTCATTAAGGATAGACCACTGATTCAAAATATTTGGTCATGGTAAGGTGTGATAAATAAAATAATAACAATCACTCAAAACCTCTAAGCTTATTTGATCCATTATTGGAGTAAGAAACAAGAGGAAAGTGTAGGAATAATCAAATTTTCAGAAAATTATATTTTTCATATGTGTTAATACAGGAATTTCATGGATTTTTATCTTATGGTGAAGACACCATCTGAAAAACCATGTTTTTTTGGCATAGTGACCAAATAAATTCTAACATAGCCCAAACATCAGAGTAAGGAAGTAATGGAAGTTATAAATCTTGAATTTGGGGATACATGGATATAAAAGGGTGACATAGGAAAAACATTTATGGGGTGACCAAAAATGAAATTTGAAAAGTTTCTTCCACTTAAAATTCCATTAGGTCATATGAATATAATAAGGTTTCCTATTGAGGACAAGGATTCCTCTAGTTTATTTAAGAAATTTAGTTCAACCATAATGTAAAGACACAAACAAGACTATTATGCATAGAAAAAATGATTCCTTCAGAGTTGGATGATTTTATAACTAATTGGAAAAGGAAGCATATGGGGATCTATGTTTCAAAAATATTTAGGGTGATTTATGATTTGAAATATTCTTGTTTTATGTTGAAATAATTTAGACCGATGTTGGACATAACTAATCAGAGGATATCATACATAGACCTGTAAAATATTCAGGATAAGTGAATCAGTGTTCTGATCCTGGATGAACTGAAAACTAAGGATGCAAGCATCACTATGTATCTCATGGGGATGATTATAAATCCGTATAATTATAGAAATATTTAAATTCAAAACATAAATTTTAGTTTTTACAAAGAAAAATGGGAATGTTATTTTTTGTTTTGAATTTTTTTGGTTCATGTTTGAGGAGCCTATATGTCTCTATTTATCACATTTGGATGAGAATCAATCCATAAATAGCTGTATAATAGAGTTCCTTGAAAACAAATTCCATAAGTGGGGAGGGGTATTTTTTTGAATAAAAGCACATGAATTAAATGAGAACATATGTTGGACTCTCCCATGAAAATATTTCTCATAAACATGAGATTTAAGGAATTGTTTTGGGTTGGGCCCATGTTGAATAATCCTCATGTGACTATGTATCTTTTAAAATAAGTAATCAAGAAACATGTATCTCTATGACAGAGTGATATTATTTGTCATATTACTGATAGAACAAGATATTGAATCCATAAATCACTAAATATATCATCATAATGGGAAACAAATACACACATAGTTATAGACTCAATGTGTGATGAGTGTCCAAAAACTAAAACAATGGTCCTTTCAAGGGAGGATCACCACAACACACATTGTGGCATCATATAATAGGGATGTGGAACATGCTAGTTTAACATAATAATAAAAATAAATAGTTTACCCTATGTAAAGCGAAGTTATGAAGTCTTTTATTCCACAAATTCATTTGGAATTATGTACACATAGTTTATGGTCATGAGGATAGGACTGTGAAGTGAGCTGACCATGTGAGGAGACCCTTACAATGATTCCTAAGCCCATTTGAGCTATGATCTATGTGAGAAAAAAATAATTAAAGGGTTTATCTTTTCATAGGGGGGATTCAAATAAATATAGTGAAGAGATTTATTAATACCAGTGGGTATGAAGTGTCTTCATCAATCTGTATTATATTTTTTTGCTAGGTCGGAGGTAGAAGGTCTAGGCATCGCTACGCATTCTATTGAAATATGAATAAAGATAAATGTAGTTTTTGGAATGGATTCCCTGATTTTATCTAACCCATATATAGGGGATCAATAAATATTTATCATATTGTGGTTGGACCAGGATTTAGGATTATAGTATAACTATTTATCTCATCAAAGTTATAATCAGGCCACACATTGTTCTGGAGGAAGTTCCATGCATATTTCTGATATGTATGCAAGGAGGAGTTTTTTTAAAACAAATTCTCTAATAAAATGATAACCCATGATAAAACCTCCCACTCAGATCTATAATATACAAAAGAGAGTGAAGGAATCCCCTTTTTATTTTGTTTCTAGGACCAAGTTGGAGAGTCAAGGAGTCACTTCATATCTCATCGAGATGAGAATATAGCCACATGTAGTTATAATATATATTTCCCACACTAATTGAGTTAGTATGAAGGGAGTAGGAATTTTATCCTATTGCAGATAGGCCAATATATTGATTCAAGTGTTACCACATACCTTCTTTGGATGAGAATCATGCCTCACATAGTTCGGAGATATAAGTGTGGTAAGGGACCAACACCAGTATTGGTTGTTCTCTAAGGTGAGGGCCACAAAAATTTTCAATTTAAAATTTCTTGGAAGGGATGTAAACCATTAAGTTTAATTAAATGTGGAGAGTATGGTTACCATTAGTTTATCATCACATGATAAGGAAATTTGGTGTCTTGTAGTTTATAGTCATATGACTAGGACCAACTGTCGTTAATCACATGAAGTATTTCTTGAGAAATATTATATTGGTAGGGGCATTGAATTCTCACCATCAATGGTGTTAATGAATATGCTTCATTGGGATAGAAATTATGGATGGAAAAAGGTCCTTCCCATTTTGGATCAATCTTCATAGTTTTCTTCCCAAGTTTCATCAGGGTCCTAAGGATAGAAACCAATTCCCCATATATAAATGATTAAAGGTGAACTTTCTTGTTGGAGGTTCAGTATATTTGGTTTTTGTAAACCTATATATGATGAAAAGTATAAATTATTTTCTCATCAAACCATTCTAATTCATCCAAAATATTCTAGGACTATTATTATATGGACAATTGATCACAAATGGAAATGTGGAGCGAAGGAAACTATACTTCTATGGGAAAAACAACATCTATCAAATATACCATGGAATTCAGGGTCACCTGTGTAACATTATATGTTTTGGTACATAATAACCCCATGGAATGGAGAAGCTTGTTAGTTAAATATTTATTCTCCTTGTCCATAATTTTTTGTATCATGTTCAATAGGGTTTTTTGAAGGACTACATCTACCCATTCGTCGTCACAAGATAGTAAGATAAATGGTTAGAATCAGAGAAATATTTATTGTAGAACCTCATTAATTAAGAAGAATAGAATTTTTTGATATTTTCCATCTGTATTATACGAGGGATACCAAACCTCGTGATGATGTAGGACTTCATGATATAGATAATTCCTTTTTTTCCCAAACTTCTTTAATGGGTATTCACTCAACCCATTTAGAGAAGAAGTTAGTAGTAGTAAGGATATATTTAAACTTCTTAAAGGTAGTGGGAGGGTGTGATAACACAAAATCAACTACCTATATAGAAAAAAACCAGGAGTATTTGGATGTATGAAACAACTATAGGGTTGTTGGATGGAATTGTAATACACATGATAGGGTTGAAACCTTTTGGTGAATTGGGTGCAATCATGTGTCATCGAAGCCCAGAAATATCCATGAATGATAATTTAGTGTGAAATATTGGTTTCTGACTTATGGGAACCACAACCACTAGAATATACTTCTTGGATAATTATTATTGTATTATATCTGTCAATCCATCCAAGAATAAATTCATCAAATCCTAATTTATCGAGGGAATTTAGATGACTCGAGCTATCATGGATGATGATTTTGACATCCCATCATCAAAGTTTCTACTACCTAGTATTATATGATGGAATAATCATACATTAAATATATTCCAATAGGGGGGGTGGGGTGGGGGGAATCCAACTAGTTTCATTATTATCCTATTTAGGGGTATCATTATCCTCTTTGATCTCTTCCCTGATAATTTAACAAATGATGATACCAATATGTGATGTAAAATGACAATGACTATCTCATATCTATCTATATTTGGAAAATATTTAGCCACAATTTTCAATGTTTTTCATGAGAATTATATGAATTCGGCATGTGATAATATTTTTTAAATGTGGAAAATTACAACATCCACCCTCCGACATAATCAAACAGGGGAATGATATCTTATTTTCTGTTAGTATAATGACATTTTCCCTACTTTGTTACCTGATTTGAGTTACATTTTTTGATTATATGGGTCATTGGTATTTTTAGCATGATTTATAATCCCATAATGATGGCTTGGTATTCAAAAACATTGTTGGTGCATCCTTCTGAAAAATAATAAAGAATAATTAGGACACCGCTTGTTGGAGAAACAAGAATGACTCATATGCCAACTTTTTTTAAAGAAAGGGGTCTTCCATCCTATTTACCATTGGTCTTATATATTCTCTATTAAAATAAATCTCCTTTTTTCGAAGCGATTATTGGATAGACAATATTTCTATTTGGTAAAACCCCTCAATGTAACATTACAATGTGTTTGTATTGAATGTTTTATTTAGAAAGAATGTTTCCTTGGTTAGTTGTGGATTTATAGAAATATTGTGAACGTTATATGTTGAAAAGGATCTAATACAATGAAATGGATTCTCTTTAGGTGGAATAAAAAGATGTGTATACAAGGTGGTTGCATCTCTAAATGATTGGAAAATTTTGGGGTCTAAAATTTGAAAATGGTCTCAAACTTCACGAATAATGCATTTCATGGACTGACACTTCATACAAAAGGATAAGGCATGGTTTCTAAAAATATTGGAGATTTTTAAAGATGATAACCTCTGTAAAATAATCCAGTGTCACAATGGTTTTAGGGTTTATAAATGTGAAATAGAATGATAGTAACACTCAGTGACTATGAGAATCTAAATAAAGGGTAAAATTTACCAAGTGTTTCTCAAAGATAGGGAGGTTTTCCAAAAGGAATCAGGATCTTCACAAAAATATTATAGTGAGCTTTGATGATTCTCAAAAGGGATAAATATCCTATAAATATGACTCTACCCCTGTCATTTCAACAGAGTAAGACTTAACAAAAACCCAAAAGGCTCTAAATTCAAAATGGTTGTTCTTATGAAAATGTTCAGGAAGAAAGGAATTTCGTGAAGGGTATTTAATCTTACCAAAAGTTCTAAGCATCATGAAATTATGGAGATTTGTGAATTATAATTGATCTTCACAAAATTGTTGAGATTTTATAAGGAAAGTGATATTCTATAATGGAGAGTTCTTCAAAAAGTCTGTTTGAGTAGTCATGAAAGTGGGGGTCTTAGTGAAAGTTGTGGGGTTAAAAAAATAATTATATTATCATGATGAATTTGTTAGTTTCATGAAGTATATAGGATCCTGTTGAATGTAGTTACCCTCATAGAAGTATTAAAAAGGGATTTCCCTATAAATATACTGTAAAGTGTTATTCAACAAGTATATTAAGCTGGATCTTAATGAAACACTATATTAGGATTAAAAAATATTTATTTGAGTGACGAAAAGAAGAATCACATGAAGCAGTTGTGAGATAATTTTAGTTGAGAGAGCAGTGATCTTTCAAATTGAGTTTGGTTGTAAAATAATAGGGACAATGAGCCCTATCCAAACTTTGTAATAGAATTTCCCTTTAATGGATTTGGAACATAGGAAGATTGCCTCTATATGCTCCTTGGAATTGTCTTAGTGGGGTAAACCATGTAAAAAATACATGTCTCATGCATGCTTTCATTTCTTTTCATACATTTCTATGGGAAAGGGAGAGAAAAGTGATTCATTTAATGATGAAACAAGATATAAAGTGGATGTAGTTTTAATATTTAATAAAATTATTCTCCCCACCCTCTCATGGTATTTAACATGGTTTGGATAATAATTTTCATCAAATGGAAAGGTTAATTTCAATGTTACTCTCTAATGGGTTTCAATGTAGGTTATTAATCATAAAGGGATTCTGATATTTCATGGTAAAAATTCTCACTTTTGGATGAGTCATATGAAAAAATAATTCTAGTGATTATGAATAGATGTATTTACATCATCGATAAATTATATATTTTCTAGTATAGAAAGTAGTGATTTATCTAAGGATAATTTAAAGGGAATTTGATGCTAACACCAAAGGGATCAATACTTTAGTTGGATACCTATACAATATAGTAAATATGATGGTTATTTCTTTAATTTATTACCTAAAATATTGAAAACATTTCTAAATATTTATGATGGTGTCTCAAAAGACAGAGAATAAAAGATGCAGGTTCTATAGAAAAAGTATGAGGTTCTGTAAATTCACAATAATGAGACTGTTGATACATTCTTTTACAAGGTTAATGTTGTTGTGGAATACATTCTTTCTCTAAAAGAAATTATTGAAGACTCAAATATTGGTAAGCTCTCCTTGAGAATATTTCCACTTCAGTTCAATTAGAATGTTTCTCTAATGGATGATAAAGATCCTAAAGTGAAAAAATATGATAGATTTTACTATAATATGGGTTAAAACAAGATGATAAATAATGATAATGATTCTATAGAAAAATTAATGTCCAAATAAGTGGCATTCATGTCCAGGGAGAATATCATTATGGATGATAAGAAAGAATGAGGATTGACAGATGAAGTCATCTCATTCATTTCATCAAACATAGATATAGTAAAAGTATATTTTAAAGGGAATATTCAAATTTCATGATTTTGATGTGGAAACATTAGAAATCTGGTAGAATGGTGACCTAAGAAGTTTACTTATGATGATGGAGTGTATGATGTTGAAATTTCCATAAATAAGTATTCAACCTATATGAAAGGTAAGTAAAATTTTAAGAGAAATTTCATCAGAAATGAAGTTCATAATTCATAATAAAGTTAAAGTTCAGAATGTTATGAGGTTGATGGTGTGGATAATTTAAATGATTTTGGAGAAAATTATATGGTAGCAGTTGTTGGTTGTTCCTGAACATAGTAATAAAGATACAATTATGAATAAAAATTTGAAGAAATATTTGATATTAGAGATGAATTATAATCTTAATGTAAGGATATAGATTTTAAGATGGAAAAAAATATAAATAAAGAAAAGTGGTTCAAGATTAAAAACATTATATGTTGTAGTAGGTTGAAAAAAAGTTTAAACTAGATGAATAAATTAAAAAACACAAGTTTTCAATGATAGAGATCTCAAGAAATCATGTTGAGTACAAGATCAAAATCGAAGAGCAGAAAATATCAGTTGATGGTCTGACTAACACTTAAAAATATTAAATCAAATGTATCAATGAAAAATAGTGAATATCTACCTTGTGAGAGGATAAGAAGATTTGTGATTTACATAAATAGAGGAAGAAAATATGTTGTGTCATGAATTTCTTGGCCATCTATTCTAACCATCCTTAAAAGATTTGGTCAAATTTGATTTAACTCAAGATCTCCCCAATATATCATGTGTTAACACTTACATGTGTGAATCATTCAATAAGAAAATACTATAAAAAGTACATAAAAGTAAAAAAGAATAAAATTCAACTATATGATCCATTGATGGTAAAATCTTTTATGTTCTTTTCGTTTGATGATTTTGGTAGGATGACACATGTATTTAACATTTCTCACAAGTCTAACATGTTCAATTTCATAAAAACATATTAGAGGGAATCAAAAAGGATGTTTTTATAGATGACCTATATGTTTTTTAATGATAATGGTATAGAATCAACATATATCCATGTGGAATATTTTCTCAAGAAACATGTGATAACAAATTCAGTTTTGGAAGCGATAAATTCTAAAAAATGTAGTTATTGAGTGGTTGCATAATATCACAAACTACATGGACCGAACAATGCTTATTGAAAAGAATCAACTAGTGATATTTTGGAAGGAATCTATTTTGACATTAATCTACATATCTATAAGAGATATGTTGTGTATAATGGAGTAAAAGACTCCTTACGAGATGTGGTATAAAATGAAGAAAACATTGAAATATTAGGAAGTTAGTATTTTATTATTTAAGGAGAAACACATGAAATTATTATCCCATGGAGATAAGGGGATATTATTTGGTTATTCAAGAAAATGAAAAAAATAATTGGTTCACAAAGAGTCTTGGAAAATTAGATGAATTAAATGTTTTCACTGTAGTACAGAATAACTAGAATATTAAAAAACACACTAAATAGATCCCTGAGTAAAATTATGAGGAGATAACAAAATTAGGGGGAGATTAAGTGGAAAATGTAAATTAAAAATCCGATACTGATGATGATAAGGAGGATTTTAAACTTATATTTATACATAATATGAATATTCAAGATGAAATTTATTAGAATAAGATCATTGGTGCTTACTACTCACTAGTTCAAACATGGATAATGAATTCTTTATGGCATAAAATTTTACTTTCTAAGGTAGATCCTAAATTATTTGAGGAATCTACTGGAGTTGAAATCTATATTTAGTGTATTAAGGAAGTGCTTGAACAAATTGTAAAGAATAAGACAAGGGGGATTGTTGTAAGATAAAAAATAATAATGTCATTGGTACCAAATGTATCTATCAAAATACAATGAATGAAGAAGGTTCATTGATTCAAAAAAAGTTAGAATCATGTGAAAATGGTACTCCCAAATAGAGGGTATCCATTTTGATGAAACATATTCATCTATTTCAAGGCTAGAGACAATCATATAGTTCTTGTCCATAGTAGAGAAAATAATTTTCACTATTTTTCAAAAGGATTCCAAGATAGAATTTATGAATGGGTTTTTAGAATAGGATGTTGATTTTGAGCTTCATGTTTTTTTCTCATTAATGAAGATACAAATAGAGTTTTTTATATTAAAAGGCTCTATATGGGATGAGGAAAGCACCAAGAGCGTGATATTCAAGGATTAACCAGTTTTTAAAGAAGCTCAATTTTCAATGTGGTGGATTTGATTACAGTTTCTATATTAAAAATGATAGTAATTAAATGAGGATAGTGCTGGTGTTAGTTAATGACATAATATTTGATGGATCATATGATTCTTAGTCAAATAAGTTCATAGAATTCTTGAAAAGCGAGTTTGAAATATCAAGGATAGGAGAACTGGAATTTTTCCTTTGTTTACAAGGGGCACATGCAAGGAACATAACATTCATTTCCCAATAATAATTTTAAAACATAGTTTTGATAATGTTTTGAAAGGATAATTCCAATGTGATTAAGACTCTGGTGGCTACCTAGAATAAAAAATCACAAGATGATGAAGGAAATGCGGTTAATGTCACAGAATATAGGAAGATCATTAGTAGTCTATTGTACTTAATAACACCATGATGAGGTGTTTTTTTATACGTTTCAAATAGTAAGGTATCAAATAAATTGTAGATATATATACTTACATGCTGTATAATATAATACTTTATTATATCAAAGGGATGGAGGATTTTGGTTTACTATATAATGAAAAATCTCAGTAAGAGTTGTTGGACTGTACATATGTAGATTGGTCCAATTCAATAGATGATGGAAAATCAATGTTAGATGGTGCATTATATCTTAGTTGATTCTATATTTCATGGAAAATAAAGAAACAGAATTGAATTTCATTGATCACCACTGAAGATGAATATATTGTGACCACTGAAGCTTTCATGAAATTATTTTGGATGAAGAAATAGTTCAATGATATGGGAGTTCAAGTGAAGTCTATGATAAGAATCTATTTAAATAATTAAAGTGATATATATCTTATATAAATCCCATTCCTTCGTTTAAGTATAAATAATAACGAAATAAATTATCATTTTATCTAGGAGAATGTGTTACACAAGCTTATGATGTTTGATTACATGCCTACAAAACTACAAGTTATGGATATTCTAATGAAGGCCTTACCCAAAGTTTCTTGTTAGAGGAATCAACTAGATCTTAGAGTTCATTTGAATCCCCACACATGAAAAAGTGTCATTTGAAGACCCTCTCTCATCACGGTATGGTGTGTCTTCCCAAATTATCTGATATGTGTTCATTACAATGAAACAACCAGAAATGAGTGACCCTTTGGATCATTGAAAAAGGTGGCGAAAATATCTTAATCAAGACAAGGGGAGAAGATAATAGGGGAAAAATTAAGTAGGTAGATTTTTAAATCTCATGATACTGAAGTAGTAATTTTATTGTAGATAAATCATGAGATAAGTGAATGATTATAATGAACCGAACTTTTTTAATGATATTTGTTTCTTAAAAATGTGTGTTATATTATTTTATAAATAAAAAAATATATCTATATAAAAAAGAGAGTATAAATATATATGTGACCATCATTTTTTAACCTTTATTTGAATATTGGTTAATATGACTATTGGAAACAATACTCTTAATAATAATTTTAACAATATAAGTAGTATTTATAAGTAGAAATGACAAAGGATAGTTAATGGATAAAGGAGGATTGATAGCCTCAACTGGTAGAGTCATGTCATACGAAGCCCATTTTTAGAAATTGGGAGGTAGGTAGCATCACTGGGATTCTCTCAAGTCCATTCCCAAGAAAAACTTTAACATGTGAATTTTGAACAAAATCTACAAGGGCATAAGATTAAGTTACTTGCCATTACCACTTGAGAAATGCTAGCCAATATGACCCATGAATCTATCACCATCATACACCTACCCCATATGTCATATAAATGTTTTATAAGGGGTTATGTTTCAAATAATTATTTACTTAATGTGTTATTACTTTATATAAATAAAATTTTTATTCCATCATTTTCTGTTTTGAGAGAAGTTTCTCTAGAAAATATTAAAATTTTGCTAAAATGATTTTTCGAAGATAGATTTTACTTTTCAAAAAAGTTATAATTATTATAATAAAATAATTTGTTATTAATAATGTTAATTATAATTAAATTCTATTATAAAAACTATTTAATTTATATATAAATGATAAAATGATTTTATTTTTCCCAAGTGTCAAAAATTTCACTATTTACATTCCATCAGCTATTAGTTATAATAAATAAAGATTTTTAAATTTAAAAGTTAAAATTCACATATTAATATAATTAATATAACTAGATAAATATAATTTTTTAAATAATCATGTCAAAATTAGGATAGGGTGAATTTATGATAATTTTCTAAAATACATTATTTTTTGTGAATAATAAAAATACAATTTGAGTTTTTCATGATTAATGACATCATAATGTTGTAATAAGTAATATAAAATTCTTTTCGACTCTTTTGTATTAAAATATCATAATAGGTGTCACAAGTGTCTAATAACATGAGAATTCCATAAGTTTTTCATTTACCTCTACCTATGTGTCGCAGGAAATTAATAAACAAATATTCCTCTTTTCCTATAAATACCCCCCATTTATCAACTTCTATTCTCTAAAAATTCATCCTCCATAAATATCTTATTGTTTTACCTCACAAGTAGTCTTACTGTGGTATTCTCAAACCTCCCAAGTTCCCGATCCTCTTGTTTTTGGAGTCAATCTTCATGTTAAGGATAATATCAACTTCTATATTTTCCGTTCAAGATCCCTTTTAATGTGGTATGTATTTAGAATATCAAAAAGAATCTCTTCAATAGATTTTATTAAATACATTTACTATTTTAATTGTATTTTATAAATGGTAATCCCCTTCCCACTCTAATTTTAATGCATTCAAAAACCATGTTTCATACCAGTTATGCTGCCGAATTTTCATCTCAATTTTTCTCAATTTTTTCTCAAGAAAATCTCTTATTTTCTTCCCTGAATACCCAAACCTATTTTTTTCTATATCTATTCACATGTATTTTCAAATTATTTAATTTTTTGGAATATTTACTTCCTTTTTGTGGGTTAATAATGATATAAAGATCTCATATTTAAGAACGTTTAAAAAACACAATGTTTTTATATGAAATCCATTAGTTTTATTCTCCACCAGTTATTATTGAAATTTTTTATTACTCTATATGTGTCTCTAATTAATTAATACATATAATTGGTTCACACTTATAGTACTCTAATTAATTTCTAAAATATTTAATCTCTAGGGAAGACAAGTTTTATGATACCTTGGAGAATAACCTCGATAATTTTTACGACACCTCAGTGAACAACCATGGTGAAATGTTTATGAATGTTTCATTTAAATGTTTTAGCCACATTTACATGCAATTATTAAAGTTATTATTATTATTATTATATTCTTATTTTTTATTTCTTTATTATATTCCTCATTTTCTTATTGATATATCTCTATATCACATGTAAGTTATTTTCCTTGCTTTCACTTACTGGGACTTATGCTCACTCATTACTTTGATGTATGTACCGAGTTAATGAGCTGTAGAAAATGTACATAGGATGAAACTATGATGAATACTTTCAATAATATTAGAATAATGTTTTTTTATTAATTATTTAACTTATTTCCAATAAACTAAATATTTAATGGTCCTTAGGTTTTACATTGTAATGGAAAGTCAAGTAATAATAAGGTGGGATACCATAGTTGGTATTAATGTAAGGATTAGTTATTTGTGGAAATTAGGATTTGAAAACATTAGGAATAACTTTATAAGAAAGTTTTACATCTTTTTGTTTTCGTAAAATATTTTTTAAGTGGTTTCTAGGAAAATAAATCCATGTTTGGAAATAAACAAGTGGACGTGGTTCTCACATAGATATACATAGGGCTAACAACTCCGACAAGGTAAATTAGGTCTGACTAGGTGTAACCTATTACATAAAAATGGGCATTATTGTAGCTTGACACACTTAGAAGATATTTTTGGTTAATTAAAATATTTTTATGAATCCTTATTAAATATAAGTAGAGAATATAATAGTTTTTAATTAATAACATACATATGTTTTATGACATACAATTCTTATAGAATTATAGGATTGTTAAAAGAACCATGATTATCACTAAGGTCTTCATATTTTATAAAATATAGGGAAATTGGAAGAACCACATAAATGGTGATCGCAATAGACTAGGTTCTGACAAACCTCCGACATAAGATGGAATGGAAAACATCCTGAGAATAATGAATCAACTTTATCGAGTTATGAATAATAACATGAATTAATCTGAGAGACTGGATTCACCTTAAAGGTAAGAAATATCCATTTATCCATTTATGTGTCAACAACCATATTCATTTATTAGATCTACCGACCCTTTGATTTTTTTAACATTGGTTAAGCTCTATAGAAAAGATGTTTTATAGACCCTATTGTTCAAAATAAGATAATGTCACCTTCACTATGTAGTAGTGAGATGGATAAGCTGATTACTTTTGGACACTAGCTAAAAACCCAAATTGAAGAAGTAAGTTTGAAGCTATGGAGTTGGAATGGTTCAATGGAACCTTTTTCAAAAAATATTTTCCTCGTTCGATTTAAAACAAATAAGGAAGGAATTACTAGATCTTAGGCAAAAAGAAAATGAGTATGTTGAAATCTATGAGATGAAATCCTGAATATATTCCCATAACACCTATATTTTATCCATTGATCGTTAATGGAATGGTTGATACATTCTTCGATGGAATAAGATACCATCTATAGATGAATCATTCTAATTGAGACTATGAAAACAATGAGGAGATAGTATGAAGTGATATAATGGTTTATCTTGAGTTCAGAGAGATTCAATGGCCAAATAAATAGAAGGAAATGAAGAGATCAATGGAACCAAGAATAGGGAGTATCTTTGACAATGGAAGATGAAGAAAGTAAGAGAAACATCCAAAAGAGTTAAATATGGAAAGAAGCATTCAGGGAACTACCTGCTTGGGAGAAGGAAATGTTACATGTGTGAAAGAAGGGGACAAATTTCTTGGAATAGTCATATTTATGTCAATATTCTAATTCTCATTAAGAATGAAAAAGGGAAGATGGTACATGCCCGTTTCGATGTCCAATGATTCATGTTTGGACTAACTGGGAACTTTTCCAATCATTGTTCAAAACTGAAGTTAAAGGAAGGGAATCACGATCAACCTTAGTATAAGCAAATGGATAAAGATCAGTGTTTTACAATCATGACAACTGATATTGAAGTTACACATGATTTGGTGTAAGGTACTTTCATGGTTCTATCAAAGATAACAAGTACTTAATTTGATTCTAGTTTTATTCTTTATAACAGGTTTGTTATAGAAAATTCATGACTTTATAATCCATTAACAAATATTACTCTAAAATTGGAAAAATTAATCTGGATAAAGGATGATGATGAATGTTTCCAAGAGCTGATGAACAGATCGATTACTACACCTATGTTAACTCTACCCTCTATCAGTGTAGTATTCTTTGTTTTCATAAATTCATCTCAAAAAGGTGTTGGGTGAATCCTCATTATAAATGAAAAGGATATTTCTTATTCATATTGATATTTAATTCCTCATGAGAAGAATTACCTTATGCATGATATCGATATAGTTGATATTGTGTTTTATCTGAAGATATGGAGACAATATATTTATGGGGATAAATTTGATTTATGAACATACCACTAAAGTTTGATGTATATTTGAAAAAAAGCAACTGAACATGAGACCGATGAGATGATTGTAACATCTTAAAGACTATGATTCTTAAATTCATTATCACCCCAAAAGATTAAAAAAAGTTATTAATTTAGTAAGTAGGAATGACCCTATTGTTCTGGAAAGGATGAGAATTCAAGGTGATCCTTTGATGAAAGACATAGTAAAACTAGACATGGGAATCGTAAGGAACGGAAAATCATCAAACATATCCCAAAAGATTTATCAACCATCATTACATAACAAGATCATGAATTTTCAAAGAGAAGATCCATTTTTTCATAAGTAGATAAAGGATATGATAAAAGGGAAGTTTTCAAAGTTCAATATTGATCTAGAAAGTCCACTAAAATTTCATACTAGTATATGTGTTGAAACTATTCTATAAATAAATAATGAGTTTATGGATGAATCTCATATCTCTGCACTCTAAATACATCCTAGAATCACTAAAATTTATAGGGATCTTCAGGGTTATTATTAGTGGAATAACATGAAAATGGAGATTTATGACTACACTATAAGGTTCTTTGCTGTGTTAATAAGTGAAATCATAGTGAAACCATTCTAAAGGGGTATTACAAAAACAAGACAAATACCAACAAAAATTGTATGAAAATATCACCGTGGACATTGTCATTGGTCTCATGAGAACATCCAAAGGAAACAATGTGATATGGGTTATAATGGACCGTCTCACCATGAATTCCCATTTATCTATATTCAATAATATTTCTCCCTTTACCAACATGGAGGTATATACATAAAGGAAGTTGTGAGGTTGCATGGAGTTAAACTTTTTATCGTTTCTAATCATGATCCATGTTTGAAAAATAAATTATTATGAAGTATTCAAAATGATTTGAATACTGAATTGAATTTCAGCACAACCTATCACCCACAAACTGATGGACAATTGAAAGGAAAACTCATACACTTGAGTTCATGATGACAACATGATCAATAAAATTTAAATATGGATGGGATCAACATCTATCATTAGTTGTGTTTTTCTACAAAAATATCATCCATTTTCATATTCAAATGGAACCCTATGAATCTCTATATGGGAGGCGATGTAGAGCTTCTAATTTTTGGTATGAATCTGGTGAGAGAAGGCAACATGAACCCAATCATGTGAAAGAGATAATAGAAAAGGATCAATCTATACAATGATGCATGAAGGCTACTCATAGTCGATATAAGAGCTATACTGAAAACCATTTATGGGACTAGAAGCTTTACATTGGTGAAAAATTATTCCTTCTAATTTCACCTTGTAATACAATAATAATGTTTTACAAGGAAGGGAAACTTAGCCCCATGTACATTGGCCCCTATGAATTCCTTGATCACATAGGAGAATTGAAGTATCATCTTGCACAACCCCTATATATAGATAAAGTTCATGATATATTCAATGTATATATCTTTAAGATATACATACCTAACCCTTAACATGTACAGAGTCTTGCATCTGTATAACGGAAACATGAACTCTCTTATGAGGATCAGCAGATATAGATCTTAGTCTATAGAGGTAAGGTACTCTGAAACATGACTTCCAACCTCGTGATAGTGTTGCGGAAGAACCAAAAATTTGAAGAAGAGACCTGGAAACCAGAGTAGATAATAACATAGAAAGTACCCACAACGTTTCTCAACCTAGGGAATTATTTTAAATATTTGGGATGAAATTTCTTAAGGGGTGATGAATGTACAACCAATACTTTTTTAATGATATTTGTTTCCTGAAAATGTGTGTTATTTTATTTGGTAATCAAAAAAACAACGTCGTTTAAAAAAGGAAGTGATTATAAACTAAAATGAGACCATTTTTTTCATCTATTATATTTTAATTAATCTATTATTACCATTGGTCAATAATACCATTCAAAACAACACTCTTAATAATAATTGAAACATTATAATTATTGTTTATAAGTAGATATGAAAAAGGGTAATTAATGTAGAAAGGGGTAATGAGCGAATCTACTAGTAGATTAATGTCATAAGAATCCAATTTTTCAAAACATTGTAGGAAGATAGAATCATAATGATTATCTCTTAACCAAGACCAAGAAGAGCTTCAACAAGTCATGTTGGAATGAAATTTCCTACAAGAGAAGTTCAATTTAGTGGAAATTACAACATGGGAAATATTAGTTGAGCCTCCCCATGAATATATCACCACATCACGCCCTAACCATAGGTATTACATATGTTTTATAGGTGTTTCTGTGCCAAGGGATTAGTTAATTTATGTGAAATTCATTTTCATAATTTTTTATTCCATCATTTTTCGTTTTGGGAATAGTTTTTCCTTAAAGGAGGATCAATTTGATAAATTTATTTCTCAAAAATAAACTGTAATTTTAAATTATTATAATAAATAGAGGTTTTATTAAAAATGTTTATTTTAATAAAATAGTATTATTAAAATACACATATTTAAATTTAAATGAAAAAACAATATTTTTTTAAGTATTTGAAATTTCACTATGCACTTTGTATCTTCTTTTATTTTTAATAAATTAGTTTTTTATAAAGTTAAAATTATCATATATAGATAATTTTTATGATAAACTAAGTATATTTTTGGAAATCTACACATCGAAATAATGTTAGGGGGAATTTATGAGAATTTTCCAAAATAAGTTATTTATTCATGAATAATAAAAATACTGTTTTAGTTTTTCACTATGATTAATGGCATCATAATGATGTAATATGTATTGTAAAATTCTTTTTATCCCTATTGGATTCAAATATAATAATAGGTTTTCCATTTGTTCAATACCATGGGAAAATTCCATTGGGAATCCCATGGTTTTTCATTTACCACTACCTAGGATTCCTTGGAAATTAATAAAAAAATGTTCCCCCTTTTAGTAAAAAAACCACCCAATTATCCATTTCCTATCACATAAAATTAATCCACCATTAATTTCTGATTTTTTTACCTCTAAATTTTTCTATACAAGGTTTCCTCCTGCCCCCATGGTCCCGATCCTCATGTTTTAGGAGTCAGTCTTCATAGTAAGGGAAATATCAACCTCTCTCTTTTCGATTCAAGTTCCCTTTTAATGTAGTAAGTCTTCCAAATTCATATATTATTTAATTATATAACTTTAGTGTAGTTAGATTATTTTATAAATGTGAGACACTTCCCCCCCTCAATTTAATTCTTTCTAAAACCATGTTTCATAACCATTATGCTGCTAAAATTTCATCTCAAATTTATTCACTTTTTCTCAAGAAATCAACTTGTTTTATTTTTTGAAAACACAAACCTCTTACTTTTTATGGTATTTTCACCTAGATCATAAAATTATTTATTTTATTCAATGATTAACATACCTGAAACCCAACTTCCTTTTCATGGGTTAATAATAACATAAAGATCTTATATTTAAGAACTTTTAAAAAAAACACAATGTTTTTATATAAAACCCGTTTCTTTTATTCCCCATGGGTTATTAATGAAATATTTTATTATGACATATGTATCCCAAATTAATTAATACATATGAAGTGTGTTCCTTGATATCACTCCAATTTATTAGGAAAATAATTTAATCTCTAAGGATGATATGTTTTATAATACATTCGTGATTATCCTTGGTAAATTTTTATGAAACCTCGATGAAAAACCATGTCGATATGTTTATAAATATCTCATTTAAATTCTTTATCCACGTTTCTATTTTATTATTCATGTTTTTATTATTATTTTATTCCTTTTTCTCATCCATTTATGAAATTACTTAAGTTATTATTGACATTTATCAAGATCACATGTAAATTATTTCCCTTACATTCCCTTATTGGGCTTTATTCTCACCCTTTTCTTTGATGTATGTTACCAGGTTATGAGATATATTAAATTTCACTAGGATGAATCTATGATGAATGATTTTATTTTAATTAGATTAATTTTTTTTTCATGAATTATGTTACTAATTTCCAAGAAACTAATCCTTAAAAGATCCAATATATATATATAGTGTAATGAAAATTCATGTAATAAAAGTTGGGATGCCATGATGATTCTATAATTTTACAGTATATGGGTTAATAATGGTGTATTGGTAATATCCACAAGCAGTATAAAAAATGATGTCATGAAATAAGTAACTCATTGATATAATTTTCCAACTACTCTTGTTTCTCATGTTGAGTATGGATCATGTGGGCATAATGTCTATGTTGGGTAATTATTTGATCACATTATGAATCATATAAGTGAATTTTGAAAGAATATGGATGAATATTTAATGAGGAATAAAAATGTGATTAGTTTTCAACAAAACTAAAGGGGTATATATTTGGGAAAAAATACCTCAAGGTAATGATGCAATGTTTTTGAATTGATTGTCTTAGATTAAAAAGTAGTTTTCCAAGGTCATTTGGGGAGTTCTAGAGAGGATTTTGACATGGTGTATTTAAAATGATCTAAGAAAAAGGAATAAAGTCACTATATTTCTAGTGTTAACTCTTCATACATATGAAAAGGCATGGTTTTCATGAATATCAGAGTTGTATTAAGGTTTTGAGCTTCACGAAGGATGCTGGTGTTGCAAAGGTTTTAAGGTTTATGAATTTATGATGGAAATATGGTAAAAATCCATGAATATGAGAAAATTTGTGAATGGGAAAATTTATATGGTTCCTCCTGATGATAGAGAGGTTCACAAGTAAGAATTATGTGATTTTAAAAATGATAGTGTTGATATTGGAAACATTGTAAAAGGGTTGAAAAGATTGTAAAGAAGACCCTACCACCATCATTTCAAAAGTGTATTACTTAACCAATATCAAAAGGATATGAATTTGAGAAGGTGATTCACAATTTTCTTTCATTAAAAAAGTTCATGATGATAAGAATATCATGAAGGAAATGTAATTTAATTTAAAGTTGTAATTATCATGAAAGTATTGATCTTCAGGAAGGATAATTGAGCTTTCTAAAATTGATGATCACTGTGAAGGATATGTGATATTCAATAGAGGAGGGTTCCTCACAATGTCTATTTGTTATTCATGAATTCGGTGAGATTCACAGATGTTGTGGGGTTCATAAAAGTAGTATATTATTGTAAATAATTGCGTAGTTTTTTGAAGGTTGTGTTATCTATGTGAAATCAGTGAGCATCATTAACATATTGAAAAGGGATTGAGTATTAAATATATGACAAAGTGTTTTAAACCAATGGATAAAATTGGAACCTAATGATGCAAAAAATGTGGTGTAAAACATATTTATTCGATAGATCAAAAGTAGAATAATATAAAGGATTAGTGAGAACACATTATTTCAGAGATCATTGAGCTTTGAAATTGTGTTTGGTTGTAAACTAGGAGGTATAATTGTAACACCCCAAGCTTCTATGGTACGTTTCCCTTCGAATAATGCGATAGCGTGTGTTGTACGCAACCTCGAGTTCTAACACACACCACAACTAATTAAACTAGCCGTTGTGAATAGTAATACCTACTTTTTGAAATCATATATATTTAATATTTCAAAATGGACTTCATTTTTAGATTCGGAATATCAAAATTATCCTAGGGTGAAATTTTGGTACATTTCGGATAACTTTCATATTTTGATGAATAGTGAAAATTTCTAAATTTTAATTAAAAACAACTTTTTTAATCAAAATAATTAATAGTGATAAATTGTGATTTTGAGTGGGTTTAAAGTATATTTAGAATATATTTTTACCATTTAATATAATGTTGGTCATTGGACATAATTTTACAATTAAACCGAACATAAACAAGTGTCAATCTTTTGATAGTTATTACCTCTTAAAAACACGCTTTTTGTTTTGACAGCGGGAATTAATTTTAAATTAATTTCTGCCACTTCTGTGTTTTGAATTTAGAAAAATGGATTCCATATTTGGAATTAGGGTGTCCAAATTATGTAAATAGGTAACTTTTATTTTTACACATTTTGAATAATTACTGCGGTAAATATTTTATTTACCATGGTTAAAGGGTAAATCCGGTAAATAAGGGTTAAAAAAATAATATTATAATAATACAAAGTTACCCTAAAACGTGTCCTAACCTTATTGGTGGACACATACCCGACCATGAGCATCCTTGGGTCAATTTGGGGACCCCTTGGAGCCACTTGTATGTGGTAGGGACACATTATATTAATAATGTTAAAATAAAAATAAAAATGGCATAAGCTTACATCTTTTAGAAGAACAATTTTTACATAGGGTTATACATGTTGTATTTTCGATTATAAATATTCATTATAAAGCTAAAAAGATTTCCTACATAATGATATTTTATTTATAATTTTTAGACATCAAATAATTTAAATTATTAATGACACAATAATGATGCAATGTTTACCTCATTAATAAATCATTTAAATAAATAAGATTATAATGATTAAAATATTATCTAAAACCTGTACAATTCTTATTGGTTGATGTTATTTAGAATATTATTAATCTTATCTTCGACCTCAATGATTTTTGGACCATTATAAACCGAATATAATTATATTATAAAGTAATACTTTCACTCTTTCCTAAAGAGCCCCTCTTCTCCCTTATAAAAGGAGACCACTTCTACTCATTCCTCACACCTCTCAAGCCACTTGGCTCGTCCAAACTCTGCCCAACTAAGCTCCCCACATCCCTCTCCTCCTCCTTTAAGCTTCCCCTTAGGCAAAAATCATTTCAAGAAGTCCTTTGGTTCCAACCAAATTGAGTTACCTAAATTAAAGGTAACGATTTCTCTTAAATTATTTTCCTTTATTTTGCTTCTCCAACCCCCAAAAACTTTTTATTTCCTTTCTTTTGTAACAACACCAGTATCCTCAATATACTAGGATGTTGTTATAAGAAGGATTCAAACTACACATACACACAACTCCATCTAATGGATGATGAACATAATGTTTCTGTGGATGGCAAACTAACGCCTCACGAAACGATGATTGTTCAAATACATCTTACCGCCTCTCATGGTGGCCATTATGATGGAACTGTAATTAAATATGATATTAATGATATATATTTTATATATAAGCTTCTGTAATTCCATTTTATTTCATACCATTATTCGTTTCATGTTGTATATACATACGATAATTTCATTTGAGGAAGTGCGGACTACCGCCCCCTTAAAATGATATGACTCGTTCATACCACACATGGAACGTATAAAGGATGGTGTTAATGAACTTAAGTAACATATATAAAATATTATATTATACTGGAATAGTAATATACCTATGTATCATTTGGATTCAATTCTTTTAAAATAAAAAATGGAAGTAGCGTTCGTGCGTACGTACGGACTACCGTCTCCACGAACGCGGTGAGATCCATCCTCCATCGTATCCATTCAAGTCATATTATCATTTTAGGGTTAAAAATAATGTTAATATAATTCTGATTATGAATAAGATCTAATCTATCCATTACAAACATGTCTTACGTAACCAAACATTTAAGAAGAGCGAATCGATTATCACCTGAAACGACGATAATACTAAGATATTATTAATAAAGCAATGTTAAAAGATCATATATGATATCATATTAATGTATATGATTCTTTTATAATTTAACAATTATTTCACCATTATACAGGAGGTTAACCGACCCCAACAAAGGAAAAGTACAAGGTAAGGGTTATTTCACAATCTCTTCATTATCCGAGGTTGTTTATACGTAATAATCTATTGGGATATCTTTATCATCCACATCCATGTTTCTTAAAAATGTATTTCAAAACATTTTTACTATTTACAAGAATATGGGTTAAAGTCATTTATACCCTTGTTTGAATTTTTATAAGAGGTTTATAAAGGAATCTTTCCGTCGTTTTCAAAACAAGGTCCTTTTTAACCTTTTCGACAGAATTGAGGTAAGAATGTTTTTTTAACTTATACGGCGGGTGCGGTTATTTTACGCCGTTATAAAATCTTCAAAGCTTCCCTTACAAGATTATAAGAATATTTTCAAAGAAAATGTTTTATTTTATATGGATCTTAAATGATTTCAAAATAAAAGGAGATATTTCTTTTAAAACAATTTTGATTTCATCTATGTCAACATCCTTTGATGGATTTTAAGATTATTTGAAGTTGATTTATTATGATACAAAACTTCTATATTGTATTGAAGGTTTTGTGATATATTTGACTGTGGATGTGCTATTTTATACCATTCATAGTTTATGGTGAAAGTATTGACATTTCGTATGCTAGTTTTAATACGAATGTTTATGTTATGTTTAAACCTTTTCATATGGGAATGCATTGGACTTAATAAGTGACGGGTGGAGCCCGCTATAGCTCCTCGATGCATCGGTAGGTCTCATGAGACAAACTAGTGTCTTGGCACAAGGCCTTGACAAAATCTTATTTGTAGTCTTGGCACGAGGCCTTGGCTATGTGGTTATGATAGTCTGGCATTATGCATTCCAACATTATGAAAGTGGTTATTGATTTTTGCATGTGATTATTCGATTAGTAGAATATCCATGTGAATAAGTAAATGGAATTATTTCATTTTATTTATGCCATACCATGTTGAAAGTTCATATTTAAAAGGATTTTGTTTTAGTTATACATTGCCTTAAATGTTTATTCTTATTTATGAAAGTTTCCGCTATATTGTTATCCTTACTGGGCATTTGAGCTCACCCCTTTTCTATGTTTTATTTTTCCCAGGAAGTGAAGAAGTAAATTATGAATGACCTGCAGGGATTTTATGAGGGGTTAATAGTGTGGATTGTGGAAACATTATGTTGTTGTAGTAGTTTTTCATTTTATGATGTAATGTAAAACTTATGAATATATCTAGTGTTTCCAAGGCTACTAAACCAATCGGTCTTTCGAGATTTGATCTTTCTTGTGATCATGCCAATGTTATGTAATAATGCACCGACTCTGGGCAACTGGGGTCGGGGCGTTACAGTTGGTATCAGAGGAAGTTTAGTACAAACCTTGGAAGCTATATTTAGATAAACTCTGATTAGAGCACGTATACCTAAGATGAACATTGAGGATTAGTATAGAAGAACTTCCTAGAATTTTGGTATTGTAGAGATTTTGTGAGTTTTCCGAGCAATACATCCCTGTCTGGATACGAGCAGGTAGAGGCGGCTCTGGCACAGATGTACCTAGGGGTAAAACCCGAAAACACCGCTTTGAGAGAGACTCGAACGGGAACTGGTGCACAACAACGGGCCTTGCTGCACTCTTGGTTACGACACTCCCGGGGGATATGCTTAGGATAACTCTCATTTTCTTTACAAATCATTATGAAGGGTTTATGAGTATATACTTCCTCAAAGAAAACACTTTTATGATTATGGATTATATCCATAAATAGTTCAATTTATGTTAAGTGTTTTATAATTATGAGATTATGTATTTTGATTCATAAACTGATCTAGTTTATGCCATTGTTTAGAAATGGCGCCTAGTGGAAGAAATGGAAACCGTATCAATGCACGCACTCCATGTAGGGATTTCCCTCCTACTCAAGATAATTATAGTGGGGCTGGTGATGCAACTGGTGCTGATCAGCTAATCACCATACTGGGACAACTTACTCAGGTTATGAATAATAACCTTACCCGTATGGAGCACCCTAATCCGCAGCGTGGAGGATCAATGTTAGATCGATTCATGAGACAGCAACCACCAACGTTCAATGGGAATACAAATCCCTTAGTAG
Source organism: Viscum album (assembly GCA_963277665.1). Lineage (NCBI taxonomy): Eukaryota > Viridiplantae > Streptophyta > Magnoliopsida > Santalales > Viscaceae > Viscum > Viscum album. The sequence continues at coordinate 1,331,894,289 of OY728145.1, forward strand.
CTGAGCAATGGATATTTTCCCTAGAGAAAATATTTCAGGCTTTGGGGAGCAGTGAAAGGGAAAAAGTTATCATGGCAGTTTACCGCCTCACTGGAGATGCTGATCAATGGTGGTCATTGATTCAAAATACGAAGGAAGATGATGAAGTATCAAATATGGAATGGAGGGAGTTCAAAGATCTGTTTTTAGAAAAATACTTTCCTCGCGACCATCGAGCAGATATGGAAAGACAATTTCTGAGTCTGAGACAAAAGGAGGATGAGAATGTCACAAAGTATGAGGCTAACTTTACAAGGTTAGCGAGGTACGCTGGTGATTATATTCGCAACCCAAGAAGTAAGATTGATCGTTTCTTTGATGGGTTAAAACCATTTCTCCGTCGAGCATTAGTCTCACAATCCTTTTCATCGTACGAAGACATTGTCTCATGTGCTATCAAGACCGAAAAGGAATTCTCTAAGTCTTATGACTTTAAAGCAAAGCAAGAGAAGAAGAGACCTGCTGATCAATCTGGGAATGGAAATAAGGGGAAGAAGGAAAAGGTTGAATATCCATCTTGTGGTAAGTGCGGGAAGAAACACCCCGGTGCTTGCCTGAAGGGAATGAGAGTCTGTTACAAGTGTGGTGAAAAAGGCCACCAAGCTCATGATTGCAAGGGGAAGAAGGAAGCTACCAACGTTCAGTGCTACAATTGCAGGGAGATGGGGCATTATGAAAATGCATGTCCTAAGCGTCAGGAGAACTTACCTCAGAAAAGGCCAAGGGATCAAGGCCAGGATTATGCTATCACTACTGCTGAGGTAGAAGCTCCGAAAGATGTGGTGGCAGGTAATTTAATGGTTTCCTCAAGTTTAGCAAATGCATTATTTGATTCTGGATCATCTCATTGTTTCATATCTTCCCAGTTTGCTAAGAAAATTAGATATTTCCAATTTGATTTAATAAGGGAGTTGTCAGTTAAAACTCCTAAGGGAAGTATCGTTGCAACAATGTTTTTTGAATCAGTCCCCATTAGAGCACATAAATTTTCTTTATCTGCTGATCTCATCGTCATACCTATGATTGAGTTTGATATAATCCTCGGTATGGACTGGATTTCGGACTATGATGCGAAGATTTATTGTAAGAAGAAAGAGGTTACGATTCTTGATGATAATGATAAGGAACACCTTATTTTTAGAGCAGAATCGTCACCACCTAATTCTGATTTAGATCCACCCTCAATAGCTCAACTAAATTCAATTATTGGGGAGGAAGAGAATGAAATAACTGCGGGTGAGGAAAGGAATGTTCAAATAGAGGATGTACCTATTGTGAAAGAATTTGTAGATGTATTTCCAGAAGATTTACCTGGACATCCTCCAGAATGAGAAGTTGAGTTTTCCATTGATTTGATTCCTGGATCAAGGCCTATATCGAAGACCCCTTATAGAATGGCCACTGTAGAGTTAGTCGAACTAAAGAAACAACTAGAGGAATTGAGTAATAAGGGATTTATTCTCCCTAGTGTTTCTCCATGGGGAGCCCCTGTTCTTTTTGTTAAAAAGAAAGATGGATCTATGAGGTTATGTATTGACTACAGGGAGATCAATGCTATAACGATAAAGAACAAGTATCCCCTACCTCGTATTGATGATTTATTTGACCAACTGCATGGAGCTCAATACTTTTCAAAGATTGACCTTCGATCTAGATACCATCAGTTGTGTGTGAAGAAGGAAGACATTCCGAAAACAGCATTTCGAACTAGGTACGGGCATTACGAGTTTACTGTAATGCCGTTTGGATTGACTAATGCACCCTCTGTATTCATGGATCTGATGAATAGAGTTTTCAAGGAGTATCTCGATGAATTTGTGGTGGTATTTATTGATGATATCTTGGTATACTCCAAAACCTACGAAGATCATGAAAATCACTTGCGCATTATCTTGAAGACTCTGAGGAGGCATGAATTATATGGGAAGTTTAGCAAGTGTGAATTCTGGCTTCAAGAGATTTCTTTTCTTGGCCATATTGTCTCTAAAGATGGAATCTCTATTGATCCTTCTAAGACCAAGGCAATCCAAGAATGGCCAGCACCTACGAGTATAACTGAGGTACGTAGTTTTATTGGCTTGGCAGGTTATTATCGACGTTTCGTCCAGAATTTTGCCCGATTGGCTAACCCATTAACGAAGCTCACACGTAAAGGGGTTAAATTTGTTTGGACAAAAGAGTGTGAAGAATGTTTCGAAGAATTGAAGAAAAGATTAGTCAATGCTCCTATATTGACTCTACCATCGGGGAATGATGGGTTCGTTATTTATAGTGATGCATCAAAGAAAGGACTTGGTTGTGTCCTTATGCAGAATGATAGAGTTATTGCCTATGCATCACGACAGTTGAAAATTCATGAACAAAACTATCCTACTCATGATCTTGAGTTAGCAGCTGTGATCTTTGCTTTGAAGATATGGAGGCACTACCTCTATGGTGAAAAATTTGAGATTTATACTGATCACAAGAGTTTGAAGTATATTTTATCACAAAAAGAACTCAACATGAGGCAAAGGAGATGGCTTGAATTACTCAAGGATTATGATTGCACGATACACTACCACCCGGGGAAAGCAAACAAAGTAGCAGATGCTTTGAGCAGAAAAGACCATGGAGTTCTGAATATGATGAGAATTGAAAGGGATCCAATTTTCATGGATCTAGAGAAGATGGACATGGGAATAACCAGGGAAGGTGAAACATCAATGCTTTTTCAAATGGTTTCCAAACCATCTTTACCAGAATGGATTAAGAGTTCCCAGACCAATGATGAAGAATTTCAGAAGAAGATTAAAGCTTTGAATGATGGGAAATTGAGAGACTTTGTGTATGAAGATGGAATTTTGAAATTCGGGAAGAGACTTTGTGTTCCCAATATACCTGATCTAAAAAGGGAATTGCTGGATGACGCTCATAGTTCCAATTTCTCTATACACCCTGGGAGAACCAAAATATATAGAGATTTGAAGGAACATTTTTGGTGGGACAACATGAAGAGGGAGATTGCTGATTTTGTGTCAAGATGTATGGTTTGTCAACAAGTGAAAGCTGGAAAGCAACAGCCTGGAGGAGTCATGCAACCTCTTCCCATACCGGAGTGGAAATGGGACAATATTACGATGGACTTTGTCATGGGGCTACCAAAGACTCCTCGAAGGAATGATGCAATATGGGTTATTGTTGATCGTCTTACCAAGTCAGCACATTTTCTTGCTATAAGAGAAGATCTACCCCTGGAACGTCAACAAGACTATACATTAATGAAGTTGTGAGACTTCATGGAGTACCCCTATCGATTGTTTCTGATCGTGATCCCCGTTTTACTTCAAGATTCTGGAAAAGTCTTCAGAAATCCCTGGATACTGAACTTCATTTGAGCACTGCTTACCACCCTCAGACAGACGGACAATCAGAACGGACTATTCAAACCTTAGAAGACATGTTGAGATCTTGCTCACTTGATTTTCAGGGTATGTGGGATCAATATTTACCACTAGTAGAATTTTCCTATAACAATAGCTTCCATTCAAGTATTCAGATGGAACCATATGAAGCGTTATATGGAAAGAGATGTCGTACACCAACCTGTTGGGATGACATTGGTGAAAGAAAACTTGTAGGCCCAGAACTGGTGGAGGAAACGGTGGAAAAGGTGAAAGTAATCCAAAATCACATCAAAGCAGCTCAAAGTAGGCAGAAGAGCTATGCCGATAATCGAAGGAAGGATTTGGAATTTCAAGTCGGTGATCTTGTTTTCTTGAAGGTATCTCCGTGGAAGGGAGTCATACGTTTTGGTAAGAAAGGTAAATTGAGTCCCAGGTACATCGGACCTTTCGAAATTCTAGAACGAATTGGGGCTGTAGCTTACCGATTGGCAATGCCGCCAAGTCTCTCCAAAGTTCACGATGTGTTCCACGTATCTCTGTTGAGAAAATACATGCCTGACCCAACGCATGTACTCACCTATGAGGAATTAGAACTGGAACCTGATCTGTCTTATTGCGAAGAGCCCGTCAGGATTCTTGATACAAGAGAACAAGTACTGAGAAACCGGACGACGCGTCTGGTAAAAGTTTTGTGGAGAAACCATAAGATGGAAGAGGCAACGTGGGAACCCGAGGAACTTATGATGAAGAACCACCCGAGTCTTTTTATGCAGTAATACCCTAGAAATTGCAAGGACGCAATTATTTGAAGGAGGGGAGAATGTAACACCCCAAGCTTCTATGGTACGTTTCCCTTCGAATAATGCGATAGCGTGTGTTGTACGCAACCTCGAGTTCTAACACACACCACAACTAATTAAACTAGCCGTTGTGAATAGTAATACCTACTTTTTGAAATCATATATATTCAATATTTCAAAATGTACTTCATTTTTAGATTCGGAATATCAAAATTAGCCTAGGGTGAATTTTTGGTACATTTCGGATAACTTTCATATTTTGATGAATAGTGAAAATTTCTAAATTTTAATTAAAAACAACTTTTTTAATCAAAATAATTAATAGTGATAAATTGTGATTTTGAGTGGTTTTAAAGTATATTTAGAATATATTTTTACCATTTAATATAATGTTGGTCATTGGACATAATTTTACAATTAAACCGAACATAAACAAGTGTCAATCTTTTGATAGTTATTACCTCTTAAAAACACGTTTTTTGTTTTGACAGCGGGAATTAATTTTAAATTAATTTCTGCCACTTCTGTGTTTTGAATTTAGGAAAATGGATTCCGTATTTGGAATCATGATGTCCAAATTATGTAAATAGGTAACTTTTATTTTTACACATTTTGAATAATTACTGCGGTAAATATTTTATTTACCATGGTTAAAGGGTAAATCCGGTAAATAAGGGTTAAAAAAATAATATTATAATAATACATAGTTACCCTAAAACGTGTCCTAACCTTATTGGTGGACACATACCCGACCATGAGCATCCTTGGGTCAATTTGGGGACCCCTTGGAGCCACTTGTATGTGGTAGGGACACATTATATTAATAAAGTTAAAATAAAAATAAAAATGGCATAAGCTTACATCTTTTAGAAGAACAATTTTTACATAGGGTTATACATGTTGGATTTTCGATTATAAATATTCATTAGAAAGCTAAAAAGATTTCCTACATAATGATATTTTATTTATAATTTTTAGACATCAAATAATTTAAATTATTAATGACACAATAATGATGCAATGTTTACCTCATTAATAAATCATTTAAATAAATAAGATTATAATGATTAAAATATTATCTAAAACCTATACAATTCTTATTGGTTGATGTTATTTAGAATATTAGTCATCTTATCTTCGACCTCAATGATTTTCGGACCATTATAAACCGAATATAATTATATTATAAAGTAATACTTTCACTCTTTCCTAAAGAGCCCCTCTTCTCCCTTATAAAAGGAGACCACTTCTACTCATTCCTCACACCTCTCAAGCCACTTGGCTCGTCAAAACTCTGCCCAAATAAGCTCCCCACATCCCTCTCCTCCTCCTTGAAGCTTCCCCTTAGTCAGAAATCATTTCAAGAAGTCCTTTGGTTCCAACCAAAGTGAGTTACCTAAATTAAATGTAACGATTTCTCTTAAATTATTTTCCTTTATTTTGCTTCTCCAACCCCCAAACTCTTTTTATTTCCCTTCTTTTGTAACAACACCAGTATCCTCAATATACTAGGATGTTGTTATAAGAAGGATTCAAACTACACATACACACAACTCCATCTGATGGATGATGAACATAATGTTTCTGTGGATGGCAAACTAACGCCTCACGAAACGATGATTGTTCAAATACATCTTACCGCCTCTCATGGTGGCCATTATGATGGCACTGTAATTAAATATGATATTAATGATATATATTTTATATATAAGCTTATGTAATTCCATTTTATTTCATACCATTATTCGTTTCATGTTGTATATACATACGATAATTTCATTTGAGGAAGTGCGGACTACCGCCCCCTTAAAATGATATGACTCGTTCATACCACACATGGAACATATAAAGGATGGTGTTAATGAACTTAAGTAACATATATAAAATATTATATTATACTGGAATAGTAATATACCTATGTATCATTTGGATTCAATTCTTTTAAAATAAAAAATGGAAGTAGCGTTCGTGCGTACGTACGGACTACCGTCTCCACGAACGCGGTGAGATCCATCCTCCATCGTATCTATTCAAGTCTTATTCTCATTTTAGGGTTAAAAATAATGTTAATATCATTCTGATTATGAATAAGATTTAATCTATCCATTACAAACATGTCTTACGTAACCAAACATTTAAGAAGAACGAATCGATTATCACCTGAAACGACGATAATACTAAGATATTATTAATAAAGCAATGTTAAAAGATCATATATGATATCATATTAATGTATATGATTCTTGTATAATTTAACAATTATTTCACCATTATACAGGAGGTTAACCGACCCCAACAAAGGAAAAGTACAAGGTAAGGGTTATTTCACAATCTCTTCATTATCCGAGGTTGTTTATACGTAATAATCTACTGGGATATCTTTATCATCCACATCCATGTTTCTTAAAAATGTATTTCAAAACATTTTTACTATTTACAAGAATATGGGTTAACGTCATGTATACCCTTGTTTGACTTTTTATAAGAGGTTTATAAAGGAATCTTTCCGTCGTTTTCAAAACAAGGTCCTTTTTAACCTTTTCGACAGAATTGAGGTAAGAATGTTTTTTTAACTTATACGGCGGGTGCGGTTATTTTACGCCGTTATAAAATCTTCAAAGCTTCCCTTACAAGCTTATAAGAATATTTTCAAAGAAAATGTTTTATTTTATATGGATCTTAAATGATTTCAAAATAAAAGGAGATATTTCTTTTAAAAGAATTTTGATTTCATCTATGTCAACATCCTTTGATGGATTTTAAGATTATTTGAAGTTGATTTATTATGATACAAAACTTCTATATTGTATTGAAGGTTTTGTGATATATTTGACTGTGGATGTGCTATTTTATACCATTCATAGTTTATGGTGAAAGTATTGACATTTCGTATGCTAGTTTTAATATGAATGTTTATGTTATGTTTAAACCTTTTCATATGGGAATGCATTGGACTTAATAAGTGACGGGTGGAGCCCGCTATAGCTCCTCGATGCATCGGTAGGTCTCATGAGACAAACTAGTGTCTTGGAACAAGGCCTTGACAAAATCTTATTTGTAGTCCTGGCACGAGGCCTTGGCTATGTGGTTATGATAGTCTGGCATTATGCATTCCAACATTATGAAAGTGGTTATTGATTTTTGCATGTGATTATTCGATTAGTAGAATATCCATGTGAATAAGTAAATGGCATTATTTCATTTTATTTATGCCATACCATGTTGAAAGTTCATATTTAAAAGGCTTTTGTTTTAGTTATACATTGCCTTAAATGTTTATTCTTATTTATGAAAGTTTCCGCTATATTGTTATCCTTACTGGGCATTTGAGCTCACCCCTTTTCTATGTTTTATTTTTCCCAGGAAGTGAAGAAGTAAATTATGAATGACCTGCAGGGATTTTATGAGGGGTTAATAGTGTGGATTTTGGAAACATTATGTTGTTGTAGTAGTTTTTCATTTTATGATGTAATGTAAAACTTATGAATATATCTAGTGTTTCCAAGGCTACTAAACCAATCGGTCTTTCGAGATTTGATCTTTCTTGTGATCATGCCAATGTTATGTAATAATGCACCGTCTCTGGGCAACTGGGGTCGGGGCGTTACAATAATGATTCAACTCCAAACATTGTAATAGAATTTAACTTCATTAGAATTGGTACATAAGCACATTTTCATCGAATTCTTTGTTTACATAGCCCAGTTTGGCTTAGCCAAGTAATATAATTGTGTCCTACCATTCCTTCATTTCTATTCATACATTGCTACGAGAATGAAACATAAAATAGTTTTTTCTTATTGAAAAAACAATATATTAAGGGGGTGTAGTTTTAATTTGACATACCCTGATTCACCCCCTTAGGGTATTTAACATAGTCGGGTTAATAATTTCTTTGTTCATTAGCTCTCTATTCATATGTATGTTCTCTAAATAGTGGTTATATGAGAGGAAATATTTTAAAGGATTCAGATTTATTTCATTATGTGGTAGGAAATAGGTGGAAAACTATTATAGGATGACTACCCACCATTGTTAACATCCCTTAATATTAGGGTGGTTGAGAAAGAAATTGAGAGGGTTAGATTGAGAGACCAATTGTACTACATGATGTTTCATGTAATACCATAATTTTTTAACCATAAATATTAATTATAGATAGTTAGTGTCAATATCTGAATAAAAAGTTTCAGTATCAATCAGGGTTCTACTAAGATAATAGAGAATATTTTCATACTGGATGTCATTATTGTTTTTGAGGAATGAACCTAGTGATCTCTCTAAAGATATCATATATAATACTATCATATATCCTTTGGTAAGTGTAATTAACACTGTTGGAGTCAAAAACACTTCTAGTGAATGTTGATCACTTCCTGATAATTGTTAGTCCAATGATACGTGGACCCTTTTGGTCAACTTGGTGAAGGAAAATCAATGGCCGGTAAGACTTTATTTAAAGAGTCTAATATAGTAAATGAGGTATTATAGTCCTTTAAACTATTTTAGGTTTCTAGGAGATAAAATATATTAGATATCCTTTTTATTCTTGATATCGACTTTGATGACAGGATATAATACAACAAAATATAGAAACTTTATCGATGTAACACCAAAATCACACATAAAGGGGTTCAATTTTTTTGGATGGGATGTCTAATACTATTGTAAATTTTATTAGGATCAGCCTAATGGATATACAATTACTAATATTTTATTACCAAATCATGTAAATAGAACTCGACATACTTTCCCAGAAAGTGTTTAAAGGTGTTGTGCACACCATGTTTTTATGTAGCGCAAAAAGTCATTAAGCTACAGGGAATCAATGATTATCAATATACTCTATGGATTGAACGAAATGAAATGGTATCTTCATCTCCTGGGGAAATGAAGATTTTTTTATTCCCTGCATATCCATCCATGACGGAAAGGTCTTGATAGCGAGCTGTCACATTAATAATATGTTCTGTAACTAGAACAGAGATGTGATTTTTTGGAAAGTGCTATACGAGATCTATGAAATAGATAAAAAATCTAATTTTTTCATTTTTATTCTTGATTAGGACTATATTGGTGATCCATTTCTAGTAATAAACTTCTCTAATGAATCTATCTTCGAGGAGATTATCAAATTTAATATCTACTTTTATAGCATGGTTCTGATGTGTCCTTTTAGATGATTGCATGTATCCTTGATTGTCTTCTAGAAGACCTAGGTTGTGGGAATCCATATTGGGATTGATGCATGGAATTTACATGTAATTTAAGGTGAATAAATCTTTATTAAACATTAATAAGGAAGTAAATTCCTCTTGATATTTGACAGGAATAGCTTCACTAATGAGTGTAGGTCGTGGATCCTCCTCTATGACCATATTTTTTTTGTTAGAGTTTACCGAAAGTTATGGAGACACCATCCTCAAATGTTAGAGGAGAATCATTGAGGCCATCCTCATCATCATATTTCTCCTCATCTTCCTCTTCCAATAAGTCCAAATTAGAGTGGATGAGTGATTAAAGGGAGTTTTCATATTCTATAAGAAGATACAAATTTTGAGATCTAGATGTATATATCTCCATTCTCCGACTGTAATATATAAATTCATTTAAATTTAGCTTATAAAATTAGAGCTTGCTGAATCCATAGAGGTAAAGTGAGGGAATCTCAAATTAAAACATTGTTGTTGATGAGAGTATTAGAGACCAATTTGTTACAATTAAGTGCAACAAAAAATATTGATATCAAGAGGATTAGTGAGTACCTAAAAAATTTGGGAGTGAAATCTTCGATCCAATTGATGGCTTCCACATATTCTTCACTGAATAAATTGAATGGGTTGATCAAGGTTGTTTCCAGACCATTCAGGGTGTTAAACCAAGAGAAATCATCGGTTATATGATACTTCCATTGTATCCAAGAAAATTATACATTAATGTATTGTGAATATCATGATTCAAATGAATATTTATCCCTATATAGTGTCCCACGTTTCCCATTGATGAATACATTAGACCTCAGTGATATGATTAAGTTATTGTTTCATGTTGGTGAAGCCAAGGCCTTCCTAATATGAGTTGGAAAGCTATATCTTTTTAGATGACTAAGAATTTGGAATTAGAAACAAGGTCACCAAGTTTTATTCTGATGATGATCCGGTTGAGGATATTTTTCTTAATTTTTTTATATCCGTTGAGTGTGATGGGGGAAGGAGAAAAGTTAGCATCACTATAACCCAACTAACTAAGCATTCAGATTAGAGTGATATTGAACTTGAATCCATTATAAAAAAATGGTCATCTATTGTCAATGTCATCTAGTCTACCTAACACACACACGGTCCTAATATGTCCTTATATCACTGTAGATGTGTTCTAATCTATAAAAGATATACCAACATGAAATTGCAATAGGTTTATCTCTTACCACTATTACTCAGTAGTAATTAACTCATTTTTAAACTTTTTAGGGCTTAGTAGATCCTCTACATGTTTTTAAAAAAGATATTTTAAATGTTTAATAGCATCCATAATTGAAAGCTTCATCAGAAAAGTAGAAAACTACTTTAGGATATCATACTTCCATGTAAATGGCCTACACCTTATTTTAGGGATATGATCTCCAGTAGGAACTTTAGAGGCTGATGTCCCTTGGGTATGTGATTCATGTGGTTGAGAAGATATTGAGGTTACTATTACTACTATCAAATTAGGCAGAATTGGCATGCCTACCTTCAAGGGATGACAAGACTATTGAAACCATTTTAGTTGAGCATCCAAAATAATCATACTTAGAAGAATTTTGGTAAATGTAGCTACATTTTCTTACTCTTCCTGTAATAATTAAAGGGGTATTCCATGAATCTCAAAATCATAAATGACTCTGGAATGGATATAACTAGAAAATTGGGTTTGGCCACAAATATTTCTTCTCCTACCTCCTAATATCATGTAGGCTATACCCATGGTTCCCCAATTTGGAATAGGGAACATGAATTCATAATATTATTCACCATCAAAAAATAAATCCATTAAGTTAATTGTGTTAATATAACTGGAGTTCAATTCTTTGTATGGTGAGAATTCCTCTTGGAGAGTTAATTCTCATGGTATGAATTTGTTCCATGGTTCCCATTATCCTAGTAATGGTGGCATAAAATTAGAGAGATTTAGGTTTGGATTAGGAATCTGTACAGGTTCATCTTCTTATGCTTGATTTTCACCGATTCAGACATGGAAATTCCTGTAAGATCAACTTTTGGAAGTATGTATTACTGGGAAATATGGTTTTATCGTGGAAAAGACATGAGGGGAACAGTTGGCCAGTTAATAAAATTCATAGATGATATCAGTATTTCAATTTAGAATTGTTTTTGTTTATGAAATCATTGAATTTTTTTTAAACCCTTACTCGTAACATATTTCAATTCACCTTTTTTTTCTTGAATGGATGGGGAAACATATGCCAATTACACTGGTTATTTTCCCCACATCACTTTCCTAGAATCAACCATATTTTTCATGATGAGTCTAATAAAAAAATAATCCCGGATGGTTTTCCCTAATGTTCAGTGATAGGAGAATTAATATGGGTGATCATCGAGACCAATTTTATCAGGCCTCTTGGGATATAAAAATCTCAATAATTATTTTTCCATGGATGTTATAATGTAAACTGGAAATGGTTCATCTCTGAAAGAAAACAATTTTTTCTTCTAATTTTCAAATAGATAGAATTTATTATCCTTTCCATTATCCCAATGGAGCTATTTTTTCAGACATTTCCATTCAGGGGGAGGTATTGTTCAAGGAGTCCTATGCTTTCGAACTGGAGTAATTGTAGACATTGGTTTGGAAGTGTTGATTTTGGTTTCATCTATACCCGTTTATTTTTTTCGGTTCCACTAGCAATGATCTGTATTTTGATCTAGTTTAAAAAATATAATCCTATAACCTCTATGAAACTATGATAAGATATAAAAACCTTCCCAGATATTTAGAGGGATAATTGGCATTCCTAGCTCTCCATGAAGGCTTTCAGTGAAAAGACCCAAAAATTCATCTTGATGAAGTTGCATGTTTATGGGGTAAGTCAAACTCTTCTACCAAGTGATAAAATATAAAACCATATTCTTTTCTTAATATTTTTAATTTTATAGGTTTATGAAATTTATTTTAAACATTATAGAGTTTAAATGACAAAGAAACTATCAGTGAATAACATCCAACCCTTTGAAGAATTTGGAAGGTAAACTTGTATCCAAAGAAGGGATGGTCCCTCTAAGGCTTGAACAAAGTACTAGATCTTTTTTACCTCTTATTTTTCAAGAGTTACCATCATGAGATCACATTAGGGCTAAATGTGTCTTAGATATTGTTATGTATCCTGTAAACCATTGAACATAGGAAACATAGGATTCCAAAATACAATTTGGGGGAAGCATTTCATCAACCAATTAAAGGTAAGGATTACTCTCCAGTTTTACTAGTCCATATCAACCTTCCATAAATTCTATTTAGGATTTAATGAATCAATGGTATTGATGAGATTAGGGGCTATGGAAGGCTGAGTGAGGTAATGAATAATTGAAATGCATGTTGGGCTAGTTGTGGCATCCCAACATGTACTCACAACTGATGACCTTCATAGGTTATCCTATGAGGTTGTGTCTGATATATCTTTTCTTTTTTCCTTAATAGAGGGAAATATTAGTATCTCTCCACTATGGGTTCCAAATATAATGGGTTTCAACATCCGAAATTGAGAAGAGATTCTACCTCTACTTTTTTTTATCACGGTGAACTCTCCTTTATGAGGTACCTCAGTTATGAGAGTGATATAAGCCTCTAGTTGAATAACATACCTTATTGGGACATTTACTCTGAGAAATTACACATAAAATCACTCAAATAATTCATCTTTTCCTCTTATTTAGTATATCATTCCTCATGAATAAGGGGTTCAACATATTCAGTTGGTAGGAAAGGTGTGATGGTGACTTTACCATATTCCTTGTTAAATTCTCATAGTTGAGGTAGAAGTTAATCATTTGAGGGTATCCCCAAATTCTTAGTAAACCATTTGTTTTTATTATTAACATCTTTCTCATTCCTTTCTATATAGACCATACTTTGGATTGAACAACCTCCTCATTATTCCCTGTAACAACTTCATGTTCCGTAGCTCCAATAAGGGTGTTACTAATTATGTTCACCAATAAATATTGAATTGTAGGTGTCTCATTATATCTAGATTGATATGAGGAATGGTTGTTATGAGGATATCTTCTAGGAGAGCTGTGATCTTCCGGTGGAGTTCTAGTTTCGAAAAATCCATTTTTCGTGTCCCCACTATGAGGTTTTATCCTTCCCGTCAAGGATTTCTATAAAACCATTTGATCAAGAGTGATTTAGAGGGAATATCATGACTGTTATATCATGGGAATGGACAATGAGCTTATTAGATCATGATATTGATGAACCAAGAGGGTCCACCTTATTGTGTTCCCCCAAATTGGGAAAATATTGATATCCATTTGGGTGGAGTTTGAGTTAAAATTACCCCATAAACTATGGGATTGGGTTCCCCTTAATCCAATTATGGTTCACTTTTAACTAAATTTAGCAATCTTGGAGGAGTATATTGTGGTAAAAATTCCATCATCCATAGGGGATAACGTTTCTCACATATTTCTAAGATGAAAATAATGTTTAAACACCTTTGATATAGAAATGATTCATTTGAACATGACATGAGTTAATTGTATACTCTGTATATGAGCTACTTGATTTTTAATACCTTATTGTTGTTTGATTATGTGCATTTCCTTAGTGAGAAGATTAGTAAGAATTATAATATAATTGATGAAAGATTTTATCAAGGACCAACTCTCATCGTGCCTAACATTTATATCATTTGTTTGGGTTCTATCCCTATTGAGCATAAAATCATTCATGAATGAAACTTATTTTTGAGATCTTATATAGAGGGATGAAAATAAATTATTTCATAATTTTTGGGATTTTATGACATGGGAGTTGGGTGTATTTTAAAGCTCTATTCTCACCCCATCCCCTGATAATAACTCTATGTGGGGTGTCGATGATCAACTAACATAACATTTTTAACGCATCATGACAAGTGTTTTAGAGATACTCTTGTTGTTTTCCCGATTCTTGGCAGCATGTAAATGGATTGGAAGTTATGTCAATTTTATGAAAAAGTTATTTGATTTCATTAACATGATATACACATCCATAATAATTTATGAATTTATCTTTTGAGTGGGGAATATTTTTTCATTGTTTTAATTGAATTGCATGAAAATATTATTATGAAAACACCTCTAAAATTATATATTTAGGGGTGAATAATGGTCAAAATATGATCGGCCATTTGTCTCTGTCCAATTTATTCTTTATGAACCATGAATATTCTTAACTTAAAATATTCCTCCACATAATCTGATAATAGTATATGTTTCTCATATTCCATGTTGTAAGTGTCAAGAGTATGGGGAATTTTTTTCATTGGAACGAAGACAATATAATTATTGTTTGGAGAATTACCATTACATTTGGATGTCTTCCAGTTGAGGAAGGATATCACCTGTCAATGATAAACCATAATGAATAACTGACCACATCTTCTAGTGAACCTCATGTTATGAGGTATTTTTCATAATTGATTTGGCAATGGGAATGCATTCTTATTAAAATAAAAAGTCACTATGGTGAAGACCTTCACTGTGAATTCCATTTTCCGGAGGACTACCATCATGGTTTATAATTGTTCATAGGTGAGTTTATAGTGTAATATATCCAATGGAGGGTCTTTATGGTGTATTTTGAAAAGGGGAGGACATTATATCCATATGGAATTGTAACTCTGAGGAGGGATTATCTAGCGGGAACATGGATGTAGGTTTATTCTTGGTTGATTGATATCCCATGTTGAAGGGTTATCCAGCAAATTGAGTTTGAGTGATGTGATATAGATTTCGTAGGGAGATATCCCAATCATTTCAAGGACTTAATGATGAGCTGTGTTTGAAGCGGTACTTGTTGGAAGGATCCCTTTGTAATGAATCCTATAGTGTTGAGATGTAGACCTTATAGACCTCTTAATATGCCTCTCTAAGGAAATGCAGAAACAACATGTTGCATCCAAGGGAAAGACACTAAATAATATTTGAGATAATGATGGGTTACAACTAATTTTTGGCTACCAACCATAAATGAATGGATGATTGGTGGTGATTCTTGTATTGGAGGGGTTATAATGCAACCTACATGGCTAGAAGAATACAATTGAGGTCGTACTTCTGAAGTAGTGCCTTCAAATATTGAAATTAATGAAACTCGATTGGAGATGGGATCCTCTAACATTATTATGAATTGACTTGTGTGATAACCAAAGAATACATTTTGAAAATCTTGTAAGATTCCATTTTAATTAAAGGGAGTTTTGTTGAATGTTTCAAAATATTTATATATATAAAACACAACAAATAAACCCATCAAACTAGAATTACAATAAATGAATTCATGTAAAATTGATTATCTTAAAGGATCCTTTTTCGGAGATTTCATTCTGTGGGATTATAAAAGGACCCAACATGTAGACAAAAAATCATTATTTATTAGTAAAAGGATTCATGATAGGTTCACCTTTTTGTTTGTTATGAAAGATTTGGGGGTGCAATGATTTTATATAAGGGTTGAGTATTTTTTCAAAATCCTTCAATCTGAGCCCAGCATTTTTTATTCCATTTCAGATAGATTGCAATTGGGTTTATTCATAGAATTAGAAACAAAAAAAATAATCTCATATTTGTGATGGCTCGTAGACCAGATTTCCAAAGGCATTTGATCATTGGGGAATATAATAAAAGAAACTTAAAAACTCACATTGGTGAATAGGATGGGAGGTCGAGCCCATCGCACCATTTTGGGGTGAATTATTACATATTTTGGGACTCTCTTATTGATTTAATACATATTTTTTAATCCATTTATAAATTCCAAATTTAAAACTTGTCACACCTATTTATTAAAAATAAATTACATACATGCATTGATGATGAAATATATGTTTGTATTTGAGATTATCTATTTATGGAACCATCTTTATATATCAGATTTTCTCCATTTATGGAAGCATATATATGTTATAGAGGTTATCCGTCTTGGTTATACATGTTTCATTATGATGTATATTTTAAGAAACCCCGTTATGTGATTTTTAATTTATTGTTATCCAGGGATATGAGAGTTGCTTTACTGCTGGGATTGGGACCATGATAGGGGATTCCTAAGTTTCCTCATGATAGTAACCAGAACCAATGTAGTTTGGTGTCACTTAATCGGACACATCATACCTTTTAGGTTCATGTGACATGGAGTAGACCATCCAGCTTAACATCATGTAGTATGAACATCAAGGTCAAAGATTCTTAGAATATGATAGTGTGGGGATTATACCAAAATGACATGACATACCTAGACGGAATATTAACTCCTATGTTAGATATAACCCTACTAGAAATATGGTCTAATAGGGATACTCATGGAGGGACTCTGAAGGAATATGAACCTCTAGGTAAGATATTACCCTATATGGAATATGTCCCAGCTAGGATTAGGGTGAGTTTGGGGTTTTGGGATTGAACCTCATGGAGGCATCCTATGTATCCCATTTAGAAAGTAATAAATTTCCACGTATTAAGAAAGGGTTGGGGATACATATATGGATGATTCCCTAGTGGGTTCTTCATCAGGAATATGTCCATTTTATGGGATTTCTAGCATGGAATATGTCCCCTTAAAGGGGTGATAACATGGTTGGGGAATATATTGAGTAGGTTGACCAAATAAGAATTGATCATACCACTGAAATGATCACCACTAACCTCCTAGTCTATGTGAGTCATTCTCATTGTGAGAAACAAGATGAATTTGAAGATATGGCATTCCATTTCACCCCCTTTTTCTGTTGGTGTATGGGTTGAGGGTGAGGAATGATGTGGATATCCTAGAGGAAAAACTAAGCGATTCAACCCAGAGGGATTCCCTATTGGTTTACTTTTTTTAAAATGGAGAGGGTATGATGGTGAGGTGATAGATGACAAGAAGGGATTGTCATACAATTGAATTCACATTATAGGAAATGAATATTGTCTCCTAGCCTGAAAATTCATCCACCATTATCCCTAAGTGTGTGATCTTTATTACCATGAGAATGAAATACTGTGAACTTTATCAGGATCCTACAAAAAATGGAGGTTAAATGAAGGAATTATATTACTGTGATAATTAAATATGGTTTGAGGGATACATCGGTGTGTCCTATCCCTAGGCCGAATTAATCTAGTGGACATGGTGGAGCCCTTAATGATAGAATAATTGGGTTTTTGTGGGATTTTTGAAGAAATTTGGATAGATTTAAATGGGAAACATATGGGTCTAAACATTACACTAAAAGGGGGACAATTATGGAATGGAGAAATACCCAAAGGATACCCCACTCCGTATACTATCTTCTTTTATGTGGGGTCAGATATCCTAAAGGGTTCCACAAAGGGGACTAAATCATGGTGAGCTTCCTTTGAGGGCACAAGGGAACCATTTATAGGTGTATATTCATGTCCTATCACAATGGATCCCATTATTTAGGTATTTTTCATAGTATTCAGTGTGGTAATTACCTAAAATATTCTTCTATATTCTTCTCTATATTATGTAAATATTACATCCCCTTGTTTACTTTTTTTATAATATTACCACATAATTTTAGGCATGGAAAATAATTTATTTCCCCAGATCGCTAGTTAGCTGCATAATATACCTGGAACCATTCTTGTCAGAAATGAATTTCCATTGTAGGATAAGGTGTTTAATTCATACCCCACCCCCTGAAAAGTGACCATTTTTCTATTGCAGGGCATGTAGTGAAATCAACCCTCCTTGTAAATTATTTTATTCATTTATGGAGGTAGAAATACTTTTAGACTCCTAAAAAATGACTCGTTTTTTTGATTTATGAGGTTTTCACCCTACTACCTAGAAAACCAAAAAACTTAATTGTGATTGATGGTTTTATTACTCAACTATATGGAATTGTGTAAAATATGCGGCCAGCTATCCATCCCATGAAAAAAAATATTTAGCAAGCCTATAAATAACTTGTCTTGAGAATAATGAAAAAGATAATAAGAATATGGACATTCTTGAAATGTAGAAAGATATATAAGACTCTTGTAGGAAATTCACATACTAAATACAATGAGAGAGACATGGAAAAGGGATCCTTCATGGGAGGACCTTCCTGGAAACTGGCCAAGGGTGACCTTTCACCTCAAAAGGAATCTCACCATGAAGTAGTTCTTTTCTAATAACCCTTTATGATCTTTCACCCCACATAGAAGATAAAAGAATTTGGAATAGGGTTTCCCTAGTATATTATTCACTAATAACCCATCTATCCTCTTTCCACATAGATTTTAGCCCCATATTGACCCCTTCATGAAATATACAAATATCTTCACATCCCTCCTACAAAACAATGGGAATTATTTAATTATGATCTCCACCATGGTCACTAGATTCATTCATCATAGGGACATGAAGAAATAGTGTGTCCCCCATCTAGTCTTTCTCTCCTATGGTAAATAAAAGTCCTATATTTATCCTTATTGGTATATGGGATCCTCAGAGTGTTCACATATGTTATTCTCGTGTTGATTAGGATGTTATCCTTAAGTATATTGTAAGATTATTTTTATGTTGAGAAACACCATTTGTTACTGAAAACATAAATTGAACCTAATGACAGTACCCTATTGTCATCTATTACCACATCCTCATCCCCTATTTCACCCATTATAATGGAAACCACTTAGTCATCCTTTATGAAGTAATACCAATGTTTTTTTTATCATATTTCCTCCACATTAAACACCTTCACCCTCATCCACTAGTAGACAAAAGGGATCATGCAAATTGTATGATATTACAATTCCTCTTGTTTCTTATACTGAGCATGAATCATGTGGACTTAGAGGTTAGTGTAAATTCATTCATTAATAGGATAAATTATACTTTGTCCCTATTAAATCATATAATCCCAAACTATGTAATCAAAACTTCAAATTACCATAATAACTGTGATAAATACCATAAAATTTTCATATTCTCGATGAAGAAACCACTAGGGACTTCTCTATAGGTGTAAGACTCAACCCTTTTGAACTATATGGTATTTTATTTCTGTATAAATATGATAAATTTGAACCCTCCCTAAAGTTAATACCCAAACCCCAAACTCACATTAACTATCTCTAGTCAATATTACCATTAGGATCATATCCAATCTAGAGGTCCATATTTCTTTTGGGTCCCTCTATAACCATCCTTATTAGGGAATATTTGGTGTAGGGTCATATCCAACCTTGGTGTAAAATTTAATTATGGGACCCTCAGGTGGTTTTTATTTAATTACCACACAATATATTTCTATTCATAATCCCTCTTTATTTCGTTACCACATGATATTAAATGGCATGGTCTGGTCCGTATGAGATGACCATAAAATGTTTGATGTGTCCTGTTAAGTGGAACTAAACTATATGGGTTGTAATTATTCTCATAAGGAAACATATTAATCCCTTATCATGGTATTGATATCAATGTAAAGAAACACCCATCTCTTAATATGATGATAAATTCAAGAGATCCAAACTACGTGTCTTAAAACCTACATCACAAAATATGTAACCAAGATGGAGAACCACAAATAAATTTATAAAATTCCATCAATTTTGATCCTTAGATATATATATATATATATATATGTTTACATATATGTTTAAAATTAAATACATACATATGGTTTCCCATAAATTCATGTTTATAATAGATTTTTAATATATAGGGGTGCCAAATTCCATATTTAGAAATTAAAAAAAGATCCATGGATATATCTTAAATCTAGAAGTGTGTCCCAAAGTAGGAAATGATTCTCCCAATAGGGTGTGATTATCCCAACCTCCCATCCTCTTGACCAAGGTGAGTTCTTAAGTGTTGTTGGTTATATTCCGTAATGATCACCTTCCTTTAGTAAGAAGGTCCATGAGCAGTCATGGATATGAAGGACATTGAGTGTTTTTACTCCCAAAAATAAAACCTATTGGAAATAGTATGAAAATAAAATATTTGAGATCAACACAAATTATTTTCAATCATATTCAACCACATAATAAATTTTCAAGCCCCCAAATATTTTGTAAAATACAACATATTTAAACCCATATTCAAAAAATATCCATGAATGTATTTCTAAAAGATTTTATTGAATAACTTGATTAATTAATTAATAAAAAACATAAAAAATATATTTATTCATATGTGTCTAATAAATCATCTTATATATCTTCCCTTAACTATTTATAACTTACATTACAGGTAGAAATTTTATTTCTAACCTTGAAAGATCCGATATTAGAGAAAATCCTAAAAAATAATGTCTATGAATATGGGTTTTACTATATCTTAAATCAAATTCCATGGATGCATAAATTTATATCAGATTAATCTAAATATATTATTTAATGTTTCCTATTTTCATTTAATTTTCTATTATATAGTTATTTCTCATCCAAACCTCCCAATCAATGTATTTTATAAAGACCAGTGAAGGTATGATTTACATTTCCTTTCAAATTGTCTACCAATTTTTATTATTCTATTTAATTAAGGATAAAATACTATTTTAATCTATATGATGTCCAAAAAAAGGGTTTACTACAAACCTTTTCAGTATTATAAAGAAAAAATTAAGAAATAATAACTATATTTTATGTTACTTTTACTATGATTTCATTTTATCTGTTGTTTCCATTTTTTGTCATTAATTTATCAATTATCTTTAAACCGCATCCATGATGGATATGAAACACGTAGATGGGGTATTCAAATTCATTGTACCTTATGTTAAATTTATATGGTATCCAAGTTATTTTCCATAATGGATATATATTTATGTTACTATATATGACAGTGGGTCAATTAAATATCCACTTAGCAAATTTAATAATTTATTTAATTTAAATTAAATTTATTTTTTATTATGTAAATGCGAAAGGGTGTAAAATTACACATCATGGTGTATTATCTAATATATATGAATATATTTTCATCCTATCCTAGTACTATTACCAAAAAATAGAGATATACATAACTACATGTTTGAAACTATTAGGAAACAATTTATAAAATTCATAATTCAGTGTGAAATAGTATATGGGTTATTTAAAGTAAATTATAAATTAAAAAAATTTATATGCATATTTTTAATCTATAATTTAATTTTCATATGTATTTTTAACACTTAATCAGTAATAAAACCAAATTTTATAATGGTGTAATCCAAAATGTCAAAAATATATAAATTTAACAACTAAATATCATATACATGAAACTTCAAATTTGACACAGACATGATATTAAATTAACCGAATTAACCAAATGGAATTATATAGTAAAATAATTTTAAATTTATAATAGATAATAAATCATTTTATATTTTTATAACACAATGGTCACAATAAAGTATCTTTGAAGCAATTAAGGATTTACTTTTCATATTTTAAATTCTTTAATGTATTTCTCTCAAATCATAAGATAATATTTTCAAATAATTTTATTTCTCATCTTAATGATGATATTTATTCATTAATATTATATTCTACCATTTGTTTCTCTCTAAATAAGGAATTGGATAACCAATTAAATTTGATTCATTTGGTTTATGATTAATTCTTAAGATTATAGATTGAATTGAGAGATTCTATGTGTTTTATTCATGTTATAGATCTTTTTTATTATGGAATATTATGGGTGGGATCAAAATATGGTCCCCAATTTATATGTTAATGATTCATTCTCTAGAGAGGTTATGATGGAAAAACTGATTAGACTATTCCATTAATTATGATTATTGGTAACTATAGGTGATAATGAGTGATATAAATATAATTTTCCCAAGACACAAAATTAGGATTAAAATATTTAATATATAATTTTTTATAATTTTTTTTAAAAATATTTTATTCTATTTATATGATAAAATATATTTATTTAGTGGTTGAATATAAGTCTATGATCTTATACTCATTTAGAAATTTTTAGAGGCATTTTTCGCGAAGTTTTAATTTACTTTCACTAAATATTGATTATTTTCCTTCTTATATCCCTTACTAATATTTATATTCTCATAAAACATTTTATAGTTAAATTTATGTTGTTTTAAGGTGAAAAATAACTATACTAATATCCAAATTCAAGATACAGTGATTGGTCTTGAATGAAAAAAGTGTTTTTTTAATGAACATGTTTTTTATGGAAAATATAAACTATATAAGAGTGTGTTTTTATATAAAATGGGTTTTACATTATAATTAAATATAAACCTAATGGAATTGGGAATGTAGGTATTTGAAAACATGTAATTATGGTATGGTTATACACATATTACTATAGTTGGTATCAGAGTAGGGTTTGGATAATTTTATGGGTCAGGATGTTTATAAGGAAACAAATGAAATAAAAATTAGAGGTGTTAAAGAGGTATAGATATGGGTTAACGTATCATGTTATAGGTTTTTTATTTTAATATTTGATAAATTTTTAACTTTATCAATATTTATTTCATAATGGGTTTTTATAAAGGTAATATAGTGAATGAGGTTGGAATAAGGAGAGAGGATGATACACTTCCAAATCTATAAACTGAAATGGATTGAGTTAGAGACTTTCAAAATTTGGATAGGTTAATTTAGTAAAATATTCTATAAATTTTGGTTCCTATTATAAGGGGGAACCAAATTTTCCAAAAAGAAAGATGTCCATAATGAATGATTTCATAGGACTAGAACCTCCACTAATTGGAGGAACATTAGGCCAGGTGATATCTAAAGGATGGATAAATCTTTTGATGATGATATATAATGTTTAAGAAATTTTTTTGTGTAAAAAAACTAACTCTTATAGATTTTCTTCTTCAACGAAAATCAATCAGTGGTTTTTTATATTAATAATATCTAGAAGAATAAAGAGATTGATATCTTTGATTTAATGTCTTTAGAAATATTTTTCTATATTTTTTTTATTTTTTGGCATTGAATAGAAAGGATATTTTTGGACTTTAAGAAAAATGAGGAGGACCCAATTACTATATACTAATTAAATTTTACCAAATTTACAAGGTATGCATCAAATATTATTTTTGACCATAAAAGTTAAATTAATGGTCTTCACAAAATTTTCAATCTATATTTATAAAGTAATCCGGTTACACATCAATAAGTAAATTATGAGGAAATTAATAAATTTTCTTAGAATACTGAAATAGTGTTTTTTGATACTTATGTATATCATAACAATAATTATATGAAGTGGTCATGTTGGAATGAAATCAGGAAGGATCCAAAAATGAAATCTAAATGTAATATAATTATATTTATCTCATTCTATATATATGGTAAAAGGGATTATGTAGAGTATCTTATGAATCAAGGAGTTATTATAAGGGATGTACTTTTTTACATATATATTGTGATTGAAAAGAAATGATTAAATATTACATCAGTAATTAGAATCATAATGAACTAAAATATTATCATGGTAGTGAATTAGAACTGAATTTTTTTAATTAATATAAGATAGGTTCTTTTGAAAAGTTTGAGTCCTAAGTTAATACTTAGAGGTGGAAATCATCATAACTTTTACCAAAAAGGTGTATCAATGGAATTATAAATTACTTACATAGATTTTGATGCATAAAGTGAAATGGATATATGTATATTTTTATATAACAAAAATTATTCTAATGTTTTGTTTGATTTTGGATTTACACATTATTTAATTTCTATGGAAATCCCTAATTTTAGAGAAGTATCATAACAATTAAGGAAATTTAAAATTTTGGGAAAAATCATGGTGGTGGTATTAAATAAACAATGATTTATATAGTTTTTAATATGCACACTTATAGAATTATCTTACCAAAAATTACTATTTTTTTATGTTAGAGTCTTATTTGATTTTCGGTATGTAACAGTTTTTGGGATATCAAGTAAAGGTATATTTAAAAATAGAGGAAGTTATATATAATTTTTAGATTAATCTTATTTTTTTATTAATTGTTAATTCAAATAATTAATATCATATCAAGAAGGTAATAGATTGATATAATGTTGAAGAGAATGTTAGATTTCCTATATCATTAAAAAGAAGGAAATGGTTCAATATAATGATGTTCAAGTGGAAATTGAATGTTTGAATGTATTTAATGTTTATTTAAATGATTATTTTTTAGATTGGGATGAGGAATTAACTATTGAATTTGTTCCTGATGCTATAAAAATTTTAAAAACCCCATATCTAAAAGCTCATATAGAGAAACTAGAATTTAAAATATAATATAAAGAGTCTTGATAAGGGCATCACTCACCTTAACACATAAGCTTGGGATGATGTAGTTTTTTTAAGAATATATATGATTCCAGGAGGCTTTTCATTGATTATAGGGAAATCAATAACATTCAAATTAAGGTAATGAATCCTTTTCCTCAAATTTATTTATTGATTGTTCAGTTCCAATGTGATTGGTACTATTCAAAGATTTTTCTTAGGTATGTATAACATCAGTTGAACGTACATGAATAAAGTATTTCTAGGATGAAAATTCAAATAATGTTTGGATATTATGAGCTTTTCTATTTTAAATTTTGTTACCATATGAACCTTTTATATTTTTATATTTTATGAATATTGTATTTCAAAAATATTTTGAATAAATATACATAATTTTTGAATGATGATTGTATTATAAAATTCATTAGAATCATGAAAAATATTTTTAGATTATTTTTTATACCTTAATTCAAAATATGTCAATTTTTTTTTTGTAAATATGTGTTTTGGTGATATAAAATTTCATTTTTCAGAAATATTATAACTAAATTTGGTATAAAAAGGGACCCAAAAAAAGCTAATTTTGTGGAATATTTTTTAAGTGAAATAAATATTAAAAATATTTTTCAGTTTCCCTAGATTATTGGATTATTACATATGGTTTGTTGAAAACATTACTTGTTTTGATAACCCAATAACCAAGAAAACATAAAAGGATGGTAAATTCATTTGGATAAAAGACTGTAATGAAATTTTTCATGGGCTAAAAATAAGATGATTTAGGGATCTATTATTATCATTTCCTCCAAGAAATGGAGATTTTATTATTTATAGTGATGCTTTAACAATGTGGTTTTGTTGTTCTTTGGTTAAAACTAATTAGGTGACACAATATGCATAGTGTTATTGTAAATTTTAGGAGAAGAATTATCCAATACATGACTATGATATTGTAAAAGTATTTTTTTTATATAGAGGTAATATCAATATAGGGAGAAATTAGATATATATATATATATATATATATGGATCTGAAATGATTTAATTATATTCTCACTCGAAAAAAATATAAAAAATGAAAATGAGGAGGTTGGAATAAATAAAAAATTATGAATTTATTATTTATTATCTTATAGGTTAAGAAAAAAAGGTAGTGTATTATTTAAGTTGAAAGGAAAATGCACCATTTACCATGATATATTTAGAGAATGATCCTTTTTTAATTATTTTTTGAGAATTCAATTAGAAATTATGAATGTTGAAACCTATTTTATCATGGAAACAATAACTCTATAAACATTGTTATTAAAATGAATATAGTATTATATGAATGAAGATCATGGATTCGAATAAAAGTTAAAATTAATAAAGGAAAGATACATGACTTTAATATCTATTAAAATGGGGTTATAATATTTTTAAAGAGGATATGTTTAATACATAACTCTTAGTAAAAAATAGAATTATTGAGAGAGGCTCATAGATCTAAATAATATATTCATTCAGGAAGCTCAAATATATATAGATATCTCCATGATTTTATTTTTTAATGAATTAATAATTATATAAATTTCCCAATTTTTTAGATTTATCATTTGGTTATATATGAGATACAGTTACTAAAATGAATTCCTTATATTTTAACAATTACATATTTAATTTGCAGATAATTATCCAAATATTTATCCATGGGATTTATAAATACATTTCTAGGTTATTGTTGAACATTTGGAAAAATTATATCATTTTTTACTTTTATAGACAATATGTACTTAGATACTATTTCATGTATATTTATTAATATTTTATTAATATTACATTGGGTTCCTCATTCTATTATGTGTGATCATGATATATGGTTTTCATCTACTTATTGGAGTGGACTATAAAATTAATTCCATAATAAATAACGTTTTAGTATATTTGTTTTCCCTCAAATTGATGGATGGTCAAAGAAAAATATTCATACCATGAAGGTTATACTATATACATAATGATTATATTATCAAATAGGTTGGGATAAAAACCTTTCCCTAGTTGAATTATCTAACAATATCAATTTTCCTAGAAGTATTCATATTAAAATTTTGATTAATTATATAGAATTTGGAATAAAAATCCAACTTGTTAGGAAAACTTTGTACAGAACAAATTTATAGGACCTAAATTAGAGGATGAGATGGTTGGAAAGTGGAATTAATTCATCATTATTTGTGATAATCTCAATGTAGGAAAATAATTGTGTACATATTTTAACCGAAAATTTATCAACTTAGGTAGTAGATCTGGTTTATAATAAAATATCCCATAAAAACTTGTAATTTATTTAATTATGAAGGAATAATAGGACCTTGATTTATTAGTCCGTATGAGATTTTTGGGAACTTGTGAGTAGTAGCTTGTTTAGTAGACTTAAATATATATTTATCATATCTATATAGTGTTTTTCAATATACATTTGTAAGGAAATGTGTGATTGATTCATCTCATATATTGTTCCTTGAGAGAGTACAGATGGAGGATAATCATTGTTAGGAAGAAAATCCAATACAAATTATTGAATATATAGAGAAACTATTTGGAAATAAAGTAAATTTTCAAGTTAATTTCTTATGTAAAATCATATAGTTGAAGAAGGAACATGAGAACCTTAAGAAGCAGTGAAATAAAAGTATCACAAATTGTTTAGTAATGTGTAAAAATTACAAGGAAGCAATTTATTTTTGTGGGTGGATATTGCATCTATGTACATTTAGATAATATTTTTAGTTTTTTGGTTTTTAATATATATTAAAAAAAAATATATTTTTTAGGATTATCTATTAAAAATAGTTATTCCCTAACCTAATGATTGATTTAATAAAATATTGGATACTATTTATTATTTTACCTAATATACTATAAGTTTTTTTTATAAAGTTTTTTTTATATTAATTTTATAAATTTATAATTATATCTAATATTTTAAAAATATTAAATAATATTTTTTTATGGTATGAAACAAGAACATGATTTTCAAATTAAAATGAAATATCTATTATTTTAAGTAAATTATATTTATATTATTTTAATATATTCTGAGATTTTTTTTAAAATCTAAAACTTAATGGTTAATTTTTTTTAAATTAACAATATATTATGAATCATTATATCAAGAATAGATGAAAAATATTTATTAATAATTTAAAAGAATAAGAAATGCTTATCTGTAATCAATGTGATGTATAGTCACCAATCTGAAACAAATATGGTAAATTATTATATATTATATTTTTATTTAAATTTATGGATTGTAATGTTTTATTTTATTTATATTAAAAATATAATATTATAATTTAATGTGGTTATAAGTGTAGTGATGCATTTGATTTCAAATCCCTTAAAAAATAGTAATAATTCATATTGAATTACATAAATAATTAATTTATACATATCTATAATATTTTATAAAAATTAATTATTATATAGAATACGTTTTAAGTAAATAAATTTATAATATTAGTACATAATGATTCAATTTTTAAATTATATTTGATTGGTGATCGGGTAATAAAGTGGAATTTCATTTTTTTAAAAAGTGTTCAAGTTTGAATAAAACTATACATTCCATTATGAAATATGTGTCCATAATATTATGGAATACATATGAAAGATATATTATAAATATAGAAAAATCCATTTTTAACATCATTATATGAATAAGAATTTGCAAGAGTTTGAGAAACACATTTAATATTATTTTAAATTAATAGTTTGAGTTCTAATGGATGTTTAATTCCTATTATTAAATTTTTCGATAAAATGATATAGAAAATTATAAAACCTATGTAATGTGTATTAAATGATAATATACTTGATATATAATATAAATAATTTTAAATTTATTTAAATTAATTTCTATGTCATGATAAATGTTAAAATACATAAATATATTGACGTAATTCTCAAGCGATAATATTTCTAAATTATATGTCTTTGATCAACATTATTGGATAAATATGATGATAAATAATATATATATATATATATATTTAACAAGAATTTCATAAGTAAATAAATAAATAAGTGAATAAATATAAAATCAAATTCAAAATTACCCTTGAAAATCAATATAAATGTGACTTTTTGTCAAAAATGGTTTATAAAATCATATTTTTTTTAAAAAACATTAAGTTTGAATTATTTGGATTAGTAATGATCATAAATTTCTTTCCTTTTCCATTTAATATCAAGTTTCATTTTTTTAAAAAATTAATCCTTAAAGAATGACTATTTTTAAAAACACCACCAAATGACATTAAGAAATATGGGGTTTTATCTCTCTCAAAAAAAATCATTTAGTTCATTAATTTCTGTTACTATCTCTATATAATATCTTATTTTATATTTATTCATTTCATATACTCTTCTAAAGTTATTTCTCAACCAAATAACATGATCAAACTTGTTTTTATAAAGATCAGTGAAGGTGTGATTTACCTTTTTTTTTCAAATGGTATAATTCTTTATATTATTCTATTATATTATCATAAAATATATTAATAATATCATTGATTTCAAAAAATATGGTGAAATTATTATGTTTTAATTCTATGATATAAATTACAAAAATACTAACTCTATTATGCACATCTTTTATTTTGGTTACATTTTAACTTTTTTTTCTTTTCCTTTTAAACACTTTTCTTTTCTATATTTTCAAGATAATGCCACTAATTACAAGGGATTTAAAATTAATTTAATATTATTCAAAATACATGTGCTATCATAATTTTTCCCCTTAGTGTACATATACTTATTTATATATATATAATAGTGGGAAAATGAAATCTCCAAATAAGAAATTTAAGAATTTTTTTAATTAATATTTATTTTTTTTTGATTAAATAAATTACCATGGTTGAGAAATCACCCATGTGGTAGATTATCTAGTGAATAATACTATTCATTAATCCATGTATGGTATCATCTCCACAAATAAGACATACACTTAAATTCCTATTTAATATTCGAAACGTATACTTTACAATATTCCCAATTTATTACTAAACAATATATGGGTGAGTGAACTTCAACATTAATTGAAACAGATAATTAATATAGATATTATTACCATATAAAAAATATTATTTATTTTTAAAATCTAAAGTGATTATAACACAGAAATTATATGGATGAAATACAAACCTACTACGACTATCAAACTTTAATGACCAAATACCATGGACATAGAAAATAAATATTAATTAAAATATGATGAGTAATGAGTTAAAATAACCATATGGAATTATATCATTAACATATTTAATGTTATAATAAAAATAACACATTAATGTTTATTTTTAGTCAGATAAAGAAACACCAAATCATCTTAGAAGGATATAAATGGTTTCTTTTAATCATTTAAATGTTTGATTTATTTCTTTATACACTCTCTCTAATGTTTTCTCAAAAAATTCATTATCATATTCTTGTTGATAATTATCCATCAATATATTATTCACCCCTTTTAATTTCCCCCCAATAAAAAAAATTCAACCAATTTTTTTTTTGGGCTTTACATTGTTCCTAATGTTTATGGGTTTAAATGTAAGCTTTTATGTGTTTTATTCATGTTACGGTTATTATATATTATAGATCAATATTTATAGACTAGATATATATACCTAAAATTAATTGGGATATGATTTATTCCTGGGATAATTTATGTTGTAATTAACACTTTTGGTTAATCTTTTATGGGTGATGTGGGGCGATTATGAGTGATTCTGAGTTATATGAACATAATGTCCCATTAAATCTTCATTACTATTTTAATTCCCACATTATTTCTTATGATTTTTTAAATAACCCTTTATATTTCATTAATATAACAATATATCATTATTTCATAATTTAATTTAGGATTTTGATCTTATATTACTTTAATGTATATTTATTCATGGAATCAACTTTTTTATTTGTTTTCATATATTTATATAAAATAATATTTTTCCCTTTTTTATACCTATTTATGATCATCCTATTCTCATCCCACATTTCTATAATTATTTTCATGATATTTATGAATTAATAGGAATAATATTGAAGTCAAAATTGATGTTATCGTGATTGGTTTTGAATAAAGAAATTATATCATTTAATGAAGCTGATTGTGTGAAAAAACTATACACTAAGTAAAAGAGTGTATCTTTTATGCAAGGGGTTATTAATATACAAAAAATATAAATATAAATGTCCTGGGAATGTTAATGATTATAAATTGGAAATTATTGAATGGTTATTATATTATTTTCTAACTTTAATAACTTTTAATCATATACCACTTTATTATGACGTGACTAAGAACCTTGTAGTGAGATTACATCTTCTATTCAAAAAAATACTAAAAAACATCACTCCAAAACATCAATCTTCTTCCAAACATAAATATGATCTTCAAATCATTATACTTTTTTATAAATCATATTAGTTTGAATGTGATTCATGTGATAATAATTGTGTCGATGCATTAAAAAAAAAGACAATATCGAAAAACAACATCAAATCCACTTCATTTCACTTCTCGTTTATAATACCCCCCTTTGATGATAACCTTATTTTAGGGAAACATCCATCCTCAAAAAAATCATAGTTAAAAACTCTCATCCATTGGTTTTTGTTTTCAACCATACTACATAAAACATCATTCAAATTAGTAAGGAATCATCATTCATCTATTTTATGTATATGTGAGTAGATACGGTGTTGGAAGACAACATTGTCAATGTTTTTTATTAGAATTAATTATATCAACTTCCAAAAGATTCATTAATATATTTATCCAACTCAAATATTTACAAACACTTATTATAATTTTTAGAAAAAAATCCTACACACACACATAATAATTTTTTTTAACACATCATAGATCATGAATAGAAAAATTTTAAAATCACATATTCACACACACAACCACATATATACACTGAACTCAATACTATATTATTTATAAAAATGTCATTATATATATACTCCCCCTTTATATGATTTTTTTCACCCCTTTAAAAAAAATATATACTTTTATTTATATTGAAAAATTATCATCCTCTGATAACAATAAGAAAATAAAAAGTGATAGAGTATAAAAAACCCCATAACTAAGAATTGAGAATATTGTAGTGGAATTCCCAATTTTAACCTCATCTTTTTAACATCATCCTTAAGTTGTGTTCAAGTAACGATAGCATCCACTTTATCCTTTATAAGAATATCATCTATCTTGAAAATTCATTCTTCCAGTATCTCCTTGATATATTATCACATGATACAAATTTTTTTCATTTTAGAATTTGGAATTGAATTTAAAAAATAATTGATTTAACTTTGATTATGACATCCCACTAAAAAGGGTAATTTCATATCCACCATTTAATCATTTAATTAAGACTTGATACACCTGAGTAAAATTTTTTATAGTGTGTAATAAACATATAATTCTTATTATATAAATAAAAAAACATAATTTTATCTAATATTTTTAAATTTGACAAACCTTTATCCTAGGAAAATTATTCCACCTGACACATATTTTCAATAATCAACACTGCAATCCTAATAGAAAATTATATATAGAAACATTTCAATATGTAATTTGATATTTTATTTATATCCAATTTATAGTACCTTTGATTTACCATATAATTACATTACTATCTATGAAATGAAATCATTTTGGATAAATTTAATAAGTTTCACTCATAGTAACAAGATTAAAAACATTTGTATTGAAGAATTCAAATATACAAAACTACGAAAATGTTTTTTAAAATTCTTTTAATAACCCTCAATTCAGTATTCAACTTGAAAAATACTGGTTCCACTAAATTTTGGGTATAAAAAAGAATATAATTATCTACTACAATGAATTCTTGATGCTCCCAAGTATACATTACTCGAGAAATAAAAATATAATCCCTCTCTTAAAAAAATTTAAGTCCCAAAAATAACTTCATTCCTCCATAAATCAACACATTAAAAATCACCAAATTTTGAGTACACATTCCAAACAATGATTTTATTCATTACTAATGAAAATTAGATCACCAACATAGACAATAACTATGAAGGTTACCTTATTCCACTATTCATTGTATATGTTTTTTTTAACTCGTAGTTTTTGAATTATTATAACATGAAGAATGATCCAATATTTGAGTTCTATTCCCTTTTATCATGTGTTTACCAATGAAATTATTTTTTAATTATAGATAAATTTCAGATCCTCTCTATAAAATAAGTCTCTACGTTTTTCAATGTCAACCTCTTCATCAGGTTTACTATTAAAAAAGGATGATTTTAAGTCCATATATAAAATGAAATATCATTTTAAGGTGGATATATAATGTAATATCCTTATGGTATCATACCTATATACTAAGAAAAACATATAATTGATGTTAATATCATCAACGTAATAATATCCTATAGAAATAGACATTTCTTAGTTTCTTTTCACTTCTCTATTCTTATTTAAGATATTATTGGACACCCACATTGTTATAAAGTATAATTTTTATTAGAATGGGAAAACTCCAAAGTGTAATTATTATTGATATAATCTATGTCCTCATTCATGGAATGAATATAATATTCATTCTACCAAGTAGACTCTATTTAACATGAGAATTCAGTGAGGTATGTCATATATTCCTCAAGGATGGATTAGTTTGTATTAAATGTCTTTTATCACCAATATTGTTCATAAAATAAAATTTCTTCTTCCAAATTGAATGAAGTTAATTTTTTTATTCATTATTAATACATAGGTACCAATATCCTCTCCAACATATAACTAACATCACCAACACTTCCCCCCTTTTGTCTTTTTATTTAGTGAACTATTCATTCCATTAATTATCTCATTAAATAAATAATTATTAGTTACAACAAATAAGTTGTTTCTAAAATACATTTATATTATCAACATCAAATATCTTTCCTGATTTCATATTATTTTAGTGATATATTCTTCTACTATGTGAATATCTAAGGAAAACCCCTTCAACTCACCTTTTCTCAAACTTAGATGAGATTTAAACACTTATTTATATGACCTATGGTATTTAGAATACCCTTATATATATATATATATATATATCAGAATAAGAGTATTATTATGATATATCTCATGTAGATACATATCATAGTTAAAATGATATATACACCATTTTGGATGTGTACCACTATACAATTATCTATCAACTAAAATAAATGAAAAGTACCATGTTCCATAAACATAGTGTGATCCATCTCCACTAAAAATTGATTTTTAATTTTCTATTATCAATTTATTGTCTAGGTTATAAGGTGTAATATACTCAATTTTATTACTTAATAATTTATATATGTTATTCATTATTAGTAATATCGACTACTATTATTATCTCAAATATCTCACTATTTGATAATGGTCCAATACCAACAGTTCAAAATCGTGTGTATAGCCCCCAAAACTATCACCACCCAAGCCATCCGTATAGCTCTAATCAATACCAACAGTTTGAAAATTCTATACCCATGTTTTTAAAACCTTTTGTATATCTATTTTCCAATGATTCATAAACCTATACCCAATGTTTTAAAACTATGTGTATTGGTTTTAAAAAAATGTGGTTGTAGGTTTCAATCCCATAAACTATTATTCAAAAACATTGTGCCTAATTACTTCCCCAAAATCACTTATTTATATATGTTTACATAAATATATTTATATTAATTTTGGATATAGATATAAAAACCATGGGGATAGGTGTTCCCACAAAAAATTTATGTTCCCATAGAAATGTTTTTTTCTTGTGCTCACGCAGGGAAGTTATACCCACGGTTTGTTAGAACTGTGGGTATAAGTTTGTATCCAAGACATATCCACATGGTTTTGGGGAACCATGGGGATATGCCTAGACTATATCAATGTTTATTTTCATAACCATGGTTATAGGTCTTGAACCAAACAATATACCCAATGTTTAGGAAAAACTATTTGTATAGGGTACCTATACTCACAGTTTCCAGAAATTGTGGTTATAGATTATAAAAAAATCCTTATACACATATTCATTCCTAAAAACGTGGTTATAAGGCCTTTTTTTAGTAGTGTATTTTATTATTATTATTACATTTTATTTATAGAGTTATATGAAAAATATTTTCCCTGTTACCATATGAAAAGTCATCCTTGATCTCCAATAGTGCGATCCTCTGTTTTTTTAGACTGGTGAAGAAAATCCCCACATTTTTTATTCTAATTATAACTTGATCAAGTATTCCAAGAAACATGATATTGTAATTATCTCATGATATTTAGAAATATTGAAACATTCCTCCACAAATTTTATAGGAAATAATTTCTATTTTCTTCGAATCCTATAGTGTTTTAGATTTTTAATTTTCCTTGTGGATTGGATGGATCTCAAACTAAATACCTAATATTAGTTAGTATCTTATACTTATGTTACATCCAAGAGTTTTTTTTTTCAGTGGAATGACTTCCTATAATTATCAGTATTCATATTGAATCAATGTATTATTTAGTATTTTTATTTCATTAAAGACCAATTAAATTATTTCCATATTTTTATATTATAATAAATATTACTAAAAATATATCCATATGAAATTGAGGACTAACCCTTAATGTTTTAGGAAATAAACCTTCTGAAATTATGGTAATTTTTTTATCTTTTACACATTTAAAATTTAAACTATAAAAATGAACTTTATAAAATTATCAAATGGACCATACAAATTTAAAGACGACTATTACAAAATGAGATAATTACTCTTAAGAATTATTGGGCCACCATGAATTTTTTCAAATTCAATAATCTATTCAAGATGATACTAATTATGGAATATAAATTAACCATATGAATATATGGTTTTCTTCATTAAATCTTGTGAAATTATATGATGACCCTTATACAAAGGAGTTATTAATCTCGAAAACAGCATCAAAAAAGAATTTAAATGATTTAATATAGTATAAAAATATTTCTAAAACTCTTAATCTCAATTTTAAAGTTAATTAAAACACAAGGGTACTCAATTTTCTATGTATTAATAATCAATTTTCAACCTTTTAAATTCTAAAATAAAATCAACCTGCTCAAACAAATGATGAAATTTTAAATATTCATAACCAAAATATTATTTACATTTCATTATCCTAATCATCACATTTCATTCACATGTGTATTAGTTCAAAAATATTATGAGGTAAATTTGTCTGTCTTAATTGTAATATGTAATGAATTCTTGGAAAGTTACTTTGTCAATTTTTTGGTTGGAGAGTTCTTGGAGGAGGAAAGAGATTATTCAATAGAGGTTGAAGCTAAAAAATAACATCATCATGTTTTTTACACTCAAAATGAGGGGTTTATATCATAATATTGTGGTGTATATCTTGTATCGAAAAAGTTTTATATGTTTTCTATTATTGAGGTTAAATGTAAAAAATGGATTTGCATCATATTAAGGGGGTTTACACCGTAAATTAATTAATCCCTAGATTCCATTTTTTAAATTATTATAAGGTTTTAATGGTTTTATAGCCTAAAAGTTTAATTTTCAATTTAATTTTTCAAGGCTATAAATTTTACACCATAAATTTGGGTTTTACACCATAAATGAAGACACTTAATTCACATTTATATCTCTTAATGGAAATATTATTTTATCACTTGACCATCTATATCTATCAATATATTTATTTATATATCTATATATCTCTTATTTTGGGTTAACACTACATGGTTTACAGAGATTATCAACCACATTTGCTTCTACCTCAATACATTGGTTCTAATCGTTGGTTGTTGGTGATCGGTGGTGAGTCCTCCTCCCTTATCCCACCGTTTTCCATCATTATTAACCCATGGATTCACTAAAGTGTTGTTTATTTTGATTGAGATATGCATATTTATGTTTTATAAAACTAATTTTTTTGGATCAGGTTGATTGATGGTTCTATTATGTGGTATTATTTTGTGGAATATTTTTTCATTTCTCTATAGTGCACAGTGAGACCAAAAATGTTATTCGAAGTTGGGGATCCCCATTATCACTCCATCTACAAGATATGTTTGAGATCCGCATGTTTTTTCTTTTATTAATTTAAATGAATAAGCATTGTAATAATAAATATAAATAATTTTAATAAATGAAATTGATTGGGATGGGTATGTATCACTTGTTTTTACTGCATTGGTACTATTACTAATGAAATTATGCTATGTTGTTGCATTTCATAAAATTATATCTATTTGAATCCATTTTTTCACTACAGTTGATATTCATTGAGATTCTTGTTGTGTTTTTCTCTTATAAAACACTAAATAAAAGGGTAAAAATGTATATATGGATATATACCTGGTTTCCCCTAGAATCTAGTTTGTTTTAGAATAACCATTCTTAATAAAGAATTAATGTGATGAAATCCCTTTAATAATTATGGAATATGGATTTTTTTGTTATGTGTTTGTGCCTATTGCATGTCTCTTGTGTGGTTAGATATATTTTGATGTGATGGTAGTGACTGCATTTGTTGTCCAGTGTGAGGGGATATGATTTTGTAATTATTTGGAATGGATATTATGTGGACAGTTGTGTGATGTTGTGTGTTGAGGTTGTGGTGTGTAGTGGTGATGATTTTTGGTAGATATTTGTTGTATTTATGTGTGGTGGTGATTTTTTATTTTTTTTATTGAAGTTGTGTTTTTAAATGTCATTAATATATATGATGTGTAGTTATTTAGGTGATTTGGCTTTATCATTGCGGTGCGATGATAATGGTGGATGTGTGGTGCTTTGGTAGTTCCTGTGCAGGAAGGGTGAGTTGTTTTATCGTGTGGTTTTGTTAATTTCTCGACTATCCATTGAATAAAGTTTGATAATACTGTGAAATGTAATTGGTTTGTAAAAAATGATATGTGTTGTAAATTAATTTTTTGGAAAATGTCTTAAATAAACTATAATAAATAGAGCGTTGTTTAATGTGAAATGAAACGGTTAAATTAATAAAATTGGAAGAATGTATAAATTAATGTGGGAAATTTTGTGTGATTATGTGTGCTTGTGTGATGTCTTTTATATACTATGGAAGAAATTGTAACATTTGATGTGTGGGACGGTGGTTGTGATGTTTTTTGATCTAGTGTAGTCGATGAGAACCCCATGTTTTTGTGTTGTGTGATATGTATACATCATATATGTTTATTATATTTCTATACACATCACACCTAAGTTTTATAACCTTATAAAATCTCATTGGTTATAGGTTTAGGTGTTTTACTCAAAATCTATGATGGTGGTAACATGGATGGACAGTTACCCCATCTTCTCTAATTTTCCTTCAATATTAGTGGTGATACAAGTTGGTGTTATAGATTATATAGTAGTTTTGGCGCATTCGAGTTTTAAAAATATTTTATTTGATGAGGAACTGATGTATTATGATATGTGGTAGGGTTCATGTGTGGTAGAATATTGTCATGAGGTATATTTCCTTATTGTTTATGATACCATACAAATCTTGTTTTTTATGAGATGTGGTGTGATGACCCATGTTCTTTCCAGAGAGTTAAGTTGTGATTGTCCAGGTGTCATTCGGTAGGATGTGGTGTGGTGATTCCTGATGCTATAAAAAAATGCTAGAACATGTGAGGGTGAGATAGGTAGGGCTACATCCCACTCCACATCAGAGATGGCCCAAGTTCCTTTGGTTGAGATGTGATGTGATGTGATGATATGTAGTGTGTATGGAAGGGATGTGAGTACATCAAATATGATGTTGGAACGTGAGAGCGGAAAATTAGTTGGAAAGTAGCAATGAGGGACCATTCAACATTATGATATCAAATCTATATATCAATATTGGATTCATGATTTGGTTAGAAATACTTGGTAAGGATAATATTAGTTAGTTGAACTATTTAAAAGCTTGTTGGTTCTACTATTTATCGAAATTCACAGTATAATTATCTTTTAACATTTTCACTTG
Source organism: Viscum album (assembly GCA_963277665.1). NCBI lineage: Eukaryota > Viridiplantae > Streptophyta > Magnoliopsida > Santalales > Viscaceae > Viscum > Viscum album. The sequence continues at coordinate 1,331,933,024 of OY728145.1, forward strand.
AGGCCTTTGTCATGTCCCTAATGACTATAGATATATTCTCACCCTCCTTATATAATTTTTTTGGTTTCTAGGAGAAATTTGGTGAATGATATGAGATTTAATATCCGAGTTAGAGGTGTTGTTTAGTTACTTTTGTAAACTTTTATTTTTTGTATAAATATTGAATATTTTTATATGTAACATTTTAAATTATTCATTTATTATATAATGGTTTATGTTTTTCAGTTGTCTAATCTTCTCGAATTTCTTGGTTATTATTTATCATATCTACAAATCCTATTTCTTTTATATAGGGTATTGCCTCATATACATTAATATATTTTTGACTAGTACTAGTCACTACCCTAGGACCTTTTGGAGGCCTGACATATGGGTCATTATCTCTCTTACTTCATCACAACATATTTAATGTGAGGGGGTCCTGTAAGAGTGTTATTAGAGTTTTGGTTGAGAGATTGGATGGATTTTGGAGTTATGAACTACCTTGTTTTCATGGGCAGGTAGGGAAATAGTTCCATTTTATCTTGATGTATGACATATTCCAGAGAGAGTGACTAGGAAATTCGATTTTAGTGCCCCATGTGATCAAGATCATGGGATATGAGATTATTTAATGACCATTTGTGGTAGACCTTTATACATATTAGATACCTATGAGAGGTAGATGAATCATGATTGACCATTTTCATGTTTAAAATGGATTTTTATATAAAATAAAATGAATGAAATAAATAATCATTAAAAAATCCATGCTACTAGGCTTAGGATATAATATATTCCTTTTCAGAATGGATTATGTTCATCACCCATGAGTGGATTAGGATGTTTTGGTTTATAAGTTGTATTCATTTAATAATCATTTGTTTGACCCAATATAGGTGGATGAGTTTTGGCCACATACTTTATGTTAATTTCAGTGGTAGAGTTTGAGAATGTAGGAGGGAAACTTCTCTAATCTGAAGATAGATTACATTATTGAGGTGTTTGATATTTTTTTAGTCTAATATAATAATGATATGAGTCTTGGGTAACATTTTTAGTTATTTAGATAAAGAGAGCGACACCTCTATGGTGGATTCTCTTTCTGGGTGACCTAAATATTGAATTTGTGTTGTGGCTTGAATTTTAGTGGGAGTTTTGGGCAGAGTTTCTTTCCAAAAAAGAAGGAAGCAATGAGTCAATAGATTCTCTCAGTTTAGTAGTGGTTCTTGATTGTTCAAGGGTGGTGGATCATTTTCAAGGACCTCCAATACATTCCTACAGATATTTTTTCAATGAAGAGTCCATATCACAAAGTATAGAGGAGTCTTATTTCCCATTGATTTTGTATGTGGTAACTAATTCAATGTTATTTATGTATCTGTAGGAGTAGAATAATGAATAGTTTATTAAGAATTTTTTTTGAGTTTATCTTTGAGAGAGAGGGTGTTTGGAGTCTCGAATAGTAGGGCTTCCGGAAGTTTCCCTTTGGTGTCTAGGAAGTCAGGGTTCCATTCAGTGGGTAACTGTAACACCCTGAGATTTTATGAAAAATATTCTTTTAATTTCATTAATGTCTTGTGTTGTATGCTACACCAAGATTACCTTGCGCTATACGCAACACCGTATTAGCTTGCAGTATACGCAACACTATTCTTGGATCATGTTACACACAGTTTTGATAATAGTTATTCTATGAAAAATTGAGTATATATATATATATATTCAATGTATAAATGAAATATGGTTGTATTCTGTTATATGAAACAACGAAGGATTCTTTCACAACACACAACCCTGACTTGGCTTTCATTACACGCAATCACGACCTTCCTTGATAGCGTGTGTTGTACGCAATACCGGGTTTTACTAAACAATGATATATTAATATAATATTATTGTAGTATTAACTAAATTTTTAATTTTATAAAATTATTATTCATCTTACCCATTTTCTAGAACATGGTATAAGAACAAAATAAATTTTTCGGGTAAAATAAGTATTTTTCAAAAAATGCAGTTTTGCCGCCTTTTGATGGAGCACCCACTTTAAATCTAGTTTTTGACATGTTTATAAGTTAAATTTAAAAAGATAAAATTTTTCTTTGGAATAAATAAATAAAAATTTACTTTGGATGAATTTTTCGTATTATTCTGGTAACTTTCATATTTTGATGAATAGTAAAAACACGCTATATTTTAATGAAAAATAACTTTTTCATCGTAATAATTTATATGGTTAAATTATAATATTGAATGGTTTTAAATTATAAATAGAATATATTTTTACCATTTAATATAATGTATGTCATTAGCATTGATTTTACATTGAATTCGTAGGTTAAATCAATTCAATCTTTTGAAATGTTTTAAAACAAAAACGCGTTTTCATTCGACAACATGATTAATTTTAATTTAATTTCTGCAACGTATGTGTATTGAATTTGAAAAAATGGATTCCATAGTTGGAATCATTGGGTCCAAATTATGTTAATAGGCTACTTTTTAATTTTGGGAATTATGAATAGTAACTACGGTAAATTTTATTTACCATAGTTAAAGGTAAATCAGGTAATTAAGGGTAAATATAATATTATCAAATTACCCTAACACATGCCAAAATTCTATTGGATGGATAAAAGTAATCCCATATCAACTAAGGGTCGGATTAGATTCATTTTATGGACTTTTGACCATGAAAATAATTTAATTATTATTAAAACCAAAGAAAGTGACAACATGTAACTCTCTTAAATCTTATAAGTATAATAATTTTAATTTAGTGATAAACATCATAAAACTTCGAACATGAATAGTCTCCAGAAATCTAATAACATTATCTACATCATGATAAATTATGTAGAATTTTTAGTGATTAAATAATTGTCATTAATGGTGATACATTAATGATACATAAATGAATTATTAAGTGGAAAATAAGTAATATAGTTTTTATTGATATAATAATACCCATTAAAAGCCCACAAATCTGACCAAAACTTATTGGTAGTGTATATATACACCTTAATCATCCAATTACCTAATATATAACCGTTTGGATCCTTATAAAAGTGATTATGACACTTATATTATTTTATTTTAAATGATGCCAAAGTTGTCACCTTCACTATTTAATAAATATAACAATTTAAATATTGTGATTTTAAGATGATAAATTAACGTAAAAGTATTATTGTTAAAGGTAATAGACTCATATTCATCATAGGATTTTATTTTAAATTTCTATGAAACAGATCAGTATATTAAATAATTATACGAAAATGTTGTAGTAATTATTTTATTAAGAGATAAACCAAATAAATGGTTTTAAAAATAATAAACTAAATATTATATGAACTATTTAATGTGATCGACTAATTTTATAGAAACATATGATCTTTTATGAATCTATTAATTCTTTTATTTCGAACATATCTTCTGTATATATTTTATTTAAATTCAAATAAATGAATAGTGTCAAAATTGACACTATTGTTATTTTATAAAAATAACATATTATAAAATTGTTTATAAATCAAAAAAATATTTAAAAATTATAAATTTACATTTATATGGTCTATAATGTTATAAATTAAACCCTTATGGAAAATTCACAACAAATAGGTAATTATTTGTTCTAATTTAAAATTTATAATTTTATTACCACAAATAATATTAAATAGATTAAATAAGGATAAATCAAAATAATATGGTTTAAAATAGTATCGAAACATGTCTAAATTTGATTGGTTGATGCGATTACAACCCTATATCATCTAATCTTCGAATATGAGTCATTTTTTGATGTTTTTAAGTGGGTTTATATTTATTATAAATTAATATTTTTAAGAATTCCAAAGGTGCCCCTCTCCTTCCTTATAAAAGGGAACCTCCTCCCTCTCCTCATCACACCAATTTGAGCCTTCAATCTCGGCCAAAACCTGCCAAATTATCTTATCCACTTCCCTAGAAACATCCTAGAGGTTCTGGTATACTTTAAAGACCAATCTTAGTGCCCTAAGAGGAGGTTTCAAAGAGGCGTATCGAAGAAGAGGTAATTTCTTCTACCGATTCTTTCAAGCTTCTTTCTTCTTCAACTTCTTCTTCTTTAGTTATTTCATTATAAAGTACAAACATAATTATCACTAATATACTGATTTGTTATTATAAATATGAAACAACCCCATTTCACCTTCAATCCATCCTACGGAAAACAAAATCACCGCGCGTGCGTACGTACAGAATACCGTCTCCACGCCGTGGTGTAATCTGTTTTTCCACCAACACCTTACATGGATGGGTATAATGGTGTAAAGAATAACTATACATACTTATTATAACATCATACTGATTCTGATATATTGTATCATCCACTCCAATTCAATTCAATAATTATGGAAATGATATCATCGCTCGTGCGTACGTACGGACTACCGTCTCCACGACGCGATGAGATACATTCTCCATGTTAACCATTTAAGAATGATTATAAAGTATATATAAGAAATAATAATTAAATATATGACATTATAAAGATACTGTATTTATTTATATATGAATTTCATCTACTTAATTCCATTAAACTCAATAAGGAAATGAAGACAGCGTTCATGCGTACGTACGAACTACCGTCTCCATGAACGGTGTATTTCTTTCCATTTATAGATATATTATATATATATATATTCTGAATATATATTATATATAAATCATGTTTTATATTTTGGAATTATGAAATATTGATCTAAGTAATCATATGAATAATTACAAGTCAAAACACGGATGATAAATGAAACGATTTTACCCAAAACACTCTTTAACATGGAATTTTCAAAAGAACGGGTAATATAAAGTCATAAGTGAACCATATATGATATCATAACAATGAATATGATTCTGTAATAAGTCAATTACATTATTTAAATCATTATACAGGTGGTTCGGATACATACAAAGTATATCGGACATAAGGTAAGGGATAATTTTGCAAAATCTCATTTTTATCTGAGATTGCTTATTCGTAAGTATTTACTGGGGTTATTTCTATCATCTATGTCCATGTTTTATAAAAGTGTTTTCTTGTATGTTTAAAGTCCTTTTTACCCATTTTTTACTTTTACTACATGGTATGTATGGAATCTTTCTTTTGTTTATGTTACGAGGTACTTTTTGACTTTTCCAACAAAAGTATGAAAAGAATGTTTTTTTACCTTATACGGAACGAATGTATTTTTACCGTTTTATAAAGACTTGTTTTCATGAATCTTCCTCCAAAATATTTCATGACTATTTTCAACAAAATCAGTTTCTTTTAAAATTGCATGAAGTTTTGTGAAAAGAAATTGATTTTGAAGAAGAAAGGATATTTTCCTCAAGAATTCATTTTAAGTGTTTTATCAAAACCATTTCCATCTAAGATGACATTATTTCACATGTGTATGTTTCAAGTATCATGTCTCTATGATTTAAACGATTTCACTTTTCTTTTTATGAAATGATATCCATTTCTTTTATATGGATTATGTGATGATGGGATGATGTTTATGAAACCCATTTTATTCGTTGGGTTATTATGAATGATGTATGTTTATTTTGTGGCACAAGTAAGAATGATTTCATTATGATATGGGTGGGACCTATATCTCCCTCCAATGAATTGGGTAAATATTTATATCTCATGAGATAGACATGACTGGAACGACAAGTTAAACCGGTTCAGTAATACAGGACTGAAACGAGGAGTGAACACGATTCAGAATGGGACTTTGTCCACTAAGATGGTCTTGGCAGCAATGCCTTGGCTACTATGGAAATCATTACATGTTCTTAATGGATTCCACAATTACATGTTTTATTACCCTGATATTTTATCATGGTTTATGTTCCATTATGATCTTTTCCTTATGTACTTCCATGTTTTATGTCGTTGCTCAAGATTTTAATGTTTAAACATTATGTTCATGTTTTTAAGTTCCAATGTATATGGTATGTTTTATTTTATCCATGCTTACCCTTACTGAGCATTTGAGATCACCATTTTTTGGTTTTATTTTCCCCTAAGATCAAAATAAAGGTTATAGGTCAGGAAAAAAAAGTGGAAGATCTTTATGGGAGATGTTGAAGATCTTTCACCACGATTAGAAGATTACGTTCCAATTTTCCAAAGGCACTAAACTATTATGGTCTTTATGTGTCTGTTTTTGTTATGTATTAAGTATTCCGAAAAAGTAATGTAATGTCCATGTACGTCAAGCTTAGGGTCTCTATAGTTGGTATCAGAGGAAAGGTTTAGTCAACCTTTGGAAACTAGGATGCGAAAATGTTAGTGAGATCCCTAGAGATATTTCTAAGGTATGTCTAGGGATGTACCTAAGGATAATAATACATATAGGATATAGTCCTAGAACTACGGTAACGATCTTAGAATTTAACCGAAGATGTTAGATATTGAGGGTGCTCTCCCTTTACTATGTTGTTTTCCCTAGCACGATTTTTGCCTCTCACACTTTTTTTGGGTTTTAGAAACTGGCTGGAAACAGGAAGATTCATGATAATGGAGGATTTGACGGACAATGGAATGATTTTCTTCATGAGAAACCAAATGAAAAGGGATCTGGAAGTCCAAACATCGTTATTATTCCTAATCAAAAATCTCATAATATGACCAATAATCTCAACTTTGGTAAGTTTCCTGACTCAGATAATAAGAGAAAGATGGAGTTTCATGATGATCATAGAGGAAAGAAACTTCAATTTCCCTCATGAAAATCATGTGGGAAGAGGCATCAGGGAGATTGTTTCAAAGGAACTGGAAGATGCTTTGGGTGTGGAAAAGAAGGAAACAAAGCCAGTAAGTGAAAAGGAAAAGGTTCATTTAACACCATGGACAAGGATAATGGTATTGCTATGACATCAACAATGATTAGATGTTTTAAATGTGGAATGTACGGGCATTATGAAAACCAATGCCCTAATGGAAAATCTCATGAATAGAACCAGCATGGTCATATGGGTAGTATTTATGTGGATGATGATGAGGAGACTAAAAATGATATATGAGCTGAAAGAAGTGTTGAAGCTTAGTCGGTTGTCTTAGAAGGTAGTGGAATGATTGTATGTTTATAGAAAGTTATGTTGTATAGTTAATGGTACTATGGAATAAAGAATCATCTAAGGATTGTTACACTATTTTTTTACCTAAAAGTATTTGAAAGTATATGTTGAATGGTACCAGTAGCCATGGAATGTTATTCAGATATTTTTTTAAAGTAGATGATATGTGAATAATGAAGTAATAAGAAGATAATGAGATGTTTGATTGTATTCATGATCTCATGATTGATATAAGGACTAAGTGATATCATGGTTTGAGTATATAGAATTTTGAGGATTTTGGTATGTGGAAAGTGTTAACTTTTAACTGCATTCATGTTTTCACTAAGGATCAATGGGTATTCATTTTTCAAGATAATACATGATTAAGGCCTTCGAATGTTTGTAATGTGAACAACAAGACATATATTATGATATATGGGGATCAACGATGGTATTAACATGCTTCTTATATGAAATCTCTGGTAATCTTTTTCACTATAATATGAAAATGGACTGCAATATTATGGATAAGCCTAAATATTGGAAGGGATTATGTTGGACATAAGTTAGTATTGTTTAAGGATAGAACCTTTTCTCGATATTATTGATGGGAGGATATAGTAATGTAGTTTTAGAAAAAGGACAACCTGCAGGATGGGTGATAGACCATCGCGTCGGACAAGGCTGTGGGAATCGAACCCACAACCAAAGTGCGACTGGCCTTTATCGCCTACCACTGGCCTACATGAAGTCCCTGGTTAGTAGAAACTAGTTTTATTTTATTAAGCGGTGTGATATATGAAGTATAAGTTCATTTTTGGAACCATATACGATTAATCTAACCATAAGATGGACTTCTAACTTTTGCTAACCTTTTTTTTTGAAAGAGATGGACTGACTCATCATGTATCACATGATCTGCTAACACATCACGAATAACACATTCAACTTCATTTATTTAAGGGATGAAGTGGAAATTGTAAAATTCACGAACAACAGTGAGATTTTACCAAAATCATGCAAGTATTTCTTTCAATTCATCAACTTTAGAGAAATGATCTTAAAAACCAAAAATGTTTTCCTAGTTCCCTTATATCTGATGAATCAGATGGTACCTTATATCATCACAAATCAATAGCTTTGTGATTGTTGGCTTTTTCATATCCATGTTCTCTACCACTCTCCGTCATAACTTGATGGTTAGATTTTTCTTCCATATCCATATTTTCACCTATGTTCTCCTACGTGGAAACCCAGTGATGAGTTAATTTGGTTAACCGTTACATTTCATACTTTAGTTTTTAAATCCATGTTTTGGTATTCCTTTTTACGATTTGGGTTTCTATTAAACAAACTTTCGAGTAGTAAACCATTTATAACCCCGACGAATTTTGAGGGAGAAATTCATTTTAAGGGGGGAAGAATGTAACACCCTGAGATTTTATGAAAAATATTCTTTTAATTTCATTAATGTATTGTGTTTTATGCTACACCAAGATTACCTTGCGCTATACGCAACACTGTATTAGCTTGCAGTATACGCAACACTATTCTTGGATCGTGTTAGACACAATTTTGATAATAGTTATTCTACGAAACATTGAGTATATATATATATTGAATGTTTAAATGAAATATGGTTGGATTCTATTATATGAAACAATGAAGGATTCTTTCACAACACGCATCCCTGACTTGGCTTGCATTACACGCAATCGCGACCTTCCTCGATAGCGTGTGTTGTACGCAATACCGGGTTTTACTAAACAATGATATACTATTAAAATATTATTATATTATTAACTAAATTTTGAATTTTATAACATTATTATTCATCTTACACATTTTCTAGAACATGGTATAAGAACAAAATAAAGTTTTCGGGTAAAATAAGTATTTTTAAAAAAATGCAGTTTTGCCGCCTTTTGATGGAGCAGCCAATTTAAATCTAGTTTTTAACATGTTTATAAGTTCAATTTGAAAAAATAAAATTCTTATTTGGAATCAAGAAATAAAAATTTACTTTGGATAAATTTTTCGTATTATTCTGGTAACTTTTATATTTTGATGAATAGTAAAAACACGCTATATTTTAATGAAAAACAACTTTTTTCATCGTAATAATTTATATGGTTAAACTATAATATTGAATGGTTTTAAATTATAAATAGAATATATTTTTACCATTTAATATAATTTATGTCATTAGCATTGATTTTACATTGAATTCGTAGGTTAAATCAATTCAATCTTTTGCAATGTATTAAAACAAAAACCCATTTTCATTCGACAACGAGATTAATTTTAATTTAATTTCTGCAACTTCTGTGTATTGAATTTGAAAAAATGGATTCCATATTTGGAATCATTGGGTCTAAATTATGTTAATAGTCTACTTTTTGTTTTTGGGAATTATGAATTGTAACTACAGTAAATTTTATTTACCATAGTTAAAGGTAAATCGGGTAATTAAGGGTAAATATAATATTTTAAAATGACCCTAACACATGCCAAAATTATATTGGATGGCTAAATGTAAATCCATATCAACTAAGGGTCGGATTATATTCATTTTATGGACTTTTGACAATGAAGACAATTTAATTATTATTAAAACCCAAGAAAGTGACAACATGTCACTCTCTTAAAGATTATAAGTATAATAATTTAAATTTAGTGATAAACATCATAAAACATCGAAAATGAATAGTATCTATAAATCTAAAAAAATTATCTACATCATAATAATTTATTTATAATTTTTAGGGATTAAATAATTGTCATTAATGGTGATACATTAATGATACAGAAATTATTTATTAAGTGAATAATAAGTAATATAGTTTTTATTGAAATAATAATACCAATTAAAAGGCCCAAAAACCTGACCAAAACTTATTTGTAGTTTATATACACCCCTTAGTCATCCAATTACCTAATATATAATCGTTTTGATCCTTATAAATGTTATTATGACACTTATATTATTTTATTTTAAATGATGCCAAAGTTGACTCCTTCATTATTTAATAAATATAACAATTTAAATATTGTGATTTTAAGATGATAAATTCAATTAAAAGTATTATTGTGAACTTTAATATACTCATATTAATCATAGGATTTTATTTTAAATTTTTATGCAACAAATAATTATATTAAATAATTATACAAAAACGTTGTAGTAATTATTTAATTTAGAGATAAACCAAATAAATGGTTTTAAAAATAATAAAATAAATAGTATATGAACTATTTAATGTGATACACTAATTTTATAGACACATATGACCTTTTATGAATCTATTAAAGCTTTTAGTTCTAACATATCATATATATATATATTTTATTTAAATTAAAATAAATGAATAGTTTCAAAATTGACACTATTGTTATTTTATAAAAATAACATATTATAAAATTGCTTAAAAATCACAAAAATATTTAAAACTTATAAATTTAAATTTATATGGTCTATAACGTTATAAATTAAACCATTATGGAAAATTCACAACAAATAAGTAATTATTTGTTATAATTTAAAATTTAGAATTTTTTTTACCACAAATAAACTTAAATAGATTAAATAAGGATAAATCAAAATGATAAGGTTTAAAATAAGATCCAAACATGTATAAATTTGATTGGATGATGATATTACCACCCTATCTCATCTAATATTAGAATATGAGTCATTTTTGGAGGTTTTTAAGTGGGTTTAGATTTATTATAAATTAATATTTTTAAGAATTCCAAAGGTGCCCCTCTCCTCCATTATAAAAGGGAACCTCCTCCCTCTCCTCCTCACACCAATTTGTGCCTTGAAGCTCGTCCAAGACCTACCAAATTATCTTCTCCACTTCCCTAGAAACATCCTATAGGTTCTGGTATACTTTAAAGACCAACCATAGTGCCCTAAGAGGAGGTTTCAAAGAGGCGTATCGAAGAAGAGGTAATTTCTTCTCCCGATTCTTTCAAGCTTCTTTCTTCTTAAACTTCTTTTTCATTAGTTGTTTCATTATAAAGTAATAACATCAGTATCACTAATATAATTATTTGTTATTATAAATATGAAACAACCCCATTTGACCATAAATCCATCCTACGGAAAACAAAATCACCGCTCGTGCGTACGTACGGAATACCATCTCCACGCCGTGGTGTAATCTGTTTTTCCACCAACACCTTACATGGATGGGTATAATGGTGTAAAGAATAACTATAAATAGTTATTATAACATCATACTGATTCTGATATATTGTATCATGAACTCCAATTCAATTCAATAATTATGAAAACGATATCATCGCTCATGCGTACGTACGGACTACCGTCTCCACGATGCGATGAGATTCATTCTCCATGTGAACCATTTATGAATGAATATAAAGTATATATAAGAAATAATAATGAAATATATGAAATTATAAAGATATTGGATATATTTATATATGAATGTCATCTACTTAATTCCATTAAACTCAATAAGGAAATGAAAACAACGTTCATGAGTACGTACGGCCTACCGTCTCCATGAACGGTGTATTTCTTTCCATTTATGGATCTATTATATATATGTATATTATGAATATATATTATATATAAATCATGTTTTATATTCTTTAATTATGAAATCGTGATCTAAGTAATCATATGAATAATTACAAGTCAAAACACGGACGACAAATGAAACGATTTTACCCAAAACAGTCATTAACATGGAATTTACAAAAGAACGGGTAATATAAAGTCATAAGTGAACCATATATGATATCATAACAATGAATATGATTCTGAAATAAGTTAATGAAATTATTTAAATCATTATAGAAGAAGTTCAGATACATACAAATCATATCAGACATAAGGTAAGGGATAATTTTGCAAAATCTCATTTTTATCCGAGATTGCTTATTCGTAAGTTTTTACTAGGGTTATTTCTATCATCCATGTCCATGTATTATAAAAGTGTTTTCATGTATGTTTAAAGTCCTCTTTAACAATTTCTGACTTTTACTACATGGTATGTAAGGTATCTATCTTTTGTTTACGTTACGAGGTACTTTTTGACTTTTCTGGAAAAAGTACGAAAAGAATGTTTTTTTACATAATACGGCACGAACAGATTTTTACAGTTTTATAAAGCCTTTTTTCATGAAGTTTCCTCCAACAGATTTCATGAATATTTTCAACAAAATCTCTTTCTTTTAAAATTTCATGACGTTTTGTGAAAAGAAATTGATTTTGAATAAGAAAGGATATTTTCCTCAAGAATTATTTTCAAGTGTTTTATCAAAACCATTTTCATCTAAGATGACATTATTTCACATGTGTATGTTTCAAGTATCATGTCTCTATGATTTACACGGTTTCACTTTTCTTTTTATGAAATGATATCCATTTCTTTTATATGGATTATGTGATGATGGGATGATGTTTATGAAACCCATTTTATTCGTTGGGTTATTATGAATGATGTATGTTTATTTTGTGGCACAAGTAATAATGATTTCATTATGAGATTGGTGGGACCTATATCTCCCTCCAATTCATTGGGTAAAGATTTATATCTCAGGAGATAGATATGACTAGAATGACAAGTTAAACCGGTTCAGTAATACAGGACTGAAACTAGGAGTGAACTCGATTCAGAATGGGACTTTGTCCACTAAGATGGTCTTGGCAGCAATGCCTTGGCTACTATGGAAATCATTACATTTGGTTAATGGATTCCACAATTACATGTTTTATTCCCATTCTATTTTATCATGGTTTATGTTCCATTATGATCTTTGCCTTATGTACTTCCATGTTTTATGTCGTTGCTCAAGATTTTAATGTTTAAACATTATGTTCATGTTTTTAAGTTCCAATGTATATGGTATGTTTTATTTTATCCATGCTTACCCTTACTGAGCATTTGAGCTCACCCTTTTTATGTTTTATTTTCCCCCAGGATCAAAAGAAAGGTTATAGGTCAGGAAACAAAAAGTGGAAGATCTTTATGGGAGATGTTGAAGATATTTCAACACGATTAGAAGATTACGTACCAACTTTCCAACGACACTAAACTATTATGGTCCTTGTGTGTATTTTTTTGTTATGTATTAAGTATTCCACAAAAGTAATGTAATGTCTATGTATGTCAAGCTTAGGGTCTTTACAGTAACTGACCGCGGGAGATCCCTTTCATTTTTATGGAAAATTAAACCTCATGTACCGGTCGTAGATTATAAATTTTCATGTTTTATAGATAGGGTAAATGGTAATCATAATATTCAGTGTATAACAACATAAGGAAAAAATTATCAGGTTGGTATTTGGGAACCATTTTGGTTGTAGAAATAGTTTCATATAACACTTGTTTCATTATCAAGAACCATAGGAATTTTCTCAATAGTCTAAGACTAGTGGAGTTGGTATATGGTAGCCTCGTTATGGGCCCCATCAACTAGAACCTATTTCAGAGTGTGGTTTGAAGTAGATAGTGTGAGGGAATGGGAGTGGTCAAAATCCCACGTTAATGGAGGAAGTGATGATTGATCCAGGAGTCGTTTGAGGTATGATTACCTTCCATCAACCCTTATGTGTTCTTTATTTGATTCAATATCCTTACAATCATTTATTTCTATAGATTTAGTAATTTCTTTGGTAATTGATGTGGAGATACTCTCAGTTCCCCTTGAGTTATCTATGATTGTTTTTGAATGAAATTCATTTTTTATGTGTGTCAAGGATATAGAATGGTGATGGAGAAGCACTAGTTAGTGGGAGATTTCATATTATTGTATAAAAAATAATATTATGTTATCCTCAACATGTATTGGGTGTATATTGTATAAGGATTAATCAACTATTTCAAGAGGAGAGTTTTTTTGATGTGGAGGGATTATGGGTGGTGTTCGTTTGTGAGAATGGTTATCAGATGGGTAGTAGGATAGTGGAGTCTTATTTTCCTCAGTTGGAATATCTTTCCATGGATTCTAAGGTTGAGAATATTCCTAGGGTCATGTAGTGGTTATTGGATTTTTTTCAAGATAAGTTTATAACCCTACCATCTCATTATAATATGATTTTTTGGATAGAGTTGAAGTCAGGTGCATTCTTTATTTCAATGGCTCATTATCTGATGATGCCTATACAGTTTTGAGAGTTGAGGTCACAGGTCGATGATCTGAGTAAAAGGGAATTTTTTGACCTGGTGTATAACGATGGGGTGATCGAGTTTTGGATTGAGGATGGTAGCCCATGGTTTTTTACTATTATAGGTTGTATCAGGTGATGATCAAGAAAACTTACCCACTTTTAAGTATAGATGATCAGTTTGACCTGATGATAGGAGCTTGAAATATTTTAATGATCGAAATGTGATCTGGATATCACTATTTGAGGGTGAATGATAATGATAATATAAATTCTACCTTAAAATGTAGATAAGGGAACTTCAATTTCAAATTCATTATATTCAGCTTCATAAATACACCAGACGAGTTCATACAGATCATGAAATCCAAGTTAAATGAGATTCTAGTTTAGTTGTCCATTTTATTCATTGATGATATCATCATCTACTCGAGGTAAAAGGAAGAGAATTTTGAGAATATCATAGTAGTTTTCATTTCCACTGAAACTGCCAAATATATGTAAAGTTGTCTATGTGTATGTTATATATGAGATAGGTCCATTTACATTGTCACATGGTGTCATATAAGGGTTTTTCTTTTTTCCGATCAAATATTGAGGAAGTTTTTTCTTGGGAAACACAAAAAAACATATCATAGGTTTATAGTTTCCATATTGTCATAGTATATTATCTATGGTTTTTAACCAATTTCTCTTTAGTTTCTTCCCTACTAAAAATGTTTACTAGGAAGGACATAGATTTTTGTGGGGTAATTAATGATAGGCAGTGTTTGGTTACATGAATTAGATATTGTTCAGTGCTCTAGTGCTTCAGTAACCTTAGTTGGGTATGGGTCTATAATCTTACGTACCTATAAGCATAAATACGCCACCCATGATTTGAAGTTGGCGTCAACTGTGTTTTCTCTAAAGTTGTGATGGGATTACCTCATCGGTAAGCACTTTGTGTATTTCCCATGATAAAATATCCTAAAATATGTTTATCTCATTAAGATTATAATAAATTCCAATGTAGGATGATATAGTTTCTTTAGGATTATGATTTATAATTCTTTAACACCTAGTGAAATGGGAATGTGGATACTGATACATTGAGTGGGGAGTCCTGAGGATATATGGTTCGAGAGTCTGTAAATGTTTTGAAATGAATGGTGGTTCTTGAAGTGATGCATCATGAATTCAAGTAGGGTAGCAGTCATGGTTTTTTTATATGTCATGTAGAGGAGTCTTAGTGTGGAGACTTAGAAATATAGGTGATGTGTGAACATTTTTGTTGTGGATGTGCCCCCAAGGTATGGTTGGAATCCGATATTTTTTTAGTGGAGGATATTTTTTTCATAGGCGATGTGTGAGAAGATCTCCATGAGTTTCTAATATCACCATTAACAATACATACCAACATAAAAAATATTTATTATTGATTGAGGAGTATCTTTTGTGGCCAGTGATGAAATAGTTTATGGAAGATTTTGTGGAAAAGTGTCTAGTTTTTCAGTAGGATAAATCATAACACCATGTCTATAAAGGTTCATTTCATTCTCCATATATTCATGATTGTAAATGTGATAAAATATCAATGTATTTATTAATTGGATTTCCATATTCTTAAGGAGGTTTTGATATAGATTGGGTGATAGTGGAGAAACTGTTGAAGTTTTCTGATTTTATATAAATCCTTGAGCCATGAACTATGGATGTTTTGGTGAGGAGGTTTGTGGATGGTGTGGTTATGATTCATGAGGTAGATATGATCATCTTATTTGATAGGGATACACAATTTAACTCATAGTTTTGGAGGGGATTGTATTATAATTTCATCTCCCAGTAGTACCTTAGCACTATTATCCACCCTCAGGCAGATGGGAAGACAAATGGGACCATCTAGATTCTAGAAGATCTATTTTATAACAACCCTTGTTTTCTATACACTCACATTACATAATTTTTTCCAAATACATAAAAAATGACATAAACATATTCCTACAGACCATATTAATTTAGTGTCTTTTGAAACATGGAAACATAAACACTAGTACATAATTTAACTACATTATCTCCCAACACATCCATCATGACTAGAACCCTTCATAGACACATTATACTTAATAAATATCTTCATAACCTGAGATACGAAACATAAAAGGGTATTTATCAAATACTCAGTAAGGGTAATCAAGGGAGCCATGTAACCATAAACATGAGTATGAGAATGTGATCATAACATGATAAGTTCATACCCTGTATATCATTAGATTATAAAAATGAAACATGGCATAAATATTGGTAGTTCATAGACATGAATCATAAGTAAATAAAGAAAATAATACAATAAACCATAACATTGTAATATTACATGTATTTTTGGTAGACACATAAGCATATTAAATTATTTCCATAGTATCCATGGCATCACTTTCAAGAAAATATTAGTTTTATGGGATCACTCCTTATACCATCATAGTTGTCGTGGTTCCCTCCCATGGTCATATTAATAGTCAAGGTTCCATCAGAAGAAAAAAAATGATATGTGTTCAATCCCCATAACATATTGGTAGTCATAGTTCACTCCCACGATCGTCTTAGATGTCAATGTTCACTTCCAAGACAATCTTAGTCTATCTTATGAGATATAAATATTTACCCACTTCATTTTAGGGAGATATAAGTCCCACCCATCTCATAAATAAATCATAAAAAAATTTCCAAAAAATCACAAATAATAATATCATAACCCATGAATGGAAACATGTATCATTAATATGTATTCTTATCATAACTAGTGGAAAAATATTCACGTTTCATAATTATTTCATCAAAATTATTACCTTTGAAAAGAATCATGTTTCAAGAGAATATAACAATCAAAAGAGAAATGGGTTTCATAAACATCAGGAAATCAAAACACAAATCATTTAGAGAAATAATATGAATATATCATTAAATAATTTCTGTTGTAAAGAATGAGTAACACCAATTGATTTCATCTTATATGGGAAATAATTTTGAAAGATATTTTAAAAATATTTCCTGAGGAAAATATCTTTTCTTATTGAAAATGATTTTTAAATCATAAATATCTTTCAAAATAAGATTTAAAAACATATAAAAGAATCTTTGAGAACATTTTGAAATTCTTTTTCTTTTAAAACATATATACAAGGATTAAATTTTTTTTGAAAACCATTTTTTTGAAAATAGTTTAATAACATATAAAGAAATGTTGAACCAATTTTGAAACTCTTTTTCCTAAGAAACATATAAAATATGCTTCTAAACATTTTAAAAAAAAAAACTTTTGAAACTACTATGAAAAAATATAAAATAATATTTCAAAATCATCTAAATCCTTTTCTTTGAAATGAATCTTTTGAAACTCATAAAGTAAGTTTTTAAAATCATTAAAAAACACTTTTTACAAATATAACATTTATGAAATCCTACCTCATTGAAAAACACATTAAAATTAAAAATTTCAAGAATATTAGAAAAAATCTTTTTAAAAAATAACATCTTAATCTATTCATGAAAACTTCAAGGGAATGTTGGTGATTATGTATGGTAAATTCATGCATTCTAATTTTTTTTGTAATATAAAATGTATAAAAAGTAACTCAACCATAATACCAAAAAAAGATTACATTTTTTAAAACATGATTTTGTTTAACAGGAAAAATAGGGGAAAATTTTCTTTCAAATGCCATATGATAATATCATAAAATTTTTAGAATGTTTTTAGAAAAAATTTGTTTTGAAGGAAAAATATTTTCGACCAAAGATTTTGTTAAAGTCAAAATTTAATAAAAAACATTCTTGATCATATTATGTACCAAATATTTGAAAAATGGTAGCATTGCATGGATATAACATGAAAAATAATATTTTAATACAACTTATGAATGTTCTTGAGAAATGGAACATAATATTTCATCAATGGGAGCATAATCAGAATCAATTTCTATAAATGATGAGATTGTCTCAATAAAATCTTACCACTTGGTAACATAGAGTCATAATCCCCATGTAAGAAAAATAAATTACATGAAGAATAAAATATCCTGAAAAATAAGTAGTTTCATGATATAACATGTCAAGTGGATTTATATAAATCTCAAAAAATAATTTAGGTGCATAACAAAACATTAGACTCAAAGAAGGAAAATTGTGACAAAACTATATTACCGATTTAGTATCTTTTCAAACATAAACCCCGTGAAATAAAGATCATAAAATTGATAATTAAATAACTGTTGGTCGTAGTAGAGTAATAAAGAGGGGGGTGAATTGTGTATCTATAAATATTTATGTTTAAAAAGTACTGTTACAAAGGTTCCCCAACAGATTTAAATAGAACCCAATTAATCAATGTTATATGGTTATGAAAGTTTGAATGTTTGAATAACTTCTTAGAAGGTTGATTAATTCTCAGTAATCTTAATATTAATTATTAACATTAATTCTGAAGATATTATTATAAGGCCAGAAAATTATAACTTTTTTCCAAGATTAAATATCAAAGTAAATTTAGTGATTTCTGAATTAAACATTAAAATAGAGAACACTAAAAATAAACAACACAACAGATATAAAATAAGTGTTTTAGTCTCAAGACGATACCTAATCCACTTCACTTGGTAATAAACTTCTGCCAAGTAATATATATTAATAAACATGATCCACAACCTGGATCAGGGTAAAAAATAGTACATAGGACTATCCAGGTCACATGACCTCTTCCACAGTTCGTCGTATGTATAAACAACCAGGTCATACATAGACCTCATCCACACTTATTAGTGGGTATACCCTAGTGTAAAAAGATGTTTGAGAAAGGATATATTTTATCCTTCAATTTAATGCAGGAGAAATTGTGTGGTTTTATACAGATGTACACACACTACTCAAAATCTAAAAACAATACACAACAGAGAAGAAGTATTGAGACAATGTTAGATGTGCTTTGAGTGTTAGTTTATGAAGCTCTGGAGATCTAGGATGAAGCAGATGTAGGAATTGAGTCCTCATGTGGAAAACTGAGTATCACAAGTCAGTTGGATATGGATCATGTTTTTCATGGTGTTGACAGTGCGAAGATGTCCTCGACTCTGGGATTTGAGTATGCTTCATATGTTCTTCTGTATTGTCGAGTCTCATGTGTAGGTTATTTTCTCAAGAATGATTTAAATGTTTCTTTGTTATCGTGCTCACACCTTCTTGCTTCACTAGTAGTTTCTGGGCTGCAATTCTCTCTTATTTTGGAGTGCATTTTTCAGATCTGACATGATGCATTTATTCTACACCTCATACCTCGCACTGTTAGGTGACAAGTCTACAAAGAAACATTAATTATTTTTGTGCATTTAAGATCTTCAAATATGACCATTATGGATTAAACTAGAAAATGAAAAAATAGATTAAGAAATGGTTTCACAGCTTATTAGGAAATAGTGTTTCCATGAAAGAGTCTCTTCTTGAAATGGTGTCTCCTTCTTTTTCTTTGAGCTGTGAGACTGCTATGATGGCATTATTTTATAGAGATTAAGAACCGGTAGCACAGATGCGGTGTTAGGATCACGGTGACTGGTCACGGTGTCTTGATGGTTACAGTGTCTGTATGGTTATGGTGTCTGTATGGTTGCAGTGTCTGTATGGTCACAATGTCTTTATGGTTAGAGTGTCTGGATGGTCACAGTGTCTATATAGTTACGGTGTCTGGGTCCTTTTCCAAAAAAACATAACCGGTACCAAATTCACGGTGTCTCAGACTTAGAAAAATATTTGTATTAATACATAAAATAGAAATATTCATATAATGGATTAGACATAATCTTTCATAAATGAGATTAAAATAAAGTAAATTAAAGATTGTGTATAATAATCAATCATAAAGTATAGAAAGTAAGATCTTGGAAAGGTTAATTTAAATCATAAAGATACTAATCATCTGTACACATTATTTGAGACAGATTACACCGGATTAGCAAGTTTTAAAGAATGAGTATGACTTGTGATCATTAAAACATGATTAACACAAGAGGAGTTCAATAATCTCCTCCTTTTTGATAATTAAAAATACTGTGAGTGAGAGAATACATGGTTCTCAATCATATAATCTTAGGTAATGTATCTCTTCCTTAGTGTGCATATAGAATACATATTTCTCCCCCTTTAGGTATTATCAAAAAAGAGTGAATAAGAAATACACAATAAAAGTGAACAATGCATTAGATGGATAAAAGGTGTCATTACAAACAGTAAGGAACAATAATACATAAAACATCTCTATCAAAAGATAGTAGTCATTGTTCTTCATCACTGACTTGTCTTCTCTTTTACCTTGTCATCAGCATTATATGAAGAATCCATAAGAACAGAGGTAGAGGGGGAGGAAGGAAGTGAACCAGTTGAATGAGAAGGTAAAGGGAGACATTCAAAAACAGAAGGATCCAAGGTAGGTGTAGTAGAAGACCGATGAAATTGTTGATCAAGGATTATAGGCCTGATCTGACATAGATCTTGAGAGATAGACATAGTTGTGGAGGCTAGGGATGAGTAAGAGAAGGTAGGAAAACCAGATCTCAAGGGTGCAGCTACAGGAGCGATAATGGCAGTACTCTAAACATGAATATAAGTCCACAAACATTTTATGAAGTCATCAATTATTTCACCATACAACATGGCTTTCTCAAATTCATCATTGTTTTCTATAAACATATCCACCAATGTAGTAAAATCATTGAGCTTTTGGACTTGAGTTTTGATGTCTTGAATTACAAGAAGAATCCTCAAGTTAACCACAAGGTACATGAAGTGGTTTGTTATGTAATTCATAGAGAAGATCCGATTGAATTAGAAGTCCACCTTTATAGAAATTTCTTTGTGAGCATCATTGGAAATCTTGGAATTGATTCTAACCAAATCAAGAACTATGTTACTCTTCATGATAACCATAGATAGAGATTCTTTATCAAAGCTAGAGAGAATAACCTAAAGTTCATCTTTGACGACTATTTTTAGAAAGTCTCTATATAAAGAAGGTTGAGATGGTTTTCCAGAAGTATGAGAAGTAGTTACAGTTCAGGTAAGGGATTTCAGTTGATTTTGAACATTCTGAAGGCTCCCCATATACTCATCAGTTATCTTGTTAAGACCCATAACATGTTCACGCATCTCTTGAACAATATTCTTGTTTATTTTAGATACTTTGTTAGCTAAAGAGGTTATATGAGTATGAATTAGTGAGGTGACTTCCTGTGGATTCTGAGTAAGAATATCCTCAATAGGATGAGAAGTAGGTTCTAGCCTTGAGCTTATCACTCTCTGTATTTCATCAACCATACCTCTGAGAGTTTTTACTTCATCACTGACAAGTTTATTCTCAACTCTGACTTCCTGAATCTCATTAAGCATCTTGGGTTAAATATTCCATATGACTTTTTACAACAACAGTGAAACATCTCTCTCACATAAGTTGGTTATAGGAGCTAGTTGGGTTTTCAAGAGATTTTCGACTCCAGTCAACAGGGTACCTCCAAAATCATTCAGATCATCATTATTCACCATGTTTGGAGCTACTTATGAGGTTTCAGGAGTAGAAGTTGAGATATGATCCGGTTCCATGGAAAAAATATCATCAGGTGAAGATGCCAATTTTAAATGAAACATAGTAAATAGATCAATTCATTTAATTGAGACTTCCTCGGAAATTCTCACATCAAAATAACTAGTGAATTTATACAATGTCACCACTGATATTGGATCAATAAGATTAGGTACTTCAACAAATTCCAGATTGGGGGGAATCTCCCCCTCAACAGGTGCATCTTTCTCAGGACTAAGAGATTTAGATCCTTGATCTATTTCCATGATTTCATCCTAGATTTCCTCATCCATTTCATGTCTATCCAACTAAAAGGCTAGCTCCATTCTCTATTCTGAAGATGGATTAACATAAAAGAAATATTCATTCACAAAATTAAGATCTTCTTATATATTATATTCTACAACACTCGTTCCACTTTCGTTAGAAAAATATTCTTCTTCAGTAGTGGGTTTTTCATCCAAATCAACAAATTTTCTGGAACATGCATCTCATTTTCAATTAATATTTGAGGAGCAGGTGTACTGTCTTTCTCAACAAGAAGAGTTTCTTTTGAAGGTACAACAACCTCTTCCTATTCTTCCACATCAGAATACTCAACAATCTCGTCTAGTTCGATACGAGGATCAGAGACATCATTAGTTCTTGAAGTGTGTTCCACTGGGTTAAACATTTAATAAACTATATCATTATCTTCAACCCACGCTTTCCTCCATGGATTCCAATTGATTTTCATTATCTTTACAATTACATTAGAAAGATAGAACTCATAATCCTTTACAACTTCTTGATCTGGTCCAACCAATCCCCTTGCGTGGAGTATAGTTGAGATAATCCTTGAATAATGTAGGGAGGTTGACTTGGAGGTTGTTTTGATCAACTCACACATATGGTGTAATATATACATGCAAAGGTTGATCTTATGTCCATTTTTTAAGATATGTATCAAAAATACATCAAGATACTTGAGTACAACAAAATCATCATTTCTGGGGATAATTAAATTCTGAACAAACATAAAAAAGATTCTATATTAACCATCTAACTCTTCAGCTATGGATCTCCTCTTTGATTCATTGCTAGTTAAACTTCTCAAATATTCTTCCAAAACAAAGAAATTTCTCAGTGGTGGATGAAATCTTTGGTAGTCCCCACAAATACCCTCATGAGGTATCCTAAGGCATGCGGCCCATAAAATCAATGAAAAGGTACAAATCTGACCATTGATCCAACTTCGCACAACATAACCATCTTCTAAATTAATAGAAAATTGTACATAATGGTAAAACAGGGAAACTAGCATCAGATAAATAGGTCTATCCTCCTTTGTAAACCAATATTTCCAGCCTTGATTAGTTATCACATTCAACAAACAACACTTACTTTATAGAAGCCACTTAGGGCATATCTCATTTTGAGGTACCATTACACTATTCACTAGGTTTGGATTCTGAGGGCCCTTATGTGCTAACTTAGGCATGATTTTCAACTTCTTCTTTGAGTTGCGCTTCTTAAGAGTTGCCGATGAATAGAATTTCATCCTGGCAATTCACCGAAGGTTCGAGATAAATAAGGGTTGAAATATGGGTTACAATTTGATAAAAGAGAGCTCAAGTGAAGAATGAGTGAAACATATTTTATTTTATCATTTAGGGATATCAAGAATCATGGGTGAAAAGGAGTGGGAAAGTAAAAAACAATAAAAAAATGAAATACAAAGATATGGGTTATAATGTATAAATAGATCAATAATTCATCATTATGGTGATATTGTAATCAACTTCCAGGGTGAGACCTTAACAAGCCCTCCTGGTGAGACTGTAATAAACGTTCATGGTGAGACTATAACAAACATTCATCGTGAGACTGTAAGAATTTAATTTCTAAACTATGTGACGGTATTTTTTGAGATAGTAAGGTCTATATAGTAACTAAGAAATAATAACTATGAGATCATAAATATTAAATAGTAACTCTTAAGACAGTATAACCGTTAGAGTTAAATAGTAATTTCAAGACAATGACTTCTAAAACCGTAAACTGTGAAATAGTATTATTACTTCGTATGATTTATCATTCCCAATTCATGTATGATGTAATATATTCTTTCAGAATTAAGTGGTATGGTGAATATATAAGAAAGATGATATTCAGTTCCAATGAATTCCACAATGATATAAACTTTTTGATAATGATCTCTCAAAAACTGATGTCTTACATCAATGTGTTTTATCCTAGAGTGTGAAACAATATTTTTGAGATGTTAATAGAACTTTTATTGTCACAATTTGTAGGTACATTCCTAAATTCATATCTATAATATAGTAATTTGTGTTTCATCCACAATATTTGTGCACAACAACTGCCAGTAGCAATGTATTCAACTTCTATAGTAGATAATGAAACAGAGTTTTGTTTCTTACTAAAACAAAATACCAGTGACTTGCCTGAAATGTGACATGTTCTAGAGGTTCTTTGTCTATCAAACTTATGACCACCGATGCCAGTATCAAAATAACTCACTAACTCAAATGATTTTCCTCTGTAATAGAATATTCCTAGATTGGGTTTATGCTTGTGGTATTTGAAAATTATCTTAACATAATTTAAATGAGATTCCTTAGAATTTTCTAGAAAATTAGAACACATACACACACTAAACTTAATGTCAGGTTGGCTAGTAGTCTAGTAGAATAAACTTCCAATCATTCCTCTACAATTGGTTTGACCAACAGATTTTCCATCTTCATCAAGATCCAAATTACAAGAATTACTCATTAGTGTATCAATACTTTTAGAGCTGTCCAATCCAAAATGTTTTAGAATATCTGTAGTATATTTACTTTGATTTAAAATAATACTATAATTATTTTGAATTATTTTAAATCAATAAATGAATTTGGGTTCACCCATTAAACTCATTTAGAATTCATTTTTCATTATTTTGGAAACATCAATACATAAATTATTTTTGGAAGATCCAAAGATAATGTCATCTACATAGATTTGAACTACTAAAACATCATTGAGAATTCATTTTATAAGAAGGGTAGGATCAACTATTCATTTTGTAAAACCATAGGAAATATGAAAAGTACTTAATCTATCATACCAAGCTCTTAGAGATTTTTTTAAACAATATAATTCTATTGATAACATAAAAATATGATTTAAAAAATGAGGGTTTTTAAAACCAGGGGTTTCCCAATAAAAACATCCTCATATATATACCCATTTAGAAATTCACTTTTGACATCCATTTGATAGAGTTTGAAATTTATATGTGCAACATAAAAAAGTAGTATTCTGAGGGATTCAAGTATAGTTGATGGTGAAAAGGTCTCTTTGAAGCCAATTCCTTCTTCTTGACTACAGCCTTGGGCAACAAATCTCGCCTTGTTTATAACAATATTACCAGTTTCATCTACCTTATTTATAAACACCCATTTAGTGCCTATGGTGAAGGTGTATTTGGGTCTTTCAACATGTTTACAAAAAATTTTCCTTCAAAACTGATTATGTTATTTTGGAATAGCCATCACCCAAAATTCATCATTGATAGAATCATTAATGTTGTTAGGTTCACGTCGTGACAAGAACAGTGGATGTTCAACATTATTTCTTAGAGAAGCTCAAGTTTGAGTTCCATTGTCTAAGTCTTCCATGACAGCATCAGAAGTATGGTTCTTAAGAGTTATAACAGCTCTAAGAAAGGAGGGACTTGTAATTTGAGGTTCATCAATAGGTCCAGGTTCATTGTGACCAGAATCTAACAAATTTCCAGAACTGGAAGTTTTCACATATTCCATTACATGATGGTTATGGGATTTTGAATTAATGTCCAGATTTGATACATCATCATATAGGTTCTAATGAGTGGTCTTAGGCTCATGTGGATCTATTTCATCAAATTTCACATAGATAGATTCTTCCAAACATTTAGTTATTTCATTAAACACTCTATAGGATTTAAAATAAATTGAGTACTTTAAGAATATTCCTTCATCACTCTTGGATGAAAATTTTTCAAGATTGTCCTTAGTATTATGGATATAGAAATTGGAACCAAATACTTTGAAGTATCTAACTTTAGGTTTTCTATTGTTCCACAACTAATATAGAGTTCTTTTAAGGATATGTCGAATCAATACTCTATTGATTATTTAGTATGTTGTATTTACAGTTTCCACCCAAAAGTAAATATGTATGTAATATTCACTAAGCATGGTCTTAGCTATCTCTTGTAGGGTTCTATTTCTTATTTCTACAACACCATTTGGTTGAGGTGTTCTAGGGGAAGATAAATTATGACTACAACCATTTTGTGAGGAAATGTATTCAAAATCTTGATTTTAAAACTCATGGCCATGATTACTTATTAAGGATTTTTTTATGTCCACTAATATTTTCTATAGTATGGGAATATTTGGTAAAATGAGAGGGAACTTCACTTTTGTGATTCAAAAACAAATTCCAAGTATATCTAGAAAATTCATTGACAAGAACATAAAAATAGTGCTTCCCATTTAAACTAGAAACTCTAGATGGTCCAAAAAAATATATGTGAACCAACATGGGAGGTTGTGATGTTGACACTTCTTTCATTGGTTTGAAAGAAATTTTGTGTTGCTTTCCCTTTTGACAAGGATTACACACTTTATCATTTGGAAACTCATGTTTGGGTAGGTCTTTGACTAAGAAATTTCTAGTAAACCTTCTAAGGGAGTGAGTGTTACAATGTCATAGTATCCAATGAAAAATCCATGATTCTTTGTGAAACATACTTAAACATGAAGCATTTTGAAAAGATAAAGAATTAAAGTTAAAAGAATATACATTTTCATTTCATAATGCAGAAAACACTAATTCATTTTCTGAATTTAAAACATTTTAAGCATCATTTTCAAATTTTACAGAAATCCATCATCACATAATTGTGAAATACTAAGAAGATTATATTTCAATCAATCAACAAAAAATATTTTACACATCAAAAATGGGTTAGAGTTACCAATTTGTCCAAGGAAAATAATATTTCCTTTGGAATTGTCACCAAATGTGACATGCCATCAATCGTTTTTTATTAAATTGTTAAAGAATCAATAGTATCCTTTCATATGACTTGAACACCCACTGTCTATGTACCATAAGTTTTTACAGGAACTCTTTATGAAACTTTCCTACAAAATAGTCAAATAAAAACATATTTTGGTACCCATACTTGTTTCGGTCTAGTAATATTAGTGACTAGTGCCTTAGGAACCCATATCTTCATCATAGGTTTCATATAAGCATTATGTAATGTATTTGAAAAATAAACTCTAATTTGTCCATAAAATATTGAAATATTAGAGAGTGTCTCATAGCTTGAACTAGTTAAATGTTTTATTGAACTCAGAGTAAAGCTTTATGTCCTAGATTTAGAAACAAAATTAGTTCTTCCAAAATTTCTTTTATGAGGTTGATAACCAATGCCAGTAGTATATTTTGGAAAAATCTGTTTACGTAGAATTTTCACCAAGGTATCTTTACCATTAGTAATCCTTTAATTATGAATTTTCAATTTCTTATTAGATAGTTTTAGTTCATTATTCTATTTATGTAATTGATTATTTTTGTCCCGTTCTATAGTGAGTTCAATTAAAACAGTTGAGGTTAGAGCATGATGTTTCTTTAAAGACATATATTTATCTTTTATATAATTTCATGTCTCTTCAAGAATATTAAAATAATAAAACATTTATTCATTATTCATATTTTTAGATTCACTCTCATCTCCATAATAATAATAATTGGGTATAAGAGATTATAGTGTTATATCAGATGTGTTTGTCATAAAACACATATCGGCTTTGTTACCTTGTTCATCATGTGAAGATTCTGAGTCACTTGAACTGTCCCCAGAAGCACTACATGTTTCTTTCATTTTCTTTTTATCCATTCAATCATTGTACTCATATTTCCTTTTGTACTTGAGCTTTGGACAGTCATCCTTGACATGTTCTTTTCATTTACATTCATAGTAGAAAATCTCATTAGACCTATCACTTATTATCCAATCTTTCTTCCAACTTACATTATAATCATATCTTCCCTTGATGTTATGATTTCTAAAAAAGATATTCTTTTTTTAAAATCTCTTAAACGTTCTGGCTAGTTGATCCATCTCCTCACCACTATCAGGTGATGATTGTTCATTGCTGGAAATTTCTACAGAAAATTAAACTTTCCATTTTTCTTTATGTTTAGAGGTGGTGGTTTTGAACGAAATTGATTTTCTTTTGGGTTTATCCTCATCATTATTGTTGAATTTCAACTCCCCTTTACACATCATTAGTTTCCAAATGAGTTCTTTTAAAGGTATCTTGCTGATGTCGCATGACTCAGTAATAGAGACAGAGTTTTATCTCTATATATCAGGTATGAGACTACGAATTCTCATAATATGTTCTTTGGTAGTGACTTCTCTTCCAAGAGAAATCATTGTACTTACAATTTCATTGAAACTAATGTACATGTCAAAAATAGGCTCATCAGGTTTCATTTTAAATTTATCATATTTAAGCGTATAAGTATTAAGTCTCATTTCTTTCACACTAGAAGTTCCTTCATGTGAAATAGACAAGGTATCCGAAATTTCATGGGAAGTTGTACATGCATAGATTCTATTAAATTTCCCATCTCTTAAAGAGAAGTATAAATCCTTCATAGCTTTTCAATTGTTATTGTAGGAAGTTTTGTTAGGTTCATCCAAAGTGATTCTATCAGTAGAAGAAATTTTAAATTCATCTATAATTAAAGAACATATTTCAAAGAACATACTCTCTGAATGCATTTCATTTTAATTATCCATTGACCATAATTGGTTCCATTAAAGAATGGTGGTCTATTTTTTTCATCACCTACAAATATATTATCCATAATAAAAAAATAGTTTAAAAGTGATATAAATTAATAATTAACAAAAATTTATAGATCATTAAAGTTCAACTACAATCAGAGTTGAATTGGTTCACAAACAGAGTCTTTAGAAACAATCCTCCAATACCAAATTTTGGTTGGAGTAGAGTACTCAAGAGGGGGGCTGAATTGGGTATCTATAAAAATTTCTATTTAAAAATTATTCTTAGAAAGTTTTCCCAATATATTTAACTACAACCCAGTCAATCACGGTTATACGGTTATGAAAGTTTTACGGTTTGAATAACTTCTTTGAAGGTTGATTAATTCCCAGTAATCTTAATATCAGTTATTAACATTACTTTTGAAGCTATTATAATAAGTAAATACAATTATAAATTCCTTATGAGATTAACTATCAAATTAAATTTAGTTATTTATGAATTAAATATTAATAAAGAGATAAACAACACAGTAGATATAAAACTAGTGGTTCAGTCTCAAGTCGAGACCTAATACACTCCACTTGGTGATCACATACCACCAAGAAGTTTAAATTAATAGACTTGATCCACACCCTGGATCGGGGTACACAATAGTACACAAGACTGTCTAGGTTATTGGACCTCTTCCACAGTTCCTCATGGGTATAAACAACCAGGTTACACAGAGTCCTCTTCCACACATATCTGGGGGTATACACAAGTGTAAAAAGATGTTATGGAATGGATATCTTTTATCCTTCATTATAATTCTTGAGTCATTGTGTGTTTTTATATAGATGTACACACACTACTCAAAATACAAAAATAGTACACAACAGAAAAGATGTATTGAGAAAGGTTATAAGTGATATAAGTGTTAGTCTATGCAGCTCTGGACTTCTAGGATTAAGCATATACAGGAATTGAGTCCTCATCTGGAAAACAAAGTATCACATGTCAGTTGGATCTGGATCATGTTCTTAATGGTGTTGATAGTAGAAAGATGTCCTAGAATCTAGGATTTTACTATGATTTGTGTGTTATTCAGAAGTGTCACGTTTCATGTGTTAGTTCAATTCTCAAGAATCCTCTAAGTGTTTCTTTGTTATCGTGATCACGCCCGCTTGATTCGTTATTTGTTTCTGGGCTGCACTTCTCTTTTATTTTGGAGTAAATTTTTGGAGCTGACATGATTCATGTATTATTAACCAAGTACCTCATACTATAAGGTGACATGTCTATAAAAATCATTAATTATTTCAGTGCATTTAAAATCGTCAAATATGACCGTTAGAGATTAAATTGAAAAACGACAAAATAGATTAAGAAACGGTGTCACAATCTGTTAGGTAATGGCGTCTCTATGAAACAATGCCTTCTTGGAACAACTTTTCCTTATTTATCTTTGAGTGGTGAGATGACTATGATGGAATAGTAGTATAGAGATCAAGAACCGATAGCACAGACTGGTGTTAGGATCACGGTGTCTATTCACAGTGTCTGGATGGTTATAGTGTCTGTATGGTTACAATGTCTATATAGATATGGTGTTTGTATAGTCACGGTGTCTCTATTGTTACTGTGCCTGGACGGTCATAGTGTCTGTATGGTTATGGTTCTTGGGTCCTTTACTAGAAAAACATAATTAGTGGCAAACTCATGGTGTCTCAGACTTAGCCAAATATCTATATTTAGACTTAAACAGAAATATTCATAGAATGGATTTGACATAATCATTCATCAACAAGATTATCATTAAGTAAATTAAAGATA
Organism: Viscum album; assembly: GCA_963277665.1. Lineage (NCBI taxonomy): Eukaryota > Viridiplantae > Streptophyta > Magnoliopsida > Santalales > Viscaceae > Viscum > Viscum album. Next base: position 1,331,963,496 of record OY728145.1, read on the forward strand.
GTGTACAATAATCAAACATTAATTATAGCAAGTAAGATCATGGGTAGGTTTATTTGATGCATAAAAATACAAATCATTTGTACAAATTATTTAAGATATATTACATAAGATTAAAAAGTTTTACAGAATGAATAGGATTTGGGATCATCAATACATGATTAACACATGAAGAGTCCAACAATAACAAAAAATTTAAGGATAATAATAATAGAATATAGTTATGTATATTATATACATCAAGAAAAATAAAAGTGTTTCGATAAGGAATGTATCATACAGATATAAAAAGTTAGATAAAATTCCATTACCCTATGTCTTGAATCTCATCGCACTCAATTCAAAGCTCATGAATAATAAATATATGTTTATTATAAATCTATTAAATAACCATATTATTATATCCAATACCATATATGGTTTGATTATGACTTTATATTAACTTCTTATTAACAATTATATATTAAGGATTGATTTCAAGTAATATCTGCTTAGTTCTTCACATGTGTCTTAATTTGTTATATATTTGGCCCTTATACTTATATCGATGTTAAAAAATGTAAAAAATGATATAAATATAATTAATATTCAGTAAATTTTTAATATAATAATCTATTTAATATAGAATTGTGAAATGGAATACACCATTCATGGAGATGGTAGACTATATGTTCGCATGAACGTTGTTGTCAAATTATTTTCATACTAAAATAAATAAAGTCAATAAAATATATGTATATATGTATACAATATAATTTCATTAATATTAGTCTTTTATATATAACAAATAAATTCACTAGAACCTTCCTTAACACATTCCGGGTAAATCATGAATGAATCAAATCACTTTGAGGAGGTGGTAGTCCATACGTCCACAAACGATGTTGTCGCATTTACACAAGATTGAAGGTATACAGTTAAGATATATAAAATAATTAAAGTAAAATAAATAAATAATATATATATATATGTATAATGTATAAATATATTTATTATCTTAATTCCAAACCATGAAATGTGGTAAAGTAAAAATGAACAATCATTGTTTCATGAGGTGGTAGTTCACCGTGCATGAAAAAATTATGTTTATTACCCATTATATGAATGTTTGTGTAACTATGGTTTGAAACCATAGTATAAAAAATTTATGTATATTGATGGTACTTGTGTTTTTTTATAATAATTGAATAATGATATTTTATGTGGTGGATAATGAAAATAAAACTAAATATCTCGAGGAAAGATGTTACGTCTTCTTCAAGTAACTCCTTTTGGTTATCACCAACGTACTTCATTGGATGGATTTATAGAAGAGGGTAGGATTATAGGATTAGGGGAGGGATGTTGATTAACTATATGAACTATTCTTTTCTATTAAAATCGGTTTATTATGTTTTGAGCAAGTGGGAGGAGAGGAGGCCTTTTAATAGTGTGGAGGAGTGGAACTCTTGTAAATTTTGGAAAAGGAAATTCCACCCATGCCTTTCCATTGAATGTGGATACCAAATTCGTCCCAATTTTATAAAAGGGTTTATATTGTAGAAATATGACCATAATATTTCTTTTTTAAATGTTCATATTTCACTTTGTCCCTATATTAATGGTTTAGTCCCTTGTTCAGCTAAACTTCACCTTAATCAGTGTGATTATTTGTAATTACATTTACTAATATTTTTTATAAAAAACCAAGTTTAACTTACTAGAAATTAGAAATTGTTATTATTTAAAATATGGACCATATTTTTCCAAATTAAAATCATATAATTTACATTACTTTATTTAAATTTAATCTTGCGAATGAGACTACAATATAGGGTTTTAAAGTAAAAACGTTATAAGGTTTTCTATGTTTCTATATTAAATTTAAATATTAAATTTAATAAAATGAAATAAATTGGATTATTTTATTAATAATTGATATAATGTGTCTTTAAATCAAATTTAAAATATACTTTCACACTATAAATAAATTATATGAAAAAGAAGTTTTGAATTTAAATTCAGTATTCTTCACTATTCATTAAAAAACAAAACTTCATGGAAAAATACCAAAAATTACACCGTAATATAATTTTTATGATTAAATTTCAAAACTAATTTCTATTTAGACATATAATAATTATAAGAGTTCCAAAAATTATATTTAAAATAGTTTATCCATTAAATGGCGGTAAAAGTGCCTTTATAAAAAATATGGATTTTTTATGAAATAGTGGGTTTGTTCTAATCTTTTTATTATCAAATCTATTAGATGAATAAAAACTATTTTATTTAATATATAATATATATATATTCCATTAGTAACATTATCTAATTTTAAATAATTTAATTTATTTGGATAAAACATCGTTCTGAGTATAAAAATAATTTTCTATAAAAATATTTCCTTTTATATTTAGTTTTACTTAAATACATTTCAAATTAATTTGTAACCAATGAGTTAATTTTATACATTTTTAAACAATATATTTGTATAATTATGTTATTAATATTAATGAAATCTAATTTATCATCTTGGTTATAACTACATCATTTAAATATTTAGAATAATAAATAGATGTTTCATATAAACTCAGTGTGGTGTGTAACACATGCCAAGTCAGAGTTTCATGCAGTGAAAGATAAGTTGGATACATGTGAAAGGAATGTTTGACTTAGTGTAATGAAAAAAATAAATGAAAATTTATTCATTCAATAAGAAGAAAATAGTATACAAAAACATGGGGTGTTACATTCTACCACCCTTAAAATGAATTTCACCCATTAAATTAGTTTGGGTTGTCCTAAGGTTCAATACTAGAAAGTTCATTTCATAGAAACCCAACTCGTAAAAATAACACTAAAACATCCATTAAAAATTAAAATTCATAAACGTAAAAATTATGAAATGTGAAATTTAGATAGGTTTCCATATAGGATAACATTGGTAGGAAGTGAAAACATGGAATTGGAAGAAAAATATAACTATCATGTTCTGATGGAGATTGATGGAGAAAATTATTAAGAATAATCCTAACAATAACAAAGCAATAAATCAATGATGATCTATTGGAATATTTAATCCATATAAAATGAATGTACTGGGAAATTTTTTTTTCCGTCAACAACCATTTTCTTATAGTGGAAAAAGTTTCATGAAAATATATACTTAAATGATTTCAATAAAACCTTACCCTTTGTTGTTCCTTGATAAACTTCCACATAATCACTCATTCCAAGAAATGAAGGTCAAGTTTCCATTCATGAAGTATTAACAAATCATAAAATCTAGGATAATTCAACCCATATTTATTTATCTACAGTCAACAAAAAGTTATTAGAATTGGTTATACAATACACATGAATCCTCATGTGGTGCGATAATACATCAATCTCACCAACATCATCTGAATTTTAACATAAAATTTAAAAAAAATAGATAACCTTATAACCCTAATTAAATATGAAAATAAAACTCTTTAGAAATAATTAAATCAAATTAGCATAAAATTGATCACCAATATGTCACAAATTAGCTCTTTGTTGTCACATTCCAATAATGTGAATACCTAATAGTATATTCTTTTGAAACATGGTAATATCATGAATTACAAAAAATCCATTTAGAAGACATGAATGATTCCTTAGTCTTATGATTATAGGATATATTCATTAAACTGAATATGTTTTAAAATCCATCCTTAATATAAAAAACTACTTATCAAAAATTCCTTAATTAGTTTCAATGTAATCAATACCATCTAATTTACTTATTCATACCCAAAATATGTTTATCGAAGAAACATTATATGAACATGATTAATATATTAATGTTTATATTTTCTATAATCATGTGTTTTAAATAAACATCACCTTTCTATTTAATCACTTTTCTATTCTATAGGAACCATTCAATGTATTCTTGTAAATCCCCACTAAACATAAAATAAAAAATGATTATATATTTCCCCTGTAATATACCATAATTCTTGAGTCCAAATATGTAAAAACATTGGTTATTCCAAATCATATAAAATACATTAACAAGTATTCCTCATCCTATTACATAATTCATATTTACTTAAACATTTTACAAGTAGTCACATCATCATAAAAAAAATATAATCATTAATCATACCACATTGTTGTTTCTCTTTATTATCCTTCTAGTTGGGACATTTATTTTCATAATAAATTTAATTCCACAATTAATGCATTTAACATTTAATTATGTCTTTGGTATTTCAATATTTACATCAATTTAATTATCCAAACTCTTTATTTTTCATTTGCAGTCACTTGCTTTGGTTTCTTCTTTTACGAAGTAAAAAAAACATCTTGTTGTTCTATGAAATTCACTTGGTGGATTCTTTCTACACTCTCACCATATAGGAAACTCAATATTATTTCTTATGTGGTATCTATTACCCAAAATCTTAGTGAAATGCATCATTCTCTTATTTGGGGAGTCCGAGAGTTAGTTAAGGTACACATTGTTAACCATGTTCCATGAAATCTGATTAGGCATGATCAAAACATCTTTTATTTCTATTATCATACCATTTTAATTATCATTAAAAAAATTTCTATCACATTCAATATTAAACTAGTTATTTCTAGTTCTATCCATTTACTAGAATCATATATTATTGTGCGATCAATACACATCGTAGTAGAAAACCACATAATTATGAAAAATAATTATATATAGGGTGTCTGAATCATGAAATGATCATTAAACTATGACGCCATAGGTTTATCCTAGGTTTTTATAGCAAAATTAATTTTAAATCCTTCATGATGAATAAAAAATATTCTATGATTTCCAAATTCATATACATCCGGAGTCTCAAACCAGGGGTGCAACAAGGCCCATTGTTGTGTACTAGGTTACACCATGTTAGTACTGACCCACCTTGTGGGAGTTGTTTCCCATAGATATATCTATGCCAGATCCACATCAACTTTTAGAAACCAGTCAAGGATATATTTCTAGGAAACCACTCTATCTATTCATTACTAATATTCTAGTATATTTTGATATACTTTCCCTCATAAACATTTACTATTATACCCTTCATATACTTTCCCTCATATACTTTCCCTCATAAACATATCCGTAGAAATATTTCTAGGGTATCACAAAATTTTTCACATCCTAGTCTCAAAAGGTTGACTAAACATTTACTATTATACCAACTATAAAGACAACTATTTTTGAAACACAGAAAATAATTTTTTTTACAGAATACTTAAAACATTACACTAACAAATTCCCATATACAATATTAGTTATGTTCATTTTGAAACATGGAAACATATAAAATGGTATATATGGGTACTATAATATCTCCCACACGGTTATTAATGACTATAGCCATTCTTAAAAACATCATACATAATACATATCTTCATAAACTATGACATGAAACATAAAAAGTGTAATGATCAGACTCTCAGTAAGGGTAAATAAGGGAGATATGTAAGCATAAACATGTGCATGAGAATTAAATCAAAACATTTGAAGATCATACCCTTCATATCACAAGATCATAAAAATGAATCATATCAAAAATATTATCAATTCATAAGAAATGAATCATATGTAAATAAATAATATTCTCAATGAAATCATAACATAGGAATCATAAATTGTGTTTTGGCAGACATGTAATCATATAAAATAATTCACATAGTAGTCAAGGAATCACTTACAATAAAATATTAGTATAACGAGTTCACTCCCCCATACCATTATTGTATTCTTTTTTCACTCCCATTCCCATATTAATAATCAAGGTTCACTCCCACGAATATATTACTAGAATGAGTTAAATCTCCATACCATCTTGGTAGTTATGTTCCCCTCCCATGTCTATCTTAAGAGTCAAGCTTTACTCCCAAGACCATCTTAGGCTATCTCATGATAAATAAATCATTACATAATGCATTATAGGGAGATATAGGTACCACCCATCTCCAAAATAAATCATACATACGTGTTCCAAAAAAAAATAAATAATCATATCATAACCACTTAAATGAAATTGGTATCATAAACAACTAATCATATCATAACCTATGGAAAAAGATATAGGATTGATAATAAATTCATAAAAATCATATCCTATGAAAATATGAAGGTTTCAAAGGGATATAACCCATGAAAGATAAATGGGTTTCATAAACATCATGCCATAAATACAGAAAAAATATTGAAAAATAAAATAAATGAAATAATTGAACTATTTCTACATAATTTTTTGAGTAACACCAATTTATTCCATCTTCGATGAGAAATATTTTTGAAATATTTTTTATAATCATTTCTTTAGGAAAATATCATTCCTTCTTTAATAGTTATTTTTAAAACATAAAACCTTTTGAAAACCCTTTTCCATGAAAATAAACTAAGAAAACTTATAAATTAATCCTTTAAAACATTATAAATATGTATTCTATTTTAAAACATATGAAAAAAATATGGAAATAACTTTAAAAAATATTTCACTTAAAATACATTGAAAACATATAAAAATTATTCAAAACATTTTGAAAACTGTTTTTACTTGAAAATTAATTAATTAATCATGAAGATAGTTTTAAAACAATTTTCTTTGAAAATACAATAAAAAAACATAAACTAATCATATAAAATCTTCAAAATCATTTTCATTTAAAACAAGATTTTTAAAACTTATAAAAGATGTTTTTAATATCATGACAAAAACATTTTAAAAATAATTTTTTTGAAAAACTTCTTCATTGAAAATAACATAATAAAATAATTATAGAACATTTTGGAAAACATTTATTTTAAAAAAATAACTTTTAAATATTTGAATGGAATCTTTAATGGAATTTTAGTGATAACGGTGGGTAATTCCATTCATTGAGAACATTATTATTGTAATGAAGAAAATATTGAAAAATACCTCAATAGGAAAACGATAAGAAGATTACCTTTTAAAAAAAATTGATTAAAAAGGGAATCATGGTAATTTTTTTAATGATAATAGTATAGTAATAGAATATTTTTTGCATCCTTTTATAATACATAGTTTTAATGAAACATAGATTTCTGATTGAAGATAGAGAGAGGAAAATTCGGTCTTTCTTAGAAACACTTTCTTGATCATCTAATGTACCAAATAGTTGGAAAATGGTACCATTAAATCTATAAAACATTAATAACAATATTTTAGGAAAATTCAAGAGATTTTATGAGATTTAGATTATATTATTTCATAAATGGAATCTTAATCATAAACAATTTTGAAAAATGATGAGATTGTTTCAATAAACTCTTACCATGTGGAAACATTGAGTCACACTACCCATGTAAGAAAATGAAATTAAACAGAGCCTAAAATTTCATTAAAAATAAGTAGATTCATTATATAAAATTTCAAATATATGTATATACACTTTGAAAAAGAATTTATGGGCATAAAAAACACGAGTCTCTAATAAAGAAAATTTAGACAAAACTATCTTACCGATTTTGAAACTTTTCAAAACAAATTACATGATAGATATATAAAATAACGGATAATTAAATACCCATAAATTTAATAATAATAATCATTAAAAAAATCAAGGATATTTTATACTCCACACAAAAGAAACGAGTTGTGAAAAAGGCATGTATCTCACAGATACAAAACATGAGATTAAATTCCCATACCCTGTATCTTAAATCCCATCGTACTTGTTAAAAACACTGATATAATAAATATAGTTTTATTATAAATATATCAAATAACCATATTATTATATCTAATACCACATATTTTTTGATTATGACTTTATATTACCCACTTATTAACAATTATATGTCAAGGTTTCACTTTGGTTAATATCTACTTTGTTCTTTGCATGTGTCTTAGTTTGTTATATATATGGTCCTTATAATTATATCATGATTTATATAAATTAAAACACTATATAAATATCATTAACATTCATTATATTTTTAATATATTAATCTTTTTAATATATAAGTGTTAAATGAAATACGCCGTTCATGGAGATGGTAGGTCGTAAGTATGCATGAACGTTGGTTCAGTATTATTGTCATATTGAAAGAAATAAATTAAATGAAATATGTGTATATATGTATATAGAAACATTATAGTTTAATAATTATGTTATATATATAATATAATTTCACTATAACCATCCTTAACACATTCCAGGAAAAGTGTGAATGAATCACATTGATTTGAAGAGGAGATAGTTGACACGTTCACAAACCATTTTATCATATTTACAGAAGATGGAAAGTATATTGGTATGTATTACAAAATAATTATAGAATAATAAAGAAATAATATATGTAATATATGTAATATATAATTACCATGTTTATCATAATACCCAACAATTAAAAGTGGTAAATTTAAAAAATGAACCATCATCGTTTCATGAGGTTGTAGTTCATCCTACACATAAATAAAATGTTCATTACCTAGTTGATGGAAGTTTGTGTAAGTTTATATTTAACCCTTAGTATAAAAAATATCAGTATATTTGAGATAATTGTGTTTTTTTATATTAATTTAATAAGGAGTGTTTAGAGTTTTGATAATGGAAATAAATGTAAATAGCTTGAGGAAAGATGTTACCTCTTCTTTGGGTAACTCCTTTTGGATTCCTCCAAAGGGATTACGTGGATGGATTTATTCCAAATTAGAGTCTCCTAGGATGATGTTAGGGATTTTGAATATCAATTTTGATCGACATTGGTCGATCCGATGTGGATAGAAAGGCGTGAGGAAGTGGGAGGAGAGGATTCTTTCTTAAAGTGGGGGAGGAGTGGCACTATTGTTAATTTTGGAAAAGGGAATTCCACCCACATTTTTACTATTTAAAGTGGATCCCATAATGGTAAAAATTTGATTCAAGGAAGGATAGTATAAAAATATTGGCATAAAATATATTTTGGACATGTTTTTGTTTTTTTGCCCATAACATTAAGTTTTAGTCCCTTGGTAAGCATAATTTCACCTAAATCATTTTAAATAGTTTTAATTACTTTCATAAATATTTTTGGTCAATGAATACATTGAACTTATTATAAATTTTGAATTAGTTTTATTAAAAATATTTAATAGTTTTTCAAAATTCTAATCACAGATGTGGTTGAAATTATTTTAAATTTAATCCAGCAGACGAGACGATAATGTAAGTTTTTAATGTAAAAACATTTAAAAGTTTTCTTTATTTCAAAATTCATAATCAACTTGAAATTGTTTCCAATGAAATAAATTGGATTAATTTTTAAATAATTTATATAATTTTACTTTAAAATCAAATTAAAATATAATTTTTCACTATAAATAAATTAGTTGAAAAAGAAATATTGAATAAAAATTCAGAATTTTTCACTATTCATTAAAAAATGAAACTTTATAGAAAAACACCCAAAATTCACCCTATGATAATTTTATATTTTTATATTTAAGATGAAGTTTATTTTGACATTTAATATAAATAAATGTTCAAAAAATTATATTCAAAAAAGGTTCGTGTGCCTTTAGAAATTATTGAATTTTATGTTAAATATTTGGTTTGTTCTTATCTTATTCATATCAAATATATTTAATGAATACAAATTTGTTTTTATTAAATATATAACATATATATTTCATTAATATCATTATATAATTTTGGTTAATTCAATTTATTTGTGTAAAATATATTTTTGAGTATAAAAATAGTTTTCTATAAAAAATATTCCTTTATATAAAATTTGTTCTTAAATAAATTTGTAATTATTTTTAATGCATGAGTTAATTTTATGTCTTGTGTATACCAAATATTTTCAATTGTTAGTAAATATTATTCATAATTTCTAATTTAATGTCTAGGTTATAACTATATAATTTAAATGATTATAAAAATAAAATGATGTTTTGTAGAAACTCAACATTTTGTGTATGGCACGCCAAGTTGGTGTTCCATGTTGCATAATCCAAGTCTATTTCGTGTGAAAGAAAATTTTGAATTTGTTTAATGAAAAACATCGTTGAAAATTATTTCCTTATAGATGTAAAAAAATATCTAAAAACTCTAGGTGTTACATGTTGTGAGCTTGCGTCTTCGACTTGGGAAGATTGTGGGTGAGGAGCATGCCTTTTCTTATTTTTTATACAATAAAATTTATAAATATTCCATTATCATGGTTCCATTTGAGGCATTTTATGGAAAGGAATTTCAATTTTTATTTTTTTAAATGGAGTTCAGGATTAAGCAACTCTTGGTCCTTATTTTATTTAGATCACGAACATGAAGATCCAGTTGGTTTAAGAGGGGATGAGGTTGGTGTAGGACAACTAGTAGTCCTATTTTGAACATATGAGGAGGCCCCTAGATTTAATGTTTGGGGACTAGGTGTTCTTGATAATATCCCATCAACATGGATTGTAATGGTTTGGCAGTGATATTAAGATTTCTTTTCAGTTTTATGGGCTATTTGAGGCGTGGTGGAGTGGTGGAAAGGTGGAGTATCAATTGGAATTACCACTATGGTTGGAGAAAATTCATGTAACAACCGAATCTTTCATTAATGGAAATCATCATTGATATAATTAAATGTCTCTTTACATAAAATTTTTATATAATATGTCAAATTATTTGGTTTTAGTTTGAGAATTTTTACCCTTACTAATATAGTTGTTGAATAGTGATAACACGATTAGTAAAAATATAAGGGTTTAACAAATCCAATTTACTCAGACAAAGAAAGCGATGGCCCCATCCAGTAGACGTTCCCCATAAAAAGCCCATTTTTTGGAGCTCGTAAAGGAGGTGGTGTCATTGGGATTCTATCCTGACCAAGCCCAAGCCGAACATGAATATATTAAGCTCAAGCGGGACTGCCTATGAGAGAAATGGAAGTTGATAGAAATTACCACTCGAGCAATGTTATTCGAGACACACAAAGAGTCTGTCACCATCTCACACCTTACTCTTCAGTCTTGTGCAGGTGTTATAAGGGATTATGTAACAAGACTTTAGAACTATGTTTGTGTACATTATTTGTGTATATAACAATAAATATACTTTCATCTTATTACTGTTACCTTGTAAATAGTTTTTAAGGCTCAAATAGTATTTTTAGTTAATGTTCAACTAAGAAATCTATTTTGATGAATTAATGGATTTTATAATTAAATAATATTTTAATGAAACATTATTATTTTTATTAAATTAATTTTTATGAAATATAAATGATCTTATAATTTTATGAATGCAATCATAATTTTTATTAAGGTTTGAATGTTATTTTTGTCAAAACCCATTAATTTTTTATAAATGTCTGTTTTTATTTTAAATGTGAAAATTAACATATTTAGAAAATTATTTAGATAAAATAAAAATTATTTCTAGAATCAGGACATCGAAATTATCCCATGGTGAATTTTTCATAATTTTATGAGATAGTCATATTTTTGGGTAAATATTTAATATCGTTTAAATATATAATGTGATTTATGACATCATAATGACCCAATAGTGATATAATAAAATACTATAAGCTTTATGTTCGGACAATATATGTTTTAACATTAAAATATTGTGATTTTGGGATTTTTTGACTTATTTTAAAAATCATTAATGGACCCTTCAAGACTTATTAAACATCTTGTCTTTTTAAATTGTTTTCCTTTAGAGTGTGACTCACCTCCACAAAATCAACCCCATTACTATAAGAATTTCGGAATTTTTCCTTTTATAATATTTTTTCCACTTCCCTTTTCCAAAATCCATGGGAAAAAACCATCGGCTGGTTTGTGGTTTGGATTAGTTTAATATGAGGTGTCCCAAACCTAAATAATAAATAATTCCCTCACCTTTCCTATATAAACACACCCATGTTCCCACTTTATCCTCACTAAAATCATTTGGAGTTAGTCCAACATCTGACCTACTCTCTCTAGAATCCTCCCAAGGTGCCACAAGCTCTCAAGAAGCCTCTTTCAAGCCCCTCTCAAGCCTTTGGAACCACACATCAATGTAAGGGTTTTTCTTGCTCATTTTTGTCCAATATTCTTTAAATTTTTATGACCTTTTAATTTCAATTAAAAATGTTTGGGTATGGTTTCTCACCTCCCCCATAATTCCCTCTTTGTGTTTTAATTATGGGATACCCCTTTCTCTTTCATTAAATGCCTCCCATGTACACCTGTTGCTATGCCGAAATTCGGAAAAAAAATTCTCTATCCTCTTTAACATTCATGAAATTATTTTGTATCATGACTCTAAATTACATTACAATTGTTGGGACATGTATCTATATGACCCTATTACTTTAAATTTCATGTACATATGATGATACACCCCTTTATCTCTCATCAACCATTTTTATAAATTCTTATATCACACCGTTACGCTGCCGATATTGCACTGTTTTTCCAAGCCAAAGTCATTGTGTAGTGAATACCATGCCAATTTCTCTATCAAGGGTATTCACCATTATTCCAATTTATATATTGTTTAAAAAGTTTCGTGTATTTATTACACATTCCTATATCATGGAAAAAATTATGATGTTTTATGAATCAATGTTATATGATCCATGTGCCACACTTATGTATGAAATGAAATGTTTAAGAATGGTGCTCCCTTTAAGCAGTCCAATGCATTGGGTAAAGTATAGTATAATGATACGTCAAGTGAAATGGGTGTTTACACATCCTAATTCATGTGAAATGATGTTTTACTCGTGCTTAATGTTCAATGAGGATTTACTCATACTCCATGTGCAATGAGCCTTGGCTCATGCTAATTCCTGTAGGTTAAGTGTTGTTGCCACATTTACATGTTATGATAATCATGCTTTATCATGCCTTTCGGTTTATGCTTCTATTGTGCTCTAATTATATGTGTATTATATAACATGAATTTTATTCTTCATGTTACTCCATTTTTATTCTCTATCTGGGAATTATATATCAACTTTTCCTTATGCATGTCCTCAGGTTATCCCATGCAATGTTGAATATGAGGGAATGTAGTGGTCATGTAAAGGAAGTTTTCAATAAAGATATTGTTTTGTTGTTTTATGTTTTTATGTAATTATCCTAATCCCCAAATACACTATACCTCTCAATATTATATTTTACATAAAATAATGTTTATGTAATAAATTATGTTTAATAGTGTAATAAAAATAAGGGTTGTCATAGTTCGTATCAGAGGATAGGTTTAGTTATTTTTTGGATTTGGATTAGAAAACCATAGTAAAGCCTTATAAACACTACTAAGTATAATAAATACATCCCTAAGTTTTGGTGAGTGTTGAGTATGTGTTTAATCAATAAAATACTTCCCTGTCTAGATACGAGTAGGTAGAGGTGGCTCTGGCACAGATGTATCCATGGGGTAAGACCTGAAAACACCACTTTGAGCTAGACTCGAATAGGAACTGGTGCACGAAAATGAGCCTTGATAAACTCTTGGTTACAACACTCTCAGGGGATATGCTTTGTTAAATTCAAAAGCTTATTATGAACCATTATTAAGGGACTAAAAAAAATTCCCTAAGAATATATTTTAGAAAGTAGATCATGGATAACATAGACTAAATCAAATAGATTCATATGTTAAGGAAATAAAAGTTATTTATATGTAATCAGTTTTTTCCTTGAATTACCCCTTATGTGTTACCCCTAACTTTCCTTTTATTCCAGCCAATGGACGGTAATAGGAGGAATCAGGCTAACAACGGACGTGAAGATCAATGTCATGATTGTACTAATGAGATGCCTAATCCAATGGGAGTGGGAATCATGAACATTGTGACGATTGTCTCTCAGATAACTCAAGCTTCGAATAAAAACATGGGTCAAGAAAAATGTTCACCCCCCCCCCCTAAGAAAGAACAAGTCACTATCGAGAGATTTATGAGAAAAAGGCCTCCTTCTTTTAATGGATCATCTGATCCCTCTATCACTAAATAATGGATCAACTCCATTGAAAAGATATTCCCCATCCTTCAATGATCTGAACAAGATATGGTTATCCTATATTCTTATCATATGGAGGGTGAAGCCGATCAATAGTGGAAATTGTCCAAAAATATGAAGCCTGAGGATGAGATCGAGGCATTGGAATGGAAGGATTTCCGGAATATGTTTTTCGATAAATATTTTTTGTACTCCCTCGGGCTTAAGATGGAAAGGAACTTACTTTCCATCAAGAAAAAAGACAACACATATTTTGGAGCATATGAGGAAAACTTCGCATGGCTTTCATGATAAGTTTCCGGCATTGTCCTTACCCCCAAATTTAAGGTTGAACTCTTCTTTGGTGGGATAAAGGCTAGAATTCGGAAAGCACTAGAGATTCATGACTTTGACAGCTATGAGTAAATTGTCTAATGTTCCCTCAAGATTGAAATATAGATCGAATAATCTTAGGGGTATAATGTGGATAATAAGCATAAGGTGGACTTCAATGCTGGTGGACCGATTTATAAATCCAACAGTGCTAAGAAGACCTAGGACCCCACTTGCTAAAGGTGTAGAAAAAAAAGCACCCCAAAAATTGCCTGAAGGGGGAGAGGAAATGATTTAGGTGTGGAAAATAAGGGAACCTAGCTGTTAACTTCAGATAAGAAAAACCTGTGGCTACAACAGAGGGTAGGAACACTTCGTTCGAACCTCAACGCATTGTTCATTGCTACAAATGCAATGAACCAGGTCATTTTGAAAATCAGTGCCCTAAGACAAGGGTTTTCGAAGGAAACCAACAACCACCAAGGCAACAAGGGTGAGCTTTTTCCATCACTACTGGCGAAGTGAACCCTGAAAACTATGTAGTGATAGGTAAACTAGTTATTCATTCATGAATAGTGAAAATACTTTTTGATTCAGTTTTTACGAATTGATTTATATCTCGAATGTTTAATAGAACATTCCCATCACCACCAAAAATCATGGAAGTGAAGATGTCAGTGAGTATGGAAAATGGGTCCATCATTGCATCCCAGGAATATAACTCCTCCCCTGTCATAATATGTGGATTAAACTTCTCGGAGAACCTCTTCATTCTCCCTATGGTAGAATTTGATGCAATTAATGGCATGGATTGGATTTCCTTATATAGAGCCAACATAAATTACCATAAGAGGGAAATCACTCTCCATGTGGATAATCAACCCTTGATTGTTTAAAAATGCAAGGAAGAAGATGAATCTTCTTTATCTCCATCATCTCAAGCATGGATATTACTACTCTATGAGAATGCGTATTTGGCTCAGATGATTGAGTCGAATGTGGAAACAATACTAGAGGACATGCCTATTGTGAGGTAATTCACTGAAGTGTTTATTGAGGAAATGCATAGTCTTCCTCCTATAATAAGTGTTGAATTCTCAATTGATCTTATACCCGGGAGTTTGCAATATCCAATACTTTGTATAGAATGGATTTTGTGGAGCTTGAGGAGATAAAGAAACAACTATAAGAGAATTTGGATAAAGGTTTTAAACGCCCAAGTGCTTCCCCATGGGGTGCACCGGTCCTCTTCGTCACGAAGAATGATGGGTCAATGTGACTTTGCATCGATTATCATGAGTTTAACAAAATCACGATAAAGAACAAGTATCCTCTCCCAAAAATAGATGACTTCGTCGATCCGCTACGTGGATCACAATACTTCTACAATGTGGATTTACGGTCGGGATATTATCAAGTAAGGGTGAATAAGGAAGATATCCCCAAGACTGTTTTTTGTTCAAGATAAGGGCACTAGGAATTCATAGTAATTACTTTAGGACTCACTAATGTTCCATAAATCTTCAAGGACTTCATAAATAGAGTCTTTAGATATTACCTCAACAAATTTGTGGTAGTATTTATAGATAATATTATGATATACTCCAAACCCAAGGAGGATCATGAGGAGCATCTAATAACTATACTAGAGGCCTTTTGGAATGAGAGTCTCTATAAAAAGTATAGAATGTGTGAGTTATGGTTGAAAAAAGTCTCATTCATGGCCCATATCATCATAAGCAATGGGATATCTATGGATCCCTCCAAAACAGATACAATTGAGGGATAGAGAATCCCAAAACCAGTAAAGGATATCCATAGCTTCTTGGGGTTAGCTAGACATTATCGACGATTTGTGAGAAATTTCTCATGATTTTCCATCCCTCTTACCATGATAACTCGGAAGGGAGTAATGTTTTCTTGGAGTGATGAATGTGAAGAAATCTTCAAGGAGTTGAAAAGGAGCCTTATCACTATGCTCGTGATCACTTTACCCATAAGTGGAGAACTTTTTGGGGTAATATGTGATGCTTTGAAGAAAGGGCCTGGGATGTGTGTGGATGAAAAATTAAAAATTCATTGGTTATGCTTCAAGGCAATTGAATGTTCTTGAATAGTACTATCTAACACATGACATTGAGTTGGCTGTAGTGATCTTATCTTTAAAAATTTGGTGGCATTATATCTTTAGAGAGAAGTGTGAAATATATAAGGACCAAAAAATCCTCAAGTATATATTCACACAGAAAGAGATGAACATGTGCCAAAGAAGATAGTTAGAGCTGATCAATGACTATGACTGCCCAATCCATTACTACCCTGAGAAAGCAAACAAGGTGCCAGATGACTTAAGTAGAAAGGACCCATCAATTCTATCATTAATTAGAATTGGAAAGGAACTAATCTTATTGGATTGGTTGATTATTGAAATGGGAATCATAAATAAGGGAACATTGTCAATCCTTTCACAAATTATTGCTCAACCATAACTTTTGGGAAGGTTGAAGGATGCTCAAAAAGATGATATGGGAATTCAAGAAAAAGTGGAAGCAATCAGAAAAGGGAACTCCTTGGAGTTCAATTTTAATGAAGATGGAATTGTGAGATTTGGGAAAAGACTATGTGTTCCATCAAGTCCGAAGTCGAAGAAGGAACTTTTGGATGATGCAAATAGTTCAAATTTATCTATTCACCCAGGAAACAAAAAGAATTATTGAGATATCTGAGAACATTATTGGTGGGATAATATGAAGAAGGAGATCAGTGAATATACATCAAAGTGCCTGGTGTGTCAGCAAGTGAAGGTATAGAGGCAGAAGTCTAAGGGGATGATGCAACCATTTCCCATACCAAAATGGAAATGGGAGAACATCACCATAGACTTTGTCACCAAACATGAAAAAACATCTAAAGGAAACAATGCAATCTGAGTTGTTGTGGATCATCTTACAAAGGATGCACACTTCATTTCTATTTGAGAGGATTTATCATTGGATCAACTAGAATGAATATATATCCAGGAAGTTGTAAGGCTTCATAGAGTATCACTATCTATTATGTCTAATCAAGATCCAAGATTCACCTCTAAGTTTTGGAAGAGTCTTCAACATGCTCTGAATATGAACTAAACTTTAGTATGGCCTATCATCCTCAAACCGATGACCAATCTGAGCGGACTATCAGAACACTTGAAGACATGTTCAGAGCATTCTCAACGAAATTTAAAGGAGGATGGCATCAATATATTCCTCAGGTTGAGTTCTCTTAAAATAATAGTTT
Organism: Viscum album; assembly: GCA_963277665.1. Taxonomy (NCBI): domain Eukaryota; kingdom Viridiplantae; phylum Streptophyta; class Magnoliopsida; order Santalales; family Viscaceae; genus Viscum; species Viscum album. The sequence goes on from OY728145.1 coordinate 1,331,981,036, forward strand.
CCACTCAAGAATAAAAATGGCACCATATGAAACCCATTATGGGAAAAGGTGTAGAACACCGGCGTGTTGGGATGAGGTCAGTTAACATAAGATTCTTGGACCCGAAATGGTTAAGGAAATGGCAGAGAAGGTGAAAATCATTCAGTAGAGTATCAAGGAAGGCCAGAGTCGATAGAATATTTATACAGATAATCGCCGATGAGACATTGAGTTTAAAGTTGGAGAAATGGTATTTCTATGCATATCTCTATGGAAGAAGGGCATGAGGTTTGAAAAAAAAGGGATGTTAAGTCCAAGGTAAATTTTCCCCATCGAGATTCTTTATCACATAGGGGATTTGGCCTATTGAATAGAACTTCCACCTACCGTGGACAAGGTACATGATGTCTTTCATGTATCCCTCTTAGGTAAGTACATACCAGACCCTTCACATGTATTCTCTTTAGAAGTGGTATAGTTAGATGATGATCTTTTTTATGAGGTGCAACCAGTGAAGATCTTAGATTGTAGAGAAAAAGTTCTATGAAATAAGACAATTCCCCTCATCAAGGTGTTGTGGTGAAACCAAATGTTTGAATAAGTAACATGGGAATCAGAGGAAATTATGAATCATAGTTACCCACATCTGTTTTAGTGTGGGAAAAGGAAATTTCGAGGAAAAATTTTTTAAAGGGGGAAGATTGTAACGACCCAAACATTCATTAATGGTAATACCTCTTGATCTAATTAAATGTACCTTTATGTAAAATGTTTATATAAAATGTCAACTTATTTGGTTTTATGTTAATAATTCTGATTTTTTCTAATATAGCCGTTGAACAGTCAGCACATGATTAGTATAAATATAAGTCTTTAACAAATCCAATTTACTCAGAAAAAGGAAGTGATGGACTCATCCTGTAGATGTGCCCCATACGAAGCCCATTTTTCAGAGCTTGGAAAGGAGGTGGTGTCATTGGGATTCACTATTGACCAAGCCCAAGCTGAGCATGAATATGTGAAGCTCATGTTGGACCACCTACAAGAGAAATGAAAGTTGATAGAAATTACCACCGGAGTAATGTTATCCGAGCCACCCCAAGAGTTTGTCACCGTCGCACACCTTAATCTTCAGTCTTATTCGGGTGTTATAAGGGGTTATGTAACATGACCTTAGAACTATGGTTATGTAAATTATTTTTCTATATAATTTGAATATACTTTCATCTTATTATTGTTACCTTGTAAATAGTTTTTGAAGCTCAAATAGTATTTTTAGTTAAAGTTCCACTATGAAATATATTTTGATGAATTAATGGATTTTTGAATTAAATAATTTTCTAATAAATTATTATTATTTTTATTAAATTAATTTCTATTGAATATAAATTATCGTATAATTTTAACAATACAATCGTAATTTTTTTTAAGGTTTGAAATATATTTTTTTCAAAACCTGTGAGTTTTCAATAAATGTCAATCTTTATTTTAAAAGTGCAAAATAACTTATTTATAATATTAATTAGATAAAATAAATATTATTTCTGGAATTAGGAATCGAAATTATCCAAGGGTGAATTTTTTTAATTTTTTTAGATAGTCAAATTGTTGGGTAAAAATTAAATACCATTTATATATATAATGTGTTTTATGACATCATAATGACCCAATAGTGATGTAATAATATACTATAAGATTTATGTTCATAAAGTATATGTTTTTCCATTAAAATAATGTGATTTTGGGTTTGTTTGACTTGTTTTACAAAGCATTAATGGACCCTTCAAGTCTTATTAAACATCTTGTCTATTTTAATTTTTTTCCGTGGAAGTGTGACTCACCTCCACATAAGCAACCCCATTATTTTAAGAAGTTTGGACTTTTGAATTATAAAATATTGTTCCCTAATTCCCTTTTTTTAAAACCATGGGAAAAAAACATGGGCTGGTTTATGTTTTGGATTAGTTTAATTCCAGGTGTCACAAACCAAAATAATAAAGAATTCTCTCACCTTTCCTATATAAACCCACCAAAACTCCCCCTTACTCCTCACTCAAAGCCTTTGTAGTTCATCCAACCTCTGACCTACTCTCTCTAGAATCCTCCCATGGTTATCCGAGCTCCGAAGAATCCTCTCTTAATCCTCCCTCAATCCTTTGGAAGCACACTTCAAAGTAAGGGTTTTTCTTTCTCATTTTTGTGCAATATTATTTAAATAGTTATGACCTTTTAATTTAAATTATAAATGTTGGGTTATGGTTTATAACCTCCCCCATACTTCCCTCATTATGTTTTTATGATGTGAGACTTCTTTCTCTCTCATTAAATTCCTCCCATGTACACCCGTTACTATGCGGAAATTCTGAAAGTAATTTCTCTCTCCTCTTTTACATTCAAGCAATTATTTTGTATCATGACTCTAAATTCCATTACAATTGTTGGGAAATGTATCTATATGAACCCCTTACTTTCCATTTTAAGTTACATATTATGAGACACCCCTTTCTCTCTTATCAACCATTTTTATGAATTCTTACGTCATGCCGTTATGCTGCCGAAATTGCACCGTTTTTCCAATCCAATGTCATTGTGTAGAGTATACCATGCACATTTCTCTATCAAGGGTATTCACCTTTATAAATTTTTACATATTTTATAAAGAGTTTAATGCATTTATTCCACATTCCTTTATCAAGGAATAAATAATGATGTTTTAGAATCCATGTTATATGATCCATGTGGCACACTTATGCATGAAATGAAATGTTTAAGAAGGGTGGTCCCTTATAGCACTCCAATGCCTTGGGTAAAGTATAGTTTCATGATACGTCATATTAAATGGGTTTTTAATCATGATAATTCAATTGCAATGAGGTTTTACTCGTGCTTAATGTGCAATGAGGATTTAATCATGCTCCATGTGCAATGAGTTGTGGCTAATGATAATTCCATGTTAAGTATTGTTGCCACATTTCCATGTTATGAATATCATGCTTTATCATGCCTTTATGTTTATGTTTCTATTATTCTATAATAATATGCCTATCTTCTAACATTTATTGTATTCCTCATGTTACTCCATGTTTATTCCCTTAATGGGATTTATATCTCACCCTTTTCTTATGAGTGTCCTCAGGTTATCCCATGCAATCCTATGTATAATGGAATGTAGCGGTCATGTAAAGGTAGTTTTAAATAAAGATTTTTTTTCATGTTTCTTGTTTTTATATAATGATCCTAACCCCTAAAGAAACTTGAACTCTCGATATTCTATGTTATATAAAATTAATTTTATGTAATAAATTATGTTTAATTGTGTAATATAAATCAGGGTTTTCATAATTTATACCATCTTCCATGTGTCCAATATTCATCGGTATCTTCAGGATGACACCCAAATTACAATCTAGTAAGAGATGGAGATCGAGGATGACGTGATATTTTTATAAGATATTAGAGATCCAATATCAATAATAGAAGGTGATATATGAAAAAAAACCTTAGTTCATTTGTTGTGGAGGAATGGTGTCCTAGAGGAGTGTACTTAGGTGTGAAAGTTGCAGATGTGTCCCTAGTAATTAGATTTTGTTTGTTTTTTCAATATTTTGTTTAAATGATTTGATGTAGAATATTATTGTATATGAGATTTTATTTTTATTGATGTGTGGTAGAGAATCTGAAATATGAAAAGGGGAGGTCCTGAATTCAAGGAAGTTGTGTTATAATATGACTTGATTAAAAACGCATGGGTGGGTTAGTTCCCCACAAAGAGCATAATATATTTCCATAGAAGATATAATTCTTCTATTTCTATGATTATCTATGTTTTTTTGTTAGATTCGGAAGTGGTTGGTATGGTATGTGTGGAGGCTGAGATAATGGTGTGGATGTATATTTGGAAAGTGTTGGAATGTGTATGGTTCCAGTTGTGTGGTATTTTTCCTAATGACAGGTTGTGGTGTGGTTTTGCGGTGGTGTGGTTGTGAGGTTTTTAACATGGTTTTTTTGTTAGCATGTTTGGTTTGTGTCGTTTGAGGTGTAATAAGATCCTTGAGAGGTATCTCACAAGGAAATTGTTTGAAGAACATTTCTTTCTCAGTTTTGGTTTTGACTCTTGAGGGAGGGAATCCTTTGAGAGGTATCTAACATAATGGTTCATTTCTTCACGACATGTTAATTTTCTTGTTTTATGGTTGGAGAGTTCTAAGAGGAGGATCAGAGGAGTTAATAGTTTTAATATAAATATATCATGTTTCATACACCATAAAAAGGGTTTACTACATAATATTGTGGTTCAGAACTTGTGTGGCTGATGATTTGATACATGTGTGCGGGTGAGGTGCATGATGTAAAATGGGGTTAAACTGTTAGAAGGGGGTTTATTCCATATGTTAATGAATCCCTAGAATCCATTTTTTTATTTAAATTTGAGGTTTTAAATATTTTATAGCATAAATTTTTTCATTATGGTGTATGTATTTAGAGAAGTGTATTTTACACCCTAAATGTGGGTTTTATGACATAAATATAGTGACTTACAGTCTATTTTTATCTATTTTCTCAACTGATTATTTTATAACTTGATCATATTTCTCTCTTTTATTTTGGGAGAACCATAGGTGGTTTTTAGATATCTTATATTCACTTTCCTCCTACTCTTATTTATGGGTTCTGATGGTTGGTTTTTGGCGATCAGTTGAGATTTCTTCTTCCATACCCCATGTTTTCCCTTGTTCTTCTCTTGGGGATTCAGTTTTGTGTTTTTGGGTTTTTGAGATAATTTTGGTTTTCATTTTTAAAACCCTATATGGTTCAGGTGATTCATGGTTTTCTTGTGAAATTGTCATTTGTAGCCTATTTTTTATTCTCCCTATGGTCCGTAGTGAGATTGGAAATCATCTTTAATGTTGACGGTACTTATTTTTGCTCTTTTTATTTTTTATTTTTGAGATATTTATGGGTTTTCTTTCCTTTTTGGATATTATTGTATAGTGTAATAAATATAATTAATTGGATTAAATAAAATTTAGGGGGATTGGGTGATATCTCATGTTTTGGATTCTTTGATATTGTTTCTAATAATATGATTCTTGTTGTTTCCATGATAAAAAAATGGATTTTGGAATCCCTTTTTTAATATAGTTGATACAATTCAAGAATCTTTTTGAATTATTGTGTGATCACAACCTGAATAAAAGTATAAATAATATATATTGAAAAATTAAAAATTTTCCATAGAATATGGTTTGTGTGACAAGACCCATGCTATCTAAATAATTATTGTGATCAAATCCACACAAAATTTATGAAATCTAGAATCTGAATTTGTTTTGTACTAGTTCATTTTGTATTTTCATTGTGTGGTTGGGGATATTTTTTGGTGATGGTTGTGACTGGATGGGTTGTGTAGTGTCTGGGGATGGAATGTGGTGGTTGGTTGACATGTATGTGATGTGGGTAGTTGTGTGATGTGGCACACGAAGGTTTAGTTTTGTAGTGGGGATGATATATGGTCACAATATATGGTAGAAACATATGGTGTTGATGTGTGATGGTGATGGGGGTGGTGATGTGAGGTTGTTGTGTGGCGTTTCTATGTTGTGAAGTGTGGTTGGAATGTACAATGTGTGGTTATTATGGTGAGTTTCCTTGAGTGATGTGGCGCAGAGATGATGGTGGTTATATGGTGTTGTGGAGGTGGTTGTGTGAGATGGGTGAGTTGTTGTGTGGTGTGGTTGTGTCAGTTTCTTGATTAGACATGGAATAAATTGTGATGATAAAACATAATGAAATTGGATATTAAATAAAAAGGATGAAATGACAATGTATGCGTTGAAAAATGACATAGATGAACTGAATTAAATAATGTGTCATATAATGTGAAATTGATTAGTTTAATTAACAAAAGTGAGTGAATCTGTAACTGAAAGATGGAAATGTTGTGTTATTATGAGTGCTGGTTTTATGTGTTTAATATAGTTATGTAAACTGTTGTGACAATTGATGCGTGGTATAGTGGTGGTGATGTTCTATACACTAGGGAAATTTATGCGAACCCATAGGATTGGTGTTGTGTGATATCAATATATCTTGTATATTTATGTTATTTCTTTATACACCCCACCTATGTTAAATAAACATACAAATAATTAGAGGTTCTGGGAAATTGGTGTTTTTCTCATCATCAATTATAGATGTGAGATATATGGATGGATACCCCCTCTTTTAACCACTTCTATTAATAGTAGTGATGATAGAAGTTTTTGTTGGAGATTAACAAATAGTGTTAGATGAGATGTATTTAGGTGAGAGGTGATGCAATGAGGCCATGATGTTATGTGATATTTGGTTGGGTTCATTCATGATACGAGGCAGTAATGATGTTGATTTATATCTTGTTCATGATACCAGACTACTTTGGTTTTTTATGAGATGTTTTGCGAAGACCTAATAGTCTTTAGGTGAGATGAGATATGATGGACCTGGTGTTTTTGGATGATACATGGTGTAGTGATTCCAAATGCTATAACAAGATTCTAGTAATTTCTAGGGTGGGGTAGGTAAGGAAGCATCCAATTCCATATTATAGATAAGGAAGGTTTCATTGGGTGATATGTGATACGATGTGATATTATGTGATGTATATGGAAGGGATGGGAGTAAAAGAGGTTCATTGTAGGGGTTTTGAGAGTGTAATATCATTGGGGAAGTGGTAGTGGGATAACCCTATTGAATGTTATATTGATGCTATATTACTGTATTAGATTTGTGATTTGGTGAAAGATGTGTAGTGAGGATAGGATTAGTTAGTTTGCCTATATAGGTGCATGTTGTTCCTTCTATTTGTTCACTAGAGTATTATAATTCTCTTTCAGATGTGCACTTGAGACCCTTGTTATATCCTTACTGACTACACATGTAATCTCACCCTATGTATATTAACTAATTTTCCAGTTTCTAAGAGAACTTTGGGGACCAAAATGGACTTTATTATCTCGGTTGGAGCTATTTTTGTGTCTTTATTACAGACTTTCCTATTTTTTGGTATATATATTCATGAATACTATATGTATAATTTTACATTTTTCATGCATTGTTGGATGGTTTTTAGTTTACCTTATTTATATATACTAGAGTTTTGTTGTTGTTTTCTATCCTATATCTCGATCATGTTTAGTTTATAGAGGATAATTCCTCTCATATAATGAGATTCTGATACCCTAAGTGCCATTCCCAAAACTGGGGCCTACTGGAGGAAGGACTCGGGGGTAATTTTTTCTATTCCTTCACCACGTAATATCAAGGTTGAGGGGGTCATGGAATTGAATATATCCATATGATAATTCAATATAGTACACTCAATTCCATATCCTTTTAAATCTATCTATTACTAAACCAACAAAATCATCTTCATTTGTATCTTTCTCATTACCCAAGACAACATATAATGAGTTTTCTCCTCATATGTATATTGATAAAAATAAAACAAATTCATATGTGTATCACGATCTAATATGGAAAATCAACATATCCATTTGGATTTATTTTCAATACATACATTAATTCAAAAGAAAATATTTTTCTCCCTTTTATTAATGAAAATTAAGAAGTTGAATGTATAAGTAAATATCTCAATCATATCTTCTCTATGGTCTCGGGAAAATAATTTCATCACATATCTCATTGAAATGATACAATAACCGGCCAACTATATGTAAGGCCTTCTATGTGCAGATAATAGGGGTGATAATACTTGACAATATTATTGTCCATAAAATGGACAAGTACATGATACAACTTTTAAATTCTCTATTCTGGGTCTGTTTAAATTGTTTTATAAATAAGTTTAACACATATAATCATCTCAAAAAAACATAAAAAATATTCAAGTGTCTTTATATTTTTAACCCTTCAAGTTATCCCATAGTATAACCATCCCACCCCATTAATAGCTAGGATTGAAATAGTTAAACAATGAATGAGAAAGATAATTGGTATACCTCAAATTGAATTTTACAAAAATGTTTTCCAGAAATTCTAACTTCAACTGAATAATTTTCAGGAATCATCTTTCTTGTTTTATACCCATTAAGGTCTATATTCCAATATCTCTTCATCATGGTAGTTAATTTATTACATGATGGAAAATTATTCTTATTTTTCACTAATTACATGACTCATATAGATCTACACCATACTTCATCTCCTTTAATTTCATGCACATATGCATAAAAAAATAGATTCAATAATAAGGTGTAACTTGTTTTCCCTCAGTAAATGATGAAATATTTAGACGTATTTCTCATACACAATCAACCATTCATTCTATCGTCAAAATTTAAGGAACCCTTCCTACATCATTTTCTATATTTCTTAGTTTGGGTCTTTATAAGAATAATTACCATCTTCACATGTCAACTTTATCATTATTTGGGAACTCTTTGTTAACATAATCTAGAAAATCAAATTAATCTTTATTTATTGGTTCTTCTTCAGTAAACATTCTAAATGGGAAGAATGGATTTGAATTATTTTATACCACTCTCACCTCAGATACAACATATCATGATCTCTATGGTTATTGATTTTCAATAACCACAATAGAGTTTCATCATCATTAGTTGAACTATCTTGTATGACTTTATCATAAGAGCTTTCTTATTATTTTTTATCTTTACTTATTTTATGAACTACTTTTACCATAATGTTCAGGTCACTTTTTTCTTCTTTGATATTTCTTAACATCAGTAGTCACAATGCTTTTTCTCAGAAGGGCCTTCATTAAATCATCAGTATAGTTACATTTTTGTCACATATTTAATATATTATTCTATATAATCAAATTTATTTTATGTGGATAAGTATATTGTCTTTTTATATATGAGTGTCTTCATCAAAAGGTAATCCCTTCTCTGTACATAGTTACATATTCACTTTCTTGAATTTCTCTCGCATTATTTATGTTATTCTGAAGTATGTGACAAGATATACCATTAATTATTTTTTCCCCATAAGTTCCAAAACACCAATAATATGCCTTCCGAGCCCTATAGTCAAAAATATTCAATGGTTTGTTGGTAAAAATATTATTTCATTCCAGAATCACTCCATCCTTTCATTTTCATTTTCCATGGAGAAATTTCTCTTGTAAATTCATTTCCAATATCCCTTAATACAGGGGTAAAAATTTAATTTTCTTAGTTATCCAATATGATAAAACATTTATTCCATAACTTTCACTACTAGATGAAATATATTTACCATCACAAGAATAATTTTGTATAACGTATACCATTATCTTCGTGTTAGTTTTCATATAATCTTGAGACAATTCAACATGGACATGAAAAAAATTATAATAATCATATTTATTCATCTTATTATTACATTAAACCTTAAGAAACCGATATTGACTCCCCTTAAACTGTTATTATTTTACAATAATAATTTCATGAAAGTTTTTATATGATCAGAATTTTTATGAAATATTCACATTGATATTCTTAATCATCTCACTAAATCCATTCATTATATCATTTTAATTTATTTTTTTCAGTCTCTATATTTTACATTCTTTTCATGACATTGGTCTTTTCTAAATAAATGATAAGTTCTAATAATTTATCATATATTAAGAATATTTATCATTATTTTCCTCATCACTTATAGAATAGAAATAATCATTTGTAACATGACCCATAAAGGCTATCCACTTTTGAGAGGAACATCTATCTTCTAACCCTCCGCTCCCAGATGAGTATGATTCTTCTTATTCTATCCATGTCAGATTATTTTTAAACCTTTTTAAAGACATATTTTTCTTAAGATCACCCATTATGATTTGATTCAAATTTTCTTTTAGAGGAATCTTTTTATTCCTCATCACTCACAGTTTCATCCGAATTATTCTATGGTAATTCAATTGATAAATAGACAATCCGAACATAATTAAATAATTTTAGATGAAACATACATTTGAATTTTACTCTCCTTCTTTTATTTTTTATTAAATAAGAGACGATTCTGTCATGATCTCCAGTTCCTTCTATATTATCTTATGAACCTAAAGATGATTTATCAGTATTTTTCTTGAGGTTGATAAAAATAATTTCTTTAAATTTCATATCCTCCCTGAAATTCTTATTGAATGAATGAAATCCTTATTTCATAAGAAAAAAAAATCATATTATTGAGATCATAATGGGATAAATTACCTCAATCTTTATGTATTGAGGCTTTAGAATCAATCATTTTATGCATGTTTCTCATCAGTTTCTTGAAAGTGTTTAAGTGTTATAAATGTTCTCCAAAGACTATGTTGTTGTTAAAAATTTCATTCACTCTGTTGCAGTAATCATAAATGGTCTCATAATCATCCTTACTCATATCATTAAACATCTCCCACCAAATCTATAATTTGTATTCTTTCACTATTAAATTCCATTCAAACATTATTTCAAGATTATATGATACATCGATATATTTTTTAGTCCCATCATTGTACATTCATTACCATTTTTTCATTTATTTCAAATTATCAGGATGCCGGGGGGATCCCCCTATGCCATATTTGGTGGAGGTGGATCTCGGCCATATTTATCTACCGATATCAATATATTTATATATGACTCTAGGATCTCTACATCATGCTTCGTGTTCAATAAAACCTATAGATGGAATAAATCATCATATCCTATGCCCCTCATTAGATTATGTAAAAATTTAGAGGGATGACTCCCCACCAGATCTAGTTTATAGGGCTTCAAATTCCAAAATATTATATCCAAGTTATCCATTTACATATTATAGGTTATTCAAATTCTCCCTCCTTGGTAGAATCATTGCCCCTCCATGGGTCCACTACACTAATGTCGCTAATATCATTGTCTACAAACCAATTAAAATCAATGAAAAATTTAAATTATTCTCACATTCCATTTATTATATCTAATCGGCTAAAGAATACCACAAGAGGATTAATGACCCATTCATTTATCAAATATAATTTTTCCATTATTATAATTATTTTATATGGTATACAATACTTACAAGGAATTGAGAGACTTGTAAAAAAATTATTCTTATAAATTAATAATGAAATAAGTAAGATTCATAAAAATTAATAAACCAATACTAAGGGAATTATATCATGACCCTTGTAATAGTAACATGACCACTAGGAATAGTAATCTGAGACATAGAATAGCAAACTCACCTATAAAATTATATATAATATTTAGGTCTATTGTAAAAAAAATATGATATAAATACAATATTGGGTACTTGAGGTCCAATTACATCAAACACACACACACCACACACACATACGCTTGAAAGACGGGTCAAAACCCCCACGAAATAACCCACCAAACTACCAACTTTTATTACATCATATATTTTGGAACAAAGGGACAGTGGGCATGTAGCCCATTACATGGCCTCTAGGCCCAACGATTTTAGCCTAAGACCTTTTCTGTGAATAGAAATGCTACAGTACATGTCTATTACAATACCTATTGCTACTATAGTACCCACAAATACAACTGTTATTGTACCCTCTGCTGCTAGAGTTCCTCGACTACTATAGTACCGCTACAACTCTACAACAATACCTATACTGAATGGGGTTTACTTATGTCATAGTATAAGTAAATAAATATTTAAAAAATCACAATTTAACTATTTGTATTTTTGTAAAACATAAATATTTATTTACAATTTTATGATTAACACTATGATTTAAAAGATAATTTTATTTCATAAAATATAATTTTAATTTTTTTTTGTATAATTATTATAAGATAATTTTATGATACCCTAAGTAATTTATGAATGTCTAATAAAATTATTTATAAATTTGAAATCATTATTTTTTTTATAACTAAAGAATTTTTGAAAATTAAATTTATCATATTTAGAAAATTAATTTGATAAAATGGTGTCATTTTTTAATTCGCCATGTCAATGAATAGTTAGGGTGTATTTTTTTCTAAAATAGTTTAATTTTTGGTGAATAATGAAATTTGATAATTTACAATATAAGATAAAAAAATAAATTATTGAGTCATGGTTGATGTAAATAACATTTAATCATATAATCTTGAATACTCCCTTATTTATTTAATATATTTAGCAATAAGGTGCAATATATTGATAGTATTGATTCAAAATAACAAAATAATGAATACAATAAAAAAGACACCTATCATCCACTATGAATACCACCTCTCACCACCTCTTCTCCTCACATGTCAAAAGCCTTTCATATTATACAAATTCATCCCAATTATCTTCCCAAGACACTCCACCACACCTATAAGACTTAGGTGTCTTGAAAATACCAAACCAGGTTTCCCTAAGGAGGTATTCAATGAGAAGAATTAAAGAGGTAAAATCCTCTTTCATTTTCTTTTAATTTCATTGATTTTATTTTATTTTTTAATCTCTAATCACCTAACCTAATCCAAGTTTCATGATTACTCCATTATATTATGTATAATTTATTTTTTCTAGGTTAATGGAATAATGTTTCATTAAACCTCTTCTCTTATCCCCTTTATTTTAAAAAATAATTCATTATTCGTAATGTGTCAATTTACCGCCATCATGGATGACGTGTTTTCATTTTATTTTACCTCCATCAAGTATGGTCATAAAACCATTATAATGGTTAAAAATTATTGTAAAATTTATTTATAAAATTTTTTATTTTCTTTAAACAATTCATATATGTAATATTAACCAATTAAACAAAACTATTTCACAATGATTGAAAAACTGCCAAATTAATCTAAACGACTATGAATAATTTTTTATCTAATTAATCATCATAATATATGGAAAAAACAATATAAAAACCATTTAAACTTTTATAAGATCATTAATGACATATAATTTCAATTATGGATAATTATTCTCACTTTACATGATCTTCCATACATGTATACAAGTGAACCAATTAGAAAAACCAAGAAAACAAACACACCTGAATGATGAAATTGTACTATATAACTCATAAAAATGACCACAAAAGAACTAAATATATCTATAATGAATACAATTTATGTATAATAGGTTTTTCATTTATTACTTAAGGAATCTAATTTTATTATCCTGGATATGAACTTGAAGAGGTCATTCAGACATAAGGTGATGGGATTCTTAAACCCAACTTCCTTTCTTTGGGGTTTTCCTTTTTTATGGCAAATTTCAATGTGGATGTTCATTTAATACTCCTAAAATACGATTTCCTTGTTCTTTAATTTTCTAGTATAGGGTATATATGTTTCTAATATGGTTTATTGAAAAATTAAATGATTTCCCAAAATAACTCTTCATTTTATAAACAAAACAATTACAACTCATGAAATTATTTCTTCTTCACTCAAGATTGACGATTAATATACTATTATACTATTCCATTTTTGGAACCCCAATGTATATTAATGAATTTATGATATATGAAATGAAACCCATTTCTTTCTAGGGGTTATTTTATATTGATTATTGAAATACATTTTTTGTAGCATTCAAGATTATATATATTTTATGAAGTGATGGTGGCACCCATAATTATATTACACTCCAAAGTATTGGGTAATGTGATGTATCTCATGAGATAAGGTGTAAAATTCCTGAAAATTATTCTATATCTTTTCACTATGATGATGTTATGATTATTGACCTATGTTATATGTGAACATGATGATATATTTTTCCCAACTTTGTGTGGTATTTTACCACTTAGACATGATGTTTCATTTTTGTGCATTTCCACATTACATGACATTATCTAATGATTACTATCATGAATATTATGATGACCACATACTTATTTTTTTTTATGATAATGATTATCCTCACCCATTATATATGGATTCATGTTTTTTCCATACTCTTACTAGGATTTTTTTCTCACCCTTTATTTGATATATATCATTAGGATACTAATTATACTATTGAGTAAATGTGGGAAACTAAGAATCTTAAGAAGGAGCAACTAAATAATGTTTATGTTTTTTATGTAAGTGGATTTTTTGGTCTAAATATTCCCAAGAAACTAAATCTTTGTTTCATGGTTTTGTAGCATTGTTATATTGTGTATCATTAAAATGATGTAATAATAATGTAAGAAAAAGTAGGGTCACTATAGTTGGTAAAAATAATAGTTTAGTTAATTTGGGATTTTCGATTAGAGAAAATTTGTTAAAAACCATAGTATAAGACTAAGTAAAAGTATACATCCAAGAATGTTTTATTTAGAAAAATGATAAGAAATGGTATCTGACATGAAATTCCATTAGAGTTAAATGCTGAAAGGAATAAATTATTTATTCCTGACTTATTAACATATTTGTTTCTCTAAAAAATATATTTCAGAAAATGGTGTGAACCCGGAGATACCATGCCAACAATATTTGTGTGGGAGAATATAGAAAATTCCTAAATGACAACCCAATTACTTGGGAAGTGGAGTTTAAAATTTCATGGAAATGATTTCCAAACTATCTATGTCTATGAACAATAACCTGAATAATGTGGAACATACTCATTCAAAAAATTGATTGCAATTGTATTTCATGTATTTTATATAGTAATGGCCACCGATGTTTAGTGGTTCTTTCGATCCAGTAGTTAGAAAATAGTGGGTCACCTCAAGAGAGTAGATCATCTCTATGCTTTATTATTCAAATATGGAGAAGGTGACTCTAGACATTTATCATTTAGATGGATAGATCAATCCCTGGTGGGGGTTTATGAAAAACATAAACATTAATCATTAAAATTTAAAGGTGTGTTAGTATGAATTTATGAAAATATTTATAACAAGTATTCCCCTAAAATTCATTGTATGAATATGTGGATATAATTAAAAAATATAAATAAAAATGGTGGTGAATCTAAAATGTATTACTATGAAAGTTTCACTAGTATTTCAAGGTATGTAAAAGGTTTTGTTATAAAAAATGACTAAAAAATAGAGATAACCAATATTAGTTTAAAACCATAACATAATTATGATCTAAAAATTTGAGACTATTGGAGTTATGAAGAAGTTTTTCTATTTACACTAAAAGTGGAGTTAAAGTTTGGAGCATGGTCCCATGGATATGGTGGTAATAAATAAAATATGACGTTTCGAGATAGAAGAACTAATGAAAAAGGTGGAAAGAAAAGACAAACACTCAGAGGTAAAAAAAATGCGGGAAGAATCATCATGTGAATTTCCTTTAAGGGATGGGGAAACACTTAAAATGTGGAGGAGAAGGAAAATAAGCTCATAAATGTCGAATATACATGTGTATGTTTAAAAATGTGGTGGAGGAAAGGATAACACCACCCATTGTTCAATTATTCTACTATAGGGAGAATGGAAACTACATAAGCTATTACACTAAAATAAGAGTCCTCAAGGTTAATCCGTGTCAGAAGCCACAGAAGCCTAAGGGGATAGGGAAGGATTATTCCATCACTAATTATGAGGTGGATACCAAAAATTATGTTGTTATAGGTACACTGATTATTCATTCAATAATTTTAAATTTATTATTTGAAAATTATTTTTTGGTAAATTGTTAGTATTTTTCATAAACTTTTCATTTTTAAATGGATAGTGAAAACTGGATTTTAATTTAAACACCATTTTAATTTACATTATTTTTAATGATAAATAATATTTTTAATTTTTAATGTAATTTTAGTGAAATTAGGTATCCATTAATAAAATTTAGGTCATTCAAATCAGTTTTATATTAATTTTTTAAATAAATACACAGTAAACCATTTTAACATTTTATCTTAAAAAACTCACTTTGTCATCACATCTGGATAATTGATTTAAAATTAATTTTTTCACTTATGTGAATATAATTTTTAAAAATGGATTACATATTTTGAATCAAATTTCTATATATTATCTAATATGTTCAAATTAATTTTTTTCATAAATGAACAGTAAAAACAGTAAAATTTATTTACATATGTTCTAGTAAAAATGGGTTTACTGGGGGGGGGGATAAACTAAAAGCATAAGAGTTAAAAATAAAAAAAAGAATAAAAACACATTTTATGGACATATATTGAACTTATACCAGTTATTATAGAGAATGTTTTATTATTGGAGCCTTGTTGTTGGTGAAAATATGGTTACAACTAAATCATTTACAAATATTAAAAGTGTAACAGTCACCTCACTTATGAAAGGCCATCCCCTATCCTTTCTTATTATAACCTTAAAAACCTTGTGATTTTTTCAATATGTTACACAATCACTTCCAAATATCTATCCTCTAATTATATATTTCTAAATTTGGACATAAATCTCTCTTTGGAAGACTTTTGGTGAAATCCTAAGGTGGATACCTGAAGAAGAGGTAACGTTCATCAATGTGGTTTTTTGTTTTATTCTTTTCCTCAAAATCATTACATTATTATTATACCATTGTGATATAATAAACATTTAATATTACATATAAATATATGTTTTTTTTTAGTCACTACCAATAGCAACCTCCACTTTCATAAAATGAGATACAAAATGAACGTTCATGTGTACGGTGGACTACCACCTCGTGATCTAATACCATTAATTTTTCCATTAATACATCTCATGGTAGGGTATGAATATGTATATAAAGTATATATATGATATTTATAAAGTAATTATACAAATTTTAGTCAGAATATGATATATAATATTCTTACTTTTCATTTCATTATGGATATGACAACATCACTTGTATGTATGAGGGGCTACCTCCTCGCAAAGTGATGTGATCCTTATTTCACTATAACATTACAATAATTATAATAGGGATAAATTTATGTGATATACATGATTAAATTATGATATTAATGACATAGGATTCATTATGATAAGATAATTTAACATTTTTTATCTTACATTTTCACTCACTGATAGATGATAACGTCATCTGTGTTTGTGTGGACTACCACATTATGAAATTTATGTGAATATATATTTTTAAAACCACATCCCATCGATGGAATGTATAATTATATTTAAATATGTAATACGGTATGTATTATATTTTTTTTTCATTTTTAATGATAACATATTACTTACCACTTTTCTATAATTATCATTGAAAAATGGAAGAATTAATCATGCGTACGTACGACCTAACATCTCCATGATTGTAACATACTTCATGTCTCCAAAAATTATTTCATGATTGTTTATAAAATTTTAATTCATATATAAATATTATAATTATTTTATTCTTATTATTTTGGAGATAATGGAACCATGATCAAAATACAGGGATAAAAAATTAAAAATCAAATGATATATGAAAACCATAGTGGTTATTACCCGAAACGTGACATTAACAAGGAGTTGTTAATAAAATTGTAACAAGGGGAAATAAATAAATCATAAATGGAATAATATATATAATTATTGTTTTTTAATATATGTAAAATAATGATATTTTATTATACATGTGTTTTGAATGTGTATTGAGGATGTTGATACTCAAGGAATGGGATTTCTATTCTCTCTTTAATTTATAAGATAAAATTTAAAATTCCGCACTTATTTATTTTTTGTGGGGTATATACATCCCCATAGACATGATTTATCATTAATATACTTATTTATTTATTAAAAATGTGTAATTTTATGTTATTATTTAACTGTTTTTCTGATTCAAAATATTATTAATCTGATAACTAAATTACTCTCAATTTTCATTCTTTAAGAGCTATGCTATGTTATGCACCTATATTATTTATTGAGGTGTATATACATCCCATTTGACATGTCATATAATGAATTTATTTTTCATGATGATATTTGAAGTTTCATTTTATGTTTTTCTTCAAGGGGCTTATGATTCAAAGTTAACAAAGTGGTTAAGAGTTTATGTTATTGTCACACGTTTTATCGTGATTGTTTATAATATGTTTACAATGATTAAATATTATGATCTATATAATGGGAAACTCAAAAAGTTTCTTTTCATAAGTGGTTTCATGATATTTTCATGTAATGGTACCATTTTACACTACTTTTTACTTAAAATAATTGAATTCATTTTTTCAATAAAATGCGATACTATTTCTGTCTTCGGTTGAAAACAAAATTTCTTCCTAAACCATGTTTTTAATAAAATTTATCAAAAGTGCTTTAATATTATCCTATAATTTTTAAAAGAAAACATTAAATGTGTTTTAAGTTTTATGAAGTGTTTTAACAAGTAATCATCAAGATATTTTTTTTTAAAACAAAATCCTCTTTAGCATTTACCTAAAATGTAAAAATAATATTTTTTTCTTGACATGCATGTCAAAAATAGTATTTATCGCTATCATGAAAGCTCAATGATTTCATTATTACATTATAACATTTCAAATTTTTTTCTAATGAGAATTTATTCCTTAATATTTGGTAAATTTATATATTTTACATAAATTATTTCAAAGTGAAAATGATTTTGAATGTGTATTTTGTTTTTAAAATCATTTTCAAAGTTGAAATATAATTTTATTAAAAAAAGTTTTAATTAAATGTTAAATCTTAAATTCTAATTTTTAAATGTTATTTTCATATAAAATGATTTTAAAATTGTTAAATGATTTAATGAAAAGTGATTGTTAAAACTGAAATTATATTTTCCTCGTGAAATGTTTTAATAATCTTTCAAAATAATTCTCTATATAAGTGGAAATATGTTGATGTTACATATTTTATAATGGGGATATGATCAAAGGATACCATTAAAACTGTTTCTATTAATGGTTTATTTTAACGATTTCTATATTTTTTAAAACCCCTTTTTTCTTCCATGGGTTATACCATGATATAATTATTATAAAACTTGCTTCTTTTTTTCACTATTTATGATTTGATGAAATGATAAAAATATTAATAATCTGGTCTCTTTTCCACAAGTTGTGATATTATGAAATGTTTATGAAACCGATTTCATTTCATTGGTTATGATAAAATGATTTTTTCGATCTTGTGGAAAACATATATAAAAGTTTCATTACATGAAATGTGTGACCTATATCTACCTCCAATTCATTGGGTAATGATAAATGTTCTATAAGATCAAAGGGTACATAGGTGGTTATAGAAATCCTAAAAAAGGTTACACAAGAGGTCATACAATTCCCAATGTAGGTTCAATGGTTGTTATCCCAATCCTAAAATGTTATGAATGTTTGGGTGTGTATCCTTGAAATAATAGTTCTTATTCTTATTTATATTCCACAAATCTATTTCTTATGACAATGTTATGATCTCATAACTCATATTATTTGACTCTATTATGATTCATGTCTTTTAATTCTATAATATTTATTCCATTATGATGTTGGATATGTAGGTTATGGGTTTCAAATGTTATTCTCATGTTCTCATACTTTTATATTCATTTTATGTTTACGTATCTCCATTGTTTACACTTTATGAGAATCTAATCTCACCCTTTCTTATATTTATTTTTCCCATGTTATGAATAAATGTATTGTGTAATATATGTCTAAGAATTATTATATCTATGATGGTCAATAGTGGAGACGATTTTGTTTACCAATGGAAAAATATTTTTGTGTTTTGAGGATTCCAAAGACACTATAGAATTACATTCCTCAGGCATGTGTTTTTGTAATGAATTTTTTTTCTCTATGATTATTATTGTTTTTATGTACTAGAGTTCACTGAAAATATTTTCCTTTTTTTGATAACCATTGAAAATTTGAGGGATCCTATATAAATTGATATATAAGACAAATAAAATTTTGGGAAACTTTTTTTATCATTAAATATGATAACTTCCAATATTTTAATCACATTATATTATTTTTTTATCTTTAGGGCTCAAATTTTATTGAACAACCAAAGGATTCATTCACCCACACTAGGAGTTAATCCTTAACAAATAATATGTGTTTTTTTTGTTTACATTATACATATATGTGTGAATGAGTATCAATCATTGACTGGATTTAAATTTTAACCAATAAAAATTTATTCAGTTGGAAATTTTAAAATAAGTAATAACTTATTTAACTCTAAATTCTCAATGTAAAATATTGGATCTCATATGCATTTCACATTAAAACAACTTATTTATATCCATAAAAAAATTATTATCAATATAGAAAATAACAATGAGAGATCCCACCAAATATTATCTGATGTAATGGTTGTTATGAACCCTTCCTTTTCCGAACATCAGCAACACCAAACATTAGTCAATATCTGAATACTATAACATCATAGATTTTTTGAACCCATGAAATATATTCATCAATATATAAAATCATCATTTATCATTTAAATGAAATAATCCTTCTGGTCTAACTATACACACTTCCTCTTATCGCTAACCATTTAAGAAGGTCGACTTTATATCCATTTTAAATATATTATATATCATTTTATTTAATACATTAGACAAAGGTATTTATAGTCTCAATACATTCAACTGAAGATAATTTCTCATCAAATCCAATCCTTCTATCCTAAAATAAAAATTTTCAAACCTATAATATTTATTCCAAATCATGTTACCTTTTATTCATCTTGTTAAAAAAATACCAACTGAACAAAAAACATTCTTTTTCAATTGAATATGTTTAGAATCCAAAAGAGCTTTCATCAAGATCTGATATAACTCTTATTCATTGAATCCACCCATTTCTGACCATTAAAATATTAAAAAACACTTAATGGTTTGACTAGATAAAAAATGAATTATATGTTTTTGTCCTCAATTATTTTCTTATTTTGATAATTTTTTATCACTAATTATATTATCAACTTCCACCAATATTATCCACATAGTTTGAATATAATTTGGTTATTATTTATCATAGGGAACTTTTTAATCATTATATTCCCCTTAATCACCACTATAAACTTCCTCATTTCATTATTTTTGTTATGTTTTAATGAAAAAATCATCCACCATATCAACCATTTATATAAAAATCACTTAACAATCCACACTCATTTGATAATTCCTCTAGAATATCCACATAATCATAATCGATAATTATCTTTATTTCCTTTCAATAGAATTGATATACCCATTTGTTAAGAGGAAAAAGAAAAAATCATCAATATATCTTTTCTCAAACATGTATTTTTCTCGACATTTATATAGATGACACAAGATATTCCAAACACCATTAGATACTTTAAATATAGGAGTATTTTCATTCAAGATTTACAATATGAAAATTATTATATTTGGTTGTTATAAATAATGATTTTTTATCATCACCAAAATTTAAATCTCTTGTGTACTAATGAATTTTGAAGTGTTATAGTCCAATTTTTTTTCATTTGTCTCCACAGAACTTATATTCTCCAATTGAATATAAATAATTTTTTATAGGATATATGAAATAGTAAACTCATGTGGGATACCATGATTTTACAAATAAGATTAATATTATTTTTTATGTAATCATATTTAGTATTCATTCAATTTCTGTCCACGGAGAAACAAAAATCCATTTCTCAACCTATCCTAAAACATTTAAACATCTTTAAGGTCTTTATGTTATATTTAATGAAAATAATATATGTAATATATGTAAATTCACCAATTAAATATACAAAATAATTATATATATTTTTATATTTCTATCATTTAGGCCCACAAACATCTGAATTAATATGTTCTATTGGATAAATTTTTTGGATCTACAGTTTATTAGGTAATGATTTAACAATATTACACTTTAAGCCTATGGAACAAATCCAATAAAATTCCCTCAATATCATATATATATCACAAAATGATTCTCTATGACTAGTATTTTATATATTCTTCGGGCTATTGTGGAAAATATTTGATGTTATAACTAATTCTCCTCATGTAATCACAAATAGTATAAACTTATACATCTTCCACTAGAAATAGTATTCCCATTTTCTATATCCACTAGAAAAAACACAACCACCATTTAACCTCTTTATTAAGCATCAATATTTCTAAAAATCCACTTCATTTACATTATCATAAGTTAAAGAAACATTAATCAAATTAGGATTAAACCAAATGAGGTATTGTGTATGCTAATATTTTATAATATTCCTACCTAAATCCATGTAATAATTATTTTATTATTAAGTGACCCGTAATTTCCATGTCAAGAAAACACATGAAAATCTTTTATAACATTTGAGAATCATCGTATCACTTATTATGTGAGATTCAAAACCACTTTCTAGAATCCATTAATTCTTCTTTTGTGATAATTTTCCTGAAATACAAACCAAATATAATTTCTCCATTCCGTTATCTTTTTCCTTATGAATCTTTTGAGATTTAAAATACATATTCAACTATAACAGAAAAAGGTAATAAAATATCATGATTCATTAAATGGGTGTTTGAACTTTATATTTTTTTTAACCTCTAATTCCAATTTATCATATTTATCATAGAATTTTATTATTTAATATGAATTTTTATTCAATGATTAGGTCAACACATCATGAAATCCTTCCTAGAAAATATTCTTTAAAAATAAACATACCCTATATTTAATTTAAATCTCTTTATCTTTAGTCTTAATAAACCACATCACTATAAATATCTATAAATATAAATCATTCTTTTCTAAAATTTTTTTTTTAACAGTCTTTATCACTTGTTGTCCATCAAAATTTTATCCTCTCATTCCAACTCTTTTTTTCAAAAAAAATTATATAAATCCATAATCTATTTCATTAAATTAAAAATTAATTGTTGATTTTTTACCAAAAATGTATATAATATTTCTCTTAAAGTTATAGGTTTCATATTTTTAAAAAATATTTTCTTTTACTATAATATTCATTTCATTTCCCTCAAATTAATGTTTGCCTTATATTTCCCACATACAAGAACTCATAATAATGTTGAGTGAGACATATTATTTTTAACAAAACTAAATTACATATTTGAGGATTGAAAACCCTTAATACATTCATATGATCATTCAATAACTTCTTTAATTTAATTATCCATGTTAACCGTAGACTTGTTCACTTGAATTTCTATATAATATTTTTTCTAAAAAACAAAAAAAATTAACAACCTATTTATTCCCCCATTAGGGAAAAATCCATATAACTATTAAGAACCATAATTAGAAAAATGAATATAAAATTATCATGAAAATAATCAAGGGGATGTCTTGCCATTAATAATGAATGGTTTATGTACTATAATGTTATTTTCTAGGTTTGAAATTCTTCTAGGGCCTATACAATTTGGTCAAAAGATATGATTTGAAGGACAAAAGATTTAATGAGAAATATTAGTAGTAGTTTTTCCTCATATATGTCCCCAAATATTTATGGATATTGGAAATGTTTTATAAGTATTATTGATTCTGTTGGATGGAAAGATATTTATCCTAGTTCTATATATGCTTCTATGAGTTTTATATACCCATACCCTTGAGCTATTTTTTTTGATGTTATAACATTAGCATTCATCCTATTAATCAAGAAGTATGATTAAAATATTCATTCATCATATTTGAAATATACACTAGGATATAGAATTAAATTACCTTTTTCTAGTGATTTTTTATTTAATTTAAGTAAGGTTATACCATTATGTGATCAATTTGTTGATTGTGTACCAAATAAGAAGATATATTATATGATTGATCAACTAGTTACATTATATAGTAAACAATATAATATTATAGTTACTAAAGATGTATTTATTCATATTTTTTATGAACAAAAAGGATTCAAGTAAATTAATAGACTTTCCTAATGCGTTTTCTTCATCTATTCATACTAATATTTACTATGTAATGGAGTCATAAATTGGAATTTGTTAACTTCCAGATGTTATATCACTGTAGTATAATGATAGTAGTAGTCAATCTAAAATAATGGAAATAAATTCTAGGGTAATATAATTTCAGTCTTTAATTATTGCTATTATAGAGGTTACACGAGTCAATAATGTTCATGTACCTTATACAGTGGGTTACATTGTGGAAAATCATAGTGATGATCTTGAATTCCTACCTTAATATTTGATCAAAAACATTTTTAGTGATAATAGAAATCATTACAATCCTCTCTTTGAATATATATGTAAAAAAATTATTTGAATTTATCTATTATTTAGAGGTCTATGTGAAAAAATATCCCCGTGCTCAAATAGTTTATTTTCATATTTTTGACGGATTTGATCGAATTTTCATTCTTATGTATTATACTGGTTTTGGTAATCAGTATATAATTTAAGCATTTATAGGTAAACATAAACATTTCGAGTTGAAATTATATATTGGTGGTAAGCTCTTATTACGTTTTATATATTCAAGAACATTTCTCCCTAATAGTCTTGAAACATTGGGGAAGACATTATGTCCTGAATTGGGTGAAAACGGTTCTGAATTCAAAGTGTCTAATCTTCAGGGCCATAGTAGGAATATGAAGAACTATCTCGGACAAGATATCCTTATATTTGGTGGTTTGATGTTGAGGGTGAAAGAGATAAATTTGGAAAAGTATAATATTGATATCGATGATTTGATGACATTATCATCACATTCCCTTAAAATAATTTTTCGGAATTATTTGGATGATGAGTCCTTTCATATTCATATACCTATAAGAAACCAAGACACCTTTTTAGGTGTAGCTATTATAGTTTTCATGCTTATGTTTATAGATCGTATGTTGATAATATATGCTATTATTATGTGAAATCTTTACATCATTATATTATGATTGAATTTATAATCCCTTGTGGTATACCTATACAGAAGAATAATTTGGAGAGTTTCACATTAGATATTTTTTTGGCATTTATTGATGCCAATATAGTATGTCCTACTAATATATCACATCCATTCATACCTTATAAGGATAAAACTGTTACAATTTTATTTCTTACAAGAAAATTCATTAGAGTCTTTTATAGTGAAGAGTTGAAGTTTATGCATCACTTAGGCAGTCAAATAATTCCTCTTATGGGTTATTTTTTTGATAAATAGGCCAGTCTTTTCAAAGGATTTTTCTCACACCACTATGAAAGAAGAGTAGAATAAAAGAAATAGGTGATAGATCCATGAAATTATTTTATAAAATTCTAATAGACTCTCTCTATGGTATATTTAGTATAAATCCTAAAATTATAATATCAGAGACATATAATCAAAATAAATACGAATAATTTATGAATACGGATAGTTTCCATTCAGTAGAGAAGCTTACAGATCATTATTGTATTGTTAATTACATTACGAATTGTAGCTTTTCTGACGACGATGACTGGAAATGTCATATGATATCAGCAGTTCATTTGTCTACAGCTATAACTGTTTGTTATCGTATGAATATGTATCGACACATTTCCAAACCTAGCTATTTATATACTGATACTAACTTATTAATTATAGGAAGTATTCTTCATGAAGATATAATCACTTCTATTGAATTGGGTTTGTTTAAACTCAAATGCCATGTCATGAGAGGAATATTCTAGTCTCCTAAAAGTTATTTTTTAGACATAGAAGATGATAGAAATGTTATTAAACACAAGGGTCAGACTAAATATTTAGTAACATCTGAAAGGTCTACAAGTAAATCGGTGGATATCTCGTTAATGGATCAGATCTCAACTTCAGCAGAATTCAGAATAGACTGAAAAGAACTTAGGATTGTCAAAAATTAATTGATAATAAACTTCATACTACCACATATAATGAATTTAGAGAATGTATATGATTCAAATAAAGTCTATATAGACACAAAACCAATAGAAGTAATACAATTTGGGAGTAAATATGGAACCACTATTTACCTATTTCAAAAATTGATGAAAAATGAAGAAAATGATATTGATAAAAAGTCAAAAAAGAGGAATTCATTCAATCCCCTACAGATGGTCAAAAGACCAAACCAACTCTTTATAATACCAAGGAACTAGAATTGAAGGATAAGTCTAAAGGTAAGAAGGATTATAAACCAAAACCTGATGAATAAGTTTTAAGGGTCCCACTTCCTTAGAATATCATATCCTACCTAGTAGAATATCTACATACAGGTCTATTTCATTTCTTACATGAAGTTGTAATTAATTAGTATGAATTAGTAATGTATGTTGTAATTATGATTTATATTCTCTAGAATTTTCATAAATTTATTCCACTTATCTTGATAAAGTGAATACTCTACATAATTAACTTGATTGGGATTATAGTACAATCTATATACATTGTAGTTGTAAGACATAACAAAGGCATATTCCTTTTTATCCCATTTCTTTTTATCTATTATTGATTATAGGGGTAAAGTGAATTCCAATAATCCATAAGATAATTAGATGGAATATGATTGTTTTTATAATAACATGTTAAGGGTAATTAGATATGAATATCTCAATTAGAATAGTTAGGTTGAATAATATTGATCCTAATCAATTCACTATTAATTTTAATTGGAGGAACCATATTAATAATGACATATATATATATATATATATTGTATAATTCTTTAGGCGGTATGTTTATAAAATTATTATTTATATTATTTTTAGGTGCTCATTATTTCAATAATTATTCTTCTACCTTCATGGAAATTTATGAATCCTTTTGATTAATAATGTGAGTGCATGAAGAAAATTGAGTCTTTTACGTATCCCTCATCATAATAGGTACACTTAGAGTAAAATGTCGTTTCCTTTTGGTTGTCATTTTTTAAACCACTATATCTTCATTTATGAAAGACATATAATCCTATTTAGTAGTGAAATATGGTATACTATATAAAACAACACTAACCATTACTGAACAAAACAAACTAATGATAGTAATCAACTTCATAAAACTGACTATGTCTGGATATAAGTGGTTCCAAAATTATATTCAATGTTTAGTGAGGTTATATATACCCATTCAACTTATAAATTCACTATATTTTAGCCTAATTTCATGTTCTATACTAATCATTGTCATCCCATTGATCAATGGAATGAATAGACTATTGATGATATTTATATCTAACATTGAATCAATGATTTAAATATTTAATTTATCATTGATTTGATGATGAAAAAACTACTTATAATTATGAAAAAAATACATATAAACATCTTTTATTTTTCTCATCAGTATTAAGAATAAGATTCATTATCCTAGAGATTTCTTCATTAGGAGATAAATAATTCATGATCTGATAAAAACTAGCAGCATCATCTTGAACATTGGAATCCAATTAGATCTTGGAACATTTTCTTACATAGTTCCTTTTCTATGAACTAAAATAGATCAGTATCCTTATTAAGAAATGTTATTAAATTCTTATAAATATAGTTAGTATCACAGATCTCACACAGTTTTTCTTTAAACTGTGTTAGAGAATCATTATAAAGATATAATTTCTGATACTTAAATCCAGTTAAAGGGTTAATTATATTCTTTGTAGAATAGATTCTCTATTCTTAATGATTATATATAAATATTATTAAAATTATATCTAAATCATACACAAAAAATTCAAGATATCTGAGTAGTAGATGATACCATGGAAATCAAGGAAAACATGAAGATAAAATACATAATCCTCATATGCTGACACTAGCCTGATTATGAAATATTCATAACTTATTGTCTTCACCCTCTTATCTAATTCTTATAAGAGGAAAATAAGGCTAGAAACATTATTTATTTCATTATTAATGAAATAATATTTTTTCCTAAGATTGTATTATTCTCTTATCTTCACATGTGCTAGTATTCCAGTCATAAGTATACCTTATTTTTCTAAAGTAGCACGTTTATTCTTAATTAACCTCAGTATTGTTTTTATTGATGTGAAATAATTGTTTCTGAAGCACCTTCAATATGGTGCACATGTACTTATACCTATAATTATTTAATTATATATTGACTTTTTTTAAGATTTTGTGTGATATAAGACGAAACCTACTATCTATAGACAATCTATTACTAAAACTATTTTATATATCAAGAGTTTGACTACTCAAGTAAAAACCCTTCATTTTAGATAAGCTAAAAGATTACAAAACCCAAACACAAAAATGATTTTTTTCTCAATATGAGTCTCAATATAATGGCTTCAAAACCATTGGATTATTGAGTTTCAATGAGATAAGACTTAAGTCAAAATCAAATATGGTGAATAAATATATGATCGTCTTTTGAAAGTGACTCAATATAGTTCGATTTTATTTCCATCCTAAAATAAGGAAAACTTTTACCAATTTCATATTTATATCTTTTTTCGACTTGATATCACCATCCTTACTACTATCAAGTCGATTACATATTGTTATACTACTTGTGGTTTTATTTTTATTGATTATATTATCCTATGTTTTAATAGTGATATCTAGCTACTCCAATAATGTAGATACCCTCACAACCAAGGACTCCTGAATACTTTTATACAACACCCCTATTCCATATATAATGATATCCACTAGCGTATATTAACCCAACTGATTTATATTACTATAATAAATATCTTGAGGTAGTTTTTTATATAAATAATATCTAGCACTTATAATATACTTTCATATCAACAGTTTAATTA
Organism: Viscum album; assembly: GCA_963277665.1. Lineage (NCBI taxonomy): Eukaryota > Viridiplantae > Streptophyta > Magnoliopsida > Santalales > Viscaceae > Viscum > Viscum album. Next base: position 1,332,009,573 of record OY728145.1, read on the forward strand.
TATTTAGAGGCACATTAAATATACTATATTCATAGGATTGACTAGTCATATCATCCATTTAATCTATAACATTTGTAATTCATTTTTTGATATTATAAGAGTATTATTAATGATTTAATTATCCTTATTTTACTAATTAAATAATATCATAAAATTTTCATGATACCTACTTCTATATTCTTTATATATGATTTTAGCTTCAAATTCCCCAAAAAATCTTCCAAAAACTCCTTCATTACAATTTGATTGGTGTATTATACTCATTTCTATGAATGATCGATCTAAAAACTCAATATAGAAAGACTATATCATATGTGAAATACCATTTCCTTATTAAGGGTAAGAAATTACCTTAATTGATTTTCATGATCAGTTTGTGTTGTTTTCCTTATTATGTAACTTAATATCTATTTGGATTTTCGGTATTCCAGTTCTGAATTCCAATCACCTTGGGAATTTTGGTTCCACACTAGATATACCATATGGATCCACATTATTTTTAATGACATGAATACTTCCTATGATGATCTATTCTCTAAAAAGAATACTTTAAGATATAGACCTTAGGGCCATGATTTTATCATGGCAGGTAGTGGATATGCAAATTGAAGGAGCTAGTTCTCCCCCTTGGTTTTTATTGGGTTTCTAATTCCCATCCCCCCCTCAAATCACAACATAATAGTCAACTATATATATGGTGCTTTTATCCTCCCCCTTTATAGATTCTCTCATTGAGAAACATGTAATCTAATAAAAATTGCTAAGGAGATCATACTAGAGTGATTAGACTATTTGTATATGTGATCATATACACTAAAAGTGGAAAATATAGTGATACAGTCCTGGGTATGAGATCAAAGTTCATGAATGGAGAAAGGTATGGGTTAAGACTGAGTAGAGAAAAGTAGACAATGTAGTGAATTCTCAACTGGAGTGAGGAACGAGAAGAGATAAGGTTTCTAAAATAAGAGATAATGATAATGGAACAGTGATATTCTTAGTGGGAAGGCTGAGAGGAGCCAAGAGTGGGTCATTTAAATTTCATGAATGGAGCGATGGTCTTTTCAGGGGGAAGATCGAGTAGAGCTAAGGAGATAACAGTCCGAGGTGATGGTATTCCCGGGTGGGGGAGACTAAGTAAAGATAATGAAGCAAATAGATTCTCGGGGGGAAGCCTGAGTGGGACTAAGCAGTTCCTCTTTTGGAGTGAGGTCTGAGATAGGACCAAGAAGACAAAAGGGTTAAAAAGAGATAACTGATTACTGATTTGAGTGAAGGGAATCTCAAGGTGAAGCCCAAGCAGAGATAATAAGGGTCAATTAATGTTTATGAATGGAGATTTGGTGTCTCTACGGGTGGATCAAGTAGAGCTAAATGAGATGATTTCCAATTTGAGTGAGGTCTGGGTTAAGACTGAATAGAGCTAAGGAGATAAAAAATTAGATAAGGATACAACCAAGTGGATCTGAGGTTTACAAAGAGCAAATGGAGTGATTGTATTCATAGGGAGAATAATGAGTGGAGCTAGACAATATATAAAAATAGATTAGTGGGGGAGGACCAAAGGGATGATCAAGTGAAGATATATGTATGAACTATTTTATTTAGGTGTATCATGAGGGAACTCATGATACGATGGATTACCCAGAAGCATATCATCTATAGACTCATTTATATTTTAGGATCTCTTCTATAGAATCTTTTATCGTACTCTCTTTAATGATCAACTCTTCTAATTGATCAAAATAATTTTAAAATTTTTATTCATATTCATCATTGGTATAATAAATGTAATTAGATGTCTGAGGGTTATTTAAAAAATATTTATTCTCTTTCATAAACTTTGGTACCATTAAAATAAATTCCTTTATGTTTTTATTCTGCATAAATTTCATCTTAGTTTATTACTCTATGTTATTGAAATCAGCATTATTCACTTCAGTTATCTATAAAATTTCACTATCCTTAGTTAATGTGTTCACATAAACTTTTTATTGACCTCATTATTTTTCAACCAAAATAGAAATAAATATCTCTTTTTGGAATCATGAAATTTTTTTCCCTTTCCCTTATAGGGAAACATCTAACTGTTAAATGTTTTATTTTTCCTATTTTAAGAACTTCATGAAAACACAACATCGTCATCCCTATATTCCTCCAATTTTGAATAACTAAATATATAATTTCTAATATGTTCATATTTGAAAATTTAGATATATTATTTCCTTATTACATTTATTTTACTTCTTATATAGATAATAATATTTTTTCTTCATTATTTCAAACATTATCTCAATATCATCATCCTCCCCAGAATTAATATCTTTCTCCTTAACATATTTTTCAATATTTTCATTATTTATAGTTGTAATATAAATTTTATTTTTATTCCTACTATTCCTCATAAGATTATGTCCATTCATCATTAATATAAAATTATTGATCAATGAAAATCATCCAAGGGAAGTCCATTGTAATCCTGACCTTGAAGTATTGATACAATTAAATCAACATTTTTTAGAAATATGTGTAATAAATTTTGAAATTCGATATAATATTCACGAGTCTCACCACAACCAATAACAATTATTTCCAAATTATTAAATATTATATAAAAATCATCAATAGATTTATTTTCATAAATTAAAATCTATCCCAAAATAAAATAAAAAATTTCGAAATTTTCCTTCTTAATCTTAAAATTTCCTTTATCTATGTTATCCCATATACATTTAATTGTCTGAATCTCAATGATTTTAATAATATCCTTCTATAATAGTAATTAATGATGTTTGTTTTTAACTCTTATATCATACTCAATGTTCTTACTATCAACTGAAACATGGACACCTACTATTACTTCAATCACATTCAATCCAATGGATTATATGTGTGGGGATATTATATATATTTTTCTATGATTTTTCATTATAACAAGTATCATAACTACCTTTATATTGCCTAAATTTATGTGTTCCATTTGAAACAAAAATAAAAGAATCAATTTAGCTTAAAAAATAGGGAACTTCATTCCTCTAATATTAAAACAAATAGTTTTCTATGAAGGAAACATGGAAGATAGGTTTGAAACCAATTGATGGATTCCTAGACACTAATAGATATATGTATCATCACAAAATCACTACGAGGGGGTTGGATTAATTAATTTTTTCTTTTATATTCCACCACTAAAAAAATCATCACATATTAAAGTGAGTTATTTTCTTTAATTTTTCAAATTTCATACCACTTAAAGAAACTGAAAAAAACAATTCACAATAAAATCATAATGTTAACCATTCAAAACAAAAGAAAACATTTATTGGATGGTCTTGAAATCTTGATATCACAAAATACACCAATCACTAGGGATAAAAATGAGAATGATTTACCCAATAAATTGTGTCATAAATAAATACCTTCCATCTGATGAAATTTCCACTTACACAATCAGAAAAGTAATCATCAAATATGAATCATGATGAAAAAAATACTAATATAATCCACTTTTTTGAAGTGAAGTACTGAATCCTATTATTCACTTCACACATTTCATATATTATTAAATAAATAGTCAACACAATTCTCGAGAACACACCAACTTTTTACCATCTTCAATGAACAATAATAATGAAAATGAAACATATTATCTTTAATCAATAATAATAACTTCAAAAAATTACTTCATATACCACATTATCAATTATGATCTTCAAGAGATTCCTCCATAATCACTTCCAAGTGTTTCAGATTCTATATAGAATTCGATTATGTTTCACTACACTTCTTACTTATTTTAGATATCTTCTTCTTTATCTTCCTCTATCTTAAACATCTGAACTCTAGTAGAACTTCTCTATAAACATTCTCCAAGTTTAACCATTAATTCCAAACATATATCAACCATAATTTTATATTAATGTTAAAAATATCTAAAAATATTAATCAACACAAAATTATAAGGGTTTAGTGTAATTGGGGACTAGATATATTAAAAACTAATCAATGTACAATATTATTCATTTCTAATATCATTCATTAAGGAAGGTACCATTCTAGACTCATATTACTTAGTATTATTCTCCATAACCTACGGAAAATCAAGAAATTTAAATGGGTTAGATTATATTATCAATAATGGTAAACATGTAAGATATTAATAATTGATCATATGTCAACACTCCATGAGAATAATATTTTGAAAACCTAATATTATAAATACAGAATCATACCCAACAAATAATTTACCTTAAAAAATATTCATGCGATAAAACATTAGCATTCCACAATATTTTGGAATAATAAACAATGAGTCATTATCCATGACTTTAAATCATAAGAATAACAATATCTTATAAGAGATTGGCACCATCAAAGTCGTAAAAAGTATATCATATTTCCTGTGTAACTACAAAGGCCATCACATAATATTGGATCAGGTATAAACACTTGTTTCTCATATCATATGGGCTCAAGAATCACAACATGTTTCTCATATCATAGTTGATTATGTATCCCCACATGTTTGCAATATCATAGTGAATAAAAAACTACCTAATTTATATAGTAAATCATGTACATCAACTCACATTATATAATTATATCATGGGATATATGAATTTACACAATGTATTAAAGGTTTATAAATGAAACACACATCATATAATAAAAAACTTATATAAATTTTTGTTTGAAAAGATCAAAAATCATTCATCGTTTTATCATTTCATAACCCATGGAAGATAAATGGGTGTAAAAAATATATCATCATAAATTAATTAATGTATGGGTATGAAATAGGTTTCATAATAATAATCACCATCACAATACACATAAATAATATTTATGGTATCATAATTTCATAACCCCAGTGAAGAATAACCATTCATAAATGATTATGGTATAGATTAAAAATACCATTAAATGTTTTTTTGAAAATTTATTTTAAAACATGAGAAAATATCCCTTTTTTAGATAATATTATTAAAACAATTCCTAGATTATTGAGAGAATACTTTTCTTTTAAAACAAAAATAGAAACATTTAAATTAATATGTTATTAAAATAACATTAATGATGTGGTGGAAATATGTTCATGTTGGATACATTAAGAGAAAATTATATTTTCACACTTTTGTAAAATATAAAAAATGACTTGTTTGGAAAACATTTAGAAGGATTCATTTTCATTTTTTTAATTAAATTTAAATTTAGTGAATATGAAAATTTTAAAACCTTATATATATAGATAATAAATTTTATAAAATAATTTTGAAGAGCAAAGAACATAAAAAAGTTTGTCCACTAAGGTGGAAATAATGTAGTATTTTCATTAAAATAATTTCTCTCTCATTTTAAGTACCAATGATAGAGAAATTGTGATAATACTAGAAAATTTATGGAGTAAAAATAAAAATTAATATATATGGGTTTTAAAGGATAAGATATATAAAATATTCCTCAACACATATTTAGCAAAGAGTATCTCGAAATTAAATTATATTGCAACATAAACTCTTACCTCAAGTCTTATTATGATTTGTATGTATTAGAACCTATTTTATAATAGATATAAATATAACCTAAACATATTATATAATCATTCTAAAATATATCATTCCATATACTATTTACATATATTTTTTATAAACTTTTTTATTAATAATTTCGTACAAAAATCACTATTCTAGGTGAAAACTACTTCATCTTTCATGCAGGTTTTAGTTTCGTAGTCTGGATCCATGCACTTTGATCAGGGTTACATAACCTAAATTATTTTAATTATTTTATTAACATCATATATAATCATTATACAAATATTCATTTAAATTAGTGATGAAAAATGAATTATATCACTTTAGGGAGATAATAGTTTGTATGTGCGGACGAGTGATGTCTTTACTTTTAGATGGATGGAATGAAAGAAAAGTAAATAATAATTAAAAATTATAAAATTATTGTAATACCATAAATATCATCTATATTCATTAAATATTTTAATATAACCATCAATGTGAAAATGATATGATAAAATTCATCCCTTCATGGAGCTGGTAGGCCACATGTATGCACAAGAAATGTTTTGTTTTCCCATAGGATGTAAAAGAGGTGGACAAGGGTTGTTCTATAATAAAAATAGTAAATTATATTTAATATAATAAATTAAATATATTATAATGGATATCATATATTTATTGTAGGTTTAAGAAGATTTAAATTTGAATGTACTCAGTTAAGAGTTTTAACTCTTTGTTGAGAAACCTCATATGACAAACGCCTTAATCATTTAACTGATGGTGTCTTGGAAATAAAATTTATTATTTAAACAAATTAAATGAATATAAGATTTTATTAGGGTAGGTATTGGATGGTATATAAGGATCAAACATTATTAAAAAAGGAGAATATGAGGTTCCCTTTCATAATTGAGGGAAATGACACACATGGAATTACTTAAAAGATTTAAATATAATATATATCATAATCATGTCATTTGGATCCAAATGGAAATAATTTCTATGTTAGGACTTGATAATTTCAAAATAACTTCAAATAATTTTTTTACATTTTTATGTTTCATTATGAACTATATTATTTGGTTTTATGTTCACGTTAATAATTTAACCTTAATTATGCTAACACATTTTTTAATATTTAAGGTTAATAAAATTACTTCTAAGATTAAAAATGGATAAAAAATGATTCATGGATAAAAAATTTGAACATTTCCCATAACAAATGTTATTATTATTATTATTTAAATAATTTAATAAACTTTTAGATAACATAAAATATAAGTAAATAAATTTTTTGGGACTATTCCATTAATTTGACTTCAAGGAGTTTTTTTCATTTATATATTATCTAGTAAAAAGATTGATTGTGGGGATATTTTTATAGTTTTAAAATAAATGATGTCGATAGGGATTTATCTGTGGAAATACCTAGTAGTTCCAACATTCGTGACAAGGCACGGACCTAATTTCCAAAGACCGACGACCAATTATGGTTTCAAACCCAAAGACACTTAGGAACAAACATTGTTCAATTGAATGTGAGTTGAGGCTTATCGTACCCATTTGGAGGAAATTATTTCCTGTATAAAGAGTCTCATATATATTTATGATATGTGGGTGAAATATTTCCCAATCTTCGATATATGAGTGGTTACCACCATTCCAATGACGTGACCAGGACCATGTGTTATCATGAATAACTTTTTCTTTCACAGGTTCCCCATAATTCACTTCATCATTTATGATTCTTTTGATTATAGAATATTTTTGTCACTATTTAGTGTATTTATATACCAGGAGGTTTTTAGTGTATTGGACAAGGGATTAAACCACCAAGAGTAATCTAGTGTATTCCATGAGAACAAGAATAAAAAACCAAGTAGTTCATTTGACATAGTTTAAGTGTGTATGAAAGGTATATACCACAAATTTTAATGTCATAATAAAAGGAAAAAAATACTGGGATAAGGCCTAAAGGTGGAATCCTATGTATCTAGATAGGAAAATAATAAAATCCCTCTTAGTTCATCTTATGGGAATCTGTGTTATAAAATATTCAACAAAAGAGCCCTTGAGCAAGATTTATAAATGTCTAGGTACCCAAAATATCTAGATCATAAGTATGAAACGTTGAATGAATGTGAGATGTAATTTTACAATATCTTTATGAATGGTCCAAATGGGGTAATTTTCATCATGATGTTGGTAAAATGATTACCAATATCTATTATCACATGATTCATGATCTGTGTGAGAACAAATAGAGAGTGTGCTATCTGACACATCTCATGGGAGAAACTTTTTATGAGACTTAAACATTAAATTTTCCATTAGAAATATATTATTACCAATATCATTGAGAATATGGTTTGGATCATGGGTCACAGTAAATATTTCTATGTATACTATTTATAATAGGAATCTACGTCCTTATAGTTCATTTCTTCCCTAAACCACATATGGGTTTGAGGTACTTGAGAGAATAGTCATGACATACAGTTAAAAGGATTCCCATGTATAATCCCACTTCTCACCCTCTAATGGATGAGTAATGATGGTATAATTTTTGGGAACATTTAGTCCCATGAGTAATGAATTTTTGGGATATGTAGGGACATACAACAGGGTGAATTTCCATTAGAGATCAGTCCTTAAGAAGTCATAATATGTATCATATTTAGATATGAATCAGAGTTATTAGAGTTTAGTGACCCCTAACCCATTGAATAGTAGATATGGGTGATTACACAATGATAAATTATTTTTATCCTTCAGTTTTATTAAAGGTAGGTACCTACACCCAGATGGATTCCCATGCTGATTATTCATTCATTATGTTCTGATAGATATGGAGAGATGAAGATCATGGCAGTTATATCGGGTATGTTTGGTATGCAACTGAGTGACCATCCAAGATCATGGTAGAAATAGGGTCGCATGAATGTGTAACCTAAAAAAATTAAGGTAACTACCCTTATAATGTAGATACTTGGATGCATGAATATAGTTGAGGGTTTACATTGTGTATGTCCAAGTGTGTCTGCTGGAAAATGTGGGAATTTCCTAGGGTGTATGTCTAAGATGTCCAATTTGTCTGACTGACATAGGATACATATCCAATGGTGTCTGTATGGCATGTATTTCATGTTTTCCTACCATGTATTCATTGTATTCCAAAGAAGTATTGTTTGTCTTCCCAATATGTATTTTTTCATGAAATTCCGTAATTGTCTTCATGACTAGTTTGGGGTATCAGTATGACATGGAATACACATCCAAGTATTTCTGAATGACATGGAAAATATGCTTCGCATGATCAAAGATGACATTCCCAAGGCTCTGCACATGATCAAAGAGGATATGTATAGTTCCTTCTACATGATCGAAGTGAAAATATCTAGAATGTCTTCACAAGATCAAACATTCTTGTCTAATAAATATTGTCATGATCATCTTGACTTTTCTGGGATGTCTTCACATTATTATAATAACTTATCCTTGATAAATTTTCATGATCAGACTAAATTTTCCAAAGCCACTCCCAAGATAAAACTCATACATCTAATGGAGAATGAGGTAATTTCAACAACCTTGAGGATTCAGGAAATCATGTTATCTTATGAGATTCTAGAGGAAGGGTATCGTTAATATGTCCAAGAAAACATTAATGTCCAAGTTTTGAAGTTTCATGGTAAAATGGACCATTCCCTGACCATATAGGAAATAGTGTACATGTTCAGAGGACTTTGTGCCAAACTGTTAATGTTGGTGGAACACATACTAGGGTTTTTATGGTGAGGGGAGGGCCAATCTGTGGTCCCACATGCATTCCAAGGAAATATACATAGTAAGGGGTTCCTATATGAAGGTGTCGCATGATACTCAATAGCTCATCTGATTCATGTGACCTCAAGTAGGGTCTTGCAAGGGGTTATGTGAACATGTATAGGGATTTTATATTGGATATGTCACATGTAAAAGGGGTCATAGCAAATTTTAGTGGGAATTTCATGTCAATAAATCCATGTATACGGGATTCTGGAAAACATTTGGAGACTGAGGGTTCACATGATCTACTAATGAAGACCGCACAAAGGCATCACGTGTATAAAGGGCATTCAACAAAGGAAATAAATCTAGGATAATTGAACTAAGTGTGGAATCTCTCTTGATAGACGGTTTATAAGAATGAATTGTATCAATATTTAGTAGGGGGTTCAGGCATGAGGCTTCACCTGATAGAATCACATTATGCTCAAAACCTCATGTGATTGTGTGATGGGTGTCATGAGATGGGTATTGAAATTACTTGGAGAATCCCCCTTAAGGAAGTATTCGATCCTCCCCTTCCATTAAATGCATTATCTTTTTTACTATACATATTATTTCCTCCTCTTACATTCATGTGTGTATGTTTTTTTTGAGTGGAATGGTTTATATAAGAAGAGGTCAAGTGATGTTGATGATGGTTTCCATAGGGAATATTCCATATGCACTAGATTAAAGTGGTTGGAAGATTATCATGATCAACATCATGTGATAAAAAGATGGATTCATGATATTGAACACTTGATAACCACTAAGGCTTCCCATGACCAGCTTCATATGATAGTTTCTGGAACTCACTGACTGTATATTTCCTCTATTTAATCATATTTCTTTCATACAATGACTTTTTAGTTGGATTTTCATGATCAGATTCATGAAATAATTCTTCTAAATGTTGGTTGTTGAGGTGGTGGGTCTTGGTAGTCTTCTCATGATCATTTTACAGGATAAAATAATGATGAATAAAAAGGTGGATGGCTCTTTCATACGTTATTTTTTAGGATAATTACATGTTGTACATTTTCTTCTCATAAGAATAACCTTACGATCATGCAAACCTTTTTTCATCTTGTGATATCATCTTGTGGTATTTATAATTGGATTCACGTGATTGTATGTCACTTCTATATTCTCTAAATAACCAAAAGCATGAAAATGAAGTTGCATGCAATCTTTAAGGATGATGATTGATTCATGGATTCCACAATTTAATCCCCAAAGAAAGATGAAATGCTGTTCACAAAGCACTGGAGTTTATCAGGCACCACATGTGTCTCAATGTAGAAAACTAATGCATAAAATGTCCGACATATGAGAGAAATGTTGAATACGATCACATGAGGTGATTAGATAGTTGGGATCGAGTTGATCAGATGGTTTCATTTTTGTCTGTATATTTTTAACAGAGGAACTATACATAACCAAAGATGTGTCCCATATCGATTTCATGCTCGGGTGTAAGTAGTTATTAAATTATCACATATCCGTAAGTTTCAAGAAGTGAGTATCGGGGTCTGCTCCAGACCATCACATGCACCGCCCTGTGCTAACACTCTCCTCTGATGCACTATCAGCCCACAATGTAGCTATAGTTCCATTTTTAGTGTGCTTGTCTATATAGATTTTTTTCATATTTTATGTAGATATTCTAGCTCCCAATCCATGGTTGAGAAAACTCCCACATGATCTAGGGTAAATCTAGCATTGCTTGTTGTCCTTGGATGGAAAATTATTTGTTGAAGGGATTCATCTAAAATTATTAAAATAAACATCCAAGTAAATTGGATAAAATAAATTCCAATATGTATTCCCTTATTATGAATCCCAAGCCTAGACACATACAATTCCTCCATGAATTTTTCATTTTCCTAACACTTTTAAAATCTTTTAAGAAATAGTTTATGGTGAAAAATTATGAGATCCATCAAAATTACCCCTTAGAATTTGATTTATTTTGAATTGAAACAAATATGATTAGAAGGTAAATTTAAATGACTTTTATTTATAATTTAACATCTAGAAATCATTTATATTGATCCATATGAGAGGTTTTTTCAATACTGTGTTTACTACTGTCTTTTAGGTGATATCATGAAGATAATCGGTACCCTGTGTTCTTGGATGAATTAAATAAATAGGGTATTATTGGATCTCAGAATAGTTATCCTGAAATTTAAATGTGTATAAGTTATAATATAGAAAATGGATTTTGTGAAAAGTAACTTGTGGCATGATCTAAGGTAAGAGGCATGTATGCTGCTACATATCCTAAGGGAATGATAATCAATCCATACATAGTTCTACAATTAAGGGATACTATGTGGTTCAAGATCATGTATAGGGAACATAGGCTCATGGGTTCATAACTCTATAACTAATAATCCTATGTATATGTAGATCTTTTTTATAGAAGGGAAATGTCATCATTTTCCAATGAAAATTGAGTTAGAGACACATGTTTTGGTGGAGATTTTGCATAGATCTGGATCTTGTACTGCATTTTCTGCCGAATAATATAGGACACTATAATAAGTTTAATTCCCCATAAGATATGCCAAGTCTCATGTAGTATAAAGGGATGATAGGACTATGTATCGTTAGGCAGGTATTGAAAAATATATATGTGTTCTAGTTTTTTCCTATATTAGTGAAACTATCACGTAAAGTTTTTATTTTTTGTATAGGTACAAATAATGGTCTCTACAAGCTTTTTATATTATTTATTTCATTACCATAATTTATTCCTAATCTTTATATGGATAAATATTGGTAGGTGTGGACTTGGATTTTTCATATGATTCCCTATTATAGATTATCAACTAGAATAGTATTATGTATTTACCATTTTATATGTGCTAAATATTTACTATATCATAAAATGTTCATTTCCAACATGTATTAATTTGACTTTTTCCCAGGGTTCCCTTTTTAGATTTTCATCCTGGTGAGCACTATGTCTATTGCAATTATTTTTTCGGTCTAGAAAACTAGACCCTATTGTGCTATATTTTTCATTTCTCCATCTTTAATAAAATGCTACTATAGCTTATGGTATTATATCTTAGACCATTTGCTCTTTGTAGTTTACTATTTGAGAATTAATGCTCTCTATGTAGTTTAACATATTGTGATAAGGATGTCTTCCCTGTGGTTTAATGTCAGGCATTAAAGAACAGATAAAATATATTTAGTTTAATTACATTCTTCTAGGACTTAATAAATTGTGAAATTTTATGTCTTTCTTTAAAGATTTAGAGTTCCATGTTGTTTAACGTCTTGATGGTAGGACCTAATATCATGATAGGGATGTCGAGACCACATCGATAGTTGGAACATGGGTCTTGAGAATCATTACTCAAAAGATTTAATTAATGAATATTGAATGGGGAATACATGATAGGGTTGATAAAAAACAACATATGTTTTTGGGATCTACTTCATTATTATCATATCTCACGAGTGGAAGACTGTAATGTTCCATGTTTTAGACTAGGTAAAATTTCCAAGGGAATTTGAATTTTACTGATTAGGGGGAGGGTGTCTTTTATTTAAAAAAATATTCATAATGTAAATCTATTATTTCAAAAACATAATTGTTTTGTTATTAGATGTGGGTTAAGGATTGATGAGTTTCTCTAGTGTTTGGTTGAGGTTTTGAAGCATCATGCTCCAAAAGAACCAGTTTCTTGAGAAACTAAATGAGACGCATGGTTAGTTTAACCATGTAAGTAAACCATTATTCCCATTTTTAAAATGGGAATGGTTTTTTGAAATCATGAAACCCCATAGGATAAAACATATGATATGTTGTATGTGTGGAGGAGTTACCCGCATGATCTAAATGTTGTTTTTTCAAAAATTGTATACCTAGACTACGTGGTTTGTTCAACTTAGCCAGTAGCACTTCAATATTGGCACATGGGCAGAGCAAGCCATGTGAACTAGCCACACATGTTGAGTCTCCTGGGAATTTGGGACTACATGGTTGGAATATTGTTAGGAAAACCATGTGGTCCATTAAAAATGGTGTCATCATGTTTCTCCCCTTACTTCTATTATACATACTGCCTCATTTTTGATCCTCCATAAGAATAGACCCTTCCCCTCCCCTACTCAGTCTCCTCATCTCGTCGACTAGAAATAGAGAGATATACTCCATCCGATGTCAGAATCACATGATGTTGGTATCATTGGATGCATACTGGTAAGATCTTTGTTCAACTTTCTCCCATCATAGTTTGAATCACCATCTTTAAAGAAATCTTCATGTGATCTAATTCAGCCACTTTTCAGGGTATTAGTATATTTCATCAATTTATCTTCAAAGAAATTAATTTGTGCCTCAGTTTTTGATGAGTGAACTATAATTGGTTTAAGGTAGGTGCTATATATCTTTTTCCATTATGGTCCCACCATTTATAAAACAGGTTGTTCTGTCACACACTATATATTCCTTACATTTACCAATAAATATAAAAATAATTATTTAGAGAGAAATTAAATAATTTAGATAGACTTTATAAATTATCTTGAACCATTGGGGATATTATATATTAATGCAGACCACTCATTGGGTGCATCATCTAGATTTATGTGTCTTACATCTTTTATGGAAAATTAGGACACCCTTACGGATATCTCTTAAATACTTAATTTATAAATACGTATCGTGATCACTCGTTGTCATATTCTTAAATGAGACACGAAAAAAATCTTATATATAATTGATTAATTGGAATAAAATGAACTTATAATGATAAAGTTGACTTTTGTGATAAAAATGGACTATTAGGTAGGTTGATTTATTTTACCGAATGAGGAAATTAAAGGGTGATATTTGAAATGATGGATGGAATACTTAAGTGCCTGAAAATAAATTATTATTAAATTTAAATTAGTGATGGGAATGGAACTCTTTTGTATACATTAGTTGGGATGTAATTTTTATTAATATGGACTTTTTTTAATTAAAATTTAATAGTTAAATGAATTGTATTGACCATGAATGATACATAGGTCCCTCTTTGTGGAATGCAAAGGATGAGCTCCTAGGTTGACAAAGTTTTACATTACTCCCAGAGTGATACATGGATTATGATATAAGAATTTGTTTTATTGAATCTCATTGTTATTTTATTGTTTTCCCATGATTAATACATAGATTCCCATGAAGTAATTACTTGGATGGTCTCATTGGATGATTGAGATTGTTATCCCCAAGAAGGATATCAGTATCCGAGGGAAGATACCTTGGTCATACTTGGTGGAAATATGGTTACACCATTTAATGACCAATACATTATTCCATATATATAATACTTGGTATAAGATCAGTGGGTTATGCATTCATACCATAATGAGAGTAATGCATTGGATTGCCTTTTAACAAGTAACCTTGGACTGACTCTTAAGGTGATAGGTAATTAGAGTGATCCGCATGCAATATTCAGGATTCCTCTTGAATAATTACCTTTGATGGTCCCAAGATTTATTTTGATTAATATATTCTATGCCTCTTATTAAGGATCTATGAGATTGTAGTTTATCATCTCAAATGATGTGTCCACCAATCCAATAAACATATCGGGTTCATTCCATGTTTGTATTCAGGCTTTATGATTGGACCATTTTTTTCCTTCTAAAAACTCCTTGTAATTATATTTATATATTATATCTTCATTGTAAGATACTATTTAAGAGATATTTTGGATAACTCCCAAGCATGTATGGTCATCCTGGTGTCCTTAAGGACCCTGATTCCAACATGTTTATATTTTTATTATTTATTTTACTTACTTCCTGATTATCTATAGCTCTACAATCCTGTACATCATATTAATAAACTATATTATGATTTAGTCATATTTTGTGGTGGGATAATAAGTATATCTCAAACACTTATCATTTTTCTATTACATTGGGGTACCCAACCTGACCTCATATTCATAGGTTTATGGATTATATTTTATTGTTATTCTTTTTCCTAGGATTTAGGAGCATATGACTGATCCAGAGCTCAAGATTTTCATGGAGAACAACCTTAGGGTTTTTTTGTTCTTCACTTTATACAATTACATATCTTTTATTTTCTTACATGTGGTATGTTTCATTATTTATATTAGGTAACATCAAATATACATGCATACATGATTTTATCTTTGGTATTCCCCATTTTATCAGTAATTGTTATCTTTATATACTTCTCTCTCTGTCATTAACATTTATTATACTCTCCCATTATGATGATATACCACTATTATACTCTGACCATGAAGATCCATTTGTTTCATTTCATCAGGATTAGGAGAGTGCAGATGAATTTGGACAAGGATTTTCAAGAAAATCCATCTCAAACTTGATATATATGGTCATTATGAGTTGATCATTCGATAAAGTATATAATCATGGAAATAGTGTCATTATTACTGTAATAGAATGGTTTAATATGAAATTATAATGGAAGACTTATCTTAACTCGGAATTGGATGATAAATTCTAGAAACAATGGTGGGAGAACCATATGATTGATATATATATATATATGATGTCTTTATCATGTCTTGGGTTGTTGGAAATAGGTAAGATCTACCATGATGGTTCAATTTTTGGTATGATATTTGGATGGAGTTTTAACAGATTATGTACCGTATTCTTAAAGAGATTTTAGTGGTGCATTGAGAATTTAGAAATGAAATGTGTTAGTTATTTTAAATTTCACAACCTCTGTAGGTTGGTTTTTTATTCTGTTGTTTACCCAAGGATTCTCTAGTATAAGAAGTTATATGGTGGGGAGGATGTAATGTACCGTGTTTTTGAATTCATAAAATTTCAATGGGAATTTGAATTTTATAGTTTTGTGGACAATCAATTCTTTAAAATAATATTTTGAATGTAAATCCATGCTATGGAACTCATATGTGTTTTTTATGCGTGTTTAGGAATGATGGTGTATCAGGTGTTCATTTGAGTTTCAGATGTATCAGTGTTCAAAATCTCCATTTTTCGAGAATCTAAATGCACCACGCGGTTGGTTCACGATTATTTTAATGGATCTGGTCAACCGTAAAGAGCCTTTTCTTAACATGCATAATTTTTCTAAACCATAAAATCCCCTATGAGTAACCATGAAACATGTTGTAGGTGTGTAGGAGTGACCCACATGGGTTACACATGTTTTCCAAAACCATGCGCCTAGAACACATGGATAGTTATACTAAACCAGTAGCACCACATGATTGGTTCATGGGAAGATAAAACCATTAATCTAAATATCTAGGCTGTGGATACTATGAATAAGAGGTTGCATGGATGGTTCATTTTTATCCAAAACCTGTGAAAAAATTGGGTGGCCCTTTAAAAATGGTATTTTTATGTCCCCCCCTTGGCTTTACTTATACTTCCCCCTTCATTTATCCTCCTCCATGTTCATATCTCCTTCTACTCTCCTGCTCAAGCTCCCCCTCTCCCATCAAAGGAATGGAGAGACCTATATTTTGTGTAATAATACCTTTCCGTTGGTCTCATTGAATTTGTACTCATAAGATCTTTGTTCCACTTTCTCATTCATTGTTTGAATATCCATCATTCACGACATTTCCATGTGAGCTTATTCTCCCAATTTTTATAAAGTTAGTGTATTTAATCAATTCCACTAGGAACAGATCAGTTCATGACTTGATATTTGATGGATGAACCATAATTGGTGTAAGGTAGGTGTCTTATAACCTTTTTTATTAATTTATATCAATTTTTCAATTATGGTCTTATGTTGTATACCTGAATCTTTTTTGTGTCACCTATAAATGTGAAAATAATTATGTATATTCTAATTTCCCAATTTAGATAACTTTTTCTATTTAATTTTATCTTTTTGAGGTATTATACCTCAATAAAAACTACTCCTCTTGCGTGTTGTATAGATTTCCATGGATTACGCCTTACATTGGAAACCATTATGGATATCACCTTAAATGTTTATTTTAAAATTCCTTTTTTAACATCATGAAATTCTAAAGTAAGAACATTATTTTTATTAGATTGTATGACACAAAACACCCAGTGTAGAAAGAAATCTAAAATCCAGATACTTTAAGATATATTTTATATTTCAAAAAATATATTATATATCTTAAGATTCACTCAAAATTATGTTATCTTGCATTACATGCAGGAATGACTTTGTTCAATAGTTTGTGATACATGTAAGGCCATGTTTATTTTAATAATAATATTTTATTAAAATATTTTTATTTAGTATAGTAAGTTATAAAATATATGTTAAATTATAATTTGTGAATTAGATTAACTAATTTATGAAAATATATTGTTTAGAAATATATATGATAAATTCAAAGCATACCAATTAATTAGAAACGAAAATAAAAACTAATTTAATATAGAAGAAATAATATTATTTTAAGACCCCAAAGGAATTCAGTATTAATAAATTAAATTTACAACTATTGGTGAATAATATTGATGAAATATATATATTTATCATATATTCAACAAAATATTTTTTAAATTCATCTAATATATTTTATTGGCATAACATAAGTACAACACCAATTTTACACATAAAATACCCATATTTTGATAAAAGTAGTTTTACCACCTTTTAAGGGATAACCTATTTTAAATATAAATTTGAAACATTTATAAATTTGATGTGGAAAAATAGAAATTATTTTTTTATAAAAATAAAAAAATAATTAGGTTGAGGTGAATTTTTAGTATTCTTATTTAATGTTAAATTTTTGAATGAATTGTGGAAAATACCAAATTATAATTCAAAATTAATTTTTAATCTAATTTATTTATAAGGATAAATTATATTTTAAATTGGATTTAAATTTTAAATAAATTTTTTATTAATTAATACAATATAGTTCATTGGAATCACGTTCACATTGATATTGGAGATAAAAACTTATATAAATATTGAACGTTTTTACATTAAAAACCTGTATTTTCATTATCTCTGTGGGATTAAATTCCAATTAATTTTATACAATTATATGATTGGAATATAGAAAAATGGATTACATATTAAGAATTATCATAATTTATAATTTATAATATGTTCAAAATATTCTTTCACCTAAAATAGTGAAAGTAATGATAATTAATTTCAGTGATATAGAGAAATATTAGCTTAACAAATAACTAAACCTTAAGTATAATGACCAAAATTACCTGGAAAAATTTTCAAAATCCATTTTATGTTCCCATATCGACCTTATAATAAATGGAATATAATGGGTTCCATTATTGGAGCATCATGGAATTCAAAAAACGTGGGTTGAATTCTCTTTTGAAAAGTTTACAAGAATACCACTCCCCCTCCACTATAAAAAGGCACCATCCCTCCAACTTATTCACAAATACAAAGCCCTTTGGCTCAGACAAAATATTTCCAAATATTCTTATAACATCCCTCCCATCATTTTACAATCTTCAACTTGGTAATAAATTAATCCCTGAAAATATTTTGGTATAATCTAAAAAGAGTTACCCTAAAAGAGGTAATGACTTACAACGATAATTTTTTCATTTCAATTTTCACCCCTTAAATTATTTTTATATAATCAATATAAAATAAAATTAGTATCTCCAATATTTATAGATTTTTTATTCTATTATTTTTAACAATTCTTTCATAGAAATCCATCAAATGGAAAGCACAATCATCATTCATATGTAATGCGGATTACTACCTCGTGAAACGATGCTTGTTCATATTTTCTTTACCACCTCTCATTGTTTATATATTGATGGAAAAAATATTTATATATGATATATATGATATTAATAATTTATATATTAATTTTTTAATTATTATATTAAACATTCCATCATGAGATTCATTTTTTGTAAAGATGATAACAATGTTTGTGGAAATGTGGCTAACCACCTTTTCAGAGCGATGTGATTCATTTATTATATACATGAAATGTATACAGAAGTTATTAATAAAAATACATTTATAAATATGAAATAAATATGATACTGGAAATATAATAAAAATATATTTATCATTTACTTTTCATTCTGTTAATTTGGAAAAGATATGAAAGTAGTGTTCATTCATATATATGGCCCAATGTCTTCATACACGGTGTATTTCATTTATTATCTCAAAATATAATGGATTGCTATAAATACATGTATAATGGATATATATGATATTTAAATTTTGGTTTATGTTTTTTAGATGATTAAATCATGATCTAATTAATAAGAAAAACAATTAACAAGTTGAAACATACTCAAAAAACAATGGAATTAACACACAAAATAGTGAAAATAATTAACGATTGTTAAGAAATTGGTAATAAGATATTATAAGAAGTTAACATAGGATATTATGAAAATTTTTAGGTTTATTTTATAATTAAATAACATTCTTCAAATATTTATACATAAGGTTAATGGACGTTTATCAAAAATAAATGCAAGGTAAGTTATTCTTGTCTCAATTTTTCTTCCATGAGGCATACACCATTTTCCCTACTTATTTATTTTGTGTGGGGTATATACTACTCCATTGACATGTTATATCATGAATATACTTATTCTAATGATATTATAAGAATCATTTAATTTTATTCCTTCATGGTTATTTATTATTCAAATTTTTAATGGTGGTATATGACACATTTTAATATATAAAGATAAGTTTCCTCAAGAATGTTTTTAAAGGTCATCATTGAAATCTCACATTCATTTTTGATTTTTAAATTTATAATGAAAAAATCACTTTATTGGAAATTTCGTTATATATATATAATAATGTGTGTTAGATATTATTATTTCCTAAACCATATTCCGTTTTTAAAAATGGTGTTTACTTTGACATTTATTTGATTATCTAGGGAAATATTGATAAATATGTATTCATTATTCAATATGGATATGTGATAAGGAATATTTTTATTATTTAAATAGAATATCTGATATGATGAATTATTATATATGAAATTATATGTGGGTCATGAACTTTATATATCAACTCGATGCATCACATAGATTCTAATGAAACAAGTAAGTTTGACAAATAAAACGGGTTTCTACCTATTGTTTTAAACAATGTGGATGATGTATTTTGATAGTATTAGTTTTCATGTTCATGAGACTTGAAATCCAATAATTATGTATTTACATCTTCGATATTTTAGTGAAAATTTGTGTTATCTATGAGGTTTTTATATGCTAAAATCTATTGATTCATTTCATTATAATTTTATTGATTAATGTTTTCAATTTATATTATTTCCATATTGATTATTATTTATCTATTAATTTAAATGGAATGTTATCTTAGATATTTATCTTTCAATGTTGATTAGTTCCTAATGATTCATTATTTATTCCACTTTATATACTTTTAGTTATCATTTGATATCACCCTTATTATTATTTTTATTCATGTTACGAAAAGGAATCATTTGAATGAATTTCAAGTACGTAGTTTAGTTCATTTTATTATGTATCATTTTTCATTTTCTACATACCAATATAATATGGGTATCATATATGTAATCTAATTTTCCAAAACTACTAAACCAATTTCTCCTTCAGCAATTGATTCATTTTGATCTTGCCAATATAATAAAATAATGCATCGGCTCTAGGCTTCTGTGGTTGGGGAGATACATCTTGCATTTATCACTCTTGGTCATATTTTTAGATGTCATTAATGATCCCAATTATATTAATTTGATGAATATTAATTAAATGAACATAAAATGATAGACCCTCCACACGTTATAATAAACAACCTATGAGGTACGTTGACTTCTTTAATAAAATGTACCAATTAAAGAGTGATATTTGAAAGAATGAATTTAATATTTAATTACATTGATTTATTTATTTTTAATTTAATTTAAGGACAGTAATGGATATATTTTTTATAATTGAGTTGTGATGGAATTATTATGAATATGGCATATTCTGTAATTTAGCTTAAAGTGTTAAATTAAATGTCTTCCCCTTGAGCGATACATGGGTCCCTCTTTATGGAATTACAAGGAAGGACTCATAGGTTACAAAATTTTTACATTACTTAAAGACTGATAATTTGATTCCCATGTAGTAATTTCATGGATATAATATTAGGGTGATTTTCTATTATCCTTCAGAAATACTTGTATTCTCATGTAGGAATTCCTTAGGCAGGCTCATTGTCACATAGAGATCATTATCGCAATGAGAGATATCATACCCTAGGGGGGATAACTTTGAAGGTCTCATTATTATGATTGTTACTCCATTACATGAGTCATACTCAGTCCCCTACTAGTGATACATGGGATGGGCTTAGTGGGTTATGCCCTTATATTATACTGAGTGTTATACTTGGGATTTATCTTTATGGGTTTCCTTGGATTGACTCTAATGGTGATGGGTAATTAGGGAAATCATGGGGAAATACAATAGATTTATCTTTAATTATTACCTTGGATTGAACCAGGATTACTATTTATTAGGAACCCTTATGCCTCATTTTAATGATCTATGAAATGTTAGTTTTAAAAATCAATGGATGCGTCTGCCAAGACAAAGTCCAATCTTGGGTTTCGTCAATGCCTGTATTAATATTTTTTTACAATCCCAGTCATGTTATGTTGGGAGTATTCCTTGTAATTATATATATAAAACATGTCTGTTCTTAATAATCCTAGTTAATAGATTTTCTGTATTATGAAAAATAAGGTATAGTAAACTGGGTTTCTGTGAGAAATGTGATAATAACATGTTTTTAATTGATTATTTATTTTACTTACGACCTTACCAACTATATCTAAAAACTTCTTTATATCATATTCACTAACTAGATTATACTTTAGAAACCATTTCAGTGGCCTATTAAGTATATATTACACACTTCATAGGCTTCCATTACACTAGCGTACCAGATAAGTCCTTATGTTTACAAGTATTCATATTATGCATGTGTTGTTATGATTGTACCAGAGAGTAAGTAGAATATGAATGATCTAGAGCTCATAATTCTTATAAACCTCACCCTTGGGGATTTTTGTTCATTTATTTATTCTAGTACATGTATCTTATTTTATTTCCTTCTATAATCTCCTTTATTGATGTTTGATAGCATTACATGGACATGAATGAATGATGTAATATTTTTCATTAACTATTTTATCAGTTATTATTATCTTTCGTTGCTTAACTCTATTCCATTATTATTTTTTCTATTGTTTAATCTTATGATATGATCCTATGATTCTCTAAGCACGTGAGAATAGTATCCCCACTATACCTTTATTAGAACCGCACTGTTAGTCGATAACCCCAGACATACAGGGAGGCACTCTCAAGGCCATGTGACCGACTAGATCATGGAACCATTTTAGTAGATCCCAAGATATGATGTTACAAATGGGGAAGATATACCAAGTAAAACCCAAAAAATCATATGTTGTTAAAATCAATTATTATATTACTATGGCTCACAAGGATAATAGTTCCTTTACTTCATGAAAGATATTTCAGTAGTTGGTAGGTCAGAATCTCTTATTCATGGTCCCTTAGGGAATTCAAGGACAGTCAAGTAGAGGTTTCCCCACTATTTTCCAAGGTTTATGAAATATTTTGGAAGACTCAAAGTTCTATATGATGATGTGGTGTATAATGATAAAGCTATCAGAGGAGGTTTCTAGAACACTAAGTCAATTTAGTTCCTAGTTTGGAATCTTTTACCCAACACATTTTTGTTCAAGTCATGTGTTGTGGGCCATAAAATGGTTTGTGAATGGAACATCACATTCCTTATTTTAGAAAGGTTATTATACTTGGTTATCTATCATCAAGGATGAATAATGAACTTGAATTGTGTGGTTATGGGGAATGTAAATCATGGTCCTGGAATATCTGAGTTAACTCGAGGTGGAAATGGTGGGTATTGTTCAACAATTGATAAAGGATCAATTCCATATTGAACACGGTAATGAAAATAACTCCAAAATTTAAGTGATGTATTTTTGAGAAAAAAACATCCCCTACATCCAAGAACTTTGGTAGTGTGTAATTCTATAATGTATCATAATGGGGTCCTTTGGGATAAACTATTCCATGTTACCAGTTTACTATAGGGAAGGACCAAGAGTAAGTTAGACCAATGTCCATGGGATTCCATGAGATGGATACCATCACTATGAACTGGTTGTATTAGATCATTCTTCAAAAACAATAAGGTGGTTTATAGAAAACATAGTATTTATAAGGGTTCCAGCACCCTAAAATGTATATCAACCCCTAGTGAACAAATTATCACTTCAATGAGATGTGATAAATCAGCAATCTAACATTATATGAGTCCCAGGGGTCCAATGAGCATATATTGGCTTTTACAAGGGCCATAGTGAGGGACCTATGAGATTTATACCTTTTTTAAACTCTATGTTTTTTTTTTCAAAATATGAAGGTGAGGTGTTTAGCAAGCAGAGACATGAATTTTTCTTAGTATTCCCTTGTCTAATTTTTATTCTAAAATGAATTATGTATATTTCACTATAAGTGTAGGGTCTTTCAAATTGGGCTATAAAAGGATAAATTTTATACTCATATAGATTTGATAAAAGTCTATTAATTCTATGGTTATGATTCACTTGAACATGGTATATGGGGGATGCAACCGAATATCACAATTAGAATACCTTGGTCTAGGAGTAATCCAACATCCTTTGGAATGGGAAATGAAGATGTTGTAAATGATGGATCAAACCTCTCGGGTCATGAGTAGTGGTATTGTAAAATCAAGTCATGGGTGACCCAAAATACCATAAGGTGATTAGTTTAGAAATGGTGATCTCAGGGCTCCCAAGTATAATAATATATTTCCTATAGGTACTAGATGTATCTAGTAGGTTGATCAAATTCCTTATTAATATCCACATCTAACATGGTCAAATATAGATATATTGTATCATTACATGTGATAATAAATTTTTACTATAACCCAAGGTGCTGAAGGCATGAAGTGTGATTTATGGGTTAAGGTTATTATAAGGTAATGGATGAAACCATACATTGGATTAATGGGGTCACACTGTTATGGTTCTTTGATATATAATGATCACATGTGAGTAAATCTAAACCTTAACATCATGTATTTGGGACGTATTTTTCATGCATTTTAACATTATGTGATAAGGGCATTTTCCTTGCAGTTTAATGTAATGTTGTAAGGATGTAGGGGCTAACTTGAGACTATTCAAGATATCCTTGGTGAATATTTTCACTATTTAAGGGAATTCCAAAGTGAGAAAAAAATTATCCATGTATATGATTATGGATGGGTAGCATTATACTATATCTATTCTTTCATAGATTCATATCATGTGCTATAAAGTCATATGTAGATCTGACTCATGTGTAGGAAGAGTTAGTCTATATGACCCGACCCTCTTTAAACAAAGTTATATTAAAATATTAAGGCTAGGATTCCCTAGTTTTTTCCCATGCATATTTTAAGTGTAAGAATCATGGGATAATAATCTATCTTATGGAGTTCCCTTAGTGTAGAACTCAATCATATGATGGGTGGGTGTATTTTTTCATAATATATATTACAGTTATACCTTGGATTATAGATATTAGAATCACAATATATCATTTTATTGAAGGAACCATGTTACCTGTATTTCTTTAGTGTAAAACTCTTCATGTATTTTTGACCCATACATAGGGGGTTCATTGATGTATCAGGTGGACCAATGATTTTGGATATGGGTGTCAATACATATCCTTTAATATCCAGAATAAAGCCACACATAGTTGTTAAGTGTAAAAATCTTCATGTGTGTCTACCCTATAAATATATGTGGTATTGTTTCTAATTGTTTTATGTCTAGAACCATGATTTTGGATCTGATAATCACTACATATCATTTGATTATAGGAATCATGCCACACATAGTTCTTGAATAGAAAACCCTATACACATGTTTAGGGTTTTGGATTTTGGAATCACTATGGGTCTTGTGAGTGGATTAACTAATAAAAACATAGTTATTGAATCGAAAGATCTCCATGATGGTCTAAAAAATACATAAAAGAGGGAATATTTATGTTTATGTGGTGACTAGAACAATGATTTTGATTCTTATGATGAATATATATCTTGTGATGATAAGAATCATGACACATGTAGTTCTTGAAAGGAAAATTATCCATATAGTTCTAACCCATATTTTAAAAAGGCCATTGATTTCACTGAGGTCGTGGTTGGACCAAGGATTTTGGATCTAGAAATCACTACATATTTTCTGATGGCATAAATCAAGACACATTGTGTTCTTCAATGTAAAACATTCTATCCATGTTTGACCCAAATGTAGAGTGGGGAATTTTTCTATTGAATTTGCAGATGGACCCAATATTTGTGATTCGAGTATCACTACATTTTCTTATGATGGTTGGAATAAATTCATATTTAGTTCTCTAATGGAAAACACTATATTTAGGTATGTTCCATATGCATGTATATGACATTATTTCAATTGTTGTTGCAGTTGGACCTGGGATTGGAGATCCTGATATCATTATATATCCTGAGATGGAAGGAATTAATCCAAATATAGTTGTTGAATGGAAACAACATCAATGTAGGTATAACACATATGCATATATAGAATTTGTTCAATATAGTTTACGTCTCGAACAAGGATTTTAGATCTATGTATTAATACATATATTATGATGAAAATAATCAAGCCACACATAGTTCTTGAATGGAAATCTATACACGCTGGTATGAACCATATCCAGAGGTACGGGTGGTTTTCTTCCATTAATGTCATAGTTTTACATATAATTTTGGAGATATGGGTGCACTGCATAACATGTGATTATAAGAATCAACCAAGACATTGTTCTATAATGAAAAACACTCCACACATGTGTGACCCATACACATAGGAGGTATTTTTTTCTATTGTTGTTGCAGTTATACCCAACATTGGAGATCAATCTCTCACTAAATTTTACTTGATGATAGGAATCAAGCTTCACAAAGTTATTGAATTGAGGATTGGTGGTAGACCTACACCAACGATAGTGGTCATCTTAGGAGAGGGCCATAATAATTAAAAATTTAACATCATGTAAGAAACATGAACCATGGAGTTTAATGAAATTTGGTAAATATATATGGTGTTATTTTTAATGGATTTCATCTCTGACCATGGTAAATCTGATCTGAACTAATATTTCTTAGCCATGAAGGGAATCCCTTTAAAAAATTAAGAAGCCCATGTGATCTTTCCTGAGTGTGAGAAATAAAGAATGATGATGTTTTATTTCAGCATATGGATCCAATTAAAATAAAATACATGGTTAATTTTTTTTAAAGTTTCCAGTAGAAGATACAGGATATATGTGTCTCTATGTATCTCATTAAAATTAGAATCAATCCATACATTGTTCTGGGATATTTTTAATATTGAATGATTGGTAAGTAAATTATGATGCTTACTATCATTTATTAGGGATGAAGGTTAACTGATGTGAAAAAGAAGACATGAAGCACCATAAAAATTGTTTAGGTGTTCTAGAAATCATCTCATGAGTGGAATCCCATGTTTGTGACATGAGGATTCCTAAGCCGGTTTCCCAAGGTAAACTATTCTCAGTACATAGGGTAAAAAACATTTTAACATCTTGTTCACAAGACGTTTTTATATAGTTTAATGTCTTATGACTGTGATAGTATGAGTTATGCCATTTTGGGTCATGTAATAAGGTCCTCATAGTGTAGTTTAGCATCATTTGGTAAGGTAAAACGATTCCTTATTGTTTTAGGTCATATGACTAATGTCATGTTGTAAGGATTAAATATTATTTATATTTTAACTTCTTTCTATAAGGACTTCTTCCACAAGTTTAACATTATACGGTAAGAATGTAAGAAACTGTGTAGTTTAAAGGATTTATGAGAGGATATGGGACAATGTGATATTTAGAGTCTCTCTACCAAGATGTTTTTGTTCATTTTGAGATCATTTGGTAAGGACATACCATGAATTTTAACATCAAGCTTCTATGTCAAGGTATCATGAGAGGGGTTCATTCTCCTGGATATCTTCTTGAATAATCAGTGGTCATTAGGTAAACCATGATGATTCATAGTCACATTATGGTTTAGCATGAGTATATACATATAATTACTGAATAATAGATATTGAGGCTACGTTATAAATGAATTATATATATCTAGTTACTTGAGAGGTATGGAGTCACTAATAATCATATGTAAAAGGTCTTCTTTATTCCCTTATTCACCTATATGAGCTCATCGATGGTGGTGAGAATTCATTCCTAAAATGATGGAGGAGTTTTCCTAAGGCCATTATATTGTTCTTACATTAATGATTCTATGGAAGAATTTTTAAAAATTGTAGGAAATCAGAGGGAGTCTCTTTCACGTGCATGTTAAGGGAGGCCTCTAGAAGAGATAATGTCTCATTGAACGTTTGGAGTCATCATAGACATATTTTGGAGCAGATATTTTTTGATAAAGCTTCCCCTAGGGGTAGGAGGAGCTGAGACATATGGTATTAATTCTTCTACCTCGATCAATATTATGGGTAGAACAAAATCGGAATATATCATACTCCAAAAATTCACATGGGTGGTACCCAAGCCATTGGGGTTGGAAACCAACATTTCATCATCGACCATTGGTTTTCTTCCTTTATGTAAAAACCATCCTCATATTATATGGATTTGAATGACTCAAATTGGAACCATCACTATGTAGTATGTCGGCCTTCCCATTTATGGTGAATTTCATACATTGATGAAATGTTGAAGGTATTACTCTGTGTCTATGAATCCAAGGACTTACAAGGAGGACATTCTATGTTGTATCTTATAGAACAACAATGAAGTCAGTGTTACATGTGATCTACACAAACAATGCATTGAGATTGATATTTTTGACGGGCCTTAGCTCACTCTTATTATACCCTTGAATGATTATATTTTTGGGAGATAATCCCCCGTATATATATCCTGATTATTAGAGGGGACGAAATGAGATAGGGTTGATTCCAAAATCATTCTCCACAATATATCAATGGATATCAACATTTTCAAGATTTAATAAAACATATAGGTAGTATAAAATCTCTCAAGATAACTATTTTCTAATATTTGTACATGAACAAGATGGTGAAATGAAATTCTGATGGAATATTCTCCACTCGGTAATCCTTGGATACAATGAATTCTCTCTAAAAGTCTCGTGGGATCTAGAGGGACCTAATGAGTGGATATCTGAGCTCTGTTGAAAGATGGAGAGCATAAAAAATTTTCTAACTTCCATATCTTTCTGATTATATCTCATAGAGATTAATATGTATTATATTTTTCTATCTTTTGTCTATGAAATGTTTCATCTAGTTTCTTGTAATGCGAAAAAAAATTGTTGTATAGTTTAATGGCGTGTGACTAAGATGTTATCATGCAGTTTAAGGGCATGTGACTAAGAAATTTTCATGCAATTTAGAAGCATTTGACTAGGATGTTTTCATGTAGTTTAACACTAGCTTCTGAGTAATTATCCATTTAGTTTAACAAAATGTTACTAGGATGTTTCTGTTTAGTTTAACATCATGGAAATAGGATGTATTAGGACACAAATTGTTATGATGAAGGGTTTTCTGTTAGAGATTGTATGACAATTAAACATATTTCATGAGTTTAAGGATCCCCTTATTCCATCAATCATTTATTAACCTACCACTTTATCTAATATTTAATGTTAAATTCACCTTATATTATGTACCTGAGATGATGGAGGTAGGAAAATTGATTTTCATGTCCTATCATCCATTCCTCACTCGGATTCCTTATTATTTGGAGTTTTATAAAATTATTCTTCTCATAATAATTAATGAACATAGGAAATGTTTTGATTAAAGGAATATTCCATGTACTAATAGTCATCAAGAGATGGGTGACAAAGTTGTTTATCCCTTTTTCTACCAATACCTCTGTAGGAATAGGTACATGAATGGGTTTGGAGTCTGGGGTGAATATCCTAGGTATTTAATGGTTTTGGGGTAGATGTTGTCCCATTGGGGGCCTTAGATTATGAAGTTTCTTCCCACTAATTAAATAAACCCAAAATTCCAAGATTCATTGTGGAAATTTCTATGGTTGGATGGTTTTTAGAGTACCCCCAATAAGGTGGTGGGAAAATGTAAATTCCCTATCCTATGGGATGAACATCTTGAAAATATAAATAATTCCCCCAACCCTCTGGTATGGGGTGAGGTGGAACAGTCTTCAAATTTCAATTGATGAGGGGATGAGAGATAAAAATATTTCCCTAGACCTATGGGATGGGGAACTTAACTATAAGGAGGACCTCTGTATAAAGGTACTGATGCGTCATTCTAGGGAAGAGATCCCAAGAGTATTCCCACCATTATTTACAAGAGATACTTGTTCTCTTATAGGTGTTTAGTGATTTATTCCTCTGTAGAAATTTCGTTATCATCCTTAAGTGGATGACTAGTAATATCCATGAAAACACCCTTTACTATGTCAATAGTATGTTGAGTGGATGATGAAGAAAGTCTCAACGTGGACATGAGAAACCAAACTCATTGTTTCCACTATCCATATGTTCTATATATCATTCACTCTAAAATAGTACCAAAGTCAATAATACCTTCTATAGATGCCTAAACAAATACTGTTGTGCCCTTAATTTCATAGGTCGGAGGTATAAGGTGGGACAACCATCATTAAATTAGATGACTAAAGAAGGGTATGATTATACTCTTTGACATTGTGCTCATACAAATCTGATTTGAAGTCCGAAGATTCATTAGATATCATATTGATGGATATATAATGGGGTTAATTATCATCCTTAATGGATCACCTAATTTAATTGATTTGTGCATGATTTATTTTATATGTGATGGCGCCCATGATATTGTTTAGTGGGTTAGATCCCATGGTACTATTTGATAGTTCAGTTTTTGTGATACCATTTTATGGGACAAAAACCATATCAAAGAAGATCCCATGGTAATATATAAAAAACATTCCCCAATTCCTATGTGATGGGAAGATCCCTAGGATTCCACAGTCACCATGGATAGTTCTGATGAATTCAAGGGCTTTTGGATAGTGATTATATGAGATTGATTCAAGGATACAATCAGGATACACTGATGATCCTCAGATAGATTTCTAGTAATAATGATATAAGCCTTCTATGGGGTTGTAATTTTTAAATAACCCTTTAGGTATATCATGTTGGATTCCCCAATTTATATTGTTTGGGTGGTCACTACTTTCTATGCAGCTCCCAATGGAATTACATTCATGTGTTGATGATGATGATTAGAATGGATGGCATCCCTCCTAGGAAGATCTGGAGTGGATGAGTATAAATGAAAATTTTCCTCAGCCACAAGACATGGGTAGGTAAGTTATGTGTTACTACACACTAATTATACTCTCCCATCTAGTTTAAAGTGGTAATAAGAGAAAATTCTTCTTCTACATCCATTTGTGTAAAATAAGGACACTGGGAATTCATCTTATAGAAGATTTACTGGGATACTTATAATTTTGGGATGAATGTGTTGAGGTAGAAATCATAGACTAATAAGTTTACCAACTAGAACTGGAGGTACAACATTAGTGACAGCGTACGTCAGGGCCTTGGGGACAATGATTCCATGGTGGAAAATATAAATGATCTAGGTGTCAACAGGTTGTCAACAGTAGCTTGAGGTCTTCTGTATGCATTACCAGCATGTCTACATGTCTCAAAATCCCTCATAACATACGATGATTCCATTTTTATTCAATAGAATCAAGGATATCTTGGATAGGATAATAGTCACCTTATTATTGAATCATTATACATAAGAGTACATGGTCGATCAATTACATTCAAAATTAATAGATGATTAGGCAGTCCCTTCTTTTATGAAAGGTTCTACATAATTAAAATTTTTACATTGGTTTCACAATTTTTTTTCCAAAAAATGTGGACCAAAATGGCATTATAGGAAATTCATAGTCTTTCATTGATAACCTATGTAAGGGATGAAACAATTAATGAATATAATTTCATGTTCACAATTTTTTCGTCTAGATATTCTCTGATCTGATGGTTGATTATGAGTGGAAATGTATTGTTTCGCAATCAATGACAATGGTAGGGTTTATCCATATAAAATCATATTGGTTACCACATCCATGAAAAGTTACATACCTATTTTATAATGGTAGTTAGTCTATTTGGGTTTCAAACCCAACAATGCCTAGGGACTAACATTGGTTGAGAAGATGGGTGGTCTAGATCATTGCACCCCTTTCGGTTGAATTGTTGACTATTCTATGAATCTCTTATAGATTTAAGATATGTTCATGAAATCGTTACAAAGATCTGATATGGGAATGGCCATCCCCATTCCATGTATTTGATCAAGACGATTTTTTGTTAGAAAAAACTATGAATTTCACAAGTTCTCCGTCATTTTCTTGTTCATTTATGATTCATTAGTTTATAGTAATGTTCAGGACCACTAGATTTTAATTCTATCTATTCAGGTGGACTGTGTCTTGGAGATGGGATTGAACCTCTATGTGGTGTCATACAAATCCTATATGAACATTAATTGAAACCGATATTTTTTTATATATTTTAAAGTTGTATGATGGGACTATACTATGAAATTGAATATAATGAATTAAGGAAAAAAGTATTATGGTGGGGACTTGATGTGGTGTCATAGGTATCATGTTAAAAAAAATTCAGAGTCCTCCTAGTTTGTGTTACCTGAATCTGTGTTGTAAAAGTGGAAAAAAATGAGGCTTTGAAAAGGAAATTATACATGTAAGGTTGCCCTGATTTTCCTCATCGTCTGTATAACCATTTTTCTGAAAGTGATATGTAATCAAGCTTATATCCTAATCAAGGTACCACACTAGAGGAATTCACACCATGCTATTGTAACAATTTTCACTATTCTCTAGGATCATGTGAGTCATGATTGGTGTGAGAAAATAGATATACTGGAATATTGGACACATCGCATGACGAAAACATTGGACGGAGATTACACATTAATGTTGAAATAAGAATGGTATGATTATTAGTATCATAGAGAATATGGTAAGGATCTTGAGCCCTAGGATGGTATCCTACATATCCTATTTATAATAGGATTTAGAGTCATCATAGTTAATTTTTTTCTATAACGTAACAATGAGTTTGAGGTATTTGAGGTCATGATCGAAGATTAAACATAAAAGGATTCCCATGTATAATCCAATTTCTCACCCAGTGATGGATGAGGATGGATGGTGGACTTTTGGGAGAATTCGTTCCCATGACTCTAGAATGTTTGGGATATGAAGGTACATACATTATGGTTGATTCACATTGTAGTTTAGGTCTTATGAAGGAATCTTATGTTTAACATTAAGATAAGAAATACAGTTCATGTAGTTTAGTTGCCGCCAAACCTGTTGATGGTTTGTGATGAATGATTACACATCAAAATTGTTTTTTATCTGCATGGTTTAAGAAATTCATGGACTTATATCTGGATGGATTCCCAAGTTGAATATTTATTTTTCTTCCTCTAAATAATAAATAGATATGATGGCCACAAAAGGTATATAAAATATGTTTGGCATGACACATAGGGACCATCTGATAGAGTCAAACAAATATGGTCTCATGAGTAACTAACCCTGATCATTTAATGAAAATTAACTTTTAAAGGGGTTACATAGCCCAATATTTATAAGAAAGGGTTTACATGGTGTATGTCTAAAAAAATTTTGTTGAACAAGGTTGAAATGTCCAGGGGTGCCTACCCGACATGTCCAAGTTATCTCCCTAACATGGTAGACATGTCCAAGTATGTCTTCCTGACATATTCAGAGTATCTTCCCAATGTGTCTTGATTGTATGTCTGCCATGTATTAATTTTTCCTTTCAACATGTCTTTTTTATCTTCCTTATATGTATTTATTTTCCTCTTAACATGTCTAGGGTGTCGGTCTGACATGACTGACACATCCAAGGGTGTCTTCCAGACATGTCATGGATGCTACACATGATAAATGATGACATTCCTAGGATTCTTCAAATGATCTAAGAGTAAAATTTTATGGAATTTCTCATGATTAAAACAAATAAGTACATGAAGTATTTTCACTATCAAATTAGCTTGCTCAATATGGCTTCACATGATCAACTGGAACTGTCCTGGATGTCTTCACATGATCAGACTGAATTTTCGAAGACATATTTGCATGATCAAAATAATTTTTCCAATGCCTATTGCATGATCAAATTGAAACATCCATGGCCAAATGAGGGAATTGTTAGATTAGTGATGAGTTATTAGATCAGGTGTTTTATAAAGAGCAATGCAACAAGGTATCATTAAAATGTCCATGATATCACACATATCCTTGTGTTGATGTTGTATGTCCAAAGGGATCATTCCACGACCACATGATCAATATTATACATGTCGAGATGAGTATATTCTCATGGTTTCATGTTGAGGGAACACATCCTAATTTTTTAATGGTGAACGAGGGATTTTCTCGAAGTCCACATGTATGAAAAGGGAACATATATTGTTGAGTGGTACTCAAATTATGGCGTCACATGATGCTCAATTTCTCATGTGATTCATGTGACCTCAAGGGGGTATTGAGAGGAGTTCTGTGAACATATACTAGGATGAATGTTGGATATGAAACAAGTATGAGGATTCATGGATGAGGGCTTTCAGGATTACATGTCAAGGTAACCATGTGTATGGGTGTATAAAAACTTCATAAACCTAAGAGTTTGTGTGATTTCTTATTATAGACTGCATGATGGAATCACACACATAGAGAGAATGGATAGAGGGCTATTTTCCATGTAACATGACCTATGGGTGGAATCCCTCATAGCTAGGGGATTACGAAAATGATTTACATGGTGAATTAGGAGGGTTTATAATCCTAGCTATTCACATGAGAACATTGTATGATACTAAAAACATCATGTAATCACATGAAGGGTGCCACATGATTTCTCATTCAATTAGCTACAGAATATATCCAAGGGCTATAATCAATCCTACATTTCCTCTTTTTCCCTTCTCTAATATTATCTCTATCTACTCTCAACCTATTCTGTCATCTGTATATATTTTTTATGGCTGGAGGGTTTATATTGAAAGATTTTATTTGTGGTTGATGGCACTTTCCATGGGAATGATGCTATGTGAAACTAATTATTTCATTGGAGGATTCACTTAATTAATATAATGAGATTGGAATATGGATTCATTTATGGAACACATGATAGATAATGAGGCTTAACATGACAAGATTCATGGGATTATTTCTTAGAAGTAACTAACTATCTTTGACTTCTATTTAATCATCATTCATTCATGGGATGAATTTCCAATCAGTTTCATACGATCGACTTCATGTAATCGTTCTTCAACATGAAGTGTGTTGATGTGGTGTATCTTGTATGGATTTTCATGTGTGAAAATAATTAAAAAGATAGTGGTAGAATGATCATTCATATGCACATATTTATATGAACTACATTATATTAGTTTTCATCTCTATAGCATCATCATTAAATCACAAGACCCTTATTTATCTTGTGATATCCTCTTGAGTTTTTCATGATTGGATTCATGTCATAGTATATCATGGATTGATTCTCCAAAGCATCGCATGCATGATAATGAAGATAAATTCATTCCTTAAAGACATTGAGCGAGTCCTGGATTCCTCTTATTGATTTTCAAAGAAAGATAAATTGGTAGCATTTTATCAATGGATTCAAGAGAGTGTTGTGTGTGGATCATGATAGTAATCCAATAAAATTAGGAGCATAGATAGTGAGTAAGAGGTTGATGATGAATGCATGAGGTGATAAAATGCTTGGGATCAGTTGGATGAGTCAGTTATAGTTTTGTTCATATATTTTTAACAGAGGAATAATTCCGCTCTAAATCCACATATCAAATAGATTTAATGATCATAAAGAGATATATCAATATATTATGAGGGATACATTGGTCACTAGAAGTGACTATTAGTGTTATCTCTCGACCATCACCATCAGTTCCCCAAGTTGGTACTCTCTTCTGTTGTGCTATAAGCCCATAGGGTGAATGGAATCCCCTGACATGTTCTATTTTCTGTGAGCCACATGCATCCTATTCTAGCTAGCCATGCTTTCCACCTAGGTGTGGTTGAGGGGACTCCTACATGATCTTGGGTTGATCTAGCTTGGAGATCCATCCTTGTTTGGGAATTTTTTTTGGCAAAGGAATTTATCTTAAATACATAGAACACATATCCTCATAAAATGGATACAAATAATATCATGGTTGTATGCCTTTATAATGTATCTTGATCCCATCCATTTCAATTTCCTTGATGCATTTTTCATTGTTTTCATGAAAATATAACTCTTGATGTCAAAGTGTATTGTGTGAAATTATGGTCCAAGAGGCATCAAGACAAAAAATTTAATTCTTATATAGACACATTTACCATAATTATACATTATAATTACCTATTTAAATCATTTAATAATATAATTCATCCAAAACATATTAAATATATATTTTTAAATCATTTACATTTTCTTCTACTTTTTATTGAAGAACTATATTTTCATTGTATTAGTTTTTAAGATGATTACATGATCATTATAAATTTATAAAATAATAACATAAAAATAGATTATTTATGATCCAAATAAATTTATATATTCAGTCCATATTTTTTTATTACTCTGAAAATATATAATTTAAATTGAAATCAAGAGAGTGATATTTTATATTTATATGTTTTTTAAAATAATATAAACGTCCAAATAAAAGAAACATGGCTTAACATATCCATGAAAACATGGATGGTAATGGAATAAATCCATTCAACCAATAGGATGAAGGCATGTTTTAGATATATTTTAAAGCATCATCTCATGGATTAGACTTGGTTTTACCCATTTACACCTCCCATGGAAATTAATATTTTGTATGGTTACTATACATAATGAACAAAACAAAAAAGGTAAATATTTAAAAATTTTGAACCTCCTAATTCATAATATGGAATCCATTTTCCACGATTAATTTAAATAAGTGGAAGAAATGTATTTTAAAATAATTTTTAAAAAATTAAATGAAAATCTTTTTCTAAGAAATTGGTTTTAAGAATACAACTGAAATTATTGTTATCCAATTCCTAGTAAGAACCATTTGATTCATTTTAATTTTTTATTGAATATATACTATATATATTTCATTAAAATATTTCATCAATAGTGATTAATTTAATTTATTAAGACAAATACAAATGCATGAATAAATATTTTTTTCCTAAAAATGTATCATTTTTATATTCATAACATTTTAACTATTCATAAATAGTGAATTAATACTTTACATGTGTAAAATATATATTTTTTAATCTAGTTAGTCATTTTCATACATTACAGTCCAATGGCCATGCAAATAACTATCACATTAAATACTAATATTTTAATAGCATATCACGATTCATTTAAATAGGACGTTGCATGTAATGAAATATATAAAAAATTAATTTTAGTAAAATAAATATATCCAAAAATGATGAGGTTTTACATTCTTCCCACTTATAATAATTTCACCCTTGAAATTACATCACTCCCATATAAACAACCTTACATACTTCCACCTCATCACATAAGCAGGTTCCCACATAGCTTCCTCAAATTTATGGTTCCTCTACAAATGTGTGATCATGTGAGTAGTCTTATTTTATATCACATTATATTTATGATACATAATCATCGATGGTTATTTCAAAGAAGAGAAATATTTATATAGTGGTATGAAATTAGATTTTAGTGCATGAAGATTATTGATTATGTACTTCATTATGATAGATACATGGAATATATTTTGAACTTGTGGGATATTTTGTGGAAGCAATAAGCATTAAACAATCATCCTGATAAGATCATGAATTTTTTAGGGATAAATATTTGTAGGGGTAACCTTTCCATTATCTTAAAAATCTCATAACATTATTCCATGAATATATTCTTAGGAATACCCTATCGCATGGTTTGATATGTAGAATTCACATATTTTTGTCAGCTTGAAATTTATATCAACTCGGAGATACGCTTTTATGTTGTTGAATGGTTCTCACCTTCTATATAACTTCCTCATATACTTAATGATTCAAAATATTTTTTCTCCAACATCAGTCCATCACATTAGAGTTCTATACTTTCTAATGTAGGGGGATTCATAATTATCTATATAATATATTGAGTAAAATAAATTAATGAATGAAATTCTACAAAAGGAAGGTTTTGATCCAGAACCCTTTAAAATCCATAGATAAATATATTAACATGAAAACTAGAGTTTTAATTCTCATTTTATACTGGACATCAATATAAGGATGATATTCCGTACTAAAACTTAAATAAATCTAGAACATGTTGAAGAAATCTCCAGAACAATAAGGTATTCCTTGAATCTTGATCAGATAAGATTTATAGATATTCCCCATGAAACATCAAAAAAAAATATTAAACCAAGTAATCTTATTAAGGGATAAATATTATCTAATATCAATAAAATAAACTAAAAAATTTATTAAATTGACCATATGGTAAATTACATTATTCTATTTAGATGTTTTTTGGAGTCCAATGATGAAATCCAAGCTAATGTTTTCACATTTCCATTCCAGTATGGGTAATATTTGTAACATACCATTAGAATTTTGCCTCTGATCCTCAAATTTATGACATATCAGGCATCATGATATATACATTTAAATATCCATTTTTATGTTTTCAGAAATAACATAATATTTTATTTCACTACACAGCTTCATACTTCAATGATGAATAGATAATAATAATCTATGAGCATTAGCTAAGAGTTCCATCATCAATTATTATATTTATGAGACACATAATCTATTCCTGAACCATTTTATTCCATCATACTTATGGTTGAACTCAAAAAAATTCCTCAATTTCTTCTATAGTTATACATCTTCCTTATGCAGCTCTTTATTAACCACATAGATGGTTGGTTGAATATTCATCTATGAAAGATAGGATTTGTCCCATTTCCTCATGATTTTAAGTTTCATTTTATAGAAACAAATATGTATTAGATCTCATTCAATAATTTTCATGAAAAAACTATATTGTTCTTTATAACTCAAATAATGATCCACCTTATTCACCTTCAAAGGGTTATAATGTATTAATCATGCAAAATATTTAATTAGCTCCAAATTTCTTCTCTAGAATGTTTTTAAATATTTCAGTATGAATATATACATAAATATATTATGATCAATATATATGTTATAAATTTCACCAAAAATATAATTCCTCAATATATTTAATGAAAATATTATAGGTCCCAACACAGAATCATTATTCAGTTAATATTACTTGTGTATTTTAAATTGGAGAGAGTCAAAATCTATCGCCATATCATTTTTTATGTGGCACATCCTAACCCATTTATTAATCAATTTCAACAGATAAGAAAACCTTCTCCACTATAGGGTATTATGGGTATAGTTTCATTGAACAACCTTCTCCTTAGAATCTAGAAATTATCTTCATTTTTATCTATCCACAATAAGTTAACCGCATTCTAATTCAACGTGTTGAGTTCATTTGACAGTCAAAAGAAATATCTCAAAAAACATCAATAGTATCCATCCATCCCATGAAAAATATGTATCTCAGTTAACATGGTTGTTCTTGTACATTTATCAATAAAATATATCTTTGAAAGATCCTTAGATATACTATCACTTGAGATTATATGACCCAATGGTGAAACTTTATGAATCCAAAATTCACACCTCTTAAATTTAACATACAATTTTTCCATCCTAAGTATCTTTATCATAATTCTCAAAATATATTAATGATATTCCCGGATCTATGAATATAAAAGTATATCACATATAAATTCCATAAGAAAGAAAATAAATCTAGTCTCTATAAAAACATTACATTAAATCCAAGAACACAACATGGTAATTAGTAAGTCAAAATTGAATCAATAAAAATTTATAAATCCCATACCTCATACGGAAGGATATCATGATTATATCTGAATTCATAACCCTTAATTGATGATATAAATAATGAACTCCCATCATGTAAATGTATATATATTCTCTTAATTGACCAAACAATTAATCTCTATGGGGTAGAGAATGATTTTTCTTGATGGGGATCATTTTAAGTTCCTGGTAATCAATACAGATATGCATTGACCCATATTTCTTCTTAAAAACTATGTTTTTACCCATAGGTGATGAATAGGGTTGCATGAATCCCTAATCAAGATTATAAAATATTTTCTTCATTAATTACATCAAATAAATCTATTCCATTTAGTATCGTCTCTTTGTAATAGGCATAACAACATGTATGAGTTTTATTGAGAACTCAACATCACAATTCCACAGAAGCATAGGAAACTCTTATCGAAATAGATCAATAAACTATTTTATAATAGGAATAACCTCAGTGTTATTTTTATCTCCAATAATTTGAGATAAATACCCCTCATGGATAGAAATTAAGGCCTACAAATTGATGTAATTTCCATTATAATTTTGTATTTATACAAGAACAATTAAAAAATTATTATTCTATTCAGAATAAGAAATTTCATTTCCCTTACCCAAGAATTGATATGGGATCTATATATATAATTCCAAACCAAGACTATAATAACATGAAATTCTACTAGAGGGATAATCTCTAGATTTATAGGAAGCACATTCCCATAATATAAAATTGGAGTGGAACTATAGACTTGAGATGGAATATTTGTACCATTAAAGGCTTTCACCACAAACTAATCATAAAATCACTAGGGTGGTAGTTTGATTCTATTAGAAAATTACTTTGATATAAATGTGTGGGTATACCATAAATCAAATAATATAGTATCTATTTTAGAATTGAAGATAAGTGCACCTTTCAATGCCTCATTATTGTAACCCACTTTAGAAGTCATGATAACATGATATTTCCCTTTGTATTTGGGATTAAGATGTTGTTTATACAATCATGTTCATATACCATCATATTCATTCACTGGTTCACATAATTTATATACCCCATTCATATTATGCATTGGAGTATGGTTGGGTAATTCATTTTCATCTTCATTTCCTCTTTTATTTCAATCCATCTCTTTATAGATTTTGATATTAATTGGATTTAAAAATAATACTTACTTATTTAAAGAACATCATTTTCTATTAAAACAACCCCCTTGATATTTAATCCCATATTTATGCAATCTAGGTGACTAGAATTTCATACCACCTGGTGATAAATTTTTGTTTTCTTGAGACGACATCAACATTTTCTTATCAATACTATGGTAATGATGGGAATATCAAATTCCCATTTCATCCTAGATGGAATGTAAAATTATTTAACTATAGATAATAATTTCTTATATAGATAAATTCTTTCAAAGCATTGGTTTCAAGCCACCAATAAAGCAATAATTTGTTATTTCTGGGGTAATGGTTAAACCATAAGAATACCGCAAAAGGCTTAAAAAAATTTCCTCATAAGTGCCAATGATTTCATCATCCTATTTCTTAATATCAAGGAGTTAGTTATTCATTTTCAAATATATAATACAAGGATATTACTTTTAAAAAAATCCTCTGAAATTTATCTCATTAAATGGATTCAATTTCTTTATCTTACCTCATACCCATAATTAGTTTACACCATTGGTCTACCCCACCTTCCAAATGATAAATCATTATGAACTTTTTTTCTTCATCCAGTAATTTTAGGGGATAAATTATTTTCTAAATGGTATTTGTATATCACTCAAACACTAGAAGATAATAATACCCACTAAAAGAAGGTGGGTATGGCCTCATGAAAGACTTAATAGTACATTTTCCATCTTATTTTTGTTTGTATGATCGACATGATTCATGGACTATGAATGTTGATTAAGAATTAAAAAATATGATTTATTCCACATACCACCAAAATTTGTTTCTCCATAGGGAAACCAATTTATTTTACATCACATTAAAAATTATAATGATTCAATATAATTACAAACAACGACAAAAACAAAAAATCATAGTGTAATCATCCTGTTAAAAAATTAGATAGAAAATCATATAATCCTCTGAATTCCTTCATATTTTGTCTAAATCATGACACCTTATTTTCATTCCATGACTCCATAGGTTAATCCAATGTCAACCATGGTCATTATCTATTAATATTTTTATAATAATTTATATATGAAATTATATTTACTCTAAATATA
The DNA here is from genome assembly GCA_963277665.1 of Viscum album. Lineage (NCBI taxonomy): Eukaryota > Viridiplantae > Streptophyta > Magnoliopsida > Santalales > Viscaceae > Viscum > Viscum album. The sequence continues at coordinate 1,332,051,328 of OY728145.1, forward strand.
TCTACCAGGAGTTTAAAAATAGGTTCTTGGTAAGTTATCATTCACCATGAAATAGAATGATGATTGAGATATACTCATCCAACTATTTTAAGGGTTATTTCCCCTAGATATATATGTTTCAAAACCATTTCCACATATATTATCTAGACATGAATGTATTTATAGTAAAACTGCATAATCTATACCTTAACAAAACTTTGTGATGTTATCCTATAATTAAAATTTCCCTCTTTGAGTTTCACAAAATATCTTTAATCTTAGTCACTAAAAATATCTAAAATTACTCTGATACCAATTGAAGAGATGCAAGAATTTCATTAATAATATTACAAATTTTTTTTGGAATATTCAATATATCTTCTTCCATTACACACCCTATAATCATGAATATTTTTTCTAATTAGATATTAGATAAATAGAAATAATATTTATGTACAATATTTTTCATATATAACATAATTAGTTACATAAGGTAAGCATCTAGAGTCATCATACTTAGTACCCTTCTTAATAACCTACTGCAAATAATAAAATTACAAGGGGTGAGATCAAATGGTTTGTAATGGTAGACATTGAATATTTGAATAAATGATCATATGTAAACATATCATGATCATAAGGGTATGAGAATATTTTATTATTAATAGAAAATAATACTCTATAATTCAACGATAATAATAACATGTCATGGAAAAAAAATTAGTATGTCAAAATATTGGAGAATAATAAAAAACCAACCATTATCATTGTGTTAAAATGATAAGAATAAAACATTCATAGGAGTGTGGCACCATTATAGGTAGGGTAACCAAATCATATGTCGAGATTAACTACTAAGAACACTATATAGTAGTGGATCAGGTATCAACACCAATTTAACATATAATTGTAGATTAATTATCACCACTTTTGTCAATATCTGAGTGAATCAAACATCACTACATGTTTTCCATATCGCAGTGGATCAGGCATCCCATCCTATTTCCCATAGTGGACCAATCACATCAAATCATTTTCCACTAGTATCACATTCGATTTAATACTTTATCCAACACATTATATGTCTATAATGGGCTTATATATCACATAATGAATACCATATAGATGTGTTATTCAAGATCATGGGCCATTCATCACTTTAACATATCATAACACCTAGAAAATAAAATATATTTTTAAATATATCATCAAAACATCACTAATGAGTGGAAAAGAAACAATATCGATAAACATAGTTAACATCAATGTCATCCATATGAAGAAAGTGGATGGAATCATAATATCATAACCCTAGTGAATTATAAAAATCCTTAAAGTATGCTGAAATAGACGAAAAATAAATTCAAAATTACCTTCATAATTTTTTCGTAAACAAGTCAAAATATCCTTTTCCTTTGATAAATTTTTTACTAAAAAATCCAAAAATATTTAAAATGTAATTTTATTTGAGAATAACCATAGAAAATTTTAAATGAATTTTCAAATAAAATAATTTTCATAATGATGTGAAAATCCATTTTTATGGTATAAATTAAAGGAAATTATTATTTCGAAATGTTAATAAAAATTAAAAAATGGGTTAGTAAAAAACTATTTGAAATATTGATATTTAAATATATTTAAATAATTTTAATGGTAGTGAAAATGTTAAATATAAAAAATTCTTTGTATAATTAAAAATTTTATAAAATAATTTTGGAAAGCTTGGGCATGGAATAAAACATTTGTTGACCAAAGAGGAAATATGGTCACACTTTCTTTAAAAACGTTTTCTGAATAATTTTAATTACCAAACATTGTTAAATGGTACTAATAGTTGAAAATTTTAGGAATAGGCATATGAGGGTAAATTATATAGGGTTTAAAGAATAATATCCATTAAAAATACCCTAAATGTAAATTTAGTATAAACAATCATAAATTAAATTCACATTGTAAAATAAACCCTTTCCATCTATCTCATCATACATCATGCACAGTTGAACATCCTATAATAATAAATTTATATTTATTATACATACATTAAAAAAATAATTCTCATATATATAAATCTAAATATTTTTTAAATAAAACATTTAATCACATTTTTATTAATAATTATTTAATGAAATCATTGTTCTGGGGGAAAACTACATTATTTTTTCAGAATGCTTTGGTTCAAAGTTCCCAGTACATAAAATTTAATCATGATTATATTTATATCATGAATAATATATTTAATAAATATTTATATATCCATATAATTTGCAGATGAAAAAAATTCCATTACTTCATAGAGATGGTAGTTCATACATACGAAGGTGGAATGTTTCCACTTTTTGATGGATGGAAGGAAAGAAAGATAAATAATAATTGACCTTTCCATAACTATATTATCATCATAAATATCATATATATATATAATATAAATGCATCACTATAACCATCAATGTTAATATATGATGAAAAAAGGTAACAAATCGCTTCACGTTGGTGGTAGTCCACACATACGCATGAAATGTTTTTTCTTTTCCCATATTATAGAAAGAAGGTGGATAATGGTTTTCAATCACAATAATAATATTTTAGTGTATGGAATATAGTGAATTAATTATTTTAGAATGTATATCATTTATTTAGATATAGTAGAATAAAAAATAAAATTCACTGTTCTCAGTTAAGAGTTATACTTCTTCATTGAGAAACCTTTAATTGAATACACCTTAAGCCATTAAAAGATGGTGTCTTAGAAAGAAAGGAATTAGTAAAAGGAGAAATAATATTTCATGGTATTTTAAGGAAATGGATGATATATAAGGCTCGATATTTTTGAAGTTTATATTATATATGTTACCCAGATTATTACCTCCAACTAGTCAAGAACTGATGTTTATATTATATATGTTATGAAATTAACCATTTGTTTTTGCATGACCATAGAAATCCACAAAAAATAGAGGAGGGCCAATTTTTTATATCCTTCAAAAAATTTCTAAGATATTTGGATTCATAGTGAAATAGCCATGATCATAAAAAAAATCCTCTTCTATACACTATATAAGAATAACTATAAGAATCCTAGCATACCAATTGTTGTATTATTCAAATGTTATGATAGATTAGCTCAAGAATCATTGCATTTGGGAACCAAATAATGATGTGATCACTTAATATGTACAAATATTTGTTTTTATCCATCAAATATTTCATTAATATTAAGACCATAATGTCTTAATGGAATAACCTTTATAATTATTTTCGAATTTGAAAATGAAAAAATATATCAAACAACACTTGAAAACTTCAAATATCTTCCAAGAACATTCATAATTTAAAATTTCGTCCACCTATTCTGAATCATCTAAAATCATATAGATTTTAATTTGATCCATGTATTAAATATTTGTTGAATCTAGTATTTATGTTTTGAATAAAAAATTAAAAAACCAATATTTATTATCACAACCACCATAATCATCATTCAATTATAAATATATCCATTTCAAATAAACATCTCATGGGGATACTTCAATCTAAAACAGCTTCCTAGTAATAAAAGTGAGTCCAATGACATAATATTATTCTCTTACATACCCAGATTCATAGAGTGGCATGGTCAAGAAGATGTATATGCAATAAAATGGATGGTGTCATTCCATGAATTCTTCCACTGAACCCACCAAAAACATAAACCATTCATACTAATGAAAATCCATAAATTTATTCCATTATATACAAAAGATAAATGCTCTATGAATACACATTCTAGCTAATAAAATCTGGCTATGTCACACTAAACTATAATAAATAAATAATATTCCTACATGTCCTAGTGAGGTATAAAATATAGCCATGCTAATATAATTATAGGTTATCACTAGGAGTTATCCCCTCAAATCCACAAATTACCTCTCTCATATTCTCCCTTGAGCCATTAGTCACCTCATGGCTTGTCATGACCCGACCCGATGGGTCCTGGACCGCAACTCCCCAATACCAACTCCAATAGGATAAGGGAGGGAAACTAGTGTCGAATGGGATATCACACTAATGGGAGGGCTTGGACAATGGTACCTATATTAATGCACCAACACTCACCTCCAAGCAACAGTGAAGAGATATATAAGAATTAAAAAAATCATGCATACATCTACCCCAAACCAGATTACAATTGATGTACAAAAAGGGAAAATACAGGTCCCACCAAAAGAAAACTACAAAAGTGCCCAACCTTCTTAGAAGGAGGGGATCTCCATTAGATGCACCCTCTAAAATGTTCTGTGGCCAAGCTCTTATAAACACTTTGATCGATCTGGCTCAATAAGTAGTACCTCCCCCAGGACCCCTTGGGACATTGTTGAAATGTATGTGGTCTTCACAAGACACAAAACATGTGTAGAAAAATCCCATATAGGTGTGACTATAAATATAATAAGTATTCACCCCTAAAAATCCCGAAATAAAAGGGGAAATTGAAAGGAAACAATTTTCTCATCCTAGCTAGAGGGAACCCAGACGAGAGAGAAACTCTATTTTGAGACTATCCTATGATAAACAAGATTAGTCATCTAAAACCATCGGGTGTGTCAATGAAGAAGTGACAAAACCACATGGAAAACATAGATAAATCACCAGATATACTCAACTCAGGAACCAATCCTCAAGAGGTTCTGACCTCATTTCCAGTGGAAGATTCTACTAGAGGCTCTAAAAAATACCGTTGAAAACATACTCCAAGTGCTGAGTAATCCTATATAATACTTGATTGAGAGATGTAACTCTATCGGTAAAATGAATTGACAGCACAACCTGACCAGCCCTGGTGGTATCTATTCATGAGGAAATTCTCGACGGATAGTTCCACAAAAGAAGTCACCAAGTGACTCAACCAACTACAACTCCCCGGGTAGGGTATCACACATAGGGTCTACTTGAGGCCACTAAACCCTATCTAGAAACACTGAACTCATAAATGTTTATCATGTAACAAACCAAATTTGGAATAACTCACTAAGCAATGGATTGATGCCCATGTAGTGTTTTTCATGCTGATTCTGAGAACTCCGCAATGGAAAACATCACGATTGATCGCAGAAGAAATGCATCTCCAAACACAGATAGGGAGTTGGTGCCTAGGGCTCATTGGGGGCTCCAATACCTACTGAAATATCCTTGGTAGAGGATCAATTACTGTGTATATATTGATCATGCCAACACCAAAAACCCTACCAGTAAATCATGAAGGGATGTGAGAATCACACCAGTCCTCTCAGGGCGATACACGCTCCAAATTTGATGAGTCTGCTGTCAAAGCATATTAAGACAACTCAATCTAGAAAGTGGGTAACCCATGATACAAATATGCAAAGAATCCATGAGGGGTCACAATCAAAGTAAGAGGATGTGACACCGAAGACCCTTATGTTATCAAAATAGGGGTCACAGTCCAGTGAAGGTGATGTGAAACCAAAAACCCTCGTAAATAATGGACAAGGGGGATGCACTCACCTTAGTTGATCGAAACGCCACAAAGAGGTACCAAGGGGAACCCACTCAACCCTACTATTAAATGTCTCACTAACAGAAGATACCCACCCAACATTTCCTATACACTACATCTCCTAGGTTCAAACTGCGGTCACTATCACATTCTACATGAAAATACACGCAAGATAAAATAGTTACATGCCCTAAACGGACACCTAGTGAAAAAGTAACATTTCACCAAAACAACCCAAACTGGGGCTCATGAGATCCATAACTCGAAATCTATTTAATCACCCAAAATTGGTCTTGAAATGAAGACATTAAATTCAGTGTTTCAAGGACACTAACAGTGTCCCAATAATAAATTGAACGTATGAGATACGTCCTATTAAATAATATATAAATAATAATAATTAAATTATTATTATTATAATTGGACATATCGTGCAACTGATCCTCAATTCCAACTCACAAAATTCTCATCCTGTCATCAAAAGTTATACATCATCCCAAGGGTCACATAGCCGAAAATGGTACATAAATCAAACACCTGATATAGTAGTTATGAGGTTCTTAAAATCCCTTAGCCTATTCTTGCTGGTATGGCCCGCTCCTGCCAAACTTTATATGTCAGACCTACCACACCAACCCATGGGCCAGCCACCTAGGCCTGCCACTATGTGTTCTGCGCAAATAGCATGCCCACTGTCTCCACCATCTGGCACTCCGCGATGCCTAGTTTCCTCTACTATGCCACCTAGTGGCTGTTTAGTCAAAAGTCCTCTTTTGACTTCTATATCATGTTTGGGAAATCACAAATGTATTCTATCATATTTTGGAAATTACAAATTCTCTTCTATCATGTTTATCGTATCGTACAATGTTGATCGTACTGACCATATCGTATCGTACAATACTGATCGTACTGACTCTGTAAATCATACCATACTGACTCTGTCAATCGTATCGTACTGACTCTGTCAATCGTATCGTACTGACTCTGCTATTCAGATGTTCATTACTTGTTTTGGTACTTTGTCAAAAGAACTTGTTTCATATGAATCGTACCATTGCTTATCAATATATATATATTGTTTTAACCAATACGATGTCGTTGAGTTAGTTACAAGCTAATCAAAACGATGGTGTGCTTTCTGTTTCAATATGACCGTTATGATGACATGTGTCCAAGTCCCTCCGAGTTTTTCGGAGAAATATGACCGTTGGAGGCAACATGACCGTTGGAACCCGAGGCCTATAAATAGGAGTTCATTTGAAGCTGAACGATGATATATGGTGAAATGAATGAAGAGACTTCGTGAACTACCAAGATTCTAGAGAGAGACACTGTGACTTCTCGCATCTGCCTTGTGCGTCCGATCATTGTATCGGGGGCTTTCAAGCAATTGAAAGACAGACGTGCTGATCATCGTATCGAGGGCTGCCGGGGATAGGCAGACAGACATGCCGATCATCGTATCGAGGGCTACCAGGGATAGGCAGACACACGTGTCGATCATCGTATCGAGGGCTGCCGGGGATAGGCAGACAGACGTACCGATCATCGTATCGAGGGCTGCCGGGGATAGGCAGACAGACGTGCCGATCATCGTATCGAGGTCTCACCGAGGTGTTGGTGAGACAGACCTTTTATCCTAGGTGAAAGGATAACTCTTCTCTTTGGGTTAAAAGAATTGTAATACTTTTACATTTCTGTTGTTACTTGTATTAGAAAGGAATTTGTATTGTTTCCTTTCTTCTTTACATATTCAATTGGAATTGTTTCAATTACAATCATTCTATTACATATTGTATTGATCGATTCTATACGCTTTAAGGTAGAATCATTAATCTTTGTATTAATCTGATTATTGTGTTCATCTTGAATATAATTGTTTCACATTACATTAGTATTACAATACATCATACCCTTTTTATATTCAATACAATTGTGGGTGTTTGTATTTTTATTAGTTTAATATCATTTAAACTAATCTCTGTTGCTAAAACTCAAAGGTGTTTAAACCTACAATTCACCCCCCCTCTTGTATTGTTCCATCTAATAGACATACATATCTATATATTCGATCCAACAATTGGTATCAGAGGAGGTTTTCCACTATTTTGTATTACTAGCTTTATTTATTTCATATTATTATCTTGAATACTTACTACACTAACGTGTGGAGTGGAAAAGTTTTTGTTGTTGTATTAGATGGCAGGAATGAACATTGGGTCAATAGACAATCTGAATCCTTCTAGACCACCAATCTTTGATGGGAATGATTATGAGTATTGGAGAGATCGTATGAATACATTTTTTATCAATACTGGTGTAGACAATTTTATTATGCTTACTGGAGGTTACAAAATTCCTGATAAAGAAGTCAGTACTTTCACCAACCAAGAGAAGCAAGAATATCAACTGAATTACAAGGTACGCAATACTTTATTATGCTCTATGACCAGGAATATATACATTCAGATATCTTCATGTGAAGAAGCCAACTGTATTTGGAAGAAATTAGAAGTTACTCATTTTGGTACATCCAAGGTTATAGAAACAAGGAGAGCAATGCTTCGAGCAGAGTATCATGGATTTGTTTTTCCTTATGGAGAGCCAGTATGTAAAGTACAACAAAGGTTTATGACAATTGTCAACAGATTACAATCTATGGGAGAAAAAGGTCATGATGATGAAGCTCTTGTTGACAAGATTATAGATATAATGCCAAATGAATGGGAGTCAAAAAGAACATCTATTGATGAAAATAGAAAAGTTTCTCATATTACTCTTGATGAACTCTTTGGAACTCTTCTACAACACGAGACAAGAATGAAGAGAGATGCTGATTTCAACAAGAAGAAGAATGGTTATGGAAGTTTAGCCTTTGCATCTAAAGCTAAAACACCTGAAAGTCTTACAAGGTCGAAATCCAAGAAAGTTGTTATATCTGATTCAAGTGATTGTAATATTTCGGATAATGAGTTAGCCAATCTTGCTAGAAGGATGAAAAAAATCATGGGAAAGAAAGAATTTCAATATAGATTCAAAAATAAAGATAGAAAGGATAGGAAAGATTCAGAGGTAAATTGTTATGAATGTAAGAAAGCAGGACATATAAGGCCTGATTTCCCTTTACTGAAGAGGAAAGATAGAAAGGAGAAACATTCTGAAAGAAAAAAAGAAAAGGTTTTATAAGACAAAGAAAGTCTTGAATGAAAATTATACGTGGAGTGCAATTGGTAGTGATTCCTCAAATGATTCTTCAGAATATGAGAGATCAGGACAAAGGAATATTGGACTCTTATCCGGATTACCAATTGAAGATCATTGTCTCATGGCTAAGGTACATAATGCTGAAGCATTTACAAGTGTCTCTTTGAATGAAAATTATACTAATAATAGTTATTATGAATCTTCAAATGATGAATCCTCATCATCAGAGGATGATACATTACCTTCTTTTGAAGAGTTCTCTAGATTTTCTAAATTACATGAAAATGAAAATTCAAAACTCAAAAAGAGATTTGAGAAAGAAAATTCTAGAATTTCAATTTTGACTAAAGAAGTATCAGATCATTCTAAAGATCTTGATGTGAAAACTTCTGATTTTGAAAGCATTTTAAAAACCCTTGAGAAAGTAAAATCTGATAAGGATAAACTTTCTAAGGATCTTGAAACTATAATTTCAAAGAAAAATATTTTAGAGTCTAACTCTAGTTCAAATGTTTTGGAAAGTAAGAATTTGGTTTTAAAACTAAAGTCAAAGTTTTATCCTTGAAAAAGTGTTTGTCAAACTTTACTCATGGAAAAGAAAACTTTGATAGGATGTATTCTCAAATTATACCTTTGAGAAATCGTTCTGGTCTTGGTTTTACTTATTCCAAACTGATTTTTAGCAATAACTATTTTGTTCCTCAAAAAACCATTTTCTGTTCTAAGTGTCAATGTGGTGGACACTGTAGAAGAGATTGTTCTCTTAACAAAACTCAATCTTTAGGATTTCATAAATCTCATTTTTCAAAACAAATGTGGATTCCTAAAATTCTTTTATCTAACCCTTCTGGATCCAAACAAGTTTGGATTCCGAAAAACTAATTGTTTCTTTTTCAGGAAAAAAAGAATTGTACCAATAAGAACATTTGGTACATGGATAGTGGTTGTTCTCGACACATGACTGGAAACAAAGATCTCTTTGAAAAGGTTATCAAAACAGAAGGTGGAAAAGTTACCTTCGGAGATAATGCTCAAGGAAAGATTGTTGGTATAGGTAATATTGTTTTTCTTGGAAAAGTTCTTATCTCAAATGTTTTGTTTGTTAAAGGTCTTAGGGACAATCTCATCAGCATAAGTCAATTATGTGATGAAGGTTACCTTGTGAATTTTAGAAATGATAAGTGTTTAGTTCACAATTCCAAGGATTAGTTCATTCTATCTGCCCATAGGCAAGAGAATGTTTACACTATTAACTTAGAAGACCTTAGGAACCAAAACTTACCTTGCTTAAGTGCAATAGAAGACCAATAATGGCTATGGAATAGGAGACTAGGACACTGTAATATGAGAAACCTAAGTAAAATCTCAAAGAAAGGACTTGTAAAAGGGCTACCAGATCTTAGATATGATTCTTCAAAATTCTGTGATCCTTGTCAATTTGGAAAGAAACATAAAACTAGCTTTAAATCAATTAATGAAGTTACAACTTCTAATGCATTACAACTAGTGCATATGGATCTTTTTGGTCCTTCACAATCTGGAATCATTGGAGGCAAATACAATGTATTTGTTTTAGTTGATGACTTTACTAGATTTACATGGGTCTACTTTCTCACAAAGAAATCTGAAGCCTTTTCCTATTTCAAAACCTTTAGAGGCCAAGTTAAAAATGAGAAAAACCTACCATTGATAACTATTCATAGTGATCATGGTGGTAAATTTCAAAATTCAGATTTTGAAACTTTTTGTATTAATAAAGGTATTACTCACAATTTTTCAGCTCCAAGAACTCCTCAGCAAAATGGTGTTGTTAAAATAAGAAATCGTATTCTTCAGGAAATGACTCGAACCATGTTGAGTGAATACTCAATTGCTAAGCACTTTTGGGCTGAAGCTGTTAGTACAGCCTGTTATACTTTAAATCGTGTTTTAACTAGACCGTTTCTTAATAAAACCCCTTATGAGTTATGGACTGGCCGAAAACCAAAAGTTTCATACTTCAAAGTTTTTGGATTCAAAGTATTCATCCTGAATAAAAAAGATAATCTACACAAATTTGCACCAAAATCTGATGAAGGAATCTTTCTAGGCTATTCTACAACCTCTATGGCTTATAGAGTTTTCAATAAAAACACTTGTACTGTTGAGGAAACAGTACATGTAAAATTCGATGAAACTGATCCTTTTGATTTCAACCAAACAAATCCTACATCATCGGATGTGTTTTCTAAAAATTTTTATCAACCTTTATTAGAAGATCATTCCGATAAGGAAAATGTTCAAGAAAGTATTCCTGAAACATTTACCACAGAAGATTTTCTACCATATGTTGATGAACAGGCTTTACAAAACCCAAATAAAATGTTTCTTAGAAATCATCCCAGTGATAACATCATTGGAGATGTAAATCAACCTATAAGAACCAGAAATTCATTAAGAAATGAAATAGAACATCTTGCTTTTCTTTCTCAATTTGAACCTAAAAGTCCAAGTGAGGCCTTAGGTGATGATGATTGGATCAAAGCAATGCAAGATGAACTAAATGAATTTGAAAGGAATCAAGTCTGGACTTTAGTTGATAGACCTAAAGAAACAACTGTGATTAATGTAAAATGGGTTTTCAAAAACAAATGTGATGAAAATGGAATCATTGTAAGAAATAAATCAAGACTTGTTGCTAAAGGCTATAATCAACAAGAGGGAATAGACTATGAAGAAACAAATTCTCCTGTAGCTAGACTTGAATCTATTCGTATTCTATTAGCCTTTGCAGCATATTTCAATTTCAAACTATTTCAAATGGATGTCAAATGTGCTTTTCTAAATGGTTTTGTTCAAGAAGAAGTTTTTGTCGAACAACCTCTCATTTTTCAAGACCCAAAACATCCTGATCATATTTTTAAACTTACCAAGGCTCTATATGGTCTTAAACAAGCCCCTAGAGCATGGCATGATAGACTTACAGGATTTCTTTTACAAAAGAATTATACAAAAGGTATAGCAGATCCAACCCTTTTTATAAAAATGGAAAACAAAAATGTTTTGATTGTCCAAATCTATGTTTATGACATCATATTTGGATCAAATAATAAATCCTTAACTGATTCTTTTGCAAATTTAATGAAATATGAGTTTGAAATGAGTGTGATGGGTGAGTTAACATTATTTTTAGGTTTTCAAATTTCTCAAAAACCAGAAGGAACTTATATATCCCAATATAAGTATATTAAGGATTTACTCAAAAAGTATGGATATGACAAAACTAAAAGTATTAGCACCCCAATTGGTACCTCAAATACTCTTGATCTTGATGAAACTGGGAAACCAGTAGATCAAACAATCTTTAGAGGTATGATAGGAAGTTTGCTATACTTGACAGCTAGTCGACCAGAATTGATGTTTTCTGTATGCTTATGTGCAAGATACCAATCTAATCCAAAAGAGTCTCATTTAAAAGCCGTAAAGAGAATCTTTTGGTATTTAAAAGGCACTATGGATTCAGGACATTTTTACTCCTCTGGAAATGATTTTGTTTTAAAAAGTTTTTCAGATGCTGACTTTGGTGGTTGTAGAATGGATAGAAAAAGTACATCTGGAACATGTCATTTCTTAGGAGATTCTTTGGTTTCTTGGTCCTGCAAGAAACAACACTCAGTAGTACTCTCCACTACTGATGCTGAATATGTAGCAGCTGGAAGTTGCTGTGCTCAAGTTTGGTGGATGCAGCACACACTCACTGACTATGGATTGAGTTTCTCCAAAACTCAAATTCTTTGTGATAATACAAGTGCCATAGCTCTTACTAAGAACCCAACACATCACTCTCGTGCAAAACACATATATGTTAGGCATCACTTTCTTAGAGATCACACACAAAAAGGAGATATTATTTTACAATTTTCGGAATGCAAGAACAACTTGCTGACATTTTTACAAAACCATTACCCTCCGATAGATTTGAGTTTATAAAACAGAAGCTAGGAATGATTAAATTAAAATAATCATTCATATATACTTCATGTTTTACAAATCTCCTTACAGTAAATAACTCCCTTTGAAAGGTGGATCATATTTCTTTCTGTCTTTATGTTTCTTTTTATCTTATGTTCTTTAACTATTTACTCTCTGGATATGTGTATCTTTTTCTGTTTATCATATTGACAGTTTTATCATATCATTCATTTTTTCCCTGTTTATCGTATTGAAAGTTTTATCGTATCATTTACTTTTTCTTTTCCATCGTATCGACCGATGATGGTAATGATTTTCTTTTCCATCGTACTGTCTGATGATGGTAATGATTTTCTTTTCCATCATATCGACCGATGATGGTAATCAAATTCTTTTCAATCGTATCAATCAATCATGGTATTGAATCGACCGATGATGGTATTGAAATTCTTTTCCATCGTATCAATCAATCATGGTATTGAATCGACCGATGATGGTATTGAAATTCTTTTCCATCGTATCAATCAATCATGGTATTGAATCGACCGATGATGGTATTGAATTTCTTTTCCATCGTATCAATCAATCATAGTATTGAATCGGCGGATAATAGTATTGAATTTTTTTTCCATTGGCATGTCGTTTGATAATTCTATTTTTTTCTTTCCGTACGTTTATATTTTCTTTTGAAATATATAGAAACCAACAATTACCTTACGTTCTCCGAAAGGTATTTTTTCAATTTTTTTAAATTTTTTTTCCTTTGTTCTAATCCTAACTATTGATCTAGTTTTCTCTAATCTTGACCGTAGAAGATCAATGATCACCCTTTTTCGACCGTAGAAGATCAAACGTCTCCCCATTATCGCCTATAAATAGCCCCCTCCCCTCCCCAAACCCACATTGGTTTTTCAGGATTTGAGGCGAAGCTCTGCTCCACCAGCTATAAATCATCGTACGATCTTCTCATCGGCAGAACCTTTATGTCTCAATCCTCTTCTAACACTCCCGCTAAAATGTCTTCAAAGACTTTTACAGATAAAGAATTTAACAGTGAAAGGTTAGTATCTCGGGACTTTTTCGATTCGTACGATTCCACAATCAGAAGGATCATTTTGTTTCAAGGGTGGGAACATCTGTGTGTTGAAAATCGTGATTCTCAAGATCCAGTTCTCTTTGATGAAGTTTGTCAGTTTTATAAAACCGTATCGTTTGACAAAGACATGACTATAAACTTTGCTGTGTACGATAGAAAATTGTCTATGTCTGTGAAACAAGCGGCACATTTTTCTGAATGTTTCTGTAGAAGGGGATTCTTTCTGTCCATCGCACAAACTACCAGAGGAAGTTGGTACGTTTAATAGAGAAAGTGCTGAAAATACTTTGTTTGTTATTAATGAAGAAAAGAGAAAAGTGTCTCATCTTTCTCCGGACAATCGTTTTGTCACTTTATGGATGCAAGGTTTTTTATCCCAAGGAAAGGGGATAGATAAACTCAAAAAATTTCTGATATCTTTATGATTGACTATCTTGTGAATATGAGAAAAGTGAATCTCATGGGGTACGTTTTTGAAAACATTAAGAATGTCAAGACAGGAGGGATTAAGTCCCAGATGATTATGTATCCAGATATCCTTACGAAGTTCATTTTAGAGAGTATGAAGTTTTGTAACATTCCTTTGAAAGGAAACCCCATAGATCTGAAGCCTTCTTGGATTAGCAAAAGTACGATGAAAAAGTTGAATGTTTATTTTTATCACAATTCAAAACTTTTTGTCAGAGATGTAGAAGCTGAATTGGCATAGAATCAATCGGCATTTATGCCATCCAAAGACATTCAATCTACTGGAGTTACTCAAAAATCTGATCCGCAAACCAGTTCAAAGACCAAGAAGAAGCCGAGGTACAGTAAGGAGGTTGTAGCCAAATGGATAAAGGATAAGGAACAGAGAAAGGAAGGTGATTCGAAGTTTGGTCTTGACCCTGCTGAGGCTTTTGTAAAAAGATTAAGGGTAGAAGAAAACCTTCAGGCTGAAAAGAAGAAGAAGGATCTTTTGAAAAGAAAGGCTCAGGACTTTGATGTCTCTAAAGTCTTGAAAGTAGTAGAGGAAGCTAGTGCTCAACTAACAGAAGAAGTGCACCAAGATCCCATTGTACAGAGTCTCCCTGAGAAAGGAAAAAAACAAGTGATGGAATAGATAGAAGAAGTGGAAGAAGAAGAAGGATACTTTCTTCTATAATTTCTTCAATGTTCAAAGATGAGTAGAGAGGAATCGGTTCAAAAGCTGAGTGAAGGTGTTCAACAAACTCCTCATGCCGATCAAGATCGATCTCCGGACAGAATGTCATCTCAAGAAAAGATAGGTGCTCAATCCTCTCACTCTGATAAAGTTGTTGTCATTAGCAACAAAGTGGAAGAATAAAGAAAGCAGAAAGAAAAAGGAAAAAGGAAAACATCCAGTTTTTGACTCAAGCAGATCGTATGAACTAGCATCGTACGATGAAGATACTGATTCAGAACATACAATCTCTCTCAAGAAGAGTGATTACATTGTTCATGTTTTGAGAAGAGTTGAGAAGACCATTCCTTATTTCCCAAGGCTAGAAGGGAAGATTGATTTTATTACTGACAATCAAAAGAAGAAGTTTGGCTCCGTAAAAGGGTTGAGGAAGAATGTTTTGTCAGTTGAAGCCGATTTGAATGTTCTTTCAGAAAGTTCGGTTGCTCATAAGAAGGCATGCAATAAGATGACCAAGTGGTCGTACAAAACAGAGAGCTCAATCAATGATCATGAAATAGCTATTGAAGATATAAGAAGGTTATCAAATGAGCTTGCAATTGCTTTCAACAAGCTTGACAGAGAAACGGTTGAAAGGTTGAATCTTTTTTCTTCTCAAAGAGCCGATGTTCCTTCAGTGAAAGATTTGCAAGAGAGAATGAATGTTTTTAAATCTGAATTCTCAAAGGTTTCATCTTTTAAGGATGAAATGGTCTTGCTGAAGAATCAAAATTCTATGTTATCCAATGATAACAAGAATTTTCAAAACAGAATTGATACCCTTGAAGAAGTAATCAGAGTCCAGGAGGAGACTATCAGAAATCAAGATCAGATTTTTGCGGACCAACAAGAGCTTCTCAAAACTCAGGGTGAATCAATTTATGAAGACAAGAAGGAGATCAAGAAGATGAAAACTATTCATCATGAGCTTATAAAGAAGGAGAAGGAAAGAGAAAACAAATGATTTTGTATTTGTTTTCCTTTGGAACTTGTCTTTGTTTTGTAATGACTTCTATGATCCTTTTCTTTTATCCATTGTCTTGTGTTTATTTTCTAACTCCCTTAGACAATCCAAGATTACTCCTTTCATTTTGTAAATCACAAAGGGGGAGAATATTTACAAAGGGGAGAATGTTTTATAAAGGGGGGGAATGCTTTACAACACTCTTAAAGAAAATCTACGAATACAATCATTAGGAAAGTCCATACCTAAGAGGGAGTTAGTTGTATTCAATTTCTTATTTAGAAGAGTTTCCAATAACTCAGGGGGAGATAAGTATTTCTTGTTACTTTTACTTTATGTGTTGTGATTTCCAAAAAGGGGGAGATTATTGAGTCAAAATTCCTCTTTTGACTTCTATATCATGTTTTGGAAATCACAAATGTATTCTATCATATTTTGGAAATTACAAATTGTCTTCTATCATGTTTATCGTATCGTACAATGTTGATCGTACTGACCATATCGTATCGTAAAATACTGATCGTACTGACTCTGTCAATCGTACCATACTAACTCTGTCAATCGTATCGTACTGACTCTGTCAATCGTATCGTACTGACTCTGCTATTCAGATGTTCATTACTTGTTTTGGTACATTGTCAAAAGCACTTGTTTCATATGAATCGTACCATTGCTTATCAATATATAGATCCTGTTTTAACCAATACGATGTCTTTGAGTTAGTTACAAACTAATGAAAATGATGTCGTGCTTTCTGTTTCAATATGACCGTTATGATGACAGGTGTCCAAGTCCCTCCGAGTTTTTCGGAGAAATATGACCGTTGGTGGCAACATGACCGTTGGAACCTGAGGCCTATAAATAGGAGGTCATTTGAAGCTGAACGATGATTTATGGTGAAATGAATGAAGAGACTTTGTGAACTACCAAGATTCTAGAGAGAGACACTGTGACTTCTCTCATCTGCCTTGTGCGTCCGATCATCGTATCGAGGGCTTTCAAGAAATTGAAAGAAAGACGTGCCGATCATCGTATCGAGGGCTGCCGGGGATAGGCAGACAGACGTGCCGATCATCGTATCGAGGGCTGTTGGGGATAGGCAGACACACGTGCCGATCATCGTTTCGAGGGCTGCCGGGGATAGGCAGACAGATGTACCGATCATCGTATCGAGGGCTGCCGGGGATAGGCAGACAGACATGCTGATCATCATATCAAGGGCTCACCGAGGTGTTGGTGAGACAAACCTTTTATCCTTGGTGAAAGGATAACCCTTCTCATTGGGTTAAAAGAATTGTAATACTTTTACATTTCCACTGTTACTTGTATTAGAAAGGAATTTGTATTGTTTCCTTTCTTCTTTACATATTCAATTGTAATTGTTTCAATTACAATCATTCTATTACATATTGTATTGGTTTATTCTATACGCTTTAAGGTAGAATCATTCATCTTTGTATTACTCTGATTATTGTGTTCATCTTGAATACAATTGTTTCACATTACATTAGTATTACAATACATCATACCCTTTATATATTCAATAAAATTGTGGGTGTTTTTATTTGAATTAGTTTAAGATCATTTAAAATAATCTCTGTTGCTAAAACTCAAAGGTTTTTAAACCTACAATTCACCCCCTCTTGTATTGTTACATCTAATAGACATACATATCTATATATTCGATCCAACAGCAGCTGCATCCCACACTGTCGGAACAGCCAAACCACCACATGATTGAAGCCTTCTCACTGGAGTTGTGTCGTCTCCACCTTCCATAGACCACGAGGACAACTCTGTCGATCGTACAAATATTCCGAGACCATATCTGGGATCCTCAGGACCCGATCTACACTAATAAGGTTTCTGGTCAAAAAAATATTGACAATTCGAACAAAAAAATGCACAAACAAGGGAGAAATAAGATTCAAACTCAAAACCACCTATCTCGGGGAGAAACACTAGAGATTATAGATCAGATCCACGCTCTGATAATGATTCCGTGCGATCCGAGAAAGATCGCCGTCAAGATCGGAGATTGAGGTCGATCTGGCAGGTTGATTCACTGTCAAAGGGAGTAGGAGGTGGCTTCTATCATCTTACACACTAAAGGGGAAGAGAATAGATAATTTTTTAGTTATATTAAAAAAATATCTTTGACACCCCATCCCATGTCACCTTCATCCCGACACATGGCGTCGATATACTTTATGTCATGACTAGGGTAGGCACGACGTTATGAACTCAATTATAGTCACCAAAATATGACTTGAGACTCTATTCAAGACTTATGTGGTCTATCTTCCAAATATAATTAATTTATATATTTAAAACAATTCCTTAAAAGTCTTTTCCACCGAAATCCTGCACCCACAAAATTTATACCTCTACAAGGGTAAATGACACACTCCATAATCAACTGTGGACTCAGTTTTCTTTCGAACCTACCATTTAATTGATTACCCATTTCCTCCATATTCATATTATAATAAATATATAATATTTTTATAAAATGTATTCTGGGTACACTCGGTCACAAAATCACACATTATATCAGCACCTAGACCTGGAAATATATGAAAAAATATTCCAAAGTCTTACATGGACAAACCATAGTCACTACGTAGCTTAGAAAAAAATCAACAATTACTATTAAATAGGAACCAAAGTAATAATATTATCTTATCAAAAATACCATTCAAATAAAAATGGAAAACTATAATAATATTTGACTAAATGAAATTACAACACCATTACTCATGTCATACCCCTATTTATCTCACCCAAACTCGCTTGAGTTATACCCTAGACTCCCTAGAGAGACCCCATCACTATATACCATTAATAAAAAAGTCATCATAGGGTTTCAATCCAAATACATGATAGTACCAAACTATTACAAAGAATCAATACATTATATTATACAAAAATTCCATAATCATACACAACCCTTTGGTTCCAATATTAATGTCATCATGAATTTCGCATCCATGAATTCTTTTAAATCTATTTTTCAATTAATTTCCATTATTTAATTGTTTTTGGGGGTTTCCATTCATTTTGGTGGAACTGGAGGGTTTTCAAAATTTGGACCAAACTATGAGCCCAATTCCAGATTTAAAATAATTATTTCTTTTATAACTCCTACATTTGTTAGAATTTTTCATCCATTCGACTTATCACACTTCCTACTATGACCGATCCAAGTCACCATGTCCATTTGGACCCTTTTGAACCCATTATCATTTTGGGTTTGGGTGAACTAATTTGGAATTGGGCCAACCCATGAGCCATTTTCAGTTATAAATTGTCTTTTAAGTCTTTAATAACATACTCATTGTTTACTATATTCCTGTGATTCCACCTCCCACCTGAATCCAGAATCCCAATACTCACCCCCATTATTCATTTTTCCACTTTTCACCTCATTTTCATTGAGAAGTAGGGAAAACATTATTAGGGTTCCTCAAATCGTCCAGGTTTGAGAAGGTAAGTTGATTCTTTCATAAATCATTTAATTTTCACTATTTTTCACCCATTTTAGTCCCCAAGTGACCTTATCATCCCCATTATAGCCTCTATATCAGGTTTGGTTGCTTGGAGATTCAAATTTTGGTGTATTTGGTTCGTTTGATTCAAGATGTTTCAAGTAAGTGTTTCTTTCCTTGATTTCTTCCCCTTCTTTAGGGTTTCCTTCACCTTTTCTTTAAGTTCCTCATGTCCAAACCATGATGTTCGCACTTAAGATTTTATTTGGTGTCTTTTTTGTTAAATATTGTGGTCTATGGCTGGATTTATCTTTATTGAGGTGCGCGGTGGTGTGGTTGATGTTTCACACCATGTTTGGAGGGTTTCGACATAAAAGGTTGGTGATTCCATGTGTAATAATTTCTAGATGAGTTAGTTTGATTGAATTACTTATTATTCATGTTCGTAATATTATTTTTGTGGTGAAAAAATTGTTTATGTTGGATTAGGTTAAGCATTTAATTTTATAGTTTCATTTTAGCTTGAAATTGGGTGTTTTTCTTGTGTAACCCTTTGGGTATTGTTTGGGTGTGTTTTATAACATATGAAATTGGTTTAATATAACTTATTTGGGATGAAAAATCTGATTTGGTAGGGTGTTGGAGTGACATTTGGTTTTAAAGAGTTTTTTTAAATGGGTTTAAGGTGTAAAACCTTATTGTACTTCTTGAAAGTGATTTTGAAAACATGTGCTTTTCATGTGGATATTTTTTTGGTATTGTTTGAGATGTTTTTTTAACACTTGGAGGTAGGTTAATAAATGTTTTTGGGGATACCAATTTTGTTTTGAATTTTTATTGGTCTGATTTTTTCCATCAAACACGGTTTTGAAATGGGTTTTATGTGAAAAGCTTTGGTACACTCTTTAAAAAATTTTATGAAAGTTTTGAATGGTTTAATGATTTAGGTAAGAGGTAAAACCATATTAGAAAACTATTTTTAATTTTTTATATTTTCAAATGCACCATTTTAAATGTGAATAGGTATGTCATGTGATGTGTATCCTCTTGGAAATGTTTTATAAAATTTTTTAATGGATTTACAAAAATGTGAAAGAAGTGTGAACGTGATGTGTGTTGTTTGTGTGAGAGCAATTTAAAAAATGGATTTTGTTTATAAAAAGGGTTTTATGAATCTTTTGAGTGGGTTGTTATGTGATTTATATCATATTTTTAGGGACTTTATAAAATTGTTAAAGGATATGTTGGATTGTGAATGTTATGCAAAAAGTGTTGTGGGCTATTTTGGTGTGAGTTTGATTTCAAAATGCATTTGTACGAAAAGTGGAATTTGTGACTTGTGTAATTTACATGGGGTTATTTAGTTAATTTATTATTTGGAATTGATATTTTCATGTGAAAACTATATTTCTTGGATTTTTGAACATGTTTGAGCACAGAGGGAAAACCCGGGTATCTAGGTGGGTGGACGTGTACTAGTATGCTAGTGAATCCATGGGGTTTGGCATCAGTTTAACTTAGCAATATTGACACTTACAACTCTAACTAATCTATGATGATGATGAATGGGGACCACTAGGTTATGTGTATGTTCCTTAATAGTGGCTAGTGCATGATAATGAATATTTTTTATGGTTACGCTCATTGAGATATGAGGTACCTGGGACCCACATCTAGCTAGTGCCTAGGATTATTTCATATTTCTTGTGCTCATTAGATCCTTTATACATACCATCGGCATATGGTATATTTGGATGGAAAAATTATATATATTTTGAATTTATTTTAAAAGTGTTGATTCTTTAAATTATCCCACTTTAAATCAGATTTTTTTAAGTTGCATCTTTTAGAAATTGTAACTAGAAATTACATGTTTTTGAAAACTGGAATGCTTTTAATCTTTAAATGTTTATCACATGGAATATCTTAGTGGTGGTATCCTACTAGGAATTTTATCACACCTTACTTACACCCTTGGGTGTAAGTATACTTGGTTATTTTTGTTGTCGCAGGTTTGGGTACAACTTTTGTGCTAACAGTTCATGTTTTCACTGGTCATTCATGATGAAGCGTTGTGGAGATGCCTTGGGGGTGATACCTCTTTCCATGTTGAGGTTCTTGGGCTGGATTTTTTTTGTTTTGTACATTTTTTATAGTCTTGGTGAGTTGTTTAAAATATGTAATTCAATTATGAATTTTTTTAAAACTTTTTATGGTTCGAAAAATCCAGATTCATTTTATTGGATTCAATTGTTGTTTTATTTTTATAAGCGTGGGTAATTTGTTCCCAATTCTCATTTTATGATACCCAGACACTTGTTCCAGCCCGTGGGGGTCAGGAACGCCCTTCGGGCCTTGTCACAGTTCAGGTTTGGTGCCAGTTTCGATGGCGATCAGATTCGGTTCGTGACAAAATGGTATCAGAGGAGGTTCAGGTTAACTCGTTGGGTCATGTTATTTGGTGAAGAGTCGGGATAGTATAGAGTTAGAATTGTCGGTACATAGAATTCAAGTTATGAGTAGTTTTCCTGATCAAAAAACCTCATGATAGGATTCAAGTTTCCAATTGATGTTGGGATTTATCTAAGTCGTTTTATTTTCTTGGTTTGATGATGATTAGGGGAAATGAAAAGGGAGTTGGGTTAATGGTCTCAGTGAGCTCGTAGGGCCTAGCAAGCCATGTGGATCCAGGGATATTTCCTATAACACTCTCTGTGACAGTGAAGTGATTGGAATATGGCCGCCAACTATATGTCCATGTCACCCACTGAAACTAGTTTCCTATCGCATTGTCTTGTGTTCTTCAGTTTTGAAATCTTAGAAATTTGTTTTTAAAGGGACTTGGTTTTAAGAAGCGAAAAGTTTTTGTGAAAAAAATTCAAATAAAGAGGTAATGGTTTGATTTATGAAATGGTGGAACTGAATTTTCAGAATTATTTTGAAATGAAAAATGGTGTTCTTATACCTTTTTGAAATCAGTAAGTATATAGAAATTGGTTTTGAAATGTTTTTTCCGATAGAGTTTTCTGAACAATCAAAGGGTGTTTTAATGGGATGATATGTTTTGATATTTATGTTAATAACATGAAAGTGAGTTATTTTCAAAATTTTTGTTTCTTTGTGAAATTTTTTGTAAGATTTGAATTGGTATTTTGATCTCGTGGTTAGCGGTTTTGAGAAAAAGATGTGTTGGTTAACCGTTTTGGTTTTGAAAAGTGGAAATAATTTTTGTTTTAACCATTGGTATTTTCATGAGAGACCACATGCATGGGTTTATATGGAATTATGGATGGTTGATGGCATGACTGGATGAGTTCTAGGATGGATATGAGAAGGGTGCTCAGTGTGGCACAGAAATATGCATGTGTGAGGCCCATGGGGTACCATTGGTGGATACACTAACCGCTGAACCGTTTGTTTTCAAAGATATGTTTTTAAAGAAAAACATGATGTATTGTTGAATTGTTTGGGATGGTTTATATTATGTGTTTTTGGAAAATTTTGATGTTGTGGGATATTTTGAGTCCAAGAACCCCTCTTGTTCGAACCATGTTTTGGGTTTGTGTTTAGACGACAAGTCGGGTAGAAGGATAAGTTAGTTGTCTCTTTTGAGATATGTTTCGAGACACCTTTACGGTGGTTCCCTTAATGTGTTTGGATTGAGTTTGTGGAATGTTTTGACCAATGAATCAGCTTAGTTGGGTCCTTGGGTTCTCTCATTGGAAAAGGTACACCCCCATTAAGGGTTAATGCACAACTGAAGTGCAACCTGTATTTTTTCGCTATTGGAAAATCCACCAGTTGATCAATATAAAAATATATTATCGATCTTTGTTGATTGAGTCTACACCCATTCCTTTTGTTGATTTTTTGATCCTGTTGTTGTGGGATTGTGCTTTTGGAAGGTTGAAAGAGACCTTAGTTTCTTATGTTGACTGATTCATCGAAGGTGGAAGTGTTCTAGGGTTGTTATTGAGTGTCTCGATGGTGTCTAAGAGGGCCTCTAGGTTCTTCATAGTTTCCTTGAGGAAAGAGGTCTTGTTAAGCCTCCAATTTTGGGATTTTGGTCATGAGAGTCTATTGTGGCCACTTTTTTTATGTGTATGTTTTTTAGGGACTTGGCATAAGGTCCCGTTCTATGTATTGTTTCAATCAATCACAATGGTCATATTCGGTGACGCCTTGTGATGTTGTGTTCTCATTTGACAGTAAAGGTGAAGGTCGTGCAATCCTCTGAGGTTCTCTATTATGTTGGGAGTATGTCTCCCTTAGGAAAAACATCAAATACTTTATATTAGAGGAAGGTGTTTATACGTGTACATCCCTTTCGTTGTTTCTCACCCGAAGAAACAAGGTGCGATGTGTGTGCATCTTCAGCTCTCTTGTTTCAGCAAATTTTCTGGTTTCAGAAAAGTGAGTTACGGAAGGTGTTATGTCTTGGTGAACCCATCCGGGTATGTGGTGTAGTAGTTTTTGGCACCTAAAGAAAAAATTCCACATAGGGGTTTCCGAAGCCTAACTATGAGGCTGAAGATGATTCAATATTTTGAGCTCCAGCCATAGGTCCTGGAGAAAAGCTGGCGCATAGTCAGGGGAAATCCCAGTGTCGGTAAAACCCTTGTACAAAGTCATATCCTCAGTATGAAAGATAGGAAAAGTTTAAACCTATGGTGTCATCACATTTCTTCTATTATTCACATTCGGTGTAAATAGGTGGAGGGCCTTGTACCCATGTCATCACCTAATATCATTCCCCCATCCCCTTTAGTTTCTATTTAGTCTTTGGAGAATGTATTGAAATTTGGCTAGACTGGATGATCATGCGGTTTATGCACAATTAGTTGTGATCATGTTCCAGGAAGACATGCGAAAAGAATGATCTACACAGTTAGTGCACAGTTTCAAAAACCATGTGGACTAACTATTAATCCTTACCAAATCATTAAATTTTTATGTCTTTCTATGTCGGCCTAGGCTGGTTGGTTAAGATTGTTGGTTTCTTATGGTGGCGAGCCTGTTTGTGTCCCCCCGTACTAGTACTCATATTTATACATGGTATTGGCTTGGTAGTAGGTAGTCTCATTCAGAGCTATCTATATACCAACATCTTTTTTGAGTAAACATTGGGATTATAGAGCACCCAATGGTTTAGTTAAATTAAGGTAAGTGTAATCTTATTCAAAGTTGTTGTTCATTTGGGTGAATTTCTTGAGTCTTGTTTAGATAGTGTTTGAGGAGTTTTCTTTTGTTATAAAGTATGAATGTGATTGATCATTTTAGGAAAGTGGTGTATGTTTTGGTTGTGAGAGTAATCCTTCCTTAAATGATCACTGGAGGTGTTTTAGCCTTTGGGGGAAAATCTTGGCAAAGAATTACTTGGTTTATCTGTTGGGTTTGGTTTTTGTATTTTTCCTTGATGTGGCTTTCGGGGGATGGAAAGTTTATGGTGGGGTTAATTGTCACATCCATGACTTCTTTTAAACATATTTTTCATTTAATTTCCATTCTTTCTTTGTTTTGGGTGTTTTCCATTCATTTTTGTGGAAATAGAGGGTTTTCAAAATTTGGACCAAACTGTGAGCCCAATTCCAAATTTAATAATAAATTTTATTTCTTTTATAACTCCTTCATTTGTAAACATTTTTCATCCATTCCACTTACCACTTTCCTCTTAGGACCTATCCAAATCACCATTTTCATTTGGACCCTTTTTGAACCCATTAGCATTTTGGGTTTGAGTGAACTAATTTGGAATTGGGCCAACCTGTGAGCCATTTCAAGTATTAATTATTTTTTAAGTCTCTAATAACATAAATTTTTTTTACTATATTCTTGTGATTCCACCTCCCACCTGAAGCCAAAATCCCAAGACTCACCCCCATTATTCATTTTCTTCACTTTGGACCTCATTTACCTTGAGAAGTAGGGAAAATCGTCTTAGGGTTCCTCAAATCATCAAGATTTGAGAAGATAAGTTGATTGTTTCATAAATATATTAATTTTAATCTTTTTCCCCCATTTCAGTCCCCACATGACCTTATCATCCCCATTACAGCCTCTATATCAGGTTTGGTTGCTTGGAGTTAGGCCACATGGGGCCCACCATACAATACTTCATCACCTTTGGTCGACCATCCCTTAAAATATCTCATGGAATCCTCCATGAGGTTCAAGACCGCCACACATTGGTCGCTCTAACCCCATTCACGTTGGTTTACCAACACCCTGGGCATCCTATAGTGTAAGCCCCAAACCAACCTAAATTATGTGTACTTTGAGCCTTCCCAAGGCAGGGTACGTAAGAAGCCTCCCTGAGATTCAAGACCCACAACCAGTCACTCCGACCCCCTTCACGTCGGTTCACAAACACCCAGGGAAGCCTAGAGTGTAAGACCCAAACACCCATATGACCAACATGTACTTTTATCCATGCCAAGATAAGGTACTTAGGAATCCTCCATGTGGTTCAATCCAACCAATGATTGGTCACTCCGACCCCATTCACGTTGGTTCACCAACACCCTAGGCACCCTAGAGTGTAATCCCCACACAACCCATCTGAACTATATGGACTTTGATCCTTGCAAATGTAGGGTACGTAGGAAGCCTCCATGAGTTTCAATCCCACCACCCATTGGTCGCTCTAACCCAATTTACATTGGTTCACCAACACCCTTGGCAGCCTAGAGTGTAAGCCCCAAACCCAACATGAACTATGTAGACATTGATCCTTGCCATAGAAAGGTACGTCGGAAGCCTCCCTAAGGTTCAAGCCCAACAACCTGTTGCTCAGACCCCCTTCACATTGGTTCACCAACACCTTGGACAGCCTAGAGTGTAAGCCCCAAATAACAACCTAAACTACTTGGAGTTTGATCCTTGCCAAGGTAGGGTAAGTTGGAAGCCTCCCTGAGGTTCTTTCCCAACAACCGGTCATTCCGACCTCCTTCATGTTGGTTCACCAACACCCTAGGAAACCTATAGTGTAAACCCCAAACCCAACCTGAACTATGAAGTCTTTGATCCTTGACAAGGAAGGGTACATAGGAAACCACTATGAAGTTCAAGCCCCAACATCTATCTAGGCCTCAAGTCCCCATTCAGCATCAAGCTGTTGACATCCCTCTCCAACGGTAAGCCATTGTGACCCCAATCAGCAGTAAGATGCTGTGACCCTATTCAGTGGTAAGCCATTAATGACCTTATCCACTGGTAAGCCGATGTGATCCCATCTAGAGGTAAGCTGTTGAAAACTCCAATTAGCGGTAGTCCATTTTTAGATGAACAACTTGGACTTCGATTCCCTACCATAGGGATACGTAGGAAGCCTCTTCGAGGCTCAAGACCAAAATCATCATCATCCTCATGATGGTTCCATCCCATTCAGCATCCACTTCATTCAACCGCTCCATCACACATCCTGATTCATGCCTGGACTGCCACATCCCGGTGAAATCATGCCACCTCATTCTCCATTACCATCAATAGTAATTAGAGAGCTAACCACACGTTAGCCCCAACATCAGTGTTCCCTCCAGAGGTTAATCCCATCTTATCCACTCTAATCAGTGTTCTGATCAGTTGGATCCATCTCCACTTGAAGATAAACTCTCGGTATACCCTGTTTTAATCATGGTAAGCTGAGGAAAACCTCAGACACATGCCTATGGAATATAATTCCCCGCTTTCAACGTGGGATTCCTAAGGCTTCCATGCCCTCGAGAAGCCCTTTAATAAGGGGGAAAAACCTAGACGTGCCAGAGTCCCAGTGTCCGGACACACTAGTGATGTTCAACATGACTACTCTCTTGAATGAAGGTTGCTGCCCTGACTGAACCCCTTGGAATGTCCTGACAGAAGCCATGTAATTAACTGGTGTCCATGAAGATATGGCACTAGGAAGAGTTTCATGAACAATGTCTTATGTATATAAGGGATACCCAGACTAGATGACAAGGTCTGAGGAGGAATCCATGGAAGGAAGAACCGACATCCCGTCATCCCGTTTCGACCAAGGAGAAAACATTCCTAAACAAGGAAAGGATGCCACCCACCTTTGGAAATCAGGATTGTGGGGAAACAAATAGCATAGTCGCCCCCAAAAGAATCAGACGCACGCACCCAGTGAAAGTGTTAGAAACAGAAATGGTGAACTCGAAATGAATGTATTCTCCTCAATATGGATATTGGTTGTTTTTGAGGCATCTGTGGACTACAATGTCAACAGATCTAGTTATATGGCATTGGGTACCACCAAGATAATAGTGGGCCTAGCGTGAAACTCAACAGAAGTGGGGGCAGTAGAACATTGGACATCCCATTCTATTATGTTGTTAGCATGGATACCTCTTACCGGGCAGAGAATACAGAATGGCGTCGGGGTACTCATTGTCGATTACATTTTCTTTCAGCATTGATAGGTTAATCTCCACGCTCTCCAGGATTCATGTTACTGCACATGGAGCGCAATCACTGCCTGCACACCGACGCAGGGGCCTGGGCAGTGCCAATGTGGCAGTCCCGCGTGGCTCCACCTCTTTTGTGACGGCCTCTATAGCCATGGCCATGGGGCACCCATGCCCCATCTCCCTATCCGAGGTCATCCAATGAATGGTGATCAATGACCTTGTACACCGGTACAAGGATGAGGGCATTATCTTGACTCGGGATATGGCCCTATTGGATTTGGAGGTGTGTGTGCCTCGTCATCAATGCCTCCCCTAAAGGCTACGTAGGGAGCCTCTGCTCCCCACCCCAACATATAACCGTTTCGGGAGCCTGTACATGGAATGCTTCGATGACTCCCTTCCCTACGCCGATGAGGTAGGTGATGTTTAGGCTAGCCCAGTCAGAGTCTCAGTACAGGGACTCCCAGCGTGGGCTCCCACCCGGCCACATCAGCTCTGCTGCCCTATCTTGTTGGACGAGGAGAATGTAAGCCACGTGCCTATGCCACCGGCTCTGGTCCATCTAACCTGATGCCAGCGTCGGGCGCATGTTGAAGAGGACCCCCTCCAAAGGGAGTCAACGTCAACTCCTACTGTGCCTCGGGCCACCACCGACGCATATCACCTGTTGCTTGTATATGTTGAGCGGGGGAACTTATATGCCCGAACTAGATTGAGGCCCCAACTGCCCCACGGGCAAGCTGGGTCGACTCTCTTGGTTACCAGCACATGAAGTGGTCGTCGTAGACAAACCCACAGCGATACCGCCTAGTATGGAGGTCCTCTTTGTACCACTACCATGAAGAGCACGGGACTTCCCCACTTCGAGGCTCGTTAAGGAGGTTCTCCCCATACCACCCTAAATCCAAATGAGAATCTTCCCTACGGCAGTGACACTTGGTACGGAAGTCTCTCCCGTGCCCATTCCATCGGGTATGGAGTCATCCCTCCTGCCCCCGACCACCGGTGTGGAGATATTGCACATCCTGTTTCCCTTCAAAGTGGGGACCCTCTTTGTGTCCTCTTGGTAGCTGGAGAAGCTCCTCCTTGCCTCGGCAACTAGGGGTGAAGGCTATCCTCACCTCACTATCACCCAATACAGAGGTCCTACCTGCATTCTACTAAACATGTACAAGGAACCTCCTCATACTAAGGTCCCCAGGGGAATCAAGCACGGAGGTCCTTCCCATGATTCTTTCAGTGCCAACGGAGGTATAACACACCCCATCACTATCGATGGAGGTCCTCTCCAGGTCCTCTTTGACATCTGTCCTGAAGCTCCTCATAACCCGGCTTACTTATGCGGAAACCCTCTCAGCCACATCACTAGTGCTATCTAAGGACCTCTTGTTATAAATCTGCCCTATCCCGAGGAGCCACCCAGGGGTTGGAAGGTTGGTCATGACCACCATAAGAATAATACTGGGAAGTTACGAATGGAGATTAAACCATTCCGCTTCTCAAACACTGAAGTAGAATATGAATCGGTGTGGGAACCCTCCTCTCGCTTATCTGAGTCAAGGTCTGGAGTAGGTACATGGCGCATCAGCCTAGTACTCTTGGAATGCGAGGCCCATGGGGGTCCCACCTTCCTCCGAAGGTTTATCCATAAGGATACAAATATGGAAACCCCACAGGTTACAGTCATGCAATAACTATCGTCGTCACTAGAAGCGCTCTCTACCTCGACAAGAGATCACATAGAACTACAATGGGGGTTAATGGCGGGAGAGCAACAGTGCGACCTATGGCTAGTAGACCTATCCCCTAAGCCAGAAATTGCAATCTTCAGCCTGTCTGATCATGACATTGCATCAAGATCACTACACTCTTCAGGGGACAACCCATGTTTTAGCATCCAATCAACCTATTTTCCGTACTCTCCACCGGCCAGCCTGCCGTCCCAACGGTCTACCTCAGTACCATTTCCAGTTCCACATCCACTCCCAGTTGACAAATTGGAGAATCAAAGGACAGACCATGAATCTGATCCAAGGATCTTATGGAACATTCTCGCAGTGTACCACTTCCCCGAGATGTTTTGTCTTGTGGCAGCATCAAATTTCAGCCTACCGGAATCCCTCACCCTAGATGAAGTTGAGTGTTTCTGACACACCCTCTGGGTGATGCACATTATCCTTCATCCTTTGCGAGTGGTTTATCCCAGGAGCCATGTGAATTTTGATTACATTGGCAAGAAATGTTGTCTAGTCGATTTGGCTGCACTCCCTGTGACCCAGCGCCCTGAATCACCAACCTGCCATAAGGCCCTCCAACAAAAATGCATTTAGAGTATCCTGCTACTCCGTGAGATTATCAAGTACGCTACCCCCATGTGAAAATATGTGGCTGGGGATAGTATGATTCCTTCCTCTTTAGTCCTATCCGATGGTAGCCTGACTCGCTAGGCGATATCGAGGATATGAACCAAGGAAGGGTCACAACCAACATGGCCGACATAGGGGATGAGGAGGATGATCCAAAGATTCTCGATGGGGACTTACCCCCTGAAGATGTTCCACCACTACTGGACCCATCATGAAGAGTTACTCGCTAGTAGAGGAACCTACTAGGTCTTCCTGCACCCATCAAGGCATTTGTCTTCAGCCAGAATTATGGTAAGGGAAAAGAGTAGGTCGGAGCTGTCAAACACTTTGACCCGTCCGCCTCAGTGCAGAAGATAGAGGAGGACACTGAGAAGGCCACATTTTTCCAACAACTTTCCGACTAGAAGAATCTGGTTGACTACCTCTTGGATGAATGCACTGAAGAGCGACAACCCAACTACAAAAATCCTACATCAATACAGTAGGGGTAGGAACAACTTCCCCTTGGTGAGATGCCTCCAGAAAACCCTGATCATCCTTCTCCTGCAGACAAGGTTGAAGTCGGAACTCACAACAAGAGGGTGTGGTATGTCTCGCCAAACCCTGCAAAATGGCGTGACAATCCAAGGAATCTATCTTGGGTTCCCCTAGCTTCCCTGCAAGTAGCCCCACCAGCCACACCACGAGACGATGTTCCACCTTATCATGTTGAAAAACCCGCCAACACGCTCGTGGTTAGGGATCCCTGTCAAGATAGGGACCCCCACCTAGATGATCCTATGGAGGAACTCATTGCCTTCCTTGAGGCATTGGGAACACGATAGGTGGCAATCCCACCTGATGGAAGGCCATATCCAGTGTGGGTGGATGATAAGACATCACCTCCAGGTTTTGGGAATCCCACCTTTCCCCCTTCAATGGGATAGGGGAACCGCCACAACATCTGGCCCACTTCACCTCAAGGTGTAGGCCAATGTTAGGAACTCCATAATAGTAGGAGGTTGCCAAGCTCCAATGTTTTGTATAGACATTGTAGGGGCCTGTGTTTGTATGGTACATCCAGCTCCCCATCAGATAGATAACTAGTTGGGAGGACCTCCGAAGGTAATTCCTCTACCAGTTCAGCTCCTCCATGCAGAAGAATAATATTGCAGACCTTTTCATGTGAAAGCAGAGGTCTGATTAGTGTGTTGTAGACTTTATTTCCCAGCGGAAAGGACTTACAAAATCCCTTGACTTGCCACTAACTAAGGAGAAATAATTTACGATGTGTGTGAGAAATGTTAAGACGGATGGGGTACCCTTTTGATCACCTAGAAATACCCTAGAGGATTATGAGACTTCTTCGATAAGGCCTAGTTCCAGGAAGAATCCCTGCAACAGGCCGACCAAGCTCGTCTGTTGCCTCCCGCAATTCCTACAAGAAGGTCTGTTAGAGCTGGGCTCACCGAGGTGCCCAGATAGAGGCCCCCAGACAACTGGAATTATTACCAATGGTACCAACTCCACAACCTCACAAAGGCCCACTACAACAGGCGCGACCCCCATCCCAATAAGGGATTCCTCAGAATCGGAAGGTGCCCTGTGAAATACGCCTCCACTGCCTAGGTAGGAAAACCATGCTCTGCCTCCTCGATAGGTTCCTCTAGCTCCTCATCATGGACATGCTCCAAAGAACCCCTTTTAGGATAGAAAAACAAGACCTACTCGTTTAATGATAATAAAGTCCCCAGCTATTTCAGAAGTTCCTTGGAAGAAGGGATAGTGTGTTTCCCTAAGTGAAGAACACCAGGCCTCACTGATCGCCCCAACTACTGCCCCTATCATCGGATCCTGGGGCACACCCTCAAGCAGTGTTATGTGTTCAAAGACTGACTTAAATACCAGTATAATAACAATATAGTTAGGCTTGGCCTAGCCCTGGCACAAGTGGCGGGTGTCTTCGTAAGGACAGATATCAACAACGACGATGAAGGTGAGTGGAAGCAGGTCTCTAACTGTGAGTCCCAGAAGTATGATGACTAGATGGCTCGAAATGTTGTTTCCCATTCCCATGGTATCATTTGTGCATGCCTGAATCAGCCAAATCCTTCAGAAGTCACAACCACCACTTCTGTATCATCATCTCAGTCGGTCACTTCCCAAAAGAGCAAGCATCAACGACGCAAGGTATAGAAACGTGCCCCACCAATTTCATCATCTTCACGCACTCTCGGTGACTTCATGCCCCCCTATGATGGGGATTCCTCCCAGAATCTACCCTGTAGTGGATGAAACTTCATGTGATAGTCTTGGGTATGCTTCAGTTAATACTGTGGCGTTGGTAAACCCCTATATGACTCTTGAAGAAGGGGAGTTCCAGGCGAACCTCCCCAACATACCCAGCCGACACGAACTTCGGTGGAGCCACGAACATATGGTTCATCGAGGAACATTAGTTGGCATGTCCATCTAGGTCGTGCATGCCACTGAGACCAGACAGTAGGCCCAGTGCAGAGCTCAGCACACACAGCTTCTTCATCTGGTGTCATCGTGCCCACTTCCACTGTTGTTTGTGCTACTGGATCAGGTAGAGTTTCCTTGACCATGTCGTGGCCACTCGCGAACTGATACAGTCCAGTCTCAGTCGTTCGTCCCTCATCTGGCAACTACTCTGCGGGCTTCGACTAGAGAGCAGCGGGATATGCCCAGCACTATTCAGCTGCTGATCCAGCTAGAAGGTCCCACCATACCTCATGTCATAGAGCGGACTCCTGTAAGCATAAGTTCACAGCTAAGGTGGAAGTATGAAATTATTAGGCACCTTGACAGAATCCCATCGAGGAATTAGATCCTCAAAGCCCTTCAACATTCATCAGATATGCGCGATGTTCTCGCTGAAGCATTAAGAAGCCCGCTCTATTTTAAGACAGATGGAGCAGCTGTAGAAGCCTTTCATGCTGAAGTAGTCGAGAACGCTGAATGTAAGGACATCATTTCATTCTATGGAGAATATGAAGGTTATACCATATAGGGGTACATTCTACCATTGAACATCACCAATGTATTTAATGGCATGGAGGTTCGTCGTTGTCTTGTTGACACAGGATCTGGGATCAACATCTTCCCGAAACAGATGTTGTAGAAGCTGTTGTTATCCTAAGATGACCTGACTCCCGCCAATATAAGGATCCAGGGATACGACAGGACCGAGAAGACCCCGGTCAGCATGATATATTTGAATACCCAATTAGGTGACCTAATTTCCAGTACTAAGTTTATGTTTGTCTCCCAAGACACCGCGTATAATGCATTGATGGGTAGACCATGGCTCCACCGGCATGCGGCGGTCCCGTTATTGTATAACAAGTGCCTCAAGTACTCCCTTAA
Organism: Viscum album; assembly: GCA_963277665.1. Taxonomy (NCBI): domain Eukaryota; kingdom Viridiplantae; phylum Streptophyta; class Magnoliopsida; order Santalales; family Viscaceae; genus Viscum; species Viscum album. Next base: position 1,332,084,839 of record OY728145.1, read on the forward strand.
TGGTCGAGTAGGCGTACTCCAAGTTGATGGATCTCCATTTTCCCCTTTTGAAGCCTGCTATCCGGACCACGACTATTACATGTGAAAGGGTAAAAATATTCTAGAAACTGAGGTTGAACCCGTCACGGTTGCGATCAATCACTGGGCAGGTTTTGATGATTCCTATGTCTTCCTGATCCATCGATTAGAGGCCAAAACCCCTGATATGGGGAAATGTTTTATTGTCTCTATTACCAGGTGGAAGCATATTCTCTAGTCTAAGAGATGGTGGAAGATCACCTCATATTCTTACACAAGTTAGGCTCAGGTGATCCCGGATCCTCCTACCCCCATAAGGTATCGGGCTATCCACCCCATGGAAATGACAGTATGTCATATGTGCCTATTTCACCTAGATGGAATCAACCGGCTCATGCTGACACGCCAATACTACTTTGATGTCATCAAGCATGGCCCCTTGGGCTGAAGACCAAATGGGACCGGGTTGACAACCTTCATTGCTATTTTTTCTACAGCATGTGAATCTCCTATGGTGTTTTTCACTACTGCCCAGGCCGGTACCAGCCTACCATCAGAATCTACTGACCCAGAAGTAGATTCTCCTGCTAGGGATCCCTCATCCGCAAGTGAATAAGAGGATTTGGAGGATTCTCCACCCACCTTTGAAGAAGGTGTCTCCACCACAGTCGATAAACTGGTACATTTGAACCATGGTAGAGAGGTAGACATGAGAACCACATTAATCAATGCCACCATGTCCCTTGAGGAGAAGCAGTGGTACAAATAATTCTTTTAGAAACATCATGATGTATTCGCCTGGAGCAAAGACAAGATGACAAGACTAGATCCTCAGGTAGCTGCCCACCACCTCGGTCTGCCGACAAATCATCGTGGGTTCAAGAATCCTCCTAGAAAGATACACCCTTCACATGGTGCCATAATCGGGGATGTTTTTGACAAGATAATCGAAGAAAACGTCATCAAGGTGGTCCATTACCCCAAGTGTCTAGCCAACATTGTTCCATTCAGGAAGAAGAACTGACAGATCAGAGTCTGCATTGACTTTCGCGATCTCAACCGTCACTATATGAAGGATGATTTTCCCCTTCCTGTGACAGAATTGTTGATCGATGCGACGAATGGGTTCCAATCCCTTTCCTTCCTGGATGGGTACTCCTGATATAATAAGATCTGGATGGCCCCTGAGGATGTGGAGTCCACAGCTTTTAGGGCGCCACAAGGTTTGTTTTGTTACCAGGTCATTCCCTTCAGCTTAAATAATGAAGGTGCCACCTATCAGTGGGCCATGCATCGCATATTTAATAAAATTCATGGGAAATGGATGGAATGTTATGTGGAAGATATGGTTGTCAAATATCTCCAGTTCCAAGACCATATTATAGACCTTGAGAAAGTGTTCGGCTTACTCCGTTCTTACCACCTGAAGATGAACCCATTGAAATGTGCCTTCGGGGCACCTCTGGGAAGTTCGTTGGATTTGTTTCTGGTGCAGGGCATCGAGATTGACCCAGAGAAGATCAAGGCCATCATCCAGATGCCTTTCCCAAGAAATATTTGGGACCTTCGGGGTTTCTAAGGCCACTTAGCCTACATACGCCGATTCATTGCAAATCTGGTCGGCAAGTGTAATCCTTTTTCTCATCTCATGAAGAAAGGCTCCGCCTACGAATGAGACGAAGAGTGCCAGTCCATGTTCGAGGAAATAAAGTAGTGTCTTCTCCAACCTCCAGCCCTAATGCCACCTGTCTCCAGAAAACCACTGATTCTATAGGTGACTGCACTGTAATGATCTCTTGGCGCCCTTATCTTCCAGAAGAATAATGAGGGGATGGAGAATAGTCATTACTACCTCATATGCATCCTCCTAGATATGGAGAATAGATAATCTCACATCGAAAGGAGATGCCTTCCATTGTTATTTACAATGCAGAAATTGAGACCATACCTGTAGCACCATGAGGTACAACTGGTGTCTCGGATAGACCCACTGAAGCACATTTTGAACCGATCCATGTTGACAGGCCATCTAGCTCAGTGGGAAGTGATTCTTCAGAAGTTCCATATCAGGTTTTTCACTCAGAAAGATATAAAGGGAAAATCATTGGACGACTTCCTCGATGCCCACCCAGCTCTTTCTAACCAGTTATTGAATCTTGATTTCCCTGATGAGGCAATCCTCTTGGTGGACCAGGCCACACCGTGCTAGAAAATGCACTTCGATGGTGCATCTCGATGCTCCATAGACAGGAGGCTCAACGATCCCAGTATCAACGTGGTAGGCATGGGTATCATCTTTATTACCCCGATACAAGCTGTTGTGTCGTACTCATTCCTATTGTCAGAAGGATGCACCAACATTGAGGCAGAATATTAGGCTCTTATCACTGGCCTCAAGCGGGCCCTCGAGATTGATGACCCCCCATTTTCATATGAAATGGGATTCCGAACTAGTCATCAGGAAGATCAATGGTGACTACATAGTTATAAAACCAGAGCTTGTACCATTGTTGGAGTGCACCGTCCAGCTATTGGCCCAGTTCCCATCTCGGAAAAAAGTTACTCATGTCCCTCAATCTTAGAACGGTCGAGCTGATGCATTGGCATGGATTTCTACATCACTTGAAGAACCTGAGCAGGACGATCTGGTTATCCACATGGAACATCGGGGAGTCATTTCTCCAATTACCCCAGAGGATGAAGATGGCCTATGGGTAATCCATCATACTGCCAGATCATCCACATCAGGACCCTCAGGTTCCCCAGATGTAGTGGTTGATGTAACTCCTGACTGGAGAACCCCCTTTGTCGAGTATCTCCAAAGTGGTTACCTCTCAGCTGATCTGGCCGAGTGCGAGCAAGTCCGACGCCACGCACTACAGTTTACCCTCCAGAGTGGTCTCAGTCTAGAGAAGATCATCTACAAGCGCGGGTTTGAGGGTGTTCTCCTCTGTTTCATCCAAGGAGTCTTGATTTCTCAGGTCACGCAGGAAGTTCATGCTAGTTCCTACGGTGCCCACCAGACTGGGCTGATGCTATCCCATCAGATCTTGAGACTGGGGTTTTTCTGGCCCTCCATGATCCACGACTACATCGAGTTCTCCAAACAGTGTCATGCGTGCAAACATTATGCCAACTTTATGCATCGGCCTCCAGGACCTCTCCACTCCACCAAGTATTCTTTGCCATTTCTAGTGTGTGGACTAGATATCATGGGACCATATCCACTGACGACAGCTCGCAAGTGCAGATTCATCTTGACCGCTACAGATTTATTTTCCAAGTGGGCAGAGGCAGTTCTGCTGAAAGAGGCTGAGGCCTATTTTTTCATTGGCTTCATGAGCTCCAATATCATCTATCAATTTGGAGTCCCTCATGTCGTCCTCACCAATAACGACACTAGCTTCCATGCAAATGAGTTGATAAAGTAGTATTCCAAGTACAACATCTGTTCGAACCATACCTCCCGCTATCACGCACGCTCAAGAAAATGGATAGATCGAGGCGTTCAACAAAACCCTCTCTAAAATTTTGAAAAAAATGGTTAGTCATAATAAGAATATATGGCCGAACAAGCTCCCCAATACCCTCAGGGATTATAGGACAACGAATTGTAATTACATCGAGGTGACCCCATATTCCCTAGTGTACGGAGCTGAGGCCGTCTTGACCACCGAGATTCAGTTTCCTTCATTACGCACAATAGTCTATAACCAGCAATCACTAGATAAGGTGGCCTAAATTCATCATGATGAATTAGAAGAACATGAAAAGAATAGGCTTTGTCCCCTGCACAATCTGGAAAGGCATTGAAACAAGATATCCAGATCTTTCAACAAGAAGGTTCACCTCCGATTCTTCTTGCATGGAGACTTGGTATTGGAACTTTGGACACCAATGATACCTGGCAGGAAACGACCAAAGTTGGAGCCCTATGGTACATACTCCATGGTGACCATGGTTGTTGAGCATATAACTCCTCCCACCAATGCCAAGTTCCTAATGCTATAAATCACATAAGTAGTGGGGTCCCACATGACCATAAACTATATGGTCCTGCATGACTTTAAACTGGGCGGTCCTGCACGACCATAAATGTCCTGAAAGTCCTAAATGACCCTAAATTTCCATGTCATACATGACTATAAACTGTATGGTCCCGTATGACTGTAAATTGGATGGTCCTGCACAAGCCCAAATTGCATGACGGTCTTGCATGACCCTAAACAGCTGGGTCCCACATGACCATAAACTGTAAGGTCATTCATGACCTTAAACTGAATATTCCTGCATGACCCTAAACTACAAGATGGTCCTGCACGGCGCTAAACTGCATGATGGTTCTGCATGACCCTGAACTGCCATGTCTCACATGACCATAAACTGTATGGTCATGCATGACCATAAACTATATCTGGTCTGGCCTGACCCTAAACTCCCCAGTCCTACATGACTTTAATCTGTAAAACGTCTCGCATGACGTTAAACTCTATGTCTTACTGCAGTACATTAAGATGCAGCCTTATAACTACGTACGACACGATTCCCATTCGCATGGGATAAGTAAGAACGCTCAAGAATTTATCCTTGAGCCCAGCCCCAAATTCTTCTTGACTATCCACCATGGGTATAATTTCCTTTGAAGATCCTTGCATGGTATGGCACGAGCTTCCTTAGCCCCACTCATGTTAGGATTATGATGGTTACACCATGTGCCCACTCCTCATTCTTCTATCCTACCATGTATTCATTGCACGACGTTAAACTGCATGGCTTTCAAGAACTATGTTTGGCTTGATTCCCATCCTCCAGGGATACATAGGAACGCCCCGAAGTTTCGCCTGTTGGCCCTACCCAAATGCCAAAATATCCCCTTGGTACAAGACATATGGTGTAGTGAAGACTTTTTCCCCAATTCACGTTGAGATCATCTCGATCCTGCCATACATACCACTCCCCGGAAGTGTTTTCCTCTTTCATAGATGGGTACAACTTTTCTTCACCCACTCTTTTGATTTGGACTCCATCATCTTTCCCAATGGGAAGGGCCACCGAACGACATGGATGTTATTCTCAAGGGCTATCCTACCACTTCGGGCCAACACCCTTGAGGATATTGAGCAAAAAATTGATACAAGTCCGGCGTTGCGACTGTGGTCAGTGGTCGATGCTCATTTGTTGTTCCCAGTCTAGGTCACTCTAGGGACATTGTGTTTTAAACATGTTCTACAACTATCCTTTTTCATTAGAGCCACCCTAATATGTCCCAAACATTGATTTTGGTGGTTCATTCTGCCCCGTTGTATCTCTAAGAGAAGAACTCCCTTCAGGTGTGGTGAGCTACCAGACCCCTATATGATGGGGGAATCCAAATCTGTCTCCTTGTTTCCCACAACGAGGACTGCTCACGTGGGCTTAAGAACTGTGATGAGATGGTAACCACACAAAAGGTTATATAGATTTCGTTTCCTGGGACGCACAGCCTCAGGCCCCATGGCCTTTTCTGGCCCTTTGGCGTTTTCCTTCCCTTTTCCCAAGTTCTTATTTAGGGTTTTGTGGTGTGGTGTAGACTTATGTCCTCATTCACATCGATCTATTTTTCCATGCCAAAAATATCCCCTTGATACATCCCTCCCTTCATTTATCATCCATACTACAAGCACAGGCCCTTCCGCGCTTCGCGTGCCCATTCTTGGGCCCTCGACCCAAGTCATAACTCTTACATGGTTTATTTGTGTGGTATGAGATTATGTCTTCATTCACGTCAGGTTACTCACCGCACTGTACACTTCCCTTTTTTGGGGTATCTTACCCCTTTCTTCGTCCTCACTGCAAGAAGTTAAATAGAAAACTGGTCGGGCCTTTGCGTTCAAGTCCCAACCTTAGGCCCCATGGCATTTTCGAGTTCCTCACCCATGTTCTCACTTAGGGTTGTATGGTGTAGTATAGGATTATGTCTTCATTCACATCGGGTCACTCGTCGTGCCGTACACCTCTTATATGTGGGGTATCTTACCCATTTTCTCCTTTACTTCATGAAAATAAACTGCACATTACCCCCTTATAGAACAACGTTTGGCTTGATTCCCATCCTCATAGGATACGTAGGACCTCTTGAACATCTAGACTTTATGTCCGACCCCATCTCTTATAAATCTCCCTTTCACCTTCTTCCCTTAGCCTACCCATTCCTAGGGAGTAGAGTATGTGGTGTGGTATGGGACTATGTCCTCATTCACGTCAGGTTTGTAATGACCACGCCATGTACTAATCCCTCTTGAGAGTTCTCTATCCCCTTATTCTATTCTTGTTTTCTAAATCAGCATCTCTCTAGTTGAGCCCCTCGTGCCTCTTCAGTTATTCACTACTGTGTACAAGATTACTCTGGTTCAGTGTCTAGAGTTTCAGATTTTACATGGACTTGCTTTCGCCCATTTTTTATGTCTCGTGTTCCCCTTCAATTGGGGTTCCATAATCTCTCACACCCAAAGGGACCCCCAAATGGAATGGATGCTAGGCCCAAGGTCTCTCCTACCATTACGAGCCAACATCCTCGAGGGGTTCAGACAAAAAATTGTTACAAGTCCCATGTTGTGAATTTGGTCAGTGGCCTATGGTCATTTGTTTTTCCTCATTACAGGCTAACACGATATTAATTCTATGTTTCAAACACGGTCAACAGTCACCCTCCAGCATCACGAAAGCCCCTTTAAGCCTTGAATGTTGGTTACATGATTAAAATTATTTTTCATCCCATCATGTAAAGGTGGAATTTTCACACTCCGGACACTATCCCGCATTACACATATGAACATTAGGAGGAAAAATATGCAATAAAGGCATCATTAGGGGCTCAAAACCGATTTCCCTTTGGCATGCATTCCAGGTTTTGCAAAAAAAACTCTTCCACCCTTTTTCCCCTCACCAATTTTGACTCACGTGGGCTCAGGGATTGGGTTGAGGTCTAAACTTACTTAGAAGTATTTAATTCCTCTATGGTATGAGATATAAGACCATAAATTATGATCTCTTATAGAAATACATACATCTTGATTCCCATTCCAATGGGATATTTAAGAATTCCTATACATATTGTCTTTGGGTCCAACTTGAGTTTCACTAATTTATCTCTTCTCTTCTTCCCTCTAGGCTTCAACTCCTACAAGACTATGTGGTGTGGTATTGGATTATGTCCTCCTTCACATCGGGTTTTCACTAGCCACACCATGTATGCCCCTTTCTAGGAGTTATTCTTCCTGCATCCAATCCCTTGTCATGTACGACGTTAAATGGAACCTTCAAGAACAACATGTGGCTTGATTCCCATCTTCATGGTATATGTAGGAACACCCAGAAGTATCATTTTTGGGTCCATCTCAATAGGGATCTAGTTTCTCCAGCCCCCTTTTCCTCTAATCATCCCCGACCCCTCAGCCTAAGGTTTCCTCCTTGGAATTGTGCATGGTACGGTGTGGACCCTGTCCTCATTCACATCGGATATGCTTTATCATGCTGCATGAATCCCCTCTGGAACCTCATATCTTGTGTATACATCTGATCCATATGACTTTAAACTATGATGCTTAGTTTCACATGACATTAAATTGTTGCCTCTATCATGAACAACGTTAAACATTCATGGTCGGTCCCATCACACGACCCTAAACTGTGACATTATCATCCTGGATGCATGATGAAAAAAGGAACTTCATTGTGATGTCCTCACCCAAGGGGACATCAAGTTTGGTTTCAGTTACACACCATAACATTTTTCAACACCTACATATGGCTCGATTCTTGTGGAGATACCTGGAATTTCCATCCTAGGTTCATCGCTTCACAAAAAAATCCATTTATCCTAAAAGAAAAACAAGATGTATCAAATACTGCTTCTTTGGGTGCAAGGGCCAGACCCGCACGCCCTTATTATCCCTAGAACCATTATATTACCATGCCATCAAGAAGTATGTTTGGCTTGATTCCCGTTCTCATGGTATACGTAGGAACCCACAGACATCTTGTCTCCAGGTCCAGCCCACTGAATTTACAAATCCTATCCCTTTATTTTCGTCCCCTTGGTCCGAACTTATTTGGGAACATGTGGTGCGGTGAGTACCTCCTAGGTTCTCAGTCACATCGTATTTTCTGATAGCTGCACCATGTGCTTCCCATATCTTTCCACAGCGTGGTCTGAGTTCTATGACCATAAACTAAGATCTCTCTATGGGAACTGTACGTCAAGTTTCGCTATTTTTCAACCCTGAGCACAGTATATTGAATCAATCCCCCTTAATGGTAAACCCTAGGACCTTATGCTAGAAGTGTGAAACCCCAAGAACATTGTCCTTGGGGAGGGACTTGACTCCCTCTATCTAATACATCGTATAGTCGTATTCAGATGCATCTTGAAAAAGATCCTGAAGTATGGAATATTAATGGGTAAATTCCCCTCATTCTGTGTCCAAGCTTCGTGATTCCGTCATTTTGATCCTCACCCTCTTCCACGTTTTAATGGACCCTATAACGGCCTGGTCCCATGCTGCATCAACTCACATACTATCCTGGCCCAACGTCCCTGAAGACCTCAGACGACATTTGCAACAGGTCCTGTGTTTCGAACACGGTCAACAGTCGACCCTCATTTGTCTATCCCCATTCCAGGCTAACATGATATGGATGTTGTGTTTTGAATAGGGTCAATAGTTATTCCCTATCATCATTACACCATCATTGCGATTTAGATCTCGAGCATCATGATTCACATGTTCCCACTCCCTTATGTTCATGTGGAATTCCAACATACCTTTCTTTACTCTTCAGCATGTCTAGGTGAGTTATATAGGTGGGTCATCATCAGTGGGACATCATTCATCTAATTCCCCATCATCCCAAACGTGTGACTCCCTATGCTAGGAAAGTTCCATCACTACCTCTTGTTTCCAACATCGATCACGCCTCACATGGTCTTAGTAGTTCTGGTAGGATGTGTACTGGCGCAACCATTGGCACACATGAATTTACTCATCCCTCATGACGTTAATCTATTCTATCATAACTATGTATGGCTTGATTTCCATCCCCATGGGGTACGTAGAAGCGCCCGACTACTTTACTTCAGGCCTAGCCTAATTTTCTCTTTAGGTCCCTTTACCTGAAGGTATTTCTCCGGGGATACATGGTATGATCCTGACTCCAAGTCCTCATTCACATCGGTTTTATAAATTCCACAGCACATACTCCCTTTGTGGGATCTTCCCTTTCACTCCACATCTTATAGTATGACATTAAACTACATGAGTCCATATTTACTCAACACATGACACTAAACTATGGTTCTACCCTAAACATGTTCGGGATTCCCTCTGTTAATCATGGGATTCATCAGTTTCCTCTATAGAAAGGATTATCCCTACCAATACCAGTCCCTGACAACACTGTAATCCAAGAAATATGTTTGGATTGATTCCCATTTTCATGGGATATGTACGAACCCCCATACATCCTATCTCTAGGTCCATCCCCAGGAATCATAATTCCCATTTCCCCTCCTTCTTCGGTCCCTTGAACTCAGCCCTTTGGGGAAACCATTAAATTGTAACTTTACCCAAAACAAGTTCAGGATTCCACACGATAACATTGGGAGGCGACACATTACTCGTCAGAGAGGTCTTGTTCCGAAGTATGTTTGATCCCTGATCAGGCTGGTGTACCCACCTAATGTGTTTCCACCATAGTGGCGTAATTTCAAGAGTGTTTTAATCTAGTCAAACAACACATCACTCAAATATCCATGCTTTGTGTGCCCTTTATTCGGATCCTTTCCCTTTTTCACATCTTGAGGATCCCCCTAACATTACGAATTCATGGCCTATGTCTCGCCTACTATCTGAGTCTAATGTTCCGGAATACTAATGGATAACATTTTGAGTCAGGCCCCGTGTTTCAAACATGGTTAGTGGACAACCCTCATTTGTTATATGTATTTCAGGATAAATAACTAATGATAATGTGTTTTTAACATGGTCAACAATCATTCTTTATTGTCATGCCATCAATACAGTGTTCCGAATCTTGGGTATTGTAATTCACACAGTCCATTCCCCCTGTTCGAATTTATTTCAGCACCCCTAGCATTACCCCATTCGTGCACAAGAGCACGCTGGGAAAATAGTAATTCAGCTGTTTTGAGAGCTTCATTCTCTAGTCAGGCCTCTTTCTCCGTTTTCTAGGAATCCGGGTTGGTTGTTCAAACCCTCGTATTCCCAAAGCATGGTTTTCACTCCTATATTTGGAAGGAGTGATAAAGTGTTCATCCCTTGTTTCTTGCATCGGGCCTGACTCACATGAGCTTCGAAAATGATCGTTGGACGCTCCATGAATATCACAGGTGTGCAATAAACCAATACGAATAACAGAACTCGTGCATGTCACATGCATCAAATGATCAAAGCCTGAAAGTACGTTTGAGGGTTTGTAATTATTACAATACACGAGGGACGATTTCTCCCATGGACGGGTTAACCTCGTCAAAAGAGCATAGCAGCTCTGCCACCCTCTAGCTGCTGGCATCCAAGATTTGATGCCACCTATTTAGTTCCCGCTCCTCCTCGACAATGATGGGGCAAAATTCATCAGCCACAATCCGGGCCCGCTCCATGCTAGTCCAGATGGCAATCATTTTTTTGGAGGCTCACTTCATTACCTCTCTAGCTTCTTCCATATGGGCCTTCAATCACAATATTTGCCCAAATTGTACATTGAGGGAGGCCGAGTGCACGTCCGCCCAACATTGTAGCTGTTGGAACTCATCTTCACCCTCTTGGAGATGCTAGATGTTCACCACTTTCCTATGCTACCAAACCACACCGAGGGCACGGTCATGCTCCTGAATCTTCTCCACCATAAGATCTCGAACGAACATGTGAGGATGTAGGGCATCCACTCCCCCAACACACAGTTCTCGCAGTCGCGAGTGAATTCTGTCCATCTCATCCTGCCATAGTGCTTGGGGGTTTCATCAAAGAATCACTTGATCCGCTTCCATGATCGATGGCAGACTATTCTGATGTCCTCTTCATTAGAGGTCGTCTCATCCCAGTCAGCACGGTTGGCATGCTCATACATGGGGAACGCCTCTATAAACACTTCATCAGGGTCCACGTCTGGTGGTTGATCAAGCATGGTGAGACCTGGTCTATCTAATCGATCCTCATCATCAGATTCCACCTCTAAGATATCAGGCACAACCCCACTGACAGTCCCATTAGGGATCGAAAGCACCATGGTTTGGTCGGTCTGGATATCCTCCTCCACAATCACTGGCATTACTCTGGGAAAGACACCGCCAGAAGCCCCAACCAACCTCTCTAAGGTGACCCATTCCATTTGTCGAACTGTGCACACCAAAAAGGGACATGAATGTCAGTTAACATGGTCCGGGGATAATAGTCATAAAATTGGTAGAGTGGACTTATATAGATCCAATTCTTGGTCTTGTTCTTCAGTCGATGTCGTTGGGACCTCGAGGCGTGGCCCCCTGTATATTACCAAAATATCTGAAAGCTCCATAAGGGTCACCTCTAGTGTCCTGGACCCGCCAGATGCAGCGATCAATGAAGCCACAGGTATAGATCCCGATGACCCTGCATCTGCATCCAGTAAGTGATGAGAACGTGTTCTGTGAATTAGGCTTTCCTACACAGTTTAAACGTTAACAGAGGGCCTAAAGAAGTCTAGAAACAGAGCACAGAGAGTGGATTCGGTATTTTACCTCGAGTGCCTTGGAGATTTATTCAATGTATAAGCCCTGATCGCCAAATTCTCCCTCCACCAACGTGATCCCTCTACCGGACTCATACCCCCTGGAGGACGCATCCGATTCATCCGGTAGAGGGAAGAGTTCTATAAGTTTACCGGATGATAATTGTGGATGGACCATACGATTCAGCAGCACCTTCACGTGGTATGTTATGGGATGCGGAGCACCCCGAGAATGCACGAAGTCCTCCAGCTCTGCCAGGTACTGCTCCGCCTCCACCCGGGACACTGCAAAGCCTGCCCTGATATGGCATATCCCCAAAAAGTCCATCCCAAGGCTGTTCACGTGTTTCCACATCTCAGGAGGGTTGAGGAACTGTTTGTTGACATCCCAGATATCCCAGGCCTCCAGGAAGACAACATCATCTGGCAGCCTGACTATCGGCTGAGTGGATATCCTATGGAATCATCTTGGTAGCCTCCCCTATGGATGACTATGTTCTTTTGAAATGGCTGGGTCGACTACCACTGGTGGATCTACCGCTACTGCCTCACCCTTAAACGGTATAGGCCTCTTTGCCACGGAAGCCCCTCTACCACAGGATGTACCTGCTGCCTTTCGGCCTCGGCCTGGAGGTTGGGACGGTCCACCATCACTGGCCCAAACTGTTGGCTACATTATCATTTCCCCTGGTTAGGCCACCTCCTAGATTTGAGCATACTCCTTGACCAAATAGAAGGTAGTAGTTGGCGGAGGCAGCTCATTCCTCATCTTTCCATGCTCAAGAGTGAACATGAGCCACATCTGCCTCATCATGCATGGATTCACATCAAGGCGCACCCCTTGGTAAACCTGAGGGGGGGGGTCAGTCGCTGCATGCACCGAAATTTATGGAAAAATCGGTGCGGGGTGTACGGTTCGTAGAGCAGCTCATGGTCCACCCTCATCACCAGGAATCCACCACGAAAGTCCAATAGATAAGACTGCTGTTCTTATTTGCCCCGTCCATCATTCATGAAGGCCTTTTTTCAGTGGGAACAGGTGGAAATTGAACATGTCTACCTTCTACACTCATTTAAATACTGATTGTATGGTCATCCTGACTAGGAATATCCTCACGATGTTTAGGATGGATGGGAAAAAGTTCGATCTTGGAGGCGAAATAGTGTTTTGGTATTAAAAAACCCCACTAATGTGTGCCGATTTCTACCCGTATAGAAGGTGGAACAGTCCACATGTCCTTTATGGCATATTACCCTTGCTGATGTGCCAATGCATTTTTTACATCTTGGAAGGTGTCAGAATTTTGAGATTCACCTGCCATTCGGTCACTTGCATAGAGGCCATGATGAAGGTGCTGGGTCGCACACCTGCGTTTATGTCTCTCACCAACAATATCCAGCCATAGATGACAGCCGCAATGAATGCCTCCAGCCGAACTATCGACTTCTGCTCGGTACTGATGCTGAACCCCCCTGTTTTACACTGGCTATCCTCCAAGAGCCTCTAGTACAAGTGCTCTTTCTCTCGTTGAGCTCACTTTGGACAAGTACGAGGCCTCACCGAGAATCATCTATTTTCTGAGAAGTTCAGAAATTGCCTGAACCACCTTCTGAAGAAGACATCTCTCATTGATTCGTTGTCCTCTCCCGGCACCATTCTCATCAATGCCATCGCCTGTGGCAACATCTGCTCTAGATCCTCCCACACAACCATAGTAGGGAGGAATTCTTCATACATCACTCCTAGTATCGGGACCCCAGGAGATCTGATGCATGTCCCATTATCTGATGCCATCCTACCCATGATGTAGGTGGAAGGTATTGGTCCCTTATGACCACCGGCTCAACAGCTCTGGCATATACTGCTTCGGCTGGTAGATGTGAAATTGGCTGACCCAGGCCGCCTCATACAGAACGACTCTCCTCAGCTCTTCCCTAAACTCTTCACACACAGCGCTTACCCAGTACGACCAGACCCAGTAGTTCGTGAAGCTTCCACATTGGTGTAGGTCCCACTCGTTAGACCATCCCTTCTTCGGGTTCCTAAATTCCACCTTTAGGATTGATTGGTATAGAGGAGGGGGCTTTGTCGGCTACAATGCTTTCTCATTGTTGTCGTTCAGTTGTATAAAAAATAAGCAGTAATGGGCGTTGCTCCTAAACCAATAGTCTAGTTCATACCTACTTTCTTCTGAGATGAAGATGTCATCCCTCTGTCCAAATCCTTACAAAGGAATCCTGTTGAACAATGGGTAATTCCTTTCAATTTCTATCAATAGCTGCACAAACAAATCATAGTCGAAGTGGCTCTATACCAACTCCCCTAGACCCAATTTATTCTCCATATCTTGCATTCAGGCAGCATCTGCCAGAAGCACCCTAACAACCTCTTGGTGATCCATCCTATCCTTAAAATCCTTACAATTTCGGTAATTTTTAGACTTGATCGCGAAGCTCGATCATGATGCTCAACCGTGGAGACCGCTCGCAGAGCTCGATCTAGACAGTGGAATCGCGGAGCCTTTACCTGACCCATGGATGCAAGTCGTGGAGTGCACTAAAGAGAAGCTAAAGATTCATTGTGCGCCATGAAGAAAAATCCCTGATTCGTGGAGAGTGATCATGAAGTACATGGAGCTTCAAGAATCGAGAGCGCTGAACGGTGAAATCGCATAGGGAAAAAGACAATAGAGATGTAAGCCTCACTCAAATTTATAAGAGATGAACCTTGGTGCATCACAGCGCGTCCAGCCATGACAGCCTTCATGGTGAGACGATCCCACACATCACTTACCCTCTCCTCGTGCCTCCTTCACTGGTCTGCTTTACAAGATTATTTCATGAGGCCACTTCACGGGCAACCAAATAATTTTGGCGTTGGACCCTCATACATGGACTCTCATTTTCTCCTTGACTCTCGGTTTGAGGGGGGGAATTTTTTGATGCCAAAATTGGAGGCCAATGGAACATCCTGAAATTAGTGATTGCCTTGTGATGCCGGATCTCGTAGTTCCTAGTGCTCTACGGCCATTAAAAAGGATCTCCTTCATGACCCGCTGCAATGCAACGAGGCAGAACTGCTCCGCAAGCCCATTGGACGTTCACAACCTGCCGCGAAGCAATAAGGATGGAGTTATCTACAAGCCCCTTTCCCCTTTACAACCCATGGAAAAGCAACGAGGTGGGTCTGCTCTGCGAGCGCATTTGACATTCATGACCCTCCGCGAAGCAATGAGGTAGAACTACTCCGTGATCCCTTTCTCCTTCGTGACCCGCCACGAAGCAATGAGGCGGGACTGCGCTTCGAGCCCATTTGATGTTCCCGACTCACCATGAAGTAATGAGGTGGGACTTCTCTACAATACCATTTGATGTTCGCGAACTGCTATGAAGAAACGAGATGGGACTGCTCTGCGATCCCCTTTCTCATTCGCGACCCGCCGCGAAGCAACAAGGCGGGACTGCTCCGTGAGTTCATTTGATGTTCTCTACCCACCGCAAATCAATGAGGAGGGATTTCTCTGCAATCCCATTTAACATTCGCGACCGGTCGTGAATCAAATTTTTTCTTCACACTGATGCGTACCCTGTTTCAGAGCGCCTCTTGCCTATAAATTCCTGGCTCCCCTCATGCCCGGGAAATGGACTCCGACCTTTCCTCTTCCCACCTCTCGAATTGCAAAGCGTTTTTCTGCTCTGCAAACCATGAGCTCCTCCAGGTTTTTTTAGTGAAATACCTCCCCCTTGGCCTTAATTGAACCCCTCTTCCAAGAGGGATGTCTTTCATGAAGCCCACGAGCCTCCACGGATGAAGGATATCCCTAAGGGGACTCGAGTCTTCGTGGAGCACTTACGCTTCCGGAATCACCCCTCATGTGCATGTAACCCAAGTGCCAAATTCTGGTCACTATGAATCGCGAATGACATTTCTTCACAATTCTATGGTTTGCAAGGCACCCTTTCTTCATGAGGCATTGCTTCGTGAATGCCTTTCCACTTCGCAAAGCTCCTCCCATGTGCACCTAGGCCTCATCCCTAGCCTAGTTGACTACACTTCGTGAAGAACATCCCTCTGTGGAGTCCCTCCACTTCATGGGGCACCAGAGCTTTACAAGGCTTCTACTTGTGAATCCCTTTAGTTTGCAACTCCTTTTCCCATGCGACCCTTCCTCTTTGCACGAATCAATTTCAATGTCCCTTGGACAACACTACCTATTGCATTACTTCTCCTCATGCTTCTTTGCATAGGCATGCTAACATATATTACTTATTCACATCCTCACACTAACGTGGACCCCCCAATGGTTCGCTCCATGAGACCCCCTAGCCACGACCTTACCGATTCCTTCCCTCCCACAAGGGTGGGGCGGGTACTGGTTATGTAATTCCTAGGGGTACAGAGAAAACTGACCTCGTCCGAGATGTATGAAATTAAACTATCAAGCACCATCGTCCTCAGCACACGATATTAAACTATGACCTCACCTTGTGCCTTGCACACAGGGAAAGGGAAACCCCCTACTGTAAGCCCATGGATTTTCTTGCAGGAGGCAACATCCCTGCCCCTCCTTTCATCGGTGCCAAATCCCTCTCCCACTGGGCTTTGTCACCACTAGGCCTCCATCCTGGACTAAGTCCCAACATCTTCGGGCTGCTAACCATGCATAAGCCCCTATTTTTTCTTCAGGTTACTAACCACACGTAAGATCCACTCCACTTCCCATGGATGCACATTTCGTGACGTGATGGTCAGGTCTTTTATGTCTGTTGTTTCTCACACCGAGCATGACTCACATGGGCTTAGAGAAAACACCGACCATGAAATCCTCTCTGGGCATCCTAGAGTGTAATCCCCACACAACTCATCTGAACTACATGGACTTTGATCATTGCCAAGGAAGGGTATGTGGGAAGCCTCCATGAGGTTCAAGCCCACCACCCATTGGTCGCTCCGACCACATACACATCAGTTCACCAACACCCTGGGCAGCCTAGAGTGTATGCTCCAAACACAAAACTGAACTACGTGGTCTTCGATCTTTGCAAAGGCAGGGTACATAAGAAGCCTCCCTGAGGTTCAATCCCAAAAACCAGTTGCTCCAACCCCCCTTCACGTCGGTTCACAAACACCCTGGGTATCCTAGAGTGTAATCCCCACACAACCCATTTGAACTACGTCGACTTTTACCCTTGCTAATCCATGGTACGTAGGATGCCTCCAAGAGGATCAATCCCACCACCCATTGGTCACTCCGACCCCATTCACGTCAGTTCACCAACACCCTAGGAAACCTAAAGTGTATGCCCCAAACTCAACTTGAACTACGTGGACTTTGATCCTTGCCAACGAAGGGTATGTAGGAAGCCTCCTTACGGTTCAAACCCAACAACTGGTCGCTCCAACCGCCTTCACGTCGGTTCACCAACACCTTGGTAAGCCAAGAGTGTAAGCCCCAAACACCAACCTAAACTACATGGACATTGATCCTTGCCAAGGAAGGGTATGTATGAGGCCTCCACGAGGTTCAAGCCCACCACCCATTGCTCGCTCCGACCCCATTCATATCGGTTTATCAACACCCTTGGTAGCCTAGAGTGTAAACCCCAAACACCCATCTAAACTACATGGACTTTGATCCTTGCCAAGGTAGGGTACGTAGGAAGCCTCCATGAGGTTCAAGCCCACCACCCATTGGTCTCTCTTACCCCATTCACGTCAGTTCACCAACACCCTGGGCAACCTAGAGTGTAAGCCCCACACAACCCATTTGAACTATGTGGACTTTGATCCTTGCCATGGTAGGGTACGTAGGAAGCCTCCATGAGGTTCAATCCCACCACCGATTGGTCGCTCTGACCCTTTTCAGTTCGGTTCACCAACACCCTGGGCAGATTAGAGTGTATTCCCCAAACCCAACCTAAACTATGTGGACTTTGATGCTTGCCATGGCAGGGTATGTAGGAAGCCTACATGAGGTTCAATCCCAACAACCGGTCACTCTGAACCCCTTCATGTCGGTCCAATAACACCCTAGGTATCCTAGAGTGTAATCCCCAAACACCCATATGAACTACATGGACTTTGATCCTTGCCATGGAAGGGTACATAGGAAGCCTCCACGAGGTTCAGGCCCACCACCCATTGGTCACTCTGACCCCATTCACGTTGGTTCACCAACACCATGGTAATCCTAGAGTGTAAGACCCACACAACCCATTTGAACTATGTGGACTTTGATCATTGCCAATGCAGGATACATAAGAAGAATCCATGAGGTTCAAGACCACCACCCATTGGTCGCTCCGACCCCATTCACGTCGGTTCACCAACACATTGGGATGCCTAGAGTTTAAGCCGCAAATCCAACCTGAACTATGTGGACCATGATACATGCCAAGGAAGGGTACGTAAGAAGCCTCCCTGAGGTTCATGACTAACAATCGGTCACTCCGACCCCCTTCACGTCGGTTCACCAACTCCTTGGGAAGCCAAGAGTGTAAGCGCCAAACACCAACCTAAACTACGTGGACTTTGATCCTTGCCAAGGCAAGGTACGTAGGAATCCTCCATGAGGATCAAGACCAATTACCAGTCACTCAAAAATCCTCCACGTTGGTTAACCAACACCCTGGGCATCCTAGAGTGGAAGACCAAAACCCAACCTGAACTACAAGGTCTTTGATCCTTTCCAAGGCAGGGTACGTAGGATGTCTCCATGAGGTTCAAGCCCCACCATCTATTTAGGTCCCAGGTCCCCATTCGGCGGTAAGATGTTGAAATTCCTATCCAGTTGTAAGCCGTTGGGACCCCAATCAGTGGTAATCCATTGTGAAAATATTCAGTAGTAATCCGTTGACGTCCTTATCTAGTGGTAAGACTCTGTGATCCCATCCAGCATAAGCCATTGAAAACCCCAATCGGAAGTAAGTCTTCATTAGATGAACTACATGGACTTTGAATCCCAGGAATGGGGATTTGTAGGAATCCTCTTTGAGGATCAATCCCAAAATCATCGTCATCCTCATAAAGGTTCCATCCCATTCAACATCCACTTCATTCAACCACTCTTTCACCCATCCTGATTCTTACCCGGGCCGCTACATCCTGGTGAAATCATGCCACCTCATTCCCCAATCCCCTCAACAGTAGTCATAGAGCTAACCACATGTTAGCCCCAACATCAGTGTTCCCTCAAGAGGTTGAACCCATATGATCCACTCTAATCAGTGTTCTGATCATTTTGATCCATATTCTCTAGACTCTAAACTCATGACATACCCTGTGTTAAACATGGGAATCTGAGGAAAACCTCAGACACATTCCAATGGAATATAATTCCCCACATATGATGTCGGATTCCATGATCTTCTACACCCTTGGAAATCTCTATAATAAGGGTAAAAAACCCAGATGAGCCAGTGTCCCAGTGTCCAGATAGGCCAGTGATGTCCAACATGACTACTCCCCTGACCGAAGTTTAATGCCCTGACCGAACCCCTCAGGAATGTCCCGACAAAAGGAGTGTAATTAACTTGTGTCCATGAAGATATTTAACTAGTAAGAGTTTCACGAACAATGTATTAAGTATATAAGGGAGACCCGGACTAGGTGACGAGTTCCGAGGAGGAATGAACGGAAGGAAGAACCGACATTCCATCATCCCATTTCGATCAAAAAGAAAATGTACGTAAAACAAGAACGGATGTCGCTTGCCTTTGGAAAGCAGGAATGAAGGGCATCAAACAACGCCATCATCCCACCAAAGAAACAGGCATGCGCACCTCCGTGAAGTCCTCAGAAATAGTGCCTTTTAGTTTATTTAAATGTGTAATGTTTGGGAATTATAAAGGGGTTTGTACTACGGAAGTAAATATCCGTAGTAATTGTGGGTTCTAGATAAATCTATTGAATTTATGTAATTTTTTTACTATTCATACAATAATAGGCTGATCATCACTAAAAATTACTATGGTGTAATCACATGTTTCATAAAATTTGGGTTTCTAGGCCAAGGTATCCATATTGAAGATTCTTTATATAGTGGAAAAGTATCTAGAAGAAGTTGATGTGAGTCCAGTTACATTGAGAGGTACCATCACTATAGGATCATATTTAGTGATTACTTTATTTGAAAATAGTACATCTCACTCGTTTCTATCAACCCATGTTGTGAATGTTTTGAATCTTCCGAAGGAGATTTTTTCATATGTGATAAATATTACCACACCTCTCAAAATGAAGACAGAGAAAGGTTTTTAGTGTCCTACATCTATATCATCTTTATCATAGATTGATATTACATTGAGTTTTTGGGTTATAAAGAAGAAACCTCTTAAAATCATTTTTTGGATGGATTATTGAGTGCTCTTAAGGCCTAGATTTACTATTACAATCGAATGGTCTGCTTTACTATATCTGATGGGGTGTATTTTGTTTCTCATATAGAATAGGACATGAGGTTGTGTAAATCCATACATACTTTTCTAGATTTGGTTAGGGTGATATCAATGTTTTATTTTCATATGGGGTAATAATATTTTAGTGATTATCTCCCCCTAATTTTCATTGAGTTTGATGATGTTTTTCATTTTGGTTTCTCTATCTTTTCACTAGTAAGAGAGGTAGAGCTTCTCGTAGATTCCGAAAATAGTACTCATCCAATGTCTATTATTATTAATTAAAGTTACAAATGATTTTTTAGGAGTTAAAATATTGGTTGGATGATCTAAGAAAGGAAGGTTTCACATACCAGACACTATCAACTTGGATTTAAATTGTTCTCTTATCAAATAAATATGATGTAACACTTCACCTATGTGTTGATTTTTGAAAACTCAATAAAGTTAATGTGATGAATAAATATCTATTTACACATATTGATGATATGTGTGACGAGATGAAAGTGGAGAAGTGGTTCTCAAAGATATATTTTCAATATAGTTATCACAAGTCAAGAATTAAATATTATATCATTTCGAAGTCCTCCTTCAAGAGTAGGTTTGGACATTATGAGTATCTTGTTATTCCACTTTTCCTATCCAATTATCCAATTGTTTTAATGTTTTTCATGTGAAATTTAGTTCATGAGTAACTTTACTTGTTCACAGTGGTAATTATGGAAGAAATCCTATTTTAGTCTCAGGCAGAGGAGGATCATGTTTGTCATTTGAGAGAAGTTGTGGAAATCATGATAATTGAACAAAATTACATAATTCTTTCAAAATGATGTCTTTGAATTTAAGAAACAATGTTATCGGTCACATTATCTCAGAACATAGTATTTATGTTGATCCTAATAAGGTGAAAGCTATTTTGTAATGGGAGAAACCACATAATGTTTTTGATATTTGAAGATTCATGGGTTTTGGAGTGATATTACCTTATATTTGTCAATGGTTTCTTAAATTTGGATTCTCTGATGACCACTCTCACTTGGAAAGGAGTGATGTTAATTTGTGATGAGAAATGTCAGATTTTATTTTTTGAGTTGATTTTTTTTGAATTCTATTCTAGTGTGGAATATTTTAGAGGCCAGGTAGGGCTATGTGTTCTTTTTCGATGCCTTATATTTGGGCTTTGATTTCATCTTTATACAGGTTCATCAATTTTTACATTTTGGTTTCAAATATTTTAGGCTGCTAATGAATAGTTATCTTGTCCATGATCTTGAAATAACAAATATCATGAATTATCTTAAGAGTTGAAAAATTACCATTTTGGTGAATGGTTTACCATTTCTTCTAACAAAAAAGTTTGATTTATATCTTCTCTCCAAAATATTTGAATCTTTGATAGGGGCATTGGGTTGAGTACCTGATGTCTTTGGGTTTCAACATTTCCTACACACTGTGAAAGGGGAAATTCTTTTCTAATGTTTTGAGTAGGAACCCTATGACCCATGACATGAAGGAATCATTATATTTGGGGAATATGATGGCTATATTTTCACTATTACATTAGGGTGTCCTGGATAATGATTTTGAGGTAAGTTTTATAGGAGTACAATTTAACTCTTCTCTTCTCCAGATAATTCTTCAAGGGAACTATCTTGACCATTAATTTTGTGGAATTAGAGACTATATTTATTATAGGGTGACCATTGATGAGTTGTAGTTCTCTTAAAAGGGTATCCAATTTTTTCAGAACTTGTATGTTATCCGTTTTACTATGAGAATGTCCATGATAGGGGATTTTGAAATTTCTAGTAGGCAGTGCACTATTGAACCCCAAAGATGTTCCATGACATGCAGTGAGGATTCTAGTGGTAAAATATAATTTTAGGCATCATTGCATTTGTATCTCATGTGTATACCTACCAATAGGCCATAGATGACCACCGAATACCTTTGGGTTTTCCTTTTCCA
Organism: Viscum album; assembly: GCA_963277665.1. Classification (NCBI taxonomy): domain Eukaryota; kingdom Viridiplantae; phylum Streptophyta; class Magnoliopsida; order Santalales; family Viscaceae; genus Viscum; species Viscum album. The sequence goes on from OY728145.1 coordinate 1,332,106,982, forward strand.
CTTCTTGTTATGACATCAAACTGATATGATATTTTAATGGATTTTTTTCTTGGGTTTCTATATACAAATTAACATAAGAACGTGAAGTGGGTTTTGATTGATATAATAAAAAAAATTATTATTTTTTAAACATTAAAGATAAAACCAATGTTGATTTATTTTGACATCTTCGTTTTCATGAGATTACCATATTTCATTTAGTTACAATAGTTATAGCCTCTAACAGGGATCTATGTTTCACTTCTCACTTCTGGAGAGGCCTTCAAGAGGCAATGGGATCATATGTAATTTTTAGCATGGTATGTCATCCATGTATGTATTTCAAAATATAAATATATATAAAGATTATTGATGAAATACCTTTTTGTTTGTTATTCACTTTTTTGGTTCTTGAGATGACCATTTTAGACTAGTTGACTTTTCCTACAAGAACAGTTATCAATCTATTATTAAAATTTCTCATTTTTAGGACTTGTATTGATAACCTTATAGATATTTGTTTTTTGGTCCAATATTGGTGAATTTTTTTTGGTTGGACCATGATTAGTTCAAGGTAAGATGATAAAGTTTCAGTTGATTAATCAAAGAATTTTGATGATGTAGAGATGGTATAAATCCATTTTTTATTATCATCATAGAATAATGAAGGTTTTTTAAACTAGTTGTCATTGAGAGTTTCAACCTGGTCAGATTACTGATGCCTTGCAAAAACATGGAAATATTACACAAAGGTTTTCATGTCCTTTTGAGATTAATGTGTTAGTGGGGGAAGTGGACTATTATTTGGAACATCCACTGAAGTTATCTTTTACCCACAAAGTGTTTCATATATCATGGAATCAAAGGTATTTTTCTTACCACCCTCATATCTTGAATTCTGTATATCTTAATGTTTCACCTGATTTATCCATGACAATGAATTTATTCATGATTGTTGATAATGATAAAAATATTAATTTTTTAAAGATAATACCATTAGTTAGTGTTCTATGGGATTTTGGTCACGATTTATATGATAATATGGAGAATGAGGAACTAATGAGAGATAAGTTCCATCATCTCTTTAATATAGAATAATCTTGATAAAAATTCTGGTGATAGAATGTGTTTATGGTGAAGAGGTAATAACATCAAATTTCATTATTTCGTCTATATCTTGACCTTTTATTGACCTAATGTTTCTGTATATATTTTTTTGGTTTAATGGAGTTCATTTTTAATTGTATGAATGGTTTTATAGGGTATCTTTTGGGTTACGGTTGGGTTACAGGCCTTTTCTATGTTTTTAACCTGAACTGGTTGTGTATTGTATGTGTTATAGATTCCCTCCATTAATGTAATTCATGAAATAAATCTATCCCTTGAACGAATCCAAGAAATATTTTCATGACATGAATAATTTTGAATCGATTAATTATTTTCACAATAGGAAATGGTCGAGATTGTTATTTTTAAAGTATGGTGATACATTTTTTGGCATATACGCCAAACGAGATATTCATATTGTGAATTGAGGAATTATGATAATAATCCCTTATGAATAGTGGAATTTTTTTTGTATATTCCAAAAAATATTTCATTATTTATGTTGCCTATTTTCTCAAACCCCTATGGAAACACGAAGATATTTTTTGGATATTTATTCCCTTCCATGTATCTTAGTTAGGCATTTTATCTCTGGAATGTTTCCAAATTATAGTTTTCTCTTTACCTCAAATATCCCTATTTGGAATTTATGTGAGGTGTTGTTTTATCAATGAATCAATATTTTTTGATGATATGTGATCTTGGATTTCCTTTTTGATCTTTTTCTCCTTCGTTCTTCGTTAGTGTTTCCCGTTGCGGGTGTTAATTTGATCATCGATTAAAGTTATGTGGTTTATTATGAGTATTCCATATAATTGAATCATTAAATTACATGATTGATTTTAAATGAGTTTTAAATGATTTAAAACCCCTTATTTGATTTAAATGATTTTTTATTTTGAAAAAAATTTAAATTTGGAAAACGCCCAAATTCAAAATAATTGAAATTATAGGGGGGATTTGAGAAAAATTAATGGATTTATTTAGAAACTTATTTGACTATAAACAATGATATAGTGGATTTAATCGAAATGTGATTTTAGAATTCAATAATTGATGAAAACCTATGATTTGGTTTTGAATTGAGAAAGACATGTTTTGAAATATGAAATTGGGAAATTGTATTTTGAATTGATTTAGAATGACTGGTTTTCCCATGATTCATTTATCAATTGATTGAGTAACTTGGTATGTTGGGTATTTATTGGGAAGTTAAGACAATAATGATAGGATATGACCCTCTATAAATAGATTGATGATGAAAAAACTAAAATGAACGTATTGCAGCATGATTTTCCCTGGAGGGGAGTTGATACCTAATGGCTTGAGCCAAGGGACATATGCACACGTTGAGTCAAGATCATTTACCCAGTAGTTTTAGGATCTTATTACTATAAAATAACATACTATAGTTCTTATTACATTGTTTTAGGAGATTTTTTATTTTATGATTACATTCCCTTGATTATTGAACTATTTTATTCATGCCAATTGATTTATATAAATGTTTTATATAAAATGCTCATTTTTTGATTTATTTGATATATCTACATTATTTTTACTATGAATACATTATTTTTGGGGAATTTAAAAACTCCAAGAAATGCCTTGTTTGATTTAAATTGAAATAAATATTGGTTTAATTTTTATTAAATTGGTTATAGAACACTTTAGTGAGAACCTACTATGTTATTTACCTCACACCAAACCCTTTCCTTCTGACATCAATATATTATATATGATAATTCTAGGAAAATGGATAGTGTGACTTGGATGTGGAGGATGTTATTGATCCTTGGGACTTGGAGTGATAGAGGTGAATGGTGGATATTTGATTAACCTATTACATGGTATGTGGATGAGATTCAACCTTAAGAGATGTTGTGTCTATTATTGATGTATTATTTGGGTTTTGATTTACTAGTTTGATTCTGGTACGTTATCCTATTGAAGTATTGGATGGAATAACTTGTATATTTTTTATTCCAGTGATTTCAGGAAAAATTCATTCCCTCATGGGTCTTGTATAATACCTGGTGGTAGTATCAAACCTGTGAGGATCAAGGAAACCCTTGGGGATATTTTAGGACCAGATCAGGTATCAGTGTATCAAGGTATCCTAGATGGTTCATGAGATATAGTGTCACACAATAAGTATACTGAAAACCACAGTTAAAATATATATAAATTTAACAAGTTTGATAAATATTATTCTCATACAAAGTCCAATTACTATTCATAGTAATTTGATCACATAGATTAAGTCACTTTTTATTTGAGATAATATTTGAGTGTTGATTATTTAATACATATTTATTCCATATTTTAGTGAATATAATATATATTTATATATTTTTTAACAATGTAGTGATGTTTATTTGAAAAATAAAGTCATTATTCAATGCCTGATAAATAACTAAGAGGACCAGTAGATCAAATATAATGTTCTGGGGGGGGGGGATTTTATGATAAATATAAATTGATTTAATATATATTTATTTATTCATGAAAATATAATTTATTTTTTCTTTTTGTTTAGAAAATTTCAATTAAATAATAATAATATTATTATTATTATTAAGAAATAGATTATAAGGGATTAAGAAAAAAATTCCATGTTCAATTATTATCTGTAAATCCCAAGCTTTATTAAAACTCAATTATGTCATTTATAAACCAAATCATCATTGTGAATAATAAAAATCTAGAAGAATTCTCTTATTACAAATAGTGATTTTCTACAATACCACTATCAAGAATAAAGGGATGTCCTCCACCAAGAACTTTTTTAGGACTAGAATGAATAAGATGAATGTTTCCACCAGAATCAGTTCTTATTTTAATCATCAATGAATAATGAAATCATCAAAATCATCCATGGTATCACACTGGGGTTTCTATATCGGTGTTTCGAGGTTCATAGTGCATATTTTCATCACTGCTAGAGGGATTATACCATTGAATTCTATCAATATAACGATGGAACTATATGAATTGGTCCACTATTTAATCAAAATAAGTCATCCAAAATATTTTTTTATTTAAATATATTAATTATAAATTATATGTGATGATCAAATATTATTTTTTTGGAAAAATTGTCAATTAATCATAGATTAAATTTCATAGGTTATGAAGTTATTCATTACGTACATCTAAAATTATTTATTGATCATGATAAAAATACTAATGGAAAAAACCCAATAGATACTTCTTTTGAACACTGAAGATTCAATTTGTATCAAAGTCTCACATGATTAATTTATATTTATTTTTCAATTATCTTTATTTTTTATTTTCATTTATGGTTTATACTTTATTAAAATACATAATTTTATTTCTTCTCATAGCTTCTTTATTCGTGATCATATAAACATGAAATGGTTAAAGTTTTAAAAAATATATGAAGACTCCATTAGTATGTTACAAGTGTTCTGGCCGAATAACATAAGACAACACTATGTATTGATCATTCAATCATGTTGTGTACCCATGATAAATAAAATATGATAAATATCAAATTATGTTATAGAATCATACATAAATTTCTTATGTTTGGAATAAAATTAATATTACACATTTTAAATACTAGGACAACAAATGGGTTTTCAAAAAATAAGTCATGTAGCAGGCATACATTACATGTAGTCCACGTGTTTTTGTGGTAGAAAAAATATGTTCCATCTCATTCCATGCATTTAAAACACAAAATGGGGATTGATAAACTATTTATCATTGAAGTCACATGACATGTATCTAGTGAACATGTGTGTACCACATACATTTCCACAACAAAAAAACCCACATCATTTGTCATGGACATTGGAAAATGTGATTACACTTTGTGTAGCCTATGTACTTTTCATTTATTCTAATTTTCCTCATTTGATTAACATGACATGGAAATAAAATTTTATTATATAATTAAACATAATAAACATGTGTCTAAGTGTCATTAATATAAAATACAAGCCACGTGATAGGATTATTAATTATATATTAAATTAATTTCTATGGTAAATTATGAATTGAATTTTTTGTACAGACTATACTTGTTGTGTACCTAGTATATGTTAATAGTATTACATGTCATGTAATTTACATATTATTTTTTCATTCATATAAAAACCGTGGATTTCAATAATGTATCACACCATGTATGAAAATATTCCATGTGAGTGCATTGCAAGTATACAATTAATTGTAGTTTAGATAGCTATATCTTGTTTCCTCCAAGAATAGTTGTGTATACTATTAATTGTGAATAAAATTAATTTATTTATTTTTTTAAAAATATGGAAAATAATAATTTATATGATGATTTAGATGGAATTGAGATAAATTGAATTAATCAATTAATAATATAATTAATTTGATTATTTCATGTCATTTTAACTTAAATAAAGATTTAATTGGAGTGAATTCTAGATTTATTGAAAATTTATATTCATTGCATGTGTCTAGATGATCATGAACTAAGTCTAGACCTATGTGTGTGATATTTTTCGATTTATTTTATTATTAATATTATTTTTAAATTAAATTGATTGTGTGAATTTCATTCCCTTATGTTATATATGGGATTGTGTTCCTGTGGTTTATTTTCTCTAAAACACATAAATGAATACTTTATTTCCCCAGAGATACGTGTGAGTAATGTTTATGTAATAAATGGAGCTTCTAGGTGAGTTGTGATAGTTCAAGTTTGAAGTTGAGATTAAAAAAATATAGAAGGTTCCTAGGTTGATAGATGTAATTTTGAAGCGTGAACTAAGTTATAGTTCTAAAATTTATTCCATGAGGTTTACAAGGTAGTTTATTATTTACTAGATTAAATAAACATTATAAAACCCTATGATCATACTAATTTTATTATTATATTTCTATTAATTTTCATGGATGATTTCATTATATATGTTTATTCATAATCACATAAATTAATTTTTTAACAAGAATTATAAATGGAATTAAAATAAATTGTATTATAAAAATAGTTTTTTCAATGCATTTTTAACCACTTAAGTAAATCCAAAAAATATTAACTAGAACTTCGTCAAGGTAAAATGTTACAAATAAAGACACAATCCCAAAAATCAATATTAAACTGTTTTATCCATACATTACCTAATTATGTTTCAAAAAAATATATCATACTTTTTGATCCATGCCCCACAAGGACTCTACCATTTAGTAGGGAGTTCTAAATAAGGTTTTCAGTTTATTTAAAAAAATTACATCAATAGGAGTGGAATTTTCAAAAATTGGTGTAACATTACAGTAATGTGTTGAGAAAATATTATAAAAGTATTTTAGGTTAAAGGATTACACTCAATGTATCCATGATGTTTGGGCTAATAAATTTAGCAAGTTACACTTGCCTAAATACCTTCGAGTAATTCAACAATCCCACTCTTGGGGAATGTGAAGGTGAATAAGGATCCCTGTCACTAGAATATTTAAATGATAATATATTTCAAAATAAATATTTAGGGATATTTGGTTTTAAAAAATAGTGTTAAATTGTTAAAATTAAAAATTATTATCTAATTCTATAATCTAGATAAAGTACTAAAATTATGTTCTTATAATTTACTAAATTTGAGGGTTGAAAAAACTCAACAATATCATTATGATCTATATAAGATACATATAATATTCTCACATGATATCTTTCCATTAATGGTATGGGATATTTCATATAATACAATTCCATGTACGAAAATTATATTTATTGGAAGCCTCAGTTAAGGAATCACTTTCTCGAAAGGATAGTGATAGATAATTATTTATCCACCATAAACATCTAGATGCTTCCACATAAGTCTAATGTTTAATTTTATCATCAATGTATATTGATCTCTTAAAGAAAAATTGAGAAATATTTTCCTATATAATAATTTCTCAAATTAATTATATTTATCAATAGAAGGTGAGGTATTAGAGATATGATATATCCAATTCATTATCCATGTGAACACCTGTAGAGTTAGTTCCAGATGGGATTATGTATTCAATATGATTAGATACTACAATATCCTAAACCTTTAAGAATTAAAATCATTGATGTGTTACACAAGGATATTATTCTTTCATAACTACCAAAATACATCACTTGTTTCAAAGTGGATTATATTATTACCAGTTATGAGAAAAATATTTCAGAACATCATACATTAATTTTCCATTTTGATAAACAAATGGGAAATGAAAATATGTTTTTTATTAAAGTGAATAATAAATCAATGAACAAGTAAAAGGTATATAAGAATTATTATATTTATATGGATCCTAAGAACAATCCATTTATAAAGAATAAGATCTAATTGAAAGAATATGAGAAAAACATGTTGTGTTTTTTCTATGGAAGTCTAGACCATTGAAAGGGGAAATAAACATATTTAAAAAAGCACTAGGATACCCAAGATCATTATATATAGATTTTAATCCATCTATATAAACTCATATTAGATATATATTTCTGTACTCATATCCATATCAAAATTTCAGAACCAGGTATATTATATAATAATTCAAGTGGAGACATTAATATTCAACCCGTAAGTGGAGCATGACTTTCAACACTTATTATAGGAGACTACCACTTTTTAATTCTTACATGGATGATTTTGGTTTTTAAAATATTTTTATTATTTACTAAGCGATACATTAAATATATATTTATTACCATTTATATAATGATTTGGTTTTATATTCAATTTTAGAAAGAAATATTCTTATTTCCCATAAATAAAATATTTTATGGCATGACATATTTAAATAGTTGTATTTATAAATATTGGATTATTAAATCCATGTATAATGAATCAAATTTTCACAAATCATTTCACATATGTCTATAGAATTACCATCTAGTTCATATAAATGAGAAGTATCTAACAAAGATCTATTAGGATTGTTATTTAGACTCTATTGAGAAATAACTAATTGAAAGATTCCAGGATTCATTATAGGGAAATATAAAAAGGAAACTATATCATGTGTAGCATGAAAGAGGTATAATTATTCTAAAATGGGTATAAATTAATATGTATGGACCTTTTCCAGTTTTATATAAAGGTTGGTATTCTTATTTCACAACTTTAACTATTGACTTGATTAGATATTTTTATGTCTATATGAATAGAAAAAACTCTGAATGCTTTGATAAATTCTATGACTTCAATAAAGAATTATAGAATCAACGTGGTAAAAATATAAAAAAAATTCAATTTGTTCGATGTAGTGAATAACTTAAACAAACTTTTATTTCCTTTTAACCATAGTTTTGGATTCTATCTCAACTCACTCCACATTATACTACATAGTGGACTAGTGTTAGTAAAAGGTGTAATTACTCATTTTTTGAAATGTTATCATTAATGAAGATTCATGATGATCATTAATTAACCTTTTCAGAATATTTATTACATACTATGAATACATACTAAACAAAACTTCAAATAAAGTGGAAAATTTGATTCCATATGAATTAAGGCATGAGTGGAAATCAATTATTTCATCCCTGTATGTATGGGGATACAAGGCATTAATCAGGGACACCTATAGAAAAAAACCATATCCTATGGGAATAATGTTTATATTTATTAGATATTGAAGATATAAATATTGATAATATCTATAACATTCCTCAAAAAAATTATAATAGTCACAAAAAATTACATATTTATTGAGAGGGAGAACATCCTCAAAATGTATAGTGGGAGGAAGATTGAATTATATGATTTTTTCCAATATACACTAGTAATGGTAACGAATAAATTCCCTAGGTCCCTATGGAAATTTTTAATCTTAAAAAAAATTACTAATTAGATAACCACAGATTTTATAGAATAATTGATATATGGTTTTATACTCATGAAGTATTGGGACTCAATATTTGTTAAAAATAATGATCAAAATTTCTAGAAATGATTTAGTAGAGATATAAATTTTTACAATATAGATGGATTCAATTAAATATGAACCATATTCCACATATAAAAAAAATTGGAATCTAGTAAAATTTATAATTGATTTAATTCATGTTCGTTGAAAATGGTTATGTAATAGAAAACTATACAAGGAAGGAAACAATAATACCTATAAAGTAGGACTACTGGATAAATTTTATAAATTAAATCATGATATAGACTACAATGAAATATTTTCTCTAATGAAAAAGTATAAATCTATCATAATTATACCTAATGTTATAGGTTTCCCTGACACTGATATTTTTCATATGTATGTCAAGACATATTTCCTTTATTGTAACCTTCAACAATATTTCAATATGAAATAACCCAATTGGCATGTGACTCCAGGTAATGTGAAAAATAATTAATGTAGAGGAGATAAATTTATAGATTGAAGTAAGAATTGAGGTCATAGAACATTCATTTATATAAATATATAAATGATGATGGTTTCATCATGAATTAATCTCATCCATGTGTTTACAAGTGGTTTAGTGGGAGTACAGTTTTTATCCTAGTAGCATTTTTCAATCAAATGTTACGTATTGTAAATAGAATCCCAGTCATAGAGTAACTTATGTGTTATTTTAAAATATATTCTCCATGAAATAATTAGGTGAAGTAACCTACATCCTTTATAAAAAGACGATTCATGGTAGATCTAAGAAGGTTTTGTGGTAATTCAAGGTATATATATTGAAAAGGTACTAAAGATATTTAGTATAGAATAATCTATGAGGGATTAGTTTCCAATGTCAGATGGTATAAATAATTACAAGAAAATATGACATTTGAAATAAAAATAAATAGATATAATGAGAAATGTCCCATATACTTATATGATAGGATAAATCATGAATTCCATGTTATGTACTAGGATTCATGTTACAAGCCAAAACCATGAAGTTAAATCTTTGTGGGAAGTAGGGTGTGTAGGGTGTGTAATCGGTGATATTATAATAATTAATAATAAAAAAGGGATATGTTACATATATTATTTAATAGAAGTTTTTATCTTAGGGCCTTTAATGGAATTGGAACCACCTTATTAAGTTCACTTTTGTGGAATTATTTGGGAACGTACACTTCTACAAAGTCACGAAAATGGAAATCCAACATATAGATTAACAACACCACCATAAAACATTATTTATTAGAGATATCATGTTATAGGGATTATATTACAAAGTGTATGTTCATATGAGGTCCTTATTATTGTGAAATTTAACTAATTTCTCTATTGGTTTCTTGGTATTTTGTTAGATGTTATCCTTATAAATTTGGTGTAAAAATATATTTCCACTAAGAATTGGGACGAGAGATTTATACATTAATTTTATTAGTAAAATCATTTAAAATATTAAATAATTTAACAAGATTGATAAATATTACTCTCATAAAGGGTTTAATATTTTTTTATTTTAGTTTGATCACATATATTTTCTCACAAGTTATTTGAGAGGATATTTAGGAATTAAATTTGTGATAATTTTTTTTATTAATTTAATGGAAATAATAATTATTTAGTTATTACAAAATAATGGTGTTATATTTATTTACTATATAAATATTCATTATTCAAGGCCTGATATATAGTTTGGAGGATTGGAAGATAAGGATTAATAGAACAGAGACAATGGTAAAAATAAATATGTTTTTGAATAAATATTAACTTTTTTTATTCGTGGAACAAATATTTATATTATCAGCATTTTTAGTGAACACAATGTTAATAATTATAATAATATTGTTTTTATTATATATACATGGTGTTCATTGGGGATTAGGAAAATTAGAATGACCCCTGGACAATTATTATATATATAACCCAAGATTTATTTAAACGTGATTACGTTATTTCCAAACCTAATAGTTATAGTCCACAATTACACAATATATAAAATTTCACAAGTTTCAGAGATATTTTCTTCTTGGAAACTCTAACGAATGGAGATCTATCCTCCTCCACCTTCCAGTAAAGAATAGAGATATCAATAAGAATCCTTCCACATGAAGTGATTTTTGTGGCCTTAATCAACGAACAATGAATGAATTAGAATCCTCTATTCTAGAACCTCATAATTTATTAAATGGTGTTCATAGTTTCATGTTTTATGTGTGGATACATGATAGATGGATTGTTCCGTTGAATCGCCTCACTATAAATAATTAATGACAAGAAGTGGTTTTGCAGATTCATTGATGATGAAATAAATTCAATGAAAGTTATTTTTTTTATATATAAATTAATTATAAATTATATTTAATGATCATGTAATATTGGATGTAGAATAATAGTCAAAAAATATTTTCCTTAAATATTTTATTCACGATTCTTTTCATCATGTACATCTCAGAATAATCTTTAATTATGAAACAAATGACCAGAAAACCACCCAATAAGCATTTCCATTGTGCCTTAAACCATTATATACTAACCTTAAAGTTACGATTGTCAGGTAATACCACCTTAAACAAAAGGTTCATGTGAATTGTGGTTAACCACTATAAGTTTGGGTAATTTGTTTGATTCTTAGTATAGATATTTGTAGGATTTATTTCGTCAACTACATTAAAAGTAAGTAAGTTGTGTTGACTGTATGTGATCAAAAGTCATTATTTTCTTGTACCTCTGAGGTTTAAAAATTAATTACAAAGGTTTGTGACTCACCATAAAAATTCATGGATTCTTTTATAGTGGGTTCATTTATCTATACATTTTAGAGTAATGAAGAATAGACATGGGATCAATTTAATCTGATATACTATAAAATATCACTATGTTTATCATATTTTTATTTTTATTATGAATATATATTTTAACATTGATAATAATTTAAAATTATGTTAAAAATATCATTTCATCCCAACATGACCCTCAATACATCATTATATTGGGGTCCTATGTGTTATATCAAATCCTAACCACTAGTTTTGGAATATTAATTTTTATTTGTGCTAATGAAATATTGACTTAACCATAACAGGTAGAAGATGTGTTTAAGATGACCATTAAAAGTAGAAATTATGTTAGGAAATCTCAAATACCTCAATTTTTCAATATATTAGATTATGGAAATTAATATACATGTATAGAAACTTGTCTTATGCCTCAAATCAATGACTATTATACTGTCACAGTAAAAGTTTATAGTGTACATAAAGTTGATAGTGTTCATTTAACTGGTAAAGAAGTTGTTTGATATGTTTTGAAATTATACTATGCAGTAATTATAAATTTCTAAAACAATTTTTCTTTAAGAAAAACATCACATGAAAAATTGAAAATATTGAAAGTTACTGTTGTTAGTTCAGATAAGTTGATAATAACTAGTTTATTCTTATTACGGTTGAGTATAGATAATTTAAAATGGGATAAGAATAAAATCAAAATAAAAATAATCATGGATTTACTTGTATTATACATTTCAGTGTACATGGAGATAACGTCCAATAATTCAATTATTGGTTCAAAGTTTATTAAGAGTTTTAATTAAAATTTGGGATGCAAATAATGTAAAAATCAATGATTGGAATGTTATCTAGGAATATAATTTAGGTGATCATTTTTGTACCTCTGTCAAAAGTATGAATTAGAACACACAAAAATTACTCAAGATGATATTTTAAAATATAACGGTATTTATTTTAAATAAAATTTTAATTATTACTATTCTAACACTAAGATTTTTTATAATGGAGGACATTGTGTTTCTCATGTTTCAAAGGGAGGATATAGAAAAAAGAATATATACTCTCAATGTTTTAAAAAGGGTCATCCTAAAAATGATTAAAACTATATTATAAAATGTATTAATATTTCTAATGATGATTTTGATATTATTTTTAATGAGTGTATAAAAATACAATATATAATGACTAATTATTCAATGATGATGAATAAAAACAATTAGAGAAAAAAATACAGAACGAAAAATAATTAAATGATAGCTAGATGGAGTTACACTTAAAGATTATATTATATACGTTAATTTGGTACCAAACAGAAATAAAAAAACCCATTATTAATGTCCTCATAAAAATATACAAGTGAACTATATTGTTCATCCTCTTCATAATATGATTTTAATCACATTAATGGAGTGTTTTTTAATGGGATTAATAGGCTCAATAAAAATACTAAAAAGAGTAATGTTTCATTCAAAAATATTAAAAGTAAACATAATGAAGTTTCTGAAGAAAATGGAAAATTGAAAAATAATCCTTTGACGTCCAATGATAAATTATATTCACATTTCGAATGTACTCATCATGAAAATATTAAACAGAAGGAATATTAGACTATATTTTATAATACTTGATGAATTATGTTGGATTCTATTTTGAAAAAAAAAATATAATCATATAAATGAAATTAAAATATTGAAACTATATATTTCATGAAAAATTAAATAGAAAAAAATTTATGATAAAATGATGTGTTTGAATAAAATGAAAAAAAATAAAACTAGTTATTGATATTATAATTTTTTTACCTAAAATATATAGTACCTTCATTTTAAAATTTTAAAGTGAAAATGGTTAAGTTGTTATATGAATTAGATGTCTAATGAAGGGTCATTATGAATGTGAATTTTCATTGATATTTCCACATATTATTGTTAACCCAAAGGCTTTTATCTATAAATCATTAACTTATATTTTACCTATTAATAGATAATTGAAATTAGTTTGTGTTTGAAATAATTATTTTTCTAACTCAATTAAACCCAAGTTTTCATGGGTACTAAAATTATCTTTAATTTTTTAGTAAGTATACCTATAAAGTGTCCAAAATAATACATGGTATATCAGTAGTGTGTGGTATTGACATATGAAAAATAATATCTGTAATTTTATATCGGTTAATAAGTTTGATGGTGGAATTGTTAAATTTTGAGATAAATAAATGGGGAAAAGTAAAATATTTTAGATATGTTAGAATTATAAAATGTATTATTATATAAAATGTTGTAATTTTTGAAGGTTTAAAAAATAATTTGATTTGTTACTCAAATTTTTTTATGATAAAATTAATTTTAAATTGGAAAACATGAAGTGTATTATTTTAAATTATTTTTTTTATATTTCATAATAAGGAAAAAAACATTTACCCAATCACTTTTTTAGATAACTAAGAAATGTTTTGAATGTTTAAATGATTTAAAATATAAAAATGATTTATGGAAGAGTGGGTAATGTTTTATGGAATATAATATTGAGTTAGAAATATTTTAGTTCCCCCCCCTAAAAATTAAAATTCAAGGTGGAAAAGGGTATAATTTTTTGATAATAGATGATTATAAGGGACTTACATGGGCTAATTTTCTCCCACATAAATATGACTTTGTCAAAATTTATAATTTATTTTATATTAGTTTAAAATTAAATCATACATTTAATTTTATTCATTAGAATTGATAGAGGTGGGGAGTGTAATGCCCCGACCCCAGTTACCCTGAGTCTATGCTTTATTATATAACATTGGCATGATACAAGAAATAATGTCCCAAAAGACAGATCAGTTTAGTATTATCGGAAACAAGATACATACATAAGATCAACATTACAACTTTAAAAGAAATAAAACACTAATTTATTACATTAGAAACATCCAATCCTCTTAGATTATGTATGCAAGTAACTCATAACTAACTTTTTCATATCCTGGGAAAATAAAACTTAAGAAATGGGTGAGCTAAAACGCTTAGTGAGGGTAAGAAATATAGCGGAAGATAACATAAACATTATGCATGATGAATAATTCAAAACAAAAGCCTTTAAAAATAATAAAAATGAACACTTTATGGTAGGAATATGAACTGAGTAAATAATTCCATAATAAAACATATTCCTGGGTATTCTACTAATCGAATAACCACATGAAACATAATTATTATTTTCATAATGAGGGAATATATAATCCTGGAAATTCTGAAACATTTTTTCAAGGCCTCTGTCAAGACATTTAAAAATGATTAAGGCCTCCTCCAAAACCATATATCAAATTGGGAAATGTCTCATCCAATTCCACGTGTAATTGTCTCCTGAGACCTACCGATGCACCGAGGTGCTATAGCGGGCTCCACCAGTCACATACTAAATCCAATACATTTCTCATATAAAAGGGTTGAAACATAACATAAACATTCGTATTAAAACTATCATAAGAAATGTCATTACTTTCACCCAAAACCATGAATGGTATAAAAATAAAACATCCACATTAAAACATAACACAAAACCTTCAATACGATATGGAAAATTTGTATGATTATAAATTAACTTCACACAATTTTAGAATCAATCATAGTATGTTGACATTGATGAAATGAAATCTATTTGAAAGAAATACTTCTTTCTATTTTGAAGCCATTTAAGAGTCACATAATTATAAAATAAAACATTTATTTTGAAAATATTGTTATAATATTGTAAGGGAATCTTCGATTATGTTATAATGATGGAAAATAGATACACCCTCCATATAAGAAAAAAACATTATTACATTAATTTTGTTGAAATGGTCATAATGTACCATGTTTGGAAAATGATGTAAATATTAAATTCAAAACATATAAGGTCAAATAAAAGTATAAATGACATTAAACCATAGTATATTAAATAGTAATTTTTTTTGAAATTCATTTTTAAGAAAACATGGATGTGGATGATAAAGAGGCCCCAATAGATACTTACGTAAAAACAACCTCAGATAATAAAGAGATTGAGAAATTAACCCTTAACTTGTACTTTTCCATAGTAGATGGTATGTTAACCTCCTGTATAATAGTTAAGACATTGATATGAAATTATACAATAAAAATATTCATAAATATTATATCATATATGATCCTATAATATTGCTTTGTTAATGATATTTTAGTAGTATCATCGTTTCAAGTGTTAACTGATTCAGTTTTCTTTATATGATTTGTTATGTTAGTCATGTTTATTATGGATAGGATGTATTTGATTCATATATGGAATGATATTCTGTTTATAAACATTATTTTTAATCATAAAATGATAATTATTCCTGATTGATTATGATGGTGAAATAAATCTCATCGCGTTCATGGAGACGGTAGTCCGTACGTATGCACAAGCGACAATATCAATATATTGAGGGAGAAATCATATGTAATTAGATGTTATATCATATATACAGAATCAATAACATTTCATATTTATTATTTAAATCTGTTATACTCATTATTATACCCATCCAAATAATGAAGTGTTTTAATAACAAACTACACCACGATGTGGTGACGACAATCCATACGTATGCACGTAGACGACTTTGTCATTTATAGGATGGATATAATAATGAATATTGTTTTACCATTTTTATAATAACATAAAAGTATATAGAAGATAATGTATTTCTTATTTTATAATGGAAACAACAATGAATGAGGAAGTGGAAGAAGAAAAGAACTTGAAGGAGGTGATGAAATATTTACCTCTTATCCGAGTTCTTCCTTTTGATTGGATCAAGAGGGCTCCTTAGGTTGGATTTATGAAAAAAATAAGGACTCTAGGATGAATGGAGGAATGTTGGGAGGGTATTTGTGCTAGGGTTGTCCAAGAAAAATGGCTTTGGATGTATGAAATTAAGAAAAGGAGAAGTTCCCTTTTATAAGAGAGGTGAGGGTCACTTTAAGAAAAGCATGAAATATTATTTTATAATAAAATCATTTTCGGTTTATAATGTCTCCAAAACGAATCATTTATTGTTTAAGGTGGTTATGGGTCGAAAACCACTCAACCAATAGTTTTTATACAAGTTTAGATCATCATATTAACCTTATTATTTAGATTTAACACTTAGGTCATCATATTAACCTTATTGGTTATCGGCATAGATCTTTTGCCTACTTTGAGCTGCTTTGATGTGGGTTTTAATAATCTTCATTTTTTCTATTGTTTCCTGAATAGGTTCTGGGCCTATGAGTTTTATTTTACCAATAATATCCCAAAAAGTTGTTGTGCGATATCTCCTTTCATATAATTCTTTATATTGTTCCATTTTAATACTTGAATGAAAGATATTTTTATAGGAAAATTCTAACAGAGGTAAATATTGATCCCACATAACTTGAAAGTCAAGTGAGAAAGATTTCAACATGTTTTATAGGGTTTGAATAGTCCGTTCTGATTATCCATCAGTTTGAGGGTGGTACACAGTGCTCAAACGAAGTTCAGTATCCATTTATTTCTAAAGACTTTTCCACAATATTGATGTAAAATGGGGATCACGATCCGAAAAAATCGATAGGGGTCACCATGGAGTCTTAAAACTTGATTAATATATAGTATTACCAGACTTTCAAGTGGTAATTCTTCTCATATAAGAAGAAAATGTGCCGATTTGGTAAGACAATCAATAATGAACCATATTGCATCATTCCTTCTCAGAGTCTTTGGTATCCCATGAAAAATTCCATCTTAATATCATCCCATTTCCACTCAGGTATGGGAAGAGTTTGCATGACTCCTCTTGGATGTTGTCTTCCGGGTTTCAGTTGTTGGCAAACCATACATCTTCACACAAACTCAAGAAATGCCTCTTTTCATGTTATCCCACCACAAATGTTCCCTCAAATATTTATACATCATGGTTCTCCTAGGGTGTATAGAGAAATTATAGCTATGAGTATCATCTAACAATTCCCTTTTTAGATCAGGTATATTGAGAACACAAAGTCTCTTACCAAATTTCAAAATTCTATCTTCATATACAAAGTCACTCAATCTTCCGTCATTTACAGTTTTAATCATCTTTTGAAACTCCTCATCATCTGTCTGAGAACACTTTATCCTTTTTAGTAATTATAGTTGGGAGACCATTTGAAAAAGTATTGATGTTTCACCTTCCATGGTTATTCCCATGTCCATCTTCACTAGATTCATGAAAATAGGATCTCTTTCAACACTCATCTTGTTAAAAACTCCATGATCCGTTTTTCTCAAAGCATCTGTAATTTTATTTTCCTTCATCGGGTGGTAATGTATTGGGAAATCATAATCCTTGAGTAGTTTTAGCTATCTCCTTTACCTCATTTTTATTATTTTTTTAGAAAATATACATAAAACTTTTATGATCAATATAAATCTCACATTTTCATCATAGAGATAGTGTCTCCAAATATTCAGAGTGAATATTATAGCTACTAACTAAATATCATGAGTAGGATTGTTTTTCTCTTGAATTTTAAGATGTTGTGATGCATCGACAATAATTATATCATTCAACAAAATAACACAACCAAGTCCTTTTTTTGAAACATCACTAAAAATAACAAACCCATTTTTCCCTGATGGTAGTGTAAAGATAGGAGCATTAAATAATCTTCTCTTTTGTTCTTAAAAACATTATTCATATACTTTTTTCCAAACAAATTTAACCCCTTTACATGTGAGCTTGGTTAATCTGTTAGCTAACCGGGAAATTTTCTAAAGGAAACACCGATAATAACCTACTAAAACAATAAAACCGCATAGATTAGCTATACTTATCGGTGCTGGCCATTCTTGGAATGATATTGTCTTTTAAGGATCAATAGTGATTTCATCCATAGAGACAATATTTCCAAGAAAAGAAATCTCCTAAATCCAGAATTCACACATTCTAAACTTCCCAGAGAATTCATTTCTTCTAAGAGTCTTCAGAGTAAAGCACAAGTTATTTTCGTGATCCTCATTGATTTTGGATTATACCATGATATCATCAATAAACACCCATACAAATTCATCAAGATATACCATGAAAACTCTATTCATTAGATCCATGAAGACAGAGGGTACATTAGTCAATCCAAAAGGCATTACTGTAAACTCATCATGCCCGTACCTGGTTCGAAATAATGTTTTTGGAATTTCTTCCTTCTTCACACACAACTAATGATATCCATATTGAAATTAATTCTTTAAAGAATATTGAGATCCATTAGTTGGTTGAATAAATAATCAATTTGAGGTAGGGGATACTTGTTATTTATTGTTATAGCATTGATCTCCCTATAGTCAATGCACAACCTCATAGATCTGTCTTTCTTATTAACAAAAGGATAGGGGCTCCCCATGGAGAAGAACTGGGGAAAATAAATCCCATATTACTAAATTATTCAAGTTGTTTCATTAGTTCCAAAAATTACACAGTGGACATTCTATAAGGGATCTTCAATATGGGCCTCGAACCAGGAATTAAATCAAAGGAAAACTCATTTTGGCATTCTAGAGGATGTCCAGGTAAATCCTCTAGAAACGCATCAACAAATTCTTGCACAATATGTACATCCTCTATTCGAACGTTAGTTTCATCACCTATAATTATTTAATTATTATACTCCCTGATAATTGAATTTAGTAGAGCTACTAGGGGTGGATCTAGAAAAGGATCAGATGGTGATGTTTCTTATCTAAAGATAAGGTACCTCTTATCATCATTAAGAATTGTAACCTTCTTCTTTTGATAATATATTTTCACATCATGGTCCGAAATCCAATCCATACCAAGGATTATATCAAATTCAATCATGGCTATGATGATTATATAAGTAGATAAATATCCTTTATATGACTTAATGGGGACTGATTCACAAAACATTATTGCAATGATACTTTCCTTAAGAGTTTTCACTGACAACTCCCTTATTAAATCAAATTGGAATTATCTAATTTTCTTATCAAACTGAGAATATATGAAACAATGTGATGATTCCAAATCAAATAATACATTGTCTAAACATTATGAAACTATTAAATTACATTCCACCACATCTTTCAGAGCTTCAACCTCAGCAGTAGAGATCACATAAGATTGGATTTGATCCCTTGGCCTAATCTGAGGTAAGTGTCCCTGACACAAAGGAAATTCATTTACATAATGTCCCATCTCCCTGTAATTGTAGCATTGAACATTGGTATCTTCTTTTTTCTCCATACAATCACTAGAATAATGGCCTTTCATTCCACATTTTTAGCATACTCCTTTTCCTTTTAGATAGGCACCAGGGTTCTTACTTCAATAATTATCACAGGGTAGAAATTCAACTCTTCCCTTCTTCCTTGTTTCTTTATTTCCATTCCCATAGTGTTCAACAAGTCTCTTCTTCTCTTGCTTTGCTTTAAAGTCGTAAGACATAGATAATTATTTTTCTGTCTTGATAACACATGAGACAATATCTTTATATGATGAGAAGGATTACGAGACTAATTGTCAATGGAGAAATGTTTTTAACCCATAAAAATTGATCAATATTACTTCTTGGGTTACGTAGATAATTTGCATCATGCCTTGCTAGCCTTTTATAGTTAGCCTCATACTTTGCGACATTCTCATCCTCATGTTGTCTCAGTGTCAGAAATTGCCCTTCCATATCCACTCGATGGTCACGAAGAAAGTATTTTTCTGGGAAAAGTTCTTTAAACTCCCTCCATTCCATACATGATAAATCTTCATCCTCCTTTGTTTTTTTAATAATTAGTACAACTGATCTGCATCTCCGGTGAGGTGATAAACTTCCATGAAATTTTTTTCCCTTTCACTACTCCCCAAAGCGTGAAATGTTTTTTATAAGGAATTTATCCATTTCTAAACTACTAATGGATTTTTACTCCCCTTGAATTTTGGTGGTTGTTTCCCCAGGAAGAGGTCTGATATTGATCTTTCGCATTGTAGATCAGGGTGCTCCAGACAGGTAAGGTTATTATTCATAACCTGAGTGACTTTTCCCAGTATAGTGATAAGCTGATCAGCACCAATTTCATCAACAGCTCCACTATAATTATCTTTAGTAGAAGGGAAATCCCTACATGGATTATGTGTGTTGATATGGTTTCCATTCATTCCACTAGGAACCATTTCTAAACAATGGCATAAATAGATTAGTTTATGAATCACAATACATAATTCCAGACTTGTAAAACACTTAACATGAATTGAAACGTTTATGGATATAATCCATAATCATAAAAATGTTTTCATTGAGGAACTATATACTCAAAAACCTGTCATAATGGTTTGTAAAGAAAATGAAAATTATCCAAAGCATATCTCCTAGGAGTGTCGTAACCAATAGTGCAGCAAGGCCTGTTGTCGTGCACCAGTTTCTATTCGAGTCATGCTCAATGTAGTGTTTTCTGGTTTTACCCCTAGGTACATCTATGCCAGATCCGCCTCTATCTTCTTGTATCCAGACATGGATGTATTTCTTGGAAAACTCACAAAATCTCTACAGTACCAAAAATATAGGAAGTTCTTCTATACTAATCCTCAAAGTCTATCTTAGGGTAATGTTCTCTAATCAGTGTTTTTCTAAATCTAGTTTTCAAGGATTGTACTAAACTTTCGCTGAATCCAACTGTAATGTCATGACCCCAGTTACCCAGAGTTGGTGATTTATTACATAACATTGGCATGAAACAAGGAATCATGTCCAGAAAAACTGAACAGTTTAGTATTATTAGAAACAAGATACATACATAAGTTCAACATGAAAACTTGAAAAGAAATACAACACTAATTTATTCCATTATAAACATCCAAGACTCTTAGATTATTCTTGCAAGTCACTCATAACTAACTTCTTCAATTCCTGGGAAAATGGAACATAAGAAATGGGTGATCTCAAACGCTAAGTAAGGGTAAGAAATACAGTGGAACATAACATAAACATTAGGAATGATGAATAATTCAAAACTCATGCCTTTATAAATAATAAGAATGAACACTTTATGGCAGGAATATGAGATGAGTAAATAATTTCATAATAAAACATAGTCATGGGTTTTCTACTAGTCGAATAACTACATGAACCATAATTATTATTTTCATAATGAGGGAGTGTATAATGCCAGATATTCTGAAACATTTTGTCAAGGCCTTGGCCAAGACGTCTAAAAATGATTAAGGACTTGGCCAAAATCATATATCAAATTGGTAAAGGCCTCATCCAATTACATGTCTAATTATTTCATGAGACCTACTGATGCACCGAGGAGCTATAGTGGGCTCCACCCATCACATACTACTTCCCATACATTCCTCATATGAAAAGGTTGAAACATAACATAAACATTCATATTAAAACTAGTAAACTTAATGTCAATAATTTATCCATAAATAATTAATTCTATAAAAATAACACATCCATAATCAAACATATCACAAAACCATCAATATAATATATAATATTTGTATCATAATAAATAAACTTCAAACAAGTTTAAAATCCATCAAAGGATGGTTACATAGCTGAAATGATAACTGTTTGAAACAAATACCACTTTATATTTTGAAACCATTTAAGAGTCACATAATTTTAAAAGAAAACATTTATATTGAAATTATTCTTAAGCTTGTAAGGGAAGCTTCGATGCTATTATAATGATGGAAAATAGCTGCACCTACCATATAAGTCAAAAAACATTCTTACCTTAATTTTGTTGAAATGGTCATAAAGTACCTTGTTTGGAAAATGAAAAAAATATTTCTTTAAAAACATATAAGGTAAAATAAGGTTATAAATGTCTTTAACCCATTTTCTATTAAATAGTAAATTTTTTTTAAAATTTATTTTTCAGAAAACATGGATGTGGATGATAAAGAGGTCCCAGTAGATACTTACGTAAAAAAAACCTCAGATATTAAAGAGATTGTGAAATTAACCCTTAATTTTTACTTTTCATTATTAAATTGTATGTTACCATCTTGTATAATAGTGACAAAAAGAACTATAAACATAAATATGATATATATATATATATGATCCTATAATATTTCTTTGTTAATTATATTTATGTAGCATCATCGTTTCGGGTGTTAACTGATATGTTTTCCATTATATGCTTGGTTATGTAATCCATGTTGGTTATTGATAGGATGTATATTATTAATATAATTTCGATAAAAATTATTTTTAATAATAAAATGATAGTAATTATTGAATGATTATGAGTATGAAATGAATCTAATCGTGTTTGTGGAGACGGTAATTCGTACGTACGCTAGAGTGACAATATCATTATATTGATGAAGAGATCGTATTTAATTGGATGTAATATCCTATATAAATAATCATTAACATTTTATATTAATTATTTACATCAGTTATACTCATTATTACACCCATCCAAATAATTAAGTGTTTGAATAACAAACTACACCACGACGTGAAGACAGTAATATGTACATACACATGTATGGTGATGTTGTCATTTATAGGATAGATAGAATAATGAATATGGTTTTACCATTTTTATAATAACATCACAGTACATAGAAGATACTGGATTTTTTATTTTATAATAGAAACAACAAAGAAAGTGGAAGTGGAAAATGAAAAGAACTTGAAAGTGGTGATAAAATATTTACCTCTTCTTCAGGTTCTTCTTTTTGATTTGATCAAAAAGGCTCCTTAGGTTGTATTTATGATCAAAGGAAGGCCTCTAGGTTGAAGGTAGAAAATTTTGGAGGATATTTGTGTAGGGTTTGGATGAGCCAAAAGTATTTGTATGTGTGAAATTAATAGAAGGGGAAGTTCCCTTTTATAAGAGAGTGAAGGTTACTTTTGGAAAAGCTTGAAATAATATTTTATAATAAAATAATTTTTTTGTTTCTAATGGCTCAAAAATAAATTATTTAAAGGTTAAGGTGGGTGTGGGTCAAAAAATCTCAACCAATAGGTCTTAGACATGTTCAGGTCATCATATAAACATTATCATTTTGATTTATCTATTAGTAAATTAGTTTGACATTTACCATGTCTCTTTGTATTTTTATATTATATAGTTAATAAAATTACTATAACAAGACAATAGAACCACATGTAGTTCATTATTAATATATATAGATTTATATAAGTCTTTTGGCAAAACCTTATATTTTTAGTAATATTATATAAATTAATAATATAATATTTGTTTTAAAAACTAAATTATATCAGTTTTGACACTATTTCGTATTTGATTTTTTTAAAGCCATAAAAACATTATCACTTAGAATAAAATTTATTTAACAAACCCTAGAAATCCATATTAACCTATATAATTAATTTAATTCATCAAAAGTCTCAATTTACGTTTATTTTGATATTTATAATATCAATTATTTTAATATTTTATTAATTAGGTAATTACTGCATCATTAGTGTGTCATAAATAAATTAAATTATATAATGTTTAAAAATTATAAATAAAATGAAATTATATAGTAAACCATTTTATCCTTCTAATGGATATTTATAGTTTAATTTATATTGTGTTTAATCCTATATTAAAAATGGATTAGTTATTCAACATTGAATTTAACTCTTTTTACTCTTCTTTAAGTAAAAATAACAATAAATGTCCTAATCTAATCCAAGTTAACCAAAGGGGATCATATTTTCTTCCTATGGTTTTTTTGGTTGAATTAAACTTATCCAATAGAATTAGTACATGTGTAAGGGTAATTATGATACCATTTTTTACCCTTAATTACCCTATTTACATTTTACCGTGGTAAATAAAAGTGAAAAGTCACTATTCACCAAAAAATATTTTCATCTTATTGAACAAAATTTTACATAGTGATATTAACTGAAATTCTAGGGTTTTTGAAATTCAACTCACAGAAGCGGTATAATTAAGTATTATGCAAATTTGCAAATGCTCCTGAGAGGTGGGTAAAAGATGGTAAAAAGTTCAATTAAATTTTTATGTATCTAAACCTATTATAAAATGACTCAAATAAATTACATTGAAATTATATAAGTATTATGTGACTATTTCTACCTAAAATAAATTTAAATAAAATAAATAATTATTAAAATAAAAATCTGGTTTTAACCAATGATATAGTGTTTTACACTATAAATTTGAATGTTTTTAGAAAAACACCAAAAATTCACCCTATGCTAAATTCGATATTATGAATTCAAAAATGAAGATAATTTTGAAAAATAAAATTTATAAAATATCAAAAAGTTTGTAATACTATTCATAATGGCTATTTTAGTTGGTCATGGTGTGTTAGAAACTCGAAGTTACGTACAATTCAAGCTATTACATTATTCAAAGGGAAACGTATCGTGGATTCTTTGGGTGTTACAGGGAGTTTTAAAATTTTTATTTTCATAATTTATTTCAAGATAATGGATACAATCATAATTTTTTAGCTCTTGGGACCTCGCAAAAATGTGGAGAGGTAAAAAATAAAAAATGAGAACATATATGAAAAGGATTGGATAATGTGAAATGGGTTTAATTTTAAAAAATATTTTTAGGACTAATATAATAATACATCTTGTTTTGTTTATAAAAAAATTATTCATATACCATTCTTATGTAAAACACCTTATAAAATCAGAAAGGGATGTGTTCCAAGATTAGGCTATTTGGGATAATTTGGTTGTAAAGATTTAACTCATTATATTAAAGACTCGTTAGAAAAAATGATTTTAAAATCTGGTGAAGGTTTTTCTCTATGATATTTTAATTATTTAAAGTTTTATAAAGTTTAAAACAAATGAAATTTTGATATAAAAAAATCTATCCCTACCAAATTTCATGAAAATAATTAAATAGGGAAAATATTAAATATATACCATGTCAGGGAATGTTTTAGTGATTTTAACATTATAGAAAATGAAAAATATAATTTTGATGCATCAATTGAGTAGGAGAGTAATTCTCTGGAAAAAAATTGAAATTCATAAAAGATCATACTGTTAATAGAGTAATTTGTGACATAACTACTGGTGTTAAAACAAGTAATACCATATGAAATGTTTGTTCTTATCAATATTATTTATATTTTACAAATCAAAATATAAAAGAATATTCATTAGAGAATGTTTGTGCTTATCAAGATCTTATT
Source organism: Viscum album (assembly GCA_963277665.1). Lineage (NCBI taxonomy): Eukaryota > Viridiplantae > Streptophyta > Magnoliopsida > Santalales > Viscaceae > Viscum > Viscum album. The sequence continues at coordinate 1,332,132,911 of OY728145.1, forward strand.
TCTTATTTCCTACCTATAAATATAAAGGAAGATTTATAAAATACAAAATTTTTTATGGTAATGCATGCAGAGTTAAATAAATTTATATAAGTAATGTATGGGATTAGTTTAACCCCCTAAGAATCATTATATAATTAGTTCCAAATGGAATTTTATAAAATAAGTTTCATGAATTTGGTCAAATATATATATATGAGTCTAGATTTCTTTCTAATGTTTATAATCAATAAGAAGTTATTTAATTTAAAAAATCATTATCTTTAGATGAAAAATTAGAATATATAATAATTTTTTTATATAATTCAAAATTTAAAATTAATTTTTTTCTAATGTTTGTAAATTGTTAAATTATAAATTCATATAATTATGAAACTATTTTTTTAATACATCATACAAATTATGAGATTATATATAAACATAATAATGTTTTGATACTTTAAAAATCATTTTATGGCCTAAAATATTATCATAGAGCTTGGTCGAAATGTTATTCATTATTTATTTTAAATAATTATTTTGTAAAAGGGAATGATGATCCAAATTTTTTTTGTTAAAAATATTTCTAATGATATTTTAACTTTACAAATATATGATGATGTTATTGGTTTCGTATCTTCATGAAGAAAATTTTTAAATGAATATATAAATATAGTGAAAAGTGAATTCAACATTAATTTAATGGGGGAGCTTATATTATTTGTTGGTCCTTAATTTTTTTTAAAGAGATAATCATATTTTTCTTTATAAGTCAAAGTATTCTAAATATATAGTAAAAATGTTTTTATTATATTCTTGATAAATTAATAATACTTCTATGAGTGAATTATGTAAACATGATTACAATTAAGAAAGAAAATATGATGAAATTTAACATTTAGAGGAATGATTTTAATCTTGTTGTACCCAACTTGTATACATGATTTAATTTTTAGTTATTTAGTGTTCCCAAAATTTCAATAAAATTCCAAAAAAATAATTTAAAATGAGATTAAGGGATTATTATGAATGTTAATAAATCTTTGAATAACAAATTATTCATCCTATACATAAATCATTTGAAGGAACTTTTATTTTATATTCAGATTTTAGTTGTTAAAAAATAGATATAAATTTCACATTTGATATGTTTTATTTTCTTGTAAAATTTTTAGTTTCATAGAGTTATAAGAAACAAAATTTTGTATCTTTATCAACTTTTGAAAGTGATAAAATTTTTAATGAATCTTTTTTTCAAAATAATTATGGATTGAGAAAACTATTTCTGATTATGATTTTAATTTTAAAAAAATTTGTATTTTTATTTATAATACCTCTGATATTTCTATTTATAATAATCCCTTAAAACATTCTTGTATGAAACAAGATAATGTTATATATCACTATCTTTGAGAAAATTTTAAAATTTTAAGAGAAATTGGGAACCATTTCTAAATAAAATCATAATGCTGGCATTTTTACTATGCCCCTGGATATAAAAAAATTTTAAAAAATTAAATTTGATATTTGAATGATGGAAATATAATTTTGTAGAAAATGTTTTGTAGGATTTTAATTTTACTTTTAATCTAATTCTTGAAGTCAATTTTTCATTCCTAACCAGTTTTCATGTTACATATATTTTATGGATGACTAACTGAAAAATAATTTTTTTACTACAGAATTTGTAGGTGAGGAAAGACCAAAATTATATAAAAGGATTAATGGGCCCCAAAGTGATTAAGAACAACCTAATACCCTTTGATGATATAGTACTATTAAGGGGAACAAAACTGGTACTCAATTAAAAAATCAGTATCTCTGACAGATCTAACTTAGAGGAAAGAAGGTCGACTGGCATATTCCCTTCATTCCATGTGTAGGAGATCTCCTCATTTTAGTACAATATGTTATATTGTTCTCTATAATGTTAATAAATAGTTGATGATTATTTAATTCATTTAATATCATTATATGATTCTTTAAATACCTTAAGGTGTTTTTAAAGATATTAAAGGATTATAAATTATTATTCAAAATGAGTTTATGTAAATTTATACTAGTAAAATTTGAAATATACACACACTATTTTAAATATTTATATTTTTTAGGAGAAGGAAATGATTTTTTAAACATGTATTATTCCTTAATTTAATCTCCTATCTATGTACTTTATTTATTTTCAGTTGATTATAGTTTTGCATTTTTCAAATACAACATTAGAAAATTTATTTTGTTTCCTAGTAATGATTTTATATCACAATTTTGTTGTTTTTATAGTAAAATTTCTTGCACATTAAATAATGGGTATTTTTTATTTACTATTGTTGAAAAATTTAAAAATCAGGGTGAAATTTTTGAATTTAAAATTTTTCATAATTATATGAAAGGGGGAGAATGGTGAATTAGATCCGGTCAACTTTTTTATTTATGTTTTGATAATTAAAATTCCTCTTTATTTCATATAAATAATTTCACACATATTTTTCTAAATCCTTTATTCCCTATAAAAAAATTTGAATAAAATTTATTCATGTATATTTTAAAATAATTTTTAAGAAATATAACTCATAATATGGGTTTGTATCTCATATCCATCCAATGTTAATAGATTATATTAATAAATGGAAATGGACAAAAAATCAGAGGGGTTTGAAATATGGGATCCCATGAGCATCGACTATAACCAGGCTAATGGATTCCTAGGTAAGAAAACCTATAATAATGAAAATGTTATGTGGATTATCATTAGAGTCACATGATGACTGGAATTCCTCAACCATATTTACTTACCACCATTTTTCTGTATTATCCATGTGATTACTGAGGAGACTCCTACATCTTCAAACTAAATAAGTGATAGGGCATGAGATTAAAATAGTTTTCCTAATATACCCATATTAAATATATGTTTTATTTTATGCCTCATGGAGAGAGATACCATGGTAGAGGTACAAATCATGCCCCTTTATCTTGTAAAATTATTTTTAAATGAGGGAATCAACCAATAAAAAAACTATGCTAGAAGCTAAGATGACAGAACTTCCTTGGTTACGAACAATGTATCCTCTATAAAAGCTACCATTGATTCACGATCTATTAAAATTTATTTTATTTCCACGAATAGAAGGTATCTAGTGCACCCAACTGATTTGTGGGGTAGTTTTGTAAGCCATGTTAGTTGGACCCCTACCATCAATGAGATTCTAAAGATATGGGGGAAATCTCCCACTATTTAAGTAGAGGGACTAGCTCAATTTCAAGTAAATGATTCCTAACTATGACCACCAGCCAAAAACAATGTGGCCCCACATGAAAAAAAATATTATGATATTTCTATATAATCCAACATTCAGTTTCCAAGAATAAATCCCTCACCTTGTGTTCTTGAATATAATAATCCATTCCAGGGAACCATGAATTAATGAATTTGTTGATGAAAATATCATGTACTTTTTATCCAATACAAGTGCCAAGTCCATGATGGACAGAGGAAGTCCACTCACCTTTATAGAATATTTGATCCGCAGACTCCTCCTTGAGAATATGACAACAACTACACTAGGAAACCATGGAGGCCCCCATTTGTCTCACTCCATTGTATGTAATTAATTCCTTTTTATGGATGCACCATACAAGTAATTTTATCTTAGTGAAGATATATTTTTTGGTATCTCAAATGATTTTATGTCTATTGTTGGCCATTTTTTTACAAAATAATGTTTTATTTGACCGACTATGGATATCAAGTGACCCTGAGGAATGCATGTTTGACCGAACATGAGGCATCTATAATCTCACAAAAACATGTGAAAATTAATAACTATGTGTATCAACCATATGTATCGACTTCATATATAATGATTTATTTCCTTAAATAGGATAAACCATGAGGATAAACCGTAATATAAATGTTTTGATTGTAGGGGTTATAATTGCTAGTAGATTAGACAACGATATAAACAATTCTAAGGTATCATGTTCTAAATTGGTCAAACCTAAATATTTTGATAAGTGTTGAATCAACCAAATGTTTATACTGGTCAATCGAACATTCATTCAGACCTAGCATAAAGATTAAACTATCATTTGTTATAACCTACCATAAGGGATGAACTACTAAATAACATCATAAAATATAAGAAATTTATTTCACATATTTCATCAATGCTTGTTTATCAAATAATTATATATTTTTATTTACAAAATGTTTTTTCTAACTATTTTCATTAATGTAATAACTACTTAACTACTTATATATTATTTCAATTATTGGGAATTTTGTTTGGAAGTATTTCATAATGGTTTAAATGATCATCATATGGGGTAAATAATCACACTTCTTTCTTATAAAACGATGATTTATAAACATGAAATGTTTAGAATATGGAATTTTTTCGTCAAATAAATTCAGGAGTATTACACAAATATTAATATTTATAATTAAATAATATTCTACAATTGTATTCGATTAATATCAACCACATGATTATGCATTATGTTTCATTTTCATAAATTATCTACGTGATCCCACGTGGTTTGTTATCAAATATATTAAATGAAAAATTCCTGTGATAAATTTTATGGTAAATATTTACCAATGTTTCATGGGAATGGAGCATTAGAAAAGAATAAATGAAAAAAAATTCATATTTTGAATATGTTGTGAATAAAGGATATTTTTTTTAAATATTTCTATATATCTAGTCTAAATTATCATGGTTGAGGATATTTCCAATTTATACCTTGTGGAAAATATTTTTGATTATTCACTAGAACACTCTTTGCTAAAGTTACACCATTTAGATCCATTATATCCGAAAGAGAACCTTGCTTCGCTGACACATCTACACAAATTGTTCAAAATAGTAATGTAGTTATTAATTATTTGTATTTGTTTCTATGTTCAAAATTATATAATGATATAATACCAAAACAAGTTATGATTTTTTTTATACCACCCCAAAAAATGCAAAATTCATGTTGTTCCTAACAAGTAAAAATGAGATGGAATTATATTCTGCCTTGGTCCAGATAAATGTGGGTTTGATTCCTTACAATAAATAAAATGCAAGGTAGTACAGTTGTGACACCATTTGAGAAAAATTAAATCTTCAATTTTGCCTCCATGGATTAAAAAAGGAGAATAATTAGTTATCGACACCAAACAAAAACCATATATTCCATTATTGTAGGATATATTTTTCTCTATATTTGAGTGGAGTAAAGAGTAAATTTATGATAAATTAGATCTAAACTACTATAGAACATCATGTTCATATTGTTTTTATTTCCAATAAAATAATAATTTTATGTATGAAATTTATTTAAAAAATATTTCTAAAATGCCAATTCACCCCCCCCCCTCTTGATCATTCAGCCATTTTGATATTGAGACCTCACAACCCCAAGAAAATAATGACTACACAGACCTCATAATGCTAAAATTTTTCATAATATAGGAAAACCAATAAAGGAATAATGAATCCCAAATAATATCAAAAAATGAAAACTAAACACCATCTAAAATAAATATAAAAAATATAAAAATATGAAATAAAAATCCATTTTTATTTTCATCTAGGAAAAATGGAAAAAATAACATTTTTATAAAGACTCTATTTTTTTAAAAAAGGGTCCACTAAAAAACTATCATTAAATATAAAGTCTAATTTATACTTTTAAAAATAAAAAATTATTATTATTCATAAAAACTCATGTTTCCTTCAAAAATAAAACATGTATATAAAAACTCACTTTTAAAATCGCATTTTCAAAAAATAGTTTTGATGCATAAAAATGATCTAAAAAACTCAATTTTTATATATCAAAATTTTAATAGCTAAAATTTATATAAAATATTTAAAATGACTCTAATAAATTTGTAAATCATTCCAAATATTATAGCTATTAAAACTCAATATGTTTGTTCAAAAATGTATTGTTAAAAAAATTAGTCATTTCTATAAAGATCACTGTTTCAATAAAAAATGTTATCACATGTTTAAGATTTATAACATTATTAATATAAAATAATTAATCATTTTTCAGTATATATAATTATATTAAAAAATTCCAAACCATTACATAATTATACAAATATTAAATTAAAAATAATTACTATAGTAAAGAAGTATTGTGGATGGATGATGGTTAACATGTTTCTTAAGAACAAAAAGAATTATTCTAAACCAATATCATACCTTGGTAAATTATAAACAATTAAATGTTCTATCACATTATTTGGAACTTAAAAATATTATTACATAATGTACAGTCAGTGATACATATTATAATATCAATCAAATTAAAATTGTAATTAAAACCCAATAAATAATTCTAATAATCAAATATTTATAAATATTAATCATTAAGGAGAAGATCACCTACCAATTTTATAAATTAATTAACATATTTACATAGTATTAACATGGTATTATGTTTCCTAATAATCCAAATAATTCATTTCTAATCAATGTTAATTTTAAAAAAGTACACAAAACTATATAATGAATTAAAAAATTATTTAGAAGTATAGTACTGTTGGATTAACTATCAGTGGAATGAATAAACAAAATTGATACGTCTTTTAGTATAACTAAAAAATACCTATCATTTGAATTTTTTCCATGATCTGGATGAATCCATTAGTAATATTCATGGAATACAAGAAAGATATAAAATAGAATGGTAAAAGAGGGGAAGAAGGAGATGGAAATTACAGAATAGAAGTATATTACCCAATATATTATAAATAATGATTAAAAATTCAATCATAATGGGCCCCATATTGATCTTGGGTGTATTATTTGAGGTTTTTTATAATTTATCAGCCTATACTCAAAATATGGCTCTCATTTTAATATTTCTCTATTTGGTACTGACTATATTTATTAAATTGTGATTTTCTATATTTGAAAAACCAATATGAAATTTTTTTAAAACTTTTTATGATATCAATATGAAAGGATACAATAGATGGTGGTTTGGACTTTTATTTGAGAATAATCTATCATTTGATCATTATTTTTTTACCTATTTTATATTTATTGAATTTTCTAAATATTTATATTAAATAAATGTGGTATTATAGTAGTTTTAGTGATTGATAATACAAGTGTTAAATGAAATACAAAATATAATTCATTTGAAAAAAAAATTCTACTTCAATATAGTGATGGATTTGGAAATGAACATTATCATTATGTTGAAACTGTAAATTTTCTTTTTAAGATATGTTTTTAAATATATTTTGACCCAATTAAAATGTTAGGTGTTTTGTAAAATTCTTAAATAAATAATATTCCTATTCAAAAAAATAGTTTTACAAAACAATACTTCTTTATATTTTTGAAAAAATTAATTTAGAACATTGGTCAACTTCTCTATACGGATAGAGGAAATATTTAGTGGTGGGAGTATTCACTAGATTTTGTTTGTTTATAGAAAATAGGTCTTCTTCTAAGATTTGAAATCCCTAGTGTGATATTTATAAGATTTCATATCAAATTCTTCTTCATCCTACCAAATGATCCAACATTTTAAATTTATTATAATAAAAAATGTATATTATATTTTTTTCCATTACTAATTGTCTCTTTTTTAAATAGGAAAATTCATCAACCTGATGTTTTGAGATTCAAAGGTGTTTTTAAAAGTAAATGAACTATACTTAGTGGGGAGTGCGAGTTATTGGAAAAAATATGAACTAGATGAGGGTTTAAGAATACTTGTAATTCAAACATAAAGGTTATTCCTGTAATAAATAAATAATAATATTCATATAAATATCATGTCTATGTTTATAGATGCTTGAATTGATTCCACCATTGTAACTATGAAACTCTACAGAAAATGAAATGGAGTGGATAAAGATGTATGGAGAAGTTAAAATTGTCTTGAAGAATAATGATTAACTACTTTTCTTCAATACCTAGTTAAATAATAAAAAATGTTTATTCTAGAATATTTTTTAGTTTGAAGAATTAAGAAAATAATTGTATTTATTAGGATAATTTTGGGGGATAATATGGTTTATGAAAAAATTATTATTCTACATCTATTAAATTATTATATGTGTTTATCTAGTTAAAATTTTCACTGAGGTTATAAATATAGAGATATATAACCTCATATTCTCCTTTGGATTATAGATACTTTAGAAGATTCCATACCTTTAGGTCCTTTAATTTTAATTGGATAACCATCTTATATATCATCCTAAACTAGGGTAAAAATTACTATATTTTAAGCCAGAATACTAGGTGGACTTAACAACATCCCTATATCACTAAGGTATGCTAATAAGGAGTGAGGGATAAAATATAACACATAGGGATTTATTTTAACAAAGATAAAACCATAACCATTAACGATGATGAGAATTTTTTTAATTGATATAACAATATAAAATATTTTTTCACAGTGGAAAAAACATATTTAACAACAGACCAAGTCTAATACATCATCTAATTAGGTATGTAACATGTTGACTATAGGAACATAAATTATTATAACTAATGATACAATCACATTTTCCATAACACTTAGGTGGAACTATGACTCATCATTGGAGATGAAAACATAACAACCTTACCTACATTATATCTGATTTCATTTAAAAGTCTACTAAAATTCATTAATTGAGAGTGAGTATAATAATAAATAAGATATCACTCTGACTCAAATAAATATTCATTTAAATTAATTTTTAAATTTTTTTGAATAAACTATGAAAAAATATTTTTTAAATTAAAAAAGGTTGATGTATCAATTAATTAAAAAATAAATCAAAAATATTATATACAAAATAATCCCTAATTTACACAATGTAATTTTTATGAATTCACATATAATCAAATTTAATTGAGAAAAATTATATTTTTATGTCATATTTTTAATTTTGAATGTTTATTTTTAACCGATGTTGATGTTTGTAATATAAAAAATAATAATTTCAATGCTAGTATCTTCAAAAACAATGTAAACACGTCAAATAAAAATGATTAATTTAAGTTATTATTGAAGATAATTTTTTTTAAAAACCGATGTTGATTGAGGATTTATGCATTTGTTTTATGGTGTAATAGATTTAAAATATATAAAATTTTTAATTTTTTTTCATTAAATGTCAGTTATTTATATAACCGACTCAGAAGTGTCTTTTGATGTCATTTTTGTAAGAACCCAGATCTTCTTTTCAGGTATGTTTTTCCTTTTTCTGGAGTTTTTTTGAAAAGAGGAGTTTCTGTAAATTTTTAAGTACACACCGTGTAATTTTTGAGAACAATCCATGTACTCCATTATTACTGGAGGCCGTGTGATGGACGTGTCATGGCCTCACACACGGTCGTGTGGGGTGACATGGAGGCCACCTAAAGTGGAGTATGGAAAAGGCAAGTACACGCCGTGTACACCAAAAGTACAGGCCATTTGTTTTGGTTTTTTCATTAAATGCACCAGGGTCACATCGGAGGGACAAAACACACCTCCTATAGGTTTCGTTCATCCGAGAGTGTTGAGAAGCCACATATCTTCAACAAGCCCCCCGAGCCTCCGTCTGTCCTCCGATTTGAACACCATTGATTGCGTTGGAATCACATCGGTGATTCCTCTATTCTGCTGGAACCTCGTTTCATGATTTCTCCTCTTTAGTGAGTTATAGTGGGTTGAATGTTTTATGTGTTTTCATAGATCTACGGCGTTCTAAGGAGATTCAAGCCTCGTGTTTCAAGTATATTGATCTCCCAATGCTGAGGTAGGTGGTTTTTGCATTTTTTTAGAAAGTCTTTGAGTTTCATGTGAAAATTTTCCAAATACCCATGAATGTGTTATTGAACATTTACAGTTTTAGCTCTATTGGTATCCTGGCTTACTTTTATGTCTAAGTAGAGGTTATTGTTTGTGAATAGGGTAATTTTTTGTGCTTTGGATGTATTGCCCAGGCATGTTTTCCTTGTTTTGACCTTTGGGTCTAGTTGCCTGCTAGGCTGTTGTTTACTTTCCCATTCATAGTATTGTAAGATGGTGTGACTATTTTTATGATATGTTGATATGCTATATAATGCTAGACAAGTTGTTTTTGAGGTTTACTTTGGCCGATACGTAATTCTATACTTGTTGATTTACACAGGGCCATGAGAACATAGTGTTTTAGTCTATAGGGAGAATTGACATAAGGGCTTCTCCAGAGTGTCTTTTATAATTTATGATGTGAGACCACAAGGGGAATTGATGTTGAGTGCTTCCTTATAGTGTCTATAGTTCCTCGACGCGAGTCACATAGGGAATTGACGTTGACTGCTTCCCTAGAGCGCCTTTAGTACTGAAACAAGACTATAGGGGGAATTGATGGTGAGTGCTTCCTTAGAGAGTCTATACTTTAGCTGAACTAGAGGGGTGATAATTTGTGTGCTTCCCAGAGGGTTTCTTGTACTTATTGGGTTTAACCAAAGGGGATAGGATGTGAGTACAGCCCAAAGGGTTACCTACTGCGCTTAGATACTTACTTAGCTGGTGCTTGATATTGAAACTGTGGATTGTATTTTTTTCTGTTGAGTACTTCCTTTTTATTACTTTCTGTACTTTTATGTGTCCCATATTCATTGAGTATTAGGAACATATCTTGTGGTGGTTTCCTACTAGGATTTGTATCAGACACTATTTGGTCATGCTTTTGGGCCCAAATAGATTATATTGGTGCAAGTATAGATAATTGCAAGCGCCTTTCTAAATCAGGTACATGCTTTTCTTTGGAACTGGAGAGCATTTGACAAAGCTTAGGCTTGAGATGTTGAGGAGCTATTTATCTGTTTAATTTGTAATCATGTTTAGTACTGGTTGTATTCAGCATTGTGACTTCTTTAGCTGCTTTCCTAGACATATAGGGATCATACATCATTCATATATATATATATATGCTCCAATTGTTTCTTATCAGTCTTCCGCTATTTGCGGTTGCGTGGTTTTATTACTGCTTCCGCTATTGTACATTTTTTTCTCTTCGACTATGTTACTGTGCCAATGAGGGAATAGTTTCCCCACTATCTCACCCAAGGCCCTCACTGATAGTCAGAATCCCCTAGCATTCGGGGAAATTCGCTTAAGGCCATGTGACCAACCAGGTACGGGGTACCTCTGGGTGGATTTTGGAAAAGTGATGTAACAAAGTGGTATCATAGGATTATTTTATCTTGATTTACTATTTGGAGCCTTTAACTAGGGATAGGATGGAATAGATACTTGGTAATAAGCTGTTCCCAGGAGTATCTAACCCATGTAGAGGGAAAATCCAATCTACCTCGTTTATTGCAATTTTCTGGTTTGCAATTTTATAGTTAATTTTATTTCACTTTTGGGTGATTCACATGTTTTTTGTTGTTACCGTTGATGTTATTGAGTTCTATTTCTGTCACAACCCGATGAGATGAGGGTATACCGTCTCATGCATCATGTAGGTACTTACTATAAATCACATGTCATGCATTCTTATCATGTCATCTAGGATGTATTAGCAATTTCATGTTGTTGTGATAGATGTTGTGTAGAATATGCATGTTGTTATGATAGATTCCTTGATAAAAATATATACTTCTTGTTAGAGCATTTATTGTGTGAGGTTTTGTTTGAATGAATTCCAAACTTTGGTTCTTGAGGTGTTATGGGCCCTCATGGATGAGAATTTGGTGGATCATTGACTTGTTTACCTTGATTACAACTTGTTTGAGATGTCAAACATTTATTCATGGGGAGTATGGGCCCTCACAGATCGGAATTTGGCACTTTCAGTGTTCGTTTCAGTGTTTTCTAGGCTCCGGAGTAGTTTCTGAGGCTTACTGTCCATAAAAACACAAAACACATGCCATGTAGTTTTAACTACACACCATTTGTTCTTATGTTCGGGAATAAACCGTTTTTCATAAGTACATTCCGTGTACGGTATGTACACACTGTGATTTCTCTAACCATGTCACTGTCCATGTGGTTAGAGACACGAGTTAGGGAAAATCATGTGGGAATGAACCGTATACCCATTGCGCACGTCATGTAGTGTAATCCTAGGAGTCTGGCCATGTAGCTAACAACATGGGTCGGTGGAGTCCCTTCTTATGCACGCCGTGTCTGGTTTGAACACGCCATGTAGTATGACCTAGGTACTCGACCGTGTCACTAACAACACGGTTCTATGTTATCCTTCTCATACATGCCATGTCCATCTGGAAAACGCCGTGTAGTGTAACCTCGGTACATAGGCCATGTTACTAACAACATGGGCTAGGTGAAGCTTTTCTAGTACATGTCGTGTTTGCTAAGGACACGCCGTGTAGTCTTGTCTTAGGAGAGCCATGTGGCTTAGCCATGTAGAAGGACTCTGGCTGGGGAATAGGATTCAAGTACACGCCGTGTGTTAGAGAAATACGCCATGTGTTTTGGGCGTTACATGACCAGTTTAGGTAGGAGTACATGACCATTTGAATGACTTAAGAGAACATGCCGTGTATGGTTTATACATGCCGTGTAGTCATGTTTTGTAAACTTGAATTCTTTCTTTCTCTTGTTCCCTCCTTGTACTTATAGTTTTTAGTCCTTGATAATGTTGATCTATGGTGTGCGATTGACCTTTCAGAGTCATGCCACCAAGACATCCTCCAGTTGTCCGCCAGTTATAAGTCAATGATCAGACGCTGGATATGGATGACCACAGACTTCCTCTTGATCCTCCTATTCTGCTTTTTATGGAACCAACCGTTATACCTATTATCGGTACTAACACACAGTTCAGGGAAGGCTACATGAGGATGATTCGGACCTTCCAGGGAGCTCCGCCTCCTACCCCGTCGATGGAAGATTTGACGCAGGTCTTCCACCAGCAGTAGCATCCCACCTTCTCTGGGGAAGCAGGACCTCAGGCTGCAGATTCATGGCTAGAAACCATGATAACGATCTTTGAGCTTCTAGAGATTCCTATAGAGAGGATGGTCAAGCTCACTACCTATATGCTACAAGATTCCTCAAAGAGATGGTGGGATGTGATCTCACAGGTGTGTCATCAACAGGTTATGGCTTGGGATGAGTTTCAGCGCATCTTCTATGACCACTTCTATCAGGATACCCTAAGGGCTGACCGAGACCATGAGTTTATAATTCTGGAGTAGGGTACTCTTTCTGTTACGAAGGAATCCTCTCGCTTCACCAAACTTCAGCGTTTCACACCCTTCCTAGGAGGAGATGGGTTATTCCAGGAAAGGGAGTTCAATTATGGCCTGAGACAGGACATTCGTTCACTAGTGAACATCTTCTAGTTGACTTCCATCAAATCTATCAACAATCAGATGCTGATCATGTAGCACATTCCTAGGTATTCTGGAGTTGTGAGATAGGTTGGCTCGGCATCTAGAGTAAGCATACCTCATACTGATAGTAAGAGGTCCCACATGGTGTCTTCGCGCGGTGATTCGAGGAGGTGGGACACATCTTCTGGTAGCCAGGTGGTATGCTACCAGTGTAGGAAGAGTGGGCATACAAGGCCGTAGTTCCAGTGAGACCCAGTGGAGTGCTGATCTTCTGGAAATATGGGTCACCTTCAGCGTATCTGTCAGGTCTTCTCATGAGCAGCTGGTGATAGGGATTCTTCTATGACTCTGCGCTCAGGAGCAGCACCGCCATTTTCTCACAAGTCTGGGAAATGGAGTTCTTCTGGTCGTCCAGGCTAAGGTGGAGGTCATGGCTATGGTGGTCAGTCTCCATTATTTCAATGATAGTATAGTGGATAAACTAAGATTGATCAGGCAGGGTCACAGGGCTTTGTAGTAGGCCAGACCATTGTAGTGGAGCACGCCCCGTCGGAGCAGGATCTCAGACCTTCTACAGTTCGAGGTATGATCTTAGTTTCCTCAATTTTATCTTCAACTTTTTTTGATACAGGGGATTCCCATTTCATAATATATGTTTCTGTCGTGGAGAGCCTTGGGATATGTGTCTTCTCTTATGTTGATATTTTTATTCTAGACACTCCATTGGGGACTAGAACAGCTAGTGTACATCAGTGCAAGGAGTGCCCTCTAGAGGTTGGTGGGTGTCACTTCTTATGGGATCTCTATGTCCTAGAGATGACATGCTATGATGTCATTCTTGTAATGGAATGGCTAGTTCCCTTATAGGTATATGTCGACTATTATAGTCATAGGGTGAGTTTCTTATCACTAGAGGGTGGATCTATTCTTCATAAGGGAGAGTGGGAGGTCCCGGTGAACAGAGTGGGTCCATAGCATCATGGGTTAGAAGGAGTTACAACCCATATTTCTAGTCTATATCTAGATGATCAGTGGACTTCACAGTTATACTTTCCTATAGTGGTGGATTGATTCAGATATGTCTTTCTAAAGGAATTTTTAGGTTTTCCTCAAGAGCATGAGGTAGAATTTTCTATTGATCTTGTGCCAGGGGCAGCACCAGTGTCCATTCCTCCTTATAGGATGGCTACACCAGAGTTGCAGGATCTCAAGAAACAGTTGGAGGAGTTGTAGGAAATGGGTTTCAGTCGACCCAGTACTTCTCCATGGGGTTCGCCTACCCTGTTTGTGAAGAAGGAAGATGGTACTCATAGGTTTTGCGTGTATTATCGGAACTTGAACCAGTTGATGGTCAAGAACAGATATCCTTTACTGAGGACTGATGATCTATTTTATCAGATTAGAGGATACATAGTGTTCTCAAAGATTTACTTGTCGTCCGGTTACCATCATTTGCACGTTGAACCATCAGATATACCTCTCGCAGCCTTCCAGAGTAGGTATGGTCTATACAAATACATGGTTATGCCATTTGGTCTCACGAACGCGCCTGCAGTTTTCATGGAACTGATGAACCGAGTGTTCCATCCATACTTGGATTATTTCATTGTGGTTTTCCTGGATGATATCTTGGTGTAATCTCACACTCAACACGACCATTCTACACATCTTGATATCGTTTTGAGTACACTGAGAGAGCATCAGTTATATGCTAAGCTCTCAAAATGCCACTTTGGGATGGATCAGTTTCACTTTTTTGGTCATGTTATCTCAGAGATAGGAGTATCAATAGACCCAGAGAAAGTGAGAGCAGTAGTTTCTTAAGAGCAGCCGAAGAACGTATTTGAGGTGTAGAGTTTTCTAGGGCTGTATGGATACTAGAAATGCTTCATACAGAACTTTTCATGCTTGGGAACACCGCTGACAGCTCTAACTAAGAAGGGTGTGAATTTCTTGTGGTCAGATTCTTGTGAGTCAGCCTTTAAAGTGTTGAAATGGAGGTTGATATCAGCACTGATATGAGTGTTTCTAGAGCTGGCCAAAATCTATACTGTTTTTTGTGATGCTTCAGGTATCAGGGTAGGTGTTGTGCTTATGCCGGGAGATGGAGTCATCACGTATGGGTCTCGGTAGTTGAGGCCACATGAAAGGAATTACCTGATGCATGATTGGGAGTTGGCAGCTGTTTTTCATGCCTTGTGTTGTTGGATACATTATCTTCTGGGAGAGAATTTTTTGGTTTTCACCAACGACAAGAGTCTCAAATACATCTTCACTCAGCGTGATCTTAATCTGAGATTGCGGAAGTGGGTTGAGTACCTTCATTATTTTGACTTTGAGCTTGGATATATGCCTTGGAATGGAAACAAAGTGGTTGATGTGCTAAGAAGGAGGACTCGGATATAGGAAGTTCAAGAGGCCAGCAGTGAGTAGAAGCTTATGGCTCTATTCTCTAAGATGAATCTGGAAAATCATGACAGACATGGGCAGCCTTTTCTATATTTTGTGGCTGTTACCTCTACTATTCTTGATCGAGTATAAATGAGGAAACTATCAGATTATGAAGGCCTAGTCCTAAGGGAGAGTGTGTCAGGAGGGGACCCTATTCCTTGTTGGACCATAGGTGAGGATGAAATCTTACATTTCAGGGATGCGTATGGGTGCCATCAGATATACCAGAGGAGCAGATGCGAGACTTTCATTCCTCAGTTTGGGCAGTTTATCCTGGCGTCAAAAAAATGTTTTTTGACCTACACCATCTGTATTAGTGTCCATGTATGAAGAGGGATGTTAGTGGTTTCTTCATGAGGTGTTCCACCTGTCAGCAGGTGAAGGCAGAGCATCATCGGCCAGCAGGGCTTTTACAGCAGTAACTTATTCCCGAGTGGAAGTGGAACAACGTCGCGATTGAATTTGTGATATGGTTTTTGAGGTCTCCTTGAGAGAATGACGCAGTATGGGTTGTCATCAATAGACTTATGAAGGTCGATCACTTCTTGTTGATCAAGAAGACCCACAGTGTTGATGATCTGGGACAGTTGTACATCTGTGAGATTGTATGTCTGCAAGGAGTTCTAAACTCCATCATTTCAGGCAGGGATGATCGTTTTACTTCTCGTGTCTGGTAGGGGATACCGAAATCTTTGGGTACATAGGTGCTGTTGAGTACATCTTACCATCCCCAAATAGATTTCCCATTCGAGCATACGATTCAAGTGCTTGAGGAAATGCTCCGAGCATGCATCCTGGATTTTGCAGGATCCTGGGAGAAACATATACCTCTTGTGTAGTTTTCCTACAATAATAGTTTTCATGAAATTATTCAGATGGAACCTTATGAGACTTTCTAGGGTAGGCCATACCGATCACCCTTATGTCGGTAGGAGGGAGGAGAGGCAGCTTTTCTGGGACCTCGTCTTGTTTAGGAGACCACCGAGCAGATAGAGTTGATTTGGAAGAGGATTTCTACTGCACAGTCTCTTCAGAAGTCTTATGCTAATCTGCAGAGACGACCTCTAGAGTTCAAGGTCGGGGATTAGGTTTTTCTATATGTCACACCGAGGTTGGGACACAGGATGATTAGGAGGCAGGGTAATCCTTTTCTGAGGTACGTCGGGCCGTTTGAGGTGTTTTAGAGAGTTGTGATGGTTTCCTATCAGTTGCAGTTACCTCAGAGGTAGTGGTCTATGCACAACATTTTCCACATTTTTCATCTTCGGTGTTACTTTTCAGACCCGTCTCATTCTTTCCAACATGAGGAAGTCAAGTTGGAGGTGGATCCATCTTTCGAGGAGAATCCTATTAGTATTGTGGATCACAGTATGAAGGTTCACTGTGGCCAGTCTGTTCTTCTGGTAAGGGTTCTATGGCAGCACAGGTGAGTACAGGACGAGACTTGGGAGAGGGAGGCCGATGTATGATTGCACTGGCCAGAATTGTTTGGGGTTTCATCTTCTAAGTCACGCTAGGGAAATTCGGGGGGAAAATTATTTTAGGGGGGAAGTTTTTAAGAACCTGGATCTTCTTTTCAGGTATGTTGTTCCTTTTTCTGGATTTTTTGAGAAAAGGGGAGTTTCTGGAAATTTTTGAAGTACATGCCACATACTTTATGAGTTGACACCATGTACTCCGTTGCCGTAGGAGGCCATGTGATGGTTGTGTCAGGGCTACACACGTGGTCGTGTCGGGTGATATGGAGGCCGCCTAAATCAGAGTAGAGAAAAGGAGAGTACACGTCGTGTGCTCCAAAATTACACACTGTGTATTTTGTTTTTTTCATTAAACGCAACAGGGTCGCGTCTGATAGACAGAACACATCTCCTCTAGGTCTCATTCATCTGAAAGCTGTGAGCCTCCACAAATCTTCGATGAGCCCCTGTGCCTCAGTCTATCCTCCAATTCGAACACCATTGATTTCATTGGAATCAAATTGGTGAGTTTTCTCTTCTGCTGGAACCTCATTTCATGATTTCTCCTCTTTCTTGAATTATCATGGGTTGAACGTTATATGAATTATTAAAGAAATACGACATTGTAAGGAGATTCAAGTCTTGTGGTTTAAGTATATTGATCCCCCAATGTCGAGGTAGGTGGTTTGTGTCTTTCTATATAAATTCTTTCAGTTTTATGTGCAAATTTTCCCCATACCCATGAACGGGGTATTGCACGTTTATCGTTTTAGGCCTATTGGTTGCCTTTCTTGCTTGTATGCCTGAGTAGAGGTTATTTTTTGTGAATAGGGTAATTTTATGTGATTTAGATGTATTGGCCAAGCATGTTTTTCCTATTTTGACCTTTGGGTCTAGATTTCCTGTTATGCTGCTGTTTACTTTCCCATTCCCAGTATTGTAGGATTGTGTGATTGATGTTTTGATATGATGATATGATTTAAAATGCTAGACAAGTAGTTCTTCAGGTTTACTTTGGCCGATACGTGATTCTATACATGTTTATTTACACAGTTCCATGAGAACCTAGTGTAGTAGACAGTAGAGAGAATTTACGTAAAGTCTTCTCCAGAGTTTCTTTAATAATTTACGATGCAAGACCACAGGGGGAATTGACGTTGAGTTCTTCCCTAGAGTGTCTGTAGTTCCCCGATGTAGGCCTCATGGTGAATTGACATTGAGTGCTTCCCCAGAGCTCCCTTAGTATTGATACGAGCCTATATAGGGAATTGTCGTGGAGAGCTTCCCCAGAGAGTCTATACTTTAGATGAACCAGATGTTTGAGACTGTGTGTGCTTATCATAGGATTTCTTGTACTTGTTGGTTTGAACCAGAAAGGTTAGGCTGTGAGTACATCCCAGAGGATTACATTTTGTGATTAGATACTTGCTTAGATAATTCTTGATATTAAAACTACGGGTTGTAATTTTTTCTATGGAGTAATTCTTGTTTAGTGATTTCTATACTTTTACCTTCCATATATTCACTGACTATTAGGCATAGATCATGTGGTGGTTACCTACTGGGATTCATCTCACACCCTATTTGGGCCCTGCTTTTGGGCCCAAACAGATTATATTGTTGCAGTTATAGACAAGGTCAAGAGTCCTTCTACTTCAGGTACTTGATTTGTTGTGGAGCTGGAGAGCATGGGACCAAGCTTAGGCTTGCGATGCTGAGGAGCTGTTTTATATATGTATTTTGTTCTCATGTTTAGTACTGGTTTTATTTGGCATTGTGACTTGTTTGCTGATTTCATAGACATATGTGTATCATGTAACATTCATATATATATATATATATTCTCCAGTTGTTTCTTATTAGTCTTCCGCTATTTAGTGTTGTGTGGTTTTATTACTACTTCCGCAATTGTACATTTGTTTCTCTTCCGCTGTGTTACTCGACCAATGAGGGCATAGTTTCCCCACTATCACACCCAAGGACCTCATTGCTAGTTGGAAGCCTCTGGCATTGAGGGAAATCAGCTTGAGGCTATGAGACCAACCAGGTACAGGGCGCCTTTGGGTGGCTTCTGAAACTGGGACGTTATATTTTTTACCCAAAACTAACATCTAATGCTACCCTATTTCGAATTCTACAACAATATTTCTATAAATTTACATGTATAGTTTTGGGTTTTAAAAAAGTAGAACATAAATAATTTCATGTCTCAAAAATATGTTAAATGTTTCAACGTAAAACTAAATAAAAATAAAAATAAAATAGACAATAATTTTATAACAGTCATTCATTAAACATTAATTAAACTAGAGATGAAAGATATTCAATATATAAATTAACCATGAATAAAAAACAATTTAAAAAAATATTTCGAATGTTGATAAGGTCTTCATCAATTTAATACACAAAATAATTTAAAAAAACTATAACAATGAATGTTATAAGATTAAAAAATAATATATTTTGATTTCAAACATAAAATAATTAATAAACAAACTTATTAAATTAAATCATCAACATAGTTGTAATGATCTCGAACATTAATAAGGAAATGAAATAACATCATTAAACATTTCCATTTTGTTCATAATACTATATTTATAAATCACTAAATTTAAAATAAAAAATCAATTTATCTATATAATAAAAAATATATAAAATTTATTTAAAAATATTTTCATATAATTAATTTTATTTGCCTCCATTATGAAGAAGTGATCACCGTTAAAATTCTTATATGACCTTTATTTTCATATACCAATGACAAACATTTATAATAAGAATAATTAATAATATAGAACATATTAAAAATAAGAAAAACGATTTTTTTTAACAATTTATGAAATGTTTCATAGACTCCTCCAAATAAAGAGAAAAATAAATATAATGTGTATGCATGTGATAAAAATAAATCTATCATCCAATGAACACTAAAATATAAAAAGATCAAAATTAATGACATAATAATAAATATTAGCTCATAATTATCTTATTTTTCTTTACTAATCAAGGAATGCAAAAAACCAACACCAAATATATATTTTTTCAAATATTTCACATATATATGTTACTCTATTGTCATAATTTAGATATAACTCAACCATTGAAATATATTTTGGATCCATTAATGAATTAAATGATGTGATCTCATTTTTAATGAAAATCATACTCATATGCCTAATTAAATAAGTAGTAAATTTAGTCACTACAAGTAATATTAATTTTAAACAAGATAATAATAAATATTAATCTACTTAGATGAAAAACACACTTCAGAACAGGTAAAATGATCTCATAAAAAATAAAAAGATCCAAGATATCCTATTTTAAAATTCTCAAAGAATAATCTCTTAAAAATACCATATATTATCAAAAACTAAAAAAATAGATCCAAGAAAGAAGAAATATAGAACAATATTTTTAACCTATGAGAAGACTTCAGAGTATCAGAAGTTACTAATTCCTAAATTTTGGGTTTTTATTGAACTAATTATTTTCAAATTATACACTCTTATATAAATTAAATATAAGAAAAAATTATAATTAATTTTCTATGAAATGTAAATAAATTTTTAAAAATGATACGCTATATATTAGGTGAGAATGAAGGCCAGCCGAGAAGAGTAAAAAATGACTCACAAAATCAATAATTCTGGAAACCTTCACTATATGAAACAGAACTAGATAATTTAGATCAATAATATCATGTATCATTACTCTTACCTAACCCAAAAAAATTGTATAGTGATGTATGGAATCCCAAAAAAAATTGAAAAACATTGTCTGTTATAATATATCCATGGGGATCACTAGAACACAACACATAATATAAGGTCGGGTTTCAATGGGGACATTGAGGATTTGAGTGGGCAGGATGCCTAGATTGTTATTGTCTATTAATTTTTCAAAATATAGCACACAAAACTAATTTAATTTGATCTCTCATGGACTATTTTAGGTCTTCCACCTCAACTGTTAAGGATTATGTTTCCTTATCCCATGATATCATTATTGGATGAATACAAAAGCTCATAATAATAATAGTTTCCACATATACTCTTATATGGACAAGTTGTTTTATCTTTCCTAAATAATTTACTATAATCTTCATCCTACCCTTAGCGATAAATGTCACACATGTCACTTTCACCTGAAGGTTAACATGAAATGATATATTTCAATTTTATATTAGTGATATAAATTTTTAATATACAAATATTCAATAAAAATTAAAATTAATTTATTTCACTTATGTCAGCCACTTCTTTATTTTTATATTATTAAGACATTAAATTTTATTTACTCTCACTCTATTCCATTTTCCATGCTGGGTGGGGGAGGTAGAGGACCAAATTTGACGTCATTTTAGCTACTATTATATGTATCTCTTAATTCACTAATAATTTGTGAAATAATTTGATCCTAGAATAAATTATTCCCTCCACATGATAAAGTATGGGAGTATAAATTTTTCAACTCAACCCCTTGGTGAGATCTCCTATAGGTCTATAACATAAAAATAATTTTATAAGTAATCATGAAATATAAATGTAATTTTTAATATTAAATAATTTAAATTCCATTAATTAATTATCATTTTAGTTAGAAAAAAATATTCTCCTTATATGTATATCTAAAAACCCATATTTGTGGCATGAGTTTTATTTGTTTAAATTCCCCACAACATATTTTTGTGTTAGTTGTTTTAAATATCTTTTTATATAAATGAAACTAATGTTTGAATCCTTTTCAAAATATCTGTAATTTCTTAAATATATAATGTAATATATAATTGAATACATTAAATATTTGTAATATAAAATATAAAAAAATTATTAAATGTGATAAGAATAAATAAATTGATATATTTTACCATTAAGGATCTCCAAAACTTATTTTTTTTCATTTAGTTCACATACTTCAAATTAGTATATAAAATTGTATCAGTGTAATGTCGTTGCGTGGTGATATAACTCAAAAATTATGTTTTATCTGGGCCTATTGGGTTATTATTATCATTAAATTTAAAATTTATCCTCTTCTATCAATGAGAAAGTGAATGTTATAATAAAAAAATAATACCATGTGTACAAACTCTAGGAATCTTGTTCTCTACAGAAGAAGAATAATAAGACTCAACCATTGGATTCTCACTAGTGGTCCTGCAAATAGTTTTTGACAACGTAATAGTTTACAGTCATTGAATAATTTATTTATTGAATATTTTACAATATTAAAAATAAAACATGCATATAAATTTTGTAAAAATTACTCTACCTCCATGTTTCTCATTTAATTAGAATAATGTAATGATATTCTGTTTACCTGCATATTATTATAAATTTGAATATCCAAAAACAATGAATATAAAACATATAAGTAAAAAAATAGTTTCACACATGTGTGGGATACCAAAAATATAATTAGTTAATGATTCTTAACAAAAAAACTTATAACGTAAACTAATAAATATAAAAAATAATTTAAAAATTATAGAAATAATAAATATTTATAAATTTATATATCACAGTTACAAAAAAGTGTTTTTTTATACGTAAAGTTTACAAAAACATAAATTTGTCCAATATGTTTTTCAATAAAAAATGTTTAACTATAATCTGTATATTTAATATTTAATATAAAAATAATATGTATAATATAAAAGTATAAATATAAACATCCAATTTAAAAAAAATATAAAAAAATAAATTTAGTATAAATATTTAACTTAATAATAAATAATGTAACTTAGTGTCTTCCCAAATCCGTTCAACATGATCATTTCATACAACCTAGACTATGACAATATTGTAGTCATTTTTACCATCTCAAAATTTTATAAGAGATGAAGATAACTCATATTGATACAAAACATTATCCTCATCCTCAACATGAAAATGATTTTTCTTCCCATAAAAATTGATGGACCACTGATTATTTGATGGGATGATGAAATAAAATAACAACTTTTCATTTGTTTTGTTTTAAATAGTTTATCATTAAAACAATGTCTTTCTAAATCAATAATTTTAAATCCATAATCATTATGTTTCACACCACTTTTAGGTTCAACCCAGTTAAACATAAACATTATTACTTGAAATTTTGTGTAATCAATTTCCCATATATTATCAAAAACACAAAATTATTTCATTCATGAAGAAAATCAGAAGTTATCTTTTTCACAAGATAAATGAAGTTCATGAAAGACCATAATTACCCACTATTTTTAATTATACTATTATTATACAGTCTTTCTGTCTAGAATTTGTAACCATTAATATCAAAATGTGACAAAGTGGTCACATTAAGATTTGGCCCCCCTACAACCATTTCATTATTTTTTATATGGATAAATTTATATAGTATTTGAATTAAACCATGAAACAAATGTCTTTTTATGCTCAACCATCTACTAAATTTCATTTTATTGATCCCAAGTGATGCATTATATTTCCAATGAGTCAGAAAATATGTTTGGGTTAGTGAATATGAAGTCATTATAGTTAAATAATTTTTATAGAATTATTTAATGGAATTGGATTTCATGGTTGAGAAATTCTCCTCATATTTTGGATGATTTTTTACCCAATCACAATGCTTAAAAATGTGTTTCTATAATAAAATATTATCTTGAAAATGTTTAATAATTGAATTAAATAACCTATTATGGAAAGAGGAAATTTGTGCCATGATGTTGATGAAAATATATTCATTTATTGGCATGATGAATAGTAAAATTTCTATGTAATTGTGAATCCCATGTAAAATTATATTTTTCATGATTATTTGACAAGAATGTTTTCTAATAAAGAATAATGTATTATATAATGAGAACATTAGTGTAATTATGTTCATGTAAAAATATTAATGTTTTCCTTGTTGAATATTAAATTAATTGAGAAATAAGAACGAACATGAAAAAATAATAATTTTTTATTATTTGATGATAAATTTGTCTTGGAAATTTATGTCGATAATTAAATGTAACATAATTCATGATTTGGAAAAAACTTTTTATGTGAGTAAACTTTAAAAAATAGGGCCACCATAAACCAACCATGGACCACCTCATCAAAATTTGGGGACCTTTCGTCAACCATGTGGGAGGAATTTGACATGCCAAGAACCTAGTTGATGGTAAGGATGAGTTCCTATACATAAAAATAGGTGTGTGAACTAATGAACATGAGTGAATTTTGTAATATAAAATTAAGTATGTTCACATTGGAATAAAAGGGGAAAAGAGAGTGAATCTTTCCCTATGTGGTGTTTTTATGTGTGTCCAGTTACTAAACCTGGTGATGGCTCAAATATGGGAAGACAAAATGTTTATTATAAAGGAGCACTCTATATAATTCTGGTATAATGTGGGATGATAAATCATGGATAGTATTCGCCACTCTCTTAGAAAGATGGATATAAGTCCCCTCTGAATGAAAACATGCCACAAAACCATCTCTGACCTCTCTTCGAGAGTTTGTTCCACTGATTCACATTTATAGTTATATGTCTCAAGCTACACATAACATACTTCCATCTATATTTATCATTCTAAAATAATAACAAAAATACAATTTATCCTCAATAAATTTCATGAAATAAATTTCTTTCATGCATTCCAAAATTAGAATAACTTGATAAAGTTAAAGATAATTAATGTTTTAGTTTATTTAAAAAAAATTATCACACTAACAAACTATATAACATAATGGATAAAGGATTTTTTGATTAAGTATCCATAAATCCATCAACTGAACAAGTATAATTTCTTGTGGTCGATAAAGAAAATCTACATAGCATCGCATGAGTAATTATGTAACTTCCTATAAAAGAAGTTCCCATCATTATTAAATTTCATAACATGAATACTCCAAGAAGTTTTCCAGTGTTTATCCTCTAAAGAGTAACATGATCCAGAGAAGTGATCATAAATGATCTTGTATTAAATGAAGTAAAAAATTCCAAGAGTTTTAGAATTTAGATGTAATTGAGATAAATAAATTATACGGATTTTGAAATCAGATGTGACTCCCCATTAATATCAGAAGAGAGGTGGTGAATTACTTACCTATAAATTGGTATTGTTGACCAGACCATAGATTCTACAAAATTTTAAAGATAAATATCTAAAAAATAGAGAATCCATATTTTTTCCACTTAAACAAGTTTGTGTGATGTTTTCTCACGTGATCAAATCACACGACGGAGATCTAGAAACTTCCATAGTATAACAAAGAAGAATAAATCCATGAGATTCATTCACATGAATGAATGTGGTCCCATGAACCGTCATGTTTACATGGAGATAATGAAATAAGAACCTGTGAACCTTACTTGTATTTTATGATTAATGGAAGTGATATCACAAATCATGACTTATAATTATCAATACAATGTGTTAAAAAATTAAAGGATACATTGTTTATGTTTTTATAAGGATACTATATATCATGGGGAGGAAAAATAAACTTGAAGAATAAAAAACCCATGTGATATTCTATGTATTTTTTAATTATTATTGAGATCATATAAACCCTACAAGTAACATGAAGGGGATATCAGACAAAAATTTCATGTTAAACATGAATTTCATTCACCCTATACATCACCAATGAAAAAATTCAAGATTTTGAAAGGAAAAGAAAAAATGATTTTTGGAACTTAAGACATTGAGATTATTTATTCATTATCATTGAATCGATTTGATATTCAAATAATAGAATTAGTTCGATTAGGTACACAAAATAATAATAATAATAATATCAATCGGTTTTTTCAATATTTATTCTCTATGACTTATTTCATACATGAATTAATTAATTATTGACTTCAATGAAGAATAATTTTTTTATTGTTCAATATCATACATACATAAAATATTATTTAAGAAGTTCTGTGCATCACTTTCACACATGTAAGGGCGGTCGAAGCTTCACGAGGAATAAAAAATAATTGTACGAGTAATATATCATTGAGGAAACTCATATTATACTGGAAGATATAATTACATGAGAAATACCAGCAAGCTGTAAAGGTATTTGAATTTCTACACAAGAATAGAAGATCTATTACAATTTTGGAGGAAGATCACTCTAAAAAAGAAATTAGAATTTTTACTATAGGATCAACTTGATAAAAATATTGATATTTTTAATGGAAATTCTAACCAGTTGTGAAGTGTCTTTGGAATGGGAAAGTCTAACTAGTGAATAATAAGAGTATATAATTGGTTTTTCTAACCAATCAAGATAAAATATTTGGATTACTAGGGGTATAACCTAGATCAATTATAGTATCAACAATGGGGGGGTTATAAATGGTTATTTCCAAAATCATTTTAATTAATAATAAGATTATATTGGATAATCTAAGTTTTATGGATTTAACTAATATGGTATGGGGTGTCTCTTTATAGAGATCCTGTTAAATAGCATGTTTTTTACTCTCTAATTTTATATCATCATACAATGTGAGACTTTAAGATATCTCTAAGTAGATAGAGAACCTTAACAAGTGCATGAGGTTTAATTAAAAGGCAGCAATTTTTAAATATTATACCCAAGATTCGACCCCACCCTTATAGGGGTTAATCCTTATTGGTTCCCTATAATTGGTATCACTAGAAGGTTCTATCTAAAGATCCAAAAAAATTATAATAAAGTGTATATTTTTAGACATCAGTATGATACCTCATATAGAGAAAATATAAGCCACTCAAAATAATATGAATCTATAGATTTCTACCAATACTCAAAATAACATAATAAAAATATAATCAAAGCATATAAATTTTAATCTTACATAAAATGGAGAGACACCTCAGACTAAATGAAATATGAATAGTGTAATTTCAAATAATTATATTAATTATTATTTTTATAATGAAGCTTGTTTAAGATTTAGTGGTGATGTATCACTTGATGATCTTCATTTTAACTTCAATGAAAATATAAAAAAATTTAATATGAATTTTTAAATTGTATTTGTGGTGGTTTAATGGTTATTTAGAATGAAAAATTACTAAAGGAAGAATAGTGTTATTCATTGAAAGATGCATTAGATAGAAAGGCTTCTATATCCAACACTGTCCAAAATATGTAAAATAAAGGGGTGAAACAATTTATCTTTTCAATGAATGATATACTAAATCTATTTAAAGATTGAAAAGTAATTTTTGTGAGAAATATTTATTTGAGATTGTTTTATAGAAGCATTATGTAAACTATGATAATTACATAATGTTTCTATGTATTTCTAAAAAACTCAATAAGAGGATAACAAAAACATGGTAAAGGATCTTGATACATTTTTACTAGATTCAAATAAAATTCATAATAAATAAATAAATAATGTAAAGGAGGATTTGGGAAGATAAATAAGACTAGTTTAGGATGAGAAAACTCCATCAATATGAAATGTTTAGAGCTGGATGTGTGATAGAATAATCAATAATCCCCAAAAGTGAGAACTTATAATATTTATGTATAAATTGATGTTTAAAAAGAAGTTTTTATTATGATTTATGACTCAAAAAGTGAATTAGATCATTTTTTATCAAATTAAAACATCCTCCAAGAATAATTTTTCTCATAAACCATAAACCATGTTATGTACTAATGTAGATTCAATTGTTTGTATATGTTTTAAACCAAATTTTGGGAAACTGAATACAGTTAATAATACTGATAAACTCACTACATAAAGTTGGGATGAAGAAATATGTATGGATATTGTTTCCCCATGAATATTACAATGTATTGACATTCCACTCAAAGACATCAAGATTTACATCATGTTAAACATAGAAAAAATAAATTAGAAAAGAAGAGGAGAATAATCATGGGTTATTGTTATTGTTATAGGAAGTTTGGGCACACGGAATTAGAATGTCAGGAAAACATGAAAATTCATGAAAATATTAGAAGGGAAAATGAAATGGGGAAAAAATATAAATAAAAGATAAAATATAAATAAAAGATAAAATAAAATAGAAAAAAAATCTTATTTCACAAAGAAAACTAATATTTTAAGTTGAATATTCAAATGGTGGTGATTTAATGGGTCTAAATATGTAATATAGATCTCCCGCTAATCTATTTTAATGGAAAACTATTATTTCCATAATTTCAAGGGATAAAAATAAATCTAATCCTAGTCGGACTAAAATGAAATGTGATATATCCTATACAACATCAAATGATATGAAATATATTAAGAAAATAACTACCCACAAGGAAAATAGAAGACATAGTTTGAATAATTAAATCAATAAATGGTGTCCAAAAATAATATGTATAATCGTTTAAAATCTATGTTTAGTATTTTTGTTGTTATTATGACCGTTATGGGATCATAGACTACTATGGATGGTGAAACAAGTAATTTCATGTAAAAATGCATGAATAAAGGTGTAGTCATGGTGAGTATATGATAAGAAAGAATGTTGTGACTCGAAAGCCATCCAACATGCCAATTGAAAACATATATGAATGCTTAGAAGAAGTTTGTGAAATATTTAAGAAACATTGTATTGAATATGAGAAATGAAATAAAAGAAACCAAAGTGATATACTTTATGTTATAAATTAGAATAATCTTCAACAACAAAAGTTTTAATTCAACTAATGATTCTATAAAGATACAGTATTTCTGGATAGTGTTTTGGGTTGACCTCTAAATCCACTGAATTTGGATAAGAAATTGAAGGAATGTGAAAAATATTACGAAATCTAATGGAATGTAAGTGGATACATAAAATTTGGTGGAAAATTTATTTTATAAAATGCTGATGAGAAGGTAAATAAGATTGGGTCATGATATTGGCCCAGGTTAATAGGCATATCTCATCATCAATGATACTCCTGATGAAAAATTTGGTCATTACTTATTCATTTATATATGTTTGTGTGGGTATATGTTTGTACTTAAATATAATTAATTGAATGATATGGATTCATCCCTTCTGGGAAAGCATGGATTAGTTAATTCTAT
Organism: Viscum album; assembly: GCA_963277665.1. NCBI lineage: Eukaryota > Viridiplantae > Streptophyta > Magnoliopsida > Santalales > Viscaceae > Viscum > Viscum album. The sequence goes on from OY728145.1 coordinate 1,332,162,081, forward strand.
TAAATCTTCACTATATAATGAATGCAGAAATCATGAACAAATATGTAAAATTAAAAGAATAGGATTGATAGTCAATCCCAAATCCCTACTCTAAATTAATTGATAATAATTATCAAGGGTGAGTTGATATTAAACAAATAAGGAGTATCTATTTTTTTACCTAAAATTTATGATGTGTTTATTGATGTGTGTGTAGGATTTATAATTTATTCTTAAATCTGATTACTTTTTAACCATAAAATAGAATTGATATTTTAATACCATCATATCAAATGCATGAGAGTTTTTATACAAAATATAAAACTTTGGTTGTATCTCTCATATTTTTAAACTATATTATACCTTTTATACTTATAATAGACAATATAAAGGTTCATTTATAAGATGGAAATGTGGTATCACCATCCTCCTCAGAAAAGGGAAAGAGAATCCTAATTGTCATGAAGGATGTAAGAAAATATTAGAAGACCTTGAATAACCTCTCTTATTTCCTTAATAGTAAAGGGGAGAAATTTAGTGCACACATATTGACTTCTAAAATTTGAATATATTTTGAAACAAAAAAAATTTGTAGTTATTTGAGTCGAAGTGTTTCATTTTTTCAATGAGTTAGTCAATATGTGTTGGAGAGTGAATTTGAAGTGGTGATTCTTGGTGAATTGTTTTGGAATCATTTAATGGAATTAGATTACATGCTTAATAAATTATCTATTTAATTATGAATACTTTTGAATAAATCATAAATATAAAGGACTTGTGTTAATGATGAAACATTAGTTACAACAAAATGAAGAATACCATGAAATAATATATTATTTCATGAGGAAATTAGTAGCATTCAGTTCATAAAAAATTATTTTTTGTGTACGATGAATACTCAATAAAGAGAGAAATTGTGAAGACCATAATGAAAAAATATTTTTCATAATGATTTAATTAGAATGGTAGTTTTGAAAGAAAAATATTTTAATAAAAGTTGAAATTTGTGGCAAGACATTCAGGAATAAATATTAATGGTTTTTCGTGAGGATTAATGAATGAAGTGATGAATTATAAAAACCATGAAAAGATAATATTTTTCAAGATGATTTGATGATAAAATTGAATTGATAATATATGTTTGGAATTATGTAAAAATAGGTTGAATATTTGGATAACACTTTTATGGGAGTTAACTTAAAAAATATTCCATGCATAAGCCATGTTAGGACCACGACAACCACATGTGGAATTGTTGGGACAACTATGTTGGAATAATTAAACCTAAATAGTGTATGAAAGTAGGTGATGATGAGTTCCTACATGGTCAAGTAGGTGTGTTCAAGGACGAACATGGGTTTAGTGAGGAATATCACTTGCAGTGTGCTTGTAGTGTCATACAATGGGGAAAGTGAGGGAATCCCACCTCATATGGCATGGGAATGTGTGTCCAGGTGCTGACCCTAGTGCCAGATCAAATTTGGGAAGATAAAAAGAGTATTAAATAGGAGATATCGATATAAGTCCAATAAGATGTGTGATTATTAAATATGTGCAATGTACACCCATATATAAACAATAGAATCATAATACTCCAACAAATGTAAATGCGCACGGACATAATCTCATACATTACATTTAAGGTTTTCTCCATAGATTCAAGTCTAGATTTCATTGTTCAATCTACACCTGGCATCTAAAAAATTATATTGATTACACAAGAATAATTAAAGTAAAATATAATCTTTATAGCATGCATTCATTATTTTTTGTAGTAATTCCATTATTTGTATAACATGATATTGACAAGGAAAATTAATGTTTTTCATGATCTTAGGAGTAATATTCACATTGAAAAATATATATTGTGTGAATGATATTGAGTTATATGATTGAGTATCTAAATACAACATAAGAGAATGTGACATTTCTATCTGTCAACTGAGACAATCACCATGACAATTCATGAAAAACAGTGTAACTTCCATCACAAGATGATCCCATAATGGAAAACATTTATCTCATGAATCTTCGTATAATTGTTAAATAATTTTTACAAAATTGGAATAATATTATAAAGTGTCGTGATCTTGTGAAAGGATCATGTGAATCATTTATCCTATCTGGAATTTCATGAACTAAAGAATGAGAAGTGTTTAATAATTTTCATATAAATGTGATCCCAAGATATTCATGAGTTTGAAACCACATGAAAATTACCCTGAAAAATAGAAGGGGGTGGTTAATGACATTCATATAAATAATGAGGAGTGGGATAAATATAGGTTCTACTTAATGATTCATAAATATCTCTAAATAAACAGATATTCAAAAAAAATTCCACATGAACCAGTTCACAAAATGTTCTCTCACATGGTTTGATCACATGAAGAAGATCTAAGTACCCTATTCATGTGAAGAAGAAGATATTAATAAGATTCATTCATGAAAATGAATGTTGTCACATGAAACTTCTTATCTATGTATAGATAAGGAAAGGAGAACCCATGATCCTAACATAAAATTTACAAACACTACGAGAAAAAATGATTATTACGACATGGTATTTTCGACGGGCTTTATTCCCGTCGCAAAAACTCCGACGAAAAGCATATTTGCGAAGGGAATATATTCCCGTCTCAAATGGTCAGTTATTTGCGACGGTGACACAGGACCCGTTGCAATAGATATGGCACGGTTTGCGTGACAAAACACGGGAAGCCTATTTGCGACAGTCATCTTTTACCCGTAGCAACTACCCAACGATGGTAAATACTATTTGCGATGGGTAATTGTCCCGTCGTAAAAAAATATTCATAAGGTTTTATTTGCGATGGGTCCTGTCGCCAATACTGGTGGCAGTAAATAGGAATTTTCGATGGGTCCTGTCGCCAATACTGGTGGCAGTAAATAGGAATTTGCGATGGGGATATCCACCTATAGTTAATAGTATGTCGGCAGGCAGCCATTTGCGACGGGCCCATCACAAAAACCCTTTTAACTGCCTCCGATAATAAATGCGGGCGAAGGTATTTGCAACGGGGCCCGTCGCCGATACCGGCAGCGGTAAATAGGAATTTGCGACGGGGATATCTTCCATTCGCTAATAATATTTCGGTAGGTAGCTATTTGCGACAAGCCCGTCGCAAAAACCCTTTTAACCGCCACCCGTAATTAATGTGGGTGAAGAAATTTGCGATGGTGTCCCATCACAAATAAGACCGTCGAAAATATTTGAACCTATATATACCCCCCATCCGTTTTTTTCAAATCATTCAGATCTCTCTTCCTCTCTTTCTTTAACTCCCTGTTCTAAGTAGATAATTTCTTTCCTTTTAAATTTTTCTTACGAGAAGAGGAGAGAAGGAGTTAGGAGGCGCAAACTGCTTTAAAATATCAAAGGTATTTATATATTTTTTAATTGTTAAATTATTTTAAATCATTAATTTTATTTTTAATTGTTAATTTTAATTTTTTTAATAGAATGTTTAGTGGAAATATAGTATAATTAGATTAAGTGTTTGTACCAAATAATCCTTGTCTGGATACGAACAAGTAGAGGCGCCTCTGGCATAGATGTACCTAGGAGTGAAAACTCTCACAAGGTGTTTCGAACTTGACTCGGGGTAACCTGGTACACAACAACGGGCCTTGCTGCACTCTTGGTTCGACACTCACGGAGGATATTTTGGTAATAATTAGAAATAAATAAATTTAATTAGAAATAATTAGAAATAGTTATATTTAATTTGGAATAATTATATAATTATCAAATAATTAATAAATAATTATATTTAATTAAAATAATTATCAAATAATTGGGAAATAATTAGATTTAATTCATTAAAAATAATTAGAATAATTAAAATAATTAGGAAACAATTAAAATAATTAGGAAAAAATTAAAAATAATTAGGAAACAATTAAAAATAATTAGGAAACAATTAAAAATAATTAGGAAACAATTAAAAATAAAAAATAAAAAATAATTAAGAAGCAATTAAAAATAAAAAATTAAAAATAAAATAATTAGGAAATAATTAAAAATAATTAAGAAACAATTAAAAATAATTAGGAAACAATTAAAAATAATTAGGAAAAAATTAAAAATAATTAAGAAATAATTAAAAATAATTAGGAATCTATTTAAAATAGAATAATTAGGAAACAATTAAAAATTAAATAATTAAGAAACAATTAAAAATAAAAATAATTAGGAAACAATTAAAAAATTATAATTGGAAAATAATTAAAAATAAAATAATTATGAAACAGTTAAAAATAAAATAATGAGGAAACGGTTAAAAATAAAATAATTAGGAAACAGTTAAAAATAATATAATTAGGAAATAGATAAAAATAAAATAATTAGGAAACAGTTAAAAACAATAATTAGAAAACAGTTAAAAATAAAATAATTAGGAAACATTTAAAAATAAAATAATTATGAAACAGTTAAAAATAAAATAATTAGGAAACAGCTAAAATATAAATAGTTAAGAAATAGTTAAAAATAAAATAATTAGGAAACAGTTAAAAATAAAATAATTAGGAAATAGTTAAAAATAAAATAATTAGAAAATAGTTAAAATTAAAATAATTAGAAAATAGATAAAAATAATATAATTAGAAAATAGCTAAAAATTAAATAATTAGGAAACTGTTAAAAATAAAATAATTAGGAAACAATTAAAAATAAAATAATTAGGAAACAGTTAAAAATAATTATGAAAATTAGTAAGCGTGATTGAATGCTCATCTACCTCAATTTTCTTTTCAATTGTGTGTTGAGGCTTGATAGGAAACTTCTGCCTCCACATGTCATATTTTCTATTAGTGCCAAAATTATCAACCTGCTCGCCAGCATAAAGGTTTGGAGGTTTATAATTTTGACAGTAAAAGAAAATATTACATGTGGAGGTAATAGTTTTCTGTCAACCTGACCACACAAATGAAAAGAGAATCGAGGTAGATGAGCGGTCAATCACGTTTGTTTTTCTATTCAATGATTTATTAACCACTCGTCCTATATGAATATCTTCGTATTACTAATTAGTAACATATTAGTAATATAATTAGTAACATAAATAGTAACATAATATAAAATATTATGTTACTCTAATATTAATTATTAAATAATACTAATAATATAATTATTTTATTATTATATGTTTAATAGTTATAAAAAAATATTAATTTTATTAAAATTATAAAAAATTTATAAAATATTACCATTAAACAAGTTTTTCTCTATTCTTAACATGTTCAAATCTTAAAGGGTCGCCAATTTTCAGGTCATGCCCAATAAAAAGTTTGCATCAACAGTGTCCAATGTAAACTCTATAATTATTATTTCTTGGTTGATAACCTCGCAAGTAGCATTGCAATAAGAAAACCCAAGTCATGTCTTTCTCATCTATAAGAATCATATCACATGACTTTTTACATAGACCATTCTTTCTTGAAAAATTAAGGGAAAGATACAGAAGTTCTCTTATTTTTTCAAGGAAGAATGATCTATGTAAAGGGCCATGCGAAATGATTCTTAAAGTCGAGAACGACATTACTTTTGTAGTCCTATTGCAACACTACTTGTGTGGTGATCAACCATGTAAGGACAATTATAGAGTTTACATTGGACATGGCTCCCGAAAAAAATTTATTGGGCATGACCTAGAAATTGACGACCCTTTAAGATTTGACCATGTTAAGAATATAGAGAAATCTATTGGAAGTATTGTGATTTGTAATAATTAGTAATAATTAGTAATAATTAATAAAAAATCAAATAAATTCAAGTAAATGGTTATAAATTTTCATAATTTCCAGCAGATTGGAGGATTCTTTTGTTCAACTTTTCATATCTTTGCTAATTTCTCCCACTGAAATCATTATGAAAAATGTGCTCTAACGTAAGTCCGAGCATGTTTTTCATACTGATTTCAGTCGGGAGAAAGTTAAAAACAGATTAGCCATCGGACAAAAGAGTCTCTTTTCCCTGACGACTCATCTTCTTGTAAGGAGATGAGTCGTCAGGAAAAAGATCAGCCACCAATCCCTTGGAAAAAAATAAGAATAATTCCTAATATAATCTCCAAAACGATGACTACAAAAAAAAAATCATTATTCAAGAATATTTCATTTTTCCACTTATTGATAAGTATTTCTAAATTAATAATAATTAGGTGGGATGATTACAAACTAACTGTGTCTCCTATAATTATTGATAATTACTAAGAAATAACTGTAATTACGTATCTTCTCTTTTTAGGATATTGTTTTTCTTATATCAAATTACATAACAACAGTAATGGTTTCAAATTTTTTAGAAACATATATATGAATATGGAACAAGGAAATAGACATCAATCATTATTAGATGATCGTGCATAGATAAATCAGCGAAGAAATCCAAATGGTTCTAGTTTAAATCCTGTATATGTTGATGGTGTTGAAGATTTCTTATCATTTGCATCATCAAACCCGGAATTTGATTCAGAAGGGACAATTAAGTGTCCTTGTAAGATATGTGCTCTGAGAACATTTGAGACATTTGACATCGTTGGGAAACATCTCTTGCGTTGTGGTTTTCAATCAGATTATATCTTTTGGTATCATCCTGGTGAACGCAGTTCTAGAGAAGATACTAATAATTTGATTCTGGATCCATCATAGTTTCATAATTTATTACATGATGTTGTAGGATCATCCGTTCAACAAACTGAAATCGAGGATGATGTTGATTTACCTCCTAAGTTGGCACCATCTGAATTTGTTGAGTTGTTCAGGTTGCTGAGGATGCATTATATCCTGGTTGCCAGATAAGAAAATTAGAAGTAGTTGAAAAATTTATGGCTATTAAATCAGATAATGGAATTTCAAATGACTATTTTAATCAGATATTTTCTTTGGTTAAATAACTGTTACCTGAAGGAAATGTGCTGCCTGCTAATTATTATGAGAGCAAGAGACTGGTTTGTAATCTAGGCCTTAGTTATCAGAAGATCCATGCATGTTCAAATGATTGCATCTTATATTCGGGTGAAAATGAGTCGTTGGATAGTTGTCCCACATGTGGAAAATCGAGGTATAAAGAACTCAATCAGGGAAGTCTGGATTGATTCCTATAAAATAGTAGAGATATTTCCCGCTTACACCCAGGTTGCAACATTTATTTATGTCTCAGAACACAACGACAATGATGTCATGGAACAAAACCAATATTTCAAATGGTAAAAGCTTGATTCATCCATCTGATGGTGATTCATGGAAACAATTTGATCAAGTGAATCCGTCTTTTTCTTTAGAATCCCAGAACGTGTGATTGGGTCTTTCTAATGATGGTTTTTGTCCATTTGGATCTTTTGGTATTTACTATTCCTGTTGGCATGTCTTTATAACTGCGTAAAAGTTTCCTCCATGGATGTTGATGAAAGATCCTTATATCGTTTTGACATTATTAATCCGAGGACATCCGAAAAAAAATATTGATGTTTATTTGAAACCATTGATTGATGAGTTAAATTTATTGTGGAGTCATGGTGTTCGTACATATGATGCTGCTGCGAAACAGAATTTTGTAATAAAACCTGCTTTGATATGGACAATTAGTGACTTCCCGGAATATGGCATGTTATCTATCTAGAGTACACATAGTCCAAAATCATTCCCTTAATGTGTGGGAGAAAACAAAGCATTTATTCTTGTGAATGGAAAAAACCTTTCTAATTTGACTGTCATCACAGATTTCTTCCAATCGATCATCCTTTTCGGAGGAATAAATCTCATTTTAGGAAAGGCAGAATTGAAAGAGATGAACCTCCAAAAATGATCTCAATTACATAGTTACAATCAGTTTTATTTTTATTACCTTGTATCACTTTTCTACCGACAATAAACCAATAGAAAATTCATGGGTTTGAGAAAGAACACAATTGGACAAAATGGAGCATTTTTTGGAATCTTCCATATTGGTCTGATTTGTTGGTCCGACACATGTTGGATGTCATGCATATTGAGAAGAAATATTTTGATAATTTATTTCATACAGTTTTGGATACACTGGGTAAAACAAAAGATAATGTAAATGCAAGATTAGATCTTTCCCAAATTTGCAGGCGACCAGAACTTGAATTGTTTGAAAATGTCAGATCACATAGATTAATGAAACCAAAAGCAACTTATACACTGGCCAAAGAGAGTCTCTTATTATTTTGTCAGTGGATTGCAGATTTGAGACTTCCATATGGCTATGCTTCCAACTTGGTCAGATGTGTTAAAAATGGTTATATTACCAGATTAAAAAGTCATGACTGTCATGTTATATTGGAAAGACTCATGCCTATTGGATTAAGAGGTTTGTTGAATTCTAAGATTTGGTATTCGATAACAGATATATCATATTTTTTCTGAGACATGTGTGCGGCGACTACAGACCACGATACACTAAGAAAACTAGAAAAAGCTGTTGTTGTAATTATATGAAAACTGGAAAAAATATTCCCGCCGCCTTTCATTGACTAAATAGAAAATTTGATATTACATATTCCACATGAAGTAAAATGTGGAGGTCCGGTTCAGTTTCGATGGATGTACCCATTTGAGATATGCATGCAGAAATTGAAGAAAAAAGTACATAACAATGGATCAGTTGAAGTCTCAATTACTGAAGCTTATTTGCAAGAGGAAATTGCTTTATTCTTCTCTCATTATTTTGAATCTGAATATCCCTCAAATTTTAACCACATGGGCAGGAACGAGGGGAATTTTGAAGATGATATGAACAATCAATTATCAGTTGTCAATCAGCCCAAACTTGGCTTTGGTGGAGTTCATGATAGATAGATTTCAGATGATGAACATTATAGAGCTCATACATATGTTCTACTCAACTGTGAAGAAATGTCACCAATTGTACAGTGAGTGCTTCTATCCCTTATTCTATAGATTCTGTTACATTAAAATAATCATATTGTATTTTTAGGTTATATGATGATCATATCAAGAAACAATTTCCACAAATTACAGCAGCTGGCTTAGAAGAACGTCGGCAAAAAAAATCTCCTACTTGTTTCAAAAACTGGTAATGTACAATATTTTTTGGTTTTACATATAAAATAAATTTATTTCTTGTAATAGTGATAAATGTTTTATAAATTTTCAGGTATTTGTACATGCTGATAAGATTGACAGTCGATTGCATATATTGAGTAGCCCACCATCCAAAATGGTTAAATATTATAATGCATATGTGGTGAATGGTTATCGCTTTCATAAACATCCATATGGGGAATCAAAGAAAACAATGAATAGTGGTGTTTTTTTGAAGGGATCACATCATAGAGATATAGAAGTTGAGTTTTATGGAATGATTAAAGAAAGTATTGAAATGTGTTATTTGGGACAGAATTATATAACAATGTTTAAATGTCGATGGCTGGATACTGATAGAGTCTTGCATATTCATCCGACTCATGGAATTGGTGATATTAAACATTTAAGTCTTCTTGTATTAAATGAACCATTTTTATTGCCTCATCAGGCACATCAAATTTATTATGCAAAATATTGTGCTACTACAAAAGAGTTGGATTGTTGGCGGAGTATAATAAAAGTTAAATCATTAGAAAATCAGTTTACTCAAACTTAATGTGGTCCACTAAAGTGCAAGGAAATGAAATTTTTCAGGACACTCCTCAAAACACATCTTTTTCACAAAGAGAAATGAATATCGATGATGACACCCCACAGTTAAGGGCCGATGGTGACGATGTTGTCAATGATGCTACAACTGAATTTGAAATGACAAGAGATGATGAAAGTGAAACTAATATGGAAATTGATGATGTTGATGAGGAAGATGAAGACATTGAAATTGAAAACTACGAAGATGATGCTGAAGATTAACATTGACACAATATAATGATGGCTAGAATCATAACAAATATATATCTATACATAATAGTTATTTTCAAATGTTTGATAATAAAAATCATTTCATGTTTTAGATGGACTCAGAAATGTATCATCAGTTGATGGAGGTTGATCTACATATTGATGATGAGGTTCTTGATTCATCTGACCCACAGGCAATTGTCACTACATGGAGAACTCGGAAGGGGCGTGGTCTTTCCAGACCGATGATTCTAGATCCTATCCCAGAGCGACGTCCACCTCTTTGATTCAATGTGCACATGCAGTGGTATGGTAACCTGTGTATTATAGTTATCTTTCATTATAATTTATTTATATTCTAATTGTTTGATTATTTGTTCTATTTCCACAGTTTTTCACATATAGCTATTGTATAGGGGAGCGCTATCATGCACAATTATTTTTCTCAGCCCTGGCTCACATGGGATCAGATTCCCACTGATTTGTAGGCCGCCATGTTCGATCATTGGATGGTACGTAATTAAATATTAATTATTTTTAAATTTAATTTATTAATAACTTTATATTGGGGTTTATGGTATCCCATCGACGAGAGAATGCGTGCCATTATCCACGCAGCATGGGTGGTGTCTATGTGTGACCGTTTCCATTAGTTTTTGCCTAATTTGAGAAAGGCGGCTGTGAGGAAAGCCAGAGTGATAGAATTTGATGAGTCCTATAGAGCCCACCAACCAGAGTACATTTCATCTCACATTTGGGATGGATTATGTACACACTGGTTGGGTGGTGGGTTTTAGAGGAGATCTGCATTGGGTCGACAGAATCGGGGGAGACAAGAGGTGACGCATTGAGCCGGTAGTTGTATATTCAGTGCGCATAGAGAGCATCTGGTAAGTACTTTTTTTAATATTTTATACAACTTTATATATAAATAGTTTATTTTATATTCATTTAGAAAGCTGAGCAGCCCGTTATTATGACGTACGGCGTTTATCGAAGGATATACACTGATCCGGCTACTTGAGAGATTAGAGGTGACCGCCAGCGTCAGATTGTGGTCAGTATTATTTTCTTTTTAGTTTGAAAATTAAATGCATATAATATTTTCATTATATGAATTTATAATTGAAACTTATGGAGTAATATGAGGTCGCGACCTCTCAGACACAGGCTGAGAGTCAAGAAGAGATGGGTGATCAGACTAGTGCCCACCATTTTGATGAGACAACATGGATGCAGGAGACCCAGTATGGCTTTGAAAAGGGCCGAGTAGTTGGTATCGGCTCTCATTTCACTCCTGTATCTTATTATGGTACTGTTGCGATGTCGGCGTCCTGGTCGAGAGGAGCTCGCGGAGAGACATCATCTTCTGCCTCATAGTATCAGGACCAGCTGCATGCTCAGAGCCAGCTTTTAGAGGATATGCGTCAGGGGTAGGAGTAGATGCATCAGCAGCACACTAAGGAGATGCGTCGATGGAAGGAGATGATGTGTCGGCAGCATGATGAGGAGAGGCGTCGATATTAGGAGCAACATCAGGAGTAGATGGAGTATATGCGTCTTCTGACTCATAGTTTAGGGGTGGAGTTTCCTCCACCACCTCCTCCAGGTCCACTATATTATCCACCCCCTAGTGATTTTTTTACATGTAATAAACATTTGAGTTCGTAGTTTATTGTCATATTAACTATTTACAATTCCTCTTTCATATTTGTATGAATATTGCATGATTTAATTTGTTTTTATTTTTTTAATATTTTATTACTTATTAGTATTATTTTTAATGTCTGTTTATTTTAGTAATATTACTTTTAATATTTTATATTTATTGTTAATATTGAGAAGTTTATAATTTTATAATTTTATTAATCTTAATATTATTAATATTATTTTTTCATAAATATGTATGTTTATTTTAATAATACAAATATTATATTAATTTTTTATATTATTAATATTTGTATTATTATTATATAATATTATATTATTTATATTTATATTATTATTATTATTGGATATTAATATTTCATAATTATAATATATATATTTTATTATTAATTTTATTATAATATAATTTCTTTATATTATTAATATTAATATTATTATAATATACATAATTTAATAATAATAATATTATATTAAGTTTTTAAATTATTAATATTTGTATTATTTTATAATATTATATTGTTCATATTCATATTATTATTATTTTTTATTAATATTTCATAATTATATTTTATATATTTTTTATTTATATTATAATAATAGAATTTTTTATATTATTAATATTATTATTATTTTTATATAATATTATACGATTTGTATTAATTATTTTATTTTTTTAATTTTTTTGGTATTTTCAACGGGAGTATTTGCGATGGGGTGTCCCGTCATAAATTTTTTTTACTGTCACATTTGCAATGGGAAGAATACCCATCCTAAAAACATTTTCTACGATGGTCTGTCACAAATATCTACGTCGTAAATATTTTTTAAATTTCCCATTTGCGATGGGTCAGAAACCCGTCGAAAATAATATATCTGCGACGGCCCGTCGCAAATACCTTTTTTACATATAAACAAAAAAAAATTTAAGATGAGAAAAAAATATCGTCGCAAATACTATTTTTGTGACGGGACCACCGCAAAAACACCTATTTGTGACGCCGTTTTCGGCGACGGACCTTTTTTACATATAAAAAAAAACAATTTAAGATGAGAAAAAAATATCGTCGCAAATACTATTTTTGTGACGGGACCGCCACAAAAACACCTATTTGTGACGCCGTTTTCGGCGACGGGTGATTTGCGACGGAGCCCCGTCGCAAAAGATCCCGTCGCAAATATTCCGTTTTTCTGTAGTGAAAGGAATAAAGTGAACTCGTGAAACATGAATTTAAATTTTCAATATAGTATGTTATAAAAATAAGTGATACATCACATATGTGGTTATGTGATGAATACATGAGATCAAGTAAAGGACCAATGAATACAGATTATACAAACACACATAATATACCTACTATACATTAAGTATTTCTGAGATCTTACTAACCCTACCAAATCAAGTAATGGATACATGAGAAAAACATTTCATTAAGTACATGAATTTCATAGACCCTACATGTCACCATTTAAAAAAAAATTGTGTTTGGAAGATAAAGAAAATAATAAGGCTGAGGGTTATTGAGAAATATCTATAACATATACATTATCATTGAATTACTTTGATTTTAAAATAAATAAATAATATTGAAGAGGTATATAAAATAATAAAAATATAAATTGTTTGGTGAAATATTCATGCTTTGTACATTATTTCATGCTTGCATGAATTACGTTGAGAATTTTTAGATAAATAATTTTTGATTGTGAAAGATATTAATTCAAAATATATTATTTAATAAGTCATGTAAATAACCAAAACACATTAAAGTGATGTAGGGTATTCATTAAATAAAAGGAAGAATTTCCCATGCATTGTTTCACCGAGGAAATAGATCATAAATAGGTGATCAAGTTTTATTGTGAAATACTAGAGAGATGTAAAGATACTAGATGTTTTTCACAATTGTAGTATATCTAGTAATCTTGAGGAATAATATCACTCCAATAATGAAATATGACCCTCTTCTAAAGGTTCAACTATTGAAGAATAATTATATTGTGATTATGGGGTCTAACTAGTAGCTGGATAAGCTCGATACTTGGGGGGTCTATATAGCTGAGTAGAAGAGATGAAAATTGGGGGTCTAAAAAACCAGTGTATAATTGTTTATTTTTTTTTGGTGTAACCATGATCAAATGGGTGATAAACTAATGTGGTTTATAACTAGTTGTTTCCTAAAAAATTTAATTCAAAAAAATATTATAGTGTTAAGTCCATGTTAGGGAGTCTAAACAACAAGGAATGGTGTAGGTATTTTTATTTAACTTTGTAAATATTGTGTGCCATGATCCCTAATTTTATTTAAGGATATGACGTGAGACTGTGATATATATTTTTTTGGATTTATAAACTAAAAAAGTTAAATATATTGAATTAAAAGGATATAATTTCTAAAATGTAAACCACTAACTCACTCCCTCTCAATGGCCAATCCCTACTTGGTATATACACCTTTCTTTTGGAATATCAAACTTTTATTCCAATTATAATTGATGATATATATGGTTAAACCAAATTTTGGTTGTTCAAATTTTATAAATGCAGCTGAATCACTTCTTCATGTGGAATTAACTTTACCTTTAATCCACAAATCTCCCTACCTTCACTATAAAATTTCAAATGCAATGTTATAGGGAGACCAATGCGCTCCACATCAAAATATTAATAATTATTATTTTACTCCATCACCCATTTTGATATATATTTCTGAAAAGTAGAGGCTTATGGCCACTGAAGTTTTTAATGAATCCCTTTAAAATTTTAATTTATCATTCAAAATGATAAATCAAATATGAATAAACAGGCCCACATATTCGTATCTCTCCAAAAAACACTTATTGAACCATTATATTAGAACACTTTTATGGGAAACACATTTCATGTTGATAAAGTATAAGGGATGTTTCATTCTTAAAAACATATAACTAATTTAGATCAACAACTTTGATACTAATGGATTTGAAAAAATAACACAACCTTATGATTGTATTTATGACATGTATTATAAATACACCATATAGTGTGACCAATATTATTTGTCTCATCAATACATAAATGTAACACAATTTAAAACTTTTTTATTTAATATCGTACAATGACAAAAAATTCATCACTTCTGGTGAACATCCATAGGATACTCTAACTCTTTCATAATGTATGACAAGCTAAAGGTAAATATTATTTGTTTCCATTCATAGTGGTAGCTAACTACAAAATTATTCCCATGTATATTAAGTCCAATATATATAGAAATCCATATTTTCTCATTTTGTTTGTATTAAAATATGTTCCAATAAAAAAATTATAAATGTTTTTATTAACATTGTTAACATCAATAATATGTTTTATCCCAATAAATCTTAAATAACATAAATCGAATATGATGTAACATTTCTCCCATATATTTTTTTATAACCAAAACATCCTATATTTCTAAATGTGAAAAAAATATTTTTCGCCTTATCATAATATAATTTATCTATAAATTTATGTGGGGGAGATTTTACTACCAAAAACTATCCAAATGCTATTTAAATCAATGATATGGATGATTAATGCACAAAAATAACTGATGTTCCATGTACATTATCTTTAATACTTTCTGAATTTGATAATATGATATATCTTATTCAAAAATTGTACATGTTTTTTATCCCTTAAAATTGTATCCATATAAGTTTCCAGATGTAGGAATGTGATTTATAGTGACATTATCACAATACAAAAAGAAAGATATTCATCCATGTATGAATAACATTTTTTTGACAGCTTACTCCTATAAAAATTTAAAATCATCAATCAATTTTTAATGATACACCTCAAAATAGTTTCCGGGCCGTTTGGGACACAAATTCATCAATATCATCATATCATATGTGTTGGTGCCAAAATGTTGGACGAAAAGAACGAAGAAAAAAAAGGCCCTGTGACCTGCCTCGGGAAGCCATGGCACAGAGTCCACCCATGCAACGTGGTCGCCGCGAAGCAAAGGAGGCAGTACGCTATACGAACACCCCTAACATTCGCGAGCCCACCGTGAATCAAAGAAGGTGGTACGTTCTGAGAACTCCCCTGACGTTCGTGAGCCCTCTACGAAGGAACGGAGGCGATATGCTCCGCCAACGCCCTCGACGTTCGCGACCCATCGCAAAGCAACCGAAGCCCTCTTCACACCGCATCAGCTCTGCTCCACGGTGCCTCTTTCCTATAAATACTGGATTCCCCCTGATCCCAACGGATGGACAATCCGACGGTTCAGCTTCTCAGCTCCCAAATCACAAAGAACCCTTTGCTCTGCAAATCATGAGCTACGACTGGTATTTTTGCTTCACGAGATGCCTCCGCCTTGTCTTGTTTTGACCCCCTCTTCTGAGAGGGATGCCTTTTGCAAAGCCTCAGGGCCTTTGCAAAGGAAGGGTATCCCCAAGGGGACCCGGTTTGTCACGGTTCCTTTATGTTTCATGAAACACCCTTCATGTACACTTGATATGCATGCTAAGGCTGGGTCATTGTACTTCGTGAAGCACATTGCTTCATGACACTTCACTTCGCAAGGCACCTTTGCTTTGTGAGGATGTGCTCCGTGAATGCCCTTCCAATTCGCGAAGCTCCTTCCATGTTCACCTCCACCCCATGCTAAGGCTAATGCACCCCACTTTGCGAAGCATGCCTCTTCACAAGTTCCCTCCACCATGCAGAGTGACCAAACATCACATGGTCCCTACTTATGGACACCTCTACCTATAAATTCCTTTTCCTGTGAAACCCTCCAGGATCGCATGATGTGATTCCAAAGTCCCATGGACGATACCTCCCATGGATTTGCTTCGCCTAATGCTTCTTCGCATAGGCACGCTAATGGCTACTGCTTCTTTTCATATCCACGCTAATGTGGACCCCTCGATGGTTCGCTCTGCGACCCCCTTCAGCACAGCATTTCTAGTACCTTCCCTCCCACAAGGAGCAGAGGGTACCAGTTATTTCAGTCCTAGGGGTGTGGTGTAATCTCACCTCGTACGAGCTATAGGACATTAAACTTCCAAGCACCCTCATCCTCAACACATGACGTTAGACTCTGTCATCGCCCTGTTCCTCTCACGCGGGGTGCCCCCACCATGGAAATTATCCATGCCCCTTTGTCTCCACAGGGGATGACATCCTCCTTCTGGGAGTAGAATTTCCCCATGGGGAAGGGTATCCACCTCAGCATAAGCCCCCTAGATTTTCTTTCCAGAGGCAGCGCCCCTACTCCTCCCCACTTCCTCGGTTCCAAGTCCTACGGAGGGTGTGACAGGGAACTAGGCCTCCAACCTGGAGTAAGTCCCAATCCCCCTCTCCCGCTTCATTTTGTCACCCTCGGGCCTCCATCCTGGAGTAATTCCCATCACCATAGTCCGCCCAACGCATAATCCCCTCTACGCTTCCCACAGACGCATCCTTCACGACGTGATCGTCAGGACCCTGCAAACTCTTATTTCTCACAATGATCATGACTCCCTTGAGCTTAGAGTGAGCACCAACCATGACACACCCTGGGCCGCCTCATCACGTAAGGCCCAAATACCATGTCTCGTATGACATTAAACTGAACACCCAAACTATGAGGACATTGATCCATGTCAAGGCATGGTACGTAGGAATCCTCCACAATGTTCAATCCCACCCCCATTAGACCCTCGGGTTCACCTTTGTGTCGGTTCACTGAAGAAACCCATCTCGAACTATGAAGACTTTGATCCATGTCAAAGCATTGTACGTAGGAAGCCTTCCTAAGGTTCAAGCCCACCATCCATCGGACCAAGGTTCATCTTCACGTTAGTTCTCCGACACCCACATCCCATTTTGAACTACGAGGACATTGATCTGTGCTATGGTATGGTACGTAGGAAGCCTCCATGAGGTTCAAGCCCAACACCCAGTGGACCAAGGTCCTTATTCATGTTGGTTCTCCGATACGCCCCCATCCCGCATGACGTTAAATTGTATCCCAATCCAGCGGTAAGCTGTTGCGATACCACCACCCGGTCATTCCGGCCACCATCACGTCAGTTCACCAACACCTTGGGCAGTTTAGAGTCTATGTATTACACTATCTGAACTATGAGGACTTTGATCCATGTCAAGGCATGGTACGTAGGAATCCTCCCTAAGGTTCAAGCCCTCCATCCATCGGACAAAGGTCCATCTTCACGTCGGTTCACTGACACACACCCATCTGAACTACGAGGAATTTGATCTATTTTAAGGCATGATATGTAGGAAGCCTCCCTGGGGTTCGATCCCACCAACCATTGGTCTTGACCACCTTCATGTCGGTGTGCCAGGCCCCTATCCTGATCTACGTGGACTTTGATCCATGTTAAGGCATGGTATGTAGGAAGGCTCCCTGAGGTTCTGTCCCATCACCCATTGGACCAAGGTCCTCGTTCATGTCGGTTAATCAGCATCCATACCTGAACTACAAGGGCTTTGATCCATGTCAAGGCATGGTATTTAGGGAGTCTCTCCAGGGCTCAAGACCAAAACCATTATCTATCCTAATTCATACACGGTCCACCACAACACGGTGAGATCATGCCACCTCATTCCCCTCCATTGTACTCAGGATGCCGCCCACGCGCTAGCCCCAATATCGGTGATCCCTCAAGGGGGGTTCTTCAATCTGATCTACTCTAGCTAGTGTTCTGATCCGCTAAATCCGTCTCTGCGGGACATTAAACTTGCGGCATACCCAGTGTTAAACACCTTAAGATAAGGAAAACCTCAGATACATGCCTATGGAATATGATTCCATGTGCTCAATGTGGGATGCCTCGGGCTTCCACACCCTCGAGAATCCATATAATAAGGGAAAAAAGATAGAGATGCCAATTCCACAGCATCTAGATATGCCAATGATGTCTCAACGTGACTACTCCCCCAACTGAAGGTTGCTGCCCTGACCAGACCCCATGGAATGTCCTGAAAGAAGTAGCTTAATTAATTGGTGTCTATGAAAGTATGGCGCCTTGAAGTGTTTCATGAAAAACATATTAAATCTATGAGGGAGACCAGAACTAGGTGAAAACTTTCAAGGAGGAATCCCCGGAAGGAAGAACTGACATCCCATAATCCCGTTTCGATCAAGGACTAGATGTCCTAGAACATGGAGAAAATGTCTCCCGCCTTTGGAAAGCGATAATGTGGGGTAATAAAATCCGTTCGTGTCGCGCTCAAGCAGACGGACGCGCGTGCCCCAGTGAAAGCGTCAGAAACAAAAATGGTGAACCCGACGTGAATGATCTTCTCCTCAATGTGGAGATTAGTAGCGCTTGAGACATCAGTAGAGTGACGTTTCACCGGATCCAGATATCCGGTGTCGGGTCCCTCCAAGCAAATAGCGGGCCTAGCGTGAATCTCACTAGAAGTTGGGGCAGTCAAAAGGCTGGGCATCTCAGTCTGCGACATTGTCAGCGTGGATCCCTCTTACAGACCATGGAAGATGGAGAGGCACTGGGAACTGGGTGTCGATTTCCTTTTCTTTCAGTGCTAATGAGATGATCTCCCTGTCTTCAGGAGCCTAGATGCTGCATCCGAAACCCGATCACCTCCCGCCCACCGACGCGAGGGCAGGGGAAATCTCAACGTGGCTACCCTGCGTGGTTATGCCTCTTCTATGACAGCCTCGACTTCCGTGACTACTGGGCACCCATGCCCCCTCTCCCCATCGTAGATTATCCAACAAAGGGTAATCAATGCCATTGTAAATAGGTACGAGGAGGAAGGGGTCATCCCTACGATGGAAATAGACTGCCTGGATTTAGAGGCGTATGCGCCTCACCATCAATGCCACCCCCGAGGGCCACACAGGGATCCATTTCTCCCCACTACGATCTTCATCCATTGCGGGAACATCTCACTGGAACTCCTTGATGACTCCATTCCCTACGCCGATGAGGTAGGGGATGTTCGGTCCCGCCCGTCCAGAGTTCCATCCCCTGGGTTCCCAGTGAGGGCCCCCACCAGGCCGCTCCTGCACCGCCACCTAGTCCCCTGAACTAAAGAGCAGGTGGACTACCTAACCACACCACCGGCACCAGCCTGACTGACCCGACTCCAGCGTTGGGCACATGCTGAGGAGGATGCCCATCGAGGGGCATCAACATCAGTGGATACTATGGCCCAAACTGCCGCTGACGCGCATCATCAACCCCCTACATACGCTAAGAAGGGGAAGCTATATGCCCGACCTGGATCGAGGCCCCAACCACCCCATGGACAGGCCGGGTCGACTCTCCTGGTTGCTGGCACAGGAAGTGGCCATCGCGGACTAACCCGCAGTAATGCCACCCTCTACGGGGGCCCTCCTCATGCAACCACCACAGAGGATGCGTGCCTTTCTCACTTCTAGGCCTGGCTTAGAGGTATGCCCCATGCCCCCTTCGACCCGAATGATGGCCTTCCCTATGGTACCAGCACCTCATATGGGAGCCTCTCTCGCACTCATTACACTGGGTATGGAGCCATCCCTCCTGCCACGGACTTCCAGGGTAGGGACTTTGTACATCCAGTCACTCTCTGATGCGAGGACCCTCCTCACGTCCTTATAGCAGCCAACAGAGGTCATATTTATCCTATTAACCAGAGGGGTGGAGATCAACTTCACTTCTCCAGCACCCAGCATGTAGGTCCTACCCGTGTTCATCCCGATCAGTAAGGGGACCTTCCTCACACTGACGTTATCAAGGGAACCAAGCATTGAGGTACTTCCTGTGCTCCCGTCAGTTCCTGCAGGGGTCCCACCTATACTAGCACCTAGCACAATGGTCCTCCCCGTTTCCCCTTCGATATCTTACCTTGTGCTCCTCGCACCCCATCCTACCCAGGCAGAAGTAATCCCCACCCAAACACTAGTACGACCTAAGGACCTTCTCATGCCGAGAATTTTCCCTTCCCCGAAGAGAAATCCCGGGTCAGGAAGGCGGGTCGTCACAGCCGCAAGAAAAATACTGAAAATTTTCAGACTGATATTAAACCGGTATGTTTCTCGGATTCCGAAAAAGAGTATGACTCAGTGTTGGAACCCTCCCCTTGGTCCTCTGTTTCAAGGACCAGGGCAAGAACAAGGCATCTCAGCCTCATTCTTCCAGAGTGTGAAGTCCACCAGATTCTTGTCTCTCTTCACAGGTACATCTAGGAGGAGGAAATTTTGGGATTCCCACAGGTTCGAACCACGCAGTCACAACCATCATCACTAGAAGTGCCCTCTACCTTGACCAAATATCATAGAGAGCTATTTTGGCGGCTGATTGTGGTTGAGAAACAACGTGACCCATCACCGATAACTGTGATCCATGCACTAGAGGCTGTGGTTGTCAACCCGATGTATCGTGACATTGTGGTCAGATCACCGCACTCCTTGGAGTATGGACCGAAATTTGGTCGCCAATAGACTCATTAACCATATTCTTCACCTCCCAGTTTACTGTCTTAGCGGTCCGCGTTAGTACCACTACCAGTTCCTCAGCCACCTTCAGTTGACGAGTAAAGAAATATAGGGCCAGACCCTGAATCCGAGCCCAGAAGCTTCTGGAACATTCTTGTGGAAGATCACTTCTCGGAGAAGTTCTAACCGACGGTAGCATCAAACATCTGTGCACCGGAATCCCTCACCCCAGATGAAGTCGAGTACTTCTGCCAAACCCTATGGGCAACGCACTTCCGTCTTTGATATCATCAGGTGGTGTACCCCAGGAGCCAAGTGCACATTGAAGAAATTGGCAAACAATGACATCTGGTCGATTTGGATGCACTCCCCATGGCCCAGCACCCTGAGTCACCAGGTTGCCAGAGGACCCTCCAACAAAAATACATCCAGAGTTTCAGGGTACTCTAAAAAATCATCAGGGAATCTACCCCCACATGCAAGTTCATGGCTAGGAGAAGTACACTGCCCTCCTCTTCATCCCTATTCGATGAAAACTTGACTCGATATGCGATATTGAGGACATGCCCCTGGGAAGGTTCACGATCCATATGGTCGATGTCGTGGACAAGGAGTACGACCTGGAAATTCTGGATGGAGACTTACCCCCTGAGGATGTTCCACCATTGTTGGACCCATCATGGAGGATTACCCACCAGCAGAGGAACCTCATAGGTCTCCTTGTGCCCACCGAGTAGTCGGTACATAGTCAGAATATCGACAAGGGTAAAGAGCATGTCAGAGCAGTCAAGCACTCTGACTCGTCTGCCTTAGGGAAAAACATGGAGGAAGAAACTGAGAAGGACAAGTTGCGGCTACAACTTGCTGAGTAGAAGAGGCTAGTCAATGAACTCCCGACCGAATGCGTTATAGAGCGACGACCCGACAATGGAAATCCTAGGCTGGGGAAGTAGGGGCAGGAACAACTTCCCCCCGACGAGATGCCTCTGCGAAACCCTAATCATACTGCTCCCGCAGACAGGGTTGAAGCCGAAAATCATGGCAAGAGGGTGTGATACGTCTCACCAAACCCTCCCGATCGGCGCGAGAATCCGAGGAATCCAGCTCGGGTTCCCCCAGCGGCCCCACAGGCAATTCCACCAGCCGCTCTACGAGCCGCTAAACCCATATATTGTGTCAAAGATCCTAGTAATGCACTCATGGTTAGGGATCCCCGTCAAGACAGGGACCCCTACCCGGACGATCCGATGGCGGCACTCATCGCTCGCCTCGAGGCATTGGAAACACGGAAGGTGGCAGCCCCACCAGATGGAAAGCTGTATCCATCGTGGGTGGATGATATGTCTGCACCACTGGGTTTTGGAAATCCCACTTTCTCACCCTTTAACGGAACAGGGGACCCACCAAAACACCTATCCCACTTTTCCTCCAGGTGTGGCCCCATGTTGAGGACTCTAGCACATCATAAAGCCGCCAAGCTTTGATGTTTCGTGCAGACATTGGAGGGCCATGTGATTGTTTGGTACATCTAGCTTCCCACTAGATCAGTGACCAGCTGGGAGGATCTTTGCCGGCAATTCATATACGAATTCAGCTCCACCACGCGAAATACCAGTATCGCAGACCTCTTCAGGTGCAAGAAAATTCCTGATGAGCAAGTCGTGGACTTCATCACCAGGTGGAAGGGGCTCACATACTCCCTCAACATGCCACTGACTCAGAAGAAATTACTGACGATGTGCATGGGGAATGTAAAAAAAGAACTGGTTCCTTCCTAGATCATTCAGAACTACCCCCGTGGGTTTCGATACTTCTCAGATAAGGTAAAGAACTTCGAGGAAGCTATACGACAAGCTAGTCGGGCGCGTCTACTGCCCCTAGTGGTCTGCCAGAGCCGATCCCACCGCGGTGGAACAAATAGAAGCCCCCAGGCAGCTATAATTGCTACTAATAGCACTGGATCCACAACCACACAGAGACCCCTTGCCTCAAGCACAGCCTCCTGCCCAACAGCGACCGCCTCAGAATTGGCAGGTTCCCCAGCGTAACGAGGCACCGCCGCCAAGGTGAGATAATCAGGTTCCGCCTCCTCGGCAGGCTCCTCCAGCCCCTCATTTGGTTCAGGCTCCCAGAGCCCCCTATCTAGAGAAAATACACCACACATACTCGTTCAGCGAGGATCAGGTCCCTGGTTACTTCCATTGTGCCCCAGAGTAGGGGATTGTTTGCTTACCTGAGTGTAGAAGGCTGGTAGAGGCGAATCTCACCGATCACCCCAACTACCGCCCCTATCATTGGATCTTGGGGAACACCCTCAAGCATTGCTATGTGTTTAAATACTGGCTCCAAGACTAGGTTGATAACAACATAGTCAGGCTAGGCTCGACACCAAAACAATTGGCTGGTATCATTGTGAGGTCAGAAAGCGGTAACGACGATGAAGGTGAGTGGCAGTAGGTTCCCATCCATGAATCCCAGAAGTACGATGACTGGATGTATTATAAAATAGTGACCCATTCCCATGTTATTATCAAGGCATGACTGAATCAGTTGAGGCCTTTAGAATCTGCAACTAGCGCCTCTGCATCATCATCTCAGCTGGCCTCTTCCCAGAAGAGCAAGCATCGGCGGCGCTAGAAGAAGCAACGTGATCCACCAATGTTTTCGTCATCCCACACTCTCGGTGACTTCATGCCCCCTAAGATGGGGATCCCTCCAAGAATCTGCCCAGTGTTGGATGATTCATCAAGCGACAGTCAGGGGTACACTTCGGTTAATACCTTTGAGTTGGTAAATCCGTATATGACTCCCGACGAGGGGGAACGCCAGGCGAACCTCCCCAACGTCCCCAGAAAATGTCAAATTCGGAGGAACCGTGGACACATGGGCTGTCAAGGAACGTCATCTGGAACTTTCATTCAGGTCGTGCATGCCACTGACACCAAGAAGCAGGCCCAACGCATAGCTCAGTACGCGCAACCTCCTCATCTGGCGTCCTCAGATCTACCTCCGTCGTCGTTCGTGCTACTAGATTAGGAAGAGCTACCTCGTCCATACCACAACTAGTCTCGCCCTGCTACAAGATGATCTCAGTTGTCCGGTCCTCATCTGGTAGCTACTATTTAGGCCTCGACTAGTGAGCAACGGGGCGTTCATAGCACTAGCCGGCCACCGGTCCAACCGGCACGACCCGACATGCATCTAATCGCAGAGCGGCCTCCTGTAAGCAGAAGTTAACACCTAACATGAATATATGATGTTATGAAGCACCTTGTCGGCATCCCATCACAGATTTCTATCCTAGAGGCTCTTCTCCTGTCATCAGACATGTGTGAGGTTCTTTCTGAGGATCTAAGTAGCCCCCTCCAGTTTGAGACATAGGTAGCAGCTGCAGAAGCCTTTCACGCTGAGACAATTGAGAATACCGAATGCCAGGAAATTATCTCATTCTCTAGTGAAGACGAAGACCCTCTCATATAGGGGTACATTCATCCACTATACATCACTTGTCAGTTAAATGGCGTGGAGGTCTTCCCCTGTCTGGTTGACATAGGTTCTGGGATTAACCTAATCCCAACTCGGACACAACAGAAGCTGGGGTTGTCTGGGGATGATTTAACTCCCTCCGACCTAAGAATCTAGGGATACGACAAGACCGAGTAGACCCTGGTCAGCAAGATCCATTTGAAGACCCAGTTCGGTGGCCTAGTTTCCAATAGCGAATTCATGGTTGTCTCCCAGGACACCGCATACAACGCATTAATGGGCAGGCCATGGCTCCACCTGCATGTAGCAGTCCCTTCATCGTATCACCAATGCCTCAAATACTCCCTCAATGGTCGAGTAGGCGTGATCCAAGGATATGCATCTCCTTTTTACTCTTGTGAAGCTCGTTATCTAGACTCTGAATATTACAAGAGTAAGGATAAGCAGATTCTGGAGGAGAGGTTGAACCTGCCCCCGTCACAAGTGATCCCTGGTTAGGTCTGGATGACGCCTATGTCTTCCCAATCCATCGACTGGAGGCCACGACCCCCGAAATGGGGCATTGTTTTGTTGTTTTAGGTATGAGAGGAAGACATATTCTAAGGGCCAAGTGACAGAGAAATATCACCTCATACTCCTACACCATCTACGGTCTGGTGATCCCAGAAACTCGTACCCCATACAGTATCAGGATGTCCACCCCATGGCAATAGAAATACGTCATACGTTATGGTTTTGCTGGTCTGGGATTAATCGGCTAAAGCCGACACACCACTGTTGCTTTGAAATCGTCAAGCATGGCCTTTTGGGCCGAAGACCAGATGGGATTGGGTCAGCTTCCTTCATCTCCATGGTATCAGCAGCACATGAATCTCTTGATGTGCTAACCATCACCGCTCAAGTAGGCACCAGCTTCCCATCAGAGTCGGGTGGCTCGGAAGTGACTCCCCCTACGGAAGATCCCCCCATAAGTGGAGAAGATGATCTAGAGGATTCTCCTCCTACCTTTGAAGAAAGTGTCTCTACCACGGTTGACGAACTGGTACAGGTGAACCTTGGTAACGAGGCAGATTTGATACCTATGCTGATCAGGGTCACCATGTGCCTCGAGGAGCAGCAGCGGTACATGGACTTCCTTAAACAACACCATGATGTGTTCACCAGGAGTTATAGTGAGATGCTAGGACTAGATCCGTAGGTAGCCGTCCACCGCCTTGGTCTCCCGAAAAACCATCGCGGGTTAAAGCAGCCTCCCAGATATATGTAACCTTCTCACGATGCTGTGGTTGAGGCCAAAGATGAAAAGCTCATCAAATCAAACTTCATCAAGTAATTCTATTACCCCAAGTGGCCAGCCAACATTGTGCTATTCTGGAAGAAGAACGGGTAGATCAGAGTCTGTATCGACTTCCGTGATCTCAAACTCCACTGTCTGAAGGATGATTTTCCCCTTCCGGTGACAGAATTGAGGATTGATGCTACGGATGGGTTCCAAGCCCTCTCCTTCATGGATGGGTACTCCAGGTACAACCAGATCTGGATGGCCCCTGAAGACGAGGAGTCCACCACTTTTAGTTCCCCCATGTTACTTTCTGTTACAAGGTTATGCCCTTCAGCTTGAAAAATTCAGGTGCCACCTATCAGCGGGCCATGCACCGCATATTCAAGCCAATTCTTGGAACATTGGTGGAGTGCTATGTAGACGATCTGGTGGTCAAATCTCATCAGCACTAGGACCATCTCAAGGACCCTAAGAAATGATTTGTCTTCCTCTGTTTTCTCCACTTGAAGATTAACCTGTTGAAGTGTGCCTTTGGGTTCACCTCTGGGAAGTTTCTCCCCTTCTTTTTCAGATATCAGGGCTTCAAGATTGACCTAGAGAAGATCAAAGCCATCAGCCAGATGCCTCCCCTAGTAATATTCAGGAGCATCGAGGTCTTTAAGGAAACTTAGATGACATACGCCGATTCATTGTGAATCTGGATGCCAGGTGTAAGCCCTTTTCCCGAATCATGAAGAAAGGCTCTACTTATGAATGGGACAAAGAGTGCCAGACCACATTCAAGGAAATCAAGCAGTATCTACTACAGCCTCCAGTATTGATGCCACCCATCGCCAGAAAGATGATGGTCCTTTATGTGACCGCCCTGGAATGGTCTCTCGGTGCCCTGCTCACCCAGAAGAACAATGAGGGGATAGAGAACAACCTCTACTACCTCAGCCGCATGCTCCTTGATACGGAGACCTGATACTCCCTCATCAAAAAGAGTTTCCTTGAACTCGTGTTTGCCGTATTGAAATTGAGACATTACCTGCAGCACTATGAGGTACATTTGGTCTCTTGGGTAGACCCACTGAAGTACATCCTGAACCGCCCCATGTTGACTGGCAGACTAGCACGGTGGGTGGTAATTCTCTAGTAGTTTGACATCTGGTTTCTGCGCCAGAGGCTATCAAGGGGTAGGCATTGGTAGACTTCCTAGCTTCCCATCCAGCCTCCATGGATCAATCCATGTACCTAGATTTTCTTGATGAGGCAATCATCTCAGTCGATAATGTCGTCTCATGTTGGAAAATTCACTTGGACGGTGCCTCCTGGAGCCCCACCGGTAGGAGGCTCAACAATCCTAGGCTCAACAAAGTGGGTCTGGGTATCATCTTCATCACTCCGGTGCAACCCGTTTTTCCGTACTCATTCCTGTTGTTAGAAGGTTTCACCAACAATGAGGTAGAGTATCAGGCTTGTAGGACCCCGGGACACCCTGAGAGGGGAGGGGTGAATCGGGGTGGAAAATATTTCTTTTTAAAGTTGTGGATCTTGTTCCCACGTAGGTAATAACCACTTAAACCTGTATGATGGATATGATTAGAAATTAAACATTCACATGCAAAGAGATGACACAACTATTTTTTCTTGGTTCACCACTAAGGGCTACATCCAAGGAGCATACGCCGACAGGTTTTCGGTCGTACCAAAATCCACTATGCTTCACTAGCTATAGATTAAAAATGTTCGAGTACAGTCACTCTATCCCAGGCTCACTGCCTTTACAAAAGTTTAGGGATAGCTCACTGCGTCCCTCGGGTCACTCCCGTTGACTCCCCCTGGCTCACTACCGTTGGTGAAGTCCCACTCAGTTTATAGATGTGAAGGTCTCTTCAATATATAGACATGAAGTTAATTGTCTCTTATTCAGCATGAGACATTGCTTGCATCCGGGTTCAGATTTGATGCTCTTTTTAGTTCAATCCTTCTTCTTTAATGCAATGACTGAATGCACTAGATCCCCCTTGTCTACATTTTCCGAAATCACAATCACTTATGTGATTGCTCAATAAATGATGCTCAGCTTACTTGTCATCATCAGAATCAGTTCACCATGTATGCATGAGATCATGCATTTATCATTTAGATTTCCTATTTCATCTCACTTTGCACCGAAAGTATCAGGCAATCTTTCAGCTCTCATGCACCTCCAAAAAGACGAGCGTGCTTCAACAATATCTGGCACTCTTTTTCAAGACTGGTGCACAAGTCTCAATACGGAACGCAAGTACTCGGCGCTCAAGTGACATCGAAGAACCTGCGTGACACTTCCTTCCCCAACTACAAACTTGCACGTCCCACTTCCTTTCTCTCCCAAACCGCCTTGGGCGCGTACCCAAGAACCGGCGCGCAACCTCTACTTGCGCGACCCAACTTCCACTAGCGTGGCTCAATAAACTACACGAAGAGAGCTCAAACAATATCTAAGTCTTGAGCTCCGTAGGAAATGAGGAGGGGTGGTCCAGTATTTATAGGCAATTTGACCACCCTGCGCGACGGCGCACAAGTCAACCATCGGCGCGCAAGTATCGACGTGCAACTCATCTCCCCTGGCCTCTGTCGCATAGCTCACTTGTGTGACCCAACCAATACTTGTGAGACCTTCTTTCCTTTTCCATATTTTGAAGTTTTATTCTTGGAAAACAATAGGCGTGCAAGTTCCAATCCTCCTAGGCATCCAGCGCGCAAGTCCACTTGCGCGTCCTAACCAACACTTGCGCGACCCTTATCCCTTTTCCATATTTTAATTTTCTGATTCTCAAAAACATGTGGTGCGCAAGTTTCCTCTCCTTAAAGTATACGGTGCGAAAGTCCCTTTTCCAAAATCACTTTTCTTCATTGGTGGATTTTGAGGCCCTAAAATTTGGAAAACACTGGAAAACGACGCCACTTTGAATCTGCTGTTTTTTACTACCTCCAGATCATTCATTCCTCTATCGACATTCTTGAAACAAACATAGATCATTGACCACAACTCTTAAACATGACATTCCATCATAAAATCCCTTTTTTCAACAAATTTTTATGTCGTTTGTTTGCTTTTTCAACAAGAACAATCACCTCAAAAACACTTCTTCTCGGTGATCTGAATCCTTCAGCAACTCTTCTACTGTCATCACAAACTCCACTATCATGATATGTATTCTTTGAAGGAATAACTTTAGAATCATCATCTTATAATACAATGTGATGTGCATGGCCATCTCATAATTTCAATCTCTGCATGGCCATCTCAGAAGTCCAATCCCTTGCACATTGTCTCCTTCTTCAGCCATCATTATCTACTTCATGCAAAGCATATGATTCAATTCGTCAAAAAGTCTCTTGCATGGTTCTCATGCACTCATGAGTAATTTCATGATCTTCATCAAAACCCATTTTTCACATGAAATAATGAGGAATTTCATTGTCTTCATCAAAGCCCATGGTTCTCATGCAATTAAGGAGGAATTGCATGGACTTCATCCAAAAACCCCATTCTACTTTAATCATACTCATATGGATCCTCAGATGGATTACACCTCACATTATTCATTGTTGTAAACAATGTATCACCTTTGACACATTTTCTTTGAACTTATGACCAGTAAAACAATCTTCTGAATCACTATTCCTCTTACTTGATCGGAGTACTTCATGATCTCCTTCATTTTGATCTTCCATTCCTCCATTTCATTGGAGTACTTCTTGATCTCCTTCATTTTGATCTTCATTGACAACTATTGACAAAAAATACAAACTTATACACAAAGTGGTTCCAACAAGGCTCTCCTCACTGGCCTCGAAATGGCCCTTGAGAACGATGTTCTCCATTTACACGTGAAAGGAGATTTCTAACTACTCATCAATCAGGTCAATGGTGACTATGTTGTCAGGAAGCCAGATCTTGTGCCATTGTTTGAGTGGACCCACTATCTAATGGCCCAGTTCCCTTCTCGACCAAAGGTTTCCCATGTCCCTTGGTCACAGAATGGTCGAGCGGAAAATTTGTCCGGTTTAGTTGTGTCACTTACAGAACCCTAGAAGGATGATCTGATTATAAATGTGGCACACCAAAGAGTCAATGCCCCCATCATCTCAGAGGGTGAAAACGACCCGCGGGTAAGCCATATTACCACTAGATCCTCCACATTAGGTTCCCCAGGTTCTTCAGATGCAGTGGTTGAGATGAATCCCTACCGGAGGGAACCTTTTTTGAGTATCTCCAAAATGTCTATCTCCCAGATGATCGGGTCATGCGCGAGTAGATCCGATACCGCGAATTGCAGTTTACCCTCTAGAGTGGTCCCAGTCTTGAGAAGATCCCCTATAAGCATGGTTTCGATGGTGTTGTCCTCCATTGCATTCAAGGAGTCAATATTTCTCAGGTTATACAAGTGGTTCATGCTTGTTCCTGCGGAGCCCATCAGGCTGGACCGAAGCTGTCCCATCAAATCTGGAGACTGGGGTACGTATGGCCCTCTATAATCCACGATTGTATCGAGTTTTCCAAGAGATGTTATGTGTGCCAAGTTTATGCTAGTTTCCTACATCGGTCGCCAAAACCTCTCCAATCCACCAAGTACTCTTGGCCCTTCGCAGTGTGGGGGCTCGCTGTCATGGGATAGTACCCACTGGCGACAGCTCGCCAGTGCAGGTTCATCCTGACCACTACGGACTTCTTCTCCAAATGGGCAGAGGCAGTACCACTCAAGGAAGTCAAGGCCCAATCCGTTTATGATTTTGTGAGGTCCAACATCATCTACCGATTTAGAGTCCCTCACGTTGTGCAAACTGATAATGGCACAAACATCCGATCAGCTGAGTAAATGAAATTATACGCCAAGTACAATATCTATTCGAACCATACCTTTATCTATCATGCATAAGAAAATGGACATATCGAGGTGTTCAACAAAACCCTCTCTACCATTTGGAAGAAAATGGTTGTGCAGAATAAGAAGAGTTGGCTGGACAAACTCCCCAACGCCCTCTGGGCTTATCGTACTACGACTCGCAATTCCACCCTGGCGAATCCATATTCCCTAGTGTATGGGGTCGAGGCCGTCCTACCCATCAAGATACAGCCTCCATTGTTATGCACTGTAGTATATGACAAGTAGGCACCGGATAAGGTAGCTGAAATCCGTTTAGCTGAATTGGAAGCACTCGACGAGAGTAGGCTCCTTGCCCTGTATAATATGGAAAGGAGTCAGAATAAGATAGCTAGAGCCTTCAACAAGAAGGTTCACCTCTGCACTTTCCTCCAAGGTGACATGGTATTGGCCCTCCGAGTGCCAATGATCCCCGGTAGGAAGCCACCCATGTTGGAGCCCAAATGGGAGGGACCATACATCATTCACAATGTTTACTCCAATGGAGAATACTCCTTGGTGACCATGGATGGTGAGCATATAAATCCTCCCACCAATGACAAGTTCCTAAAGAAATACTTTTCCTAAGACATTAAGGTCTAGAAGGACCTTAAACTGTACGATCTAGAACAACCTCAAACTATACGGTCCTGCAGGACCATAAACTATATTGTCCTACAAGACCTCAAACTGGATTGTCCCGTATAACCCTAAACTGCACGACGGTCCGACATGACCTTATACTGTCCAGTCTTTCACAACTTTAAACTGCACATCATCCTAGAAGATGTCAAACTGCATCTTGAGAACTATGTATGGCTTGATTCCCATCCTCATGGGATATGTAGGAATGCTCATACGCCCGTCCTGAGCCAATCCCCAAGCTCTTCTCTTTGACAGTCCCCCTGGGTATTGTCTCCTAGGAGGGTCCTTTCATGATGTGGAGTAATCTTCCTTAGCCACACTCATATGAGGATTATAATGGTCACTCCATGTTCCCACTCCTGTTCTTCTATCCTCTCACATCATCACCGAACGATGTTAAACTGCATGGCCTTCAAGAACTACGTATAGCTTGATTCCCATCCTCATGGGATATGATGGAACGCCCGGGCATTTCATATGTTGGCCCATCCCAAACGCCAGAATCTTCCCCCCGGGTTAAGACATATGGAAGGGGTGAAAAATTTGGGCCCAATTCACATCACGCTAGCTTCGATCCGTCTGTATGTCCCCATCCCCGGATATGTTTTCCTCTTTCGTAGATGGGTACAACTATTCTTCACCCACTCCATGACTGGGATTCCATCACCTTCCCCATCTGAAAGGACCCCTGAATGGTATGGATGCTAGGATTAAGGTCTCTCTTACCAATTTGGTCCAATGCCCTCGAGGATGTTAAGAAACAAACTGATACAATTCCCACATTTCAAATATGTTCAGTGGTCGATTCTCATTTGTTGCTCCCATTTCAGGTCACTATAGGGACGCTATGTTTCAAACATGGTCAATAGTTGTCCTGGATCATTGGGTTACACCAAGATGTCCCAAACTTCGAGTACAGTGGTTCATTCTGCCCTATTGTATCTCCAAGCGACGAACTTCCTTCGGGTGATGCCAACCCTCAGGCCCCTTGGCCTTTTTGAGCCCCCAACATAGATTCTTTCTTATGGGATTGTATGGTATGGTGTGGTATTATGTCCTCATTCACGTCGGGTTATTCGCAGTGTCATACACATTCTCGGATGAGACACCTTATCCTCCCCCGTCCTCACTGCAAGACATTAAACTACAAGCTGGCCAGGCCTTCCTGACCAAGGCCCCTTGGCCTTTTTCGGCCGCTGGCCCAAGTTCTATCTCTCATGGGATTGTGTGGTATGGTACGAGATTATGTCCTCATTGATGTCGGTTTATTCACCATTCCATAAACCTCACTTGTTTGGGGTATCCTACTCCCCCCTCCTCCTCACTGGCAAATGTTAAACTACGAGCTGGTCAGACCTTCCTCACCGAGGCCGAGCCTCAGGACCCTTGGCATTTTCAGGCCCTTTGCCCCAGTTCTCTCTTACGGTACTATGCGTTTTGGTGAGGGATTACGTCCTCATTCACGTCGGGTTACTCTCCATGCCGTACACGTCCCCGTTATGGTATCCATCCCCTGGGTATCTTCAATAACTACATGTGGATTGATTCCCATCCTTACGGGATATGCATGACCACCTGAATGTCTAGACATCGGGCCCAGCCCCATCTCTCGGAAATCTCTATTTCACCCTAGCCCCTTGGCCTACCCTCTCCTTCCTGGAAGCCTTCGTCAATCCTCTTTGGTGGTTCACCAATGTGCCCAAGGGTACTCTGGTTTAGTACCGGGAATCTCAGACTCTACTCAGACATATTTTCATCCACTTTCCAGGCTTTGTATTTCTATTCATTAGGGATTCCATCACCTTTCACACCTGAAGGGACCCCCAAGTGGTATAGATTCTAGGAATAATGGATCTACTACCATTATGGGCCAACTCCCCCAAAGGTTGTGGAAAAAAAATTGATAAAAATACCGCGTTGCGAATATGGTCAGCGGTCAATGCTCATTTATTGTTCCCGTTTTAGGCTAACGTGACATGGATACTGTTTTTCCGCCATGGTCAACAGTTACCCTCCATCGCCACACCAACCCCATTAAGCCCAAAATGTCAGTTTCATGATTCACATCCTTCCCCACCTTCTCATGTCTAAGTAGAACTTCCAAAATCTTGGTACTATTCCACAGTGCACATCGGCGCGTTAGGAGGACCAGAGCCATGATAGGGGCTCCACATCGATTTCCCTTTGTTGTGTGTTCCATGTGTTACAATAGACATCGTCCTCCCTTTTTTACCATAGTGAGTTCGAATCAAGTGGGATTAGGGATCGGTTCGAGGTCTTTTCTTACTTGGAAAGCTGCCATCCATTCATGGTTCAAGCTCTAAGACTATAAACTAAGATCTTCTCATAACTACATACTACTTTATTCCCATCCTTAGGGGATATGTAGGAACGCTTAGACCTCTTGTCTTTGGTTTCAGCCTGAGTTTTCCTAATTTTTATTTTCTGTCCCGCCTTCTGAACATTCACTATGGGACCGCATGGCGTGTTATGGGATTATGTCCTCATTCACGTCAGGTTTGCAATATCTGCACCACTCGCTCCCCGTTCTAAAAATTATCCCTCCAGTTT
The DNA here is from genome assembly GCA_963277665.1 of Viscum album. Classification (NCBI taxonomy): domain Eukaryota; kingdom Viridiplantae; phylum Streptophyta; class Magnoliopsida; order Santalales; family Viscaceae; genus Viscum; species Viscum album. Next base: position 1,332,195,929 of record OY728145.1, read on the forward strand.
TCTATCCCTCTTGTCCCGCATGACATTAAAAGGAATCCCCCAGAACTACGTATGGCTTGATACCAATCCTTATGGGATACGTCAGACCACCCAGACATCTCGTTTTTTGGTCCAAATCAGCTGGGAGCTAGTTTCTTTGTCCCTTTTTTCTCTCACCCCTATCTGTCCCCCTTGGCCCGAGGGTCTCCTCCCTAAATTGCATATAGTGTGATACAGAACCATGTCCCTATTCACGACGGGAATGTTTTATTACACCGAACACATTCCCCTCATAGCATCGTCTCTTCTACGTCTATGATGCATGATGTTAAAATGCATGCTTGGTCCTATCACATGACCCTAAACTGTGGTATTATCATCCTGGCCGCATGATGTAAAATGGCACTGCATTGTGATGACCTCATCATGGAGGACGTCACCTTGGGTATTGGTCATATGCCATGCCACTTGTCCATTCCTACTATGGCTTGATTCTGGTGGCGACGCCAGGTATTGCTACCCTAGGCATGTCACTTCACAAAAAAACCACTCACCTTAAAGGACAAACATGATTTATCAAATACCACTTCTCTTAGTGCGAGGTCTAGACCCCCGCACCCCTTTCATCATTTGAACCGGTACCTTACCGTGTCGTGCCACCTTGAAAGAACTACATATGGCTTGATTCTCATCCTCACGAGATATGTAGGTGCACTCATGCACTTCCCCATGGGCCCAGCCTAACATTCGTGTTAGGTCCCTCGACTCGAACACTTCTCCAGGGAACACATGGTAAGTAGGGCTTATGTCCTCATTCACGTCAGGTTTTGTAACCACCATACCACATGGCTCCTGATCTTTTTACCCATTCATGTTCAAGGTTCTAAGACCTTATACTAATAACTTTTAACGAACTACGTGAATCCTGATCCCCATCCCCATGGGGTATATAGGAACACCTTTTTATTTTTGTTCAAGACCATCTCAACTCTCGTTTTTGGTCAATAGACCTAAAACCTCTTCCTGGGAACACGTGGTGGTCGGAACCCCCGGTTCCCATTCACGTCAGATATTTGAGTTACCCCACCATGTGCCTCCTATGTTTCCTCCCATTCCTGATCCAAACACTACGACCATAATGTATGATCTCCCTATTGGATGTGACTCAGCTCCCTCTATCTAATACATCTCATTAACGTATTCAGGTGCGTTTTGAGAAAGATCTCGAAGTGTTGAGTTTTCATAGAGACATTCCCCTCATTCCATGACCAAGCTTTGTGAGATCACCACTTTGATCCTCATCCTCTTCCACATACCAAAGGACCCTCGGATGGCATGGATGCTAGGATTAAGGGCTCTCCTGGATGATGGGCCTAAGGGCTCTCCAACCGTTTCAGGCCATCGTCCCTAAGGATCCTAGACGACATCTATGAGAGGTATCGTGTTTCGAACATGGTCAATGGTTGACCCTCATTTTTCCATCCCCATTCCAGGATAATGCGATATAGATTTTGCGTTTCCCCCACGGTATATAGTTATCCTCCATCTTCACGCTGCCATCTTTGTGATCCAAATTTTGAGCGTCATTATTCACACATTTCCACTGCCACGTGTTCAAGTAGAATTCCAACATACTCAGCTATATCTCTTTGCCCATCTAGGTGTGATTCATGGACGAGTTAGCATCATTAGGTCGGTGTTCACCGAGAATCCCTTCATCCTAACATGCCCCTTCTTGTGTCAGGAAAGTCTCACCATTACTTCTTGTTTCCCACACCGAGCACAACTCAAGTGGGCTCAGTAGTTTTGGTAGGGTGTGTACCAATGCAGCCAGGCTTCTCATCATCCCGCATGATGTTAAACTGTACTTCTAGAACTACTTATAGCTTTATTACCATCCTAATGGGGTACGTTGGAATGCCCAACCACTCTTCTTCAGGCCCAGTATAATTCTCACTCTTGGTCCCTTGACTTGAAGAGTTTCTTCTAGGGATACGTGGTGTGATTTGGACTCTAAGTCCTCATTCATGTCAGTTTCATACCTACTTCACCACATGCTCTCTAGGATCTTCCCTATCACGTCCAATCGTATGACATTAAACTATAGGAATGTCCTCAACGAATGACACTAAACTGTGGTAATACTCTGAACAAGTTCAGAATACCCCACGTTGATTATGGGATGCACCAGAGCCACTGCCAGAGAGGATTTAATCTATCAGTGTTGGTCTATGACTATACTACGCTTCCAGAACTACGTATAGATTGATTTCCATACTTATGGGATACATAGAGACACCCCAGTATTTCACCAAGGGTACAACCCCAAGGATTGTAAAATCTTATTCCTCCCCATTTCTGGCCAATGGATTGACCCCTCGTGAGGGACCATGTAACAGAAACTATACCCGGAACATGTTCGGGATGCCCTAAGATGACATTAGCAAGTGAAGGCTCCCTCACCAGAGAGGTCCTGTTTGAAAGAAGGAATGATGCATGATCAAACCGATGCAACCATCTAGTGTGCTACCACCACAGTGGCGTAATTTCAAGAGTGTTGGATTTTATTCGAGAAAACATGCACTCCATATTCCACACTTTGTGTGCCCCTTATTCGGACCCTCGTCCTCTATCATGTCTGGAAGAACCCCCTAATAGTATGGATTCTCATCCCATGGCCTGTCTACTGTCCAGGTCCAACGTTCCGGCAGACTAATGGATATCATTTTTGATTCAGGGACCGTGTTTCGAACATGGTAAATGGTCATCCCTCATCTGTTATCCCCATTTCAGGCTAACACAACAAGGATATTGTGTTTCAAGCATGGTCAATAGTTATCCTTTATTGTCATGCCACCCCCCCATAGTGTTCGAAATTTTGGGTATCATGATTCACACCTTCCACTTCCTTATGTTCGAACTAATCCCCAAGCCCATGGTGTTACCCCACTCATGAACCAGAGCACATTGGAAGAATGGCTTGTCGATTTTTCTAAGGTCCTAATCCTCCGACCGGGCCTCTCACATGTCTTCCAGGAAGATCCAGATTGGTTACATAAACCCCCGATACGCGAAGAGTGGTCGGTGCATTATGTTCAAAAGGAATAGCATGGTGATCACCCCTTGTTACTCACATTAGGCTCGACCTGCGTATGCTTAAGGGATGACCACTTGACATTTCATGAATATAATAGACGCGTATGAATCCAACCCCGATAACGAGGCTCATGCATGCTAAAACATGAAATGAATCGAAACATGAATGTACGTTTGAGAGTTTGTTATCCTTACAATACTTGGGGGTTTATTCCTACAATGGACGGGTTGAACCTGTCAAAAGAAAGTTGCAGTTCCACCGGCCTTCGACTTGTGGCATCCAGGAGTTGCTGCCACCAGCTCAACTCCGGCTCCTCCTCAGCAGCGATGGGGAACAATTCATCCGCCTCAGTTTGGGCCACCTCTTTGTCGACCAGAATGAAAACCATTTCATTGGATTCTTTCCTTAGATGCTCTTCCTCCTTTTCCAGCTAGGCCTTCAATTGCACGATTAGCTCTGATTGTGAATTAAGATAGGCTGAGTGCTCATATGCCTGGATCCGTAGCTGTTTGACTTCATTTTTAGCCTCTCGGAGTTTATTGGTGTTTGTCTCCTTCCTCCCCTACTAGCCCATGCAGAGGCTGCGATCACACTCGCGAATCATGAGATCTCAGATAAGCAGATGAGGTAATTGGGAATCCACTCCCCCAGAACACATTTCGTGTAGTCGTGAGCGAATTATGTCCATCTCATTCCAACATAATGTCTAGGGGGGATTTTAGATAAAGAGTATGATCATATTCCATGATCGGTGGTGGACTATATCATTGTCCTCTTCGTCAGAGGCCATCTCTTCCCAGTCCGTGCGGTTGGCAGCATTGTATGTGGGGTAGCCCTCAGGAAATATTCAGCGGGATCTGCATCTGGTGTGGGATCAGGTGCAACAGTTGGATTTGGCTCTGACGTGGAGGGACTTGGGTCAACCGAAAGATCCTCATCATTGGATCCCACCTCAATTACCTCAGGCTCGACCCCTACGGTGGTCCCACCAATGATGGGGGGATCCGCAGCTTGGGTGGGTTGGGTGACTATCTCCATGGTTACTGGCATGCCTCTATAAGGGGCGCCACCAGAAATCCCGACCAGCCTCGCCGCAGTGGCCCATGCCTGTCGAAGAACTGTACGTAACAGAGAAGGGAATGAACATTAGTTGGCATCATCAACATGTGGAAGTAATTAATTTAGTGGAGAGGACTTATAGATATTGAAGTCCTAGTATTTCTCCTGAGTTGATGTAGATGGGACCCCAAAGCGTGGCCCTCTGTATATTGTCGGAAGGTCCAGAGACTCTAGAGAAGCCATCTCAGGTGTCCTAGCCCTGCCAGACACAGAACTGGTTGCGGCCGCAGGTGCGGGTTCTAAGGGTCCTGCATCATCACCCACTGAGGGGTGAGAGAGAGAGGTCTGTGTACAAGGTCCTCCCGTACGGTTTAGACATTGGTAAGAAGTCCATAATGTCTTGAGAGACGGACTTTATGAAAGAAACATGGAATGTTACCTCAAGATCCTCCGCGAAATCGTCAAGACCCGAGTCTAGATCGCCAACTTTGCCTTCATCCAATGGGCTCCCCCCACTGGCCTCATTCCCCCCAAAGGATTCTTCTAATTATTCCAGTAGGGGGAAGCACTATCTCATCTCGGTGGCTGACAGTTGTGGGGGAACCGTCTGATCCAGTAGTACCCTCACTCGGTCTGTCATTGGACGTGGGGCACCACTGGAATGTACAAAGTCCTCTAGCTCATCCATATATTTCTCTGCCTCCACTGGGGACACTACGAAACCATCCCAGATAGGGCATATACAAGATAAATCCATCTCAAGGTGGTTCAGGTCTTCCCACATCTCAGGTGGGTCAAGGAATTGCCGGTTGACATCCCAAATGTCCCAGGCCTCTGGGAAAACCGTATTCTCTGGCATGTCGATATGGAGCAACTATTTCCCCAGATCCTGAGCGAATATCCTGAGAAATCCCCTCGGTGGTCGCCCCTCCGGATGGCTCTACTATCCTAGGACCACCGGGTCCACTGCCGTTGTTGAATCTTCCGCCACCGCCTCATGCTCAGCTTGGGCGGGTCCCGTCGCCACGGCAGCCCTACCACCAGAATAGGACCTTGCTGCCCTCCGACCCCGACCTCGGGATAGGGGAGGCCCGCCATCACCAGCTTGAATAGTTGGCTGCTTCATCATTTCCCCCGGATAAGCTACCTCCCAGCTTATGGCATACTCCTTCACCAGTCCAAATGCAGAAGTAGGAGGAGGAAATACATTTCTCATTTTCCTGTCTTCCCATGTGAACATTATAACGAACTATACTTTAAAAACATTGTTAGTACATCAAAATTGAAGTACACTTATTAAAACACATAAAAAAACCCTGAAAGGACCGTATAGGTATAGTGTCTTTAGAAACTGGGAAACAAAAACAACTTGTTCATAAAGCATCTACACTGTCTCAAATTTATTTCATCATATCTATAGTCCCTTTTGGCATATATTACTTAATAACCTTCTTTCTGACCTGGGGAAAGAAAACATACAAAAGGGTGATCTCAAATGCTCAGTAAGGGTAAACAAAAGAAATATCAATCACCTCATATTCATAAGAACATAACATTTTGGAAATCTTACCCTGCAAAAGAGATCATAATTTCATAACATCGGATAAATCATGGCAGTGAAATGTAATCACAATAATCATAACTTAAAACATGAAGCATTGTGGCATACACACATAATCATAGAGAATCATTTCTTATTAGTCAAGACTCATTTCCAAGACTATCTTAGTGGACAAAGTCCATTTCTGAACCGAGTTCATTCCTCGTTTCAGTCCCGTTTCACTGAACGAGTTTAACCTGCTGTTCCAGCCATGTCTATATCATGAGATATAAAATCATTACCCAATGCATTGGAGGGAGATATAGGTCCCACCCATCTCATATTGATACCATTCTTATGTGTGCCACAAAATCATAAACCATACATCATAGCATAACCCATGTAATAAAATTGGGAATCTTAAACATCGTGACATGATAAAAAAATTCATATAAGAGAAACGAATTCCTAAAAATATTTCCATCACAATATAATCAAATCAATGTAATAATGGGGATAGAAACAGAACCCTATATTCTCTTAGATAGATAATAATTTTGATAAAACACTTGAACTCCATTCATGAGGAAAATATCCTTTCTGCTTCAAAAACATTTTTCCTTTCTTATCATGTTATACTATTTTAAACTAAAAGAAGTTGATTAAAAATAAACATGAAAACTTGTAAAGGAAACTTCTTGTAAATAATGTTTTAAAAATCCATTAATGCCGTATAAGTTAAAAAAACATTCTTCTCATACTTTTGTCGAAAAAGACAAAAAGTACCTTGTACAAAAAATGACAAAAGATTCCTTTCCTATCTTTTACTAAAAACTCACCAAAGGGTAAAATTGGATTTAAACAATTTTAGGTGGATGGAAATAATATTACATATTGAGGAAACATGGATGTGGATGATAAAATACAACCCAGTAAATACCAAAGTATAAACAATCTCGGATAAAAATGAGATTGTGATATTTTCCATTCCCATAGGTCCGATTTGCTTCGTAAGTGTCCAATCCTCCTGTATAATGATTTAAATAATGTCATTGACTTATTCCAGAATCATACTCATTGTTATGATATCATATATGGTCATATTCTAAGCTTATTATTAGTAATATTTCATTGCTACTTGTTATTCGGGTGTTTATTACTTTTTGTTCTTATGCGTGTTTTGTCGAATAAATTCATATTCTTAATTTTTAGGTTATAGATACCTCATTTCCAGAATGGTATTAGTGTAATATATATCATATTTATTCACTGAATTCATTTATGTAATCATTATGGAATGAAAATCATGTTGAACGAATCGCAACACATCGTGGAGACGGTATTCCGTACGTACGCACGAGCGATGATATAATTCCCATGATCGTGGAATTGTATTGGAGTGTATGTATACTATTTCATAATCAATATAAATTTACAATAATCATATATATTCATTATTTACACCATTATACCCATACATGTAATGAAAATAGATTACACCACAGCGCGGAGACAGTATTTCGTACGTACGCACACGCGGTGATTTCGTTTTCTGTAGGATGGATAGATGGTAAAATAGGGTTGTTTCATACTTATAATAACATATAATTATATGATTAATACTGATTTTATTAATTAATAATTAAACAACTAAATAAGAAGAAGTGTAAGAAGAAATAAAGTTGAAAGAATCGGTAATGGACATTACCTCTTCTTTGAAGCGCTTCTTTGAGACCTCATTTTAGGCCACTAAAATTGGTCTTTGAAGAAGACCAGGACCTCTAGGATGTTTCTAGGGAAGTGGAGAGAAGAAATTGGAAGGTTTTGGCCGAGCATGAAGTCTCAAAGTGGTGTGAGGAAGAGAGGGAGGTGGTGCCCTTTTATAAGGGTGGAGAGGGGCACCGTTGGAAAAACTAAAAATATTATTTTATTATAAATCCATATTCGGTTTTAAATAGCTCCAAATTTATTTATTTCTAAGATAAGGTGGGTATGGGTCTAAATAATCTCAACCAATAGAATTTTGACAAGTTTATTTTACTATTTTAACCTTATCATTTAGATTTAACTTTAAGTTAGATAATTTTACTTTTACCGTGTCTTTTGGTGTTCTTACACTAAAAGGTTAGTAAACTTACTATAACAAGCCAAACGAATCCCAAGTATTTTATTAATAATATATATAACCTTATCTAAGTCATTTGGCAGAACCTTAGATTTTTAGGAATAAAAAAACAATTAATAATATAATATTTGTTTTAAAAACTATTTTATGTCAATTTTGACACTATTTAGTAATTGATTTTTGTGAAACTCATAACAGAATTATTAGTTCGAAAAAGTTAATTAAATCAATAATAACATGTCATATTGACCTGGAAAATTAGTTTAATTCATAAAAAGTCTCAAATTACATTTATTTGGGTATTTATAACATCACTTATGTCAATATTTCATTAATAAGATAATTACTACATCATCTTTGTGTCATAGATAAATTAAATTATTTAATGTCCAAAAATTACAAATTAAATACCACTATGTAGGAAATATTTTTATCTTTCTAATGAATATTTATAGTCTAATTTATCTTATGTATAACCCTATATTAAAAATTATTTACTTATGAACCTTTTATTTTAACCATTTTAACCCCTTCTTTAAATAAATTAATAATAAATGTCCTAATCTAATCCAAGTGGGCCTAAATGGTCATATTTTATTCCTAAGGTTTTTTTGTTCGAATTACTCTTATCCAATATAATTAGGACATGTGTTAGGGTAATAATAATATCATTTTTACCCTTAATTACCCTATTTACTTTTAACCATGGTAAATAAAAGTAAAAAGTTAATATTCACCAAAAATTATTTTCATCTCATTGAACCAAATTTTATTTACTGACATCAACCGTATATCTCAGATTTTTGAAATTCCAGTCACAGAAGTGGTAAAATTATGTTTTATGTAAATTTGAAAATTCTTCTAGGAGGTGGTTAAAAGACGGTGAAAAGTTCAATAAAATTTTTATATATCTAAAATTATTATAAAATTACTCCAATGAATTACATTGAACTTATATAGGTATTATGTATCAATTTTGACGTAAAATAAATTTAAATAAAATAAATAATTATTTAAATAATAAGTCGGTTTTTAAATAGTAACCCAGTGTTTTCACTATCCATCAAAAATTTAAAGTTTCCATAAAAACACCAAAATTTCACCCTAGGATAATTTCGATATTCAGAATCCAAAAACGAAGTCCATTTTGAAAAATAAAATTTAAAAAATTTCAAAAAGAAGTTATTACTATTTATAACAGTTAGTTTTAATAATATTTTAATAGCATATCGTTGTTTAGTGAAACTCAGTATTGCGTACGACACAAGCTATCAAGGAAGGTCGCGATTGCGTGTAAAGAAAGCCAAGATAGTTTTGTGTGTAGTGAAAGATTCCTTTAGTTATTTATATAAAATAAAAACAAAATATTTCTTATAAAAGTCTCGGGTGTTATATTCTACCCCCCTTAAAATGAATTTCTCCCTTGAAATTCGTCACTTGTAAAAACAGATGAGGATACCTCTCCCTCATTATATCCTCAAGCTCGCATGTAGCTTCTTCTAATTGGTGGTTCCTCCATAAAACTTTCACCAAGCGAGTGGTCTTGTTCCGTAGGACTTTTTCACTATGATTGAGATTCTCTATCGGCTGTTCTTCATAAGAATGATCTTGTGCCAGTGGTACAACTTCTAAGTTGAGTACATGTGAATGATCAGGTATGTACTTTCTCAGGAGAGATACGTGGAACACATCGTGAATGTGAGAGAGATTTGGTGGAAGCACCAATCAGTAATCTACCTTCCCAACATGATCCAGTATTTCGAAAGGACCGATATACCTAGGGCTCAGCTTTCCCTTCTTTCCAAATCTCATTACTCTCTTCCAAGGAGATATTCATAAGAACACTTTATCACCCACTTCAAACTCTAAGTCTTTTATTAGATTGCCGACATAACGTTTTTATCGAATCTGAGCTACTCTTATGTGTTGTTGAATAGATCAGACCTTTTCTGCCATCTCATCAACAAGATCAGGTCCTAATAGCTTTCTTTCCCCAACTTCATCCAAGAAAGTTGGAGTCCTGAATTTCTTTCCATAGAGAGCTTAATAAGGAGCCATCTGAATACTAGAGTGAAAGATATTATTATATGAAAATTACACCAAATGTAGGTGTTGATCGCAACAACCTTTGAAATCCATAGAGCAAGCTCTCAACATATCTTCTAGATTTTGAATTTTCATCTCATACTGACCGTCTGTCTAAGGATGATAAGCAGTGCTAAAACTCAACTATGTATCAAGAGTATGCTTAAGACTTCTCCAAAACATTGAGGTAAACCTTGGATCCCGATCAGATATAATAGAAAGTGGTACTCCATGCAATCTTACCACTTCCTTTACATATATCCTGGAAAGCGGATCCAAAGAGAAATCCTCTCTAATAGCAATGATGTGTACGGACTTTGTAAAATGATCAACTATGACCTAGATAGCATTATTGCCTTTGTATGTTTTAGGATGTCCTGTGACAAAGTCCATAGTGATGTTTTCCCATTTCCATTTGGGTATGGGTAATGGTTGTAACAACCCCTTAGACATCTGTCTCTCAGCTTTATCTTGCTGACAAACCAAGCATCGAGAGACATATTCAACAACATCTCTTTTCATTCCATCCCACCATAAGTACTCTTTCAGGTCCCTATACATCTTCGTGCTTCCAGGATGAATAGACAATTAATAACTATGAGCCTCATCCAGCAGCTCCTTCTTTAATTTGGGGATGGGAGGAACACAAACCCGATTCCTGAACATTATTATCCCATCATAATCAAGGTTGAATTCAGGAACATTTCTCACCTTCTTTTGTAACTCTACATCTTCTTTCTATGTCTATTTAATCTTAACATGTATAGATGGATAAACATTCATTTGAGAAAGATACAATTTTTCCCCTTTCATTATAATTCCAAGATCCATCCTTTGTAAATCCATAAATATTGGAACTTTTGTGATCCTCATCATGGATAAACTGGCATGGTCTTGTCGACTTAATGCATCTGCCACCTTGTTTGCTTTCCCATGGTGGCAATGAATTGAGCAGTCGTAATCCTTATTCAGATCCAACAATCATCTTTGGCGCATATTCAGCTCCTTTTGTGTGAAAATATACTTTAAACTTTTATGATCAGTATAAATATCACACCTTTCTCCATAAATATAATGCCTCCAAATATTTAATGCAAAGATTACCACAGCTAACTCCAAATCATGAGTTGGGTAATTCTGCTCATGGAGTTTCAACAGTCGTGAGGCATAAGCTATCATCATATCATTTTGCATGAGAACACACCCCAATACCTTCTTGGATGCATCTCTGTAGATCACAAACCTTTCTCCACTACAAGGAAGTATTAGTACAGGTGCACTAGATAACCTTCTTTTCAACTCCTTGAATTTCTCTTCACATTCCTCCGTCCAAGCAATCATTACTCTTTTCCGAGTCAACTTGGTGAGTGGATTAGATAATAGTGAAAAATATTTCACAAAAAGTCGATAATATCCAGACAAACCAAGAAAACATCGGATCTCAGTTACTGTTGTTGGTCTTGACCATCTTTCGATAGCCTCTATTTTTTATGGATCCACAGATATCCCCTCTTTTGAGATTATGTGACCCAAAAATGAAACTTTTTGAATCCAAAATTCACACTTGGTAAATTTGTCATAAATCTTCTCCTTTTTCAGGGTATTCAATTTAAATCTCAAGTGATATTCAGGTTCTTCCTTTCTCTTTTAATATACGAGAATATCATCTATAAAGACTACAAAAAACTGATCAAGATAGTCTCTAAAGAATATATTCATCAGATCCATGAAGATAGCAAGGGCATTAGTAAGATCAAATGGCATCACTATAAATTCATAGTGTCCATACCTTGTACGGAAATCCTTCTTTGGTATATCCTCCCTTTTGACCCTTAATTGATGATACCCTGAACGAATATCAATCTTGGAAAAGTATTGAGCTCCGTGTAGTTGGTCAAATAAGTCATCAATGCGCGGGAGAGGATATTTTTTCGTGATAGTGATCTTGTTAAGTTCTCAATAATCAATGTAGAGTCTCATTTATCCATCTTTCTTCATAACAAACAGAACAGGTGCACCCCAAGCAGACGCACTAGGGCGTATGAACCCCTTATCAAGATTCTCTTGGAGTTGCTTCTTCAATTCCTGCAACTCAATTAGGGCCATTCTATAAGGTGACTTTGAAATAGGTAAAGAACCTGGTACGAGTTCTATTGAAAACTCAACTTCACGATTTGGTGGAAGACTCGGCAATTCCTCCGGAAAGACATCATCAAACTCCCGTACAATGGGAATATTCTTAATAGTGAGTTTCTCACCATCCATTTGAGATAAATAAACTTCATTTAGTGGAATCAAGACCCATAAGATGGGAGAAATTTCCACTAGAAGGTTATGTTCATCCTTGCATCGATAGACGATCAAATATTGATCTGGAATATGAAATGTGACTTCCCTTCTTTGGCAATTGATATGAGATCCATATAGGGAAAGCCAATCCATGCCAAGAATCACATCAAATTCCACTATAGGGAGGATCACAAGATTTTCAGTGAGCACTTTCCCACAATCTTCAATCAAAGAAGAATTATAAACTTTTGATGCGACTGTTGTGCCATTAGGGGTTGTCACAGCTAACTCAACATCTAATTGTTGAGGTAAAAAGGTGATACCCTTAGAAAATTCTTCAGAAATAAAAGAGTGGGTGGATCCAGAATCAAATAAAACATTTGATACATTAGAGTGGATGGTAAGTGTACCTTTCACCACTTCGTTATCATACTCCACATCACTGATAGAAATTGCATGTGACTTTCCTTTGTCTTTATCCTTAAGATTTTGTTGACGTCGACCATCATCATAAACCCTTGGATTTGGGCATTGATTGGAATAATTCCCTTTCTCCTTGCACTTGTAACATTGAAGTGTAGGAGGTGCACTCTGTGTAGCCTTTTCATTGTTTGCATCACTAGACATCTTCTTCCCATCATTATGGAAATCAAATTCCTGATGACCTTCCTTTCCACATTTGAAACATTTACTTGTCCCTTTAAGACAACTCCCTCTAGGTTTCTTTCCACGCATTGAGCATAAGGGAAAACTCATCTTCTTTTCAGTGTGCTCTTTAGATTTTCCTTTGAATTCCATTTTCCAATTCTTCTCAAACCCATATGACTAATGGGTTACTCTAATCTCCATCTCAACTTTGAGAGCACATCGAACGATTTCCTCGTATCTATTGAAGTCCCTTATGGATAATGCCCTTTCGAAGACATGGTTTTAAGCCACTAAAGAATCGATCGATCTTACTCTCAGGTTGGATAATAATACCAGAAGAGTACCTTGTAAGTCTTGTAAAATTTACTTCATAGGTGCCAACAGATTCATCATCCTTTTTATTTAGTTCAAGAAAATCCTTCTCCATCTTTTTTCAGAGAATATGAGGGAAGTACTTATTGAAAAATAAGTTCTTGAACTCGTCCCATTCCGTGGACTCAATTTAATCTCTTGGCCTCGTATTCTTGATAAGATTCCACCATTGACCAGCATCACCTTCCAAATGATACACTGCTAAGATGAATTTATCATGTTCAGAATATTGAAGAACTAAAAATATCTTTTCAGTAGTACTGATCCATTCTTTAGCAACTAATGGATCAGTAGACCCGCTGAATGAAGGTGGACACTGTCTCATGAAGGATTCAACAGAATTTTGCTCCTTCCTTTGCTCGTTTGGAAGTCCGGCATTATTCATAGCTTGAGAAAGTTTTGTGATCATGGCTACAAGATTTTGCATTCCATCTCCCATAACTTTTGGTTGCTCAGGGGGACAATCATTGCATTGCCTGTTCCATTCCGCATTAACACGGTTCCTTCGGGTTCCATCCATTGACTAAAACCAAGAAGAATAGTGTGAGAAACACTAATTATAAAAGGAAAACCACATAATCAAGAATAAAATTTCACACTTAAAGTCTTATCCTAGGTTATTCATGGCCATTTCTAAAACACTAATATTGTGTTCTATTCTTAGACGTATCCTTAGGATTCTTACTAAGGCTTTCACATCCTATTTTCCAAAGGTTGACTATACCTTTCCTCTGATACCAAGTATAATGAACCATACTTTACATACATTGTTAGTACTTAAAATTTGAAGTACATTTATTAAAACATATAACAAAACCATGAAAGGACCATATAGGTATAGTGTCTTTAGAAACTGGAAAAACATAAACAACTAGTTCATAAAGCCTCTACACTATCTCCCATTTATTTCATCATATCTATAGTCCCTTTTGGCATATCTTAATTAATAACCTTCTTCCTGACTTGGGGAAAGAAAACATACAAAAGGGTGAGCTCAAATTCTCATTAATGGCAAACAAAATAAATATCAATCAAATCATATTCATAAGAACATAACATTTTGGAAATATTACCCTGCAAAAGAGATCATAATTTCATAACATGGGATAAATCATGGTAGTGAAATTTAATCACAATAATCATAAATTAGAACATTAATCTTTGTGTAATAAACACATAATCATAGAGAATCATTTATTATTAGTCAAGACTCATTTCCAAGACTATCTTAGTGGACAAAGTCCATTTCTGAACCGAGTTCATTCCTCGTTTCAGTCCTGTTTCACTGACCCAGTTTAACCTGCCTTTCCAGCCATGTCTATCTCATGAGATATAAAATATTAACCGAATGCATTGGAGGTAGATATAGGTCCTACTCATCTCATAATTATACCATTCTTATGTGTTCCACAAAATCATAAACCATACATCATAGCATAACCCATGTAATAAAAATGGGAATCTTAAACATCATGACATCATAAAATAATTCACATAAGATAAAGGAATTCATAAAAATATTTCCATCACAACATAATCAAATCAATTTAATAATAGGGATAGAATCATAACCATGTATTCTCTTAGATGGAAAATAATTTTGATAAAACACTTGAACTCCATTCTTGAGGAAAATATCCTTTCTGATTCAAAAACATTTTTCTTTTCTTAACATGTCATAATATTTTAAACTAAAAGAAGTTGATTAAAAATAAACATGAAAACTTGTAAAGGAAGCTTCTTGGAAATAATGTTTTAAAAATCCATTCATGCCGTATAAGTTAATAAAATATTCTTCTCTTACTTTGGTTGGAAAAGTCAAAAAGTACATCGTACGAAAAACGACAAAAGATTATTTTCCAATGTTTCACTAAAAACTCACCGAAGGGTAAAATTGGATTTAAACAATTTTAGGTGGATGGAAATAATATTACATATTGAGGAAACATGGATGTGGATGACAATATACACCCCAGTAAATACCAAAGTATAAACAATCTTGGATAAAAATGAGATTGGGATATTTTCCCTTACCTTAGGTCCGATTTTCTTCGTAAGTGTCCGAACCTCCTGTATAATGATTTAAATAATTCCATGGACTTATTAAAGAATCATACTCATTATTATGATATCATATATGGTCATATTCTTATCTTATTGTTAGTAATATTTCATTGCTACTTGTTATTCGGGTGTTTATTACTTTTTGTTGTTATGCGTGTTTTGTCGAATAAATTATTCTTCTTCTTTTTAGGTTATAGATACCTCGTTTCCAGAGTGGTATTTGTGTAATATATATCATATTTTTTCACTCAATTAATTTATTTAATCATTATGAAATGAAAATCATGTAGAATGAGTCGCATCACATCGTGGAGACGGTATTCCGTACGTACGCACGAGCGATGATATCGTTCCAATGATCATGGAATTTTATTGGAGTGTATGTATACTATTTAAGAATCAATATAAATTTACATTAATCATATATATTAATTCTTTACACCATCATACCCATCCAATTAAGGAAAATAGATTACACCACGGCGTGGAGACGGTATTCCGTACGTACGCACGCACGGTGATTTCTTTTTCCGTAGGATGGATAGAGGGTGAAATAGGGTTGTTTCAAACTTATAATAACATATGAGTATATAAGTGATACTAATGTTATTAATTCATAATTAAACAATTAAATAAGAAGAAGTGAAAGAAGAAATAAAGTTGAAAGAATCGGTAACGAACATTGCCTCTTCTTTGAAGGGCTTCTTTGAGACCTCCTTTTAGTGCACTAAAATTGGTCTTTGAAGAAGACCAAGACCGATAGGATGTTTCTAGGGAAGTGGAGAGGAGAAATTGGCAGGGGATGGCCGAGCTTGAATGCTCAATGTGGTGTGAGGAAGAGTGGGAGGAGGTGCCCTTTTATAAGGGAGGAGAGGGTCACCTTTGGAAAAACTAAAAATATTATTTTATTATAAAGCCATATTCTGTTTTAAATAGCTCCAAATTGATTTATTTTGAAGCTAAGATGGTGATGGGTCGAAATACTCTCATCCAATAGAATTTGGACAAGTTTAGATTACTATTTTAACCTTCTCATTTAGATTTAACTTTAAGTTAGATAATTTTACTTTTACCGTGTCTTTTTATGTTCTTACACTACAAGGTTAATAAACTTTCTATAACAAGCCAAACTAACCCCAAGTTGTTTATTATTAATATATATAACCATATATAAGTCATTTGGCTGAACCTTATATTTTTAGGAATAAAATAATAATTAATAATATAATATTTGTTTTAAAAACTATTTTATGTCAATTTTGACACTATTTAGTAATTGATTTTTTTAAAAATTATAACGGAATGATTAGTTCTAAAAAAGTTAATTAAATCAATACTAACATGTCATAGTAACCTAGAAAATTAGTGGAATTCATAAAAAGTCTCAAATTACATTTATTTGGGTATTTATAACATCAATTATGTCAATATTTTATTAATAAGATAATTACTGCATCATCTTTGTGTCATAAATAAATTAAATTATTTAATGTCTAAAAATCACAAATAAAATAAAATTATGTAGGAATGAGTTTTATATTTGTAATGAATATTTATAGTCGAATTTATCTTATATATAACCCTATATTAAAAATTATTTACTTATTAAACTTTGATTTTAACTATTTTAACCCTTCTTTAAATAAATTAATAATAAATGTCCTAATCTGATCCAAGTGGGCCTAAATGGTCATATTCTATTCCTAAGGTTGTTTTTGGTCGAATTACACTTATCCAATAGAATTAGGACATGTTTTAGGGTAATAATAATATCATTTTTACCCTTAATTACCCTATTTACTTTTAACCGTGGTAAATAAAAGTAAAAAGTTACTATTCACCAAAAAATATTTTCATCTCATTGAACAACATTTTACTTACTGACATCAACCATGTCTCTCATATTTTTGAAATTACAGTCACAGAAGTGGTAAAATTATGTTTTATGTAAATTTGCAAATTCTCCTAGGTGGTGGGTAAAAGACGGTGAAAAGTTCAATAAACTTTTTATATATCAAAAATTATTATAAAATTACTCCAATGAATTAAATTGAACATATATAGGTATTATGTATCAATTTTGACCTAAAAAATTTAAATAAAATAAATAATTATTTAAATAAAAAGTCGGTTTTTAAATAGTAACCCAGTGTTTTCACTATTCATCAAAAATTGAATGTTTCTAGAAAAATACCAAAATTTCACCCTAGGCTAATTTCGATATTCCGAATCCAAAAATGAAGTCCATTTTGAAAAATAAAATTTACAAAATTTCAAAAAATGGTTATTACTATTCATAACGGCTAGTTTTAATAATATTTTAATAGCATATCGTTGTTTAGTGAAACTCGGTATTGCGTACGACGCAAGCTATCAAGGAAGGTCAGGATTGCGTGTAAAGAAATCCAAGCTAGTGTTGTGTGTAGTGAAATATTCCTTTGATGATTTACATAAAATAAAAACAAAATATTTCTTATAAAAGTCTTGGGTGTTACAATCATGAGCCACAATTATCTCATCACACGTGGGTGCTCCTCATGGTGCACCTCGCAGTAGACATGCATGGTCCGCCACTACAGGCACCAGAATTTACATACAAACCGATGCGGGGGATACAGCTCGCAAAGAGGCTCTCAGTCCACCCGTGCCACCAAGACACCACCTCGTAAGGCCAGGAGATACGCCCGATGCTCTTCCGTCCCCTGACCGTCATCGGTGAGTACCCCTATTGGCAATGGAAACAGGTGGAAATTAAACTCGTCCACCTTTGACACCCAGTGTAGTACCAATGGTACAGTTAATTTGGCTGGAAAGCTCCCGACAGCATTGAGAATGGATGTGTGGAAGTTTGACCCCAGAGGCGAGATGGGGTTCAGATATTCGCAACCCCCCTGATGTTTCCCGTGATCCACCCATACAGAAGATGGAAGGCCCGCATATCCTCGGTGGATTCTTTCCCTCGCTAACATTTGATATCATCTTGTACAATCTAGCGAGCATTGGGATCCACAGATTGACCCACCCCTCTGTGGCCATCATGGATGCCATGATGAATGAGCTGGGCCGCACCCCCCATGTTGGTATCCCTCATGGGTAAAATCCAACCACAGATAAGGGCCATGATAAAGGCTACCAGTCTGACTATCGGCTGTAGTTCGATGTTGACACTAAAACCCCAGGTATTCCATTGGTTGTCCTCCAATAACCACCAATACGAATGCTCCTTGCACTGTTGAGCCCCCTTTAGGCAAATTCAAATCCTCGGGGGAAGATCTCAATCCTTTGGGAAGTCCAGGAACTGCTTGAACCACTTCTTAAAGTGGACATCCCGCACCCCTTCTTTATCTTCTCTGGGGACCAGTTCCATCAGTGTCAGCACCAGCCATGGCATCTGCTCCGGATCCTCCCATGCACTCATGACGGGAAGGAACTCATCGTACACTTCCCTTAAGATCGGGACCCCCGAAATCTGATGGACATCCCACAAACTGATGCCAACCTCCCCATGGTGCAGGTGAAATGTGTTGGTCCTAGATAACCATCTACTCAACAGCTCTGAGATTAGCTATTTCGGTTGATATATATGGAATTGGGAGGCCCAGGACGCCTTTTACAAACCCACCCTCCTCATCTCGTCTCTGAACTCCTCGCATGAGGCACCTACCCAGTAGGCCCATCCCCATTCATTTGTGAAGTTGACGCCCTGGCGTATGTCCCAATCATCGGACCACCCTTTCATCGAACCCATCAAGGATTCCTTCAGTATTGTGTGGTACATGGGAGGGTTCATCTCCAACTGCAATGGCTTCACATCAACATTGTTCAGGTGGATGTACAGGAAGTTGGTGGTGACAGGTGTGAATTCCACTCGTGCATGTCCATCGGCCACTCTGAACCGTTGGCGCTGGCATGGCGTGCTTCTGCACCAGCAAGCTGGTTCGTCCCTACTCCCCTCAGGAATGAATACGTCATCCCTCAGTCTGAATCCATACAAGGGAAGTCTATTACACAATGGTTAATACTTCTGGCCCTCCGACAATAGTTCCGGCAATTAATTATGGTCGGAGTGGATACGGACCAACTCTCCTAGGCCCAGATAATTTTCTATCTCACCCCTCCGGGCGGCATCTGCAAGCACCCCCAGCGCAGCATCTTGATGGGCCATTAGGTTTCATAACTCGGACAAATTTCAGGTCAGGTCGCGAAGCATGTTTGCGGAGCTCGTTCGCGGAGGTAGTTTGCAAATCCAAGTCACAGAGCCTAGCCTAGGCCTTCAAGCAGATGTTCGCTTGGCACTGTTGCGGAGTCAAAGACTCGTGGTTTGCCGCGATGCTCGATTCGTGGTGAGTAGTCACAGAGTACGCAGAGCTTCACGAATCGAGAGATAAAAAGGATAAATTCGTAGAGGGAAAGGAAAAAAGAGAGGCCAGCTCCCCAATTTATAGGAGGCAGCCCATAGAGCTTCATGGTGAGTCCAGCTCACGCGAAGCTTTGCAGCGCGTCTGGCCCACGTGACCCCTGTCCGCCTCACGCACCCTCTTCGCAAGTCAGAACTATGAACGACCAATTATTTTGGAGATTTACCTTAGAAATTGACACTTGAAACCTCCGAGACTCCATGTCTAATGATGGAAATTTGTTGGTGCGAAAATTTTGGATGAAAAGAATGAAGAAAAAAAGGCCTTGCGACTTGCCTCGTGATGCCACGGCATGGAGACCCCCCAAGAAACGCAGCCACCGTGAAGAAAAGGAGGTGGTACACTCTGCAAATTCCCCTAAGGTTTGGAAGCCCGCTGCGAAGAAAAGGAGGTGGTACGCTCTACGAAGGCCCCTGACGTTGCGAGCCCACCGCGAAGCAATAGAGGTGGTATGCTCTATGAATGCCCCTGACGTTCGTGAGCCCGCCGCGAAGCAATGGAGGCAGTGCGCTACGCCAACGCCCTTGACATTCGCAACCCACCACGAAGCAACCAATGTCCACTTTACGCCACGCCATCTCTGATCTGTGGTGCCTCTTGACTATAAATACAAGATTCCCCCCGAGCCCAACGGACAGACAATCTGACCTTTCGGCTTCTCATCTCCCAAATCACGAAGCACCCTTTTCTCTGTGACTCATGAGCTATGTGAGGTATTTTTTCTTCGCGAGATGCCTCCACCTTGTCTCCTTTTGACCCCCTCTTCCAAGAGGGATTCCTTTCGCAAAGTCTAAGGGCCTCTGCGAAGGAAGGGGATCCCCAAGGGGATCGGCATTTTTGTGGAGCGTTTATGCTTCGCGAAGCACCCTTCCAATACATGTGATCTGCATGCCAAGGCTGGGTCATTGTACTTCATGAAGCACATTGCATCACGACACTTCACTTCGTGAGGAACCTTTTCTCCGTGAGGCTGTGCTCCATGAATGCCCTTCCACTTCGCGAAGCACCTTCCATGTGCACCTCCACCCCATGAAAAGGCTACGGCACCCCACTTCGTGAAGCACGCCTCTTCGCAAGTGCCCTCCACCACGCAGTGTGACCGAACTCCACAAGGTCCCCACCTATGGACCCCTCTACCTAGAAATTCCTTTTCCCGTGCAACCATCTAGGCTCACACGATATGATTTCAAAGTCCCCTGGATGATACCGCCCTTGGCGTTTCTTCGCCTAATGCTTCTTCGCATCGGCATGCTAATGGTTATTTCTTCTTCGCATAGCCATGCTAACGTGGACCCCTCGATGGTTCTCTCTATGACCCCCCTTCAGCATGACATTGTCGGTACCATCCCTCCCACAAGGAGCAGGGGGTACCGATTATGTAAGACCTAGGGGTTTGGATTAATCTCATCTCGTCCGAGCTACAGGATGTTAAACTTCCAAGAACCCTCGTCCTCAACACATGATGTTAAACTGTGACAACTCCCTGTGCCTCTCGCCCGGGGTGCCCCCTCCTTGGACATTCTTCATGCCCATTTGTCTCCATAGGGGATGATATCCTCTTTCTAGGATTAGTGATGGTCTATGGGGAAGGGTAGCCACCTAGGTAGAAGCCCCCTAGCTTTTCATGCTGGACGCGGCGCCCCTGCTCCTCCTCACTTCCTCGGTGCCATGTCCAGTGGACTGTGTGACAGGGAACCAGTCCTCCATCCTGGAGTAAGTCCCAATCCCCCTCTCCTATTGTGCCTTTTCACCCTCGGGCCTCCATCCTAGAGTAAGTCCCAACACCATGGGCCACCCAATGCATAAGAACCTCTTCGCTTCCCACAGACGCATCCTTCGTGACGTGATCATCAGGTCCCTGCAACATCTTGTTTCTCATAATGAGCATGAATCTCATGAGCTTAGAGTGAGAACCGACCGTGACACACCCTAGTCCTCCTTAGAGAATAATCCCCAAATTACCCATCTCACATGATGTTAAAATTCACACCCGAACTATGAGGACATTGATCCATGTCATGGAATGGTATGTAGGAAGCCTCCATGAGGTTCAAGCCCACCACCAGCGGACCCCCGGGTTCACCTTCATGTCAGTTCACTGAAGAAACCCATCCCAAACTACAAGCACTTTGATCAATGTCAAGGCATGGTACGTAGGAAGCCTTCCTAAGGTTCAATCCCACCATCCATCAATCCAAGGTTCATCTTCTCGTCGGTTCTCCGACACCCACATCCCATTATGAACTATGAGGACTTTGATCTATGCTAAGGAATGGTACATAGGAAACCTCCATGAGGTTCAATCCCCAACACCCAGTGGACCAAGGTCCTTATTCACATCGGTTCTCTGATACGCCCCCATCCGACATGATGTTAAACTGTATCCCAATCCAGTGGTATGCTGTTGCGATCCCACCACCCGGTCGTTCTAACCTCCTTCACATCGGTTCACCAACACCTTGGGTAGCCTAGAGTGTAAGCCCCACACCATCTGAACTATGAGGACTTTGATCCATGTCAAGGCATGGTATGTAGGAAGCCTCCCCGAGGTTCAATCCCACCATCCATCAGACCAAGGTCCATCTTCACATCGGTTCCCTGACACGCACCCATCCAAACTACGAGGACTTTGATCCATGTCAAGGGATGGTACGTAGGAAGCCTTTCTAAGGTTCAAGCCCACCAACCAATAGTCTTGACTGCTTTCATGTCAGTGTGCTAGGCCCCTATCCCAAACTATGTGGACTTTGATCCACATCAAGGCATGGTACGTAGGAAGCCTTCCAGAGGTTCAAGCCCGTCACCCATTGGACCAAGGTCCTCATTCATGTCGGTTCACCGACATCCATACCTGAACAATGAGGGCTTTGATCAATGTCAAGGCTTGGTATGTATGGAGTCTCTTCGGGGCTCGAGACCAAAACCATTGTCCATCCTGATTCTTACCCGGACCGCCACATCCCGGTGAGATCATGCCACCTCATTCCCCTCCATAGTACTCGGGATGCTTCCCATGCGCTAGCCCCTATATCAGTGATCCATCAACGGGGTTCTTCAATCTGATCCACTCTAGATAGTGTTATGATCAGCCCAATCCATCTCCATGGGATTTTAAAATTATGGCATACCCAGTTTTAAACACCAAAAGATGAGGAAAACCTCAGATACATGCCTATGGCATATGATTCCATGCTCTTGATGTGGGATGCCTCAGGCTTCTGCGCCCTCGAAAAGCCCTATAATAAGGGACAAAAGACAGACACGCTGATTCCCCAGCGTCCAGACACGCCATTGATGTCTCAACGAGACAAATCCCCCAACTGAAGGTTGCTTCCCTGGCTGCACCCCTTGGAATGTCCTGACAGAAGTAGCGTAATTAACTGATTTCCATGAAATTATGGCACCGAGAAGAGTTTCAAGAACAACGTATTAAATCAATGAGGGAGACCCGAACTAGGTGATGAATTTCGAGGAGGAATCCATATAAGGAAGAACAGACATCCCATCATCCAGTTTCGATCAAGGAGAAGACGTCCCTAAACAAGGAGAGAATCTCCCTCGCCTTTGGAAAGTGGGAATGCGGGGTAAAAAAAGCCACACCTTTCGTGCTCATGCAGACAGACACACGCACCTCAAATAAAGCGCCAGAAACAATATGTTTTATTCACACTTATATGATATGACATATTTTAAACTACCAAAAATGTTTTCCATGAACTATTTTGTCTTCTAAGACTCCAATATGGATTTATTCTATATGCGCACAGTCCCATTTTGAAATTATTAGCTTCACATCCAAAATAATTGAATTTTTAATCAAATATCACCCACTATATAGAATTTGGAGGGTGACATAAGTTTATATAATAGATTCACTCACCTTTATTTAATCATAATACTTTTATGACATAAATTTAGAAATGCATTCTTTAAATTATAAATTATCTGTAGATACCAAATTGCTTTAGTGGTAGGTTTCTCACCGGTACATGAGAATTAATTAGGTCTTATTTTTTCATTCATATTATTACAAGATGTCCCACAATTATGGAATTTTTATAAAAATTTATATTTTTTCTTATACAATTCCTATTTTTTGGTCAATCATTTATCTTTTTTATAACCACAATATAATTGGGCATAATATTTTTTTCACATCATAATTGGAATCTGGATTCTTCTTTTTTTCAAGTAGTAAATCTTTTTTAAGTTAAAGAAAATTAGAGAACTTTTTATCTCCCCCCATTTCTCTATATCAAGTAAACTAATCTAAAAAATAGACAAAAATTTAAAATTTGGCATAACCTATGAATATTGTTTTTTACCATCTTTATACAATTATTTAACAGTTTCTATTTTTTAAAGGTTTTAATTCCTCCATCATGAATTAATTATTAAATAAGATCTTTTGTCTCACTATGAATATTTTCATCAACATTATATGTTAAATTTAATGTTATTTCACCATTCAAGATAAAATGTGTTTTATTATGACTAAAAAATGAAATAAAATAATATTTGACAAAAACATAATGGGTTGAGAAAAACTATATATTTTTTTGATGATTCTATTCAGAAAATTTCATGAAATCATAAAAACTTTTTTTCATATTCATCAGATGTTCTTCTTAAATATATATTAAATTATATTCCATTAATTACCTATGATAAAAATATTAAAGGTGAATATATGAAAACATATTGTATGATCCCAACATTTTATAGAGTCGTCTTGGGTGCATTTTCAGGTACTTTTTAGGTTTTTAAGTACCATTTCTTTGGAGTAGTGTCTTGGGCTGCGTTTGGGGGAAATTTTATGAAAACTTAACGGATAGTAGGCTGTGTATGGTTTGTGCACAGTTTGACAAATCATGTTGCTAAACCCTACCATCCATGAAAAACTAGATAGAATGGTTTGCACAGTTTGTCTAACCATGCGACCAAACTGTGTAAGCCCTACAAACCTAGGCAGAGAGGTCTACACGATGGGTAGAAAAGTTTCCCCAACTGGGAAACTCTTCCCTAGAAACTATGTGCACTGGATTAATTATCTGAAAATAATTTTTAAAACCACCCAACCCCCTATGACTCCTATATTTCAATCTTTTATTAGGCTTGAAAATTTATAGGCCTTATTAGAGCCTTCCTAAAGGATTCTAAGGTGATTCGAACACTGTTCTTCATGATCAAAATCCCATATTGAGGATCTTCTCTCCTCGATAAGTGGATTTCATTCTGTTGCTTCTCTTGTTAATTCCTCCATCTTTACATTACATTTTCATGGAATATCTCCACCTTTTACATGAATCTAAACATAATATTTTAGATCTAGATCTACTGTTGTGGATGTTGATCTAGATATTCCTGATCTTGATTCCATTGATCATAACTGTTGCTTAAGGGATCTAGATCTCAAACTTTATCGATGACATTGTGCCACTCCGATTTTGGGGATTTATTTTAGGCTAACATCCATCAATAAACTATGGTAGGTGGAATAAATCAAACTCCCATAGTCATGGAATATATATGATAATATGAGTTTATTAAATTTCTAGCTTCCCTTGATAATTGACTTCCTAAATTGGAGTAATTAGGAATTTGGAATTTTGACTTGTGATTTCCTTGGTGATTAATTGATAATTGAATCACAGAAAAAAACTAAGGGGGGTTACACAAATAGGTATTATAATTGAGATATTGAATTTATTCTTGTAAAATAATTAATTGGGGGAAATTAACTGTTAAGTTATGTTGGATATGAAAGATAATTAATTTTGTGAATTAATTATCTAACATAATGTTGATCAAAGATAATTAATTATAAGAATTAATTATGAAAAGTTGATTTTTGATATGGATAAATAATTGTGAAGAATTAATTAAGGAATGATAATTGTGTTGATTGATTAATTAATTGATTAATTAATTAATGGGTTATGTTTTTAGTTATTTGTTATGTTAACTAATGTTCTTTTAAATGTTTAAATAATAATTGGATTAGTAATGGAATGGTGTGGCTAAATTTTGTGAATTAATGAATGATAAAATGGATGGGATTTTTTTGGTGTTAGAAATGGAGTTCTATACCCTTTAAAATTTGGGACATGGACATGGTGTTCCTCCCCAATAGTTATCCAAGCATGTCATTTTGGGGTTTTAAGAATGACGACATACACTGAATGAGATATGGAGTGTTAGGCATGGAGACCTACACTTAATGATATTTATGGGTCTTGACATGGCATTCAACACCAAATTAATGATACTAATTAATGATGATTTAAATTAGAAATATTAATTGAAACTGGGCCAAATGTGTTGATTAAATATTAAATGAAAATGTGATAACTTTTTAATTCTCCATTGTATTTATTGGTTCAAAAAATGGCATAAACTATCTTTTTACTAGACTTGTTTTATATGACGTTGGTGGTGGCCTAGTGAGTCGTACCCATGCCCTATTTGGGCCAACTGATCAGCAGCCATGTAGACATTTTTGTTGCAGGACGGGATAAAGGTATGGCCCTAGGATAGGTTGTTGTTTGGGATTGGACTATGGGAGAGGGAACATGATGTGGTTCAGGACCCGCTTTGGAATCTTTGTGACTTTAATTTTAGTTTCATTATAGAAATATGAAACTTTCATTGTTTAAGAATGTGTTACCTTTTAGTATAGTATAGTATTTTATGGTTTTTGACTATCATTTGGCATGTTATTGTTCTGGTTAATTATATGCTTCTCCACTTGTTTATTGTTGTTTACTTCTATTGGTGTTTTATTTTAATAAATGCGGGTATAGTCTCCCCAATACTGACTTACCAGACCCTCACTTCTAGTCATCACACTCTAGTATATGGGGAGGCACACTTAAGGGAATGTGGATAAGTGTCTTGGGGCTCCATTTAGTGGCACCTGGGTTGGGACGTCACAAAGTGGTATCAGAGGAGTTTTATTTTATCTCTTCTTCATTTTTATTACTATTTTGGGAAATCTAGATAGGAGACTAGGATGATTCGAGGCTTGGTATAGAGCTCGTGTATGGGAGTATCAAACCCATGTATGGTGGAAAATCCGAGTACTTCGGGCGGCATTATTGTGATTGTTATTTGTTGTAACCGTTGGATATTATTTCACCTTGGATGATGCAGTTGTGGTATAATGTGATATTTGTTTTATAAATTGTTGAATTATGATTCGTGACCTAAAGAAGCACGATATTTCAGTCTGCATGCATCATTATAGGCACTCAGGGTTTTTGTGGCATGCATCATTCTAGGCACTCATAGGAAATGGTTTAAGGGTATGTTGTTGAACTTGAACTATTTTTCCTTATACTGAAAGTTAAATAATGATAGAAAATGAGAACAAATGGGTTTCTAATGAGAAAATCGATAGATGAAAGGAGTATGATTAATTAATTAATTATTGAATTAATTAAATTTAGAAAATGTGATTAATTAATGGTTCAATTAATTAACAAGAAGGTATGTACCCTTGTTAACAATGACCTATGAGTAGGTTGGTTAAGGGTAGTGATAAGGCATTGGTGTTGATTGTTTGGAGATAAAAGGTAAAAATGATATATTGAAACTAGTTGGGTTAGTTTCTCCTCTTACATAAATGTTATAAGGCTGCGTTATGAGACCTAAGACGTGTTTTGGACCTTTTAGTTATATGACTCCACGATTATTGTTGAGGGAGAGACCGAAGGTTATGGTCCAAAATAAACTTCTGGAAGGGGAACTTGAGGAACCATTTGTACAATCTGAGGAGTAAGGGGACTATTTCTGTGAGAAGATTTCCCGTTTCATGTAGTTTATGGAGAGGGGCCCGGGGTGGGTTCTGAAAAGAATGTCTATGTTGACAAGGGTGTTTCAACTACCACAACCTCCTACTTTTACTGGATAGGGTGGACCTGAGGGAGATGAATTATAGATTTAATCAATAGAGATGATACATGACCATTTGGAGACTCTTGCTGGGAGGAGGGTCAATTTGAATACATATATACTACAGGGGTCAGCAATGTGCTGGTGGGACATTTAGGTGCTATCTAGATAGACTGATCATATGTTATGGAATTACTTTCTCGAGACCTTCTTTAAGAACATCAATTCAAGGATGCTGAGACAAGATAAGGATTTAGAGTTTATGCTTCTGACTAATGAAATCATGTCTATAATGGATTACATAGAATGTTTCCCAAATTTACATTGTTTTTCTCTAACTTTGGAAGTAGATGAGTATTATTAAGAAAAACATTTTCATGATGGACATATGTGTGAAATTAAATCCAAGGTAAATATCATTAGGAAGAAGAAATTCACAAAACCAGTTAATCAGGATCTCATTTCAGAGGGGATACTGAATGAGGATTCTAGTACTTGATAGGTAAATGTCACTAAATGATCAATGAGTGTTCCTTCCAAGAGTAGGAAGTTCCGTTACAAGAACCTTAGTCAGGGTAGTGGAATGAAAGGTAGATAGTCAGGAGGAATAGTTGCACCAGATCTTACTCAGGTTATTTTACACTAGTACGATAATAAGGGTCACTATCATATGCGTTTTCATCAACCAGCAGTGGAGTTCCAATATTGTGGCAAGATTGGGCTCCAACAGAAGTTCTATTGGAATAAGCGTTAGTCCAGTGTCGAAGGAGAAGCTTTTGAGATTTAAAGTGTTAGAATGGGGTCTTCTAAACCATATAGGTCTGGCAGATGGTGTTCTACTGGAATAGGTGGTAGAGGTAGTGGACGTGGTAACTCTGGGTATGATCACCCATATTAGAAATGTTTTCATACTCATGGGGGTCATAAGAAACCACAAGTAATAGAGGAAGGATAGTTACATTTAGTGAAGCCAACACATGTGGAGAGTGAGGTTGTTCCATCGACTGTGAGAGTTACTATTATTGTTTCTTTTACTTTAGTTATTTCCTTGTTTGATACTGGTACCTCTCATTTCATTATATATTAAAATCTTGTAAATGGTTTGAGCCTAGAGGTAGAGTCTATTTTTTGGGTGATGAATATCAATACACCATTGGGAAAATACAATATAGGTATCTATTTATGCAAGGAATGTTTTCTTGAGATCTGAGAGTCTCATTTTCATTGGGATATCTATGTTCTTTTTATAAATATCTTTTAACTGATTATGGGTATGAACTGTCTTTTTACATATGAAGCCCATATATATTGTTACCACAAGAGAGTGACCTTTGTATCTCCTAAGGGTGACTGGAATATTCATCATGGAGGTTTGGATATCAACGAATGTCGAGTTTTTCCAATTATTCAGCAACCGAGAGAGCTCACAACCCAAGTATCTAGTCTATTGTAGGATGACAGGAGTTGTAGACAAGATGTCCTTCCACTAGTATTATAACTACCTATAGATATCTTTCCTGAATAATTTTTAGGGTTTCCACCTAAGAGTTATGTGGAATTCACTATTGACCAGATGCCATGGGTTGATCCAGTATCTATTTTACCACACATAAGGGCACAAACTAAGCTTCAAGAGCTACAAACATTGTTGGAAGAGTTGGAGGATAAAGATTTTATCTATCCAAGTATATCACCTTGGGGATCACCTATTTTGTTTTCAAAGAAGGCCGGTGAGATTTTATGCTATTGTGTCGATTATCGAAAGTTGAATAAAATGACTGTGAAGAACCAATATCTTCTTCCACGTATCAATGATCTTCTTACTAGAGAAGGGGGCTTGTGTGTTATCAAAAATCGATATAAGATAACAGTATCATCGGGTGATATTTCAGACTTCTGATATTCGATGAAATTATTTTAGGAGTAGATATTGACTTTACACATTATTGGTGATGTGGTTTGGGTTGAAAAATGATCCAGTAGTGATTATGGCCTTAAAGAACATGATCTTTCATCCATAATTAGATCATTTTGTGGTAGTGTTTGTGGATGAAATCTTAGTGTACTCTAAGACTCATGAAGGTCATTCCCAACCTCTTGACATTGCCTGAGTACACTAAGAGATCATCATCTATACGCCAAGATATCTAAATATCAGTTTTGGATTAACATGGTACACATTTTTGGGAACATCATTTCAGAATATGGTTTAGCAGTGGACCCAAAAAATGTGTAGGTAGAGATTTATTGGGAACATCCCTAGAATGTTTTTGATATCCTATGATTTTTGGGTTTAGTTAGTTATTATATGAGGTTCAACCACAACTTTTCCGGATTTTCAGCACCACTTTCAGGTTTGAAAAAGAAGGGGATAATGTTGGATTGGAAAAAGCATACGAGAATGATTTCCACAAGTTGAAGAATTTCATGAAATCAGCACCAATTTTGGTCTTATCTGAATTCGTCTAAGAGTACACGGTGTATTATAACACTTCTAGGATCAAACTCAGAGCTCTGTTGATGCAAGGTGATCAAGTCATTGTTTTTGGGTCTCTGTAGTTGAGTCCAAATAAACCGAATTACCCTACGAATGAATTCAAGTCGACAACATTGGTTTATGCTCTTAGGTGATTGCGAAACTATCTTTTGGGAAAAAAATTACTGGTTTTACATATCACAAAAGCTTTATGTATTTAATTTCATATCATGGATTGAATCTTAGGTAGCATAGATGGGGAGAGTATATGTAGTCATTTGATTTTGAACTCGAATATAAACCCTGAAAGGGGAATAGTATGGTGGATTCATTGATCTGGAAAACTCAGAATCAGATGGTACATGAGTCGAGTGTAGAGTGGAAGATAATGACTTTTCTTGAGGAAATGCATGTGGTAGTTCAAGAGAGTGAGGAAATAATGACTCTGGTATCTGTAGTAGTGGAGTCTACACAGTTGATATGGATTAGGGATAGGGAGAATGAGGATCCATAGTTTTTAGCTTTATGTCAAAGCCTTGAAGTTGGGGAGACAACTTCGTACTAGATAATATATTAATATGAGATCATCTATGTGAAAAATAGGGTGGTTGTGCCTATGAGTATGTGAGAGGAACTCATGAAAATATTTCATGCCTCAAATTGGGAAGTACATACTGGGGTGAAAAAAATGTATCATGACATATGACGACAATTTTGGTGGCCATATATGAAAAAGGAGAGAGAAGGGTTCGTAATAAGATATTACACTTGTCAGAAGGTGAAGGTAGAGAATCAACGACCTGGAGGCCTATTGTAGTTGTTGCCTCTTCTAGAATGGAAGTTAGATGACGTGAATATGGTTTTCTTGGTAGGACTTCCAAAGAAACTTAGTAAGAATGACTTTATTTGGATCGTTGTGTATTGACTAATTAAGGTAGCACATTTATTACCTATCATGGAAATCATTACAGTAGAATAGTTGGGAGAACTATATCTACGGGAGATAGTTCATTTTCATGGGGTTCCATGGACTATAGTTTCATATTGTGATTCTCACTTTACTTAATTCTTTTGGTGGGGTTTATAGATAGAGCTCATTACACAGGTTATGTTATGCATGTCCTTCCACCCACAAGAAGATGGGATTTTGGAGCAACCCATACAGGTTTTAGAGGATATATTGTGAGCATGTGTGCTTGACTTTAGGGGTTCTTTGGAGAATAACATGGGTTTAGTAGATTTCACCTATAACAACAGTTATCAGGAAACTATATGGATGGAACCATGTGAAAAACACTAATTCTATCCTTGTAGATCACTTCTATGTTAGTTATAGGAGAGTGAGTCAGAGCTATTGGGACCGAGTCTTGTTCATGAGACATTGGAGGAGTTGCAAATGATTCAAAAACATATGGATACGACTCAGAGTAGGTATAATTTGTTGCTAATAGATGTATATGACCCATAGAGTTTATAGAGTGTGATTCCGCATTCCATTGGGTGTCTCCTAGAATAGGTCACCACAGGATATAGAGGCAGGGAAAGTAGGCGTTCAGGTTTGTAAGACCGTTTGATGTGCTATAGAGATTTGGGTTGGTGGCATACTGAGTAGCACTTCAATAGAAATTCAGTGCTATGTATAATGGTATCCATGTTTCTCAACAGTGGTGGTATCACTCAGACCCTTCTCATGTTATTGATGTGGAAGAGGTTGATCTTGAGATATATGTGTCCTTTGTGGAGCACCCGATATTTGTGGTGGGTCATAGTGATAAAGTGTTATAGGGAAAGACTGTACGTTTTGTTCATGTGTTATGGAAACACGGAGGTGTTCAAGAGGAAACATGGGAATAGGAAGAAGACATGAGGGATCAATGACCCATTCTTTTTGGCCTGGAATCTTACAGATGTTTGAGAGTGCTGCTTGAGGACAATGTTGTTATAAGGTGGGGAGATTGTAAGATCACGACCTTTTCTAGAGTCGTCTTGGGTGAGTTTTTAGGTACTTTGTGAGGTATTTAAGTTCTATTTTTTTTCGAGTAGTGGCTTGGGGTGTGTTTGTGTGAACTTTTAAGAAAATATAATAGACAGTGGGCTGTGTATGGTTTGAAAAACAATTTGGATAAACTGTTCCAATCAAGAAAAACATGATAGAGAGGTCCATATTGTTTACTCATGGTTTGTTTAACATTGTGAAAAAACCATTCCAACCGGCAAACCTAGACAGAGATGTTTTCATTTTTGGTACACGTATTTCCTAATTGTGTGCCTCTTCCCAAGAAACCAGGCATTACAGATTAATTATCCGAAAATAATTTTTAAAACAACCCGAATTCCTAAGACTCTCATATTTCAACATTAGCTTAGGCATGAAATATTCTAGGTGATCCTAGAGCCTTCCAAATGGATTCCAAGTTGATTCGAACACCATTCTTCAAGATTGAAATCCCGGATTGAGGATCCTCTCTCTCCCTGGTATGTGGATTTTATTTCCATTCTTCTCTCATTCATTCCTCCATATTTCCTTGATATTTTCTTGGAATATCTCCAATGTTTCCAAGAATCCCAACCTATTTTTTTATATATAGATCAACTATTGTAGATATAGATCTATATTTTTTATATTTGGATTCCTTTGATCATAATTTTTTATTTAGGGATATAGATCTAAAGCTTTATCGATGACGTTGTGCTATTTGGATATTGGGGATTTCCATTGGGCTAACATCCAATAATAAACTGGGGCAGTTGGTCTAAATTGAACTCCCCTATTCATGGATTAGATATGTGAATGTTTGTTTATGAAATTTCTAGCTTCCCTTGAAAATTTATTTTCTAAATTAGAGAAATTTGGAAAGTGTAATTTTGACTTGTGATTGTCTTGGTGATTAATTGATAATTGAATCACTGAAAAATGAAGGGGGGTTACCCAAATAGATATTATAATTCATATATTGAATTGATTTTGATAAGATAATTATTTTGTGGAAAGTAATTATGAAGTAATGTTGTCTTGTAAATATACCTAATTGTGAGAAATAATGATGTTCTATAATGTTGATCAATGATAATTAATTTTGAGAATTAATTATGAAAAATTGAAATTTTATATGGATAATTAATGGTGAAGATTTAATTATTCAATGATAATTGTGTAGATTGATTAATTAATTGATGAATTAATTAATTTGTTATGTGGTTAGTTAATTGTTGATTTAACTAATGAATTTGAAATGTTTATCTGGTCTTTGGATTATTAATGAAATTATGTTGCTAGTTCTTTTGAATTAATGAATGATTAAATGTCTGAGATTTTTGTGGTTCTAGAAATCGCGTTCTTGGACAATTCGATGTTGGGTCATGGACATGACGTTCCTCCACAAAAGTTATCCATGCTTGATATTTTGGGGTACTAGGCATAACGACCTTCACCAAATGAGATATGGAGTGTTAGTCATGAAAACCAACACATAATGAGATTTGGGGTGTCTGACATGTCATTCAACATAAAATGAATGATAATAAGGAATAACTGTTCAAATGGAAAACATGAATTGAAACTATGCATAATTTGATGATTAATGATTAAATTACAACGTGATAAATATTTAAATATGAATTTTATTTATTTCTTTTTAAAGCTTCATACACTATATTTTGACTAGACTTTTTTAGACACTATTGGTGGTCACCTACTAAGTTGTACTCACACCCTATTCTGGCCACCTGATCAACACCCAAGCAGACTTTGTTGTTGCAGGATAGGATATGGGAAAGTCCCTGGGATTGTTTTATGTTTGGGATTGGAACAAGGGATAGGGAAACAGATGTGGTTTGGGACCCTCTTTGCAGTCGTTGTGTCTTTACATTTAGTTGCATTATAGACACTTGAAACATTCATTGTTTTTTCATGTTTTACCTTTCAATTGAGTGTTTTATTTTTTGGTTTTTTCTTATCATATTACATGATATTGTTCTTGTTATTTATATGCTTCTGCCGTTAGTTATTGTTTATTTCTTCCATTGGTATTTCATTCGAATAAAAGAGGTCATAGTATATCCAAGACTGACATAGCAGACCCTCAAAACTAGTTGGAACACATTGGCGTATGGGCAGGTGCATGTCAGGGCATGTGGCTAATTGTATCGGGGCTCCGTTTAGTGGCACCTGTGTCGGGATTTCACAAATATAAACATTGAAGAATTTATATATAAATCTAAATCCAAAAAAAATCATCAAATTAAAAAAAATTT
This sequence comes from Viscum album, assembly GCA_963277665.1. Lineage (NCBI taxonomy): Eukaryota > Viridiplantae > Streptophyta > Magnoliopsida > Santalales > Viscaceae > Viscum > Viscum album. The sequence goes on from OY728145.1 coordinate 1,332,230,228, forward strand.
ACCATTTGATGATAACTATTTGATCAAAAAAATACAAAATATTAAAAAATATTTAAATACACCTACCTCAAATGAGCTTCTGAAATTAAAAGGAATGATAAAAAATAATCTTATTTACCGAGAAAAACTACATATCATTAATATTAAAACATCCAAAAAATTATTAAAATATTTATTTATCATTCTCTAATAAATTACTATCAAGAAGAGTTACCAATCTATAATATAAAAAAATTCAAATCATTGTAAAAATATATATCATTAAACAACTATTTATCACCAGGATTAGCTATAAAAAACTAAAATAAAAATGTATAAAAACAAATAATTACAAATAAAAAATTCAAATAATAAAGAAATTATAAAACAATAAAAAAACTTATAATAATAATGAAATTTATACTCTTATAATAATTATAACCACATTAATTTATATTTTAATATTATTTATATATATAAAAAATAAATCAATTCAATTTAAAACTAAAAAATACAAAATAAATATTCTTAAAAAATAATTATTTCACATAAAAAATAGAGAGATTTAAACTAAAAATTATTGACGTAGAGATCCAAAATGGTTATTGATTAAAATAAAATTGAAAAAAAAGAAAACATATGACCGGATGATGGTGAAAATAAAACAATTCTATGATAAATAATATTAGTGGGCTAGATGAAGGAGAGGATAAATCGGGTGGTTATGAATAAGATGAAAAATGATGAAAATGGTGTCAAAAGCAGATCAAATGAGGATGTTCGAGGTTTATGAAATGATGTTGAGATTCTCATGTTGTACGTATAAGGTTTTAAGAAAAGGTATTATGAATTAATGAGGATAAATTCATGGGTATATTTTTTAAATGATTTTGACAGCAGTTTCTGTTAAACCAAATATCAAATATTCTTAAAACAAATTTTAGTTTCTATTTATATAAAACCTAACATGGAAAGTTATAAAAAACATTTGACATAAGATATTTAGTAAAAATTATATCAAATGTTAATAAAAAACATTTACAATTAGTTTTCAAAAATAAATGATTCTGATGGTAAATTTGGGAATTTTTTAACATATGTTTTAAAGAAAATGATGATAAATGTATCTCTACATCCATTAAGATGTCTATTTTTCAGGCAATGAATGCTAATATATCAATATGAAATTAAATTTTAATTCTAGTGTTTTAATTGATCTATTTTCTTCCAGAAAAATAAAATTATGGAAAACTATACTAATTTCACAATTCATTGAATACCATTTATTAGATTATAAGGAAAAATTATCACTACCCAAAAGAAAATTAGAAATATACCATTTACCGAAAAAATGCACATTCCAAGGCTTTCCAAGAAACACCAAATATAAAAATATCTATTTCAAATTCTATTCTTATCTCGTATCACTAGTTTACAAACTATATTTATACAACCAATATTCCATAATAATGTGTTTTGTCATTTTGCCCTGATCATCTTGACCATTTTCTAAACTTAATTAATGTTCCCTATGTTCCAAAATTTTTCATTGTGGATGAATTGAGATTTCCAAAAAAGTTCCAACAAAAATATTTTTAACACACACATAGTATGATAAACGATTACCCAACCCATGCCTTTACATGGGATAAATGATATTATGGGAAAAATAAAATATATCAATATTAATTTGAAATATAAATTAAAATACATAAGGGAAAATAATATGATTTGAAAATATAATATATGAAATTAAGAAATAAAATATGATTTCTAATGAAAAGTTTATCTATTATTATAGTGTTGAATGGTGATAAATGATTCAGAATCTATCATGTGAAATCTATTTGGTTGACTCAAGATGGGAATATGTGTTTGACATAACATTTTTTATTTTTATTGGAAAAAAATGATAAAATCAACCATATGTTATTATTCAAAAATTAATTGGTTGAAAAATGGGACAAACACACATATGTTATGATATAATTTAGAATATAAAAACTAGTAATATAGATAAAATAGATCATAAAACACTGATATAAAATAATGGTTTTGTAAAATTCACAGATAAATTCCATATTTTTCGTTGTAGTTTATAAAAAAATTATCATTCCATAAACATGGAAGATTAATGATTATACTATAGAGAGTGCATATTTTTTCTTAGATATATCATAATATAAAAATTTCATTACATTACAATTTACAGATACACTAAATGTGATTACAAATGATAAACAGACTATACTACGTATTCCAAATAAAATTGATAGTTTTTCATTCATTTATTTTATTATATGTTCTACAAATACATTCTATATTTTTCATTTTTATTTATAAAAAATTTATAATTTAATTGAAATTCAATATTAAATATTATATTATTGATATTTCTTATTGTCACATAAATATTTCATATTATAAATGGTTTATTACATTACAATTTGGTGATAGAATAACTATGATTAAAAATGATAAAAGAAATATGTTTCATAAACCAAATTTCATTTATTATTATCATTATACATATAATATTAATTTAAAATTTCTATTTGGAAAGAATTTAATATTATGAACATATTTACATGTAATAAAATCAATACAGATTATTTATTATAAAATAATGATTATACAGAGATTGCAGAATAAGGTAATAAAAAGAAACACTATTTATTCATTCCTTGCATATTAAAACAATATTTATACACTAAAATTATAACCACCCCTCATATTTTTTTATACTGTAAAACCAAACCAACAAATTCCATATCTACCCATAATAATAAATTATTTTTTTCACTAAGGCTCTATTTAAAATAGTTTCATAATTTTTTTTTGTTTTTTCAAATTTGATTATTTCAAAACACACCATATCATAAGAACATTTCCAACTGTTTGTGATTCTGACATTCCATGAATGTAAATATCCGGCATTATCAATAAATAATTCATAGGAAAGATTATAGATTAAAATGAAATGTTATCATATGTTAAAAAAGGATTTTCTTCTACAATATTGTGATTGGATTTTAGAAGAATAATTTAAATAAATTCTTATATATGAATGAATATTTCCATCAAGTTAACATAAAGTGGTGAAAGTTATGAAATATCATTTGAGATCACAATTTATAATCTAAAAGAGATTATTTTCATCTTCATTAACTCACGTGTACTACATGATGCTCTTCCAAAATGGATCCCATAAGCTAAATATCTCAAATATTTGTGTGAATAATAGATATGAGCCTCAAGAAAAAAATAAGTACCACAGGATCATGCATGCAGGTGTTTGTTAATAAATATTAATCAACTGTATACATCAAAATGAATTTTTTATATGGTGAATGACTTTTAAGAGAAAATTAAATGTATTTGAAAATAGGAAAGGTTATTTTTCAAATTAAATAAAATATTATATAGAAGTTGAATATACATGTTGAGGTTTTATAATAACTCCTAGATTTCTATTCCTATGGAGACATCAATGTTCACATGAAAATAAGAGGTCACCATGTAAGGACCCCTACAAAAGATTTAACCACAACTTGTTCTACCTGGCCTTTAGGAAACTCTTATTGACAAACCATATCAACCTTCAAAAAATAATCAAATACTATTATGATAAGTCAATATGAAAAACATATTAAATATGATAATGACTCATTTAAAAATAATATGTAATGAAAAAATGATTATAGATAACCGCTTTCAAATAAAAGTTCCAATACATGACATAAAATCTTTGATGTAAGATGTTTTATTTGAAATTATCATGAAACATACAAAAATACAATAAAAATAAAAATAAAAATATATGAGTACACTGAAACCAACCAACCAGAGAAATATTTTTATTAAGAGTAAGCTATAACCAACCAACCATAAAAACATTTTTCATAAGAGTACCCTTCAAACAACATCAAACAATTATGTTTAGATGATAGTTTTTTTTGTTATTTCTACTTGTAAATATACCAACAATTAAAATAGATAATATATTACCAACATTAAGGAGAACACATTGATAAAAAAACCAATAAAAATGGGAAATTCATAGCTTTAAATTCATGGAAGAACTTTTCTTGTGTGAAGTGATTTTGTAAACTATCTTGATAAACATGAAAAGAAATGGTCACATAAAAAATAAAAAAAAAATACAGCATTTTTATTTTATATATTTGACCAATAAAAATTCTTGTTGGTCAAAGTCACAAATAAAATTTATAATATATGAATATATCAAGAGATATTATTTTTATGTATCACCAGTTAAATCCTCTATGTTATCACAACATTAAAGAACATAGAAGAACTGAATGTGAATGTAATTAAAATACAGGTTTTAATATTCAAAACCTATTTGTGTTTGTAGATTTTTGAAAACTACTTATGAAACATACCATTTAAGACTACCTTGAAAAATTACCCTCCAACAAACATTAAAAATTATTAAAACTGCTTATAAAACATACCATTTAAGAGTAACCTCAAATAGTACCCTTTAACAAACCATAAATAGTTATTAAAACTACTTATGAAAATTATTTATTAAAGGTTCCTTAAAACTAACCTTAAATAGTTAAGTGTAAATAATAGATTTATTTTTATTTTTGTATGAAAATATAACAATGATGAAAAGATAATATATTTGATACCATCCTCAGAGGGCCACATGTTGACAAAAGATACAATAATAAGAGAAAATTATTTAATTTCTCTACATAAAAATGTTGTATTAGGTTTAATTTTTGAGTAAACAATCATGATTGACTTGAAAGGGAAAAGTCGCCAAAAATACTATAAGTAAACACAATTTTTCATTATATAAATTAGTCCATTAAAAATCAATGTTAGTCAAAATCTCAAATAAAACATATAATATGTGAATTAATCAATAACTCTTCTATTTATGTCTCCTTAGTGAAATACTGCATGCCAGCACAATAATAATTTAATTCGTATAATTTCAAGTGAATGTAAGGTGAAAAAATGTGGGCATAAATATATGAAAACGGTATTAGTGTTTGAAAATCATTTAAATTGAGGTGATAAATTTTTTTATTAACCTATGGGTCTTTAGATAACACAAAAGAGTAAATTATAAAGAAAAACAATATAATAAAAGGAATATAAAAAATATATGATCCAAAAAGTCTGTCAATTTCTTGATTAACCTAAAAGGGTGTCAATTATTTAATGAATATGTTAAAAGTATAAAAAATATGATTAAATAATTAATTTATGAAACTATTTTGACAGTAATTGTGACCTAAATAAAATAAATATAATCAATATGAACATTATCTAATAACCACATACACGATTTTCTAAATATAATATATTGACTCAAAGAATATCTTTTGGTATGTAGATGTTAACCTTGTTAATTTAAATGTATATGAACAATATTTTTCTTTTTCATCCTTGTTATAATTTCAATTGAAATCTCTCTTACTCAAAATCTTATGGTAATTGAAATGCACATATGACATATTTGGAGTTATATTATTATATTAAAATTATGAATTTAGGGATTGTAAAAATATAATATATTAGGAAAAAATAAATCAATATATGAAATGGAATATAAATATAAATAAATATATCAGATATAGGAAGTTCACATAAAATTGTGACAACAACCTGAAGTTAGGTGCATCATTTTTTGTTTCATAGAAAAAATAAATATAAAATATATCTGGAAAATTGTTTAATTTTTTTCAAGTAATTGGGCATGGTAAATAAAAATACATAAGGATGGAAAATCCAAAAAAAAATTCCAATGTTGAAAAAAATAGTCATAAAATTAAGAAATTAAAATTCATAGAGAGATGTTGAATTTTAAGAAAACTAAAAAATGAAATATAATTTAAAGTAAACAGATATAAGATTAAATGTCAAAGGAGAATTATAATACAATGATGAAAGATTACCATAGGTCTTGTCCAATGATACTTTCTAAACAGTAATGGAGATACAATGGAGAAATCAATTCTTATTTATCCTCATCATCTCATTCCACCTCAAATGATCCCAATTAGGAAACCCATAATGGATCTGTGAGAGGTGAATAAAAATTTATGATTTTAAAAGAAGAAGAAAAAATGATGTGGATGGATGAGAGGGGAGGCATGGCTATAGATGTGGAGGCTTAGGTGTGGTGATGTAGAAATGAGTGATTAAGGGGAGAATCAGATAAAAAGGTGAATGAAGAGGTGGATTCTAGGAATTATGCAGTCAGATCTGGGGAGGAGAGGGGGGGTTTATAATTTCAATATAGGGAGAGAAGAATTGATTGGAAATAAAATATAAACAAGATGATATATGGTTCAACTACTAGGAATCAAACACATAGGTGGAGTGCATCTGAGGAGGCATGTGTCCTTGGAGGCACACCATATAGTTTAGATAATGGATTTCATGAATAAAAGTTTGTTCAATAAATTTATGTAACATAATGATTTAGAATATTTTGTTTGAAATAAGAACCTATTTTCTATTGGAAATTAACATAATTGTTGAGGAAATCAACTAGTGCTTAGGAAATTTTATTTTTAATAGTGGTATAAAAAAACATAAAAATCATAAAGTTATTTTTAGATAAAAACTAAATTCAATATTTCTATTTTCTACTAATTTAGTTAACAGAAGATGACATTTACCTTGAACTATTTTTCCAAAATAGGATAATCTTGTTTTGACATCAGAATTGGGTTATTATTAATAAGAAAATAATGATCTATAAGTAGTACATGAATCTATAATATGGGTGGAAAACATCATAAATACATATTTATAATTTAAGAATAGTCTATAAGTTTATACCCTATGAAATATTTTTTCATGATAAATTAATGTAAATGATACCTCAATAGTTACTTTTTGTTTCCACAAACATAACATTCACCACATAATTTCCTCCTTCATTTATATAATTAATTTATTAGGAAAAGTAGATGGTGAAGTATTATTTACATATAAACATATAACTATTTTCTATTCTCATTAGGTGAACGAGAAGGATTTCATGTGGATCGGAAACTAAGTGAATTATCTGTTACGTGAAAAAACCTATTACAAATAGTGGTTAGTGATATTGTTAATTTGAATTAAATAGTTGTAAAAAAGACAAACTCCATCAAAATATATTACTAAGAAAAAAAATCGTAAAAGTACAACACTAAAATTTATTATTAAAGTAGAAAATAATTTATTATATATTTTGATAAAGTAAATCACAAAAGCAATCTCAATATTATTGGAAACCATAAAGGTATTGATTGTGTATAAATAATTGTCTATTTGGAAAAAATCATATATTGGAGTATAGGTAGTGTTGGTACCTCAAATAATATAGCTATTATACATTTTTGTACTTGGAGATATGGAACCATTTTATTAAATAATATTTTTATTTAATTTATTAATTAATGGAAGAAGTTAAGGAAAAAACTGTATAATTGTTTAATTTTCTTCAAACATAAAATCTGTTGATGATTTCTTTCATTTCAACATTATTTTTGATTTCTATATATTTGTGAAATCATATTAATGGTTTAACATTAATATTTTACAAGCATTTCAATAAAAGGTAAGGGTATATTTTACTACAAAAAATAAATGTATTTTTATTTGATAAAAAGTAGATAAACAGAAATATAAAATCAATGCTGATTAACAAGTAAATTAATGATTCTAGAAATCTATTTTTGGAATTAATAGATAACAAACTAAAATAGAAATAATCTATATTCCTAGAACATGAAAAATTCATATTTCTATGTAGAACGTTTTAGATTCTAAAAATTGGGTAAACTATTTTAAATGTAAAGTATTAGTGGAGTACATTAAAATATGATTGATTGAAAATAATCAAAACCTATCTAGTGTTGCAGAGTTATGATGGAAATATTATTGGAATACATATCATTCATCAATGTTGAAAATAATACTTTCTTACTGAATTCCCTTCAAAGATTTTGAAATCCCTTATAAGATAGACACAAAATTAGCGATAAATAAATACATACCCAAATTTAAAATGAGAGCTAACTTTCCTGGTAAAGGTCCTTTTTAACATAGAATCAAAACTATAAATTAACACTAACTTATGAAATGAAATTGATTAAAAAAAGTAACACAATAATTAATCAATCTGTATATAAATAAGAGTTATGCATTTCATAATTTCAGATGATCCATGTAATGAAAAGTTTAGCATGAAATAAATATATAAAAAATTTAAATAATTTAATAGTTGTAATATGAACAGTGTATTCTGATTTCCTATTATCATGGAATGTAAAGATAATTTGTGGGGGCCATATAAAAGATAATGAGAAACAAAATTTAAACTACATAAATAATGAATCAATATTGAAAACTGATGATGATGGAGGACATAAAATGATGTTGAACCAATGTAAAGGAGAAAGGGAGGGTGTATGAATTTACCCATTTAGAAAATACACATTCCAAACTATATCCATGACAATACCTAATGTTAAGATAATGATATACTTTGAGAATAACATTGTTCAACTGGAAACTGAAATGCATTGGTAGTGGAATTACCTGATGTTGATTCGGAGGACTCCTGTATTAGTGGTGATGGTACGATGAAGTGAGGGGAGATAAAAGTGTATAATGGTTGTGAAATGGGATGGAGTAGATATGATAGTGATCCTATCCAAAGTAGGGTGGGGACGCAATGATGACAGAGATGAAGTAAAGGTTATAGAAACCATAGTGGATGGATATGGGTTTGGGTTGTGAGGGAACTGATGGAAGAGTGAAGATGAGGTGAAAACAATCATAGTGAAAACAAAAATGTGAGGAAGAAAAGATGAGATGGATAGGGAGAAGGATGTATAGATAATGGAGAGAAGGAGACATAGGTGGGGTGGTTGAGTTATAAGAGGGGTTGATGAGATAATGAGTCATGGATGTCATGAGGTAATGGGAAATAAATGTCTATTTCATTATAGCTTTTCAACACAGGGATGTTGTTCATTGGATAGAGGGAGAGTGTGGATGAAATCGAAATCAAAGCTGAAAGTATGGTGGAGATAGAGATGAATTAGGGTGTCATGGGGTGTTCTATTGAAGGGAAATAACATGTAATAAACTATAAAATGAGGAGTGGAATGCGAGGAGTCCGAGACAAGGTGGTAGAGCCTAAGGGATAGATAGGGAGGTAGAGTCAGAGGTGGTGGAGGAAGGTATGGGGATAGGGGCTATTATAATAAGGTCATGGAGGATAGAGAGAGTCTGGGGTGATGATATGGCAGAAGACTAGGTCGATAGTGGAGGGAGTGACCCGTTGGTGGGGAGTTAAATCATTGAGACACATGGATGATGAGGCATGCTCTTTAGTATATATAATAGATTCCACAATCCAAGATCAATGAATGATTCATAATACAACTCAAAAAATAAATTTATATAAATTAAATTATTAACATAATTCAATTATTTTCATAAAATGAAACTATTTCTCAATATAAAAAATTTCTCTTCGAAAACTCCATTTTCAAAATCCCAAATTAAAATCTTTATCACATTGGTTGAAAATATATTTTAAAATACTAAATTCAATTTTGAAACCCTAGGTTATTAAAACCCCCTAAAATTATAATAAAATACATTAATTTCATTTTTTGTTTTTAAAAAAAATTACAAATTTCATAAAAATAATGAACGAAAACTATTAATGAATCTGAAAAATAGGAAATTCATGATAATTCATAAAATATATTAGAACAAAAAACTGATTCATTTTTTCAATATTACCATATTGAAAAAACTATGAATCAAACCAATAAGGTTGAATCATTAAATCCCAAGAGATGTATCTATCAAAATAATATAAATATCCATCACTAGTATCGAAATATTTAATAAAAATAGATACCTAGTGATATATATCCAATAATCAAGAAAGAAATTAAAAAATAAAATTCAATTCCACATTTATTCACATAATCCCATCATGAATTCCATAATTTAATGGCATAGAATCCCTAAAATCTCATTAAGTAATCCAAATATCTTGGTAAAATTGTGGTGATAATTGCCTTTTAGTGTGTAAATATGGGTGTAAAAATTGGGTATTGGGGGTTTTGCAACAAGTTAACTATTAAAATGCATTTTTAGACTAAAAATTTTCTAAATAATGATTCAATACTACCCAAAAACGAATAATCATTGTTAATATTCATATTCTTGCTGACCATGTTTACTAGACATGAATTGTTATAGTAAATTTTATGTTTGTAGTAACCATGGATAGGCAAACCCTAGTTCCACGGAATTATATTCAGTGAATCCAAATATCACCTAACGATTTCCACAGACTCTAAATTCTATTAAAATTTATACAAAACCAAATTTAACTTATAGAATTCTAAAAAAATGGGGAAATACCATCAAAATATAAGGTGTTATATATCATCTATTTTGGAATGAATTGAAAAAATAGAGAATAAAGAAATAGAATTAATCACTAATTGAATAAAAAGTGGATGAATAATTAAGTAAAGACTCCCTGTTTATAATCAAGTCATTGATTGTCATTATTCCTTACAGAAAATTGGAAACATGAATAATACCTATGTAACTTTTCAAATTCCACTACATTAAACGAGTGGAAAATATATGGTGTTATACTCTCATAAATGAATAAAAATGAAAGATGTAGTGATGATACATTGATAATAAAAAATACATCAATTTGATTAATTTCACATTAAATTTGGATGATAAGGTGAAGAAAAATGAGTATAATAATTATAAAATTCAGTACGAGTTGTTTATATGTGGTATACATCAGTAAAAAACCCACATAAAATGCTAGAAAGATATAATAAAATCATTAGTTAACCAAGTCCAATCACATTCACCAATATGAGGATGATTAAGATGAACCACTCTCTCTATGAATTTTATTTCTATAATAATTACTAAAGTGGTGTAGGTTTAAGGGGATGACAGGTTTAGAGGGTTGAATTCATTTAAAATCATGAAAAATATAAAAAAAATATAACTCAAACATGTATCAGGACAATACTACAAATGTAATTGAAATCAAAGACAAATATTGAAATTCAAGTGGTGGGGCTTAATTTTTATAAGATTTTAATATTTCAAAGTGGACCAAATGGTTTCTACCAAATTTATCTAATAAAAGATCATAAAATAATGTATAAAACACAAAAAAAGTGATATCATATCTTAAATAAGTGAAAATTAATTATTATGCAACAATAATAACATTCAAGGAGGATTTTAGAAATTATTTTATCTTGAAATAAATTCGTATTATCATCTTTTCAATATTATATGATGATTTAAATGAGTGGATAATCCCATGATCCTTATCCAAATTAAATAGAGTTTTGAAGATAAATCCACTCAAGGGAAAATTAATTTTAGGTTTTAATTTGTTTTAGTCCAATATTGAAAAATATAACCAAATTATGGATGGATAAATCATTTTAAAATATTTTTTATCACTCACATAATTTTTTAATTTATTATTTATTATTGAGAGTCTAGTGAATGTTTTATGGAGATTACATGGATATTAACGAAGTATGTAGATACTCATGTTGCATAACATTAATGAAATAATTTACTACGATGGAAATAATTTATTTTATTAATATATTATCATATTTTCTATATTGAGTTTTTTAATTACCAAAAATATAGTATTTTTTAGAACTCTATATGGATTTATGGTTTAACAATATGAAAAAATCCAACAATTTCATCTAGATATGAAGTTGATGGGCTCTGGAGTCAAATATTATTTTTCCAAAAAAACTAACAAATGGTCATGTTTTTTTCTAACAATTTTAATTTATCAAAATATTGGTACGAGTTTATCATTAATTGATATCATAACCACTAGTGAAGAGATTCATAAACTAGGGAATTAGTGTAGAAATTAAATATTTTTCTTATTTTTTTAATTGGTGTCAGAGAATAAGTTTTTAAATAAGTGGTACTATATTTGATGGATGTGACTTCTTTAGCCTATATGCCACTTTCAAGTTACAAACAACAGCGCTACATACCTTTGGTGTGCCCCCCATACACCAGGGGCTTTTAAATAGTATAAGGGATCTATCAATATCATGATAAGACTATACTCCCTATCAAATAACTATAAATATACTAAATTATAATTCACCATCAATATAATAAAAAATATAGTATTAAATTTATATTAAATAGATAATAATGATAAACATATCATATTTTATATTAAAAACATATAATCCATGTAAGGAAAAACATACCATACATTATATATAATATCACCTATTGGATCAATCGTATAAATGTTATATTCAAAAAATAAAGGGAAGTGGATATATAAATAAAAAAATTATATGAGGTCTCACCCATTCCAATCTCTCCAACCATGTTATTAATCTCTAAATCACTCATTGATCAATAATCCCTTTCCCGTAACTATATTTAAAACCAGGATATGATCATGCCCACCAAGGTGCACATGTTTAGTATGATAAATATATTCATTTTACACCACAACCTATTTCTAAAAATTAGTTTATTATATATGGGTTCAATCACATTTTGATATGTAAGACATTCTAATATACAAATAACTATCATTTCATGATTATGTTATAATAATCCTCTCAGATGAGTGAGCCTACCAACATTGTCCAATACTCGTAGAAACTGATTATACCATGGTATAATGATGTTTAAATCACATAAACACCAAACAATGGTTAGTCCAAGGATAACCAGATAAAGATATGAAAAAAATGTATTTGAGTATAGGGTATAACATATAGAGGGATATTTGAGTAACTCGAAAAAAATTGTATATGATCCAACCTTTTTGATATTAATGAATTATCGGAAAGAACAATGCTAAAAAATATGAAAGAGTTATCATTAATTATTATAATAAGAATAATAAAATATGTTATCAATCTCTATAAATCAATGAAAGGTTGAACTAGTTACCATAATCCATTAAAAACAAAGTCGAATGGGTTATAACCAACTAATGGTTAAGCCATCGTGAATCGATCATCACAATTTATAATGTATAGAAACACACAATGGGTTTTCACCATCCACCACGAAGAAAAAAGAGAATGTGATATCAATTTCCATTAAGAATGAGAAGGTAAATATTTTTATCACTAATAATAAATTAATGAAATGTTTGATGGTTTATCATAGTTTATAGAACTGAATATTGGGGGATGAGGTATCAATAATTATCATATCATAATGGATACTCACAAATCCTAATTAACCTCACAAGACCTAACTTTCATATTAGGATACCTGAACCCATTACATTGTTCACATTGATTTAATTTTATCAAGACTAAACAAAAAATACATGAATCATGGTATCATACAGTCTACCATATAATAATATCAAGACATATCAGAAAATAACTACACAAATTCATTCAAAGTCAATAACTCAAATTTATTTTATCCCATGTACATACTCCACTTTATCAATGGACACATAATGAAACTTTGAAGTTCCTATAAAAAAATTATATTAATGGATACTCATCATGTGGTCAAATTAAATGGAGTCTCAGCACTTTACAATGGTGAAATGTCCATAATTACCTATGATATAAAATCAAACAACTAAGTAGTTACATTAAGGGTGACGTGGTCCTTACTCATCACTCAACATGTATGGGAACCAAATTTACATTCATTATGAGTAATTATAAACTTATTTCCAAAATATAGTTACAGTACATTGTAAAAACTCATTTAAAACAGCATTATAATCTAGGGTTCATGGATACACTATAATATTATTAAAGGATTTGATATCACTTTAAATTTTAATTCTTAATTTTAAGCCAAGTGAGATTACTATAGGGTTCATATTTAAGAGCAATTCGATTCACACACAATCCTATTTCTTTATGTATATTTTTTGTGTTTTTAATTTTATAATAATTATTAATAGGTGAGAATATGAAAACATGAAAACTAAAAAAGGGAAAAATCTATGTAGCATAAAATAAAGGGATCTATATGGTTGGTCAGTGTAATCATTCATAACCCAAATAAGTTTTCTATGCTCTAGTTGATAAATAATCTCATCATTCATGGGTTCTCATACTCTATTAATGTTATGGGATTGATTGATCAAATGTTATATCTTCCATACACTCAATGTCACATACTACACAATAAGGAATAATGATCATACAAGTCCAAGGAATTACACCATACTCTACACAACCCAACCATATGTTGTTCATGATGTGATACCAATAATTACATAGAATATAAAGTGAACATGGGAAATGGTGGTTGAATTATTTGTTATAGAATTGAATTATGTGTTGGATATGTTGTATAGAATGGAACATTTCCACACATGACCACAACACGCCCACTATAAGATATATTTTTTATTAAAACACTATGAATTTTTATTAAGGATTCATGGATACAATGAGCCTCCTCTAGGGACCACTCAATTACGTTAAGCTCCCATTATCGTTAGAATTAAGAGTTCATAGTATGATAAGAGTGAAGAAGGGAAACACACTTAAGGGAAAAAATATGAGTGAAAATTATACTCAATGTGTGAACTAAAATTCATATCTAATCAATAGAATCCAAAATTCTATTATAATGGATTAATATAGTGCTTATCAAGAAAAAGTCTCCTTACAGACCAATATCTATGGTAAAATAGATAAATTATAAAAATAAAAATGAATGAGTTTATAAATGTTATTAAAAATAAATTCCTCAATTTCTCTAGGGGATGAGATAGACCAAGTAGAGCTTCTTTTCCAAACCCATATATTTTAGAAGTAGTAAATTTCCCAATCCACATTATAAAAATTTTAGGACACCACAAAATCTATTTTCATATGGTAATCCATGAAATACTCCTAGAATATTTCCAATCACTAGGAGGGAGAGATGATATGTATCTTGACAGCAACATGATGAATATAGAGTCAACTTCTAGAAAAGATTTAGACCATTATTTGAACATGAACATTTGAACAAACAGAATGACCAAATTAGGTTGTAAATTGGAATTCCCAACTATATACTTCCTAAATATGTTTTGGAAGTTAGGATAGATAATTGTTTTTGATAAATTTGAATTTATATATTTTATTACTTATAAATATGAAGGAAAAAACATACATGAGGAAACATTATTAATCATGAGTTAATCATTTTTTATATTGAAAGAATAAGGATGATATACTTGCATTTGGAATTATATATTCAATATAAGTCAAATATCTTATAGATTTGTTGAGTTATTACATCGATCCTGATCCAAAATAACAGTTGGTAATCATGGTTACATAAATAGACCGACATCCCTAAAAATATATCAAATTATATAATATTTTTCAAAGACTCAAAATTATGGATAAAATTGTATTATTTTTGGGTAATTACGTCACAGAGAAGAACAATGATATTGTTGTGGTGTTATGAAATGGGTTTGTGGAGGATTGGAGTGATCCAGCATAATAATAACTCTATTTTTTAGGAGCCTAGAGATAGTCAATAAATAGTATAAAGAACATATCATGGGGTAATATTTGGGTAAAGGATAATTCATCCATGTATCCAAGAAGGGATTAGAATGATACTTTTTCCATTATAACCACTTATGAAAACAGTGTAGAATTTGTGTACTAGGTTGGACTCCAACACGATAGTGAGTAGATTTATATAATGTTGTTACCCGAATGGCCTGAAGGGCTTCTTTTTTTATTTTTTATTATAGATAATCCCCCTTTTAATGGTTGAAGGGGAACCCATACATGACCTATAGGCCCAAGGAACAAGGCCTGACAAAACCCTCATTACATGACCTGAAGACCTAGAGGCAAACCATGCCCATTACATGACTCGTAGGCCCAACCCACTAGAACTGACCCTCCCAGCTTCTGAATCATTAATTTCCTTAGTTTCCCACCTTGAATTACTGATCGACTAGAATTGCCCCATACAAAGATGCACGGTGTCTGGTCTCGATGGCAGTTTCCATACCCTCTCATTCTGACAATCCATTTAGCTCTACGTCTAGTGACTGCTATTGTTCCTCTGATCCTCTTCTGTGGCCTACTCTATGTGAACTGGGATACTCCATGGTCTTTTTGACCCGAAGGCCCTGTGGCTCGAAGCCCCTTGATGACCCAAAGGCCCTGTGAGACCCGAGGCTTAAACTGGTGGCCCGAAGGCCCAAATTGGGTGAATAGTTCTGGCTGCTATAGTACCAAACAGTACCTGCACAGTACCTGCTACAGTACTGCTACATTACCTGCTATAGTACTGCTACTGTTACCTGGAAATCCGCCTCCACTCATTTATGAACCTAGGTCTCTGGGATGCCAAGCAGGAGCCCTTAAGTGTTTCTATTTATTTAATTTTTTACATGATTATGGTTTGAATTTTCTTGATATATGAGATTAATTAAACCTAAATATTATAGAGGTTGAAATATAAATAGGGTTAATAGTAAAGTGAAAATGATGGTAAAACTTTTATACACTAATTCTGTACCCTCTCAATGTGATTATGTGATCTACATGGAAATTCTATTTAGAAAAATAAAATAAAAATCTCAAACATATCTTGAATCTCATATGGAGAGTTCATACCACCTAACAAAAATATAATGACTCCTTAATGAGACTCTCATATTATAATGATCTCTTAAAAAACCTAACAGTTATTAACAAAAAATCTATAACAATGGAATTAAAATTAAACAACCACTATAAATCAATAATAACTAATATATAATTAAAACTCATCAAAACTACTCTAAAAATAAAACTAAAAATATAACAACCAAATTCACTAATCCACTAAAACTTAACATCACCCCATTTTATCCCCTGATTATTAAACTCATAAAACAAATAATTAATCATTTAATTTATATCATAATAAATATCAATGAAATAAAATAAAATAACTCATACATTTATTTACCAAAAATTAATGAATCTATAATCTATAATGTTATTTCACCGTACCAAGATGAAATAAAAAATATAATATCACATCTAAGTTGATGGAATATTGAAAAAAAAATGAATAGAAGGGATAATATAAAGTTAAATAAAATATACCATGTTATTACTAAACTTTTGAAACCTTAATATCCGAGAGTCAATGGGAAAATATAGAATGGAAAACAAATCCTAGAGAAATTATCCATGAATATACATAGAACATGGAAGATGTAAGGATTAAGGGAAAGAAAATTAGATTTTATGAAATAAAGGGGAACAAAAACTTCTATCCCACTAAACTGATCTTAACTCCTATAAGTATATAATGGAGTCCCATTGGATATCTATTGACTTCCCAATGGGGGTAGCACCACTATCATGTTGGTCAGGTACCCATTAACATGGTATTGAGTAATCGATGGACACTATATATCAACACACAACACTCCATATTTTAAATATATAATAATACCATCACCAAACCTTTCTACATAGCTCACCATCACGAAATACTCATTTTAGCATTTTAAAAATACTAAAAATGATCACTCTTCTAGTCAAATCTAAAAAATGAACTAATATTATGTTTTCATCCTGTAAATCACAAAATTAGAGTCAATTTTTTTCTTTAATTAATCAACCACGACACAATTCACTACACCTAATATGGAGTTATACTAATGTATATTAATTTATTTTATTAATTATTGAGATTTTTGGGATATAATACTTCCTAATTGAAACATATTATGATTAGTTATTCTTCTAGTTGATTTAATGTAACTCTTGATTTAACATGTGTTATTATAGTGGTTGGACTTAATGGAATGGTTACATGTATATGTATTTATGATCTCTTTATTCAAATGTATCTGTATGGGTATATATTATAACCCTAAACAATATTTATTGTTGTTAAAGGTGGAAGATGCATGATTGTAAGGCATTAAATATCCCTAAAAGTAGCTTTCATGGTAATGAAATGATGACTTGAATAAGAAAACTCCCCGATGATGACGACATATCATGAAATAAAATTTAATAGTATTTAATTTCATTAAGGGTAGAAATTTGTATGATTTAGGTGAAATAATAGGTCATCAATGTCAGTGTGACTACAAATCTCCAAATCGATCATGATCAGAATGATCATAGTCCTAAAATATATTAGGAAAATATAAGTAAATAGTATTGACATTACAATGGTTTGATAAAAATATAGTTGTAAGTAGTACCTCACATATTCTCATCCATCATGGATGTGAAATAGTATTGGTATTTAAAGGACCATAGTGTACCCATCTTCATAACATATCTCTTTGATAAAGCTTCTAAAACACGATTTTCTTCCCTTAATAATTTTTTATGACAATGTTGAGATGAAAAGTGGCCTCAAGAAACTCAATACACTATGTATGAACATTACATGGAACATTTTTAACCATAGTTTTTAGGGATTCAATGGTAATATTAGATTCTAACTTAATCCATATATAACTCCATCCATGATGCGTAGCCTGCTTCATCGCATGAAACATGGACCAATGTTTAGATACCCAGTCTATTTCTAATTCTACTTTGGTCGTATAATCACCCTTTGATGAAGCCACAATGATTAAGGAATACTCCTACACATACAAAAGGATGTAGATCTCTATAATCCCCACCATCAAATTTTTCATTGATTTGTGGTTGATTAGGGGGAATCCAACACAAGAGTGTCATGGATATAGTATTTTTGAGTCTTCCTTGTACACTTAATAGCCATAAAGTATTATGGTATGAAAAATTGTTTCCATCACACCTGTTTGAATTATAGAGGTAGAAAAAAAAATCTATGTGAATGGCCATAATACCGACATGAAATGAGGAATTCTTATATTCAAACACTACTGGATTATTGATATTCCAATTATATGTAGTGATGAAGGTAGTGACTATGGGAAGGAAGTTGTTCATCTTTTCAATCTTTACAGAATTAATAAAAGATTTTATCAATATCTCAAGATGGTTATTAGTTAGGATTTTATATTCCATACAAGTCTTTAACATACTCTTAGAACCTAGTTGAAAACATGTAGTAAGTGAAGATATGTCAGACATACCCTGTAGAATTGAGGCATGTCCTATAAGATGAGGGCAGTTGAACCCTAAATCATTATTTATTTCTGAGTGACTATAGTTTAGTGTAATTATAATTTTAATATTACTAATTAGTTTAAATGTTGGAGATATAGATATAATCCACTCAATTTATGACGATTCATTACTGTAACAAATCAAGAGAAGAATATCATTGATTGTGTGATGTGAATGTGTTCATGAACTATGTTCTTTGTTAAATTATGGTAATATTTTTTATATTGTGTGAAATGAATTAGTAGTTTGGAATAAAGTATGTTTTGAAACATTCATAACTTATTTGAATAATGAATACATAAAAGATTATTACTAATATGATTGATAATCTATGACATAAAAAAAATGGAAGTGTAAAATAGGTAGTAGTTAAATAGTCATCAATACAGTTTATGATTTATTTATTAATTATTATCATAGGATACTACATTTTTCATCAGCATTGAATTTCAAAAGTGTTAATAATACTGAGCACTCTACTTATATTCCTTTTAAGTCTTATTCATTATTTATGTTTTTATGTTATATGATAACACCTATTTCATTAAATAATTTCACGCTGACATTGGAACTATAAGATTTGATGAGGATTTCAGTGATTCTTTAGTAGTGAAATTACATGATACTAACCCATTAATTAATATTGTGGAATTTTAATTTATGATATGTTTTCTCAAACAAAGGGAAAAATTATCAAATAATTTTTTCTGTTGTTATGTTTATCCAAAAAAACATTTCTTATGGATTAAATAATGAGATTGTATGTAGTGAGGTTACATAATTTCTTTCTAATGATCATTTTTAATTTTGATTTATTTGGAAAATTTTAAATATTAAAATTTAAAAGATTCTATATTTTAAATAAAAACACTAAATATTATTATTAAATGTTTGTAGTTTATGTTATTGTCTTCAAAATGATGTAGTAATTTGTTAAGATTTGATGTATAGAAAAATTATAACACTTATGAATAGTGATATTTTTAATGTTTTTATCATATAATTTTAATTTGAATGTATTATTTTTTAGCATGGAATGTGTTTGAATGTTAACTACATATGTCATTGTATATAAATGAATGTTAATCTATGGGGTTATCTAGAATTATTTTGTCATATTTTGGTTTTCTAGATATGATAAAGAATATTTTTAGTGAATATTATTTATTTTAAACATAATTTATTCATGAATTAATATTTCTAGTTGACTATTTATATATTGTTTTAGATTCAGGATCTATAAATTTTGGTGTGGTTTTTCATTCATATTGAATGTTATTTTTATTGTAGAATTATACAGACATTTATTTAAAGGGATTATAGATAAATAATCACAATTTGAGAATAGGAAATTACATAACATATGTATTATTAGTTTGTTATATTAGTATCCATGCATCTATATTTTCATGTGTGATTATTTGTATGTTATGGAATTTTGTTGACAAGAAGTGAAAACATATGTGTGTTTTATTTGATATCGGTTATATGGGAGTTCCTATATGGGAGAATATTGTAGTCAACATACATTATGTTATACAAATTTTTCTCATAAACATGATGATACATTCCCAAGAATCATTTTAGATGTTTATTTTCACATAAGTGGTAATATTTTTGATATTCAATTATGATTGGTGTTAAATCATGACCTTTGTTTATATTGATATTAGAGACTGTTTTTTAGTGAAATTAAATATTCTTCTTTGTTTATCTCAAATTTATATTCATTTATTATAAAATAGATATAGGTTTTATTAGTATGGTAATGTTGATATAATTATCATACTATTTATGTTTTTTTCTATTCAAGGATAAAAATAATTAAATGTGTGGAAAACAATACTCTAGGTTTCTCTTAGGAATGTATTATCATGTACTTAAAATTTGACTTTAGTTTCAATTTTATTTGATTAAATATTACATTTATTTATTAAAATAATCATTATTGTGATTGAAACAAACACTATTATATGTTTGGAAAATATTTATAGGAAATGGACTCTCAGGGTCAAAAAAATGCCATTTTTTACTTTCATTGTAGAATGACGTAACTTATTATCTTTATTTTTTAGTCATTTATGTTTCATTTTATTTTTTGACACCCATATTTACTAAATGATGTATTATAGTTTTCTACTGAGTAACGTTGAATTTTTTCAACAATAAAATATATTTTTAAATGAAAAGGGTAAAACTCTATTTTAGAAATTAATAGATTGTTTTATTTTAAAAAATAATTTTTATGAGATCTCCCATCCATAACATAAAAACAAAATAATTTATTTTATAGGAATATCCAATATAAATAAAAAATATGTCACCTGTAAATAAACATAATTATTATATTTTGAGTATACATACAAAAATTACTTATTTTACAAAACTATGAACATTTCTTATATTTTCACGACAGTATTACTATAACTCGCAAAGGATTTATAAATAAATTTAATATTGAATGAATGAAACATTTAGCCTCTTAAGAACACCACTTGGTTATAACCTAGAGAGTAATCATAATTTTTCCACCTATGTGATTTGAATTTCAAAAAACTGACAAACACGGTTTTGTTTAGTAAGATATTTAGAGTTTGATTGGATGAACATACATTTTGGGGAATATTATTGTACCCTTATGAATTTTAATGTACCCTTATAAATAGAAATACGATCCTTAGGAATAGTAACCACATCCATGAAGGTATAAAAAAAATTTATACAACTTATCAAATGAAATAAAGTATTTAAAAAATTAATAACTATGTGTTGGTTTTTTATGAGTATTAAATATTTAATTACATTTTTAAATTAAAATATTTATTTAAAATAAATAAATTTTTTATAAAATGTATTCTTAAATAAATAATTTTTTATCATATTATTTCAGAATTATTTTATGAGACCTCAAATAATTTTTGAAAGTGTTATAAAATCAATTTTAAATTTAAATTTTTTTTCTGTAAATAATTATTTTATTTAAAAATTAAATTTCTATTATTTATAAAATTATTTTTATAAAATGGATTAATTTTTCAATTCTAAACATTAAATAATTTTTAGAGTAATTCTTTTTTATTTTTCTAAAATACATGTAATTTTTGTGGATAGTAAAATATGATAATTTATGATAAATAATAAATACATGATTTATTGAGTCATATGTGATGTAAGGCTGATGTAATCACACTTAGATCAGAATAACATACACATATTACTATTAGGGTCAAAAAATCAAGACTATTCATAGTCTTGGGCCAAAATAATAAAATAATGATTAAAACAATGGTAAATAACACCCCTCCTCCTCTATAAAATCCACCCATCACTCCCTCTTCACTTCACTCCACTGAAGACTTGTGCCTTGCCCATGTTATACTAAAATATCCTCCCAATATACTCCCCACTTCTATAATCCCTTTGTCTCTTCAAAATAAAAATCATCTACCCTAAATAGGCTCTCAAGGAAGACAAATTCATGATGTAAATTCCTCTTTTCATTTCATTTATTTTCTTTCATTTTAATTTAATTATATATATTTACTCACCTCCTTTGATCAAAATGTTATGATAACTCTATTACCATAAATTTAATGCAATTTTGTTATGATAAAGGAATAATTCATCGTCATCTCTCATTTCCCCTCTATTTATAATAGAAATGAAAACACCATCTGAGATGTGTTATCTTATCACATTCAAGGATGACAGGTTTTCAACTTCTATTAACATCTTCAATTATGGTAATGAAACCATTTTTATGGTTAAAACATAGAATTATATATGTAATATACCATATTTAATGTACTAGAATCTTTTTTTACACATGGAATTAATTTCAAAAATAAATTGATTTTGTGGTGATCGAAAAACCACCAAATTAATCCATGCATTTATCATTAAAATTTAATCTAATGATTCATACTCACCCAAAAAAAATGACTTATGATAATTTAACCTACTGTAAGAGAATTAATAACATATAACATAATTTCTATTATTCATTTCTCATTTTACTTTAAATTCTATACAAACAAACTGATATTGAAAACTAATGACACAATAAATAACAAATGATGATATTGAATCTCATAACTGATATAAACGATAATAAATGATATTAAAAAAATTATACTAAACAAAATAAATATCTGATAGAGTCTTAATTATGTTATTAAAAAGTATAATTTCATATTCTTGGACCTTAAGTTCATGAGTAGATCATATTCTGACCTAAGGTAAGGGTTTTCTACCCGAAGTACTATTTTCATTTGGTTTTCTCTTGGTCTCTATTAACCCCACTTAAATTATTATTTATTATTATGTACTCATAATAAATAAATTTTTAATGTTATATAAATTTGTACCAACTTGAATCCTAGTGTTTTATGGGATGATATATGTTTTAAAAGGATCTTTCAAAAATCCTTCCTGATAAATAAACCCATTTTAAGGGAATTTCTGGAATTCAAACCAATTTTCAAGGGAACTCTGTAATCAATTTTTTAAAAAAATATTTTAATAAAATCAGTGATTTTATTATAAAAAATAACTTTAATTATATTCTTGTTTTATACAATTATTTTTTCAATAGAACTCTCCTTTTCGAAGTAAAAGAGTATTTATTTGAATAATTACTTGTTGATTTTATTAGAGTATTTTAACCTATTAAAACACCCTTGTTAATTATTATTGGATTATTCTTTTAATATATCATACAACATAATTTATTGTATGGTTTAGTATTAGTTGTAATATAGATGTTCTATCTTGACACCATTCACCAAATTACAATGAATGGTGAGTGTTTATGTTTAATGATTGGGGAAAACTATTTACATTTCCTATGTTAGTTTTAATATGATTGTATATATTATATATATTTATTTTTATTCATATGAGGAATGAATTGGACTTATTATGTGATTATCAGGGCCCTATATAGGTTCTCAATGCATCGGTATGTCTCGTGATACAAACTACGGTCTTGGCATGAGGCCTTGATGGAATTGTTATTATAGTTTATCCACGAGGTCAGGACAATGTGATTTTGATGTATGACATTATGAATTCCCTCATTATAAAATGAGAGATTGATAGTTCATGTGATTATTCGACTAGTATAATATCCATGCTTATGTTTTATGACATTATTTAATAAATTTTTATTCCTGACATATTATGATGAAGTATATTTTTAAAGGAAATCATTTTCAGTTATTCATCATGCCTCATGTTTATGATTATAATTTTGTATACTGTATTATTTACCCTTATTGAGCATCTGAGCCCACCCATTTCTCATGTTTTATTTTCCACTGACTGTGAAGAAATATATTATTAATTACTTTCATGGATAATCTTGGAGGTTAAGTGTGATTCAAAAATAGTTAATACGATATATTTCCTTTAACGTTGTAATATTGAACTTATTTATATATCTAGTTTTTAAAAACTACTAAACTATTCATTCCATTGGGATTCAAATTTCTTGTCACATGCCAATGTAATAAAGTAAGTCACTAACTCCAAGCAACCGAGGTTGGGTCCTTAGAATTTCCCATCAAACATATTATATATTATACTCATCTTCATATCCAGGGGAATGAAAATTTAATAATGACATGACTCAAATTCTTTTTAAGGGGTAAAATATGTTATATTTCAATAAATGATCATAAGTAAGAATAAGATGAACATGACTGTATCAAGAAATAATAATGGAATATGATTACAAAATAATGATTTCATATCCAAAGAACCATGAATATGGTATAAGGTTTTGGAATAATTAATTAATTTATAATACAAATGATGAAACATGATACAATAATCATGAGCCATGACACATAATAGGAGAATGTAAAAACATAATACAATAATCATGATCCATGAACCACAATATAGAAATCAATAAATGTGAGAAAATATTCACAAGACAACAAACATAACATTGGAATTCGGAAACATGATACAATTATCATGATCCATGAAACATAAAAATGGAATGTGTAAGCATGAAAGAATAATAAGGTTCTAAAAAATATAACATACGAATATGGAAACATGATAAAAAATACCTGACAGGTGAATCTTAACCTATGAATATGTCATAAACCTAATAATATAAAAACATTTCTTAATTTAAGGATCTATACTAATAACATTATCACATAGTGGATCAAGTTCATTCCCCATTCCAATATAAATTTTTTATAGGGTTCACTCCCTAGTCCATGAAAAATATAAGATATAAAGATGTATCTAATGTATTATAGGGATATAAAACTCTAGATCCGCCCATCACAAAATGATAAAAAATATATTTTTGTCTAAAATAAACATGGTGAAATCATTAACCAATCATAGGATAATAATATTGTGAGAATGAAAACTAGATTCATGAATATTCCCAAATGAAAAAAAGAATTTCTTGATAAAGGAATTGAATGATTTCATTATAAAAATCCCCAAAAAACCCCAAAAATAATTAAATTGTATTTAAATACATGAAAACACTATATAAGAATCATAGAAAATCATTTATAAAATAATAAGAAATAATATTTACATATTGATGAAATTTTTAAATATATAATTTATATATCAATTGTTATAAAAATAATGAGAATAAAAAAAAATAATTACATATCAAAATAAAAAATATGAAAAGGTTCTTCAAAAAAAATATAAGGATACTTTAAGATAAACTAAAAGAGAGGGAAACATAAATACCTTATTTTCCACCATTTTTAAATAAAAAAAACCATTCAATGGAACTTTATTAAATCATATAAATATTAAGAAGGATATATTTAAAGAAATATAAAGTATAGGGACATGGGGAAACATATTCCCAACTAAAAATAAATCTTACTGGAAATTCCACATACATGCATCATTTTGGACGAATTATAAATCAAAGAGTGTGGAAATATATAGAAGACACATGCCCAAACAAATTTTGGGAAAATTTATACAGATAAATAACATTCAATTTCCACTATTATAAATTTATTCATATATAGTCTTGATTTCTTTGTAATATTGGAAAAGAAACCCTTGATTTTACTCTTAGTTTCTTCAAACACACACAAAACCCCTATAAAAAATATTATTCTTAATGAATAAATTCAAAACCTTATTCACTTAAATTTATCAATTATAAAATTAAATTATAATAATTTATTACACATATATTAGTTATTTTATGTTTATTTGCAACAACATATTTAAGTAGTTTTGATAATTTTGTACAAGTTTCTTAATGGAAAATTAGATCCTATTTCATTGATAACAATTTAATAATTACCATATTATTTAATGTATTAAAATCATTGTTTTTTAAATGATTTAGGTATTTACTTATTCATTTTATGGAAGGAATGGGTTTGGTTTGTGAGAATCCATTTCATGATATTTATGTTATGATTAATTTATTAATTTCAACAAGTTACATTATGAGGATCATTGACTTTTTACTCGCCCTTCTAGAATCGTATAAATAAAATGGATTAACATTTAATATCATATATTACAAATACTGTCATCTTGATACTCATTCATGAATAAAATATTAATGACAATTTAAAATTGTTCACCCAGGTGGTTGAACATACCAAAACAAGACCATAGTATATTAATGAAAAATTATGAAGATAGATTTATATTTTTGTAATATCTATTCAGAACTCGACCCCAGTTTCCTAGAGTTGGTTGTTATATTATTAAATGAGAACAATATATAAGGAATCAAATCCCAAAAGAATTAATAGTTTATTATTATTGGTAAATTATATTCTTACATGAAATTAAAATTACATTTCAAAAATAAAATTCACAATGTATTTTTTTTGGAGAATAACATTATCCACTTAATCAAACCTTACAAAATCAATCACAACACACTCTATGGTATGAAAAGAAAAATAAAACATATGAAAGTGGTGATCTCAAATGATTAGGAAGCGTAAGTGTACAACGAAAGGTATGAGTAAATATGGAATAAAAAATTAGTTATGGTAAATAACTAAATCATATTACATTAAATCAATAACATGAGAATAATATGATATGAATAAATGATTTATAAAAAATTACATGTAAAATATCAAATAAAAGTAAAACATAACCATCGAAATTATCAGTACACAAATAATAAAATGGAATATCAATAACTGAATTCATAATGATGGAATTTATAATTAAAAAATATTAAATAAACATTATAGGCTTAATACCATGAATCTATTACAAAAAAGGATTTGTGATAAGAATCTAACATTATCAAGGCTTCATACCATGAATCTAATAAATGGGTAAGGCCATGAAAAAAACCCACTCTAGTTTGTCTCATTAGACCTAACAATGTATTGAGGGGATATAAATTCCCCCCATCACTTAATATGTAACATTCCTTCCACATATGATGAGGTGAAACATAAACAATATAAACATTCATATTAAAAACTAGGATTCAAAATGTGATTACTATAACCCTAAAATGGGAAATGTGTCAAAATAGAACACCCACATTAAAATTTATCATAAAAGATTCTATAAAATATGGTATATTATATCATAAGAGATCAATCCCAATTACGAAAAAAATTCAACAATGGGTGTTGACCTTGATGTAACAATGAAAAAAATTCATTAAAAATTCATTGAGAAAGGCCATTTTTAAATTTTAAATCAATTATTTTAAAGGATAAGGAATTATAAAATAGAAAATATTCATTGAAAATAATGTTTTAAACATGTAAAGGAATCATAAAAACATTAAATCATCATAACGATGGACAAAATCTGATCATAACGTATAAGTTAAAAACCATTTATTATGTATTTTTGTTAGAAATTTCATAAAGTAGATCATTTGGAAAAGGGTACAAATACTTCATTCCAACCATATTATAATAATTAAATCATGTTTAAAAAGACACAAATAATACATAGGAATATAATAAAAACCTTTTTGAAATCATTTTCATAAACACTGACTTGTAAGGAAAATATTCCCATGTGGATCTTGTCATGACCCGTTCCCCGGGGCCCATATCGTCACTACCCCTAACCCGCCTTCCATAGGTCAGGGGCTGGTGACTAGCACCAAAGGTGTAAATTCATAAACTGGGAAGGTATTGCCTTTATAAACTGAAACACACACACAAAAGTATGCAATCGGTAGTAAAACACTAAGTAAACACTGAATACAGAAGAAGTGATGGAATGTAAAAGGGGCCGAAAATACAAGCCCAGCTATAAAGTACAAGGAAAAGACCAAACAGCTAGAAGGTGACATGAAGATCCTGGATTTTCCACCATGGATACTACCTGAAGGGTAGGTACAAATAGCCTCCTCAACGCTCTATGTCCATCACACTCCTCTGTGCACCGACTCGTCGTAAGGTCCACCTCCAGGTACCGTACAGTTCTGGCGCTGTCAGCCTCCGTCAGTGATGTGCGTCGTCTGCATCCAACACAATGAGGTGAGTTCATATCCAATGCATGGGTGAGTATAACGATACTCAGTAGGGACCCCCGATACCCTCAAGGTCTCAACAAGGATATACCACAATGTATGAAATCAACCGAAAATACCACTTAGGTATATGATCATACACATACCAAAGTTTATCAAATGAGCCATATCAATCATGAGGAAACACATGAGTTAATGACTCATCTCACACATGTATAATACTTTTATAGAGAGGTACAGATGATAAAATATAGCCACTGAGTCATCTAAGCTATCAGACCAACACATGATCTAGGACAAGCTATTCTGTCGGACCAACACATGATTCAGGAATAGAAGTCAAGACTGTCGGACCAACACATGATCCAGGTACAGTCGTTAGAGCTGTCAGACCAACAAATGATCCAGGTCCAGCTACTCCATCAGACCAACACATAATCCCGTACCTAAGTTAGAACTATCGGATCAACAGATGATCTAGGAACAATCATCAGAACTGTCAGACCAACACAAGATCCAGGAACAGTCATCAGAACTATCAGACCAACACATGATCAAGGAACAGTCAACTTTGCACAGCCAGCCACAGGGTTCCACTCAGATATGATTGATTCTGGGAAGGTCCGATCCTCAAGCCAAGTGTCGATAAATCAACTTCCTCGTAGTCTCACGTTTATTTATCCCAAAGGTCAGCCACATCATAGAGGGAAAAAATAATCAAAACGTGTCCAAGACACAGGGGATGAGTTGACCAAGCTGTTTACTAAAATATACACAACGTGTTGGAATAAGTTACACGCCGTGTAATCAGACCTCGGGTACTTCCCGTGTGAAACGGCCTGTGTCGAAAAGATGGTCTTGTAGAAAAGTAAGTACACAACATGTGGTATGTTTACACATTGTGTCCATGCAATTTGGTTTGGCTCCGTGTATGCTGGCCATGTGCCCGTACACGGCCTCAACCCGTGTTCACCAACCCATGTAACTAGTACACAGAATAGCTCCTTCCATTGGCCATTCCTGGCCATGTGGTGGAGTGCTTGCCCGTGGATTCCACCCCGTGTCCGTGTATCCCCATGATACACGCCGAGTCTCGCGAAGATTCTTCTGCCATCCGTATAGAGGGTACACGCCATGCCACATGGCTGTGTATTCTGCCCATTTCCATGTATTTCTCAGAATACACATCATGTCTCATGAAGCCGCGTCTTTCATTCTTCATAGAGAATACACGCCGTGTGACCTGGGTCACACATCGTGTGTTACTTGTCTCTCATCCGAGACTCAGCAGAATGCCTGTACTACATGGAATGTCTATCATGACCCGTCCTCGGGGGCCCGTGCCGTGACTACCCCAAGCCAGCCTTCCATAGGTCAGGGGCTAGCGACTAGAACCAATGGTGTAAATCCCGATAATAGGGAAGGCGTTGCCTTTATAAAGTAAACAAACACCACAGAGTACACAACCTAGAATAAACACTAAGTAAGTAGTAAACAAACATGCTGATAGTACAAGGGGCCTGAAATACAAGCCCAAAAGAAAGGTACAACTACAACTGAAAGTAAATTACAACTCAGGACAACACCTGAAAGGTGACGAGCCGCTTCTGGATCGTCCTCTGGCATCCTACCTGAAGGGTAGGTACAGTACTCCACGTCTGTCAATCACCTCCAGGTACCGACTCATCGTGATATCGACCTCCGGACACTATCTCATTATGAGATCATCCTCCAGGTATTGTCCAGCTCCACAAGACTCAACCTCGATCAGTGATGTCCGACGTCTGCAACCCACACAACGTAGTGCGGGTCAAGCCAGTGCAGGGGTGAGTATACGATACTCCATAGGGACCTCAAGACCCCCGAAGGTCTCCATGAATCGACAAAGGATAAACCACAAAGAAAAAGATACAATCATGAAGTATCATCCAACACTACATAGTTATATGCACATACATACACATAAGTCATCAAATCCAGTTTAGATTCAACTCACGAGCTCAAGTACAGTTCAGTCCACTCAGGAAAGTAAAATTTAATCCACATAGGAAAGTACGACCCAACCCACTGAGGAATACATAGTCCAATCCACACAGGACATCAAGTCAATCACATCAAAGATAATGATTGAAAGTCAAGACTCAGCTCACATAGGTATACTACTCACGAAGAGGGGTGGAGATGATTAGATGTAGCCTCTGAATCATCTCCTCTACTGACCCATGTAGGATCCATGTTTAGTAGTCGTCGCTGCCGAACCCATGGAGGATCCAAGTATAGTTGTCATCGTCGTCGAACCCACAGAGGATCCCAAAAAGGTAGTCGAACCAAAAGAGGATCCCAGTACAATAGTCATCCTCGTTGAACCCACGAAGGATCTGAGTCTGGTAGTCATCCTCGTAAAACCCACGGAGGATCCCAGTCCGGCAGTCGTCCTCGTCGAACCCACGGAGGATCCCAGTCCGGCAGTCTTCCTCGTCGAACCCACAAAGGATCCCGGTGTAGTAGTCGTCCTTGTCGAACCCAGAGAGGATCCCAGTCCGGTAGTCATCGTCGTCGATCCCACAGAGGACCCCAGTACGGTAGTCGTCCTCATCGAACCCACGGAGGATCCCCGTCTAGTAGTCATCCTCGTCGTCGCAGTCATAGCCAGATCTAGGGTTCCCGCACATAGCATGATCGATTCCGAGAGGGTCCGCTCCACGAGCCAAGGGGGTAGATACATCAACTAACACTATGTCTGGAGTTGATGTATCCCAAAGTTCTGTCTCGTCAAAAGGAACTCAACGTGACAGACGGCGCGTCAATCAGATGCTCGGTCTGAGAGTTATTGGCTTTTTAGTCCCCGGGGCCCGGTTGGTTTTGATGTTAAAACCAACCCGAACATACTCCAACAGCATCCAAACCTCGAGCATAGTAATCCAAAAGGACCGTCTCACTAAGAGGAAACCAAAAAAATCGACGGCACGTCAATCAGACGTCCGGAGCTCATGTTATAAGCGTTTCCGCTCCGAGGGCCCAGTTGGTTTCATGTTCGAACCAACCTGGCCATACCCAAAGTTATCTGAAACCTTTTTTGTAATATACTAAAACAACCATCTTGATCCAAGGATCTCATCTCAACTGACGGTGCATCGATCGTAGGTCCGCAGCCCGTGTTACGGATGTTTGAACGAATCTGTCTGTTTTTAGGGGGGTTTGGGCCAGGACCGACCCGACACAGCCAGCTCGGCCCGGCCCGGCCTGGCGCGGCCAGTCCATGCGGTGCAGTCGCCCGCGGGCTGAGAAGACGGGAAAGGGTGCGCATCCCCCTTGATTGGAAAATGGCGGACCCCTGTGGGGTCCACCCTAGGTGACCTGGTCAGGGGTTACAACCCCCGGATTTTACCGAATGGCCGACCGTGTTGGCAAGCCGATGTGCTGCCATGGGTCCTTCCTCAGATCCCACCTTCCATGCGCCAGTGGATGGCGGTTCCAACCGCCGCTCCCTACACCGCCGCGGCCTTAGTCTGCGACCTTGTCCGACCGGCTCGGCGTGACGGCGTCGCGCCCCTCCACCGTGCCCCGCCCCGGCCGCTGTAACACCCCGAGATTTTATGAAAAATATTATTTTAATTTCATTAATGTCTTATGTTGTATTCTACACCAATATTACCTTGCACTATATGCAATACCGTATTGGCTTGCAGTATACGCAACACTATTCTTGGACCGTGTTACACACAATTTTGATAATAGTTATTCTACCCAACATTGAGTATATATATATATATATAGATATATTAAATGTATAAATGAAATATGGTTGGATTCTATTATACGAAACAATGAAGGATTCTTTCACAACACGCAACCCTGACTTGGCTTGCATTACACGCAATTGCGACCTTCCTCGATAGCGTGTGTTGTACGCAATACCAGGTTTTAATAAACAATGTTATATTATTATAATATTGTCATGAACTAGCCTTTATGAATATTATTAACTAAATTTTCAATTTTATAACATTATTATTCATCTTACACATTTCTAGAACATGGTATAAGAACAAAATAGATTTTTCGGGTAAAATAAGTATTTTTCAAAAAAAATGCAGTTTTGCCGCCTTTTGATGGAGCACCCACTTTAAATCTGGTTTTTGACATGTTTATAAGTTCAATTTGACAAAATAAAATTCTTCTTTTGAATCAAGAAATAAAAATTTACTTTGGATAAATTTTTCATATTATTCTGGTAACTTTCACATTTTAATGAATAGTAAAAACACGCTATATTTTAATTTAAAACAACTTTTTTCATCGTAATATCTTTTGTGGTTAAATTATAATATTGAATGATTTTAAAGGATAAATAGAATATATTTTTACCATTTAATATAATTTATGTCATTAGTATTGATTTTACCTTGAATTCGTATGATAAATCAATTCAATATTTGCAATGTTTTAAACAAAAACCCGTTTTTATTCGACAACGGGATTAATTTTAATTTAATTTCTGCAACTTTTGTGTTTTGAATTTTAAAAAATGGATTCCATATTTGGAATAAGTGGGTCCAAATTATGTTAATAGGATACTTTTTATTTTTGGGAATTATGAATAGTAACTACGGTAAATTTTATTTACCATAGTTAAAGGTAAATCATGTAATTAAGGGTAAATATAATATTTTAAAATTACACTAACAAATTTCAAAATCCTATTGGATGACTAAAAAACGACCCATATCACCTAAGGGTATGATTAGATTAATTTAATTAAATTTTTTCAGTGAAAATAATTTAATTATTATTAAAACCAAAGAATGTGACAACATGTCACTTTCTTAAAGCTTATAAGTATAATAATTTTAATCTAGTGATAAATTTCATGAAACATCGAACATGAATATTCTCCAAAAATCTAATACAATTATCTACATCATAGGAATTTATTTATAATTTTTAGGGATTAAATAAATATCATTTATTATGACAGAAATATGATGTAGTAATTGACTTATTAATGAAATATTGACATAATTGATGTTATAAATGCCCAAATAAATGTAATTTGAGACTTTTTATGACTTACACTACTTTTCTAGGTTAATATGACATGTTATTGTTGATTTAAGTAACTTGGTTCGAACTTATAATTCCGTTATGAATTTCATAAAAATCATGTACCAAATAGTGTCAAAATTGACATAAAATAGTTTTTAAAACAAATATTATATTATTAATTGTTATTTTATTCCTAAAAATCTAAGGTTCGGCCAAATGACTTAGATAAGATTATATATATTAATAATAAACAACTTGGGGTTCTTTTGTCTTGATATTGTATGTTTATTAACCATATAGTGTAAGAAAACAAAAAGACACGGTAAAAGTTAAATTATTTAACTTAGAGTTAAATCTAATTGATAAAGTTAAAATAATAACCTAAACTTGTCTAAATCCTGTTGGTTTATAGGATTTCGACCCATCCCCACTTTACCTTTGAAATAAGACCCTTTGGAACCATTATAAACCGATTTTGACTTTAATATAAAATAATATTTTGAGATATTCCTAAGGTGCCCCTCTCCTCCCTTATAAAAGGGCACCTCCTCCCTCTCTTCCTCACGCAACTTTGAGCCTTCATGCTCGGCCAACCCCTACCAAAATCTCTTCTCCACTTCCCTAGTATCATCCTAGAGGTCCTGGTATTCTTAAAAGACAATCCTTAGTTCTTTAAGTGGAGGTTAAGAAAAGGTGCGTCAAAAAAGAGGAGGTTCGGACACTTACGAAGCAAATCGGACCTAAGGTAAGGGAAATATCACAATCTCATTTTTATCTGAGATTGATTATACTTTAGTATTTACTGGGGTGTATTTTATCATCCACATCCATGTTCCCTGAATATGTAATATTATTTCCATCCACCTACAATTTTTTTTAAATCCAATTTTACCCTTTGGTGAGTTTTTAGTAAAGAATATGAAAGGAATCTTTTGTCATTTTTCGTACAAGGTACTTTTTGACTTTTCTGAAAAAAGTACAAAGAATGTTTTTTTTAACTTATACGGCATGAATAGATTTCTAGAACATTATTTCCAAGAAGCTTCCTTTACAAGTATTCAAGTTTATTTTTAATCAACTTCTTTTAGTTTAAAATTGTATGACATGTTAAGAAAGGATAAGTGTTTTTGAAGTAGAAAGGATATTTTCCTCAAGAATAGAGTTCAAGTATTTTATCAAAATTATTTTCCATCTAAGATAATAAAAGGGTTCTGTTTTTATCCCTATTATTACATGGATTTGATTATGTTGTGATGGAAATATTTTTATGAATTCCTTTATCATATATGAATTGTTTTATAATGTCATGTTGTTTAAGAATTCCATTTTTATTACGTGGATTACGCTATGATGTATGGTTTATGATTATGTGGCAGATATAAGAAAGGATTCACTATAAGATGGGTGGGACCTATATCTCCCTCCAATTCATTGGGTAATGATTTTATATCTCATGAGATAGACATGGCTGAAATGGTAGGTTATACCGATTCAGTGAAACAGGACTGAAATGAGGGTTACTCGATTCAGAAAGGGACTTTGTCCACTAAGATAGTCTTGGAAATGAGTCTTGACTAACAATAAATGATTCTCTATGATTATGTGTGTATTCCACTAAGTTTCATGTTTTAAGTTATGATTATTGGGATTTCATTTCACTACTATGATTTATCCCATGTTATGAAATTATGCTCTCTTTTGCAGGTTAATATTTCCAAAAGTTATGTTCTTATGAATATGATGTGATTTATTTTTCTTTTGTATACCCTTACTGAGCATTTGAGCTCACCCTTTTATGTTTTCTTTTCCCCAGGATATAAAGAAAGGTTTTAGGTAAAAAAATGGAAGATCTTTATGGGAGATATTGGAGATTTTTCACCACGATTAGAAGATTACGTTCCGAGTTTCCAAGGACACTAAACTATTACGATCCTTGTGTGTGTGTTTTTTTTGTTATGTAATAAGTATTCCTCAAATGTAATGTAATGTCAATGTACGTCAGGCTTCGGGTCTCTACAGTTGGTATCAGAGGAAAGGTTTAGTCAACCTTTGGAAACTAGGATGCGAAAACGTTAGTAAGATCTCTAGAGATATTTCTAAGGTATGTCTAGGGATGTCCCTAAGGTTAAGTATACGTATAGGTTATAGTACAAGAATTACGCTAAATACCATAGAACTAAACCTAAGATGTTAGATATTGAAGGTGCTTCCCCTTAATTAAGTTGTTTTCCCTAGCATGATTTTTGTCTCTCACACTATTCTTTTTTGGGTTTTAGAAAATGGATGGAAACAAGATGATTCACAATAATAGAGGATATGATGGACAATGGAATGATATTATTAATAATGAAATGAGATTTGGAATTCCAAATATCATTATTATGCCGAATCAGGAATCTCATAATATGATCAATAAAGTAAAATTTGGTAAGTTTCCTGACTCGGCTAATAAGAGAAAGATGGAGTTTCATGATGATCATAGAGGAAAGAAAGTTCAATTTCCCCTATGTAAATCATGTGGGAAGAGGCATCAAGGAGAATGTTTCAAAGGAACTGGAAGATGCTTTGGGTGTGGAAAAGAAGGACACAAAGCAAGTAAATGAAAAGGAAAAGGTTCAGTTAACAACATGGATGAGGATAATGGTATTGCTACGACATCAACAATGGTTAAATGTTTTAAATGTGGAATGTATGGGCATTATGAAAACCAATTACCTAAGGGAAAGTCTCATGAAAATAATCAGTATGGTCGTATGGGAAGTATTTATGTGGATGATGATGAAGAGACTACAAATGATATGTGAGATGAAAGAATTGTTGAAGCTCGGTCAATGGTTTAAGAATGTAGTGGAATGATTACATGTTTATCATGTGTAATGTTGTATAAGTAATATCATGGTAATATGGAATAAAGAGACATGTAAGGATTGTTACACTGTTGTCTGATTAATGTTACCAGTATCCATGAAAGGTTATTCAGATATTTTTGGAATGTAGATGATATGCGCATAATGAAGGGATAAGGAGAAAATTAAATGTTTGATAGTATTCATGAGCTCATGACTGATATAAAGAGAAGGTTATATCATGGTTTGAGTATGTAGAATTTTTGGATTTTGGTATGTGGAAAGAGTTAACTTTTGACAGCATTCATGTTTTCACTAATGTTTAATGGGTATTCATTTTTTTCAAGAGAATACATCATTAAGGTATTCACATGATTGGAATGTGACCAACAAGATATATGGGGGATAAATTATGGTATTCACATGCTTGGTTGGAGACATTTCATGTAATCATTTTCTTTATACTATGAGCTTGGACTGAAGTATTTTAGATAAGCCTAAAGATTGTAATGGATTATGTTAACCATAAGTTAGTAATGTTTAAGTATATAATTTTTTTTGATATTATTTATGTGATGTTAGAGTAATGTAGTTTTAGAAAAAGGAAAACATGTAGGACGGGAGACAGCCCATCGCTTCGGACAAGGCTGTGGGAATCGAACCCACAACCAAAGTGCGAATGGCCTTTATCGCCTACCACTGACCTACAGGAAGTCCCTATTTAGTAGAAACTAGTTTTATTATATTAAGAATTATGATATGTGAGGTATAAGTTCATTTTAGGAACCATATATGATTAATATCACTATAGATGGACTTATGTATTTTTTGATAACTTTTCTAACCTTTTGTTTGAGACAGATGGAATGACCCATCATTCTATCACATGATCTGCTAACACACCACGAATGAAAAATTCAACTTCATTTCTTTAAGAGATGAAGTGTAAATTTTCCAAAGAACGACAAATGGTGAGACTATACCAAAATCACGAAAGTATTTCTTCTAATTCCAATTTCATCAACTTTAGGGAAATGATCTTGAAAACCAAAAATGTTGTCTTAGTGCTCTTATATCTGATGAATCAGATGGTACCTTAGATCATCACAAATTTATGGCTTTGTGATTGCTAGCTTTTCCATAGCCATGTTCTCTACCACTCTCTATCAGAACATGATGGTTAGATTTCTCTTCCATATCCATATTTTCACCTATATGGAAACCCAGTGATTAGTTTATTTGGGTAACCGTTACGTTTCATACATTTGTTTTTAAAGATAAGTTTTGGTATTCCTTTTTACGATGTGTGTTTCTATCAAAGAAACTTTCAAATAGCAAACCATTTATAACCCCGACGAATTTCGAGGGCGAAATTCATTTTAAGGGGGGTAGAATGTAACACCCCAAGATTTTATGAAAAATATTATTTTAATTTCATTAATGTCTTATGTTGTATTCTACACCAATATTACCTTGCACTATACGCAACACCGTATTAGCTTGCAGTATACGCAACACTATTCTTGGACCGTGTTACACACAATTTTGATAATAGTTATTCTACGCAACATTGAGTATATATATATATATATTAAATGTATAAATGAAATATGGTTGGATTCTATTATACGAAACAACGAAGGATTCTTTCACAACACGCAACCCTGACTTGGCTTGCATTACACGCAATCGCGACCTTCCTCGATAGCGTGTGGTGTACGCAATACCGGGTTTTAATAAACAATGTTATATTATTATAATATTGTCATGAACTAGCCATTATGAATATTATTAACTAAATTTTGAATTTTATAACATTATTATTCATCTTACACATTTCTAGAACATGGTATAAGAACAAAATAAATTTTTCGGGTAAAATAAGTATTTTTCAAAAAAAAAATGCAGTTTTGCCGCCTTTTGATGGCGCACCCACGTTAAATCTGGTTTTTGACATGTTTATAAGTTCAATTTGACAAAATAAAATTCTTATTTGGAATCAAGAAATAAAAATTTACTTTGGATAAATTTTTCATATTATTCTGGTAACTTTCACATTTTAATGAATAGTAAAAACACGCTATATTTTAATTAAAAACAACTTTTTTCATCGTAATATCTTATGTGGTTAGATTATAATATTGAATGGTTTTAAAGTATAAATAGAATATATTTTTACCATTTAATATAATTTATGTCATTAGCATTGATTTTACCTTGAATTCGTAGGTTAAATCAATTCAATCTTTTACAATGTTTTAAACAAAAACCCGTTTTTATTCGACAACGGGATTAATTTTAATTTAATTTCTGCAACTTCTGTGTTTTGAATTTTAAAAAATGGATTCCATATTTGGAATCAGTGGGTCCAAATTATGTTAATAGGATACTTTTTATTTTTGGGAATTATGAATAGTAACTACGGTAAATTTTATTTACCATAGTTAAAGGTAAATCGGGTAATTAAGGGTAAATATAATATTTTAAAATTACCCTAAAAAATGTAAAAATCCTATTGGATGACTAAAAAACGACCCATATCACCAAAGGGTCGGATTAGATTAATTTAATTAAATTTTTTCAATGAAAATAATTTAATTATTATTAAAACCAAAGAATGTGACAACATGTCACTTTCTTAATGCTTATAAGTATAATAATTTTAATCTAGTGATAAACTTCATGAAACTTCGAACATGAATAGTCTCCAGAAATATAATACAATTATCTACATCATAGGAATTTATTTAGAATTTTTAGGGATTAAATAATTATCATTTATTATGACAGAAATATGATGCAGTAATTGTCTTATTAATGAAATATTGACATAATTGATGTTATAAATGCCCAAATAAAGGTAATTTGAGACTTTTTATGACTTACACTACTTTTCTAGGTTAATATGACATGTTATTGTTGATTTAAGTAACTTGTTTCGAACTTATCATTCTGTTATGAATTTCATAAAAATCATGTACCAAATAGTATCAAAATTGACATAAAATAGTTTTTAAAACAAATATTATATTATTAATTGTTATTTTATTCCTAAAAATCTAAGGCTAGGCCAAATGACTTATATAAGATTATATATATTAATAATAAACAACTTGGGGTTCTTTTGTCTTGATATATTAAGTTTATTAACCATATAGTGTAAGAAAACAAAAAGACACGGTAAAAGTTAAATTATTTAACTTAGAGTTAAATCTAATTGATAAGGTTAAAATAAAAACCTAAACTTGTCTAAATCCTATTGGATGATAGGATTTCGACCCATCCCCACTTTACCTTCGAAATAAGACCCTTTGGAACCATTATAAACTGATTATGACTTTAATATAAAATAATATTTTGAGATATTCCTAAGGTGCCCCTCTCCTCCCTTATAAAAGGGCACCTCCTCCCTCTCTTCCTCACACAACTTTGAGCCTTCAAGCTTGGCCAACCCCTGCCAAAATCTCTTCTCCACTTCCCTAGTATCATCCTAGAGGTCCTGGTATTCTTCAAAGACCATCCTTAGTTCTTTAAGTGGAGGTTAAGAAAAGGCGCGTCAAAAAAGAGGAGGTTCGGACACTTACGAAGCAAATCGGACCTAAGGTAAGGGAAATATCACAATCTCATTTTTATCCTAGATTTTTTATACTTTAGTATTTACTAGGGTGTATTTTATCATCCACATCCATGTTTCCTGAATATGTAATATTATTTCCATCCACCTACAATTTTTTTTAAATCCAATTTTACCCTTTGGTGAGTTTTTAGTAAAGAATATGAAAGGAATCTTTTGTCGTTTTTCGTACAAGGTACTTTTTGACTTTTCCGACAAAAGTACAAAGAATGTTTTTTTAACTTATACGACATGAATGGATTTCTAGAACATTATTTCCAAGAAGCATCCTTTACAAGTATTCATGTTTATTTTTAACCATCTTCTTTTAGTTTAAAATTGTAAGACATGTTAAGAAAGGAAAAGTGTTTTTTTAGTAGAAAGGATATTTTCCTCAAGAATAGAGTTCAAGTATTTTATCAAAATTATTTTCCATCTAGGATAATAAAAGGGTTCTGTTTTTATCCCTATTATTACATGGATTTTATTATGTTGTGATGGAAATATTTTTATGAATTCCTTTATCTTATATGA
Organism: Viscum album; assembly: GCA_963277665.1. Taxonomy (NCBI): domain Eukaryota; kingdom Viridiplantae; phylum Streptophyta; class Magnoliopsida; order Santalales; family Viscaceae; genus Viscum; species Viscum album. Next base: position 1,332,270,914 of record OY728145.1, read on the forward strand.
ATTGTTTTATGATGTCATGTTGTTTAAGAATCCCATTTTTATTACGTGGATTACGCTATGATGTATGGTTTACGATTATGTGGCACACATAAGAAAGGATTCATTATAAGATGGGTGGGACCTATATCTCCCTCCAAAGCAGTGGGTAAAGAATTTATATCTCATGAGATAGACATGGCTGAAATGGTAGGTTATACCGGCTCAGTGAAACAGGACTGAAACGAGGGTTACTCGATTCAGAAAGGGACTTTGTCCACTAAGATAGTCTTGGAAATGAGTCTTGACTAACAATAAATAATTCTATATGATTATGTGTGTATGTCACAAAGTTTCATGTTTTAAGTTATGATTATTGGGATTTCATTTCACTACTATGATTTATCCCATGTTATGAAATTATGCTCTCTTTTGCAGGTTAAGATTTCCAAAATTTATGTTCTTATGAATATGATGTGATTTATTTTTCTTTTGTATACCCTTTCTGAGCATTTGAGCTCACCCTTTTATGTTTTCTTTTCCCCAGGATATAAAGAAAGGTTTTAGGTAAAAAAAGGGAAGATCTTTATGGGAGATATTGGAGATCTTTCACCACGATTAGAAGATTACGTTCCGAGTTTCCAAGGACACTAAACTATTACGATCCTTGTGTGTGTGTTTTTTTTTGTTATGTACTAAGTATTACACAAATGTAATGTAATGTCAATGTACGTCAGGATTCGGGTCTCTACAGCTGCGGCCCTCCTTGTTGCTCTGGCACAGTGCGGCGGCGCCGTGCTTCTCCTCTGCGGCCCGCTCCTAGCCGCAGCCTCCTCCGGCATCCCCAGTACGGCACGACGGCGCCACACTTCTTCGTCGCGGCCTTTTCCGTCCACGATTCTGTCGTTCCCTTGCGGCGCAAGGTTACCCCATCTCTTTCATTCCAAGCCACGAGGGTGAATCAACAACAAAAAGGGGGGAGGAGGATCGGTCGTGTTCATGCGGTCCTACCTCCTCCCGTTATAATGATAGCAAGTGGCTAACAATTATCAAAGAAGTTCGTTAAATAAAACTTTAACGAAGATTAAACCCCTACCTCGATAACGAGTTGATGATTGATGAGCATTGCAGAAAATGACATCGCGGGGTGTGGCTCCGTACACGTTGATGGAGATCGTCTGAGGAAGAGCGGCGTCTCCCTTCCTTTGACGTGAGAAGAAGAATGAGGGAAGGCGTGTCGGTGTTCTTCGCATTCTTCAAGGAGGATGATGAACTTCTTTAGAGAAAAGAATACTTCCTTTCTCAAAAACACCACACAACGAAACCACCCCAAATATAATAAGGTAGATCCTTATTTTATTAACTCATGTAAAGATTTCAGGAATTCAAAATTCAAACCCTTAGTTAAATAAATTGAATAGCTTTAATCAATCCAATTAATGTGAGGGTTGAAAAGCATTTAAAGTGGGGGAGGGGTGAGTTAAAAATTTATGGGGGGTTTCCAACATAAAGAGGGGTGTTAATGAAATTTAAGGAGGTGGGGGCTCGTGTGGGCCCAACCTCACAAATATCCTACTAAGTTGTTAGGATGCAGTGGGTCCCGCTAAACTCACATGCATAGGTTATGACTATTTAGATTAGAAATAAAATTGTGGAACAAATTCTATTTCACTCTTTTGTTAACCCAATTATTTAACAACACCTCACGAGAAAACACAACTCCAGGAAGGGTCTTATTAAGAAAATACCGGTGTTGTGGTTTCATCGGTGCCCTCAGATTTCAATTTCGAGCACCAGATCAAAAGTTAGAAAAACCCGCTCGTTTGTTCACTAAACATATCCGAGCTAAACTTTGGAAAATTATTCCAGGAACACCAGGCCTCGGAATCAGGCGCCGTCAGAAACTGCGTACTCGTAGAATTCCACAGAAAATTAAGAAAAAATTTTCCTTGAAATTTAAGGGTCTTTACATTACTCCCACCATAGGGCTTTTATGACCCCGTAATGATACATCTCAAACTAGGGAAACAAATGAGGGTACTGAGCACGCATCTGAGCCCCCTGCTCCCAAGTGCACTCCTGGAGGTTCCCGTGCTGCCACCTGATGCACATTAGTGGAATCGACCATCCAGGTAGCAGCCACTCCTGTCGATCCTCGATCTCCACCGGGACCTCCGCAAAAGTCACCCCATCGTCAATGTACAGATCCCCATGGTCGATGATATGCGTTGGGTCATGCATGTATCTCCTCAGCTAAGATACGTGGGAGTCGTCATGCACCTAGTGAAACTGAGGTGGATGGGTCAAGCGGCAAACCACCTCGCTTACCCTGTTGAGGAACTAGAAGGGTCCGATGAAGCGCGGAGATAACTTGCCGCCTCGGCCAAATCTCTATAATCCAGGTCGAGGTGAGACCCGTAAGAAAACGTGGTAGCCATCCTCGAACTATAGTGGTCTCCACCTCCTATCGGCATAATAATTCTGTCAGCACTGAACTATCCTGATCCGCTCCTGGATGACCTGAACCTTCTCTAGTCCTACAAGAGCTGCAAAGATTTCTTCATTGCCGATAAGAGAAATCCGGTCTCATCCCTTGGAAGAACCACGTTCTTTGCCTAATACAGTCAATCCTGACATGAATGATACTAATCTATGCCATGGATGATTTCGTAAGGCCCCGATGATACTACCAAGAGATCCAACCATTACTCTCGCCTCCACGGGTCGTGTCACACTATCGGCAGTAGTGTGTGGTCACTAGGTCTCCTTCAGTAGGAATCTTGAAAGTGAGGATCAAGTCAACAGTTTTAAACCAGAACCTCTTAGTATCAACTACATAAAAAGGACAGGGAAGAAAATATCACAAGAACAAGTGTCTTTTATTAATTCAGCTCAAGGTACAAATACACAAAACATCCACAAATACAACATCAACAAGGCTAGAGAAAACATGTACAAAAGTCTCTATGACTGGAGCTAGTCCCGCTCCTGTCCATCAGCGCCAGGAGCTCCATGGTTGTAAGCCTCAGCTGCCTGAAGCTGAGCTCTCCCCTGTCCACTCATTCCCTATGGTAGGGGTGGTCTTCCTGGTGGTGGTGGTGGTAGGGCCTCAAAGAGTCGCCCACCATCCGCTGCTCGGCTAGCTCCTCTGCCTCATCTTCCTGCTCCCTGCGGACCACCATGGTCGACCCTTTTCCTAGGAGGTCCCTATACCGCCTGATGCTCATTTACTAGGCGGGTTGGGCAGTCTCGATCCATGTGACCATGCCCGCCACATGCATAAAACTTCCTGCTCCTCATGTGGCTGGCTCTCTTTCGTGTGCCCCGTAAAACCGAATCTGCATCTTGAGATTGCTCATCTAATGGCCAGGACCACTAGGACCTATGCGTCATCTGTCTACAGCCTGCAGTAGAAGACTCCTCTACGGGTCATCTTGTGGAGGGTCCCGTCGCTGGTGACTGCTCGGAGAGAAAACTCTCCACTAGAAGGGCTCTCTCCAACACCCCTGCCTGCGTCGGAATGTTGAGGGAGATCATCAAATCCCTGATCTCATGCCTCAGTCCCTGCTCGAAGCTCCGGGCCCTGATGAACGGGTCCCGTACCATATCCATGGAGTAGCGCGAGAGATCAGTAAACCTCTCCGATTACCGGGCCACAGTCATGATGCCCTGCCGCAACTGTAGTAACTTCTGAATGCGCACCGTACGGAGGGTGGCTGGGACGAACTCCGAGTGGAAGAGTCTATCAAAGTTTGTCTAAAGAAGTGATGCCTCATCGTACAACTGGAGCATCAGGCTCCACCATCTGCCTGCTTCAGCGTGCAGGAGACTCACTGCAAGGATCACCATGAGGTCAGCTGGTGTCCCCACTAACTTGAAAACTTGAACAACAGCCTCCAGCCAATCATTGGCTGCCTGAGGGTGTGTCTCCCCGCAGAACCTGGGCGGTCTCTGATGGTAAAACATGTGATGTGCACTAAGGCGACGTGCACTCTCAGTGGCTAGGGATGGTGGCATCGGTGGCTCGGTGGGTAGAGGTACCACCAGTGCCTCCACTGTAATAGGGCCCTACACTGAGGCCTCATCGCTTAGTGGGCTGTCGTCTCGCACAAAGCTCAGAACCCTAGCTAGCTGCCGTCGTGGGGCCATCCTGAAAAGAAACAGGTGTGCCACTGTCAAAACAGTATACTTGGTGAGCTGACACAAAATAATCACAAAGAAAACACACATGCAAACAATGTTTTCGTGCACCGAGTCAGAAATCAGAAGTTAGGGTCCTAGTGTGTGGATACGTTGGCTACCGTACCATCACTGGACTCCCTGGACTGATAACCACACTCAATAACCTTAACACTATTGCTTCACATATATGAAAGATCAGAGTCTTGAGTTCTGCGGTCGGACCGAACTCCTCTAATACCAATTGTCACGACCCGTCCTCGGGGCCCGTGCCATGACCACCCCAAGCCCGCCTTCCATAGGCTAGGGGCTGGCGACTAGCACCAAAGGTGTAAATCCCGATAATAGGGAATGCGTTGCCTTTATAAAGTAAACAAACACCACAGAGTACACAAGCTGGAATAAACACTAAGTAAGCAGTAAACAAAAGTGATGAATGTATAAGGGGCCAGAAATACAAGCCCAAAAGAAAGGTACAACTACAAATGAAAGTAAAGTACAACTCAAGAACAACAGCTGAAAGGTGACGAGCCGCCCCTAGATCATCCTCCAGCTTCCTACCTGAAGGGTAAGTACAGTACTCCACGTCCATCGGTCTCCTATGGGTACCGAATCGTTGTGATATCCACCTCCGGGCACTGTATCATTGTGAGATCCTCCTCCGGGTACCGTCCAGCTCTACAAGCCACAACCTCGATCCGTGATGTCCGACGTCTGCAACCAACAGAACGTAGTGCGGGTGAAGCCCGTTCATGGGTGAGTATACGATACTCAGTTGGGACCCTGAGACCCCCAAAGGTCTCCTTGAATCCACAAAGTATAAACCAAAAAGAAAAAGATACAATCATGAAGTATCATCCAACACTACTTAGGTATATGCCCAATCATATACCTAAGTCATCAAATCTAGTTCATCTCCAACTCACGAGCATAAGTACAGTCCAGTAAACTCAGGAAAGTAAAACATAATCCACATAAGAATGTACGACCCAACCCACTCTGGAAAGCATAGTCCAATCCACATAGGATATCAAGTCAATCACATCAAAGATAATGATTGAAAGTCAAGACTCAGCTCATACAAGTATAATACTCACGAATAGGGGTGGAGATGATTAGATGTAGCCTATGAATCATATCCTCTACCGACCCATGTAGGATCCAAGTTTAGTAGTCATCGCTGCCGAACCCACGGAGGATCCAAGTATAGTAGTCATCGTCGTCGAACCCAAGAAGGATCCCAGCATGGTAGTCAAACCCACAGAGGATCCCATTACAATAGTCATCCTCGTCGAACCCACGGAGGATCCCAGTCCGGTAGTCGTCCTCATCGAACCCACGGAGGATCCCAGCCCAGTAGTCGTCCTCGTTGAACCCATGGATGATCCCAGTACGGTAGTCGTCCTCATAGAACCCACAGAGGATCCCAGTGCAGTAGCCATCCTCATCGATCCCACGGAGGATCCCAGTCTGGTAGTCCTCCTCGTCGAACCCAAAGAGGATCCCAGTGTGGTAGTCTTCCTCGTCAAACCCACAGAGGATCCCAGTCCGGTAGTCGTCCTCGTCGTCGCAGTCGCAGCCAGCTCTAGGGTTCCCACACACAGCATGATCGATTCCAGGAGGGTCCGCTCCACGAGCCAAGGGGGTTGATACATCAACTGACATGAATTCCAGAGTTTATGTATCCCAATGTTCCGTCTCGTCAAAAGGAACTCAATGCGACAGACGGCGCGTCAATCGGACGCCCGGTCCGAGAGTTATTAGCTTTTTCATCCCAGGGGCCCAGTTGGGGTTTAAGTCAAAACCAACCCTACCGTAATACAACAACATCCAAACCTCAAGCGGAGTAATCAAAAATAACTGTCTCACTAAGAGGAAACCAAAAAAATAGACGGCACATCAATCGGACGTCTGAAGCTCAAGTTATAAGTGCTTCCGCTCCGAGGGTCCAGTTGGTTTCGTGTTCGAACCAACCTGACTGTACACAAAATTCTCCGAAACCTTTGGTGTAATATACTGATACGACCATCTCGATCCAAGGATCTCATCGTAACTGACGTTGTATCGATCGGAGATCCGTAGCCCATGTTACGTACATTTGAACGAATATGTCCGTTTTTAGGGGGTTTGGGCCCGGACCGACCCGGCCAAGCCGGTGCGGCCCGGCCCGGCCCGGCGCGGGCGGCCCAGCCCAGCGTGGGCGGTTCATCCCGGCGCAGGCAGCCCAGCCCGGCGTGGGCGGTCCGGCCCAATGCGGCCGGTCCGTGCGGTGCGGTCTCCCGCGGGCTGAGCGGACGGGAAAGGGGGCGCAACCCCCTTGATTGGTAAATGGCGGACCCCTGTGGGGTCCGCCCTAGGTGACCTAGTCAGGGGTTATGAACCCCGTATTTTACCGAACGGCCAGCTGTTTTGGCTGGTCGGTGTGCCGCGACAACACCCTCCTTGGGTCCCGCCTTCCATGCGCCAGCGGCCGGTGGTTCCGGTCGCCCTTCCTTGAACCGTCGCGGCCTTGTCCGACCGGCGCGGCGCGACGGCAATGCACCCCTCCACCACGTCCCGCCCCGGCCGCGGAATTCCTTGGCGCTCGGGGGTGGAGCGATGGCGTCGCGCTTCTCCTCCACGGCCCGCTCCTAGCCGCAGCCTCCTTCGGCCTCACCGGTGCGGCGTGACGGTGCCCCACTTCTTCGTCACGGCCCATTCCGGCAGCGGTTCTGTCATTCCCTTATGGTGCAAGGGCACCGCGTCTCTTTCGTTCCAAGCCACGAGGTTGAATCAAAAACAAAAAGGGGGGAGGAGGATTGGCCATGTTCGTGCGGTCCGACCTCCTCCTGTTATAATGATAGCAACTGGCTAACAATGATCAACGAAGTTCATTAAATAAAACTTGAAAGAAGATTAAAACCCTACATTGATAACGAGTTGATGATTGATGAGAATTTCCGAAACTGATGTCGCGGCGTGTGGCTCCATACAGGTTGACGGATATTGTTTGAGGAAGATCGGTGTCTCCCTTCCTTTGAAGCAGGAAAAAGAACAAGGGAAGGCGTGTCGATGTTCTTTGCATTCTTGAAGGAGGATGAAGAACCTCTTCAGAGAAAAGAACGCTTCTTCTCTCCAAAACTCCACACAACGAAACCACCCCAAAAAAATAAGGTAGATCATTTTTTATTAAATCATGTCATTATTTCAAGAATTCAAAATTCAAACCCTGAATTAAATAAATTGAATAGCTTTAATCAATCTAATTAATGTGAGGGTTGACAAGCATTTAAAGTGGGGGACGGGTGAGTTACAAATTTATGGGGGGTTTCCAACATAAAGAGGGGTGTTTAAGAAATTTAAGGAGTTGGGGGCTCGTGTGGGCCCCACCTCAGAAATATCCTACCAAGTTGTTAGGATGTAGTGGGTCCCACTCAACTCCCATGCATAGGATATAACTATTTATATTAGAAATAAAATTGTGGCGCAAATTTTATTTCACTCTTTAGTTGACCCAATTATTTAAAAACACCTCACGAGAAAACAAAACTCGAGGAAGGGTCTTCTAAAGAAAATATTGGCGTTGCGGTTTCATCGGTTCCCTCAGATTCCAATTCTAATCACCATATAAAAAGTTAGAAAAACCCGCTCATTCGTTCACTTAACGTACCCGAGCTAAAGTTTGGAAAATTATTCCGGGCTCACCGGGCCTCGGAATCAGGTGCTGTCAGAAACTACATACTCATAGAATTCACAAGAAAATTAAGAAGAAATTTCCCTTGAAATTTAAAGGTCTTTACATTACTCGCATCTCAAGGCTTTACGACCCCGTAAAAATACTTCTTAAACTAGTGAAACAAACGAGGGTACTGAGCACGCATCTGAGCCTCCTGCACCCAAGTGCTCTCCTGGAGGTTCCCATGCTACCACCTGATGCACATTAGAGGAATCAACCATCCATGTAGGACCCACTCCTGTCGATCCTCGATCTCCACTGGGACCTCCACAAAAGTCACCCCATAGTCAAAGTCCATCTCCCCATGGTCGATGATATGCGTTGGGTCATGCACGTATCTTCTCAGGTAAGATACGTGGAAGTCATTTTGCACCTGGTGCAACTGAGGTGGATGGGTCAAGTGGTAAACCACCTCGCCTACCCTATTGAGGACCTATAAGGGTCGAATGAAGAGCGAAGATAACTTTCCGCCTCGTCCAAATCTCCGTAATCCACGTTGAGGGGAGACCCGTAAGAAAACGTGGTCACCATTCTCAAACTATAGTGGTCTCCACCTCCTGTAGGAATAAGACTTCTGTCGGAACTGAGCTGTCCTCATCTGATCCTGGATGACCTGATCCCTCTCTAGTCCTACAAGAGCAGCATAGAAATCTTCTTTGCCGATAAGAGAAACCTGGTCTCATCCCCTGGATGAACCACATTCTTTTCCTATTAAAATCAATCCTGACATGAATGATACTAATGCATGCCATGTATGACTTCGTAAGGCCTCGACGCTACTACCAAGAGATCCAACCATTACTCTCGCCTCCAAGGGTCGAGTCGCACTGTTGGCATAAGTGTGTGGTGTCTAGGTCTCCTTTAATAGGAATATTAAAAGTGAGGGTCATGTCAACAGTTTTAAAACGGAACCTCTTAGTATCAACTACATAAAAAGGGTAGGGAAGAAAAAGTCACAAGAACAAGTGTCTTTTACTACTACAACTCAAGGTACAAAGACACAAAACATCCACAAACACAACATCAACAAGGCCAGAAGCATCATGTACAAAAGTCTCTAGGACTGGAGCAAGTCCCGCTCTAGTCCATCAGCTCCCGGAGCTCCATGGTCGTAAGCCTCAGCTACCTGATGTTGAGCTCTCCCCAGTCCACTAGTTCCCTGCGGTCGGGGTGGTGTTCCTGGTGATGGTGGTGGTAGGGCCTCAAAGTGTCTCCCACCATCCACTGCACGACTATCTCCTCTTCCTCGTCCACCTACTCCCTGCGGACCGCCACGATTGAACCTCTGCCTGGGAGGTCCCTCTACTTCCTGCTGCTCATCTGCTAGGTGGGTCGGGCAGTCTCGAGCCATGTGACCCTGCCCGCTGCATGCATAGCATTGTCTGCTCCTCGTGTGGCTGGCTATCCTTCATGTGCCCTACACAACCGAATCTGCATCCTGATATTTCTCATCTGATGGCCATGACCTCTTGGACCTCTTCATCATCTGTCAACTGCCAGCTGCAGAAGACTCTGATATGGGTTGTCCTGCGAAGCGTCCTTCCGCTGGTGACTGCTCGGTGAGAAAACTCTCCACTAGAAGGGATCTCTCCAACACCCATGCCTATGTCAGAATGTTGAAGGAGATCATCAAAGCCCTGATCTCATGCCTCAGTCCCTTCTTGAAGGTCCGGGCCCTGAAGAACAGGTCCCATACCATATTCGTGGAGTAGTGCGAGAGTTCAGTAAAACTCACCGAGTATTGGGCCACAGTCATGCTGCACAGACACAGCTGTAGTAACTCCTGAATGCACATCGTACGGAGGGTGGCTAGGACGAACTCCGAGTGGAAGAGGCTCTCAAAGTCCGTCCAAAGAAGTTATGCCTCATCATGCACCTAGAGCATCATGCTCCACCATCTGCCTGCTTCTGCGTGCAGGAGACTCGCTGCAAGGATCACCATGAGGTCAGTTGGTGTCCCCACTAACCTAAAAACTCAAACAACAGCCTCCAGCCAATCCTCGGCTGCCTGAGGGTCCGTCTCCCCATGGAACATGGGAGATCTCTAACACTAAAACTCGTGCAGTGCACTAAGGTGACGTGAAATCTCAGCGGCTGGGGCTGGTGGCATCAGTGGATCAGAGGGTAGAGGTAACATCGGTGCCTCCGCTGTAATAGGGCCCTGCACCGAGGCCTCATCGCTCGGTGAGAAATCGTCTCACACAAAGCTCGAAACCGTAGCTGGCTACCATCGTGGGGCCATCTTGAAAAGAAACAGGTGCTCCATGGTCAAAACAGTATACCTGGTGAGCTGACACAATGTAATAACAAAGAAAACTTTTGAAACATACATGCAATCAATGTTTTTGTGCACCTAATAAAAAATCATAACTCATGGTCTTGGTGTATGGATATGTCGGCTTCCGCACCAACACTGGACTCCTTGTACTGATAACCACACTCAATACCCTTAACACTATTGCTTCACATAGAAGAAAGATCAGAGTCCTGAGTTCTGCGGTAGGACCGAACTCCTCTGATACCAATTGTCACGACCCTTCCTCAGGGCCCGTGCGGTGACTACCCCAAGCCAACCTTCCATAGGCTAGGGGCTGGAGACTAGCACCAAAGGCGTAAATCCTGATAATAGGGAAGGCGTTGCATTTATAAATTAAACAAACACCAGAGAGTACGCAAGCTGGAATAAACACTAAGTAAGCAGTAAACAAACATGCTGAAAGTACAAGGGTCCAGAAATACAAGCCCAAAAGATAGGTACAGCTACAACTGAAAGTAAAGTAAAACTCAAGGAAAATAGCTAAAAGGTGACGAGCCTCTCCTAGATCATCCTCAGACTTCCTACCTGAAGGGTAGGTACAATACTCCATGTCCGTCCGTCTCCTCCGAGTACCGACTCATCGTGATATAGACCTCCGAGAACCGTCTCGTCGTGAGATCCTCATATGGTTACCGTCCAGCTCTACAAGCCTGAACCTCAATCAGTGATGTGTGACGTCTGCAACAAACACAACTTAGTGTGGGTGAAGCCCATGGAGGGGTGAGTATACGATACTCAGTAGGGACACAAAAACACCCGAATGTCTCCTTGAATCCACCAAGGATAAACCACAAACAAAAAAGATAAAATCACAATGTATCATCCGACATTACTTAGGTATATGCCCATACATATACCTAAGTCATGAAATCCAGTTTATCTCCAACTCACAAGCTCAAGTACAGTCCAGTCCACTCAGGAAAGTAAAACATAATCCACATAGGAAAGTACGACCCAACCCACTCTGGAAAGCATATTATAATTCACACAGTATATCAAGTCAATCACATAGAAGATAATGATTGAAAGTCAAGACTCAGCTCACATAGGTATACTACTCACGAAGAGGGGTGGAGATGATTAGATGTAGCCTCTGAATTATATCCTCTGCCGACCCATGTAGGATCCAAGTTTAGTAGTCGTCGCTGCCGAACCCACGAAGGATCCAAGTATAGAAGTCATTGTCGTCGAACCCACGGAGGATCCCAGCAAGGTAGTTGATCCCACAGAGGATCTCAGTACAATAGTCATCTTCATCCAACCCACAGAGGATCCCATTCTGATAGTCGTCCTCATCGAACCCAAGGAGAATCCCAGTCCGATAGTCGTCCTCGTCGAACCCACGGAGGATCCCAGTCCAGTAGTCGTCCTTGTCGAACCCACACAAGATCCCAGAGGGGTAGTCGTCCTCGTCGAACCCACAAAGGGTCCCAGTCTGGTAGTCATCCTCATCGAACCCGTAGACGATCCCAGTGCGGTAGTCGTCCTCATCGAACCCACAGAGGATCCCAGTCCGCTAGTCGTCCTCGTCGTCGCAGTCGCAGCCAGCTCTAGGGTTCCCGCACATAGCATGCTCGATTCTGGGAGGGTCCGCTCGACGATCCAAGGGGGTCGATACATCAACTGAAACGAAGTCCGGAGTTGATGTATCCAAAATTTCCATCTTTTCAAATAGAACTCAATGCGATAGACGGCGAGTCAATCGGACACCTGGTCTGAGAGTTATTGGCTTTTTCGTCCGAGGGGCCCAGTTAGTTTTTAAATCAAAACCAACCTAACTGTACTCCAAAAGCATCCAAACCTCGAGCGGAGTAAGACAAAAGGTCCATATCACTAAGAGGAAACAATCAAAATCGATGGTACGTCAATCAGACGTTCGAAACTCAAGTTATAAGCGTTTCTGCTCCGAGGGACCGGTTGGTTTTGTGTTCGAACCAACTCGGACATACCGAAAGTTCTCAGAAACATTGGGTGTAATATAATGAAACGACCTTATCGATCCAAGGATTGCATCACAATGGACGGTGCATCGATCAGAGGTTTGTAGCCCAAGTTACGGACGTTTGAACGAATCTGTCCGTTTTTAGCGGGGTTTGGGCCCGGCCCGGCCCAGGGCGGGCGGCCCAGCCTGGCGCAAGCGGCCCGGCCCGACGTGGGCAGCCCGGCCGGGTTTGTCCAGTCCGTGTGGTGTGGTCGCCTGTGGGCTGAGCTGACGGGATAGGCGGTACGACCCCCTAGATTTCCAAACGGCGGACCCCTGTGGGGTCCGCCCAAGGTGACTTGGCTGGGGGTTACAACCCCCAAATTTTACCGAACGGCTGGCCATGTTGGCCGGCTGGTGTACCGCCACAAGACCCCCCTCGGGTCCTTCCTTCCATGCGCCAGCGGACGGTGGTTCCAGCTTCCCCTCCCTACACCGCCAAGGCCTTAGGTCGCGGCCTTGTCTGACCGGCGCGGTGAGACGACGCTGTGCCCCTCTGCTGCGGCCTGCCTTGGTCGCGGCCCTCTATGGCACTCGGGTGCGGCACGATGGCATTGTGCTTCTCCGCCGTGGCCTGATCCTGGCCGCGTCCTCCCCCAGCCTCACCGGTGTGGCGTGACGGTTCCGCACTTCTTCACCGCGGCCCGTTCCGGCCACAATTCTGTCGTTCCTGTGTGGCGCAAGGGCACCGTGTCTCTTTCGTTCCATGCCACGAGGGTGAATCAACAACAAAAATGGGGGAGGACAATCAGATGTGTTCGTGCGGTCCGAACTCCTCCCATTATAATGATATAAAGTAGCCAACAATTATCAACGAAGTTCGTTAAATAAAACTTGAACAAAGATTAAACCCCTACCTCGATAACGAGTTGATGATTTATGAGCGTTGCAGAAAATGACGTCGCGGGGTGTGGCTCCATACACGTTGATGGAGATTGTCCGAGGAAGAGCGGTGTCTCTCTTCCTTTGACGCAGGAAGAAGAATGAGGGAAGGTGTTTTAGTGTTCTTCGCGTTCTTCAAGTAGGATGAAGAACTTCTTCAGAGAAAAGAACGATTCCTCTCTCAGATACTCCACACAACGAAACCACCCAAAATAAAATATGGTATATCCTTATTTTATTAAATCATGTGAAGATTTCAAGAATTCAAAATTCAAACCCATAATTAAATAAATTGAATATCTTTAATCAATCTAATTAATGTAAGGGTTGACAACCATTTAAAGTGGGGGAGGGGTGAGTTACAAATTTATGGGGGGTTTCCGACATAAATTGGGGTGTTTAAGAAATTTAAGGAGGTGGGGGCTCATGTGGGCCCCACCTCACAAATATCCTACCAAGTTGTTAGGATTCAGTGGGTCCCACTCAACTCCCATGCATAGGTTATAACTATTTAGATTCGAAATAAAATTGTGGCGCAAATTTTATTTCACTCTTTAGTTAACCCAATTATTTAACAACACCTCCCTAGCAAAAGAAACTCCATGAAGGGTCTTCTTAATCAAATAATGGTGTTGCGGTTTCATCGGTGCCCTCATATTTTAATTCCGAGCCCCATATCAAAAGTTAGAAAAACCCGCTCCTTCGTTCACTGAACGTACCCGAGCTAAATTTTGGAAAATTATTCCGGACACACTAGGCCTCGGAATCAGGCGCTGTCAGAAACTGCGTACTCGTAGGATTCCAAATAAAATTAAGAAAAAATTTCCCTTGAAATTTACAGGTCTTTACAATGTCCTTCGGGAGTACACGCCATGTATTCTGGAGTTTTCCCAAAACGACGCCTCTAGCCAGCACGCCTCCCGTGGTGCCCGTTCTTCACTCTGTTGTTCTATTTTCCATGAAATTTCTGTCTCTAGGTTGCCCTGCCGTCCGAATGTGGTCTCCGATGTTTCCGGGCCTTCGATTGGCTCCGAAAACACGTTTTGATCTATCTGCTCGAAGAACGGTCGAGTAACGGTCCTTTCTGTTCCGGTCCGATCTATCATCCTATATCGTCGTCACACCTTTTCTAGTTCGTTGTGATGTTTGGTATTAATTCTAGGATCGTTATGTCACAAAACAATCCCGCAATGATCCTTTGTTCGTCACCCATGGAGAACACGAAGAACACACCAAACATTCACAAGAACGGAGAAGGGAATCGGGCTGTGTTTGTTTGGCCCGGTCCTTCCACATTAGTTTGGTAGTAAGTGGGTCAATAGAAACAATCATTGAAGGAAGAAACAATGTTGATCAAAACAAACCACACCCCTACCTTGAGTTCTGTGATCGTTGATGGCATCACGGTAAGCCGGACGTCGTTCTGTTGATGTCGGGTAACGTCCGGGGTTGGGGACTGAGGAAGAAACGTCGCTAGTGTTCTTCATGGTCAGCTCCTTCTCTTTTGACATTGTCGAAGATCAATGGAGAAGTTCATCATTCTTCGCTAGTTCTTCATTAGATGGATGATGTTCTCAAAGGTTTCTCCAAGAACTCTCTCAAGATCCACCAAAAGATTATGCCAACACAAAAAATAGTAGACTCACTATTATTTTAATGGTTGGAAAGAATTCAAAAGTTTTCAAAAATTAATTAATTGAAGCCATTAATTAATTTTTGGGTGAATTGGCACAATTATCGGGGAAGTTCAAGAGTTCCCCCATTTATAGGGAGTTCAAGGGGTTAAAGATTGTGTGGGCCCCACCTCTTTAATTAAAATAGATGTTTAAACATCTAGTGGACCCCACAAAATAATATCCTTCCAAGGGAGGTTATGTGGGGGTGTGTCCCACCTCTAACCTGCACATGGAGGTTTTACCCACCAACAAATAAAAATAAGCAGACCTTATTTATATTTAATTTTATTTAAAAAACCCCAAAAACTAACTTCCAATCTTATTAGAACGCAACTACGGTGAAGGTATCACTAAGAAATCACCAATGCTATGAGTTCAACGGTTCCCTTGGATTTTAGTTCCGAGCACTGGTTCAAATGTTACAAAACCCGGCTTATAAGTTTAATGAACGTAGCCGAAGAAAAATTTCAGAAATTGATTCCGGGCACACTGGGCCTCGGAATCAAGCGCTGTCAGAAACTGTAGACCCATAAAATTTTCATGAATTTAAGAAAAATATTCCCTGGAATTTCGAGGACTTTAAATTATCCCCACCTCAGGTCCTTATGTCCCCATAAGTTGCAACTCGAACTAAGGAAAAAATAGGGGCACTGAGCACACATATGAGCCTCCATCTCTCATATGCTCTCTTGGAGGTTGTCGTGCTTCTAGAGAACGCGCACAAGAGGTATCGGACATCCACACATGACCCACTCCTGTCGATCATCAATATCCACTAGAACCTCTATGAAATTCACATTGTCATCAATGTCCAGCTCCCTATGGTCGATGATGTTATAAGGGACATGCATGTATCTCTTCAGCTGAGATACGTGGAAGACATCGTGCACCCAGTGCAACTGAGGTGGAAGAGACAGGCGGTAAGCCACCTCACCTAATATGCCGAGAAACTGCAAATGTATGATGATACGTGGAGATAACTTGCCGCCTCGGCCAAATATTTGTAGACCTCATCGATGTGAGACCCGAAAAAAGACGTGGTCACCATCCTAAAACTCGAGAGGACTCTGTATCTCGTCAGCATATGACTTCTTCCTGCTATGTGCAGTCTTCATCTTCTCCTGGATGATTTGAACCTTCTCAATGGTAGCGTGTACCATCTCTGGTACCACTAGTGTTGACTCCCCTAGGTCTGTCCAGCACAGTGGCGATCTACAAGGTCAACCATACAAGGCCTCAAAAGGTTCCATACCAATGGTGGAGTGATAGATATTTTTGTAGGAAAAATCCACCAATGGTAAGTGATCCTCTTAGCTGTGACCGAAGTCAAGGACACATGCGTGGATCATGTCCTCGAGATTCTGAATGGTTCTCTCAGTCTGGTTATCCATCTGAGGATGGATGACGGTGCTCCGACATATTTGTGTTCCGAAAGACTCCTGCAATCCCCTCCATAGCCGAGAAGTAAAGTGTGCATTATAGTCAGAGAAAATAGATGATGGTACTCCATGTAAATGCACAATCTTATGCATGTAGAGGAATCGTAATATCTCTACTGAGCCCTAATCCTTGATTGGTAAGAAGTGGGCCGACTTGGTGAGTTGGTCAATGATCACCCATATCGAGTCGTGACTCCTGGATGATTGTGGGAGACCCTTCACGAAGTCCATGGATATCTCATCCAACTTCCACTCTGGAACCTCTAAAGGAAAAACCAAGCCTACAAGTACCTGGTGCTCTACCTTCACTTCCTGACAAGTGAGGCACCGTGAGACAAACTCTACTAATGCCTTCTTCATACCTGGACACCAGTGCTATCGTATGAGGTCCTGATACATCTTCACCACTCCTGGATATACCGCTAGATGGAAATTGTGGAACTTCCACAAAACATTCACTTGAAGTGCTATTGGTACCATGGTACATCCTCTAAAAATGATTAGGTGCTCCCCACCTTCATAAAATCCATCAAGTGCATGTCCTGTGGATATCTGAGCATGACGCGTCTCGCAGTCAGCATCCCCATGTTGTGCCTCCCTAACTCGCTGAAGAAGTGGAGGAGTAACTGTAAGAAACTATAGATAGGATACTCTATCTCTATCCACAAAGGATATCTACTAGGCAGCTGGCTGCTCTGTCGCCACTCCTAGAAGCTGAATACCATTCCTCATGCTGAGTGAATCTTCAACTATGTTCCCCTTCACAGGAGTATATACTTTTTCAACATCATAGTCCTAGAGGAACTCAATCCATCACCATTGTCTTTGGTTAAGGTATTTATGAGATAAGATATACCTAAGACTCTTGTGATTAGAGTACGCGGAAAAACGTTCACCAATCAGATAGTACTACCACATCTTTAAGGCAAAGACCACTGCTGCTAACTATAGGTCATGGGTAGAGTAGTTCTTCTCATGTTGTCTCAGCTTCCGAGAACCATACGTAATCATAGCTCACTCCTGCATTAGGACACAACCAAGTTCGGTCCCTGATTCATCGAATTAGACTATGTACCAACACCTTCCTCTAGAAGCCTCAATATGAGGGAACTAGTCAGCCTCTGCCTCATCTCTTGAAATCTCTGCTAGCATCTCTCCGACCACATGAAGGGTTTCCCCATCTTCTTCAATGCTTATAGTGGTTATGCAACTCTGGAGAAGTCAGGAACGATCCTATGGTAGTATCCAACCAAGCCCAAGAAACTCCAGACCTCTGTTGCACTACTGGGTGGCTCCCAAGAAAGTGCCACCTTGATCTTCACTAGATCTACAACAAATCCAGCCTCCGAGATGACGTGTCCCAAGAAGTGAACCCCTCGAATCCAAAACTGGCACTTCGAGAGCTTACCATAAATATGGTTCTCTTGGAGTGTTTCCAGTACTACCTACTAATGGTAGGCATGTTCCTCCTCAGTAGTAGAGTAGATAAGAATGTCGCCGATGAAGACCACGACAAAGAGATCGAGGTATGGGGGGAATATCCTGTTCATGAGACTCATGAATAATTCTGGAGTGTTGGATATACCGAAGGGAATAACCAAGAACTCATAGTGGCCATAAAAAACCTGATGGTTGTCTTCTGCATATCCTTATCTCGAACTCTGAGATGGTGATAGCATGATCTGAGGTTTATCTTTCAGAACCATCGTGCTCACTTGAGCCGATCAAAGAGGTCGTCAATCCTCGGGAGTAGGTAATTGTTCTTAAAGGTCAACTGGTTCAGGCGACGTTAGTGTAGGACCCCGGGACACCCTGAGAAGGGAGGGGTGAATCAGGGTATCAACTTTTTCTTCTTAAAGTTGTGGATCTTGTTCCCACGTTGGTAGAAACTACTTAAACCTGTATAATGGATATGATCAGCAATGAAACATTCACATGCAAAGAGATAACACAAAAAATTTTACTTGGTTCAACACTAAGGGCTACGTCCAAGGAGTATACACCGACAAGTTTCCAGTCGTACCAAATTCCACTAATCTTCACTAGCTATGGATTACAAAGCTTCGGGCACAGTCACTATGTCCCAGGCTCACTTCCTTTACAAAGGGTTCATGGATATCTCACTACGTCCCTCGGGTCACTCTCATTGACTCCCCCTTGCTCACTGCCATTAATGAAGTCCCGCTCAGTTTATAGACGTGAAGGTCTCTTCAATAGATAGACATGACATTCTTCTTCTCCTGTTCAGCATGAGACTTTGCTTGCATCAAGGTTCAGAGTTGATACTCTTTTTAGTTAAAACCTTCGACTTTAGTGCAATAATTGAATGCACCATATCTTCTTGTTCCCTTCCTTCGATTCTAAATACTAACACCTGAGTGTATTGATATATTCCTCTCTTTCTATGCAGATCCGAGTTTAGTTGCACGAACCGTTCTTCTTATCTTTGTAAAGCACAATGAGGATGTTAAACATCAGTCATGTGTGCGCGGTACCACTTCTCTTCATAAAAACAAATTGTTCAATGATCTTCCGTCTTTGTAAATGAATACATCAGTTGTTGCACCGAAGGTATCAGGCAATCTTACGGCTTTCGTGCAGCACCACGAAGACAGGCAAGCTCCAACAACACCTGGCACTCTTCTCTAAGCCTAGCGCGCAAGTCCCAATATGGCGCGCACGTCTTTGGCGTGCAAGTCCAAACTGGTGCGCAGGTCTCACCAAACCACCTACACGACACTACCTTCCTCAATGCTTAACCTGTGTGACTCACTTCATTTCTCACCCAAACCACCTTGGGCGCGCAACCAACAACCCGCACGCAACTTCAAATATTGGCGTGCAAGTCCACCTGCGTGACCACACACAATACTTGCGTGACTTCCACACCTGTGCGACGGGAGATCTGATTTTTCTAAGTGTTGAACTCCGTAAGAAATGAGGAGGGGTGTTCCTCTATTTATAGGCAAACTGGACCCCCTGCACGGTGGCGCGCAAGTCTCCCCTTGGCGCACATGTCTCGGCGCTAAACTCATCTCCCCTAGACTCTATCGCACAACTCACTTTCGTGACCCAACCAAAACTTGCGCGACCTTCATTCTATAGCCATATTTTGAAGTTCTATTGTTGGAAAACAATAGGCGCGCAAGTTCCAATCCTCCTAGGTACCAGCGCGCAAGTCCACTTGCGCGACCTAACCAAAACTTGCACGACCCTTATCCCTTTTCCATGTTTTGATGTTCTTATCCTCAAAAACATGTGGCCCGCAAGTTTCCTATACATCAAGTGTACGTCGCGAAATTCCCTTTTCCAAAATCACTTTTATTCATTTGTTGATTTTGAGGCCCTGAAATTTGGCAAACACTGGAAAATGACACCACCTTGTATCTGATATTTTTGTACCACCTCTAGATCATCCATACCTCTGTCGACGTTCTTGAAACAAACATAGATCGTTGACCACAACTCTTGAACTCGACATGCCATCATGAAATACCTTTTGTCAACAAATTTGTATGTCGTTTGTTTTCTTTGTCAACAAGAACAATCACCTCAAAAACACTTCTTCTCGGTGATTTTAATCCTTCAGCAACTCTTCTGCTGCTATCACAAACTACACTGTCGAGATATGTATTCTTTGAAGGAACATCTTTAGAATCATCATCTTCTAATACAATGTGATGTGCATGGCCATCTCAACATTTCAATATCTGCATGACCATCTTAGAAGTCCAATCCCTTGCACATTGTCTTATTCTTCAGCTGTCATTATCGACATCATGCAAAACATATGATTCAATTCTTCAAGAAGTCTCTTGGATGGTTCTAATGCAACCATGAGTAATTTAATGGTCTTCATCAAATCCAATGGTTATCATGCAATAGTGAGGAATTGCACGGTCTTCATCAAAACCCGTGGATCTCATGAAATAATGAGGAATTTCATGGTCTTCATCAAAAACCCCATTCTTCTTTAATCATCCTCAGATGGATTACACCTCACATTCTTCACTGTTTTAAACAATGTGTCACCTTTGACACATGTTCTTTGAACTTATGATCAGTACAAAAATCGTCTGAATTGTAATTCCTCTACTTCATCGGAGTACTTCATGATCTCCTTCATTTTTATCTTCCATTCCTCCATTTCATTGGAGTAATTCTTGATCTCCTTCATTTTGATCTTCATTGACAACTATTGACAAAAAATACAAACTTATTCACAAAGTGGTTCCAACAATATCCCCCTTTTTATTTTGTTGTCAGTACCTTCTACATCTTCTGAAATGAATTCGTCAATGTCAAAATGAGAATCTTCTCTTCAATCAACTTTTCTTTTCAAACATTCATTTCACTTTCTCTCCCCCTTATTGACAAGAAATACAAAGTGCATGGTAGGGAGGGTATCAAGCCATACTTAAGCAATGTTTCATTAATCATTTCACTCTAAGTCTACTTGATCAATGCTCAATTTAGAAAACAAGAGGATTTGATTAAGTCAACAAGGCTGACCATTATTAACACATCATGATACCAACATGAGATGAGAAACTCATGTCTTTTGTCTTCAAGGGTTTACTAATTTTATTTCAGGTAGAAGAAAATAAAATGTGATAGGGAATAATCAACCTGAAACTCCTGCACTCACAACAGCAAATAGATTAAAAAAATTCAAGTGCTATCAGTAGGATAAGTGACCTTGGGGAACATCCATTCTTCTTATGTCACTGATCAATTTAGTTACTCCCCCTTTGTAGAATGATCTTTGATCTGAGTAACCAAGGGATAGAGATTGAGAAATGGCATACCTTCTCCATTGACATGTTCTTCAAGAAATTCACAGAGTAACTACATTTGAGTCCAGTTGGAGTTGATATTGATTGAAACAGTGATTTTGGAATTTTCTTTGTTTTTCTCCCCCTCAAGGGAAACACTCCTTATCATCTTCATCAAGAGTGATCCTTCATTATATTAATATTTGATTATCACTTGAATAATCTACTCTGGATGGAAACCTCTTCATCTTGGCCATCAAGAGTTGACAGCATTCACTACTTCTCAAGTTCTCCCCCTGAGAGCATGTTTCACCTTCAATTCCCTGAATTATAAGCACAAATACAATAC
This sequence comes from Viscum album, assembly GCA_963277665.1. NCBI lineage: Eukaryota > Viridiplantae > Streptophyta > Magnoliopsida > Santalales > Viscaceae > Viscum > Viscum album. Next base: position 1,332,292,203 of record OY728145.1, read on the forward strand.
ACAAATGATTATGGGAATATGGTGGTTCCTCTTTGCTTCATCAATATAAGCTGCATGGTTGAGGTGTTTTTCTCAACCAAGTTCCATTGTTCACTCCAGTCTTCATGCCTGAACATTTCAACATATGTTCAAATATGTGTTGATGTGGCAGGATTCTTTTCACATTCTCTTCTGCTTTGTGTGGAGAATTGTTCTGCTTACCAGCCATTATGAATGATACATTCTTACTCCTCTTAAGGACTGCTTCTTATTTTGGTATTAAGGTTAGACAACCTTTTTCAATGTGACCAGATTTCTTGCATCTCTCACACAGAACATCTTTGACACGTGTGTTTTTCTTGGTTTGCAATCTCTCCTGCACTCTATCTTCATTACGTGAAAGTTTTTCTTTTCCTTTATCACTAGCCTTGGCCTTTTCATCATCAAGATTCCTCATTCTTTTCAAATCTTCTGTCCAGATGACCAATATGTCATTTGGAACTGTTGCAGCTGGTTTGGATCTTCCACATGGGTTCATATGTGTTTCATCCCCCTTTGTTCTTCTTTTGGATGAATGACCCTTCAATTTAATGGATCTAAAATCCTCGGTCTTCTCAGCTTCCCTGATTGAGATCTTCTTGGGGAATTGTGTGTTCACAAAATTCTATTTATTTCTTCCCAAGGTACATTCTTCATTATTTGCCGGCATTAGGGGTCTTCTTTTCATTTCAATAGTGAAATCATGTTGATATGGACATGTGCCTACCTTGTGACCGCTATCGTTGCATACATCACATATGTTATCAATAATTCAAAATCTGTTTGTGGTAAACAAATGATTCTGAAATTCCAGATGTTGCTTCTTATTCTCTGGCTTCCTTCCCTTTGATATAGGCTTTCTCTGTGCTTTTCCATGTAAGGGATTATAAAAACAATCCAGTTCACAGTGCCCAAATCTATTGCAGCACCAACATTGTCCCACAAATCTTTCTTCTTTGTTTCATCTATATGAGGTTGTTGGGCCATATTTTTCATCTTTTTTGCTCTATTTGGGGAAGAAACTTCCTCCTTTTTCTTCTTATCAACCCTAGCCATGGTGGTAGGTTTCTTCTCCTCGCCTTTCCTCATCCATACATGTTTAGAATTTTTCTTCCAACCTGCACTTGATGAAGGAACATATTTAGAAACGATAATACAGGTTTGTAGGGATGGTACCTTCACTTTCATAGCTTCTTGTGATAGATCAATGAGTGAAGTCATGATCTTCTTATCACATGTTAGAGGTATTTTGACAACAGAATCCTCCAGTGAGTATTGAGTACCAGCATCAACTGATTCTTGATGTGGATAATCAAGAGTTGTCATAATCTTCTTGTCACTTGTTGGAAGTATTTCATCTTTAAATTACTCCAACGAACATTGAGTATAGGAATCACTCATTTCATTCCTTTGTGAAGTATCAATATGTGTATTCTCAATCTTGGTCAACTGGGCTTTCGATTTTTGACCCTCAATATTGAGGATGATCTTCTGATCTTCAATCATGATCATCTTCTCTTCACAAGTCTTCTTCAATCTTTGAAAATCATCTTCATGCATCTTAAATTTGTTTTGTAGCAACGAGTCAAGTTCACTGAATTTCATGGACGTTTCTTCCAAACACAAAATCTTGACTTCTTTTCTCTTTTTAGCTCAGCTAAAAGTGCATGGATATTTTCTTTTAGAGTCTTATTGACTGCCTCGTTTTCTTCAAAGACTTTAACCTATTTGGTGAGCTTCATACTTTCCAGAACTTTTCATTCCAACCCCTTTTCCATATTGTCAGCTTCTCTTTCTAGTCGAGTGATCTCAACCTGCATAGACTGGAATATGATACAAATAATAAAAACCCTTTTTTCAGGAATATCATGCAGATATGTTTTGAGTTTTTCTTGAAATCCTGAATTAGGGGTGTCATCCTTCCCTCTTGAAGAATTCTGAGCCACCTTCTCGATGCTTTCCATGCCTGATGATTCTTCCTTATTTGACTGGCATGGAGAACAAGACACTGAATCTTCTTTGGATATGAGGGACTTCTTCAGCTTCATATTCTCTTTCTTTTTCCTGTTTGACATGGTCTTGCTAGATGTAGAATTCTGGTCGGAAATGACTGCTTCATTATCAAGACTGATCTTCATTGTTGACTTTATGAAAGAAACTCAAATCCTCTTCTAACTAGGATTACTGTATAGTATCCATCATACGTTAAAATTTCCATCTAATACCACTTGTAGGACCCCGGGACACCCTGAGAGGGGAGGGGTGAATCAGGGTGTCAACTTTTTCTTCTTAATGTTGTAGATCTTGTTCCCACGTTGGTAGGAACTACATAAACCTGTATGATGGATATGATCAGCAATGAAACATTCACATGCCAAGAGATAACACAAAAAATTTACTTCGTTCACCGCTAAGGGAAACGTCCAAGGATCATATGCCGAAAAGTTTCCAGTCGTACCAAATTACACTAATCTTCACTAGCTGTGGATTACAAAGGTTCGGGCACAGTCACTCTATCCCAGGCTCCCTGACTTTACAAAGGGTTCAGGGATAGCTCACTGCGTCCCTCGGGTCACTCCTGTTGACTCCATCTAGCTCACTGCCGTTGGTGAAGTCCCGCTCAGTTTATAGACGTGAAGGTCTCTTAAATAGATAGACATTAAGTTCTTTGTCTCCTGTTCAGCATGAGACTTTTCTTGCACCAGGGTTCAAGGTTGATTCTCTTTTTAGTTCAAACCTTCAACTTTAGTGAAATAACTAAATGCACCATATCTTCTTGTTACCTTCCTTTGATTCTCAATACTAACACCTGAGTGTATTGATATATTCACCTCTTTATGTGCAAATCTGATTTTAGTTGCACGAACCGTTCTTCATCTCTTCGTAAAGCACAATGAGGATGTTAAACATCAGTCATGTGTGTGTGGTACCACTTCTCTTCATAAAAACAAATTGTTAAATGTTCTTCCGTCTTTGTAAATGAATACATCATTTGTTGCACCGAAGGTATTGGTCAATCTTACGGCTTTCGTGCAGCTCCACAAAGACGGGCAAGCTCCAACAACACCTGACACTCTTCTCCAAGCCTAGCGCGCAAGTCCCAATACAGCGCACAAGTCTTCGGCGCGCAAGTCCAAAATGGCGCACAGGTGTCACCAAACCACCTGCACGACACTACCTTCCTCAACACTTAACCTACGTGACTCACTTCCTTTCTCACCCAAACCACCTTGGGAGTGAAACCAACAACAAGAGCACAACTTCAAAAAATGGCGCACAAATCCACCTGCGCGACAACACACAATACTTGCGCGACTTCCACACCTGCACGACGTGAGCTCTGATTTTTATAAGTGTTGAACTCCGTAAGAAATGTGGTGGGGTGGTCCTCTATTTATAGGCAAACTGGACCCCCTGCGCGGTGGCACACAAGTCTCTCCTTGGTGCGCAAGTCTCGGCGCACAGCTCATCTCCCCTAGCCTACGTTGCACAACTCACTTTCACGACACAACCAATACTTGCGCGACCTTATTTCATTAGCCATATTTTGAAGTTCTATTCTTGGAAAAAAATAGGCGCGCAAGTTCCAATCCTCATAGGTACCGGAACGCAAGTCCACTTGCACGACCTAACCAAAACATGCGCGACCCTTATCCCTTTGCCATGTTTTGATGTTCTGATCCTCAAAACCATGTGTCCCGAAAGTTTCATATCCTTCAGGTGTACGACACACAAGTCCCTTTTCCAAAATCACTTTTCTTCATTTGATGATTTTGAGGCTCTGAAATTTGGCAAACACTGGAAAACAACACCACCTTGTATCTGATCTTTTTGTACTGCCTCCAGAACATCCATTCCTCTGTCGACGTTCTTGAAAAAAACATAGATCGTTGACCACAACTCTTGAACTCGACATGCCATCATGAAATCCCTTTTTTCAACAAATTTGTATGTCGTTTATTTTCTTTTTCCACAAGAACAATCACCTCAAAAAAACTTCTTCTCGGTGATTTGAATCCTTCAGCAACTCTTCTTCTGTCATCACAAACTATACTATCGTGATATGTATTCATTGAAGGAACAACTTTAGAATCATCATTTTCTGATACAATGTGATGAGCATGACCATCTCATAATTTCAATCTCCGCATGACCATCTCAGAAGTCCAATACCTTGCACATTGTCTTATTCTTCAGCCGTCATTATCTACTTCATGAAAATCATATGATTCAATTCTTCAAGAAGTCTCTTTCATGGTTATAATGCAATAATGAGTAATATCATGGACTTCATCAAATCCCATGGTTCTCATGCAATAGTGAGGAATTGCATGGTCTTCAGCAAAACCCATGGATCTCATGCAATAATGAGGAATTTCATGGTCTTCATCAAAAACCCCATTCTTCTTTAATCATCCTCAGATGGATTACACCTCACATTCTTCATTTTTGTAAACAATGTTTCACCTTTGACACATGTTATTTGAACTTATGATCAGTACAAAAATCATCTGAATTGTCATTCCTCTACTTCATTGGAGTACATCATGATCTCTTTCATTTCGATCTTCCATTCCTCCATTTCATTGGAGTAATTCGTGATCTCCTTCATTTTGATATTCATTGAAAACTATTGAAAACAAATACAAACTTATACACAAAGTGGTTCCAATAGGTAGTTGAGACAGAGCCTCATGCTCCCATCCGCCTTCTTGGAGAACATAATTGGGGCTACCCAGGGAGAAACACTGGTCCGGATGAATCCCTTCCCCTAAAAGTCCTCCAACTATACCTGCAGCTCACGAGGCTTAGCGGGAGCCATCAAATAAGCTGGTGTAGATATCAGTTTCGTCTTGGGGTACAGATCAATGTAGTAGTCCACCTCTCTATGAGGAGGTAGTCCTGGAACATCTTCAGGGAAAACATCTGCGTACTGATCCACCACTACAGGATAAGTTGGACTCTCCACATCAACTGCTCCAAGGGTAAGGCAAGCAAAATGGCGAGTGATCGGCTGCACCCTCGTCTATGTATGTCCGTCCAGTGGTACAAAGGCTCCCTTCTTGCCTGTGAAGATGAAACTTCTCCAATCCATGTGGACACACCACACTTTTCACCTAATACAGTTGATCTGAGCATGTACTATTGATAACTATTCCATACCCAAGATGACGTCATAAGGTCTTGACCCCGCTACGAAGAGATCCTAGCCAAAGATCTCACATCCTTGAGTAAGCTCACACTACCAAGACCAGTGCGTAATCGTCGAGTCTGCTCCCTTAGGAGTCTCTAGCCGTAAGGATCAATCCAATGGCTCCATAGGAATCCTTGACATTCGAACAAGGGCAGTGTCAATGAATGAGTGACTGGCACCTGTGTCTATAAGAACTTCAACTATGGTGGAGTAGACATAGATCGTGCCTCGAATCATATCCAGAGCACCATGGTCATAGGCCACAACTTCCTGAAGCTGAGCTCTCCCCTGTCCACCCGCTCCCTGCGGTCGGGGTGGACATCCTGGTGGTGGAGACAACAACACCTCGAAACGTCATCCTCTTCCAGCTACTCAACCATCTCCTCTACCATGTCCGCCTGCGCCCCACTAACTGCCTCGATCAAATCTCTACCTCTTCCTGGGAGGTCCCTTAACTATCCGATGATCATCAAAACAATGGGTCAGACAGTTAGGAGCCATGTGACCCTGCCCGCCGCAAGTGTAGCATTGCCCTCTCATGGAATTACGGGAACTATCTCGTGTGCCCCACACAACTGAACCCGTATCTTGAGGTCATCCACCAGATGGTCTGGTTCACTTAGACCTCTGAGACAACTGTCTAATACCAGCTACGGAAGACTCCACTCAGTGATGTCTGGTGGTGGGTCTCGCTGCTGGTGTCTTCTCAGCAAGGAAACTCTCCACTAGGAGGGCTCTCTCCAACACTCCTTCTTATGTCGGAATGATGAGGGAGATCATCGAGGCTCTAATATCTTGCCTGATCTCTTGATCGAATGATCGAGCCCTAAAGAATGGGTCCCGCACCATATCGGTGGAGTAGCGTGAGAGGCCAGTGAACCTCGCTGAGTACTGTTCCACTGTCATGATACCCTACTACAGATGAAGTAGCTCCTATATCCGCAACACATGTAGGGTGGCTGGGAAAAACTCCTCCCGGAACAGGCTCTCGAATTCTTCCCAGAGCAGTGTCACCTAATCATGCAACTGAAGCATCAGGCTCCACCATCTTCTTGTTTCTTCCTGAAGGAGACTCGCGACAAGGATCACCATAAGGTCGGCTAGTGTCCCCACTAACCTGAAGACTCTCACCACAGACTCCAGCAAATCCTCAACTACCTGCAGGTCTATATCTCCCCTGAACCTGGGCGGCCTCGGGTGCTGGAAATCCTGCATCATGCTCAGGCAGTGTGCACTCTCTATTGCTTGGGCTGGGGGAAACGGTGGCCCAGTGGGTAGTGGTACCACAGGTGCCTCCGCTGGTAAAGTTCCCTACATTGAGGCCTTGTCGCTCGGTGGAGTGCCATATCGTACAACTCAAAGAACATTGGCTGGCTGTCTGCATGGAGGAATCCTAAAAAGAAATAGGTGTTCCACAGTCAATAAGTTATACCTGGTGAGATGACTCAAAGAGATCACAAATGAAACTCTTGAGACACACATGCAATAAATTATTTCATTCACAGAGTCGGAAATCAGAGGTCAGGGTCCTCGTGTCGGGATACGTCGGCCGCCACACCAACACTGGACTCTCTCGACAGAGAACCACACTCAATACTATTAACACTATTTCTTCACAGTAAGACATATCAGATTCATAATATCTATGGTAGAACTGACTCCTATGATACCAATTTTTCACGACCCGTCCCCCGGGTCCTGTATTGTGACTACCCCTAGCTCTCCTTCCATAGGCCAGGGTTTGGAGACTAACACCAAAGGCGTAAATCCCTAAACTGGGATGGAATTTCCTTTATAAACTAAAACAAACCCAACAGAATATGAAACCGGAAGTAAAACACTAAGTAAAAACTGAATACAGAAGAAGTGTAGGAAAGTAAAAGGGTCCAGAAATACATGGCCAAAAGTAAAGTACAAGGAATAGAAAAAATAGCTAGAAGGTGACAAGTCGCTCCTGGATCATCCACCACAAATCCTACCTGAAGGGTAGGTACGGATAGCCTCATCAATGCTCTACGTCTGTCAGACTCCTCTTTGCAATGACTCGTCGTAAGGTAATCCTCCAGGTACCATCCAGTCCTTGCACTCTCGGCCTTCGTCAGTGTTGTCTGTCATCTGCATCCAACACAACGAGGTGCGGGAATATCCTGTGCAGGGGTGAGTATAACGATACTTTGTAGGGACCTTGAGACCCTCAAGGTCTCAACAAGTATATACCAAAAAATTATGAAATCAATTGAAAATACAACTTAGGTATATGCCCATACATATACATATGTTTATCAAATGACCTATCTCAATCATGAAGAAACACAAGAGTTATTGACTCAGCTCACATAGGTATCCAACTTTTGTTGAGGGGTACAGATGATCAGATATATACAATGAGTCATCTAAGCTGTCGGACCAACACATGATCCAGGACCAGCTATTCTGTCGGACGAACACATGATCCAGGAATAGAAGTCTAGACTGTCGGACCAACACATGATCTAGGTACAGTCATTAGAGCTGTCAAACCAACACATGATCCAGGTCCAACTACTCTATTGGACCAACACATGATCTGGGTATAGAAGTTAGAAATGTCAAACCAACATGTGATCCAGGAACATTCATTGAACTGTCTTACTAGCACAAGATCCAGCAACTTTAATCGGAACTGTCAGACTAACACATGATCCTGGAATAGTCAACAGTTCACAGCCAATCACATGGTTCTGCTCAGTTATGCTTGATTTCGGGAGGGTCCACTCCTCAAGCCAAGTGTTGATACATCAACTGCCTCATTGTATCAAGTTGATGTATCCCAAAGGTTTGATGCGTCATAGAGGGAAAACAATGTGTCCAAGACACAGTGGACGAGTTGACCAATACATTTACCAAAAAGTACACAACGTGTTGGAATAAGGTACACACCGGGTAATCAGGCCTCGGGTACTGCCCGTGTGAAATGTCCCATGTAGAAAAGCCGGTCATGTTGAAAATTAAGTACATGGTGTGTGGTATGGTTACATACAGTGTACATGCAACATGGTTTGGCTCCGTGTATGCTGTCCATGTGCCCGTACACAGCCTCAACCTGTGTTCACCAACTCGTGTAACTAGTACACAGAATAGCCCGTGCCACTGTCCATGCCTGGCCGTGTGGTGGAGTGCATGCCCGTGTACTCCACCACGTGTCCATGTTTCCCCGAGATACATGCCGAGTCTCACGAAGCTACTTCTTCCATCTGTGTAGAGTGTACACGTCGTGCCTCTTGGCCATGTATTCTGCCCGCGTCCATGTATTTCTAAGAATACACGCCTTTTCTCGCGAAGCTGTGTTTGTTATTCTGTGCAGAGAATACACACCGTGTGACCAGGGTCACACACTGTGTATCACTTTTCTATCCTTCGAAACTCAGAAGAACGCCCGTACTACACGACGTGTCTTTCAGGAGTACACACCGTGTATTTTGGAATTTTCCAGAAACGACGCCGTTGGGTAGAATGCCTCCCGTGGTGCCTGTTCTTCATTCCGTTGTTCCGTTTGCCACAAAATTTCTGTCTCTAGGTCGCCTCGACTTCCCGAAGTTGTCTCTAGTGTTTTCGAACCTCTGATTAGCTCTAAAAACAAATTTTTATCTACCCTCTCGAAGAACGGTCGAGGAACGATCCTTTCCATTCTAGTCCGATCCGTCATTGGCTATCATCATCGCACCTATGCTAGGTCATTGTGATATTGGGTCTTCATTCCAGGATCTTTGTTTTGCAAAATGATCCCACATCGAACCTTTTTTCATCACCCATGAATAATGAAAAGAAAACACCAAACATTCACAAGAACGGTAGAGGGAATCAGGACATGTTTGTTTGGCTAGGTCCTTCCATGTTAGTTTGGTAGCAACCGCGTCAAGAAAAACAATCATGGATGGAAGAAACAACGTTTCTGAAAACAAAACACACCCCTACATTGAGATCGGTGATCGTTGACGGCATCGCAGTAAGGCGGACGTTGTTCTGTTGACGTTGGGTAACATCGGGGGTTGGGGACTGAGGAAGAAATGTCGTCAGTGTTCTTCGTGGCCATCTCCTTCAAATTTGACTCGGTCGAAGATCGAAGGAGAAGTTCGTCATTCTTCGGTGGTTCTTCGATGGAAGGATGAAGTTCTCAAAGGTTTCTCTAAGCCCTCTCTCAAGATCCCCTAAAAGATTATTCCAACACCAAAAATTATAGACTGACTATTATTTTAATGGTTTGAAAGAATTCAAAAGATTTCAAAAATTACTTAATTTATGCCAATAATTAATATTTGGGTGAATTGGAACAATTATGGGGGAATTTCAAGAGTTCCCCCATTTATGGGTAGTTTAAGGGGTTGAAGCTCATCTAGGACCCACCTCTTTGATTACAAGATATGTTTAAACTTCGGGTGGGCCCACCAAATAATATCCTCCCAAGGGAGGTTATGTTCATGTGGGCCCCACCTCTAACCTTCACTTTGAGGTTTTAACCACCAAAAAATAAAAATAAGAATACCTTATTTTTATTTAATTTTATTTAAAAAAACCCCAAAACTAACTTACTATCTTGTTAGAACGCAACTGACGTAAAGGTCCCACTAAGAAATCACTGACGCTACGAGCTCAACGGTGACCTCATATTTCAGTTCCAAGCACCGGTTCCAAAGATACAAAAACTCGCTTATACGTTTACTCAACGTACCTGAACAAAACTTTAGAAATTTATAATGGGTACACCAGGCCTCGGAATCAGGCACCGTCAGAAAAAGCAGACTCGTAAAATTCCCATGAATTTAAGATAAAAATTTCCACGGAATTTCTAGGTCTTTATAGATCATAAACCGAAACAATTCTAAATAATAATGATATTGTGAAATAAACCTTTACAAAGATCATATCATTAATACAATTAATTAATTTTTTTTCATCTATAAATATATATTAAAAAATTAAAAATACAATATAAGATAATTTAAATTCAATTTACAGATAACCTAATCAAGGAAATAGACATTGGCCATATGAATGAAAATTGAGTTATGAAATCCCTTACCTCACACTTCCTTTGGGTTATATGTGATTTTACCTCTATTATTATGGTTTAAAGCATGTTATTAATATATAATAAAACTATTTTATTGTTTATGATATCTTATATGATCCTATAATATCATTTTATCACCAACCTATTAATAATATTTCATTATTACCCTTGTTTTAGGTGTAACATCATCATTTTTCTCTGCATTTTTTTGTCATGTATGTCTTGGTTCATATGAATAGGGTATTTTTGTGTCACATCCAGAACACTATTATTATTTCTAATATCACATTAAATAATAAATTAATTTTTGATAATAATTTTTGAACGGTGATAATGGAAAATTAATCACACAGTGTCATGGAGACAGTACGCTATTTGTACACAAGAGTGGTGGCATCATTCCCTTATTGGTGAATGGGTAAGGAATTGGATGGTATATTAATTTTTATAGAATAAATGAAATTTAATAATTATAATATATATACATATATATTATTCCAATCATTATACCCATCCAATTATCGTGGCTATGAAAATAGATGACACTATAGCGTGGAGACGACAAGTCGTACAAAAGCACGCATGATGCTTTATTTTTTCACAGGATGGATAAAGGGTGAAATATGGTTGTACCCTAATAATAATAAAATCTAATAATATATATGATATGTTATTTATTACTTTATCATTGAAACAATAAATTAAGAAGAGGTAGAAGATGAAAAAAACTTGAAAGAGTCGATAACAACGATTACCTCTTCTACGGCGGACGTCATTAAATATCTTATTAACAGACATTGTGGTGGTATCTTGGATGAAAAGAAACCTATATAAAATATATAAGTATTATTTTAATAGAAATTGTCAGATTTAGTTCAATATAGACATAATATATTTTTGTAAGGATGTGAGGGAGGAGGTTCCCTAATATAATTAACGTCAGAGGCACTTTTGGAAATCTTAAAAATATTAAAATATAATATGGTTGTTCTAGATCCAAAAATATCCAAATGGCCTAAAATGAATGAGGGAAAATAATTAACTATATATTATCACATTTTTTTTAATTTATTATCATTATGATTTAAAATAATTTAATAAAATATTAATTCAATACAATATCATTATTGTCCGATTTGATACTATTAATTTAATTTGACTTTAAAAACATAATTAAAAAGTGATAATTTAAATATAATTCTTTAAAATGTTACTAATATATCTTTTATTTCTATAAAATTAGTTTTAAACATTTTATCATCTAAAATATATCATAATTAGTTTTATAAAAATTAAATATTTTATTTTTAATAAAATAAACATTGTTTTATCATTGAAGAACATTTTAAGGTGATTATATAATTTATAAAATTTAATAATAACTTTATATAATGAAAATAATTTTATTAGGATACAAATACCCATTTATTTTCATTAATATATTAATTTTTCCCTAATGTGGTCACATGAAATATATTAAATACAAAGAGAGTGACAATTTGAAACTATTTATCACTTAAATAATATACAAGATATTTTCCAAGAAAAGTGTCAATTAAATAAATAAAATTTTACATTAAGGTCATAATAGTCTAATTAACTTCATAAAATAATTTTTCTATAATTACATGTTATGGTTATACCCTTATATTTTGTTTTTAACCCCCTTTTCACTCCTTTAACACTTACCGTGATGACATGGATTTTTACACTTTGAGTGTCAATATTTTTCTATAAAATAGAAATTTAATTATAAATGAATCATGAATAATATTTTCAACTTTTTCATAAGAAAATTTTAATTTTTATTATTATATAAGTTTTTTATCATTTAATAAAATATCATTAATTTTAAAATATAATTAATGTCAATTTCAACAGTTTTCATAACATGACTTTTTAAAGATATCATTACAACATTATATATTCAAAATAACTTCATTAAGCCATTAATTAAATCTCAAGGTCATCTATAAATTTTTTGAATGATATTAATTATATCAAATTATATTTTTAAATATATTTTAAATAACAGTTATTTGATATGTCCACTAATTAATGAAGCATTACATCAACAATGTGTAAATTATTATTTTAATGATCTCTTCCATACAAAATTAAAATAAATTATCATGATAAATTTAAATATTTTATATTCATAATACTATTTATAAAATAATTTATCCCCTATGTAAACTCATATTAAATATATTTCACTTGTTAAAAAATGTATGAAATGGTTGAATTTTCTTGAAATAAAATAATATATATGAATTAAAGTCATCCAATTGGATAAAAGATATAAAAAAGTAAGCCCAAGGATTATTTTGGCCTAAAGTAACTCATCCAAAAAAATTAGGACATGTTTTAGGGTAAATATATAATAATTATAATATTATTTTACACTTAATTAAATGATTTAAAGTTAACTATTGTATTAAAAAAATACTATTGTTACTCTTTATTTTGTCCAAATATAAAATGGAGATTTTTAATAAATTTTTTAAATTTGATTCCAAATATTTATTCCATTTTTAAAAATTAAAAACACATATATGGCTATAATTAATTTAAAATTAATCTCGTGGACGTGGTAAAACATTGGTTTTTTAAAGTAAAAATCCCATAATGTTTGAAATGTTTTTATATCCATATTCAATGAAAAATTGATTCATATTAAATAAATAAGATTAAATGATATAAAATTTATCTAATTATAATTTATAAATTATTAAAATTATAATATAAAACTATAAATTATTTATATGAAAAATTAGTTTTTTATTAAAGCGCAATATTGTTTTTACTATTCAACAAAACAGAAAATTATCCGAAAAATAAAAAAAATTAATTGAAAGTTAATTTTGAAATTATTATATTAAGAAACTAAGTTTATATGTTCAAATATAATTTATTAATGTTTCAAATTTTATTTTTAAAATAATTGAAGCATCAAAAGATGGAAAAACTACCTTTAGAAAAATTTACCTTTCTATGCATAAAAGTAGATTTATTTTTATATCAGGTCTAGAAAAAACCATATTATCAATGTTAAAAATTAGATTAAATATATAAAATATAAATTTAATAATATTTTTAATACTATTAATTCCCACGAATTTAACTGCTAGGTTAGTACAGTCTTATTAAAATAATGATATATAATTGAATATCAATGATCATTAAGCTTGCTGTTCTGTGCAACATATACTATCGAAGAAATTAAATTTATTTAAAAAGAGACATATCAAAAAAAATTATGGTGTCACATTTTCCCTTCCATCAATAAATTTCATCATTGAAATTGGAAATTTGACTTCAAAAATCATAGGTTGATACTTGAAAATTCTTAAGTGGGAAACCCACATTAGAAATCGGGTTAATAAAACATCTTCTTAATAAAATGGAAAGGAAATGTAATGGTCACCAAAAAAATTGAATTTTGAACAGTATGACATTAGTGGGAAGTGGAAACTTGGAAATTCAAGAGAAATCAAAATATCATATTCTGATGGAGAGTGATCGATAAATGGTCGTCAGAATGTTGACCATCAGAAAACTATAAATCTATGATGGGTTAAACGAACATTGCTATCTCAAAAATAAAATAAAATTGAAAACTTTTTTATTCCAAAATACTTTTCCTAGACTTTTCGGATTCTTTTAGTATCTAGATAAGAACATGATAAAATAAACATACTCAATTACTTTCCATGTGATGGGAATAATCTCATCCATTTGTTGTCATTTGATCTATATTTACATCATTTATTACACCTGAATATGAACATTCAAGCTGAATTGTTTTCCATGAATCATATTTAACTAATCAAAAGGTCCAAATTTAATTCCTTCATCCTAAAACGTGTACAAAAAACAAAAATTATTGCACATAGTATCGAATAAATCATACATTAGGCTCACAAAACATTATCCAATGTTAAACTTAATCTATCACAACCATAAGACTCCCCAGAACTAATTTTTTTCAGATTCAAACTCCGAAAAGATCTATCAATTTCTAGAATCAATATTAACATTACATACTCGAAAAAAATTTAATGTATCTCTTGTTGTAACATACCAAATAAATTATCACCTTAAAAACTGTAATGAAAAATTTCATGATTCCAAATCATTAAAAAATAAGTACTTTAGTACAATACTTATGTATCTCATGATGGTTATAAATAGAATATCCATGATAAAATACTTTTACAACAAAATAATTGAATCCAAACTTATGCATATTAATCATTCCTCTTTCTCTCCTATAGTAGAAAATGATTAAATATGATCCATTAGACAATTTTAAGGTATATATCATTGATGCTTAACGAATTTATTTACATAGTGTTGTGTCTCCTTAAAATTTGATAACATTACATTATAAACCATTTTATTACCCTTTATATCAAAAACATAGTGGACTTTCACTCCAAATTTATAGAAAACTATCATTCCATTTAGGAAAGTTATTTGGGATCCTTTCCACAATTATCACATGTGGGAAAATACTTCTTTCTCTTCTTTCCTTTATCTATATTTTATCCCTATTTTACTATTGTTATAATTATTCCCTAGGATTCCATAATATATAGATAAGCCTTTATCTATCTCAATAAAACATAATACTATGTCCTTATATCCAAATAATGTTTTACAGACTAGTTCCTTTCAAAATGTTGTCTCAAATCCATCGAAGAAATAATCATTATCACTCTATAGTTTATATGTATTGACGTGGTTCCAATTATTCCTTCTAGGTTCCAGTTCTAAATTATGTATTACACTAGATTAAACCATAACATTATGATACATAATGTATAATTTCCTAACTATTGAATGACATAACCTAAATCTATAATTTCGGTATAACTAATCACTAAATCATAACCTAGGGTTTTTGACTATATTTCAAAATAATTTCATAGGGTTTCATTCTCTAGTATATGTTTTCCTAAATTTAGTTCACTAGGTTTATAATAAAATTCTTCTAATACTGTATATAAATACCCCAACCCTAAAATCCCATAGTTGATGGATACTTTATTACAATGGAAGAATATTCAAGGAATATCATCTTGAAGTACCAAATAGTTTTGTAGTTTTCATAAACTAGATAAATTCATGAAAATAAAATTACATTTCCAAAAAATTACACAATGTATTTGTTTAGATAATGGAATTATCCCCTTAGTATAACCATGAATAATCAATCACAAAACACTTCGTGGTATCCTAGGGATAGATAAAACATAAGAAATGGGTGACCTCAAATGCTAAGTAAATGTTTGCAAACACCGTATGTTTGGAGTAAAAAAACATTCCATTTAATCTATAATTTGAGAATAATATTATAGGAATAAAGGATGATAAAAAAATTCTATATAAATAATAAAATGAAAATGAAACATTACCATGGATATTCTAAAAATAGAATAATCAAATGTAATATCAATAAATTAATTCATAATGATATAATACATAATGAAGAACATCTAAAAAATAATTTCTAGTCTTCATACTAATAATATAATACAACTAATGATTTTTTCAAATAATATAAAATTATCATGGATTCATACCAAGAATCTAATAAATGGGTAAGTCCTTCACCAGACCCTCATCTACTTTGTCTCGTGATACCTACTAATTCATCGAGGGGATATAGCATGATTCTACCATAATTTATTAGTTATATTTAATTCTTCATATGAAACAGTTAAAATATAAAAAATATAAACATTTTTACTAAAAACTAGCATGTAAAATGTGAAAAATTTAATAATAAATAAATAATAGTATAAAAATAACACATCTATAGTCCAACTAATCATGAACCATTCAATAAAATATGGTAGATTATATCATAAGATATCAACCTCAATTAATCATAATATTTCAACAATGTGTGATTACATAGATGATAACACTCTAATAAAATTATTGAAAATTATTTGATAGAAATACCCTTTTTATATTTAAATCATTTACTTATAAGGATGTAATATTATAAATGAATAAATTTCCATTGAAAAGAATATTTTAAACTTTTATGTAGAGCTTAAAAAAATTAAATCTTCATATTTTTGGAAAAATACTCTCTTTTGATTTAAGATAAACAAATATTCCTTCTTTATTTTTGGCGAAAAAGTCATAAGATACCTCATTCATAAAAAGATTAAAAAATTTGTTTTAAAAATAATTTCAAAAAATGAAAAATTGTTAAAATTAATTTAAAAATCCATAGGATAATAGTAAAAATATTTTTGAAAACGTTTTAGGAAAACATGAACATGTAACAAAAAAATACCTATGTGTAGACTTAAACAAAAACAATATCGGATAAAAATGATATTGTGAAATAAAGTCATAAAATGATCATAATGTTAATACAATTCCTAAATTTTATGTTTCCATTGTAAATCCACAAAGAAAATTAGAAATAAAACATAATATAATTTAAATTCATTTCACACATAACCTAATCAATGGAATTAATTTTTAACCCAATAAATGAAAATAGAGTTAAGAAATCCCTTACCTCACACATCATTTTAGATGAAAATTATTTAAACTCTTTTATAATGGTTTAAATCATGATTCTAATATATAAGAGAACTATTTTCTAATTTATAATATCTTATATGATCCTCATAAATCATTTTATCACCCTCTTGTAAATAATATATCATTATTATCCTTGTATCGTGTGTTAAGTGATTCATTTTAAAATGCATGCTTTTCCATGTAAGTCTTGGTCATTGTGCATAGTATATAGTTGCATCATATCCAGAAAGAAATTAATCTTATTAATAACTTATAAATTCATTAAATACAATTTTATAATAATTCTATAATGTTGAACATAGAAACTCAATCACATCACATCGTGGAGATGGTAGGCAGTACATACGGACGAACGATGGTATCATTCCCTTATTAGTGAAAGGGTACGGAATTTGATGGTATATTAATTTTATTTGAATCAATATCATGTCATATTTTTCATATATAACAATTATTTCCACCATTATACTCATACAAGTAATGTGATGATGAAAAAAATTTACACTTTAGTGTGGATATCGTAAGTTAAACGTATAAACGCGTAGTGATATCATATTTCATAGGATGGATTAAAGGTGGATTATGAATGTACCATTATTATTAAAAAAACTCATTATATATATGATAGTGTATTTATTACTTTTACATGTAAACAATAAATTAAGATGAAGTATAAGAAGAAATAAACATGAAATATTTGATAAAGACGATTACCCCTTCTTTTGAGGGCTTCATTTAATCTATTGTTATTGGATATATGGTTGGTATTTTTGGAGGAAAAAACTGATACAATATAACTAAGGATGTTTTAATGATAAATTGGTAAGGTTTTTTCTATCTAGATCTCTCAAATTGTTGATAAGGAGTGAGGGAGGAGGTGTCCTTTTATAATTGAGGTGAGGGGTACATTTGAAAATCCTCAAAATATTAAAATATAATTAGGATATTCTAGAGACAAAGACATTTAAATGAACTATAAATTAATAGGTTATGAAATGTTCGACCATATTTTATCCCAGTTTTTATTATTTAATATTTTTATGAATTTTAAATAATTTATTAAAATACAAATTTAATAAAATATCATTATTGTAAAATTTGATAATATTCATTTATTTTGACATTACATACATCATGAAAAGGTTAAAATTAGAATATAATAGTTACAATATATCTAATATATCTTATAGACCAAAAATATTCATTAGACTCATTATCTCAACCAAAAAATATAAAAATTCATAATATAAAAATGAATTATTTTATTTTTCATTTAATATAGTAAATACTGTTTTAGAATTGAAAAATATTTTACGGTAATTAGATAATTTCTAAAAATGAAAATTAAATTTATATAATGAAAATAATTTACTAAATATAAATATATAAACTTAGGTTCATTCATATCTTTTTTATGTACCAATGTTGAGACATAAGAGTTATTTAATACAAAGAGAGAGACATTTTGTAACTATTTTTTATTTAAATAATATATAAATTATTTTCTAGTAAAGGTGTACCATAAACAACTTAGATTACATATTTAGGTGATAAGGGTTGACTCAACTTCATCCAATAATTTTTTGACAAGTTTAGGTCATGGTTATACTCTTATATTTTGGTTTTAACCTCTTCAACCATTACTATGATAACATGAATTTGTTCCCTTTAAGGATAAATATTGTTACTATAAAATGAAAAATGAATCGTAAATGAATTATGGTTGAAATATTAAATAATATACAAATATTTTTTGTAAATTTTATATTTTTATTAATTTTATATAATTTAATAAAATAATATTTATTTTGAAATATAATCATGTTCAATTTTGATACTATTCATTACTTGTCCTTTTAAAAATATTATAAAAGCAATATTTATTCTAACAAACTCCATAAACTCATCAATAAAGATTAAAATACATCAATAAAATTTATGTCTGAAATAAATTATATCAAATTATATTTATTTTAATATTTTTAATAACATTTATTTGATATGTCTCTTAATTAAACGATTACTGCGTCAACATTGGGAAAAACATTAATTTAATTAATTTATTCAATAAGATTTAATATAAATATTCATAATGAATATTTAATATTTTGACATTAAAATACTATTTAAATTAGAACATATAACTTATATAACCCCATTTTAAAAATATTTAACTTGTTAAAAGAAAAGTACGACAAGGTTGGGTTTTCTTTGAATAAAATTCAATATAAGGGTTATAATCATGAAAGTGGTTAAAAGAGCTCATAAAATCCTCCCAAGAATGTTTTTTGTCTGTAATATCTCATCCAATAAAATAAGGACATGTGTTAGGGTAATTTCCTAATATTTATAATATTAGTTTTACCCTTAATCACCTGATCTACCCTTAACCGTAGTAGTAAATTTTATTAGTAAAGTTACTATTTATATTGTCAAAATATAAAATTGACCTATTTAGTAAATTCTGAAATTATAATTCCAAATTTAAAATTCATTTTTCATAATTAAAAACATAACATTGGTTATAATTAATTTATAATTAATCTAGGGGATGGGGTGAAACAACATGTTTTTAATGTAATAATTTTCATAAGTTTTAAATTTTTTTTATCCAGAGTTAATGTAAAATTTATTCCATTTACATTAATTGGAATAAAAAATATTATATTTATATAAATATACATTAAAACCACTTAAAATATGTTTTAATACTATAAATTATTTAAATGAAAAATATTTTTTTAATTGAAATGAAATACTGTTACTATTCATCAAAAATGAAAGTTATCATAAAAAACAACCAAATTAAATTATGATATTATTAATTAAAAAATGAAGTTTTATATGTCAAATATATTTTATAAAAGTGTTAAAATTTAGTTTTAAAACTATTATTCCATCAAAATGACTTAAAATACCGTTTAGAAAAAATCTTCTTTTTCAATACCAATGTAGATTTTTTTTGTATCATGTCTAGAAAACAAAAAAGATTATTGTTAAAAATTAGATTTTACATATAATATAAATATTTAATAATTTGATTAATACTATTAATTATAACCAATTTAATGGATATTTTATAATATATTTGTTACATTAATAATATATAATTTTAAATCATGTTTGTCTAA
This sequence comes from Viscum album, assembly GCA_963277665.1. Taxonomy (NCBI): domain Eukaryota; kingdom Viridiplantae; phylum Streptophyta; class Magnoliopsida; order Santalales; family Viscaceae; genus Viscum; species Viscum album. Next base: position 1,332,312,169 of record OY728145.1, read on the forward strand.
TCTTGGTGTTGTGTGAAACGTAAGCTATCGAAGAAATAAATTAATTTAAAAAGATACATATCTTGAAATCCTATAGTGTTACAATATCATTCAAAATAAATTATAGTTATGTAAATTATACATCATTATTGTGGGTAATAGGGTTTAAAAAGTGTATAGAAGAGAAGTTAATTGAAAAATATAGAGAAAAACTAGATACCTGTATTGATAATTTCACTAATTATCGAAAAATTATTCTTAGTAATGAAGGATTTCGAGCTCTTTAATGGGATTGAAAGCTGGAATATGTATAATAAAACTTTAGAAAAGGAAGTTTAGCATAGTATTCAAGAGAAAATTGATAGAAAAGTGTTGTTTGGATTGGGTTGAGGTTAGATACTTTTATTGGTGAAAATGAGTGACATATTCTCTGAAACATGAGTTAAAAAATGGTAATGATAGAATCACATGTGAGTTTTCAGTGATAGGTTAGAAAATATTAGTTTGAATTACATGATTTACTAACAAACCTAATATTATAATTTAAAAATTGTCAAATATAAAATTAATTAGTCAAAATTAATTCCATGTAATTATACCTCATTTTACGACATTTATTATTACAATTATTATTAATTAGATTAAAAAATTCAACCAAAAATAAAAATATAGACCCTCATTCCTTATTTGAAATTGTTTATTGAAAATTTTAATTTAATTTTATCTAATTTAATTTCTAAATATGAGTAATGAAACTACTAAATGAAAAGAAAAATATGTAGATAAAATAATATTCTATAAAAGTATCCATTTAATCATTAAATGATTTTATTTTTATTTATAAGAAATTACTAATCATTCCAAGAATTTGATATAAATATATATATAACATATTTCGTTAAATTTTATTATTTAAATCTGTGAAATTATAATATGAAATATTAATATATAATATAAAACAAAATAGATGTTTCTTAAATAAAAAATATTTATTTTACTAAAAATATTTTTTGTTCCTTATAATTATATCATTATTTATGGAATATATTTTCATAGTTTATTAATAATTACTTTTTTGGTTTCAATCAATTTTATTGGATTTATTCTATTATAAAAACACCTAATTTATTGAAATAAGTTCTTTATAATAAAAAGTTATTTCCAAAAATCAATGATTTTATTTTAATTATATTCAATATTTATTTATTTCAAATTAATTAAAAATAAAATATATTATTTGAAATAAATTATTCACTTAAAATTGGAAAAATTCAATATATCCATTAGAAACAGGTATACCCAATTACTATATATCAAATAACCATTTATAGAAGGATCTTATATCCAAGGACTATATAATGGTCATATTTAAATTTTTCACCCCTGTATATAACATCACAAACTTCTCTAATTTTATTATTCCTTTATAAACATTTCTATTATAGTTCTAATACTTTACCATTTTCAAATAGTTTTAAATAAAATGATTATCTTCAAGGAAAACCATTAGGATAAATATTTTACAGTAATAAAATTTTAAATTAATTGTGGATTTATTCCTATTATAGTTTTCAGAATGGGGTTTCATATTTATTTGTCAGAAATTATTATTATTTATAATATTTTGTATTAAAATAAAATATTATTTTTCTATTTTCATTCACCATCATTTGTTAAAAATTTTGTTCAAAACATTTAGGGAATAAAATTACAGGGTGTTACATTATACCCCCTTAAAATATATTACCCATGAAATTTAATTATTTGATTGAAAATTGATGAGGGTATTATTAACCCTTTATGCCTTAGGTTTCCCTTATCACCTCTCTAAACATATGATTCCTCTAGATAAAATTTATAGCGTGAGTGGTATTATTTCATCGCATTTTTTCTCTATGGTCTAAGATGTGTACTAGTTATCTCTCATAAGTGATAATGTATTCCAATTTTACAACCATTGATTTTATTACATATGATTTATTGGGAATTGACTTCCTCAAAATTGAAACATGGAATAAATCATTCACATAGGAGATGTTTGTTAGAAATCAATGTCAATGAGCTAACATCTTCATGTGATCGATGATTTTGAAGGTTATAATGTATCTACATATCAATTTCTCCTTCTTCCATAATTTAATAAATCAAATACATACTGATAATTAAATTAACACCTAATATTTTACTTCAAACATAAAATCTCACTGATTATTTTCAGTATATCTTCTCTATCAACATTGTACTTATAAAATATGTTGTTCAATAGTTTCAATATTTTCAAACACTTCATAATAAAGATAAGGTCCCAAAACCCACCACTCTCCAAATTTATCCCAACAATTTAGTGTTATGTACTTATTCACAGTAACATCCTTATACAATTCCATATGAATTCTATAATGAAAACTTTTTTTATGAGAGCTCTATTAAAGGAATATGTTTAACCAAACCTTCCTTGAAATCCATTGACCATGATATCTATATAAATTTAGGAGTTTGAACATTCCTTTTATATTGAACTTATGTTTAAGGATGATATACAATTTTAAACCCTAACATTATATCCAATACTTGTGGAATAATTCTCCAAAACATTATGTTCAACATCAAATATTGATTAGAAATATTCGATAGTGGTACACAATTCTTCCTAATATACTTATTTATATATAACATGTAAAGGTGACCGACTGATAAATTTTTTAAAAAAGAACTTAAATTCACTAAATTATTAAGTGATCAACCATTAACCAAATGTTATTATATATTTTCAAAGACTTTATAAGTCCAGCGACAAAATACATAGTAATGTTTTCTGTTTTCAAAAAATGTATTGGTAGTGGTTTAATAATCCCTATTAGCTTATGTCATTCAACCATAACATACTAGTTTACTAATTTTCATTATGAATACTATTATACTTATCTATTTAGGATATCCAACTATAAGTTTTCTTTAACACACACACACACACATATATATATATACTTCATTGATGGATATACAATGATCGCCTATGTGAATCATCCAAGATCCGAATTTTTAATTTTGATATTTAAGTGACACACAACAATTTCACAAATATTATAATTACGTTATTTTCTAGGTTAAAATTTGCAGTATTTATTATATTTCTAATATCACTATTCCATTATTATACAATACATAATTATTCATATGGATGAATGGTTTAGCTATCGTTTAGGGGTGGTAGGATTTCTCCACACTATGATTTTTAGGTATATCATTTTTAAATCCATGAGTTTTAGATCTCTTTCAATCGTAATCATAGATAAAGATGAATTATCCTTCTTGATTAATATTAAGTTTAGACCCTACCATTTAAACTAAATAACCCCCATGATTGGGTATTAATACCCATATAGGGGTATTAATTTCTACATGTATTTCATAGCCTATCTTTCATTGATATACGGTAATGGGTTGGATTATTATATGAAATGTGATTTCATTATCCAAAAAATATATATTATATCTATATAGATAGAGTGAGTACATATAAAAAATCATATTAAATTCTCCTAATGGGAGGGTAAAAATATTTTTAAGAATCATTTCACATAAACCGTAATTAGAGAAGGCTTATAGACTTGGAATGCAACCCGCACACCACTAAGTGTTTTCATTGATAATTAAAAATAAAATTAGTGGGGGTGTGATGTAATTATTTTATAAAAATTTATTGATATGATGATATATGAAAAATAATAATCAAATATGATAATTTATGTTCATGAATGAATAATGATTTTACATGTCTCTATTTGATTTTGGAGTTTATGATTTACTAAAAAAATTATTAGAGTGTGTATTTTACAATAATCAAAAAAGTTCGTAACAAGATTAAAATGAAAATAAATGTTAATATGTCCTGATTTATATTTCCTTAATTTCATTCTGTGAAATTTAATTTTCAATATATATAACTATTTCTAAAACCTAAAACACTCACTAATGGTTAAATCAACATTCCTTTAAGTTTTATCCACTTATTTTTTTATAACCTAAACCCCAAAAATAACTAAACTATATTCTATTAAAAACTAATATGAACCGACCATAACATAAAAACATAATACATTATTTCAAATGAATATACATTGTATTTCATTTTATACCACACCGTATAACCTATAGTGTTCTTTTATTTTGAGATGGGAAACATAAAAAAATTATTTTAGAAAATTGTGAATATTTATCCATATTTCCCCCAAAATTGACCCCTTATAGACATATCATATATTATAAACTTTTTTATTACCTACGTAATGGAAATATAATAAAGGGTGACCTCAAACACTCATTAAGTGGTAAATCATGTCAGATATTATTCAAGGATTACATATGAGTATAAGATGAATATGCTGGAATAAGAACATAATCAAGGTATATAGACAGAACATAATAAATTCATATTTAATGATACACTGGTCATAAACATGAATGTAGAATAAGATTTTTAGAATAACATGAAAATGTAGTTAAGGAATTTGTAATCATGAGATAATAACCATGGCCACACAACATTACATAGGAATGTGAAAACCCGAGACAATAATCATTATCCATGAAATATAATATAAAAATGTTGAAACATGAGATAATAATCGTGATACTTGAAACAAAACATAGTTATGTGGAAAATTTATACAATAATCATGATATATGAAACATAAAACATGAATGTGAAAAAAAGACACAATAATCACGATTCATGAAAAATAAAATATAAATGTATAAACATGTGTAGAAATACAAATTTATCTGATATTGAAATTTAAAATAGTTAAAATAGTATCATTGGGATGGGTCACTAAGTATTCAGGTATTTTTAGGTGTCACTATCTCTCGAGAAAACTATATAAAATTAATATATTATTTTTAGTTCAAGCACACATATTGGGGAATTATTGTATTTTCTTCTTACATGGAAATTTATATGGGAAAACTAATTTCATAATTGTGTATGCAATTTTTTTTACACTATGTGAACTATAAACACCATTTATATTAGGGTCATTAGGAGTAGACCATCGTGGGTGATGTTACTTAATTAAATTCATTGAGTGCCATATTTAATTGAATTATTTCGTTATTCAGAAATAGAAACCCTAAAACCAAATATATAATAATATTAAAAATCTATTATAGTAATTAATATCCATAAAATCTTATTAGATAGAGGATGGAGAGATAATAAGAGGAGTATACATGTTTTCAGTATGAATGGATCAACATTGGATTGAAGGTAATGTCCCATTATCGATGATGAAGATGATGATATGAACTTGTGATGATGATGAATGAAACCATGAAATCAATGAATAATTAATATGGAAACCATTATGACACATGGTATGGATTTCATGTATATCTTATGTTCCATTAAAATGTTGAATTTTAGTCGAGTTAAATTATTAATCCCCTTTCTTGATTCTCAATCCATGTATTTTGAATATTTTTGGGAGATTAATTTATCCCTTGCTTTTTTCTATATATTTGACATGGATGAAGGTGTATTAATAAAAAATTCAGGTTTTCAAATCTCTCACATGACACTTAGATCATGTGACCCCCTTATCCTAACCTGGAGACACATTCCATAGGAGGTGGTGCATATCATATAAACTTGAGGGATAACCACCCACTCTCCCTCTCACCATATTTTATATTCTAACGTGGATAGTGGGTGAAAATAAAACTAAGGGTTTTTATGGAGATGGTGGGTTTTTTTGGAATCTTGTGTAAGGTATGGAAGAATTTGTTGATAGTGGTTCAAAGTAAGCATGATTTGATGATGTTAGTATAAGGATGTGGGAGCAATTTAAATGTGTGGAGAAGGTGTTGGTGTGATGCATGAATGCGGAAAGGTACATTGATATTGATGAATAAAGGAATTTTTATTGGGATACCATCCATGCGGTAGCTACTGGATTAGGTGGAACTAGATGAACGGGCCATAACAATATAAGAAGATGATAGTTGGCATAGTAAGGTTTGAGTCCTCAACCATCAGATCATTGAGGATTTAATGCTACACTACCCTCCACATGGAAGAGATTACAACAATTTGTCAATGGGATTTGACCACTAGTAGTCTAAGAAAGAACATCACTCCATTGTTCTGAGTGGTTCACAACACCAACTAATCAGGCTAGCATAGTGTGTTGGCCGAACTCACTTGTTGCCCTTGACATGCTATTGGGAAAACGTGAGATCCCATGTCATAATTTCTTAACCCAAATTAAGGGAGGGTCACATTTGGGTTACACACACCCATTCACTTACAATATCTATAGAATGATGCACCAATTGGGGATCACCCTCCCCTAACCCAGTATGCCACATGGTGTGCCACGAAGCTACCATATATACTACATCCACAAATGTGCAGTGTTCTTCATGAAATGTTCACTATGTGTATGTTTTGGGGAAATTAATATCCCACCATACAAATTTTTTCCAATATATCATGATGGCATAGTCCATTTGGTCATCTATTGATTATTAATAGGTTAGATATGATGTTTTATATATATATCAACATAGGGAAAAAGATGGGGGTTATTCATGGAGATCAGAGACTTATTTAGGGTTTTGTCCCATGGAGTTGTGCTTTTACTAGGTCAGGGGTCCTATATTCATCCTGAAGTACAATTATACCCAACATACATAAGGAATGGTTTCTATATATATTAATGGGTTTGATACCACTATTTTCTCTGATGAATTCAGGTACCCTCCCCCCCCCCACAAAAAAACACCCAATATGTTCTACAGTTTGGTCTCCCTTGAATACTCAAGGTGTGGGTCCACTGTTAATGGATTAACTTTTTCCTAAATCTGTTTTAGGATTAATGGTGAGGCTTGGATCACCGACTGAAAAATTTCATTGGTTATGTGTGATTTTATATAATTGGGTTTTTATTATAGTAGGGATTATTACTATCTTATAGGACATCGATTCTTGGTCATAGTGTGGCTCTCCCTATAGGTTTATATATTGGTTGTAGAAATGGTTAACAATAATGTGTGGTCCCCCTTTACTTATATGAATAAAAAAGTGAAGAATAACCCCCATTATTATATTGTATTGGAGATATAAAATATTGTTGGAGAAGAATAGATACGTCAAGGATTGTGACTTCATAAGAACCCTGTGGTTTCCTTCAAGATGTGATGTACAGTTGGGATACCAACTTCAAACATTATGTGATTTTTGGTACTCCAAGTATCCCCATTTTATCAAGAGGTATGACCTTTAAGGATTAGTGCAAATATGTTTGCGACTTATTTTAACACCAAGGACTACTAGTGTTTGAGAACATCTTGGCCCTTCATTATCTTACTCCCTAAAACCTTCTTAATCAAGAGCTCATGTTGAATTGTTTTCACATTACTTTATTATTTCAATGTTTTGTACTGAGTATCCTTATACTCAAATTGACACTGATTTTTCCCATATGTTTTCTATATATGTAGACAACCCAAGTAACTTTGATAATATTAAGTGGTGTGGATCTGGTGTTGGATTTTTTGAGTAGATTCATAAAAACTATTACTGACACATGTTCAAGAATGGTGGCTCAGGATAATGGTGTTGGCCATTGAAAATACAATCTAATTTAGAAGTACAAACAATGAGGATGACCGATAAAGATTTGTGTCATTACAAAATTTAGCATCTTTACAAATATAGAGTTCCTTAGGTATATTCCTATGTCTTATTTTTATTTTATTTTATATCTCATAAATGTATTTTATATTGTTCAATTATTTATAGATATATACTACTGGAATTGGTTTTTATATTATATAATGTAGATATGTGTCTGTTTCATGTTGATATTGACTATAGAAACCAGTAATAAATGATACTACAACTTGGTGATAGTCCATAGCCCCTGTCCTATTAGATAATGGAATAGGGTGACAAAATCATATTAATGTTTGTCCGGAAAAGGCCATGGTGGATATGGTAATGTTAGAGAGGTATCAAAATAGCTAATTCATAGGGAATAAGTCTAGAGTTAAAAGTTTTGTTAGTACTTGTTTTGGAATTTTGTTAAAATTTTTAGGGGTATCTATTTTGGTTACTATAAAAGGTAGAACCACATAGGTGTGGATGTGATCATATCTATTCTATAAGATTATGATATCATGTTACTCTACTTATAGATATAATAAATTGTTTAAGGGTATAAGAGTGTAAGTATACTCATCATATATTAGTTAGTTATGATCATTCATGTGCTTGACTTGTAATATAATCCAAATACCATCGAATCATTATCAGTTCATCACAAAAAATATAGTGTCTTTCCCATTGATTGGTATATTTTGTACAGTGGAATGTTTATGAGGATCTCACTCCAATAATGGGTCCTATCACAACTAGTTAGTGAGTGATTAGGAATTGTTTCAAAGACATAGTTGAGAGATGTACATTCTCTATGATCTTAGGAAGATTCCAGACACACGATTCTTAGTGTATTATTTCATATAGACTGGATGGTATATCCCTCAATGTTTATAAATACTACACCTAGGTTGAATACAATACATATGTTCCAATTATAGTGGCCTCATGGGTTTGTGAGGTGATCCTAATGACTGGTTGATAGATGTTTGGTTGGATTCTGAGACTTTCATTTTCATCTTTTTTAAACTCAAATTTATTAGACATAAATTATTTAATTGACCCCCTACATGTTATATTTCATCATTAGTGGATGATGTTTTTTGTTAAACTTGTGAACATATTACACTACTTTCATATGATTTTGATCCCTTGTCCATGATAGTGTTTTAAAAAAGGATTTTTACCCTTTGAGGGTAAAATTTCTATTCTCATGAATGAGTTGAGGCATGTGGTCCTCTTAATGAGTTACATGGACATGTTCCATGGTGAAATTGATTGAATTTAGTAGTTTAGTCAGAGTATCCATATGAAGATTTATTGACACGTGGTTCTATTTTAACATAAATCCAACTATTTTAGAGATCCCCTAGTGATAGTTGAATAATGAATATTGTTGATATGTATGTATATTATAATTAGGATTTAGATTTTTTTCCACCTGATTATATTCCTAGTGGTGTCATGGATGGACCCCCCATGTAAGATATATCATTGAGATCAAGGAGATCTATATTTTAGGCCCAATTTATTGATTGAATGAATTTGGGTGGAAGAGCTAGTGGTGAAAGATAAGTTTGGGACGGATGATGCACTGGGCCCCTCCAATAATAACTACCTATTATTAATTCATATCTTGGACAAGGTGCTAATAATGAAGGATATAGGATGACACACATAATGATTATTATATTGAGGCATCAATGAATACAGTTTGGAGTATTATTCATGTCATCTCTTTAAGGAACCTCATACTGTATTGTTTCTACAAATGTTACTTTATATACATCAAGTATTTCAGAGATAATTATTCTAGTAAAAACATTGACCATACTGTTATCCCATACATAGTTTCAACTAATGATGACCATCTTTTACTCACCCCTTGGTTGAAGCATGTTTATCATTTTTGGTGAAAGAGTACATTCATAATATTTATTTATAGAAGACTTGAGATCCAATTATATATACATTGTAAAATAATGGATACCAATTTTACTGATGCGAAGTGATATATAGATTGTAATGTGTGTTAATTTCAACCCATGATAATTAGTAGAATCCCTTTAAGTGTGGTGAGTGGAGACCCAACTCGTGGTGTTGAAGTCAACAAGCCATCGAGTGGTATGTGTGGTTTCTTTTCCATGTTCATGGTTGAGAATCACATCCTATGATTATATAAGAATAAAAAAATAATTATGATGGGAAACCCAGGGTTATCCCTAGACGAGAGACTATCATATATATCATCATTCATTTAGGAGACAATGTTCAAATGTTATTGGGTGGAAGGACGAACACGCTTAAGGTATTCATGGAGAATATAGATAAAATAATTTATTGTATTAGTACATGAAGGATCCTATTTTTCATTTAGATAGTTTTTTAGTCTTATCAAGAGAGTATAGAATTTAAAGAAATCTCTCATAAAATGGTTTTCAAACTTATGGAGATTTATTTGGACATATTGAAGTTCAAACCATGGTTGTTGATGATTATGGTAGAAGACACTATGTCCTTGTTGAAAATTACATGTATTAATATATAGATTTGATTCAATTGATTCTAGACTAGAGAGGGAGACATTGATCAAAATTATTCGATGGTAGTGTCCCCAAAACCTTCCTATGTGTGTGAGAGGCCCATGCTGGTGATGTTGAATTAATGGGATATGTGAATGGGTATTCTCATGTGATGTACTCGACTGGTTTTCTCAAGGTAGAGATTACGTTTTCTACATCCCAATGAGGATAGTTTTTTTATATTGATTATCATATTAAATATTAGGATGTATATCTCAAGTTGAAAGTGCCATAGAAGAGTGCATACTTAAGTGTATTGACTTTAGTAGACGATAGTGAATATATCATCATATAGAAACTATTTTTATGTATTGAAGGAGGAATTTTTCTTATGTTTTTTGGGTTTATATTGTGTTGGGATAGTGGGTGTTTTTCTATGGTCATGAGCCAATAGAGATGGGTCATATTAATGGCCAGGACCATCTTCGTTGGATGTTGATGAATTAAGCCACTCAAGATAAGTGTTGTGGTTTTTAGTAATTTCGTGAGGTTGTCCATATTATTGATGTTATTGCATATAGGTATTGTAAAATGAATATAATGACAAAACCAGGTAATATTTGATAGTGCATGTGAACCTATTAGTGATTATGATATGGATGTATAATTTCATTAAATGTTTCTGATGAAATTAGTGAATAAGGGACTTGTTTTTTTATGTCACATGAACATGGAATACGTTCCTATAAAATAATTATTGGATATAGAAAATAAGTTAATTTTCATATAAATAAGCATGCCACACTACCAATTTTCTTTTTTCATTTGAATTTTTGAACCAATATGTGATGAAATATTGTATTAGAAGGTTGTTTTTTTTACAACAAACCTCAAGAATGATCTCAAATTTAGGGCAGAGAAGAACATAAACATTTGATAACATTATATATGAACCATTTGGATATGGATTTTAGTCGATCATGGATCCACATTTTCTCATTTGGTTGGGAGGCCTTCATATAAGAAATGGTTTAGGGTGTTGAGGCATCAAAAAACCCAATATAAAGGATGTATGTTTCTATTAAGGTATTTCATTTAGATGATATATATCAAATAACATCAGTGGTGATATTGGCTATTTCCTCCATGAATGTTTATTATATATGTTTTTTACATATTAGACATATGAATTTAAAGGAAGTGTGTGTGAAGGTGGGAAGTTTTCCGTATGATGTTTTTTATAGGATTTCATATTGAGGAGCCCCTTTTGTTTCTTTTTTGGGAACGATATAGTTTTCAATGAGAGGAAGAATAACTGACCTATATTTTTTTATTTGGACCTTTAAAAAAATTCCACCCATTTTTTAGATGGTTATCTATGTATTTAGGTTTTTTTGGCGTCCTAAAGCCTCAATAATAATATTTATAAAATAACGTTTTCTTTTACGTTGGATCATGTGTGTTGATGAATATTTGGAATTTATTTATTAATGACGAATTCAATGAGAAAAAAGATTTTTTTGGATACAATCGGGAAAGAAATTTACCCTAGGAATAATATAAACTTTATTCAAACCATGGTCCTTAAGAGCGTACAATCGTAGGTAGAGTTATTTATTGAAATTTATTAGGTAAACAAATTAATTTAATAATTAATGTATGGAACACGAGATTCCCTAAAACCCTCTATATAAGACTCTTAATCGTCTCTCAATATGTTTAGTCATCATAAAACCTTGTGAGGGAGATACAGATAGAGTGGTTGAGTGAGACGAGGAGACCCATTGATGGAGGGAGTTGATCAATATCAGATCATGGGAACATGACAAGATATGAAAACACAATGTTGATCAAATCATGAGATTATGATAAATGAAATTGTGGAATCAATCATGGTTAATTATAGTTCATATTGTTATTTGAGGTAGTTTGATAACCCATATCTTTTATAAGCCTTATTTAACAATTTATTACACGTAATATAATATCAGAAGAGTGAGGTTACTAGTTTCATTATAAAATTAGATACATGAAAAATAACTTGAAATAAGGATACAATGACATTATTTAAACTCTATATCATGCCCATAAATTCCATTGATCTTTTAATACTACACGGGAAAACCTAAGAATGCAGATAAGAATCGTAACATATTTTAATGTTTCACATTTTATTAAAGAACCTTAACTTGAGTAAACATGTATATAAGAATCATAATCCGGAACATAAAATCAAGATATAAGTTGATAACCTCAAGGAATCAAATGAATGTGGAAATAAAATAAATCATAACATCGTTATCATAAGTTAAGTCTAACTATAATAAACTCATTACATATTGTGCATAAGATAACCTCCCATTCCCGATACATGGAATCAAATGAGATAAAAACAATACTAGATTTATTAGAGTGATATATAATTCTAGACCCACTCATCACATTATTATAATCTATATGGATTTTTTTCCATATAAATCATACAAACTAAGAAATAATTTTCACCATTTATAATATCATGATTAAGGAGTGAATTTAAATATATGTAAGTAACAAATATATTAATTATAGGAAAAAAAGGTGAATACCATTAATTTTAAATAGGTACACATATATACAGCACAAAATTTTGGCACGTAAAATCACAGAATAATTCTGCTAGCATAACAGGTGTAAGTAAGGGTTCATGAAATAGAAAAAATGGGAATTCGATATGAAATATCATTCTGTGGGTATAATAAGGATAGTATTGGGATATGTAAAAACACATTAACACATGATAAATGGAAAAAGAAAAGTCAAAATAGAAAGAAGGTGCTCGAATGGAAGGAAAGGGAGAGAGAGATCCCCAACATCAGCATAGTAAGAAAATAGGTAAAGGTTATAATGAGAGGGGATACATAATATCCCATTATTAATACATAAATTTTAAAAAATAATTGATATTTATAAACACATGAAAACATTATCAATTGAGAATAAAAAGGATAAATACAAGTGAAATTATTGAATCAAGAGGAAAAGGAATAGAGCCACCTTACATGATAGGTTACATATAATAGAATGAGATGAGCTTTTAAAAAACTTTGTTACACCTTTGTAAGGCTTTAATGATGGATAAGGAGACTAATATCAAGAAAAAATTTGGTTTTAGGTAAGTGTTAATTGAATATGGGTGGATATTTATAGAAAAATAGAGATGAATTATTTATTACACTCAATACATTGTTCTAGGACTCTGTGTAAAAAATAATCAATAAAATTTTATCATGGGTTTTCCAATGATTTATTACATAGATGAGGGGGTTCCAATATTTTAATACAATAATTAAAAAATCATTAAAATAATACCATTTATTATGTGGAATTATGTCATGTTCATAAGGAATTATTCTTAAAATCTTAAATTATAAAATATTTTTTCAAGAATTAATTATAGGTTTATTTAATTAATAAAAAAAATTAAAAAAAATTATTTTCAAAAATTAATTTGTTTTTTATTCTAAAAATTATATCTATTACGTCAATTTTATCCCATTATGATATCATAATACATACCGTATATTTATACAGTATTTTATTTTATCCCTAAAATTTAACAGTCTTGTAAAATTATGAAAAAAATAAAAATTTGATAATTTCAAGTAGATTATTTAAAAAATACATTATTTATCATAATAATTTTATAAATACATTAATTTTCACTTTCAATTAAATATACTTGTATTTTTTAAAAATAGTAGTTTTTACCACATAAAAAACTTTTTGAACCAAATAAAAATTTCATGGGACAACAATAAATTATATTATCAATTTACTGAAATAAATATTATTTAATAATTCTATTTCATTAAAATAAATTTTATTTAAAAAAATTATTTATCAAAAATGGATTTTTAATTGAAAAAATTTATTTTTCAATAATACAGATTTGATTTCTTCATACCAAAATCTAATATTTATAAAACCCAATATATAATAATTAATAAATATAATTTAATAATTAAAATGGATAAATATAATTATTAAATTATTAAAACTAATATCTAAAAACCCATTCTACTAAGGTCTCGATACATAAACCCTTATCACACTAGTGCACTCCCTAAGGGTAAGGGGTCTGACAATAGTACACCCTTGGGCTGGTTTGAAAAAAAATTGTATATTTCCTTGAATGTATATCTTAAATAGTTAATCTTGGGTTTTGGTTGTTGAATATTTTCCCATACATGGTCAAGAAGAAAGAACAATGTTTTCAAATCCTTCAGATGATCTAGAATATAAGATTCAGAGAGTATAATTCTATTATTTGATTCAATCACTTCTTTCTTCTATATCGATTAGATTTTATTATAAACCTTAGTATATAATATTAATAATTAGCCCTATATACTGACTACATCAGCAATTTTATGTTTATTATTGGTATTTTATACCATATATAAATTTATAAATATATTTTATAGTTGTATAAAATAACAATGTAAACATATGGCATGTTCTTTCTATAACTACATTACATTTGGGGAATTTTTTCATAATTAAGGGAATTTTATTTATAAAATTCTGGGTCATTACATTCATACACCCTTTAGAAATTTCACCCTCAAAATTTCATTTTATACACTAATATAGATGAGGTAACTTTTATTTCATCACCTCTTTCGGTTCCCATGTTTCCTCCATGAACTTGTGGTCCCAACATCGTACTTTGACTTGGTGAGTTGTTTTGTTCCATTGAACATTGTATCATTGATGTCAGATCTTCATCGGCTGATCCTTTTATGGAGTATAATTCTCCAAAGTTACCACCTTCAGATTTTGTACGTGTAAGGGGCATGGTATGTACTTCCTTAATAGTGATACATGGAACAAATCATGTACATGAGTTAGGTTCTGTGGGAGTTCTAGTAGAAAGGCTAAAACTCTAATGAAATTTTGTATCTAAAGGGTTATGACGTATCTTGAAATAAGTTTCCCCTTATTCTAGAACCTCATGAATTTATTCCTCAATAATATATTATGTAACACCTTATCTTTGAACTCAAGATCTAGGTCTCAGTAAAGATTTTCTACATATGTTTTTAGTTAACTTTTCTAGGATTTCATGTGATAATAAATGTTTTAAACATTACCTATTATCTCTTGGATAATGTTAGTCCCCATAAGCATGCACTTCACAAATTTAGACCAACATGTTGGAGTCTGAAACCTATTACAATACAAATCATTGTAATGGGTCCTCTCATGGCTTTAATGGATAAATTGTTAGATAAGAACACTACTAGGGTAAGGTGTCGATCCCAAAATCCTTGGAAATACATTGAACATGATATCAATATATACCATATAAATTTAATTCTTAATTTAAACTAACCATCTATCTGAGCATGATAGGATATAGTAAAACTCAATTCTATATCCAATGGTCATTGACATATTCTATAGAACCTTGAGTTAAACCGTATATATTGATCAAATACAATGGGGAGTGGTATTCTATGACGTCTCCCCACTTCTCATATGTATATTGTAGCAAATTTCTCAAGAGAAAGATATTTATTTATAGTAAATAAATTAACAAAAGTTTTATAGTGATCAATTACTAACCAAATGGGGTTATTACATTTTGATGTCCAAAGAAGTCATAAGAAAAAATCAATGGTTATGTTTTCCCATTTAAATAATAGTATGAAAAATACTTCCATTATACAGTTGGTCTTGTTTTATTCAGATTTGAATTATTTTAATTCCTTGAATGAACAAATTCATCAATCTCCCAATCCATGTTATCCCACAAAAAAAATTATTTATATCTTTATAATTCTTAGTTCTTCTTGGATGAGTAGAGAAGGATGATATATTTTTATAATTTATAAATTCTCTATTAATTCTTAGTTTTTATGTGACTTATAGTGATATCGGATTAAAATAAATGGATGTTACATCATTTTAGATGAATATTTATCACATTCAAAAAACATAAACAAGGACCATAATAGTTTAGTGTCTTTGCATAATTGGAACCTAATCATCAAACTCAATGAAATATCTTCCATGTTTCTAACAAAGATCATATACATTAGTACTTATACATAAAATAATACTTCATTAACTAGGGAATGGAAACATAATAAATAGGTGATCTCATATAGTAAGTAAGGGTAAACAAAATAGATATATAATCATACCATGAGTATAAGTGTCTGTGAACAAGAGAATAACATTTGACGATGATACCCTTCATATCCAATAACATCTACATGAGTAATGGAATAAATATTAGTATTTCATAATATATGAATCATAAGGGAATCAAGAGAGTAAACCATGAAACCATAACATAATAATAAGATATAGAATTTGTGGAAGACACATAAGATTATAAAATTATTTTCATAGTAGTCAAGGAATCACTACCATGTCTATCTTAACAGTATGGGATCAGTCTACAAACCATCTTTGAAATTATGGTTCTCTCCCCTAACAATTATAATAGTCAGGGTTCACTACCAGTACAATCATAGTAGACAAAGTCTTCTTCTGAACCAAGTTCAATCCCCATTCTATCCTTGTATATCTAATGATATTTAAATCATTACACAATTTCATAGAGAGAGAAATAGGTCCCAACAATAACGTAATGAAATCATACTTACATTCTCAACTTGATACTAAAAATCATAACATAACCCATGAAATGAAATGGGTTTCATATACATGTTAAAATATATTAACATATCAAAAACAGATAGGATTCATAATCATTTCATCAAAGCATGACACGTGAAAATAACCAGGTTTCATAATCATATAACCCATGAATGAGAAACACGTTTCATAAAAAATATAATTCTTGAAAGAGAAATATGTTTCATAAATATCACACCATAAATAAATAAACCATTCAGAGAAATAATTTGAAAGGAACATTTGGATCATTTCAGTATAAAGACCTGAGAACACCAACAGATGTAATGATATAGGGGAAATAATATGGAATATTATTTTAATAACATTTCATGCGAACATACGTTTTAATTATTTGAAAAATTATTTTTAAAACATAAAACCCTTTGAAACGTATTTTTGGGAATATAAAATTTAAATCTTATAAAGTATGCATTAAAAATATTTTGAAAAAAAATTCATCGAAAAAATATAAATAAATCGTGAAAACATTTTGAAAAAAACCATGAAAATATTTAAAATCATATTGAAAACATTTTTAAAACCATCTCATCGATAAAAATTTTAATAATTATAAATAAATATTGAAAAAATTTTAAAATCCTTTTTATTTTAAAAAAATTGAAAACTTATAACGAATTCTTGAAAACCTTTTGAATATATTTTTCCTTGAAATTTTATTAAATAATCTTAAAAACATTTTGAAAAAAAGGTTCCTTGATAACATATAAAATGAGTTTTAGATAATTTTGAAAACCCTTTTCTTTGAAAATAATTTCGATACATAAAAATAATGGTTGGAAACAATTTAAAAAACTTTTTATTTGAAAATAAATTTAAAACAAATGAATAATTCTAAAAAACATATTTAGAAAATCTGGTTTTGAAAGAATGTAGATTTCCAACTGAAGAGATTAGTAAAGTTGGAATTTATTAAAATTATATTCTTAATATTATTATGCACCAAATAGTGTAAAAATGATTCTGATAAATGAATATATCGTGAATAACCATATGATAATATAATTCATGAGAGTTATTGAGATATGGATCTTAATATTTAATCAATTGAAGAATAATCATAAACAATACTAATAAATGATGAGATTATTTTACTAAACTCTTACCACATTATAACTTTGAATTATACTCACCATGTAAGAAAATGAAATTTAATGAAGCCTAAAATATCATTAAATGAGGGAGTATCGTGACATAACATATAAAATGGTTGTATATACAACTTGTAAAAAATATAGGCACAAAATATAGCATCTGTTTTAAAGAACGAAAATTGAGAAAAAGTTACATTACATTTTGGGTAACATCTGAAACATAATCCCCATGAAAGATCGATCATCATAAGGTTATGAAACTACCCATAAATATATGTATAATAATTATAGAATAACTTCATGGGTAGTAAACACACCACATATAATAAATAAGTTATAAACATAGCTTATGTCACACAGAAAATAAAAGTGAGACTAGAAAAACCTTACTGCTTGTGTAACATATGAATCATGAAATATGTGAAAGAATAAAAAAAGCTAAACTCATAAAATAATGTAATAAAAAATCATGATATAACATTTCATAGGGTAGTATAGACACCACAAAAAGAAGTATGTGGTGAATATGGAATGTTTCTCATGGAAATAAAAAATTTATATGAAATCCTATGCGAGATCCTGAAATTCATTGAGGTATTTCCTTATTTAAATTTTGGTCAAAAACTATTAAATATTTTTAATGGGAGGTTTACATAATGTACTATGAGTCTTGGGGGTGTCTGGGGGGGATCATGACCTAAAGGAAATGGAATTTTGGCCATCATGTGCATGTTGCATGGTTGGCACATTGTTATAGTAAATCATGTACCCAAACTAAGATAGCCTGGAGGAACGAGTTCACAATTAAGAAAACCATGCAAGGAGGAGGCCAAACCAGGTTGTCCTAGAGAGTGGAATTTCACATGGTTGGTGCATGATTTTTCAAATTGTGTGGAATCTATAGGTAATTATTCGACTTATCCCCTCTTGGATAGAGGCTGGATTGTGGTCGGAACATAGTTTGGAAAATAATGTGGCCAAACCCTGAACCTCATTAAATGTGGGGTTTTGCAAGATTTCTAACACGTGATTTTATTGTTCTCGCCTTATTTTCTTTCCTATGTTCCACCTTAAAATTCTAGTGATGAACTAAAATGACCCAAGATTTCCAAGGGTTGTTCTCCTTTGATTCTAGGCTGTTTTGAGTGTCGTTGGGTGTGGATCGATTATCGGGGTAGGTATATCACTTCTATTTCATCCGTTTTCCAAATTAGGGATTGTGGTTTTGTTATTATACTTTAGAATCACTAAAACCATATTTTTCTAGTAGATATTTAGTTGGAACTTAAAATTGTTCCTGAATATGAATCTAAGGCTACTATTAAGGGGTTTTTAAGCTTTTCATTTGTGTTAGGTGGTATATATATTATATCCCATGGTCTAGAAGTTTATAATTTCATGTGTGGTTCTGTTATATATTCTTTTTTATTGTGAAATTGATTCCTTTAGTGAGATTTGTTATAATGGTTAACTAAATGATGAAATGAACCACTCCTAAACTTGATGGGATGAATCTAGGATAAATAAACCAGATTAGGGTCACCCATGTGGTGTTCCATCATTAATGAACATAGAATAATTATAATGTTAAGAATATAATTTAATTTTGATATATTAGATCGTATTATGATCTTATGCGATGTTAGCTGAGTTAAAAAGGGGATATTGAGAGTCATTTACATACACTGATATTGTCATAAGATATTTTTTTGGCTTCAAATAATATTGGTTGGTTGAAATAAAGTGATTTTGTGAAAGGGGTTATGAATTTTACTTTAAATTAATACGTGGGTTAATTTATGTGAAAGTTTTGAACATGAAAAATGAGTAATTTCATGTGAAATGATGAATTTTCATATTGGGTTAACAAATTCCAATTTATAAATTTGATAAACAGTCTAATTCACTTAAATGAGGAATGGGTTAAATAGGGAAATTTATGGGAATTTGTTGAAAATGATAAATGTGTTATTTTATGAAAAGGGAAATTGTTAAATGGGATAAGAGATATAAATTGTAAAAGTATTAATGGGTTATGGATTGATATTTTGTTATATGAAAATGAGTATGAATTGTGATAGGTGTGTGTATTGAATATATATGGTTATGAAGTTGTATGTATAGTTAAATGATAAATAGTTATTCTCTCATGGATTGGTAGTGTGGGATAAATTATTTAGGATCTTCTCACAGGTCAGGTTGGACTGAGGCACTAAACCATATCCCAAAAGGCACATTTTAGGGAGCTGAATTGATGCTCTAGGCCCCTGATTATTGCATTGGATGATACTACCTGGACTCAGTATATAAGGTAGGTGTGATGAAATTGATTGTGAAATGGTTTCCCTAGTGATATAGGGAGTTTTACATATACTTGTATTCATAGTATTTTACCGGTATAAATGATAGTTAAATTAATGGAAATGGATAACTCATAAACCAAATAAAGATAATGGATTACGTGAATTATGCTAACAAATGGCACCTGAACAGTCTCGTCTTTACGTTTCCCTTTTAATTTTCAATTGTATGCATAATCTAATTATATAGGATATTTTGTAGACATCGTTGGTGGTGTCACACTGAGTTGTACTCACACACTACTCGGGCCACCAATGTGTACCTTAGTTTATTTCTTGGTTGTAGGTCACGACAAGGGAATATTCCCTATGATAATAAGTTGATTTGGGATTAGGATGTAAATGGATGATGATCAAGACATGGAGTCAGGATCCTATTTGGGATTTGTTTGTTTCCTTTATTTTTGGGTTCCTTAAATTTTGCAACTATTAGAATGATACGAAATATTTATCGTTGGGCTGTGACTTATACCTTGTTTGGGGAAATGGTTTGTAATGCATGCTTATGATTTTTTTTCTACTATTTCATTTGTTTCAAATGATATATATTTTATATTAATCAAGTAATGATTTTATAGTCTCCCCACATGATCCATTAGACCCTTTTTTGTATTTGGAAACCTCTGGCCTATTGGGAGGCGTTTCTAAAGTCATGTGGTGACCTGGCTCGGAGCACCAGTTTTGTGGCTTTCGAGTCAGGGATATTGCAAAGTGATATCATATTAGTTCTTTTATGTGGTCATATTATTTGTTACGATATAAGGTAGGTTAGTATGTGTTAGGAAATTTCAATGAGGTCATTCCTGAGAGTATCTATCCCATGTATGAGGCAAAACATAAGTACCAAGTGGGGAATTTTTGTATATGATGTGTGTTTTTAAAATTGAATGATGTCTCACCATTGGGTGATGCACTTGTTTTGTGGTGTTTCTATTTTATGACATGTTTCTTATGGCCTAAATAACCTAGGGTTTCTCA
This sequence comes from Viscum album, assembly GCA_963277665.1. Lineage (NCBI taxonomy): Eukaryota > Viridiplantae > Streptophyta > Magnoliopsida > Santalales > Viscaceae > Viscum > Viscum album. The sequence continues at coordinate 1,332,333,473 of OY728145.1, forward strand.
TTTTTTATCATTATATACACCTAGGGATATATATGTGGCATGGATTATGATAGGTTCACATGAGATGAATGTGTGGGACATAAAGGGTAGGATGAATTTTATTTGCTTAAACATTTTCATAGCATGGTTTCTAATAAAGATGATAAAAATGGGGAAATGGAAATAATGTTATAGAATATTAAATAATGGTCAAATAATTGTGCTTAATTAATGTTTTAAATGAGTTATAATTTTGGTTGTAAGAGGTTGTAAAATTAAAAGGGTACCTAAAAGAGAAATATTTTCCTTGTCATGTTGGGAAATGGTTTAAAAAGGGCATTCCTAGTTAAATAATTATGACTATGTAAGTTGATTTACCCCATTTTTCTCATCACCCATATTAGGGATGGTTTAGGGTAGTTTTAATGTTGTGATCATGTCCATTGGGATAGAATATGGGTAGTGGGTTGTTTATGGTAGATTGTGAAGGATTTTTCAATCTATGGATTACTCATGTTGATAACCCATTGAACTATCTATCGAAAAAATTGAAATATGGATTCAATTAAGGTAAGGAAATTTAAAATATTGGGTAGATGGACGGTTTAAATTGTAAATTATTGAGTTTCAAAATGGTGAAGTTAATAACAGAAGTATGTGTAATGATAGAACATTGGGGGGAATAGAGTATTGAGTATTCTTTATGTTATTTATATTGACCATTGTATGGGTGGTTTGGGAAGTGGGAGTTCCCTATTTTGATACCATGGTTTTGGTTCATGAGGCCTTAATGGGGTTGATTTATGATAAAAGAGATGTGATTATTTTTTGCTCGACAAGGTTGTAGCTTTAGGGTCATGAGATATTGTGTAGTAATGTGATTGTAGAATCCCTTTTGGTTCGTGTTCATGAGAGGTGTATGTTTGACCATATGGATGGTACCAAGGATTGTGGTAAACTTTTTGGGTTTGGACCATGTGATTTATTCTTTGGTCCTCATATTTTGTGTTTATATCATATTTAGTATGTTTTTATGAGTATCTTTGATGCATAACCTATAGTAAATGGTCAAATGGTGCACTAGGCATCTAGTGTATTGGAACAAGAGTAAGTGTTATTATCATGAGCAATGAGTTTTTTGTATCTTGATCTATATGTATTAGAGAGAGGACTAGTGGATTTTGTTTGTCATGACTCTAGTTTAGGGAGTTGGTATCATTCCACCTTCAATGTGACCTATGAGAGAAGTTAGATGAGGTAGCTAGTGCTTTCAGGGTTTTATAGCATAGTTGGATGTTTTGGACATTGTAAGTGGAACACATAGAGTATTTACTAGTTTAGGCTGGACCTAGAATGCTATGTTGGAAGGTTGAAGGTTTTGGAAATGCGAAATTATACATCATTATGAATTGAATGTTATGGGGAAATTAAGTGTAGCCTCAAGGGAGGATATCCCAGTGTTTAAGGTGAATTAGGATGTAAATCATTGGTGATTTGTTCAGAGATGGAATCAAAGCATAGTGAGTTTCATCGTGTTTTGGTAATAGTGAACAGTTATCCCTTGGTTTCTTTATCAAGGAAGAACCTTAGTGCTAGTAGTGGTTGTATGTTTTGTTTTGAAGGGTTGGATTGTTTTTGTGTCTTACCCATCTATTTTGATAATGATTAATGGACACATTGATGTTGATTTTGAGTGGACGAAGCATGGGTGACTAAAGCGTTGTTAGATGATTTATTTATGAAGGTGACGCCCGATGTGAGGGTGTTCAAATGGTTGGAATACTTCCAAAAAAATGGTCTAGTTTTTTGGTAGAATATTGAAAATTACCTAAGTATGATAAGTATTGAATACCTCGAGTCATGGTCAGGTGAGTGAGTGTTCATTTGGTAAGAACTATAGTGATGATTGTATTGCGTGATAAAAATTCGATTTTATTTTTTGGTCACAGGAAAGTGTGAGACCTTGAGGGGTATGCGAATTTATATATGTTGGCATGTGTTGGGAATGCATGATGCCATTTTGGAAGCATAAACAGATGGATTAGAAGTAAGTGACTATCATTTTCCTTGAATCAGTGGAATGTTATTTTTATGCAGGAGACAGTTTGGTTCTAGATTGGTGTGGTGGACTGTTTTTTTATTAACTCCTAGGGTTGTGCCAAAAGAAAATTATTGGTGTTGTGGAAGTACATAAAAGGGATATTTTGGTTCATGGATACTTGTAATATGTTCATGGAGAGGTGATGAGTCTTGGTTGGAAATCATGAATATGTGGTGGTGGTGGTGGATAAGTGCATATGAGATGTGTGCGGGAACGGAAGCCCAAAATTCATACCTGGTCATGGTGTCCCAAACTAGTAGGTGACATCCGGGATTGATAATTAAAGGTTGTGTTTTCTAAATATTTTTTAGCATTATATTGGCTAGTGAAAATAATTCCAAACATATTTACATCATCTGGGTTATGCTAAAAATATTTTTCTTTATTCCGAGTGAATTGAAAGTGTTTGGTTAGATATGGTACATCATGGAAGTTATGGTCTTGAGGAAGTATGTGGATCTATATAGTGGGACGTACACCATAAATCATCTATGGGTGAGGTCCTTGGGATGGATTGGGTGTTCTTGGAAGCTGAGGGTGACATCCTTATAAATCAAGAATGGGTATTGGGTCATGACAGTTATGATGTTGTAAAAAAATCGTGGCAGGCATGTAAAAGTATTTGGGTTTATCTTATGATCAAATTATGAGTTTTGGTGGTTGAAATTTATTGTCAAAAGCGGTAATAATGACACTACTTAGGAGGGGAGTGATATGTAAGTCCTGAAAATGAGAATTATAGTGTGGAGATGTTGTGCTGGCATTGCAATGCCGATGGAAAACCTCTGACATGCACGTTCAGTTCCTCAGAAAAGGCTGTGTGATCCTTTTATGTAGTTTTTGAACAAGCCAAGTGTTGGATTAGACATATGGTGGATCCAAATGGGAATCAATATTCCATTATTGAATTCAATGAAAGGTGTGGTGAGACAAGACAAAAATTTATGGAAAGGGAGGTTGAGTTCTAGAACCTTATCAGAGGATTGGCACAGACCTTGGTATCTATGATTAGGTAACAATGGAGTATCCTCAGGTTTGATGGAATGTTGGTCAAGTATGGAGGTGGCATTCCAATAGGGAAGTTGATATCTTCCAAGATGAGTCATCCAGGGGATTTCCCAACTTGGCATGGAATAAGGAAAGAAAGTGGTGAGCTGAAAACTTCCTTTTGTGAATATTTTGGAGTGAAATTTCTATTTTAGAATTCTCAAATAGGTGTTTGAAATGAATCAATTCATCTTTAGTCAATATATGGATGGTGAAATCATTTATGTTGGTAATTTTGATGGGTGCTGTAAAGCACGATGTTTCCATTGAGAGTCATGGATTCATCGATTCAGGATTTTTACCAGAAGTCAAGGAACAAACTTTTTAGGGGAATTGAATGATGGTGACAAGCCTTAAGTTAGTAAGCTCCAAGGGAAGGTGAAAAGGGGGTATCAAGCCAATAGTGGAGAATGTATTTGTTGGGACAAGCTAGTCAGGATGCCCGAACATGATATGGATAAAGTAATGGATGTGGTATATGGATACCAACCTCCAATTTTCTATTTGTAGTGGAAAGAGAATTTCATAAATGAAGGTTTCCATGAGTGAGGTCAATATGATCTTAGTCCATGAATGGATGGTGTAGGGATAACCTCACAGGTGGTTTCAACGACAAGGACGGATTCTAATATGGGATGATGTCCTTATGGATGTTCAGTCATGGTGAGTTGGGAATACTTTAGTTAAGATGTGAATTTTGAGTTGATGTTCTGGTTGTTGTTTTTTTGATAGCATGGGTTTTAGCCACTATAAGGTGGTCTGGGTAAGATATAGTGCGTGTTGGGGATCCAAAAATTGGGAAGGTGGCCTGTTGATGATGTGAACAGTGTTTTGGGCTCAAGGGACTCGATTAAGAACAATTTTCATAATTTGGCCATTATAAAGAGTATTGGATCAAGTTTTGACTAGGTGAGTACCATGAGATGATAGTTATTCTTGGAGTGTTCTTCGAATATTTTTATATGGAGTGAGGCTATTGGAACTCGAGTTGCGGACCTACTTAGGTTGGGAAATGTGGTGGGAAAACATTGTATTAGTTATATAAGGCCATGAATGGGTCACATTTGAGTTTTGAAAAGGGTAAAATATGGTTCCATGTGAATTGGGATTGAGTTGAGGTGAGGATCAGGATGGTAGAGTGTCAATTGTCTCTTTTATGGAATTATGATGATATGTATAAATCCTTCATTTTTTGCGATTTGCAAACTATTCATGGGCATCCCTATTGAGTTCGTATGGTTGATATGATGTTTGAAGATGATGTGTTCTTTAAGGAGCATTTGGTTCGTATTGTGGATCCTATTGAGAATGTCTTGTGAGGTAAGATTGTGCATTTTGTTCGAGTTTTATGGTATAACTGTAATGGTCAACATGAAAATTAGTAGGGGAATACAAATATGTGAGCTCAGTGGCCCAAATCTCTTTACATAGAGAGTTCATTGATTCTTGGAAGTGAATCTTGAAGAAAATTCATTATAGGTTGTATAGTAGTAAGAACCTATAAACCATAGATGTATTTCCTAATTTAAATTGCAGTCTAAACCTATAAAATTTGGTTAATGGGAACTTTACTAAATGTACAAGGAGGATCTATTGCGCCTTGGGGTTTGGGACCCAAAGGAAAGGGAATTTTTTCCATCCAATATGTGTTTCATGGTTAGAGAATGGTTAGATTTAACCATTCACCCAAACCATGATATCCAAGAGGAAGGGGTGCATGATTAAGAAAAAAATTCAAGGGGGTGGCCAAATTGTGTGTCTTGGGAGAGAGACATTCTACATGGTTGGCGCATGGGTTTTCAAACCATGAAAAATCTCCAGGTAATCATGAAAATTCTCTCCTCTAGGATAGAAAATTGTGCAATGTTGGCACACAGTTTGATGAACCGTGGGTCCAAACCCTTGTCCTCATTAAAATTAGGTTTTTTTCAATTCATCCCCCTTTTGATTTTATGGTTCTCACCTGAATTACTTACACCGTTATCCCCCTTGAAATCCTAGTGACAAACTAAACTTACCCAATATAACCAATTGTGGTTATACTTTTATTCTAGGACATTTGGAGTGACTTTGGGTGTTGAAAAAATATATGGGTAAATATAAAGCTCCACTTTCTTCTCTTTTCGGGATTAGGGATCATGGTTTCATTTTCTTATTCTGAATCCCTAAAACCTTCCTTTTCTAATGGATCTTTTTTTTAGGACTTCAATGGGTTCTTGAATCCAGATCTAAGGCTAATATTAAGGGTGTGTTCATATTCGTATTGGAGTTAGGTGGTCTACAAGTCATATCCCATAGTGTTGAAGTTTATTTGTGAATGTTTGTTTCTGTTATTGCGCCCCTATTATTGTGATATTGATTACATTATACTGTTTAGGTATAATGGTTTGATAAGTGATGAACTGAACCTCTTAGTATCCTCCTTGGATGCATCAAGGGTGATTATACCATATTAGAGAAACCAATGGGGGGTTCCATCATTCCCAAACATGGAAAAATAGTAATGCTAAGAATAGAATTGACTTCTGATAAAGTAGAGACCATGATGAGAATTTCAATATGTTAGTTAAGTTAAAAATGGGATATTGATAATCATACTAGACTTTGATAATGGAATAAGGGATTACTTGGATTAATATGAAATTTTTTGGGATAAATAAATTCATTGTGATTAATGGATTATAAATTATACTTGAAATATATAAGTGAGATACATATGTGAAATTGATGAACTTTTTAAATGAATAATTTTTTGTGAAATGATAAATTTTCTAAATATGTTAACATATTTGAATTGATGAATGAGATAAATAGGCTAAGTCATGTAAATTGTGGAATGGGTTAAATGGGTCAATGTATGGGCATTGTTGAATATGATAAATAGGTTAAGGTATGAAAATGTAAATGGGTTAAATGGGATAAGAGATATAAATGGTAAAATTATTAATTAGTAATGGATTGATATTGTGTTATATGAAAGTGATTATGAATTTTTATTATTATGTGTATTGAATATATGTGGTAATGATGTGGTATATATGATTAATAGATAAATAATCCTGTTCACATGACTTGGTGGTGTGGGATAAAGGACTTAGTCTCCTTTCATGGGTCTGGTTGGACATAGGCTATAAACCCCATACCCGAATGCATGGTTTGGGGAGCCAGACTTATTATATAGGCTCCTAATGGTTTCATTGGATGAGACTACCTGGACAGATGATCCAAGGTAAGTGTGATGAAATTGATTGTTAAATTTTTTCCCTCGAGAGATAGGCAGTTTTAATTATCCCCTAATTTATTGTAGTTGGGCGGTACCGACCAAATTCAAATTGATGGAAATTATTAACCCATGGAACAAATGAAGGTAATGTTTTGAGTGAATAATATTAACAAATAGAACATGAACTATCTCTGGTTTACATTTCCATTTTATTTAGAAATTTCATCCACTATATATTTTGACTAGATCTTCTGTAGACATCATTAGTGATGTCCTTATATGTTATACTCACACCCTCCTCTAGCCGTTATTGGGTACTAAAGTAGTTTTCATGGTTGCAGGACAGGACTAGGGAAAAGTCCCTATTCTCGGAAATTGAGTTGGGCTTGGGATGTGCATGGATGACGATCCGGACAAGAATTCAGGATCCATTTTTGGTATTATGATGTTTCCTTAATTTTGGGTTTCCATCCATTTTGGCATTTTTATCATGACATAGAATATTTATTGTTTTGTTTTGATTTGTACCTTGTTTGGGGAAGTGGTTAGTAATGAATGTTTGTGGTTCATGGTATATTGTTTCTTTTATTTAATTACTTTTCTATTGTGTATTAATCTTGTAAATATTGTATAGTATCCCAATGTGATCCACTAGACCCTCTCTACTAGTTTTCATCCTCATGAATACGAGGATTCACGCTTGAGGTTATGTGGTCAACCGGATTAGGGCACCTGTTTAGTGGCTTCTAAGTAAGGGACGTTGTATTCTCTTACTATAAGTATTGAATTTAATTATACACATTAAAACTTCATGTATAATAAATATAATTTTTTTATACATATACTACAAAACCATATTCTTATATATAATAACATATATGATTTTTTATTTATTTATATTACCATTTCATTAACAATTCCATGTTAATGATACGTTTCGAGTAATATTATCTTCATTTTTTTGGTATATGTTTTGAATTATTAATTTTTATCCTCTTAATTATATTGGGATTAAATTATTTAAAAAATATGAAACATGATATAAATATCATATTTATTTATTATATGTTTATTTATTAATATCTATAAAAAATATAAATATGATATTAAATACACTCTTCATGGAGTCGGTAGGTCGTACGTATGCATGAACATCATTTCTATTTTATTGTCGTACTAAAAAATTAAATGACATGAAATATATGTATATATATGAATATATATATATATTATCATTCCAGTAGAATTTTTAATTCATATATATCAAATAACTTCACTAAACCCATCCTTAATACATTCCATGTAATCTGTGAATGAATCGTGTCACTTTGAGGAGGCGATAGTCCACACGTCCACAAGTGAAGTTATCTTAATTACATAAGATCGAAAACATGAAGATATTTTTTATATAATAATTAAATAAGAATATTAAAATCCTAATTAACATATATATCATATAAAATAGAGTTTAAAAAAAAATTCCCACCCATGAGAGGTGGTAAAGGAAAAAAACAGACAATATTGTTTCATGATGAGGTAGTTCATTATACACATGAATGGTAAGTTAATAACCTATTATATTGGAGTGTTTGTAAGTGTAGATAGAACCCGTTGAATAAAAACAACTCAATATATTTTTATACCGAGGTTATTATATAATATTGGAATAAAAAAATTTGAGGTGGTGAAGAATGAATATAAAACCAAGGAGCTTGAGGATGTATGTTACCCCATATTTGGGTAACTCCTATTTGTTTTCACCAAAGGGCCTCATTAGATGTATTTTTTCCCAATGGGAGGGATATAGTATATAGTTAGATAATTTTGTAAGATATTTGGTCATGTTTTGTTTGAACTAAAGAGGGTTGATATGTGTAAGGAAGTAATGGGGGGTGAGTTCCCTTTTATAGAGGGGAATGTGTGACCTTCTTTTAAATATAAAAAGGTAAAAAATCTTGATAGGTCAACCTTACATTATGTGCCTCTAATAATTGTTAGAGTCCATACCAATAGATTAAATGGAATAACTATTTAAATCCAATGGATTTTGTACATCTGTATATAGGTTATTTTCCCACTTAAAATTACAGATTAATGATTATGTAATCTTGTATTTACCTTAATCATTATGATTAATTTCAATTAATTTCACTAATTATTTTTGTCAAAAACGAATATTACCTTGTTATAAAATATAAATTACAATGATTCAAAATATGGAATCCATTTTTCCAATTTATAATCCCATAATTGGTAGAAATTATTTTAATGTTATTGGAGGAGATGGGATGAAAGAAGAGGATTTTTAAAGTAATAATATTCAAAATCATGCAAGGTTTTTATATCTAAATTTAGAGTGAAATTATTTATAATTACATAAATTGTTCTAAATGATCTTAAATTGATAAAATTATAATTATAACATAATTAAAAAAAATAGATATATAAATATATTATATGAATATGTAGTTTTGAACTATAAGTCAGTATTATCCACTAATCCTCAAAATATGGATGTTCTTAGAAAAATACCAAAAATTTACCCAAAGTAAATTTGTGATATTTTTTCTGAAAAAAATAAGTTTATGTTTTCAAATAAAAATATAAAAGTGTAAAATTAAATTTCAAATTTGTTTTCTATTAAAAGATAATAAAATTTAATTTTATAAAAATACATCTTTATTTTCAGAAAATTGGATATATTTGTATCTTGAACCTATAAAAGCTATTGTATGAGTATAAAAATTATTTATTGAATATATAATTAATAAATTTTATTTAAAGCATCAATCAGAGTTATGTTTTTTAATTTATTCCAATAAAGTTGTGTTTATACATACAAAAAATGTTTTTTGAAAAAAATAATTTCTCAATTTACAAATTTGTATTATATTCAATTTTACTAATTTCTATCCAAATGATTCATTTTACACACATGTATAATTAATATATGTAAATTTAAATTTATCTTATTTATAGTGTTCATTTCAATGGTTATGTGGTAGTTATAATATTATATTAATAATAATATTAATAATATATTATAGTTTGGTAAAACACGACCTTATGTGTACCATAAGATATTAAAGGGACTCGCTATTATGAGTAACATAGTATCAACATAGTGTTATGTGTATCATTTGATAATTTTATAGTTTTATGTTGTGAAATATTGACTTGTTGTTTTATATAATGCAATCAATACATAGTTATTTTATAAAAAAAACTATATTCAGCATTGTGTGGAATGAAAAATATCCAAAAATTAAATTAATTCAAAAACATTTATTTTCAAAAATCATAGGGTTTTAGATTATACCACCCTTAAAATAAATTTCACCTTTGAAATTCATATGGTTAATTAGTGGTTTAATACTTTAATGTTCATTTTATAAAAATTCACATTGTAAATTGCATGTTGTGAATTATTGAATTGGTGTTTCATATACTGCAAGAATTACATGGTTATTTTATAAAGAAAACTATATTCAGGGTTGTGTGGAATGAAAAATATCCCAAATATTAATTTAATTCAAAAAATGTCATTTCCAAAAATCATAGGGTTTTAGTTTATACCCCCCTTAAAATTAATTTCACCCTTGAAATTCATATTGGTAAATAGTGGTTTAATACTTGAATGTTACTTTTATAGAAATTCACAACATAAAACTGAATACTTAAACTTCCTTTAAAAAGGTAAATTTGGAACAATAATGGATACCCAATCTAACTCATAAATATGTTTCTATATAGAAGGAAATAGGGTGGGAGAGAATATTGTATATGGAGGAAAATATTAAAAAATCCAAGAGAGTGATAAATATCATTAATCGCCAGTAAGTTAATGATCACAGGAAATTTAAGGACCTAAAATCCATAAATCAATGATGAGTTTTGAGCCTATAACTTCAAAATAAACATAGTTATTAGGATAAATCATTTATAATTTCATATTCCCAGATTTGAGGAATTTTTTTACTTTCAATGAAAAAAAGAAATATTATTTCATGATTTTATTAAATTTCATATTCATAATCTTACCCTTTGGTTGCATCTTAACAAATTTCCAATCATTCTCTTACCCAAAAAAATGAAGGTGATTTATTTATCCCTAAATCACTAACAGATCATAAGATCTATAGGTAGAATAATATGTCATTCTATCCATCATTAGTTAACATCAAAAAAACTGTTTAGAACTAATTATCCAATAATAACAAATCCTCACATGGAGAAATAATACTATATTCTATAAAATCTTATTTTAATTTTTAAAAAAAACTATTCCCTACATATTTAACTTTATAACCCTTATGAAAGATGAATGTATTAAAATTTCAAAATAAAGTCATTATATTAGCTTAACATTGATCCTTATATATCATAAAGTATTTCTTAATTCTCATATACCAAAGATGTGAATTCATTTATCATGTATTATCTTGAAACATGGTAATAATCAAAATTACCATAAATCCTTATTGAAAACATTCATGTTGCTTTATTGTATTGTGTATTGTATAAATTCCTTATGTAAAAAAATGATATAAAATTTATCATTGATAGTATAAAACACTTTTCATCAAATACTTAATTAGTTCCAAGGTAATCAGTACCATCCAATTTACTTATTCATATCCAACTTGTCTTTATCTATAAATCATTATCTTAAAATAAGGAAAATATTTGGGGTTATTTTTTCATTAATTATTTGTTTCCCCTGAAAATCACCTTACCAGTAAATCACTTTTCAAGTCCATCAGAATCATTCACCATATTCATGTAAATCATTATGGAATAAACATTAACTAAAAAAATACTTACATGTTTCACAATTCATAAATCTTGAATCCAAAAACTTAAACACATTAACTATTCCACCTCATCCTTTTTCCATTAACAAGGAATCATCATATTATTACTTAATACCTATTTCCTTCCATTTTTTACCTATAGTCTCATCATCATCATAAATATAACCTTTACTCGTACCACCTTGCCATTTATCTTCTTATGCTTTCCACTTGGGACATCAATTTTAAAAATCAAAATTCATTTCATGCTTAAATAATTTTACCATTGATGATGTATTAGGGAGTCTAATATTCCCATCCATTTTGTTAATGATATCCTTTATTTTTTTCATTTTTAGTTAATTGATATTTTCACATCTTCTGCACAGTCAAAACATCTTCTTATTTATTTAAGACATTTACTTTGTTGATTCTTTTAACATTATTGATACAAAGGAAACTGAATCTTCTTTCCTCTATAGTTGACATTACCTAAACTCCCATTGAACTATTTGCTTCTCTTATTTGGAGAGTTAGAGAGTTGTTTAAGGTAGAAATTTTAAATCATGTTAAGTGAAAACTAATTTTTCATGATCACATCTTCTTTCACTCCAGTGGTCATAACGTTTGATTTTTTAACAACAAAGTGTTCATCACATTAAGTGTTAACCCAAATCCTTTAAATTCCATCAATTATCTAAAACCATAATGAATAGTTTAAGAACCCCTTATCATAGAATAAAGTCACATACTCTTTAAAAATAACTTCTAGTATTTCAAAATTATAACACCTTTCTATGAGAACATAGGCTTATCCTTGGAGACAACCCTAGAAATATCCTTAGAAATATCCCTAGGGATCCTAATAAAGTTTTTTCATCCTATTTTCCAATGGTTGACTAATCCTTTCCATTTATGCCAAAAATATCTACCTAGTATTAATATACATGGATATTACATCATTTTATATGGACATTAGTCGCATTAATAAAATGCTAGAGGACCACAATAGTTTATTTTCTTTGGAAACATGGAACAAAATATTCTAACTCAGTGAAAGATCATCAATGTTTCACAAAATTATCATTCCCTTTAGTACTTCAAAAAAAATATTATCTTTGAAACATGGGGAATGGATACATAATAAAGGGTTGATCTCAAGTGCCTGGTAAGGATAAATGATGGAGATACATTAGCATAATACAAGAATAAGGGTACGATAACATGATAATAACATTATAATATTATACCAATCATATAATATATCATATAAAAAATTAACAGAATAAATATTATTAGTTAATAAGATATGAACCATAAGGTAATCAAGATCATTACTAATGATAACATAACATAGGAATTAGATATATAATTTTTTATAGACACATAATAATATAAAATAATTTCCACAGTAGTTAAGGAATCACTTACATGTCTATCTTTGTAGTATGAGGTTAACTCCCTATACCAATATGATAGTCTTATTTCACCACGATGTCCATATTAGTAGTCAAGGTTCACTCCCAAGACCATCCTAAGAGAGAAAGGCCATTATTGAACCAATTTTACCCCGCTTTATTTCCATGTTTGTATTGTGAGATAATAATATTTTACGAATTCATTGGAGGTAGACATAGGACTCACCCATATAATAATGAAATCACATATACGTCTTCCACAAGATCATAAACTATCATATCATAATCCATGGAATGAAAGGGGTATCATAATCATCTACTCATATCATAATATATGGAAAATAGATAGGTTTCATAATCAATTCATCAAAGATTAACCATTGAAATGAAGAAGGTTTCATAATCATATATCCCATGAATGAGAAATGGGTTTCATAACCATATAATCCATTAAAGATAATGTGTTGCATAAACATCATACCATTAATACATAAAACATTTAAGGAAATAATTGGAATTGAACCATTGGATCATTTACAATGAAAGACATTATTAACACAAATAGATGTCAATCTAGATGGGAAACAACATCGAATGGGCTTTTGAAGACATTTCATAAGGAAATTAACCTTTATTCATTGAAAAATAGTTTTTATAAAATAAAACCTTTTGGAAACCATTTTCTTCAAAATAAACATTAAAACATATAAATGAATATTTTCAAACATTTTCAAAAAAAATTTCTTAAAAAAGAGATAAAAATTTAAGAAAATCTTTTGAAATAATTTTTCTTTGAAAACATATAATTTTTTTCTATTTTCTGAAAATCATTTCTTTAAAATTACATTAAAACTTATAAAGAAAGCTTGAAAACATTATGAAAACATATTTATATGAAAATAAATTGAAAACTTATAAAGAATCATTGAAAAAATTGTGGAGACAATTTTCCTAGAAATCTTATAAAAGAATATTGAAAATATTTTTGAAATACTTTTTTATAATTTGAAACCTATAAAGCCTGGATGGACACATTTTGAAAACCATTTCCCTTGAAAACATATAAAATGATCTTGAAGTGATTTTAAAATAAATTTTATCTGAAAATACATTGGAAAATGATAAATAATTTTTTAAAAACATTAAAACCTTTTAATTGAAAATAAATTGAACACTTATGAAGAATTATTATAAATATGTTAAGAAACCTGGTTTTGAAAGGGCATAGATTTCTAACCGAAGAGAGTGGTAAAGATGGACATTCATAAAAACACTTTCTTAATAATATGATGTACCAAAGAGAAGCCAAATGGTACTAATACATAAATATATCATTAATAATCAAAGGATAAGAAAATTCATGAATATTACTGAGATATGGATTATAATATTTCATCAATGTACACATAATTGTAATCAATCTCGATAAAAGATGCGATTATTTAAACAATCTCTTACACCTTGGTATGGTTGAATTATACTCCCCAAGAAAAAAAATTAAATTATATAAAGCTGTAAATATCATTAAATTAATTATTATCATTATATAACATTTCAAATAGATGTATATAAACCATGTAAAATAATTTAGGTTCATAACATGTCATATGTCTCTAAGAATGAAAATTGAGATAAAATTACTCTAATAATTTGGTAAATTTTGAAACATAAACCCCATGGAAGAGATATCATCATCAATATATGTAAATACCTAGAAATTTAGGTATTATAATTATATAATACATATATGGGATATTAATACACAACATATATGAAATAGGTGGTGAACATGCCTTTTTTCACAAAGAAAGTAAAAGTTATATGAGAAAATACTTAATACTTGAGTAAAATTTAAATAACAAGATCAATGAAATAATTGAATAAATGGGAACTCTTAATATAATGAAATAAATTATCTTCATCATATAACATGTCAAATGTATGTATATTAACCACACTAAATAATAAAGTGGTGAATATGTCATGTATCACATGGAAATTAAAAAAGTGATTTGAAATTACCTTACCTTAAGTTGTGATATTATTTTTATACTTTAAAACATCATGAATATTAAATATAATTGTTATATAAATACACCATAGAATAATATTATTATATATAATACCATATATTAATTTTACATGACTTTCAATTTTCTTTTTATTAAAAAATCATTGTTAATCTTACGTTTCAGGTAATATCCCCTTTAGTTTTTTGTGTTTGATTTGACTTGTTATTCTTGATCCTCTTACATAGATAATTATTTAATTATATAAAAAATATTAAAAATAATAAAAATATCACATATATTAATTATATATGTATTTACAGTAATTTATAAAATATATATAATATGAAATGAAATACACCGTTCATGGAGATAGTATGTTGTCCGCACATGTGAATATTGTTTATTTTTTATTATCATATTGAAACAATGAAATTAAATGAAATATATGTATATATATATATAATGTCATAGAAGTATAATTATTATGTCATATATATCATATAAGATCACTAAAATATCCTTAATACATTCTATGTAAGGTGATAACGAGTCATCTTGGTTTGATGAGGCGGTAGTCCACACATTGACAGACGAAGTTATCATATTTATACAAGTTGGAAAGAATGATGTTATTTTTTTATAATAAATTAATAATTATTAAAAAAATAATTTTTATCTTATTTATCTTATATAAATTGAGTATCCATCATAATTTATAGCCATGATATGTGGTAAAGGAAAAACGTACAATATCGTTTTGTGAGGCGGTAGTTCGTCATACACAAGAAGGGTAAGTTCATTACCCCTTAGATGGAAGTGTGTGTAAGTGTATATAGAACAATTAGCCTAAAAAATATCATTATATTATGGTGAAATAGGTTATTATATAATCATATAATAATTATATTTAATGTAGTGTAGAATAAAAATAAATCAAAGGATCTCGAGGAAGGATCTTACATCTTCTTTAGTTAACTCCTCTTCATTTTAACCAAAGGGCTTCCTTGGATGGATTTATGTCATAATAGAGTCTTCTAATATTAATGTATATATATTATAAGAATAATTACGTAGTTTTTTTACTTTAAAAAGTTGTGTGAGAGTTGTAATAAAATAAGTGGGGTGAGTTCCCTTTTATCGTGGAGGAGGAGTGGCGTTCTTGTAAATATAAATGGTGAACAGTATTGAGAGGCCTCCCTTCCATCATGTTCATCCAATATTTTTTAAAATTAAATATAATTCGGTACATGGTCTAACTTTTCCCCAAAAAAAATATTTTGGACTTCTGTCTATGTCATTTGGCCTCTTAAGATTAATGTTTAACAATTAAGTAATCTTCATTTAACATTAATAGTTGTAATTAATTTTAATTACATTTAATGATCATTTGGGTAAAAACCCATGTTTACCTAAATGGAAATTAAAAATTATGGTAATTCAAAATATGGAACCAATTTTTACAAATTATAATCACAGATGTAGCTGAATTTATTTTAAAATTAATCCCACATAGAGGATGAAAACCAGTATTTTTAATGAAAAAATGTTTAAACACTTGAATAGTTTTTAAATCTAAATTTAATGTGAAATTGTTTATAATGTAAAAAATTCGATTAAATTATATATAATTTAACTAATTAAACATAAAACTATTTAAAAATAATAGTTAACTATATAAATAAATAGGAATAAGATACTATTTTGAACTAAAATTTAGTATTATTCACTATTCAAAAAAATATTAATGTTCTCATTAAAGTAAAAAAAATTAAAAAAAAATCATGTTTTTATATATAAATTTCAAAAATTAATTTTATTTTTTTCAAAAATATTATAAAAATTTGAAAAATTAGATTTAAAATACATTCTCTATTAAAAGGTGATAAAATTAACATTTAGAAAAATACATATTTTTGTTCAAAAAATTGGATTCATTTTTATATTATAAATATCAAATACATTATATAAGTATAAAAATATTGATTGAATATATAATATAAAAATTTTATGAATTTTTTTAATCAAAATTGGTTTGTTTAATTTATTTAGATAAAACTGTGCTATGTCATAGAAAAATAGTTCTCTTAGAAAACTAATTTCTCTATATTAAAATTGTTCTTACATTAAAATATACTAATTTATAACCAAAAGATTCAGTTTTTATACATGTGTAACTAATAATTTCAAATTTTAATTTATCTTATTTATAGAATCTATTTAAATTTCTATGTTGTAGAAATTATAATAAATTTATAATAATATCAATATTATATTGTAGTTCCTTAAAGCTCATCCTTGTGTGTAACGCTAGAAATCAATGGTACTCGAAATCATGTGTAACATGATCCAAACATAGTTTTTGAAGTACCACAATAAAATATTAGTGTTTCGTGTAGTGAAAGATTAACTTGGTGTTTTGTATAATGAAATCCAAACAAATACTTTTAAAAAATTTAAATTCAATGTCATTGAAAATGAAAAATATCAAAAAGATTAAATTAATTAAATATATATATTAAAAAAATCTCAGGGAATTTCTGGACATATATCCATGCTCCAAAACTTTTAATTCCAATTTTAGAAAATTAAAAGTCTAAAACATTCACTCCCCCTCTATGTGTTTCCTCAACAGCTCTTTGGTCATTCTCTATTTCTTATAGAATGAAGGGTTGAGAAGTTATTTGAGGTAGGTAGGATAATATTCCTTTATTAATTCCCATGTCCATTCATTGAGTTTCCTTGAATATTGGGTCAATTTCAATCATATTCATGGATAGGATTGTATGATCCTTTCTACTTAGATATTCTACCACTTTATTCTCCTTCTGTGATTGTAATGGATTAAACAGTTATAATCATTGATCACCTCAATCCACCTTTGATGATAAATATTGATCTTGTTTTCTGTGAAAATATACTTTATGATTTTATCATCATTATATATGTCACAATTCTGATATAGATAATGTCTACAAATATTCAATGCAAATATCACTATAGCCAATTATGGATTATGCATTGAGTAGTTTGCCTCATTAAACCTTAATTGGTGGGAGGCGTAGGATAACCATTTTTATTTTTTCATGAGTACAAAACCCAATATGTTTTTGGATGAATTTTTATAGATAAAAAATCTTTACCCACTTATGGTTATGTGATCATAGATCTATTAATTACCATATTCATTAAATTTTTAATTCTCTCCTCACATTCATTAGTCCGGAAATACATTACTTCCATTTGATTCATCCTGGTTAGTGGGTTTAAAAATCATGATAAGTTTCTCAAATATCAATGATTATACTTATATAATCTAAGGAAAATAAGTATATTTGTTACAAATGTTTTGATGGATTATATTTCAATTGCCTCTTTTGTCAGAGGATCCACAAATATCCCCATACTTATGATAATTTTCACTAAGAATGTTGCATGATATATAAAAAACTCATATTTACAATAATTAACATATAAATGTTCATTACATAAGGTATTCAATAAAATATTAGTATACTCCTCATGTTCCTACTTAATTTTGGAGTAGATAAAAATATTGTCTATAATACTTCCAAAAATTTATCACAGTAATCCAAAGAGGTTATATTCATTAATTCAATAAATATATATGGATCATTAGTGAGTATAAATGGAATCACTATGAACTTATAGTTCCCACAATGTGTATGAAAATTAGTTTAGGGTATATTAAATTTATTAACTTTTACTTGATAATATACCATAAAAAGATCTGCCATAGAGAAGTACTAGGATCTACATAGCTGATCATACAGGTAATTAATAAATGTAAGAGGATAATTTTTTTATTGCAATATTGTTCAACTCATGATAATCAATGAAGAGATGCATTGGAACATTATCCTTATCGATGAAAAGTACCATATCACCACAAGGTGAATCACTTCAGAATATAATCCCTTTTCCAAGATTCCATTTTTGTTACTTATTTATATATGCATGTTAAATAGTGGACCTTCTATATGAATTTTTGTATATTGCCAAAGCATTGGGTATATGTTTGATCAAGAAGTATACCTCTCATCTATGATGAAGACCAAGAAATTTATTGGGGAATACATCAACATATTCTCTTATAATGGGAATGTAATTAAGGATGATATTTTCCATAGTTTCAATAATTTGAGCTAGATACATTTTATCATAAGTTAATTATATCTATTCTTGAGATAATTATTTCAAAAGAGATATCTGATCCTCATTAAACTTTAATATAATAGGTGGATGATTCATGATACTGATGGTGATTTACCTCTAGCAAAAATTAATATTGGATCAATATAAGGAAATATATTCCATACCAAAAATTTCATCGAATTCAGTTAAAGTGATTATCACATGGTTTTCTAAGAAATAAATCCATAAAATATTGATATTGGAGAAGTTATACACATGGGATGAAATTTTTGACCCATTTTTCATATTTGCAGATAACATGACATCCATATTTTGAGGTGGTGTTTTAATAGTTCTACTATGACGGAATGATATGGTAGAATACAAACATGATGAATTGAATAGTATGTTCTCTATTATTGAATGAATATCTAGAATAGCTATTACAACTTTTTTTTCAAGGTCCACCTCTGCAGTTGTGATGGAATATGCTCGACCATGCTCTATAAGCCTTGGAGATTGTTTTTATTAGTTATCTTTGACAAACATTTTCATAGTTTATTAGTTTTAATAATGTCCTTATTTTCTATGGTTAAAAAATTGGATAAATAGATAAGGGATTAATGGAGCATTCCATTTATCCATCACATTGGTGGGATTCTCCCATTTGAATTTTCTATTTTGTTTCCTCTCTATCCAACATGTAACTCATTTTCAGGCACTATTCAAGAAAATTCTTGGATACTTCTCCCTATTCTTTTTACAAGTGGAAAATTGGACATTCTTAACACTATTATATTTCTGCACCGAACCCCCATAATTAAACTCCATTATCTACCTCCAATATCTAGTTTTATGAGACACTTAATATTTTAAAATCTACATTGTGAGTTTGATGGGACATCATAAAATTTATTCACAGTTTTAAAATTCTTCAATAACAGAATATATTTATAAATTCAGCTATATATCATTAAATAAGTGGTAAACATCTCTTCTAGGGTTAGTGGAATCATTATAGGTATGTCACTCAACTCTTGTGATTGTTTCATATATTCAACAATGGGTTTATGATTCTTTTTCTCAATGCCCTAAAACTCTATCTCCATTTTAATTCTAGGATTTTGATTAAGATATTTCATGAAAAACATTTTCCTTAATTCTTCACACTATATTTCTTTGATTTATTCCTTGGGATTTGTATTCTTGATAGAATTTCAAGGTTGATCAGATTCACTATACAAGCAATAAATAGTAAGTATGATATTCCCTAGATTAATTCATTGAATGATACAGAAGATATTTTCAATGAATTATATATATATATTTTTATTAATGGATTATAAGATCCAATGAAATTCAGATTCCTTTGTTACAAAACCTTCTCAATTGAAACATGTGATTTCTTAGTTGGATGTGGGTGTTCCACTTCATTCATGTTTATGATAAAAAATCATGTTAATTGAGTTTTTATTGTTAATATGTTTTCAGGATTTTCTTCTCATAGGATTTGGAAACTCATTTAGGTGTCATCACATTTCCCAACAAACTAGTTTTTGTAATCATTCCTCCAATATCCTACCATTGACTAAAATCAAATAAAATAAAGGTATAAAATTTTCAAATTATTTAAAAAAATATAAAATTTAAACTGTTCACACTGAAGGGATAACACATAGATGACATGTATTATTTAACCTATAAATTTTATTGCTTTAATATAATCTATCAACAACCTATTTTATTACATTTTATTTTATAGGAATTTTTTATTGTCAAAATGGTTTGTAAAAATAATGGGATTAAATAATGAAGATCCTTCAGTTGTGTCTAGTTTAATGTGATATCTTAGGAATATTTTTCATTCATCAGTTATAGGTTTATTTGATTCCCAATAATCCCATTTTGAGTTATTACCCAACGATAAATTAGTTCCACAACTGCATCTACTTACCGGTATCTAGACCGGGTTGTATTTTCTTAGAAAACCAAGCGTTTTATACTTTACCATTGTTATGGGATGTTTTACTATATTTATTATTATACACAAATATTTCACGAAGGTTTTATAATCCTAAAACCAAATATTAACTAGACCTTCCTTTAATAACAACTATGACAACACATATCTTTTATATACTTCATTTCATGATTTTTTTATACATAATTCAATCATAGAAAATCCAAATTCAAAGTTTATTTTAGAAATCAAAAACACCAAACAAAAACGTAAAATAAGTTTATGAAAACATTATTCAAACTCCATAACATTCCCTTAAATTCCATTAATCTTCTTATAATTCATGATATAAACTAGGGGAGTTTGTAAGAAAGTGTATGCTATAAATCTCAGAAAGGGAATAGTCCGGGAATAAAACAATTTTAAAAAATAAATACGTGTCATTAGGTACAAATTGATGACATAGAATTGTGAGATTCATAATCTTGAACATCAATGAATGATATAAGATGATAACATCAATGCATCATATAAATGAGGTAAAAACATAAAATATGAAATAATAATCATAAGTAATGGATAACCACCATGAAATCATAAAATAACATCCTTAGGATAACATATTATTCATCATACCTAGTATATCATGAGATAAATATATAATACTATGAATTTGAGGGTAATATATTTCTCGGTCCATCCATCACATTCATATAATTTCTATATATTTTTGTTCCACATAGATCATAAAAAAATTTATTTTATAACATTTATTAACATGATTAAGGAGTATTTGTAACAAACATTAAATTCTATAATTAATGAAAAATTGTTAAAATAGGTGAATAACCTTAAGTAAAAATGGTAGTCGGTATTCATAACCCAAATGTTTTCATTGAAAATCATTGAAAAATTTCAACAGCATAACAAGTGTACATAATGGTTCATGAATGAGATTAATGAGAGTAAAAGTAGATATTCAATTAGATGGGAATCATATTTATGGTAAATGGTTTTGATAAGAAACATTACAACTTTATAAATTTTGAATCAAAATTATATATACAAATAAGGTTCATTAATGGAAAATAAGGAAGATATATATTTTTATATGTTGGGAGATCCTTTACTTCGGCACTCTAGTGGTTTTAGAAAAGTTTATAAAGAAAGGGGATAAATAAAATATCATTCTTATAACATCAATTGGGTGGTAAATGGATATTTATAAAAACACTAATACATAAAAAAAAAATTGATATTCGAAAGTCTAATTACCAAGGAACTACTTGAAGGAAGATGAAAATCAATAGAGTACCTTACTTTATAGGCTTATTTTAAAAGATTTTGAGGATATTATTTGGATCATGGAAATATAATAATAGGGAATTAGATAGGTATATGTTGGAGAACATCCTAATTAGTGGGTTTTTTTTAAAGTGGAAAGGGAGGTTGTGTGGGCATTTATATTGGAAGAGCGGGGAATTCATTATTAAAAACTAAACATAAGTTTTATAATCTCTATGATAAAATAATCAAAACCACATACCATACAATGTTTTTTTGAAGGGATTCTAAAAAAAATGAGTGGTTTATTATATTCTATTGGGTTATGAAATGAAATTATTAAAATAATTCCAATCTAGATGTGGAATAGTGTCATGATAAAAATTTGTTTTTAATATTTAAAATATACTTTTTGTTTTGGGGGATTCCATGTAGGTATTTTATATTAATCAAATAAAATATAAACACATTATTTTAAAGTTAAAGTCAATTTTGGGCCATAAAAACCATTAATATTATGTATTAAATCAATTTTTCGTTATTTTAATGACATAATATATACCGTATATTTATACTTTTTTTATGTTTTATCCAAACAATCAGAATTCATTGAATTTGAGTAAAACCAACAATGGATAATTATAATGTTACATTTTCAAAAATTATATTTATTTTAATATAATAGTTTTTATATATAGGAATTTCCACTTTTAAATAAAAAATTTATTTATTTTAGAAATACTAGTTTTTACAGCATAGAAAACATTCGAAACCTCATAAAATTTACATATATATATTTATTATATTATATTATCTATATAGTTAAATTCTTATTATTTTAATATGAATATTACATAGAAATAAAATTTATTCTGATACTCTTGTGTTTATCCAAATGATGGTTTTAATTGAAATTATATATTTCCATAATTTATTATTTTGGTTTCATCATATCAAATTATAAATTTTATACAAGGAATGATATAACCATTTATATATAAAAAGATATAATTAAATTTAATAAATATAGTAACTAATTTGTTAAAAAAGAAAATATAAAAAATTATACTTATATAGTCTAGATATATAACCCCTTATTACACCTATGTACACCCAAAGGGTAAGGTGTGCAATAGTATTACATTCTTCGGTTGGTTCGGTAAACATGGTTTGGAGTTTATGTGTATTATATTGAACCTTTTAATGTAAATTGTTTTTCTTGAGTTTTTGTTATTGAATCATGGAATAGGATTGGTTAAGGGAAAATATCATTGATGTATTCTCCCTTGGATACTCTAATAAATGGTCTTCACATGGTTTGATTATACAAGTAGAGGCCATCACTTAAACCTTATCTATAAATTAGATACAATTATAAACCTTAGTATATAATAATATTAATGGTCACTATATAAAAGATATATTAACAATGGATATGTTTATTACATGTATTTTATGCTCAATAGACAATTATGGATATATTTTATAACGATCCAAAATAAAAAAATAAATATAGTTCTTATGTTTTCTATAAATACAATACCTAATAATGAAATTATTTATTCATAAGGGAATATAATTTATAAATGTATGGGTTATTAAAGGTATCTTTTTATTTATATTATAATCAGTTCAGTATTATAATTTTTAGTCTGTTTATAATCCGCTACCATGTTCTTGATTCTCAATCCCCATGCAATGAATTTTTAGTGTAGATTAATTTATCATGATTTCTACTCCTAATATGTGAGATGAATGGTTGGCAAGAAAAAATTAATGGGTATTCTGCACCATATCCAATGATCCCTAGATCATGCACTTAACTAACATAATTAAAATCCACTTTCCAAAGTCGATAGTGCATCTAATGATGGCTAGAGGGTTGCCCACCCACTCCCCCTCTCCCACACTTCTATTTTGTCACACAGATATTGGATGGCCACTATACCCAGTGATGGTTGGTGTTGGAGGTGGTGTGGGAAACCAACACAAGGAAAAAATGACAGAGGGTATGTAAGTGTGAAGAATTTATGATATGATTAATGTGGTATGAGCTCAGGGAGCTGCACCCGACACAAGGAACAAGTTATGACATAATGCAACGATAGCAAAGATTGAAGTCAATAGTTATAAAAGGACATCTAAGTAGAATTCAATAGAGTTGGTTGTGGTGTACGGGTGGGTTTTTACAACTCGAGTAGATAAAAGTTTGGGTAGCTGGGGTTCCCCCCTCCCCATCCATTAGATCCATCGAAATATGATGGTACATTTCCCATCACATGAATGGTAGTGGCACATTTATCTCGTAGGAAATGTAATACTAGCCTCCATTGAGTTTGGAATTTCATGGGCCTAGTAGCTACATAAGGCTAGCACATAGTACCAACTTAGTGAATTACCCAAACACATGGATGGGTTACAACCAGAGCAGGAGGTAGTTTCTATAGATAAAAAATGAGGAAGAGGGTTTCACATTGGACAAATATTCCCACATCCATCCCATAATTGGTGTGAAAAATAACTGTTGGGGCATGTTCTTTCCATCTCAATCAAACCATATGGATCATCTAGAGCCAACACATTACCTACTTATTCCTTCATGTGGGGTTCTTTATGAAATTTTCACAATGTGTCCATTTTGGGTAAATATATGCATATCCTATGTTTTTTCATATATATCATGATTTCTTCATCTGTGTGGTCATATATGGTTGTTTATGAGGTTATATATGCAGTTTTAGGGTTTATCTGTATAGGTCCAGCATCATGGATCATGCATGGTGATCTAATAATTCTATATGTTTGTACTGCTTGTAGGCTTATATTTTTATGGAATTGGGTTCCACTATTCATATTGGAGTTATATACACTTTTTAAAAAATTGGGAGTGCATCATTTAGATAGTAATAGGGTATGTTCCCCATTAGCATCAACGAGGTGCAAGCCACCCACACAGAACTAATATATTTTGGTACTCCCCCACATACTCGAGGTATATTGTTTCTATCTATAGAGTTATATACCCCAGAATCTATTGTGTGCTACTTGAAAATGTGTAGGACTACCACAATAGTTTTTTAATGGTTAAATGCTTTTATACATATCTTGATATTTATAATAGTAGGTGTCATTACTCCCTCTAATCACATATATCCTTTGTGGAGGTATAGGTTCCCATATACATTTTTGGAATGGTGATAAAAAATAATGCACAGTAATGTGTTTTACTCTTTCGAATGATGTGTTTATATCAAAAAGGGGCATTCTCATGTTACTAGATTCAATTGGAAGTGTGGAAGAAAGGAAGATCAAACTGGATACATTGATACTTGTGACTACATATGTACCCTTTTGATTCCATTAAGATGAAACGTTTAACTAGGATATCAAATTTGGACTTTATAGGATTTTTAATAAAGGTATGAACTTCAAGTATTTTGGTTGAGGTGACTAGGTAATGTTTTCTTCTCAGTGACTTTGAGTGGTTGATCATACCTGGATCTTTCATTATATTACCACTGAATACCTTCTCATTCGGGATTTCGAGATCAATTATTTCATAAAATCTTCTTGGGATTTATTGGTGTCTGTGTGAGTATCCTTATATTCACTCTAATATAGGTTTTTTACCCACAAATAATGTGTCTGTCCAGAAAATTAATGGCTTAATGATGGTATTTGTAGATACGGTACATGTGTTGCTTGTTCAAAATAGATGTCTAGTGATTCGTGGAGATTCATATTGGATCAATGTTGTTTTCTAAAGTGGTGGAGACTATTGTGGTTAAAGACTAATCCATGATTCGAAATAGTAGGGAGGAGCTTTCTAGATTCTTTTATATATCACATTCGGAGGCATTTTTTATTAATAGTTACTTTGGTATTTCTTATATGTTTCATTTTAATTATACTTGATGACACATTAATGTATTATATATAGTTCAGTTTTTTATAAATATATATTGTTTGTTCATCTAGGTGTTTTATGCACTATAAATACTATTATGTTGTATATTTATATATAATAATTCTTCCCACGTTGTATTATATTCCTACAAAGTGTTATTGACCATCCCCTTTTCTATTAGAGGTAGCCTTAGGGTTCCTTAGAAAATGTTTTGTTTGATGGGGTTGGGGATTGATGTGCATGATCATGTAAACATGTTATTATAATAATGATCCATGAAATATAATATAATAATGTAGACACATTCAACCATAATAATGAGACATAAAATATTACGAATTTTTCATAAACATAAGCATAGAAAATCATTTTTTGTAACAAGGATATTTACCATGAATATCATCACATTGTTTATGGGGGTAACCTTCGACCCCCAAAAGCATTATGGTTTGGGTTCGCTCCCCAATCCCATAATAATAATAAACTTGGTTCCCTCACTCATCCCATAAATAACATCTCATGATATACAAAGCATTACCTAATGCATGAGACAGGTATATAATTCCAGGAGCCCCGATCATATAATGATAATATATTAATATATATATCACATGGACTTGATAACATCATAAATTCATAATAGAATAACAAAACCATTTAAATAAAAATGAGATTCATTAAAATTTATATAATTCATAAATAAATCATACACATAAATAATTTGTATGATTTTATTAAAACATATCACCCATAATAGATGATATTCAATAAATTTTGTTGACATTAATGATAAACACTTCAGAATAACCGAAATAAATTCAATTATAACAAATTTAGAAATATCATTTACAATTTAATAGCCTTATGTATTAAAAAATTATTAATCAGTGGGTTTTAAAATAATGATAATGTTAATATAAAGTTACTTTTAATAATCAAGAATACATGAAATCGGAACATCATAAATAAATCCATCGAAAACATAGGGGTAAAATAATTGACTACAAAAAATAAAAAAAATAATTCACACTTATTCTAATACGTAAAAAACCATTGAAATTGACCTAAACAAATCCTATATTTAGAGATAATTTCATCCAAAAATCAATATAAATGACATGTACAAGGACGAAAAAGATTCATAATAAAAAATTAGAGATAAATTCAATTCAACTCAGAAAATCTATTATTTGTGAATTTTGAATGAAAGAGAGGAAATGGAAAAATTACTTGTAAACCATAAAAATAAATAGAGGATAATAAAGATGATTGGGATTTATAGAGAATGAACATATAGTTTCCCTAGGGGAAATTTATTCATAGGCAATCTTGATTTAAAAGTGATATTAGAAAAGAATCCCTTAACATTACACCAAAATTATCAAAACATGCTATAGTATCATATATAATAAACATATCAATCTTAATAACATTTATAATAATCATATTCACATAAAATTCCCTTTTATAACATTCAATTATAATAATTTATTACACATATTTTAAATATTTGATTATTTCAATCATTGACTGTTTATAAATTTGATTACGTTAACCAAGTTTTGTAATCGTGATGTTAATCCATATTTTTTTGATAAAAATATTGTCAATAGAATATTATTCAAGGTATAGGAATCATTTTATAGAAGTATTTATATATTACACTTTTAATTTAATTGATGTTATGAGTATGATTTAGGAGAATAGAATTCAAGACGGGAAATTTTTGGGTAATTTACAATATCATCAAGTCACATTATAATAACCATTCATTTTTTCACCATTAAAAACCAATTTAATTATATAAAATAATATTTATTATCATATACTATCAATATTATATTCTTTACACTAAATTAATGTTTGAAATTGAAATTATAGTATATCATTATTCATGTTGGTGGTTAAACAAACCTAAACAAGGAAAATTTATACTTATAAATTTGTAACAGTATAGAGTTATGTTTTAATAATATCATTTTACATAATAATATGATGTTTATAATACATAATTATTTTTAATGGTACCTATAATGAGTTTTTTTATAATATTGTTGAAAATAATAGTGAATAACAAGATAATTATTTTAACGAATTCGCTCCTCGAAATGGGTTCTATCAAAATGAATGATTTAAGTATACATATTGGGACCGAAAGCTACATAACATTTAAGAAACAATTAATGGATTAATTTTACTTAATAATAAAAGGTAAATTTAAATAGAAAGTGATGCTTTTTATGGGTTATAGGAGAGCACTTTTTATAGGTGAAAATGAGGGACATTTTCATAGAAACATGAGTTAAAAGAGGGGTAATGATGGAATCAAATGAGAGTTAGGTGAGTTAGGTAGGAAAATATTCTTTTTAATTTTTTTTGAATAAACCAACTATAAAATTAATTATATAATTTCTTCTTATCAAATTAACTTGTCAAAAAGATTCCATTCCATTTTAGTTCTTTTTCCCCTTTACCTTATTTAAATAATTTTCAAGGTATATATTTTTTTACCACCAATATAGTATAAAACCTATTTCCTAATTATTATATGTTGATTATATATTATGTATTTATTTTTATTAAATTTCATTCTAAATATAAGAAAATATACTTTTGAATGAAAACAAAAAATCTATAGAAAAATCTATTTTTTACAAAAAAAATTAAACATCAAATGATTTTATTGTTTTTTTCTATCCAATTAATAATCATTCCTTTAATTTTGATTCATTTTTTAATAAATAAATAAATATATATCATCAAATTTTATAATCTAAATATGATAAAATTAAATTGCAAATACAATTATATAATTTTTAACAAAATTTATATTTTTTAACTAAAAAAATTCATTGACTATGTATTCTTAAATGTTCTATGACATATAATAATTATATTATTTAATGTATGTTATTTTATATTTTACAAATAATTACTTAAATTTTAACAATATATTATATTAAAATCATTATTAAATACAAATCCATAATTTATAAAAAAACAATATAATAAAATATATTTTCCCAAATGAATTAATATTTTTTTAATTTATTTCAAAATTTATTATTTTAGGTCAGTTAAATATTAAATATATTATTTATGACACAATAGTCGCTTAATATTATAAAATAATAAATATTTTCATTGGATATATGTATACATAATTAACATATATCCAATAACTATATATCAAATGAGCATATATCTAATGGCCTTATTATAATCATATTTACCTTTTTCACACCTATATATAACATCACAATCTTCTCTGAAATTCACTCATACCTTTTACATATTTATTTCAAACAATTATTATATTTTTAATAATTTTCCTCATTTATATATTTTTCATTGGTGGAATGATCTTTAGGGAAATCTGTGATGATAAATATCACATGTTCATGGACCATTTATTTGAATGTGGTTTAAATCATCTTATAATTTTAATAATTATTGTTCATATTCCATTCTAATTATGTATTATTGTCTGTTTTAATCTTTTATCTTAATAAAACATATTATTTGTTCAATTTAATTCAATTTTTTTGTATTAAAAAAATTTAGTTACCACATTCAAGGAATAAAATTATTACCTTACATAATTATTGTGTCCAAAATAATGATTTTTATATTGGGATTTTTTTTGAACTTTTTTACACAATTATAATTTTCTGTTTTTTCCTGTATTTTTAATTAAATTATAAAATTATTTATAAAAAATATCATCAACTAAAAAATTAAGATTATTTATCTATTTTACAGGAATTGAGATGGGATTCTCGGTTAATGGAGTCTCTAGATAAAGGTTCCTGCTAATGTTGAGAGGATTCATCAGAGAACAAAAATTCATTACTAATAAGTATTATTATTGGATTTGATATCCCATATGTGTTAATTAAATTCTTAATATCAATATATTTTTATTATTATTAATAAACTAGTTATCTCATCAAAATAACATATGATTTATATTAAAATTTCATGTGTAAAATTAAATTTCAATGAGAATAATATAAAATAAAGGATAAAGTAATTATTAAATATTTGAATAATTATATTAAATTTTTATCCAATATTTAAAACAAATAACATGAAATTTATATTAAATGGTACACATATTTTAAATTCTTATCTTGAAATAATATTAAGGTCATATGTTTTCAAATATTAATTATGTTTTATTGATATTTTAGAGAATTTTTTTAGAATAATTTCATATAAAAATGAGAATAACTTCAAACCATTATGAATCGTATTTAAAAAAATATACTACTATTTATTTCATTTTGTTAACATATAATGAGACTGGGAACATGATGAACTAATTTATGGACTGAAATATATTTAAGGGAGAATTTATCTTTAATTTCAACGTCTCTTTATCTTTTTCTGGTTTTATTATTTTATTTATTGTATGAAATTTATATTTCTATAACCATAAAGACTAGACGATCCAACTGAAAAAATTGTGGAAAAAATATTTTAAAACCATTTTTATATAGTTAATGGACCACTGATTGTGGTGATTTGAATAGTATAGTGTTTTTAGCCATATGGACTACATGGTAAAATTACTGGAAGATGAAGGGGGTTTTATATAACCATCCTATTGTATGATGCATTTCAATGGTAAAAACAATGTATGATTGACTAATTGACATATTGAATGACACCCACATAGTATTTTCATGATTTAGAGTAGCCCACCTCTATTGATCAAGAGTATCCTATTACATTTATCAAATGATATATAGTAAATCTATGTCAACATGTGTAAAATATACTTGTTTCATCCAAATCAGATTGATACAGACCATTCTATCCAAGATAAAATCATCAGATCCTTCCTGTAGTAGAGGAATGATGTTCAAAAACATGCACAAATGGATGTGTAAGAGGTGTGTTGATGTTACATGAGGAAAACTATATTGGTTATAAAAATACGAATCATGTCAAGGTATGTGATAAACTCTTTTTTATCCAAGAAAGTTTCATTGAACTCGTTTTTTCCTCTCAAAACTAATGGAATACAGGTTGGATGATTTTGGGAAATTGTAGTTATGTAAGATGACTAATTATATTCATGGAAAACTCTTCAGGTCTTATTTACATATTTTCCTTAAAAGTTCACTAAAATAGATTAATTAATAAAATAGACTCACTAAGGTGTTGAATTTGACTCCTTGAAGATATAATAGCGTGCAAATATAATTTTTTTATTTAGTATTGATGAAAATAAATTGAACTATCATTAATTTTTAATGGTTTTAATTTTTTTTATTTTTTTATTTTAGTTAAATTAATTTTTTTAAATTAATGGAATTAAAATATCATGATTACATCGAATACATAGTGATTATATGACTTCATTATAATGAGGATACCAATTAATAAAAAAAATATTGAATACATTATGTGGGTTATTTGGATATCAATGTTTGAAGATATATAATGAAATTAAATTTTAGGAAATTATTTATTACAAACTTCTGGAATAAAGAAGATATATATTATTATGAAATGTAGATGTTTTTACATTTTCTTAGATGATAAATACTTTTATGTAAACTAGATTAATATTAAATTCTAAGTCATGGTGTGGACTCACTTTTTATTACGAAATTTGTTTTGTCTTAACAATAAATGTTTCTATGACTTATAATGATAATGTGGAATGAAATTTTGAACATTATTTTATGTTTTTGAATGAGATCATTAATGTTATAAATATATTTTAGTCACGAATTAGTATCCCTTAGAGAAATTTATGGATAACTAATGGATAATATGTAATTATGTTGATAAAAATGGGGAATGATGACATGAAATTTATACTTTCAAGAGATTCAGTTATGAAGATAAATAGTCATATAAAATATAATTATGATTTAATAGTTTCCTGATATACCATTGATTTATATATGGTCCTATAATGTGTAAATTAATATTTTTATTGTTATAATGACTATGTTGAAAAATAAAATTTTGTAAATGAAATTTTTTTATATTAGAACATTGATGTGATAATGGATTCCAAAATCTTTGAGGATATTATGATGGATTGTTTATATTATTCATATATTCCACATTAATTATTTATTGATCATGGAAGGGTACAGTTATTAATATTTTACTCATAACACATTAAATTTTTGATATATAATGGTTTTTTTTTCAAATTGATGGGGATATTACATAAGATAATTTGAAAACTTCCCCCACCCTCCATTGACTCTGGTTTGATTCAAGTGAAAACTTCCAAAACTTCATTATCTTTTGATCCCATTTTATGGGTTAGATATAGATGATAACATATAATTTTATTTACTCTTATTATCACATAGTTCTTTATATTATAGGAAGGAGATGATTCACTTTAGAAAATATATTCTTTAACTTCTACATATATGGGACCAAGTTGGATAATAATTTACTTGGAACTTCTAATTTTCTAATCGATGACTAGTGATTTGATGCATGTAAACCATACATGAGATAATTTGATATTAGTCATTACATATAGGCATTATTCTAATATATGATAATTGTGTCCAACTACTAGACAGTGATGTGTTAGACTATGGTGTGTATGACTGTGGTGTACAAGGTAGTGGTGTGAAACTTTCTATAGATTTTCTTCTATTTATGGGATTATTAGGACACATAATAGAAATCCTTGATATGGAATGGATCAGAGATATTATAATAATCAATGGAATTGTTCATTGTATATTGTGGTGTTCAGTAATGTATACATTTTACATATTAAGGATTCATATATACACTAGTGTCTTATAGATGTATATTCATTGCTTAGGATTACTATACTGTTTATTAATAATCATCCATGTATGTGTACTTACATATTGTTCACTCTTACATTCATGAAAATGAGATGGTGAAACTGGTGGATGGTTATAGAAATTAGTGATTTAAAGGAGATATGATTGTTGATGGATTCGTTTCATCTTTAAGAAAAGAATATAAGTTAATTCCTTGGATATTTTTATATTCATTTATAACTATTTAAGATGATTCTTATTTGGGTGATTGTAAAATTTTTATATATTGTATTGTGAATAAATTGTTCTATATACAAGATTAACATTTCATTATTGAATATTCATTTATAACTTTTTGATGATGTTTTATAATAGTATAAGACAGGTTATATTTATAGGATATTCCCTCAATTATTTTATATGGATACCTCAATGTCAGTAACTCAAATCTAGCCTCTTAGTGAACGACCTATGGAGTTCACCTATAAGAATTCTGGGATTCGATATATGGGTTAGGTAAGGTTTCCATAACATGGGGAGAAAATAAAATAAGAATATTTATTTATGGAGAGAGAAAATAAATTATTATAAATCTCAAAATGTTTTATAGGGTTATGATACCGTAATTTACGACTATGTATAAAATCTTAAAATACTCATTAACTCATCCGATGAAAAATGAATGGTTTGTGGAATTTTTTCTAATTTTGTTTCCATATAATTCACAACCTTATATCCTCATATTAACATTTATTCAACTCTGATCATTTATCAACAACATTGAATCATAAATTAATTGATAGAATATGTTATTTCAATCATAAATATAATTTTATATTACTCCAAAAGGATGTTAAAGTATTTAAAATAAATTAAATAAATTCCATTAAAAATTCAATATTAACATACATGAAAAATAAATTTAATTAATTATAAAAATATGAGGTTATTGTAATTTATTTATATATGCGTCAACTATTTATAAGACACATATAATTAAAAAATCATGTTTTGGTGGTAAAAATTTATGCTACCTCTAAAAATGAAATACTAAAAATAATAATTGATTTACTCATATCAAAAAATTGAAACTTTATTTTTTAGAATCAACCTTGAAATAACTCCATAATTAAGAATGT
The DNA here is from genome assembly GCA_963277665.1 of Viscum album. Lineage (NCBI taxonomy): Eukaryota > Viridiplantae > Streptophyta > Magnoliopsida > Santalales > Viscaceae > Viscum > Viscum album. Next base: position 1,332,367,270 of record OY728145.1, read on the forward strand.
TTTCATTTTTTATTTATAGTAGGATTTATAATCTAGGAATTTTCACAAGAGAATGTGTGGCTGAGGGTAAAACACACTGATAGATTTTGTAATGGATTTGTAAGAGATTCATTTGTATGAAATGTGAATTACCAATTAATTCATGCATGTTGGTGAGTAGATAGATGTGATGGTACATGTTTATAGGAGACTATTGGTATCTTGATATCGAATAATTAATGAAAATATGGAATAATTTTTGTTCTCATGTTGAATAATAGGTCTTAAAGTTACAAATTATTGTTTTGCATTTGTTGTAAATCTATATATTAGTTTATGATATATGTTACTACATATTTTATGACATACATGAATACATGAAATATAATATGACATTGTATGGTAATATCATAACAACATGATACATATAAAATTATACTAATACTCAAATGTTAATAAATTAACATTTGAATAATTACATACACTAGTAACCATTAATATGATCGTTTAATAATATTAAACATAAGGAATATGATGGATACATTCTAATGATTAATGCATGACTGATAAATATTTACACATTAATTTTTTTAATATATGATTAAAATCATTTTAACTTGGGAGTGTCCTAAGAGGATATAAAATGAGGTGATTACCATGGTATGGTGATCAACCATTCATTCCTAAGATTCATATATGTATCAATAACTAAAAGGTATTTTTGTCATCCTTATATACTTGACTGAAGAACTAGAATGTTGCGGTGAGAAGAATAATCCAAACCATGTGATGGGTGAATCATTTTTAACACATAGATACACCTTTGATGATGGATTCCCTAGGATAACTATTAGTGATATTCATCAACCACTATAATTGATTTTTAAATAATAGATGTATTAAGGCTATATTATTCCTCATATTATGTTTATGAATGGTTTCATGTTTCATATATAGTATATCTTTAGGTCTGAAGGTTTCTAATCCCTTATGCTACCTTGAACCAATGTCATTTGATCATTAACCTAGTAGTGGTATCAAAGAATTAACTTGTGATTTGATTTCTAAAAGTATAATTTTCTTAAAATCATATCATTTGGTAAGATAAAATTTTGAATTGTGGTTTTCATATGACATGTGATATCATAAGGAACATTTAATTTCAATCCTTCAGGATTTGGATATGTCATAACATTTAACATGGGGAACATATAGTATGAAAATAATTATCTATTGTTGAATAAAATAGTGTGACATCACAAATATGATATACATGTTATCAAAAAGTGACTAAAAATGCTGAGTTAATATTACACCACAACATACCATAGATTGTGAGAAAATAGTGCTCAAAAGTTAATCTCTCCTAGTGTATAGGTTGAACGGAATAATGCGATTTTTGCATATCATAATCTATGTTATATGGATGGTGTGGTATTTCACATACACAGATACCAATCATGTGGGATTATCCTTATGTAGTGTCTTTCATAATCCATGATATCTTGGAAAGAACAATTTATCATTGGCAGACCATCATGTATATGTTTGTTATTATATAGGCGTAAATTGTAAGTCATAATCCTCAATGAAACTATGTTAATCCTATGTAAACATCCATAAACATTTTCCCCTACATATAATTACTTATCAATTAGTTTATATGATTGATTGTAATTAAAGGTTTTTTATCTTATATCATCAAATACAATATAGAAAAAAAATTAGAAAATTATTTATTTTCCAAATTTCAATTAATAATTTAATTGAAAGGTTTATAAATTGTTTTTAAATCCTAAAAAAGGGTATTTCGGATATTTATATAATTTATACTATGTTTATAGATTAATTAATTATAATTTTTTTACAATTAATTTTTAATGTTTATGAAACATTTATTAATTAAATATCACATAATATTAATTATTTATATTAAAATACCTTTTTAAAATTATATGGTATAACTTATTATCATAAAAAAATTATATAAAAATTGTAAGGGTAACTTATAACATTTTTATAAATAAAAAATATTGTAGAGAAATAAAACAATATAAATTAATTCTTTTAAATTATTCATAGTTACATATAATGAATTTTTTGAAGACATTATATGTAAATTATTTAAACCAAAAGTAGTTTTGATAATATATTTGATCAATATCTAAATGATAGTAAAAATACTATATCTGGATTATATAATTTATTTAAATAAAAAATTGAAATATAAAATTTGTATATATTATACAATATCATATATTTAAAATTATTTCCATATATTTCTTATTGTGAAATATTTCATAATAGGGATAAATACAAAATCATTATATTTTTTAAAATTATTGAATACTTATAATATATCGATAAATTATAAAGTGATTATAAATATATTTATTTAATAATTTTTCATAGATAATTTATCTCTTGTTTAAAAATATGAATGGTCATTTATTTATTTATTTATTTATTTATACATTATTTTGATTTTTATATTATGAATTGTGTATGAATTAGTTTAAATTATCAAACTACATTTGTAAATTGGTATATATGCATGTAATGAGTTAAAATATTGGGATGTTAATTGATTTAGTTTTCTTATTAATTGAAATTTTCTTGTATTAGGTTCCGTGAATTAATTATGAGTTTATTTATAGTTAATACTTATTTTTTGTATGATCTATAATGGAATTAATGTCACTCTTAAGTAATATATCCTTGGGTAGAGTGAATTTGTGTCAGAGCTCACTGGCCCGAGGGAATAATATGTTTAATGATATGAAATGGTTGTCTATCTCTTTCTCCATGTTTACTATAATAGGTATTATCAATTTCATATGATCGTAAACATTTACCTAAAAAGGGGTGTTTGTTCCTTATGACAAGGATTCACATGGATATGTATAGGTGTTTTTTTATTCTAATTTGGATTATTAACACAGTTTATGTTTCATGTAAAAATATATACATCAATTTGTTTTAATAATATTTATTTTTTAGAAGGAATTGTATTTTTAAAAAAATAATTAGAAGCATTCATAAATTTTAACGGACTAAATTTTATATTTGGCCTAAAGTGACACTTTTCAAGACATCAATCATCTAATTGGTTCTGTCATGCCATGGTTAGGTTCCCCTAGATTATATTATGTAATGAAAAAAAGTAATGTAGTGACCCTAACTATTAAGAGCCTTATTATTTCCATATGATTTGGGTTAGACGTAGCTTGGAAACACTAACTGTTTGGATACTATATGAATCAATTTTGAGATAATCCATATGATGGATTGGGAAAATAATTTTCCACTAAAAATTCGATGATTCATATATGATATGGTTGACATGTTTGTCTAATATATTCATTCATTACTTATTAATATGATTATTAAGTGTATTTCATGATGAAATATATATCTCTTCCCACAATATATACAATGTACTGAAAGTTGTTATCATTTTATAGGGATAAAATTTAACTAATGATATTATTAAATCTATTTAAAATATGAAATTCATCAGGTAAAATCTATTATTATAGATAAATAAGCACGATCATCATCCATCATTTCTTTTAGAATTTACATTTTACAAGAGAATGATAATGTTATAAACTTTTTAGATTAGTCCCAAAAACCTAACAATTTTTCTTATGAAATTAAAACCATCTATTTATTAGAGTAACTCCCTCATGAGTAAACAATTGATTAAATAATTCATCAACAGAGGCTACATTCTTATGATTAGAATATTATGATTAAAATAATGTTTATTTAAGGCTTGTTGTAGCTATGTAATTCATTCCGTATATATTATTAGAAATTTTCCAACAATATTAATGCATTCAAGAAAATTTTTCCCAATATACTAAAAGTGTTGAGGATAGTTGAACCATTGAATGTGATTTCCATAGGGAATTTGATTTACTGTTTATGGTGATATTTAAATAATAAAAGTTGATAAAACATCCAACTAAAATAAGAATAGTTAGTCAGAATTTCCAATAATGTTTCATCGATTTCTATTTCCCCTTCATTGAAACCCAATGGTGTTATCTAGGAGCATGAGTAATGATTCCAGGGGATAAAATAATCTGGAATGCATAGAGGTGTTTAATAAACACGTTGAATTTTCCATGTTATCTAATGATGTTATAGATATAAAATATTCAGTTTTTAAGTGTATGTAGTACAAAAATGTCTACTATACAACTATTTTAAATATATATGAGTTAAAAATAATAGAATATATTTGTAAATAATGTCTTTTATTTTGAAATGTTGAAGTATTTGGTTTCTGAATCATGGTATTTAATGTGGAGAACTTTATTAAGATTATATAGATCCAACAAAGGATAAATAATTTTATTTAAAATATCTAATATTAGGTGGTGAATTGTGTCTTACAAAAATGTTTTTGTGAAATGTGTGAGATGAATGTTTTAATACATATGGTTTATAGATATTTGGGTTGTATAACATGTTTTAAAGGATGAAAGGATAATATTTTGTTATCTGGGATAAAAATAATTTATCTATGTGTTTGCTAAAATAGTAGGTATTTGAACCCAACACAATCAATGGAATAATTAAAGTATAATATTATTCTAAAAAATCTTCAAGACACATAGAATAACAGATTTGATATGAAAATAATAGTTTTTTATTAAATATTCCAATGTAGGGATGTAATTTTTGTTTTCTAACACAAAGAATTTTTTGTATCCTATCATGATATTCTAAAAATGATATAGTGTCTATGAATCATGTGTGAGTATGTTTGGGATTATATAAGTTCAATGATAACAATTAAAAAATTATTCAAATTAATGTACTCAGTGAATATAGCTTTCAAGTAAATGTTTTATAGAAAGGGTTCTAATAATGATGGTGATAAACTTATAAGGATTTATATGTATACATAAGATTTTATAATCATCCTAACATTTTATGTTATTTTTTCAAGGGGTTTGAATATCCATCAAAGGATTTGAACATTTGGAATATAATTCCTAAATATCACCATCATTCAAACTTTTTTTCCTCGTAGAAGTTACTCTCTAATGAGTTTATGGGGATATTTTTTATCATATGGCCATAAATAGAAGTAGTTAAAATTTCATCTTGATGTAGTGTGTTTTGAAAAAAAACCCCTAAAATTGAATCAAATATAAGGAAAATTTCCAATTCTACAATTTGTGATATAATAGAAAAGTGCTTATGTATATTTTTATTATGTATTCTTAATGGATATTGATAGTATAAAATGTATTGAGTTATAAAAAATATAATCTCTACTTTTTCATTCATTCATGTTGGAAGATATATATATATATATATATATCATGAAGCAAAATGGTAATTGTAATTTCAAAGTATAACATTTAGGAATCTAAAACTAATGTTCATCATAGAGTATTTTAAGTTATGAAAAATATTTAAGGTTTGTGTGTGTATGATTACTGTATCAAGATACAGAATATGATCATGAGGCCCAAAATGAGTTTTTTTCATTGGATGAATTCTGAATATAACCACATAATGTGTAATACATCATGTCTTTGGTTTACTTGTAGTACTTGGTTCATATTTTGAGTACCCACTACCTAGGTTTGGAGAGAAAGCAATCTTAAGAAAATTTATAAATTGACACCTTTATTATAAAAGCCTTGATTATTTTCTAATTGGGGGTCGTTTGGTTGTGTTGTTGATCATTAAATTGGATGGATATTAACATAAATATGCTTTCCTATGGAATGCGAAGTATTAAATCTTGGAACTCAATTCAGATACAATATAGGGGTGTATGACCTTACCAAGATTGTGTATCTAATTTTATTATATATTGTATGGGGTTATTGGGATGTGCTCGTCCATAAAGGTAAATGATATGTGATGTATTCATTGACTATATTAGTATATACTCAGATAATAGAGAACATATTAGGAGGCTATATGGGATTTACATCCTTTGTTTCCCAGGGTCATATGATGTTTTAGAAATTGGAATAAAATCAAATAATCACGTTTTCAAATAATGTTGGTGATGGAAACTATTATAGATATACATGTATTTTATGGAGATCACACAAGATCCATTTACAACTTGAGTAGCACTGATTATTTTCTATACAACAATCTATGCATAAATTTCTGGATTTAGTATTTAATATTTATTATCAGTTCTATAATGAATCATGGTTTCACACGTTGTTTTTTATTAAATGGGGATTGAGAATTACTCATAATTATTACCTAAGTGAGTTTTATAATTTTTTTAACAAGTGTTTTGGATGGGTATTACCATGGTACTTTGAATTATATAATTCAAGGTGATGTTGATGATAGCCTTCCAAAATAGTTTGATATGATATCCAAATTAACTATTGGATATGATTTAATAAGTTATTTTATTGTACAATAGTATAAGGTGGGATTATTACATCCCACCATGGACCAATCATTAGTGCTGAAGAAAATGACGATAGTGGGCTCATTCATACCTCCTTATATTCAAAATACATTAGACAAGCAGTAAGGTCCTAATCCATATAGTGGGGAGAATATATTCTCTCAACTCAGTGTCATAAAATTGTGGAAATAAACTAAATCATACACATCCAAAAACCTTACAATTCACATAATAAAAAATCCAATCAAGTATAAATAAAAATGATTATTTCATAAATTGAATACAACCTATCACCCAATGATCCAATCCCTAATAAAAAAATATACACAAAATAACACATGCACACTATCCCTACTTTCTACCTAATACTTAATCATCTTGTCTCCAAATACCCATCTAACTACTCCTTCCCATCCACTTCATGTCATTCTACCAACCTGAAATGTATACAAAGGCCTAAAAATGAATCAAGATATATGTATAGTGCGTGATCATAAAAATAATTTGATGCATGTAAGTTTAAAAATGTTATTTCAATGAAGACACTTCTAAGGTTGAGTGTGAACCTCATAATGATTCTCATAGGGTATGGAATAAAATATAATGATAAGGTCATTATAGACTAATTTTAGAGTTTCATAACTAATCACACTATAATATTTATTCCTTAGACATTTACTTATACTCTAGAGCTTCTTCTATGATTTTTTGAAGAGTTATATATTTTTCCAATATGATATTATGAACTCATTAGCTATAATATTTTCCTTGATAAAGTCATGAAGTAGAATTTGGTCTTGATAGTTGATATATTTGTTCAGTTTCTAGTTTAAGTAGACTTTTATCTCTCATTCATACATTCTACCACATTCTCCTAATTTTCCCAGATGGTCAAAGACTCATCCTCAATTTCTAATGTATAGTGGATAAATATTTAACACTTTTTTGCATCTATTATTTCACCCCTTTCCACATTTCATTGACCCTATATCTTTATTAATCATTATCTCACTTGATGATTCCAATTCCTACACCATGGGGCTGAGCTTACTCAACCTCAAGAATATGTAAATCAAATAGGGTCGAAACCCATTTCTTATCTCTCTATATAATCTCATGGAACTAGTCAATAATGAACTAGAACATTTTCTAAAATTTCTCAACTCACTCTTTATGGGGTCTAATAGATCCTCCAGACCAGTAGCGGTCATAGTTAATCGATTCCATCCCATGAAGGTATCCCCTTGGTGATAGTACTACCTTAAGTCTCCTCTAACCAAGACCTGCATTCCCAATCCACCCCACCAGCATTCTCCTCAACACACAAGGTCCTTATTCCCAAGGATCATACCAATACATCACACACTAATCCTCTTGGAATCTCGATTCCATGTCCAAAATGATTCCCATGACCCATATTTGGGGCCCATGTCACATTTCATAAGGAATATCCCTCATCTCTTAACCTATAAGAAACAAATATATATCATATAAAAAATATAAGAGGACTCATCTCACTCTAAAGGAAAATCAAGACACACCACTAACCATAGGAGGGAGTTACTAGTCACTCATTGGACGTAAAATCATCGCACATATAGACACCCATATCTAAGAAACTCATGCATGTCCACTCATTATAAGAACCAAACCTAGGACATCCACAACTCACCATGTGCCTCTATACCTCCTTGAGGTGTCCTTCCATATCAAGAAAATCTATCACCCTTTGGACACATAGTTGATTGTAAACCCCATATTCACCTAAGTGCTTAAAAATGGTTGGTTGAAGAATCTTAGATCTTCTTCCATCCTAACTACTTCTAGCTACTAAACTTTTAGTACCTAAATCATGTTCCCAAACTCGTTCAGGCATGGAAACCCATTATAAAAAAATATATACAAATATATTATAGTATCCACATACCTTGAACCTAGATTTATGCCCGCTTCGAGCTTTATTGTCCCACATCTATGATAACAAAGACACATCCTTGATCCCAGGTATCGAGTATCCTATTCTCACTGATACCTAAATAAATTGGGTGTCATTTACTCCCAACACAACCAAAGTCCATTTCTAAGACAACTTATGACATTTTAAAAATATAATATCAGGTATTCCTCTACACAGACCAAGAAAATTTTCATTAAACATGGTTGATTCCACCATTATCTAGTGTAGTAAACACTATACACTACAACAAACACCAAAAATATAATAAAAAGAGGGGATATGAGGGGAAGAATAAGGGGTGAGGCACCAACCGAGTCCCCCACACATGAATCCTTCCTAACAATAAAATAGTATTAACCCCATTTAAAAAAAATTAAAAACACTATCATGGTGTAAACAAATGGTTCAAAATATAATACATCTTGTAAGGTTTCTTGTCCCTTAACCCCTTGAAAATTCTGGTCATAAAGCACAAATTTATGATATAAATAGCTTGTAGGTATGGAAATTCAATATATTGGTTACATGTTCCTCCTCTGATGCTCTCTTGAATCCTTGACGCACTACCCCATCATCAAACCCCATACAATTACAAAATTTTAAGATTTAATAACTCTTATAACCTAATTTGGTGTCTTGGATCTCAAATATAACAATCCAAAATTGAAAAATTAGAATTATATCTCAATAAAATGACTCATAATTTTGTGGTTCACTACAACCTCCCCCGAAATTATTCTCATCCTTGAGAAGCCATGGGAACCCATGAACCATGTCTCCTAATATTCCACAGTCTTCAATTCAACATCTACTAGTTATGTTCCATCTCTGAGTGATAATAATTCTCCATCTCCATAACTCTAATGAAAAAGTAATCATTCCCTATAAGATAATCCCCCCACTCACAACCAATTCCACCACCAAGATTGTTCTCACATGTACCCCACTATCCATAATTATCATGGTATCTTTAAGCTATTCAACATATGTTTTATATATCTCCCCACTATAAGAAGCTTCTTTTTATGGCTAATTCCAAACCATAGTTCTCCCTATAATAAGATACACATACAAAAAACTCTATTCTAGTGGTTATTCACAATAACGCCATCCCAGACAATGCTCCCAACATGGTTTCCCTCTCAGAATGTCATACCTGAAGTAGAACACCTATTGATCCTCCTATAACCATATTTTACCAATGATACTCAGTCATAGTCGCTGACACATCCTCCAAGAAAAACCCACATCAAACATCAATTATTCATTAATGACCACTAAACTTATGATCCCTATCATCCCCAACCCAAAATACCATCTTAAATTTTCATCCATAGTTTATTCATCCAAATAGGCACTTTCACAATGTTTTCCCATGATATACCCCCTATATCGTTTGAAAACATTGTTTTATCCCCTTATCCAATTCACAATAATGGTTCACCCTTGATCCATTATATAAATTGTTTTCTCTCCAATACCATTTCGAGAAATGTAGTTTCTCCCACATAAATATGCACCAAAACAACATTCACCCCATGAGTCCTATCACATAACATGGTCACCATAGGAATCACCCTTAGATAACACTGAGATCTCTCCAATCCTAATCAAAACAAATAAACTCCAATGAACACCTAATCTGAGCATCATATATGGAACTTCCCATGGAACGATATATCAATATATCTCAACCCACATTATTATCATGGTGAAACCTCAACCATCTTCTGACTGGTCTCTCCATATCCATGACAAGTCTGTCATGAGGTTATTTTTTCTATAACTGATATATCACTCCCCACTATAGGTTTATTTTTATCATCACCCTAATAAACACATTTCCATTATATATATACCTCACTCCTTTCATTACAAAACATATTGATTGTACATGGTTCTCTCACTCATATATGGGAAAAACTACCCATTATCAAACTATTATGAATGAATTTATCCAAACTCAAATGGTTCACCCCCCACTATATGGAATCCCTTATTTCTCTCATCAATTATCATCCCAAAAAGGTTCCAACACCACATGTGTGTCGCTTCTTTAAAGAAATTTTCACCCGCATCAACCCATGGCACCACCCCTCTTGAAAAATCCAAATCTGTGTCTCCAATATGGTCAGCTATATTGTTATACCTTGATCCATTTATGATGTCACCACCTCACTATTGAGGGAAATCTCCCATTCCCATCTAACACATCATGATTCAATCCTTTCAAAAATATCACAAAACACATTATTCACCACACAAAGAGAGTGATATTGGAACCAAAAACCATTGTTCTTCCACAACTACACTTATTTTGATTATCCACAACCTGAACCATTCTCAATGGACCCACACATGACCCATTCATAGATTCATAACTCAATTGAGCACCGAACATAACTAAATCAAAATTTCTATCATAACCTGAGACTTTTCCCAAAAATATACAACACCATCACTCTCCTCCTCAATGTAGAGTGAAGAACTAATATCCATCTCATATGTTTTATTATTTCATTCTACTTTTTCTAAACCAAACTCAATAGTTGTGTCTTAATGTATAATCTGATCACACCACCTGACTCATGCACACATGAGTCTCATCCAATATAGCATAGGCTCGACCACCTAACTAGTTGACTATGATCCAGTCTCATGTCAGACCCAACCAAAAACCCATGTCATCTTCTATGCCAATCCCAAATACACAAACACCCATAACATGATTATCATCTTATAACCATGTGTTCCCAACCATTATCCCACCACGCCACTAAAAGTGTTCCATAACTCTTAGGTTCGGCACCCAACTATAATCCCCACAAAAGCAGCCTAAATACTAGAAATGGTCTTAGTGTTTCTCAATCCACAATCCAAAGGAATGAAAATTATTTAGCTCAACTACCTATAATGGTTAACCAAACCATCATTCTCAAAGTAACTCATTCCCACTCTCATAGAATCCCTCAAATATACCATGTCCTTATGAAGTCATTACTGGGAAATAAAATACCCACATTGACCGATGATGGGGTTGCAAACATACCTTTATGAAGGAATTATATTTAAATCACCATATTATCTCTTTTTATATGATCCACAATACCATAAATCAAAACAAAATGCCTATGTTTCAACTAATTATAATTCCACCAAAAAGTTATATAATAAAATGATATATAAGTAGTTTTTAAAAAATTAAAATAGAAATCCTCTCATTAGGAAAAAAACCATGTGAATACACCCTAAGTTAAATTTATCCTAAATTCTTATCATGATGTGTGAAAATGACATACTAAAAACATTAAAATATCTACAACCCATAATAAATCACAACCCCAAAAACTCCATATGTTTCCCCCAAGGTGAACTCCAAAAACCATTATAATAAAAAAAGATAAATCTCATTCCATTTTTAACCAATAATTCCTATCAGAATAGGTGTTCTCAACGCACCAGTAATATATTTATAAAATGATTTGAAACATTCTTAAATAAAATTTCTCACATCTCCCCATATAACAAGAAAAGGATAAATGGTTCAGATTGCATTTTTGGCACCCTCCCTCAAGAAACTCATCAGTGCCAAGGCTAATTAAGTCACATAGCCTTAAGTGCACTTAATCATTTGTTAAAGGATGAAAACTAACAGTGAGGACCAAATCCATATAGTGGGGATAATTTGAACTAAAATTAGACTCATACACTAGTGGAAATAAACAACAATTATATATGTCTTCAAACCTTAAGGTATGTATAATAAAAATAAAATGATATATAAATAAATATGATATTTTCTTCTAAATAATATAACCAATATCAAAATGGAACTATAATAAATAAAACATTGGAAAAAAGGACACACACACACTGACCCAACTACCAATCTAAGGCCTTACACACCTTGTCTCCAAATAATTATAGAGATTCTATATCTAAATCCACTGAAAAACCTTTTCACAACCTAAAATATATATATTAGGTCTATATATGAAAAAAGATTCCTATGCAAGTTGGGTGAATAAAACGCAGTAGGGTCTCTCCAGGAAACCATAATATTCACCATTATATATGTGTGTGAGAGAGGAAAAAACATGTCAGACAATCTTCATGGATATCATTTTCTAACCAGAACACCAATATTTCATATGTATTAGGTCACGATGTTCTAACTAGGACTCCATGACACTCGATCAAACATGCTTCAGTGCCATACTAGAATTACACCTATTTCCTAGTCTTATTCCATTATTTCAGTTCCCAATCCTTACCCAAATACTTTGAGTGTGGTTTCATCCAATCATTGAGTCACCACCCACAAAAATTGAACGTATTCATATGTATATAATTTTTAAAACATACATTCTCACTTGAGGGACATCCATCAAACTCATCTCACATCATACCATGACCCATTCTAAAAGTGTTCATCTACTCTAACATAATAAACTCATGGAAAGTTCCTCTTTAATATGTTAAACCATGACCTCTCACCCAATATCTAGTCAATCAAGCCTCTCACCCAAAAAAGATTCCCAATCTATAACCACTATCCTATCACCTAGGGTGTAGCCCCACATTTTTCATAAAACCAACCTAATATAAATTTTAAAAAATCCTCAACCCATTACCCAAAACCTCAGTTCATAGAACTCAAATTAACCCATCCTCATAGACTCTTGGGAGGTCCAATAATTATGACCTATCCTTGTAGAATCTGGAGGGGCCCATCAAGAACATTGACCCATCCCCATCGACTCTGGGGAGGTACAAAAGGAACTTGAAGAGCACTTAGTGTTCCAAAAAATTTCATGGATCACAATCTAATACTATGGTAATAGTCCTTAGATACCTAGAAAATACTTAAAACATTTTTTAACTGACCTAGAAAGGTACCCACTGGATCATCCAAACCCATCACAGTCAAAGCTCACCGAAATTATATAACTTTCAACACCCCTCAGAGACAATAATTCCCAATGTATCCTTGGTCCTATAATGATATTCCAAATCCAAATTCCAATAAGGAACCTCATAATTAATTGTATGAATACATATTGATTATACCAAAAATTCAGGATCTCAACTGGATGACTTCTTGATTCCATGTCCTAAATGATTCCCATGACCCATATCTAGGTCACATCTATCATCTCCTAAGTGACATCCCTCAACCCATCCCCCATAAGAAAACCCTATATATCAAATATTCCAAGACATAGAGGACTCCAATGACTCAAATATTATATCAACAGTAACCTCCAACCTTAGTAGGGAGTTCATAGTAACTTTAAATATGTATGGTTGTCTCTCTCATCGCCACTCAGCTATAGGAAAATAATACTTTCCCGTTGGCCCTAGTAACCGAGGTTGGACCATACACAACTAACCTCACACTCCCATGACCATCTAGGGGTCTCTATATAGATCAACCAAATCCCTCTCCCCATAGAAAAATTGTTGTTGAGAGACCCCCTTTTCTCATTAGTTCTTAACAACTCTTGGTTATGGAAAGGGAGGCCTATTAAAATCATACCGCTGTTAGCAAGGGAACTCTTTATCCTTAAACCCCATGCTCAAAACCATTCAGTAATGGAGGCATGAACACCCATTCAAAGAAAAATATATGAAATTATATTATAGGGACCACATAATTGGAAAATAAATTTATCCCCAACCCAGGTTCCATAAATCTACTTCTAAGACATCCCAGGGTCATCTATGGTCTCATGAATTAGTTGAAATTCACTCACAAAAACCTCAAGTAAGAGAGTTCATTATGCACTCTACGATACCCTATAGAATTACCAAAATTACTTATAGTTCTGTTCATATTGTATCTTAGATCATTCTCTACAAAAGCCAAGAAAAATTCCATTACATGTGTTAGATTAGACCTCGATCCAATGGAATTTAAACCATACCTATAAACTACATCAAAAAATAACTAGGAACTAAGGGGGATATTATAGTGGGATATAATGGTTGAGAATCTCTTCCTTCAAGAAAGTCTTTCAAAACTAAAAAGGGGTTAATCCACCTTAAAACATAAAAAAATCTATTAATTTCATGAACTAAGTGTTCATTCCATGAATAATAATGGATGGGGTTATGCCATTTTCCCCTAAAATTTCACACCCTGGAGAACTGTTAGTAATTTGAATCTCTTGAAAATACTGAAAGCTGGCATCATAGCCACCCATTCCTCTGATGCCTCACTCCAAAACCCTTGAATCAGCACCCACACCTCAAACATGATTCAATAATACTATTTTTGGATGTTAAAACTCTCAAAACATAATTCTTAGTCATAGTTTTAAAATAAAACCATCCACCAAATCGAAATTAATATTTTGTCTTCAAAAAATAGACCATAAACTTATGAGCCACTATAGAGATGACTAAATTTCCATGTGGCTTTAGTGGAAGTGGGATATTTTTAGATGTTCTCACTAAAGACACATTGTATTCCTTAGTATAGGAATATCATAACAACTTGATTAATATGATATTCTATAGCTACTATAATGTTCATAAGTTAACATTTGGATGGTTACTTCCACTAGATATCATTAATATGACTATTTCATAATATGAAACACATAGAGTGTGATAGATGTATTTATAATATGAATTAATGATTGAAAAAAACATTACTTATTCATTTTTGACAAGTGATTAAATGATATTTTAACTCAAGAAATTATTTATAGGATATAAAAGGAGTTGATTGACATGATATGTTGATCAAACAGCATTTCCCAAGCCTTGTGAAATTATCCTTAACCCAATACCTTCCATTTATATTCCTCGATTATTGATTGAGGCACTAACATTTCTTGGTCAGATGAAGAATGATACCCATTTGATGGGTGTTTATATTTCAAACCATAAGTTCACCAAGATGGAGGGTGTCCTTTAACATCCAATTAGATATCTTCATCAACCATTATAATAAAACATCTATGAAAGAAAATTCCTAGTAAAAGGTATTTTTTTCATTTTACATTTATTTATTGTTTTGGGATTTATACATGGTATACCATTAGGTTTAAGGGATTATGATGTGTCCCTATACCTAGAATTAGTTTTTTTCAATCCTTACAAATCCAAAAATGGTATCAACAACAATACAGATCTGAATGTTTTATGACACTCTTGGGGTTTGAGTTTTTAGGTTCATAATTAGGATTTTTTTATTTAAATGGTATAGGGGTTAAAATAAAACCATAATAAAAAGTAATGCCTAAAAAATAGTTTTCATTATCTATATTATAAAATTTTATTTTGTTTTCTGGATGAAAAACTACTTAGAAAAGCATAGTTTTCCATACTTATCTTGTAGTAGTTTATGGAAGGGTGACCACTTAAAATATTTTAGAAGGTTTGTGTGAGTGATGTAAAATAATACTAGTAGATATTTTTTATAATATTGGGAAAAAATTTGGTATGATACATATATTTTAATTTTATTCAGGTATGTGGGAAGACCTATAAATATTATTTCATGCATTTACATGTAACTAGTGGTGTTTTAAGACAAGAACCATGAGCCATATGGGTAGGTAGTGGTTTTTGTATTGGTTTAAAATACATAATTGTTATAATTTTTTAGTTAGGATACTTTATTGGGAAAATAAATAAATAAATAGTATATATATATATGTATTTTTTATTTTGTATAGGGTAATTTTTTATACTAAATTTTTTTAATTTCTACTAGTTAAATCTATTTTTTTCTAAAACTGATAAGGATTTAAAATATAACTAAATAAATGGTAAAAGAGATTATATTTGTTAACTTATAATTAACCCTTTATATTATTTAAAATGAATTTATCCCAATGAAATAATTTCATTAGAACCAAAAATGGTATTGGCAGTTATCTTGGTTAGGTTTAAAAAATATTTAGTAAAGTTAGAAATTATTTCAATCAAATAAGAATATTTATAAATTTTTGAATAATTCAATAAATATTGATAATATTCAATAATTTAAATTTTTATATTAAAACAATTATAAAAATAATATGTATATATGACCCTATAGTATATATCTATAATATATTTGGTAGAGATAAAAACAGTAGCATAAATTTCTACATAAGCTACTTACATACAATGAAAATATTCTATATGGAAGTATATTTTTCCTAATTATTAAGACAATTAATTACTAATTTTTATTTTTTAAAAATATAATAATAATATCTCTAACTATAATATGTATTTACTATATGAAATACATAATATATTTTTTACTAGATAAATAAATTATACATAATTAACTTTTAGTGAAAAATGTAGAACCCCCTATTCGTTTACAATAAAGTATTATAATACTTCATATATTATGTTTTCGATGGTAAGAAACATATATAGTATAAAAATCGTTTATCAATATCAGTTGGAATAAATGATCACTTAAAAGGAGAATTACACTTTAGTAAATTACTGTAACATTCCATCCAACCTATTGGCTTGAGAAAGCCCAAAATTCCACTAACCTTAGGGGACATCCCTGGGGATTGAAAGGCAGAAAAATAATTTTAGGTATTTTCTAAATCATAGAGGTTAATTTTATATTAAAAAAATAACATATATGTATACTATAACAAAGAAACTCAATATTATACATGATACAAAACTATAATACACTCTAATAGTATATCCAAAAAATCATTATTGTAAGAGTGGATGTGAAAAGAAATATGTATACAATACCATGAAAATAAACTCAAGGAAAATAAGTCTTATGGTTTATAAAACTCATAGGAAAATTACAAAATTCACTATAGTGTAAATACTCCAAACACTACTACTTGAATGTTACCCCAAAATCCAACATTACATATCTATGACCATCACATCACATAGATCCATTGGTAAAATATGAAACCTTACCATTAATTGAATTATTATAATCAATGTCTATATATGCATCAAGGTAAATATGAATGGGTGATTATGTAAATTTGGAGGAAAACCCTAAGATTTTCACCAAATTTCAACAAAAGAAGAAACTAGTTATCTCACATATTATTTAAAATACAAGACATTAATAATGAAATAAAACCAATGATCATTATATAAATATATTTCTAAGGAAGTGAAATAAATCACACCAAAAAACACACTTATGAAATAAACTCTGAAACAAATGAATAAAACCCGCCAATTCAACAATTTTTTGTATTTCCCTGAACTATTAAACTCACAAGTTGACTCTAGGCCCAATCCATTACTCGGTTTTATAATCAAATGTTCAAAAATAATTCGAACAACACCCATGTCTAACTAAAATGACCCCTCCCATATATATATAAACACACACCCACCAAGTTCATTATTTGTTCTCACACCCAAAACCATTATTTGAAGAACCTAATCCATTTATTAATTTAATATAACCAATTATAGGTGTCATCCAAAATTATAGATTTTATGACCAACAGGGAAAAATGGAATTCTGTCTAGGATTTCATTATAGTTTTTCTACTAAATGAAGAATCAATTTATTTTTAAAATAATGATCCTTCATGTTTTAGAAGAAAGTGGAAAAGGGGGAGAATCCACCTACATCCCATGCATTCGACATAAATAATTGACGAACAAAACTGGAAAAAATGGCAATTTCCACAGCTCAAAATCGTAGAAATAGTCCCCAAAACCGTGGCCTTAGGCTACAGCCACGGTTTTGGCCAACCGAGGCCACTATCATCATGGAAGTAGGTCCCAGCCTATTGCGAGTGTTTTATCCATGGAAATAGGCCTCCAAATTTGACACCATGGAAGTTGTCCTATAGACACAGTTTAAATCGTGGATATAGGTTTCTGTTTCCATGGTTTTAACTATGGTAATAACCTCAGATAACTATGTATATTACTTAAATAAAAAATGTCCCCATAGGGTTTCGATCCCTACACCTCCACATTGAAATCTATCACACTTACTACTACACCAAACGAAACTTGAGAGATATATATATATATATATAAACCATGGGAATAGTGTCAAAACTGTTGAGGTAGGTCTTCCTGCCAAATTTGTTGTGGGAATTGTTTTTTTCCTGGAAGCATGGGAACCCAATTTCCACGATTTTGGAAACTGTGGCTATAGTCCATCGAAAAATTTGTCCTATAGCCAAGGTTTTAGAACCATGGCTATAATCCAGAAAAATGTTTCTATATCAATGTCATATAGCCACAGTTTTTAAAACCAAAGAAATAGGCCACGAAAAACCATCCTATACCCACAGTTTTAAAACTGTGGTTATAGGTCTATGGCAGTAGCCTCATTTTCTAGTAGTTTCAATCATTTAAATATCAAGTCTATTTTTCCATCCCATAAAAAATTTCAAAAAATATTTATCAAATAATTTCATATACCACAAATCAAGGCACATAAACCCTAATCTAGGGTTTCTCTTCAGAGTAAATAAGATAATCTATGAAATAGAGGGAGAAAATGACTCTTACCTTCAATCTCAGAGATCTAATTCTCTACGGTCCATTAAAATCGATCACCAGAAAGAATATGATCATCACAATAAATTGGATAATGTTTATGGGTTAACATACATTTACAAGAGAGGATGAATGAGGGTTTCATGGTAGTATGTTGGTTAAAATTTTATTTTTTATTTAATTAATCAGTTCGAGTTGTTAGGAAGAAATTTTTTTAAAATCATAAACTATCCATGAAAACCTCATCTTCCCCAAAAATCACCAAGATGCATGGTTTCCACATATTTTGTCCAAACCATTGTCCAAATATCATGTGGTCACATAAATAATACTTTTTGGATCCATTAACCTTGATGAACTATGTTCCTCCTAAAAGCATCCAAAATCCTCCTAGTAGATTCCAAAGCTCAACCCAAACATTATATTTCTTGAAAATTCCTATTAAAATAATAAAATACCTTAAACCATGGGTGTTACACTATCCCAGACATGGGTAATTATGTACTTATGATGATAGAGTTTATTTGATCCTAGGAATAGTTCATGCCATTTATCTAGTAAATTTTTTTAATACACCCAGATTTCCTCATGAATCAGACCATGCTTCCATAATATGCTTACCAAAGAAATTCTTCTAACATAAAAATGCATTTCTTATCTATCTAGAATATGAATTGGGTTATAAATAAATGTTTCTTCCAGTTCATGGGTGACATAGTCACATACTATCATGTATATAGTGTCAAGATGGTACTTATTTAACTGAGATACATAGAAAATGTTATATATAGCACTAAATCTTGGTGGTAATGCTAATTGATTTAAAATGTTTCCAATACATTCCAAAATATCAAATGGTATGATGTTACAGGGATACCATTTTCCTTTAATTCCTAAATTTTGGTGACCCTGTAATGGGGATATATTCAAGAATACATATCCACTGATAGAAAAAATAAGCTTCATTGGTGACGATCAACATAATATTTCTGATGCATTTGTGGTTTTTTGGATATGTTTCAAGATTATTTAGATTTTAAAGTATTATCATGGATAATAAAAATTTAAATAAATGATGTTTCTCCAATATCTACCTAATTTAGAGAATATTATCATGAATGAAATTCTAATTCTTCTAATAGATCCATTTTATTAGGTCTTGATATATACTATTATATGAAAACTACACTAAAGGAAAAAATATCTTCCCATAAAACACTAAAATTCACAACACATTCTTTGAGAATATCATCCAATGTATTTATTTTATATTATGTAATGTTATACAATTTTTCATACTATATGTGATATTTATGGTCAACAAAGAGCCAAGGTATGGTTGTAAGGATCCCTAAAATAATAAAGTGAATCTAGTGTATCAGTATAATATTATGATTTTAGAAATCCATTAAATTTTAATATATCCATGTTATTGGAGTTTTCAATGTATTACACTCTATTAGACTCTTTATTTGGAATTAAATGAGACAACCTTTTGATTCAATCCACAAATACCCATATAAAATTATTATTCTGATGTCCCAAAGGTAGTAATGTGACATTGTACATGTAAATTCTTTCCCATTTCCATAATACTATGGGAATAAAATATAAAATTATTATTGTAAATCAGGATTTATACATAAATTATTGTAAGGTATTAAATCTCATGACGTAATTATACAACTTGAATTTCATAACTCAATACAAAAAATTGGCATTCAATTCATTATACAATTTTTGAATACTAAAGTGAACCACTCATTTTAAATTTTGATAAGAAGAAATATGTTGTTACTGGAACAATGATTGATGTATGGTTAGATTATAAATTTTCACTACAATGTTTTCATCCACAGTCCAATTGTCAATTGTCTCTCACCCACACATAAATGATATATTGGTCTCATTGATGAGTCTCTACGATCAGACTCACTATATTAGGAATAAGAGTAATTTGAAAAAACAGATTCATTATTCTATTTCATGGAATCCAAATGCATGAAATAAATTACCCCCTTATGAATCTATTGGTAGTGAACTTCTCTAAACACCTATTTATTTGATTTATGACTCAAATAATCAAACAATGATTTACCTATACCTTTTTCATAAACCAATTTATATTCAAACATCTAGAGATATTTCAACCACCATCATTACCTTATAGTTAAATCCATTTTTAAATATATGGTTTCAATATTTTATAAGTTTTAAACACAGTAAACATTGAAACAAAGTGGTAGGGGTTTCAGGTTTATAATATTTTTCCATATATAACTAATTACACATGATTTTTTGGATAATTCTTTTAATTTGTTTTCATCTATCATCATCCATGATGTGTGACATGGTCTCCCTACATGAGAAAAAAACCAACCCAAATCTAAATGAATAAAAATATAACACATAACCTAGTTCGAGTCCTATAAAAATGAGAATATGTGCTGAATTGAGTCAAGCATTAATCGCCGGAAAGGATTTATGATAGTCATCAATCCACTTAAATAGAATACCTTTTCAAGAAAAATCTTTCATAGGAGAATCATGTCTTGAGAAGTCTTTTAAAAAGTAATAACAATACCATAGTATAACTAGACAAATATGTATCTCAAAGTAGTTCATAGGTGGATTCCAAAAAATAACTAATTTATCATTTTTTGATCTATTGATATACCACTTCTAGATATTAAATGACTAAGTAATGAAACCACTCATATCATGAAATCATCTATATGAAATTTAAAATATGTTCAATTCTCAAAAATGTAACCAATACAATCATTAATTTATTTTTATGGATATTTATACATTGAGAGTTCACAAATTTATTATCAATAAATACCACGTAAAATGAGTTGAAGTACTTCTAGAAAACATTATTTATTAATTCAATGCAAACTATATGTGAATTTTTAATTCCTAATATAATTAATACATATTCATAGTGAAAATAACATCTTTGAAAACAAGTCTTGTGAATATCCTTATTTTAAAAAGTTTGTGACACCATGGTAAAAAATCAATTTTTGAGAACCATTCTAATCCCTTCAATTATTTGAAAAAATCATCCATTCAAGGAAGTGGGTATAAATTATTTATCATATATTGATTTAGTTTATGATAGTCCACACATTATCAAAGATAACCATATAACCATTTATAAATATGACCAGAGTTGTCCAAGGAATTTTTCATTATCTAATGAATCCCTTACATTATAGTTATTCCAAATATTTATTTAATTCCAAAAATTTTATTTTTTTTATTTCATATAGAGGAAGAAAAATTATAATCATTTCGAAAAGTTGATCAATAAAAAATGAAATTTCTCATTCAAAATATAACCCATATAAATCATTCAAAGGGAATCGTTATAATATAAAAATAACCCTTGTAGTCTGATTTTAATTAATAGAACCCAATTACATCAATGAAAACTATGAAAATATATTTACCATATTATGACTAATGGACCTACTAAATAGGTATTCATATACAAATCCTTGGTGAATAAATGAACAAAATCATATAAGGATGTGAAGGCAACTAATAAAGAATAAAATTTGATATAATATTTTAATTAGACCAACTAGTTTATTAAAAATATCAAATCTAAGAAATATATTTCGAGGATATTAAAATCTCAAAAAAAAAGTAGAATTCCATAATAGTAATGGGTTCCTATGAACACTTAAATACTCTAAATTGTTAATTCCAAACATCTGTTTTTAATATAAACACATAAGACATAAATTCCTTGTGAAACCCAAATATAATTATCACGTGAGAATCTTGAAATGAGTGAGATATTATAATATCATACAATACATGGCTTAGAGTGGAGTTTAGAATAATTTTCTATTAAACCCTTGAGGAAACGAGTTGCTCAGCTATGATTTTCTGCTCAACTCTATACTTATGTTGGTCGAATCCCATTGAGTAGTTCTCGATTCCTTGTTTTGGTGGTATAGACTAGAAAATTAAAGAGTTACTGGAATATATTTTAATTTCAATGTTTTTTTGGGTGACTACTATTTTGATGATACTTCCTTTGTTGGTCATGAGGGATCTATGACTGAATCGATCCATCAACACCTATTGAATTCATGGGTCTCACACAATAATGCTTGAGGTTTCCTTTTTTTCCATAATTGGGATGGTCCCAAAGTGGTGTTGTACATTTAATTTTCTGTTGTGTGAATGAGATACATTGAATATAACCTGGTTGTGTACCATATTATAGTGGAAATGATAATAGTCTTGAATTCTATAGCTATAGTGATATACATTCTTGGGAGTAGATTTCCATCCTCCTCTTGATTCCAACATTGATGTTTCCACCATAGTTTGTGGAGAAAAAATTTATTACACCACTACCATTCCTAGTTATGTCCTTTTATTCCATTATATCTTTGTTGACAATGTCTATATAACCATTGATTTGGAACAATATCACTTTAAAAATAATATTTTGTCATAGCCCACACTTGAAAATATGTGCCTTCAGTTTTGTGATTTTATGGACATGAAGAGAAAAATAAACTATGTTCATGAACCTAGTTGTGTATTATGTCATGGGAAAATTTTCATTATTAAGACTAAGTAAATCTATAATTTTGGTTAATTTATCGGTATGTAGATAAAAAAATTTGTTGAAGAATTCATTAAACCCATCCCATGTAATTCCTTGGTTGGGTTTATCTTGAAAATCAAATTCCAAAAATTTTCATCTAACATCCACCAACATATACACCACTAGAGTAACTTTTTATTTGGTAAAGGTTTTAGGAAATAAAAATATTATTAATCATTATAAGACATGTTTCTTATTTCTTGTGTCTTGAATTCACCTAAAATATTACTAGATTATGTTTCTATGATTGAAATGTTTGATCGGTATGGTTCAGTTGTCCAATTTTATTCCACTTCACTAGTGCATAAAATTTTTTCTAAATTCTTTTAACAAGTTATTGGTTCACTTAAAGTTCAACTGTGATTATATTATCTATATTACCCTTTTGTGATTTCTTCTAAATTGTTTCATTGTTCTAAAATCATAGTACCAATCATCAATCAGTTATCAATAATTCTTTTAATCCATTGTTTTTGAGTGTATTGCATCACAACATGGAATGTCATAGTTTCCAAATCAATTTTTTGAAATAACATATGAATGATGAAATCCTAGTGGAAGACTATTTACAAATTAAAGTTATATGATGCTCATTATGTAATATCCATAATCTCAGTTTCCCAAAGTTGGGGGTTACTTTATTAAATTGCCATAGATACAAGTGATCACATCCTAATGAACCAAATATTTTTTTAATCTTCAAGAACCATATAAATATATTCATCCCATTATTCATTTTAAAAAATATAAAACATAGTTATATAAAGTATTCTTCATCATTGTACTCATTAAAATATACCTTCTTAATATTTTGTGGAAACTGAACAAAAGAAGGGGTGAGATCTAATAATCAATAATGGTCACTAAAAATGAATCCTATTATGAGTAAATAAGGAATATTCAGAATTATAAGATAAATAACTATAAAAAATTTAAATTTCATTAATAACTTGAGATCAAAATGAATTCATAGATAAATTCAATACAATAATATCATGGATAATAATAAATAAATTCTCAATAATGTAAATGATTAATATTTGATTTCAAGATTTCATATATCATGATATATATACAATTAATTACTTATTCCAATAAAGTAAAATTGATGGGTAGGTATACACCATAAACTAATTTAATGATAGCTTACTTATTATTTCCAAGACACTAGCCAATTCATCAAGGCGCTATATAATTATAGGCCAAAAACTATCACTACATGTATAATAAATTCCTAATATATTGAATGATATATTTAATTCATGAACAATATTCCTTAAAAAATATATTCATTATATAAAGAATAATATAGGTAGAAATAATATATGTTTTATGAAATAATTATATCAATGATACAAATAATATAGATATTTATGGAAAATGTAATGTTTAATGATAACACGAAACTGAATGTTTCTATAGATAGTTAAAAACCACAAAATTAAAAGAAGATACACATTTACATAAATTCATCAAAAATATAGTTTTTAAAATAAATTCATGTCATTTAGAGAATAAAAAAATGGTGTGAAAAAATTCTCAAAATAGTTTTCTTTTTAATAACTTTTAGTTATTTTTGATGTAGCTAATGAGTATAAAATAGTAATGGAATCATGAAGGAATGTTAATATTTTATAAGATAAGAATGGTTCCTTTTTAATTTCTACAATGAAAGTTGAAAATGGCCCCATTTGGGAAAAAATTAGAAAGATTACTTTCATACCATGAAAAAAGTGAAGAATAAAATAAAATATCCTTTAAAAATGAGTTGTTAATAATAAAAAAAATTGATTTTTTGAATACTATAGATATGGAAGAAAACATTCCTAGCGAAGAAGAGAAATAAGATCGTATTTTCTATTAAAAACTTTTCATGAAAATATAAAATTAATTAATTCGTTAATCATGATGAATAATTATATATTTATGTTAAATAACTAGATGTGTAAATATATACACCACAAAATATTCAATAGATTCATAATACTAAATATGTCCAAATGGAGTTGAAATAAAGATGAAATTCTTTAAAAATATAATATAATTGGAGTAAGAATTTAATAAATTTAGTTATTTTGTGTAAAAAATGTAAATATACACAAAATAAGTGTATATATAAATTAATACAATAAAACTTCATTTCAAACATAATCATCACATACCATATCCAAAGAAGTTTAAGTATAACTCAATAAATGGGAATTGAGTTAAGAAAAATCTTACCTCTAGGTAGATTTAAATTAAAATCCCCATGGAGAAAAACAGATGAACTGAAACATAGAATCACATGAAGGATAATGGTTTCATTATACAAAAATTATAAAATTATTATACACCCCATATTAAAAAAATTAGCTGCATAATAGTAAAATATGCCTCCATGAAGGCATTTGAGATGAAATTCATTACCTGAGTATCGTCTTGTCTCATACATTATTTATCATTTTAAATGATAAAAATATGTTAATTATTTAAATTATTTAAAAAATAAATTTCATTATTACCTTTATTTTATTTATTACCATATTATATTCAATTACATTCTCAATTTAGTTCAAATTATACTTTTTGATGATATTCAGTTCAAATGTCAAAAATGACTTTGGTAAGTTGAAGAGGTAAAAGATGTCATTATTTATTTAAATAAAAAATAATATTCATGTTATAATTATCCTTTTTAAAATAATATATATTTTTAAAACTGATTAATAAATATATTTAATAAAAAATAACTACGTTTCAATCATGGAGATGGTAGACCGTACTAACTCATTTGTAACGTTTTCCATTTTTCAATGATCATGATTGAAATTAGGTAAGTTTTATTTTATCCTTATATAATTATAAATATATCATAAATAATTTATTATTTATTTCCATAATATAATATATATCAGTCATGTGAATTGGTGGTGAAAAAAATCACATTGTTATATGGAGTTGATGGTCCGCATGTACACACGATAGACAATATCATTTTTCAACGAATGGGAATGTAAGAAAAATATATTATACATTTAATTTATAGAACATAAAATATTTCATGAACATAGTATATGAATATGTATGTTTATATATATAATCTATCATTATAACTAGCCTTGATTGGTAGTGATGGATATCAAATCACTTCGATTCGTGAGGGAGTAGTCCTCCATACACATGAACAATGGTTTTGTTTCTCATTTGATGGAATAAATCATGGATATAGGTTATTAAATTAAAATTATAACATAAATAACATGTGATATACTGATTTTATTATATCATCATGTCTGAATGATATTTTATGTAGGTTGAAGAAGAAATAAAAAATTTTCAATTAACAACAATACATGTTCTTCGGATATCCTCTTTAGCATTATACTTAAATCCTTTATAGATTAAATTTATGGCCAAAACAAGACCTAGAGTTTTTAATAAAGGATGTAAGAAATTTATTTCGGTAGGTCTTGTAAAAACCAAAAGTTTTTTATGTTTGTGGAAAATAGGAGAGGAGGATCCCCTTTATAAGTGAGAGGAAGGGAACTTTAGGGATTTCATAAAGTACTAAATTAATATAAAATAATTTTCATATTAAAATGTATCAAAATTAATATAATTAGAATATTGGATATGGATGGATCAAAATCATATCATCCAATTAAATTTGGACAAGGATTGATATTTTTATACCATTATATTTTAGTTTTAACACCCCCTATTAACCCTTTTTACAATTATTATAGTATTAATGTTCTATACCATTTAAGGGAAAATATTTTAAAAAATAGAAAAAGGAACCAAAATGGACCGTGGTGGATTTTAAAAACCATATCTCAATAATTTGGATGAATATAGTAGTTTTTTTAAATTTAAGTCATTTATTAAAAATATTTATTATTATAAAATATCATTAATGTTCTGTTTCACACTATTCATATAATGTGACATTAAATACATCATGAAAATATGGAATTATAATATTATACATTACAACAAACCAATCATATTATATTTATCTAAAAAATATATGGAACACAATAATTATTTCAAATTATATTATTTTTATCATTGTCATAATCATGAAATTCATTTTTCTATAAATTAATTAAATTTTGTGGCAGTGTTGTGCAAGCATTTAAGATAACTATTTCCTTCTAAAAAAATATTTAAATTTCTATGTGAATAATAATTTATATTTCAAAAAAATCTTAATTACTGAATTTAGGCTATATTTATCCCTATATTAAATAATATAGTTATTAAAAGA
The DNA here is from genome assembly GCA_963277665.1 of Viscum album. Taxonomy (NCBI): domain Eukaryota; kingdom Viridiplantae; phylum Streptophyta; class Magnoliopsida; order Santalales; family Viscaceae; genus Viscum; species Viscum album. Next base: position 1,332,394,973 of record OY728145.1, read on the forward strand.
ATAAAAGTTTCATTTTTTTCTTTATCACTCACTTAAATATTATAAATGTAATAATCTTATCCAAATTGAAAAGTTTATATTTTAGAAATTTAGACTAATATGGATAAAATATACTCATAAAATAAAATTATGTTCAGTATTTGGTTGATTTTAAATTTTTTAAATACATTATTTTTAATAATAATAACTCAATTAATGCTTATCGCGGGGATATTTATTTAACATGGTAACTATTCATGATGACCAAAAATAAAAGTGACGTATTTAAACAATTTCAACCTCCTAATTAGAAAAATTAATTCCATTTTTTATGATTCAATTTCATTAAATGGTAGAAATTAATTAAATATTAAAATGAAAAATGCAATGAAAAGCATTTTTTTCAAAATAGAAATCCTTTTTAAGTATAAAAATGAATTAATGTTGAGTTAAATAATATAATTGAATAAAATTAACATAGTTAGATTATTAATAATATTAGATAACTAATTTTAATTTTAAATCATTTTAAAACAAAATACGACATTTAAAATTCCTAAAATAAAAATATATTATTCAACAAAGGTAGTATTTTCATTATTCAATAGAAAATGTATATTTTTAGGAAAATCTAAAAAAATTACCCTAAGCTAATTTTTATATTATTTTTTTTAAAAGAATTTTATTTTATGAAAAAAATTATTAAACTATAAAACAATATTTATTTTATTTTCACATAAAAATCAATAAAAAATATTTTTGAAGAAAAGATATTTTTGTAAAATAAATAGAATGAACTAAAAACAAATTCAGTATGTATTTCTTAATATATAATAAACAAATATGTATTTATTATGACTTTTATATATATTTCATAATTTTTTTCCATGATCATATCCACTAATTCAATGTTTAGGTTATTATGGTAATATTTTAACAAAAATATTTTATGGTTCATTTAAACTCAGTGATGAATTTTGTAAGAACTATTAAAAATATAATTTTTTAAAATATATATATGTGTCAAATTCTCCCCCATTAAATAAATTTCATCCTCATAGTTTTATCTTGTGTTCAGTAATTAATGGTTTTACATTTTGAAATTCATTTGGGAAAACCCCAAATCGTTAAAAATGATTTATAAAATATCCTATTAAAAATAGGGATTGGGAAATTTGAAGGACATCTAGAATAACAAAAAATTAGTTTTTGAAATAGGAGAACATTATTTAGATGTGAATGTATGTATATAGAAGAGGTAAATAATTCCAAAGAAATAATATAGAGTGAAAGAGAACACGGTTAGGAGAATGTTAACATCCAAAAAAACACAAATCAATAATGGGTGAAAGGAACATAAATTCATTGGAAATAATCATAATAGGATTAAAAAATTCAATATCATTTAACTAGAGTTTTGAAATTACTTAACATTCTAGATTATGATCATAAGGATGTATAATTTCTTGATAAGAAAAATTTCATCCATTAATAAATTTCCACTGCAATCTCATACTTTCTATAAATGATGTGTATTTAAAATGAATTTTTTATGCCTCTAGTACATAAATAATTTTAGAATGGATTATATAACCCATAGAAGGATGCGAAAAAATGTTACCAAATATTTAACTATTATTTAAAACAAAAATGGATACCCCAAGGTTAGATAATATGAAAAATTTATACTCTTTCATATAAAGAAAAAACAATATCTTCATTAATGTTTCTATAATAAAAAATTGGTTCAAAATATATATTTTTACCAAATAAATAACACTACATATCAATTAATCTCAATAAAATCAACATTAAAGAGTGTTTTAACCTCAATGGTGATATCATTCCTTTTATCTTATACTCCAGAAAAATATTTTCATTCTTCCCAAATAATATTTCATGTTAAACAAAATGTTAAAACATAAAGTCACATATACCTTAATACAAGGAAGAATCCCAAAAATATCATTATTAATAATGATAAATAACTATATAATCTTATTATGTAGTAAACTACAACGAAATATCATTAAATAAATATAGATACAAATTTTGAAAGTTAGTCCTCATGTCAAACGTAAATACCCCTAAAAACATAACCATATTAATTAATCTCTTTTTAACAACAAATATATTATATAAATCACTATCCAATATACCACAATAAACCTAACATCAAAACATATATTAGTCTTAAGTGTTATTCAAACCAAAATAGATCTTTTTTTACAAAATGTTAGATCCAATGATTTGAGGAGGTATGTTTTTGTTTATCTTATTGTTTTACACCCATTAAATTTATTAATATAATTTCCTTGGAAGTATGATAGGTATGAGAATGTCTCGGGGGTCATAAAAACCATAATTTCACAAAAAAAAATGCATCTAGTTCATGGTTTTCAGTTGGCACATGGTTAGTTATAACCATATACAACAACTATGCATAATTACAGAGGGACGTGCTCAGTTAGAAAACCATGTTCAGAAATCTAAGAAATTGTTTGGCTTGAAACCCTTGTATAGAGGAAATCACAGGGAAACTGCATAGTTTTTTCAAACTATGTGGGTCGATAATCAAACCATATCGGTTGGTTTTCTCTTCGATATATGGAATTACACAGTTGGAACATGATTTGGAAAACTATGCGATGCAAACAAGAACCTTTTTAAAATTTATATTTTATCCATTTTCATCTCTGTACTAAAGGGTTTTTACATAATTTACTTCCTCATTCCACTTACAATGGTTAGGGTTATGAACCAAGGTCTCCCTCATCCTTCAGGGATGTTTCTCTATTAAAACTAGGTCTTTTGAATAGTTATTTCTTTGGAATAGAATATCTTAGTGATTCAATGATTCCTCTTTAAATTTTCCATAAGAATATCAGTATAGTTGTTCCTATTAGTATTAAGCTCTAAAAACATAAATTTTTTAATAGAATAATTATCTAGGAGTTAAAGGTTTTTTATTATCAAGGGCTCAAGTTAGGGGAGTGATTGTCTGCAAGATTGAGGTAGGTTTTTTATGATTTTTCTCCATAATATTGATCTTGTTCAGGTATATGTGTGGGTGAATTTTTTATTCATTTTAGTGTATTATTGTTTTACTATGAACAACACATTCGGTGCTCAAACGAGATTCTAGATATATCATGGACCCCATCAACTCTGTTGAGGGCTATAAGATTGAGTTTTGGGCCACCCATGATGTGTGAAATTCCCCGGGAAATGGAAAATAGGTTATAAAATGGTGGGATATAGTGTTTATATGATAAAAGTTGTATCAATTATATTTTGAACAAGTTATCAAGTCATAAGTGTTGGGATATATTAACTATAAATAGAAGAGTTTATGATAGGGATAAATGAATTTTTTTTAAGTGGTTTGAATATTTTTAAATGGTTTTAAATAACCACTATTTAAAGTGTCATATGAAAAAAATAGTCAAATAGGTGAAGTATTGAATTGGTTATAGATATTTAATGTGTTAAACAGGTAAATAATGGTAAATGTAATAAGGTACAGTCTCGATGATGTAATATGTTGAAAAGGATATGTGTGTTTGACCTTGTGAAATATGAATAGACGAAAGGTTAGAGAAGTGGGATATGATGAATCCCACCCATGGGTGAAGATTTTGTACATTCTGCTTCATATATTTGATTCAAGATAGACAATCATCATTCTCAAACTCCATGAGTTGATATGACGGTCACAAATTTTGTTATTCCAAGCTATGGTGGGTGCATGGATATATGAGTACTTGTGCATCTTTTTATGATGAGGGTAAATGGATTGGTGCACCTTGGTATATTAAAGTGAAATGATTAATAAAGTCCCCTTATTTTTTAAAAACATATTTAAAATGTTCTTAATTTTTTTCATAGATTCTGGCATGCCAAAAGCTGGTTTAGTGGGATTCAGAGTAACAATAGATCTAATTAATACCGAGGATAATTGATAAATGTTTAATTGTTATAATATTTTACATTTGTTGAATTTTTTATTATTCACATGTAATTTTACATATACTACTATTATACTGGATATTTCATTAGAAACCCATGGTAGTGGCCTAATAATTTTTACTCCAACCCTACTCAGGTCGCCATTGGTACCCGAGCAGATTTTGTCATTGCAAGTCAGGATAAGGGAAAGGTTTCCATAATGTGTTTCTAGTTTTTTATATGTGATAGACCACAGATGGGGGACAACTGGATATTAGAACACAGTTTTTGGATTTTCACTGTGTATTTTATTTTGGGTTATCCATGAATCATGACACTAGCATAGAATGACATGTTTACTATATTGGTTGTGGTAATTTACCTGATTTTGGGAATCGGTTTTATGCTGCATTGTTATTGTTTATTATTGATCATGTTACTTATTATATTGATCTCCATTATTTTCTAACTCATTAAAAGATGGTATAGTCTCATAATGGGTCTCATTAGACCCTTGCTGCTAACTAGAATCCTCTAGTATATGGGGAGGAAATCCATAGGACATGTAGAGAAATAGATCGGGGTACCATTTTAGTGCCACATGCACCAGGACATTATAAAGTGGTATCAATGAACTTTTCTATTATATTTACTTACAATTTCTGAAAGTTATAAAAGATAATAGGGATAATTAAACTTTATAAATGAGCTCATGCATGGGATTAGTTTACTCATGTGCGAGGGAACACCCATGTTTCTAGTTTGGTCATATTGTGATCTTTGTTTGATATTAATGATGGATGTTATTTCACCTTGGCAATTAAACTGGACTATGATGTCTCTATTTTATGATATTTTTCTCAAGGTATGGTATGGAATGATATTTTGTATGAATGCATCATTTTAGTTAATTAGGTATTTATGTGACATGCATCATGTGTGGAATACATGGGAAAGAATGTTATAGTTCGAAAGTGGAAAATTGAAATGATTTTCCATTTCATTACGGATTTAAAGTAAATTTAATTATAAAATATTACCAATGGTTTAAAATGAAAATTTTCTACATCATGGTATAAATGATTCTTAATGAGGATTTTTGGAATTTTTTAGAAATCATAAAAGATTTTAAAATGGTGTCAAACATGACGTTTAGAATCCAAAGGTCTGTTGTACCCAAAGTTCATCATGGACCGAGATAGGGATAGTTGAAGATAGTGATATGGTTATGATTGTATCTATTGAAATAGTGTATACAGAGTAACGTTTTTGACATGTATTGAAACCCTCCCCATGTATCTAAATGTGAAATTAGTATATTAGGTGTTTTAAGATGTGTTTTTTGAAGTTATAAAGAAATTCCACCATGATGGTGGTTTCCAATAGGGTGACATGAGGAAATTGATGAAAATTAACTTTCAATATTGGGACCAGATTCCCCATTGGTTCCAAGAGATAGGGTGGAAGCAATGTTTTATAGTAATGTTTATTATTTTTTAAATTTTATGGATAGAGACCCAGGAGAACTTCAAGTAGTATATTTGTCCTGATAAGAAGGTTTCAGTTGTTGCATCATCTTATGTTTACTAGGGAGGGTGGAAAAAAGGTAGATTGAGTCTATCTAGATGATTATGGATCACTTGGATACTCTTATTGAGAAGAGAGTGATGTAACCATCTAACATGTTGTGTGGAACAATGAAGCACCTGTGGAACATTATATTTCTAGCTGAGTAGTTAGATAATATGTATTTGAAGGACTTTAAAGAAAATTTCTTGGAATATTTCAACATAGATGCTATGAGGCAAGAGAGATATGGAGTGTTTTTATGATTTACCAACAATTATTGTTCAGTGATAGATTATGTTGCCACATCAAAGACTTACAATGCTTTTTTATAGTGTTTCAATGGGAGAATAAAACTATAGTGTAACATTTTAAGGATGGACATAGATGTGATATCAAATACTAGGCTAATATATTGTATTGGAAGATATATTTTTGAGGTAGTGAATCAAGATCTCACATATAAGAGGAAACTGAAGGAGTAATCTAGTGGTGTATATGAAGGATACATTGGTTGAACAAATAGTGCATCCTCGGATAGTAGTAATCCACATTTTTATAGCTTTCACCAATGTGGTGGTGGTTAAAGTAGCTAGGGTTGAGGAGTGACCTTTTTAGGAAGTGGTTGGGTTCGTTACAATCAAGGAGGAAAGCTTGTTCACGTGAATATTTAGTGACTTCAACAACTAGTGGAGTGAAGATATTTTGGTTGGATGGGGAATCTATTAAGGTTTCATAGGAACAATCATCCAATGGCTACGAATGGGGGACCTAATAAGATTTAGATCACCTACAAGGGATTTTCTACCCCCATATCATTCAATAAAATTAGATCTTTCCTGGTCATACCAATCAGGGCGGAGGTTTAGGACTTCATGGAAAACATAATTCATATCAACAAAGTAGTTAGATGCATGGGGGTTAGATTGGAGAACATCATAGAGAGGTATATTTCCTACATAATGTTTAGTCTACACCCTATGTTGGTGAAGTCGAACCATCAACTATTTGATGGATGATTCATATAGATTCCCCATATTTTAGTGATTTATTATATATTAGGGACTGTTATTATTTTATATATTCCCAATGGGTAAGTGGCTTGAACCTATAAATGGAGTTCTTGTGTAGGATCAGGTCGATCGACTCACCATTGGGGATGTGATTTGAGGGAAACCTTCACATCTATTTAGGGTAAAACCTACTTTTTATGGGGAATTGAATATCCAGCAAGCCATGTAGGGACAATTCATATGAAATTGAGTGATCTCACACCCCAGGTTCTGAGTCTATTACTTCATGATACAAGAGTGGATAATGATTTCTTTTCACATGTAGTGGGTAAGTTCCAATATGTTTTTCCTAAGAACTTTTCAGGTCTTCCACCTAATAGAGAGATTGAGATCCCTATTGAGAAAACACCTAAGGCCAAAACTAGTTTCTATGTATCCATATGTAATATCACCAGAAGAGTTTCAAGGTATAAATAATTAGTTAGTCGAGTATGAGAATAAATGGTTTATCTATTTGAGTAAGTATCTTTGGGGATCACCTATCTTATTCTCCATAATGGCTGATAGAATTTTATGCTTTTGTGTCTATTACCATATTTTAAACCAGGAGATGATTAAGAACTGAAATCCTATAATAGGAATTGATTATTTTTAACTATATTAGGCATTTTAGTGTGTTCCCCATGATTTATTAGAGATATGGCTACCATTAGCTAAGGGAGAGACCTTCTGACATACCACATATTTCTTTTAGAAGTAGGTATTGTTATTATGAGTATATTTTTAATTTCATTTAGGTAGAAGAATGTTATAGTTGTGGTTATAAAATTTAGGAACCAAATCCTTATCCTCCACTTGGATTATTTCATTGTTTTTTTAAGATGAAATCCTGGTGTACTCGAAAATTCATGATGATCATTCTAACCACCATGAAACCATATTGAGTACATCGAGAGAGAATCGACTATATGCCAAGCTATTTAAGTTTCATTTCTGGATAAAATGTGTATATTTTATGGGTCAGATCATATCTATGAAGGAACATCAGTGGAAATTGAAAATTTTTGAGGAGTTTTTTCTTTGGTGCTTTTCATGAGTGTTTTTATATCTGAAGAATTTTGGGTCCTGTGAATTATTATCGATGGTTCCACAATGACTTTTCTCACTTCACAAAACTATTCATTTTCTTGGCCAAGAAGGGTATAATGTTTTATTGTTATGAGTCATGTGATAATTTGTTATATGATTAAAAGAAGAATATGTCCATTGTATAGATACTAATCTTACAATACCTAGGAAAAAAGAATTATATGTATTATGATGCATCTGGAAATAGACTTGGGAAGTTCCAATGTTGGTTGATTGAGTTTTTGCATATGGATCATGGTAGTTGAGGCCCTATGAATGTAACAATGCTACCCAGGATCACGAGTTTTAAAGAATGGTAAATTATTTAAAATGTGGGTTGAATTACCTTCTAGGTGAGATTTGTATTGTATATACAAATCATAAGAACCTAAAATATATTTTCCCTCAGTGAGATCTAATTCCCAAGTAGCAAATATGGTTCAAATATATTATTTCCTTTAACGATGAACATGATTATACTCTAGGGAGGGGTAATAGATTATTGATGCATTATTCTAGAGGAAGTAGACTCAGGCAGTCTAGGAGTCTATTTATGAGTAGAATATGATGGATTTTTTGGTGATTTGTATATTGGTTTTAAGGAAGAATGGGAACATATGACAATTATTTCTTTATTTGTTGTGAAGTCCATTATGATTTGGGTAAATCAATGCGGAAAGGGTATAATTAATTCCTATCCTTGAGAGATAGTTGTAATTATCGGTATCTACCTCCTTTTTGGACCATATATTTTTATGAGGTTGTTCATGTTCATGGTCACATTGTGGTGTCTCCTAGTTTGTGGTAGGAGATAATGGAAGAGTTTCATAACTCATAGTGTGTGGTGCACTATGGATTGACCTATATGTTCCATGATCCACATAGGTAGTATTGGTTTCCAAGAATGAGCATTGATTTTATAGGTCTTCTGACACTATACTACACATATCAGGTAGTGATGGTTGAACATAAATGACAAGATAATTTGACACAACTATATCCCACACCAAAATGGATGTGGGAGGATGTTACGATACAATTTTTAATTATTCTTTTAAAAAATCCTTGGGATAATGACATGATATGGGCAATCGAGGATTAGTTGAAAAAGTTACCACATTTCATGCCTATACGAGATACATTCACCATTTATCAATTTATTGACTTATATGTTTGGGTGGTAGTGAATTTTCATTGGGTTTCATAGAGCGTTATTTTATATCGGGCCCCTTGTTTTACATCATTCTTCAATAATGAATTTTAGAACACATAGGTATCTAGGTATTGACGTGTATATCTTTCCACATTAATATAGATGGGAATTCAAACTGTAATATACATGTTCTAGTGGAAAAGAAAAGAGTGTACATCCTTGTTTTTTATGGAACTTGGGAGATGAATGTAGAACATTTTCGGTGCTCTTATAATTAGATGTGGTGTTGGAATAGGGTGTTTTTTGTGATTCTATGTGGAGGTCAGCAGTGATGGCCCTAGTTTGAGGTCTCTAAGTCGGTGATGGTGTTGTCCCTGTTTCATCCTGTATAAGACCATTTTTTTCTACTCTGAATCCAGGAATCTACAATTCTCTCTGAAGTGGTATTGTGTGGTGGTGTTCATGTTTCCTAGGGAAGTGAGTTTGAGAGGGAAGCTTCAAGAGGTGATGGTGATGATGATCGTTCAATTGTGGTGAGGTTATGGTGTTTTCGACAATGTTTGGAGTGACAGTGGCATGGTGGTAGTGACTCTTCAACGATGGGAGTCACTAAACGGTGACAATGATGGTCTGAATTTGAAGGTTTCTGATGGGTCTCACCGGTGACGTTAGTGGATCATTCGTTGATGGCAGTGATGTATGTGACGAGATTTTCATGATGGTGGTGAATGGTTCGAGGTGATAAGGTTGGTGATGTGTCAATAGAATTGGAGTGTGATTTAAAGTGGTTTGGTCCCATGGTGGTTAAAGGTTCTTCGTCATTTGATTTAAATTTTTTAATTTGTTCTATTGTGGTGGCAATGTATCTTGTTGTTTGGATGATGAACGTGGTTTTTTTTTTGGTATTTTTTTTGAAAGTCTATATGGGGAATGTGCCAGTGGAAATGTGGAATTTTTGGTATGGATTGCACTTACCCATAATGTGGTTTCAATAATTCGAAAAAAATAATTGTACATGATTATCCAAATAGAACTATACGAGGAACTCTATGGTTGGCCATGTAGAACACTATTGTGTTGTATGGAAGTAGGATAAATGAAATTGTAGTTATCAAGCCATATAAAAGAGACATTAGAGAATATTCAGTTGATCTGAAAGTGTATGGATATTGTAACACCCAATGACGATGAAGGGTTAAATGGATAAATGATATGACTCATGTCAACAAGGTGCACCTTTCTTTTCAGGAGCCTAATAGAAAATAACTCCATTATTAGGCATTTTTGGCCTTCATCAGTGATCAAGATGGGTGACCATTTCAGATGTTTCCCGGGGATTGTGCGAGTGAGGAAAAAGAACACTATAAAGAACATGTGTTGGCCTATAAGTATAGTCATTAGTCTGATGATCCATTTGGGCATATGGATGGGCCCAAGTTAGGGAAACACATGTCTATGGGGAAATGTTTTTTATCTAGTGGGATAGGACCTACTTACCATGTTAAGGCAGGGTTTCTGTGATGTCAGGGGGCCCAATTGTTACCTCTGGATTAGAGAAGGAACCCATCCATATGTGTAGTGGCACATCCTTGGTTGAGATGTATGGTCCAAAAATAGGAATTTGTTTTATAATGTGGGGGTTGAATGTAAGACCATAGAATGATAAATGGTGAAATGACTAGATGATATGATTAATTTAATCAAGGTTCACCTTTCCATTCAGGAGCCTACCTATTCAAAACTCTATATTTAGGTGTTCTTCGCATGGAGTAGTGATCAAGATGGGTGAAATTCTAGAATGCATCCTAGGATGTGGGTGGGCCCAAGGTGGGGTACCCCAGCCTATTTGGAAAATGGTGGTACCTAGCAGGCTATGACCTGATGTCCATGTTAAGGCAGGGTGTATGTACTGACAGTGCGGCCTAGTTGTAACCTTTATATTAGAGTATAAAACTTGCTTTAAATGTGGTTGAACTTCCTAGGTTGAGATGTAGGGTCCCGAATGAGGTAATTGTGCTCTAAATGGGGTGAATGTTACATCCTATAATGATAAAGGGTTAAATAAAATAAATTATATGACTCATGTCAACAAGGTGAACCTTTCTTTTTGGGACACTAACTAATTAGAACTCCATTGTTAATCATGATTGGACTAGAGTAGTTATCAGGATTTGTGACCTTATTGGAATTTTACCAGGTGTGCATGAGAGACGAAAATGCACACTACAAAGAACATGTGTTTGAATGTGGGGACATTCATTAGTTAGATGACCTATTCTAGCATGTGGGTAGGCCCAAGGTAGGGGACCACATGTCTGCAGAGAAAATGGTGGTACCTGGAGGGCGAGGACCCAATGGTCATGTTACGCTAGGGTGTCTATGGTGTCCGTGGGGCCCAGTTCTTACTGATGTGACCAAGAGTAGTCTGGAATCCTATGTTGACTAGCGTCATCAACCGCTTGAGTTTGTATTGGTTGATTGTGTATTCCATTGGGTATCTCATAGATCAGGTCGCATTCAAATTATAAAACATGGTATGTTGGTCCCAATGCATGTGGGGCCATTCATGATCATGGAGAGGACTGACCTAATGGTATATAAATTGTCTCTTACACTGTGTTGTATTGTTATATATGGAATGTTTTATGTTTTAAATTATCAGCAGTATCACCCCAACCCTTATCATGTTATTCATGTTAATGATATTGAGATTGAGGTTGATTCATCCTTTGAGGATAATCTCATTCGTAGTGTGGATTGTAGTGACGAGACATGTCGGGGAAAGGTATTTCATTGGCCCTATTATTGTTGCAACATGGCATAGATTAAGAGGAAATAGGGGAGAGGGAATCTCATTTCCAGGCCCAATGGCCCATCATTTTTATCTTGGACGCTTAGTGATGCATGGGTGAGTATATGGAGAATGATTTGTTGCAATTTGGGGAGGTTGTATGACCATGAAAATTGAAGAGGTATTGTGTAAATTTTATTTTAACTCCCTTTAAATTTGTTAACTCATAGGTCCTTGGGAGTATGGGAGGTCTTAAGAGTGTCTCGGGGGTTCGGGACATAAAAAGGGGGGGAAGTGGTTATCCACTACATTTTTCACAACTGTCACATGATTAGTGCTAACTATGAACCATAATTATACATCCTTGTGGAGGGTGGTCCATGATTATAAAATTTTAGGTCCACTAGGTAAAATACCTTAAGACGGGGGTGAATCAGGGTATGAAAGATTAAAACTACTTCCCCTTTGTAACTTGTCTCTTCATTAAACCAGAAAAACATCTATCTTTCACCCATAGAAATATATGATCAAAAATGAAATCATGGACATGACATCGTTCTTTTACATGGTTCACCCTCACTAGGATACGTCCAAGGAGAATACAATAGCGATGTGTCGATGTATCAAATCCACTAAATCACACATGCAACTACTGGGTTCGAGCTAGATCCAATCAATTCCCAGGCCCAACACCTTTAGAATATTTAGGGTCTTCTCACTACATTCCCAAGGGTCACTCCCTATGTCTCATTCTATATCTCACTACCAGTGTAAAGGACCACTGTCTTTCTCTTCCTTCGCTCACTAATTTTGGAAGGAATCTGTAACACCCCAGGTAAATAAAGAATATGAAATTTTTATATTTATCCCTATTTGTGAATAAAATTTTAATATTAATTTAGAGGGAACACTATGCCCAATGGCTTACCCAATACGCAACAACGAGTTCCTTTGAAATCTTACGTTGCACTCTAATAATAAAATAATTTTATTTTAAATGGTAGCTAACACCTAACCGTTGTAATGACGAGAATGAGCAAAACTAACTAAAAAATTATTATATATGTTTGTCAAATATTTTTACTTTTTACAATAAATGTTAGAGGATTAAAAATGCGAATGAATCCAATTTTAAGTGTAAACATTCTAATATTATTTAAAAGGTTGATTAACCGCCTTTTGATGGCGAACCACTTTTAAATCCACTTTTTGACAATTTTATGTGTTATATTTGACAAAATAAAATGTTTCTTTAGAATCAGGACATCAAAATTTACTTTGTGTAAATTTTGGGTATTTTTTCGATAAAGTTCATTTTTTAATGAATATTGAAAAATGTTGTATTTTAATTCAAAACATCTTTTTAATCTAATTTATTTATATGATTATTTTATCTTTTTAATTGGTCTTGAAGTGAAATTAGAATATATTTTTACCATTTAATCCAATAGTTGTCATTGGAATTAATTTCACTTTGAAATTGGTCTTAAACTAGTGTCAATCTTTTGATATATATTTCATAGAAACACTATTTGTTCTGACAGCGGGAATTAATTATTAAATTAATTAATGTAACTTATATGTTTTGAATTTTGTAAAATAGACATCATTTTTTAATTCGGAATATCAAATATAGCCTAGGGTGAATTTTTGGTATTTTTTCTGAAAAACTTCAATTTTTGATGAATAGTGAAACCACTAAGTGGTACTTAAAAGAAACCGATTTTTCGTTTAAATGAAATTTTACCATGTATGTGTTTTTAATTTCAAAAATATTACATAAATGGTTTTCGTTAGGAAGTAAAATGTGGTCAATGGGATTAAAATACTTTTTTCTGGTGAATAGTAACTTTTATGTTTTTAATCGCGATTAGAGGTAATTAGTGTAATTTAAGGTAAAAATAAAGTTTTAAAAATATGAAATGACCCTCACACATTTCCTACCCTTATTGGATGAGTCATGACCGACCAAGAAAATCCATGGGTCAACTTGGGGACCCCATGGAGCCACATTGGATGGAAAATGACATTAATAACGTTTTATTTAAAGTTAAAATTAAAATGTCACAAACATGTGTTGTTTTACTAAAACAATTGTTACATGGGGTTATACAATTCATATTTTTTACTATAAATATTCATTAGAAAGATAAAACGATTTCCTAAATCATGATTTTTTTTTATAATTTTTATACATTAAATAAATTAAATTATTTATGACACCATGATAATGTAGTGATTACCTCATTATTTAACGACTTAAATAAAATGAATATTTACTGGATATATATGATATGTTAATCATTAATAATATTCTAGAAATGATTTACTTATAACTACATGGGCAATCATTTTCAAACAAGTTCATTTTTTACTCATGTACCAAACATCGGCAATAACGTCTGATATGAACTAACATTATTAAAAAATTATTATAACATTATAATATGTGATATGAACTGAATAATAATATTTAAAGGAGGTTCTTAATAAATTATAAATTGACAAAATTTTATTATTCAATAATATAATGAAATGAACAAGACAAATCGGGCTTGAGGTAAGGGAACCTAACCCTCTCTTTCTTTTTAAGTACACTCTTTTATGTCATTCCTTTTAAGCTCGTCTTTCATATGATTGGGATGTTCTTTTATATTAATGTTAATGTTATTTTTATGTTCATATGATAAGAGACCCTATTTTCTCTCATCAATCAATTTTGGATGTTTTGATTAGCACCGTTAGGCTGCCGAATTTTCATAAGAGATCCAACCCCTCTCTTTCTTTTTAAGTAGTCTCCTTTATATCACTTCTTTTAAGCTCCTCTTGTTATATTGGGGGATGTTATTTTATATTAATCTTTCTCTAAATTTTATTTCAATATAATGAGAGACCCTATTTGATCTCATCAATCCATTTTTGGATGTTTTTAGTGGCGTTGTTAGGCTGCCGAGTTTTCGTAAGTGATTTTTCATCTCAATTTTATTTCTGTGAGATTTCTGGTACATTTTCCACTATTTCTTTTGAGTGGTATATTTACTTCCCATTATTCTACTATTTGTGTAGTATAAATTCATTTATGAGTATTTACATCAATCTTGTATTGTCCTTCTTTCATGGGGTGTATGTTTCGAATGATACCCAAGTCGGTAAGGGAACTTTTCACCCTCCTCTTTTTAGAAGACTTATTTTGTTGGGTATATTAATTTACATATTTTAATGTTGGGATATGTTATCTTATATCCTTATTGATGTAAATTTTAGGTCCAAGTGATGAGATTCCCTTTTTATCTCTCATCAACTCATTTTCTGAAGTTTGGAGTGAAGTCGTAGGGCTGTCGAATTTTTGCAAGGGAACTTCTTAACCCAATTTTGTTTCTTTGGGATAAACTTGTACTCCATGAATATGTCATTCTATGAATATGTTTGAATGACCTCTGATTTTTTTACACTTAATATACACTTATATTTGGTGTATTCTTTTGTCACACATAATTATGTAGTTGGTTTGTCTTTAATCCAAGGATAACGTCTTTGTAAGGGACATCGTCTCAATCTCCTTTCATTGAGGAATATTTTGTTTTATACACAACTTTCTTTTATACAGTGTATAACCCCCTTTGACTTTTACGTTTATTCAAAAGGAATATTTTTATACTAATTTTTTACTAAATGACAAAAGGGGTTGTTTTTTCGTATGCATGCGGCGGCAACGACTTCTCCGCCGCCGTGACCATTATTTTAGTTTCGGATTCCTCTAAAAGCCATAACTTTTTTTGAATGAAAAATAAATACCATGTTTTACTTTTCTTTTCTTTTGGTATTGAAAATGGTTTTCATAATGTTTTTATTATATCAATGTGTTGTATTGATATCTTGTAAATTGAAATGTGGAAATGTTATGTTTCCTTTATGCATGTTTTATGTGATATGATTATGTTATGGTTCTTGGGAATTATTATGAAGACGGGTGGTTCTGTGATAAACTAAGCGCGGGTGGGCCCGATATAGCTCTCCAATTCATTGGGTAATGCAAAGGAGTTAAACGTTAAGGTTTCTCCGAAGCGATTTAGGGAATATACTGTGATGGGTATTCCAAATGTGACCAAGAGGGTTACTCCCTACATAAGAATTTTATGAATGCCTCAAGTTACCTTTATGTATTATGATTTCATTGATTTATTCATGATTTGATGAGGTATGCTAAAGTGATTATGTTTTATGAGTAAAGTATGATTTCATACATGGACTAATGTCTTCATATTGTACTTTTATATCCCTTACTGAGCTTTTTATGCTCATCCCAAGTTTTTGAAATGTTTTTCACAGGTCCAGGGAAAGGTACATGATGTGATGATAGGGTCAAGGAAGTTTCATGAAAGAAT
This sequence comes from Viscum album, assembly GCA_963277665.1. Lineage (NCBI taxonomy): Eukaryota > Viridiplantae > Streptophyta > Magnoliopsida > Santalales > Viscaceae > Viscum > Viscum album. Next base: position 1,332,410,936 of record OY728145.1, read on the forward strand.
CCATGTTTTGTTTTAAATATGTTTCCGTCGATGGGAAAAAAATGAATACTATATTTTATGTAACCACTTTGTTTAAATGTGGAATGTAATGCATGATTTATTATCTAATTCTCTAAAACTCTAAACCTGAAAATATCCTCTATGTGAAATATTAATTTAATTCAATAATAAGTAATGTTTAAGGCCAGGTCCTTATAGTTGGTATCAGAGGTCATTTTAGACAACTTTAGGGATTAAGATTTTTCGTTAGACACGTGGTTAGTCCCTATATCTATTATTTCAGTTAAATCCTTGTTTTATAACTTTTTTCAGGTCATGTAATGTCAGTTACAAATGGAAGGAGGAGTATCTCAAATGACATTCCTATCTCTTCCTGATGACATGCTTACAATAATTATTTCAACTTCATGTTCAGATGATTGTGAAACTTTTCTAGAAAACAACTCACTTGCAAGAAGTTGTTTGAGATTTCAAACACCTCCACTATACCTCATTTTCATCGTTGATCATGGGTTGTATTTAGACAAATACTATTTTCACAATATTCTCATATTTTTTAAAAGGTAAATATTATCAAGGTATTTTCAAATATTTTACCTTATCACAAGAATTTGAAGCACATTATGATTTTAAAAATGGTGCTGAGGAAGGAGACCCTTGAGCAACCTATTTATATTTTCTTTTAAAATATTGTCTCTCAGAACATACTTATGGTATTTTAGAAGGACCATTAATAGAAAGTTTCTACTCAAATTTTGTCCGACTATTTTATAGAAATCATTTTTTATCAGATGTTTTGGAATTATATGTCATACAAGATTATTTTCAAAAACTGTTTTTCTGTGAACACCCATATAACACATGTTATACAAGGTGTATTTGGATGGAGTAAGGAAATGATTTTGAAGGATCTCTAAATCATTGTTTTAATGCATGGGAATTCTACCTACGTGAACAAGATGATGATGAAACCGAGTGGACACCATGATCAAGGTATGCTGTTATTCATTTTGGGAATCATTTTATTTTATGGTGGTGAAATAAGACTTCAAGAATTAAGAAGTTGAGATCGTAATGAATTTCGCTGAAAATGAGAGGTATAAGAAAACTATTGGGGTTAAAACATGTTAGGGTTATTTTTAGAGTTTTATAAAAAGGACAACACACAGACCGTGTAACAACCCGTCGCATCGGACAAAGCTGCAGGAATAGAACCCACAACCAAAGTGCGACTGGTATTTATCGCCTACCACTGGACTATGTGAAGTCCCTGGTTAGTTTGACTAATTAATTTTTTTTAGTTATATGCTTTTATGAATTAAGATTAAGTTGATTATGGGTTATATATAGAAATTATTATCCTATCATGGAGGATATATGATTAGGTTAATTACTTTTCAATATGAGACTTTTAGAGAAACTTATGTTATCTGGAGATAAGTGCTAATTTGTACCTTGGAAGACTATGTGACTAAATCCTTCAAATATTTGAGTTTCAATATTAGTTCGGATTACTTTGATGAATTTTAAATTGTTTATCAAATGGTCCTCGTTGAACTTTGGGTTTTGTTGGACAAATTTTAGAGATTAAGAATAGATTTTCTTTTTATAAAGGGTTATCCTTCTCTAGATTATCTGATCTTGTTCTAACAATTTTTGTTTTGGTAAGGGTCTAAAGACATGGGAAATATATAGTTCTCTTTTATGGATTAGGTGATTCTCAAGAAGATGATTATAGTACTCTTAATGCAAAAAGGTCTTCCTAAATACTCATCTTTTGGAGAAAGTATGAGTTTGTGTAAGAAATCTAGTAAAAGTTGAAAGTCAACATGGCAAGTAAGTATGTTTCCTTAAGATCAAAAATAAATTCCCCAATGAAAATTAACTTAAAACAAAAATGTTGTCTATTAAATTTTCCTACTGGGGAATCGAATACCGTTTAACCCACAACAGGTTTGTGATTTTCATGTGGTTAACTTTCTCCTAAACATGTTTTCTATCACTCTCCCTCAGAACATGGCCCTTTTCTTTTTCTTCCATATCCATGTTTTCCTACAAGGAATCCTAGTATGGGTTAACTTGGGTGACCTCTGTACTTCTCTTTCTTTATCTTAATGTGATTGTTTTACCGACTCTTGTTCCAATGTGGGACTTTCAATGATGTTTCCGAGCCCAATTTTATTATTGCGAGGACGCAATTCCCAGAAGGGGGGAAGGATGTAACACCCCATGTAAATAAAGAATATGAAATTTTTATATTTATCCATATTTTTGAATAAAATGTTAATATTAATTTAAAGGGAACACTATGCTCGATGGTTTACCCAATACGCAACAACGAGTTCCTTTGAAATCTTACGTTGCACTCTAATAATAAAATTAATTTATTTTAAATGGTAGTTAACACCTAACTGTTGTAATGATGGGAATGAACAAAACTAACTAAAAAATGATTATATATGTTTGTCAAATATTTTTACTTTTTACAATAAATGTTAGAGGATTAAAAATGCGAACGAATCCAATTTTAAGCGTAAATATTATAATATTCTTTAAAAGGTCGATTAACCGCCTTTTGATGGAGAACCTCTTTTAAATCAACTTTTTGACAATTTTATGTGTTATATTTCAAAAAATAAAATTCTTCTTTAGAATCAGGACATCAAAATTTACTTTGTGTAAATTTTTGGTATTTTTTCGATAAAGTTCATTTTTTAATGAATAGTTAAAAATGTTGAATTTTAATTCAAAACCTCTTTTTAATCTAATTAATTTATATGATTATATAATATTTTGAGTTGTTTTTAAAGTGATATTATAATATATTTTTACAATTTAATCCAATTGTGGTCATTGGAATTAATTTCACTTTGAAATTGGACTTAAACTAGTGTCCATCTTTTGATATATATTTCATAAAAACACGCTATTTGTTCTGACAGCGGGAATTAATTATTAAATTAATTAGTGTAACTTATATGTTTTGAATTTTGTAAAATAGACATCATTTTTGAATTCGGAATATCAAATATTGTTTAGGGTGAATTTTTGGTATTTTTCTGATAAACATCAATTTTTGATGAACAGTGAAACTGCTAAGTGGTACTTAACAAAACAAATTCTTCGTTTAAATGAAATTTTACCACCTCTATGTTTTGAATTTCAAAAATCCTACATACATGTTTTTCATTAGGAAGTAAAATTTGGTTCAATGGTATTAAATTTTTTGGTGAATAGTAACTTTTAAGGTATTAATCGTGATTAGAGGTAATTAGTGTAATTTATGGTAAAAATAATGTTTTAATAATATGAAATGACCTTGAAACATGTCCTACCCTTATTGGATGAGTCCTTACAGACCAAGAATATCCATGGGTCAACATAGGGACCCCATGGAGCCAGTTCGGTTGGAAAATGACATTAATAACTTTTTTTTAAAGTTAAAATTAAAATTTCACAAACATGTATTATTTTACTAAAACAATTTTTACATGGGGTTATAAAACTCATATTTTTGACTATAAATACTCATTAGAAAGATAAAACGATTTACTACATCATGATAGTTTTTTTATAATTTTTAGACATTAAATAAATTAAATTATTTACGACACCATGATGATGCAGTGATTATCTCATTATTAAACGATTTAAATAAAATGCAATGATAATGTAACATCTAAGACCTAAACTTGTCAAAAACCTATTGGATGCGTGTATTTAAAACTATTATCACCTTATCCTTTAAATATATAATTTTGGGCCCTTTAAAATCATAAAATAATTTTATAATAATGTTACTTTTCAAGACTTTCCAAGAGGGCCCCTCATCTCCTCTTATAAAAGGCCCCCACCTCTACAACCTTACCCACACCTCTCAAGCCTTTGGCTTGTCCCAAACCTGCCCATTTTGTCTCTCCACATCCCTATATTACTCCTAGAAGCCACAATTTGGGCATAAGTCTTTCCAAGGAAGCCTTTGAGCTCAAATCAAAAAAAAGTTACACGATTTAAAGGTAGTGTCTTCTCTTGTGTTCTTCTATTTTATTTTGCTTCTTCAACCCCCCTAAACTCTTTTTATTACTTTATGTTGTAACAAAACCAGAATATTAAATATACTATGATTTTTATATAAGAATTATTAGAGCTAAACCTACACACACCTTCGTCTAATGGTTAAACAAGATACAATTTCTGTGGTTGGTGATTTTCTTCCTCACGAAACGATGATTGTTCAATATTCTTTTAACACCTTTAAAGGTGGCCATTATGATGTCACTTTATTTTATATATGATAAATATGGTTTTTATTTTTACTATATACTTCTGTATTTTATATTTAAAACATACCTTTATTATTTTCATGTTGTGAAAATGCGATAATTTCATATGAGGAAGTGTGGACTACCGCCCCCTCAAGTGATGTGACTCGTTCATGAAATACATGGAATGTATAAAGAATGAAATTAATGAAAAAAGTTACCTATATAAAATATATATTATACTGGAATTATAATATATATATATATATATATATCTCATTTATTTTTTTAATTCAATTAATATGACAAAAAAAAATGAAAGTAGCGTTCATGCGTACGTACGGCCTACCGTCTCCATGAACGGTGCTTTTCATTTTTTATCTCCAAATGTTATTAAATAGTATAAAATGAATATTTACTGGATATATATGATATGTTAATCATTAATAATATTCTAGAAATGATTTACTTATAACTACATGGGCAATCATTTTCAAACAAGTTCATTTTTTACTCATGTACCAAACATCGGCAAAAACGTCTGATATGAACTAACATTATTAAACAATTATTATAACATTATAATATGTGATATGAACTGAATAATAATATTTAAAGGAGGTACTTAAGAAATTATAAATTGACCAAAGTTTTTTATTCAGGAATATAAAGAAACGAACAAGACAAGTCGGACTTGAGGTAAGGGAACCTACCCCTCTCTTTCTTTTTAAGTACACTCTTTTATGTAATTAATTTTAAGCTCATATTTATTATGATTGGGATGTAATTTTATATTACTCTAAATGTAATTTTTATTTTAATATTATTAGAGACCCTATTTTCTCTCATCAATACATTTTGGAAGTTTTGATTGGCACTGTTAGGCTGTCGAATTTTCATAAGAGATCTAACCCCTCTCTTTCTTTTTAAGTACTCTCCTTTATGTCACTTATTTTAAGCTCCTCTTTGTTATGTTGGGGGATGTTCTTTTATATTACTCTTGCTGTAAATTTTATTTCAATATGATGAGAGACGCTATTTGATCTCATCAATCCATTTTTTGATGTTTTAAGTGGCGCCGTTAGGCTACCAAGTTTTCGTAAGAGATTTTTCATCTCACTTTTAATTCCGTGAGATTTATGCTACATTTTCCACCATTTCCTTCGAGTGGTATATGTACTGCACATTATTCTACTATTTTTTTAGTATACTTTCATTTATGAGTATTTACATCAATGTTGTATTGTCCTTCTTTAATGGGGTGTATGTTTCAAAACATACCCAAGTCGGTAAGGGAACTTTTCACCCTCCTCTTTTTAAAAGACTAATTTTGTTTGGTCTTTTAATTTACATATTGTAATGTTGGGATATGTTCTCCTATATCCTTATTGATTTAAATTTTAGGTCCAAGTGATGATATTCCCTTTTTATCTCTCATCAACTCATTTTCTAAAGTTTGAAGTGACGTCGTAGGGCTGTCGAATTTTTGCAAGGGAACTTCTTAACCCAATTTTGATTCTTTGGGATAAACTTGTACTCCTTGAATATGTCGTTCTATGAATATGTGTGAATGACCTCTGATTATTTTACACTTATTATCCACTTATATTTGGTGTATTCATTTGTCACACATAATTATGTAATTGATTTATCCTTAATCTACGGATACCGTCTTTGTAAGGGACATCGTCTCAATCTCCTTTCATTGAGGAATATTTTGTTTTATACACAACATTATTTTATATATTGTATAAAACCCTTTGACATTTACGTTTATTCAAAATGAATCTTTTTATACGAAGCGTTTACTAAATGAAAAAAGGGGATGTTTTTTCGTACATATGTGGCGACAACGACTTCTATGTCGTCGTGACCATTATTTGAGTTTCAGATTCCTCTACAAGCCATAACTTTTTTTAATGAAAAATAAATACCATGTTTTACTTTTCTTTTATTTTGGTATTGAAAATAGTTTTCATAATGTTTGTATTATATCAATGTGTTGTATTAATATCTTGTGATTGAAATGTGGAAATGTTATGTTTCCTTTATGCATGTTTTATGTGATACAATTATGTTATAGTTCTTGGGAATTATTATGAAGACGGGTGGTTCCATGATAAACTAAGGGCAGGTGAGCCCGATATAGCTCTCCAATGCATTGGGTAACTCAAAGGAGTTAAACGTTAAATTTTATCTAAAGAGATTTAGGGAATATACTATGATGGGTATTCTAAACGTAACCAAGAGGGTTACTCCCTACGTAAGAATGTTATGAATTCCTCAAGTTACCTTTATGTCATATGTTTTCTATGATTTATTCATGATTTTATGAGGTATGTTAAAGTGATTATCTTTTATGAGTAAAGTATGATTTCATACATGGACTAATGTATTCATTTTTTACTTTTATATCCATTACTGAGCTTTTTCTGCTCATCCGAAGCTTTTGAAATGTTTTTCACGGGTCAAGGGAAAGGTACATGATGTGATGATAGGGTCAAGTAAGTGTCATGAAAGAATCCTTGTTTTGTTTTAAATATGTTTTCGTCAATGGGAAAAAAATTAATATTATCTTTTATTTAACCACTTTGTATAAATGTGGAAAGTAATGCATGATTTAGGATCAAATTCTATAAAACTCTAAACCTAAAAAGATCCACTATGTGAATTATTAATTTTATTCAATAATAAGTAATTTTTAAGGTCGGGTCCTTATAGGATGCACTGAAATATTATGAAAAATTTTACTTCCTTTATTTTAATGAAATCACACATCCTGAACTATAGGTAGATTCTCTATTGATATCCCTTTTTCACCAATATATAAAATTCACTTTTCCTCATACTATTAAGTTAGTGGAAATTTCTTTCTCAAACTATTTTAATACATTGTAAAGATTTACTGGGTCCTTCGTGAACCACCTTTCCTATTATGTGAACTGAATTGTGGGTATGCTTCACGACCCACCTCTTACACGTATTTCCTCCACTTATTCAACCACACACTAACTCTTTGTACTACCACTATGAAACGCCATTGAATATCTCCTTCTTGTGCCACATCAACATTCTATCTTTGTGTTCCTCGTCCTCCTGCCACCTCTACGTGATTCTTCTGCATCTATGGAATTCATCATTTTTGGACCTCTTCTTAAAAATACTACCTTCTTTCTTTTCATATTACATTTCTCCACACACTCCCTTTCATATAATCCCTTCTACAAATAGATTCACTCTTCATAGAATCCTCCTCACGAACATCTTTTGGGTGTCACTAAATTCCCAAATTCCCAGAGAAATATGTTTTCTAATTAAAAGTGCTCTTCTAAAAAATGATATTAGTTTCCTTTATATAGGGAATATATATTCAAAATCCTATAATCTGATATTTACCAAACCTTCAATGTGGTACATATTTCACTCTATATGGTGCTCCTATAGAGAAATTTTATTCCCTATGTCATCTGTGTACTACCTATCTTCCTTTACGCCATCCAAAATTACCATCACCATTTTGAAAATGCCTCCCTTAAATGATTACCTATTCAACACGTCATTTTTAAAATTAAAGAGAAATCCAATGTACCTCAATCCATCCATGTAATTTATGACTTAACCATGAATTTGTGGCTCTAAACGAATGGTTCATGTATGCAATCTACATCTCGATCTTTGTGGTTCCATTCCTTTTTCGATTTACTTCAACAATCTATATACTACCATTCATAGTCCAGGAAATATCCATCACGATCTTCATATTATTAAATCTTGTGAAAAAATCATCCTTTTCCAAAAACCAACATCTTATTTTGAGGCCCAAAAATCTTGAAAACACTGGGAACATATGCCACCTTAAATAATTTCTTCCGAAAACCCAACCATACTTATTTCATGTCATATAGAGTTTTCAAAAAACTCAATCACACCCAAAACAAACCTAGAAGATAACTTGAGGGATTTTTTTCATACATTAAAAAAGTCATATAAATATCCAAAAATTGTGTCTTGAACCCCTTTTATAAAGGAAACAACATATCTACATTAAATATTTTTATACCATGTGCGTGGCCATAAAATCCATGTGTATCTGTTTCAACATGGATAGATGGAACGACATAGTTGGAAACCAATTTGGAAAATTTTGTGGTTAAAATATACATTTTATTAAAACTAATAATTTTACCATTTTACCCTCTCATGATTAGTGGTTTATTACCAAAAAATTTGTCCCCATTACACATCCAATAGAAAAGGTTATGAACTAAGGTCTCCCTCCTACTTCAAGGATGTTTATCCTTATATCATAGTAATTTTGATGTGATATAGTTTTTGAATTGGATCTCTAGGTTACTATACTAGTCATCCATAATCTATTTTTTGGAAGATGCTCTGTATAGTGGTTCCTATTCTTCTAATGCTCTTAAACACTAAATTTATACCCGGGAATCCTTATCTTAGTTTTAGAGGTTGTTTTAGTTCAAAGAATGGTCAAAGTGGAGTGATTGTTTTTCAATGAGTTTGGGTTTAGTCGTCTATGAGATCTATCATATATTCTTGATGTTTTTAGGTGTATTTTTTTGTTTATTTTTACTAATTTCATTTATATTTATGTTTTTTACTAAGAATAACACATTGGGTCTTGAAATAAAATTCTAGACCTCACACGATCATCTTCATTATGTGGATAAATATGAGACCAGGTTTATGTCCTCCCAAGAGGTGTGTTATTCCACTGAAAATGGTAAATGGGTTTTAAAATGGTGGGATAGATGGTTTAGATGATTAAATTTGTTTAACATGTTTTTGGAATATGTTATCCTGGAATAATGGGTTGTTTGGATTAATCATAATTTTAAGAGATTATGAAAAACTTATGTAAATAAGGTTAAATATTTAAAGATGTTTGAGTATGTTGTAAAATGGTTTAAAAGAAAACTTTTTGATTGTTTCCTATTAATAAGTTATAAAATTGATTATGTATTGAATTGGTTAAATATGTTTATTGTGTAAGAACATGGGAGTACTTTTGAAATGAATGATGTGTACTCTTGATATTGTAATGTGTTAAAAAGACCAAGCTTGTAAATCCTTCTGACATTTAAATTCGTCAATGTTTAAGGGTATAGGATATGATGGATCCCGCCCACGGGTATGTATGTGGGACATAATTATCATTATCCTTGATTCAATATATATAGACATGATGCTCGACATCCTTAACTTGGTGTGATGAAGATGATGTTTCCTATACATGGATAGGGTGTTGGCATTGTGTTCTTTGGAATAATGCCTATTTTTATGACATGGGTAAATGGATTGGTGAAAATTGGTATGTGAAATTGAAATGATTAATTAAGTCCCCTTATTGTTTTAAAATATAAGTAAAACCCATTTTATTTTTTGCATAGATTTATGGCCTGATAAAATAAGGTTTAGTGGGTTTGGGTGCCATTGTATGAATTAAAGGAGACCTATGGATAATTGATAAATTTTTAATTATGTAACATGTTTCACTATGATTACGTGGTTATATTTCACATTTACTTCTATATACACTACTATTAGTCTGGATATTGATTTAGACACTATTACTGGTGGCCTACTAAGTTATACTCACACCATTCTCAGGTCACTGTTGGTACCCAGATTTCATAGTTGTCAGTCAGGGTAAGTGAAAGGTTCATATGTTATGTGGATAATTTGGGATATAATATGTATAAAATATGAGGGCATAATATTTTTCTCAGAACCCATTTTCGGTATTGTCAGTGTGTCTTTTATTTTGGGTATTCCTTGACAAATGACACTAGAAAGATGTGACATGTTTACTTCATTAGTTATGAGAATATACCTAGTATTAGTAATTGGTTTTATAATGCATGTTTATTATTTATTACTTCATGGGTTATTTCTTAAATTGATATAATTATTTTTTATTACTCTTGTATAGAGGGTATAGTCTCCTCACATACCTCATTAAACCCACACTACTGGTAAACAACCTCTATCATAGGGGGTGGAAACTTGAGTTCATGTGAAGAACCAGCTCAATGAACCATTTCTATGGCACCTAGTCCAAGACATTATAAAGAACCTAATGAAAGATTCAAATCATGTCAAAATATTATAACATAAAACCTAAAAATACATATTTATTCCTTTGAACTTATGGAAAACATAATATTATGATCACATGATGATATCCAGAACTCTTAATTTATCTTCATAAGAAAAAATATATGATAACAAAAACAAAAAAAATATTTATTTCTAAAATAAAATCATTGATTATTTTCATAAATTCAATAAACATCATCAAGGATGACCTAAATAACTTTTTTATAAAATCATTAAAAAATTTCAAGATCACAAAAACTATCCCATTTACAAAATTTATATCCATTGTTACATTACCATTAAATCAACATTCTAGGTTAGCGGTACCATTAAATATATGTTTTCAATACCTTATAAGAGATCTACTCAAGATCATTCCCTAGATGTCTCATGATTCTTATATCAATAATATTATTGATATACCAATTCAATGACATAAATATCATATCCTAATACATAAAAACATCAATCCTTACACATTAATGATTAAAATAACATAGGCCCTCCTTCTATCTATGAGTTAACCATTGCATTAGGGAATTGTCTTAGAAAATTCACATATTCCCCAACCTAAGTCATTGAACTATAAATGGTACGATTGGGTGATATTTTTATCCCTATATATAGATCTTCAATTTTCCTCAAAAATTCAATATATATTCCCTTATTTTAAATGCATTAAAATTTTCCTTTTCCCTTGAGATATTATCTTGGGTGTCTGTTTCCACATTTCAGACATGCTGGAAATTTAGTTTTCCATCCTCCATGGTCTCCATCACCCAAACACTCTCTAAACACCATAATTAACTTAATTAGTGAGTCTGAGTGTTGGTTGAGGAAATAGTTATTAATAATATATCTTGATAACTAATTGGGAATAAAAAATGTCTTTCACTCTATTCATCGTATAATTTGGTCCCTCATAATATCCATGTTGTCCATCAGATTCAGTATTAAGAAGATTCCTCCTTGTTCAAGCCAGTGACTAAAACCAAAATATTATAGTATGAGAATCAATAATAATAGTGGTGAACAATATAATATACACATTAAAAAACTTCTAGGATGTTATCTCATACATAGAATCATACTCAAAGTCATTCTTAGGGATATGTTCCATAATTATTGTTTTTCTAAATCTAGATCCCATGGTATTTACTGTACTTTATACACTAAATACTATAACAACCATAACCGCAATATATCATAGTTCATGGTTACTTTATTACATTATCATATATATATAAGTGAACGTATCCTAAAAAAAGGAATATTTTAGTAGTATTGAAGAACAAAATACATAAATTCATTCCATTTTACATTGGTAATAAATATAAAACATACTTAAGTAAATTATTCAATATCCATTTACTCATTCCACGAATTCTTATTCATATACTAGGAAACATAAAAAATAGGGTTGATCTCAAATACTCTGTAATTATTACATATAATGGAAGATATTATGAGTAAATAAGTCATAGTCAATATAAAAAGATACTTAACCATAAAGATGTGTAATTTTATCAATAACATGTAAAAAATGAATCCATGGATAATATCAATGAAGTAATATTATGGATAATTATAAATAATTTCTAAATAAATGAAATTATTAATATTTGACAACATTAGTATAGACATCATGATATTTATATCATCAATTCCTTCATCCAAGATAGTTTAATCAATGGGTAGGTATACACTAGAAATACATTTAATGTTAGCTTTTTGATTTTCCACATGAGACATGTCAATTCCTTGAGAGGATATATAAATGTGACCCAAATAATATTTATATGTTGTATGAATTCCTCATATATCTAATTATCAATTAAATTCATGAACAATACGCATTTTCAAAAAATATTGGTATTTAGTAAATAATTCAAAATTTGAATATTTCCCTAGTCAAAAAAATAACATTTAAATTAAAACAAAATATGTATAAATGGTACATGGTTTAGGAAATAATCATATCCATGATACAAATAATATAGATATTTAAGGAAAATATAATGTTCATTGATCGTAAGAAAGTGAATATTTCAAGATAAAGTTAATATCCACAGAACTAATAAAAGATAAAGATAAAATTAAATTAATTAAAAATAAGTTTTTTTAAAATAAATTATTATCTTTGGGAGAATAAAATAATGGGTGATAATAATTTCTCAAAAATGATTTCTTTACAAAACCTGATAGAACTCCATTGAGCACACGCTAATTTAATATTGATAAAACCTAATTACTTTTAGAGAAGTATTAATAAGGGTACTGAACCATAAAAAACCACTAATTGTGTTCTTATGTGATAAAAAATACAAAAAAAATAAAAAAAATAAAACAAGAAAACAAAATATGATGATGGTGATAAAATGGTAAAGTAGTAGGAATTTTGAGTATAAAATTGATTGCAATTGAAGGCAAGAAGGAAGGCATGAAAAACATCATGTTTGTTGAATGCTACCAATATAATGGAAATGGGGAAATCAACTAGTTGGTTCTTAAAATGATTTTCTGTTGTCCATTAATTTGAATTTAAACATCAATATTTGATTGAAGGGGCCTGACTAGAAGTGTCATCAAGTCAACCTGTGACTGACTGACCTCTATAGTTCATCAACTATAGAGATAATTCAATCACCAATTGGGGATAAATAATTAATTATTGAGTTCAAATTTTCAGTTAAAAATTCTGTGTCTCTATATTTTGAAGATGATATACTTTTTAGTAATATACTTAGATTAAATAAAATATATTTTTAAGCCCGATCAAGATCGGTTTTCAATGATTCTTGATGTTTTGTAAAAAAATATTTTTCAGTGAATGAGAGGGAGAGAGAGGGGAATCCTATAGAAGAAAAATTCATGAACATGGAAAAATAATATTAAAAAAAATAGCATATTCCTTTGAAAAATATTAGCTAAAAATTATAATTCCATCCAACATATTAAATGCGTTCAAAACAAAAGAGTTTAGGCTATAAAAATCAAGAAAACATAAGTAAACTGAGAGAGGAGTGTTCTCTCTCTCCTTGCATGATCTCTAGGAACTCCAAATGTCTGATATCTATTTTTTGAATGCTTTGTGAATGTTGTATCTATTTTTGTATTAATTGATGATAACTCTCCATAAGTGGTCGATAGGAATCAATGATCTCAAAAAGAGTTGTAGAATGAAGTGATGTGGTACTTCTAGATGGTTCTTGAATGTCTAGGATGTAATTCCCCATGTTTTGGAGTCTTCTTTCCCTTGTCACAAGTTCCTGTCACTAATTATAAATCACTTATCTCGCCTCCAATAGGAACCTTCATCATTCCTCCAACTTCTTTTTTGTGAAATATGTATAAGAAACTTAGAAAAATGATCCACTACACCATGCATCATGATCCCGCCTCACGATCCTCTGATTAAATTAAATAAAATTATAAAGCCATAGTAAAATGTAAATAATTACTATTCAATTATAAATAAATATAAAAAACCTAATTACTAAATTCATATATAAATAGATATATAAATGTACTTATTTATTCATTAAAACAAAAATTAAAACAATGTTAATAAAAATAATAATAATTATAATACATAATTATATACATATATAAATTTATTTTAATATTACTACAGAATTATTAAAAAAATATATTATAATTTTAATAAAATTATTATTACTGTTAATATTATTATATAAATAAATAAAAATAAAAATTTATTATATTATAAAAATTTTACGATAGTTAAAGTATATATAAAAATATATACTTATTATTAAAAATATTTTTATATTTTCTTAATAATTTTTATTATTAAATTATGTTAATTATATTTAATTTTGTATAAGTTATTTGTATTTTTATATATTCTATTATTATGATTATTTATTAAATAATATATATAATTTTAAATAAAATAACATAATAAAAGAGGGGTTGGGGTTATCTTGAAAAAGGGGAGAGTGCGGTCATGGATCTGTGGGGTAAGAGCTCGGATTGGGTTTGGGTGTTCGATAGGTAGTGGAGAGGTCCCGAGTAGTTCTCACAAGGTTGAGGATGGTGGAAAATGGTGAAGTGGTTTTCAATGGTATTGAAAGTTGGCACAATGACTGAATTTGGTGTGGAAACATGGTTTTAGGTTCTTATAGTGAGGTTTGGGTAAGCTATGGAGTCAACTATTCGGTGGTGAATGAGGCTCGGATTCTTCAAAAATGTTCATGGATTTTATATTTGTGATTGAGGACTAAGGCAGCGGCTGACTACATCTAGTTTTTTTTTACGTTTTAGTTTGGTTCTTATTATTTTCCTGTCTTCAAATCTGGAAACAAAAATGGTAATTTGTTACTTGCAATTCTTCTATCTCTAGTGGTGGTCGGTTGTGGTTGGATCAGGTGGCTTAGGATTTTTATTCTGGTATCTCGAGTTCAATTATTAACATGTGATGGGCTCTATTTGGATATGTGGTGGTCAACAATAAATGTATATAATTATGTATTATAGTTTTTCTTCTTCTTATTAATATATTTTTAATTGTTTTATATTAATGAATATATAAGTACATTTACATATTGATTTATATATGAATATTGTAATTATGTATTATATATATTTTGAATTGTACATTTATTTTTTCCCTTTGAACTATTATTTACTAATTTTATTTTTTGATTGAATCAGAGGATCATGAGGTATGATCCCGTTTCATGGTGTAGGGGATCATTTGTTTAAGGGGATTCTGCTTCGGTCACTAACAAGGAGGATAAGGCATGGTGAAGGTGCCACATGGAGTCTTGATAAATGATTCAGATGTTTTGATAGGAAGTTGTGATGAGGCTAAGTAAGCTCTAGAAGGAGGGGAGTTATATCCTAGAAATTTGAGAAATATCCAACATGAGTATATCACATCATTCCACAATTGTTTTTCGAATCATTGTTTCCACTCAACAATGTCCATAGAGAAAACACCATTCCATTCACCAGTCGAGACACCATTCATGGAGAAGGAAGAAAATAGAGGTCATACATTTAGAGTTCCTAAAAATCAAGCATGGAGAGAGAGAACACTATTCTCTCAGTTTTCTTCTATTTTCCTCATTTTTAAAGCATGGAATATTATTTTTTGAACTCATTTAATATTCTATATACAATTTTTATTTTCCGAAAATCTCTTTCGAGGTAATATGATGTGTTGGTGAATCTGATTTTTTCTTTGTTCATTAATTTTTCTTCTACTTGATGACACTCCCTCTCTTTAATTCATTGAACTATCATTTTTTATAAAAGATTAAGATTCATGGAAGTTTGATCTTCATCGAGTTTAAAGTTATTTTGTATTTACTCTAAGGATTTTATTAAAAATTTAATCATACTAAAAAGAGAGAGGAATTTTGAGGTCAATTGACAATTTAAACATGATGATTACTTATTTGTTCCCAATTTGTGATTGAATGATCTATAAAATTGAAAAACAGTAGGGGTAGTCGGTTATAGGATTACCTGATCTTTTATTGGGTCTCCCTCTTTTAATCAGATCCAAAATTTGAAATTCAAATTCCTGGATAAGGTAAAATAATTTTATAAGGTGGCCAATTGATTTACATATTCCCATCATATTGGTAGTGTCCAACGATCTCCATGTTTCTCATGACTTCCTATCTGTATGTACTTGAAATCACTTTCACAATGACAATTTAAACTACATAATTATTTCATCACCATCATAAAATTTTTGTACTTTTATTTGTTTTAATTTTTTTCTTTTTGTTTTTAGAAACTAAATAACACACTATGTTCATCTCTAGGGTTCTATACGCTTATTAACACTGCACTTGCAATAATTTAGTTTTATAATATATATTTTGTGTATTCTTAATTACAGAACTATAAAATTTTGGCCTAATATTTGGGGAAGCAATGTTTTCCATTGTGGTGTTTTCCATTTTTCAGTTAAAGAAAAAAAACCTAGCCAAAAAATTAAAAAAATAACAAAAAATAGAAAAAAACGAAATAGGCAATGTGTTTACAATTTTTGATGATATTCCTGATTTCTAGGATGTGAAAAAACATTACAAAGAAGTAGATTGATCCAATTTTGGATGAAAAATAAACTAGGTGGAGAGATATTAGATTCTACATAGGTTGTAACTCATTGAAAAAATAGGAGTATACATAGATATTCAACCAAAAAAAATGTTTCAAGAGGTAATGATCCTACCAAGAATTATTTTTTCGCTACTAAAAGATTAATATATTTCCAAACACGTATTTACTTGTTTCAAGAGGAATAAAATAACATGGAAATACTCTAATAAACCACTAATGGTTCCCCATCTAGAAAAAACATATAAGAAAGGATAAAATAAGAATAAATAATAATATGGAGCTATCTATTTTTGAATCAAAAATACCCTATGACTTAATGCTGGAAATTCAATAGTCTAAAGCCAACTTCAAGTGCTAGTAGGAGATAAGATATGAAGGCATTGAAGATGATAGGCCCAATATATAATATCAATTTATTTCTAGCACATCATATAATTAATTGTGTTTCACTGACCTTTAAAATAAAATTTCTTTCTATCAATATATCCCAACCACATTATATTTCATCTTCCTCTCCTTGGAGGACAACACACTAGAGGTTTTAGTTTTTGAAGATACGTTTCAAGAGGTTGAATACAACACTCACATCATAGAAAAACTCCTAGTATAATTGATTACTATTATAGAATATCTAGATGAATAAAATCATGGAAAATTTCATTTTATTGAACAAGTTTTTCTTTTATATGATTTTTATTTTTAAATAGTTGATGCTAATTTTTAATCTACCTCTGTAGGTTATAAAGATTTAGTTGAGATGTGAGATTTATATGAGATTATTGGGGAAGCATCTCCTATAGAAGTAGAAGAGTGTTTGTAGTTGTGTATAGGTGTCACATAAGGTGTTGAAAATTTTCTATATTTAATGAAGAAGTTATTTTTTTTACTAAACTAGAAGAGAAGTGTCTTCCTAAAATTCTTTAATTTCAACATGTGAACTCCTAACCACAAGAAGAAGAAGTGGGGTAGTACCCTTATATCTTTTTCCCCCCATCACTCCATATGAGGTACTTTACTACAAAGGGTACAGACTTTGATGATGCTACACCCGGGTTACCCCAAAAATTGAAATGCTCAAAAGTTAGGAAGAACCACATCTTGTGCATCATGAGAAAAAATCAATATCCCCCACCAGACTAGGGTTGATCCATTATTTTCTAGCTATGGACAGTCAAAATAAAGTACCCCTTGGGCATTAATCCAGGATTATTTTCTTCATTTCAATCTTTAGTTTCATTATGTATAGTATTTTAATTTATGTTTTTAGACAATAAATAGGTAATATTATCCATGTAGAAGTCAGTCAAGGCCAAAGAAAGAAACATATTGGTCATATTTGATAACACTCTCTAAAAAACATTATTTTCATTTCACTTTTAGTTATAATCCTTGACGTCTTATCGTAATCTATTTAAATCTTGTATGTAAATTAATGGAACATCTAGTATTGCTTCATAAAGCATGAATATAGAGTCTTCATTAAAAAATATATGATATTTTTCTAGATCAGGGAAGTGTTCACTTTTAATTTTTTCATTTCAATAATATTTTAATTCTATAAATTTTACTTCTGAGTATTTTTTACTTTCTACTGTTGTAATTTAAGTGTGAGGAAGTCCACTGGATTTCTCTTAATATTTTGAATTTTTTTTCTTGAATTTTTTTCTTATCCTATTATAATCTAATGAGTTGAATGTTTTGTTGAGATGCATTGTTAAACCATGATTGCACCCATCTAATTCATTTTTATTTAACAGATACTTAAAAACATTGATCATCATAATTCATTGTTAACTAAATCGAGAAATTTAATTTTTCTATTTATAACAAATTAAAACATGATCTTTTCAAAAATACAACTGTTCTCGATTTTCTGGTAGTATCCAGTGGATTTTCTTTTGTATATGTTTTTTCTTTTTTCTTTTTTTCTTTTTTATTGATTATTTTGAACATTCCTATAATCCCTTCACAATTTTTTAAATGATGAATTGCCCATCTATTTTTTTCATTACTATCTTCTACCAGAGGAATCAATGTTGGGGACAAGGATGAGTTTTGTGTGTGGGGGTGGGGGATCATTCTATGCCAAGCTATTCATTCAAATATAAGCACATCAAACCAGCCAAATTTTTTAGTCAAAAAAATGGTTAACTTTTTTAAACCTCTTCATCATTGTTAAATAAATATCAACATATTTCCAAAAATGAGGGTCTTTTGGTTTCTCTTTTCACTTATGATCTTTCCTACCTAGAGGATGACAACTTACTGGTTGAGGAGAGTTTCGATGATTTCTATATTTTTTGGGGACGTATGATTTCTAAGTGGAGTAGCACACTATTTTATGGATATATGTTTTTGGAACTAATAAAGAGATTGTTATAGGATAGATATTTGTGGAATTATGATAATTACTTTAGGAAAGTGAAAATTTTAACTCGAAAATAGTGGTCTCATCTTTTGAAATTTATAAAAAATTCACTTTAGGGATCCAACAAAATTATTATCTTTTTAGTCCTTTGTAACATGAGTAAAATGGAAAAATAGGATCCCATGGTGAACATATGAGACTCTATTAATTAAGAGTGCATGTAATACCTCTTCAAATATAAATAAGTGCCATTTTACAGGGATCTACCCATTCTTAGTCAAAAAAAATTAAAAAAAATAATATGATCATAATATTTGAAAATTATTTCATTAGGGTGAGAGGAATTTTGAACTGAGATAAAGAAATGGAGAATTTACTTGTATGAAGATAATTTGAGTTTTATAAAAAGAGTGATATTTTTTTTCTTCTGGAACCAAGTATAATGTGAAAATTTAAGCTTCATTTTTTATGGCTTTTATTCCAATTGATAAAAACTCCCGTCACTCTATGATGTGGAATTTATAATAGAATTAATGTATGGTTATATTTGATTTCATATTTTTGGAATGACAAATTTTGAAGTGGATGAGTGAGTGTACCCTCTATTTTTAGTGTGTTTTTGAAACGATGAAGGAAGAAATCATTGAAAAGTCTGAACCACTCCGATTTATGTTCTCTAGATTTTAAATGTCCATACATGCTCATTTTGAACTGAAGGTGAAAGTTGATGATTTTTGTTTTATAAATTCAAAAAAGAAAGCATTTTTTTATGAAAAACAAACTTTTATGATTTGTGGAGTTTGATGTTTCTATTTTTCAATGCTCTTTGCCACATAATATTTGTATTATATTTTGTTTTTAATAACCAAAAAGTGTTCTTAATTTAAAAAATTCACTACTATTGTGAATTTTTTATTTTATTATTACTGTAATGTTTTTTAAGAAAATAAGTATTTTTTTATTTTTTATTTTTTGAATAATTTATAATTAATAAAATAATTATTTAAAAATTTTAATTTTAATTAATTTTATTTTTTAATTATAATTATTCATTCTTTTTATTATTTAGTTTTGTTCATTGATTTTACTTTTTAAAAAATTAATATTCCTTCAACACTTATATTTGATTATTATTTTTTATTTAATTAAAAATAAATTTAATAGATTTGAATTTGTTAAATTGAATAATTTTTATTTAATTCTTTCATTTTATTTATTTCTTTGTCTCCTTAATTAGTGATTTTTAATTTGTTTTTAATTATTTTAATTTAATTCATTCATTCATTTTGTGTATTTATTTAATTCAAAAATAAATATATAATATTTCTTTGGTTCATTTTTATTTTTATTTTATTTTTAGTTGTTTTGTTGGTTTTAAAATATAAAATATTATTTATTTTAATTTTTAATTTATTTTTCAATGTTTGTGTTTTGGATGTTTTCGCTTCTCCATACTCACGACCAAGGAGAAAACGTGACGGTGACTTAGGGAGTCACCACCATCCATCTCCCAATAGTGACTCTTTTGAGTCACCATCACATCTACCCACCATTAGCAAGCCAACAGAGGCTTATACCAGTAACCCTCCCCCACACTATCTCCCAGTATCACCATTCTCCTCCCAACCCTCTACTACCAACAACCACTTCCATCTTCAAAACCCACTAATGGAACCACCTCACTGACCTCCAGCCACTGTCGCTCATCAGAACCACCTCCAACCCCTACCACCCATTGTACATACTACAATGGTGACTCCTTCGAGTCATTATTGCCACATATCGCACTGTTTCACATAGATTCACCACCAAGCATCATTGACCTTTTATGTTCACACAATATATCCAATTTACAACTGCATTAGAATAGAAAAACACCATAGACGAGAAGGAAATCATTGATCAATGAATAAGATAATTTATGAATCGGACTCATAAATTCTAAAGCAATTGAAGAAACCCCAAAAATAGATTATATCCTTATCAGATTACAGAACCCAATCTGAACCTGCACTGCAACAATCCACACCTGCTAAAGAGAACCCACCACCATTAAAATATAATGGTCCCTCCAAGTCCATCATGCCACTATGTGTCATTTGAAGTAGAACCACTAGACTATGTCACCGCCACTGGAGAGATGAGTTGACCCAACCATGCTGGTGCAGCAACCCAATGTTTCCCCCCATTTTTAAAGCACCATTGGGGCCGCTGCCATGCCATTTAAGACTACTACCCTAGCCCTACCTCATGTAGCCACTAGATCCTATTATCTTCCACTCTATTTACAAAAAATACATATATATATTTATTTTTCTTCTTGCCACCGCTTATCCCCCTACTAGAACCAACCAAGCACCTGACTCCCCTTTCCCCCTTTTTCTAATGAACCCCCTTCTGTGACTCGCAGTTTCTTCCCCTTTACTTCAATTATTCTTTTAATTTTATATTTTTATTATATATAATGACATAAGATATATATAATAAACTATATATAAGAAATAATTATATATAATAAGTATAATATACATATATATTTATAAATTATAATGGTAATATTTATTAATTCATATATCTTTTATACAAAAAAATATAATTTATTGTATTTTTTTAAATGTTTTAAAAACAATAAATATTATAGGATAATGACTATACTTTTATTAATATATATTTTTTATATGTTTACTTAATTATATTAATATGAATTTTAATTTTAGTACATATTTTTTATACTAGTGTATATATATATTAAGTAATATTATTTAATACTAACAAATATCAAATATATAATTATTTATAATTATATATATATAACAACATTTAAAAAATTATAGGAATTTTTTCAAAAACATCTGATCCAAAAAAATAGACATCCATTTCACTTTGGATTCCTACTGTTTATTCCTATGATTTTGTAGTATAATCAGGAGGTGATCTTGGGGGAGTGATCTTTGAAGATGGTCATGTGAACTGCACGGGATATCGGTGTAAGGTTGTTTCAAGACTCAAAATTCTTTCACTGGGAGTTCAATGAAGAGTTGGTGATGAGCATGTCATGGATAACCACATGGATATTTATGAATCCTATTACGATGTCATTTTCTTTTGTGTTTTGTTTCTAAATAAGATTAGGAATTATATTATATTTAAATCAAACCCCCATACATGGTAACCCATATCGATAACTAATGATAGGAACCCTACATCTTCTACCACTATTTTTCCTTTTCTTTTGTTCTCAGTAAATATCATAAATTTAATTATATGTTTAGTGAATACTACTATGTGTTTTTTTTTGAATTGTGCTATTTTTTATTCCTCCCTTGTTTCGTTTTTGTGATATGGAATCTCTAGTGATGGAGATATAATTTTTGAGTCCAGATTCTGGAATTGATACATGATATAACCAAGATACCTAAGATTCACCAATCATCACTTTCCCTAAATCACTCTAAGGAGATCGTGAAGGTGAATTGGGTTATGCATAAGCATATTCTTGTATTAGATCATTCTTTTTTCAATTTCCCTTGATTTTTTTCATCTTCTTTTCTAAACTAGATCTATTTAGTGGTTAACTGATGTTTCATGTTTTTATATCCTTTGATGATCAGTTCATTCATGAATAAATATGGATAGAGTGATTTGATCTGGAAACTTCTTCACTTTAAGAGAGTTCTAGTGTGTTAGAAATAATTCTGTGAATAAGTTATCATTGTTTTTTTATGAATGATGTGTTGAAATAAAACAATCGATCTTGAACATAGTGATATTGGAGTAATTTGTTTTATCCTAAGAAGATATATGAATGGGAGTTGATGGTGGATCGACTTGGGTTAGGACCTATTCTTTTGGAATTTATTTTCATTCATTGTGTTTTTTCCCTATGTTTGTCTTTTTTATTTAACACTATTTCATCTCATCCATCTATAATTTTATCACTTTTTTTGTTTTCCTTGATTATTTTCAGAATATATAAATACAAATATATTTTTAGAAATACCACATGGGAACACCAAAATTCTTCCTTGAGAGAGACCCTAAGGTTATCCATTAGTCTATATATTGGTTCTTATAAATGTATATTTTACCATTCGCATGAAAAGGATGTAAATCAATGATAAATAAAGGGCCATCCTAATCACAAGGATATTAAAAGATACAATAATAAAACCCATGATATAAAGTAGTGGCTAATCTCATGGTCTCTCTCAAGGAAGTAGTGTCGAGTTCCCAAGTCACAGTTCTGAAAATATTTTTTTGTTTTTCTATTGAAAATAGCCAAAGAAGACAAATACAAATAGTGATGAAAATCATACAGTGGAGATATGAGACAGTTGTAATGTAAAAATACCAACAAAGGAAATAGAACACTAAAAATGAAGATAATGTAGGAAAGAATAGGCCGAGACAGAAGTGGATCCACCCTCAACTCTATATGATAGATCTAGTACGGACAAAACCATCAACTATAAACTCACTCATTTCATAGTCTATGGATCAACACACACAACTCTATCACCAAAAATAGTGAACAATCATGTTCTTAATTACTTTACACACATGATAACTCTTCTAAATTGAATAAATCTATAGATCATATCAACCTATTCATGAATTTACTCATGATTGAAGTGATCATCAAAGGATAAAAAAATTGTATAACCTCGCTTAACTACTCTATTAGGTGAGTTAAGGGAAGAAGGGGGAAATGATCAATGCATATTGAGAAAGAAACTGGTTAAACACAAGAATGCAATGACACACACCCCAATTTAGAATCGTGTTATCCTCAAAGTGAACAAGATAAAATGATGATTGTGATAAAGCTTAGATATCTACTTAGAATCTGGTTTTAATTCTGAAATCTGGACTCTCAAATTAGATCTCAAATAAGATAGATTCAAGATCACAAAAAGAAACAAGGGAGAAAAAACATAAAATTTGAAACAAACCCAAATTAGTATCCAAGAAACTTTAAATAGAAATGATGATATTTACTGAGAACAACATAAAATGAAAACATGAAAAAATTAACCACAATAAGAAGAAGAAGAGTTCACATATCTCTATAACGAGTTGGGTTCCCATGTTCGGTGGGTTCTATTCATAGAAAGGATGAGCCATACTCTTATTAGGAAACTGAAATAAAATGAAAATGACATACTAATAGGTAGTATAAATATCCACATGGATTTCCCAGACTTGTTGGTCACCAAATCATCAATGAACTCGCCGTGAAACAATTCAGACTCTTGCAATAACAATAACTCAAAAATCCCCTGTAGTTCCCATGAAAATATTCTAAGACCACTTCCCCAAGATCACCCTACGTTTCTACCATAAAAATATAGGAATAAACAGCACCAAATAAATGAAAAGTGAATGTATATCTTTCTGGCTTTGAAATCATTAGATGGAATCTAACAATTTTTTAAACTAATATATATATAATTATTAATGTGTATGTATTATATATATGGTGGTATTATATATTGGTACTTAGGGTGTGTGTGTGTGTGTAATAGTATAAAAAAAATAATTTAATTAAAATTCTTATTAATAAAAAAATTACATACATAAATATATGAATAAATAAAATTACGGTGATATTAATATAAAATTTATTATTTTTGAAAACAATTAAAGTAATGAATAATAATTACTAGAATATATATATTTTTTAGTAATAAAAATATATATGGAATTTAAATTATTACCATTGTAATTTATCTAAATATAAGAACATTATACTTATTATATTCTATTAATTATTAAATAGAGTATATTTTATATTTTATATGTAGAAATATATATTGTATATATAAATTTAAGAAGAAAAAATGAAGGTTAAGAAATGAAGTGACAAAGGGGTTCAGAAGATGAATGGGGAAAGGGGATTTGGTTAAATGGGTCATACTAGTAGAGGTAGAAGTGGATAGTAAGAGTAGAAGGAAAGGGACGAGGGTTTTTGGCTTGATAGAGGGGATACTCGCGGGGTCTGATACCCATACGAAGTAGGTGTAGAGCGCCAGTATTCAATGGTGGGGTGGCGGTTGTGGTGGTTACTGGTTGTGGCAGAGATGACTTCGGGCTATAGTAGTGGAATGGTTGTGTTATCTTGAATCACAGTGGGTGGCAGCTTCATTAGGTGGTTCTGGTTTGAGTGGCGCACAGTGGTGTAGTGGCCTCAGAGGATGGCGGTAGGTGAATAGGTTCAACTAATGGGTCTCGAGGATGGCATTGGTTGTTGTCAGTGCATGGTTGGGAGGATAACAGTGACTGTGGGAGATTGATTGGAGGAGGGTTGCTAGGATGACCAACTTTTGGCTTCCCAATGGGGGTGGAGGTGAAGAATCAAAAGTCACCATGGGGGATGACAAGCAGTGACCCTATAAGTCACTGTTGTGTTTTATTTTTGGAATAACTCCCTGAATCACCATTATTTTTTTTCTAGTGGCGAGGATATACCATCATCACCTCCTAAAAAAATTACAAAAAAAAACTAAATTAAATATACTTTAAAATTATAAAACAAAAAATTAAAAATAAAAATAATTAAAAAGAAACAAAGAAAAATTATTTATTTATTTTTGAATTAAATTAATGAATGAAATTAATGGATTAATTAATATAAAATAACAAAAACAAAAGAAATAGTACTAATTACAAAAACAATGAAAAAAATAAAAAAAATCAATAAAATGGAAATAATATAACAAAGTAATATTTATTAAATCCAAAGATAAATAATTAAAAAATATAAATGTGAAAGAAATAGTTATTTTTGAAAAACAGAAAACAATGAAAAAATAATAATTAAAATAATAAAAATTTATATTTTAGAAAAATAAAAAAACATATTTTAAAAAAATAATTTATTTAGTTAAAATTTATTCAAAAAAATGAAACAATAAAAATATATTAATTTTTACAACAAATTCTTAATTTAATAATTAAATTAAAAATTAATAATAGTTGTGATTTCTTAAATTAACAACACTATTTTGAATTTAAAAGCACGATAAAATACAATCAAAATTGATGTGGGAAACAACATTAACAAAAAACCACATCAGTTCCTTTGAAATATTATAAAATAAACTAATTACTGTAAAAAGGTTATGTTTTTGGGAAGGTTTATTAATGTTTTATAAGTTAAGAAAACATACCTTTTTACTTTTTTGCAAAAAAAAGTTGAGAATGTAAGAACTCGGTTCTTATTCTTAAGGGACGTGTTTCTTCTTTTCCTTTTTCTTTAAGTGTTTTTGAGAAAATAAGGAAAATGGGGAAAATCGCAAATTATGTGGGAACACGCCAAGTAATTTTCCACACGCCGTGTACTTTGGCTATGTGAGATGAGTACACAGGGCATGTAGGCCTGTCGGTGATGAAGGGTGTAAAAACCAACTAAGAGCCGTGTAATAGGTATTTAAATGTCGTGTAATCAGTCGGCAAGTAAACAGTAAGGTGGTGGAGGCAGCCACCAGTGGAGTGACCATATAGGCTTTGTAATCAGAAATACACGTCATGTACTCATGTCGATGGATGAATAGTGCTGCGGTGGAAAGAAGTCGCTAGAGGAATAGTTTAAAAAATTAAAAAGTACACATTGTGTACTTGAGAGTACATGTCGTGTAGTTTTTTTCCTCTTAAAATTGGAAGTAGCATCCTCATTTGGAAAGAGAGGCTTTTAATTCATTTTGGAGCTCGGGAGGATGGTCGAACCATGGAGGATCACCCGATTGCGTACCATGAATCTGATTCCACATTCATTGATCAAGTTGGGACCATACAGGTAAGCCCTCCCCTATCCTTGCACTGTTATTACCAATTATTCCTCTATGGGATGTTATCTACGTTTGAATGATAATTCATTTATCCCAGCTTTACTCCATTCTTGGTCATTTCGAGAAGCACTGTTTTGTGTAAATTGATCAGACAAGATCAATATAGGTGGTCTTATGTTCTTTTCAACTATTGTGTTGAAATTATATAATGTTATGCTATGCGCCCATGTTTGGGGTGTCGTATAGCTGTGTCCATTGCTGAATGGTATCTAAAATTGCATAGATAAATTTTTGATAAGTTAAAACTACTGATTTTGATCACTGCTTGGGTCTAGGACCACCCCTGGGGTGTGTTCCTCTGTTTAGCCATTTGGCCAGGATACCTGTGGGTATACTGTAAATTTTAGCATGCTTTGAATTGCCTCGACAGGAATTGTATATAATTGCTTTCTTATATGTGGGGCTTAACCTGGTTACTTGTATAGCCTAAGGGAAGTGTTTGTTTAGACGGTGGGAAAATATTGATGTGCCTGTGTGTAGTAGATTTTGTGCTGGTGGGTGACACCTCGTACGCCTGTGGGAAATATTCATTTTGCCTATGGGAAATTACCTACGAGATTCTATTCTAATTACCTGAGGGTAAGGATTGTATGTCTGAGGATAGTGTTATCTAGAATATTCCCCGCGGAGATTTTCATATGTTATACCTTCCAAGTTAAAGAATAGGCTTGTCATGGTTAAATTAATATTAAAATGGAAATATAAAGGGTCATTTTAGTTACTTTTTAGTAATACTTAGTTTATTGCATTTACTTCTGCGCACTACTATTTCAAATTTTCACTGACAGTTGGGGACAGGCCTTTGGTGGTTCCCTACTGAGATTTATTTCCCAGACCCGGTTTGGGTCGTGTCTTCTTCCCAAACAGACTATATTGATGCAGGTGTCGATATGGGAAATGGTCCACATACAGGTACATGATTGTAGAAGAGGAGTATAAGAGCATGGGACCAAACTTAGGCTTGCGGTGCAGCTGCATTTTTTTATGCTACTTTGTTTTGTTTGGTTGTACCTTGTACTTTGAGTTGGATGTATTGTATTGTAGTGTATCATGTTTTGGCTGCTTTCATATAATTAGTGACATGCTGCATCTTTATATATATGAAAACGGGTTTTTTACGACCCCCTCCCACCAAAGATGCCCCTCCTGAGCTGGCAATGGTGAAAGGGAGATAATGACCCCCCGAGTCCTTCCTCCAGTAGGCCCCAGGGTGGAAACTAGCACTGAGGGTATGAGTTTTCACAAATATGAGAGGCATTAAAATTTTTATTATTTAAAATTGGGAAATAGGACAAGTCAACCACCAAAAATGAAAAGAACAAGTGTATAGAAATAAACCCAAACCAATCCCACATGCATGTTTAAATAGTTCTAAAACAAGGTACAAGTGCAAGAAAGCTCAAAAAGTACAATACCAAAAGAAACAAGAGTAAAGAAAACTGCAACAACTCCAACTGTCCCGACTAGTATGGTCCCCCACAGACCCAGTATTCCTCCTGGAAGCCTAAAAGTAAACGTAGGGTTAGAATTCACGTATACTCAGTAGGGAAACCAAAATCTCTCATGAATAAGTGGGGAGACATCCTGATGTCCCATGAGAACAAAAAAAATACCAAAACCTATCAAGGAATTCTATTCACCCACCACACCAGCCACGCTCACCAAAACACAAAACAACAGGTAGTAGTAGTATATAATAACCA
Source organism: Viscum album (assembly GCA_963277665.1). Classification (NCBI taxonomy): domain Eukaryota; kingdom Viridiplantae; phylum Streptophyta; class Magnoliopsida; order Santalales; family Viscaceae; genus Viscum; species Viscum album. Next base: position 1,332,439,338 of record OY728145.1, read on the forward strand.
GAGTATTGGGTACCCCGCACCATTTCCCACTAGTTAGTTTCTCTTCCAAATGGCGAATGTCCTGACGCTACCACACTCTTCCCACCCGCACACACCTGGGCCTCAAGAACCGCATATCCCGCCTGCACACCCCTAGGCCTCACAATCACGTATCCCACCCGCACACACCTGGGAATCACAACCACGTAACTCACCCACACACACCTGGTCCTCATCCTGAAGATTCTTGGAAAATAGTAGACATGCCTCAAGAGTCTTGAGCCACAACCACCCCAAACGAAACCTACCCGAGAGTCTTGGATGTAAGGTTTCCTCAAGCCATAACACCCTATGGAAGAAGGAGCAGGAAGGAGCTAGTAACTAAGGGGAAAACACCCTCTCCCATGAAATGGGTGTGTTTGGCACTAAGTGCTCAACGTGGGTGGTGTGTGACAAAACACAAAGATACAGATATATATATATGTATACCAAACACAGAGCCCAACCTATGGCTTATAAACAGAGAAGCTGAGCACGTGCCTCGGCACTGCTATGTCGAAGCATGCATACAACAAACAACCCAAACCCCATTTATGTTTTCATGTTCAACAGCTTTAGTTGTCAATTCATTTAACTATTGTAAAACTATCAAAAACCAAACCAAATCAATTGTTCATCAAACATATCCATGCCAACCACAAAAAAAAAGCTAGGGAAAACACAAGCATTCACATACCAACTCCTTAACAATTGTATTATAATATCCATCTTTAATTCATTTCCAACACAAAACCCCACCATTCATTTATTCCCAAGTTCCACATATAAATTCATTTTCCACTTTCCAGAATTCCATTAATTTCCCCCCGTATATAGTCCACTACTAACCACATTAATAATATTCACTATCCATCATTGCAGCCCCACTGCCAAACATCATATCACACAACAACCCAGAAACTACCACTTCAGACATTCCATAACAAAACCAACCCAACACCAACATGTTCATTATTCTGTTTTGTTGAACTGGGGTTTTCACACAAGGGTACTGAGTATTTAATCAGCCAACTTTACGTGATTAACAAATTTCCTCATTCAATAAAAATTTTCTTCCATAAGAAAATCCAGAAGGATTGGGAAACATTTAATTGCATAATTAAAGGCCCCCAATGACCATGATATTCAGTAGGCCAAATCTCATTCAATTCAGAACATAATATCACAAGATATAAATAACGCAACTGCATTTAAAAACTTCCCTTCCCTGTTATATAATCCAGTTATTATCTTTATTAAACCAGTTCTAATTTTTTTCACGTAAAAAAGAGGATACCCACCCCGCATGATGCACAATCTAGAGAGACGAAGGAAAGATCCCAACCTCAAAATGTTCCGATGTCCTTCTACAAATACGACCACCACGATCACAAGGATTCTTCCAGAACGACTGTACCCACCAAGTACGTCGTGGCACCACCGAATCAACAACATTAGAAACTCCCTAAACACAGAGATTACATACCGTAGCATAGAAAGAAAATGGGAGAAGTTGGATCGGAAAGATATTACAAGAAAAGAGGTTTAACATACCTTTTTAGAGTCTTTTGTCAAAGACCGTAGTTCTCGTCAATTATCAGAAGTCTCCTTGGTTGGAAACTATGGAGGGGAAGTCGAATAAGAGGGAACGAAACAAGGTGTACGATGTTCTCCTCACTGACATGATCCCGCAGTCACTGACAGATCGACGATCGGAGTCCGGATGAAGAAGTTTGAAGGATTACTTCTCAGTCATACAGGAGTGTCGTCGTGTGGAGAAGAAGGGTCCACATATAATATGTTACCCTCTCTTACATAGGCAAAGGAAAATAAAACTGTATTCAGCATGAATTGATGAATACGCACTGTAACCGTACAACAGTTACGCTTCTTGACTGGTCAACACACAACACTTCATGTGATATCCACACGTTTTAATAATAATGATAATAATAAATTAATATTAGGTGTTTCTTTTACCCAAGGAAAAAAATTCATAAAAATAAATTCATCATTGGTCTTAAAATGTCCATCATAAATTCAGGGTTACGCTATCGCGGATGGGTTTTCAATCAGATATTGATTGAGGGAGATACATTGGATACCTCTCAGGGCTCTTTTCATAACAGGAAACAACCGACAACCCTAATTATATGAGTTAGAAATTCCTTCTCCCATACCGAGATATTATCTTCTTTAGGAGGCACTGACTCACCTGCATGGGTTTAATCACATCCACATTAATGTGTGTCGATTAGGAATTAGGTCTTCCAAATTCCATATATTAAGATTTTCCAAACATACACTACCCCCAACACCATACATAACAACAATAAATTTCCTGAACCCATGGCTTGAGGAATTCCTTCTCCCATGTCGAGATATTATCCTCTTTAGGTGGAACTGACTCTCCTGCATGGGTTTAATCACATCCACATTAATGCGTCTCGATTAGGGATCAGGTCCTCCTATCCCCACATGTTCGTACTATTCACACAAATTTAAAGGAAGGAGGGAAACAACTTAGCATTATAGACTCATGAAAAAACAAGGTCCAAGCCCAAAGCATGGGCGAGAATGAGTTTCAAAAAAGGAGTGTGATGCTCCTGAATTTAAACAAAACATAAATGTGATCATTTAAGTAAAACCGAAAACATCTCTCTCGATCACTGTCCTTGCAAGGGTTGCCGCTTCTGTTGCGTTAAACTATCCGCGTCCCACTCCCCTGCCTCTTTGTTGACGTCCACCTCCTCGACCATGTCCCAGTCGAGGTCCCTGAGGAGCACCCTGAGGTCAGCCTCCTCCTGCAAGGTCTGCCCTCGAAGGATCAGGGTACTGCTGCTACTGGAAGGGCCTTGCCTGCAACTGGTGCTGTTGAGGTAGGCGCTAAACCTACCCACCTCCACTGTACTGAGCTTGGTCCAGGAACCAAATCTGAATGTGCCCGAAACCTCCACAAGAGAAACACTTCGGTCTTGGGCTTGTGAAAAAGGGACGAGGACCCGAAGATCTGAACTGGAACTGCTAGGGCATGCTACCTACTGACCTGAAACTGGAAGGTCCCGTCGCTGGAGACCTGCTACTGACTGCCTTCCCCTTCGACAAACCCGGCTGGATCCCCTCTCATGGTGAACCTCCTTGCGAGTGCATCCTCTCTGCAACCTCTGCCTTCTTCTGTACTTACAAGTACGTCAGAAGGGTGAAGGGGGTGACATCATACTGGAGTAAAGGAAGAAGCCCCTGCTCCAAATTTCTCGCCCGAGACTCCACATCCAGAAAGAGATCTGGAGAAAAGTATAGGAGATCCCTGAACTTGATCCCTAACTCTCGTACTGACATACTCCCCTTCTGAAGGAAGAGTAACTCTTGCTGCTTCTCTGCCTTGATCATGGAAGAAAAGAATTTCTCTCGAAACTCCTTCTCAATGTCAGACCATGGAACCTCTGTCTCTGTCCTCTCCCCGAGGTAGAGCATCCACCACTGTTGTGTCGCACCTCTCTGCTGACTAACTGCTAGGGGAACCCAGTACTCCCTTAGATCACAGATCAAAGTAAAAAGTGATCTGTAGCTCCTCAAGCCACCCCTCCGTATCCATATCTGAAGTACTACCCTCGTACTTCTTGAGGGTTTTCTATTGTAAGTAATGGAGAGTCTTATGCCACTGACTATCTTCCTCCTCTCGATCAATCCTCAACTAATCGACCGCCTGAATCTGCTGGGCCTCAGTTGTCTGATCCACCTGTGGATGACGTCCAAGTGCCATAACTGTACAGAAAACAAGCATCGCCTATGCCCATGTAGTAAGGAAATTTCTAAAGGTTTTATTTTATCATTTTTATTACATTTTCTTTCCTAGAACTCCCAGATCAAGTAAAACACAATCATGATGATACATGTACCTTCCCTAGGGTCTGTACCCTACAATCAATGTAGTCTCACATGGGCGTTCGGTAGGCTCAGAGTCCTTGCATCGGATCACGGGGGGCCCTAAAATCCCATGTCCTACCTGGTCTTCCCTGGCCTATGTCACACACCAAGATTAACAAACACTGTTTCCCTACCATCCCATGCAATACTCACCGTGCCTAACTCCAGACTCCATCCTATCTCTCAACCATCACCTCTGATACCATTCTGTCTCGACCCCCTCCCAACAAAGATGCCCCTCCTAAGATGGAAATGGTGAAAGGGATATAATTACCCCTGAGTCCCGCCTCCAGTAGGCCTCGGGGTGGCAACTAGCACCAAGGGTATGAGTTTTCAAAAATATGGGAGGCATTACCCTTTTTATTATTTAAGATCGGGAAATAGGACAAGTCAACCACCAAAAATGAAAAAGAACAATTGTATAGAAATAAACCCAAACCAATCCCACATGCATGTTTAAATATTTATAAAACAAGGTACAAGTACAAGAAAGCTCAAAAAATACAATTCCAAAAGAAACAAGAGTACAACAAACTGCAACAACTCAAACTGTCCTAACTAGTGGGGTCCCACACGGCCCTGGTAGTCCTCCTGGAAACCTGAATGTAAACGTAGGGTGAGAAAACAAGTATACTCAGTAGGGAAACCTAAAGCTCTCGTGCACAAGTGAGGGGACATCCTAATGTCCCATGAGAACAACAGAAGAAACCAAAACCTATCAAAGAATTCTGTCCACCCAACCTCACCAGCCACACTCACCAAAACAAAAAGCAACATGTCGTAGTAGTATATAAGAACAACAGTATTGGGTTCCCCGCACCATTTCCCACTAGTTAGCTGATCTTCCTAACGACGAACGTCCTGAAGCTACCACGCTCTTCTCGCCCGCACACACCTGGGCCTCAAGAACCACATATCCCACTCGCACACACCTGGTACTCAAAATTACGTATCCCACCTGCACACACTTGGGCCTCACCACCACGTATCCCGCCCGCACACACCTGGGCCTCACAAACACATAACCCGCCTGCACACACATGGGCCTCATCCCGAAGATTCTTGGGAAATAGTAAAACTACCCGAAGAGTCTTGGGCCAGAACCACCTCAAACGAAACCTACCCGAGAGTCTTGGGTGTAAGGTCACCTCAATCCATCATAGCCTATGGAAGAAGGAGTAGGAAGGAGCCAGTAACTAAGGGGAAAACTCCCTCTCCCATGAAATGGGAGTGTTTGGAACTAAGTGCTCAACGTGGGTGGGGTGCGACAAAACACAAAGATACAGATATATTTATATATATGTATTACAAACATGCAGCCCAACCTACGGTTTCTAAATAGAGAAGTTGATTACATGCCTCGACACTGCTATGTCTAATCATGCATAAAACAAACAACCCCAACCCCATTTATGTTTTCATGTTCAACAGCTTTAGTTGTCAATTCTTTTAACTATTGGGAAACTATCAACAACCAAACCAAATCGAGTGTTCATAAAACATATCCCTGCCAACCACAATAAAAGTTAGGGAAAACAAAAGCAATCACTTACCAACTCCTTAACAATTTGATTGTAATATCCATCTTTAATTCATTTCCATCACAAAACCCCACCATTCATTTATTCCCATGTTCCACATATAAATTAATTTTCCACTTTCCACATTTCCATTACTTTTCACCCGTATATAGTCCACTACTAACCACCTTAATAATATTCACCATCCATCATTGCAGCCCCGCTTCCAAACATCATATCACACAACAACCCAAAAATTACCACTTCAGACATCCCATAACAAAACCAACCCAACACCAACATCTTCATTATTCTGTTTTGTAGAACAGGGGTGTTCACACAAGGGTTCTGAGTATTTAATCAGCCAAATTTACGTGATTAACCAATTTCCACATTAAATAAAAAATTTCATCCATTTGAAAATCCAGAAGGAGAGGGAAACATTTAATTGCATAAGCAAAGGCCCCCAACGACCATGATTTTTAGTAGGCAGAAGCTCATTCAATTAACAACATAATATCACAGGATATAAATAATGTAAATGCAATCACAAAATTCTCATCCCCATTATATAATCTAGTTATTATCTTTATTAAACCAGTATGAATGTGTTTCATGTAAACCAGAGGACACCCACCCTGCATGATGTACAATCTAGAGAGACGAAGGTAAGATCCATACCTCAACCGGTTCTGATGTCCTTCTATGAACACGACCACCACGATCACAAGGCTTCTCCCAGAACGACTACACCCACCAAGGACGTCGTGGCCCCAACGAATCAACAACAAAAAAAACTCCCTTAACACGGAGATTACATTCCGTAGCATGGAAATAAAAAGGGAGAAATAGGATTGGAAAGAGAATACAAGAACAAAGGTTTAACATACCTTTTTAGAGATGTTTTTCAAATACCATCGTTCCCGTCAATTATCAGAAGTCTCCTCTGTTGGAAACTGTGGAGTGGAAGTCGAAGAAGAGGGAACGAAACAGGGTGTAAGATGTTCTCCTCATTGACACAATCCTGCAGTCACTGACCGATCGACGATCGGAGTTCGGATGAAGAAGTTATGAGGATGACTTCTCAGTCGTCCAAGAGTGTCTTCGTGTGGAGAATAAGGGTCCGCAAATAATATATTAACCTCTCTTACATAGACAAAGGAAAATAAAACCATATTCAGCATGAATTAATGAATACATGCTATGACCATACAACAGTTATGCTGCTTGATTGGTCAACCCACGACACTTCACGCGATTTCCACGCGTTTTAATAATAATGATAATAATAAATTAATATTAGGAATTTCGTTGACCCGGGGAAAAAATTCATAAAAAGATATTCATCATTGGTCTTAAAATGACCTTCATAAATTCAGGGTTATGCGGTCGCTGACGGTTCGTCAATCCGATACTGTATGAGGGAGATACATTGGATACAAGATCCCGTAATAATAATGATATTATTATTATTGGGTGTTTCGTGGACCCGAGCCACGAACCATAATTTAATATCCAAAGTCCACGCCCCACCAAAACAAAAGGCCCCTATTTGAATCCATGTCAACTATTCCCCACCCATTGATTGATTTCCTTTTTTAACTTATTTATTTTATTGCATTTAATTCTAAATCTTTATTTCCTTTAACTTTGTCTCTCTCCTATCTCATTAATTCTTCCACAATCCCCTCACACCAACAAAAGTTGTGCCTCCCCTTCTTCATTCATGCCCAACACTCCCCAACCTTCATTCCTTTATGGTTATTATTTTTATTTTTATTATTATTCCATCACTTTGTAATCTCTCTCCAATCTCACTTCAATTCCACTATTAATAAAATTAAGATTAATAACATCCATCATTATTGTTCTAATTTAATCCCATTAAATTATTTTATCTTGGTTATTCATATCCATTTAATTAAATTAAATGAAAAAACAAAATTAATATAACTTACATATTCAACCCATTTTTAATACATTTAATTTTATTAACCTCTCGCACATAGTTTTACACCATCATTGTTATTTATTGTTTTTCAATAATAATAACAATTCATCAACTTATTTTATTAACTCATCACCGTTATTTTTTTTAATGATGATAATATTTACACTCATCGCATTGACCACGTTCAACCACCCCACTGGATATATGAATCTAACCATGCCACGTCAATGTCGCATAACGTTCGTTAATTTAATTATTTAATTCTATTTATTTTTATTTCACACTGATTAAATTGAACCACTTTTATTAAATTAAAACCATTTAATTTAATAAACTCAACATATTTTTACACCACCATTATTTCTATTGTTATTTAACATAATAATAATAATGAACTCGCCTTTAATTTTATGAACACACCACCATGCTTCCACTGTGTATCTTCATTTATTTGTATACAATAAATACCATGACACATTTCATTAATTTCTCATTATTATTAATATTATGAATAATAGTAATAACACAACACCCATTATTATTATTAAAATTTAATTTCAGCAATTACTCAATTAATAATAAACTGCATGTTTCATTTATCAACGTCTAATAGATCACACACCTTCCCACTTCACATCATTAATAATAATAACACCCATTAAATCATTTTTTCATGATTATTCTCCTTTTAGATTAATTAATCACACAATTCATGTCATCATCATTATTATTTAAAATATTTTTACGTTATCATCAGTATTAAAAATTATCATTATAATGTGCGTCGTGTTGACCACATCTATTTCAACAAGGAATGGACCGGTGTGTGTGGGGGTGGGGGGGGGGGGGTCCAAGCCATTCCATCAGATACCTGTCAAAACATTCTTGTCGTCGAGAATTAAAAACCAACCCAGAAAAAAAGAATGGATATGAACAACCACCCTACAAGATACCTCTTAGGGATCTTGTCATAACAGGAAACAACCGACAACCCTAATTATATGAGTTAGTAATTCCTTCTCTCATACTCAGATATTATCCGCTTTAGGTGCCACTGACTCGCCTTCACGGGTTTAATCGAATCCACATTAATGCGTCTCGATTAGGAATTAGGTCTTCCAAATTCCATATATTAGGATTTTCCAAACTTACACTACCCCCAACACCATACATAACAACTATAAATTTCCCGAACACATGGCTTGAGAAATTCCTTCTCCCATGTTGAGATATTATATGCATTAGGCGTAACTGACTCGCCTGCATGGGTTTAATCGCATCCACATTAATGCGTCTCGATTAGGGGTCAGGTCCTCCCATCCCCACATGTTAGGACTCTTCACACACATTTAAAGGAATGAGGGAAACAACTTAGCATTTTAGACTCATGAAAAACAAGGTCCAAGCCCAAATCATGGGTGAGAATGAGTTTCAACAAAGGAGTGCGATGCTCCTGAATTTAAACAAAACATAAACGAGAGCATTTAAGTAAAACCAAAATCATCTCTCTCGGTCTCTGGCCTTGCTAGGGTTGCCACTTCTGTTGTGTTCAACTGTCCGCGTCCCACTCCCCTGCCTCTCTGTTGACGTCCACCTCCTTGACCATGTCCCAGTCGAGGTCCCTGATGATCACCCTGAGGTCAGCCTCCTCCTACACGGTCTTCCCTCAGAGGAGCAAGGTACTACTGCTGCTGGGAGGGCCTTTCCGGCAACTGGTGCTGCTGTGGCGGGCGCTGAACCTGCCCACCTCCACCGTACTGAGCTTGGGTCAGGCACCAAATCTGAATGTGCCTGAAACCTCCAAAAGAGAAACACTTCGGTCCTGGGCTTGTGAAAAATGGACAATAAACCAAATATCTGAACTAGAACTACTAGGTCCTACTCCCTACTGGCCTGAAACTGGAAGGTCTCATCACAGGAGACCTGCTGCTGATTACCTTCCCCTTTGACGAACCCAGCTGGATCCCCTCTCATGGTGCACCGCCCTGTGAGTGCATCCTCTCTACAACCTCTACCATCTTATGTACTGCCAAGTACGTCGGAAGGGTGAAGGGGTGATAGAATACTAGAGAAAAGTATGAAGCGCCTCCTCCAAACGTCTCGCCCGAGACTCCTCATCCGGAAAGAGATCCGGCGCCAAGCGTAGGAGATCCTTGAACTTGATCCCCAACTCGCATAATGACATACTCCCCTACTGAAGGGAGAGTAACTAATGCCGCTTCTCCACCTTGATCATGGAAGAAAGGAATTCCTCTCGAAACTCCTTCTCAAAGTCAGACCACAGAACCTCTGTCTCTGTCCTCTCCCCGAGGTAGAGCATCCACCACTGGCGTGCCGCACCTCTCAGCTGACTGACTGCTGGGGGAACCCAGTACTCCCTCGGAGCACGAATCAAATTAAAATTGATATCTAGCTCCTCAATCCACCCCCTCCATCTCCATATCTGAAGTAATACCCTCGTACTTTATGAGGGTTTTCCATTGGAAGGAAAGAAGAGTCTTTTTCCACTAGCTATCTTCCTCCTCTCGGTCAATCGTCAACAGATCGACCGCCTAAATCTGTTGGGCCTCGGCTGTCTGAGCCACCCGGGGACAACGTCGAAGTTCCATAGCTGTATGGTAAATAATCATCACCTAAGCCAAAGTTGTAAGGAAATTTCTCAAGGTTTTATTGTATCATTTTTATTTGAATTTCTTTCCCAGAACACCCCAATCAAGTAAAACACAATCTTGATGATGCATATACCTTCCCAAGGGTCTCTACCCTGCAATCAATGTAGTCTCACTTGGTCATTCGGTAGGCTCATAGTCCTTGCATCAGATCATAGGGGGCCCTAAAATAACATGTCCTAGCTGGTCTTCCCTGGCCTATGTCACGCACCAAGATTAACCAACATTGTTGCCCTACCATCCCATGAAATCCTAACCGTGCCAAACTTTAGACTCCATCCTATCTCTCAACCATCACCTCTGATACCATTCTGTCTCGACCCCCTCCCACCAAAGATTCCCCTTCTGAGCTAGCAATGGTGAAAGGGAGATAATGACCCCTGAGTCCCGCCTCCAGTAGGCCCCAGGGTGGCAACTAGCACCAAGGGTATGAGTTTTCACAAATATGGAATGCATTACCCTTTTTATTATTTAAGATCAGGAAATAGGACAATTCAACCACCAAAAAGGAAAAGAACAAGTGTATAGAAATAAAACCAAACCAATCCCACATTCATGTTTAAATAGTTCTGAAATAAGGTACATGTACAAGAAAGCTCAAAAAGTACAATACCAAAAGAAACAAGAGTACAGAAAACTTCAACAACTCCAACTGTCCCGACTAGTAGGGTCCCGCATGGCCCTGGTAGTCATCCTGGAAACTTGAAAGTAAACGTAGGGTGAGCATACAAGTATACTCAATAGGAAAACCTAAAGCTCTCCTACAAAAGTGGGGAGACATCCTAATTTCCCATGAGAACAACAGAAGAAACCAAAACCTATCATGAAATTCTATCTACCCAACCTCACCAGCCACACTCACCAAAACACAAAACAACAGTTAGTGGTAGAATATAAGAACAAGAGTATTGGGTACCCTGCACCATTTACCACTAGTTAGCTGATCTTCTTAACGGCGAACGTCCTGACGCTACCACACTCTTCCTGCCCGCACACACCTAGCCCTCAAGAACCACATATCCCGCCCGCACACACCTAGGCCTTACAATCAAGTATCCCTCCCGCACACACCTGGGCCTCACCACCATGTATCCCGCCCGCACACACCTGGGCCTCACAACCACATAACCCATCCGCACACACCTGGGCCTCATTGTGGAGATTCTTGGGAAATAGTAAACCTGCCTGAAGAGTCTTGGGCCACAACCACCCCCAAACAAAACCTACCTGAGAGTCTTGGGTGTAAGGTTGCCTCAAGCCATCACAACCTATGGAAGAAGGAGCAGGAAAGAGCTAGTAACTAAGGGGATAAAACCCTCTCCCATGAAATGGGAGTGTTTGGCACTAATTGCTCAATGTGAGTGGGGTGTGACAAAACACAAAGATATAGATATATATATGTATACCAAACACACAGCCTAACCTATGGCTTCTAAACAGAGAAGATGAGCACATGCCTCGACACTGCTATGTCGACGCATGCATACTACAAACAACCCCAACCCCATTTATGTTTTCATGTTCAATAGCTTTAGTTGTCAATTATTTTAACTATTCGGAAACTATCAACAACCAAACCAAATTGACTGTTCATAAAATATATCCCTACCAACCACAAAAAAAGTCAGGGAAAACACAAGCAATCACATACCAACTCCTGAATATTATTATTTTCATATCCATCTTTAGTTAATTTCCATCACAAAACACCACCATTAATTTATTCCCAATTTCCACATATAAATTCATTTTCCACATTCCAAATTTCCATTACTTTTCCCCCATATATATTCCACTACTAAATTCTTTAATAATATTCACCACCCATCATTTTAGCCCCGCTGCCAAACATCATATCACACAACAACCCAGAAATTACCACTTCACACATCCAATAACAAAACCAACCCAAAACCAACATGTTCATTATTCCATTTTGTTGAACCGGGGTGTTCACACAAGGGTTCGGAGTATTTAATCATCCAAATTTACGGGATTAACCAATTTTCACATTCAATAAAAATTTTCATCCATAAGAAAATCCATAAGGAGAGGGAAACATTTAATTGTGTAAGAAAAGGCCCCCAACGGCCATGATTTTCAGTAGGCAAAAGCTCATTCAATTCAGAACATAATATCACAGGATATAAATAATGTAACTACATTAAAAAACATACCATCCCCATTATATAATCTAGTTATTATCTTTATTAAATCGGTTCAAATGTGTTTCATGTAAACAAGAGGAAACCCACTCCGCATGATGCACAATCTAGAGAGACGAATGTAAGATCCCTACCTCAACCGGTTCCGATGTCCTTCTACGAACACGACCACCACAATCACAAGGCTTCTCCCAGAACGAATGCAACCACCAAGGACGTCGCGGAACCACTGAATCAACAACATAATAAACTCCCTCAACATGGAGATTTCATGTCGTAGCAAGGAAATAAAATGGGAGAAGTAGGATCAGAAAGAGAATACAAGAACAGAGGTTTTACATACCTTTTTAGAGTCATTCGTCAAAGACCGTAGTTCTAGTCAATTATTATAAGTCTCCTCGGTTGGAAACTGTGGAGGGGAAGTCGAAGAAGAGGGAACGAAACAAGGTGTACGATGTTCTCCTCATTGACATGATCCCGCAGTCACTGACGGATCGACGATTGGAGTCTGGATGAAGAAGTTAGGAGGATGACTTCTTAGTCGTCCAGGAGTGTCGTCTTGTGGAGAAGAAGGGTCCACAAATAATATGTTACCCTCTCTTACACAGCCAAAGGAAAATAAAACCATATTCAGTGTGAATTAATTTATACACGCCGTAACCGTACAACAAGTACGTTGCTTGACTAGTCAACACATGACACTTCTCGCGATTTCCACGCGTTTTAATGATAATGATAATAATAAATTAATATTAGGAATTTCTTTGACCCGAGGAAAAAAATTCATAAAAAGATATTCATCATTGGTCTTAAAATTACCGTCATAAATTCAGGGTTACACTATTACTGACGGTTCGTCAATCCAATACTGTATGAGGGAGATACATTGGATACATTATCCCATAATAATAATGATATTATTATTATTGGGTGTTTCGTGGACCTAACCCACAAACCATAATTTAATATCCAAAATCCACGCCCCACCAAAACAAAAGGCCCCTCTTTGAATCCATGTCAACCACGCCCCACCCCTTGATTGGTTTCCTTTTTTAACATATTTATTTTATTGCATTAAATTATAAATCCTTATTTCCTTTAAATCTTTCTCTCTCAAATGTAATTAATTTTTCCACAATCCCCTCACTCCACCAAAATCGGTGCCCCCCCCCCTTCTCCATTCATACCCAACACACCCCAACCTTCATTCCTTTATGGTTATTATTATTATTTTCTTTATTATTCCATCACTTTCTAATCTCTATCCAATCTCACGTCAATGTCATTATTAATATAATTAATATTAATGACATCCATCCTTAATGTTCTAATTTAATCCCATTAAGATAGTTTATCATGGTTATTCTTATATCAAATTAAAACCATTCCATTTAATTAAACTAAATGACAAAACAGAATTAATATAACTTCCATATTCAACCCCTTTTTAATACTTTTAATTTTATTAACCTCTCGCACATAGTTTTACGCCACCATTTTTATTTATTGTTTTTCAATAATAATAACAATTCATCAACTTATCTTATTAATTCATCACCGTTTTTTAATGATGATAATATTTACGCTCATCGCATTGACCACGTTAAACCACCCCGCTGGATATCTGAATCTAACCATGCCACATTAATGTCGCATAACGTCTGTTAATTTAATTATTTAATTCTATTTATTTTTATTTCACACTAATTAAATTGAAAAACGTTTAATAAATTAAAACCATTCAATTTAATAAACTCAACATATTTTTCTGCCACCATTATTATTATTATTTAACATAATAATAATAACGAACTCACATTTAATTTTATTAACGTACTACCATGCTTCCACTGTGCATCTTCATTTATTTGTTTGCAATAAATACCATGACTCATTTCATTAATTTCTCATTATTATTATTATTATGAATAATATTAATAACACAACACCCATTATTATTATTCAAATTTAATTTCAATAATTACTCAATTAATAATAAGCTGCATGTTTCATTTATCAACATCTAATGTATCACACACCTTCCCACTTCACATCATTAATAATAATAACACCCATTAAATCATTTTATCATGATTATTATCTTTTTAGTTTAATTAATCACACAATTTATGTCATCATCATTATTATTTAACATATTTTTACGTTACCATCAGTATTAAAAATTATCATTAAAATGAGAGTCATGTTGACCACATCGATTTAAACAAGGAATAGACTGGGGGGGGGTCTGGGCCATTACATGGTTCTCTTTTACTTCATTTGAATATTGTTTTCTACTTCCACGATTGTATGTTATTTATCTTTTCCACTACACTACACTTTGACAAATTAGGACATTTTTTCCCCAATATCAGAACTAGGCCCTCACTGCTAGTCGATAGCCTCCGACATTTGGGGAAATGTTCTTGAGGTCATGTGACCAACCGGGTTCGGGGCACCCGTTGAGTGGCTTCCAAATTCGGGACCTTACAAAGTGGTATCAAAGGGGTTATTTTCATTGACTTATTATTTGGAGCCTTAGTCAGGTATAGGATGGAAATGGTAGTTGGTAATAAGTTGTGCCCTGGAGTAGCTATGCTTTGTACAGAGAAAACCCAGTCTACCTCATTTCTTGAAATTATTCTGAATTTGAAAATTTTACAGTTGATTTGATTTTCATCGTTGGGTGACACACTTGTGGTGTGCTGTTTATCTTTTATACATGTGTTCTATTTAGGTGCAACCTGATGAGATGAGTTGATGCCATCTCATGCATCATTTAGGCATATTCTAGAAATCAAGTTTCATGTATTCTTTCCATGCCATGTATGTGCATTCGGAATTGCATGTTATTGTGATAGTTGTTGTGCTAGGAAGGAATATTGTTGTGATAGCTACTTTGATAAATACCTACTATTTGATAGGGTATTGTTGAATGAGGTTGTAGATAGGATGAACACCAAAATTTGGTTTTTGGGGAGTATGGGCCTTCAATAACTGGAATTTTGTGGATCAATGATGTGTTTACTTTATTATAACATGTGTAAGATGCCATGTTTTGATTCACAGGGAGTATGGGTCCTCCCAGATCAGAATTTGGCACTAAGATGTCTGTATTAACATTTTTTTGGGTTCCGAAATAGTATCCGAGGCTTACTGACCGGAAAACCTAGGATACATGTTGTGTAGTCTTATGGACACAGGCCGTGTGTTCTTCTGTTTGGGAGGAAATGAAAACTTTTTAAGTACATGTCGTGTACCATCAGTATAGACCATGTAGACTCTTCCCGTGTCATAGACTGTGTGGGTGGGGACACGAGGTAGGGAATGGCTTGGGGAGACACATCGTGTACCGGCTGTCCATGCCGTGTATTGTTGACCAAGTGTCCGCCTGTGTAACTAACATCATGGATGGAGGAATCCTTAAGAAATACATTCCATGTATACCTTGAACATGCCGTGTAGTCTGAACCGGGTACCCGGCCGTGTCACGAACAACATAGGTTGGTGTTATCTTTCTTAGTACATGCCGTGTCTTTTTGAAACATGTCATGTGGTGTGACCTGGGTACACAGGCCATGTGACGAACAACACGACAATTTGGTGGTGGCCTATTCGGATTTATTTCTCACACCCTATTTGGGTTATGTCTTCGGCCCAAACAGACTATATTATTGTAGGTGTCGACAGGGACAAGGGTCCCTCTACAGGTACATCATTGTAGCAGAGGAGTAAGAGAGCATGGGAACGAGATTAGGCTTGTGATTCTACTACGTTTTGTTTACTCAGCTTTGTTTTTCTTAGTTATACCTTTTTCATTGAGTTGGATCGTATTGTATTGCAGTGTATCCTATTATGGTTGCTTTCATAGAATTAGTGACATGCTGCATCTTTATATATATGTCAGCTGGTTCCCTTTTACTTCAGTTGTATATTGTTTACTGCTTCCGCTGTTGTATGTTATTTATCTTTTCCTCTACGCTAAAATTTGAAAAATGAGGGCATAGTTTCCTCATTATCAGACCTAGGCCCTTACTGCTAGTCGGTAGCCTCTGGTGTTTGGGGAAATGCGCTTGAGGTCATGTGACAAACTGGGTTTGGGGCACCTGTTGAGTGGATTCTGGATCCGGGACGTTACAAAGTGGTATCAAAGGTGTTCTTTTCTTTGACTTACTATTTGGTGCCTTTTTCAGGGATTGTAAAGACATGGTTGTTGGTAATAAGTTGTGCCTAGGAGTAGCTAACCCGTGTATAGGGAAAATCTATTCAACCTCATTTCTTGAAATTATTCTGAATTTTCAAATTTTACAATTGATTTGATTTTCTCCATTGGGTGACGCACTTGTGGTGTGATGTTTATATGTTATGCTTGGGTTCTATTTAGGTGAAACCCGATGAGATGAGGGTATTCCATCTCATGCATCATTTAGGCACATGCTATAAATCACATTTCATGCATTCTTTCCATGCCATGTAGGTGCATTCAGAATTGCATGTTGTTCTGATAGTTTTTGTGCTAGGAAAGCATGTTGTTGTAATAGATGCTTTGATAAATACCTACTATTTGATAGGGTATTGTTGTATGAGGTTGTTGATAAGATAAATTCCAAACTTTGGTTTTTGGGGAGTATGGCCCCTCAATAACCGGAATTTAGTAGATCAATGACGTTTTTACATTGTTATAACATTTGTAAGAATCCAATCTTTGATTCTCGGGGAGTATGGGCCCTTAAGGATCAGAATTTGGCACTTAGATGTTTGTTTTAATGTTTTTAAGGCTTCCGGAGTAGTTTCTGAGGCTTACTGACTAGAAAACCCTGGATAAATGCTATGTAGTTCTGTAAACACATTCCGTGTGTTCTTCTGTTCGGAATGAAATGAAAACATTTTATGTACAATCCATGTACCCTCAGTACACGTCGTGTAGTCTATTCCCGTGTCATAGACCATGTGGGAAGGGACCCGGGGTAGGGAATGGCTTGGGGAAACATACTGTGTATTGTTTGTACATGTTGTGTAGCGTTGGCCCAGTTTCTGCGCATGTAACTAACAACACAGATGGAGGAAACCTTAAGACATACAAGTCGTGTCTAGATTGAACACGCCGTGTAGTCTAACACAGGTACCCATCTATGTAACGAACAACACGGGTGGATGTTATCTTTCCTTGTACATGTTGTGTCTTTTTTAAATAAGCTATGTGGTGTGACATGGGTACACAGGCCGTGTGATAAACAAAATGGGAATTTGGTGGTTGCCTACTGGGATTTGTTTCTCACACCCTATTTGGGACATGTCTTCAGCCCAAACTGACTATATTGCTGCAGGTGTCGACTGGGGAAAGGGTCCCTATATAGGTACATGATTGATGTAGAGGAGTATGAGAGCATGGGATCGATCTTAGGCTTGCTATGATGCTGCGTTTTGTTTACACTGCTTTGTTTTGTTTGGTTGTAACTTGAACTTTGAGTTGGATTGTATTGTATTTCATTGTATCTTGTTCTGCCTACTTTCACAGAATTAGTGACATGCTTCATCATTATATATATTACTACTGGTTCTCTTTTACTTCAGCTGTATATTTTTTATTGCTTCCACTGTTGTATGTTATTTATCATTTCTGGTGCGCTATACTTTGACAAATGAGGGCATAGTTTCCCCCACAGAACTGCGCATCGGTGCCTGTGTCTGGTATAATAGTTGGACCCACTTCTGGATCTGCTGTAGGATCCATTGGTAGCCTATGACCTACCACCTCTGGAGTAAAATCGTCACCGCTCTCTTGGGGAAAAAATCGAGGTCATCTCGAAGGCATGACTCTACAATGTCAAATCCCACCTTAGATCAAGATTATCAAAGACCAAAAACTAAGAGACCATGAAGGGAACATGAGAAATTAATCATTCAAGATTTATAAAACTTGAATACATAGCGTGTATACATAATACATGGCATGTTCTCACAAGGAATTCACATGGGTCTGTACTCCAGTTAAAACTGGTCGTGTAACACCCCAAACACATGACGTGACTTCTGAATACATGGTGTGTACTTGAATCCTCATTCCATAACTGAGTCCTTCTACATGGCTAATCCACAGGGCTCTTATAAAGCAAGACCACATGGTGTGTCCCATAGAAACACGGCATGTACCTGACAAGCCTTCACTGCCCGTACTTATCCTTGGGGTTTGCAGGTCCTTTTTGCGAAGAAGTCATACAGTACCCTAAGACTCTATGTGGATTATCGGAAGCCAAACCAGCTGACGATCAAGAACTGATATCCCTTTCCAAGGATTGATGATCTTTTTTATTAACTTCGGGGTGAACGAGTGTTCTTGAAGGTTGACTTGAGATCGGGAAATCATCAGTTATGCGTTACACCATCGGACATACCGCATATAGCTTTTCGGAGTAGATATGGTCTATATGTGTACTTGGTTATGCCGTTCGGACTCACGAACGTGCCAGTAGTTTTCAGGGCTCTGACGAATCGTGTGTTCCACCCATATCTGTATTATTTTGCGGTTGTCTTAATGGACTATATCTTGGTTTACTCTCACACTTGAAACGACCATGCTACCCATATTGAGATCGTATTGAGTACACTGAGAGAGAATTAGATATATTCTACGATCTCAAAGGGACACTTTTGGATGGACTAGATTCACTTCTTGGGTCATATCATCTCAGAGGTAGGAGTGGTGGTAGATCCAGAGAAAGTGAGAGTATTAGTTTCCTAGGAGCAGCCTACGAACGTGTTTGAGATATGGAGATTCATAGGGATGGTTGGTTACTACAGGTGTTTTATAAAGGACTTCTCTCGCTTAGCATCATCATTGACAGGTCTGACTAAGAAGGGTGTGATGTTCGTTTGGTTAGAAGCTTGTGACGTAGCCTTTCAAGAGATGAAGGGAAGGATGACATCCGTACCAATCCTGATACTTACAGATCCAAGGAAGAGATATACAGTTTACTATGATGCATCAGGTATTGGGCTGGGTGAAGTGCTTATGTAGGGCGAACGAATAGTTGCGTACGGGTCTTAGAAGTTGAGCCCACATGAGAGGAATTACCCGACACATGATCTTGAGTTGGTTACAATTGTTCATGCGTTATGCTGTTGGAGACAGTATCTCTTGGAAGAACATTTTGTGTTGTTCATAGACCACAAAAGATTCAAATATATCTTTACTCAGCGTGAAATGAATTTGAGTCATTGAAGGTGGGTCAAATACCTTCAGTCCTTCGACTTTGTGCTTGCCTATACAGCTGGTAAGGGTAACATAGTTGCTGATGTACTGATCAGGAAGAATCAAATATAGGTAGTTCATGAGGCTAGTGGTGAGTGACATCTTATGGATTTTTTTCTCTGAGATGCATTTGGAGGTTCACGATAGTCAAGGGGAAACCTATATTTCTTCCTTAGCTGTGACTTCTTCCCTCTTAGATAGAGTGAGGATGATACATCTATCAGATTCAGAAGGCCTAGTTCTATCAGAGTTAGTGGAAAGTTAGGACACTCCTCCTAGGTTGATGATAGGCAATGATGAGGTACTGCGTTTCCATGGATGAGTGTGGGATCCAGGGGATATATGAAAGGATTTGATGTGGGAGTTTCATGCTTTAGCTTGGTCATTTCATCCCAGAGTTACCAAAATGTATCGTCACTTGAGGCATCAGTACTGGTGGCCGGGTATGAAGAGAGAGATAGCCAGTTTTGATACATGATGATCCACCAGTCAGTAGGTGATGTCGGAGCATCAGAGGCCAGCCCAACTATTAGAATAGTTACCCATCCTGAAGTGGAAATGGGATGATGCCGTGATGGATTTCATGACCGGGTTGCTGAGGTCACCTCGAGGAAATGATGTCATGTGGGTTGTTGTGGACAGACTCACAATGGTAGCTCACTTTTTTCCGATCAAGGAGACCTTCGGTGTTGACGAGATCGGGAAGTTGTATATCAGAGAGGGGGTATGTCTTCATGGGTCTCTCATTCTATCGTTTCAGATAGGGACGCCAAATTTATATCAGGTTTCTAGCAGATTTCTTAGAGGGAACTGGGTACATAGGTGCTTCTGAGCAAAACTTACAACCCTTAGACTGATGTCCAGTCAGAGTGTATGATACAGGTTCTTGAAGACATGTTATGTGCATACATCTTGTCCTTTGGGGGCTCTTGGGAGAAGCACATACCCCTGGTCGATTTTTCCTATAATAATAGTTTTCAGGAAACTATTGAGATTGAACCATACGAGGATTTATATGGTAGACCATTCCGATTACCCCTGTGATGGTTGGAGGCAGGTGAGGTAGCTTTACTAGGACCACATATCATGGAGGAGACATCAGAGCAGGTACAGTTGATTCAGAAGAGAATGGGTACTGCGCAGTCTCGTCAAAAATCTTCTACTGATCTCCGTAGATGACCCTTCGAGTTCATGGTTGAGGATCAGGTTTTCATGCGTGTTTCACCGAGTTTGGGACACATGTGGATCAGGAGATAGGGCAATCTTTCACTGAGGTATGTGGGACCATTTTAAATTCTTGAGAGAGTCAGACCAGTTGCCTATCGGTTGCAGTTACCATAGAGGTATTGGTCCATGCACCATGTCTTCCATGTATCTTAGCTGCACCGTTATCACTCAGACATATCTCAGGTTTTTCAACCCGAGGAGGTTGATATTCAGGTCGATGCATCCTTTGATGAGCATCTAATTCGTATTGTTGATAAGAGCATGAAGGTTCCCTGAGGCTGGTCATTTCTTGTCATACGGGTGATATGGTAGCATGGGTGAGTGCAGAACGAAACCTGGGAGCGAGAGACCGATGTACATGCTCAGTGGCCAGAGTTGTTCACAGCTTTATCAACACCACCCTTGGAAGGGAAATTCAGGGAAAAATTGCTTTAAGGGGGGAAGTATGTAAGAACACGATTCTTATTATTGATGTATGGGTTTCTTCATTTCCTTTTTACATAAGTGTTTTTGAGAAAATAAGGAAAATAGTGAAAAATCCCAAATTGTTTGGGTACACGCCATGTACTTTTCCACACGCCGTGTACTTTGGTCGTGTGGGTTGAGTACACAGGGCATGTAGGCTTGTCGATGATGAAGCGTGTAAAAACTAACTACACGCCATGTACTAGGTATTTACACGCTGTGTAATCAGTTGGCAGGTGAACAGTAAGGTAGTGGAGGCAGCCGCCAGCCGAGTGACCGTACACATCATGTAATCAGAAATACATGCCATGTACTCATGTCGATGGATGAACAGGGCTGCAGTGGAAAGTAGCCGCCAGAGGAATAGTTTAAAAAAATTAAAAGTACACACCATGTACTTGAGAGTACATGCGGTGTAGTGTGTTTTTTTTCTTAAAAAGTGAAGTAGTATCCTCATTTGGTAAAGGAGGATTTGAGTTAATTTTGGAGCTCGGGAGGATGGTTGAACCATGGAGGATCACCCGATCGTGTACGGGGAATCCGATTCTTCCTCCTTCGATCACGTTGGGACCGTACGGGTAAGACCTCTCCTCTCCTTGAGCCGTTCTTACCAATTATTCCAATAAAGGAATTTATATAAGTTTGAAAAAGAATTCTTTTCTCCAAAATTTATGCAATTCTTGGCCATTTCAAGAAGCGTCGTTAGCGTATATTGATCGGAGGAGATCAAGGTAGGTGTTCTGATGTTTCTTTCATCTTTTATGTTGAAATTGTGTACTGTTGTGCAACACGCCCATGTTTGGCATGTCGTATGGCTGTGACCTTTTCTGAATGTTATCTAGAATTTCATAGATAAACTTTTGATAAGTTAAAACTGATGTTTGTGATCATTTCTTGGATACAGGACCACCCCGTCGGTGTGTTCCCCTGTTTAGCCGTTTGTCTAGGATACCTATGTTTATACAGTAAATTTTAGCAAGATTTGAATTTCCTTGAGAGGAATTATATATAATTGCTTGCTTATATGTGGGGCTCAGCCCAATGACTTGTATAGCCCGAGGGAAGTGTACGTTTAGCCTGTGGGAAAATATTTCTATGCCCATGGGCAGTAGATTCTTTGCCTATGGGCAACATCTCATATGCGAATGGGAAATATTCATTTCTCTTGTGGAAAATCACCTATGGGTTTCAGTTATGATTACCCGAGGGTAAGGATTGTATGTCTCAGGACAATGTTATCATGAATATTAACCATGGTGATATTCATATGTTATACCTACTAAGTTAATGCACAGGATTTTAATGGTTAAATGAATATTAAAGTGGAAATATAACAGGGTAAGTTTGTTACTTTTGAGTACTGGTTAGTTTATTTCATTTACTACTGCGCACTGTTGTTGCAAATATTCACTAATAGTTGGGCACATGCCTTTGGTGGTTGCCTACTGGGATTTCATTCTCACACACCTTTTGATTCATGTCTTCATCCCAGAAAGACTATATTGTTGCAGGTGTCGACAGGGGAAAGGGTCTATATACAGTTACGTGATTGTAGTAGAGGAGTAGGAGAGCATGGGACAGAGCTTAGGCTTCCGATGCTGCTGCATTTTGTTTACTCTGCTTTGATTTGTTTGCTTCTACCTTGTACATTGATTTGGATTATATTGTATTGCAATGTATCCTGTTCTGGATTCTTTCATGGAATTAGTGACATTCTGTATCTTTATATATATGACTCATGGTTATCTTTTTACTTCAGTTGTATATTGTTTACTACTTACACTGTTGTATGTTATTTATATTTTCTGCTGCACTACACTTTGACAAATGAGGTCATTATTTCCACACTATCTAACCTAGTCCCTAGCTGCTAGTCAGCAGCCTCTGGCGTTTGGGAAAATGCTCTTGAGGTCATGTGACAAACCTGGTTCAGGGCACCCATTGAGTGGCTTCCGGATCCTGGATGTTACAAAAAATTCCCCTTTCAAGAATACATTAGAAATATTCCTTTCTCGCACTGTAAAAACTCATTTATAACATTAAATATACTCTGTAAATCATTTTATTAAAAAAATTGAAATAAAATTTTGAAAAATACGAATGTTGAAGAAAAATATTCCCAAATTAGATGATAAATTAGATCACCTTTTCATTAAAAAATTATTCTTGAATTGGAAAATTGAAATGAATCCTTATTCATTGTTAATAAATTGATATTTATTTTAAAATTTTAAAAGGGAAAATATTTACCCAACAAAAAACTAAATTCATACATATTACCAAAGATGTCTCAATGGAGTGGAAATTGATTCAAAATCTCTTACAATGATCATATAATTGGAGTATAAATTTAATAAATGAAGTGAATATGTGTAACAAATATAAATCCACACAAATAAATATTAATAACTAAATAATAGAGACAAATTTAATTTCACACATAATCATCATATAACATGGTCAATAAAGTATAAGTATAACCCGATGAATGAAAATTTAGTTAAGAAACTCATTACCTCTTGGTAGCATTGAAGTTAAATCCACTAGGATAAAAAAAATTAATATAAAAAATTCAATACAATCATGTATGAGGGGTTGATGAAATAACCTTTAAATGGTTAGTATATATATTATATAAAAATATTTGTTCCTAACAATAAAATATTCATAAATAAAGGAAAATTTATATGAAATTACATACCTCGTTCCCAAATTTTAACATACTTTCTTCATAATCTCAAATAATAGACTTATTTTAATTATTTAATTTTTTAATAACATCTTTTCATCTTCATTATTCCTTTTATTTTATTTTTTACCTCATTATATTTAATTATATAATCAATTAAGTTCACATCAAACATTTTGACGATATTTAGATCATATGTCCAAAAATTATTTTGTAGGTTGACTATTGTCAAAGTCGTCATTATTTAATCATCTAAAAAATAATTATCAATAAATAATTATCATTTTAATACATCAATAATATTTTTAACACCTATCAATAAATATAGTTATGAAAAATGAACTACATTAAAATCTTTGATATGGTGGCCGTACGTATTCATGTGTATCGTTTTTGTAAGGACCCAACCCCAGTAGCCCGGAGCCAGTGCCTTATTTTATTACATAGGAATATAAAAAAGGAATATGTATCATGAAGGACCAAGTAGTTTAGTATTATTGGAAACAAGATACATACATAAGTTCAACGTTACATATTGAAAAGAAAACAACACTAAATTGTTCAATTAGAAACATCCAAGCCTCCTAGATTATGTTTTCAAGTCATTCATAATTTACTTATTCATATCAGGGGAAAATGAACCATAAGAAATGGTTGAGATAAAATACTCAGTAAGGGTAATAAATATAGAGGAATATTTCATTAATACAAGAAAATCTTAATAATTGAAAACACATGCCTTTAAAAACAATAAACATGAACACATTATGGCAAGAATATGAGCTGAATAAATAATTCCACAATGAAAACTAATCATGAGTAATCTACTAGTCGAATAACCACATGATCTTTAATTTACTAGCTTCATAATGAAAGAAGTTCATATATCATACATTCTGAAACATTTTGTTAAGGCCTCCTTAAAGACGTCTAAAAATTAATACGGCCTTGGCCAAAACCATATTTCACATTGGGAAAGGCCTTGGCCAATTCTACGTCTATTTGTATCATGAGACCTGCCGATGAATCTAGGGGGTATAGAGTTACCCACCTATTACATAATTAGTCCAATTAATTCCAAATATGAGCGGGGATAAACATAAAACAAATATACATTCTTATTGAAACTATCATACGAAATGTAACTAACATTCCCCAATCATTAAACATAAAACACTAACCATTCTCAGTAATATGGTGAATGGTTTTACGATAGATAATCCACAATAGAGTTACTCATAAAACATTTAAAAAAATTATGTTATATGACTTCATAAATTATTAGACCCAATAATACAAAATAATAAACAAGAGTTTTGAATGAAACAAAAAATACACTTATAAAATCATTAAGCAATTCTTTAGATAAATACTCTTTTATTTTGAAAAGAATAGTTATTTTGGAAAAACATTTATATAAAATTAGAAGTGAAGTAAGATAGTATTTTCATAATAAAATGAGTTATTTTATAAGGATAATGGTTTCCAAAAAATGATTATAGAGTTTCCTTTAAAATAGGTATGAATTTGAGAAATTCCCTTAAATAGAGCTTGTATTTTGGAAACACTTTTGGATATTCCTTTTAAAACGTGTAACTATCCATAAAATAAAGAAGGGTTATGTTGGTAAAAAAATATAATACTCACACAATAATTTATGAAGAGTACATAACAATATATAAAAATTTTATTGAGGTAATTGGACAATTAATGTAACCCCAATGAAAATGTAAGATCATGTGGAAAAACCATTACCTTATGTCCAAACGTGTTCTCCTACTGAACATAGAGTCCTGGAATATGAAATTATAATCCTTAATAAATTAATTCAGAACCTATTAGACATTTATTTTGTTTATAATTTATCTATTTAGTTCATTTATGTTCTTATTGATATGTTATAATATCAAATTTTGTCATTCTGGACTGTTCGTTTTCTGGATTTTCAGAACTCGTTCACCTGTTTTAAAGTAATGGAATTCATGTGGAATGGTGTAAATATCCATAATTTAAATTAGATATTATTTATTATCATCCATAATTTTTAATGGTCATTTCTACCAATTGGATACATGGAATGAGGATGAATCATTAGATTACAACCACTTCGATTATTTGGCGGTATTTGGATTATTATGAAATAGTTTTGTCATAAAAATTAATAATATGTACATATAATGGTTCATGAATGTTAAATAGATTATAATAAATATATTATTGTCTGTTTAAACCATTAAAATGGTTTCATGACCTGTAATTAAGGATAAATTGAAGAATCAAACTTCATCGTCCACAAAGGTTATAAATTGGATCCTCATGGACGTTGATTTCGTTTATAAAAATAAAAAGGAGGGAGTAAGAATATTGATGATGGTTCTTTCATTAACATGATATAATTAATGTATATAGATGATATTGGAGTTTTCATGGTCATTTGGATAGAGGATCATATGATAGGAAAATAAAATAAGATAATTTGAAATGAGACTAAATAAAAAAGCAGGGTGTCTTACCTCTTGAAATAACCTCCTTGAGAACCACCTTAAGGGAAGGGGTTTTGGCCTTTTGGATAGACCAAGAGATTCTTGAATGTGGGGAGTGAATAGGGAAGGATAATTGGGAAGATATTTTAGGAGCTTCAAGTCATATATGAGTGGAGAGAAGAGGGAGTGAGGGGGGGTATGTATTGTAGGAGAGGAGTGAATTTTGAATACTTAATTCATTATAGTGTTATTTCCTTCAAGAAACCCAATAATTCTGTTTCATGTGACCCATAATAGTAATTAGTGCATTATACTTAACAAAATGTGGCCATAAATCATTTATTATGTTTTATATTTTGTATTTAACTGATAATGTTTTTATACAATATTTTACCGAATTTCAATATTCATCAAAAATTACAAAATTTCAAAAAAATCCCAAAAATTCACCCCTACCATTATTTTATTAGTAGAATTAAAAAATGAACTCCATTTTTCAAAATTAATTTCCTAAATAATATTAATTTATTTTATAAATAATGTCATAGTTAATTCACAAAATAACAATTTTAAAGCTATAATTAGTTTTATACCACATTAAAAAATTAATTAAGATCTCATTATCTTATTACCTTAATAAAATGAAATATTATAATTATTTACTATTCATAATGGTCATATTACTATTCATATTACTTTTTATATGATTATGTTACGATTCACCCAAAATCATGTTTGATCTATCAGACTAAAAATGACTTACTAATCACAACTCTAGATGACCATTCTTCGAAATTCAAAACACAGTAGAGGAAAAGATGTGTTTAATGGATAAATTATAAAATGTGTTGTTCTGTAGGGAATCAGTGTTTCATGCATTCAATATTTATTTTCAAAACTATGCGGTGTCACATTCTTCCCTCCTTATAAAAATTTCATCCTCAAAATTCACAAAATTTTACATAAAAATATTCGGGTATGTATTCAACATAATATCCTCAGGATCCCATGTTACATCATCCATATTATGGTTTATCCAAAGAACCTTTACAATACGAGTCATCGAATTTCTCAATACTTGTTCTCTAGTATCAAGAATCTTGATTGAATCTTCACAATAAGACAGATCGGGCTCAAGTTCTATTTCTTCATAGGTGAGTACATGTGTTGGGTCTAGCATGTATTTATTTAACATTGATACTTGGAACACATTGTGAACTTTGGAGAGAATTGGAGGCACTTCCAAATGAAAATCTACAACTACAATTCGATAGAGAATTTCAAAAGGCATGATGTACCTAGGACTTAATTTCTCCTTCTTATTGAATCATATAATACCCTTCCATGGAGATACCTTTAAGAAAACATGATCAACTTCTTGAAATTGTAAATCCTTAATTTGGTTATCAGTATATCTCTTTTTCCTACTTTGAGATATTTTGATATGGTTGTGGATAATCTTAATTTTTTTCATTATTTATTTACATGTTTTGGTCCTACGAGCTTTCTTTCACCAACATCATCTCAGAAAGTTGGTGTACCACATATCGTTCCATACAATGCCTCATGTGATACCATCTGAATACTTGAATGGAAGCTATTATTATAGGAAACTTTTATGATAGGTAAATACTAATCCCAGATGCCTTGAAAGTCAAGTGATAAAGACCTCAATATGTCTTCCATTGTTTGAATAGTCCATTCTGATTATCCATCCGTTTGTGGGTGGTAGGCAGTGCTCAAATGAAGATAAGTATCTAGGGACTTCTATGGAATTTTCCAAAAATTGTGGCGTAAAACGGGTTTCACGATCAGAAACAATTGATAAGGTTCCACCATGAAATCTTACAACTTCATTAATATATTTTCTTGCTAAATTTTCAAGTGGTAAATCTTATCTTATAGAATGAAAATGTGTTGATTTTGTAAGACGGTCACCAATGATGCATATCACATCATTCTTTCTTGGAGTCTTTGGTATCCACATGTCAAAGTACATCATAATATCATCCAATTTCCACATCGGAAATGGAAGGGGTTTCATGGATCCTTTAGGATGTTTTGTTCCTTCCTTTA
This sequence comes from Viscum album, assembly GCA_963277665.1. NCBI lineage: Eukaryota > Viridiplantae > Streptophyta > Magnoliopsida > Santalales > Viscaceae > Viscum > Viscum album. Next base: position 1,332,467,780 of record OY728145.1, read on the forward strand.
CCTGTTGACAAACCAAAGATGTCGACATATAATCAGCAATCTCCCTCTTCATGTTTTCCCAAAAACAAATTCCTTTAGATCTCTATACATCTTTCTTCTACTATGGTGTATAAAAAATTAGAGCAATGGGAATCATCCAGTAGTTCCATATTTATCTCATGAATAGAGGGAACACAAATCATGTTTTCCGAATTTTAAAATGCCACCTTCATAAATGAATTCAGTCAACTTTCCATTATTTATAGCTTTAATTTTCTTTTGAAACTCCCCATCACCAGCATGAGAACATTTTATAATTTTTAGAAAAGAAGGTTTGGAAACCATTTGAAAAAGAAGTGATTTGTTACATTCTATGATAATTCTCATATCCATATTTAATAGACCAATAAATATAGGATCCCTTTCAACTCCCATCTTTTTTAGAATTATGTGGTCCTTTCTACTCAATGCATATTCTACCTTATTTTCCTTCTCTAGGTGGTATTGAATTGTGGAATTATAATATTTGAGTAGCTCAATCCATCTCCTCTGTCTCATGTTGAGTTCTTTCAATGAGAATGTATATTTCAAACTCTTATGAACTATATATATCTCATATTTTTCTCTATATAGGTAATTCCCCCAAATCTTCAGAGTAAAGATTACCGCTTCTAACTCAATATCAGGAGTTGCATAGTTTTGTTCATGAATTTTTAGATGCCTAGTTACAAAGGAAATCACTCGATAATTTTTAATAAGGACACAACCAAGTCCTTTCTTTGATTCATCGCTATGGATAACAAACTCATCATTCCCTGATCGTAAGTTTAGGATCAAAGAATTCACTAAACTCCTCTTCAATTCCTCAAAACATTATTCACATTCCATTTTCCATATGAACTTAAACCCTTTTCCTATGAGGTTGGTTATTGGGTTGTCTAAACAGGTGATTTTCTAAACAAAACTCTGATAATAACCTTCTAAACCAATAAAACTACATACCTAAATTATTTTCGTTGGAGTAGGACATTCTTGCACAGCCTTTGTCTTGGCAGTATCTACATTTATTCTATCATTAAATAAAATGTGGCCTCGAAAGGAAACTGATTGGGTACAAAAATCACACTTTCTATAATTCCAATATAATTCATTTCTTCTCAGAGTCATCAGAATATTTTGCAATTGATTTTCATGATCTTAATGGATTTTAATGTATACCAGGATATCATCAATAAAAACCACCAAAAAGCCATCAATATATTCCTTGAAAACTAAATTCATCATATCCATGAAAAAATATGGTGAATTAGTTATTCCAAAAGGCACTATTGTAAACTCATAATGCTCGTACCTGGTTCAGAATGCTATTTTTGGAATGTCTTCCTTCCTCACAATCAACTTATGATATTCTGATCGAAGATCAATATTCAAAAAATATTGGGTTCTATGAAGTTGATCAAATAAATCATCAATTAATGGTAGAGGATAATTATTCTTTATTGTAATAACATTGATTTCACTGTAATCAATGCATGGCCTCATGGATCCATCTTTCTTCTTGACAAAGAGGATAGGGGCTCCCCATGGAGAAACACTAGGTTGAATAAATCCTTAATCACTCAATTCCTCTAGTTGTTTCTTTAGTTCCATTATCTCCATAGTAGCCATACCATTGGGGGTCTTTTATATGGGCCTTGAACTAGGAATTAAGTGAATGAAAAACTCAATTTCCCTCTCTAGAGGGTGTCCTGGTAAATCCTCTTGAAACATATCAACATATTTTTATACTACATGCACATATTTAATTTGAATATTTATTTCATTTCCCATAGATATTGGGTTCTCTTCCACTCCAATAATTTAATTTAGTAGAGATAATGGGGGTGGATCTAGATGAGAATCCTATGGTGATGTTTCTACCCTAAAGATAAGGGATTCCACACCATTCTCAGAAATTGTATCTTCATTCTTCTTACAATAGATCTCCATATCATAATTTGATAGCCAATTCATACTGATAATTATATCTAAGTCAATCATTGTTATGATGGTAAGTTTATCAACTAAAACACTTTTATGTGTCTTGATTGGGACTAATTTACATGCATTTGTTGCAATTAAGAATCCCCTAGGAGTTTTAACTGATAACTCCTTTATTAAATCGAATTGGACATATCTATTTTTTTGGAAAATTGGGAACATATAAATGAATGCAGTGATCCAGAATGAAATAAATCATTGGATAAGTTTGATGAAATGGTTAATGTAACATCCACAACATTATTTGGAACATCCAAATCAGTAGCTGTGGTTACATAAGCTTGTCCCTACTCCCTTGTCCTTTTCTATGGATGATTCCTTTACTCTTTGTAAAATCATTATCATAGTGTCCCATCTCCTGACAATTATCGCATTGAAAATTTATAGATTCTTTTTCCCCTTGTAGTCACCAGCAAGATGGCCTTTATATCCACATTTGTATCATACTCCTTTCCCTTTATGCACACACTAGGGTGTTTCCTTCCAAAATTATCATAGAGTGGAAATTCAACTATTCCCTTATTCCCTGTTTTATAATTCCCTTTCCTAGTTATTTCAGAAGCCCACTTCTTCTCTTGTTTCACTTAAAGTCATAAGACATTGAGAATTCCTTTTCTGTATTGATAACACGTGAAACTATATCCTCATATGATGAGAAACTCTAGAAGACCAAAGCCCGCCAAAATAATGGCTTTAGTACATCAAAGAATAGATCAATCATACTCCTTATATATCTTATGTAGTCTACAATATTCCTTGATAATGTTGTGAATTTATGTTCATACTTTTCATCATTATCATCTTCCCTCTTCCTCAAATTCAAGAATTTCCTCTCCATATCTGCTCGTTGTTCATGAGTAAAGTATTTTTCATGGAATATTTCTTTAATGTCCCTCCATTCAATCTCTTCTATCTCTTCTTCCTTCATTATGTTTTGGATTAAAGACCACCACTGATCCGAATCTCCCAATAGCCGATAAACTGCCATGATGACCTTATCTCTTCCATTACTTCCCAAAGTGAAAAATATCATCTTTAGGGAACTTATACAATGTTCAGTTACAAATGGGTTTGTATTCCCATTGAATAATTGATGTTGTTGACGCATAAAGCGATCTAACAAAGCTCATCCACATTGTGGATCCGGATGCCCCATATGGGTAAGGTTATTATTCATAACCAGAGTAAGTTGTCCCATTATAGATATGAGTTGTTCAGTGTGACGACCAGAAAAATGTTCTTCATTTATTTATAGATCTCTTTTCTCCTAATAAATTTTTATTATGTTTTATAATAAAATCACATAAAATTACTTCGGACCCAAATTGAGGTTTTCAAAAATGATCTCATTGTTATAAAAAGTTAAGGTATATGGAATAATGATTATTAAAATTAAATTTTATGATTAAAAACAAATGTTTTTAAATTTAAATGATAAATTAATTTTAATTTTTTTATGTTATAAATTTCACTTTACAATTTCACTATTCGTTTTCTATGCACTACTGTTTTTAATAAATAAGGATTTTCATATTTAAAAGTCAAATTTCTCATACTTAGAAAATTATTATGGTTAAATAAACATCAATTTTGAATTCAAAAAGTCAAAATTAACCTAGGATGAATTTTTTGAAATATTCTAAGAAGTTTAAATTTGATAAATAGTATTTAATGAATAGTGTTTTTATGAATTGTATAAAAATATTTTGTTATTATATAATTTTTTTGTGAAATGATTTTCAAAAAATGTTAATCTACAGTTGTGAACTGTAAGAAATGTAGCATCTAATAAGGTAAAAATAATGTATAGTAAATAGTAAAGTATGAATAGTAACATACATTTATGAATAGTAATGAATATTTAATCGACCAAAAAAATAGAAACTTCACCCATGAATGTATAAACACATTTTAGACATCTTAAAAGTGAAAAAATGATCATATTTTATGTTTTGGTATATTTTTTATTTCATATATATTTTATTTACAATATTATAATTAATTTAATAATTTAAAAAAGGAAATGTATTTTCATAAATTTTAAACATAAATTGTTACTTTATTGGCTTATGGTTATACGATAATTTTATGGGACCTTGATTACATTATTAAGGTGTTACAAAATGAGTTATAATTTTAAAGTTGTATTTTTGGAATAAATAATGACTTTTTTTAAAAATTAAATTAAAAATATTTATAAAAATATTTTCATAAAATGGAGTTCATTTTTGAATTCAGAGAATAAATATTAGGTTAGAGTGAATTTTTGGGATTTTTATGAAAAAGTTGATTTTCAGTGAATAGTAAAAATACAGTTTTGAGTTTCGGGTGTTTAATGACATCATTGATGATGTAATCATGATGTAAATAATCTGGTCAACTTTTGAATAATAATATATGTTATGAGGTGTCCTAAGTGTCCAATACCATGGGAAAATACCATGGTCAAGCCCATGATTTTGCAAATACCACTAATGAGGTGTCCCTTGAAAATTAATAATTTATTCCTTCACTTTTCCTATAAATACCAAGCCATTGCCTCATTATTTTCATTCCAAAATCATTCTCAAACAATCTATGGTCCTTCTACCTTTCATTTAGTCCTCCCAAGGTGACCTCAAGCCTCCCAAGGTCCCGACCATAAAGCATTAAATTTGACTATTCAAGGTTAGGGATTGTTTCACCCTCCTCTTTTAAGTCATGACTTCCTTTATGTTATGTCTTCTAGTTTCTATTTAATTATTTTGATGTATGTTCATCTATATAATTCATAATTTCAATTTCACTTTCAATAGATGTGAGACCCTTTCCTCTCTCATCAACTTATTTTCTGAATTTTTTTGAGGCCGTTAGGCTGATGAATTTCGTAAATGAAATCGCATCTTCTCTTTTCCTTCAAGTTTCATTTTCATATGGTATTTCCATAAAATATTAATACCATGATCTTATTTCTTTTTTATTCTGTACCCATACTATATTATGAGTTATTTATGATTGGTTGACCCTTTTCTCCTCTCTTTTTAATGTTTTCTAAGAAGATGTTATGTATCCGTTATGCGGCAGAATTTTCATCTTGAAATTCCTCTCTCTTTCTCTCCAGAAATTATATTCTGAATACCCAGACCTATTTCATTTCTATGGGTTTTCATAAATATAAAAAATTGATATATTTTATTCTGGAATTTTCATACATATAACCCTCACTTCCATTCCATGGGTTAAAAATGGCATAATGATCTTATTTTTAAGCACTTTTAAAACGTCACGATTTAGAAGTGAAACCCATTAATTTTAATATATATGGGTTATTAACGAAATGTATGATTATTATCTATGAGGATCACATGATAATTAAGAAATATTGACGGTGCGCTCTGATAATGCTCCAATGCATTGGGTAAAGAAATAATCTCTAGAGATGACAAGTTTCATGATACGTTAGTGAATAACCTTGGTAATTTTTATAACACCTTGGGGATGAACCTTGGTGATATGTTCATGAATGTATAAATGAAATGTTTTAGCCACATATTCAAGTTATTATTCATGTTTTTTTCATTATGAAATTCCTCTACTTATATTGCTCATGTCTTTATGTTTTTATCAAGTTCTTATTGATTTCACAAGTAAACTGATTCCCTTGTTTTCCATACCAGGCCTTCTGCTCACCCTTTCCTTTCATGTATGTCTCCAGGTTATGAGATGCAGTAATTGTACTTAGGATGAACCTATGATGAATCCATAAAATTGTATTAGAAGGATGTTTTATGTTGTTTTTTTGTATTATGTTCCTAACTTCCAAGACACTAAACCCAAATGATATATCAATATGTTAAATTTGTATTATGGAATGAAACGTTATGTAATAAAAAGGCGGGATTCCATAATTGGTATCAAAGGATGATTTAGTAATTTATGGAAATTAGGTTATGAAAATAGTAGGAAGAATCCTATAGAAATTTTAAAAATAGGAAACCTTCCTCATTTTTTGGTGAGTATTGAGTAAGTGGTTTATCAAGTAATAACATTCATGTCTGGATACGAGTAGGTAGAGGAGGCTCTGGAACAGAGGTACCTAGGATTGAAAACTCTGACAATGAGTTTAAGGCTTGACATGGAGTTTCCTAGTACATGATAATAGGACTTGTTGTACACTTAGATAAGACGAACCCAGGGATATGTTTGGTTACTCAAAAGATTTTTATGAATCATTATGAAGGATATATATAAAATTAAATTATTATTAAAGAATAATATTTGTTTTAAGTATGACTTTTAATACATTAAATTAATTTATAATTATAAGATTCATAATAGTAACCAATTTCTAATAAGAGAAAATTGCGAGAACACAATTTCATTAAGGGGGGAAGAATGTAACGACCCGAAAAATGTACGTCTTTTATTTATGGATCTCTTTTCTCCTAATAAATTTTTATTATTTTTTACAATAAAAGAACATCAAATTACATCGGACCCAAATTTTAGTTTTCATAAATGATCTAATTATTATAACTAATTAAGGTATATGGATTAATGATTATTAAAATTAAATATTTTGATTAAAAACACATGTTTTTTAATTTAAATGATAAAATAATTTTACCTTTTTATGTTATAAATTTCACTAAACAATTTTACTATTCATTTTCTATCCACTATTTTTTTTAATAACTAAGGATTTTCATATTTAAAAGTCATATTTCATATATTTAGAGAATTATTATTGTTAAATAAACATCATTTTTTAATTACAATTGTCAAAATTAACCTAGGAAGAATATTTAGAAATTTTATATGAAGTTTCAATTTGATGAATAGTATTTTAATAAATAATGTTTTTTATGAATATTTTAAAAATATTTTATTATTAAATAACTTTTTTGTGAAATGATTTTCAAAAAATTGTCTTCTACAGTTGTGATCATTAAAAAATTTATAGGCTAATAAGATCAACTTAATTTTTAATGAACATTAAAGTATGAATAGTTACATACCCATATGAATAGTAATGAATAGTAAATCTACCAAAAAAATAGAAACCTCGCCCATGAATGTATAAATACATTTTAGACATCTTAAAAGCGAAAAACGAGCATTGTTTAAGTTTTAGTTTTTTTGCTTGTCATAAATATTTTATTTACATTTTTATAATCTATTTAATTATTTAAAATGGAATTTTAATTTCATAAAATTTACTCATAAATTGTTACTTTATTGTCTAATTGTTATTAGATAATTTTATGGTACCTTGATTACTTTCTTAAGGTGTTACAAAATGAGTTATAGTTTTAAAGTGAAATTTTTGTAATAAATAATGATTTTATTTAAAAATTAAATTAAAAATAATTAAAAATTATTTCCATAAAATGGAATTCATTTTCTAATTCAGGGCATCGATATTATGTTAGAGTGAATTTTTTGGCTTTTTCTGAAACAATTGATTTTTTGATGAATAGTAAGAATACAGTTTTGAGTTTCGGTAGTTTAATGACATCATTACTGGTTTATTCATGATTTTAATAATCTGATTGAATTGTAGATAGTAATATATGTTATAAGATGTCCCAAGTTTCCAATATCATGGGAAAGCCCATAGTTTTGAAAATACCACCGATGAGGTGTCCCTTGGAAATGAATAATTTATTCCCTCACTTTTCCTATAAATAAAAAGTCATTCCCTCATTATTTTCATTCCAAAATCATTCTCAATGATTCTATGGTCTTTCTACCACTCAATGAGTCCTTCCAAGTTTCCCTCAAGCCTCCTAAGGTCCCAAACTTCAAGCCTTCAAAGTTACTCTTCATGGTAAGGGATCCTTTCACCCTCCTCTTTTAAGACATGGCTTCCTTTATGTTATGTCTTCTAGTTTCTATTTCATTCTGTTGGAGTATGTTCTTCTATATCATTCATACTTTACATTTCATGATCAATTTATTTGATACCCTTTACTCTCTCATAAACTTATTTTCTTAATTTTTATGTGAGGCCGTTAGGATACCAAATTTTAATAAAAGAAATCACAACTTCTCTTTTCCTCTGAGTTTCATTTTCATATAGTATTTCCTTCAAATATTCATACCATGATCAGATTTCTATTCATTCTATACCCATAACGTATTATGAGTTATTTATGAGTGGGTTACCGTTGTCCCCTCTCTTTTTAATGTTTTCTAAGAAGATGTTATGTAGCCGTTATGCTGCAGAAGTTTCATCTCGAAATTCCACTCTCTTTCTCTCAAGAAATTATCTAGTGAATACCCAGACCTATATCATTTCTATGGGTGTTCATAAATTTAAAAAAAATGATATATTTGAATCAGTAATTAAAATAAATAAAACCCTCACTCCATTTCCATGTCTTATAAATGACATAATGATCTTATTTTTAAGCACTTTTAAAACGTCACAATTTAGAAGTGAAAGCCATTAATTTTAATCTCTATGGGTTATTTATGAAATGTATGATTATGATATATGTGGCTCACATAAAAATTAATACAAACTGAGTATGTTCCCTGATATCTCTCTAATGTATTGGGTATGTAATTAATCTTTTGAGATAATAAGTTTCATGATACCTTGGTGAATAACCTTGGTAATTTTTGTGACACCTTGAGGATGAACCTTGGTGATATGTTCATCAATGTCTAAATGAAATATTGTTTCTACATATTCAAAATATTATTCAAGTTCTTTTCATTATATATTTCCTCTACTTCTATTGCTTGTGTCTTTAGGTATTTATCATCTTCTTATTGAGTTCACAAGTAAACTGATTCCCTTGTTTTCCATACATGTCCTTCTACTCACCCTTTGTTTTGATGTATGTCTCTAGGTTATGAGATGCAGTAATTTTACATAGGATGAACCTATGATGAATACTTACATGTGTACTGTAATAATGTTTTATATTGTTTTTTTGTATTATATTCCTAATTTCCAAGACACTAAACCCAAAATATCTTCCCATATGTTAAATTTTTATTATGTGAAGAAAAGTTATGTAATAAAAAGGAAGGATTCCATACTCAGCACCAGTCACTGCAACCGAGCCAACATAATTTTCTCACATTGGTGGGAAATACCTATAGGGGACACATGTGTTCATATTGTTTCCATTCCTTCCACTAGGGAACATTTCTAGATGATGACATACACTAAATTAGGTTATGGATCATAATTTATAATCTTAACGTAAAAAATACATAGCATAAATTGAGATCATACGAATGGATAATCCCATAATAAAAAAAATTGTTTCTTAGAAGAAATATTTACATTTAAATCTTTCATAATGTCTTATAAAGATAATTTGAGTTATCCAAATAATATCCCCCAGGAGTATCATAACCAAGAGTGCAGCAAGGCCCGTTTTCATGTACGAGGATACCCTAGGTCAAGCCCAAAACTCCTTGTCAAAGCTTTCACTCCAAGGTACATTTGTGCCAGAGCTTCCTCTAGATGCTTTTTTCCAGATAGGGATGTATTGTTTGAAAGATCCACATAATCTATTCCATATAAAAATACCATGATGTTATTGTATGTTTATCAACAAATAATATCTTAGTGAATCTTCCCTAATTTATGTCCTCTACATTTAGTTTCCATGTTTTCTACTAAACTTTCTTTGATACAAACTGTAAGGACCCGACCCTAGTAGCCCGAAGTCTGTGCCTAATTTTATTACATTGGAATATATGCTCGTAATAAGCATCCCAAAGGACTGAGTAGTTTAGTATTATTGGAAAAAAGATACACACATAAGTTCAACATTACATATTGAAAGGAAAATAGAACTAAATTATTCTATTAGAAACATCCAGGCCTCCTAGATTATTCTTGCAAGTCACTCATAATTTACTTCTTCATATCCTAGGAAAATGAGAAATAATAAAGGGGTGATATATAATTCTCATAAAGGGTAATAAATACAATGAAAGATAGCATAAAAATAATACATGGTGAGTAATTGAAAACAAAAGACTTTATAAATAATAAATTTCAACACATTATGGCTGGAATATGAGCTGAGTAAATAATGCCATAATAAAACATAATCATGGATATTCTACTAGTAGAATAACGACATGAAAATTCATTTACTCGATTCATAATTAGGGAAGTGTATATGCCAGACATTTTGAAACATTTTGTCAAGGCCTTGGCAAAGACATCTAAAAATGATTAAGGCCTCATCCAAAAACATATATCACATTGGGAAAGGCCTCGACCAATTTACATTTTATTAGTCTCGTGAGACCTACTGATACATTGAGAGGATATATAGGGACCCAAATATCACATAATAAGTCCAATGAATTCTTCATATGATCAGGGATAAACATAAACAACATATAAATTCATATTGAAATGACCATATGAAATGTAACTAACATTCCCCAATCATTAAACATAAAACACTAAACATTCCGAGTAATATGTTGAATGGTTTTAGGATAGATCATCCATAAGAAGGTTAGTAACAAACCATTAAATAAAATATGGTCGATGAATTCATAAATAATTAAACCCAACAATATATAATATTAAACAAGAGTGTTGAATTCGATGAAAATACTCTTATAAAATCATTAAGTAAATATTGAGATAAATACTCTTTTATTTTGAAAATAATTGTTGTTTTGGATAAATATTTATATAAAACTAGTAGTTAATTAATAAAATATTTTAATATTAAAATTAGTGATTTTATAATTATAATGGTTTCCCAAAAATGATTATATATTTCCCTTGAATATAGGTAAGAATTTGAGAAATTTCCTTGATTCAGGCTTGTATTTTGGAAACAATTTTGAAAGTTCCTTTTAAAACTTGTAACTATCCATAAAATAACGAAGGTTTATAGTTGGTAATAATATATATAATACTAAAAAATAATTTATGAGGGGTACATAAAAATATATAAGAATTTCATTGATGTAATTAGACAATGAAAGCAACCCAAATGAAAATGGATGTCCGGGTGGAAAAACCCTTACATTAAGTCAGAATGTGTTCCCCTTTTGAACATATGTCTAGAGAATATGAAATTATACTCATTAATAAATTATTTTAGAACCTATTATAAATTTATTTAGTTTATAATATTTATTTTTAGTTCATTTATATCATTATTGATAATTTATAAGATACAATTTCGTCGTTCTAGAGTGTTTGTTTTCTTGATTTTCATAACCAGTTCATTTTTTTAAGTAATGGAGCTCATGTGGAATGGATGTAAATATAAATAATAAAAATTAAATATTATTTATGATCATACAGAATTTTTAATGGTCATTTCTATCATTTGGTTACATGGAATGAGGATGAATCATTTGATGACAACCACTTCAATTATTTGACATTATTTGGATTATTATGAACTTGTTTTGTCATAAAAATTAATAATTTTTACATATACTGGTTCATGAATATTAACTACGTTATAATACATATATTATAGTTTTTTTCAACAAATAAAAATGGTTTCATGACCAGTAATTAATGAGAAATTGAATAACAAAACTTTTTCATCCACGAATGTTGTAAATTAGAACCTCATGGACGTTGATTTCATTTATAAAAATAAAAGGGAGGGAGTAAGAATATTGAGGATGGTTCTACCATTCACATGATATAATTATAGTATATAGATTATACTATATTTAGAATGTTCATTTGGATAGAGGAGATGAATAGAGGATAATAAAAGAAGATAGATTGAAATGAGACTAAATGAAAAAGAAGGGTGCCTTATCCCTTGAAATAACCTCCTTGAGAACCTCCTTATGGGAAGGGGATTTGGTATTTTGGAATGACCAAGAGATTCTTGGATGTGGGGAGGGAATAGAGAAGGATAATTGGGTAGATATGTTTTGAGAATGAAGGCATAAAGGTGTGAAGAGAAGAGGTAGTGAATGGGGTTTTATAGTGTAGGAGAGGAGTGAATTTTGAATATTTAATTCATTATTTTATTATTTCCCACAAGACAACAAATAGTGTTGTTTCATGTGACCCCTAATATGTATAAATTAATGTGAGTTCGAACCAAGTGGACTTACATCAATTATGATGTCATAAATAATGTATTTAATTGATAATTTGTATATACAGTATTTTACCATATTTCACTATTCAAAAAAAATTCTAGAATATTAGAAAAATCCCAAAAAATTCACACATACCATTTTTTGACGTGTAGAATTAAAAAAAGTAAACCATTTTTCAAATATAATTTTCTAAAAATTATAAATTTAGTTTTTCAATAAAGTCATAATTTATTCGAAAAATAACCATTTTAAAGGTATAATTAGTTTTATATCACATGAAAAAATTAATTAAGGTCTAATTATCTTATTACCTTAAGAGAATAAAATATTTTTATTATTTACTATTCATAAGGGTAATATTACTATTTACATTACTATTCATAAGGTTATGTTACTATTCGCCAAAAATAAAGTTTGTTCTATCAGACTCCAAATGACTTACTGATCATAACTCTAGATGAGCGCTCTTTGAAATTCAAAACATAGTAGAGGAAAAGTTGTGTTTAACGGCTGTATTATAAAATGTTCTATTTTTTATGGACTCATGTTTCATGCATTGAATATTTATTTTCAAAACCTTTAGGTGTCATAGTTTTCCCTTTTTTAATGATAATGATGGAAAAAAGGTAAGTATTATTTTATTTTCATAGAATGATAATTATGTCATAAATATATTACTATTTATTTAAATAATCATATATATACTATCCATGTGATGTGGTTGTGAAAGACGAATCACATCCCTTAGTGGAGGTGGTTGTCCACTCGTACACACGAACGATGTTATAATTTTTCAATGAATTAGAAGGTAATAAATAATATGATATATTAATTTTATACAATGATAAATATTTCATTAATATCATATATATATAAACAATAAATCCATCATTATAAACATGTATGAGAGGTAGTGATAGAAAATAAATTACATTGGTTTATGAGGAGGTAGTCTATTGTACACATGAACAATAGTATCCTTTTTCATTTGTTGGAAAGGGGGATGGATGTAAGTTATTACATTAACTAAATAACATAAAATTAAATTTAATATATATATATATTTGTCATTTTATTTTAATTTTTAATAAAATTTTATGTAATTGGAAAAGGAAATAAAATAAAAATGGTTGGTTAAGATTGATACATCTTCTCCGATCAACCCCTTTATGATTATATTTAAAGCCTTTCAAGATTAGCATTATGAAAAAAATAAGGAATCTAGGATTTGGGAAATGAAGTAAGGAAAATACATGGGGTAGGTATTGGCTAATAAAAAATGTTTTTAAATATTGATGAAAAGAGGAGAGGAGGTTCCCTTCTATAAGTTTATATTGTATCACATTAGGCATATCCTAAATTATTTAATAAATATAAAATAATTTTCATTTTAAAATGGATAAAAAATGATTTAACTCTAATATTGGATAATTATGTATCTAAATAATATCATATAATATTTTTTATAAATGTATTGGTATGTTTTTATCCTTATATTTTAGTTTTAAACCCTTTTTAATCCTATTGACAATTAAAGCAATATTAATGTTATCTACACATTATGGGTAAATAATATTACAATAATGTTAAAAACCCAATAAATATACCATTTTGGATACTTTCAACCATATACGATTCATTTTAATGAATATAATAATTTTATAAATTTTAAATCAATTAATTGAATATTATTTATTATAAAATACAATTAGTGTCTTTTTTAACATGATTCATTTAATTTAACATTAAATACCTTTATAAAAAAATTTAATTCAAATATAATCCATTAAAAATCACTATAATTTTATATTTATTTAAAAAATATTATGCCGCACATTAATTTTATCAAATTATATTAGATTCAGTATTTCTTAAATCATTTATTTTATTTTTATATTTATAAAATAAATATTGTCCCACAATTGCGAACGTATTTGAGGTAATTTTTTTATAAAAAAAATTTAAATGAATTATCATCATAAATAAATAATTTATCTTTTATATTAAAATTTATAACTTAACATATGAATTATTTATCTATATCATATAATATTATACATATTAAACTAAGAAAAGCTATATTTTTGTCTTTATCTCCCACTTATATATTTTATAGGTGAAAATCAAATCCAAGTCGACAAAAAGTTAAATTTTTAAAATTTTGGATGTTTAATGATAAAATAGACTCCTCAAATAAAATCAAGAAAAATTTTGGGTTGTTTTTTGATGCCATATCATATTGTTTTTAACTTTAATTTCTAAATTTACCCTTACCGTGGTGACAATTATTTAATATGATTAGTATTTATAAAGGCCAAAAATAAAAGAGACATAATTTCCAATTTCGGGCCTCAAGATTAAAAATATGGAAACCATTTTTGAATATTGATTTTATATAATTGGTAGAATTTAAATTTATTTTAAAATGAAAAATGCATCAAAATCTATTTATTCAGAAAATTTATTTTTTAGGTATACAAGATTTTTTCACTAAATTAAAAAATAAAATTGATTCCAATGAGAATATTTGTATTATTAATATTATTAGAGAATCATTTTTACTTTTATATCATATAAAAATAAAATAGTACGTTGAAAATTCTTGAAACTGGAATTTAGTTTTCAATAAAAAGTAATATTTTTCATTATTCAATAGAAAATCGATCCTTTTAGAAAATATCTCAAAAATTCATCGTATTCTAATTTTGATATTTTAATATCAAAAAATTTGTTCAATTTTTACAATACATTTTTAATGGTTGAAAAATTAATTAAATTATTTTCCAACAAAAAGAAATTATTTTTTAAAAGAAAATTTATTTTTCAAGACTAAAATGAAATTATTTAAAAAAAATTAATTTCTTATTTCATTATAATTAATCAATAAAGTTTTATTGAGTATGTCCTTGATATATATTTCATGATTTGATTATTATAATCCATACCCTTAATTAAATGACCATGTTATAATGTTCATCTATAAATAATAACATTATCTCACTCATTTAAACTCGGTGTTGTGTGTTTTATACACTATCAATCATTATATTTTATTTAAAATATAGTGGGGGTGAACGATTGACTAATAAATCCACAATGATGAGTTCGAAACATTTCTATAACTTTTTATCTGTACTTTATGTGTATTAACCCCAAACCCAATCTCCAAGAGTCGGTGCCTACATTATTACATGGGCATAACATATAAGGATTCACATATCAAAGATCAAATAGTTTATTATTCTTTCTAAACTAGAAAAATAAATGATTCCTATATTTAATTGGAATATAAAAAATAAAAATATAATTTTTTTAGAATAATATTATCTCTTTATAATATCATTTAACATCAATCATATACACTTTATTGAATCCTAGGTGAATGAAACAGTATAAGGGCGCCATCAAATGATAAGTAATGGTTAAGTACAATGGAAGTTATCTTTAATTAGTAAGAATAATAAATATTGTAAGGTATATAATTTAGAACACATTTCATTTAAATAAATGGATATTAAATAATCAATATGGAAAGGTAAATAATTTAAAACATGTAAAAATTATTCAATAACATGAAAATGATGTACTTAGAGAGATAATATCATAGAAAAAATATGAGGGATAATATTAAATTTACACTTAATAAAGGAAATGAATAATTATTTAACATCATGTGTCAATAAATTTATAACTCTATAGTTAATACCATTTAGAAGATTGTTTAAACAATTAATAAAATCCCATTTAATGCTTACTTAAATTGATTGTATCATGAGACTTACTGATGCATCGAGGGGTTATATAATAACAGGCTGCACCCATCACTACGGGTATAAATAATTTCTCATATATTAAAAAAATTATTTAATTCATGAACAATGTCCCTTATTATAAAATATCAACATTTATTACAGGACACAAATTTTTCAATATTTCCCAATTCAAACAAATAACATTCAATGTAAAACACTGTTTGGTAAAAAAGAGATATGGTTTAAGAAATAAAAATATACACAATGAATAATATGGTTACTTAGGAAAAATCGAATGGCTAATGATCATATGAAATGGAATATTTCAAGGGAAGGTTAATGACTAAAAAATGAAACATTGAAGCGAATGTCAATACTATCCTTGGCCAAAATGATAATAAACCATTCAGAAGAATGATAGGGATGATATCAACATATACCCATTGGAGTAAGAATAAACCGTAGTTGTCATTTATGAATTCAAATAATATTATAATATCTTTAAAAAAATTATTGTGTAAAATACCCTTTTCATTTTGAAAAAACTTTTGAAAAACCTTTTCTTTGAAATAACATTTAAGAACATTTTCTATAAAAATATCATTTTAAACAAGAAAATGAATATTCGAAGAAGTGATGTTCATGAAGGTGGTTCATTCCACACATTTTATAAAAGATAAAAATTACATTCCTTTTTCACTGTTAAATGAATGGGAATTCCCCTTGTTTGAAAATCGATAAGAAGATTCAATTCACATTTTCAGGATAATCCAAACTAGAATTGTTTTAAAAATGACATAACATTTCATTGAAAAATATTTATGAAAAATAAAATTGGTGAAAATTTATTTAATTAATCATTTTGAGAATTTTTTAAAAAATATTCGATTTTTGAAGAAAACCTTGTTTTTAAATAAAAAATATTTCCAACCAAAGAGAGAAAAATAGTCTGGTTTTCTTAAAAAAAATTAAATTAAATTAAAGTACCAAATAGTAGGAAAAGGGTAATATTACTTGAAAATAAAATCATTTACTATATTATAAGAAAATTAAATTGGTTTTTTAGAAAATGGAAAAATTATTTCATTCAATTGATATTTATGAGTAAACAATCTCAACTAGAATGAGATTGTGAAATAAACCTTTAAAATGATCATAATATTGAATTGAGAATTAATAAATGAATAAATTGTTTGTATCAACTATAAATACACATAAAAATTCTGGAAATAAAAAATAATATGATCAAATTCACTAACCACATAATAGTTTCATGACATAATTAATGTAGTATATGTTTAACCCAATGAGTGGAAATTAGGTTAAGAAGTCTCTTACCTCGTTCATCTTTTTGATTGAAAATTAATTATCAATTTTTATAGTGATTTTATAAATGTTATTAAATTACAATGAAACTATATAAATATTTATAATATCATATACGAACCTTTCATAACATTTTATCACCAGTTCATTAATTATAATTAATTATTTTCATTGTTTCGGGTGTTAATTTCCTTGTTTTCTCATGCATGTGTCATCATGAAATATTATATAATATCACATATTATATTGTTATATAATATAAAAAAATAATCATAAAATAATTATAATATTTTCATATCTATTATACATTTACAACCATTCCTGAAATATTCTTAAGAAATATGATGTACATTACAATCATTGAGGTCGTAGGTCGTATGCACGTGTGAGTAATGTTTGCATTTTTTAATGATCAAAATAGAAAGAAGGTAAGTAATATTTTATCCTTACTTAAATAATGTAATATATTTTATACCATATTTTTTTTAAATATACATACATATATATCATCCATGTGGTGTGGTGATGAAAATAGTGTTACATCGCTTCCTGAAGGCGGTAGTCAACAGGTACATGGACAGTGTTATCATCTTTAAGTGAGTGAAGAAGGAAGAAATAAAACGATATATGTATTGTTTTTATAGATACATAATATTTATTTATTTTCATAAATATTTCATTTACATCACATATAATCATTAACATTACCCTTATTACATTCAATTTAATGCGTCAGTGAAAGATGAATCACATCACTTCAAGAGGTGGCAATTCTTCGTAAACATGGGAAGTGTTATAATCTCTCCTAAAAAATAGAAGGTAAAAATACATATATGAAATAATAAACCAAGAGGTATAAATATGTTTTACATATCATATATATAATTTATATCAGTCATCATTCACAACCATAAAATTTCATAATGAAAAAAGAGATGAAATCGATTGGTGAAGAAATAGTCTTATGTACACACGAAAAATGATTTCATGATCCATTTTATGGATTTTGAGAAGCATATAGGTCATTAAATTATTATAAAAACATAAAATTATATTTATGATAATGGGGTTATTATATCAACATTTTTTATAGTAATGTAATGATGGTGAGAAATAAATTATATACAGAATCTTGATGAAACAACAGAAATATTAAAAAGATCGAATAGATATATAAAATCAATATAATAGAGATTAAAATTACCTCAAAATTTATATTCTCATCATTCTTAATTCATGCATAAAATTTTAAAACATTATATAATCATGTGATATAGTAAAAATATCAATATGTGGGGTTTCTATTGGAATATATTCAAGAAATATATCCATTTATTAACATGATCTCTTAAATAGTGAATTATATCATCTATCTATTTACTCCTATAATACTATAATGGATTATTAGATATATAAATTTCATATATATTATCCCATAATATGTTCATTTAATCTAATTAATCATTAAAATCACATAGATTTTGTTTTACCCATAGGAATTGAGAATAAAAGAACACAGAATCATTATACTTTTTCTATGTTGTGGACAATGAAACTAAAATTTTACTTTAAGAACTATATTATATTAAAGATATACCTAATAAGTGATAGATACATGATATACTTTTCATGTAAACTCTTTAACCTCCAATGTGTGAAATAGAAAATGATAACTAATTAAAATATTTCTAATTGGAGGAAAATAAACTAGTTTTGACTGTTAATTTAACAAATTTGATTGTAATTTTGACAGTATTAAATTTAATTTAATTATGATTATGTTTAAATCAAGCACACATATAGATAACAAACATAATATCAGTCATACTAGTATTTAAATAATTTATTCTTTATATCAATCATCTATACAATTTATCATTTACAAACATCCAGATTCTTCTTCACCAAGTTTAGAATTATTTCTCTCTAGATATTTTTTATATTTACATGAATCATGATTTTATTTTTTAAAATTATATTTATCATATTTTATTTTTTTATAGAAATAAAATCTTTTAATTGTAAAATTTTGTGGGGAAGGAAAAAAGCTTAATTCTCCCATTAGGATCATATCAAATTAATTGGTCATTAATTTGGAAAACATGTTACTATGAAAATCAATTGTAGATCCAAATAAAATATCCTCAACATATATTTATACAATTAAAATATTAGTATAATATTTCATTATAAATAGTTCTTCATAAAACATTCCATTATTAAATTATTTTTGTAGTAAAAACTTATTTTTACAATCATACCCAGCTTATGAAGGATGATTTAGATCATATAATGATTTAGAAATCTAGAGGACATGGTTTGGAAAATCATTATTTTTTTAACGAGGTTTTTGATTAACAACTACCTCTTCTGAAATTACACGATTTTAAAAAAAGTTTACATTTATTTAAAACAATTTAGATTTTTGATACCATACAAATTTTAATACAATTATAATAGATTATAATCTAGAATCGGGTGAGAATGAATAATCAAAACTAGTTCCTTATTCTTATAAATAACCTTTGCAAACTAATCGATCCACATTACTAACTATATTACTAGAATTATCTATTTTATTTTGAAAAAACTTTTCAGTTCCAATATATAGTTTATCATTAGGTAACAAAAAAAGATATCAAACTTTATTCCAATCAAAATGGTAATATTCATCTTGCATAGAATATGTCCAGTTTGAATCTTTTAATCCTTTTTAAATATTAATAGGTAAAAAATAATATATAATTTTATAATTAACCTAAAAATTTAAAAATGATTTTTCAGTACTGATTCTAGATTTCACATTTCTAGTTAAATTTTTATAATTTCAGATATAGGTTTTTTTTCTAATATATAAAATCAGATATAGAAGATATATTATCCACCATCAATAGATTCATTAGCATTTTCAGGTTTATCTTCGTTAAAATATAATTCTTCAAATTCTTCAGTAGAATATATAATATTTTTTTAATTATTATAAATTCACTTTACATTAAAAAATTCTTTCATTAACATATTTCCCTGGTCATATACTCTATAAATTCACTATTGTTTAAATAACCTATAAAATTTTCCCCATCACTTTTAGCATCAAAATTTTTTAGATTATCTTTAGTATTTTGAATAAAAAATCAAGAGAAAAAATTTTAAGTAACCAATATAAGTTTTATTTTATTTAAATGGTTCATGTGGGGTTTTCTTTGGTAAGGGTCTAACATAAACTCTATTTAATACATATCAAGTAGTGTTAAATGATTCATTCCCAAAATATTTGAGTAAGTTTAATTCATTAATAATTTTCCATTCCATTTCTCAAATAGTTATTTCTTCCCCCTCTAAAACAACATTTTAGTATGTTCTTCTTGAAAAAAACAATATAAATATCCATTACCTTATATAAATCTTTCAAATTATAAGTTCACAAATTCTCCTCCTTTATCACGTCTAATAGATGAAAATAAAAGACCAATTTCATTTTGAATTTTTT
This sequence comes from Viscum album, assembly GCA_963277665.1. NCBI lineage: Eukaryota > Viridiplantae > Streptophyta > Magnoliopsida > Santalales > Viscaceae > Viscum > Viscum album. Next base: position 1,332,488,420 of record OY728145.1, read on the forward strand.
TTATATAATGTAATAAACTTATTTAATGTTTCACTTTTATGTGATAATAAAAGGGGCTATGTAAATTTATTAAAATCATATATATTTATATACAAATATCAATTATTACCTAAACAGGTAGATATCATGGGTCCAAATGAATCAACATGAAGAAGGTTGAAGAATATATCATTGATATCCAAATTAACATATATAAAAACTCTTTGTGTTTCTTAACTTTTAAACAAGAATTACATAACAAATAATTACATTCTTTAAATTTTGGAAGTTCCGAAACCAATCAATGTATTTCAAACTTGTACAGTTTTTGAAGATTAAAATGTCCCAACATTCTATTCCAAATAAATTTCCCTCTTTCTATATCATATATGCAGTTTAAATTTTTTTGGGTTAGTTTTGAGAGATCTATAGAATAAATATTTTTTTCTCCTAGAGAAAATAAAAAAGTACAATATTTATAATAAATACATTTATTAACATAAATCATTAAACTTATAATATCATTAAGAATTTATAATATAAAATTTAATTATGTTTTAGTAGCTCTAAAAATATAATTTAGATATTATAATATATTTTAATATACCTACTTCTATAAAATCATTGACAATGCCTTTAGAGTTTTCACTAAATGTGATTGTGCGTCCATTTTAATAATTAAACGATAAAAAGTTAGAGATTTCAACATTCATGTTCTTGTATCACCCATTATCCATATACTATGTATCTTTAAAAATCATTACACTGGTTTCCAATAAAATAGACTAAGTTAGTAATTTTTTATATCATTGTTATTTTGGGTCCAACTAGATTAGTAATAAACATCTAAAAACCCATACATATTTAAGACATTTATTATAGGGTAATATAGAGGATAGATTCTTAGAAATAAATTTCTTGGTGTGGACAGGTGATTGAGTTAATCTTAAATAACATTCATCTTCATATTTCCCTTTTAGATTACATTTACAGCATATAATAGTTGAATCATTCCATTTACTACTTTTCATAAAAATATTTTTATATATATAAGGAGTATATCATTCATATCCAAATATAGTTTTATCTTTATTTATCTAACTCAGTGTAAACATGTTATCAAAATCTTTTTTTCATTGAACAAAAATAAAAAGGGGAACTTTTAATTCAGTTATTTCCCTTTTAACATTTTCATTATTTATTTTTAATAAGTTCCAGGTCAACATAGATTTTCTTATTAGAATAAGAGCCTATTTTTTTAGTTTCTTATTTTCATGTTTAATATTCTGACATTCCTTAAAAATTTGAAGTAAATAATCAAAAAGTAATTGAAATCTTAGGACTTGGACATCATCAATTTTTAAAATAAAATATATCATTGTTTCATTCTCATCTTTTAACTTAATTATTTCATCATTAAATTTTTTTTCTCTTCTCTTCCATTATTATTTTCTCCTTTCATTTATCTGTATAGTTCATCCATTATCAAATTATAACTATGCATCTTTTTTTTCTAATTATATAACTTATGATTTAATATCCGAATAAGAATTAGAACTATAATCTGAATCATTATTGCACACATTCAATATTATTTCTATATATTAAATATTGTTTGATTCTTTTTCACTCTTATATCCTTTAATACAGTGTATAAAATTTCTGTACAACTTCGTCCAATATGATATGGTCATTATAGCTCCTTTTTTATTAGTTGTATTTCCATTCTTGTTTCAATTTTGAAAATTTTGGTTTTATAAGTCCCTTTTCTTTAACTTAAATAAAATTAAGTCCAAAACATCATACATTATAGTTTTACATTATTAAATACCTATCTATCATACTTTTCATGACCAGATATGGTACTCATCTTAAAGATTATCATTCCATTCATGTACAAGTAGAATCCTTTGGTGAAATTTGTAGTTTTCTCTCTCCCACTTTATTGGAACTCAAAATCAATGGAATTAAAAATAAAAATTATATTATCATTTAATTATATACCTTTTTGTTTTGCATGATAATCAACATTATCATTCGTTATTTCCATCTCGTAATGATGAATTGATCCTATCAGTTCATCCATTGAATACTCAGTGAAATCCTTACACACTTTAATTGAAACCTTATTTTAATTATATATTTTACATAGAGACAAATTATTATTTTAATGGGATATAATTTATTCATAGTCTCTCTGAGTGAACCATGTTTTTATAATCATAGTGAATCTTTTAAATATTATTGATACTCTCTTGATCATTAGTTTTGAATTCTTGAAGCTCGGCTATGTGAATACCTAGATTATTTCTCTACAACCTTCTAGTTCCTTGATGAGTGAATTTGAAATCCCAATAGAATACAGAAAATGCTTTAGATGAATTAATATAGGTAATCAAATTTCCACATAAATTAAATTTCTAATAATTCATAATATTTTAATTTATAAAATAGTTTTTAGCATCATTACCAGGGAGAGTTTCTAAATCTAATTCAAATATTTTATAGAATTTTGACATAATATCCCATAATTAAAAATGTTTATTTTTTTATAAATACCTCTATCTATTAATTTATATAATCATAGAATCTTTCATTTAGGTGATGTGGTCTAATGGGATTCAACATCTCAAATTCCTGAAATTCTATACTAAAAACATTGGATTTATTCCCCGCATTTTTAATTATTAGATAACTGGTTGTTCATAATAGATAATTAAACCATCATAACGAATTCCATAAAACACCCCACCATCTAATCCCAATTATTCGATCTCGGTATATGGAAATAGTTACTACAGGGGGTGAATAGTCATTTGAAAATTCTTCATTCGAAAATGATTATGATATTGAATAATTAGTGTTAAATATTCAGTAAAAACTAAAATTATAATAACACAGAATTTTTTTTAAATTAGTTTATATCACCAAGACCCTAGTTTGATATTTAATCTTCTCTAATTTGTGAAGAGACTTGTATTTAATAGTTCATCAAATTTGAAAAATAATGAGAGCCCGCGTATAAACAAATGTACCTATTGTACACATGGTAGTATAACCACTGACTTTTGAAGGAGTCACAACCTACAAATAATTATGTCTAGGAGTCACCACCTGAACTTCCAATTATATGGGATTAATAACCCATATGGTATATTTTTTATGGTAAAATATGAAAATTACTATAGAGAATAAACAATGTAGTGAAGAAATATAATGATTCAAAACATAGGGAAATTAATAGCAATAGAGGAGCTCGTAATGTTTAAATTTGATGTAGATCATGATATAGGATCACTTTAGTAGTGTATGGTGAAGTTTATGAGGTCCTTCTTGATTTTATCAAAAGAAATATATTAATATTTTATATGATAGTACTTCAAAAATATCATGTGATAGTTATGTTTTTTATCTCAAAAATTATCTCAATCATCATTGTCAATATTTTTAGAATAATCTTCATTGAGACTATTTTATAATAATTTTTTGATTCAAATTTTAATGAATAATCATATAATTAACTCCAAAAATATTGTTTTTTTTCATTTCTAAATTCATGGAAGACACAATAAAAAAATAATAAACACATAAAATATATTGTTTACTTAAAAATGAATTAACACGACCATACATAGAATGTTTTTGGACTCATTATATCTGAATGAAATAATAAGATAAAACATCTTGAATTAATGTTCGAGAAACATATTATATTTTTTTATATATCATTTTAAATAAAAATAATACCCTTAAAGTTTTTATGAATATGAATAAATCTCAAAATTGGATTGTCATAAATAAACAACATTTTTTACAAGTGCATATAAATTTTTTATGAGAATGTATTTTTTATCATGTAATTATATTTTATCAAAATACAATAAATAAATTTATAATTTTAATGATTTATTTCAATTATAATATTTTAATAAAAAATTAAATAAAATTTTATAAAATAATTTTATTGAAATGGTAAATGGAAAATATACCTGGTGGTAGCAAGAGTTCTTTACCGCTGACCAGCTATGGTCAAAATCTACCATTTTGATGAAATAAAATTATTGGTAGGGAATGGTACTTTAATTATAAGTGATATAACTTTTACATGGTGATATAATGCTATTGCAGTATCCTTTTTCTACCACTTTATTTAGAAACAAAAGCTACCATTGAAAAATATCTTCCATTGTAGTATATAATATGGTTTGAAAATAGACGGTATTACCATGGAAGAGATACAACAATGAATTATTTAGAATATGGAATAAAAACCTTTGAATGTTGAATCATGATACCACTATAATGATGATCAGGTTCTACTATTGGTTAAAAGTTCAACTGTGAAGAAGGTCCAATGGTCAACCATTAATGATACTATCGATGAAGGATTAATGTTTTTGTTGTTTTGAAGAGAAACCATTATTTAGTAGAAGTTGAACTACCATTCAAATGGTACTTCCATTTCAAAGGATAATATTTCAATCCATGGATCAACTATAGATTATAATGAATAAATAGGAAATGAATTGAACTATATAGAAAACAATCTCCAACTTTATTTACATTTGGAAAAATCCACAAGTATGAAATACGATGTTGTATGCATGATGTTATCACCTAAATTCCTTAAAAACTCAAACATAGGTCTCCCATGGTGACAACATATTTGATAGTTATTTTTTTGACCGAACATAGGCTGGATGAAGAATATCGAGTGTTGGGAGGATGAAGATGTGACCATTGAAAAAGAAAAGTGTGGGACCCATCAGATGGATGAGATCATCTGGATAAGGATATCATCCTTATATATGTATATCTTAATGTGGATGAATAGTTCCCTACACTCCACTATCCCTCATTGATTTATCATAAGGATGAACCTATGGTATATCAATCATATTTTGACATAATACCATCAAGCTGGCTATGGGGGATCATTACCTGTTACAGCACACCACACACCACACAGGATATGCCGCACCAACAAAGGTCCACCAAAATCCTTGGGGTGTTTTGTGAACCCACTTCTCATATAATGGTACATCCATTTCTAAGTATATACTATAAATCCATGGATAAATTATGGATTCCAATGACTCAAGTAGAAATGAACTCAACTATATCATAAAATCATCTGCATTGTTGTTTACATTATAAAATATTCACATGTATGAAATAAGATGTTTCATGCATGATGTCATATCGTCAAAGCCTTAGAAACTCAAACATAAATCTCCCATAGAGACCACATCTTTGATTGTTGTTGGTTTGAGCGAACTCAGGTCAGAAGAACACTATTGAGGGTTGGGAGGTTGAAGACAATGGCCTTTGAAAATGAAAAGTGTGGGGTCTATGAGATAGCTGGGATCATCTAGATCAATCAGCCATAATTATATACATACAACATAGAGTGGAAATAAAAATCCCTATATTCCACTATCCCAAATTTATTTAGAACCTATTTGAGCCTCTGGTATATCAATCAAAGTGTTCTAAACATCTATCAACATGGGAATGGGGGTCATCACATGTTACACCACACCACATGCCACACGGGCCACACAACATCTGCATAAGCCCACTGACATCCTTGGGGTATTCTATGAACCAAATATACATTTTTCATATACACATCCCACTATATTAACTAGGGCTCACTAAAACACATACACTCCACCTTAACATCGCCATCGGGTCCAAACCCTCTAGGAACAACCAATTAATCCATATAAACATGGTTCCCTCCATGGTTCCCACCCACATGCCCAAACTTGTTATCAGACTAATGAATTTCTCCATAGGCAAACAGATGTTATTTCTAGTTTGATTTTTCCACAAATGAACACACTCTGAGAAACTTCCCATAAGTTCATCCATCATTAACCCAAATCCAGACCACACATTCCTAGCTGTGGTGTCTTAATCAGGTAGATTCCCAAAAATAAAGTGCAACCTTGTTAAAATGAGTTATATCATTTATTCATTTGACTCTTTATCATTAAGGGTTGTTACATTAACACCCCTTCAGAGCATAAAATCCTAATTGTCAACCCTAAATCTTAACCCAAGAAGTACGATTACACATAAGGATGATTTCCCTCTCTGATGGAAATGTAATGACTGAGCCCCTTTGATCGCAGAGACACCCCTCTTTAACATGGAAATCGGGTCCTAGCTAGTCTAGAGCCACCCGTATCAATGTAGTCACATGGTTATCTCTATGGGGCCACACACATTCTAAAATGGGTCATTATACAATTGAATACCCCCATGGGACAATACATGTTATTTTTAGTGTGGTTTTTCCTCACTCACACACACCTTGGGGTGTTACATGACCCCCTTAGAGCACAAAACCTTCATTATGGACCCTATATCTCAACCCAGGCAGTGGGATGAAAGGTAAGGCTAATTTAATAATTTGATACCAATTTTACAACTCAGCCCTACTGACTATAAATTCACTGATCATTAACTTTTCCATGGGTTCTTAGCCCTCTAGGTACCACCATTTTCCCTATAGAAAAATGGTCCCCTAACTAAATCCCACCCATGTGCCCAAACGGGTCATCAGACTAATTATTGTCCCCACATTCCAATACATGTTCTTTCTAGTGTACTTTTACTCACTCACGCACACCCTAAAAAATGTCCCATAACTTCAGCCATCAATATCACCACTCTAGGATAGGTATACCTAACTGTAAAGTTATAATCAATTAAACTATTGAAAATAAATATTCACCTTATAACATGAGTAATATCATTTATACATTTAGCCCTTTATCATTCAACAGTGTCACACCAAACCTATTCTGACCTACATCCTTGTTGGTCCCTAAGGATGCTCTCTTATAGGGTTAACCCTTGGGTTCCCCAATGGGGTTGAAGGGCATGGCCCCTATGGGCTCACTATAGTAAATTGGGTCTTTAGCAAAGCTAGTAAAAGGGATTTATCTGCGCTATAGTAGCACTAATAATTTAAGTGATATTAAAGGGTTAGCATTAATGGCCCCCATAAAAAACATTAAAAATTACCCCTTTAACAGTGATAATAAAATTTCTGATAAAGGAGACCATTATTAGCCCTTTTTAGTGTTATTAATGGTTTTCTTTATGAGCGCTTTTTTAGCATTTTTAAAAAGGTACTTTATCAGCATTAAAAAAGTTCTAGAAACGGAACCACAGATAAAAGGGGTAATTTTTTTCATGACCCAACACCAATCGGCAGTACCTCCTATCAGTGCACCCCCACCCCTTTATCAGTGCATTAGATAATCCCACAATGCTACATCTACCCCTCCCTCCAGTGAATTTCAATTCTGAGACCTTCATCTTATACACCAATGCCTTTTCCAATCCCATGTACTATTTTGTTATACATTTTATGATTTATGTATATATTTATATATTTTTCATTACATTTTTTATCTATATATTTATATATATATTTAAATATATGTTTATATAATTATATTAGAATATATAGATAAATTTATATATTTTTTCAATAAACACACCAATATATATATATACATACATTTTTAATTTTAAATAAAATAGATATTTATTTTTATTTTTGGTAAGTTTTATATATTGAGAAATATATTTTATATATTAATATGTTTAATTATTTATTTATAAAATGAAATTTTTATGTGTGAATATATAAAAAATACGTATATATTATTATATATCTGATTACAAATAATTGTACATTGTAAAAAATGATAAAATATCAAAGACATTATATCAATATGAATGTTATCCCTAGAAATAAATTTATTCCCCACTAAAGAAGATAAAAAATTCCCCTTCAACATGGCTGAAAACCATAAAATGTTAAAAAAAGTTGGGGTACCCCGACTAAGAAATCAAATTTATAGGCCTTATAGTAATATTTAGACCTCAAAAAACATGAGTTAGGTTTACCAATACCATTATGGGGATACAGATTTTTATATAGTAAGACTAGATATGTGGTAAGTCCCAAATGGACATCGGGATCAAAAGTTATGGCGTTTTGAAGTCCAAGATATGCTTTCAACTTAAGTCAGATCTGCTATTAATTTTTTGAATTTTTAATATTTAAATTGCTATTAAATAAATTTTCTGCAATAATAATTAAAAAACTATTAATTAAAAATATTTTTTAAAAAATATTTTATAATCCATTCTCACTAAATATATTGTATATTATGTGTAAATGCATATATAGACTTTTTTAAAACATATTTAAAAATATGAAGAATATTTATATCAATATAAATATATATTTATATTAATATATTATTTCTAAGTATATATATATATATTGAAATATACCCTTCATTAACAATAGTAAAAAATCACCTATAGGGGGGTCTTTATGAGCACTTCTAAAAACACTCAAAAAGACACCCACCCTTATCAATGCTTTTCTAGAATCACTAAAAAAATGACCATTTTATAATTTCTTTTTTACTAGTGTTGATAATGGGGGACTTTATCATCAATTTTTTATAAGTGATGAAAAAGGACCCCTTTAACAACACTGTTAAAGAACCCCTTTAAGAGTGATAAAAATTGTTGTTAAATACCCCTTCTAACAGTTCTTTTTCAAGAACTGACAAAAAAGGGGTTTTAAAAAACTTTTATCTAGTAGTGTTAAAACCCTAGGTCTATATATTCTCTATTTTGTAGTTTTGGTTTTCCATTGTTGGACTATTTTTTCAGATTCCACAATAAAAAATTAAATAAACATAAAAATAATATAAAATAAAGTTATTTCATATAAGAAATTAAATATTAAAACTATAATTTTATTTTTTTAACAAAATGAGAAAACATAAAAAAAAAATACTGCAATATATAACAATAATAAAAAACTATCACATAAAATATCATGTGTTTTATTAAAAATTGATAATTTTCATCATGTGTGGTTTCTTTTTTAGGTATCCATTCATTGAATCCACAAAATAAATAATTGGAATATCTAAACTTATTGCAATGAAAAACCAATGTTCCCTAAAAAATAATATGTAATATGTAATTAATGGAATAAAAATATGACTAATTTGATTAAATTGTTAAATTTTCCCATGTATCCTAGGAATAAATATTTTTATGCAATCTATTTGTTTTTTTTCCAAAGTGTACGGCTAGTTTTTCCACTATTACTGAATATTCGTATTCTTCCAATGATCATTTTTTTGAAGAAGTGATGTGAGGAATAAAAAGTCAAAATTTCTATTCACGTGTTTCGCCATTAAAATTGTACTAATATATAGTCCTATAAAAAAAATATGAAAAATATTTAATTATAATTGACAAAGTAAATTAGCTATTGGACAAGGAAATTTTGAAAACAGAGATCATGTATACATCTAAATATAAGACTTCTAGACATCCATGCATCTAGATTTTTCTTATGTTATCAAGACCAATAAATTATATAATGACCTATTGGTAAATTTATTATTCAAAATAAATGACTCTTATATCCCCATATTTGACCATTTTATTTGTAAGAACTTGTAGTATTAATAAATATAGATGTTGAACTGGTCATGTAATGTTATATTCTGAAAGAATTTTTGATCGATTGGTGTATCGTTTAATTATGTTTTCATTCAACTTTCCTTTTCAACTTCCTTTTATACATATATAATAACATTCCTTTGTTTTAGACGTTTTCTTTAATTATTAATGTTTTTAATTAAAAAAATAAATTTAAAATGAATACCACATTGTTGAAATATATTTTTACCAAATTAGACATCCATGTTATGAATGATATAATAAAAAATATGACCATGATATCACATAGATCTTCAAGGGGAACAAGTAACTTAGTGATAAAATCATGATATAAATAAATTCACACTCTCAAATGACCTTTAGGATGTTATTTGTTCTGTATATTATATCCTTGGATATTTTAAATCATACAACTCAAAAAAATATGATTGGTAGGTGAAAATAGATATAACTCACAATCATTTTTACCCTATATAATATTCATATAGGAAAGGTATTAGTGCATTTCTGATTTACATTTTAGATAAATAGTTATAACAAAATCGACTACCATTGATAAGGTAGAACATTTAGTGGAATGTATCATATCAAATTTTGATGGGAATACCTTCATGTAGTGGGTATCATTATGTCATTTCTTCACATGTATTCTTTCCCAAAAACTTCTATAATAACTCAAAAAACCAATTTTTCTATTCTAGATGAATTATTTGGTTTTGAATCACCTATATTTTATTATATTTATCCCCATTTATGTTTTTTTTATCAAAATATTATTGGGATGATGCTCTAGAACCAGAACATCGGATGCAACCATATTGTTTCATCCACATAAAGGGAACTAAAAGTAGTCTTTCATCGAGTACAACTGATGATTATTCTTATCCCTAAAACAAATTTAAAATATATGAAAATACATAATCATTGTAATATAACTTATTTAAAGTAGAATTTTTTTTATTATGTCATAAAAACACATGATTCCCATACTTTTTTTTTTGTTTTTAGATTTTTTTATTACATAATCATTTACCCAATCTTCCATCCAAAGCACCTGATATTGGATGGAATTTGATTTTTCTTTTGAAAAGCCCTTGTAGATGATTAACGAGTATGGTGGTATTTGTTGTGGACATATAATAAGGAACCAAGTCAATGAATGATGTATTACTCTATGATTATTGATTAATCATAGAATAATAAAGATGTAAATCCCTTGAGAATAATTTTATAATTCCAGTCATGATGGATGTAGAACTGTTATAGAGTCATGAAACATCATTAGAGTTCATTATTTATAAAATATTCTTGTAAATGTGATGATTAATGATCTATTATTATGTTAAAAGATATATTCCAATTTTACTAAGAGTTTACCATTTATATAAAACATTTAATAAAATAGTTATGTTTAGATAATTGTTATGGATTCATTAAATGGCACTGGATGCAATGATTGTGACATTCTCTTTATGAACTCTAGAGATTGATAAACTGGTCCTCAATAGTTCATGAACATGTGATAATTTGTTTCACATGGTGTAAAACATTATAATAATGTGTAATACCATGTGTTATTTAATTATTGGATGAGGTACCATGAAAATGTTAATTTTCATAATTTTATTTGGATAATAATTAAGATTATTCCATCCAAAAAAGGAAAATATATTTATATTTTTATCAAGAATAAGATAAAAGAAGATATTGGAGAATATGTCTCGTACATTGAAGATTTATTCATTGGTTCATATTAATTATTTGTAACTCTTTTGTGGGAAGTATATTAAAATCTAATCCAACCACTAATCTAGTCTAGGGGGACTGAAACCACTGCTTAGGTGGGAAGGTCAACCCATAGCCTGAAATAGAAACAACATGGGTGAAAACCTACATATGGAAGGGAGTTCATTCAATGTTAGGAGAATATGATCAGTGAATTGGTTCCACCATTTAGGGTAGTACAGTGGAAAAAATATTCTTCTTGGATCAGTGTCAGTGGTGGTTTGAGATTGGACCCTTGTACTCAAATATGATTACTTTCTAGGACACATTATACTAAAATGATTCACAAAAATGTTGTGAAAGTTGATGTGGGATTTGGTCTCATGGGATAATTTTCACCAATGTTAAATTATATTAAAATAATTATGGACACACAATGGGATGATCTAGGCTATCTGATCTTCATCAACATCATCTTCTACCTCCCGATGATGATATGATCTTTCGGTCAAATGTAGTGTTTGAAGACGGTATACCAGTGTTTAACAGTCAGTTTTTTGACCATATCTCATGATCGAACCAATGATATTAGTCATAATTTATCATCTTGACATCATGCATGCAATTTAAATCTTTAATGGAAGAGATAAACTGATGAATGAGATCCATTCAAATGAAAATGTAGTCACAATGGATGTTTGACACATCTAGAGTTCATGAGAGAGTTTGGGATCCTAAAATAATGAAGTATATTATCATATTCAAAAGTGCATTCATTTTTTCCATTAATAATTATATGAGAATATTTTTTAATTACTAGTGACATGTGAAAACTTCTAATCAAATAAATACATAATTCTAATAATAAATGATCATGAGACCCTCAGGAGTTTCATGAAAGATTTTGTAAAAGGAAAAACCCGAATGAAAGTTGGATGTCGAGGTGTAAGGTTCAGAATGTTTGGGTATAATTATATAAAATACATGACATGGTTTACGAGACATAAAATAATTACTAATGAACAATGAGAATGAACCAGTGAGTAATTGTGTTAAAAATAATATTGTGAAGAAAGATTCTACATTAAAGAAGAACATTAAGACTGTTCAATATGAATTATCAATTATATGAATAGAAAAATAGAAATTGGATAAGATGTTTTTAGAATAAAATAGGAATTAATGTTCACTTATTAATAATGAGAATAATCATATTTGGTATATGATAAAAGATTAAGAGTTCATGAATCCCATGGTACTCAAAAATGATAAAATTTAGAAAGTCAAACTAGGATAAAAATAGAATAGCCCACGATTAAATGGAGATGAGGTTGAAAAATATATTCCACATAAAGAAGATGGGGTGAAATAATAAAATCAAATATATCCGAATCTTAATATAAATAAGATACTAATGAGATATTCTCATGCTGAGATTGGAAGAAAATAATTTCCCACATTTAGAGGATGCTCCCAGTACGAATTTTATTTCAGAGAAATATAGGGGCTCACATTATTCCTTATTATTTTATGTGTTTTAAACTGGAATGCATGGAATTCAAGAATAATTTTTATGCTTCCATTATAGGAATTCATGAAGATATGTTTTTTATGGAGTCAACTAACTACCATTTAATGAATATAGTGAGTGTAACCCTTGAGGAGGAAAAATCAAAAAAAATAATTATCAATGTTTCCTCCATGAATATCTATATGTTAAGTTCATATCTATAGAGGTTGAAAATTGAGGTATCTCAATTACACATCAAACCCTTTCCTTGACTATATAAATTTTTGTTTTGTATAATCATGGAGTATTGGTTGATGATTAGTCTCATCAAAAGGGGTAGTAAATTATTCTTACACATGAAATTACTAATGTGTTTTCTAATGTTTGAAGGAGAATATTTTTCTTGATAAATATATTATTATAAAAAAACATTTGAGAAATATGTACATTTTGATCATGATATCAAATTCATGGTACTAAATGGATTGCATAGACAACCTTAGTTGTATCTCTTTTTTTTTATCTACAATGAGTTACCCTATGTAGACATAGATTAGACCGAATAAAATCTCTTTTCTAAGTGGTATATGTTGTTAAATTCTTATTTTATAAAGAGTATAATAGAATCCAATATTCCATGAAAGGAAGAAGAAGAAATGAGAAAACTCATACATTAATCCTTTTCATTTATTTTAAATAACTATGAGAAGATACATTCACTTTATTTAAGGAAATGGTGTTGGAAAAAATTCCCATGGGTGAGATTGAAAATACCATGCCAATGATTTATTAGTATGGTTGTATTTTATTTCAATACATAAGAAGGAATTTAAAATGACCCATTTATTCCATATAACAATATAACATTTTTTAATTAATATTCAAAACATAACATAACAATACATGCCAGAACCATTTAGGTCTTGTTCCGTCGGAAACATGGAAACATAAAAATAGGTTTATAAGAGCTCTAAAAAATATCCCACATTGTCCCTCATAATTATAACCCTTCTTAAAAATATCATACATATAACCTTATTAATAACCTGGTTAAAAGAAATAAAATAAATAGTGATCATAGATTCTCACTAAGGATAAGAAAGGGAGGTATCTTTAATTAATTGAACACAACATGAGAATAAGGGTATGTGAACATGTGATTAGTATTTTAAAATCATACCCTTAATAATTTATATTTTAATATATTTTTATTTCATAATTATTTTAAATTCATAATACATGAATAATAATAGAAATCAATGAATATAATCTAAGAGATCATAAAACATTAGGGGAATATGGAAAGGATATAGGATTATAACATTGTATACATGTGTAAATAGAAACCATTTCACTGTTAAACTTAATGACTTGTAATCAGGTCCTTGCATAATCTTATAGGAATGAAATTGAGTTCACACATAACCTTATACTCATAAACTCATGCCCACACATAACCTTGTGGACATGATATCCAATTCCATACTCAGTCATAGAGAAAAATGACTAGGTCCACCCATAAACATATGTACATGAGACCATGTCCTTCTGTAAAATAATTTTCGGATGAGTTATTATTATTTACCAAATGCATTGTATGGAGATATAGGTTCCACCCATTCATAATACATACATTAGTGTTCTATAAGATTATAAACCATTTCCCACAACAATACCCTTTTAATTAAAATCGGTTTCATAAACATATTTCCATCATAAGAAAAAACTGTACAAATACATAATATGGATTGCATAATTGGATAATACCCTTATTAAATCCTATTTTTCATCAAAGGATTTTATCCTATATTTAAAATTGTCTTGAAAGAACACTTGGATAATTTGTAGATGAAATTAAACTTTTGACTTTGAAAATAACTTTTAAAAAATAAAAATTCACAAAGTATTGTGAAAATAAATTAATTTTAAAAAAAACATGGAAGTAAATACAATAATATTTAAAAAAATTCTGATCATGATGGTAGAAAATTACATTCCAAGCATAAAATTTAAAATGAATATTACTTTCAAATTTTCATTAATAAGGATAGAAGTGCCTTATTCATAAAATTAAAACAATATTAATTTGAAACCATTTTGTAAAAAATAAACCAATTGTAAAACATACATTAAAAATTCATATAGTCATACTAAAACATTCTTTAAAATATTTTTATTAAACATGTATATGGGAAAAAATTGGATTTCAACGAAAGATAGAAATAAAGACAGTTTTCTTTTACGGAAAAAATTATTTTGGTCTCTTAAATTTATAAAATAGGAAAATGAAACATAAAAATGTTTCTTATAAAAATATAAAAAGGAGAATAAGGGAGATTGTTTAGAGAAATATCATAACATTTAATTATTGGATGTAGAATCGTTAACCGTCTTGAAAAACCATGAGATTATAACATAAAATGGTTACCCAGTTAGTAAAATTTCAATCGTAAGTACCATGAAATAAATATAATTATATGTATATGTAAATCTCCAAAAATAATTTAATAATAATAATAAATTACATTAATAGTTTTTATATACCCCAAAAAAATGAAACGAGTGGTGAATATGGCATAGTATCATAGAAATAAAAAAGAGACTATAAATCCCTACCCTTTATTTTCAACTTCTTTTGAACAAATTCAAAACACATGTATAATAAATATAATTTTATTTTAAATATATTCAGTAAAAATAATAATAGGTATATTATCATATATTATTTACTTATGGCCTTTTTTTAACCATTTATTAAAAATTATTTGATAAAATCAATATTTCACGTAATAGCTATTTTTTTCTTTTACCTATTATCATTTGATAGTTTTTGTTGTTATAATTTGTTCATTATTCCATCATATACAGAATTTAAAACAATACATTAATACAATATATTTTAATTATTAATATATTTTTATTCATTCATAGAGGTTAGATATATAAAAATGGATTATAATATTCATGAAGACTGTAGGCCAAACATTTTCATGAATATTGTGTCCATTTTTTAACAGATGAAAAAAGAAATATAAATGATAATAAAAACATTAAATAATAATTATTATGTCATATATATCACATATTTACATTATATATATCTTTATTCCATGTGAAGTTTTCGTTAAAAAAGAGTTACATTACATAGGGATGCAGTAGTCCACTATGCAAACAAGTGATACTATTGGATCAAAAAATAATGGAAATTCAGAATTAATATGTCATATCATGATTAAATAAGAATAATAATGTTTAAAATATATCATAAATATATATAATATATATCCATTATTACAAAAATTCGTAATAAGTGGTGGAAAACAAATTAAATCTGTTTACGAGGTCGTAGTCCTCCATACACATCATCGACCATTACGTTTCCCATTTGAGGGAAGAGGAGATAGATTTTTGTAATTAACTTAACATAATATAATATAACTATATGTAATATGATGTGGATATAATATTATCATAGATTAATAATACCTTAATGGGTTGTTGGAAGAAATAAAAAAGAAACACTTTTTTAAGAAGAGTACCTCTTATTCAGACAACCCCCTTAGGTTTTCACCAAATCATTCAAAGGATGGCTATATGATCTAACCATAAGATTAATATCATGGTTAGGGAATTAAATAAGGTATTTTTTTATATATAGAATTAACCAAAGAAACTCAAAAGTGTTTTTAGTATAGGAGAGTGGGTGGATTATTATAAGTCGGAGAGAGGGAACACCTGAAATTTTTAAAAAGATTGATTTAAAACCACATTTTTCACCTAATAGAAGCCTGAAAAATAAGTTATTATTGAACATTATATGAATTAAGATGAAAATAGGAATTAGAAAAGTATTAGGACATTTTTAACACATATCATTTTATTTTAACCCTATGTAAACCAATTTTTAGTTTAATCACGTTAATTAAGTTTTATTATTTTTATGAATCATTATTTTCAAAAAAATAAGTTGAAATTATTAGAAAATATAAAATATAATGATTAAAAATATATAATAAATTTTCAAAAATGAAATTCACAAATGTTTTAGAATTTAATTTAAAATTATTCCCACAAACATTGTGAGAAAATAATTTTCCTAATAAAAAGTTCTCAAATGATTAAATGTTTCCATATAAAAATTAAATATGAAAATTATTAAAATTAAATAAATTGTATTAATAAATAAATAACGGAAAAATTAATTTAAAAACTATATAATTTTGTTATGTTTTTTAATTCCTTAACAGAAAAGACAATTCTCAATAAAAACAAATATTTTTCACTATTCACTGAAAAATTTATTTTATTTTGAAAATTCTAAAAAGTTCAACCTAGGATAATTTTTACCAGATGATTTTAAATTTTAATAATATTTTTTCCAATAAATTTACTAAATTTGGGAAATTTTAATTTTAAAATAACTTTTCAAAATGTGACAAAACTACTTTCATAGATAAATATAGTTATTAAGCATAAAATTGGATTTATTATAATCTCATACCTAGAAAACACATAATATGAATACTAAAAAAATTATTGGATATATAATAAATAATTTTATTTAAAATGATTTTAAAATGTTATTTATTAAATATTTTGTTATGAAACATGTTTGTGTACCAAAAGATAGATATTTGGAAAACAATTCCCTTTATTTTAAATTTGTTTTTATTTTCATTTATAATTAATCTATAATCAAATAAATAATTATATATATTTATAATCAAAATAATTTTTAATCTAGTTATTCATATTAATACCCACAATTCCAACTTCTAAGAAATAATTATCATGTTAAATAATAATATTTTAATAGTATGTGATGTTTCATTAAAACCTACTGTTTCTTATGATGTAATATATTAAAGAAATGAAATTTATATGAAATAAATATTTCATAAAATATATGGGGTAACATTCTCCCCCCCTAAAAATTAATGTGACCCCTGAAACATCAACCCTTTGGTATAAACAACTGAGGTTACTTTTACCTCTTTCCATCCTTAGGTTCCCATGTATCTTTCACTAGATAGTGGTTTCTCAAAAAATCTTTAACGGAGTGATTGGTCTTGTTTCATAGAACAATCATTGTACAATATATAATCTCAACTATTTATTCATCTTAACAAAGACCATGCTCTAGCAGTGCGACCTATGAGTTTAGTTCAAGTGATTGATCTTGTTTGTACATCCTCATTAGAGATACATGGAAGACATCATGATCATTAGAGAGGTATGGTGGAAGTGTAAAGTGATAATAAATGGTTATAATATCATAAAGAATATAATAGGGACTGATATACCTAGGACATAGTTTTCCATTTTTCCAAATCTCATTACCTTCATACATGATAAAATTTACAAAAACCAATTCTTTATAACTTCTAATTCAAGATCACATCAACAATTGTCATCATTACTTTTATATAAACATTAGTTTTCCTTGATGTCTTATTGAATGAATATAACCATATCTTCTATTTATTTATCTACCACATGTCCAAATATATTCCTTTCTCCAGCATCATCTAATTATGTTGGAGTTATACACCTCTTTTCATTGAGGGATTCTTGAGGAGCCATCTTAATGCTTAAGAGAAAGTTATTAATATGGGAAAAATCAACTATAGGAGGGTGTTGATCCCAAAAACTCCTAAAATAAATATAATTTTATCTCATAAAATCCTCCAGGGTTTTAATTTTCCTATTATATAAACCATAGGTATGAGAATGATATGCAGTACCGAAATATAACATTGTATCAAGAGCTTGCTAAAGACTTTCCTAGCATATTGTGGTAAACAATGGATCCTAATCAGATACATTTTAATGTGGTAATCCATGAAACATTACATCTTACTTAATGTAAATTTTGGAATGTTATTCTGGAGAGAAATATTATATGATAGTAATTAAGTGCACAGAATTTGTAAGGTGACCAACTACAACCCACATAGCATTGTTCCCTTTTGATGCTTTTGGGAGTCTGATGACAAAATACTTGCTGATTTTTTTACCATTTCTATTCTAGTATGGGTAATAGTTGAAACATCCCCTTATAGAATTATCTCTCCACTTGAACTTATTAACTTACCAAATACTAAGATACAAACTCAAAAATATTTATTTTCATGTTTTATCATAAAAAATTATAATTCAAATCTCTATACATATGTATAATTCCATGATGAATATAGAATTAAAAATTATGAGCCTTTTATAACATCTCATTCATCAAATAATGTATGGATGGAACATATATGTGGTTACTAATCCTTATTACTCCATCATAGTCATGATTAACCTGTGGATCATTTCATACCTTCTTATATATCTTTACATCATCCTTCTATGAATTTTTTATCATCACATGGATAGACTATTGAACAAATATTTGAGAAAGATAATATTTCACATGTTCCTTAAATATTTATAGATCCATCCTATTAAAATCCATAAATAGTGGATCTTTTTTATCCCCATTATGGAGAATCTATCATGAACCATTCAACTCAATGCATAAAAATCCATGTTCATTTTCATAGTGAGGCAGTGTATCATTCATTCATAACCTATAATCAGCTCTAAAAATCCTTACTAATGCATATTCAACTCCATCTATGTGAAAATATACTTGAAACATTATTTATAAGACTATATATAACATTTTTTACTATGAAGATAATTCATCTATATATTTAAGGAAAAAATTAATATAGAAAAATTAAAATCATGAGTTGGATAATTTTTCTCTTGAACCTTTAATTTTCAGGAGGCATATGCTACAACCATGTCATTCTATATGAGAATTCATCCCAATACCTTTGTGGATGCATCAATATAGATTAAAAACCCTTCTCCATTATAGGGTAACATATGCATAGTTGTGCTGGCTAATCTTCCCTTCAGTTCCTTAAAATTCCCCTCACAATATTTTTTCCATATAAACATAGATCGCTTCTGAGTTAACTATGTTTTTTGATTAGATAGTCACGAGAAATTCTCCACAAGAAGTTGATAATATCTATGAAAACTATGAAAACATTATATCTTAGTCAAAGTGGTTGGTTTGAGGAAATGTGCAGTAACCCTTGAATTTGGTGTATCAACAAATATACCCTCTCATGAGATTATATAACCCATAAAATTCAACACGTTATAGCCTAAAATACCCATTTGTAAATTTTTTGTACAGTTTCTCCTTCCTTAGTATCTTTAACACAATTCTCTAGTGATCATCATGAACTTAATTTCTCTTTTAATTTATTATAATATCATTGATAAATAATACCACAAAATATTACAGGTAATCTATTAAGATTGTATTCATTAAATCCATGAAGATAGTAGTGTAATTAGTAACACTGAATGGAATCACAATATGCTCATATTGTCCATACCGTATAGTAAATTTCTTATTTTTTAAATCCCCCTTAATGGACCTCAATTTATGATATTGGGAATGAATGATATTCCTTCAAAAGTATTTATCTCCATGCAGTTTATCAAACATGTCATAAATACAGGGTTTAAGATACTTTTTATTTATTTTGATCTTGTTCACTTAACGGTAATCAATACTGAGTCCCATTGATACATAATTTTTCATAACAAAGAAAAAAATTATACGACAAGGTGAAAAACTTTGAAAAATAAATTTCTTGTCAATATTATCCTAGGGTTTCTTCTTCAATTATTATAACTCTATTGGGGATATTATATAGGGATTTATTGAAATAGATGTGGAACTAGGAATGGGTGATGTTGAGAACTCAAAATTATGATCAAGGGGAAGACTTGGAAACACATTAAAAAAACTCAATAAAATATTTTACAATAAGAATATCGTAGATGTTGTCTTTCTACCCATCCATCTAGGATAAAAAATACTTTTGAATTGGAATCAATACCCATACAATGGATGGTATTTTTATCAAACATTAATTTCTATTGTCTCACTGATTTGTGATCATAGGACAGTTTTGTATATTAAATTTGAATTCACATCCCTCGAATTTGATGTGGGATTTATGTATATAAGGACAATACATGCCTAATATAACATCAAATTCAACCAGAGGAAGAATAAAAATATTTATAAGAAGCACATTCTAAAAAACTCTATTGGATGGGAATCATATATTTGAGAGGGGATCATCATACCTTTTGGTATTTTCAGAAAATATCGACATATAGTCATTGATTATAGAAATTAACATTCAATAAAACTTTTATAGATATACAATAATTCATATAACAAATCATATCAAATATTTAAGAATACTTATTTCCACCTTAAAATCATTGTTTTATATTCAATCACATAGTAAAACCAAAATGGTCTGCTTGGCTGTTTGGAATATTTGATCAGAGGGGAAAAAATTCATCTGATGTATTAATCATGAAACCTAGTTTTTAAATTATGACATGATATTATTAACAAGTCATTAAGAGTCATCATATATTCAAATCATTTATGATAATTCATAAATAAAATTTGAATTAACCAAATCATATCCCATGTTAGTGTCAACAAAGGTGTGCAACAAGGGTACACACACCGTGACCTAGAATGATGGATGAGATATACTCGGTCAACTCTTTTTGGGGTTTCTTACCCTATATGAATCATTTCCAAAACAAAATCCAATAGTAGTATCTATTTACGGATATATTTCTAGGAGAACCTAATAATATATTCTTGAACAAAATTTTCGATGTTATCCTATACATAGGCTTATCCCTAGAATTATCAATAATTTTTTCTATTCCTAGTATAAAATTGTTAATTAAACCTTGTTCTAGTCCAATTTATAATGTTGGACACTTTTTATATCGATATTAAATATTTTTACATGAATATCCAATTGATTAAATAAATATCCATGTAAGAACCACTTATGTCTAGTGCCTTTGAAATCATGGAAATATAATAAAATTGTTCAAAAGAGTTCAATATTTCCTCCCACCTAATACCGCATGAGTATCACCCTTCTTATCCATATCATAAATAATACCTTTCTTAATAACCTAGTGAAAGAAAACATAATAATGGGTAATCATAGATGATCAGTAAGGGTAAGAAAGAATGATATAGATTTTCACATGAACATAAAATCTACATAAGGGTATGAGAAAATGGACTTAATATTTGAAAATCATACCCCACATAACATATATCATAATCCTGAGTCATATAATAAACATTAGAAGTTTATACGACAAGAATAAAAAATAAAATAAATGAACATAATCCATGAGATCATAACTTAGGCATGGTAATTGGAAAAATATGTAAGATTATAATATTGTGTTCATTTATAAATGAAAAAAGTTCAGTAATTATGTTAAAAAATGTATTCAGGTCCTTCATTAATCGTATATACACACAAATAGTTCTACACATAAACTTATGAACACGATTCTAGGTCCACATGTAACATTATAAACATGAAATCCTGATCCTCGCATAATCTTATGACATGCAATCAGGACCATGCATAAAATTGTTAACATGGAATTATGTTCAAGTAAAACATAAAAATATTATGAGTTATAAATATTCACTGGAGGGAGATATATGTCCCACATATCTTTAGTCCATACATTAGTGTCCCAAAAGATCATTAAATATTCCCTATTGAATAAACACTAGACAAGAAAATGGTTTTCATTAACCTTTGGACATTATTAATATAAACCATCCAAATAATCTATAAGGATGGTATAATTGGATAATATCCCCATTAAATCTTTTTTAATGTCAAATATTGTTAAATTAGATGTAAAATAATTTTTAAAAATTATATGAAATATTTAATCAGCAAAATAACATTTCCTCTTTGAAAATTACAATTTAGATATAAAAATTCACAATGTATTGTGAAAAAAAATATATTTGAAAATAAAAACTGATACATATAAAGTAATATTTTAAGAATTTATTTTTCATGAGGGTGGGATATTTAGTTCATGATGAATACTTTAAAATTTATAATCCTTTCACATTTTCGTTAAAAAGGTCAAAAGTGCCTCATTCAATAAATGATAAAAATATTTCATTCAAAAAAACATTCAAAATGGAAAATAGTTATAGAAATGACATTAAATTTCATATAGTAATATTAATAAAATATTGAGACCATTTTTCGTAGACATGTACGTGGAAGAAAAAGGGTTTTCAACCAAAGAGAGAGAATAAGATAGGTTTCTGCAATAAAATTATTTCATTCTATTGAGTTTAAAAAAGATAAAAATTAATGGAAAAAATGTTTCAAATATAAAAAAACAAATTAAAAAGATAATAAATGAGTTTTTTGAGATATAGATTGTAATATTTTATTATTCTAATATTAATTATAAAAATTTATGAAAAATGATAAGATTATAGTAAATTTTTTACCACTTTCTTACCATTAGAATCATAATCCCCATGAAAGAAATAATATTTTATAGATATTTAAAACCAAAAAAAATTAATACTAATAATAATAAAATATATTCAGAGTCACTATATACACCACAAAAAACACACGTGTGGTGAATATACAAATCTCTCCCAGAAATAAGAGACTACAAATCCCTTACATCAATTCTCGAATTCCTTCGTAATTTCTTGAAACTCGTGTATAATAAAACAAATATTATACATATTCTTTAGAACCATAATAATTTTTATAATAAAATATATGACTTACTTATTATCTTTTATTACCCTTTTATTTAAAATTATTCATTAAAATCATTGTTTTAGGTAATAACTGCTTCGTTTTCTCATGTATGTTATCATTAAGTAGTTATGTTGCATACAGTTTTTTCATTTTCAGATCATGTAAATACATTAAAATTGGATATTAATAAAATATATTTTAACTATATTCATATTTATAGTCCTTGATATAGATTAATGATAGAAAAATAGATTACACAGTTCATGGAGATGGTAGGTTGTATATACTAAAGAAAGCTATTTCCATTTTTTAACAGATGCAAGAAAAAAGATATCTAATAATTCAACTTTACATAATAATTATTATATAATATATATCAGATATATTAATTAACTTTATCCTTATTACCTTTTATGTAAATCATTAGTAAAAAATGATTCATATCACTTCGTGAGGATGTAGTCCGCTGTACACACAAGTGACATTATCGTTTCCCGATAGAATAAAAATTAAGAATAAATATTTGTTATCATGATTAGAGAATCTATACAATGTATAAAATATATTGAATTTAATTTATACTTATATTTATAATAATTATTGAGAATTGATGATTGAAAAATAATTACATCGGCTCGCAAGATGGTAGTCTTCCGTATGCACGATCAATGATTTTGTTTCCAATTTGGCGGAAGAGGTGATGTATGTAGGCCATGAACATAAAAGGAAAAAATTATCCTTATTATAAAGGAATTTTTGTTTCAATTTTATCATGTTTTAATATTATTTGATGTTGGTCGATGAAGAATTAAAATAGAAACACTCATTAAATAAGGGTATCTATTCTTCAAAAAACCTCATTAGGTTAATATTAGGTGCCTTTACTGGATGTATTTCTGAAAAATCCATGGGATCTATGTCATGGGTAAGAAATTAAGAAAGATATTTATATAGATATTACATGATCCAAATTGATATTTAAGTGTGTATAGGAGATGATAGTGGTGGACTTTTAAAAGCGGAGGAGAGGACACCCATTTTCGAAATATGAATTAATATTCATTGGTTGAAAAACATAATCTAATATATTTTACATGGATTGAAACATCCTATTAAAATTGAACATTGTGAATTATTTCATTAATTATTTTGGTACCATGAAAATATTAATTTTCAAGAAGAAATATTTGGAGAAGAGTAAATTAGAAAATTCTATAAAAAAAGGAAAATATATTTATATATTTATCATAAAGAGATATAATAAGAGATTAGAGAATATAAATTTGAATAAGAATGTTTATATATAGTTTTTTATTATAGATTTGGAAATCTTTTATGAGAATTACACTAAAAAACTAAACCAATCACTGAGTCGTTCAAGGCCGAATGCAACCACTGCTTAGGGCGGTCAGTTGTCCCTCATCCAGCTATGAATGCTACAAGGGTGGGAACCTACATACAGAGTAAATTTCCCACATATGAAGAGTAATAGAAGTTTAGAGATGTAACCTCTATGTGTGGAAGCAAGATTTTGGTATGATCATGCATGGATTGGTTTCAATGGTAGATTTGGATTACACCCTGGTACTTGAATCTCACTTGTTATCAAGATGCATTATAAAAAAGGCATTAATCGTCATAACAGAATATTGATGTAAGATTTAGACTAGTGGGGTATTTTTATATTGAATTAAATTATATGAAAATAAAACTAGGCACATGGTGAGGCTGTTCTAGGCCATCTGATATTCATCAATATCATATCCTACGACCTGATGAAAAATTTCTCCGTCTCTCACATGCAGTATTTGACATCAGCAAAACAGTGATTAATACTAACTATTTCAGCCTTCTATAATGATTGAACATATAATATTATTCAATATGGATAATCTCACCGTCATTCATCCAATCTAAATTTTATATGCATGATAAAATAAAATAATGAGCTTTGGCCAAATGAAAACGAAGATTCATTGTCCTTTTTAAGCATCCACAGTTCATGAGTGAGTTATGGTATTGAAGATGATGAAGCATGTGATCACTTTTGCATGAACATAAATGTTTCCCATTTAGTAATTTATTTAGATATTCCTTAATTCACGACATCATGTGATGAAATTTGATAAGAAAAATAATCTATTTTATGAATCAATGGATCCTAAGATCTTAAAGATTTTTTAAACCATCCTTGAAACGACATGAATATAAAAATTCATGTTGGTGGATGATAGAAGAAGAGTTAGTTAATCATGAAAATAAATATCAAGGATCCCACTGAAGGAAAAAAAATTTAGTTATTATATTTGAAACTCTTTTTTTCATAAGTAGAGAACCACAATCCTTTTGTTTCACAATGTGGGATATTCACTTGATAAAGTCATGTGAAAAGGGCATACCATCAATACACAATGTTTTCTGAAAAATGAAAAAATCAAACCTAATAATATAAAAATATCACACTCATGATATTATTTAAGATACATTTAAAAATTACTCCTTGGCTAGGAAGATTAAAAAAAATAAGATTCTATATACACTGGTACCTGATACTCACTCAAGTTTCTATGAACCTACTTTATTATGCGATGAAGAATATCTCATTTAATATAGTTTCATGATAAACTTGTGAAAAAAAATATTAGTGTACACCAATTTTGTTTTGTGATAAATATAATACTATGTTTCATGATACATAAAAAAATCATTCTTGAGGAGTAAGTGAAGGGTTCAATGATTCTTATACACATGCAATATAGGACTACCATGAAGATAATGTATAAGAGTATAAAAGGAATGAAGAATAGAATGTACATTCTTATATATTTAATGAAAGTATATATAATCCTTGATATTTGATATAAAAAAATAGTGATATGTGATTAAAATAGAAAAGACAATTAAATGTATGTGTAAATGCTTTTGAGAATTGAGGAAGAATGCAACATGGATTATTATTCATTAAAAAAGTACTTGTTATTCTAACAGTGATATAATATAGAAGGACCAATTAGCATGTAATACCTTTGATATTTCTTTTGAATTAAATATATATTTTTTGATGTATAAGAACATTTTATATTTTATGTAGTGATATCCTTGATATGACAAAGATATCTTTTTTCGAAAGTATTAAAAATAATCTATATGGAAATAGTGGTTACAGTATAAACAACTCTATTGAATTTTGGTGGTGCTAGTATAAATAATATAATATATCATTTATATGAAATGGATATTCCTTTCAATTTTCAGTGAAAATTGAACTACCCATGTAATCTCAAAAACATATAGTGATAATAGAATATGTAAAACGACTACATATTGATCACAATAAGTTGTAAAATCACTTATTGACGCAAAAACTAGTAAAATATTTGTGCGAATTTATATTTAAATTGCATATGGATGTGATTTTTGAGAATTAATATCATATCCTTTCCTCTTTTCTTGGGGAAATGTTCAAGTGTAAGAGGGGTAAATTTAAAATAAGTTCAAACTCGACAAAAATTTGGTTCATTATAACACACTAAGATTTAGTGATTTTTTTCAATTACATAAAATAATATATTTGTTTTTTCATGACATGATACATTTATTTTAGCTTTTTTTACAATAAATAACATGTTAATCTTGTGCAACATGAAACACTGGGTTTTCTTGTGTTACACATGACATGGAGTTTTTAAAAAACTACGATATATTATTAATATAATTATTTAAATGTGACTATTATAAAATATCTATTACACATAGATTAGTAAATATTAATAAATAATTTTTAAATATAATTTATTTGGGTTTTATAAATACAAAAAATATTTATCATAAAATAAATAATTTTTTATAATGCATTTATATGTTTCAAAAATATTATTTCTTAAAAAATATTGTTTTTTGGTTTTTTCAACAATAATAGAATTAATTTCCGATAATTTTTGAAAATTAATATAATAATATAAAATTAATTTTTGAAATCATAATTTAAAATTATATTAGAGTGAATTTTTGAAATTTTTCTGATAAGCTTCATTTTTTGATTAATAGTGAAAAAGATAAAATTTTAATTGCATACTACCGTTTTTATTAATTTATTTATGATGATAAATTATATTTTTAACTGGTTTAAAAGTAAAATTATTTCAATTGAAAACACTTTAATCTAGTTTATTTCGTTTTAATCAATATAATAAAAAAAATTATATAAAAACATTACAAACCATTGATCATTTTCACATTAAGTCCCTGATTTCTCATCACGACTATAATATTATTTTTAAATTAAAATTTTCCACTTATGTAAATTAAATTTTAAAAAATGGATTAAATATTTTGAATCATAATAATTTATATTATCTAATAAGGTTAACATTTTTTTCACAAAAATTAATAGTAAAAGAGGAATAAAAATTCTCTACCACGACTAAAGTAAAAATGGTTTTACCGGGGAGTTGAAATAAAAATATATTGAATAAAAATAATACCATATTTTAAAAAAAACCATATTTTATCAATATATTTACCTTATACAATCTATTATTGATAATTCTATATTATTGGATCCTTTTTTAGGTGAAACCATAGGTATACCTAAATTTTTTTAAAAAAAAATAAAAAGTGTGAGACTCACCTCACTTATAAAAGGCTACCCTTTCCATCTCTTTTTCACACATTAAAACCATTATTTGATTAGAAAAAGCCATCCTAAATTGAATTCAATATTCCCCTGACTCATCCTAGATTCCTTTTTTTAGAAAAACTCCAACCTATGAAGGATTTTGGAGAAAACATAAGGTGGATACCCAAAGAATATGTAATGCACATCAATGAAAATTTTATTTATTTATTTCTCCAGCTCTAAAAATTATTATTATACCATTCTGGTATAATAACATATGTAAATTACACATAATTATATGGTTTTATGTTAATACCATTACCTAAAACAATATTAACTTCAACTAAGTGGGTTATAACATTATCATTTATGTTTATGGTGGACTATCGCCTCACAAATGGATGACATTTGTTTTTCCATTACCACCACTCATATTTGGATGTGATGATGGATATGAAATGTGCATATATATATATATATATGATATTTATAAATTAATTATATCTCTATATTAATTATATCATATATAATGTTTCTTATATTCCATCCCAAATGGGATATGATAACTTCACTCATGTGTACATTGGACTTCCACCTTGCGAAGCAATATGATTCATGTTTCACTAAAATTTTACTTGGAAGATAATAATGATAAATATATGTGGTAGAATATACATAATTATGATAACAATGAAAAAATTATCATTATTAAAAGATAATATATCATTTTTTAATTTTTCACTCACTGAATGTTGATAACATCATTCATGCATGTGTGGACCACCACTTTCACAAAGTAGAGTAACTCTTTATTTTCATCACCATTCCAAATGGATGGTATTGTAATGTCCTGGATCCAAGTGCCACCCAAAGGTTCCCCAAACTCTGTTGGTTACATGAACTCAAGCAGATTTACCCAAATTCCATTGGATACCGACTAGCAGTGAGGACCAAGGGGTGATATTAGGGAAACTATGCCCTCATTAGAAGAGTACACACAACAGAATCTAAATAGTAAACAATAGAGAAAGAAATAATACTATAAAATAGAAGTAAAAATAGGAATACTAATAGTAATAAAAAAACTATAGCATATAATTAATGATGTATGTCACATGTGTCTAAGAAAAAATGATGGAAATAAATACCTAAACCAATGTAAAAAATAATCGAGTAATATCCAGTAGCATTGCAATACTCAACTTGTTCCCTTTCTCTTCATCTCCAATAACAATGAAGTAGTTAATGAATAAGGGTACATGCCCTTATCTATACCCACAATCATATAATATGATTGGGTCTAATAGCATGACCCAAATGGGGTGTGAGGCGAATCACAGTAAGTAACCACCAAAATATCTGTGCCTAATAATCAATGAATATATATAACATGTAATATGAAGAAATAAAGAAGTAAACTAGGAAGGAATCAAAAGTAAACAATCCTATAGTTTCCAATTTCATTTATTTTACATTCATTATTCATTCATTCACAAATGTCCCCTTGGGAAAGTTCTCACAGTATAACCCCTCTTGTCTAACAAAAAATCTATTCAATAAATAACAAACCTCAAAGAAAGCTCTCACAGTCTAACCCCTTTGGTCCTACAGAGTATAGATCAATAAAACATGACCACCTGGGAAGCTCTCATGGTCAATACCCCTTTTTCAACATAGAATAAATAAAATATAAAAGACCACTGGGGTAGTTTTCAGGGTCAATAACCCTGTGTCAACCTGGAATCAATAAATTATAAATGATCTCCTGGGTAGCTCACATGGTCAATACCCCTAGATAAATCATATACACCATGGATCTCATGATCTTGTGTATATAAACATGGAAACCCCCATAGTTTTCTCGGTCCAAGGCTCTCATGGTCTATTGGAAACAAATCACATATAAAATATCAAAGAATCTCATGTAATGTATAACTAAAAATTGGATAACATTCACAATGCATATCACATATATTTCATATAGTCATTCAAACTCAATACTAATCAAACAAGGCATGGAAAACAAGGTATGCCTTATAAGAAACATGGACCAAATAGACATAAATAATCAAATGTAGGAGACACACCCATGGGTTGTCCCAAAAACAAGGTTTTTAATCTTACACAAATGAAACAACCCTTTATCAATCAATCACACCATAATAGGTAATAATAGGGTTAAATTACATATCAATAAATACCCCAATCATTGGAATGTGGCACTTTTATCATATATAATATGTGGAAGAACAACGACACAATCCACCTAACTAGATCTCGTACGATCGATATACTTGAATGCCATCCCTTGAATCAGTATATATTGGAATAGATTGAAAAAAGGTAAAAAACCCAACCTTGAATAACTCATATGATAGAAGGAATCTAGAATAATGGATCTTGGGGTTTTCATAACTCACTGGTGGGATTCCAACTCACCTGATGGTGTTTTAATCAAAGCTCTAATGGAGAATCGGGGGTTTGATCATTGTTCATCATTCTTGAGTGCTCCTATATGAAACACAAGAAGAAGAAGACTGTTACTAATATGTGATGTGACCCTACTATGATATATCAATTAAAAAGAAAACTACTTGCCATTTTCTTTAAAACTACACATCATGTAGTAGCCTTAACTAGCCCCTGGCATAAGTGGTCTTCTAGGTCACCACACAGCCATTTACATGGACATTACACGGCTAGTATGCGGTTGTACGTGGAAATCTATGTACACGGTGTGTACTTAGGATTACATGGCATGTTCTTAAAAAAACATATTCTCTTCCTTTTTCCTAAAAAATAACTCATAATCGAGAACAATACCAGAAATAATGATCTAGGTTTTACAAACTTCCCCCCTTAAATAAACTTTTCCCGGAATTTCCATTCTAAGGGTTGTGAAGAGCATCTATGAACAACCCTGGCCACTGTGATCATACATTGGCCTCCCTCTCCCAAATCTCATCATGTACTCGCCCATGGTTCTATAGAACTTTTACCATAGTAACATACCAGCCATAGAGAACCTTCATGATGTGATCCACAGTTCGAATAGGGTTCTCCTCGAAGGATGCATCCCCCTCCAAGTCAACTTCCTCAGGTTGAAAAACATGAGAAGGGTATGAAAAGTAATGTTGTAGCTAAGAAAAATGAACGACATCCTGCATAGTCCAATATATCTTAGATAAGTGAGACCGATAAGCAATCGGCCCAACTCTCTCAAAAACCTCAAATGGACCAACTTATTTTGGTGAAACCTTCTCCTCTCTCAGAATACTCATGTGTCGCAAACTTAGTGTTACATGTAAGAAAACCTGATCTTCATCCTCGAACTCCATAGGACCTCTCCATCGATCAACATAAGATTTCAGATGATATTGTGAAGTAGACATCCCCTTCTGAATCAACTCCACCTTCTCGGTGGTCTCATGGACAAGATGAGGTCCCAGTATAACTGCCTCTCCTTCCTTTAGCCAACATATGGGTGATCGGCATGGACTACCATATAAATCCACATAAGGTGCAATCTAAGTCATTTCCTAAAAACTGCTATTATTGGAAAACTTCATAGGGGTATCTACCTCTCCCAAGATCCCCCGAAATCAAAGATTCATTCTTGAAGAATGTCCACAAACACATAAATCATGCCCTCGGACTAACCATATGTCTGAGGAATGTATGTTATACTCTAAAGTACCTGTGTACCCAAAGTCCACTATATTCTTAGCTAGACGTGAAAAGTAAATTTGGAGTCCCTATCTGAATCTATAGAGTGTGGAACCCCTTTCCAACGAACTATCTCACATATGTTCAACCTTTCAAACTCATTAACACTAATGGATTCCTTAATTGGTCAAAATGTGCAACCTTCATGAGCTTGTTGATACAACCCAAACCACATCATTCCCTCATGGTGACCTCAGCAAACCTATCCCAAAATCCATTGCGACAACATTCCACTTTAACATAGGAATGGCTAAATGCTATAAAATCTCTACCAATCATTGATGCTCTGCATTCAGCTACTGCTAGGTGGAACATCTCATAATACAACTAGCTACATCCCTCTCCATGTCTGGCCACCAATACTGATAGTGTAGATCTCGATACAACTTTGTGGCATCAGGATGAACTGCCCATATTGAGGCTTGAAAATCCCACAACATCTCCTCAAATATTTCTGCTGACACCCATACGTTCCCATGAAAATGCAATACCTCATCATTATCTATGGTCCACCCAAGAGTATGGTCCTCACTTGACAGACTCACCCATTGGACTAGGCCTTCAAAATGAGATAGTTTATTCATTCTCACATGGTCTAGTAGAGTATAAGTACTTTCTATAGAATAATGAAACATATACCCCTTCTTGTCATGCACATCCAAATTCATCTCAGAGAATAGGACCTTGAGCTTCCACTCACTAATAGCCTCCTAAACATCCTGTATTTGGGTCCTTCTACTCAACGTATCAACAAATCTGTTGTCTTTACAATATTTTCACACAATCTCAAAGATAAAAGACTGATGGTACTGACCCCACCTTTTCTGTCTTAAATTTATATCACATAGTGTAAATAAATACTTGAGTCTTTTGTGGTCAATGTATACAACAAAATGATCTACCCAAAGATAATGTCTCCAAAAATGAAAAGAAAGCACAATTGCAGCTAACTCGAGAACGTATGATGGGCAATTCCTCTCATGTGGCCTCAACTGCCGAGACCCATATGAAATGACTCCTTCCCCCTACATAAGCATGACTCCCATCCAGATACTTAATGCATCATAGTAAATAGAGTAACTCTTTCCTAGTTTCAAAAAAAAATCAATATCCGTGCAAATGTCAACCTCCCTTTTAGCTCTCAAAAAGCTCCATTGTAGGAATTTGTCTGCAAGTACTTCACACCCTTCTTAGTTAGGTCTATAAAAAGAATTTCTATGACTAAAAAGTAAGGAGTAAAGAATTTATACTAACCATCCATCCCCTGAAAAATCTATACCTCAAAAACGTTATTTGGATACTCCCAAGAATCTACTACTCTCAATTTATATGGGTCTATTGATACTCCTGACGCTAATATGACATGACCCGAGAGGTGAATCTGATCCATCCAAAATTGTAAATTTGAGATCTTACCATATAATTGATTCTATCTCATTATACTCAATACAATCTCAAAATGGGTGGCATGTTCGTGTCGAGTGTGATAGTACACCAAGATATCATCCACGAAGACTACAATAAAAGAATCCAAGTAAGGATAGAACACTCGATTAATCAGTTCCATGAAAAATACTGATGAATTAGTGAGACCGAACTACATAACCAAATACTTTCATAGACCATACCTAATCAATAAGGTTTTAAGATATATATCATATGGTCTAATGTGAAAATGATGATTACCAGATCTCAGGTAAATATTCAAAAACACATGGGCTACTCGAAACTGATAAAAAATACCATCAATACTACAAAAGGGATAACAGTTATTGACCATCAACTAGTTCAAATTCCAATAATAGGCACAATTTCTATGGGTATTGTCCACCTTCATCATAAGGATGACAGGTGAACCCCAAGGAGAAGTACTAGGTCAGATGAAACCCATTGCCTGAAAATCCTCTAACTACTTCTTGAGGTCATATAACACTGGTGTAGCCATCCTATACAGAGGAATGGATATTAGTACCACTCATGTCACAAGATCAATAGAGAAATATACCTGTCACTTTGGAGGTAGAACTGAAATGTCAATAGGAAATACATCTATGAAACAATTCACCATTGGAGGAAAGGCAATATGTGCAGTCCCATGTTCATCCAGATATAAACTAGTAATCTTGGTTGTAATTTCTCTCAACCCATGATGCTCGGGTCCAGCTATATTCATCTAGAAATTGCATTCACCCTTTTTTAGAAAGAATTCACCCTCTGGTGATGTAAAACTCACCCTATAGCGATAGAAGTAGACAAAGGCCTAAAAAGAGGCCACACAGTACATTCCATGAATGACATAAAATCTTATCATATCTAAGAAATAGAGGTACCATAAGAAGTGACAACCAAAACCCTTTAGAAGGAACCCTGTGCACTAACTTACACTAGTCATCATAATCTCCAACAGAGTGTCTGGCGTCATAACCTCATCAAAAGTAATAATACAGATCCCACATCTCTCTGCAACAATAACATATATGAAACTATTGAAATCCCCTATATCAAAAAGAGATGAAGCTAAAAATGATTCAACTAGAATTATACCTCTAACCATTGATGTTCTAGGATCCTGCTTTTTCTAGGTCTGCTCTATCGCAAATGTCTGACCAATACCGCAACCCTGTGAACATGCATGACAACCCCAAGCTGATCTACCATGTTGTTTCTAAAAAACTATCATCTAGATACCACTGCCACGACCACCTCCTCAGCCTAAATGGCCTGAAAAACTCTAGTTTCCGGATGGATGAGAAATGGGTGGTTCTGCTCCTGAATGAGGAGTCATAACTGTACCCATATCACCTACTGCAGGAGATAATACCCTTCAAAAAATACTAAGGATGACCCATATTTCCAGAATATTGGAACTCAACAAGGTATCTCGGGGACTATGGTCTCATATTTTGATTCTTCCCACACTAATAGAACACAACTTGGTTAAAAAAGAAACATCCCTAATACTGGAATAACTACAACATGTAAACTCCATGCAACGTTTCCTACTATCAATTGAAGAAGTACCAACCCTAGACATTGAACCACACAAGATCACCACTCCAAACTCCCTCATATTGTGCTATATAATAAGTGCTTGGTTTATTATAGTTTCACCAAAGTCAACTAGAAAACATTCACCGGCGATCGGATGTCATAACTGAGACCATCCTCAAATCTCATAGCCAGTGATAACTCGTGACCTTCAGAAATAGGTGTGAAGCTCTAAAGCTCTCTAAAGAAAGAAACAAAATAAATCACTAAAAGATAGCCTAGATCCAAATGAATTAACTCCCGGGATCGATATTCCATAAATTTATTAGCATAGAAGTAATCATAGAAGGTCCTATGAAACTCTTCCCATGCCATATCTTGATGATATCCCACTATTGAGAAAACATCCCACCATCTCTTAGCGGAATAACATAGAATATATGTCATGAGATTTACCCTCCTCTCAGGAGGTGTCTCCAGATACTCATAGATAGAAAGAATGGCCTCCAAATATGACTCTGAAGAATATTGTCCTACATCCCCTGAAAAAGTGGGAGGATGCAGCTACTGCATCAACTGCATCAACTCTTCCATAGTCAGGGTAGGATGTGGTGCTCCTTGAAATGTATACATCATCCTAAAAAATCCTTGACATAGTTTTGCATCAACACCTGTGTTTGGTATAATAGCTGGTACCAATACGGGAACGATGGGAGGATCAGCTGGTAGTCCTTGATCTACCATTTCAAGTGTACGATCATCGCCCTATACCAGGCGCACAACCGAAGGAAGTCTTGGTGGAATTACTCTACAAGAACAAGAGAACACCTCAGTATGATTAACATAACTACAACATAGAATTGAAAGAATGAAACAGGAGAGTGAAAACATTCATGTTTTACAAAATAGGGTTACACATCATGTATTACAACTACACGACATGTTTCCTTAAACCTTAAAATGGGCTTGTGCCTCTGCGAACCTAGTTGTGTAACAATCCCTAAACATGGTGTGTTCTTGAATCTTCCCTCCAATCCATGTACTACTACACAACTTGAACTACACAGCTCTTCCAGTGTAAAACTACCCTGCATGCACACTCTAGACATGGCATGTACCACATAATTTCCATCCACCCATACCGCTAGTCACACTTCCGGATACATATTCAACTCTTTCACGGCTTGTAATCTTTGTACATGGCATGTTCTACCAAAATTTTACCAACCCCATGTCTCTTATCAAAAATTCAATCATGTGGTAAACTAGAACATTGTCCATACATATAGTACACGACACGTACTTAATGGAAGTTATTTATTTGATAATATAATAACACATGGTGTGTGTTCCTAACATCACACATCGTATTGTCTGGGCTTCCAGACATTAAGCCTTTTAAACTTATTCGGTACACCAAAAATCATAAAATTTTGGCCAAGGAATGCTATGTTCTGATACATGAGAGCCCATACTTCCTACAAATCAGTGTTTTTTATCCATATTCATGTCATATATTTACATAATTTAATTAAAGTTCAAACATGAACAACTAAATTCCAATCCAAGAGGGCCCATAAAACCTCAAGGACCAAATCTTGGCATTCATCCAAAAGAAACATTACATATACCAATACTCTATAAATATTATAGGAATTTCTATTATGGAATCTATCACAGTAGCATGCATTTCTAGCACAACCTTTATCACAATAGTACGTGATCAGTAATGCACCCAACGTGGCATGAAAGGAATGTATGATATGTGATCTCTAGAAATTGCCTACATAATGCATGGGATGGGATAATCTCATCTCATCAGGTTGTAACAGAATAGAACCACAATAATATCAGTGATCCTATCACAAAACAAGTGAATCACTTGCAGTGGAATCAAATCAACTATAACAATTGAAAAACTAGAAAAATTTCAATATTTGAGGTAACATGTCTTTTTCCTGTACACGAGTTAGATACTCCTGAGCATAGATAATTACCAACAACAAATTCATTCATAACCTAGTATATTGTCACCAAACAGTAATAAAAATAAGAAAAAAAATACCTTTGATACAAATTTGTAATATCCCAGCTCCAGGTGCCTTCCAATGTTTCCCAAAACCAGTTTGGTTACAGGACCTCAAGTGAATTTCCCCAAATGCTTGGGGTGTGAGACAAATCCCAGTAGGAAACCACCAAAAGATTTATTCCTAACTATCTATGAATATATATAGTAGGTAATATGTATAAACTAAGCAATAAACTAGTAATTACTCAAAATTAAACAATCATATAGTTTTTAATTTCATTCATTTAACATTAATTATTCATCCATTCACAAACAACCCCTTGTAAAAGTTTTCACAGTATAACCCCTCTAGTATAACATAACATCAATTCAATAAATTATGTCCCTCTGGGAAATATCCCATAGTCTATCCCCATTGTTCCTATGTAATAACCCAGATCTTATTTTTCAAGTATGTTTTCCTTTTCTAGTCTTTTTTGATAAAAATAGTAATTTCTGGAAATTTTTGTAGTACATACCATGTACTTTATGAGTAGATGATGTGTACTTAGTTACCACAGGTAGCCATGTACTGGACGTGTAGCGGCCATGCACACAACCTTGTGGGGGTGACCTAGAGGCCGTGTAAAGCGGAGTATGGAAAAGGCAATTACACGTCATGTACTTCAAAAGTACGCGCTGTGTATTTTTTTCATTAAACGTACCAGGGTCATGTATAAACACCAGAAACACCTTATCCTATGTTTTTTCAGCCAAGAGTTCTCATACGACCACGATATGCCTCCATGCCCCCGGAAATGAATCCAAACTCCGATTCGACCACCGTCGACTGCGTTGGGATCACCTCAGTAAGCTCTCTTTTTTTCTTGAGCTTCATTTCCCAATTGCTCCTCCTTCTCAAGTTATCTT
Source organism: Viscum album (assembly GCA_963277665.1). Classification (NCBI taxonomy): domain Eukaryota; kingdom Viridiplantae; phylum Streptophyta; class Magnoliopsida; order Santalales; family Viscaceae; genus Viscum; species Viscum album. The sequence goes on from OY728145.1 coordinate 1,332,526,096, forward strand.
TAGTTGAAATTTTTAGATTTTTTTGTAGATTTTCGGCATTCTAATGTGATTAAAGACTTGAGACTCAAGAATATCAATCTCCCAATACCAAGGTAGGTGGTTTGTACCTTTCCGTTTAACGATTTTGAGTTATATGTGAATTTTTTTCCAATACACTTGTATGGGGTATTTCGTGTTTACCATTTTAACCCTATTAATTTAATTCCATGATTGTATCCTTTTATAGAGGTTAATTTGAGGTGAATAGGGTTATTTTCTATGCTTTGGATGTGTTTTCCAATACATGTTCTGTCTAGGTCAGTTCGGTATTGTTTAGCTGTTAGGATTCCTTGATGTTTCCCATGCCTAGTACTTTAGGATGGAGTGATTATTTTATTTTACATGCTTGAGATGTTTTATACTATTATCTAAGTAGTTATTGAGGTTTATTATGGTTGTTTTGCATTGATATGCTCATTTGACTTACACGGGGATGAGGGAACCTGGTGTAGTATACTATAAGGGGAATTGAGCGTGTGAGCTTACTTAGAGTGTCTTTAACCATGTAGACTATAAGAGGAATTGACTGTGTGAGCTTCCTCATAGAGTCTTAAACTATGTTTGACTATAGTGGGAATTGACCATGTGAGATTCCTTAGAGATTCTTAAAATACGTTTGACTATAGGGGAATTGACCGTGTGATCTTCCTCATAGAGTCTTTATCACTTTGGACTATAATGGGAATTGACCGTTTGAGCTTCCTCAGAGAGTCTATAATGCTTCGGACTATAATGGTAATTGGATGAGATATGTTCCTCAGAGTGTCTTAGTACTATCCTTGTTTTGGTTGAACAGGAGGGGTTAGGCTGAGAGAACTACCCCGAGGGTTACCTGCTTGTTTTACTACAGATGATATATGGAACTGGTTGATTTGAAACTGTAGGATTTGTTACTGCTGAGTAATTCCTTTTTTACTAATTCCTTTTGATTATTACCTTCAATATATTCACTGAATGTTAGGTATATATATTGTGGTGATTTCCTACTATGATTTAGTCTCACACCATATTTGTGATATGCATTTGGGGCCAAACAGATTATATTACGGCAGGTATAAATAAGGGAAAACACCCTTCTACTTCATGTTCTCAATTTGATGTGGAGCTGGAGAGTGTGGGACCGAGCTAAGGCTTGCGATGCTGAGGAGCTATTTATCATTTTTTGTACTTTGTCTTAGTACTTTTTGGTATTCTTAAATTTTTATTTGTTTTTATTCTTTCCTAGACGTATGTATCATCCATCATTTATATATGTGTGTGCTCAAGTTTATTACTCTAATTTTTCGCTGTTTCCTTTTGTATGGATTATTACTGCTTCTGCTATTTTATAGATGTTTTTCTTCTTCTGTGTTACTCTGCCAATGAGGGAATAGTTTCCCCACTATCACACCCAAGGCCCCCACTATTAGTTGGTAGCCTATGGAATTTGTGGAAATGAGCTTCAGGCCATGTGACCATCTGGGTACGGGGTGCCTCTTGGAGGCTTCCAGAACTGGGATGTTACAAAGTTGTATCAAAGGAATTGTTTTCTTCTTGAATTTTTGTTTGGAGCCTAGAGTCAGGGATATGACAGAAATAGGTACATGGTATTAAGCTGTTCCCAGTAGTAGCTAAACTGTGTACAGGGAAAATCCAATCTACCTTGTTAATTTCAAGTTTTCTATTTTTCAATTATTATAGTTGATTCGGTTTCACCTTGAGTGATTCACATGTTTTGTACTATTATTGTTTATGATATTGAGGTTTTATTTCTATTGCAACATGATGATATGAGGGTATTCCATCTCATGCATCATTTAAGCACCTGCTAAAAATCACATGTCATGCATTCTTTCAATTCTATTTAGAGTGCATTAGTGATTGCATGTTGTTGTGATAGATTTTGTTATAGATATGCATGCTGTTGTGATATATTACTTGATAAAAAACATACCATTTGATAGGGTATTGTTTGTGTGAGGTTTTGTTGGAATAAACACCAAAATTTGGTTCTTGAGGTGTTATAGACCCTCATGGACCAGAATTTGGGGGATCATTGCATTGTTTTTTCTTGTTATAACATGTAAAAGATTCCAAGAATTGATTTGTGGGATTTATGGGCCCTCACAGATCATATTTTGGCACTTCAGTGTTCATTTCAATGTTTTTCTAGGCTCCAGAGTAGTTTATGAGGATTATTGTCCCGAAAACCCAGAATACATGCCATGTAGTTTTGACTACACGCCATGTGTTATTATGCTCGGGAAGAAACTATTTTTCTTATGTACACACCGTGTACATTATTTACACTCCGTGTAGTCTCTAACCATACCATAGGCCTTGTGCGCAGAGACACGGGATAGGAAAATCCTTGTGGGAACACGCCATGTACCAGTTGTACATGCCGTGTCATGTGGACCCTAGGTCCACTGTGTGACTAACAACACGGATGGAAAAACCATAGGTTTATCATTCCATGCCTATCTGGAACACATTGTGTAGTGTGAGCCATGCATCTGACCGTGTCACTAACAACATGGGCCGATGAAGCTCGTCTAGTACACATCGTGTCTAGAACTAACCTGCCATGTAGCCTTGTTCAAGGAGAACCATGTAGCTTAGCCGTGTAGGAGGACTCGAGTAGGGGAATAGAAGTCAAGTACATGCTGTGTGTTAGGACAATACACCATGTGTATGGAGTGTTACATGACCTGGGTTGGCAGAAGAACACACTCATGTGAATGTCTTAAGGGAACACGTCGTGCAGGAGTAATACACACCGTGTATCCATGTTTTGGAATACTTTAATGCTTTCTTCCTCCTGTTCCCTAATTTTTCATATATGTTTTTAGTCCCTATTAATATTGATCTAAGGTGTGCGCTTGACCTTCCAGAGTGAAGCCACCAAGACATCATCCACTTTTCCACAAGTTACAGGGTAGTGATCATACACCATATATGACTAATCATGGATTGTGGAAATATAATCTTGTTGTGCCAGTCAAGGTACCTATAGCTATACCAGACACAGGTGCCAATGCATAGTTCAGAGAGGGATTTTTGAGGATGATGCATATCTTCTAGGGAGTGTTGCCTCCTGCCCCTTTGAGGGAAGAATTGAATCAGGTCTTTCAGCAATTGTATACTCCCACATTCACGGGGGAAGGAGGACCTCAGACTGAATATTCATGGCTAGAAGCCATGTTGATGATCATTGATCATCTGGAGACGCCTCCAGAGGGGAGGGTCCAGCTCGCTATATATATGCTTCGGGAATTCTCCAAGAGATGGTGGGACATGATCTAACAGGCGGGATTCCAGCAGAATATGACTTGGGATGAGTTTCAGTTCATATTCTATTACTATTTATACCCTGAGACGTTGAGGTCCAATCGATCCCAAAAGTATATTAGTTTGGATCTGGGTACTCTCTCTATTTTAGATTATTCCTCTCGCTTCACCGGGCTGGGGAGATTTACACCATTTCAAGGGGGAGATGAGTTGTTCCTTTCAGGGAATATTGAGAATGGTCTTAGGCAGGATATCTGATCTTAGGAGAACATCTTTAGTTTGACTTTTAAATCATCTATAGTCAACCAGGTGTTGTTCACTGAGCACAATATGAGGGACTCTGGAGTTGCAAGCTAGGGTGGTTCGGCATCTAGAGTTAGTGCTCCACCAGTTGATAGTAGGAAGTGCCATAGGGATACTTTACGTGGAGATCTGAGTTGGTGGGATACATCTTCCGGTTGCTAGGTGGTGTGATACCATAGCAGGAGGAGCGGGCATATGAGGCCACATTTCCCGACGTACCCATTGGAGTGCTGATATTGCGGAAATATGGTTCATCTTCAGTAATTCTGTCATTTTTTTTCACCAGCAGCTCATTATAGGGTTTCTTCTATGACTCCTCATTTAGGACCAGTACCACCAGTTTTCCACTAGTCTAGGAACTAGAGTTCTTCTGGCCATTTAGGCTGAGGTGGTCATTGTGGTCCCAGTATCCAGTTGCCCGGTTTTCAGTGACATCAGAGTGGATCAGCTTAGAGTGGTGAGGCAGGGTCACATGGCCATGGTACAGGTCAGACTTTTGTAGTGGAGCAGAACCAACAGAATCAGGATCCCGAACCATCTACAGTTCAAGGTACGATCCTAGTTGCCTCAGTTTTATCCTCTACTCTTTTTGATACAAGATCTTCCCATACCTTTATATCTATTGCTGTTGTGGAGAGCCTGGGGCTCTACGTCATTTCTTTTGCTGATATCTTGATGCTAGACACTCCGTTGGGGAACATAATGGCTAGTGCAGGCCAGTTCAAGGAGTTCCCTATTGAGGTTGGTGGGTTTTACTTCTTATGGGACCCTTATTTCCTAGAGATGATAGGCTATGATGTCATTCTCAGACTGGACTGGTTAGTTCCCTTCCAGGCTATTGTTGACTACTATCTCTATAGGGTGAGTTTTACATCACCAGAGGGTTGATCGTTTCTTCATAAGGGCGAGTGGGATGTTCAGGCGAGCAGAACGGGACTTGAGAATCATGGGTTGGGAGGAGTTATCGCCCAGATCGCTAGTCTATATATGGATGACCAGGGGACATCACAGATGTACTTTCCTCCAGTGATGGATCATTTCAGAGACATATTTCTAAAGGAATTTTTAGGTTTTCTTCTAGAGCGTGAGGTAGAACATTCTATTGATTTTGTGCCAGGAGTGGCACCGATGTCCATTCCTCCTTATAGGATGTTTACACCAGAGTTACAGGAGCTCAAGAAGCATTTGGAGAAGTTGCAGGAAAAGGGATTCATCTGACCTAATAATTCTCCTTGGGGTTCGCTTGTTCTATTTGAGAAGAAGGCCAACGGTACCCTTAGACTTTATGTGGATTATCGGAATCTTAACCATATGAAGGTCAAGAACTGATATCCCTTTCCTAGGATTAATGATCTCTTTGATCAGCTTCTAGGAGCCTGTGTGTTCTCGAATATTTACTTGAGATCTGGTTGTCATCAGTTTCACATTATACCATCAGATATAACTATCATAGCCTTCCAGAGCAGGTATGGTCTATACGAGTATATGGTTATTCCATTCGGTCTCACGAACACGCCTGCAGTTTTTATGGCACTGATGAACCAAGTGATCCATCCATACTTGGATTCCTTCGTGGGGGTTTTCGTGGATGCTATCTTGGTGTACTATCACACTCGACACTACCATTCCACACATATTGAGATCGTTTTGAGTACACCAAGAGAGAATTAGTTATATGTTATGATCTCAAAATGAAACTTTTGGATGGACCAAATTCACTTGTTGGGTCATGTTTTCTCAGTGACAGGAGTATCAATAGACCTAGAGAAAATGAGAGTAGTAGTTTCTTGGGAGCAGCCAAAGATCGACTTTGAGGTACGTATTTTTCTAGGGTTTTCTTGATACTAAAATCATTTTAAATAGGACTTTTCATGCTTAGAAGCACCACTAATGGGCCTGAATAAGAAGGGTGAAAAGTTCTTGTTGTCAGATTCTTATTAGTCATCCTTTCAAGAGTTGAAAGGGAGGTTGAAATCAGCATAGATACTAGTTTTTTTCAGATTTGTTTAACAGCTATACTGTGTACTATGATGCTTTAGGTATCGGGATATGGAGTTGTGTTTATATAGGGGGAAGGAGTCATCGCATACAGGTCTCGGTAGATGAGGAAATATGAGAGGAATTACCCTACATATGATCTCATGTTGGCTGCTATTGTTCATGACTTTCACTATTGGAGACACTATCTTCTAGGAGTGCATTTTGTGGTTTTCACCAACCACAGCAGTCTAAAGTATATATTCACTCAATTTTATCTGAATTAGAGATAGAAAAGGTGGGTTGAGTACCTTCAGTCCTTTTACATCAAGCTTACCTAAATGATTAGGAAAGGCAACATAGTGGCTAATGTGTTGAGCAGGAGGACTCAGATACAGGAAGTTCAAGAGGCCAGTGGTGAGTGGAACCTTACGGCATTGTTATCTGAGATGCATTTGGAGGTGCACTATAGACAGGGGAAGAATTTTCTTTCTTCTGTGACTGCTACCTCTACTCTTCTTGATTGAGTGAAAATGAGGCAACTATCAGATTTTAATGGCCTAGTCCTGTAGGAAAGTGTGTCAGGAGAGGACCCTATTTCTGGATGGACCATAGGTGAGGATGAGATATTTCATTTCCAAGGGCGTGTATGGGTGCCAAAAAACATACGCAAGGAGAAGATGCGGGATTTTCATTCCTTAGATTGGGAAATTCATCTTGCTGTCCCCATGATGTATTGTGATCTACACCTTCAGTTTTAGTGGCCAGGTATGAAGAGAGATGTTTCTTGTTTTATCATGAGGTGCTCCACCTATCAGTATGTGAAGGCGGAGCATCAGCGACTAGTAGAGCTTTTATAGCAGTTACTCATTCCCGAGTGGATCTGGATTGATGTCATGATGGATTTCTTAACAGGTTTACCATGATTGCCACGTGGGAATGATGCATTTTGGGTTGTCATTGATAGACTCATGAAGGTTTCTCACTTCTGGACGATAAAGGAGAGCATTGGTGTTGATGATCTAGGACAGTGGTACATATGGGAGATTGTACCTCTACATGGAGTTCCATACTCCATTGTTTCAGACAGATATGCTCATTTTACTTCTCGGGTCCGGCAGGGGCTTCAGAAGGCTTTGGGTACATACATACTTTTGTGTATAGTTTCTCACCCCCAAAAAAATGGCTAGTCTGAGCATATGATTCACATTCTTGAGTACATGCTTCGATCATGCATTCTGGATTTTGGAGGTTCTTTGGAGATGTGAATACCTCTTGTGGAGTTTTCCTATAATAATTGTTTCATGAAACTATTCTGATGGAACCTTATGAGGCTTTGTACGGTAGGACATACTGAGAACCCTTATATTGGATGGAGGCAGGAGAGGAAGCTATGTCGGGACCTCATCTTGTCCAGGAGACCAGTGAGCTGATAGAGTTGATTTGGAAGAGTATGAATACCACACAGTCTCGACAGAAGTCTTATGCTGATAAGTGAAGATGACCTCTGCATTTTGAGGTCAGAGAACTAGTTTTACTATGTGTCACACCGAGGTTGGGTCACAGGAGGATTATGATATAGGATAGGCATTAACCGAGGTATGTTAGGCTATTTGAGGTGTTGGAGAGAGTTGGTCCAGTTGCCTGTTGGTTGTAGTTAACTCAGAGGTACCAGGCTATGCATGACGTTTTCCAAATTTCTCAGCTTTGATGTTACTTCTCAGACTATTCTCATTCCTTTCAACCCTAGGAGGTTGAGTTGGAAGTGGATGTATATTTTGATGAACATCCTATCTAGATTTTCGAACGAAGTACAAATGTTCTATGTGTCCAGTCTGTTCCTCTGGTTTGAGTGCTATGGAAGAATAGGCGAGTATAGGATGAGACTTGGGAGAGGGAGGCTGATGTATGAGAATAGTGTCCAGAGCTATTCGATGTTTCTTCTTCTACACCTCCTTTCTAGGGAAATTTGGGAACAAATTTCCATAAGGGGGGGGGGATGTTTGTAAGAACCTATATCTTCTTTTTCAGGTATGTTTTCCTTTTCCAGTCCTTTTTGATAAAAAGAGGAATTTCTGGATATTTTTTAAGAACACACCATATACTTTATGAGTACATGTTGTGTACTCAGTTATCGCAGGTAGCCGTGTGTTGGCTATGTAGCGTCCATGCACACGACCATGTGGGGGTGACCTAGAGGCCGCCTAAAGAAAAGTATGAAAAAGGGAAGCACACTTCATGTACATCAAAAGTACATGGCATGTATTTTCTTTTTTTTATCATTAAATGTACCTAGGTTGCATCAAAATCCCATAAACACCTTAATCTAAGATTATTTCTACTGAGAGCTCCCGTATGGTCATGATCTTCCTCCAAGCCCTCGACCGAGAATCTAAACTCTGATTCAACCACCGTCGATTGCATTTGGATCACCTCAGTAAGCTCTCTCTTGTGCTCGATCTTCGTTTCCCAATTCTTCATCCTTCTTATGTTATCTTAAGTTGAATGTTTTATATGTTTTTGAAGATCATTGGCATACTAAGGTGATTCAAGTCATGATACTCATCTATATCGACCTCTCAATGCTGAGATAGGTGGTTTGTGCCTTTCTATTGAATGTATTTGAGTTATATGTGCATTTTTTTCCAATACCCTTGAATGGGGTATTGCGTGTTAACCATTTTAACCCTTTTAATTTCCTACCGTGCTTTCTTTCTTGTATAGAGGTTTACTGGATGTGAATGGGGTTGTTTGCTATGATTTGGATGTGTTTTCCCATGCATTTTTTGTTTACAGTAGTTCTGTCTTGTTTATATGTTAGGCTTCCTTAATGTTTCTCATGCCTAGTATTTGAGGATGGAGTGATTATTTTATCTGATATGCTTGAGATTCTATACACTATTATCCAAGTAGTTCTTTATGTTTACATTGGATGTTTTGCATTGCTACGCTCGTTTGACTTACACGGGGCTGAGAGAATTTGGTGTAGAAGGCTATATAGGGAATTTACAGCGTGTGCTTCCTCATAGAGTCTTTAACCACATAGACTATAAGGGGAATTGACTGTGTGAACTTCCTCAGAGAGTCTTAAACTATGTTTGACTATAGGGGGAATAGACTGTGTGAGATTCCTTAGAGAGTCTTAAACTACATTTGAATATTGGGGGAATTGACCAAGTGAGCTTCCCCCTGAGAGTCTTTATCAATCTGGACTATAAGGGGAATTGGCCGTTTGAGCCTCCTCAGAGAGTATTTAAGGCTTGGGACTATAAATGGAATTGAATGAGAGAGCTTCCTCAGAGAGTCTTAGGATTGTCCTTGTTTTGGTTGAACTAATGGGGTTAGGCTAAGAGAACTACCCCGAGGGTTACCTACTTGTTTTGATGTTAATGATATATGAAACTAGTTGCATTGAAACTATAGGATTAGTTACTACTGATTACTTCCTTGTTTACTACTTCTTTTTTTTATTACCTTCCATATATTCACTAACTCTTAGGCACATATCTTCTGGTGATTTCCTACAAGGATTTAGTCTCACACCCTATTTGGGAAATGCATTTTGGCCCAAAAAGTTATATTTCTGCAGGTATAGATAACGGAAAACACCCTTCTACTTCAGGTAATTGATTCTTGTGGATTTGGAGAGCGTGGGACCAAGCTGAGGCTTGAACTACTGAGGAGTTATTTATCTGTTTTCTTTTATACCTTGTCTTAATAGTATTTTTATTCCAGCATTGTGATTTGTTTGTCTGCTTTCCTAGACGTATGTATCATGCATCATTTATATATATGTGTGCTTCAGTTTATTACTGTAGTATTCCACTGTTTCCTTTTGTATGGATTATTACTACTTCCGCTGTTTATATCTGTTTTACTTCAACTGTGTTACTCTACCAATGAGGGCATAGATTCCCCACAATCACACCCATAGCCCTCGCTAGTAGTCAATAGCCTCTGGAATTTGGAGAAATGTGCTTGAGGCCTTGTGACTAACCCAGTACAGGGTGCCTCTGGGTGGCTTCTGGAACCGGGATGCTACATCCTACGTAGTATAGATTAATTAAAAATGACCACCTAGGCAGTTCTCACGGTCTATACCCCTTGGTCAACATAGAATCAATGAAATATATAGAACCACATGGGAAGCACTCACGGTCAATACCCCAGGGTCAACATATCATTAATAAATTCTAAATGACCTCCTGGTTTGCTATTATAGTTAATACCCCTGGGTCCACATGGCATCAATAAATTATAACTAGCCTCTTGCGTAGCTCTCACAGCCAATACCCCTGGTTCAATCATTTACACCAAGTCTCTCACAGTCCTATGTAGACAAAGATGGAAACCCCCACATTTTTCCAGGTCTAAGGCTCTTACAATCCATTGGAAACAAATCATGGATAACATATCAAAGAAGCTAATGTAATATATAACTACTATATGGCTAACATTCAAAATGCATATCACATGAATTTCAATTAATCAATCACACTCAATCCTAATCAATCAAGGCATGGAAAATAATGTATGCCTCATAGGAAACCTAGACCAAACATCCATAAATAATCAAACAAGGTAAACACACCCATGGGGTGACCCAAAAACAAGGTATTTGGCCTTATGCGTAAGAAACAACCCTTTATCAATCAATCAAACCATAACATGTAATAAAATGGTTAAATTCCAAATCAACAAATACTCAAATCATGGTTATACGACACTTTTAGCATATATAATCAAAGGAAGAACAAATAAAGGAACAAACCACATACCACGATGTCGTAAGATCGATATACTTGAACGCCGACCCTTGAATCAGCCTAGATTGGCATAGATCTAAAAAAGGTGAAAAAATAACAACCATGAATAACTCAAATGAGAGAAGGAATCAAGATGAAAGACTATAGGGGTTTTGAGAACTCACTAGTGAGATTCCAACACATCTGACGATGTATCAATCAGAGATTATACAGAGAATCAGGGGTTCAATCTTCATTCATAATTCTTGAGCACTCTTATAAAAATCATGGGGAAGAATAATACAGTTCCGGATATGAGACTTGACCCCGCTCTGATATGTCAATTAGAAGGAAAACTACATGGCGTGTTCTTTTAAACTATACAGTGTGTAGTAACCTTAATCGGACCCCGACTTAAGTAGTATTCTATGTCACCACAAGACCATGTACTCGACCATTTCATGGATAGTATGCAGTTTTTAGTTCAATCTAGGAACATGTCATATACAAAAGAGTACAAGTTTTGTATTTAGAAAAACCCATTCTCTTCCCTTTACATTAAAAAAACCTGAAATCAAGATCCACACCTGAAATGAAGATCTTGGTTCAAGAAGGTATGCATAAATATATTTAATGATATAATATCGTACTTATGATTTTATGACCATTCTGGGTAGATATTATAATACTTACCTCCTTTCAATAATGATTATTTCAAAATGGAAACGCTGCTCATACATATGTATGGCCTACCATCTCCATGATCATAACATACATCATGTATGAAAAATATCCATCGTAATTGTACATAAAAGAATATTTCATATACAAATAATATTATTATTTCATGACTATTAATATTGAGATGATGGAAGCATGATCAAATTAAAAGGACCAAAAATAAAAAAAATAAAAACACATATAAAATAAAGCGATTATTACCTAAAACATGTTGTTAATCTAGAATTTTTAATAAACAGGTAATAAAATTACATAAGTAAATCAGACATGTATGATATATATATATATATATATATAATTTTTTCACTAATAAACTTATAAGACACTTATATTTATTATACAAGAGGATTTAACAAGTATGAAAGAAGTCAAGACTTAAGTTATGGTATTTATGGCCACTCCTTTATTTTGGGATACATTTAAAAATTCACCACTCATTTCTTCTATGTGGGGTATGTATTTATCCTTGGGAATGATAAATAATGAATATCCATATTTTCTTTATATTTAATATTTCATTTGATGTTATTATTTATTAGTAATTACAATTAGATTTTTTACTAAAGTAAGAAGTGTTTTATCTCTATTTTCATTCTTTTATAAGTTTATTATATTATAAACCTTTATTATTTCAAAAGGTATATATACCTTCAATTTAACATGTAATATCATGACACTACTGGAAATGCTGTTTTTCCCAACGGGTGTTTACCAACGGTTTGCTAAAACCGTTGGGCTTGAAGGATTAAGACAACCTTTCCCAACGGTTCATTGAAACCATTGGGAAAAGCCACCCCTTTGCCAACGGTTTGAAGAAACCGTTGGTAAAGGGGTGTGTTAATCACCTTTTGCCAACGGTTCTCTTGAACCATTGGGAAAGGGTCACCCCTTTGCCAACGGTTTCCTCAAACCGTTGGTAAAGGGGTCCTTAGCATCTCTTTCCCAACGGTTCTTAAAAACCGTTGGGAATTATTTCCCCCAAATCCAGCCACGGGGCTGCTCTCCCCCATTCGCATAGAAACTTAATTTCATCCGCTCCACCGCTCTCCTCTCGCGAAATCCCCTATCCGAAGAGGTGAAAACCATCTGAAATCAGGTATCTTTTCATTTATACACATATAATTCCTTATTTTTATTGTTATTTCTTTAGTATTTTAGTTTTTAAGTTATCAATCTACCACCAGCTCTCTGCTACTCTCCAAATCCCCCATCCAAATAGGTGAAAACCCATTTGAATCATCTCAAATCAAGTAATTTTTTCTTTATACACATATGGTGCCTTGTTTTTATTGTTATTGATCTAATATTTTAGTTTTATGTTTGGATTTTGATGTGATTTCACCGTGTAAAATAGGGAAATGAATAAATATTTTGTTAATTAATTAGTTTCCCCTGGAATATCAGTTGTGTTATAATGACCATGCTAAATAAAGGGGTAATGTAATAAAAGACCTTGAATAAATAAATTGTGGAAGCTGGGGTATGTTGCCTCTATGAGAGGTTTTTTGTTGTGTTTCATTGTATGTTGTAGGCTGTTTTATGGGGATTGAGGTGACCAGTTGGGCTTTGTGATATGTGGGGTTGTAATGTGATGGTTAGTGGGCATGGATGTGTCATGTGAAGTTGTATGATAGTGATGATGTGTGGTGGTGTTGTGTCATGTGGAGGTGTTGTGTGATGGAGTTGTGGTGTATAATGTGGTGAGGTGGTTTTGGTTGTGTGGTGGTTTGTGATGTGCAATATTTTTATTGTGATATGTGGTTGTTTTGGTGAGATGGTTGGTCGATGTAACATGGTGTCGATGGTGAGTTGTTGTGTGGTGGTTTTATTAGTTTCCTGGTTATCTATGGAATAAATTATGCTGTTAAAACAAAAAAAACAAGATATTAAATAAATGAGATGGAATAGAAATTGATGTGTGGTAAATGGATTTAATTAATTTAACATTAAATGAATGGACAATGTAAGTGTGAATGAAGTGGCTTATAAATGAATGTGAAAATTACTATGCGTCTTGTGTGGTGGTGGTGTGGTTTATGTGTTTTATGGTAGTAGTGAAGTGTGTGATTATGTAGTTAATGTGAACCCATTGGTTGAGTATTTTGTGCTATCTATATATCATGTATTTTTATGTTATTTCTACACATTCCATGGGGTGGTATGTCTAGGTGGTGGTGGTAGGGTTGCAGGGGAGGGGGGTTTGGGCTGTTTGGGAGGGTGGGCGGGGCTATCCAGGGGGGGTACGGGGTGTCCAGGGGGGTACGGGGGTGTGCGGGCTGTCCACAAGGGTGGACGGGCTGTCCACGGGGGTGGTCGGGCTATCAAGGAGGGGTGGGCGGGCTGTCCAGGGGGGGTGGGTGGGCTGGCCACGGGGGGTAGGGGTGTCCAGGGGGGTGGGCGGGCTATCCAAGGGGGTGGGGGGATGTCCATAGGGAGAAGGGGTGTCGAGGGGGGTGGGTGGGCTGTCCACAGGGGTGGTTAGGCTGTCTAGGGGGTAGGGGGTGTCCACAGGGGTGGGAGGGGCTGTCCAGGGGGTGTGGGCTATCTTGGGGGGTCTGGGTGGGGTGTCCTGGTGGGGGAGGGGTGTGTGGGGTGTCCAGGTGGGGTGGTATGTCTAGGTGGTGGTGGTGGGGTTGCAGGGAAGGGGGTGTGGGCTGTTTGGGAGGGTGGGCGGGGCTATCCAGGGGGTACGGGGTGTCCAGGGGGGTACGGGGGTGGGCGGGCTGTCCACAAGGGTGGATGGGCTGTCCACGGGGGTGGTCGGGCTGTCAAGGAGGGGTGGGCGGGCTGTCCAGGGGGGGTGGGTGGGGTGGCCATAGGGGGTAGGGGTGTCCAGGGTGGTGGGCGGGCTATCCAAGGGGGTGGGGGGCTGTCCATAGGGAGAAGGGGTGTCGAGGGGGGTGGGTGGGCTGTCCACGGGGGTGGTTGGGCTGTCTAGGGAGTAGGGGGCGTCCACGGGGGTGGGTGGGTTGTCCACGGGGGTGGGCGGGGCTGTCCACGGGGGTGGAAAAGGCTGTCCACGGGGGTGGGCGGGGCTGTCCAGGGGGTGTGGTCTGTCCTGGGGGTCTGGGTGGGGTGTCCTGGTGGGGGGGGGTGTCCAGGGGGGTTGGTATGTCTAGGTGGTGGTGGTGGGGTTGCAGGGGAGGGGGTGTGGGCTGTTTGGGAGGGTGGGCGGGGATATCCCGGGGGGTACGGGGTGTCCAGGGGGGTACGGGGGTGGGCGGGCTGTCCACAAGGGTGGACGGGCTGTCCACAGGGGTGGTCGGGCTGTCAAGGAGGGGTGGGCGGGCTGTCCAGGGGGGGTGGGTGGGCTGGCCATAGAGGGTAGGGGTGTCCAGGGGGGTGGGCGGGCTATCCAAGGGGGGTGGGGGGCTGTCCATAGGGAGAAGGGGTGTCGAGGGGGGTGGGTGGGCTGTCCACGGGGGTGGTTGGGCTGTCTAGGGGGTAGGGGGTGTCCACGGGAGTGGGTGGGTTGTCCACGGGGGTGGGAGGGGCTGTCCACAAGGGTACCCTACTAATATGGTTATGGGATGAGGCATGCTCTAATGTGATAACACATTATGTTCTTGTTGGTTTTACATTTTTTCAATAACACATTAGTATGTTTTTTTCACATGTGTAGTTGATACCATGATTATTTTCTTCCTTTATCGTTTACTTAAATGTATTTTCTATTAAAGTTCAATCCTATTTAATTGTTTATGAAAAAATGACTTATATGAATTTTTTTACAGAATGGACAGAAGTTGGATGTCTGAAACCGATCGTATCTCAAGCGATTTTCAAAACAATTTGGAGGGCTTTGTAGATTTTTCATTTCACAATGCTTCAGATAGTGGTCGCATACACTGCCCATGTTCCAATTGTGTTGGTAGACCTTGGTTGAGTCGTGAAGAAGTCATCTACCACATAACCAAAAATGGTTTTCAAGCAAACTACTTTGTGTGGTATCACAATGGGGAGAAAATGAAATCTCAAATTGGTGATGATCAAAATGAAAGGACTGGAATGGAGAATTTGTTAGATGATCGGTTTCCATTTATTCATCATCATGAAAAAGAAAGGATTTCGACTAAAGAAGACGTCGATATGAGGAAAACTGATGCATCTAGTGAAAATGATGATATTGATAGTGTGAAAAAATTGAATGATGCTGCCACGACTCCAGTATATCGACAATGCGATAAAATGAAAAACCTGGAATTTTTAATCTGATTGCTTCATGGAAAAACTATGTATGGTATTTCTAATACAGCAATCGATTACATTCTTACCCTCTTGAAGGATTTACTTCCAGATGATGCAGATATTCCCTCAAACCACTATATGGCATGGAAGCTAGTTGAAGAACTCAAATTTTCCAGAAACAAAATTCATGCTTGCCCGAAAGATTGCAGTTTATTCTGGGAAGAACCCGCTGAACGAAATGAATGTATAAAATGTGTCACATCCCGCTCGAAGTCAAAATCTGATGGAACACCATCCCGTGTTCCACATAAAGTAATGTGACACTTTCCATTGATCCCTATACTCCAGAATATTTTTATGTCTGATGACATATCAATAAAAATGAGATGGCATGATACCGAGAGAAAGAAGACTAATGATGAGTTGGTTCATCCTGCTGATGGATTTGAATGGCAGATATTTGATTCTCGACATCCTGATTTTGCAGCTGACGTGCATAATGTGAGGCTGGGTCTTTCATGCGACGGTTTTAATCCGTTTGGGCATATGCTTACTTCGCACAACACATGGCCAGTTTTTATAAACATTTATAATCTTCCCCCATGGTTGTGTATGAAAAAATCTTTCACTTTCATGATTATAATCATATCTGGTCCTTCTGATCCTGGCATTGATATTTATTTATACATGCAACCTTTAATAAAAGAGTTGAAACTTCTTTGGGATGTGGGTGTGCGCACATACGATGCATGTTCGAAAGATATATTTCAGATCCGTGTTGCGCTTATGTGGACGATCAATGATTTTCCGGCTTATGCAATGATGTCTGGATGGATCACGAAGGGAAAACTATCATGTCCAGTTTGTATGAAGAATACACGATCCAAAAGACTGAAACATCATTGTAGTTTCAGTTTTATGGGACATCGACGATTTTTTCCAAAGGATCATCCATATAGAATGAATCGTCGATGATTTGATAATACTATAGAGACCGATGATCCACCTCAGCGTATGTCTGGAACTGATGTGCTTAATGAATTGAAAGATTTCAGTTTTTTGTTCGGGAAGGGTCAAATGAAATCTGGAAAGAGAAATAATGTTTCCACAGAAACCTATTACAATTGGAGGAAGAGGAGTATCTTTTTTTATTTTCCTTATTGGTCAACCAATTTTCTACGTCATTGCTTAGACGTAATGCATATTGAAAAGAATATATGTGAAATGTTGCTTTCAGTTCTTCTAAATGTCAAGGGGAAGACAAAAGATGATTTACGATCTCGACATGACTTGGTGGATTGGGGCATCAGACCAGAATTGCATCATGTGCGTATCAGTGAAAATAAATGGCAACTTCCATGTGCTTCTTAAGTGATGACACCTACTGAAAAAAAAACAAATTTTGGAAGTATTAGAGACTATTAGAGTTTCTGATGGCTATTCAAGCAACATATCTAAACGGGTCAACAGAAAAGAGTTGAAGCTAAAATCTTTGAAGACTCATGATTATCACGTTCTACTGCATGAGTTGCTTCCAATAGCAATCCGTCAACTTTTGTCCAATAATTTAAGGGTGGGTGTTATTCGGTTGTGCCGTTTGTTTAGAGATCATTGTGCTAATAAGTTGTCCAAGTCTTTCTTGCAAAAAATGTTGACAGATGCCCCATTAATTTTGTGTGAGTTGGAGAAAATATTTCCCCCATCATTTTTCACATGCATGCTGCATCTGACTGTCCATATTCCAACTAAAATACTTCTCAGAGGACCTGTTTCTTTTCGTTGGATGTATCCAACTGAAAGAAATATGTTCACATTAAAGTCTTATGTTCGAAACAAGAATCATCCCGAAGGTTCTATCGTGAACGGTTACTTAGCTCAAGAATGTATGGATTTCTGTTCAATGTATTTGTCTGATCTTACTACAAGAATGAACAGACCAATGAGAAATGAAGAAGAATAATATGAGCAAATTGCACCCAGTTTTCCATCACTTCCTCAAACAGGAGGAATTCCGGGATCATATACATTGAAGATAATAAGCCATGAAGAGCGGGAGATGGCACATCGCACAGTTTTGTTCAACTGTGATTTGTTCGATGACTATATCAGGTAACAAAATTGAATATGTATATCTTACATATATATCTGTTAAACTATTCATATTTTTTTATCTACAGGGAACATAAAACAATGATAAATAGGAAGCATCGTTCTTTATCTTTGATAAGGAGAGAGACTTTTCATAGCAAAGAGTTTTCTGCTTGGTTAAAATTGAAGGTAAAAATATTACTGTTTAAATTAATTATTTCAATATTTACTTAAGTTTAACTGTCATTTATATTGCAGGTATTGAGTTTGTCTGCTGACTCTCTCTCTGAGGAAATAAGAGCTTTGGATTTTGGTCCTAATACCGTGGTTCGTGACTGTAAATAAATTGTTATCAATGGGTACAGATTTATTGTCACTGAATGAGCCAAAAACATGAGAACACAACATGATGGTATTATGGTTACTGCCACAACAGATTGTTATTCCAGTGCATCAGATAGTAGACCGCGACTTGAAAATGTGGGTTATTATGGAGTCGTTGAGAAAATAATAATATTGGATTATTACTCTAATGGACGAGTCACAATGATGAAATGCCATTGGTTTGATTCGATGACGAGACATGGAACATTTATTGATGATTGTGGATTTTGAGTAATTAATATGACCCACACTCTTGCAACCGAATAACCATATGTGTTGGAATCAATGGATAAACAAGTTTTTTATGTCAAAGATCAACTTCAACCTGAATTTGGTGTCATAGTTGAAGTAATTACAAGACATATTTTTGATGATGCTGATGATGGAATTGACACTATCCCTATTTCCATTGGAACCAATCCATTTATTTCTTTTGATGACACTAATATCTCAATTGTCAGAGTTGATTGTGAACCTGAAGTTGTGGTTGGAAATATATAGAATCATTCATCCATGTTCTCAATTCTTTTGGGATATTTTTAATTTTCAAATATATTAGTTCAAAGGAAAGAATTATTTTTAATGTATTTTATCTATTATGAATCATTTTTCAAATTGGAATCAATATTTTCATCAAGAAATGTTTTAAATGGGGTTTAAAGATTATTTTAAATTATTTTAAGGATATATTAATAAAAATTTATTTTCAAAATGTTTTTTTGAAATAAAATAGTATTTTCATAGTTAATATTTTATTTTACTTAAGAAATGTTTTAAATTATCTTTTAGAATAATTTACATCTAAGAATAAATCAATAGATTTTACCCAGGCATTACCGGGTATATGATCCAAGGGTACCATTCTTATTATTTCTATGAATTATTTATGTTTACAGTGAAAATATTTTTATGAAACCCATTTCTATTCCATGGGTTATAACATAGTAAAATTATTTTGAAACCCACTTATTTTTTACATGTTATGATATTTTTAAATTATAAAAGGATTATGAAACCTTTATCTTTTCTATAGGTTATGATGTGATGAAATTTCTATCAAACTCATTCCATTACATGGTTTATGATAAGAATAATGTTTTATTATATCTTATCATGATTATGTAAGATTTTCATTTTTTGTAATGTGGGAACTAAATATCCCTCAAATGAATTGGGTAATGATAAATGTTTTACGTGTTCAAAGGGTACATGGGTGGTCATACCAAGCCAAAAAAAGGGTACACAAGAGTTCATCCCATGTCTGAAGTAGGTATTTATGTGTGTGTATAAATACTAATATGTTGTGAAGGTCTTGGTGGGTATCCTTGAGATAGTATTTTTTATTCTAATGTGTTTTATGAAAATCTATGTCTTATGCCACTGTTATGCTCTTATAGATATTGTTCTTTGATTCCCTTATGATTAATGTCTTCTAAATTACTAATATGTTTGACATTACTCATGACTGTCATCCTTTATATATAGGGTATGGTCTTAAAATGTTATGATCATTTTCTAATACCCTTATATTCATGTTATTCGTATGCATATCCCTTTTTTACCCTTACTAATAATATGAGACCACCCATTCTTATGTTTCCTTTACCAAAGATATGAAGAAATGTATTGCGTATATTTTTTCTAAGAAGGGTTCGAGATATAAATGCATAGAGGGAGATGATTTAGTTCACAAATGGATCAATTTATTCTAGTTAGAAGTTTCAAAAGGCATTGAACTATTATGGTCCACTGGAATGTGTTTTTGTAATGAAATTAATATTTATAAAAAATGATGTAAAATCTATGTATGATACTCTTGGGTCACTATAGTTTGTATTGGTCTATTTTTATAGTTATCCTTTGGAAACTATGATGAGAAACATTTAGTTAGATTCTTAGGTATTTATATAAGGATATTTATAGATATTTCATTAAGTATAAGTCTTAAGATGAGTCAAATTATAGGAAAATGACATGGAATTTTATTCAATGATAGATAAAGTGGTTTCCACGGAATTAAGTCCCTTTTTAGATAATATAAGTTGATGAGGATCTGGCACAGAGGTTCCTAGGGGTAACAACTCCAAAAAAGGGTGAATTAAGATAGACTCAGTCGTCACTTAGCGTATGATAATTGGACTTGTATAACACCTTGTTTGACACTCTCAAGGGATATGATTTGTATGTTTATAAACTATTTATGAACTATCCTAAAGGATATATGTATATGATGACTATGAATGAACTAGGATAAACCTAAGGTGTCATATATTAATAAAATCTTCATTATTTAGACATCATTGTATTATTTTTCATGATTATATGATTTTACACTATGATTAGTGCTTATCACCCTTTAGTTTTTTAGTAAATTATTTAAACCAGAAGCATTCATATTAAAACTAAATACGAAGGAACAATTAGTGATTATGAGGAACCAAATAAGATGATGAATGGATAGATAGATATTTTCAAGATATATGACAAATAACATGATCTTCGATGAGACTTCTAAAGTATTAAATTACTGGAAGATTAAATTTTTTGAACGAACATGTGGTAATGAATATAGAGGAAATAATATTAGTCTTCTTACATGTCATGAATGTTAGAATAAGTGATGAGAAGACAATATCAAATGGATGGAAAGTTGTTATTTTTATGAAAACTAGGAAATAATGTAAAAAATATCAAGAGTTCAATATATTATGTGTGGGGAACATGCGAATTATCCAACTCAATTCCTTGATACAATAATTAACTTGTAGAAAAACAAATTATCCATCATTAAAGTGAAAATATTTAAGAAAATTATAATATTATAATTAAGGAAATATGTTTTAGAAAAAATTTCCCAATAGAATTCAAGTTGTTAGAATCATAAAACATCAAAGGATTATGTTATTTTTAGAAGAATATATGTCTCCATGTAATCTTGAATTAATTGTTATAAATTAAAACAAGGTTTTATATGTTTAATTCTAATCAAATGTTAAAATTATTAGAAACTCCTCCTGATGGTTTTGGAGGTGAGTGTTTATCAATATTAATGGTATCTTATGAGATTTGTTTTATAATACCACAATTTTTCTTTGAGTTGGAATTTTTTGTATGGATATATGATTAAAGGTATTGGTAAACTTATGGGTTTATCTTATCTCTGATGTTAAATTAATTATGGGTTATTGAAATTTTATATATTTTTCATTAATATAGATTCAGAATAAGGATAACTTGCAAGCTATGTAACAACTTGGTGCATCAGGAAAGACTATAGAGATTGAACCCAGAACTGAAGGGTGAAAAGAGTATAGCACGAACCACTGGACTATATGAAATATTAATTTTTCTGGAAAAAAAAGATATATTTTCAAGTTTGTATCCCTATGCTCAGTTATTCATAAATTCAAGTCTGAGATACAATGTTATAAAAGGATGACATGAAAATTGTCCTCAAAAAAAGAAATGGGAAGACCTGACCGTTGGTATTATCATTAGACTCCATAAACTATCTGACGAGGATAATGATACATGGTTTTTAGTTGATCTTCATATGAATTCATCTCACATAATCTATATCATAAAATATTTATATTGGTACGAGTTTTATAAGATATACGTCATGATATTGGTATGGTTTTAGGTATTACCATAGTCAATTATATTTGATTATGATTTGATGTCTACCTCAAAATTTTGGTCAATTCCTCAGCATGATCTTGATATAGAGTTGACTTTCAGCACTTCTAGAACTATAAAACCCTTGAGGATATGATAATATCTTATTCAATGGATTTAATAGGTGGTTTGGATCAACACATTCCTCATAATGAGTTTTCATGTAACAGTAGATTTCACATGAGCATTCAGATAACTCTTTTTGATTACCTTTATATAAATAAGTATAGAACACCAATGAAATGGAATGAAGTTGGAGAAAGAAATCAATTGGGACCTGTGAAATATGATGATATGGCATAGAATGATAAATCCATTTGGAAACATGAAAGGACATAAAACATATGATAGAAATTTTATGATAAAAATATTTTACATGATCTAGTATTTAATTCTGCTGAAAAGGACTTTCAATGAATTAGTTTATAGAATAAAGAATAGAAAAATATTCCCTAGGTATATCAATCCCTTTCAAATACTTGATTGTATAAGGATATTAGTTTATCATATGGATATTTTTCAAACATCTCTTAGGTTCATGCTGTTTTCCATTTACCTCTCGTTTTAATGTACATACCTGATCCTTTACATGTACTAATCTTTGTAGTCATACTATTGGAGAAAGATCTTTTTTATATGGAAAAAATAGATGAGATTCTCGATCGTACAGAGAGAGTCGTAAAGAAAAACCAGTAACCTGGTTAATGTTTTATGGTAAAACCAATAGTTTGATAAAGATATGTCAAATTATTGTGATGTAATGGGGTATAAGTATCATCATTTTTTGGTACAAATGTGAGGAATTTTGAGGTAGAAATTCATTTAAATGAGTGTAGAATAAAAAACATATTATTTTATGTGTTTTTTAAAATAAATTTCATATTTTATATATTTTTCAATACACATAACACTAATTTTATAATGTGTAACATGAAACACCATTTGAATCATGTGCTACATGTAACACTAGGTTATCTTGCATTACACATGACACTGATGGATAACAAAACTAGAATATATTATTAATATATTTTTTTAAATGCGATGGTTATAACATAGAAATTAAATAATGTGATATTAATAGAAATAACTAATTTTTAAATATCTATTGTAATGGTTTTATATTAATAAATCCCATTAATAAAAAAATACATAATTTTTAAAGTATTAATATGGTTTACTAATACTATTTTCTCAAAAAAATATCTTAATGCATATTTTGATGAATAATTAAATTAATTTTTAACAATTATAGAAAATTAATTTTATGAAATAAACATAATTTTTTGAATCTATCTTTAAAAATTAGGTTATGTTGATTTTTTATAAAAATATATTTATTTTCTGATTAATAGTGAAATATACCATATTTTAATTAAAAAATACAATTTCATTTTATTTATTTTTAAAACTGATAAACATCTTAAATTAGTTTATAATTAGAATTAATTCAATTATAAATCAATTAATTATATTTAAGTCATTTTAATCAATTTTATATTCATTTTTTATAAAAACATTGTATACTTTGGAACATTTTCTCTTAAAAAACTGCTTTCTCCTCGTGTCTATGAGATTAATTTTAAATTACAATATTACAAATCAATGAATTAAAGTGGAAAAACTTGATTAAATATTTTTAATAATAATAATTTTTTTATCTGATATTTTAAACTTATTTTTTTACTAAAATTAATATCAAAAAATTAAACATTATTTACCATGGTAATGGTAAAAATTGGTTTACCGTGGAGTTAAACTAAAAAGATAAGAGATAAGAATAACATTAAACTTATCCAAATACAATTTTATAGAAATATATTTAAATTATCCCTCATATTACTTATGATGGTCGATTATTGGATCCTTTTTGTGTTTGAAAACATAGGTACTCCTAAATATTTTCAAAAAATTAAAAGTGTTCCGCTAACCTCAATTATAAAAGGCCACCATCTCCTCTCTTATTCACTAACATAATAACATTTTGGTTCATAAAATAACTGAAAAAATAACCTCCCATATAACGTAATCTAATCATAGATACCTTCTTTAATATATAAATAAATCATAGGAAATAATTTCGGGCAAACTTATGGAGGATACCCGAAGATGAGGAAACCTTCATAAATGAGTATTTTTATATTATTTCTTCCTCCACCACCTTCAATTACTATCATAAGATAATGATACAATAAAAAATGTATATTAAATTTTATAATATGTTTTTATGTTATGTTCATGACCAAAACGTATATCTATTTAAATCAGTGGGTAATGAAACCATCATTTGTGTGTACGACATGCTACTTCCTTGCATATGAATGTCCTTATTTTTTACCATTACTACACCTCATAGTTATATATGTTGATATATTCAAAGTTTATATATGTTATGTATTACATATTTATACCTTTGGAGTCATTATTTCATATATTCCATTTTTTAATTTCTATCGCATAGGGGTTACAATAATTTTGCTCGTGTGTACGGAAAACTACCACCCCCTAAAGCGATATGATTTTTTTCCCCTAATACATTACATGAAATATAATAAGGATAAATATATGTGATATAAACGAAATAATAATGATATTAATGAAAAATATTTCCTTCTGAAAAGATAATATATCAATTTCTTTTTTACCTTTCCACTCAATGAAAGATGATAACATCGTTCTTGTATGTATTGACTATCGCATTTACGAAGATACATGACTCACTCTTTTCATCACCACACAACATGGATGGTATGTATAAGTATATTTAGATAAATAATAAGTTAGTTGTGATAATATTATAATTATTTAATGTTAATATATTACTTTTCACCTTTTCTAATTTATCTATGAAAAATGGAAACATTACTCATGCGTACGTACGACCTACCTTCTCCATGGTTGTAAAACACTTAATTTCTTAAAAACATGATTAATGATTGATTTTAAAAGTATAATTGATATAAAAATATTATTATTTTTTACTCATAATTACTATGGGGATTATGGAACTATTGTAAAATAAAATTACTAAAAATAACAAATCAAAACACATACAAAAAACAATGTGGTTATTAGTTGAAAGATGACCTTAAAATGGAATTGGTAATAAATTAATAATAAAAGGACATAAGTAAACCATAAATGGTATGATATATATTAGTATGGTTACATATTAGATTTATAATAAAATAATATTTTTTATACTTGTTTTTTGAATGTATATGAAGGAATTCAAGAGTTGAGGTAAAATATTTATAGTCTCTCTTTTATTTCTGGGAAATAAATAAAAATTCACCACTAATTTCATTTTTGTGGTGTATATAATGCCCATTTAAAATGATATATCTTGAATATAATTATTTTCATGATCTTCAAGGTTTTATTTTATGGTATTATTTATTGGTTCTTATGATTGAAACTATTACTAAAGAGTTGTATTTTTGTGTGAATTGTTGATCTTTGAGATGTATGATATTTTATGCACTAGATTGATTCACGAGGTTTATATACTAAAAATAAAAAAATTAATATCTTGAATTTAATTATTATAATTATATTTTAAGTTCCATTTTATGTTATTATCTCTTGAGGATTATGATTCAAAGTTACCAAAGTGGTAAATAATTTTCTGTTAAAATTTCATCTCTTATCGGGATTATTTATGATATGTTTCTGATGATAACATTTTGTAATAAATATCTCATGAAACACAATAATTTTATTATATTGTTATTATTCATGGTATTTTCAAATAATATTATTATTTTTACATTCTTTGGTACTTAAAATAATTTAAAAAATATTATTATGAAAATCTGTCATTATTTATCTCTTTGGACGGAAAACATTTTTTTTACAAAACCATGTTTTATAAAAATGTTTTCAACGATGTTAAAATTTTTACCATGTGTTTAAAAATATAATCTTCATTAAATTTTCAAAAACAATTATCATTTTTTATTTTACCAAAAATTTGAAAATAATATTTTATTTTAGCACGAATGTCACAAATTTTATTTCTCATTGTAATCAACAGTCAATGATTTAATTATTAATTTTAATTATCTAAAAGTTATTTTAAAAGAATTTTATTTTCTTAATATTTTGGGATTTTTTATATGTTAAATAAATTATTTTATTTTGAAAAGCGATCTAATATTTTTTATTATTTTAAAAATATTTTTTCAAAGTAGAAATGATATTTTCCTCATGAAATGTTTTAGATTATTATTAAATATTATTTTATAAATATTAAATTATATTTTTTATGAAACATATTCTTAAAAATTAATTTTTTCTATTGAAACATTTTTCTTTTAAAACGTGAAAGGATACTTTCTTCAAATAAAAAAATAAATGATATTCAAATTTTTTTTAAATATAAGATGAAATCCATTGACGTTATCCATTCCTTAATGGGGATATTATCTAAGGATTCCATTCATATTGTTTCTATGAATGAAATATTTCTATGTTTAAAATATGTTTATGAAGTCCATTTCTCTTCCATGAGATATAAAATGATATAATTCTTATCAAACCATCTTCTTTTCCTTGGATTATGCTCTTATGAAATTATGAAAGGATTATGAAAACTGTCACTTCTCTATAGATTATGATTTGATAAAATGGTTATGAAATCCATTTCAATCCAAGGTTTATGATAATATTAATGTTTTTTGATCCAATGGAATACATATTTATGATATTAAATATATTATTGGTGGGACCAATATCTCTCTCCAATGTAATGGGTAATGATAACTATTTAATTAGATAAGATGGTACATGGGTGGTTATCACAAGCCTAAAAGAGGGTAGAAATGAGGTCCTCACTAGCCCAATGTGTCTATGTGGGTAGTTATCCCAATCCAAACATGTTATTAATGTATTTTTATATATCTTTAATGTAATATTTTATATTTTAATACGCATTCTAAAAAAATATATATTATGCCAATGGTATTCTCTTATGGATCATGTTTTGTGATTCTCTAGTGATTTATGTCTTATAAGCTACTAATATTAATTCCATTACTCCTTACTATGATCTTTTATATATAGTGTATAGTTTTGAAATGTTATTCTCATGTTATCATACTCTTATGTTCATGTTATACTTACATATCTCTATTTTTTACACTTAATGAGCATATGCCATCACCATTTCATATTTTTCTCTTCCAATGGAATGGAAGAAAATTATTGTGTATGATATATATTGGAAGTGTGATAGCTACGAAGTTCATACGTATAGATGATGTAGTTTAACTATTGGCCAATATTTTGGTCTTCCATAATTTCAAATACACTAAACTATTATGGATATCAGGCGTGTATTAATTTAATTTTATTAATATTAATATTAAATGTTTTAATATCAATTATGAGAAGCATGGGTCACTATATACACTTATTTTCCCCCATCTCAGTATCCCTGAATGATCTATATGGGATCTATAAATTTTGATTCAACAATATTTGTATAAGAATGTAACATAATTATGTGTTCATTTCATGTCATATTAAATATTAATATATATATATATAATCCCTAGTATTTTATCAACTGATCTGTACCCCATTTTTGATTTATGGTAGGGGTATGTTACTTTTTATGCATGCGACTTATTTTTATAGCTGAGTTGATTTTTCAAAAATTAACAATTCTTAATCAATGTGATCAATAAAAATATTTTTATGTAATGTATCAATAATAAAAATGTTTATATCCCACTTTGTGTATATTTTGTATTTTATTTTAGTGGTTTTTATCTATTGACAATGGCGGTAATTGACATATAAACATTTCATGGATGTCAATATGTAAAATAATTTTGAAATAAATAAGTTTATGGAAGAACTGATAAAGTATCCATGATATCCAAGATTAATAACAAAATGAATTTATTTTAGATAAATATCTGAAAAATAAACTTATCAATTATTATTCTCTCAATGAAGTTAATTTGAGGAATTTGATTTTATTATTGTGAAAACTATTTAATTGGTATTGAGTTCAATGATTTATGCCATTGTGGAAAAATTTTTACATCGTTCTGAAGAAAATGAGGAATTAATGAAGACCATAGAAATAAGAGGATGAATTAATGAATTCCATATAAAATATTATTTTTCATGATGATTTTTGAATTAGTGAAGGAATTTATGTGGTTTCTAAGTTGATAGTGTGAAGTGTATTTATATTATATTATATACATAGAATAGAATATATTTATTTTTAGTGGGACTTATAAAAAACCAACCACACAATCCCTAGGATATAGCTCAATCAAATACATTGTGGGATGAGCCCATAACAACATAGGAGATCCAACCCCCTCAACCTGTGTGGAAGCATGGGATGAGCACTAGTGGATAGGTGGGTGTGCACATATAGGTATTAAGGATCATGGTGGGTGTATAGTGCCCATAGGGTGTGTGTTGTGGAATAATAATGGGTGAGTTAGTCAACCCACCCCATGATTATGGGTATAGGTTTTTGGGTGCCTACCCTAGGGTTAGATCAAGAGGTTGGTGAAATTGAGTTACTTATTAAGAAGAGATCCACCAATCCAATATATAATGTGGGACGGAGGATAATAGTGTGTCATTCCTCCATGGTAAAATATATAGATATATGAACGATCTTCTAATTAACTTTCTCTTCAAAGTACGATCAAGGGGTTGATGTCTTATTCTACCTCTAAATTCGTGATAGTTTTATATTTTTTAGAGTTCATAGGCCAAACATTTGTGGTTAAACCATGTTCGTACTGGTGATATGGATGATGACATGAGAGAATTCTAAGCATGATATTGTGGGATAGTGGGGCTTTATAATTCCATACATACAATATTTTTTTGGATGAATGTGATATCTTGATGATAATTCATTGGATGAATCCAAAATAAAATTTGTATATGGTCCTTTGATATACATGGATATTTTTTTGATTTAAAAATTGGATATAATACATGAATATTTTCATATTTACATGAGAGGATACATCATGAAGATACCCTATTTTTTAGTTTATTTGTTTTTTGATAAACACCTAACAATTTGAGAGTTTTATGATTGTCATAAAATAGCTTAAATCCTAGAGATTCAACACTACTTCAAACATTCATTGAAGGTGGTGGAACACGACTATAGAAGATGAGGGACTTAGTTGATTTGAATGCGTTAAACCATTGAGATATCTCATTTTCATTATAAAAACTATGAATCCATAAAGAAGTGTGAGGAAGAATAATCCAAGTACCATTGGCCTCTAGACAATGATAATGTACTATGAATCCCAAGGTTTCCATATAGTGAGATCTTGTGAGACATAAATTTTTTAGAAGATGAAGAACCATAAACCCTAATTGTAAGAACCCAGTTATTATTCATGAGGTATGAGTTTCTTCTTTTCCTTTATCCTTACGTGTTTTTGAGAAAACAAGGGAAATGTGGGGAAAATACCAAATTTATGGGTACATGCCACTTATGTTTTCACACACGCCGTGTACATTGACCGTGTGGGATGAGAATACAGGGCATGTAGGCGTGTCAGTGATTAAGGGTGTAAAAACTAACTACACACTATGTAATTAGTAATACATGTTGTGTAATCAGTCGCAGGTGAACAGTAAGGCGGTGGAAGTAGCCACCAGAGGAATGATGTTAAACACCATGTACTTAGTAATACACGCAGTGTAATTAGTCGGTAGATGAACAATGAGGCGGCGGAAAGTAGCTTCCAATGGAATAGATAAAAAATATTATATGCTGTGTAATTGAAAGTGCATCCCATGTAGTTATGTTTTTTCATTAAAAACATGCAGTAGCCTCCTCATTCGACCAAGGAGGCAGAGAACTCATTAGGAGCCGCGGGAGGGGAGGTCGGGACTTGGAGGAGATCCAAATGGGACACTGGGACTCTGATTCATCCGTCGTCGATCTCATTTGAACCACACGGGTAAGGTATTCCATCTTTGTGAATCATTCCTTCCAATTCTTCTCCTAAGAGAATTTATATGGGTTTGAATGAGAAACTGTTTATCTTAGATCTATGTTATTCATGGTTTTGTTTGGAGGAGCCTTTCATGTATATTGATCAGAGGAGATCACGGTAGGTGGTCTTCTGTTTAATTTGAACTATCGAGTTGATTTTGTGTACTGTTGTACCACGCACCCATGTTTGGGGTGTCGTATGGATGTGGCGTTGAATATTAAGATACCTAGAACAGCATAGGTAATCTAATGAATAATAATAAACTGATGTTTTGGATCATTTCATTCATATAGGGCCACCTTGAGGGTGAATTTCCCTTATATCATCGTTTGGCCAGGATACTTGTCAGTATGCAGTGATTGTAGCATGTTTTGAGTTTTCTTGAGAAGAAAAATATATAAATTGCTTGCTTATGCATTAGGCTCGGATCGATTACTTTCTTTTATTCTGTTTAGCATGAGGGAGAGGTTATGTTTAGCCTAAGGGAAAGGTTTTTTTTATCCTGAGCGTAATGTTCTTATGCTTAAGGTCAGTAGCTTATGTGCCTGAGGTAGAAATATCGTATTCCTCAGGGCAATATTCATTATACCTTTGGGCATTCACCTGAGTGTTTCACTTATATTTTTCTAAGGGTAAAGATTTGCATGTTTGAGGAAAATATTTACTTTGAATTTTCTCTATGGTGATTTATTATGTTATACCTGCCAAGTTAAACCATAGACTTGGTATTATTGTTATCTTTTACTTGTTGGATAGCTTATTGTGGTTTCTGCTGTGGAACTGGTATAAGAGATTTTGGTCAAGGAAGAGTCTCGGAAAACTCAGAATTTAATCATATTGAATTGTTAAATAATTATTAAAATGAAAATGTAACTGGTAGGGATGATTATTTTTGAGTACTTCCTAATTTACTACATTCCATTATTGCACAATGTTGTTGCACATTTTCCCTGACAGTTGGGCATGGGCCCTTGGTGGTTTCCTACTGGGGTTTATTTCTCACACTCTATTTGGGTCATGTTTTGGGCCCAAACAGATTATATTGTTGAAGGTGTCGATAATGGAAAGGGTCTCTACATAGGTACATGATTGTTGTAGAGGAGTAGGAGAGCATGGGAGCAAGCTTAGGCTTGCGATGCTTCTGCGTTCCTGTTGCACTGATTGGGTTTTCTTTTTATATACTTTTTACTTTGTGTCGTATTTTATCATATTGCAGTATATCCTATTTTGGATGCATCCTTAGAATTAGAGACATCTTTAATCTTCATATATCTGACTTTTTGTTATCTTTACTTCAGTTTCGTTATTCATTACAGGTCTATATTGTTTATTTCTTCCTCTTTAGTATGTTTACTTTTTTTTTCATTTACCTACACTTTAAAAAATGAGGGCATAGTATTCCCACTATCATTATTAGGCCCTTGATGCTAGTCGGTAGCCTCTGGCGTTTGGGGAAATGTGCTTGAGGTCATGTGACCAACCGGGTTTGGGGCACCCATTGTGTGTCACCCAGATCTGGGACGTTAAAAAGTGGTATTAGAGGGAGGTTTCATTTCATTAACTTACTGTTTGTAGCCTATAGTCATGGATTAGAGAGAATTGGTACTTGGTAATAATATGTGCCTGAGAGTAGCTAACCTGTGTACACGGAAACACCAATCTAACTCATTTAATTGCAATTTTTCTGTTTTTGAAATTGTACAGTTGAATTGAATTTCACCATTGTGTGACGAACATGTGGAGTGTTGTTTATATATTTATATACTTGGGTTTTATTTAATTGTAACCTGATAAGATGAGGGTATTCCAAATCATGCATCATTTAGGCACATGTTAGAATCACATGTCATGCATAATTTCCAAGCCATGTAGGTGCTTTATAATTGCATGTTGTTGTGATAGATGTTGTTATAGAAAATGTGTGTTGTTGTGATAAGTACCTTGATAGATACACCTACTATTGATAGGGCATTGTTTGTATGAGGATTTGTTTGAATGAGTGCCAAACTTTGGATCTTGAGGATTTATGGGCCCTCATTGACTGAAATGTGGTGGTTCGTTGACTTGTTTACCTTGTTATAACATGTAAAAGATTCTAATATTTGATTTGTGGAAGTTTGGGCCCTCATAGATTTGAATGTGGCACTTGGGTGTTCGTTTCAGTGTTTTTCTAGGATCTAGAGAAGTTTTTTAAGCTTACTGTCCAGAAAAAACCCAAAATACACGCCGTGTAGTTTTGACTACACGCCCTGTGTTCTTCTGTTTAGAAAGAAATAATTTTTTCTTAAGTAATCACCATGTACCTTATATAAAAGTTGTGTAGTATCTAACTGTGTCATTGGCCATGTGGGTAGAGACATGGGATAGCTATGTTTTTGAGGGAACATGACATGTACCGGTTGTACACGCCATGTTGTATGGACCTTGTGTCTGCCGTGTGACTGACAACACGGATGAAGAAACCTTAGATGATACACGTTGTGTCAATAATAAACATGTCGTGTAGTGTAATCTTGGAATCTGTCTATGTAACTAACAACACGGTTCAGTGTTACCTTCCTAGTACACGCTGTATACCTGCGGGACACGTCATGTAGTCTTGACTGATGAGAGACCGTATGGACAAGGTCGTGTGGATGGGGAAACATGGTGATGTACACGCCATTTGTGGGTGTAACACGCCGTGTACCTAGAGTTGAGATGCGCCTAGGCCATCATTAGAACACGACCATGTGAGGGCTTATGGGTACACATTGTGTAGACTTTATACACACCGTGTAGTATCTTTGGACAGTTCTTGTGGTTTTTGTTTCCCTTTTCATTGGTACTCTTAACGGGAAAAATAAACCTTGATAGTTAATTAAACTAAGGTGTGTGTTTGACCTTGTATAGTCATGCTACCGAGACGAACACGAGTTATTCTACAAGAGAGTAATACTCCAGTGATGGTAGGACATGGGCTACCAATGGATCCTCCAGCAGTGCCAAATGCATCACCATCCATTATACTAGATGCAGGTATAGATGTGCAATTCCGTGAATGCTTCATGCGGTTCATGCAGACCTTCTAGGGAGTACTGCTGGTTTCCACATCAATGGAAGAGCTTACACGTATATACTAGAAGCAACATCCACCTACATTTTCAGGGGATAGAGGAACACAGGATATGGAGTCTTGGTTGGATTCTATGCAGATGAACTTCAGGAATCTGGAAATACCTCTTGGGTGGAGGGTCAATCTTGCTAGTTACATGCTGTGTGATTCCGCCATGAGATGGTGGGATGTTACCACTCAGACAGAGCATCACCGAGACATGGCATGGGAATATTTTCAATCTGTATTCTATTAATTTTTCTTTCCAGATATTCTAAGGGCAGATCGAGCTTGAGAGTACATGAATCTGCAGTAGGGCGCCATGTTAGTGATGGAATATTCTTCCTGCTTCATCAAGAAACAATAATTTTTCACCTATTCTGTTGGGTAATGATACATTTAGGGATAATAGTTTTGAGTATGGTCTTTAATATGACATTCAAGTGCTGTTAAATGTTTCCAGGTTTCATACAGTGCATGCTATTGTGATCCAGGAGTTGATTATATAATAGAACCTGTGGGAAGCTAGTGGTGCAGACCAGGGCGGTTTTTCACTGGTCTCTGGTACTATTTCTACTGGAAAGAGGAAGAGGTAGACAAAGTTCTCTCATAGTGGTAGTACTAGCCAGAAGAATTTTTCAGGTGACTAGATAATGCTCTACCAGTATGGCAATGAGGGGCACAAGAGACCTCAGTGTCCACGCGACCTTGTGGAGTGCCGAGCTTTTGTCAAGATGGGTCATCTTCAGCATTTTTGCAAGGCATTTACACTAGTGACTAGAGGGAGGGGCTCTATGCAGACTCCATGTGTAGGAGTATGGCCAACAGCTTCTTACCATTCAAGGAATTGGAATATGTCAGGATGTTCAGGATGAAGTGGTGGTCGTGGCTGTGGTAGCTAGACACCCAGATCTTAGAGGCAGTAGGGCGGGTTAGCTCTAGGTAGCTAGGCTGTGTCGTAGGGCCACAGAACTGGGTAGAAATATGTGGTGCAACAGTCCAAACAGGAGTAGGATCACAGACCTTCGACTGTCAAAGGTACTATTCTAGTTTCTTTTTTTGGTCTTATGTACTTTTTGATTCTAGTGCTACACATAGCTTTATATCTGTTCCCATTGTGGAGATCCTTGGGATCTATGTTTCTTCTTCTTCAGAGATCGTAATGTTGGACATACCATTGTGAATTTGAACAACGGGTGTGTGTTAGTGAAAGGAGTTCCCCCTAGTGGTTGGTGGGTGTCACTATCTATAGGGCCTCTATGTCTTAGAGATGACAGACTATGATTTTATTCTCGGGATGTGCTGGTTGGTACCCTTTCGATCCATTATAGATTTCCATTTTGTAGGGTGATTTTCACATCACTAGAGGGTGGAGACTTTCTATACAACGGTGAATGGGATGTCCAAGTGAGCCGAGATGGACCAAAGCATCATGGGATAGGTGGAGTGACAGCCCAGATTGCGAGTTTATATCTGGATGACTAGGGAATTTGTTAGAAATATTTTCCTCCAGTGATTAATAGTTTTAGTGATGTCTTCTGGGATGACATTTTAGGTCTACCTCTAGAGCGAGATGTGGATATCTCTATTGAGATTGTACTAAGAGTGACACATGTGCCCATTCCTCCTCATAGGATGGATACAACAGAATTACAAGAGATCAAGAGGCAGTTAGAGGAGTTACAAGCCAAGGGCTTCATCAGACCCAGTATTTCCCCCGGGGGTTCGCCTGTACTTTTCTCAAAGAAGGCGGATGGTACACTCAGACTCTGCGTGGATTATCGGAAACTAAACCAGTTGACGGTTAAGTACCAATATCTCTTACAGAGTATTGATGATCATTTTTAAAAACTTCAAGGAGAACATGTTTTCATAGAGATTTATTTGAGATCCATATCATCATGTTCATGTTAGACCATCAAACATTCCACTTACAGCCTTTCATAGCAGATATGGTCTATACACGTACTTGATCATGTCGTTTGGACTCACAAATGCGCCTGTAGTATTAATGGCTCTGATGAATCATGTCTTCCACCCATATCTAGATTCTTTTGTGGTAGTGTTCATGGATGATATCTTTGTGTACTATCACACCCGACACGACCTTGCCACCCATCTAGAGATCATACTGAGTAGACTGAGAGAGAATCATTTGTATGCTAATCTCTCAAAGTGCCACTTTTATATGGATCAGATTCACGTCCTGGAGCATATTATCTCAGAGGCAGGAGGTGCGGTAGAGCTAGATAATGTGAGAGTAGCAGTTTCCTAGGGGTATCCTAATAATGTGTTTGAAATATAGAGTTTCTTGGGGCTGGCTGGTTACTACATGCGCTTTATACAAGACTTCTCCCGCTTAGTAGCATCGTTGATGGGTTTGACTAAGAAGGGTATGATTTTCATTTGGTCAGAAGCTTGTGAGACAACCTTTGAAGAGATAAAGGGATGGTTGACATCAACAACAATCCTGATACTTCTAGAGAAAGGGAAGATCTATATAGTTTACTATGATGCATCAGGTATTGAGCTGGGAACAGTGTTGATGGTGGGCGATCGAGTAGTTGCGTATGAGTCTTGGTAGTTGAGGCCACATGAGAGGAATTACCCAACGCATGATCTTGAGTTGGTTGCAGTTGTTCATGAGTTACATTTTTGGATACATTGTCTATTTATAGAACATTTTGTGTTGTTTACGGACCAAAAATGTCATAAATACATCATTACCCAACATGACTTGAATGTGATACAATGAATGTGGGTTGAATACATTCAGTCCTTTGGCTATGAGATTTCTTATACACCTGGTAAGGCTAATGCAGTAGTTAATTCACTGAGTAGGGGGACTTAGATATAAGTAGTGCAGGAGGCTAGTGTTGAGTGGAAGCTTATTTAATTTTTCACTGAGATGCATTTGGAGGTGCATAATAGTCAGGGGAAAACCTATGTTTCATCCATAGTATTTACTTATACCCACCTAGATAGAGTGGGGATGAGAGAACTATCAGAATTATAATGCCTAGTTCTATGGGAGTCTATGTCAATTGAGGACCCTCCTCTTGGTTGGACGATAGATGATCATGAGGTACTTCGTATCCATGGACGAGTTTGGGTTCCAGGGGATATACATAGGGAGTTGATGCGATAATTTCATGCATCATCTTGGGAAGTGAATCCCGAAGTTACCATAATTTATCATGACTTGAGATGTCAGTATTGGTGGCCAGGTATGAAAAGAGTGGTAGCTAGTTTTGTTACGAGATGTTTCACCACTCAGCAGGTGAAGTCAGAGCATCAGAGTCCAGGCGGACTGTTACAACAGTATCCATTCTGGCATGGAAATGGGATGATGTCATGATGGACTTCGTGACCAGGTTACCGAGGTCACCTTGAGGAAATAATGTCATATGGGTATTTGTGGATAGACATATGATGGTAGTTCAATTTTTTCCGATCAAGGAGACCTTTGGGGTTTATGATCTCGGAAAATTGTATATCTGAGAGGTAGTACATCTTTATGGGGTCCCTTGTTCTATTGTTTCATATAGGGACTCTTTTTTATGTCTTGTTTCTTACTTAGTTTTTAGGGGGCACTTTGTACAGAGGTGCTTCTCAGCACAGCTTACCACCCTCAATCTGATGGCCAGTCAGAGCATACAATACAGGTTCTAGAGGACATGTTGTTTGCATGCATCCTGGAATTTCAGGGCTCTTGGGAGAATCAAATACTCCTTGTCGAGTTTTCCAACAATAATAGTTTTTTGGAAACTATTTAGAAGGGACCTTGTGAGGATTCATATGGTAGGTGAGGAAGCTTTAATGGGACCACGTCTCGTGCAGGAGACTTTAGAGTAGGTCAAGTTGATCCAGAAGCGGATGGCTACTGTATAGTCTCATCAGAAATCTTATGTTAATTGTCGCAGACTACTATTGGAGTTCATGGTCGAGGAACTATTTTTCTTGTTTGCTTCAACGAGGGCGGGACATAGGTGGATTAGGAGATAGGGTGAACTTTCACCGAGGTATGTAGGGTCATTTGAGATTCTTGAGAGAGTCGGGCCAGTTGCCTCTCAATTGCAGGAACTAAAGAGGTACCAAGCCATGCAATAAATCTTCCATGTATCTCAGCTACCCCATTATCACTTAGACCCATCTCTCATTTTTCATCCTGAAGTGGTTGAACTTCATGTTGATGCATCCTTTGGGGAGTATCGGATTTTAATTGTTGATAGGATCACGAAGGTTCTCTGAGGTCGGTCGGTTCCTCTCGTACGGGTGTTATGGAAGCATGGTCGAGTGTAGGGCGAAACTTTGGAGTAGGAGACCGACGTACGTGCTCAATGGCTAGAGTTGTTCTCATATTTATCTTCACCACCCTTAAAAGGGAAATTCTGGGATGAATTTCTTTAAGGGGGAATGTTTGTAAGAACCAGGTTCTTACACTTGAGGTACGGGTTTCTTTTTTTCCTTTTCCCGTAAGCTTTTTTGAGAAAACATGGGAAATATAGGAAAATCTAAAATTTATGGGTACACACTATGTAATTTTGCACACACACCATGTAATTTGGCCATGTGGGATGAGAATACATGGCGTGTAGGCTTGTCAGTGATTAAGGGTGTAAAAAATTACTACATGTCATGTACTTAGTAATACATGCCATGTATTCAGTCAGTAGGTGAACAGGTAGGCGGTGGAAGTAGCCGCCAGATGAATGATGGTAAATTCTATGAACATAGTAATTCGCATCGTGTTATTAGTCGGAAGATGAACAGTGAGGCGGTGGAAAGTAGCCGCCAGTGGAATAGTTAAAAAATAGTACATGTCATTTACATGAATGTACATGAAGTGTAGTTATGTTTTTTTGCTAAAAACATGTAATTTCCTCCTCATTAGATAGAGGCGGTAGACAACTCACTAGGAGCCGCAGGAGAGG
Organism: Viscum album; assembly: GCA_963277665.1. Classification (NCBI taxonomy): domain Eukaryota; kingdom Viridiplantae; phylum Streptophyta; class Magnoliopsida; order Santalales; family Viscaceae; genus Viscum; species Viscum album. The sequence continues at coordinate 1,332,563,540 of OY728145.1, forward strand.
AGTCCGGGACATAGTGGAGCCCTCAATCGCACACCGGGACTCCGATTCCTCCACTGTCGATCTCATTTGAACTGCATGGGTATGTTATTCCCGCTTCGGGAATCTTTCTATCCAATTGTTTCCCTAAGGTATATTATTTTGGTTTGAATGGGTGGTTTTTTATCTCAAATCTACGTCATTTTTAGTTGTTTTGGGAGGCTCTTTTCACATACATCGATCAGAGGATATCGAGGTAGGTGGTGTTGTGTTTAATTCCAATGGTCAAGTTGATTTTGTGTACTTTTGTGCAACACTCCCATGTCTGGGGTGTCGTATAGCTGAGGCCTTGACTATTAAGATACCTTGAATTGCATTGGTAATCTAATGAATAAGTATAAAATGCTTTTTGGGATTTTTTCTTTGATCGAGGGCCACCTCGAGGGTGCATTTCCCTTTTTTAGCTATTTGGCCAGGATACTCGAGGGTATGTCATGATTGTAGCATGTTTTGAGTTTTCTTGATAGAAAAAATATATAAATTACTTGCTTATGCATTGGGATCGTCCTGGTTAGTTGCTTTTATTCTATTTATCATTAGGGGAAGGTTTTTTTTAGCCCGAGGGAAGGGTATTGTTTATCCTGAGGACAACGTTTTTATGCGTGAGTGTAGTAGCTTCTGTGCCTGAGGGCGATATCTTATTTTCTTGAGGCAGATATTTGTTATGCATAAGGGTAGTCACCTCAGGGTTTGATTTCTATTTTCTTGAGGGTAAGTATTTTCATTTGTGAGGACAATTTCTACTTTTAATATTCACTGTGGTGATTTCTTATGTTGTACCAGCCAAGCTAAAGCACAGGCTTGGTATTATTGTGTTGGGCAAAAATCCCTCAAGGTATCATTGAAGCCTTTTTGAGGTGATTGTGTTTGTTGACAAAGTGGACATCTAAGTTGTGATTGTTGACAAAGAGGATTTCATGATGGAATGTCGAGTTCAAGAGCTGAGGTCAACGATCCATGTTTGATTCAAGAACGTCGATAAAAGGAGTGGATGATCTGGAGGCGGTACAAAAGAACAGATACAAGGTGGCGCCGTTTTCCAGTGTTTGCCAAATTTTTGGGCCTGAAAATCGGCAAATGAAGAAAAGTGTTTTTGGCAAAGGGACTTGCGCGCCGCGAACATGGTGTACAGGAAACTTGCGCGCCACATGTTTTTCAAGATCAGAAGATCAAAATATGGCTAAGGAAATAGGATCGCGCAAGTTTGGGAGTTGGTCGCGCAAGTGTCTAAAGGAGAGGAGACTTGCGCGCCGAAATTGGGTCGCGCAGGTGACTTGCGCGCCGTCGCGCAGGGTGGTCAGATTGCCTATAAATACCGGACCACCCCTCCTCATTTCTCACCGGAGTTCAAGACGAGAGCTCCCGTCGCGCAGGTGTGGTGGTCGCGCAAGTGGTGTGTGTGGTCGCGCAGGTGGGACTTGCGCGCCATGGTTGAAGTTGTGCGCCGGTGTTAGAAGTTGCGCGCCGGTTTGCAGTTGCGTTCCAATAGTGGTTTGGGCGTAAAGGGAAGAGAGTCGCGCAAGTTTGGAGTTGAGGAAGCTTGTGTCGCGCAAGTGTTTGAGGAGGACTTGCGCGCCCGTTGTGTCTTGCGCGCCGATACTTGCGCGCCGAGGTTGACTTGCGCGCCAAGTAAGGTTTTGTTCCCGCAGTGATTTGCAGACTGTGTGGAAGCTGGAAGTTTTCCCGATACCTTCGGTGCAAAGAGATATTCATCAACGGGTGAAAGTTAAACTTCAACAGAGCATCTACATACAAGAGAAGATGCATTCTTTCATGAAAATGAAGAGACCTACAGGTCTATAAACTGTGAGTGGATTCCATCCAAGAGCAGTGAGCTCAGGAAGAGGAAGAAGGTGATCCTCTCCACCGGCAGTGAGCCAGAGAGAGAGAAACAGGGAGTGACCCTTGGGAAAGCAGTGAGCTGACCCTAAACATTGTAAAGGCAGTGAGCCTGGGCATAGAAGTGATCTAGCCCGAACCTTGTAATCCACAGCTAGTGAAGATTAGTGGAATTTGGTACGACCGGCAACCTGTCGGCGTATGCTCCTTGGACGTAGCCCTTAGCGGTGAACCAAGTAAAATAGCTGTGTCCTGTGCTTGCTTTACATTCTGTTTATATCGTGCAACAGGGAAAAGAGAGAAGAGTGTTTTTCTTAACAGCGAAACAAGATCAGAACGGGCATTAATTTTTAATTAGTCATACCCTGATTCACCCCCCCTCTCAGGGTATCCAGCCTAGTGGACCTAACAAGTGGTATCAGAGGCAAGGTTGAAAGTTGTTCTTCTCTCAATGGAGGTAACCAATCATAAAGGGATTCCGATCTTCGACGGATATAATTTTCAGATATGGAAGAATCGGATGCAACACTATTTCCGATCCTTGGGAATGGATGTGTTTTCAGCAGCTATGCATGGTATCACAGCTGATATTAATAGTGGTGCCTTATCAGAAGCTGAGCATAGAGAGTTGGATGCTGATTCCAAAGCAATCAATGCCTTAGGGGGAGCCCTTTCCAATCCCATCTACACAAAGGTGATGTCATGAAAAACGTCACATTCCATGTGGGAAAAGCTTTTGAATATATATGAAGGGGACACAAAAGTCAGAGAGGCAAAGCTGCAGGTGTTGTGGAACAAATATGAAGATTTGAAAATGAACCCGAATGAGTCTGTTGACGCATTCTTTGATAGGGTAAACATTGTTGTGGAAGATATGCGAGGTCTTGGAGAAGTCATTGAAGACATAAAGATTGTAAAGCGCATCTTGAGGAAACTTCCACCTCGGTTCAATCCGAAAGTTTCAGTACTAGAAGATAAAGATCCAAAAGAGCTGACATTGGACAATTTGCACAGTACCTTGGTTGCATATGAAATGAGGAACGATGATAATGAGGCTGTGGAAAAGGGGAAGTCTAAAGAGGTGGCATTTAAGGCCATGAAGAAGCTCACCATTGAAGATTCTAATGAAGAAGAAGAGACAGATGAGGTGATGTCATTCCTTTCTTCGAATCTACAAAGAGGAAGAGGAAAGTTTAAAGGTAAACTTCCACTAGCATGCTTTAGATGTGGAAAGGTTGGTCATCTTGCGGCAAGATGCCCCAAGAAGTTTCAAGATGATGATGATGATGATGACGCTGAAATTCCCAAAAAGAAGTCTTCAGCTTTTGTGAAAGGGAAGAAACAATTCAAGAGAAATTTCTTCAAGAAAAAGAATCTTCTCTCACAAGAATTTGAAAGTTCAGATGAGTCTGAGGATGAAGAAGTTGAGGAAATAGAAAATTGCAGAGATCGTGGGGTAAATGCCTTGGTGGCAATTGTTGGTAGTTCTCAAAAGGGAGAAGAAGCTGATGCTAAAGAAGAAGAAGAAATTGAAGGGAGAATTGATATGGAAGCCGAATTGGAAGCAGCTCTTGAGGAGATAGATGTTTGGAGAGCCAAAACGAAGAAAGCCAATAAAGTGGTTCGTGATGCCAAACTCTACATGAAACAACAGGATGAAGAAAAGTCTGAGCTGTTAGAAGAAATTGAAAGACTAAAATCCTCAACACCAGAGAGCTCAGAAAATATTGTTGAGTATAAGCTTAAAATTGAGGAACAAAAGAAGGAAATTGATTGTCTGACAAACACAGGAAAGGAGCAGGTTAGATGTATCAAAGAGCTTGAAGAAGAAGTGGTTAGTCTGCGACAAAAACTCAAGGATCAAGATAAACTCTTGACCCCCAATGTGATATCTGAAAAGCAGGCTATTCAGAAGACAGAGAAGATGAAAGCGGAGCCTAGCAGTTCAGTAGGAAAGAAACAACAATTGAGCTCAGATGTTAAGGTCGTTTCTGGGCTTAGTCAAGAACAAAAATTGTCAACAATTGCAGTCAGACCGCAAGCACTCATCCCGAAAGTGAAGGTTGATTTGGGAACAAAACAGAATCAGAATATTCAGAGATCCCAAAGGGGAAATCACAGTGCTGAAATATCACGAGGGAATGCATCCTATATCAGGTGTTATTGCTGTGGGAAAATGGGACATTCACAGTTTGTGTGTTCCATAGCCAAGAGATACAGAAGGGAACATGAGCAGAGATGGCAGCCAAACAGAGAACGGTTTTCCAGAACACATTTTGAAGGACACTGTTTTTGGTGCGGAGGATTTGGACACATGGCTAGGTATTTCACAACAATCATTCAGAGAAATGTGTCAAAGAATAATCAAAATGTTCGCAAGCAGCAGATCAATAAACCAACAAGTGAGTTAAAAGTTCAGAACAGATTTGCAGCTCTGCAAGATGAGGGTGGTCCATCATACTCTGAGAACGAACAGAAGCCTCAATCCATGCCAAGTGTGAAAGAAAAAGTATGGACCAAGAAGAAGAAAAATGAGAAGGCTGTGGTGGCGGAGATTGCCCTTAAAGCATCAGATCGATCTGGTGTTTGGATCCTTGATAGTGGTTGCACATCCCACATGACGGGTAATAAGGATCTTGTTACAGGCATCAAATATGACAAAGAAGGAGTTGTCAAATTTGGAAATGATGAAGGGCTGAAGATTGTTGGCTCAGGGAAAGCCAAGTTTGGGGGCAAAGAGATGAGACGTGCTGATGTCTTGGTAGTAGAGGGTCTCAGTCATAATCTACTCAGTGTCAGTCAACTATGTGACTCTGGGAACTCTATCCAATTTACCAAGAAGATGTGTGTTGTGAAAGGAAAATATGGAGCAGCTGTTCTGCAGGGAAAAAGGTCAAAGGGAAATCTCTATCTTGTAAGTGGGGAAGAAGATACTTGTCTTTTATCCAGAGAGGAAGAAAACCAGCTGTGGCATAAGCGACTTGGTCATCTATGCCAACCATCTATGGAGGATCTCGTTAAATGTGATGCTGCTAGAGACCTTCCCAAACTATCACGTGATCGCACTCATACGTGTGATGCTTGTCAACAAGGGAAAATCATCAGAAAGACATACAGGCCAAAGGAACAGAAATCAACTAGAGTGCTCGAACTGGTGCATGCTGATGTATGTGGACCTATCTCACCACGAGCTATAAATGGGCAAAGGTACTATGTACTTTTCATTGATGACTATAGCAGAATGGCCTGGGTATTCATCATAACCCATAAGACAGAGGTATTCAGTTGCATAAAGCAGTACAGGAGGGAATCAGAAAAGATGCTTGGGCAGAAAATTCTGAAGTTTCGTACTGATAACGGTACGGAATTTACAAACAGTCAGGTTGAAAACTATCTCGAGAAACATGGGATAAGGCATCAAGTTTCATCAGTAAGAACTCCCCAACAGAATGGAGTAGTTGAAAGGAGAAATCGGATCATCAACAACATGGCCAGAACAATGCTTATTGATAAGGACCTTCCAGAGAAATTTTGGAAGGAAGCAGTTCTGACATCGGTCTATGTTTCAAACAGGTCCCTGTTATGTCCGAAGCAAGGGAAGACTCCATATGAACTGTGGTACGGAAAGAAGCCAACGTTGAAGTACTTTCGAATCTTTGGAAGTAAGTGTTTAATTCTCAACAAAGAACATCATAGAAAGTTTGAGGCACGAGGAGATGAAGGGATATTCCTTGGCTATTCCGGGAAAAGAAAAGCGTACAAATGTTTCAACAAAAGGCTGGGAAAAATCATTGAAAGCAATGATGTCACTATAGTTGAAAATGAGCAGAATACTCAACGATCCAGTGAACAGTTCCTGGATGAAAGTGATGATGAGGTAAGCAACCCAGGGGGAGCAGAAGTGGCAGAAGCTGACTCAGAAGAAGATACTGACAATGAAGAGGAAAGTGTCAAGTCGGTGTCTGTGAGAAAGCCAAAGAGTCGAGCTGAAATTGATAGGCAGAATATCATTGGTGATCAAACAGCTCCAGTTCAGACTCGAAGAATGAAATCATCGCAACAAGCATCGTTTTTGTCTCAAGTGGAGCCGAAATGTTTTTCTGATGCAGCTGAAGATGAAAACTGGGTTCAGGCCATGAATGAAGAGCTTGATCAGATTGAGAAGAACCAGACATGGGAGATTGTTTCAAGGCCAGCAGACAAGAATGTCATCGGGACTAAATGGGTCTATCGCAACAAGATGAATGAAGATGGCACAGTGATTCGGAACAAAGCACGACTAGTGTGAAAGGGATACTCCCAGATAGAGGGAATAGATGTTGATGAGACATTTGCACCGGTTGCAAGGCTGGAGACAATCAGATTATTTTTGGCCATAGCAGTGCAAAGAAAGTTCAAAGTGTTCCAGATGGATGTCAAATCCGCATTCTTGAATGGGGTTCTGGAAGAAGAGGTGTATATTGAGCAGCCAGATGGTTTTCTCATTCATGAGGATGAGAACAAAGTTTGCAGGCTGAAGAAGGCATTGTATGGGCTGAAACAAGCACCAAGGGCATGGTACTCAAGGCTTGATCAGTACTTGAAGAAGCTTGGCTTTCAGCGTGGAGGAGTTGATTACAATCTCTATTTCAGCAATGACAGTAATCAAAGGATGATGGTGCTAGTTTATGTCGATGACATAATCTTTGGCGGATCAGATGAAGCTCAGTGCAGACAGTTTTCCGAATTCATGAAAAATGAGTTTGAAATGTCAATGATTGGAGAGATAACGTTTTTCCTTGGTCTACAGGTGACACAAGGAAGGAATGGAACATTCATTTCTCAATCCAAATATGCCAAGGAAGTTCTAAGAAGGTTTGGAATGGATAATTCCAAGGAAATGAAGACTCCGGTTGCTACCCGGATGAAATTATCAAAAGATGAGGATGGAAAGGCAGTTAATATCACAGAATACAGACAAATCATTGGAAGTCTGTTGTACTTAACCGCAACAAGGCCTGATATTGTTTTCGCCACATGCCAAGCAGCGAGATATCAGAGTAATCCCAAGGAAAGTCACATGCTTGCAGTGAAAAGAATACTTCGGTATATCAAGGGCACGGTGGACTTCGGTTTGACATACAACGACAAATCTCAGACAGAGTTATTGGGATATACTGATGCAGACTGGGCCGGTTCAGCAGATGATAGAAAATCAACATCAGGTGGTGCATTCTATCTTGGTGGATTGTTTATTTCTTGGCTAAGCAAGAAACAAGATTGCATTTCATTGAGCACCGCAGAAGCTGAGTATATAGCGGCCACTCAAGCATGCACACAGTTATTGTGGATGAAGCTGCAGCTTGAAGATATGGGAGTTGAAGTGAAGTCTCCGATCGGAATCCAGTGTGACAACTCAAGTGCTATAAATCTTAGCAAAAATCCTATCCATCATTCCAGGACAAAGCACATTGAGATCAAGTATCATTTCATCAAGGAGAAGGTTGAGCAGGGCATCGTGAAGTTGGAGTATGTGCCTACAGAGCTACAGGTTGCAGACATTCTGACAAAGGCCTTACCCAAGGAAGTTTTTGAGAGGCATCGACTAGCTCTGGGAGTTCAGTCGATTCCCCGCACTTGAAATAGTGTGGACGCGGGACCACCCCCTCTCCCCGAGGTATGTTGTGTTTTCCCTACTGTGTTAATGTGTTCTCTACTCTATTACAGACTTCAAAGGCGTGACCTTTGGGTTCGTTGACAAAGGGGGAGAAAATAGTGGTTGTTCAAGGGGGAGACAGTGCGGAGATTTGAGAAATCATAAATGATACGGGGAGACGCTGACAGATGGAGCAGCCAGATAGGGGGAGTTGAAGCTAGTTGAACGTGCTTAGCCAGAGCTTAGCTTGGACAACACAGGAAATATGGCTAAAGAGGTGTTGAAGCTATGAGCAGAAAGGGGGAGCGTATTAAATCTGACGATGCTAGAAGTGATCGATCAAAGAATAGATATCACGACAGCTGAGGATCGTGATAAAAGAAGAAGAGTGGTGTTGGACAGTGTTTGGTGTCAACAGTGGATGTCAGAGACAAAGTGATTCATTGATGAACTTTTCATTTACTCTTGTTTCTCACGCCGAGCATTGCTCATGTGGGCTTAGAGTCTGTGTTGAGTAAATCCTTGGTCGCTATCAGAATCGCAATGAGGCGAATGGAGGTTGAAGAATCAATGACGTATCTTTGTTTGGAAGAGTTGTCAACAAACCCAAAGGGGGAGATTGTTGGGCAAAAATCCCTCAAGGTATCATTGAAGCCTTTTTGAGGTGATTGTGTTTGTTGACAAAGTGGACATCTAAGTTGTGATTGTTGACAAAGAGGATTTCATGATGGAATGTCGAGTTCAAGAGCTGAGGTCAACGATCCATGTTTGATTCAAGAACGTCGATAAAAGGAGTGGATGATCTGGAGGCGGTACAAAAGAACAGATACAAGGTGGCGCCGTTTTCCAGTGTTTGCCAAATTTTTGGGCCTGAAAATCGGCAAATGAAGAAAAGTGTTTTTGGCAAAGGGACTTGCGCGCCGCGAACATGGTGTACAGGAAACTTGCGCGCCACATGTTTTTCAAGATCAGAAGATCAAAATATGGCTAAGGAAATAGGATCGCGCAAGTTTGGGAGTTGGTCGCGCAAGTGTCTAAAGGAGAGGAGACTTGCGCGCCGAAATTGGGTCGCGCAGGTGACTTGCGCGCCGTCGCGCAGGGTTGTCAGATTGCCTATAAATACCGGACCACCCCTCCTCATTTCTCACCAGAGTTCAAGACGAGAGCTCCCGTCGCGCAGGTGTGGTGGTCGCGCAAGTGGTGTGTGTGGTCGCGCAGGTGGGACTTGCGCGCCATGGTTGAAGTTGTGCGCCGGTGTTAGAAGTTGCGCGCCGGTTTGCAGTTGCGTTCCAATAGTGGTTTGGGCGTAAAGGGAAGAGAGTCGCGCAAGTTTGGAGTTGAGGAAGCTTGTGTCGCGCAAGTGTTTGAGGAGGACTTGCGCGCCCGTTGTGTCTTGCGCGCCGATACTTGCGCGCCGAGGTTGACTTGCGCGCCAAGTAAGGTTTTGTTCCCGCAGTGATTTGCAGACTGTGTGGAAGCTGGAAGTTTGCCCGATACCTTCGGTGCAAAGAGATATTCATCAACGGGTGAAAGTTAAACTTCAACAGAGCATCTACATACAAGAGAAGATGCATTCTTTCATGAAAATGAAGAGACCTACAGGTCTATAAACTGTGAGTGGATTCCATCCAAGAGCAGTGAGCTCAGGAAGAGGAAGAAGGTGATCCTCTCCACCGGCAGTGAGCCAGAGAGAGAGAAACAGGGAGTGACCCTTGGGAAAGCAGTGAGCTGACCCTAAACATTGTAAAGGCAGTGAGCCTGGGCATAGAAGTGATCTAGCCCGAACCTTGTAATCCACAGCTAGTGAAGATTAGTGGAATTTGGTACGACCGGCAACCTGTCGGCGTATGCTCCTTGGACGTAGCCCTTAGCGGTGAACCAAGTAAAATAGCTGTGTCCTGTGCTTGCTTTACATTCTGTTTATATCGTGCAACAGGGAAAAGAGAGAAGAGTGTTTTTCTTAACAGCGAAACAAGATCAGAACGGGCATTAATTTTTAATTAGTCATACCCTGATTCACCCCCCCTCTCAGGGTATCCAGCCTAGTGGACCTAACATATTGTTATCTTTTACTTGTTGGATAGCCTGTTTGTGGCACTGGTATAAGAGATTTTCGGTCATGTCTAAGTCTCGGAATACTCTTAATTTAATCATATTTAATTTTTAAATAAATATTAAAATGACAATGTAACTGGTAGGAATGGTTACGTTTGAGTACTTCATAGTTTACTGCATTTCATTATTGGACATTGTAGTTGCACATTTTCACTGATAGTTGGGCATGGGCCTTTAGTGGTTGCCTACTGGGATTCATTTCTCACACCCTGTTTGGGTCATGTCTTTGGCCCAAAATGATTATATTTCGGTAGGTGTTGAAAAGGGCAAGGATCCCTACACAGGTACATTATTATTGCAGAGGAGTAGGAGAGCATGTGACCGAGCATAGGCTTTCGATGCTGTTGGGTTCCTTTTTCAATGCTTGAGTTTTGTTTTGATATACTTTATACCTTGTGCCATATTGTATCATATTGTAGTATATCCTATTTTGGATTCTTTATTATAATTAGATACATGTTGAATCTTCATAATATCTGACTGTTGGTTATCTTTACATTATTCACATTGTTCATTTCTGGACTATATTGTTTATTACTTCCACTTTTGTATGCTTACTTTTTTATGGTTGCACTACACTTTGAAAAATGAGGGCATATTTACCCCACAATCAATCGTATGCCCTCACTACTATTCGGTAGCCTATGGCATTTGGGGAAATGTGTTTGAGGTCATGTGACCAATCGGGTTCGGGGAAACCATTGCGTGGCACCCGGATCCGGGATGTTACACTATTTTTTTTATCAAACTGTAATAAATTCAAAAAGTAATAAATCCATGAATAACCTTAATTGTATGAATAGGGAATAGAATATAAGGTAGTCTATTAATTTCCTATGTATCATGAGAAGTATCTCATACTGTTGTGTTCCGCGATGGAAGAGTTAATTGTGTAATATACTAGTTTGAATGCCATATGCATGAGAACAGAACAATATGAAACTTAGGGACTTTTGATGGTTTTATAAAAATAGAAATTGTGTGCATATAAATATTTTCAATGAAGGATAGTTTAAATAAATAGCGGAAGATAGTACATGCATTTCATTCATAGGTGAATATTTAAGAACATGAGAAGTTGAAAAAATAGAAAAATTGATATGAGATATCCAATCTATTCCCATCATACTATTCAATGAATCATGAATAAATATAATTAATAAACAACATATAAAATAATAGAAACATTATTTATGAGAGGGTTTCGATTGAGGAGGCCACCCATAATTCAAATACATGAATAAAAAGATGTGAGATGGTTAATGAAATGTAGGTTGTTTTTACAAACAATCAATTGTACTAAAAAGAAATAGATATTGAACTCAATTTTTGATATTATGTATCAAATAAATAGAATATTCCATTTTTAAACTATTGAATATTATTATCTGATGAAGATAACAATAAAAATAAGTGCGTGGAAAATATATATTCAATTTATTATTATCTGGGTTGAATAATACTTCTGATATATATATTCTACTTCCAATTCATATTACTCTGAAAAAAGGAGAATGTGTGATTAATAGAAGAACAAAATAAAGTACAGTTCACATATTTTTTCAAATAATGAATAATAAATAGAATATAATGGAAAAAATATTTTTTTCATCTATTTATATAGAAGAATATGATGAATGTGTGGAATATCATTTTTATATTATGAATTGAAGAAGGAATGTTTCCTTCATACTTTTGATAAACGAAAATGTGAAGTAGACAGAAGATAAAAACACAAATACACAATAACATCTAATAGAGGTCTCATCCAGTGGAAAACTATCTTCTTCTTACATATTTTATCTTAACCGGGTTAGAATCTATCTATAATAAAAGTATAATGAACAAGTGAGGCCCATGATGTTGTGAAGGTCATCACCAGTTTAGTGATTCAATATTTTATCAACACCCTCTCCAATATCTAGGGACTCACACTTTGGATAAATATTATTTTATTACCACACCATTACATTTGGTATCTCATAATACCGAATAATTCATTTACTAGTCATCACCATACATAAAATGGACTATATACTCTTATTGAGTGTTAATCATTGTAAAAATAGATGGTTCCATCATTTCCATTATTTTAAATACATTCATATGATAATGAAAATTTATTAATATAATTGATAAAATAAAATGTATTATCATTAATATTTATAGAAGTTATAATTGGTGAAAAATTTCCCAACACAGATTCCCCCCCCCATTGTTGATTATATCCGAATGTAGTCCTCAAAATTGGGATCAAATGGAAGGTTCGACACTATTGGATTTTTTATGTTATAATAATTTTATTTTAAAGACTTTTGTTTCTTTATTATTTTAATAATGAATTATAGTTCTATTTATGATTCAGTTATATCTAAGAAGAATCCTATTTCTATAAATATACTGATGAATTGGAGAAATAAGAAAAAATAAAGATGAATAATAGATACATATTATCTAAAGAAGATGAAGTATTAGATTCTACATGACTTTCCAATAATGAAGATATATCTAGAATTGAAATGGAAGAACCAGTTGATCAATTTTACCCCAGGGATATAGATAATCTCTCTACTTCCATAAGATCAAGAGATCCAATTGATCAAGAGGTATGTATTTTTTTCTAAAAAACTTTCTTAAAGAAGATATATGATCTTGTGGGAGTGATAACGCATTTTTTACATTTTTTTTAATTGATGAATTCCATGATAGGATTAATTGTTATCTCAATGAATTAGTTTTTATTATTTATGGGATATTTGAAAGAATACCTGAATATATGACTTGTTAACTGGACATGTAAAATGTAATGGATAAGGCCTCACAATTTGATTTTCTAGAATTTGAAATCCCTCTAAGAAAATTTGAGCCATTTAATAAAAAATAGTCGATCATGAAATAAGTTCCCCAGAGTTCTAATACAAGTGGATCAATGAACATAAAGATAAAAAAGGATTCAACAAGGATTTGGATAAAAATATCCACTCACTTGAAGAAAATTTGAATATTATAATTTTTTCCATTTATTTTACATTTGAGGTAAAATTGAAGAAGAACAAGGAACTTGACCCTTTATTACAAAAAAAATTTAGTTGTATGAAGAGTGTGTTGAAATAATGAATAATGTTTTTGAAAAGAAGTTTATTTTGGTTGTTGATCAGAAAAACAACATTAATATGAAATTTATTGAATTTAAAGTTACTTTGGTAAATCTGGAGAAGGAAAATATTCTCATTTCACAAAAGAAGGAAATAGTTTCATATGATACTTAATACACATCAGAGAATTATAATATTAAAATTCCTCTAACATCTGGTAAGGATTACATTTTTTCTTCCAATGATCTATCTCAATTAGCTTTGAAGAAATAGGTTCCATCCATACCACTATGTAATGATGTTTCTAAATCTAGTTTCATGACTAGTATAGGTTGTAAGTAAAATAATACACAAGTTTGGGTGATGAAATAATATCCTACTACTATAATGAAGGATGATATAAAAAAGAGTCAAGAAAATGGTTCCCCACAAAGATCCCAATAATATATAAAGAATAACCACAAAATTTATATAGAATAAATAATAAGATATTGGATTCTGGGTAAATATTGGTGTTGTAATAGATTTAGAAATTCTATATCAAATTTTTAATAAAATTATTTAATTGAAAATCACTAATTAACCCTATGTCAAGGGGGATAAATTCTTGGAATATGAAGCAACATTCATAGGTTATGAAAAAGTTACACACTTTAAACTGATTTAGAAAACGTGAAAAAATATATGAAGCATAAAATAGTATTGGTGACAAGAATGGTATTTTCTCATCAATACATGCATAAAAATCCATGAGAAAATAATATAAAAAATTATAGATAAGAAAGGATAAGAAACCTTTTAATATATGTATGAAAAAAATATGAAATAGATCTCCCTAGAAAAAAATTGAGAGTACATTGGATTGTAAATCGATGAAGTCGAAGAAAAGTGTGGCATCCAAATAATGTAAAAATAAGGATGGAACTTAGAAAAATCCAGGTGGAAATTCCACACTTGCTACCAATATTCATAATGATATGTTAGTAATTTGGAAAGAAGATTTGGAGAAAATACAAAAATTGAAAGAATCACAAGTAAAGGCTAATGAAGTAAGGAAAACATATTACTATTGAAAAATGAAAACTCAATGATAGGTTGTTAAAAAAAGAAACTCCAATGTTAAATTAGTTTTAGGTGAGAGAAGTAAGAAAGCTAGTTATATTGAAAAAGGTTTTTTAACATTTATACAATAACCATAATAAATCATTTAGTGAATTCAAAATTCATAATCAATGAAGGACATTAAGAAGAAAAATTCTATAAAAACATATAAAAGAATATGTGGAGATTCATATTTTCCCAATAAAAATTAGAACAGAGGTATCAATGTGGAAGAATGAAAACTGTAGGAAATAGAGAAACATGGTTGGGAAAACTATCACAGCCTTGTTATTCACTTTGAGAAGCAATGTTAGTATCAAATTTATTTATTGAATATATTATTATTTTATTTGTGATTATATTGAATATAATTAATGGTTAATCATGTTCTCTGGGGGAGAACTTGAGAAGCAGTGAGTACTATCAATTCATGATAACAATGTGAAATAATTCATCATCCCTGAATGATATCTCAATTGGTATTAAAATACACATAATTAAGATGATCATCATGTATGAAGATGAATAATTTTAATTCATATCTTTTATATAAATAATAAAGAAGACACCTTGTTGTTTTGGTCTAATATTTGTAATCTTTAAGAATATGTATTGGGTAAAATCATCCTTTGTTATGTTTTGGACGTTCCCATGTTTAGATAGTCACAAGAAGAAGACAAATTTTGGAGTCTTATCTATATTATAGAATCTAGAGATCTATTCTTGAAGATATTCTCCACTATGAGGATTGTAGGGAGTGTTTCCCTTGAGGAGGAGATAAATGAATAATTATGATGATACCATAATAAAATATAATATCATGAAAATATGATTATTGTAAAAATTTATTGAAGATAATATCATTAAAAAATGTATTATTTTATTAATATCTCATACATGGTTATCAAAATCAATAAATTTAATACAAAATTTTATTAAATAAAGTAATCAACTATATAATAAAATTGGAATCAAGGAAGTTCCTTGAGATTACATATCATGTTTCTTTCCCTTGAATGTTCTTTATTTTTTTTATATGAGTTCACGATTTTTAGGTTCATTGATATTAAAAAAGATTCATATCTCATATAGTATCTTCAAACATGAATAAAAGTGGAAAACCATTGATTATATGTATATGAGTTCTCATTTAATGTTGTATCAATATTAGTTAGTAAATGAAATCCTTGATGAGTAAATTTAATCCTCTTGTTTTCTATATTAATCATGGATCATGTAGACATAGAGTGAAACGATGGATGGAACATAGGTTATGTATGAACTAATAACCCTTTTTCATGAATTGTTTTTCAACAAGTTGGAGAAAAATGGAAATCAATTTCAAGAAAATTAAAGGGGTTAGATTCACATATTTTCATAATCATTAAGAAATACAATTAAAGGAATTTCCAATAAATACAAAGGGGGAGCGTGAAGATCCCATGGAGCGTATGAGTAGTATTAACACTACTACAAAAATAGGGTTTATCAATGATCAAAATGGGCTTTAACGGTGCTAAAAAGGTGAAGTAAAGCACAACGCTCCTAAATGGATTGTTTATCAGTGATTTTTTAGCACTGATAAAGTATCCATTTATCATCACTAAAAAAGAACTAATAAATACCATGACTGCAGTAACATAAAATTCTACTGCAGCACACCCTAACAAGACCTACAAAAAAATCAGCATATCAACAAGTATAGCATACAAAATTAACACATAATTCATAAGGTAATTAGATCAAGTATACACATACAACAAGTATACCCATAAAACCCATACAACAAGTATACCCATACACCATTAAAAGATAATTCATAAGTTAATTAAATATATAAAGATTTCAATTCAGAATCAGGGGGTTGGGGGATATTCAGGGGTTTGGGGTGGTTGTCCAAGGGTGTTAGGGGGTGTCTAGGGTGGTGGGGGTGTCTGGGGGGTTGGGGTGTCCAGGGGGTGGGGGGGTATCCATGGTGGTTTCCAGGGGGGTGGGGTGGTGTCCAGGGGGTTGGGGAGCTTTCCACAGGGTGGGGGTGTCCAGGGGGTGGGGTGGTGTCTAGGGGGTGGGGCGGTCCAGAAGGTTGGGGGGGCTGTCCAAGGGGGGGTGGGTTGGTGTCCATGCGTTGGGGGTGACTGTCCATTGGGGTGGGGGTGTCTAAGTGGTGGGTTGGTATCTAATAGGGGTGGTGGGACATCTTGGGGGTGGGGGCCATCCAAGGGTGGTGGGGTGGGGGGAGGGCTGACTATGGGGGTGTCTAGGGGGTGGGTGTGTCCAGGGGTGGGGGTGTCCCGAGAGGGTGGGGTGGTGTCCAGGGGGTGGGGGCTCTAATGGTTTTAATAGAATGAATTTCATGGATTTTAAGATCATTGGTATTTTTAAAATTATTTTAATAGTGTTTATTTAAATATTATGTGTTTATTTAAGAAAAAATGTATGCTTTTTGTGTGTATGTTACTAAGGGGGTTTTCCATACTTCTGTTGTTGTTTTTACATAAAATTATGTCGATTTTAAATGAAACTGAGACAATTTGAGTGATACCGGACACACCGTGTCACAAATTGAGGCAGTGTTGAATCATATATGTCACACATGACCCACGAATAATTCTCTTAAAGTATCAACACAATCTGAATGCATTTGGTTGGGTTTCTGTATGTCAGTTGTTGTTTTCAGTTAAAATTATGTCCATTTAAAAAAAAGAGTGACACTTTGAGTGTCACCGACCACATTGTACCTCATATTGAGGTGGGTTTGACTCATACAGGTCACAGATGATCCATGGATCATTCTCCTAATGTATAAACACAATCTGAATGTGTTGGGTCAGATTTCCGTTTGTCAGTTGTTGTTTTCACTTAAAAATCAGTCCATTTTAAATAAAAGAGAGACACTTTGAGTGACATGAGGCACACCACGCCTCACATTGAGGCAGGGTAGACTCATACACGTGACACATGACCCATGGATTGTTCCCCTATAGTATTAACACAATCCGAATGGGTTTGGTAAGATTTCTGTAAGTTAGTGGTTGTTTTCACTTAAAATTCGGTCCATTTTAAACAAAAGGGAGACACTTTGAGTGATACCAGCCACATCGTGCCTCAAATTGAAATGGGGTTGACTCATACACATTACAAAAGACCCATGGATTGTTCTCCTAAAGTATTAATAGAAATATAATGTGTTTGTTTGGATTTATATACGTCAGTTGTTGTTTTCACTTAAAATTATGCCCATTTTAATCAAAAGAGAGACACTTTGAGTGATACCGGCCAAACCATGCCTCGTATTGAGGAATGGTCGACTCTTACATGTCACACATGACCCATGAATCTCTCTTATAATGTATAAACAAAATCCGAATGCATTTGGTCAGTTTTCATAATGATTGTTGTTTTTTTTCACTTAAAATTCTATAGATTTTAAACAACAGAGAGACACATTGAGTGATATCGTCCACATCGTGCCTTTTATTGAGGCGGTGTTGACTCTAAAAAGTCACACATGTCCAATGGATCGTTATCCTAATGTATTAACCCAATCTGAATGCATTTGGTCGTTTTTACGTATGTCAGTTGTTGTTTTCACTTAAAAATCTGTCAAATTTAATCAAAAGATACACACTTTGAGTTATACTGGTCACATCGTGCTTTTTATTGACTAGGGTATGACTATTACATGTCACACATGACCCATGGATTGTTCTCCTAAAGTATCAACACAATCTGAATGCATTTGGTCATATTTCCTAACATGAGTTGTTGTTTTCACTTAAAATTATGTCCATTTTAAACAAAAGAGAGACTCTTTGAGTGATACCAGCCACACTATGCCTTGGATTGAGGTGGAGTAGACTCACTCACATCACACATAAACCATGTATCTTTATCCCAAATTATCAACATAATCTGAATGCATTTGGTCAGATTTCCATACGTCAGTTGTGTTTTTCACGTAAAAGTCTGTCCATTTTAAACTAAAGAGAGACACTTGAGTGATATCGGCGACACCTTGCTTTGGATTGAGGTGGGGTTGAATTGTACATGCAAAAACTACCCATGGATTTCTCTCTTATTTTATCAACACAATATGAATGTGTTTGGTGGGATATGAAGTTATTTTGGATATTTTATTTGTTTTTCTTATCCAAATCCCAATGAAAAATGGTTCATCATTATTGCATGTTGCTGGAGCATTTCATCTATTAAAATGAAAAAATGAATCATTAGATAAATGATGTTTTATTTAATGAAAATTACAATTTTCCGACAAACATTTACATACAAAAATGTTTCATCTTTTTATCTCCTTAACCACTCTAAAAAATGGATGCCAATTATACACATCCCCAAGTCAGATCTTCATGATATTTGTGTACAATCTTCCATCGGATATGCAGACCACTCATTTCGGAACAAATTTATATCGTCTTGTGAATATGTTTCATGTGATGATGGTTTTTGGACCTCAACACTATGACCAGCAACAGGTTCAGAAACTTGTTGTTGATCTGCACTATGAGCAGCAGAAGTAGCAGCAGCAACAGCTTGAGAAACTTGTTCAGCCTCGAGGATAGGATCACCAGAACATGCAAGAAGTCATTATCTACAAAAGTGGTTGAAAAGTAAATTTATATTACATAAATTGAGTAATGATAGGATGATAACATTATATAACAAGATCTATATTACAAATAAAAAATAACATGTTTATTGAACTCTCTTTCTTTTTTTCAAAGGCTTAAGTGATTTAACACCACTATCGATTATCCAAATCCCTTTATTGTGGTGTCCTCTAACATACATAACATCATCTACATTGGGACCTCTATGAAATGATTGTGACAAACCACTGAAAGGATCATCCTCAGCTGAATTTTCATCGTACCCTTCAGTAGATTTGGACAATTACAGAACAATCGACCACTTTCGGTTTGCGGGATCTAGAGCATAAAATATACATACCACTTGTGAAACCATTATAAACTGTTCTTCTTTATAACCCTCTTTACTAAAATCAAATTTCACGAATCCCAATTCATTTATTTTAAACCACTATTATTATCAACCCATTTTCATTGAAAAATAGAAAATTGGAATATCGTATAATCCAAATCCCATATCTCTTTGATAATTCCAAAGTATGACATATTCACATAAATTGGTTTTTTATCCTTACTACCAGAAGCATGCATTTCTTCAGCCACAATTGTAACTCCAATATTTTTCATGGTACTATCTTCATAATGTTCATCTGTATAAAATGTATAACCATTAATTACATGACCATTTTAAAATAATACAAACACACTTGGTCCAGCGGCTAGCCATCGAAGTCGTTTTGAAATTTAATTTGTATTTTTATATAACTCCTTAAAAATATGGTCTTGAAACCATCCCATAAACTGATGATTATGTGCATTTTATTTCCATTTTTCATCCTTTGATGGATTCAATTGCCTAAGAATTTCTTTTTAGGCATCAATATATGGAGAAAACTCCCAAATATTGTGCGAAACATAAAGGTGGGCCTACTCCTGATCTGTAATATGGATTGTCACATAATCTCTTCCATAAAATCCCTCACCATCAATGCATTTAGTGTGATGAGATTTCGGGAGACCAATTCTTTCCACATCAGATAATTATTTTGTACATAATTCAATGGATTCCTCAACAATATATCACTCCACAACACAACCCTATGTCCGACTTCAATTTTTGACATACCCTTTCAAAATATTCATATACTATTCAAAGGGGTACATCCATCTATATTGCATCAGACTACAAAGTCGAATATCTCTCAACAAGTGAACCATCAAATGAACCATCATATAAATGAATGATGTCATGAATAAAATTTATAATTCACATAATCTGAGGACAATTTCTCTTTCCATAGCTGGCAATTTTCCGGGTATAAAACATTGTTGCATATAGATTTGAAAAAGAAACAATTTTTGGTTAAAATATGATTAAAATTCTTGGAAAAATGCACCATAAAGCTATAGGAATTAAATTTTTCATCTAAACATGGAAGTCATGTGATTTCAAACCTTTCAACTTCAAATAATTCGTTGACATAATGTTCTTGATATTTGATGAATACTCCTATAGAACCTTTACATCATTGAAGAATATTCATAACTGATATATCTCCTCCCTGGAAAGAGTGTATGCAGATGGAGGAAGAAACATTCAAATTTCACCCTTCATGGGAGCCAACTCTTCTCATTTTCTCATGTCAACCATGTCCTACCTTTCCTTAATTCCATCCTTTGTTTTCCCAAGGGAATTTAGCAATGTTCCGATAACACTGTCACAATCATTTTTTCCACATGAATCACATCAATAAAATATCTGACGTACAGACAATTCTAGTACGGTAATTCCAAAAAAAATGGATCTCTTTTTCCAACTGATTTTCTTTTGGTTTTTTTATTGTTTACCAAAAATAGTGGTCACATATTTTACATTCTCAAATGGGTGAACACTTATTTCTGAAGATGGTATTGTGCGATGATCTGAACTTCCATTGAATGACATCGTCCTAGATCGGTACATATGCTGACGAGGTAGAAATCTACGATGTACTAGAAACACAACTTTTGATTAATGTTTAGTCCATATTGATTATGTATCTTTTTCTCACATGGGACACCCTTGAGAAACACTAATTCTATAGCCTAAAAAATTTCCTTAATTAGGGAAATCATTTATTGTACCATACAACATCGCTCTCAATGTGATGTATTCACTTTTATATGCCTCATAGAACATAACACTTGAATTCCACAATAACTGTAAATCCTCAATCAAAGGAGAGAAATAAACATCAATATCGTTATGTGGTTTTTTTGGTCCTGATATAAGATTATATAACATCATGGATTTCCGTTTCATGCATAACCAGGGTGGAAAATTAAAATTTACCAACATAACAGGCCATGTACTGTGGGTGTTGGTTTTAAAACCAAAAGGAATCACTCCATCTATAGATAACACAAGATGAATGTTTCTCGCCTCATTTACACATTCAAGATACTCGAGATCAATTTTCTTCTATTGAGGAGAGTCGGTCGGGTGATGTAATTTCCCATCATTATTTATTTTCTCTTCATGCTACGACAATTTTCATGAAGTTTCTTCACATTCGTATAGATGCCTTAACATTGGAATGATTGGAATGTACCATATAACTTTTGTATTACTGGATTTAACTTTTTTTTATTGGGAACTACCACACTTTGGGTATTCTTTAAGTTATTTGTTCTCCTTGCGAAACAATATATAGGATTTTGGGCAAGCATGTATTCTTTTAGAAATCATACCCATCGATCGTAGCAATAATTTTTCTTCATTTGTTCTTCTTGAGAGCTCATTATCTTCCGGGAGATTGTCATTCAAGAGAGAATGTAGTTATTTATAAAAGATATCACTCTGTCTGTTTCCTACTTTTAATTTAGACAACTTCAGTATAGTTGCCAATGCTATATATTTACTGAAACCGTCATACAATGGCGTCTTTGCACAAATCTTTAACTTCACAATAAATTTTGGGCAATTACAGAGTTCATCTTCAATTGTCCTTCTCATTTTATTAATACGATATTTATCATCATGGATATCTGTAATCACATCCTCCATACGATCTTCTTCATTATCCATATTTTTAATCATTGATGATCCATAAAATGGAGTTTTATCCCATCCAGTAGCTACATTCCCTTTTTCTCTATATTTATTCCAGAATTTATAACTCCAATATATTCTGTGACATATCAAATGTTCTTCCAACTCTTTTGGAGTAATTAGTCTAGAATAACAACTGCGTAAACATGGAAAAATAATTTCAGAATTATCCTTTGCGTGCTCCATTAAAAACATGATGAACCCATTCACTCCATTCTCATACTCTATTGTCAAACTATTACCATCAATCCAATCTTTATTCATCTTTATATTATTTGAATCTGAAATATTATTATTTATGATTTAAAAACAAAAAAAAAAGACTTCAAAATATAGTATAAGAGAACCAGTTATAAAAATTGATATTAATTGAGAATAACTATTTCCAATAAATATTTAGAAATCAATTGAACCAGGATAGACCCCCCTTCAAAATCAACACAATTTCCATCACCCCCACCAATAGTTCTAGCACCCACCACCCTTGCAGCAAAACATTAAACACCCTTTTAACCACCCCTACCAGACACCTCATTCATAATAAAATAATCACATTAAACAACCCAAAAATAGTGACCAAACACAAATAAAATTAAAATAAGGATACAATTTTGATGATAAAACTAATATAGTATATACATTCCAAAACACATGATGCTTATATTAGAAAAAATCCCATCCATTTAGGTAAAATAGAAATATTCATCCTTTTCTTCTTATGAATCATTAAATTTGGTCAAAAAAACTAACCAACTCAATAAAATTCATATTTTCACATGAAATTGAAGGTAAAGAGAGATAAATAATAATATTGAAAAATTTTCAACTGAATCTTTTATTATCAATTGAAAGAGGTTATTGGTTAATAAAGGGATGAGGTCAATAACTCAGGAAATAATCATGCCAAGACTCTCAAACCAAACTCACCACATCCCAAAATGTTTTCAACTAAAACATGACCATCCAACTAAATAAAACTTCACCATAATGAATATTAGAATAAGAACAAAATTAAGTGGATGAGGATGAGTAAATAAATAACTAATGATCAATGATGCGATGTAAATAATCTATCCTCATCAAAAGGAATCTCATACACATGAAGTAGGGTTCACGGGGAGTAGGGTCTAGAGGGGATGAGGAGAAGTTGGTTTCATGGGGGGGGGGGATCTGCGGAAGGTGTTTAAGGGGGAAGATAAGGGGTAGGGATAGCGGGGCAGAGTAGGGAAGCGATGGCAGAGTAGGGCTAGTGGCATCAGAGGGCACTGTGAACCCTATTTTATAAAATGGGACTATGGTTTTATTATCCTTATATTTTTTCACTGATAAAAGGTTCCATTATCAGCACATTTAATTAGCACTGAAAAAGAGTTTCCTTTATCAGTGCTTTTTTTCTTAGCGCTGATAAAATGTGGCGCCCCTTACCCATTTTTTTATTGTTATTGTCAATGGTTGTTATAAATTTTAATTAGTGGTTAATGAAATATCAATATTTAATTGATTTTAATATATTTAATAACATA
Organism: Viscum album; assembly: GCA_963277665.1. Classification (NCBI taxonomy): domain Eukaryota; kingdom Viridiplantae; phylum Streptophyta; class Magnoliopsida; order Santalales; family Viscaceae; genus Viscum; species Viscum album. The sequence continues at coordinate 1,332,586,582 of OY728145.1, forward strand.
TAAAAAATAAGTTTTTGGAAGTTCTACTGACATAAAAAATATATTCAATCTTAATAACAAAGTAAATGTAGCTTGGATAAATGTGTGAAGAAAAAGTACTCAATTTTTCTTATCTAAAGAATTATATTTTGAACACATTGATGTTATTGTTCTGATAACTTTTTATCTAGTCTTATATTCCAAGACTAGTGTCAATGTGGACACCTTTTTTCCATCATGCTGAATAAGAGGAGGAATTAATGAAGGCCATTATTTAAATTGGGTGAACTAATGAAGTCCTTGAAAAATATTATTTTTTATGAAATTTTTTGAAGAAAAGAAAGAATAATGTGGTTTCAAATTTGACGGTGAGAAATTTATTTATATAGTATTCTATAAATAGAATATAATGTATTTATTTTTTAGGGGGTCTTGTATGAAAAAATTATGACCAACCTCACAAGACTTGGGAGAAAACTCTCTCAATTGCATTGTGGGAGGAGGTTCCATCCGCATGGGAGGGCCTGCTCTGTAATCCTACATGGTGGAATGAGGTGAGAACTTGTGGGTAGTAATGTGTGTTAAAAAAGGCACATAGGTTCATGGTGAACACATAACACCCACAGAGTGTGAACAATGGCATTAAAAAGGGAGAGTGGGTCCACCAACCCCATATACTCTGTCCATAGTTTTGTAGGTGATGACCCTAGTATTGATCAAGATGTTGGTGGATGTGAAATTCTTATTAATAATATTTCAATCTAGATGCTATTTGATGTTGTGTAGAGGATAAATATGTATTTTTCATCTAGCATAAAAAATGTCCAAAAGCACAATCATCTTATTTTCTTGACCTACAATGTACGATTGAGGTACTACAACCAAGTTTTTACTCCAGATATATGAGGATATCATATGAACCATAGTTCCAAGAAAAACTACCAATGTTTAAACCATGTTTGAATTTGTTATACGGATAATGACATGAGTTCGTGAGGAGGTCATGATTGTCAGATAGTTATTATGTGAACCTACATTCATGTAATCTTTATCTTTCATGTATATGATATCCAGAAAAACATTATTTGTATAAATGAAGATGAAGTTTTGTAAGGAAATTAAATTTATATAGATGTGTTTCTTCTTATAAAAAATTAAGGATCAAATTAATATTTTCATATGAAAATGAGAGGATACATCATGAATATTATATTTTTTTATAATAATAACTTTTCATTAAACTCTAAATGAGTCTAATGTTTTATGTTAATCTTGACAAAAATTAAATTTATTAGATTCAATGTTACATTAAAATCATGTTGAAGTTGGTAAAACTCACCTATATAAGTAGGGGGACCTATCCAATTTGAGTGAGTTGAATCCTTGAGATCTCCCATTTTCATAATAGAAATAGGGAATCCATGAAGAAGAGGGAAGAAGTAGAATCCATATTCTTCAAGCCTCTTGGCTATGAAAAGGAACTGTGATGATCATGACTATTGTTAAGTGAGATCTAGTGAGCCATGGATTTCATGGTAGAATAAGAAGAACTCAAGGCCTTTATCTTGTGTTAATTACACTCTATATGATTGATGAAGAGTTTGTTTCACAAATTTCACTACTTATGTGAAGAATTAAAATAATTTCATGTACTCTATTATTACATGAAGAAAAGTGAGATGTATCTTGAACTATTGTATTGCGTGAATGAGGGTGAAGTCATGTGATACACTTTCATGAAGATCATATGCATGTGAACTAAATTGTACATGACTTAGGGTCTTCAAACATTGTTTTAAGAGAAGAAAATGAGTTTATATACTTGATTTTTTAAAAGGAGAGTGTAGGAAATATAAAGAAGATAATACATGAAATTAATGTGTATGTGAATGTTTATGAACATGAGAAGTTAAATCACACGGAACAAATGATATGAGGTATTCGATCAAATTTCATCAAATAGTTTATGGCAGCTTAAATAAATATAATTTCTAAATATAAAATAAAATAATACAAATATTATATTTTCTAGGTTTTCAGCTTAAGCGACCATTCATAATTAAAAATTATACGTAATATGATGTGAGATGTCCAGTGTAGTGTAAATAGTGTTTATAACTAATTAAATGAACAATAAATAAATTAATACTACATGTAATTTTTCATATTATATATCAAAGAATGAGAATAAGACTTTGATATAATAATTCATATTATTTTGTGCTTATTATCGTAAAAAGAATACGTGAGTGGTAAATCTATATTTATTTTATTATTTTTTCTATCAATGGTGAATTATGAGATATTCAGTCTAATAAATAGTCATGTTACTCTTCCTCACGAAGGAAGAGAGAGTAAGAGAAGATGAAAAAAAATTATTTTTGAAATCAATTTTTATAAGAAGGGGATGTAATTTAATAGAACAAACAAAAATATATTTTTACATCTTTTAACACAAAATAAAAGGAAAAAGGTGTACTATACCAATTTTCTATTATGAATACAAGAAGTAATGTAGCCTTACTAATTCCGTATAATTAAAAAGAGAAATTGAGGGAGTTGAAGAAAACATAATAATTTTGACATCCAAAAAAAGTATCATATGATGTAATACATTCGTAGTGTTATAATGTATCTCTTAATTAATTTGGAAACTATCTACACAGGTAGTATAATGAACCAGTGATGAGCTTCAAGTTAGACAAGGTTATCACCAGCCCAGGGAATCAAGGTTATCGTTATCCCCCATCTTACATTTAGGGACTCACACATTATCTTAGCGACACCACTTTATTTAGTATCTCATTATATTGGAGGATAAATGTATTTATCATCACCATGTGTGGGACAGACTAGTTACTATTTTTTTGTAGTGAAACATTTAAAAAATATTGTTCCACTATATACCATTATTCATATAATTTTTGAAAATTAGGAAAAGAGTATAAGATAATCAAAATCCGAATAGGTCATATAGGTAATAGGGTGTTAGAATTGAAAATTTCGAACCCCACACTTTTCCCCAAGACCTATGATATTTTTCTCACATAGAAAACACATATCGATTTGAGAAAGAAATTTATATTTAGGATGAAAGAAGAAGAATATTGGATTTGTGGTGAGAACCTCCCATTGTGAGCTATCCATGAATTCCATAAATTTTAGAATAACAGTGTACCATCTCCAAAACCAAATTTTGAGGGTCTCCTCAAAACTTTTTGGCATCATAATACTTCCATCTATGGTTTATAAACTATAGAATGGGGGAATAGTTTGCATCACTGTATTTCATTTAAGTAATTGAAGATCCAAAACGAACTTATAGATCCAAGGTTATGACCATTATATGTCAGGTATCATTATTTCCAGAATAAAATTTAATAATTTCTAAAATAACACATACTTCATTTCTCCAACAGCATAACACTTCAATATTTTCATGTATAAACTCTTGATTATAGATCTAAGGCATTGATTTTTTCCATCACATTTCACTTTTATTTAATTGTATAGTACCCTAATAATTTTTGGGATCAATTTTCAATTTATTCTTGGAGGAGGTGATTTTTTTTCACCACATAACGCTTTAATCCAACTGTGTAGTGATAAAAATAGTACATGAACACTCATCCCAAAAAATGAGGTCATTTATGTTTTGAGGTAATTAATTTTGGCCTCCCACATATAGAAAGAAAATATTATGCAGACACATATTTTAATAAAGGCTCTTATTACTATACAATCATTAAAATGCGGAATGTTTTTTTGGGAAATTATTTATTCACCACTGCCTATAAATACCAACACCAAATTCTAGACTAAGTGGATAGAAATTGAAGACTCTCTAGGTGGATTGGACTAGAATCACTCTCCTGAAACCACTCATATATATTTATTTAGTACCGAACTGGGGAGGGAATTTGTAATGTAATCCCATGAAGGCTATCCAAAAGGAAATCCCAATGAAAATAAATCCATTCAAAAGTAAAAATTGTAAAATTCTAGGTGGTTGGCCCATTGTACATGTCCTTTAAGAGGTCCCTATACAAAAAATTCCATACAGAAACCACTATGTAATGATCCTATGTTTACCCCCTTCATTAAGAAATATGTGGATTCCCCTATGTAGAGATCCTATATGGACCTCCCTTCATGATGCTCAATACACACTCCCCTATGTGGAACTACTATGAAGACAACCCTATGTGGTCTCCACTTCATAAATTATTATATGAATTCCCCACCATGATGAACCATGTTAACACACCGAGGTGAGCATATGAACCTTTTAAAACATCACTATATGTTGGCCTCCTCCATATGAGTATTCCCCAACCCTTACAATCTCCCATTTTCATCGTGTTACCAAAAAAAACATTTATGGGGGGAGGAAAATATTATCAAAATTTTTCCATGGATTGATCCCAGACACTTCTCATTGTTATAATTTTTCATCATGAGATGAGATACTCTTCTTTGTTCTATATATACAGAAATCCTCCAAGGAATAATCCAAAACTAAACCATCAATTAGTAATGAGTCACGACTCTCCTCATGGTTATCATTTTTCACATTGAGTCATGATACACCAATATGTTCTACATACAATGGATTCATACTAGGTTTACTCATTTACTAAACCATTAGTTACCATTTTTTTGAGATAAATTTCATTTTTTATCATTATTAACCTTGATTTAGGATACCCTTCTTGGGTCTAGATACACAATTTTTCTCCTAACTATAAGTGAAAAACCAAAATTCAATTACCATTGCGTTGAGATACTCCTCATGGTTAATATGGTTCTCCTTGAATCGATATACTTCAATTAGTTTTAATATATGAGAATCCACCTAGATGTAATCCCCAAAACATTCTCTCACCTTAACCACCTACAATTTCAAGTATCTCAGGGTGGGTCATGCATAATCCCTACCTTAGTTTTGTTTGTCACCTAATTCATAGAACCTTAATCTCTTAAGGGTATCCTTTATGAATAATCAATCCATTCAAATATTAATTTATGATCTCATATAATGTAACCAATATTTTATTGTCTCTTGTTTCTTACGAGATCATGACTCAAGTTTCTATTGAGATCTATGATGATCATACTATTATCATGGTTAAAGTACCTCTATTTTTTTCAACAACAAAGGTGTATTCCCAACCCATTTAATAGAACTACATGGGTTTTGATTCATGTTTTCACAGGATACGTAGGATACATATTCATGGTTCAACCCCAACTCCAAAACACCAACCACCTCACTGGATGGAAATAAACCCTAGATGGATGAGCTAGTCATCATTAAAAAAAATCATGATGGATTAATAAGAGGTAGTTTTGAAACCTCTAATACATATGGGTGTTCATATATCCATATGATTTCAATTATATCATTGGATTTGGTGTAACCTATCCCACACTTGGATTTTTGAAGGATTCACTAATATGTATTAAATCCGTAAAAGAGTCCAAAAGTAGGTAATAACCCACCCCTCCCCAATAGGGTGTGATGTGTCCAACCTCAAATCCTCCCAACCAACATGATTCCCTAAAAATCAATAGAAAAATTCTTGGAAATCTCTAATATTTGGGAAGTAGGTATGCAACATGGATGCAATAACCATTGGTTGTTTCTTTTAAAATTAATAATCACCCATTGTAAAATTCCAAAAAATTTGTGATAATAGAAATTGTGAACTTTAAAAGAATATTTTAATAGTTTCAATCCTCTCACTTATGAAAATGGAATTTGGTTCCATCCTTTAATTGATGATGATTAATTTATGATTCACACTTATTTTTGATGTTACATTGATGACTGAATTTTTTTATCCCTCTATAGGACATTCAATAATTATTATAATCTGAATGGCATCAAAAAATGTTCCAAATAATTCTAAAATAAGTGGACAAGCTAAAAATACCAAAAAGAAACCTCAATCCATTTTGTGGAACAAATGGACATTCCAAACATATTCATCTACTTCAATAGAGAACAGTGTATTATAGCATTGATGTACATTGTCATCTTTGAAGAACCTCTAGTACTAGATGATAAATACCTTAGTGTGGAATTATCATTGAAATGGGTCCATTCCAACACTAGAAGCATATAATTAATGTATCTAGAAGATGAAACCCTATAGTTCATCTTATCAATGATGGGTGGTGCTAATGCAAGTGGATTCCATCGCCATATACAATAATTTTAGGATCATATCCATAGACTTTTGCAACCCATTCATTCCTTATCCTATGGAGGTGGAGGATGACATCCACCACATCACAGAAATCACCCAAGAGATATTAAGGAGGGTCTCTATCCCCCATCCTCATCATCACTAATATACGAACCCAATTATATAAGAAAATGTAGTGGAAAAAATAAAACATCTCAACCATCTAGATTCATACATCCAAAAGGAGAGCATGTTTGGGAAAATCAGCCACAACAACTCAAGAGAATGTTTATGTCCCTATCACTGCCATCTCTTTTGATGCCCATTGGTTCATCCTTACAAAGGATCAGGGATAGTTCCAATTTATTTCTTGTCATAATATTCCAACCACAATGTATATATCATTGGTGATAGTAATATCCCAATAGAACCCCAAAATATAGGGATGTGGGATTTTTTATAATTTCATAACCTAAAATCACTTCCAGTGTTATCAATTGACCAGGATGGTTTTATTTCAAATTAACTTACAAGGGAATCTAAAATTTCTATCATGTATATCACATAATTAAATTTCATCACTATAGAACCAACTGAAGATTCAACTTAATTTAATGTTAAAGAAGAAAAATTGTGTGGCCACATTCACTACCCACCCATCACCCAACCATTGTGAATCTTTCTCAGTTGAAGATAATATTTTTTATCTTGATTCCAAAGCAGTAGGACATTAGAAATTCAATGTTATGTTTCCCATGGGAAGAAAATCATTTTAGTACAATCATCATATTAATGATATTATGATTCCTTAAACTTATCGTCTTCAACTGGAGAATATTTTTTGACCCATAGTGGTTAAATAAAGCATTATTATAATCCAATATTACTTCAGTAATCCCATTATACTATATTTTCAATTGACTACAATGTGTTACCACCACTGAGAATGTATCATCTACCAATTAAAAAAACTCATCTGAGTTTAACTCAGATTATGATATGTTGGGAATTACAAGATTCCCTCATTTTAATGATATGATATCTTAAATGGTGGAATGAACTATTAATACCATTGATGAATTCATATCTATAGTGGGTGGATTCTACTCCTCCCCCTCCCTACATTGGAAAGCCTAATTTCTTGAAATTAGATGGAATTTATGAAATAGAACAATATCCCACCCACTTATTTACCTAATGTGGACTAGTGTCGGGAACCCGAGAACAATAAGAGGCACCAATTTATATTCTTTGTTCAAACGATAGAAGATCCCAAATTTACAAGGTATAATAACCTTTTAGATGGGTCTATCAAAAACTCGTAAAATATCATCCTCAAATTCCTCTTGTAATTCATATCCACCTTAAGGAAAATGAGAATCCATGACCTCTATAATTGAAATAAAAATTGAAATGAAATATTCATGTATTTCATTGCAAGATGGAAGGATCTATCATATTACAGGGAAACAAATATTTACTTTGATTAGTTACTATAGATATATGTGGAAAAATTTAAGTATGATTTTCCATATAATTTTATTCCTTTGATGTAACCTAGTGGTTTTTGGGAGTTTTTGACTATATCACAACATATAAAGGATGTTAATTATTGAATGAAGGAATGAGATTATCAAGTGACACTGAAATAGATTCAAAAACCCAAGAAATTTGATTCTCTTTTTGTTTCCCATTTTCCAAAAAGGGAGAGGTGATAGAAGCATAAAAGTAGTAATGATAAAATTTATAACTTCCATATTGATTAGGATCATGGGTACTTCAAATTTTCTCTCGAAGAAAACCTGATCATGATACCTTATATTAAGAATCCAAATGATGTAAAATAGTAATAACATTCAAATTACTTTTCATTCCACCATATTATGGGTCACATGATCCTGAAATTATTTATCTTCAATGATCCATTATTAAAATGTTCTATGAGGGTTATATTAAAATGTAAATTCCATGTAACATGCAACATATGATTCATCCATTATACCCAATGATGATGAATAATGGTTAGGGTAACCATACCTCAAAATAGTATCATGGGAACTACCTCATCAAATGGTATTAGGAGTTCCCACCCATCAAAGGAGACAATGATAACTGAACCAAGAAATGATATAATATGTATAATTCCTCAAAATGAGTAAATGGGAACTGTACCATATTAAAATATATTCAACTGAAGAGGATAATTTGTTCAACTATGTTTCTATCAACATGGTATCATCATGTTTGTAGACTTTCCACATTTTTATAATGAAAATACTATATATGCGGATGATTGTAAATTACTGCAGTATTTTAATCCCTACCTGGCTCTCTCATCCTCTTCTCTATGAATTATTGAATAAGTGCTCAGTGATACACTACATACCTCTATAAAATGTTTTATTGAACATCTTATTCCTCAAGATTGAATGGATTGTGGAGAATCAAGGGTGGATCTAGTCTTCGAATCCATGTCAAGTTTACCATTGTCATCCACCTATACTTCCACTGAAAAAGGAAGGGGTTTACATGATTATTATACATCATATCCCTTTAAAGGTAATAGATACAAATTTTATGAAGAACAGATCACACAATTGAATCATGAAAATGTTGACCTCTATGAAGTAGTAATAAAATATCTTGATGGATCTTTTCACCATGTAATACAAGAAACCTCTTACATAGACCCCATTAATAGTGAATTAAACCATACTAAAGGGCTGGGGGTATCTTTGTAATTTCAAACCCATCTCTGGTTGAATTTTAGACCTCATTTCACCCCAGCCCACAGGGTTGGGGGCATTTTTATATTTTGAAGTCCCATATCCCACTAGGGAGGGGTTATTGCCAAATTTTCCACCTCATCATCTTATGAATTTCAGGTAATGCCGAACCTCAATAGTTACCATAAATATTCCAAGAGATTTACAGTTCCCCAATATTTGGGAAACATCATCAGTGTTCATGGAGTCCAATGCATGATATTCAACCCACGAATGGATTACGATTAGGTAATTACCACCCCGATCATGAATTCATCAACATGTCCATACAAATAGAGGAATATATAATAGAATTGGAATGTGGTTTTATCATATATCTCTTGGTGATTGGAAAATGAATGGTTATTCCATATCACCAGAGCATGTTCCTGGGTATTTAAATTATTACACCAAAATAATTGACAAATATTTCATAGATTAAGTGATTAGGGGAGGAATATTTGAGAGAACATCCAAAATGATTCCCATAACATCAACTATTAAGACAAACAATTGAGAGTATTTTTTTCATAAAATATTGGTTTTATAAGGAGATAGGTGACAGTATACAAGATCCAATGAAAAAAAATATACATTATCCATGTAGACACTCTAAGAAGAACACACAATGTGTATCAAAGCAGTTATACCATCCACCCCTCAGTGAAAGACACAACAATTTATATTATTTTAAGCGTGAGTATGTTTTAAATTTCATAACATACTCATTCTAGAAATATCTTCTTGAGATTATGAAGATCAAGAGACCCAAGGAGGAAATATTGATAGATCATCCTAATTATTGTACATACCATAGAATTACGAGACCTTTATTTAGGGAATTATTCATATTCCATGATTTGATCCCAAAGAATGTAGATGAAGGATTGATGGGTTAGTGAATCCAGAGACTCATACCATAACCATGTGAGTTATTAGAAAACCCAAAAAATATCACCAAGTCTGTTAAGTTATTTAACCATTGGTCATAATTATAAAATCTAGAAATATAACACAACAAGGTCTAAGTTGAATGCACAAAAACTACATTACACTATAGTGTATGATGCATGAATTTAAAAACCCTAGAACTTTTCCTTGTTAAAAGACATACAATGGAATGCCACTATATTCTGACCATCATGAATTTAAACTCACTAGCATTCATCCTGGCCACATGATGTCAAACAAAAGTGGAATTTTTTTATAATAAGTCATTAAATTGTGTGGAACCTTGTACTTATAAAATGAGGTAAAACTAAATGTCTAAAATTTTATCAGTAGGATTTTTACAACATGGTTCACATCCATATAAAATTACATAAAACTATTTGATTCTTTATCCCTCTCTTGAGGGGACACCCATCTAGAACCAGTCTACAACTGTTCCCATTTATACACAACATACATCTTGATCCGTGATTTCATGGGATATTTAGTGAAACATAGACCCTATATGTCAGGCAGAGAAAAAACAATTCCTTGCATGTGAGACTATATATTATATCATTCAACACCTGAGTCATTGATTAATGTTGAGTTTTTCATATCTGGTAGGAGATTCTATCCCTCCCTCACCACTGGTCCTCGTCATATGACACTAAACTACAAGACACCAAATTCCTCACTGAATGAAGATAAACTACATATCCCAATGTCCTAGAATCATGGAGTTAAAATATATATCCTTCCAAGAAATCCTAGATGTATGATGTTGAACTATGTGGTTCAAGTAGAAGCTTAATTCCATGAAGTGTAATGTTAAACTGTGGGACATTTGGCCCTATCACATGATATTTAAACTATTTGGTGTATTATCTTTCTCACATGACCATAAACTACTATGAGAAGTCACTAAAAACGATATTAATCAATAACCAAGATTTCACCATTATATATTAAGTTCTATATCCATTATTTAAGAGGATTAAATGATCTTTTATTCCATTTGGGCTTCATTCCTACGACCCAAATAGTATTTATGGAATGTGATGGTATATATAGAAATTTTTTTAAAAAACAAATTGAACACCCCTTCTTCCACTAAACATTTTTTATTATTTTTTATTTTTGAATCAAAAAAATCCTTGAGTTGACATACTCCTCTTGGAACCCCTCAACTTTAATATGATTAATTCTCTTGGTTAACTGTTCTACAGAAAATTTGGCTGTAGGGATTGATTGATCTGAGGGGAACCTCTAGGATTTAATGGTGAATATCATGGTTTTCCATTAATCCTTTGAATAGAACACTGAGGGATATTTTGTTATAGGAAGAAAGTTCCACCAGAACCCCATGTGTTATCCCTGGAATGAGTGTTGTAATAACCATCATACTCCCACCTGTATCTATTGACTCTATGCATAGTTAGTTTTCCTTCATTAATAGGGGTTATTCTACTGCCACAAGTCACCAGTAACTGATAGAGATTGTTGAATACATGATTTAGCTCATTCATTTTTCTATTTTCAAAAATATCAACAAAAAAATACATGTTTAATTACATCATACTATACAACTACTATCAAGGAGCCTTCAATTCACACGAGTATAAACTATGTAATTATTTGTTCTACACTATATGGACAGAAAATGTATAGTGTTATCAAGTCCATAAGACCCACATTCCTTAAATAAGATTTATATCTATATAATAACCCCAAGTACATGTTTATCTATTCATAAGATGGTGTGGGGATGAGAAATACCCCTACATGAAAACACCCCAAATAAATGCAGGGTTTCTCAAAAAATGATTTGTAAAATCCTCACATAATTTTACCTTGTTCTTGTCCCACAATATAAAAACATTATTACCATTCATCCTCATTGTATGATGTTAATTTAAAGTTTGGTTGTAATTTTTTAAGACAATAAACCTCATGGTCAAAATTATTATTGTTGGATGTAAAATTGTGATTTGTTATGGAAATCACATAATAGGACCTCCACTCTCTATGTCAGTACCCTATAGTACCACTTTTTACAACTAAATCTGACATGATTCCTATTTTAGGGATACATAGTGATGCAAATACCTCCTATATTAGACCTAGTCAAGAACTTCTCCCACATAATTAAGGTTTCTTATGTTGGAATTTAATCCACCATGGTCTCTCCATTAATGTCAGGTTTATTTTTTATTGGCCAATAATCTCATCTCCATGTGGTCCAAGTAATTTAACCCTAAATAAATGAAACTTGTTATCCTAGATACATGAACATATAGTGAAACATCCATAAAATTCCTAGATTGAAGTCCTAAAACTCACTAAAATTTTCCAACTCTATGAAACCTTAAACCATATTAATCATAGGTCCCTACAACATGACATTAAACTGCATTGCCAACATCTTAGTCATTTGGTTTTGAACTATATGAAATTATTCATAACTTCATGATATTAAATTCTGTAGCAAGGTCATTATATCATGACCCCAAATGTTAGAACATGTCATTCCTTATATTATTTCATTACAATGCATGAAACACCATCCATCCTATGTGACCCATTACTTTTATGAGATATAGATCCACGTAAAAGTATATACTATATGATCCCAATATTTAAAAAAATATTTCTCTTGAATACTAAATTTCAAAAGAATCCCTAGTCTTAAATCAATGGTACTGGATTTAGAGACTCACTTTATTATAATCCCATCTTAGGATAGAATAAGAAAATGTTCACCCCCTATGTAAAAGGCCAATCAATATCAGAGTATCTTTTCTTTTTTATAGATTCGATTGATGTGTCTATACCATCTAACTATAGTGTCATGTTTTTCCGAAACTATGTCCAAAATTGCCTCATTTTCAATGAATTTTCATGACTTTAAATCATGAACACCCAAAAAGCTCCAAATCCATGTACAAATTCCTTCTTGCATTGAAATTAAAATTCAAAGACATGTTACATGTCATGCAATCACATGTGGTTCAATTGATTTATAGATTTTCCTCTTGTTGCTAATATATATCATCACTCACATGATAGTAGAGGACATGGAGAGTCATATTGACTAGAATTATTAAGATGAATTTATTCAATGGTAAGGAAATTAGTCCCCATTGAATGAAATTAAATTACAAGGTACATGTCCATCCATCGGGACTACAGAATGCACATGGTATCCTAGGTATGATGGACACTTTATTCCCTACACGATATCTTGATTCATCTTGAAGTCTTTGGAATTGAAACCATCAAGGAAACACTGTATCAATACCCCACCATATGTCTATGACTAGGATCAATAAAGTATTTTCTAATGAATCTCTTATACTTATTTGACCCATGATTGAAATAAAATGATAATTTCCATGTATATGAGTTGGGTAGATATAAGGGAACTTTTTATTCCATGAACTATGTGTGTCATGATTCCCATTCTGAGGAGATACATAGTGACACTACGATTTCCAATTCAGGGCCCATATTCAACCTTCTTGGTCCAAGATGTGTGAAATAAAAACTCAATAATTTTTTTTAAAGCCATAAAACCTAAAATTTTATCCCTTAATCATCTTAATTACAAGACCTTAATTTACAAATAAATATAGTCATAAGGTATTGTTCAGTTGAAAAACTGTAAAGGGTATCATTAAAAGATGTCAGGTCATTTTTCTATATTACTTTTTATTTTATGGTTTATCCAAAATTAGATCATAAAATGGAAAAGATCTTATGCGGTTGACTATGTGAACCTATAAAAATACAAGATATTCTCTCTAGACACCTCGTTTAGGAAATTCGTAGAGCCTATTTTCTATATAGTTCATAGGTTAACATAACATGGTCCATGGGTATCTTTTCATTATCATTAAGGTTAACTATTTATATTTAGTATACCAAATTATTATGTGATTTTGAACTTAAGAATATGAGTTTGTATCCCTTATCCTTGAGGATGTGTTCAATATGTGGTGGGATAATCGTTAGGGTGATTGAACCCTTATTGTATATTCTCATTCTATATAAACACACTTTATATCTATTATTTTTTATTCACCACCAACCAATTCCATGATTTGATATAATCCTCTTAGAATAAAAAAACCATTTATTGATTAGTCCTCTTTATTACCACTTTCATTGTAAATGTTTTGGAAAGGATTTATTGGTCTAAAAGGATTCCTTAAATATTTTTCGGTAAATATAATATTGTTCCACTGATAATGTTAAAAATACCCTTAATAATATTTTATCCCCCAAGTAAGATCCACCTAAAACCCATATTTTATCCTTGTAGAGATTGTGGTAATTTCTAGCCTACTCCTACAAGTGTTTACTGACTGAATGTGGAATTTGTTTTATAAGATAACTAATTCCCATTATAGTCCTTCCAGTCTTAATTTATAATTGAGTTAAACATTAATAGATTTTTATTTTCACACACCACAAACCAAATTTTCAAAAATAATCAAATACCATCAATACTACACATTGGTTCATTGTCACAATTTCAATGAAATATTTTGAAATTATATTCATATTTTCATACCCATCTTGGTGAAATAATCCTCTTGGTTACATTTAAAAACCATTATTTGAGATATTTCTCTGGGAATGTGTTGATTCAATAAGGTTTTCCTGATGACGGTTCCATTCCTTCTTGTTTTGAAAATAACAAACAACTTATCTTTAAGGAAAATATTTTTTTACCCCTACTTTTCTTTTATAATGAAAATTATCCTTATCATATTTGAATTATCTATATCCATATAATTTTTAAGTATAAGAATCAGATTCATTTCTATATTCTCGGAATCATTTAAAACCTTGATATGAAGCATTCTGTTTTAGGCTCCGAATTCTGGATGAGAACTGTAATGAAGTTCCACTCTGAATTATGGATGAGAACTGTAATGAAGTTCCACTCCGAATTCTGGATACGAACTATAATAAAGTTCCACTCCAAATTCTGGATACGAACTCTTTAATATTTTTTCTTACACTCTGAACCGTCACTCCGAACTTTTGAGTTAGACTTAAAACAAAGTTGTACATTCTGTTACACCTGTTTTGTTATAAAACGATGTCGTCTATTCCGTTATAAACTAACCTTTGGCCATGTGACACGTGTACAGGTCCCTCTAAATTTTATGGATGATATGACAGTTAGAGGAGGGAGCCGACCTTCCCTATAAATAGGAGCCCATTTGAAAGATCTTGAAAAGGACTTCAACATTGTTCACACATTCTGTTGAAGTGATTTATAGAGAGAGAGGCTCTTATTAACTCTCAGCTTCATGAAGAATGTTTGAACTACTTGTTCAATCTTTGCCTTGTGAATATTTGCTTCATGCGACTCCGATTGTTGGTGATCACAATTGTGGGCTTCCGGGGATAGGATGACAGAGGTTTCCAACACCTTGAAGTTGAGGGCTTCCTTGCTGAGGAAGACAGTGGTTTCCAACTACCTTGAAGTTGAGGGCTTGCAGGAATTGCAAGACAGAGACTCCGATATTTGTATCGAGGGATTACCTAGGTGTGGGTAAGACAGATTTTCTTGAATGTATAAATCAAGGGACCTTTATCCAAGGTTGTTGGATACCCTTATCATTGGGTTAAAATATTTATATCTTGTTACTGTTTTTTTACAAGTTTATTTCTTCTGTGTTTGTATATTAAGGAAAGTATAACCATATTGTACTTCCTTAATTTTGTACTCTGTTAAAGTTAGATTTTATAGCACTACTGGAAATCCTAGTTTTACCAAAAGTTATATCCCAACAGTTTACTAAACCGTTGGTAATAGCCATCTATACCAACGGTTCTCAGAAACCGTTGGTATAAGTGGTTTTATAGACACTTTTACCAACGGTTGTAATGAACCGTTGGTATAGATGAGTTTTTACCAACGGTTCAATGAGAACAGTTGGTTAAATTTGAATTTCGGTGACCTTTACCAACAGTTCAATGAGAACCGTTGGTAAAGGTTTGGGCTGAATGTATATACCAACGGTTTTTAGAAACCGTTGGTAAAAATTTCCCCCAAAATTGGCAGCAGCCCGTCCTCTCCCCCATTCGCGATCCAGAGCCCTAAATGGGAGCTATCGGCGATTTTGGAGGTTCTTCCGGTTCTCTTCCTCCATCCCATCCAAGGTAAGTTATTTTCTTTAACTTTCAGTTTTTATTTTCGATTTTGATGTGTATATGTTTCTCTTTAGGATGAGACCAATTTCTATTCTCATATTCCAACCAAATTTATGTTTCAGCCCTATTTATGTTTCGGTTCTTTATTAAATTCCATGCATATTCCAGCCCATATAGATTGCATTAGATGGTTGTCTAATTTTTTGATATGCCTTTCATGATTCATTACCAAGAAAGTTTTATTATATGTTATAAAATTCAATCACATGTTTAGTTTTAACATTCATAGTTACTTTATTATCTTGTGCCAATAATTTATATTAATAATATTTTCATATATTACATCATTGATTGTTTTTACTTATGCAATATAATTTCATGCTCATGTTACTTCATAGTGATTATTTAGATTTCAAAGTGTTTTATTTTTCATGTTAAATTTATTAAAACATTTTGGGGACTAATTAAAGTTATTAGATTCCAATTTTCATGCTTCTATGCTTGTTAAGAATTAAATGAAATATGATGGGTGTAATTAAATTAAATTCAATGTTCAATTTTTATCATGTATGGGTGATTAATAAATTGGAATGTGATGAACCATATAATTGAACCATTGTTGATGCAAATTATATACCAAAAGGTTATTGAATAAAAGTTATTCTTGTGAATTTCGTTACATCATAGATAAAATGGTTGTGGTTATATGAGAGATACCTCCGATGGTTCTTTGATCATTGTTTTATGGAGAATGAATGGTGTAGGTCCGGTATTAATAGTAGCTTCTAGTGAGACCATTTTAGTATAAGTGGAAACGATATTATGATCTAAAAGGGGCTGATTGAGTTGGTAGAGACCAAACATTTTTTGTTCCTTGTGTTCAAGATCCATAAATAGAGTGTTCCAATCAGGTGGTCATCAGTAAAGTCGTAGGTAAGATTTCCAAGTCCTGTTTCATGAAGTTGAATATGTGGTGCTATAGTGGTTTTGGATTGTTTGAGGTACTCTTAGTGTATTATAAACCCTCATTTTTTCCATATTCATTTAAATTGATTTAATACAATTTTTTTCACACACACCATTATATCCTCTCAAACTATATTTAGAGTGTATTTTCATTCGTATGGTGTTAAATATTTTAGTAAATGTCCATACTAGCTTCTTTTATGTGTTCTAGGGGTTTAGACTAATGACAGGGCTGCATGATTATTGTGGGGGTATTCTTTTCATATAAATATACCTATACACCCTAACCCCCTTGAACAACCTGACCACCCCCACGGACAGCCCGCCCACCTGGACACCCCGACCCCCCTAGACAGCCCCCACCCCCTGTACACCTCCGACCCCCCGGACGGCCCCACCACCCCCTAGACACCCCGCACCCCCTGGACACGCCACACCCCCTTGGACAGTCCCTCCACTCCCATGATCCTCATCCTACGCCTCATCCTAATCTACTTGAATAAGTTAATGTATAAAACTCATATACTCCCAACAAGACCCTTAAGTATTATGTATTCCTTGATCCACTTCCAATATCTTACTAGTAAATCCTTGAATATAGTCATTAGAAATTTTGTATCTTATTTTCTTATATACACTGTATTTTGTTGTATTTATTAATATGATTCTCATATAGAGTAATGTGTCAGTTATGCTTTTATATAGAGTACAAAATTGTCATTTACGTAAATATTTTTTTGATTAAACTTTAATATTATTGAATTGCTTTGATATGACTTATTGTGATTTTTTACAGAATGGATAAAAGTTGGATGTACGAATCTGATCGGATTTCAACCGATTTTCAAAATAATTTGAACATCTTTCTAGATTTTGCATTTGACAAGTCTTGAGATAGTGGTCGCATACACTTCCCATATTTTAATTGTGTTGGAAGACATTGGTTGAGCCGTGAAGCATTTAACTATCATATAACAAAATATGGTTTCCAAACAAACTATTATGTGTGGTATCACAATGGAGAGAAAATGGAATCTCAAAATATTGATGATCCAAATGATAGGATTGAATTGGAGAGTTTGATATATGATCGGTTTCTATTTATTCGACATCATGAGATGGAAAGGATGTCCAGCCAACAAGATTTTGATACAAGCACACATGATGCGTCCAATGAAAATTATGATGTTGATAGGGTGAAAAAATTTAATGATGCTGTGACGACACCAGTATATCGTCAATGTGATAATATGAAAAAGTTGGAATTTTTAATCCGATTGTTTCATGGGAAAACTATGTATGAGATTTCAAATACTACAATTGATTACATTCTTACCTTCTTGAAGGACTTACTTCCAGATGATGCAGATATTCCCTCAAACCACTATATGGCAGGGAAGTTGGTTGATGAACATGGATTCTCAAAAAAAAATCATGCTTGCCCGAATGATTGAAGCTTATTTTGGGAGGAAACTGCTGAAATAAATGATTGTATAATATGCAGAACCTCTAGATGGAAGCCAAAAGATGATGTTACACCATCTTGTGTGCCACAAAAAGTAATGTGGCACTTTCCAGTGATCCCCAGATTACAGATCCTTTTCATGTTTGATGAAATATCCATAAAAATGTGATGGGATGACACAGAGAGAAAAAAGAATAATGAAGAGTTGGTTCACCCTTCAGATGGATTTTCATGGAAATGATTTGATGCTCGATATCCTGAATTTTCAGCTGACGTGCATAATGTGAGACTGGGTCTTTCATGTGATGGTTTTAATCCATTTGGGAAGATGCTTACTTCGCACAACACATGGTCGGTTTTCATACACATTTATAACCTTCCCCCTTGGTTGTGTATGAAAAAGCCTTACACTTTCTTGAGTATATTGATATCTGGCGCTTCTGATCCCGGCAATGATATAGATGTATACATGCAACCTTTAATAAAAGAGTTGAAACTTCTTTGGGATGTGGGTGTGCCCACATACGATGCATGTTCGAAAGGCATATTTCAGATGCATGCTGTACTTATGTGGACTATCAATGATTTTTCTGCTTATGCAATGATGTTTGGATGAAGCACAAAAGGAAAATTTTCATGTCCTATTAGTATGAAGAATACTCGATCGAGAAGACTGAAATATCGTCGTAGTTTTAGTTTTATGGGACATCGACGATTCTTTCCAATGAACCATCCATATAGAAACAATCGTCGAAGATTTGAAAATACCATGGAGAATGACGATCCACCTCAGCGTATGTCTGGAACTGATGTGCTTAATGAATTGAAAGATTTCAGTTATTCATTTGGTAAGAGTGTAATGAAATCTAGAAAGAGAAAAAATGTTTCCAATGATACCTGTTAAAATTGGAAAAAGAAGATGATATTCTTTAAGTTGTCATATTGGTCAACCAACTTGTTACGTCATTGCTTAGACGTAATGCACATTGAAAAGAATATATGTGAAATGTTTCTTTCGATTCTTCTAAATGTCAAGGGGAAGACAAAAGATGATTTATGATCTCGGCGCGACTTGGTAGATTGGGGGATCAGACCAGAATTGCATCCTGTCTGTATTAGTGAAAATAAATGGCAAGTTACATGTTCTTCTTATGTGATGTCTCCTGCTGAAAAAAATCAATTTCTGGAAGTGCTAGAGTCTATTAAAGTTCATGATGGCTATTCAAGAAATATATCAAAACGGGTCAATAAAAAATAGTTGAAGTTGAAATCATTGAAGACTCGTGATTATCACTTCCTTTTGAATGAGTTGATTCCAATTGAAATCTGTCATCTCTTGTCCAATAATGTTAGAGTCTCAGTTATTCGGTTGTGCTATTTGTTTAGAGATCTTTGTTCTAAGAGGTTATCCAAATCCCTTGTGAAAAAATTGTTGGCAGATACACGATTAATTTTTTGTGAGTTAGAGAAAATATTCCCTCCATCATTTTTTACATGCATGTTGCATCTGACTATCCATCTTCTAACTGAAATACTTCTTGGAGGACCTGTTGCTTTCTGTTGGATGTATCCAACTGAAAGAAAAATGTGCACATTGAAATCATATGTTCGGAACTGGAATTATCCCGAAGGTTCTATTGTGAACGGTTACTTGGCTCAAGAATGTATGGATTTCTGCTCAATGTATTTGTCTGATCATACTACGAGAATAAACAGACCAATGAGAAATGAAGAAGAACAGTATGGGCAAATTGAACCCAGTTTTCCATCACTTCCTCAGACATGAGGAATTCTGGGATCATATAAATTGACAATATTATCCCTTGAAGAGCGAGAGATGGAACATCGGACAATGTTGTTCAATTGTGATTTGTTCGATGAGTATATAAAGTAAGTTAATTTTACATGTATCTCTTATCTTATCTCTTGTAATTTTAAATATTTGTTAAACTATTATTATTTTTATCTACAGGGAACATAAAGAATTGATATATAGAAAGCATCGTTCTTTATCTTTGAGAAAGAAGGAGACTTTGCATAGCAAAGGGTTTTCTGCTTGGTTGAAATTGAAGGTAAAAATATTTCTGTAATAAGTAAATAAAAATAATATTTAATTAATTTTACTATTTTTTTATATTTTAGGTATCGAGTTTGCCTACAGACTCTGTTTCTAAGGAAATAAGAGCTTTGCCTTTTGGTCCTAATACCATGGTCCGTGATTGTAAATCACTTGTTATCAATGGATACAAATTTATTATCACTAAACGAGCATGAAACATGAGAACACAGCAAAATGGTGTTATGCTAACTGCCACAACAGACTGTTATGCCAGTTCATCAGACACTAGACCTCGTTCTGAAAATGTTTCTTATTATGGTGTCGTGGAAAAAATAATAATTTTGGATTATTACTCGCATGGTCGAGTCACGATGATGAAATGTCAATGGTTTGATTCAATGACGAGTCAAGGAACCTTTATTGATGTTTTTGGATTTCGAGTTATTGACATGACTCTCACTCTTGCCACCGATGAACCATATGTATTGGCATCAATGGTTAAACAAGTTTTTTATGTCAAAGATCATCGTCATCCTAAATTCGGTTTAATTATTGAAGTAAATCCCAGACATGTTTTTGATGATGGTGATGATGATGTTGACACTATCCCTACTGCAATTGGAAGAAATCCGTTTATTACTTATGATGACCCCAACAACTCAATTATCAGAGTTGATTGTGAACCCGAAGTTGTGGTGGGAAATATATAGAATAATACAGTCGTGTTCTCACCTACATGTTTCACCTACATCATTCAGAGTGTGTATCCTAGTACTTACCTTCATAACACCATAAATCTTCTGTTTCATTATGTTCTTTTTATCATAATGGGTTTTCTATATTTTGTTTTTTGGGTTACACATTAGATATCTGTTTCTAATTACTTCCATATTTGTTTTCATTGCAAGAAATGACACCCATTGAAGAGAGGCGGCAGAAAAAGATGACAGATAATAATCGTTGCATGGTACAGATGGGTGTTCCTCCACTCATCCCTGTTGTGAGTATTTTATTTCAAATATAAATATTTCAATAACTTATAATATCATGTGTTTACTTTTTTGTCAAACTTTTTTTCAGGATCCACCCCCTAGATGATAGATATCTGACGAGGAGCCTGATATTGCTCCCAGTAGAGAGGTTGGTGGTAGGAGGGGGTGGTGTCAGAGATGGACGATCATCTATTGGTCTTGGTACTGAGTCCGGTGGTACGAGGGCTCGTGGGGTGAGAGTTAGATGACCCACTACCACAGACGTATCTTCTACGCCCTATTTTGATCCTGGCGTGTCTTCAGGGACATATGAGATATTTAGACCTCCGATGTTTACACTACCAGCTGGCTAGGCGTCTATGCCATCATCTTTTGCTTATGGTTCATTATCTCCGGGATATTATATTCCACCTTCTTCGACTCCTTCTGTGACACAATATGTGGCTAAGGAGCATACACTGGGGGACACTCCACCTGTACAGGATATTCCTTCAGCTTCTGCACCCATTGATCCGACTACCACAGGTATATTTATATAACTCTATCAAATTTTTATACCAAAATTTATTTTTATTATAACTTGTATTGATATTAATTTTCATTAATAACAGATTCATCTACAGATAGGAGGCGGGGGAGGGGGCGTACTCTCTTGCGTGCGATATGGAACCGCCAGACACAGTTGATGGTTGAATACAATGTTGATTGACAAATGATTGAGAAATCTGGGCAGCAATGTCGGGGTTTTTTGGCGACGCTAGACAAATACTCCGATATCATTCTGGTCAGCCCTCTCTATTGGAGACATCTGCCACCCGAAGTCAAGGATAACGCGTGGGCACAATTATGGGTAAAAAATTTATTGGATTTAATGTAGTATATTTTTGTATTTAAATGAACTAATCAATTTGGTTTCAACTTCGGTTTAACTTCCCTAATGGCGAAGGTGCACGACCAGCACGTTTAAAAGAGCTAGGAGAGCTTTGGGGAGCTTATAAGCATGAGCTGTATGTTGGATGGTGTGATAGAGTGGGCACGGAGTTAGAGACATTACCTATCGTGGATGACTGCCTGATAGAGCAATATCACCAAATGATTACCCATTGGTCGACAGCCAAATTTAAGGTATTAATCTCATTTGAGTTATTTAAATGAGAGTTTTCATATTTTTCATTAATATAATCTTATTAATTAGTAATCATTATTTAGGAATCTTCTGAAAAAAAAACAAAAACACATTGATTCAAAGCAATACCTTCACACTTTGGGGCGCACAACTATGGCAGATCATGAGAGGCAGCAGGTACGATATAGTTGTTTATAATTTTTTTAGGACTTTCCCTTTTTAGTGGATCCTACATAAATTATGTGATTTATTGAATAACGAATATACGATTATACTTTCACTTTATATTGTTTCAATGTAATTAAAGAAGCACAAAATGAATATTGAAGGACGTAGCCCTCGAGAAAAATTGTTTTGCTCGAGTAGACGAAAAAAAGATAGAACTGCGGTAAATGAACCGACCCAAGAGAAGATTGTAAGTTTTAATTTGTTTATTTCAAAGTTTAATATCTAATTTTAAATTTAATAATTTATTAATATTTTTTACAAGCTGCTTTAGAGGCTCTTGATGCCCAGAAGCCTGACAATTTTGGGAAACACGATCATTTATATCATGTTTTGGGAGATGAGCACTCTGGTCGAGTACGCTGCCAACCTGGTAAGAATAGAGTCCCGAAGAGGTATTGGTCATCTCCAGGTATCCATTTTAGTAACACCTAGTTGGAACAGGTCAAGGAGCATGCAAGACAGTCTGATAAAAGGGTCACAGAGTTGGAAGTACAAGTTCAAACAAGAGATAGAGAATTTATGAAACTGATGAAAGGATTATCTTCATCACATCCACCAGAGGCTAGTGCGGCTTGTCAGACATTTATGTCGTCGATGGGTGCATCATCTAATGCACCAGGCGGAAACTCTAGTGGCGATCGAGATGATGACGTTCCTGGTGATGACGAGGATACTGAAGAGGAAGAGGGTGAGGATGAAGATGTGGACAAGGGTGAAGATGGGGCCGAGGGCGAGGATGGGGCCGAGGGCGAGGATGATGCTGGGGATGAGGATGTGGCCGACGATGAGCATGGGGACGTTGAAGAGGACGACGGCGAGGACAGAGATGGCCGCGAGGATGATGCTGATGATGATAGTGGTGATGGTGATGGTGATCATAGGCAGATTGATCCATTACATTTTTGAATTCTGTATAACTCTTTATTTTTTAATATGGCTTTCCACTTTGGGGTTTTCCTCTACTTCATAGGGACGTTGCATTCAGATTCTATTTTTTCCACTTGATTCTTATTGTATGATTAGTCTACTACCTAGACCTTTAGTATTCCTTGGTACTTTGATACTCATATTTCTATTTTTTTTACTTATCTTTCTTAGTAAGCCATGTATTTCATGTTTATGCATGTGGAAAATGATATGGAAAATGTGCTTTGATGTAGTGGTCGACACCACTCAAAGTGTCTAACTTTTATTTGAAATGGACAGGACTTTAAGTGAAAACAACAAATGGCATACGGAAAACAGACCAAACGCATTCGGATTTTGTTTAAACTATAGGACAACGATCTTTGGGTCATATGTGACGTGTACGAGTCAAACTCGCCTCAATCCGAGGGCCGGTGTGGCCGGTACCACTCAAAGTGTCTTTCTTTTGTTTAAAATGGATGCGCTTTTAAGTAAAAAAAACCACATAAGAAAAACGGACCAAAGGAATTCGGATACTGTTGATACATTAGGACATGTATCCATGGATCATTTGTGACGTGTATGAGTCAACCCCGCCTCAATCCGAGGCGTGGTGTGGCCAACACCACTCAAAGTGTCTAACTTTTCTTTGAAATGGACAACAATTTAAGTAAAAACATCAACTGACATACGGAAAACCGACCAAACCCATTCGGATTCTCTTGAAACTATAGGACAACGATCTATGTGTCATTTTTGACTTGTACGTGTCAACCCCGCCACAATTCGAGGCGAGGTGTGGCTGAAACCACTCAAAGTATCTAACTTTTCTTTGAAATGGACAACAGTTTAAGTAAAAACAACAACTAACATACGAAATACCAACCAAGTGCATTCAGATTCAGTTTAAACATTAGGAAAACGATCCATGCATCATATGTGACGTGTATGAGTCAATCCTGCCTCAATCCGAGGGCCAGTGTGGTCGGAACCACTCAAAGTGTGTCACTTTTCTTTGAAATGGACAACAGTTTAAGTTAAAAAAACAACTGCCATATGGAAAACGGACCAAATGCATTCAGATACTATTGATACTTAAGGAAATGTATCAATGGGACATTTTTGACGTGTAGGAGTCAACCCCGCCTCAATCCGAGGGCCGGTGTGGCTGGTACCACTCAAAATGTCTTTTTTTGTTTAAAATGGATGCGCTTTTAAGTAAAAAAACCACATATGGAAAACCAACCAAACACATTCAGATTCTGCTTAAACTATAAGAGAAGGATCCATGGGTCATATGTGGCGTGTACGAGTCAACCCCACCTCAATCCGAGGCCCGGTGTGGCCGATACCACTCAAAGTGTCTTTCTTTTGTTTAAAATGGATGCGCTTTTAAGTAAAAAAACACATACAAAAAATGGACCAAAGGCATTCAGATACTATTGATACATTAGGACTGTATCCATGGGTCATTTGTGACGTGTACGAGTCAACCCTGCCTCAATCCGAGGCGCGGTGTGGCCCAAAACACTCAAAGTGTCTAACTTTTCTTTGAAATGGACAACAGTTTAAGTAAAAACAACAACTGACATACGGAAAACTGACCAAACCCATTCGGATTCTGTTGAAACTATAGGAAAATGATCCATGTGTAATTTTTGACTTGTACGAGTCAACCCCGCCACAATCTGAGGCGCGGTGTGGCCGACACCACTCAAAGTGTCTAACTTTTCTTTGAAATGGACAACAGTTTAAGTAAAAACAACAACTAACATACGGAAAACTGACCAAAAGCATTCATATTCTATTGAAACTTTAGGAAAAAGATCCATACATCATATGTGACGTGTATGAGTCAATCCTACCTCATTCCAAGGTCCATTGTGGTCGGTACCACTCAAAGTGTGTCACTTTTCTTTGAAATGGACAACAGTTTAAGTTAAAAAAAATAACTGCCATACGGAAAACAGACCAAAGGCATTCAGATACTATTGATACTTAAGGACATGTATCCATGGGTCATTTTTGACGTGTAGAAGTCAACCCCGCCTCAATCTGAGGTCCAGTGGGTCTGGTACCACTCAAAATGTCTTTCTTTTGTTTAAAATGGATGCGCTTTAAAGTAAAAAAACTACATACATAAAACCGACCAAACGTATTCAGATTCTGTTTAAACTATAGGAAAAGGATCCATGGGTCATATTTGGCGTGTACGAGTCAACCCCGCCTCAATCCAAGGGCCGGTGTGGCCGGTACCACTCAATGTGTCTTTCTTTTGTTTTAAATGGATGCGCTTTTAAGTAAAAAAACCACATATGGAAAACGGACCAAAGTCATTCGGATACTGTTGATACATTATTACATGTATCCATGGGTCATTTGTGACATGTACGAGTCAACCCCGCCTCAATCCGAGGCGCGGTGTGGCCGACACCACTCAAAGTGTCTAACTGTTCTTTGAAATGGACAACAGTTTAAGTAAAAACAACAACTGACATACGGAAAACCGACCAAACCCATTCGTATTTTTTTGAAACTATAGGAAAATGATCCATGTATCATTTTTGACTTTTACAAGTCAACCCCGCCACAATCCTAGGTGAGGTGTGGCCAACACCACTCAAAGTGTCTAACTTTTCTTTGAAATGGACAACCGTTTAAGTAAAAATAACAACTAACATATGGAAAACCGACCAAAGGCATTCATATTCTATTTAAACTTTAGGAAAATGATCCATGCGTCATATGTGACGTGTACGAGTCAATCCTGCCTCAATATGAGGGCCAGTGTGGTCGACACCACTCAAAGTGTGTCACTTTTCTTTGAAATGGACAACAGTTTAAGTTAAAAAAACAACTGCCATACAGAAAACGGACCAAAGGCATTCAGATACTGTTGATACTTAAGGACATGTATCCATGGGTCATTTTTGACGTGTAGGAGTCATCCCCTACTCAATCCGAGGGACGGTGTGCCCGGTACCTCTCAAAATGTCTTTCTTTTGTTTAAAATGGATGCGCTTTTATGTAAAAAAACCACATAAAGAAAACCAACCAAACGCATTCGGATTCTATTGAAACTATAGGAAAACAATCCATGGGTCATATGTGACGTGTAGGAATCAACCCCACCTCAATCCGAGGGTTGGTGCGGCCGATACCACTCAAAGTGTCTTTCTTTTGTTTCAAATGGATGCACTTTTAAGTTAAAAAAACCACATACGGAAAATGGACCAAAGGAATTCGGATACTGTTGATATATTAGGAAATGTTTCCATCGGTCATTTGTGACATGTACGAGTCAACCCCGCCTCAATCCGAGGCGCGGTGTGGCCGACACCACTCAAAGTGTCTAACTTTTCTTTGAAATGGACAACAGTTTAAGTAAAAACAACAACTGAAATACGGAAAACTGACCAAACCCATTCGGATTCTGTTGAAACTGTAGGAAAATGATCCATGTGTCATTGTTTACTTGTACGAGTCAACCCCGCCACAATCCGAGGTGCGGTGTGGCCGACACAACTCAAAGTGTCTAACTTTTCTTTTAAATGGACAACAGTTTAAGTAAAAAAACAAGTAACATACGGAAAACCGTCCAAAGTCATTAATATTCTGTTGAAACTTTAGGAAAAAAGATACATGCGTCATATGTGACGTGTACGATTCAATACTTCCTCAATCCGAGGGCCAGTTTGGCCAGCACCACTAAAAGTGTGTCACTTTTCTTTGAAATGGACAACAGTTTAAGTTAAAAAAACAAATTCCATACAGAAAACGAACCAAAGGCATTCAGATACTGTTGATACTTAAGGACATGTATCCATGGGTCATTTTTGACGTGTAGGAGTCAACCCTGCCTCAATCTGAGGGCCGGTGTGGCCGGTACCACTCAAAATGCCTTTCTTTTGTTTAAAATGGATGCACTTTTATGTAAAAAAACACATACGGAAAACTGACCAAACGCATTCGGATTATGTTTAAACTATAGGAAAAGGATACATGGGTCATATGTGCCGTGTACGAGTCAACCCCGCCTCAATCCGAGCTCTGGTGTGGCCGGTACCACTCAAAGTGTCTTTCTTTTGTTTAAATTGGATGCACTTTTAAGTAAAAAAACCACATACGGAAAACGGACCAAAGGCATTAGGATACTGTTGATACATTACGAAATGTATCCATGGGTCATTTGTGATGTGTAAGTGTCAACCTCGACTCAATCCGAGGCGCGGTGTGGCCGACGCCACTCAAAGTGTCTAACTTTTCTTTGAAATGGACAACAGTTTAAGTAAAAACAACAACTGACATACGGAAAACCGACCAAACCCATTCAGATTCTGTTGAAACTGTAGGACAATGATCCATGTGTCATTTTTGACTTGTACGAGTCAACCCCGCCACAATCCGAGGCATGGTGTGGCTGACACCACTCAAAGTGTCTAACTTTTCTTTGAAATGGACAACAGTTTAAGTAAAAACAACAACTAACATACGAAAAACCGACCAAAGGCATTCAGATTCTGTTGAAACTTTAGGAAAACGATCCATGCGTCATATGTGACGTGTACGAGTCAATCCTAACTCAACTTGAAGGCCAGTGTGGCCGGAACCACTCAAAGTGTGTCACTTTCCTTTGAAATGGACAACGGTTTAAGTTAAAAAAACAACTACCATACGGAAAATGGTCCAAAGGCATTCAGATACTGTTGATACTTAGGGAAATGTATCCATGGGTCATTTTTGACGTGTAGGAGTCAACCCTGCCTCAATCTAAGGGCCGGTGTGGCCAGTACCACTCAAAATGTCTTTCTTTTGTTTAAAATGGATTTTTTTTAGTAAAAAAACCACATACGGAAAACCGACCAAATGCATTCAGATTCTGTTGAAACATTAGGAAAACGATCCATGGGTCATCTGTGACGTGTAGGAATCAACCCCACCTCAATCCGAGGTGAGGTGTGGGCGGAACCACTCAAAGTGTCTAACTATTTTTTGAAATGGACAATTGTTTAAGTAAAAACAACAACTGACATACAGAAAATGGACCAAACACATTCAGATACAGTTGATACTTTTGGACAAAGATCTATGGGTCGTTTGTGACGTGTATGAGTCAACCCTACCTCAATCTGAGGCATGCTGTGGTCGGTATCACTCAAAGTGTATTTCTTTTGTTCAAAATGGATACGCTTTTATGTAAAAACAACCGGCATACGGGAGACCAACCAAACGCATTAATATTGTGTTGATACTTTAGGAAAACGATCCATGGGTCATTTGTGACGTGTACGAGTCAACTCCGCCTCAATCTGAGGCACGGTGTGGACAACACCACTAAAAGTCTCTCTTTTATTTCAAAAGGAAATCATTTTAAGTGAATACAACTGAAATTTACACTCATCAACGATAGTCGCAAACTATTTTCCATGAGTTGGGTAGTTTCACTAGTGGGGTCATAAGTGACGAGAATCCTAAGAAAATACCTTTTCACCATATATTATAAACAATACAAGTTCAATGCAAAATTCATCACAAATCACTACATACCCAAACGTAGGATCACAAAAAAAGGGATTTTAGCCAATTTGAAATTATTATTCAACTCTAATTGATATATATCAAACTATTCTGCCTATTAGAATTTGATGGGGTGGTGTGCTGGTTGGGGGGTTGTGGATGGGTGAGGTGAATTACCACCGGATGATTGTTGTCACATGTGTTTTTTGGGCTATTTTCGTTGTTTTTTATACTATTTGAAATATGTATGTGGTTTTTGTGATATTTTTTATACAGGTGTATAGTGGAGGGTATATTGAGGGCTTTTGTGCAATGTTTTTTATGCAGGTGGATGGTAGGGCTACTGGAGGGCTTCTGGGGGGCTGCTGTGCAGCAGCTCTGGCAAAGGTTATACCAACGGTTCTGAACCATTGGTATATCTTTTTCCAGAATTCTCAAGAAGTCTATACCAACGGTTCTGAACCGTTGGTATATCTTTTTATAGAAAAAACTATACCAACGGTTTAGAACCGTTGGTATATCCTTTTCCAGAATTCTGGAAAGCTTATACCAATAGTTCAGAACTGTTGGTATAGCCTTCTCGAGAATTCTGGAAATCTTATACCAACGGTTATAAACCGTTGGGATATCTTTTTTATGGAAAATATTATATCAACAGTTCTCAACCGTTCGTATAAGTTTTTCCAAAATTTTGGAAAGCATATACCAACGGTTCAGAACCGTTGGTATAGACTTTTCCAGAATTCTGGAACACCTATACCAACGGTTTAAGTGCAACCATTGGTATAGGGCTTTCCTCACGGCTTACTAGCAAACGGTTTGTAAAACCGTTGGTATACTCTATACCAACGGTTTTCCAGCCTATACCAATGGTTTTAAACCGTTGGTATATCCTACTTTTCCAATAGTGTACGCTTTAAGGTAGAATCTCATTTTTGTAATCTTTTAATAAAATTATATGTGTTGTGAATTTGTTTAAGTTTAACTTTGTTAAACTCATCTCTTTCCTTTGTTTAAGGAAATCCTTGTTATTCGTAATCAACTTTAAAGGTTCCAAAGGAATTTTTCAAAGTATACAATTCACATCTCCCCCCTCTTTTATTGTATGCATATTCGATCCCAAATTTGACGTAGTTGAGTATATCATACTCATATATCATCTCAAAATTGGTATCAGAGGAGGTTCAATCTGAATTAATCTCACGATTAGATTCAGAAGTAATTTTCTGGAGTCAGTATCTCCGAATCTGTTTTTCAGAGTCATAGTTTCTCGGATTCACTTTTTCTTACATCATCTTAACTGTTATATTTTTGTTGCTTATATTTTTCCAGAGTCACATTTTTCTGAATCATATATTTTTTGTTTCGTTACGAACTTTTGTTACTAACAAGCTTGTACTCTGAGGATATCTTAAGGATGGAAGGTATGAATATTGGGTCAATTGACAACCTAAATCCTTCTAGACCTCATATCTTTGATGGGAATGATTATGATTACTAGAGAGATCGAATGAAGACATTTGTGATCAATACTGGTGTAGACAATTTTATAATGCTTACTGGTGGTTACAAAATTCCTAACAAAGAAGTCAATACTTTTATTAATCAATAGAAGTAAGAATATCAACTGAATTACAAAGTATCCAATACTTTATTATGTACTATTACCAGAAATATATAAAGCCATATATCTTCTCGGAAAGCAACTAACTGTATTTGGAAGAAATTAGAAGTCACACATTTTGGTACATCCAAGGTTATAGAAACAAGAAGAGCAATGCTTCGTGCTGAGTATCGTGGTTTTGTTTTTCCCTATAGAGAGCCTATATGTAAAGTGAAACAAAGATTTATGACAATTGTCAACAGTCTACTATCTATGGGAGAGAAGGATCTTGACGATGATTCTCTTGTAGAAAAGATCATTGATATAATGCCAAATTAATGGGAATCGAAGAGGACAGCTATTGATGAAAACAGAAAAGTTTCCCAGATTACTCTTGAAGAGATTTTTGGAACCCTCTTACAGCATGAGACAAGAATGAAAACAGATGCTGACAACATCAAAAATAAGAATGGTAATGGTAGTGTAGCCTTTTCATCTAAAGCTAAAACTTCTGAGAGAGTTACCAGATCAAAATATAAGAAGGTTATTATCCAATCTGAATCTAGTGAGAGTAAAGTCTCCGAAAATGAGTTTTCTAATCTTGCTCGTAGGATGAACAAGATAGCTGGACAAAGAAATTTCCAATCCAAATATAAGAAGAAGGAAAGTAATGATTCAGAAGTTACATGCTATGAATGCAAGAGAGCTGGACACATCAGACCGGATTGTCCTTTGCTCAAAAATAAGGAATGAAAAGAGTTCCATTCTGAAAGGAACAAAAATAAGTATTACAAGTCCAAGGCTAAGAATGTTCTGAAAGCCAATGACACCTGGAGTGCCACTGGTGGGGACTCTTCAGATGAATCTTCTGATTATGAATCTTCTGGACAGAATCATCTTGGTCTTATACCCATATTACCTATTGACAATCATTGCTTTATGGATAAGGTACACAACACTAAATCATTGACCAATGTTCCTTTAAATTCTAATGATAGTAAATATTATAACTCTTCAGATGAAGAATCCTCTTCTGATAAAGAAAATAATTTTCCAACCTATGAAGAAGTTTCTAGGTTTGCTGAACTTCTTGGGATTGAGAATTCAAAACTCAACAAAAAGATTGATAAGGAAAATTCTAGGAGTACTATTCTTACTAAGGAGATATCAGATCATTCTAAAGATCATGATAAGAAAAATGATTATTTTATAATTATTCAAAGAATTCTTGAGGAAGTAAATTCTGAGAAGGATAAACTTTCTAAATATCTAGAAAAAATAATTTCTAAGAAAAGTGTTTTGAGCCTAGCTCTAGTTTCAAATCTAATTATTTTGAAGATAAAAACTTGGTTATAAAACTCAAGTACGAAATATTTTCGTTAAAGAAGTGTTTGTTGAACTTTACCCTAGGTAAAGAAAATTTTGATAAGATGTATTCACAAATACGACCTTTAAGAAAAAAATCCGGATTTGGTTTTACTCATGCAAAAACTATTTTTCATAAAAATTACTTTGTTCCTCAAAGTGCCCCATTTTGTACCAAGTGTCAATGTGGTGGTCACTGTGAAAATAATTGTTCTTTAAAAAAACCCAATCTCTAGGATTTCATAAGGCCTATTTTACTAAGAAAATGTGGGTACCAAAAATTTTGTTATCTAGAAATTTCGGATCCAAACAAGTTTGGATTCCAAAAGTCTAATTATTTTCTCATTTTTAGGAAAATAAAATAAGTGCCAACATTAATTTATAGTACATGGATAGTGGATTTTCCTGGCACATGACTGGTAACAAAAGCTATTTTGAAAAGATTATCAAAACGAAAGGTGGGAAAGTAACCTTTGGAGATAATGCTCAAGGAGAGATTGTTGGTATAGGTAATATCATTCTTCTTGAAAAAACTCTTATTTCAAATGTTCTTTTTGTTAAGGGTCTTAAGCACAACCTTATTAGCATAAGTCAATTATGTGATAAAGGTTACCTTGCAAATTTTTGGAATGATAAATTTTTAGTTCACAATTCCAAGGATGAATTTATTCTCTTAGCCCATAGGCAAGAGAATGTTTACACTTTGAACATAGAAGACCTAAGGAGACAAGACTAACCTTGCCTTAGTGCAATGGAAGATCATTCTTGGTTATGGCATAGAAGTCTAGGACACTGTAATCTTAGAAACTTGTGTAAACTCTCTAAGAAGAAACTTGTTAAGGATCTACCGGAGCTTAGATTTGATTCTTCTAAAGATTGTGATCCTTTTCAATATGGAAAGAAACATAAATCTAGTTTTAAATCTATTGGGGAAGTCTCAATGACTGATGCATTACAGTTAGTGCACATGAATCCTTTTGGTCCAACACAAACTGGAAGCATTGGAAGCGAATACTATATATTTGTTCTGGTTGATGATTACACTAGATTTACATGGGTCTATTTTCTAGCGAAGAAGTCGGAAGATTTTTCTTATTTCAAAAGTTTTAGTTC
Source organism: Viscum album (assembly GCA_963277665.1). Classification (NCBI taxonomy): domain Eukaryota; kingdom Viridiplantae; phylum Streptophyta; class Magnoliopsida; order Santalales; family Viscaceae; genus Viscum; species Viscum album. Next base: position 1,332,619,958 of record OY728145.1, read on the forward strand.
CCAAGTCAAAACTGAGAAAAACCTTTCATTGAAAAATATTCATAGTGATCATGGAAGAGAATTTCAAAACTCTGATTTTGAAACTTTTTGTTGTAGTAAAGGTATTACTCACAACTTTTCAGCACCTAGAACTCCTCAACAGAATGGTGTAGTTTAAAGAAGGAATAGAATTCTTAAATAAATAACTAGAACCATGTTGAGTGAATATTCTGTAGCTAGTCTTGAATCTATTCATATTTTACTGGCCTTTGCATCATTCTTCAATTTTAAACTTTTTGAAAGGGATGTGAAATGTGCTTTTCATAACGGTTATGTTCAAGAGGAAGTTTTTGTTGAACAACCTCCTGGCTTTGAAGACACAAAACATCCTGGTCATGTTTTTAGACTTTCCAAAGCATTGTATGACCTTAAACAAGCCCCACGATCTTGGTATGATAGACTGACATGATTTTTTCTTCAAAATAACTATGTTAAGGGAAATGCAGATCCAACCCATTTTATTAGGAAAGATAAGAAAAATGTTTTGATTGTTCAAATATATGTTGATGACATCATATTTGGTTCAACTCAGCAATCCTTAACTGATTCGTTTGCGGATCTAATGAAATCTGAGTTTGAAATGAGTATGATGGGTGAGTTAACATTTTTCCTTGGTTTTCAAATTTCTCAAAAACCAGAAGGAACCTATATATCTCAACATAAGTATATTAATGATCTTCTTAAAAAGTATGGATATGACAAAACGAAGAGTATTAGTACTACCATCAGTACCTCAAACACACTTGATATTTATGAAGTTGGGAAACCAGTGGATCAAACATCTTTTAGAGGGATGATAGGAAGCCTATTATACATGATATCTAGTCGTCCAGACTTGATGTTTTTAGTATGCTTATGTGCCAGATATCAATCCAATCCTAAGGAATCTCATCTTAAGGCAGTGAAAAGAATTTTTCGATACTTAATGGGAACCATGGATTTAGGACTATTTTATTCATCTGGAAATGATTTTGTTCTAAAATGTTTTTCTGATGCTGACTTTTGTGGATGTAAGATGGATAGAAAGAGTACATCCGGAACTTGTCATTTCTCAGGAGATTCATCAGTTTCTTGGTCATGCAAGAAGAAACACTCGGTAGCACTTTCCACTGCTGAAGTTGAATATGTAGCAGCTGGAAGTTGTTGTGCTCAAGTGTTGTGGATGCAACACAAACTCACAGACTATGGTATGAGTTTTACCAAAACAAAAAATTTGTGTGATAATACAAGTGAAATATCCCTTAGTAAGAACCCTGCACATCACTCCCTTTCAATGCACATAGATATTAGGCATCACTTTCTTAGGGATAACACACAAAAAGGGGATATTATTCTTCAGTTTATCAGAACGCAAGATCAACTTTCTGATATTTTCACAAAATCATTGACTTTTGATAGATTTGAATACATTAAATAGAAGTTAGGAATGATAATCGTAAGGTAATCTTTTTTAATTAACATTTAGTTGAAAATTTCTCCTTACAGTAATAAACTCTTTTTCATAGGGGGGTATATATGATTTTTATTTTCTTAATTTTTTAATGGGTTTTTACAAAAAATTTCGTACAGAAATGTTTGGAATGAGGATTTCGTACCGAGACTTTTGTAGTAAGATTTCTGTATTTAGACATTCGTAAGGACATTCTCGTACTGAAATTCTTGTAATGAAATTTTCATACTGAAATACTTGTAAGGAATTTTTTTTCTGAGTTTTTCGTAGTCAGTTTTGCGAACTATGTCTTTTCATAGTAAAGATTTTTCATAGTTAATTTTTTCTTCAAGAAGAATATTATCCATTACGAATAATCCTCCTAATCCAATCCAAAAGGTATGATTTCCTTACTCAAGTTTTCATAATCATACTTTACTTGCTGGTGTTTTCTTATATTTTTTTTCGGATTCTAGTTTTGTTAAATCCTTGTTTTAATAAAAACCTCAAAATATTGGATGGAAATTTTCTTGAGAATTAGTTTTCAACAATCAGATCTGATCTCAGTATTTTAAAACCATTCGATCAACTGAGGAAGATGAACCATCATATCATTTCCTATTTAAAGGGGACCGCAAATGGTCGTCCCACCTCGGGTTTTCAAGCTCCAGAGTCTCGAAGCTCTGCCTCTCCGTTTTTAGGCCGTTCCGATCTTCAGAAATCTTCATTCCGAACTTCTCAGAAGTCTTCAGATCCGAATGTCTGTGGAAGTAACTTCTCAAGATATGTCAACCTCTAAGCCGATTTCCAAGTGGTTAGTATATAGAGAAAGGTTGGTTCACCCGGATTTCTTCAACAATTATGATTCCCTTATCTCCAAGAACATAGAGCTCAATGGATGGGGAGATGTTGTTGTGTCTAAACCAGGGATTCAAGATGAAGTACATTCGGAGTTTCTTTTTGAGTTCTATGAGACAGTTTCCTTCTTTAAAGAAGATGATAGGGAGAAATTTGCGTTTTAGTATTATGGAAAGACTTATAAGCTTTCTTATTCCAAGGCAGCCAGCTTGGTGGGGTTGACCTATGAAGGGGAAGCCGAGTTCATCACTCATGTTCTTCCAGATTCAAAGGGAAGATTCAACAAGGAAAAGGCATTGGAGACTCTCGTACTGTCAGATGACAAGGCTCCGAAGATTGTTAGTCTGTCTACGAATTTTCAAATTCTAGATTTATGGGTACAAGGATTTAACATTCCGAGAAATGGTGACAAAGAAAGTTTCCAGAAGAGTGAGATCTTTATCCTAGATTTTCTGATAAATATACGGAAGTTTAATCTGATGAGGCACATTATTATTACCATTGAGAATGTTAAGAAAGGGAATCTGAGAGCTCATGATCATAATATATCCAGCAATCATCTCAAAGTTAATAGTTTGGTGCCTTGAGTCTTTCAAGGAGGCTTTCAAGTCTAAGACAATAGCTTGAAAAATTATGTTGGTAAGTGATGGAACCCTTAAAAGGATGAACGTTTCTTTCGACAAGAATACTGGTGAGTTCTTTGATATGCCAGTTCAAGAAGAAGGGGTTCCGAAAGTTGCTAAACCTAAATCATCTAAGCCAGTGAAGAAGAGAATGTTGAAGGAAGTTGAAGTTGAAGCAGAGAATCTTAAATCTAAGGAAGTTCATTCCGCACCTCCAAAACCGAAGAAGAAGAAAGATTAACCTAATGAGGGAGTTTCTAAGTAGAGGGAAGTCAATGAGAAGAGAGTTCAAGGGGAGCCTCAATTTTTATTGGACCCTGCGGAGGCTAAGGCCTTGAAGGAAAAAACAGTGGATGAAGTAGAAAAACAAGTGAAACAAATGAAGCTTAAGAAGAACATGTCTAAAGCTGAGGTGGCTCAGACTTTGTTGAAGTTTACTGAGATGGCCTTCGGAAACATTCCAGTCCCAAGATCTTTCTCTGCGGAATATCTGCCTGAGACTCCAGGAAGAAACTATGCCACTCTGGAGAAGGTAAAAGCTAAGCATGTTGAGTAAGTTGAGCAATTTGAAGATGAAAATTCCCCAAGAAAAGTCTCGGATTCAGAGTCATCTTCGTTGGGGAATGGCTTTGTTGTTCAGTAATTAAAGAAGTTGGTGGGTTCTATTCCGACCCTCTAAAGTATTGATTCAAGATGCCAGATGCTCCAACATACTTTGAATCAGAAAACAGACTCTGTATCCATGGTTATGGATAAATGTGTAGAGATGGAGGCTCAGTTCAAATCTTTTATTATTGGCTATGAATCCCACAAAAGTTCTTCTAAGAAAATGACTAGTCTGTCGAAGAAACCCGTAGATGAGATGAGGCTCTTGGATTAATTCCAAGATAATGTTAAATATGCATTTGATATTCAAGAAGACAGAGATCTGAATGGGAAGCTGAATTCTGTTGCTCAAAACTGGAGGAATGAAAGGGATCGTCGGATTGAGGCTGAAGAGAAGTTGTTAAAGCAAGAAAAAATTTTGAATGCTTAGGAAGAAAATCTTGAAGCTCAAAGTGAAATAATAGTTTTGTTAGAGAAGCAAGCCGAAGAAGACCATAAAGACTTGAAGAAGATAAAGACTATTCTGAAGGGTCTCTTGTCGAAGGAAAAAGATCCAAAATTGAAAATTCCGATCTTTTGTTGTATCTTAGCTTCTTTGTTTTTGATCTTTCAAACTTAATGAAAATCTTGCTTGCTCTTCTCATTTGTTGTTGTTACTAGTTTTTCAGGTACTTTGTTATATTTTCCATTCCCTCAAATTCTTTTTGAAAATCACAAAGGCGGAGAAGGAAAAAGAACCTTAACAAAGGGTGAGAGAGAAAAAGAACTATAATATTGTTTAACTAAGGGGGAGTGTTCATTAAATAAGGCATTCTTATTCTCAATGAAATACCATTCCAGAAATCTAGAATATGATCCTTAGTGTTTCAAAGCCTAAGGGGGAGTTAGTCGTATTCATCAGCATCCATAAGCAAAGGGAGATAATCCTTAATGTTTTTTTCTTAGTCTTTCTTTTTTGTAAGGATGTTTGTGCTTTCCAAAAATGGGGATATTGTTTAGTCAATAAGGGTTTCCTTATGAATTTCCCATTCCTTCTTGTTTTGAAAATCACAAACACCTTATCTTTAAGGAAAATATTTTTTTACCCCTACTTTTCTTTTATAAGGAAAATTTATTTTCTATGGAAAATTATCCTTATCATATTTTAATTATCTATATCCATATATTTCTTATGTATAATAATTATATTCATTTCTATATTCTCGGAATCGTTTAAAACATTGACATGAAGCATTTTGTTTTAGGCTCTGAATTCTGGATGAGAACTATAATGAAGTTCCACTCCGAATTCTGGATGAGAACTGTAATGAAGTTCCACTCTGAATTCTAGATATGAACTCTAATAAAGTTCCACTCCGAATTATGGACACGAACTCTCATGAATTTCGACACCAAATTCTGATGACAAATTCAATTACGAATTCTCATTACGAATTCTAATGAAGAATTCTGATTACGAATTCCCATTACGAATTCTGATCACGAAATCCGATTAAGAATTGTCATTCCGAATTCTCCTATTAAACAGAATATGATTATCTTTTCTTTATACACTCTGAATTTATTTAGACTCCAAATATTAATTTTTTTTAGACTCCAAATTTTCATTTTTCTTACACTTTTATAATTTTTCTACTCTTTAATATTTTTTCTTACACTCCGAACCTTCACTCCAAACCTTTGAGTTAGACTTAAAACGATCTCATACATTCTGTTACACTTGTTTTGTTATAAAACGATGTCGTCTATTCTGTTATAAACTAACTGTTGGCCAAGTGACACGTGTACAGGTCCCTCCGAATTTTAAGGAATATATGATCACTGGAGCAGGGATCTGACCTTGCCTATAAATAGGATCCCATTTGAAAGAGCTCGAAAAGGACTTCGAAATTTTTCACACATACTGTTGAAGTGATTTCTAGAGAGGGAGGCTCTTAGTAACTCTCAGCTTCGTGCAGAATGTATGAAATGCTTATTCAAACATTGCCTTGTGCAGATTTGCTTCGTGCGACTCTGATTGTTGGTGATCACAATCGAGGGCTTCCGGGGATAGGAAGACAGAGGTTTCCAACACCTTGAAGTTGAGGGATTCCTTGCTGAGTAAGACAGAGGTTTCCAACTACCTTGATGTTGAGGGCTTCTGGGGATAGCAAGACAGAGACTCCCATATTTCTATCGAGGGATTACCTAGGTGTGGGTAAGACAGACTTTCTTGAACGTATAAATCAAGGGACCTTTATCCAAGGTTGTTGGATACCCTTCTCTTTGGGTTAAAAGATTAATATCTTGTTACTGTTTTTGTTACAAGTTTATTCCCACTGTGTTTGTATATTAATGAAAGTATAACTATATTGTACTTCCTTACTTTTGTACTCTGTTAAAGTTAGATTCTATACGCTTTAAGGTAGAATCGCATTTTTGTAATCTTTTAATAATATTAGAGGTGTTGTGAATTTTCTTATGTTTAACTTTGTTAAACTCATCTCTTTCATTTGTTTAAGAAAATCCTAGTTATTCGTATTCAACTGTAAAGGATCCAAAGGAATTTTTTAAAGTATACAATTCACCCCCCCCCTCTTGTATTGTATTCATATTCGATCCTCCATTTGATATAGTTGAGTATATCATACTCACATATAATCTCACAGAATGAACCCTCCTATTGGTGATACTACTCTAAATCCCATTATATGATTTAAGAATGCATCAAAGTTCATTGAATTTACCTTAGAGTCATACTCGTTTTGTTCTAAATTAATCTAATTCTAAGGGGATAATTTATTGGCATCAAAAAATTCATGCCACACACTTTTCCGCATGACCCATGATATTGTTCTCACAAATAAGAAATATTTAAGGATTGAGTAAGAAATGTTTCATAGTAATGAAAGAAGAACTAGATTGGATTTCTAGGTGTTGTAAGATTTCTCAAACACTATGGGATGGAGATTCCTCAATAATTTTTCCCAATCTGGTGGCATAGTGGTGAGAAACATCCACTGGGAGTAGGCCATGGGTTTAAATTTTTCTTGATAAACATTTGATTCCATTTTGAACCACATTTTTCAGGAACTATTGCCTACTTTTTGGAATCATAATGAATCCTATTTTCATGTATACACCATTGATCCAGGGTATATTTTAAATCACAAAATATTATTTGACTACATACAGAGGACACATAGATTTCTAGATTAAAAGTTAGGACCATTATATGTCAGCTTTCAGTTTTGCACAAATAAGAATTGAAAAAGTCTAAATTCTATAATTATATTTCCTCCAACCACATAGCACTTTGATCAGTTCCTGGATCCACTATCTTTTGTGGAATTGTGGTAGTCAATTTTTCTTCCACATAGAATTTTACTTTATATTCATAACACCTTAATTATTTCATGGATCCATTCTCATTTGTGGATCATAAGTGATAATTTTTTCCTTGTTATAGTGATTTTCTTAATCACTAGATTGGTAAACATAGTTCTTTAAAACATAATCTAATAAAGTGAGTTGATTTAGAGTATGAGGTGTTAAATTATTTCCTCCCACATAGAGAAACAAGTTGCTTTGTGAAAATATACTTCTACATATCATCTAGTTGCAATGTGGTTACTTAAATTAATCCTAATATTTCCTGAAATAATTTATTCGACACCTATTATAAATATATACACCCACTATGTACTAATGGTTGAGAAAAAGGGGACTTGGTATGAGTCTGAGAATGGTATCACACTCACAAATCCACTTAGGTAAAATTTCCATGTTCCAATCTAGGAAGGGACTTTATGATTCAATCAAATGAAATCCCTATGCAAGGAATTATATGTACAAAAAATCTATATATAAGTAAACATCATGAAATGGTATGTGACCAACCCTATTCCACCAATTCCATGTAGAATACCCTATTTGAAGATATTATATGGACACTACTAAAGAAGAACTATGCATACACTCCTTTCTAGAGCTCCTGCGAAAACCCATTTATGAAAAGGTATATGGACAACCTTATGTAGAGCTAATTTTTGGAAGACCCCATGTGGATTCTCTATTGAAAATAATTATATGGAAAAACCATAATGATACACCATGATGACACTCCTAGTAGAGCATGTGATCCTTCAAAAACATCCCCATACATGGGACTCCACCTTAGTTGTAAGCCCAGACCATTTAAATACCCTTTTATCATTCAGGTACAAATGGATGTTGGTTTGGACTATTATCAATCATCCATTTATGTGTAAAACCCAACTAAATATATAACTACCATTGGGTAGAGATACTTCTCATGGTTATCATTATTCACAATGTGTTTAGATACTCCGCTTGGTTTTAGATACATGGTAATTCTCTTATGTATAATCCCTAACCAATCCATTAATTACCTTTGAGTCGAGATACAACTCATTGTTACCATTATTCACCCTTATTTGAAATATATTCTTGATTCAAGATACTTGGGAATCCTCCTTGGTATAAGCCCCAACCTAATATTCAATTACCATGGGGTCAAGAAACATCACATGGTTATCATTATTCACATTTAATTAAGATTCCCCTATTGTTTTAAAATACTTGGGAATACTCATTTTCACGATCCAAGCAGGGGTGACATCTAACCTGACACCTGACTCGGTCTGCGGCATGTCTTGAAAGGTGCTCCTGATCTCTAAAATATAGAAACTAGTTCCTATATATCATTAATAATCCTTGGGAACAATTTCACCCATCTATATAATCATGAAAACACAATAAAAATAAATATCCCAATAATAAATAACAAAAGACAAAAAAGGAACAACAGTTATTTAGGTTCATGGTTTACAAAATTAAATAAAAAAAGAAACAAAAAACATCCCAAAAATCTCAATCAAACATGAGGGGAACCACCAACAAGACACCTCCATCAACACCTGCAATAATTAATGAAAGTATAGAAACTGGATCCACCACAACACATCATTCCTTTACCTGGGACACATTTAACAAAATCTAAATACATCATAATGTGTATGCAGACTATAAGCCAATGACCTGTATGAAACCACCCAGGAGAAAATATTCCATGATATAACATTAAAATACTAATTAACATGAATGTTTTATACAATTCCCTTGAAAATCTTTTAAGAAATTATTATAAGATAAACCATTCTCAAGTAATACACTTTCAAAAAAAACCCTTTTTAACAAAAAAATGACAAAAAATGAAATATAGACATGTACACCATATAATGAATGATGGAACCACATAAAATAATCATTTTGTTACAATAGATCACTATTGGTAAATCCCTAAGGGTACCTAGCACAAATGGGACTCTAAAAACCTCTCACCTTGGTGAAATGTGGTATAACAACCATAAATATCATCTTTATCATTCATGAGCTACTATGAGGGAACATACCATGGTCCTAGTTTTATCCAATTATATAACATGTTTAATTAGTATTATAAATTTCAATCCTACTAATTGAATTAGGGATTAGCAACTTCTGAGTCCACTAGATCCAATCCACTAAGAGAATCTGGGCTTTCCACTTTTGAATCACTAGAGAACCTATTTTAGCTTTCCCACATAGGTACCTAGAATTTATTTTATTCTATATACCCTTTAAGATGTTATAAAACCATAAATATTAATAACACATGTGAATCCATAGAATCACACATGGAAATCATGGCTTTCGAAAACCTTCACACAAAAACCACCATTTTTCATAAACAAAGAACTTTCCATTTTACTCACGCCAAACTATTTCAAAATATTTTTTCCACCACTTAAAAAATCAAGAATCCCATTTGGGAAAAACATAATAAAAACACACAATTGATCTTACTATTTTCAATTGGTTAATCTTCTTATTGAACCCATATAAAAACCAATTTCATTTCATAGTGCCTCACATCATTTACATAATTCCCAAATCATATTTAAAAGTGCACATAAAAAACAACATGGAAAAATTATCCATTTTTCGTTGAAACCAATATTTTAAACACACCCTCACCATAAATTCCTTCTAAAATATATTTTTCACCTTTCTCATTATCATAAAAATACTATCAAGAGTCCTCACAATGAAACACGTACAAATAATTAACATTTTCACCAGAAAATCCCATTTTCATCAAACATTTATGTCAAAACCCTTTCCAAATAATTTTTCACACCCCACAAATGAATCGGGGAACATATTTAATGATCAAAACAATCATATAAAAAGTATCTAGAAATAATAGATCCTGGAACCACCTAACTCACACTTGGAAATGATCCAAAAATGATTGGAAACCACAACTACACTACCAAAATAATCAATAAAATAAATATTAGACAACCACCATCAATATCTTTGATAAAATAACTAGATAAGACCCAATATTTGTTAAAATACCCACTAGAAATCAAAACCTAAAAGAATAAGGAAGTGAAACCCTAGAAAGAAGGAAAAAATCAAGGAAGAAATCACTTACTTCATGATTCATTAATGATTACCCACACAAACCACCAAAAGGAAGGGAGTATAAGGGAGAAAAGATGAGGAGAGGGAGACACCTAGGGATGGCATGGTAAGATGCGTTGAATAATGGGTATTTGGGGAAAAATCATGAGTGTAAACATCTGAATATTTTAAAATTTCAAAAATCTAGAAATGTCACATGGTTTTATCACATGGTCTTCCAAACCATATCGAAACTGTGCACCCCTCACCATTCAAGAAGGAATTTTCACACTATTTACAAACTGTGCACTAATTGTGTGGATAGTAACTCTTCATAAATGGACATAGACTGTATGGTTTCCTAGGGAAGTGCACATGGTTTTACAAACTTTGCACCTCATTATATTAACCCCAAAACATAGTTTTTCCCCCAAAGGTGCCCTTACAAAACTAAGGAACAACCTCAGGGCCAAAGATAAAATTCGTATTTTTTAATAATTCAAAATTGTTATGCTAGGAACTCAAGAGAAAAATTGAGAACCCAATGTGAACTAGAAGAAAGCAATAAAACAATATGAGTGTGATAATTATCCCCACCATGAAAAATTTCCACCCCCAAAAATTCATTCCAATGTTAGATCTGAAAACAGAAACTAATACACCACAATAAATCAAGGAAATCAAAAAAAATAAAATAAGGAGAAATAAATAATACTATGAGAGAAAACATAGATTCACATGATTTAGTTTTGGAGGCTAGAATGGACTCCCCACTATACGCCTTCTTCCCCTATAAATCCACGACAACTCCAGTTGATCGATCAAAATAAATGGAATTCTCATAGCCACAAAATCCATCCTCTCACACCAAGAACACCTTATAAATTACCAAAGTAAACTTATACCTCTTACAAGAATAAAAAAACAAACACAATCCAATTATCAAATAATGTTGAAAAACTAAAACAGAATTTACTTCAAAATTTGATTCAAAGAAGACCGTTGGGTGCACTCTAGAATCCCCACATTTTCTCAAATAGAAAAATTAGAGCACAAATTCCCAATCATAACATATTAATCCCACATTATACTAGAGACCGAACCAGATTACCAAAATTGGAGGCCCAAATAGAATCTAAACGATAAAAACCGACTAACACTGAACAACATTAGATGAAACAACAATGAGTCTCACGGTGGCTCTCCCCATCATTTAGTAATTGATAATCTTAAACTATCATGGGAAACCTAACATGGGATGTCTTATAATTATCCACATAGGCCAATAAACCCCACCAATAGGGGGGATCGACATGGGAAACACAATGCTAGGTAAATATCACTTCACAATTTACCATCCCCAAAAGATGAGACCATCCTCAGAAGAGAACTAACCAAGACTGAAACTGATTCTCAAGGCCGATCATATAAGGAAAACCAAATAGATACTCATATCTGATGAGATTCAACATCCGTAATTTAAAGAAAATGAGACAACCACGCCTCCTATAATAAAGGGGGAACTATTCCATGCAAAAGGATCTCAAAAAATAATGAAACCTTCACTCCACTAAACACAAAGCAGGACCTCTTCAAGAAAAATGAGTTACAACATAGAATCTTATACTTTCCTCATCCAAAAATGGAATCAAAACTAGACCAAGGTTCCTCACACCCCTTAGGTTCTTGACTATGTGCTAGCATCACTCTGTAGCTTGTGGATGAAGCCCTTATGTTTGAATCATCCCTACCATGCAGTTAGAAGCTGAAAATACCTGATTAGAAAACATTATTTGGTTTCAAGAGTAACATCACAAAATTACAAGAATAACCAATAGAAAACAATTCCCCATGTCACTCACTTTCCCAACATGTAACACTCACCCAAAAAGGACTTATAAGAAGAACACAAATCATCCTATTTCACCTCATATAAGAAAAAATAGAAGAATGTTTCCCATTGAATACACCTCCATTGAAAATTGTAAGATTTAGAACCTCTGGAATAACAATAAACTTTTATTGAAACATATGTTCTCAAAATATTTCACATCTTAATAAGAATATGATTCCTGATATGACCAATAAAACCAAAAAATATTTACAAAGAAAGGTACCTTAAACTGATTCCTAAACAGTTCTCTACTGTTACAAAATGGGCATGTAATTCCTTCGAAACATTCTTACATGGTGGATTTATATGGCCAAACATTCCACACAATTCGTATAGTATGATCCCATGCTTGAAATAAGCGGATGAAGAACTAAATGGCCATTTCACACTACAGATGGAACCATCATCTTTAGGATGCTTTCTATTCGAAATATTTGAATTCCCATCCCCACTAATATGTCGAGCTATCAAGTATAAAGGTTTAATACTTTAACTTTAATTAATCAAGTAACTCTAGGAAAAAAAATTATTCCCTAATTTTCGGAATCCACTTACCCTCTTTTCCAGGACCCTCTTAACCACATATGAGAGTTCAATTCAATTCCAAAACTCAAAAAAAATATTTTCCATTCATTGAGAAACTGGAAGTTATATCAATAGTGAACCACTAGAGGCCTCACATTGAATACATATCAAATATTTGCGGGGAAACACTAATCAAAATAGAAATTTAGGACACAATAAAACTAATCCATCTTTCAAAACATACAAAAAACGAACTATGAACACACATAGGGAACCAAATCAATGGATTACGAACAATTATAAAAAATAACCTACTAACCATTATCTCAAAACTAATTCATCAATAATAACTCAAAAACTACAAAAAAAATTCAAACACGAAGAGATATAAAACATAAAACACCTCATAAGGAACATTCTCAAATCACAAGGAGACACACCACAAGACTAACAGCTTGAAAAAATCACACCTTTTCTTAAAATCAATTTCAAAAAAATTCTATTTGGGTGGCACACTCACCAATGGTATTCCATGGATCCCCACACATTCATATTCTCATTCCAAACTAGGCACCCACCACCTCATATCATTAACCACCCATACTTCTACACGTATCGATGCATGTATTCACTCATGGAAATACCAATGCATAAAAACATTCCCATTTCAAAAAATTCAGAAAAAATTAAAAATCTCACAAACAACAAAATCAAAAACCATTTTCATACTCTATGTATCAATCCCTAATATTTCATTCCATTAAATGATATTTTTTAGTAGATCAATAAATTTCATTCAATCAATAATAATTTGTTAAAAACTCAACCCATCTTACATAAAACATGTTCCCCAAACCTTCAATAGAATGATTTTTTATTTCAAATAATAAATTTTGAAAACCCACTACTTTTGATTATAAAAAGATAATTCATAATAAATTCATTCCCAATTTATATAGAAATTCCTTTAAAAAATATAGATTTCTAAAGCATCATTCAAAATGATTCTAAAAATTAATCTTCCATATTAATGTATCCAAACCATTAGACTTTAAAAATATAGATTTCACATCTCTAAAATAGTGGTTTTAGGCAATTTTCAGATCCCAAGACGACACAAAATGATTCATAAGAGGAAAATAGTGTTGATGGATGACTTGGTAATATGGTTAGCGGCCATACGCCAATCAGTCCACCATTACAAAGAGTGTTGTAGGATCATATTCCAATATCAAAATGGATTTCATTCCCCTATGAGCTCACTAAGATCATTTACTCATCTCTATTTTCATTTCCCATACACAACACAACACGTAAAATCTATAGAAACCAAAATAAACTGGATTACCCTGGAAAATAGTGTCTTGTCATCTGGTGTGTTAGCCACAAATCCAAATCCAAATGAGAACTTCATCCCCTGACTATCATATAAATGGTCTACTTGGAATATTTCCAAAATAACATAGGGTTATTTAATAGAACGTTCCTCAAAAGTTTCTAACCTGCCCCGATACCATTTTTTCACGAACCAAGATAGAGTGCCATCTAACCTGAAAGTTGACCCGATCCGTAGCGTGGCCTAAAGGGCATTCCTAAGCCACATGGGATAATAAATACTGTTAGCGTATCAATAATAAAACATGGTAATGATTTCTCCCTTCTATATGGGCATTAACAACCAATATAAATAAACATCCAAATAAAAATAACCAAAAACAAAAAAGAAGAACAAATTTTTAGGATAAATTATTAAAACTTTTAATAAAACAAAAAAATACAACAATGGAAAGGAAAGAAAAAATGTCCCAAAAAACAACATGCAACATGAGGGGATCCACCCTCAAGCCACCTCCACCAAAACCTGCAATAAGTAATGGAAATATAGATAACTAATCCACCACATCACTCTATTTCTTTACCTGGGTCACACAAAAATAAATCTACATTTATGTAGGGTGTTATCTAAATCACACTTGTATACCACCCAAAATAAACAATCCCATAGTATAACATTAGATAAAAAACTAACATGAAGGTTTTATATAATGACATTGAAACATTTTCAGGAAAATAATATATGAAAAAATCATTCTCAGGGAATAAAATTTCATGGAAAACACTTTTTCCCAAACATGGATGCAATGACATTTAATACACACAATCCCACTATATACCAACAGTTTTCACAACTTCAAATTAGAATTCAGTAATAGTATATCACTATGGGAAAATACCTATGCATAGATAGCACAAATAGAACACTAGAACCCACGTACACTAGTGAAACATGGTAAAGAAACCACAACAACATGCTTTCTCATGAATACACCACTAGGAGGGAACATAAAATGTTACTAGTGGTCTCTAATCATTTCACATGTTATGTTATTATTATAAACATCAATCATACTAATTGAATCTGGGCTTTACCACTTCTGAGTCATCTAGACTTAATCCACTAAAAGATTTCGTCCCTTCCACTTTGGAATCACAAGATTACTTGTACTAGTTTTTTTACCTAGGTACCCAGGATTCCCTTTGTTCTCAATACCATTTCACGTGTCACAAAACCATCACTTTCACAAATATATGTCCAGCCACACAGGGGAACCATGAAATCAACACTTTCAAAAACCATCACAAAAACAACCATTTTCCATATAAAACCTACTTTCCATTTAAACTCATAGAACAATATGAAAATAATATTTCCACAATTTAACAAATCATGAAACCTATTTGGGAACCTCACAAGGAAAACACATAATTAATACCACTATTTTACATGGAAAATCCCCTTATTGAATCCACACATACAAAAATTTCATTTCACAATTCCTCAAATCGTTCACACAATTCACAAATCACATTTAAAAATGAACAAAAATAATCCAACATGCTAAAATAATTTATTTTCCTTTAAAAATCCACTTTCATACACAACCACACCTCAAGTTCATTTGAATAATTTTTTCACTCCTTTCACATAATCATAAAGAACTTTCAAGAGTCACCAAATCGAAACACATAAAAATATTAACAATTTTATCTTAAAAAACCTATTTTCTTCATACATGCATTTCAAACCCCTTTCCGAATCATATTTTTCTCCAAATAAAGAATCATAGAACATATTTAATGAAAAAAACATATCAAAATCGTCTAAAAATGTTAGATCATAGAACCACCTACCTCACACTAGGAATCCATCTATTAAATTATGTGAAATTGCAACCACACCACCACAAGACCCTATAAAGTTAATATTAGCCATCCATTATCAATATATCCTTCAAGGTAACAAGATAGAACTGCATATTTTGTCAAATACATGTTGGGAAACAAAACTACAAATAAGGATGAGTGGAATCCTGAGTGACGGATAAAACTAAGTGATAAGTCACTTTATGATAGATTTATGAATCCACACCAAAGAAAACAAATGAAGGATGTCCAAGGGAGCCAAGATAATGAGAGGGAGGTTCCTAGGGTTGGGGATATTGAATTGGGTGAGAAAGGGGGATATGGGGCTAAATCCCAAGAGGATAAAAAATATTTTTATTTATTTTTTAATAACCTAGAAAATCGCAAAGTTTTCCATAATTTTTTACCAAACATTATGGAAACCATGTTCCCCTCAAAATCTAAGAAGGAAATATTGTACGGTTTTCGCACATGGTTTATAAATTGTGAATTAACCATGTGGTCAACCACTATCAAAAATGGCCATAGGACACACAAATTCTTAGATAATAGTATACGATTCGAAAAACCGTATAAGAACCATTAATCTCATGATGTTTACCCTAAAAATATTTTTTTTACCATAATATCATATAGGAAACAAATGAACAACCTCAAGACCTGTGATAAAAAAGGATCGTCTCCAAATTCAATCCCATCATACCAATAACTTATAAGGAAAAACAATATCCAAAAATAAACCGGAGAAAATGAAAAAAGAAAACAATTGGGTGTGAAACTCTTAAGTATAATCCCAAAAACATAGTCTCACATGAAACACCTACTTTCACATGTATCTATAATCAACTCATGTGTAGGCCCAACCATATTTCTTGTTTTCACCCCTTTCATGGAATATAATTCTCCTCAAGGTAGCCTTAATTTTGAATACACCCTTTCAAATACATTGGTATGATATCATGTGATGATATTGATCTTCAATTTTCAATTTTTTCTCACAGCAAGAATGAATCACATGGGATTTGAGATTTTTAATCATCATCCCATTAGAATGGTGAAAGTGCCTCCATTTCAGACCCCATACTAAGGTGTAATCCCCAACCATTCAATCAAACTATATGGTTTTTGATTCATGTTTTTATAGGAGACGTAAGATGCCTCTTCAAGGATCAATCATAACTTCTAAACACCACCCACCTCCTTTGATGGAAAAAACCCCCAGATATTTGATCTTACCATTTATAAAACGAACATGCATAGATCAATCGGAGAAAAATGTGAAACCACTAATACATAGAGGTGTTCACGTATACATATGGTTTTGATCATATCATTGGAATAAGGGTAAACTTTCCCACACTGGGATTTGGGAATGATTCATGAATACATCATAAATTTACAAGAGAGTTACAAAGTAGGAAATAATTCCCCTTAATATTGTCTGATGGGGCTGAATACCGATCTTCTTGACTATAGTGATTAGATAAGAATAATTATAAAAATTAATGATGGTCGATTTCCTTTATAAAGTTGGTTTTTATCATGAATGTAAGATTTGTTGGGTGTTTCTGGTTCCAAAAATAAGCCCCATTAAAAAATCTCTAAGATGGGTAATAAACAAAAGGATAAAAGTAATAATTGGTAAAAAATTTCCCAACACTGATTGACCCAATACCCCTCTTAGTTTTTATTCTTTCCCAAGCTGGTACTCGAATAATGTACCTGAACTGATTCCTCTTAATGATGACTAATAATTGTATTCCACATTTCATGGTTTGACATGGATGCATACATATGTGGAAGGTGCGAGTTTAATTTCCCTTCAATGTCCCTAAGATGATGCATCATAATAATTATTTGAAATACATTATAATACTTTCTAGCGACTATTACTACCAAATTAATTCAATAGTCATCTAAAATAAATGCACTCTTTATGGGATAATAAACAGTAAATCAACGTTTCATTATTTTATTTTTTAGTAAAATAAAGAAATTACAGCATAATGTTACCCTAATATTTACCGAAATTAGTGCATTAACCATTGTCACAACATTGTGCCATATATCTATAGAAATAGAAACATGGATGAACTGGTGACCTGAATTTAACTAATTAAAATATAATTATTTGGATTTAGAGGATCTCCATTTGTGTTCCATCCAACCTTTAATTTTTTTCCTATGATTCTTTCATTATCATTTTTTGTTAATATCATCTTTGTTTGATTCACCTATTTATTTAGGGACTTATTTTTATCACATTTTACTATTTTCTTTCTTTCAACATTATTAATATGTTGTTCCTCATGATTAGAAGCGTAGTCATATGGATAAATATGTATTCCCTCTATATTGAGAGAATTTGTCTGTTGAGAAACTTATTACTACTTGGGATTGGGTGCATCGATATTTGAGAAAGCAATTATCTTTATATTATGTTAAAATTTTAATTTATATTATGTAAATACCCCATTGAACACATAATAATATGAGGTAACTCTATGAATATTTCAAAAGAAATATAACCTCAATATCAAACACTATTATTATTAAAATGTTAACGAGATTTGATCCCTGCATCGAGCATCCAATTCCCCTCATTTTGGTCTCATCCGACATACACGACCTCGTCTACATTGAGACCATTCAAAAATGATTGTAGTGTTTCAATGAAAATATCATCCTTATTTGAATTGATATATAAAACTTCAGTTTTTTTAGTCACTAACAGTACAATTAAATACATTCTATTTTCAGGATTCAAGACATAAAATATTTATACTACAAATGATGACATTTTTAATGGATCTTCTTTATACACTTCCTTATTGAAATACACTTTCATGAATCCAAATTAATCAATTTTTACTTAAATCATTTCATCAACTAACTTTCATTAAAAAAATCACTTGGAATGTTTTATAATATAACTTTCATATTTGTTCGATGAAACCAAATTATAACATATTCACATAAATTGGATTTCTATAATGGGTACCGAATATCTGCATCACTTCAGCTACAAGTGTAACTCCACTATTTCTCATGGTACTATCTTCATCATGTGCCTTTTTATATAATTTACAACCATTAATTACATAACCAATATAAGACAATAAATGGACACTTGGTCCAATGGAAAGCCTTAGAAGTAGTATTGAAATTGATTTTCTTTTTTGTTTGAATCCTTAAAAATATGTTCTCAAAACTATCCTATATAGTATTGATTATCTGTATTTGATATGCTGGATTAATTTTTTAATGGATTCAAAAGCCTAAGAATTACTTTGCGGGTTTCAACCCGTGGAAAAACCTCTAAAATATTATATAAAATATAATTTGAAACTTTCTCTTGCTCTATAATAGTAATTTGAAAAAAAAAATTCACATCCTTTACCAACAAGTTTCATGGTGTGATGAGATTTTGGTAAACTAACTCTTTCCACATTAGAATGTTAATCGATATAGATATCGACATATTCATTAGAAATTTATAACTATGTAATACAATCTTCTAGACGACATTGGTTTTGACATACCTTTTCAACCATTTTAAATATCATTCAATGGTGTAAATCCACCTATGATTTTTAGGACCACATATCTAGATCTCCCTAACCATGTGAACCATTATATTTAAGAATGATAGTGGGAGGAACAAATCTAATTCACATAATATGAAAGATATTTATTTTTATATATTCAAAAAATATCACTGGGTCGTTAAATTTACGACATATAGATTTGAAGAACGAAACAAATCTTGGTTAGTTTATAATGTTCATTCTTCAGTTAAATGAAATATAATTCTACTAGCATTTGATCATAAATAAAAATATTTCATTCATGTGATTTTATACCCCTTACCTTTTAATACATCAATGATGTGATATCATTTATATTTTATGTGTACCCTTATAGAACCCTTATATTATTTTGGAACTTCGAATATTAATATATATCTTTCCTGGAAAGAGTATATGTGGGAGGAAAAAGAAAAGTCAGTCTTCCATGCTTAACTTGAGGAAAATCCTCCCATATCCCCAGGTTAATCTTGCCTGAACAATCATTAATATCATCCTTTTTTATTTATGAATTTAATATCTTGTTAAGGACTATTACATAGATTTTTTTCACATGAATGACATAAATAAAATTTATAATTTATAGAAATCACATTATGGTAATTTTAAATACTTTTTTCAACTAGTTTTAATAACATTTTTCGAGAAGGTTTACCAAAAGAAGTGGTCATATTCATTACTTTCTAAAACAATTGATCACCTATTAGTGAATATGGTGTTGTATATTGTTATGAATTCCAATATAATGATGGAATCCATGATTGGTATTTATGCCATAATTGTAAAAATAAGTAATGTACAAGAGAAACATTCTTTGATGAATGTTTCAAAATAATTGAATTTCTACCTTTTTCACAAAGGGGAAACCCTAGAGTTCCTTTAATTATATATCTATAAAAATTTCTATAAGAACCAAATTTAGTTATTATATAATTTAATATGCATTTTAATGTGAAATATTAATTTCTGTAAGCATCATACTTTGAAAAACCCGAATACCACATTAATTTAACATCTTGAATTAGTGGATCAAAATTAACATCATTATAATTAACCTGTTTTTTAGTCTAGATATAAGAGAATAAAATATTATGTATTTTATCATTATGTTTAAAAATGGTATAAAGTTATAATTTAATAACATAACCATCCATTTACGGTGACTGGTCCTTTGAAAACAAAAATGGTTCACTCTATCTGTAGATAGCGTAAGATGAAAATCTCTCAGCATTTTTCAAAATTCATGATATTATTGACCAATTTTCTTCCATGAAGAGAGTATTTTGGGGATGATGTTTTCCATCATAATTTCTTATATATACATGCCACATAAATTGACATATAGAATTCTCACTTCTATATAGGCACATAAACCTTGGATTGATAAAAAAAGTACCACACAATAACTGAACGGCATTATTCATCATTCTTGTATAGAGACACACCCCACTTTGGATGTTTTAATGCTATTCATAGCCCTTATGAAATAGTTTACAATCATTTGAAAAAACATTATTTATTTCATAGATCATACCCATTTAACATAGAATTATTTTAGAGTCATATTTTTTTAATGGAAGCTCATTATTATCTAGTAGCATATCATTCAAGAGAGTAAGTAGTTTATTAAAGCTGATGTATCTCAATTCAATGATCACTTTTATATTTTATTGCTTTATTATGGCTAAGAATTTTATATATTCAGTACTACCATTATTAAATTCCATCTCCACTCAACTCTTCATCTTCTAAAATATTTTTGGAAAATAATGAAGTTTATCACCAACTATCATGATCATTTCCTCAAGATGATCTTCATTATTTTTTGAACCGGAAATCTTGTCGTCGATATGATCATCATCATTGTTATTAATCTTACTCATATTTGATGATCTATAAAATGTTCTTTTATCCCTATCACTAATTACATTAAACTCTTCTCTATTATTTGTAAAAAATTTAAAACATCGATATATTCTATGACAGATCATGTGTTCTCCCATTTCCCCCAATCTAATCAGTATTTAATACCAACAACATAAACAATGATAATGGATTTTTGATGGGTCATATACAAGATTTTTTTAAAACATGTTGATCTCTTTCCCCCCATACTCATACTATTTTTTCATTTTATTGGAATCCAACCATTTTCAATAAATATTCACCCTATTTGATTCTATAATATTCGAATTTTAAAAAAGAAATAAATAAACATAAAGTATGTTCTTAGAACCCCAAAATTATATTCATTATATATACACAAATATAGTCATAAAATTTGATATAAATTTTCATTGCATTAGGAACTTTTTATAATATATAATGTCCAAGAATTATATGAATTTAATGTATTACCAAGAATGTCCAGGATCTAGTCAAGCCGGTCCCAAAAAATATATCAAGGAAAAGAAAAATAGAGTCAGGCAACAAAAGGGGTATTATAAGACCGAGAATGAAGAACACCACACATATCTTCCTCCACCAACGAATAACAATACTCAGGGATCGTGAATGACCAAAACATACTTTCCTCCATGATTTCCTTCTTAGACAGAACATCGGCCACCTGATTGACTTCATGATAAGCATGCGAGACCATCAAGATAATCTGACTAACCTGCTTGAGACATTCAACCCACATTGGAAGTATCCGCCAAGGCACATTCCACGTTCTTGTTTGAAGGTCTTGAACCTCATGTTGAGAATCTAATTCAATCCATATCATGTTCCAATTATATAAAACAGCATACCTGACAGCATGAAAAATCTCCCAAATTTCTTCTTCAAAAGAAACACCAACGCCAATGAAGTGATAGAAACATCCTTTCACAAAGCCACAGTACGTACGAAAAACACCACCGCACCCCGATGGGCCAGGTGCACCAGAAGCAGATCCATCCACATTCACTTTGATCCACGGACTCATCGGAGGAATCCAGTGGATATACCAGGTCATTTTTGGCTTCCGAGGCTGCCCACAAACCCTAAGTAATCTCAAAATCTGCAAGTCTGAAATAGTGGTAGACATCACACCAGATTGGATCTTTGAAGTAGCAAAAACCTCCATATTAACCGCCATCATGCCAGCCCGAATGGGCACTTTCTTGTCTTCAAATGCTGTAGCATTCCGAGCAGCCCAGATGGCTACGATCACAGTGGAAGCAGCCACCAAAAGAGAATTCTGCAACTACTCACTGCAGCAGAAAGTGGACAGCCCTGCCAGTAGGTCCAGCACCGATGTCCAGTGCACTGGCATCCCAAACAAATCTCCAATATAACCCCAAAACCTCCTAGAATATTCTCACTCCACAAATAGATGTTGAACATCTTCCTTGGCGCGCATGCATAAGAGACATGCAGAGGCAAACATAAACCCAGGCCGCTTAATCTGATCATGGGTGGGAACACGGTTCATCCAAATTCTCCATAAAAGAATGAAATGAGAGGGCCAAATGAAAGAGGACCAGTATTTCTTGAGCCATGCAGGCGGACTACAAGAGCCCCCACAAGCCAGTTGATAGTGATCCCGACTGGTAAATTGTCCATTCCTATTGTGCTGCCATATAAACATGTCACAGTCCATGAAAGCATAATTCTGAAGTTCCATCTCCACCTGAGAAGATAACACGTTGTGAAAGAGATGCTTGTTAGAAACAAAATCAGCAATGGAGAAATGACCGGCACCATAAGGAATATCCAGAGTGTCCTGAAGTGGCCTATCAAGATAGTTCATGGTCCATCAATTGAGGTTAGAGTCACGACAAACCAACCACTTTGTGTCAGTAATAATCTGCATGAAAGCGCATTTGAGGGTAGTCCAAACATATGAAGCAAGATAATATTTATAACCATTCATTAACCTGTCTTTGAATCGGTGAACTAAAAAATCACCATATTTTTCTTCAGAAATTAGATCCCAGGTAAAATTCCCAATGAGTCCTTCATTAACGTTCCTGAGTTCTTTGATCACAAGACCCCCATGCTCAACAGGCTTGATGCACTCCTTCCAGGACACTGTAATGAGCTTGCGCTCATGAATTGTCCATGTCCAAACAAAATTTCTGATCAAACATTGAAGCTCCTTAATGAGTCCCCTGGGCCACTGATAAAGAGAGAAGGGGTAAACACATTTAGATGTTTTCGCTGAGTTGACAAGACATATCCTCCCAACCATTGAAATCGCCTTCCCTTTCCAGCTAGCAAGATGGTTGATAATACCAGATTAAATCCCCTCTAGATGATTCCTCTTCACCTTGCCCCAGAATAAAAGAACGCCAAGGTATTGGAATGGCAATGATCCTTTTTTAACCCCAAGAGATCTAGCAATCCCTCTCTACTTTCCATTCGTGAAACCATTTCCAAAAACAATGAAGGATTTCTCCCAGCTAATTGCTTGGCCAGACACTTCCTCATAATGTTGAAAAAGGGCCTTAATAGAGGAGATAGTCTTCCTAGAGGGTTGCCCAAACAGCATAATATCATCAGCATACAACAAATGAGGTGGAGAAAATCCATTCACTCCAACCCGAATCCTCTTGTACATACCCATGTGTGCAAGATCATTAATATATCTGCTAAGATAGTCCTCAGCAATAGCAAACAAAAGGCCAGAGAGTGGGTCCCCTTGTCTCACACCTCTGGTACACGAAAAGAAGCCCCTAGGTGTACCATTAACCAAAATGGACAGCCTTGAGGAGTAGAGAATAGTGCCAATCAATTTAATGAATTCATTGGAGAAACCATATCTTTTGAGGACGTCCAAAAGAAAGCTCAATTTTAGAGTGTCAAAGGCCTTTGAAATATCAATTTTCAAAGTAAAATTTCTTGCTTTCACCTTCTTTCTCATGGGATTGACGCTTTCTGAGGCAGTGAAGAGGCACCCCTGAATATTCCTTCTAGGAACAAAACCAAATTGATTTTCAGTAATCATATCACCAACGACTCAACTCAGCCTGTTCATTAGAATCTTGCTGATCAGCTTAGGGAGAGTATTTCCCAAAGCCACTGGCCTAAAGTCCTTTATGTCAAGAGCATTTCCTTTCTTGGGTAAAAGAGAAATAAATCAGGAGTTCATCCCATAAGGAAAGTAAGAATGAGTGAAAAATTCCTTGATGGCCAGGGTAAGATCATCCTGCACAACATCCCAGAAAGACACAAAGAATTTGTTCGTGAACCCATCTAGGCTAGGGGCACTGTCAACATTTAGAGAAAGAAGAGCTGTTATAATTTCCTCCTAGAGAAGGATATTTTTTAATATTAAAAAGTGTACCAACCAAAACATGATTTAAAATATGGCTCTCACCGACACTACTTGCACATACATGCTATGGTGCACACAATTTCCTATAACCCACTAATAATAAGCTCTCCTGAGCTCATCCATGGGTTAGATTATTGACTGATATTCCATAGAAACAAGTTCTATATAGTGTACCTTTGGTTTTCAGGTTTGATTTTCCCAAAATGATCAACTTTGGCTGTAGTTGACCACTATTTCCATGAGAACATTAGTGTGTTGATACAAAGACATCATGTTAGTGCTATTTTATAAAAACTACGATGGGTTTACAAGTTCTTACTAAAAAGAAGTGATAAAATATTATTTTATGAGCACTAAAAAAGAAGTGTTGATACATACTACATTTTTTAGTGCTTTCTTAATGTCGATAATTCATAACTTTTATCAGCCTAAAAAAATAACTGACAAAGGTAGTATTTGTTAGTGCATATGTTTTTATGCTAATAAAATTCACTTTTTTCATTCCATTAACTAGGGATTATTTTTAAAAAAATAAATACAAATGAATAATGAAATAATATCAATTATATTATTAGTATAATTAACAAAAATAAAAAATACCAACTACTTCAATTATGGAAATATTAAATAATGAATTTAAATGAATTAATTATATATTTTACAAACTAATTGAAGTCATTAAAACATAATAAATATATATGTATAAATTAATATAAAAAATTATTAAATTATAAACATATTAAAAATTTGTATATATTATAAATTAATGTATAATATTGGATTAATGAATATTAAAAAACAATAAATAAATTTGATTACATTTAAAAAATATTTAAAAAAGTGAATTCGTGAGATTAAGTACATAACTTACAAAAACATAAAAATGAATAGAATGAATTAATAATAATTATTAAATATATAAATATAAAATTATTTAATATAATTAATACTAAGTATTTAAAATGAAAAATTAGTAAAAATGCATTTATAGAAGTAAATTCTTTAAATTTCAAATATATTCAAAATCATCAAATATAAAAAAATTAAATATATGTCATATAAATTACATAAAATATTGAGAAACGTAAAACCTAATAAATAAATATCATAAAATTATTAAATATAAAAAAATATAAAAATTAAATATATTAAAAATGAATAATTATAATTAAATGATTGAATATTAAAAATGATTAAATAAAATTTAATGGATTACAAACCTATTTTAAAAAATGAACTCGTAAGATTATTTACGTTAATTGTAAATAGATAAAAACATAAAAAATTACAATTGAATTTAAATTAATAAATTATATAATTTTAAAACACTTTAAAAATATTAAAACTTAACAAATAAAATTGATTTAATATTTATCATATAAATTTAAATCATATTGAAAATAATAAAATTTAATTAATAATGATTTATAAATAAATATAAAAACTGAAATTTTTGTACAAAATAAAAAATTAATAAATATTAAAATCAAAAAAAAATAATATTAAAAGAAAGAATTTTAAAATTGAATAAATTAAAAAAAATGTAAAAAAATGAACCTGTAACATTAATTATGTGAATTGCAAACAGATAAAATTTACTTGAATGAATAAATATACAATATTAAGTATATAAATTACAAAAATATTTACAAATAAATTATATTAACGATTCAAAAGTATTAAAAACAAACTAAATTTATAGGAATCCATTATATAAATTTCAAATAAATCCTGATAAATAAAAATTATTAAATATTAATCAGATAAATTATGATAAGAAAATATTAAAACACTGAAAATAAATATAAATAATTTTTTAAAAAAATTTATAAATTCTACAAATATTTAAAATTAATAAATATTAATACTAGAAAAAAATAAATGAAATAATATTAAACAAGAATAAATAAAATTAAAAAAATGATCATATATTTTTAAAACATAGTTAATAATATTAATTACATGAATTGAAAAAAAATATAAATAATAAAAATGAAAAATATTATTATTATTATTAATTGTTGATGTATCTATCTTAATTATTAAATAAAAAATATAATAAATTGTTAACCTTTAGAATTTTGAATAATATTTAAAAAAATTAATTTTTAATTAAATGTATGAATATTTAAAAATTTATAAATAACCATAAAATTTGAATATATTAAAGAAATATTAAATGAATATATTTTAAAAATTAATACATTAGAGTATATACTAAAAAGATAGAAATATTAAAAACTAATAATGAATATTAAAGTAATAAACACACATACATACGAATAGACATACATATACACATATATGGACGTACGTATACACATATACACATACACATACACATACAGATACACATACGCATACAAATACACCTACACATACATACACACATACATATATACACATAAACATGTACATACACATATAGAAAGACATGAATATACATGTACATACACAATTATGTATGTATACACATACACATACAAACAATTACATACATGTGGATGCACATATATACACATACATATGTAAACATACACATACTACATAAAAATACAAAAAATACACGTACATATACCCACATACATATGCATAGACATACATGTAGACATACATACACTTACAAGTACACATATATACAGACACATACACATACATAGATGCAAACAAAAACAGATACACGGTTAGACACACACAGATGTACACATACATGCACATAGACAAGCATATGTGCACATTCATGAACATACAAAAACACGTATATACCTACACGTGCACATTACAATATGAACATACCCATACACATGAAAATGAGTATGCATATACATACACATACACGTATGTATACACATACACGTATGTATACACATACACGTATGTATACACATACACGTATGTATACACATACACGTATGTATACACATACACGTATGTATACACATACACATATATACAATTGCATAAACATGCATGCAAATACATATACATACATATGAATACATTCACAGACAATATAAACATATAAACACTTAGATATACACATACATGTACACATACACATACACATACACATTCACATACCCAGAGACATACAGGTACACATACACATACAAAAACACAAACACATGCACATGCACATACACATAAATACATACATACTCATAGACATGCATGTGTACACATACAAGCACAAATGCACACACACACACACATGTTCACATACATACACATACAGATGTACATATAAATGCATATAAGCATATAAATACACATACCCACACTTGTACACACATGTATACACAGGCATATACATAAAACTACGTACACATGTGCATACAAACACATACATATCCATATATACACATACTTTATAAACATACACATTCCACATAAATATATGTAAACATAAATACACATATACTCAAGTCACATACACACATGCACATACACATACATCCACATGCATGTACATCCACACACACACAAACATACATACAGATACAAATTCACATATACATATGAAAAAATCCATACATACACGTACAGAAATAAACAAGAACATACACAAAACACACACACACACAACACAACCCATACATACACATACAACACACGCATACACGCACATACAGACATACACATATATCCACATGCACAGACATTCATACATGTACATTCAAATACATGTCTCTACATTTTAAATTATATAATATTAATATAAATATATAAATTCAAACATGAACCACATATTTAAAAAAATATATTGATTTAAATATTTATATAATTTAAAAAATGTAATACTAATATAACATATTATATAAATTATATATACATTTTTTAATTTATGTTTATAAATTTACTATTAAACATTTTTATTGATTAATATAAATTTTATAATTTCTTATATATAAAATTATGAAAATAAGTTTGATAAATAAAATTATTAAATGTTTTAGAAATCATATTTATATATTATATTTACATATATATAGTCATTATCATATAAATCTTACTTAAAATATGTAAATATTTATATAAAATTAAATTATTCACTATTCCTTTTATCAGCAATGTGTTCGCACTATTAATGTTGGATATTTTATCAACACTTAGAAAATAATTGATAAAGTTTAACTATTATCAGTGTTAACAAAAAAACTCATAAAGTGTACCCTTTTCTCATCACTTTTTTAGCATGGATAAATATTACCTTTATTAGTGATTTTATCTAGCACTACTAAAATTGGCCTCTTTATTAGTGCCTTCTGTTTTATATATCTAAAATTCAGTACTGAATATCAAATGAAATGTAGTAGGGCCTCCAATACCCTTGATAAATCACATTGATTACATAGAAATTAATTATGTGATAAGGTATTTTATTAAGTGTCTCATGATAAAAAATTTATTGAAATATTTATAAAACATGATAAACATGATATGACTAAATAATTAATTTGTGGGATATTCATGAAAGTGATATTATATAAATTTAAAATGAAAACAATAAATACATTATGGTCCCAAAAGGATGAGTTTAATAAAATATCAGTTGTCATGAACAATATTGATATTAAAATGAGGGATTAATATGAGACAATAATTTTTATAAAACATTCATAGATACTATATATTAAAATTTGAGACTAAATATGATATTTATTAAGGATACATTAACTATAAAATACTATAATTTAATCTTAATATATGGTGAGATGAAATCATAATATTAGAATAATTCTAATATATATTGAATTAATATAAGATTTAGATACAATTAAAAGGGTAATATGGGGTATAATAGAGAAAATATGGGGATTTAGCATGAGGTTATAGATAAAAATTTAGAAATTATCATTATAAATTATCAAGTTATATAAAGAGGAATAACCCCAAGTGAAATACCTCAATTGAGAGGGTACATTACTCTTTCTAGATAGAAAATTGATATTACAGTTAAAAATATACTCTATTTATCTAGAATTTTTTTTGAAATGAGAGAGGTTATTTTATTATTCTTATTTATTCAACAAGTGTTATAATTTGGTGTATTTTTTATGTTAACTAAATGTGATAATGGAGATACCATTTTATTGAAAATTAATATTTGTAGAGTCATGGGGAATAATTTTTTATCAGTACATGATGATAATACTTTTAAAAACAATAATTTTGTTAAGTGGGTATCCTCGATCAAAGATAATTCTATTCTAGGTTAGAGTATTTTTGTCTTAAAATAACTACAAGTTTACCCATTAATAACTAAGGATCCCTAAAGCATATATTACATGAATTGAATTTTAAAACCTATGTTAATAGTTAGTAACCTTAAATAAAATGAAATAATTTCACACTCTATTATGTTAAAATAGCATATAGAATTTTAGTTCCAAGGATTCAAAATTTCTAAAATAAATCATGATATTTTATAAGATAACACCTAGTAATATTCCATTTTTTATTACAGTGTGTTTCGGAATTTTAAACTGGTCATTTAATATTATTTTAATAAGTGAAAACCCCATACCACCATTCAAAAGGTCACATGAAATTGATAATTAGTAAGGTATAAACTCTAATTATGAAAGGTATTTCTTATATAACCATTATACGACCTATAGTTATACAACATCATCCACCAAAATATAAATGAATAATCACATATCCAATTAAAAAAATGTATATATAAATATAATATATATCTCTACAATAAAATATATGTTAATCATGTGAATCACTAGTAACATGAAACACACCCAAAACAGATGTAAGCCTATTAATGAATGACATAGATGTGGACATCATAAGGAAAACTCCATTCCATCAACTAGCACATCTAACATATATATTCAACTTCAAATATCATCCACCTTATGCTTCTATTTATCTTCATGGACATAAGAGTGAACAATGTATGAGTATTCAAACATGGGTGAGTTATAATACTCTGTATGAACATCTTAGGTAGCGATCTAACCTACTGAATAACTACAATCTATATTCATCATCAATAAAACAATGTATATGTAATCCAACATCATAATAGATTATCCTTAATCATATATATGTTGTGATCAATTTTAATCAATCAAACCATATATCCTTATAATTATAATCATCAATTAAGAACATTTACATATATTTTTATAATTTAAACATTTTTAGTTATATAATAATTGGAATGGGAACTCTGGAAAAATACCCTTTTAAATGGCCAATGGGGTCTCAAATACCAAATTATAATCCTGATCATTGGTGAGGAGATACTAGTATCAACACTTTATCTATACTTTCTCACTATATGAAGATGTTTTAACTCATGATCCCCACTTGTGGATGAAATTCACAAAATAATATAACATTTCATATATAATAATATTATCTAACATCCCTTCAGTTTTTCCATTATAATAATTAACACTAGATACACCATCCAAATATGTTTTGGGAATATAAATATACATAGATCTAAAACTAGAGAAGCTAGGGAAATACACATCTCTACTAATCTCTAACCATATTTTTTGATAAATATATTTTCATCATCAATGAAAGTTATTATACCATGAATATGTTGAAATATGAAATTTTTTTAAAATTTTGGCCAACATTGTGTCTTTTATTGTTTTTGGCTATTGTAGGACTTTTCATAGGTTGGAAATTGGTATTTTAAGGAGGTGGCCCTATTTTAATATAAATTTTCATTATATATAGAAGGTTATAAAATAATAATAGGCATTATGATGTGCTGAGGGTAAACATAGGATTAAAATTTTGAAGAAGGTGACTAGTCATGCTACAAACTGGGAGTTTTTCTTTGAAGGCATGATCCAGGATATGAGGTTTCACTATAAATTAACCAGCCACATTCTGATGTATTTCCATGATTTCTTTATTCTTCCAATGAATGGTATTTATGCCATTATTAGGAGTATCACACCATAATCGGGCCTTAGGAAAGGTTGGTCATGGTTTTTTGATATTACCCTATATCAGGGAATTGAGTCATGGGGAACATGGATATGCTATAAATATTATATTGTATTTTTGGTTTCCTAGCGATGGGGTTTTTTCTGAAACATATCACCATGTTGTAAATACCCATTATGGAGTTATTAGAGTGCCATTATTAGGGGAACTATATAATTATAGAGTGGAACACACTACAATATTACCATGTTATTTTTTTATAAAAATATTATAGTCAAACCGGAAACCACTTCAATATATCTAGGTATATTTTAATGAGAAGATAGGGGAGCCAAAATCCCTTTTCATTCTTCCCCCTACCCTCGATCATTTGACATATGGAGGTTTATACTCATTATATGTTTTTATTAAGGTTATTAATCTTCCCTATCTCTATCATCTTTCCTTATAATCCCATTTTCATTTATTTTTAAATAATTGGATTCATGTCTTAGTTCCAATTCAATCAAATAATGGTCAAATCAGGTTAATAAGATAGAGATTCTGTATGAATCAGCTAGAGCAATCTCTTGGATGATGAATATTATTTCTAATGGTGGATTTTGTTAGGATTAATTATCATTTATAATTGAATATGTTTTCAATTTATATAGAATTTATAAAATTTCATAGATAAATAGGTTATAAAATATAGGTGTCCCATTAGTGATATTACAGAAAGTAAAGCTAGTAAACCAATATGGGAAAAAAATTTGGTGAATAATTAATCACAATTATATTCATGGAAATAATTATTTTGAATGATCATGATAGATATACGGATGATTATTGGGGCTTGTAAAATAACTATACAAAGGAAGTTGTGATGAAAAAAACAACTACCTTCATAAATTAAGAAATAGAGGTTCATGAAAAACATATTTCATTGAAATAATGTTTTGATAAGGAATATTTTGTTTTTTCTTGTCCAATAAAGTGTTGGATGGAGTTGGATAATTTTAGGATGGTGGATGTATTTTGAAAGAACGTCATACAACTTCATGAAAATTTTAGTCATTCCCTAAATATTAAATGCTATTTAATAATCACATATGGAATCAACTGGACACATATGAGTAAAACAAAGTATACATAAGAAAAAAAAATATTTTTTAATGGATTCACCATGTAATGATAATCCATTCCACAATATGTCTCATGTAATATTAGGTAGTGAACCCCAATGTAGTTGTGTAAAATTAAATCTTCCAATGAGTTAGAGTATCTAAAATTACTATAATATGTAATAAAACTACATCATATTGATAAAATATGAAAAATTAGAGAAACACTATTTATTTATGTTCACTCCATACTAAGAATATCTTACTGAAACTATTGATGATAATAGAATGCCCATTCCATGACAGAGTTAATATGACATCTAACTCGCGATGTTTCTAGAAATATGTTATTTTGTTTGGATGAATAAGTGTTTCTTTAAAAAATGACGACTTTTGTCACACCACATCATGTTTAATACTAAAAGAGATATAAAAAATCCTATTAAATTCAAGGGATGTTTAAAATGAGATATTTTGGTAATTTTGTGAATATATGATTAACTAAAGATCATGTCATACTAGATGATATCATATTTAAATTTTCCTATAGTTTAGACATGTCCTGATGTGATGGAGAGTACCACAATATGACCAAGTGGTTTCCATAATATCACTTTGATTTTATTTTATTTTAAAATGTTTAAAAATTCACATCGGTTTTCAAAGATATTATTAAGAAAATAGAATAATTTGACCAAATTCACATGTTTAGAACACAAGGAAATATCCCGTTAATTTGGTGGAATATAATTGATCCCAATAACTTGATTAAGGGTTAGAGACATGGATGTTCTTATATAAACTTATTACTATAGTTCTAGAACATAAAGAGCTATAAAGATGTTGAGAAATAATGTACAAGAGAAGAAGAAGAATGGAAGATCCACAATAGAGTCCCACTAATAACATGTAGTGTAATAGAAAAATTATCAAAGATGATGATATATTTTCCTTGAAAAATATTGTGATTGATTAATATGAAAAATCACAAACATATTATCCCACTTTAGGATAATAAACTTTTCAATGATGTTATTCATTATTATAATTATTCTAAATACAAATAGTTGATGATCGCTTTAAAATGAAACCCTCATTTATAATGGAATAGGAAGAGAAAAACTCAACTCTTATAAGTAGTTTTTATCATCTAGTTTTATATGATTAAAATTGAAGAATAGTGGATCTTAATTGAAAATATATTTTGAGATGAGGGTGTAATGTGGCTTAGTAACCAATTATAAATTATAAGATACCATTATGTATATAAAAATTTTAAGATAACTTATCATATATAAACTTACCAATCCATTCCCAATTTAGTTCATGATGTATTAAAAGAGAGAGTGGCCCTTGGATTTATAATATATCATTATTGAACAATGTAAAGGTAGTTTTCCTTGATATGGAGTGATAAAAACAATAAATATATATCCATCGAACTTGTGATGTAGTTGATTTAGGAATATCAAATCATATCAATGTTTTATCCTTATGTGTATCCATTTTTTGATGATCCAATTCAATTCCATGTGTCCTTGTGTGCTATATATTTATATATAATTCTATGTTTCAATGGATGTTCTATCAAGGCTGAGAGTTTTAATGGTTTCATTCCAGCATGATAAAGAGATCTTATAATAAGGTGACTAATATCAAAGTGAAAATTTTAATCAATAAACACCTAGATTCACCCCCACATTATGGTCCACATATCATTTTAATCCCAAAACATGGTATCTAATTTTTAGTTTTTGATTTGATATTCAATCATGAAAATGTATTTTTGGATTTATCGCACCTATGGATTCAATTATTAAGCATATTGGATTAATTTTTACTAAATTAAATGGGTTTAAAAAGTTATTTAATGTTTTATATAGGCATGTGGTGAAGAGACCACAAAGTATGAAAATTTAAATTTTGATTTCAAAAGAAAAATGAACGAGTATAAGATAAAGAGACATAGAAGATTCAAAACAGATGTATACCTAGTGGTGTATTCAAGATAATAATTTATTAACCATGTGTTTTTATATATGAAAGGTTTTGTATTAAATTTCTAGAAAATTAGTGCATCCCAATAGAGTTGTGTTTTATACCTCAATACTATATAAGAACATTGGTGGTAATGAAATTTCATTAGTCAAGAATAAAAATTATTTATTAATGTCAATTTGAATGAATATGAGTAATGTAGATAATAAAATCATGAATAAGAACACACAATCTAGGGTATGAGATATTGATATCATTATTAATACAATTATATTTCTTTTTTGAAAAAATATGAAAATATAAAAAAATATGATCCCTCATTGAGAATTAATTCAATGATCATTCATGGGGAGAAGTTTTAATTACATAAATTCTTCATTTTAAATGTAGATATTATATTAACAAGGATGATATACATACCCTATATGAAAATATAAATAAAATATAAATTATTTATAGAGTGGACTAGACATTCATAAAAATATTGGCTTT
Organism: Viscum album; assembly: GCA_963277665.1. Lineage (NCBI taxonomy): Eukaryota > Viridiplantae > Streptophyta > Magnoliopsida > Santalales > Viscaceae > Viscum > Viscum album. Next base: position 1,332,654,962 of record OY728145.1, read on the forward strand.
GGAGAAAAAATATTAATGAAATGATATCCATATTTGAATGAATCCATTTAAGGAATGGGATTGAATATACTGAAATAAAGTGATCTTCTTAACGTTTTAGCATAATAATTAAATAATCAAATAGTTTTACAGAAGGAGATAAAATTCATCATATTCCCTATCAAAAAACAACAAGATGAGAGGATACCATTTTTAAAAGAAAATTTGATCATGTATGGGGAATATGGATACTCAACTAAATGAGATGTGTAAAAAGATTAAGGAACATGAAATTAAGGTAAAATTATTAAAAAGATACCTCCTAGGGTAGCCTTAATATGTGGAGTATTAATAGTTCTAAATATGGTTTTATTGTGTAATAAGAATGTTAGTTTTATATATGCAATAAAATTATTTCAATGGAAGGCAGCGATAATGTGATATTATTTTAGAATAAGGGAATATTCATCGATTGTTTGTATAAAATCCAAATGAATTGAATATGGAAGAAAATATACTACTCAAACATATAAATTTGATGAAGGCAAATGATATTTCCCAAACTTGTAGAAATATGGATGAACTAGTCAAATATTATTCATCATGGAAAATGAGGCTTGAGGTAACTATAATGGCTATAAAGGAGGAAAATTTCATGAATTAACCCCATGGGTTTCCTCCTAGATTGATAGTAAGCTGATAGTGAAACCCCAATCCCTCCACCAATTAGTCAGGTGTTCTTAAATGACACCTATTATACATATCACATAAATGAGAGGCTTTATCCTAATATACCTTCACACACACCACCAAACTACTTCCAAAGAAGAGTAAATGTAATTGAAAAAAAATTGAGACTAAAAATTCATGAAACAACCACTAAAATACATCATAATACAATAAAAACTAGTCAAAATAAAATTATAATGATACACACTCATCCATGAAAAGGGTCCCAACATAGAAACTTCTAAAAAAATGGGATGTCAAGATATATTCTCACTCCCAATCTCTAGTGACCTCCCATAAAATAGGATCACTTCCACTATATACTACTATGATCCATCAACACAGGTCCCCCAAGGCCACCATCTATCAAACTATCATCTATAAAAGAAATGATATGTGTGGGAAAATTTCATCTATGTTTGAGTATAGATATACCAGGTAGGACACTGTGGATAATATATGTAGTAAAAGGAATTTTCAGCTCAAATCATGAGATATGGGGAGAAAAATACTCAAAATATTTATATTCTCAATTCAACCAAATTTAATATAGATAGTGGATATCTATTATCATAGCTAGAGTATAAGTCAATTGTTCATATAAATCCATGAATCTGTGATTCTATACTAGTAATATCCCAATGTAAACCTCACTAGATCCATGGGGGACCATGGGATGTTGATGGAACCTCACAACATGGGGGTACTAACCCTATAACTCTAGAGTACCCACACCTAATATAGGGATCAATGAAGAGGGGGTTCCACTTATTATATAGAAAACCCACACTCTAGGTTTTCCTGTATAGTTTTTTAATCATATCTATACCCTGAAATAGGGTCCCATTCCTTGAACCCTATGTGTTTTAAGATGGGTTTAAAACCCCAATGTCACTTTGGAGATCAAACTCATTTCTCAACATCATCCATCATAGATGTAATAATTAATCTAATCAAACCACCTCAAATCATAGCTAAATGTAAAAATGAAGTCTAAAATCAAATTTTACATGAATATATTATCAAAATGAACTACTCATGGGAGAAATTCTGAGTCTTAAGGGAGGATATATATGAGGTATAAGTCACTTGAAAAAAATACATAATTTTTTCAACTGAGGTACACTAGATGTGCCCTGATCCCAGGTCTAGTAGTGTCCTCCTACTACACTCAGCATATAAAGGCTATGTACATAGGGTTTTGTAATGGTGGAATAGCTTGTGGGACCACCCATGGTCTAAAGAATGTTCCTCCCTAAACATGGTTTCACATTCCAATTATGGTACACAGGGTGTCGTCAAGAAAGACAATGTGTAATCCATAGGGAAAACTCAACCATGTAATTATAGTATATGGTTTATCTTAATATATAACGTTAAATTATTTATGGGTCCATCCCATAGTGTTTGATATTTAATATTGGTTGAAACCCTTGACCTTATGTAAAATCAGGAATCATATCAGGCATTCCTCCAGAAGATGTGGCGTATAGTTAGGATTTTCATCGAATCTTCATCATCTACACAAAGCCTCTCCTCACACATCGATCCCAACAAAAATAAATCCAAATTTTCAACCTAAGGATATGATTGATGGGAATCTACATCAATAATATATTCTTGGTATCCTATGAATGAAAATATAGGTTTTTTAATCTTTAAAAGGTATGTTTTACCTCTACCATCATTTACGATCGTCATACCCAAGACCAACACATGGAATTACATAGTATCACCTCATTAATTCGAAAATGAATCAATATCAACATCATTTTCATAACCACAAAAAATATTAAGGTATGATCACACATGGACCGGTATGGAAATGTTGATTCATTTACCTCATGGACCAGCGATAGAGAATGAGAATAATAAAGGGGGGAAGGCATATTAATTAGGTGAGGTTATCATTGGCCATTTTCAACCCAAATAATTATTTTAATCATATAAACCAAATAAAATAAATTAATGGGCACAAAAAAAAGAACGGCCAAGAACACTAATTAAATTTCTATTTTACATAGAGAATGATATTCAATGAATAAATCATATATTAAAACTATTCTCTACAATCAAAAATATAAGGGTGGAAATAACAAAAATAACAATACCTACCTTAAGAATGAAATTATAATTTGTGAAGAACATTTCCTCTAGATATTTCATTGAATAATCCACTGTATTATACATTCATCTCATGAATCTCCTCAATTATTTCATCATCGATCCACAATCTTGATCTAATTTATCAACACCACCGAAGGATCTATCCTACTTCCCTATAATATCACATGGTTATGAGACAAAATTTTGGTATTATTCAAAATAATTAATTTATTACATAGGGGTATAGGTTTTAGAATTTAATAAATTTATAATTTTATTTATTTAATTCACATACCAATTACTGCACTTTAATAGGACATCTGACATTGAAAAAATTATATTGTACCATGGTTAAACCCAAAATTTCATATTTTCCCATGGTCTGAGATCTTTCATATGAGATTTTGATAAATGGGAATACCAATTTTTTGGATGGTCATGCAGGCACGATATAAAAATATTTAGTATTTTCAATACATGGATTATAGGGTATTACAATTCCCAAAACATTACATCATCGTCGTAATAAATTCCAAGAAAATCCATAGATTTTTTAATAAGGTTCATAAATGAAAACTATGGTCATTACACTCTCCCAACATTTATGTATTTTTATAGTAAAAAGAGAAATTCTATATGATGAGGTCAGTGTATTCTGACCACATCTAACATTCACACTCCCATGACCTCTCTTGGGAATTCTATTGTCATCAATGAACCCATACATGTGGGTTGAATTTCCCATGAATGTTTATCACCTAAAAATACACAAACTCCATTCTCTACAAAAAAAGGGTGACCCTATCGATGACGTCTAGTTTTACCTACTCCAAACCTGAAATGCCCCGATAGACCATGAAGATAACTTGGAACCCTGAAAAAACCAATGCAATACATCATCATCGAGATACATAGAGGAACACATGGTCTCCATACTCATCTCCAAGGGACTATTAGGTCAGTTTATAAAATATTTCCACTTACCATAAGGTGTCTTCATTCACTTCCAGATCACCTGAACTTTCTCTATCATTATAAGAACTATCCCGGGCACCATGAGTAATGATACGCCCATCAATGCCCAACAGAAGGGTGACTTGAAAGGTCTCATGTGAAAGGTCTCAAATAGAGTCTTACCAATAGTGTATTGTCAAATATTTTTATAGTCACACTTCTCCATGAGAAATATATTTTCCCAACTCTAACAAAAGACCCATAATAGGCTCCCCCACTTTCATTAAGCGATCTCAAGAGGTTGGGTCAAAATCATGGGTACCTAGTTCTTTTTATTTACCTACTTACATATAAGGCATAAAAAACTAAACATGGTGATATTACATGGAATTTCAAACCACCAAAACTATTATTGAGTATCTTGATACATCTTCTCCACTGTATTATATTCTGTAAAAAGGGGATGTATATAACTACCAAATATCTTCCTCACAAAATGAAACTAGATCCACTAACAATCCTTATAATCGAGTCACATAAGCCCAACATTTAGAGGAACCATCATGTGTCGCTTTTATAGATATCTGGTCACATAGAACATCATATTTTATGTCTCATAATAGAGCATTTCTAGTATATCAGTGAAGTAGTGGAGTCAACACCATCTACTTAAGGAAAAATAATCTTATTGACTCCACAAAGGTTAGTTGTAAAGTGTTTATCGGATCTATCTCATACTCTATTAAATGAGAATATTATTTCCTACTAAATTTATTTTCCATCACATTTCCTTTACCACTATTATAGACTATTTTCAAATTAATATTCTCATAGGAATTTGAGAAACACGTCTGTCACAAGTAATCAAGAGCTTACTAGTACTAGTTGGTCCATATCAAATGTTTTCATCTAGAAGTTAGTACATCTTAAGGTTCTCATATATGAAATAATATTTCTAAAAACCTATGATAATATCCCTCCATGAAAAGACATATGTGCACCATATTCACACTCGTAGTTGGTTACCAAGGTAGTCTTGCCTCTATATTTGATGGGTTCACAACCACTTCAGCATATGAAAAGACATGACCTAGATTGGGTCCCCCACAAAATGATATAAGGTGGGTGGGAAGATTTGGTTCATGATTCCCATAAACAAGCTACAATATTTTAAACACTAAAAAACTTAATCAAAACTCATACTCTTAGTAAAAAAATTATAAAAACATCTTTGGGATATTTTCCACACAAACCAACAAGTTTTGATAGTTGGACATGAGAAAAATAATTGATAAAATTCATTCTTATTTCAATTAGATAAATATAAACATCAATAATTTGTATGGAGTAATTATTCTCAATCATCATTGAATTAAAGAATAAATAATAATAAAAAATCATCAATCTTTTGACTTCCTTCATGGTGAGCAACACTAGTGCTGCCCTAGGGGATACACCACGTATTAAGAAACCTTTATCCAAAAGGTCCTCCAACTAAACCCTTAACTCTCAAAGATTGTAAAGTGCTATCTAATGTGATGAAAATGATATTATTTTGGCTATTGGTATCATGTCAACATAAAATTAGATCCCCCCACTATGGATGTAGTCCTAGAATATCCTTAGAAATTATTTCCATGTAAACCACAACTATTGATAGAAACTATATTATTAAAGAGTTGGTTGAACCAAATTCTAGGATCAACAACTAGTGAGAGACTTCATATAGTTTCTAGTAGAAAATACCCACATGCTCTGTGAGAAAATCCTCTTGACTATGAAGGAGAATCTTATCCCATCAATTTATAGAAACATCACTTTCTTGTGGGGATAGTATATCTAGTAACCGAAATCTATTAATCGTACTGTAATCAAATGATTTCAAGTGACCTAATCATATCATTAGAGATATCCCTTGATAAATGTTATTTTATATTCCAAACAATATCATTTTCAATAGATGTGAAGGATGGAGGAATCTAAACTAGTGAAAATCTCCAACCATATAGTTTGACTCAAATATCTTCTGGAATATCATGATTATTCAAGAGTAATAATGAGATGAATGATTAAATCATGTATGTTTCTATCACAAATAGAGCTAAATTAGATAATAAGAATTCATACCATAAATAATCTCTAGTTCCTCTTGGTCATACACCTACACAACATAATGTTAACAGTTTTCTTTTCTGATTGCTCTTTATTCTTAATATGGTCCACTTGGTAGTGGTGGGGGAATTATCTTTTACCACATTCCTCGAACAACATCTTCTCTTATATGGGATTTTACTTACTTAAATAAAGCTCTTCCTCCCTATGTATTGTTTTAGTTATCCCTAAGATGTTTCTAATCACGAAACTATCTCTACCACAGTTGTCCATTTAATGACATCTTTCTCTCATAAGTATTTCTAGTCTGGCAGTCACACACCATGTGACAACACCAATAAAAATAACATTTTTGATCATCCCTTCATTGATGGGATTCCAGAGGAGATAATTTTACTACTATTCCATAAGTTTGGGTTCTATTCTTCTATGAAGTTCTCTTCTACTAATTAAATTATCACTATTTTCAATCAGTTGTATCTATGGAATTAGCTCCATAGTTCCAAATACCTTCTCATGTAACCTAAAATCCTTATTATAAGAAGTTATTCATTACCAAGGCACACTCTAACACCTTAGTATATGTGGTGAGGCACAGATGAACCAATACATATTGAATATATCTATGGATAATATTCTAAAAAATATATGTCTAGAAGTATCCATAACATACCATATAGAGGTAATGTAATGAGATATCATTAAACCTCAAAACTTACTCACCAATATTCACATAACCATGTTTCATCAATAAATGCTTCTAAATCCAAAATGAATGTTTGTTAAAATGGTAATACTCCTTGTGAAACATGCAATATAACATTTTTAATGTGGAAAAATACTCAACATGGGTCTGGGTAATGAGAATCCACAAGTTCTTAGGTGCTCCATAAAAAAGATTGGTCAGAAGAACATCCATTTGATCAATTAGAGACTACACCCGTTAGTATATGTGAACAACCAAATCCATCCAATATTTCATTTCCTGAGTAATCATCTCACCATGAATATAATGTAGTCTCTTATTTAGAAAATATCTCTATGTGGATATCATGTACACAAAATCATCCTTATCGACTAGAAATATTGGCACTCAACATGAAAAAGAATCAATGGCATGCGACACTATAGCATAATCTAATTTTATCTCGATGAGTAGGGGAACAACACACAACTTTCTTGTAGGGTGTGTCTCAAGGATTGGACACTGGAGATAATCCCCAAAACTGAGCAGGTCATCCTCTTGAAACCATCACAAATGTCATGATTTCTTTCATCATGGGTGCATCATGAAATTTTACAATATGAACTACTATTATATGAGAATTCATAATGATATTACTAAATAAGGACATGTAATTTCTTGGACCCATACATATATGATGCATGTAACAATGATTACATGAAAACACTACATTAGTATGACAATATAATAACAAGATAGATAGAGTCCTAATGTATCTATATGTCTCCCACCAAACCATCTTTGGGTTTAATATCCTGAGATCTGATACTAAGACAATTTGGCACAATTTCTATAGGTTCTGTGACCAAAATTCATGACACATCTAACTCCTGAAACTCTCCCTAGGAAACCTTCCCAAGATTAGACTCTATCAAAACCCAACCCACTAGGGTCCCACCTATACTGGAAGTAGTTCGAGATTGAAACCCCAATCCTACATATAATAGGATAGGGGTTGGAGACCAGCATCAAGTAATCATACACACATATGGGAGGCCTTAGACTAAAGTACCTATAAAAACACACACACACAAACAAAACACAAAAATACCTGAAATAATGAAGAGTAAAGATAACTAAAAACCTATATATTATGTAAATGCATGAAACCACCTCTAGGAAACATCATAGAATGATAAACAGGGATAGATGAATAAAAGGGGAAAGATACACAACCAACCATAAAATTGATTCCATCTTAGTAACTACTAAAATTGGGAATGTAAAGATATTTCATTAGTTCAATATCCAATGACCAACCACAAAACATGATCATTTTCATTATGTGTGTCTATTATTCATCAACACTAATTCCACCTAATCCACCACCTAGCATGATTTTTTTATGCATATGACATGAAACATGAGGGAAAATACCATGCAAGGGTGACTATATTCATACATAGTACGATGACCTAAAAATAAGATATATTAAAATAAATGGTTATTTTTACCATGATCTAAGGGGATAGAACTAATCAAAATATAGACATTCTCAAATAAACACAATTTTGGGAGGGTTTGGGGTTATCCATCTTCATATCCACATTTAAATGAAAGTATTTCTGAAACTCCATGGGTCTATACAACCATTTTACCAGTATCCCTATGTAATCCTCAATCGATCTACAGGACCCCACTCTATGATGAAATTATATCAAGGGTGGGATGTACTCACCCCAGAATTAAATTAGAACCACTCTTTATCTAGTGCTCAATGATGAGGGAGTACCAATTTTCAGATAAAAGACCAATGTTCTAGGTGTGTATGGATGGGCTGCCAATCGTATAAATACTCTTAATAATGGGATCCATTCTCTGACCCCTATGTGTCTTATTGGGTGTCAAAAAACCTAATGTCACAATGGACATCACACTCATTTTGAAGCATTTTTTCTATGATGAAATAATATAACTACTCATTTCACCTCAAATAGTATATAAAATGTCGGAAAGAATGTTTCATTCACATATTCATGGAATTATTCTCAAAAATAGATAAATCATGGTCTCTTTTATGAGTCCCAAGAAAGGATTAATAAGAAGTAGAATTCATTGAAATACACCAGGTGTTTTTCCCTGATGGGTACATGGGGTGTACCCCGAAGCCCAAGTCTGTTCATGTATGACTATTGTACTCAAGGTGAAAAGGCGTAATGCATAATGTGTCATAAGGGTGGTGTAGTGTTTGGGACCTTGAGGTTTCGAATCACGTTCCTCCCTGAGAATGGATTCATTCTTGATAAGGGTACATACGGTATGGCTAAGACACATCATTTGAAATCCAAACTGATTAACCATGCTTGTACTTCTAATACATAGATTGGAATCTCATCTAGGGTCACATGGTGTGTGGGACCAACACACAACTGGTGATATTAAAGTCAAGATGAAACCATTTTATCCACGAAAAAATGAGACACGTTGCATGTATTCCTCCAAAATACATGGTGTGTGGTAGGGTTTTTATAAAAACATCTTCTTTTTCTAAAATCCTCACTTTATCTATTGCTCCCACAAAAACTCCCACATGAACCTTTAAATATGTTTGATCATGATGGGAAACTAAATATCTCTTCAATTAATGGTCACATATGGATAGAAATTGATGTTTTGATTGATCCAAAAATGGAATGTGGTACCTCTATTGTAGTTTAGGGTCTCTGTACCGAGGATTAAATCTTGTGATTTAATCATCACTCCTCATTTCATCCACATGTTGTCAATCGCAACATTATTCACATAACTACCACAAATCCATTGGTTTGATAATTTTTGTATTGGTCTAAAAATGTTGAATTATTGAAACCTTGGGGAAAAAATTAAGAAGGCTAATATTAGAGGAGGTAAATTAATATTAATAAATTGAATTTGTCATTAAACATTATAAACCCAACAAATAATCGTAATCATGGAAACCAAAGTGGAGGAATAAAAGGGAGAAACTCTAATGTTCTATAGTTATAGATTACATATTCTAGTGACATAAAAGTAGAATTGAATTTCATACATTACCTAATATATTATTAGTTTAATTTTTTAGATATTTAAGTCATATATATTATATAAAAACCCATATATTATAAATTTTATACTTTTAGATAGTATCTATTTTTCCCTGAAAATAATACTATGGAGAAATAATAAGTTTTATGTTAATGAAATATCCTGAAAAATTTGAAATTGGCCTCATAATTGTCCCTAATCATCCTTAATCCTTGTTCAAACCAATTTAAAACATGTAATGAGAACTTAAAATTTTAGTAAGGGTCATAAAAGGAATGAAAGAAATTGTTATATAATTAATAATTATAAAAAAATTATTTTTCCAAATAACTATGGGTTTCAAAATAAATATTTTCTTACCTATAAAATTAGACTATCTGTGAAAGGATTTTAATAAAACACATCCTGAGAAATATTAAAAGAAAAAATAAAAAACATAAGGATTTCTGTCACTCTGTTTGAATTCATAAAAACTTTTTCAAAGATTCTTACTTTTTACCCCTATAATTTTCATGTACTATGTTTTAAACATATGCTCTTTATTTTAAATTGTGAAATCATATGTTTTTTTTGTAAAATTCTATAGAAATTATAGAAAAATCGTATATTAATGTAAGGAATCAGTTTAATATCACTCTCAAAAATGGGATAACCTTCCAAGATACAATAATAATAACATTAATTTTTACTTGTGGAATTAAAATCACGGTTAAAGTTGGCGGAACCTTCATGGTAAATTTATATAATCTTTTAAGAGAAACCAATTTGATGAATTTTTAACTTTACGCAATTAATTAGAGATCTATAATGGGATAAACCACCTTATATTTATAAAATATCAACATGTAGTCACAGTCAATGCTAAAAAACCACAATAGTATACATAAGAGATTGAATCATAAAAACTTTATTTACACCCATAAGAAAAAAATTTCATATATTGATATATCCATTTCCTTTAAACCCCATTTTTAAAAACTAAAATTTTAAGAAAAATGGTAATATGGATTTTAATTTGAATGAAACATAAAATCTAATAAATGAATCCAAACATCAAATAATTATTACGATGTTGGGAAAATTTGTTGTCGTTGTATATATTAAAATATAACATTCCTTTCATCCATTGTAATGAAAGTTGAAATTGTAAAAAAATCATTTTTGAAAATCATTTTATATAGGCATAAATTTTCCTTTATAATTTATTTATGTATCTATAAATACATCCATACAATTATTTTTAGAAATAAATACATGTAAGAAAAAGAGTTGGAAGGGAAGATTTAAGGAGGATTTTTAAAAAAGAAAGTCCCTTACCTTTACTCTAAATTGTTAAATATGTTCTTTATCTTCATGAATAATCAAAATAGAATAATTATTTAGTTTTTACCACCCCAAGATTCCATGGTATGCTTCTCTTTGAATAATACAGTAGCATGTGTTGTACGCAACTTCGAGTTCTAACACACACCACAACCAATCAAACTAGCCGTTATGAATAGTAATACCCACTTTTTGAAATTTTATACATTTTATCTTTCAAAATGGACTTCATTTTTGGATTAGGAATACCAAAATTCGCTTAGGGTGAATTTTTGGTACTTTTCTGATAACATTCATATTTTGTTGAATAGTGAAAATTACTAAATTTTAATGAAAACAAACTTTTTTAATCGAAATAATTAATAGTGATAAATTATGAATTTGATTGGTTTTAAATTATATTTAGAATATGTTTTTACAATTTAATCCAATGTTGGCCATTGGACATAATTTCACATTTAAACCGGATATAAACAACTGTCAATCTTTTGATAGTTATTGTTTCTTAAAAACATGTTTTTTATTTTGACAGTGAGAATTAATTTTAAATTAATAAATGAAACTTCTATGTTTTGAATTTGGTAAAATAAATTTCATTATTGAATTCAGAATATCATAATTAGCTTATGGTAAATTTTTGGTATTTTTCTGAAAACTTTTAATTTGTGATAAATAGTGAAAACACTGAGTTATAGTTTAAAACCGAATTTTTATTTAAATAATTATTTATTTTATTTAAATTATTTAATGTAAAAATAGATACATAATATATATATAAGTTAAATGTAATTCGTTGGAGTCAGTTTATAATAATTTTAGATATATGAAAATTTTATTGAACTTTTCACCATCTTTTACCCACCTCCTAGAACTATTGCAAATTCACATAAAACTTAATTTTACCGCTTCTGTGAGCTGAATTTTGAAATTCCAAGAGACACGGTTAATATCAAGGAGTAAAATTTGGTTCAATGAGATGAAAATAATTTTTGGTGAATAGTAACTTTTTTCTTTTATTTACCACGATTAAAAGTAAATAGGGCAATTAAGGGTACAGATGATATTAATATTACCCTCAAACATGTCCTCATTCTATTGGAAAAGTTTACGTCGACCAAAAACAACCTTAGGAAAAAAATATTATCGTTTAGGCCCAGATGGATTAGATTAGAACATTTATTATTATTTACCTCAAAGAAGAGTTAAAAGAGTTAAAATCAAAGTTTAATAACTACAAAAATTTAATATAGGGTTTTTCATAAGATAAATTATATTATAAATATTCATCAGAAAGATAAAACAATTTCCTACATCATGATATTTTATTTATAATTTTTAGACATTATATAAATAAATTTATTTATGGATCAATGATGATGCAGTAATTACCTTCTTCATAAAAGAATCAAATAAATGGTATTATAAATATTATAATAAATAAAATTTAATGGTTTTTATGACATCCAAGAAATTTAAAGGTGAATAAGACATGTTAGGATAGATGCAATGTATTTTTTTTTGAAGTAATCATGTTCTCATTATTTTAACAAAAAACAAACACCAAATAGTGTCAAAATTGACATAAAATAGTTTTTAAAACAAATATTATATAATTAATTGATATAATGATACTAAAAATCTAAGGTTCGGCCAAAATACTTATATAATAATATATATGACATTAAGGAACCAATTGGGGTTCTATTAGTAGTATATAGTATGTTTATTAACCATATAGTGTAAGAATACAAGAAGACATGGTAAAAGTTAAATTATTTAACATAGAGTTAAATCTAAATGTTATGGTTTAAATGGTAACCTAAACTTTTCTAAAACCTATTGGTTGAGTTGTTTTAGACCTATCCCCACCTTATAATTTAAATAATAATCTTTGGATCTATTAGAAACATAATATGAATTTAATATAAAATAATATTTTAAGCTTTTCCTAAGGTTCCCCTCACCCCTCTTATAAAAGGGCACTCCCCCTTCTCTCTAATTCACACCTTATAATACATTTGGCTCGGCCATAACCTGCCCAAATACACTCTAAAATATCCTCCCTTAATCCTAGAGGCCTTATTTTGATCATAAAGCCAACCTAAGGAGCCATTTTTATCAAATCAAAATGGAGAACCCAAAGAATAGGTAATGATTTCACGGCCCTCTTTCAGGTTCCTTTCTTCTTCCACTTCATTTTCCTTTGTTATTTCCATTATAAAATAATAACTCCAGAATATTCTATATACGTTAATTTTATTATAATTATGGTAAAACTAAATTAATTATTCTATCCACCCTTTTAATGATATGTCACCATACGTGCGTACGCAAGGCTTACCGTCTCCACGTCGTGGTGTAATTGTTATTCAATACATTATTATTTGGATGGGTATAATAATGATTTGTATTTATTGTAATTAATAAATATAAAGTGATAAGGATTATTTATATTTTATATACCATCCAATTATATATTATATTAATATCAAAAGAACGATATTTTCGCTTGTTCGTACGTACATATTACCGTCTCCGCGGCGCGATGAGATTCATTTCGAAGTTCACCATTCATCGACGATTATAAAAATAAATATTTCTAATAAGTATGTAATATATGATATAATAATGCTACTGGAGATATATATATTTATATATATATAAGTATTTATGTACTTACATATATCTTATTCACTTACTTTCGTTCAATACTATATGAAAACGGAAACAATGTTTATGCCTACGTACAGACTACCATCTCCACAAACAGTGTTTTCCATTTCATATATACATCTATTATAAATTTTTATATTCTAAATATATATGATAAATAAATCATGTTTTATATTCTGTAAGTATTTAAATCATGATCTAAGTGATACAATCAAGAGTAACATGTTAAAACACGTATGATAATGAAAGCGATTATTACCTGAAATATTAATATAACATGGAAATTATTATTAAATGGGTAGTATAAATACATAAATGAATAATTCATGATATCATAAATATTAATATGGTTCTTTTGTAATTTAATATAATACTATAGTCTTCATATATGAGGCTAAACTTACCCATGACTAAAGGAAAGTGCAAGGTAAGGGGTTTTCATCTCACTGCTTATTCCTGTGAGATTCATACCATATTGACACTATTACCTTTTGTGTGGTGTATGTACTGATCATAATTGTATTATTTTTGTAATAAACTTTAATTTATGTGTATTTACATATTCATTGTATGATACCTCTTTCATGGGGCGTATGTTTCTTAAGTTACCAAATTGGTAAGGGTTAATTTCACAATCTCTTTATTATCCGAGGTTGTTTTTATGTAAGTATCTATTGGGAAATATTTGTTATACATGTCCATGCTTTATGAAAGAGTTTTCAAAGGGATTATTTTATGGGAGTTTTTACTAAAATATCATTTCAAATGTTTTAAATATTTATTCTTCTAAATCTTTCTCATTAATGTCCATGTCTTCAAAATGGTTTTTAAGGATTTATTTATATGGACATGAATGTTCATAAAATGTTAATTCATTTCATATGTTTCAAAGTGGTATGGGACAATATGATTAAAAAATGTCTTTAAATAACTTCTTTTCCAAATTGTGTTACTTTTAAATGTTTTCATGAAAAGGGGTATTTCTCTCAAAGAGTCTTACAAATCATTTTCATCATTTTCAAAATCCTTTAATGGATTTTAAACTTGTTTTTAAGTTGATTTATCATGATACAAATCTTCTATATTGTGTTGAAGTTTTTGTGATATGTTTGACTGTGGATATGTTATTTTTATACCATTCATGGTTTATGGGTAAAGTATTAAAATTATGCATGCTAGTTTTAATACGAATGTTTATGTTATGTTTAGACCTTTTCATACGAGGAATGCATTGGACTTAGTAAGTGATGGGTGGAGCCTGCTATAGCTCCTTGATGTATCGGTACGTCTCATGAGAGAAACTAGTGTCTTGGAACGAGGCCTTGACAAAATCTTATTTGTAGTCTTGGCACAAGGCCTTGGCTACGTGGTTATGATAGACTGACATTATTCATTCCAACATTATTAAAGTGGTTATTGATATAGCATGGGATTAATCGACTAATAGAATATCAATGTGAATAAGTAAATGGAATTATTTCATTTTAATTTTTCCATATTATGCTGAAGTTCATGTTTAAAAGGCTTTAGTTTTAGTTATACATTTCCTAAAATGTTTATGCTTAATTATGAAAGTTTCCGCTATATTGTTATCCTTACTAAGCATCTGAGCTCACCCCTTTCTATGGTTTATTTTTCCCAGGATTCCAAGAAATTTATTGTGATTGATATGTAGGGTTAATCCAAGGTAATAATGGTGTTCGTAAAGGATTATTTATGTTTTTTTGTAATAAAGTGTAATGTAACATTCATGTATGTAATCTATTTTACAAGACTGTTAAACCGATCAGTAATTCAGGACTTGATTCCTTGTAATCACGCCAATGTATTAAAATAATGCACCAACTCTAGGTAACTGGGGTTGGGGCATTACAGTTGGTACCATAGGATGTTTAGCAATAACCTTGGAAACTAGATTTAGATAAACTCTGATTAGAGCACATTACACTAATATTGACTTTGAGGATTAGTATAGAAGAACATCCTAGAATTTTGGTAATGTAGAGATTTTGTGAGTTTTCCAAGAAAATATATCCCTGTTTGGATACGAGTAGGTAGATGTGGCTCTGGAACAGATGTACCTAGGGGTAAAACCGGAAAACACCACTTTGAGCTAGACTCGAACGGGAACTGGTGCACAACAATGGTCCTTGCTGCACTCTTGGGTACGCCACTCCTAGTGGATATTCTTAGGATAATTCTCATTTTTTACAAACCATTATGAAGGGATTATGAGTATATACATACTCAAAGAAAACATTTTTATGATTATGGATTATATCCTTAAACTATTTAATTTATTTAAAGTATTTTACAATCTCGGGATTAGGTATTTCTATTCATAAACTAATCTACTTTATTTCATTGTTTAGAAATGGCGCCTAGTAGAAGGAATGAGAACTCCAGCAATACGCATGATCTAAAGAGTAAGAAGGATCATATCTTTCGTGGTCCTAAGCCATAATTTATAAGGGAAATAGTCTCCCATGTATTATCATCATATGAGGAAATAGTATCATGTGTTGATAAGATATGTAAATAATTCTCAGAGTCATATGGCTTTGAAGGGAAGCTAGAGAAGAAAAGGATAGTAGATAGAGGGAAAGATAAAGGGAAGAATGTAAAGAAGGATTTTACCATATGTGATAACTATGGAAAGAATCACCATGGAAAATTCTTTAATGGAATGGGAGTATGTTATATGTGTTGAGAAAAAGGACACCAAGTACGTCACTGAAGTGTAAGAAAAAGGGTTCAAATGTACCATGCTTCATTTGCAAGGAGTTTGGACACTACGCGAACCAATGACCCAATCATCAGACTATACCGCAAATGATGCTATTGGATAATGAACAAGTTATGATACTACCACAAATGAAGAGGAATTACTAGTGTTCTTATGTTTTTATTTAGGAATTATTTCATTTAAGTGTTGTATCAATGATGTTCTGGAAATAAATATGGATTGTATTATAGTACTATTTTATTGAGGATTTGAGATTTTATGGTACTAAGAAAAGTGACACTATAGTGAGTTAATTTTTTTGGAAATTACACGGTTTAAGGAAATATAATCCTTAATATGGTCATAATATTGAGGTACTAATTTTGGAATAAGATATGGTTGATTTGGGTAAATTATATTGGATATTCTTGAATACCTTGAAACTGATTAATAAATTTTCATCGTTGGAGTTTACATCATTTTTGATAGAAGGAGTATATCTATTATTCTATAAATAATAAGGGAGCATAAATCTAATCAATCAGTTTTTATGGTAATTCAGGAAGTTACCATATTTTAAAATAATACATTGTGAAAGTGTACACATGTTATTAAATTGCAAAAAGGGTCTTTATTACGTTTAACATCCTTATAAATTTTGGACTGTGAGTTTGTATAGTAGTATTTTGGATAAGTCTAATGTTTGGAATGGATTAAGTTTGAAATGTTATTTTTGTATTTTTATAAAAGGTCAACACGCATACCATTTGACAACCTGTCGCCTCAGACAAAGCTACGGGAATCGAACACACAACCATAGTGTGATTGAGATTTATCTTCTAGCACTGGACTATATGAAGTCCCTGGATTGTATAATGTATTTTCTTTTTTTAATATGTCTGATATGTGAATTATACATTCCTTATATTTGGAACCCTATACGATTAGGATAAATAGAGTATTTTTGAGTTGTATTATGTTTTGTAGTGAAAGATATGTTTGTGGTAGAAATTTTATTAATGGATAAAACTCTAATTATAAAGTAAGTATATCTCCTTATGATCATAGCCAATCTTGTAAATAAAGTCCTCAACATTAAGAAAAGTAACTTAGAACAAAAATGTTGTCCCAGATGGTACCTTAGATCATCACAAATTTATGGCTTTGGGATTATTGTCCTTTTCATATCCATGTTCTCTACCACAATCCATCAGATATTGATGGTTATATTTCTCTTCCATATTGATATTTTCCTATATGGAACCCTAGTATGTGTTATTTTCGGTAACCTTCATACTTACCACTCTTTATTTTAAATAGAGGCATCGTTAATCCATTTTTCGTTGTGGGATTTCAACTAAAAAAATTTGAAATTTCAACCCAAAGTTTTTTAATACCAAGCATAAATTGTGAGGGTTCAATTTATTGAAGGAGGGGAGAATGTAACACCGCAAGCTTCCACGGTACGCTTCTCTTTGAATAATATAGTAGCGTGTGTTGTACTCAACTTCTAGTTCTAACACACACCACAACCAATAAAACTAGCTGTTATGAATATTAATACCCTCTTTTTAAAATTTTATACATTTTATCCTTCAAAATGTGCTTCAATTTTGGATTCGGAATATCGAAATTATATTACGGTGAATTTTTGAAACTTTTCTCATAACATTCATATTTTGATGAACAGTGAAAATTACTAAATTTTAAATAAAAACAACTTTTTTAATCGAAAAAATTAATAATGATAAATTATCAATTTGAGTGGTTTTAAATTATATTTAGAATATATTTTTACAATTTAATCCAATGTTTTTCATTGGACATTATTTCACATTTAAACCGGATATAAACAAGTGTCAATCTTTTGATAGTTATTGTTTCTTAAAAACACGTTTTTTGTTTTGACAGTGGGAATTAATTTTAAATTAATAAATGAAACGTCAATGTTTTGAAATTGGTAAAATAGACTTCATTATTTAATTTGGAATATGAAAATTATCTTATGGTAATTTTTTTGGAATTTTTCTGAAAACTTTTAATTTTTGATGAATAGTGAAAAACACTGAGTTATAGTTTAAAACTGAATTTTTATTTAAATAATTATTTATTTTATTTAGATTATATAATGTAAAAATAGATACATAATACCTATATATGTTCAATTTAATTCATTAGAGTTGGTTTATAATAATTTAGATATATAAAAATTTTATTGAACTTTTCACCATCTTTTACCCACCTCCTAGGAGCTTTTGCAAATTCACATAAAACATAATTTTATCACTTCTGTGAGATGAATTTCAAAAATACAGGAGACACAGTTAATATCAAGGAGTAAAATGTGGTTCAATGAGATGAAAATAATTTTTGGTGAATAGTAGTTTTTTACTTTTATTTACAACGGTTAAAAGTAAATAGGGTAATTAAGGGTAAAAATGATATTAAAATTACTCTCAAACATTTCCGAATTCTATTGTAAAAATTTACCTCAACCAAAAACAACCTTAGGAATAAAATATTATCATTTAGGCCCACATGGATTATATTAGGACATTTATTATTATTTAATTCAATGAAGATTTAAAAGAGTTAAAATCAATGTTTAATAACTAACAAAATTTTAATATATTGTTTTGAAGTTGATAAATTAGATTATAAATATTCATTAGAAAGATAAAAAGATTTCCTAGATCATGGTATTTTATTTATAATTTTTAGACATTATATAAATAAATTTATTTATGACACAATGATGATGTAGTAATTACCTTATTCATGAAAGAATAAAATAAATGGTATTATAAATATTAAAATAAATAAAAATTTAATGTTTTTATGACATCCAAGAAATTTATAGGTGAATATGAAATGTTAGGATATATTCAATGTATTTTTCTTTGAAGTAATCATGTTGTTATTATTTTAACAAAAAACACATACCAAATAGTGTCAAAATTGACATAATGATGATGCAGTATATACCAAATAGTGTCAAGAAGACACAGTAATGTTGTTATGAGATTAATGAACCAGTTGGGGTTCGATTGGTAGTATATAGTATGTTTATTAACCATATAGTGTAAGAATACAAGAAGACACAGAAAAAGTTAAATTATTTAACATAGAGTTAAATCTAAATGATAAGGTTAAAATGGTAACCTAAACTTGTCTAAAACATATTGGATGAGTTATGTGGACCTATCCCCACCTTAGACTTTAAATAATTAACTTTTGAGCCATTATAAATCGAATATGAATTTATTATAAAATAATATTTTAAGCTTTTCCTAAGGTGCCACTCACCTCTCTTATAAAAGGGCACTCCCCCTTCTCTCTAATTCACACCTTCTGAGCCATTTGGCTCGGATAACCCCTTCCCAAATACCCTCTCAAATATCCTCCCTTTATCCTAGAGTCCATAGTTTGATCACAAAGCCAACCTATGGAGCCATTTTGATCAAATCAAAAGGAAGAACCCGAAGAAGAGGTAATGATTTCACCACCCTCTTTCAAGTTCCTTTCTTCTTCCACTTCCTTTTCCTTTGTTGTTTCCATTCTAAAATTATAACTCCAGAATATTCTATATATAGTGATGTTATTATAATTATGGTACAACAAAATTCATTATTCTATCCACCCTTTGAATGACATGTCACTATACGTGTGTACTCACGACTTGTCGTCTCCACATCGTGGTGTAATTGTTATTAAATAAATTATTATTTGGATGGTTATAATAATGATGTGTATTTGATGAAAATAATAAATATAAATTGATAAGGATTATTTATATATTATATACCATCCAATTATATATTATA
Source organism: Viscum album (assembly GCA_963277665.1). NCBI lineage: Eukaryota > Viridiplantae > Streptophyta > Magnoliopsida > Santalales > Viscaceae > Viscum > Viscum album. Next base: position 1,332,675,138 of record OY728145.1, read on the forward strand.
ATAATATCAAAACATTTATATTTTTTCTCATGCGTACATACGAATTACCGTCTCCACGACACGATGAGATTCATTTCGAAGTTCACCATTCATCGACGATTATAAAAATATATATTACTAATAAGTATGTAATATATGACATAATAAGGCTACTGGAGATATATATATATATTTATATATATATATGTATTTATGTACTTACATATATCTTATTCACTTACTTCTGTTCAATACTATATGAAAATGGAAACAACGTTTATGCGTACGTACGGACTACCATCTACAGAAATGGTGTTTTCCATTTCATATATACCTCTATTATAAATTTTTATATTCTAAATATATATGATAAATAAATCATGTTTTATATTTTTGAAGTATTTAAATCATGATCTATGTGATACAATGAAGAGTAACAAGTTAAAACACGTATGATAAAGAAAGTGATTATTACCTGAAATGTTAATATAACATGGAAATTATTATTAAATGGGTAGTATAAAGGAATAAATGAATAATGTATGATATCATAAATATTAATATGGTTCTGGTATAATTTAATAACATACTATTGTCTTCATACAGTAGGATAGACTTACCCTCGACTAAAGGAAAGTGCAAGGTAAAGGGTTTTCATCTCACTCCTTATTCTCGTGAGATTCATACCATTTTGACACTATTACCTTTTGTGTGGTTTATTTACTGCTTATAATTTTATTCATTGTGTAATACACTTTAATTTATGTGTATTTACATATTCTTTGTATGGTACGTCTTTTATGGGGTGTATGTTTCGTAAGTTACCAAATTGGTAAGGGTTAATTTCACAATCTCTTTATTATCCGAGGTTGATTTTACGTAAGTATCTACTCGGAAATATTTATTATCCATGTCAATGTTTTATGAAAAGAGTTTTCAAAGGGATTATTTTAATTGAATTTTTACTAAAACATCATTTCAATTGTTTTAAATATTTATTCTTCTAAATCATTCTCATTAATGTCCATGTCTTCAAAATGGTTTTTATGGATTTATTTATATGGACATGAATGTTCATAAAATGTTAATTCCTTTCAAAAGTATCAAAGTAGTATGTGACACTTTGATACAAAAATGTCTTTAAATAACTTCCTTTCCAAATTGTGTGACTTTTAAATGTTTTCAATAAAAAGGGGTATTTCTCTCAAAGAGTTTTACAAATCATTTTCATCAACGTCAAAATCCCTTAATGGATTTTAAACTTGTTTTTAAGTTGATTTATCATGATAAAAATCTTCCATATTGTGTCTATGGTTTTTTCATATGTTTGACTGTGGATGTGTTATTTTTATACCATTCATGGTTTATGGGTAAAGTATTGACATTTCGTATGCTAGTTTTAATATGAATGTTTATGTTATGTTTAGACCTTTTTCATATGAGGAATGCATTGGACTTTGTTAGTGACGGGTGGAGCCCACTATAGCTCCTTGATGCATCAGTAGGTCTCATGAGACAAACTAGTGTGTTGGCACAAGGCCTTGACAAAATCTTATTTATAGTCTTGGCACGATGCCTTGGATACGTGGTTATGATAGTCTGGAATTATGCATTCCATAATTATGAAAGTGGTTATTGTTATTTCATGGGATTATTCGACTAGTAGAATATCAATGTGAATAAGTAAATGGAATTATTTCATTTCACTTTTTCCATATTATGATGAAGTTCAATTTTAAAAGGCTTTAGTTTTAGTTATACGTTGCCTTAAATGTTTATGATTATTTATGAATGTTTCCGCTATATTGTAATCCTTACTGAGCATTGATCTCACCCCTTTCTATGTTTTATTTTTCCCAGGACTCCGAGAAGTGTATTGTGATTGATATGCAGGGTTAAGACAAGGGAATAATGGCATTCGTAAAGGATTTTTTATGTTGTTTTGTTATAAAGTGTAATTTAACATTCATGTATGTAATCTATTCTCCAAGACTGCTAAACTGATAGGTCCTTCGGGACTTGATTCCTTGTAATCATGCCAATGCATTAAAATAATGCACTGACTCTAGGTAACTGGGGTCTGGGCGTTACATAGTTTATGAAGAAAATTGTTCAAATTTATAATTCATTTTATTTTATCTCTTTCCATGCTATATTTAATATTTTAATCAATAATATTCACATGGGATGTTTTTAATGATATTCATTTCATAAGTCCAAATTGGAATTGGTAGGTCTAAAATGGTCAAAGGGGACATTATTACATCATATCCAGAATAGTAATCCTAAAATAATTAATATTTTTATAAATAAATTATACATTAAAAAAGAATAATGAACAATGGTTATGAAAAATGGGTCATGATACTAATATGGAGATGATGGAAAGCTCTCGGTGCCTGGCTCGAAAGTTCCACTCAAAAACCCTAGTCCGATGAAAACAGAAGAGGATTAACACTTCTCCCTCGCAATCCCCCTATCATGGCATTCTCAGATCTTATCTAGGAAATTCACTCAAAGGAAATGATGAATCTGAATAAAGACGAACCGCCAAAATCAACAATTTCAAGGATAAAGGGTATCTCTTTTCATGATGATTTGATGGGTTCTGAGCACGAAAAGCCAAAGTCGATGAAGTCAATAAGGATTAAGAAATTGGATGATTGTGGTTTTTGTGTTAATGAAGATCCAGTCGAGATACAACAGAGAGCTCAACTCTGTTTGTTCTAGATCATGGGCCACGTCGCGTATCTTATAGGTGATAAACCCTGGATTTTCTCTGATTTAAAACTTATAATTGATTCCTGTTGGGGTTTTTCAAACTGAAAATTGGTACCTCTTGGTAAAGGTTATTTCCATATCATTTTCTCTACTCAATCTAATCTTGATAGTGTCTGGAATACTAGAAATATTAATATGAAGCCCGGACATCTTCACCCCATGGAGTGGGACTTTGAATTTAATCCCAATTACCATATGAACAATTCCACGCAGGTATAGGCTAGATTTTACAATCTCAATCGGTTTTTCGAAACCTGAAAATTCTGAATGATCTCTTTGTTTTCATTGGTACACCATTGAAATTTGATCAAAGAACAATTAATGGGGACCTAGGTCTGTACGATAGGGTTCTGATTGATGTTAACTTAGAAAAAACCCCTCAATCGATTACCTTCACTAGTAATGAATACAAAATGATGGTGAACCTAGTGTATGAAAGGCTTCCCCATTTTTGTGAATTGTGTAAAATTATTGGGCACACAGTTCACAATTGTAGTAATGATCATAAGAAACCTCCCCTACAAAACTATACTAGCTAGACAGAAGTTAAAAATATTGGAGGGAGAAGGAAACTATCTTTGATAAACCTAAAACATCACAAAAAGGGAGGAAAATGGGTTTCCAAGACCAACCCCTTTAGACAATTGGAACCTGAAAAAGACAGGGCATGGGATGACCTGGATGAGGAAGAAGATATTGAAACTGTTGATAAGGATATTAGAAATGATACTGAAGAGTATGTCTTAGGTATTATCTCACAAACACAATCTGATTTGGATCTACCAGGTCCTTCTTCATAGGATTCTGCTCCTTTGATCCCTCTTTTGAATGAATCAAACAATGATTCATTTGATCATTATAATAAGACTCATGAAATCCCAAAAACCTATAATAAAGAAAATAATCCTTCCTCTGTTAACCAAACCTCTTCCCCCTGAAAACACCATACTAGATGCTATACCCCCCTCATAAAAAGTGGAAAATTTTAGGTAGGTGGAACAGGATTATAGGGCTGCCCTTCTATCCTCCCCGAGCAGCAAGGATAGGATGGCAGAAGGTAGGGTGTTCCTCCAAGAACAGACTAGGAAGATTTCCTCTCTATGTTGTCTGGTCTCCCTAGAAGTGAAACCTCCTACCTTGAAGGATTACAATGGGCACCGAGCAACCTCTCCTTCAAACGAACACTCTACCTCTGACACTTACATCCAAGGTGAAAATGATAGAAATGTTTCGGGCAATGCAGATGCTTCTAACCGCACTTTGGCCCCTCACTCATTGCAGGTTACACATAGTAGTACTCCAAGGGTGGATTCCTCTGGAATATCAACAATGTCAAAGACTGCGGGATCCAAAAATAAAGAGGAAAACCCCTCCATTAAAAGGTCCAAATAAATTTTCTATACTGGAATTGTCAGGGGATTGCCAACCCTGACACCTTTAATGTTTTAAAAAGGTTTATTAATACTAACTACATTAAATTTTTTTCTATTACTGAACCGAAAGACCATTAGGCCTCTAAATTGAAGCATTCGTCCCCCTTTGGCTACTCTTTCCTAGGGTCTTGTAGTAATAATACATCTAATAAATCTTTATGGTTATTTGCTCACTCTTCTATGTAGAATGTTAATGTTTACAAGAGATCGAATCAATCTATTACCTATGATTATATTTTTGAGCATGATAATGTTTATACTACTTTTCAATATGATTTTAATAGATACCAGGATAGGAGATGTCTTTGGAATGATCTCACCCAACTTAGTAACACTATCCATAATCCATTCTTTATAGTTGGGGACTTTAATGCTATTTTATCTCCATGTGAGAAAGTAGGACCTCCACATGACTCCATATCCACTAGAGAGTTCAAATCTTGAATGGATCTCAATAACCTTATAGAGGATAATCTAATGGGTGTTAAATTCACCTGGTATATAAAACATTAAAATAGGATGGTGGATAGTAAACTAGACAGGGCCTTCACTAATGACCTTGCCCTAGATAAATGGGACAAAATTTCTAGTATCAATCTTACAAGGATTACTTCATATCATCATCCCATCTTAATTATCTTTTCTCATAACACTAAAAAATATAGGTCCTCTTTCAGATATGACACTGCTTGGTCCTCGGACCCAGAATGTTTGAATATCATCAAAAATTCCTGGGCTAATATGCATAGTCAGAAGGATTTGTTTTCCTGCCCGATGAAATTAAAAATTATTAAAAACGTTCTCAAATTCTGATGAAATTATAAAACAAATTAAATAGATAATAATATCACACTTCTGGAACAAGAAATTTCTCAAATTCAAAAGGCTAGTACCTCCTCTACCTTTTCTCAAGACACCCAACATGAAAGTATCATTTCTGCTAACCTTATCACCATGCTCAACTTTAAGGACAACCTTAAAAAGAAAATATTTAAATCAAAATGGATTAATGTTTGGGATAGGAATACTAAATTCTATAATGCCCTTCATAGAGTTAGAAAAGATTATTGGCCTCTTGCCAATCTTCAAGAGGGGGATCAGATTTTTGACACTGAGGAATGAATTTCCAATCATGTGATATCTTATTTTCATAATATCTTCAATGGATCTATGATAGATAAAGATCTTATTTGTGATGTCATTCTCATGTTGGTTACTCGGGAAGAGAAGTATTTTCTTAATAGTATCCCTCTTGACCAAGAAATTAAAGACACAATCTTTAGCCTAAATGTTGATGGTGCTCCTGGGCCGGATGGTTTTAATAATGGTTTCTATCAAAACACTTGGATGTGATTCAAGAAGATGTCTATCACATGGTGAAAAAATTCTTTTCCAGATGAATTATTCGTCATGGATTAAATTCTAAATTCCTAATCCTGATCACAAAATTTGAGAATTCAGATGAATATCACCTCTTCAGGCCCATAGATCTCAAAAAATCTCTCTTTAATATTATCACCAAATTAATTGAAAATTGAATTTCGGATATTTCCAATCGAATTATCTCCTAGAACAAATTTGTCTTTATAAAAGGGATACCTATTCAAGACTGTATTTCTCTTGCCTCTGAATCCAAAAATATCTTAAAAAAGAAAAATCTAGGAGGTTATGTTGCCATTAAACATGACATTTCAAAAGCTTTTGATACCATAGATTGAAATTTCATATATAAATTCCTTATGTAGTTTGGATTCAATGAAAACATCAACAATAGAATTAAAACCCTGTTTAATTCAGACCACATTTATATGCTCATTAATGGCTCCCCCAAAGGTTATTTTAAATTTTCCAAGGGAGTTAGACAAGGTGACCCTCTCTCAGCTATTCTTTTCTCCATTGCTGAAGACTATCAAAGTAGGCTACTTACGCAATCTATTGAAAAAGATAACATTAAATCTATCACTGACTCTAGAAACACGAATGCCCCCTCACACCTTCTTTATGCTGATGTCATTGTTCTCTTTATTCTGGGGTACAAAAGAAATGTGAATAACCTTAAGGCCATCCATCTTCACTACCAAAAAGTGTCAGGTCAACTCATCAACTGGATCAAATCTTACATTTACTTTGGCAAAGACTTCCCCCTGCAGGAAACTCAATATCACCAATACCTTAGGTGTTAAGGAGAGCACATTACCCTTCACTTATCTTGGTGTTCCCATCTTTTGGGGTAGTCCCAAAGTGGCTTACTTCTCTCCCATCATTGATCAAATGCTTTGACACCTTTCTTCTTGGAAGGGTAAGAACCTCTCAATGGATGGGAGAATTTGTCTTGCTAAATCCACTATTGAATCTAAGTTGGTTTACTCTATGATGATTTAAAAACGTCCAAAGATCCTCTTAAAGTGCATTAATGTGGCTATTAAGAAATGTTTTTGGACTGGGAGTACTCTAGAGAGAAAACTGGTTACTGTCCCCTAAACCACTTGCTGTAAACCGATTGATAAAGGGGGTATTGGTATTAAAAACCTTTCTTTCATTAATGAAGCTCTTCAAGCCATGCTCACGTGGAACCTCATTCATAATAACTCTCCTTCCACATATTTTCTTAGGGCTTGTTTCCTTCATAAACATTGAAATAATCGGTCTCACTTTCTCACGTCTTCTATTTGGCCCACCATTAGAAACACCTTCACTTCCATTATGAAAATTTCCAGATGGATGGCTAGTAGAAATTCAAACATAAATTTTTGGTTGGATAAATGGACTGGCTCTCCCCTGATATCTTTAATTCCCAATAACCAACTTCCACTTCACACCAATGACACCATAAAGAAAGCCATTCATTCATGAAATTCGTGTTTAACTGAGGATATAAAACACATTGTTGATAGTTACCCCTTCACTAATATATATGATTTTCTTATTTGGGAATCCGTTCACAATTGGGTGCTTGACTCTCAAAATTACTACAAACACTTGTTCAAAAATGAAGGCAACAACTTAGCCTGGTTAAAAAACATAAATAAATCCTGGATGAAACAATCGAGATCCACCATCATTTGGCGTATCGACCACGGTAAAATCCCCACAGATACATGCTTATAAGATTTTAGGATTAATATTTTCTCTAAATGTCGTATATTTAACCAACATCGAGAACATATTTATCACCTATTTCTTTATTGTGATACGGAAATGGATCTCTGGCATTGTATTTTTGGAATTTTTTAGTGTAGATGGTTGTTTTGTAGTTCTATAACCTCCCAGATACAGTGGTGTATGGACCAACTGGACTCCTGATAGATCAAGAATATTTTTGTTGTAGTAGTAGAGGAGATCCTTTATGTGATCTGGTATGGTAGAAACGAACTTACATTCTGTAAAAACTCATTTAAGCTTAATGCAGGTAAATTGTAAATTCTTATCACAATACAGGAGGCATCTTCGATTCAAAAAGATCACTGCAGCAACTCGATTCATGACCTTGGGATTCTTAGGCGCATTGGAGTTGAGGGGAATTACCCTCGACTTAGATCTACCTTTTATGTTTTTAGCAGCCCCTTCCCCCAGGATGGATTAAAATCAATGTGGATGGTGTCTCTGAAGGAAACCCTGGCCCAACGGGTTGTGGATCCATCTTCAGAAATAACCTCGACCAGACGCTCAGCTGCTTCTATGGATCATGAAGTTTTTATTCTTCATTGGAAGCTGAGATGATGAGCATTATCCATGTTATCTCATTCGCCAAGCTGCATAACTGGAACAATATCTGGATTGAAAGTGACTCCACCACTATTTTCCAAGCCATCTGAAATGGTACCATTCATCTCTCTTGGACGCTCACTACGTGCTGGATGGACCACCTAAACACACTCTTAGATATCAACTTCATTGTCACTCATATATATCATGAAGCAAACAGGATCGTTGATGGACTAGCTAATATGGGGGTTGCACACGATATGCTTTGTGGGAAGATATTCCACCCGATTTACTCATGATTTATGTTAGGGATGTCAACACAATTCATTATTTCAGACTTCTATAACCTTTTATTTATTTCAATAAATTTTGTGTTTTGGTCTTTGACCCGAACACTACCTTCAAAAAACAATTATGGAGATGGTAAGTCGTATGCACACATAAGTAACATTTCCATTTTTCAATGATCATTATAGAATGATAATAAGTATTATTTTATATTTAAATATTTATAATTATATCATAGATACCAATTTATTTTTATTTATCATACTTATATATATCATCAACGTAATTTGGTGATAAAACAAATTGCATTGCTTCGTGGAGGTGGTAGTCTATATGTATGCACAAACAATGTTATAATTTTTTAGGGAATGGAAATGTAAGAAATTTAATGATATATTATAATTTAATAATTATAAATATTTAATGACTATAATTTATAAAAATTAATTCCATCATTATAACCTTCCATGTTAGATTTAAATGGAGAAATAATTACCTCGGTTCATTAGGTGGTGACCTATCATACATAAGAAAGATGCTTTTTCCCATTTTATGGAAGATGAGATTTATATAGGTTATTAAATTAACATATAAAATATAAATATATTTACGAACTTATTATTATCATTTTTAATGGATGAGGAAGATTTTAAGGATATGTAAGAAGAAATGAAACTAAAACTAGTAGTTGAAAATAATACCTCTTTTTTGAAAAGTCTCATATTTTTAAAACCTTAAACTCCATAAGGATAGTATAATTCCTAAAAAATGAATATATAATGAGTGGTGGGATTATAGGAAGTAATTTTTTTTGCAGTTTTTGTATGAATAAAAATTATTTTTAATTGTAAAGAAATGATAATAATTAGTGCCTTTTATAAGAGAGGGGGACACTCTAGGAATTTCCAAAAATATTAAATTAATATAAATTAATGTGTTTGTAAAATTGCATCTAAATTGATAGTATTTGAATATATGATGACGATGAGTAAAAATAATATAATATTGTCAAATTTTGACAAGTTTAGATCACATATTGTTCTTTATCCTTTTATTTTAACCCTTCATTGACCATTTTGACAATTATGGTGATATGAATATTTTTTACTTTGTATGGGTTAATATTGTCAATATAGAAGGAAAAATGAATAATAAATCGAAAATGGATGATTTAAATAACCATATACAATTCCCTTAGCATAATATAAAATTTTTAATATTTCTATATAGTTTAATAAAATATTATTTATTATAAAATAACATTACTATCAATTTTTGAACTATTATTTTAATATGAAATTTAAAATTACCAGAATACAAATTAATTAGAATAAAATTAATTAAAACATAACTAATAAGTAATATTTCTCTATAAAAATCATGTAATGGAATTATTCAATCAAATAATATTATTTTTATAAATATTAAAATCAGTTATTTTAAATTTTTCTATTAATATAATTATTACTGTATTAGCATTATGTAATATTTTAATGTAATTTCTTATTCACAAATAATTAAAAATAAATTACATTGATAAAAAATAATTTATATTATAAATTTATTTTCATAGCATAACATATCCTATGTTTATAACTATGTTAAATATATAATAGTTATTAAAATTAATAGTGTGAAATTTTAGGATTTATAATCTTTTAATTATTGTAATTGAAAAAGTCATGAATAAATGGAAATAAATAGTCATATAATATAATTTTAGATACTTTTTTATGATATATAACCCTAAAAAATTTATGTCATGTTTTTGGGCCGTTTTTTATTCAATCTCATTTTATTTTTAACTTTAATAACCTAAAATACCCTTTACCATTGTAATAAAAATTACTAAGGCTAGTATTCACAATGTACAAATATAAAATGGAACAATTTATAAAAATTATACCCCTCATTCAAAATATGGAATTAATTTTCCAAGATTCATAATACATAAGTGTATGAATTTTATATATAATTAACCTTTAAAAATGAGATGTAAATCAGTTTTTTCAGAAAATGTTTTCTTATAAAAAGGATTTAAAACTAAATTCATGTTTTAAATTATTTCAAAACAACATAATTGGATTATTATTAATCAAAATATACTAATTAAATTTTAATACTTATCCAAAATATAATTTTACACATTCAATAATATAAAATAAAATACAATTTTCAATAAAATCTATTTTTCACTATTTATTAAAAATCTGTCTTTTTATAAAATTAAAAAAACATTTTGAGATAAATTTGACATGATGTATTCAATAATGGATTTAAATATATAAAATTAATATTTTATAAATATGAAATAAATATTTTTAATAAAACCATGTAATGTATTAAACCCAATTTGGTTTGAAATAAATCTTTCTCCTTTTGACATAAAGTTGTTTAATATTTTATTAACAAATTAAAAATCTCTAAAATATTACTAATGAATATATAAAAATGGTTTTCATCAAACATATAAGATCTATCAAATCCTTTGTAGCATTCCAGACCTGGATACCACGTAACAGTGCGCCATGCCTGATTGTCCACATTGCCTTAAGTGCATCTTCCAGAACACTAGAGGCTACCAACTAGCAGGGAGGGCCCAAGGTATTTCCATGGGGATTCTATGACCAAATTCATGATTTTAACACAAGTAAATATTAATAAAAGTCAATATATGAAGTATTATAAGAGTCTTCAAATAGATTAACTACAAGAATTGATAACACTTCCATAAGTAATCTCGTATTCAAAACATAATTATACTTGTGATGTTTCTAAAAAAAATCCAAAATAGGAATACAATGAATGTGTAAAATTTAATTATCAAAATACCAAAAGGCCAAAAATTACAATATTCATAGAGCATCATGATCTATAGCTCGTTATCATGCTCCAGTTCTCCTAAGCATGAAACAACATTAAACATTGAACAATGGGTGATTGACCTGGTGCCTACCTGCATCCATATAGTCTGTCTCGGTGCCCAATAGTGGCCCAAAAAGGGTGTGAGATGCAATCCCCATATCTAACCACAAAATGGTATATAAAAAATCTTGGCTATCCAGTTTAAGAATAAAATAAAAGTAGAATAAACATCACAGGTAAACAGTAAGAAAAGAAATATTACCATGGTATATAAACTACAACAAGTGATACTCTATATCCCAACATGGCTCCCTACAAAATATGGGGATCAACAACCATGGCATTTCAATATAACAAGATGGGTCATCACAACTAAAGTCACACCATATATCCAACCATGTCATATATATCAAGGCTGTGTTGTGTAATCAGGTGTGTCAGACGATGAAGGGTTAGATCCAAGGTATAGAAGTCAAATGTATCCAAGTCAAGTCACAGGATCAACTCGATGGATACTAGGTTTGCATAGAATGGAGTCCTAGCATCAGGTCAATCGAACATGTCTTACATGAGTCCAAGAAAAAAGGATCCAAGGGGTAGAAATGGCCAAGGCATCCCATGAAATTAATACCCAAAGAGAAATCTCATCCAAGGAATCCATTATCTCATTTATGACCTATGGTAGAAAAATCCATGTCCTCAAATAGAATTAGGATCCAAGGCATAGAAACTAATAAATCCACTACCATTCAATTAAAAGGCATTTAAGCTCTACGTTTATAACCACTCATATAGAAATTTATATTCAATTACAATAAACAAGTCTAACCACTCTTATAAAAAACCCATAAAATCCATTTAATCATTTCAGGAAAGGAATAACATTTCATAACAATAAAAAAGTGTTTACCCACTATTATAAGAAATCCATATAATAAATTTATGTGAAAGGATGAATGAATCATTTATCAAGTAACTTTTAAAATTCTATTTTCAATTACATATTTTATACTTGATCCATTAGACAAGGGGATTTAGAAATTTGCCTATGCTAGGGAATTAAGTCAATAGTAAATTTGACTTCCCAAGATGTTATAACTCTGGAAATCTCATCTGGAGAAAATATTGAGGTATTATATTACTAAAAAAACGTCATTAATATGAACATTTCTATTATTTGCATAAATATGTGAAATATAAATTTCATTTACAAATTTTAATATTTTCTCATCTTTTTAATATGTTTTCAAATTTATGGGGTCATTATTATATAGAAACATAAACTATTTCGGAATTCTATATTATTTAGATTTGTAGTCTATCTTAGAAATGTAGACGAAGAGCCAATCCATACAAAAAATAACATCAAACTCCAATAGGGGAAAGAAAACATAGTTTCCAAGAAATTTATTTACATTGAAAAAAGAAAAAGGGACATCATAATATCTTTTTTCATAAATACATACCCAAACTATTTGTACCCAAAGTTTTGGATTCATTACTTGTAGTGGAATTTCCAAATTACCATAAAATTTCTTATAAGTGTAAGAATGTGTAGACCTAGAATCAAATATGACATTTGAATAATATAAATAAATAATAAATATACGTATTTCCACTTCTTTTGATGGACCAATATATGATGAAGTAGTTGTTTAGTATTTCACCACACTCTTCTTCTTATAGTCCCATTGATTCCCATAATTCATATTTTTATTCAAGAACCTGTTTTTATAATGACCCAACTAATTATGTTTAAAACATTTTACTTACTGTTTATTTTATTTGTTCTTACAACTAAGATGATATTTTTAATTGAAATTATGAGCAATATAACTAAAATTAACACCTAAAAATAACTTACTAGATTTCATAAGGCATTCCCCAATATTCATTTTATCAGAATTATCACAAACTAAAAACATTATTTTCATTCATTAATATTTCTTTAACGGATTATGCCCTTTTTCATACCAACAAGACAACTTTTTCTATTTATTATAATAAAAATATAGATCATCTAAAAATTCCATTTCTACCTTTTTTGAACATAGAAAATGTTTCTTATATCATTAAAATTACAACGAATATAGTACCCTATTATATTTTGGATTTAATATTGAGTAAAACAATTTAATATTAATATCAAGATCATGGATAAAATTTAGAGAGTACCCTTCCAATCAGGTAATGTTTTTTTCATATATGGGAAATTAATATTCTTCCCTTCAACTAAATTCCTTGTATTTCATTTCCATAATATGTCTATCAGATTTTGGAAAATATTCTTTCAAGGAATATATTCTTAAATTCATCCGATTCTAAGACCTCATTCTTCTCACATTCCATTATATTATTAAACATTGACAACAATTGGTCATATTAACCTTCAAAAAACTAAATAGAAATACTTATATTTTGATGATTTGAATATAATGTTACTTCAAATATAATTTATAGGGATTTAATCCATCCTTTATCTACCAATGGGTCAAAATATACACTAAATGACAGAGGATTATATGTCATAAAATGTTCTACTATTTACCTATTATATAGTAGAATATTTAGTTATTCTCTAGAATGGATAAAAAATACATTTTCATCAGGTATCAACCATTCCATAATAGTTACAAACTACTCCAATCCAAATCAAACAATTCAAATGTTTTTGATTCAGAAGGATATCACCTGCTTGGTTCCTTCCTTCATTATCATCCTTATTTAATATGAGGAAACCCATTCTATATAAAATTTATTTAGATAAAAAACATGGTAATATTAAAATTATATATTATTTCAACTGAACTATAAAGTAAAATATTTTAAGTGTATTCTATTTACATTATCCTAACCCCTATGGTTAGCTACATTATACTCTGATTCCTCCTATATTCTGATAGAATGTATAGGAATATAACCTTATACATTACATATTCTAATAACTTTACACTACAATTAAACTTCTTATATTCCTAAATAACATTTAGGTTTATAGTTTTATATTGTTAGTTCATAACAATTATATAAAAAACCAAATATTTCAAAGTGTATAGTTCTACTTAGTATCCCTTTTTCCCATAAAAATATTTTAAGATATAGAAAATTTTCTCATTATGAAATATCATAAATAAATTTATCTTGACTACATTATTATCCTTAATAATACATAAACTCTTTGAAAAAAAATTTTAAACATTATATGATAATAAAAAGGGTCACTAAGGGACACAAGTATAAATATAGAAACATTGATTCCATGAATATTTATAAAAATTTTCTTTTTGAAAATACATGTTGGGATACAAAATAAATAGTTTCATGGAAAAAAATCAACTTCCCTACCAAAAAATATTTTCATAAAAAATTTCATAAGAAATAATATTGGAAAAATCACAATGGTTTCTTGTAGTCATGATAAATTATTTTAAACATTTTCCAAAATATATAATTTTCACCATTAATAATTAGCATATACATTCCTTTAAAAATAATCTCATTATATTACCTTTTAAAATTATTCTATTTTCATAATATTACATATAAATAATAGATATATCATAAAGAAACATCCGAAATCATTTTCATATCACTATTAAAAATGGGACAACCTTCATGGTTACACATGAAATAGTCATCACAATTACTCATGGAGTAACCTTCATTGGTAAATTACCATAATATATTAAGACAAACCGAATCAACTAACACAATCCAAATAACCAATGCATTATAGGGATATAATGGTCTCACAAAACCCAAAATTTATAATGTAACCATCCATATTCATAAACAATTACCAAGAAATATAACATAATACATGAAATCTTAGATCATAAAAATCTTCTTGGAACAAATAAGTAATCATTTTCAGATATTGATACTTACCCTTCTATTAGAACAATCCTTTCTAAACTAAAAATAAAAAAAAGGAGAATGTTTTTCATTGAATATAAAATGGAGCTTATAAATTAATCCAAAAATAAAATATTGGTTACTATAGAGGGGAAATTTATTGTTTCCTTTTACGTTAAAATAAAATAGTCCTTTCAACTTTTGTAAAGAATTCCAAAATGTTAAAAAGATTAATTTTGGAAAACATTTAAATGATACATAAAATCTCTTTTATCAAGTATTTATTTCCATTTAATTATATAAATATAATAATTTAAAAAAATATATATACATGGAATAAAAATCATTAAAAACGAAACATTAAATATTATATTTATAAAAGACAGTCCCATAGCTTGAGTCTAACTCATATCGTACATTATTTTTCATCATGAATACTGAAATTTAGTTATTTATTTAATATTTTAGGAATATTTTTCATGTTTATTATTTCATTTTTTAACTCTTTAAATTATATATTTAATTATTTATTCAAATAAATTAACATTGGATGTTTTAATGATATTCATTTCTTAAGTTAAAAATGGATTAGATTAGTTGAATATAGTAAAATTTATCATTATTAAATAATCTCTATAAAAATTATAATGAAATAGTTAACATTTATATTCATAAATTATTATTTTAAAACCAATCATGAAATATGGTTACTGAAAATTAACTATGTTAAAATAATAGAAACGGTAGGTTATACATAAACATGAGTAACATTTCAATTTTTAAATGATCATTATGGAAAGATGGAATGTAATAATTTATCTTTAAATAATTATATTTATTTTATAAATACCATAGTATTTATTTTATCATACTTATTTATATCATCAATGTGCTGTGTTGATGAAAAATGAAACATATCACTTTATGGAGGTTGTAGTCCACACAAATACATGGATGACGTTATCAATTTTCAATGAATGGAAATGAAAGAAATTGAATGATATATTATATTTTCAGAATGATTAATATGTAATGAATATCATTTATAACCATTAATTATATTGTTATAACCAATTGTGAGAGATGAGGATGGAAAAATAATTATATCAGTTTGTGAGGCGGTAGTCTGTTGTACACATAAACAATGATTTCATTTCACATTTATGGAAGTGTCGATGGATATAAGTTATTCAATTAAAATACAATAATATAATTTTATGTAGGATACTAGTGTTATAATTATATCATGGATGAATAATAATTTAATGAGTTTGAAGAAAAAATAAATCTAAAACAGGTAGTTAAAAATTGTACCTCTTCTTTGGAAAGCCTCATTTTCCTAATGCCTAAAGAACTCAAAGGGTGGTATTATTCCTGATATAGACCACTAGAATGAGTTAAAATATTATAAGAAATAATTTCAGTAGGTATTGGCTGAAACAAAAGTCTTTTGAAGTGTGAATAAATAAGAAGAAGTTGTACCATATTATAAGAGAGTGGATGGTCACTAATAGAATTTCCAAAAATATTAATTTAATATATATTAACTTTTATTTTAAAATGAATAGAAATTGATAAAATTAATATTGAATATGATTATTAGTAGAAATTATATCCTAAAAGGAAATTTGGAGATATTTGGAGCAATTTTTTAATCATATCTTTTTGTTTTAACACTATATCAACCCCTTTGAAAATTACCCTGATTTCAATGTTTTTTACACTTAAGGGGTTAATATTGTTACTATAAAAGAAAAAATTTATCATAAATTAACCATGTATTATTTAATTAATCATATATCATTCACTTCATGAAGATAATATTTTTAGAAATTATATATCATTTAATAAAATATTATTTATTATAAAATAACATTAATGTTAATTTTGGAACTATTCATATCATTTGTCTTTTAAAACTAAATAAAAATAAAGGAATTAGAATCCAATGCATCCAAAACTGTAAATTTTTTCAATTTTATCTAAATAAATATTCAAAAAAAAATTTCATTCAAATATTAATATTTTTAACATTTTTTCAATCATTTATTTTATTTTTTCTATTAATTTGATACTTATTGCATCAGTGCAGCATAATCTTTTAAGGTTATTAGTTAATCACAAAAAATTAAAAATACATTACCATTATAAAAATTAATTATCATGAAGATATATATTTATAAATGATCAAATCCTCTTTTTATACCTATGCTAAAAATATTATAGATTTTAAAAACAGGAGTGATATTTTTGTATTTATATTAAATATTATAAATGTAAAAATCCTTTATAAATGGAAAAAATTGATATATAAATTAATTTCTGATTATTATATATCATGAACCAACCCAGGTCGACCCTAAACCAGACACCCAAGTCGGTCCGCGACAAGTCCCGAGGGGCGTTCTCGATCCCCCCGGGATGGAAACTAGTGTCGGGCATCAAAAGTAAACATGTGGGAACGATTTGGACCAAAAGAAAATAATATAAGGAGCGGAAAAGAAAGTACAAATGAAAATAAAGAAAGAACAACCAACAACGCTGCTAACTTGACCACGACCAAAACTCCACGTGACCCCTCGGGTCACCATCCAAAACCAAAACAAACGTCACTCAAGATGAATAACTGAAGCTGTAACCTCCAGCAGAACTAAAAACATGAAAACACTATAGGCACGAGTATTAAACCTCAGTAGGCTAGCCCGATAAATATATTCCCAAATAACTACCATTAAATAAAGAATCTATTAGTTTTAAGTTTGAATTAAATTACCTAAAATATGGGTTTCACAGACACTTTTCATTTCTAAAGAAAGTAACAATCCATTTCCCTTTATAATTTGAAAACAATTTTTAATGTTTGAAAGGAACAGGTGCATTGTGTTATAAAACTTTTTTGCGAACAATTAGAGAACCAAAATTCAGTTATTAGCCATAAAGGAAAACTACACATAACACATAACACACGCCGAGGTCAATGGGAAAAATGGTGCACACGATCCAGAAATCGAACTAAACTCCTCAATCGTGCTCCACACACAAATAAACACTAAATGAAACATGGGTCGAACCTAGGAGCTCATGAACAATCTAGAACGTACTATACATCTGACTCATGCTGAAGGCATGAGCTAACTCAATGACATCATAACTCCCATACTACTACCTGGTATAGCCGTGTATGGCCTAACCGAGGGGCCCAATACCCATAGCAGCAACAACTCAGCATTCCCCTGTTATGGGGCCACTAGCCAGTGCGTGGTCTAAACTAGTGCAATAATCATTCTCAGAAGATTCACTCGCTATTTCGGGTTCCCATTTCAACACATATAATAAAATAGGGGTGAACCAACAATTCCAAAAAATCAGTCACGATGCACATACATCACATATAGCTCACGCAATCAAACCACACCAAAGATCACCCCTGAATGGGTTTTCCAAAATAATTTATTTTATCAAAGTGCCAAGCGGGCCTTCTTAAATTTTAAAGAAAAACCTCATTTATCGAGAAAACCCAAAACACTTGTTCAAAAGAAATAATTTATATTTAAAACTAGAAGTACATCTGAAATTCCATGGATTATGTTTAAAGGCCAAAGGAGCATTCTTCCAATATTGGGTGTTTTCTCGTCAAGAAAATGTTTCAAGTGTTCTGTATAAAATAATTGGCTATTTTCACACCAAATAACCATTTGAAAATTAATTATCTAATATAATTTATCATTCATTAAAATTTAATAAAACAACAAGAAATCAATAAATTATAAATCTAAAGGTAAGTGTAGTTGGTGACCTACCTCAACATGTAGTCCAAGCATGACGACGTGACCCGCTTCGCACTTGCGCACAAATACCTACAAGTCGAAGACTGTGGTGAGTACCAACGCAGCACAGAGACACCAACAGGGACTCAAAACACGAAAACATTGGTTTAAAAGAAAATTCAAACGAAGAAGCAGTGAAAACCTCACCTCAACACAGTGGCAAGAGGACCAGAACAACCCCAAACGACCCACCTTCAGTGGCGAACACTGAAACAATTATGGAGAGAACCGACACCGCACAAAACAATATCAAGGAAACACAAACACAATTGAAAAACTAAAATAAAAGTGCACATGATAATAAACCTTTCAGCTTCAATGGTGATGGCAAGCAAGACCAAGCACATCCCGCAAATAAAGACAGGCGGTCCGACGCGATCCGAACCACCTCGACATTGGTGTGGGCGAATCGAGACAACCCGAAACAAATAAACATAGATAAAAATAATTAAACAAATAAGTAAAATAACTGAAACAAACAATCAGCAAAACCCTCAACTCGGTGCGAACGAGTTCTCAACGGACGAGTTATGCAGAAGGGGGAATGACCAGCGAAGACGTCGGTGAGGGGTGCGAGAAGGTCAGAAAAACGTCGGAAAAACGTCGGCAAGGTGCGGGCTGGTCGGAACGACACCGGCAGGCCGTGCAACGGCCGAAACAACACCGACATGGTGCGTGCTCACTAGGACGATGCCGAAAGGGCATGGGAAAAACCGTACAGCACCGCCAGGGGTGGCGCTGGCAAGGGCGACGCCGGCAGGAGGTCGGACGACGGCCGGAGGCTGCTGGGGTTCAGGCAGGGCATGCAGAGGTTGACACGGCCAGCGGGAGAACGCGTGGCAGCCGGTTGCACTATCAGAGGTGGCCGGCCTGGGTGGAGGTTCGCACGGAGAGGCGGCAGCAGGGTAACGGGACCGGGGCGCGGGACGATGACAGAAGGCTAGTAGGGTGGTGGTGCGGCGGGCTGCAGCGGGAGGCCGGCAGGAGGAGGCGTGACAGGCTGCAGCGGGAGGTCGAAGGAGGACGTGTGGCGGGTAGCAGTGGGAGGCCGAAGGGGGCGGCTTGTGGCGCACAACAAGAAACGAGGGTGGGGGGGTATTATGGTTAGGTGCAGATTTTATTTTTTATTTTTTTTATTCTTTCATCCTATTATAGTGTAATAATAATAATAATAATAAAACACAAAATTATAATAATAAAATTAACCATAATAAAGATAATATTATTAAAAGTTATTACCAATAAAAAAATTCATCATAAAAATGATAATAACCATAAAAATCAAATATCAATAACAATATAGATAAGAATAATAATTTAACGACATTAATAACAAAAAAATTAATTATTTTAAACATCGATCAACTTCATGACTCGCGTGTCACCGAGCGCGCGGTTGGGTGAGCCGCGCTCGGACCGTGCCACCTGGTACTGACCACATACAAGGTTAAGGTGCATGCTTGCCATGCTGTTTTATGACCCTCGCATAAGTCGCGCTTCAGCTAGGTCGGGGTGTGACAATTCTCCCCACCACATACACTTTCTTCCCCCAGAAAGTTACCAAGCCAAAGGACGATCCAAACTGAAGCCCATGCCTGAACTGGCAGACAAAAAAAACATCGGGGTGACTATTCACTCCACAAGTCACACTCGACCAAGTCAGGAGAAACTCCAACACAAGAGGATGGGAGAACACAAGAGGGTTCTCCCCACCACAAGGACCTAACTAGTAAGGAAATTTATACTCAAAAACACCACCCCAGGGAGGGGGCTAATGTGGGAACTCCCAACCAATCCACACCAACTTCCATAGCACGAGCAGGGGAACACCTCCATTGAAACATGGGACTCTCGACTCAATCCAAAAACATCCAACACTGAAGAAAACTCACAATGACTTAACCCTGACAGCAAGTCGGAAACACCACTCCTCAGTTCCACAAGACACAAACATCTCCAAACGAGCACAACTAAACCAAAATCAACCCATAACAGGGTCAAATACACTTTAAGAGAAAATCAAGATTAAGAAGACCCTATTCAGACAAACAAGACCATTTAGGATGCAATAGAACAAGATCATCACATTCTTCCATTAAAATAGTGACCTTACAATGATGACACAACTTTAGTGGCATAAAAATGAGGACAAGAATATTTTAAACTATTTCTATCCCCACATGGAACTCACAACCCGGGTCGAGGCTTCACACCCATGGAAACTCCTGACTCTGCGCGAGCTTCACCCCGAGACCTGTGGTTGGGGCTCTGATGGATAAAGCATTCCCTAACTCACATTCAGGCACTTTCATCCCCAAAAAAAATTACTTCCTCAAACAACACTTCCCACAGAACATCCCCCCATCAAACAGAATGGCCACAACGATGGAAAGACTTCGGAGGGATGCGACAAGGAAGCTTGAAATGGTCGAGCCGACCATACCGATAGTACATCCGGAAGCGTTCTGATGAATTAAATGTCAAAACCAATAAGAATTAATTCTTATAGATAGGTTCCCATCGTAAACCCCGCTCACCAGATGGGGAACCCTCATGAACGACGAGAGGCAATGAATATTCCAAGAACTTGCGCTTCAGATGCCAACTCCTTGAAGTGGCCGACATAGGCCTTCACATCCTCAGATATGATCAATTGGATGAATACAGACTTGAACTCCTACCACGTCAACCCATCTCCAACCATGATGGGACATCCAACCCTCAATAATCTGAAACTGGAACCTTAGACAAACCCAAGACAATGCGAACTTGAACAACCTTGAGAGTTCCCCATGACCTGAAGACTCACTCTAATTCCACAAACCATACAACTGCCTCTAACTGACATCAATCACTCCAATAAACATGCAACACTTGATATAAACCATAATTGGGCATGACTCATTAACAACTTTTGTAGACTGTTCTGGGTGGCACATTCTGAATAACACAGAAAGAGAGAGTGAGAAGTCAACATCTAAACAAATCATAACTAAAAGGACAATCGCTTGACAATAAAATGAATCACACACCAAACACCACAAACTAATTTAGAAATCTGGTTTTCGAAAATAGAAACTTCATTTCAATTTCAAAACCGCCTTACTCAAAGAACATGTTCCAGACACAAAACTCACCCTTCACAAAACAAAACCCACATTCTCAAACAAAAACCAATTTCCAGAACCATTTTTTCCCTTCTTTCAAATTCACAATTTTCATAAAAAAATTCAAAAATGCCTTATCCCAAGGACATTTTCCAAAAGAAAAATCCATTTTTTCACTAGTCAGAAATTCATTTATCAGAGGAAAACCAATTTCCAGTACATTTATATTTCGAAAACTCACCCATGGAATCCTATGAATCATCACATGTGTGTCCATCCATTTCCATCCACATCATCCAAAAACAAGTTCCCCGTGCAGTTTCCATACATATCCACACACATGTGATTCCCCATAAAAAATACCAGGGTCACACCAAGTCGCTCCTTTACAGGTTCTAAGTAATCAACAACCTTTAAACCAAAAACCCTTCAATTTGAAAACTAACTTTACAAATTTAAAACCATTTTAGATAGAACGATTTTATTTCAAAATCCATTCTCATTCCCAAAAGCACACTTACACCAACCAGATCCAAACAAAACACAATCCACAACGAAGCACCGGAATGAGGAACCAACAGTCTCACTTAACCTGGAGACATGGTAGTGAGCCATGCCCAGGTAAGTAGCAACAACTAGGAGGAACTTAAATCGTGCAATCGGACTCCACATGCGTACTACTCCATGTGGGGTCCTGACATGACACTGGCTCGCCTCCATTGTCATTCCTCAATCCAAAAAAAAAGAAGAAGAACCAAATCCCAGACTGCCTTGGTAACTCAAGAATCAGTGCGAGCAAGAGTTCGTGATGCTCTTCTCACACTTACCTCCCTAATCCCGACAGTCCTAATCTCCATTGACCAAACACCCAAAATAACAAAAGCCTCCTCTGATACCATTTTGTCACGAACCAACCAGGGTCGACCCTGAAATGGACACCCGAGTCAGTCCGCGACAAGTCCCGAGGGGCGTTCCCGATCCCCCCGGGATGGAAACTAGTGCTGGGAATCAAAAGTAAACAAGTGAGAACGATTTGGCCCAAAAGAAAATAATCTAAGAAGAGGAAATAAAAGAACAAAGGAAAATAAAGAGAGAACAACCAACAACTCTACTAACCTTACCACGACCAAAACGCTACGTGACCCCTCGGGTCACCATCCAAAACCACAACAAACGTCGCTCAAGACGAACAATTGAAGCTGGAACCTACCACAGAACTACAAATAAGAAAACACTATAGGTGTGGGTATTAAAACTCAGTAGCCTAGCCCAGTAAATCTATTACCAAAGCACTACCATTAAATAAATAATCTATTAATTTCATGTTTGAAATACATTACCTAAAATATGGGTTTTACATGCACCTTTCATTTCTAAAGCAAGTAACAGTCCATTGCCCTTTATAATTTGAAAACAATTTCTAATGTTTGAAAGGAACATGTGAATTGCATTATAAAACATTTTTGCGAACAATTAGAGAACCAAACATGAGTTATTAGACAAAAAGGAAAACTACACATAACACACAACACATGCCAAGGGAAATGGAAAAAATGGCGCACACGAGCCAGCAACCGAACTAAAATCCTCAATCGTGTGACACACACAAATATACACTAAATGAAACATGGGTCGAACCTAGGAGCTCATGAATAATCCAGAATGTACTATACATATGACTCATCCTAAAGGCATGCCCTAACTCGATGAAATCATAACGCCTATACTACTACCCGGTATAGCCCTGCATGGCCTAACTGAGGGGCCCAATCCCCATAGCAGCAATAACTCAGTATTCGCCTACTATGGGGCCACTAGCCTATGCGTGGTCTAAACTAGTGCAGCAATCGTTCTCAGAAGATTCAATCGCAATGCCTGGTTCCCATGTCAAAACATATAAGAAAAGAGGGGTGAATCAACAATGCCAAATAGTTAGTCACGATTCACAAACATCACATACAGCTCACACAATCAATGCACACCAAAGATCACCCTTGAATGGGTTTTCCAAAAAAAATTATTTTGTCCAAGAGCCAAGCGGGCATTCACCAAATTTAAAGCAAAACCTCATTTCTGGAGAAAACCCAAAACACTTGTTAAAAATAAATCATTTATCATTAAAACTAGAACTACATCTAAAATTCTATGGATTATGTTTAAATCCAAATGGGCATTATTTCAATACTAGGTGTCCGCTCGTCATGAAAATGTTTCAAGTGTTCGGTATAAAATAAACGGTTCTTTTCACACCAAATAACCATTTAAAAATTAATTAACTTATATTATTTCTCATTCATTAAAAGTTAATAAAACAAAAATCAATCAACAAATTCTAAATCTAAAGGTAAGTGCAATGGGGGACCTACCTCAACTTTCATTCCAAGCATGATGACATGACCCGCTTCGCGCTTGCACACAAATACCTACAAGCTGAAGACTGTGGTGAGTACCAACGCAGCGCATAGACACCACCAGGGACTCAAAACATGAAAACATTGGTTAAAAAAATTCAAACGAAGAAGCAGCGCAAACCTCACCTCGACATAGCGGCAAGCGGACCAGAACAACCCCAAACAACCCACCTTCAGCGACGAACATTGAAACGATTGTGGCGTGAACCGACACCGCACAAAACACTATCAAGGAAACACAAACACAATTTAAAAACTAAAATAAAATTGCACATGATAATAAACATCTCAGCTTCAATGGTGATGGTGATCAAGGCCAAGCGCATCCCGCAAATAAAGACAGTCAGTCCGACGCGATCCGAACCACCTCGACATCGGTGTGGGAGAATCGAGACGACCCGAAAATAATAAACATAGATAAAAATAAATAAATAAATAAATAAAATAACCGAATCAAACAAACGGAACAACCCTCACCTTGGTGCGAAAGATCACTCAAAAGACGAGTTATGCGGAAGGGGGAACAACCAGCGAAGACGTCGGCGAGGGGTGAAAGAAGGTCGGATCAACGTCGGCAAGGTAAGAGCTGGCTAGAACGACACTGGCAGGCCGTGCAACGGCTGAAAAAACACCGATAGTGTATGCGCTCACTAGGACGATGTCGGCAGGGCACGGGGAAAACCGTACAGTGCCGGAAGGGGCGGCACTGACAAGGGAGACGCCGGAAGGAGGTCGGACGGCGGCCGAAGGCTGCTGGAGGGAGGGCAGGGCATGCGGAGGCCGGCGCAGCTAGTGGGAGGACGCACGGTGGCCGGGTGCGCTGTCGGAGGTGGACGGCATGGGCGGCGGTTCGAACGGAGAGTCGGCGGCAGGGCGACGAGACCAGGGCGCGGGACGGCGATGGAAGGCCGGCAGGGTGGCGGTGCGGCGGGCTGCAGCGGGAAGCCGGTAGGAGGAGACGTGGCAGGCTGTAGCGGGAGGCTGACGGAGGAGGTGTGGCGGGCTGCAGCGGGAGGCCGAAGGGGGCGGCTCGTGGCACACAACAGGAAACAAGGGGGGGCGCGGGTATTAGGGTTAGGTGCAGATTTTTAATTTCATTCTTTCATCCTATTATAGTGTAATAATAATAATAATAATAATAAGACATAAAATAATAATAATAAAATTAACCATAATAAATATAATATTATTAAAATTTATTAATATTAAAAAAAGTCATCATAAAAATTATAATAACCATTAAAATCAAATATCAATAATAATATAAATAAGAATAATAATTTAATGACCATAATAACCAAATTTTTTAATTATTTTAAACATTTCTCAACATCACGACTCACGTGTCGTCAAGCGCGCGGTTGGGTGAGCCGCTCACGGACCGTGCCACCTGGCACTGACCCCATATAATGTTAAGGTGCGTTCTTTCCACGCTGTTTTATGACCCTCGCGCAAGTTGCACTTCATCTAGGTCGGGGTGTGACATTATAGATGATATATAATCATAAAATAAAATTAAGATAAGTGTTAGGGCTATTTTTTAGTCATTTTTTAATATTTAATATCATTTACCCTATTTACTATTTACCACAGTAATAAAAATTACTAAGGTTACTATTAAAAATGACAAAAAAAGGGTGGGACTCACCAAATTTGGACACCCAGATTACCAATATAGAAATTATTTTTCAAGATCATAATCACATAATTAGAGAAATTTAATTATGAAATTAAAAACACATTACATGATAAAAAATAGTTCTTCAGAAATGTCGTTGGTATAAAAAATAATTTATATGAAAATAGAATGCATGAAATTCATTTAAAATACCATAAATAGATTATTATTAATCAAAATAAACTAATAAAATGTTACCATCTATCTAATAAATTATTTTATATTATAAATAATTGAAAATAAAATTTACTGTTCAATAAAAATAGAATATATTACTACTAATTTAAAAATAAATATTTTCACAAAAATATCCAAAATTAATCATACAATTTTTTTTGAAATGTTGAATTAAAAAATAATTTAATATTATAAAATTACAATTATTTAATTTTGAAATCAATATTTTAAAAAATAATGTATATAACTCAATTTTGTGAGAAATAAAGCTTCTTTTACTTTTAAAAGAAAAATTGTGTATTATTTTTATAATGAATATAACACTATAAAATATAACTAATTAATATATAAAAATATTTTATTTCAATATTATATAGTATATTATAGTAATAAAAATAGATAATCAGGTCCAATAATGATAATTATTATCTACGTCACACAGAGAATGAGATATAAGAAATTAGACATACATTCAATCAATATTGAACAATCAAGTACATTGGGTTAAAAATAAAAAACTAGTCGTACTTGAGAAAACGTTGATCATTCATGAAGAACATGTTCACTAGTGATACCATTTAATATTTATCTACCTTCATCATTTTTCTTATGAATCACCTCTATTGTTCCTCATAAATCCATCACATACTATTCATCCATAAATGATAACAAAGGATAGCTCCTCCTCCTCTCTAATCTATATGGGTTATACGTCAAACCTAGAGGATTTTCCATAATCATGAATTTATAAGGGATGGGTCTAGTTTTATGATTATTATAAATAAAATAATTTGATCATTTTTTAAGGTACCTACCAATGGTTTTACTATAAAGGAACATATGATGCTGATAAAACTTATGTTTCACCTTGGGTAAACCTCAAATTTAATATTTAATCATAGTCTCAGATTTTCCATGAAGGCTTCTGATCAATGATAATTCCATTTATTGGATAATTTCAAGTATGCATGAAATAAAAATATTTAATATATTTATTACATGGATATCTGGGTACTACAGCAGACAAATTTTTGTATCTAACTTATAATAAATTATAGGATAATTCAATGAAAATTTTTAAGGGTTTAGACCTGAAAATTTCATTGGTATAGAAAATATGAAGTATGCTCAAGTGGTTTCAATGTTTTACCACCAGTCAAGGTGTGAATATGTTTTGAAGACGCATCCTTTTCTATAGGAATCCTAGAGATGTATCCAATGATAATGAATCTAGGGAATATACATTTACAAGTGGGTTTTGTCTCAAAACAGATATGAAGCCCAAGAAAAGCAGATAGAGAACTATAAACCAAAATTCTAAAATTATGTATGTATAAGTGTTATCATGCAATGGATAACCACTAAAATGTATTGTAAATGAGTTGAAAACAAAGGGTTAGCTCCCCAAGACAATTCACATTACTCAACCTAATTATGTTCAGATTTACCAATATTTTAATGCACTTTAATTTAATAAATAATGATTAGAGTGATGAAAATTTAAATATGAGATATTATCCATGGGGTGATTATGCTAAATGAATATAATTATCAGCTTAATTTTGATGAACATGATAAAATAAAATACAAGTAAAAAGTGGCGATGAAGAATGCACCATTGGTATCAAGGATTAATTTGAATAGATTATTGGTGTCAAAAACCACTATGGATAACAAATATAAATATGTAATTTCCTGATGTGATGAAGAAGTGTAAATGGTATATAACCTGGTTTTAATATAAAGTGGTTTTAATGATTAATATAAAATTTTATAATTGTATCAAAACAATTTTTGTAATAAAAAAGTGAAATACTAACATATTTAATGTGGTATCTGACCACCAGGAAAGAGAATACAACTCATGATAAGAATTAACAATATTTATGAAATTCATATTTTTGAGGTAACAGTTTAGTATCAATTTATGGTATCTTATGATTCAAAAATATTTTAATGGAAAATACCCTGGTGTACATCAACAGGTGACGATTGATATTTTTGGATACCAAGATCTATTATATTTAACAGGTAATTGTTACTGATGTTTGAAGGAATATTACCTTATTTGAAATAAAATAAGAAAACTATTCTGAAAGAAGATCTTGGATATCAAGTGGTATCACATGTTTATCAAAACACTTGGTATTATATGGTTCAGCATGTTTTTTGACACACACATGTTTTACATTATTGTTTATTCAATAATAATCTTATGTAAGTGTTATTTAGATCACATATATAAATGTTGAGGAAGTTAAAATATCAAGTTTCATGGTATTTTTTCATGTAAAAGAGTGAAATGGATAATAGTTATACAATTAACCTAAGACACTAGTTCAAAACCTTGAGTTATAGAGTATATTTTTTAAAAAATAACTATATTAAAAATTTGGGAGTATAGTTGAGAAGATACCCCAATAAATTTCTATGATAGAGGAAGACAAAATGAAAATAAAATAATGTATAGAAAAAAATGAAATATAATAATAATGAATATTATTTTAAATGGAAGATAATGAAATGCACCAAAAAATAAATAGATATTTTAAGAATAAATGGAGAAACACGATAGAGATATATTTATAATAAAACTTGAAAGAATATCCAATATAGGATATTTTTAAACCTAGAGTGTTCCGTCTCTGAGGGTGGCATGAGTTCATGGTGGAGAAAAATGAAAAATGGTACGATATGTGACAATTATTTGTTTGTTATTATAGAAACATTCACATTTCCATATTTGTTTTAACCCAATATACATCATCATCCTTTAAATGAGGATTGGATTAACCCCACAGGGACTAAGCAGTTTTATTCCTTCTATATTGTGAAGGATGTTCTGGAATCAAATGGTCCAAGTAGGCGATTGCATGGGGTCGACTATTTGTGAATTCAGTCCTCTTAGGATATAAATTCTTCATATGGTCTCCAATGAGTTTATTCATGGATCAAAAAACACCCAATAACCCTAATATTTATGATTCGTGGGGCCGATATCCAAAGACATGTTCTTGTTCGATGATAATTCAGCCAATGACACTTAAGAACTCCATTGGTTGAGAGGAAGGGAGGTTGGTCTCACCGCACCCTTTGGGGGGGGGGATATTTACTATTTCAGGACTCTCTTATAGATTTAAGTCATGTTCATATGTTAATTCATCCTTGGTTCATTCCCTAAGAGTGTGCGCATGGGCTACCCCTGGTTTGCAGGATCATTATAGGCATACATGGATTTGATACTATGAAAGTAATGCTCACTTAATCAATACAGTAAGGCACTCTAGAGTTTATCATTAACCATGGTGGGTAGAAGGTGACTTGATGTTGTGATCAGACCCATAAGATGGTCTTCTTACGTATCCTTGGGTGAGGAATTAGAGCACACATAGTTCAGGAAACATGGGGATTATTCATGAGAACTTCCCATTTGAGAGGTCATGATTGGGTGAACCCTCTTGTAAAGGGACCCTTTTGAGCTCGGTAAATCAATAACGAATAATACATATCCTAGTTTGATTAGGAATTAAAATTCTCATAGCTAAAAAGATTTGGGATTTATGCATAAGAACTGCCCATTTGAGGGGACATGATGGGTGAACCCTTTTTGAAGGGAACCCTTTTTAGATCGGGCCTTCAAGAAGACATCCTACATATCCTACATTGATCATGAATCAGAGTTCTTGTAGTTCATAACTGTGTGGATGTTTTATCATCACAAATATCTAAGCCCGCCTGTGTCAGGATCTGTGTGAGAAACAAGAGGATGTGAGAGATCCAACAAACCACACACCTCCTCTCCTACAGATGGGAGAGGGAAGTGAAATAGAGGAATAGGATGAGGTGACCATGGGAGAGGGCATGGAGTGATGAACCTTTTAATTTTGGATTACATTAGAGGTCATGTGGCTCCAACCTCATAATACTGGGGACTTACCTCAGTGGAAGTGCCCCAGAATGCATTCTGGGAAACGGGAGGAATGTAGAATCTCATCCAATGGAGGATCAAACATGACTGATTCGACTAATCATATTTCCTCATTGAATAGAAATGAATGTGATCACCCATAATCCCTATAATGGGGAGGTCCATGTCAATGACCCAAGGATGGACACCAGGTTACCATGGGAATGTAGACTTACAAAAATCCCGGGAGTCTGAACCATTGTGGGAAGAGCCTTAGTGAATTAGCTTACCATGGGTATGTAGACTCAAAGGGGCGCACTGATACACTTGATGATATGATCATATGGGTCTAGTGGCTTGGGAGGAGGCTTTGTCCTAATATCGGGTGACTAGTTCATGGAGGAGCTATGAAAGACTGGATTGTAACAAAGGGGAGAGATTAGAGCCAAAGGAAAGAATACCTAAAGATGCACCATTCCTCATACTATTATCCTATGCGAAATGGGGGGATCTCTGTATACCATAGTGGTATGCGGGTAAAGGTGTTGTTCATGTACCATAGTAATACGCAGTCTTGGGCATGGACCCCCACACACCACATATGTGCATGGTTCTGAATATGGTATGTCATGTCGCTTTGGGTTTCATCCATGTATTGATGCAGTATGCGACGCCAGGTTAAATCGTCATAGTGATAAACTATATGAACACCATATCGAAGGAGGTTCCTAGGGACTATCGTTTAGATGGAGTTCATCTGTGAGGAGTATGTGGTTGGCAATTTCACCGATTAGGTTTGCGTTTATCCCATTAATATTAAGTTCCTTCATTTTACGGTTCACAACTAGCTATGCCTATAGAAACGTGGAGTGCAATTTGGGATCCACTGCTGATTCGATACTGAATCTGATATCCTCTATTAATCCATACTTCCAACCTCTGGGGTCTCCTTTGTGCTTTCTTTATCCATCCATGTAAATGCTTTTTGTTATTTTTTTATAGAGCAATGGGGAAATTGTATGTATGGGAAAGCATCTCCTTTTGAGGAATCCCATGCGGAGATATCTTGACCCACATAAGACTTGGTCAACCTAGGCTTGCAAAGGCTGTGGTTTGGGAGTCACGGTTCACAAAAAATTTTAAATTTTCGTTGTGCATGAACTGCTGAGTTCGCGAGATGGTATGCCAATGACTCATGCGCACTTGGTTCAGCCGGCATTGTGGTTCTCTATCAATTGGGTTCACTGGCCATCGCTCCCTGGGCCAATGCCTCCCAGGTCATTCTATATATTGGTGGTTCGTAGTTTATGAAGTCCTCGAACCATTGCTAGTGATAGTATTCAACTCACTAAAAACTCTTGAGAAATTTATTTCCTTCATTTTTTTTCCGAATTTTCTACTCAATTTCATTCTATTCACTTTACTAGGATTTTAAGAATGATTTATTATTTTTATAAAGTGACTTTGGAAGTATTTTCTTCCCTTGGATGAGTTTTAAGAACCCTAAAAACACCCCCCATTGGAATGGGGTTTGTTCGGAATGAAGAGGAGACTATTCTGATGTAGAAGCGGTCCTGAACTGATGTGGTTCACGGTAGAACAAATAGGTCTGGTAAGAAGGGGACACACCTATATATAGAGGCCCATGTCATTTATATTTTGCAGTTTCTCGTGGAAAAAAGTGATATCTCATGTCCCTTAGCGCTATCTACCTCTACATAATGTCTCTTTTCTGAAAATCATGCCCAAGAACCGCTTTGTACATGCCACGAACCAAACTTTTCAACATTTCATTTATCTACGAACTAGATTTTCAGTTTTGCAAACCGTTTTGTGGAATTTAAAACTAAAATTGGACCTCCCCATAGGAAAATGCTACGCATCATGCATGTTTTTCACACTAGTCTTGAACCGAAGAAGTAAAAATTAATCCTTAATAATCTAAACATATTCATTTAATCAGAAACATTGATTAGGGACATGACAAGGCCTTGGTTTATGATATCCGCAATCAGTGAACCATTCTGTTTACTGGACAATGCTTCACGAGTAAGCACCTCTCAAGTTTTTCACATAACATGGTTGTATGCGGTATAATACATCGATGTACTACATCAATATGTGGGTTTGTCTCCTCGTATTGTACAGTACCTGAGGATTGATTCCGTGTATCATGCACCATGAGTAAAAATGGTTGTTGTGCACCGTTTCATGGATTAGTATGCAGAGCCCCATGCAGACACTCCATTGAGTCATTTAGACATTTTTTGGGGAATTTTTCAAACAATTTTTATTTTTCTTACTTTTTATGGGATTTTTGGATATCTCAATTCATACTGCAGTGTATCGTTTACATGATATGATGAAATCAAAGAAGACGAGGGCAACTGTGGCATGTGACAATGAGGAACATCTTTGATACTATATTGTTCCTTGTGACAGCTTCATAAAATATCTCCTTGTGCCGGATCTCCAAGATTTCCCATTTTCCATATAGCTTCCACTTTATGGATTTGGTCTTCCTGATGATGTTCCTCTGCCATTCGCAGACCCCAATACCCTTTTCATTTTCATAGAATCACTACAAGGACATGGTTCGTATAATATTTCCCAAGAAAGAGAAGTCATAGCTACTCTGATTTATAAAAATTTGTTCATATTAGATGGCTCATCATGGACTCAGGGCGATCATAGGTGTCACACCACTGACTCAAGACTAGTCACCTGAGAGTACCCATCTATTATCAACATTTCTTGATAAAACCCTCACGGCAGGTGGATCACCAAGAGGGACATTTGAGCTAGAGGAATCTTCTTCAACGAATGGTCTTGAGAATCCTGGGTCCATAGAACCTATTTAGAGTCCCCTAACCAGTTGAAGGTAGTGAACTAAAATCAAGTAGCCTGGGTTTCACAATTCGCAGCCTTATCCCCTGGAGAAATTCTTTCTGAGATGCTGAGCTACTGATCCACTGGTGTTCAAACACCAACACCTTCTATTTGTCACATGGGGATGTGGGAATGAGATTCTGGGAAATCCACCATCATGGAGGACTCCCGATCCTTAAAGAAATGTATGATGAGTTTCTCTTGACATCCACCACTTGGGATAATACCGACAATGTTTCCCCATTATCAAGGAGCCTACTAGTTATGTTAGATGGACTACATGATCATCCCCTCCAGGTCCACTCTCTTATCCCATTCGAGGAATGTATAAGATCATTTTTTAGGTGAATGGGAATATAATGAGTGGTCACTGTAACCGAACTCATCCATCCCTCCAATCTTGACAGATTCTAGGGTCATGTTCTATTACTCTCAAAGTAGGACAACATACAACCTGGGGATATGACCTTCCACCAGACGTGCCACATGCACTTAGATTAATAGGTTTCTTTGCCATGCTTTTTAGTGGATGAATCTTCCCAACCCATGATGTATATACTGAGGTCCAGGCCTAGACATTTATAGTGGTGGTTGTGATAGAAGATTTTTAACCAATCAACTTGGACACTCCTACTTTAGCTCGACTTTATGATTTGTTGGTAAAAATACAAGAAGGTAGGCCTCAAAATCGTCTCAACAGACCGTTTCATCTCCAATATGGGTGGATGGCAGAACAAATTCCTTGTTATTAATATCAACACAATGCGAGGGTTCCCAGATCTGACTTTCAACATAACATTCTCAACATTTTCATTGTTCTTCCCAATACATTAAGAATTAGAGATTCGGTTGGGCTGCTGAAGGAAACCTCTTGCTTCTCATTTTCACCGCATCCTACCTCTCATGGATCATTAAGAGGTGGAATCAATAGTTCATTACATTAATTCTCACACATTTTCATGCTTTGGGAATAGATACTCACATCTCGCATAGATCTATTGGCCATTTGTGAGCCATACATCCCATAAAAAATTTTATGGAAATATTATTGCCTTAAAAAAACTACACTTGTTCCTACGTGTCAGTTAATGGGAGAATCACATACCAAAATTATTCTCTAGTTGTGTCTTATGATGATTAATGGAGGTGCCGCTATGGAAGTTTCCATTCCCAATATGATAGTATCCACATTTCTATCATGGGATTATGCCCAACTATGGGTGGGATTTTTCCCTAATTGGGTGCTGAGAGAATCATTTTGGCTGGTCCAGAAGACATTAACCATTTTTCTCCCTGATCTAACCCCAACTACCATGACACACATTCCTTCTTCGGTGATGATTGTGAAAGATAAATATCCTAATCTTTTTCCTACAGTGGACACAATGGATACACCATCTATTTCTTCCCTTTTTGGTAAGATAATGCTCAATTCACCATCAGAAGTGTCTAGAAGGGGCTTCATTAGTGTGGCCTATTTTAATGGTGACTGATTCAGATTATTCCTCTACTATGGATACTGTCGATGACCCTGATGGGGATGGCCACAACAGAGGATCACCGGATACCCAAAAAGTCGTGGCTACTCATCCACATCTGGCTCCAACAGTCGAACCATCTGTGGTTAAGGAGATCCCCATATTTGGTAACCTATCTCTGGTCCATTCCCACTCTTGTAATGAAACTTCATTCCTATAGAACCGTTGTGGAAGGGGAGGATCATGTTACTGTTTCCATGGGGAGGCACTAGGTAGTACAAAAAAAGGCATGGTGTCTATTATGTGTCCTTACCATGTAAACAACTATAGTTATCTTTACTGATGAGGATGAAAACTTCTTGTGGTTATTCACCGAAATGGGTTCCACTAGTTTTGATTTTTGGCACTAACATCTCATAATATACAAGATTTTCATTGCCTGGGAAGACCCAAATTCTTGTGAGGATAATCTTAAAAGTTCAATTCTTCCCCTTATTAGGTGATGACATTCTGAGAAGTTTACAAGGAGCTTGATCACCTAAAATATGAATAGGCAAAGACTCATGATATGGTGATCACCCAAAAGGAAGAGTTGTGGGAGTGTGAGGCCAACATAGCAAGGTTTAAGTCACAACTGGCCTCTTCATGGGCCAATTATGAAGCTATTCAAATGAAAGGGTGTGATGTTAAAGCTGTTATGGAATGTGTGTGCCCAACGGTCAAGGTTGAATCAGATTAGAGTGATTCTTTATAACAAACTCTTGATGGCATGTGGCAGTCACTTTCCATATTTCTAGAAAGGGTGAGTCGGGCCTTGCTCTAACTTTCCCCAAATCAGGATATGTACACATTTTTCTTTTTTATCTTTGGAGAGACACTGAACTGGGGATGTTCCTCCATTTTTTTAACACAATGAAACTTATTTTCCTTAAATTGATTCTTCTTTTCCTTTTCCTATCATATCAATTGATCACAATTGATCATATAAACATCATTTCGGTTAGGTATTAATTTTAAACCATGATTTGAAACCAATAAATTTAAATAGTCAAATGGAGCTCTAATTTTTTTCTAAGATGTGGGACTCAGTGAGCATAGTTTGACTATTGCTGAGGTTTTATGGAAAAACCTCATGAAATTTTGTGTCTTTTTCATTATCACCCTAGTTTTTTCCTAAGCCTAATTGACATGGGCTTAGCGGGTATAACATGACCTTTTCCTTTTCCACCCTTTGTGAGTTTCTGACCCAACAAGATTTATATTTCTTGGAATATGATCACATAAATTTTTTGATTTTTATTTTTCTAAATCTTACATGTTATAGGTTTAATGATAAGACACTCGACTTTTACCCATAGGTTCCATTAGCAGATTTTCACCCTGGCGAGTGTGGTATATTTTTTGCTAGTAGTTCATAGTCCTCGAAATCAATCTTATTACTAATGTTTTTGGTTGAACAACATTGACCAACCTTTATGGTGAGGAGGCCACAATTTAGGATTCATCGGGAAGGAATATACTAATAAATTTCAGACAAGAACGATATATTTTTCTTGACCCTAAATTTGTGTGTTTTCGACATGTATGAGGCTCGGGAGCTGTTTCAAGTTAACAGAGGTAGGAGAGGACTCTCATGAGGAAGAATTTACCTTTTATCAATGGATGTTTTGTAGGCGACATATGTAGGTCAACCAAGAAATTATGTGTGTAATCAAACAAAGATTCCCATGGGACACTAGTCTTACATCTCTGATGGCCTGGGAGGATTTACAACACATTGAATTGGCATTGATTTTTGGGAGCCATAGAGGGTGGTTTGTCTAAATGATGATATCCTTATGTATTATGGACATTCATATCATCTTAGAGAGAGAAACCACTCCCACATGATTCTTACAGGCGTAAGGGAGCACCAGTGAATGGTCATCTCCATTAGAAATCTTTTTCATGCCTGAGAATTTGAAAAGGGGAGGATATGTAATCCATTTTCAAGAGGGGTTTTCCAAATATGAGGGGTGATACAGGATATAAATTTCATATGAGCGTACAAAAAACAGAAAGGAATCTCCATAGGACTAATTTCTCTTTGATTGGTGGTCATATTGTAGACAGTATATGCAGATCCACAAGGACATGATGTTCATAGTCAAACAAAGGTGTCCACAGGACACTGTCCTTCCATATCTGATGTTTATGAAGGATTATGGGGATTCGTAACTTTTTGAACACTGTATATGACCTTTGACAAGGTGTATGCCTGAGAATGAAAAGAGACAATTCTTTCACCTGAACTTCCCCAGGAACCCTGGAAGTAAATAGGGGCATTTTTTCCTATTATATGCGGATCAAATTCGTTCATATGGATGGGGTATCATTATTTTACAGAAACCTCAATAGAAACCATGGGAGAATCATGCTAGCATGTTTTGATATATCCATGACATGGGTAGGAAGGAGAATGTAAAACTTGACTTTGAGGTCCCTTGAATCAAGGGTGATGTCCTGAGGCTTGGAAGTGATTGAGCGTATTGAGGTAGGAGAAGACTCTCTTGGGGGGGAATTTTCCTTTGATTGATGACCAACATATAGGCATCATATAGATGGCCACCGGGGCATGATGTGAGTAGTAAAAAAAAGATGTCCACATGACATTGGTCTTTCATCTCCAATGGCCATGTAAGATTATGGGGATTCAAGATCACTCAGAGCATGGAGTTTGATGTATTAAAGTAGTGTATCTAGATACATTAGAGGCATTTGGGCTATGATTAAATCCTAGAATCAGGTATCCCTTAGGTAGATCTAACTCATTCATAGGGTGAGGAATTTGTCCCATATTTGGGGTACCCTATTGTTTAACGTCGTATGGCCTGGATGTGGGGTTCCTTATGGGGAAGGGAACCATGACATTCATTTTAGGGTCGTGCTTCTTATGCCAAATCCTTGGACTCATATTCCATGATTTCATGGTGGATCTCTCACTGAAATTCCTAAGCACATGTGAGTTATACTCTGTGATATAAAAAAGAGATTATAAGGATTCTGGATCACCACTTAAGAGTAGAAAAATCAATAATAGGGAGAACATTAGGCTTAAATCAATTATATGTAGTTTAATGTCATACAATAATTATGATTATAGCCTTTTAGTTTAATATCCTGTGGTGAGGACATTATGTTGTGCAGTTTAGAGTCATGGAGTGAGGATGTTATGCTATCACAAAGATACTTAATGGATTTTTATTAATCATTATTGGGATTTTCATGCATTCCTTAGACATGAGCGACGATAAAACATATAAACCATAGTCCCAAGGGTTAACTTCGATTGGAAGGAATGGCATGGGGCTTGGAAGCCCTTTTATATTCTGAGGTAGGAAAGGACTCTCTTGAAGAAAAATTATCCTTTAATTGACGGCCATTTTTTATGAAATATATGCATAGCCACTAGGGTGTGATGTGAATATTCAAACAATGGTATCCACAAGACAATATCCTTCCATCATAGATGACCATGAAGGTTTATGGGGATCCACATTTTTTTGAGGTATAGATTTTGAAAAATGAGAAAAATGTGCCTTAGAACATATGAAATACCCATAATGTTATTAGTCATGAACTACTATAGCTTTCACATAGATCGGACTCATATGTATAGGGAGAATCATGATCTTTTTACAAATTATGAGTTGGGGGCATGTGCAGGATTTCATAACATTGATAATCAGGTCGAACAGGACCGTTGAAGAATCTCGTAGTTTATTTTCCTATGGTTATGACCTTTCATAGACTCCCCGTATGAGTCTGACCTATGCATGGTGGAATGGAAATTGTTTTTTGTAACGCCCTGACCCCAGCTACCCAGAGTCGGTGCATTACTTCATAACATTGGCATGATCACAAAAGATCAAGTCTCGAAAGACCGATTAGTTTAGTAGCCTTGGAAACACTAGATACATTCATAAACATTACATTACATCATAAAAATGAAAACTACAATAACATGGTCTCTCTAGTACACACTCATATCCTCACTGACTATTCTTGCAAGTTAGTCATAATACACTTCTTCACATCCTGGGAAAAATAAAACATTGAGAGGGGTGAGCTCAAATGCTCCGTAAGGATAACAATATAGCGGAAACTTTCATAAGAAAACATAGCCAATGTATAACTAAAACAAAAGCCTTATTGAACTTGAACTTCAGCATAATATGGCAAAAGTAAAATAAAATAATTCCATTACTTACTCACATGGATATTCTACTAGACGAATAATCACGTGAAACATCAATAACCACTTTCATAATGAGGGAATGTATAATGCCAGACATTCTGAAACACTTTGTCAAGGCCTCGGCCAAGAAGACTAAAATGATTAAGGCCTCGGCCAAAACCATAAACCAAATTGGGAAAGGGCCTCGGCCAATTCCACGTCTAGTTGTCTCATGAGACCTACCGATGCATCGAGGAGCTATAGCGGGCTCCACCCGTCACATATTAAGTCCAATACATTACTCATATGAATAGGTTTAAACATAACATGAATATTCATATTAAAACTAGCATACGAAATGTCAAAAATTTCTCCATAAACTATGGATGGTATAAAAATAACACATCCACAGTCAAATATTTCACAAAATGTTCAATGGAAGTTTTGTATCATAAATCAATTTCAATTAAACTTAAAACCCATCAAAGTATGTTGACATGGATGAAATCAAAGCTATTTGAGAGTAATATCTCTCCTTTTTGAAATCATTTAAAAGTCCCATAAAAATAATACATTTACTTTGAAGATATTCTTATAATCTTGTTAGGGAAGCTTCGACGAAGTTATAATGGCGGAAAATAGCCGCACCCGCCGTATAAGTTAAAAAAAACATTCTTACCTTAAATTTGTCAAAGAGGTCAAAAAGTACATTGTTTGGAAAACGACGGTAAGATTCCTTTCAAAAATGTATAAGGGTATAAATGAATTGAACACATTTTCCATTTAATAGTAAAAATGTTTTGAAAGACATTTTTAAGAAAATGGATGTGGATGATAACGAGGTCCCCGTAGATAATTATGTATAAAAAACCTTGGATAATGAAGAGGTTGTGAAGTAAACCCTTACCTTGTACTTTTCCGTGGTTGGGGTAGGTTAACCTCCAGTATAATGGTGAAATAATTGTTATTAAATTATACAAGAATCA
Organism: Viscum album; assembly: GCA_963277665.1. Classification (NCBI taxonomy): domain Eukaryota; kingdom Viridiplantae; phylum Streptophyta; class Magnoliopsida; order Santalales; family Viscaceae; genus Viscum; species Viscum album. The sequence continues at coordinate 1,332,714,720 of OY728145.1, forward strand.
TATACATTCATATGATATCATATATGATCTTTTAACATTGCTTTGTTAACAATATCTTAGATTTATCGTTGTTTCGGGTGTTAACTTACTCGTTTTCTTTTGTATGTTTTGTTACGTAAGTCGTGTTTTTAATGGATAGGTTGTATCTTATTCATATCCAGAATGATATCATGTCCTTAGACATTATTTTTAAATCATCAAATGATAATTATACTTGAATGGATACGACGGAGAATGAATCTCATCGCGTTTGTGGAGACGGTAGTCCGTACGTACGCACGAGTGACAATATAATTATTTTGATATTAAAATAATATATAATTAGATAGTATATCATATATACAGAATCATTATCATGTTATATTTATTATTTACATGAATTACATATCATTATTATACCCATCTAAATAATAATATATTGAATAACAATTACACCACGACGTGGAGACGGTAAGCCGTACGTACGCACATATGGTGACATGTCATTCAAATGATGGATAGAATACTGAATATGGTTGTTCCATATTTATAATAACATCACAGTATATATAAGATACTGGAGTTATAATTTTAGAATTTAAATAATAAACAAAGAGGGAGTGGAAGAAGAATGAAACTTGAAAGAGGGTGATGAAAATGTTACCTCTTCTTCGGGTTCTTCCTTTTGATTTGATCAAAAGGACTCCTTAGGATGGCTTTATGACTAAATTAAAGCTTCTAGGATTAAGGGAGAGAAGTTGGGAGAGTATTTGGGCAGAGGGTGGCTGAACCAAAGGGCTTGAAAGTGTGAATAAGGTGGTAGAGGTGGGGGCCTTTTATAAGAGGAGAGGGGGGGGGGGCTCTTTTGAAAAGATTGAAATGTTACATTATTATACAATGATTTTCGGATTCTAAAAGTCCCAAACTTATAAAATTTGTGGCTAAGGTGATAAGGGTTCTAAATATCCTCATAAAAGAGGATTTGGACAAGTGTAAGCCTTGGATTTTGCATTACCTTCTCATTTTATTTAAATCGTTAAATAATGAGGTCATCGCTGCATCATCATGATGTCATAAATAATTTAATTTATTTAATGTCTAAATATTCTAAATAAAATACTATGATGTAGGAAATATTTTTCTCTTTCCAATGAATATTTATAGTCAAAAATATGACTTGAATAACCCCATATAAATATTGTTTTAGTAAAACATTTCATGTTTGTGTCATTTTTTACTTTAACATTAAATAAAATGTATTTATGTCATTTTCCGACTAAAGTGGCCCCATGGGGTCCCCAAGTTGACCCATGGATTTTTTTGGTCGGCCATGGCACATCCAATGAGGGTAGGACATGTGTCAAGCTCATCTCATATTATTAAAACATTATTTTTACCTTAAACTACACTAATTACCTCTAATCGCGATTAAGAACTTAAAAGTTACTACTCACTAAAAATTATTTTAATCTCATTCAACCACATTTTACTTCTTAATGAAAACCATGTATGTCGGATTTTTGAAAATCAAATCACTGAAGTGGTAATATTTCATTTTAACGAAAAATCAGTTTTTAACAACCACTTAGTGGTTTCACTATTCATCAAAAATTGATGTTTTTCAGAATAAGGCCAATATTTCATCCTAAGCTATAATTGATATTCCGAATTGAAAAATGATGTCTATTTTAAAAAATTCAAAACATATAAGTTGCATTAATTAATTTTATAATTAATTCCCGCTGTTACAACAAATAGCGTGTTTTTAAGAAACAATTTATATCAAAAGATTGGCAATTGTTTATGTCCAAATTCAATGTTAAATTAATTCTAATGACCACCATTGGATAAAATGGTAAAAATATAATCTAATTATACTTTAAAACCACTAAATAGTATAATTTAGCACTATAAATTATTTTGATTAAAAAAGGTATTTTTAAGTATTTTTCACTATTCATAAAAAATAGAAGTTCTCAGAAAAATACCAAAAATTCAACATAGGCTAATTTCAATATTCCGAATCCAAAAATGAAGTCCATTTTGATAAATAAAATTTATAAAATTTCAAAAAGTAGGTATTACTATTCACAACGGCTAGTTTAATTCGTTGTGGTGTGTGTTAGAGCTCGAGGTTGCGTACAACACACGCTATTGCATTATTCAAAGTGAAACGTACCGTGGAAGCTTGGGGTGTTACATTCTCCCCTCCTTCAATAAATTGCATCCTCGCGATTTCAAATTTTTCTTTGAAAATAAAAGGTTGAAAAGAGAAAATACCTTTGAGGAAAACCCACATCGGAAATAAGGTTAATAAATATATAACATTAAAAGAAAGCAAGATAAGTACAAAGGTCACCCGATATAGCCCATTATAGGATTCTATGAAAATATGGATATGGAGGAGAAACAAACCATTAAGGTCTGATGGAGAGTTATAGAAAACAGGATTAGGAGAAAGTTTAACTACAAGAAAATCACAAACTTGTGACTGGTTAAACGGTCATTGAATCTCCAGTTGGAAAAGTTAACCGACAACATTTTTGTTTTAAGTTACCTTTTATAATGTTGAGCAATTTGTTTAGGAGATTTACTAAGAACGTAAGGGAATATACATACTTGTTATGTATACTTTCATTCGTTAATAAATTTTTTCCACAAACCCATCTTTTACTCCAAATGGTAAAGGAACTCAAAAATATTCTTTTAATCCTAATTGTATAAGGTTCCAAATATTAACACATGCCATTTAGATTAGTAAAACTATTTTATAATAACCAGGGACTTCCTGTAGGCTAGTGGTAGGAAATAAAGTCCTGTCGCACTATGATTGTGGGTTCGATTCATGCAGCTTTGTCCGACGCGACGGGTTATGCCCCACCCTGCAGGTTGTCCTTTTCCTAAAACTATAGTATTATAATATTCCAAAAATAATCTTCAGAAATTCTTTAACCTTAAACAATACTATCCAAATATCAACTTAATCCACTCCAAGCTTTATAGTTATCCAAAATACCTCTGTCCAGACTTTCTCTAAAAGGTCTCTTAATTCCAAAATCAATTGTAACATCAGATTCCCCAAACAAAGAAAAGTTTCTATTATTGTCACATACTAAAAATATGATTACCTTAATCATATTAAAACCTTACTGAAATCAAAAAGTACTGCAGTACAATCCTTATATATATATATATATATATCACATTATCCTTATAACCAGAGTATAATCCATGAGTCCAAAAGCACCAACACATTAGTTATTCTCCTTCAGCTGTAGTAACAGCATAAGATTGTCCTTGATCCCTTGGCCTTTTCTGAGGTAAGTTTCCCTGACGCTTAGGACATTCATTTGCATAATGTCCCATTTCCCTACAATTGTAGCATTCAACTTTGATAGCCTCTTTATTTCCCTTGCATTCACGAGCTTGGTGACCCTTTTCTCCACATTTATAACAAACTCCCATTCCTTTTAGGCACGTACCAGGGTGATTCTTCCCAAAATTGTTACATAATGGAAAATACTTCATTCCCTTTTTCCATTTATCTGTCTCTTGTTCCACCGTTTTCTTCTTCTCTTGCTTTACTTTATTGTCATAAGACTTAGAGAATTCCTTTTCTGTCTTGATAGCACATGATACAATATCTTCGTATGTTGAGAACAATTGTGATACTAAAGCTCGACGGAGAAATGGTTTTAACCCATCAAAGAAACGATCAATCTTACTCCTTGGGTTAGGTATATAATCGGAAGCATGCCTCGCTAACCATGTAAAGTTAGCCTCATACTTTGCGACATTCTCATCCTCCTTCTGCCTCAGACTCAGAAATTGCCTTTCCATATCTTCTCGATGGTCACGAGGAATGTATTTTTCTATGAAAAGCTCTTTGAACTCCCTCCATTCCATATTCGACACGTCATCATCTTCCTTTGTGTTTTGAATCAGCGACCACCACTGATCGGCATCTCCAGTGAGGCGGTAAACTGCCATGACAACCTTCTCCCTTTCACTACTTCCCAAGGCATGGAATATTTTCTCTATGAAATTTATCCATTGCTCAGTACTATAGGATTTGTACTCCCATTGAAGGTTGGTGGTTGTTTCCTCATGAAACGGTCTAGCATTGATCCTCCACGTTGCGGATCAGCGTGCTCCATACGAGTAAGGTTATTATTCATAACCTGCGTGAGTTGTCCCAGTATGGTGAGAAGCTGATCAGCACCAGTTGTATCACTAGCTCCACCATAATTATCTTGAGCAGGAGGGAAATCCCTACACGGAGTGCGTGCATTGATACGGTTTCCATTCCATCCACTAGGCACCATTTCTAAATAATGGCATAAACTAGATTAGTTTATGAATCAAAATACATAATTCCATACTTGAAAAACACTTAACATAAATTGAACTAATTATGGATATAATCCATAATTATAAAAAAAAATTCTTTGAGGAAGTATATACTCGTAACCCTTCATAGTGGTTTGTAATGAAAATGGGAATTATCCTAAGCATATCCCCCGGTAGTGTCGTAACCAAGAGTGCAGCAAGGCCCGTTGTCGTGCACCAGTTCCCGTTTGAGTCTAGCTCAAAGCGGTGTTTTCGGGTTTTACCCCTAGTTACATCTGTGCCAGAGCCGCCTCTACCAGCTCGTATCCAGACAGGGATGTATTGCTCGGAAAACTCACAAAATCTCTACAATAACAAAATTATAGGAATTTCTTCTATACTAATCTTCAATGTCTATCTTTGGGCTATGTGCTCTAATCAGAGTTTATCTAAATCTAGCTTTCAAGGTTAGTACTAAACTTCCTCTGATACCAACTGTAACGCCCCGACCCCAGCTACCCAGAGTCGGTGCATTATTTCATAACATTGGCATGATCACAAAAGATCAAGTCTCGAAATACCGATTAGTTTATTAGCCTTGGAAACACTAGATACATTCATAAACATTACATTACATCATAAAAATGAAAACTACAATAACATGGTCTCCCTAGTCCACACTCATATCCTCACTGACTATTCTTGCAAGTTAGTCATAATACACTTCTTCACATCCTGGGAAAAATAAAACATTGAGAGGGGTGACCTCAAATGCTCTGTAAGGATAACAATATAGCGGAAACTTTCATAAGAAAAAATAAGCATTTAAGGCAATGTATAACTAAAACAAAAGCCTTATTGAACTTGAACTTCAGCATAATATGGAAAAAGTAAAATAAAATATTGCCATTACTTACTCACATGGATATTCTACTAGACGAATAATCACGTGAAACATGAATAACCACTTTCATAATGAGGGAATGTATAATGCCAGACATTCTGAAACACTTTGTCAATGCCTCGGCCAAGACGTCTAAAATGATTAAGGCCTCGGCCAAAACCATAAATCAAATTGGGAAAGGGCCTCGACCAATTCCACGTCTAGTTGTCTCATGAGACCAACCGATGTATCGAGGAGCTATAGCGGGCTCCACCCATCACATATTAAGTCCAATACATTCCTCATATGAATAGGTTTAAACATAACATAAATATTCGTATTAAAACTAGCATACGAAATGTCAAAAATTTCTTCATAAACTATGGATGGTATAAAAATAACACATCCATAGTCAAATATTTCACAAAATGTTCAATGGAAGTTTTGTATCATAAATCAATTTCAATTAAACTTAAAACCCATCAAAGGATGTTGACATGGATGAAATCAAAGCTATTTGAGAGTAATATCTCTCCTTTTTGAAATCATTTAAAAGTCCCATAAAAATAATACATTTAATTTTAAGAAATTCTTATAAGCTTGTTAGGGAAGCTTCGACGAAGTTATAATGGCGGAAAATAGCCGCACCCGCCGTATAAGTTAAAAAAACATTCTTACCTTAAATTTGTCAAAGAGGTCAAAAAGTACATTGTTTGGAAAACGACGATAAAATTCCCTTAAAAAATGTATAAGGGTATAAATGAATTAAACACATTTTCCATTTAATAATAAAAATGTTTTGAAAGACATTTTCAAGAAACATGGATGTGGATGATAACGAGGTCCCAGTAGATAATTATGTATAAACAACCTTGGATAATGAAGAGGTTGTGAAGTAAACCCTTACCTTGTACTTTTCCTTGGTTGGGGTAGGTTAACCTCCTGTATAATGGTGAAATAATTGTTATGAAATTATACAAGAATCATATACATTCATATGATATCATATATGATCTTTTAACATTTCTTTGTTAACAATATCTTAGATATATCGTTGTTTCGGGTGTTAACTTACTCGTTTTCTTTTATATGTTTTGTTATGTAAGTAGTGTTTTTAATGGATAGCTTGTATCTTATTAATATCCAGAATGATATCATGTCCTTAAAAATTATTTTTAAATCATCAAATGATAATTATACTTGAATGGATACGACGGAGAATGAATCTCATCGCGTTCGTGGAGACGGTAGTCCGTACGTACGCACGAGCGACAATATCATTATTTTGATATTAAAATAATATATAATTGGATAGTCTATCATATATAATGAATCATTATCATGTTATATTTATTATTTATATGAATTACATATCATTATTATACCCATCTGAATAATAATATATTGAATAATAATTACATCACGACGTGGAGACGGTAAGCCGTACGTACGCACGTATGGTGACATGTCATTCAAATGATGGGTAGAATACTGAATATGGTTGTTCCATATTTATAATAACATCACAGTATATATAAGATACTAGAGTTATAATTTTAGAATTGAAATAATAAATAAAGAGGGAGTGGAAGAAGAAAGAAACTTGAAAGAGGGTGATGAAAATGTTACCTCTTCTTCGGGTTCTTCCTTTTGATTTGATCAAAAGGACTCCTTAGGATGGCTTTATGAATAAAGTAAAGCTTCTAGGATGAAGGGAGAGAAGTTGGGAGAGTATTTGGGAAGAGGTTGGCCGAACCAAAAGGCTTGAAAGTGTGAATAAGGTGGTAGAGGTGGGGGCCTTTTATAAGAGGAGAGGAGGGGCTCTTTTGGAAAGATTGAAATGTTACATTATTATACAATGCTTTTCGGATTCTAAAGGTCCCACACTTATAAAATTTGTGGATAAGGTGATAAGGGTTCGAAATCGCCTCATCAAATAGGATTTGGAAAAGTGTAAGCCTTGGATTTTGCATTATCTTCTCATTTTATTTAAATCGTTAAATAATGAGGTCATCGCTGCATCATCATGATGTCATAAATAATTTAAGTTATTTAATGTCTAAAAATTCTAAAAAAACTGCTATGATGTAGGAAATATTTTTATCTTTCCAATGAATATTTATAGTCAAAAATATTACTTGTATAACTCCATATAAAAATTGTTTTAGTAAAACATTTCATGTTTGTGTCATTTTTTACTTTAACATTAAATAAAAGGTATTTATGTCATTTTCCAACTAAAGTGGCTCCATGGGGTCCCCAAGTTGACCCATGGATTGTCTTGGTCGGCCATGGAACATCCAGTGAGGGTAGGACATGTTTCAAGCTCATCTCATATTATTAAAACATTATTTTTACCTTAAACTACACTAATTACCTCTAATCGCGATTAAGAACTTAAAAGTTACTATTCACCAAAAATTATTTTAATCTCATTCAACCACATTTTACTTCTTAATGACAACCATGTATGTCAGATTTTTGAAAATCAAATCACAGAAGTGGTAATATTTCATTTTAACGAAAAATCAGTTTTTAACAACCACTTAGTGGTTTCACTATTCATCAAAAATTGAAGTTTTTCAGAATAAGGCCAAAATTTCACCCTAAGCTATAATTCATATTCCGAATTGAAAAATGATGTCTATTTTACAAAATTCCAAACATATAAGTTGCATTAATTAATTTTATAATTAATTTCCGCTGTTACAACAAATAGCGTGTTTTTAAGAAACAATTTATATCAAAAGATTGGCAATTGTTTATGTCCAATTTCAATGTTAAATTAATTCTAATGACCACAATTTGATAAAATGGTAAAAATATATTCTAATTATACTTTAAAACCACTAAATATTATAATTTATCACTATAAATTATTTTGATTAAAAAAGTTTTTTTTAAGTATTTTTCACTATTCATAAAAATAGAAGTTCTAAGAAAAATACCAAAAATTCAACATAGGCTAATTTCGATATTCCGAATCCAAAAATGAAGTCCATTTTGATAAATAAAATTTATAAAATTTCAAAAAGTAGGTATTACTATTCACAACTGCTAGTTTAATTCGTTGTGGTGTGTGTTAGAGCTCGAGGTTGCGTACAACACACGCTATTGCATTATTCGAAGTGAAACATACCGTGGAAGCTTGGGGTGTTATAGTTTTAATGGTGGTTGGGCTAGGATGCCAGATCCGAGTGTCACTATGTAGCCTACAAGGGAAGGAATAAAGTCATACATTGTTCTAAACATTCCCTACAATTTTTTTATCCATGTGTATGGACATGAGATAATGTTTTATATTATTATTTTATTATTTTATAGTTTTTTATATTTTTTTGGTGGCTATGCCGATATTCCAAATCAGAGAATCATTACATATCCTGAAAGGAGAGGAATCAAGCCATATATTATTTTGACTGTTCCCTCTACCGATCTGACTTGGACATAGGAGTATAGGAGTTTTTGTTTCATCCACTATAGATGCTGGGTTTTCCATATTTCTCTATAGTTTTTTTTGTAAGGGAATCATTACCACCAATCCTAATCTTATATGAGTTATACTTGATGTGAGAAATAAGGAGTGATAAGGGTTTCCCTTGTAAATATGGGGAGATATAGGATATGATAGAGGTTTTTTTGTGGGGTTTGGGCCAAGATCGAGGATCGAGATGTCACTTCATATCCCACTAACAAATGGGAATCATGATATATGTAGTTATCTAAGTGTTTATACAGTTTATCATCATGCGATTATTCCGATTTATGCTATATAGTTTAACATCTCACAACTTAGATGCTATGTCATGTACTTTAGAGTCCTGTAGTGAGGAAACTAGCATCACAGTTTAAGGTCGTGGTATATGCACTAATACCAAACAGTTTAATGTCATGTGGTCAGGATGATGACTCCGAGTTTATGGTCATAGATTTTGGACAATGCGTTATTGAAATCATTATTAACTAGATAAAAATCATGTTTGGAAATTCCGGAATGCCTAAAACCTGAGAGGGGTGGGATGCGTAAACCATGATTATAGAGGACCCCAGATAATGGGAAATTATATGAGGAGGGGAAACCATTGAGGAATACAGAGTTATGATAGTCCTCTCTTGAGGATGATTTTGTCTCTTATTGACATGACATTTTGTGGGAAACATATGAAGAGCCACTAAGGAATGACGTGCATAGTCAGGAAGAGGTGTCCTCAGGACACTAACCGTCCATTTCTGATGGCTGGGGATGTTTATGAAGATCTGAAATCACTCAGTATAGTATAGTTTAAAGTCATATTTCTAGGATGATGGAATCATAGTTTAATATCATGTTGCATGGAGTAATACCGTACAGTTTATCATCATGTGGTTATGATGATCATTAATAGGTTAGTGCCATAGAATTTGGACCATGTGTGGGTGTTACTTTTACAAGAAGTAATTCTTCAAAAACCTATCATTTGTGGAAGCCGTGATGAGATGTACATCCATTAATATCAAGGTGTATCCTCCATTGTAATAGAACCTATGTGTGAGATATGGTCTCTCCTTCTTTGGTTTAATATTTGGGTGCATCTTCCCAAGTATCATTGGGTTCTGAGGACCAACACCATCTCTCCTTCGAGGAAAGATCGAAGGTGAACCTCTTTGTTGAAGGATCATGTGATCCGATTTTGGTAGACTTCCAAATGGTGAAATGTGTGCAGCCTTTTCTCATCTAGCTACTCCATCTCATCAAACCATCTCTGGGATTGATCTTCCATGGATAGTTGATCCCAAATGGCCACACATAGTGATGGTAAATGAATTTTTATATGCAAAACCACCACTTCCCTGTATACCAGTGAGTATGGGTTTCCAAGGTGGAAGTTCGAGTCATGATCCAGTAATAACATAAACATGAAGGTTCTTGTCTTTCCATGTTTTCATATCCTTATCTTCCATATTTTGGAGTTTGTTGGACATAGTTCTATTTAAAGACATTATCTTCTCGTTGGACACCACATGGTAGCAGGATGAGTGGTTGGATTTGATTCCATACTCAAGGTATAACTCTTCCAACTCAGCAGATCAAAAGTTTGAGCTTTTGTTCGTTATTATTTCATAAGGTACACCAAATATGATAATGATGTAGGCCTTCACAAATCTAAATATGTTTTTCACCCCAACTTCTTTAAGGGGTACAGCTTCAAACCACTTGTAAAACAAGTCGGTTACTCTGAGTATGAACTTGAATTGTCTAGCCGTTCTGGGGGGGGATATGGTCCCACAACATCCATCCCCCAGGTAGAAAATTCCCAAGAGTACTTAGCTGTATGAATTGGCTCCAAGGGTCGATGAATAAAATTTGCATGAACAAGGAAGGAATGGAACTTCTTGGAGAATATTTCCAATTCATGTATCACAGTTCCCCACAGTATCCACACCTTTGAATATGTTGAGAGAGCTTGGTTTCTGATTGGTTCACACCACAAGCTCCAGCATCCACTTCATTGTTGAAAAAATTGTCTTTTCTCCATCAATGCAACTGAGAAGTACTCCTTTAGGCCACATTTGTAGAGAATCTTTTCTTGGTTTTCTCCATTGTACCAGATAAAGTTGACTTCTTATATCTGGACCCATTTTCTTCTATCACTATCTGATGGGAGTTCTCCCCTCTAGTGGTAATTTTCAAGGGGAGTCATCTAGACTATGGTGTGACTATAAGGCTCATAAATGGGAAAAATAACATCAATCTCCTACATATTTTATGAATAAATGGAAATACCCTGAGAATGTGGGAAATGATAATAACCGTTTCACCATGATCCGGATCAGCCGAGGTTGTGGCTAAATTTTCCAATGAATTGGATTTAGCATTTTTTAATCGAGGGACATAGGTCAGCATTGGTACTGATGGAAATTCCTCCATTAGTTCTCAAACATGGTTCGTTAAGGGGTCCAGTACTTCTTTCTTAATGGCACTGTCTCCGTTGACCTACTTGATGAATTATATGAATTACCTTTCATCATTACATGTTTCACTCGTACATGATGTGCCATCTCTAGTCCCACAATGAGGGACTAGTGTTCTACTTCATTATTTTTACATTCCCCCAAAAGCAGGAAGGAATAATGAAAGATGACCTTTTCAGGGGATATGAGTATAACTCCTAGCCCCAATTTTTTTATCTTTGGATCCTCCATCCTTTTTCATATTGGGATTTTGGAAGCAGCATTGAAGTACGTTTCCCATGCTTGGGGGTCCTCTTAGATGGATAACACTTCTTTATTTGGAAGTTTGGCATCTAATTGGGTTGTTTCGAGAAAGGGGTTCTCTGCAAGAATATTTACTAATTTGGGGACATTGAATTATTTATATGGTATGTGTTTTATGTCAAACTATTTTTGGATGACTTCCTATAGTGATAAGCATCCAGTTAGCATCGTACATGTGAGGGTATATTTGAGCAGGTTGCAGTGGGAGACCAGGTGGACCTCATGGTGCTGCAGGTAATACCTGAGTTTCTGAAGTTTGATGATTAGGGCTAGAAAGTTCTTTTAATTTCTCGAATATCGATTTTCAATATCAATCATTGTTCGAATGAGGTAATAGTGTTTGTTCTCGCTAAATCACATCATTCTTCTATGCGAGGAAGGCGCCTAATGACTATTCCATGGTGGTTACATATAAAATGAGTGGTATACCCTCAAGTGGCTACATCAACACCGGTGAGAATAAGAGATATATTTTTATATTTTAAAATTATACTTGACAATCAGTACCCCCTTCATATGTGACCCCTTTCTTCATTGACCTGGGGAAAGGCAAACATTTACCAACAAGGATGGCTATGAAGTGTCGGATGTAGTACATGTGCCCCTATAGTCCTCTAAACTTAGTGAGGTTGTGAGTTGGGGACATTCCAAGGATAGAATTTTTCTTCTCATGGTTTACATTGATGATGTGATGGCATACAAAGAAGCGACAAAATTTTCCAGAGGTAATTCTAAAGGCACACTCTTGGGGACTCATCTTTAAAATGTGTTGTCACAGTTTTTTAAAGGATGTTTTGAGATCAATCTGGTTGTTTGAGCTCTATCATGATTTAATAACCATATCGTCAATGTATTACTTGAAAACATTACCCAGGAAGGGCTTGAAGATGTAGTTCATGGTGTGTTGATATGTAGTGTTGTCATTATTTAGACCAAAGAGAATCACCTTGTAATAGAACACTCCTTAATGGGCCCTGAAAGAAGTTTCATCTTCATCTCCTCAGGCCAGTCAGATCTAGTTATATCTAGAATAACCATCCATGAATTATATGGCTTCATATCCAGTGGTTTCATCAAGAAACAATTCTATGAGCGGGATAGGGAAATCATCTTTTAAGCTGTGCTGATTAAGGTCCCTGAAGTCAATTCAGATCCTAATACATCCATTCTTCATTTTGACAGGGACTATGTTTTCTTTCCAGATCTAATATTATAATTCTTGTATGAAGTTGGATTTTATCACCTTTTTATATTCAACCTCTATTTTGGAAGCATGCATCTGGTGGGTCATTCTAGCTACCTTCTTATAGCCCCGATGATCATCTCACGAACCCAAAAGATGAGTGGCGACCTCCGGATCGAGGCGAGGAATTTCTATGTAGTTCCATGAAAACACATCCCTATTCTTCTTCAAAAAGGTGAAATATGTTTCCTAATCCTCGATAGGAATATTCACACTAATCAAAGTGGGTCACATATCATCTTTAGTGCCCAGGTTTATCTCCCTAAGTTCATCGATTGTGGTGAAGAAACCTTCTTCAAATGCAGTAGTGGAATCATTGAGGTATTATTTGACTTCTTCTTCTTATTTATCATCCTCTTCATTATCTTCTTCCTCTTATGATGTAGAGATGATTCTCAAGAATAGCTCTCTAATGTTGGGAGGAAAATATTCTTTTTCCTTAGAGAATAAGGCGTGGACAGTTTGGGGTCCCAAGGATAGGTTGGGAGAATCTTTGTTAGGGAGTTTCCAAACATAATAAGAATTATCCCATTATTTCATGTCCTTGGACTTGGCGTCCATAATGGAAATCATACAGATAATTGAGTATGTCTATAGGATTGAACTGATGCATTCCACATGGTAGATGGGTAATACATACTCCTCCCCAAGCTGTTAGAGGGGGCCGGTGGGATCCATTTTCAATCAGTTCAGTGTAATTATCCAGACTATGTCGTTAGCTTAAGGCTGGTTATCTGTTGGTTCATACAACCCTGCATTGATGTAATGCAATTCAAAGTATTCGAATGTATATTTTTTAGTGAGTAATTTCATTTTTCCCATTTTCACAATATTTGATGCAATGATGATATAATGACAGAATTGCAGTGTGCTGCTGCATCTAGGGCCTCCCTAATAAGACTTTGATGGCCTTAAATTTCCACATAGCTAGGAACTTAGAATCTGACATGAGGTCTCCCAAAAAAGTTATAATCTTGAATCATCCCAAGAACTTGTACTCTATTTTTTCATATCCCAGCAGAGTAAGGGTGCAGGGTTTCAAACTTTCTTCATCGTAGCCTAACCGATGAAGTGTTCACAGTGGGAAAAGGTCGAATCTAGAGTCATTTTCAATAAAAATATTATAGATATCAATTTTATTTATCTTTCTAGGCACATATAAGGGTTTAATGTTCCCTTTCATGATGGTGTGTTCATCCCTATTTGTGAAGGATATGACAGCGTGACATACTTTGGGATTGGTCTCAGTCCAATATACATTGAAAACTGTTACTATGACCTCAAATTCTTGGGGACATAGTAGGGATTCAATGAACACATCCCTAAGCTCTTCGGATAGACTAAAATCACTCAGGATTGACATCTTTTCTAGAACTAAATCCAACTGCTTTAGAATATCATATTTATGCTCTAAATGTTCGGTTTTCCTATCTCAGGGTTTCTCTTTAATATAAACTTTAGGGGCATGAGCATTGGACGTATATGGCCAAGCCTCTGTAACTAGATCTCATGGAACTACAGTCCTTTCATAGTTTGGCCAAACTGGTTCACCCACATGCCTTTGGAGATTTGATATTTTTTATTCCTTTGATGGATAATCTAATATAACTACGTTCATATTTCTCCTGGTTGGTAAAAAGGGGAATTCCGGTTCTCGTTTTTAATGCCGGACGGTCCTTCCACAATATTTCGTGGTGTAAACGGTTTGAGATAAGGCATGGATTATAATTTGACTCCAACCACGATCATGATTTCTAGGAAACCCTAGGCCTTTGAGGACTCTTCCATTGGATCTCTTCTTGGGAATAAGGAATTTGGGTTCGTGGATATAGTATTTATTAGATAAGGGTTCCATCAAGTGAATGAAATTAATGGAGTCGAAGATAATTTATTTCTCTGAAAATCCTTCTATCTGACTGCCTCTTTTTGATGGTTCTATTTGGCTGGGTGGTGCCCACTATACCATTTGACGAGGTGAAACCCGTTGTACCATGTTTGATGGAATGCATCCAGAAGGTGTTATTACTGGCTTCATCTTCATTGTCATCCCATCTTCTTTCTCATGCATTCTGCCCTTCTGTCCCTTAAAGGACTCCAGGGCCAATGATGTCAGATTTGTTGCTTCAGGGGCTATTGGGGGAACAGTTAGTTATATCAACTGTACCTAAAAGATTCCATGATATTAGTTTACTATTTTTCGAGTCATACAACTGTTAAATGTTTTCTCCTTCTTACAGATGATTGTTTTCCATTCCACTTCCTCTCTTGAGTCTGAGGTGGAAATATATGCCACTTGTACTGGTGGAAGGTACAATTTTACCAGTCTGGAATCCACCAGGATACATGAAGATGAAAAATTACTGGATGGTGTGTCCCATTATCTAGTTATAGGGAAAATAATTTGGATGGTTTTAAACATCCACTTCATCAGCTCACTTTGGATCTGGTAGCCACAGAAAGTTGCAATTCATAGCATTTATGAAGTAGCCATCAACTCAGAATGAATAAAAATTATTTCTTCACTCCTTGAAATAATTTATTTTTTCACCCCTTCACTCATCTTGAAGAGGTGGGGGTGGTTGTTGGCTTTCAGGGGGTCTCGCACGATTTGGTGGTGGCCTCATAACTGGAGTTGGTGTCGGGGGTGGATTAAGTGTGACAGAAGCCACTTCATCTTTTCCCACTCTTTTTTTGGGGCTGATGAGGCCACTCAGGACCTGATATTGGTCCTCTTAAATGATTCTTCTATCCTTTTTCCAATAATTGAGAAATCTCAAAACCCACTTGTGTAATTCCCTTGGATTATAGTATTCGTAATTCATCATGAAGGTAGTAAAGGCTATAGAGATAATTCCATATTGGGGAAGCAGCTGGTTTATGGAATAAGAAAGGCCTTTCTATCTAGATATGAAGTCTGAAACCCTTTCATTCTCTTTCATCTTGCAGTTCATGAGATCACTAACCATTGTTTAGGAAATGTCGAACTGGACTGGAAGGGAAACTATTGTCGGAGGTCCTCCCATCCTATGATTTACTTAGATAGAAAACTAGTATACCGTGTAAAACCCCAATATTTCATTGTACGTTGTTTTTTCAAAGTAATTCAATTACTTTCACTACACACAACACTGAGTTCAAGCACATGAAGAATTACCAAACTAGTCATTAAAAAGTGGTTATGACTAGTGTTAACTGAATTTTGAAATTTATATAATATTTATAATTTTAGAATCCATATTATTAGTTTATTATACATAATGTATGAACTAATTCCTTTTTTTAGATAAAAGAATTATTTTTCAAAAAATGCTATTTTACCACCTTTTAATGGTGGACCCTTCTTAAATTCAATATTTGAAACTTTTATATATTCAATTTAACAAAATAAACATCATATTTAGAATCAGGACATAAAAATTTAGTTTCGATGAATTTTTGATGTTTTTCTAATAACTTTCATATTTTGATGAGTATTGAAAATTACTAAATTTTAATTAAAAATAGCTTTTTTAATCAAAATAATTAATAGTGATAAAATATGAATTTTAGTGATTTTAAAGTATAAATTGATTTTATTTATTCCATTTAATCCAATATTGTTCATTGGACGTAATTTCACATTTAAACTGGACATAAGAAAATGCCAATCTTTTGATAATTTTTATTTCTTAAAAACAAGCTTTTTTATTTTGACAGCGGGAATTAATTTTAAATTAATTTCTTCCACTTATGTGTTTTGAATTTTGAAAATTGGATTCCATATTAATAATCAGGAGTTCCAATTTGTGTAAATAGGTAACTTTTATTTTTAGACATTTTGAATAATTACTTCAGTAAATATTTTATTTATTGTGGTTAAAGGGTAAATCCGGTAAATAAGGGTAAACAAATAATATTATAATAATATTAAATTACACTAAAACATGTAATAAACCTATTTATTGATACATTTATGACTAGGGGCATCTTTGGGTCGATTTTGGGATTCCATGGAGTCACATGTAAGTGATAATGACACTTTATATTAATTAAGATAAAGTAAATACAAAAATGACATAAGAATATATCTTTTAGAAAAAAAAATTACATAGGGTTATATATGTTATATTTTCGACTATAAATATTAATTTGAAAGATAAAAATATTTCCTACATAATGGGATTTTATGTATAATTTTTAGACATTTATTAATAAAATTTATTTATGACACAATAATGATGCAGTATTTTCCTTATTAATGAACGAATCAAATAATTGGTATTATAAATGTTAAAATAAATATAATTTTAAAGTTTTGATGACATACAAAAAATTTATTAGTTAATTTTACATTTTATTTTTACTTAAATTAATTTGGTTCGAATTAATAAAGTTGTTCATACTTTAATAAATATCAATTATTAAATGGTGTCAAAATTGAAATAAAGGAGTTTTTAAAACAAATATTAAATTATTAATTGATATTATATTCCTAAAAATATATGGTTAGGAAAAAGGACTTATATTATTATAGGTATGTCATTAATGAGCCACTTGAGGTTATATTGGAAGTTTAGTGTAAATTTATTAACCATATAGAGTAAGAATATAAGAAGACACGGTAAAAGTTAAACTATTTAACTCAGAGTTAAATATAAAAGATAAGCTTAAAATGTTAACCTAAACTTGTCTAAAACCTATTAGTTAAGAGGGTTTAGACCCATAAACAACTAAGGCTAGAAATAAATTAATTTGGAATCATTATCAACCAAATATGATTGTATAATAAATAATACTTTAATCTTTTCCTAAAGTGACTCTCACCCCTCTTATAAAAGGGAACTTCCCCTTCTCTAAAAATCAAGCATCCAAAGCCATTTGGATCGTCCAACCCCTACCCAAATATCCTCAAAACTATACTGACTTCATCCTAGAGGCCTTCCATTGGCCAGAAAGCCATCTTAAGGATCCCTTTTGATCAAATCAAAAGGAAGAACCCAAAGAAGAGGTAATGATTTCATCACACTCTTTCAAGTTCTCTTATTATTCCACTTACTCTTTCTTTGTTGTTTCCATTATAAAATAATAAATACATTATCTTCTATATACTGTGGTTTTATTTTAAATATGGCAGAACTATATTCATTATTCTATCCATTTTATGATTGATAATGTCACCATGCGTGCGTACGTACGACTTACCGTCTCCACGCCGTGGTGTAATTTGTTATTCAACACTATGTTATTTGGATGGATATAATGATGAGTAATATGTATTTAAATAATGAAAATAACATGATAATTTCTCTGTAAAATTAATATACCATCCAATTCCACACTTCTAAGGAAATTGTATTGTCACTCGTGCGTACGTACGGATTACCGTCTCCACGACGTGATGAGATTCATTTTCACGTACCATTCATCAAAGATTATAAAAATATATATTACTAATAAGTGAGTAATATATTAAATAATAATTCTACTAGATATATATATATATATATATACTTAAATATATCTTATTCACTTAGTTCCGTTCAATACGATATGAAAACGGAAACAACGTTTATGTGTACGTACGGACTACCGTCTCCATAAAAGGTGTTTTTCATTTCATATATATGTCTATTATACATAATTATATTCTAAATATATATGATATATAAATCATGTTTTATATTCTGGAAGTATTTAAATCATGATCTATGTGATACAATCAAGAGTAACAAGTTAAAACACGTACGATAAAGAAAACGATTATTACCTGAAATGTTAGTTTAACATGGAAATTATTATTAAATGGGTCGTATAAAGTAATAAATGAATCATGTATGATATCATAAATATTAATATGGTTCAGGTATAATTTAATAACATACTACGATCTTCATACAAAAGGTTAAATTTACCCTCGACTAAATGAAAGTGCAAGTTAAGGGTTAATTCCCCAATCTCATTATTATTCGAGATTGTTTATGTGTAAGTATTTAGTGGGAAATTTTTATCATCCATGTACATTTTTCATAAAAATAATTTCAAAATGAATATTTTAAGAATATTTAAAGGTACACTTTATCAATATCATAATTTTAAATTTTTTAAAGATTTATCTTTTTAAATATTTTTAATTAATTTCCATGTTTTCAAAATGATTTTAAGGATTTATTTATATGAACATGATTGTCTTGAAATGATAATTCTATTCGAAAGATTCAAAGTGGTATGAGACACTTTGATTCAAAAATCCCTTTTAAATTACTTCCTTTATAAATGTATAAATTTTAAATGATTTTACAAAAAGGTAATTTCTCTCAAAAAGTTTTACTCGTCATTTTCAACGTTGTTGGCATCCTTTACTAGATATTATTTTTTATTTAGGTTGATTTATTATAATATAATCATCCATATTGTATTGAATGAGTTATGATATGTTTTACTGTGGATGTTCTATTTTTTATACCATTCACATTTTATGGTTAAAGTATTGACATTTCGTATGATAGTTTTAATACGAATGTTTATGTTATATTTCAACCTTTTCATATGAGGAATGTATTGGAAATAGTAAGTGATGTGTGGAGCCTGCTATTGCTCCTCAATGCATCGGTAGGTATCATGAGACAACTATACGTGGAATTGGCTAAGGCCCTTTCCCAATTAGATATGTAGTTTTGGCAGAGCCCTTAATCATTTTTTGATGTATTGGCTGAGGCTTTGAAAAAATGTTTTAGAATTTTTGGTATTATACATTCCCTCATTATGAAAATAATATTGATGGTTCATGTGGTTATTTGATAGTAGAATACCCATGACTATGTTTTATTTTGGCATAATTTACTCAGATCATATTCCTACCATAAAAGTGTTCATATTTATTATTTTTAAATGACTGTGTTTTCAATTATTCACCATGACTAATATTTAGGTTATCTTCTGCTGTATTTCTTACCCTTACTGAGCTCTTGAGCTCACCCCTTTCTTATGTTTCATTTTCCCAGAATGTGAAGAAGTTAGTTATGAGTGACTTGAAGGCATTATTTAGGAGGCTTGGATGTTTCCAATGGAATAAATTCATGTTGTATTTATTTTCAAGTTGTAAAGTTGAAATTATGTATGAATATTGTTTTCAATAATACTAAATTGATTGGTCTTTCGAGGCATGATTTCCTTGTGATCATTCCAATACTGTGTAATAATACACCGACTCTAGGTAATTGGGGTCGGGGCGTTACAGTTGGTATTAGAGGAAGTTTAGTACAATCCTTGGAAACTAGATTTAGATAAACTCTGATTAGAGTAGAAAGACCTAAAATAGACCTTGAAGATTAGTATATAAGAACACCTAGAATATTTTTATTGTAGTGATTTTGAGATTTTTCTGAGAAATACATCCATGTCTGAATATGAGAAGGTAGAGGTGTCTCTGGCACAGATATACCTAGGTGTAAAACCCGAAAACACCACATTGAGCTAGACTCGAACGGTAACTGGTGCACGACAACGGGCCTTGCTGTACTCTTGGTTACGACATTCCCAGGGGATATGCTAAGGATAATTCTCATTTTCTTTACAAATAATTATGAAGGGTTTATGAGTATATACTTCCTCAATGAAAAAATCTTAATGATTATGGATTATATCCATAAACCATTCAATTTACATTAGGCATTTTACAGGTTTGGGATTATTAATTGCAATTCATAAACTAACCTAGTGTATTCCATTGTATAGAAATGGTACCCAGTAGAAGGAATGTGAACTCCGACAATACGTATGATCCAAAAAGTAAGAAGGATCATATCATTCATGGTATTAATCCAACATTTAGAAGGGAAATAGTTTCCCATGTATTCTCAGCATATGAATAAATATAATCATGTGTTAATAAGATAAGTAAATAATTCTTTGAGTCCAATGGCTTTGAAGGGAAGAAAGAGAAGAAAAGGATGGAAGAGAGAAAGATAGACAAATGGAAGAGGGAAAAGAAGAATTTTCCAATATGTGATAACTATGGGATGAAACACCCTGCAACTTTTCTGAAGGGAATGTGAGTTTGTTATAAGTTTGGAAGAAAATGACACTAATTACGTGACTGCAAGGGTAAGAAAAAGGATTCAAAAGTACAATTCTTCATCTGCAAGGAGTTGGGACACTACGCAAACTAATTTCCAAATCATTGGATTATGCCCTAAATGATACTATTGGATAATAATCATGTTATGATACTACCACATATGAGGAGGAATGATTAGGGTTTTTATGTTGTTATTAAAGAATTATGTCATTTGAGTGTGGTATGAACGATGCACTTGTTATAATAATTATGGAGTATATAAGGATTGTACTGTAGTACTATTTCATTAACGAATTGAGATTGTGTGGAACCAAGAAAAGTGAATCAATAGAAGGTCATTTTTTTTGAAAATATATGGTTGAGAGAACGATAAACCATAATATGGTTCTGATACTGAGGCAGTGATTTTGGAATAATACTTTATTGATTTGGATAAATTATATTGGATATTCTTGACTACCTTGAAACTGATTAATGATTTCTATATTCCATCATTTTTGGAGTCTACACCATTTTTGGATAGAAGGAATATATCTAGTATTCTATAAGGAATAAGAGAGCATGAATGTAATCAATATGGTGTTATGGTAATTCAGGATGTTGTAGTGTTTTAAAATAATACATGATGAAGGTGTTCACATGTTATTACGTGGAAAAAAGGATCTTCATTATTTTTAATTACCTTATAAATTTTGGACTGTGAGTTTGGACAGAAGTATTTTGGATAAGTCTAGTTTAAGATTATTTTTGGATTACCATTAAAAGGACAACCCGGAGGTTGTGCGACAAACCGTCGCGTCCGGAAAGGCCACGAGACTTGAACCCACAACCAAAGGGTGACAAGGGTGTATCACTAACCACTGGCCCATGTGATGTCCTGGATTGAATAATGTATTTTTTTTAAAAAGTTCTTGTAGATGAATTATAAATTCATTTCTTTGGAACCCTATACAAATAGGATAAATATAATATTTTTTAAGTTCTATTATCTTTTAGAGTAAAATTTGAGTTTGTGGTAGAAATTACACAAAGGATGGAACTCTACTTGTCAAGTATATATTTTTCTTCTTCTCTTATTCTATGAAGAAATTAATTATTAAACTTTAGTGATGTGATCTTAAAACCAAAAATGTTTTATCCTAATACCTTATGTTCTTTTTAACCGATGGTATTTTAAATCATTAGAGATTGATGAATTTAAGGCCCTAAATTTTACACTTTTTTGTGATTGATGACCTCAATCACTACCAATAAATATTTCTGTTTTTCCTCAAATTACATGTCTCTAATTTCCAACAATTTTCTCCTAATCGAGATCATAATTTAGTGGTGACCCTTTCATTTTCCTTTTACTCTTATTAAGACTAAATTTTATTAACCTAATTTTTGATGTGTGTTTTCCCAAAGGTATTTTCTATTTTCAACCTTTTAATTTAGAAGAACAATTTCAAATTGTGAGGATGCAATTTATTTAAGGAGGGAAGAATGTAAAACCCCACGATTTCATAGTACGTTATTTATTCAAAGTAATTCAATAACTTGCACTACACGCAACACCGAGTTCAAGCACATCACAACTTACCAAACTAGTCATTCAAAAGCGGTTATGAATAGTGATAACTGGATTTTGAACTTTATATAATATTTATAATTTTAGAATTCATATTATGAGTTTCTTAGGCATAATGTAAGAACAAATTCATTTTTATCAAATAAAATTAGTATTTTTCAAAAAATGCACTTTTACAGCCTTTTAATGGTGAACCCTTCGTAATTTAAATATTTGAAACTTTTATATATTAAATTTGACAAAATAAACTTCATCTTTAGAATCATGACAAAAAAATTTAGTTTCGATGATTTTTTGATGTTTTCCTGATAACTTTCATATTTTGATGAATAGTGAAAATTACTAAATTTTAATTAAAAACAACATTTTTAATCGAAATAATTTATCATTATAAAATATGAATTTGAGTGATTTTAAAGTATAATTGGATTATATTTTTACCATTTAATCCAATATTTGTCATTGGACATAATTTCACATTTAAACTTGACATAAGAAAATTCCAATCTTTTGATAGTTATTATTTCTTAAAAACAAGCTTTTTTGTGTTGACAACAAAAATTAATTTTAAAATAATTTCTGCCACTTTTGAGTTTTTAATTTTGAAAAATTGATTCCTTTTTTAGAATCAGGAGGTAAAAATTGTGTAAATATCTAACTTTTATTTTTAGAAATTTTGAATAATTACTTCCGTAAATATTTTATTAACATGGTTAAAGGGTAAATCCGGTAAATAAGGGTAAAAAATAATATTATAATAATATTAAATTACCATAAAATGTTTCCTAACGCTATTGGTTGATACATGTCCGACCATGGGCATCTTTGGGTCGATTTTGGGATTCCATGGAGCCACTTGAAAGTGATAATGAAACATTATATTAATTAAGTTAATGTAAATACAAAAATGACATAAGCATATATCTTTTAGCAAAACAATTTTTACATAGGGTTATATATGTTATAGTTTTGACTATAAATATTAATTATAAATCTAAAAATATTTCCTACATAATGGGATTTTATTTATAATTTTTAGACTTTGAATAATTAAATTTATTTATGACACAATAATGATGCAGTATTTTCCTTATAAATGAACGAATCAAATAATTAGTATTATAAATGTTAAAATAAATATAATTTTAATGTTTTGATGAAATAAAAAAATTTATTGGTTAATATGACCTTTTTTTATTACTTAAATTAATTTGGTTCGAATTAATAATGTTTTTAAGACATTAACAAAAATCATTTATTAAATAGTGACAAATTTAACATAAAAGAGTATTTAAAACAAATATTATATTATTAATTGATATTATATTCCTAAAAATATATGTTTCGGAAAAAGGACTTATATGATGATAGGTATTTCATTAAAGAGCCACTTGAGTTTCTCATGGAAGTATAGAGTATGTTTATTAACCATATAGAGTAAGAATACAAGAAGACACGGTAAAAGTTAAACTATTTAACTGAGAGTTAAATCTGAATGATAAGGTTAAAATGTTAACCTAAACATGTGTAAAACCTATTGGTTGAGAGTATTTAGACCCATAACCACCTAAGTCTATAAATACCTTCATTTGGAACCATTATAAACCGAATATGATTGTATAATAAATTAATACTTTAATCTTTTCCTAAAGTGACCCTCACCCCTCTTATAAAAGGGGTCTTTCACTTCTCTCAATATCAAACCTCAAAAACCATTTGGATCGGCCAAACCCTGCCCAAATATCCTCAAAACTATCCTAAATTCATCATATAGGCCTTCCTTTGGTCATAAATCCAACTTAAATATCCCTTTTTATCAAATCAAAAGGAAGAACCCGAAGAAGAGATAATGATTTCACCACCCTCTTTCTAGTTCTCTTATTCTTCCAGTTACTATTTCTTTGATGTTTCCATTCTGAAATAATAAATCCATTATCTTCTATATAATTTTATGTTATTATAAATATTGCATAACTATATTCATTATTCTAACCATCTTATGAATGATAATGTCACCATGCGTGCGTACGTACGGCTTACCGTCTCCGCGCTGTGGTGTAATTTGTTATTGAACACTATGTTATTTGGATGGATATAATGATGAGTAATATGTATATAAATAATGAAAAAAACATGATAATGTCTCTGTAAAATTAATATACCATCCAATTCCATACCTTTAAGGAAATTATATTTTCACTCGTGCATACGTACGGATTACCGTCTCCACGATGCGATGAGATTCATTTCCACGTTCACCATTCATCGACGATTATAAAATTATATATATTACTAATAAGTGTGTAATATATGAAATAATAATTCTAATGTAGATATATATATATACTTAAAAATATCTTATTCAATTAGTTTCGTTCAATACGATATGAAAATAGAAACAACGTTTATGCGTTCGTACGGACTACCATCTCCATAAATCGTGTTTTTAATTTCATATATATGTCTATTATACATATTTATATTATAAATATATATGATATATAAATCATTTTTTATATTTGGAAGTATTTAAATCATGATCTATGTGATACAACCAAGAGTAACAATTTAAAACACGTACGATAAAGAAAAAAAATTATTACCTGAAATGTTAATTTAACATGTAAATTATTTTTAAATGGGTAGTATAAAGAAATAAATGAATCATGTATGATATCATAAATATTAATATGATTCTGTTATAATTCAATAACATACTACGATCTTTATACAGAAGTTTAAACGTACCCTCGACGAAAGGAAAGTACAAGAAAAGGGTTAATTCCCCAATCTCATTATTATTCGAGATTGTTTACGTGTAAGTATTTACTGGGATATTTTTATCATCCATGTCCATTTTTCAAAAAAAGGATTTCAAAATGAATATTTTATGGCTTTTTAAAGGTAATCTTTATCAGGATCATAATTCTAAATTTTTTATAGATTTATCTTTATGAATCTTTTTAATTAATGTCCATATTTTCAAAATGAATTTAAGGATTTATTTATATATAATGAATGTTTTGAAATGGTAATTATTTTCAAAAGATTCATAGTGGTATAGGACAGTTTGATTCAAAAATATCTTTTAAATTACTTCCTCTATAAATTTGTGACTTTTAAATGATTTTAAAAACAAGTTATTTCTCTCAAAAAGTTTTACTCGTCATTTTCAACTTTGTTTGCATCCTTTGTTGGATATTATTTTTGATTGAGCTTGATTTATTATAATACAATATTCCATATTGCATTGAATGGGTTATGATATGTTTGATTGTGGATGTTATATTTTTTATACCATTCATGGTTTATGGTTAAATTATTGACATTTTCTATTCTAGTTTTAATACGAATATTTATGTTATATTTCAACCGTTTCATATGAGGAATGTATTGGACACAGTTATTGACGGGTGGAGCCCGCTATAGCTCCTCGATGCATCGGTAGGTCTCATGTGACAACTAGATGTGGAATTGGCCGAGTCCCTTTCCCAATTTGATATGTGGTTTTGGCCGAGACCTTAATAAATTTTAGATGTCTTGGCCGAGGCCTTGACAAAATGTTTCGTAATGTTAGGTATTATACATTCCCTCATTATGAAAATAATATTGATGGTTCATGTGGTTAGTCTACTAGTAGAATACCCATTATTATGTTTTGTTATGTTATTATTTACTCAACCCATATTCCTGCCATAAAAGTGTTCATGTTTATTTTTTGTAAAGGCATTTGTTTTCAATTATTCAACATGCCTAATATGTTTGTTATCTTCTACTGTATTTCTTACCCTTACTGAGCATTTTAGCTCACCCCTTTCTTATGTATCATTTTTCCAGTAAATGAAGAAGTTAGTTATGAGTTACTTGCAGGAATTATTTTAAAGGCTTGGATGTTTCCAATGGAATAAATTCGTTTTGTATTTCTTTTCATGTTGTAAAGCTAAACTTATGTATGAATCTTGATTTCAATAATACTAAACTGTTATATCTTTTGAGAAATGATTTCCTTGAGATCATTCCAATGTTATGTAATAATGCACCGACTCAAGGTAACTTCGGTCGGGGTGTTACATACCACATGAAGGCAGAACCTTATAGGACTCACATAAAGAATATGAGTTTTACTACTTCTTACTGCTTCGAATTTCCCATCATGGGGTCATAGTAATATGTGTTGTGCATTAGATGATTTTTGAGGTCTCCTAATCCATTGAACATAGAAAATATAGGGTTTCCAAAGTTTGGCAGTAGAGGGACATTGCTCACCCAATCAGGGTATGTTTTTCACTCAGTATTATCATAGCATGCCTCCCTTCATTGGATTCTAATCGAGCAGTTAGTTTCTCAATAGTATTCAAGAGCCCATGATGCATATCTTGTCCGGATTAAGCATGGATTGGTGCCACAATGGCTAATGTTGGGTGTACTGGTGCTGCTCAAATTTGGGTTTGGTACCCAGTTGGGGGTATCCTCTGTGGGTTCACCTAAATATACTATGGATTCCTTCCTAGTGGGAATGGTCTTGATGTACTTATAGGGACATATTTAAGTTGGTGGAGGGTCCTGATGCAAGGTTAAATTTTCCTCTAATATTGACATCATTAACAAGGATGAGTGACTATGGAAAGGGAACCTCTTCTGGGAATACCTATTGAAGTTCTGCTGGGGGAGGACACATCCAGCAAGATAGCTCCCTCAATGAATCTCAACATTAATTCTCATTAACTCTTTCATTTCTTCCTCCTACATGGAGAATATTTCATTGAGGGTGAGGGACACATTCTCAAGGGGAGAAGGAGGTGGGTCATATATGTTCTAGGATCTATTAATCTCCTTGTCGGGGTTTCATGAAATAGGTAATGAAGGATTAACTGAGGGATGCCTACATTTAGGATCGCTCTTTGGTTCTAGGTATGCACACCATCAGGCTCGATGAAAGAAGACTATGGGAGGGAAACTATTCTCTTACGTCTTCTCACTTTGTATCATATCCTATGATATCCAAGAGGTTTATTTTTACCATGTTCACTGATGCATACCACATTTGGGGTGGTGTACCCAGTGCCGAATGGTATGAAGGCTTTCTACATTCTTTATTGGGATTTCTCCTTCCATTCTACGATATTCTTCCCGTTTCGTGGCAAAGATTGACCAGAAGGGAGCCCTGATCTGACCTCATAATGCACCTCCATCTCAGAGGGTGAGAACCACAAGATGGGGTGGAACATGTGACTCTTTTCTACTCATTCATCCCATGTGGGAGAAGACAAATTTCTGATGTGTGGGGACTTGAGGTAAAAATACCCCTAGCCCTACGAGTATCAGATGTTCCCATTCTTCTTTTGATGTGACCGGAATTTTTTCTGTTATGGGGGAATTTTGAATTAAAAATTCCTCATCCCTTTGGGATAGGGATATTCTCATATTGTGGTGGTATCCACCACTATTTCCATATTTTTTATTTCAAGAATTTCTTGACGGGTGTGATCCGAGTATGGAATTGGGCCTGTATGGAATTTGTGGGATTTTAAAGACATGAGAAATACTTGATGGATGGATTCCCTTTGGTGGGAAGCCTACTGTATGTTCTCGTTTTCCTCTCTCAGAATCTTTTCGATGGATAGATATCTTTAGACCCAATGATTTTGAGACCTACATCGGACCGGTTTTTTTGAGTACCCCATATTTACTAAGAAGGGATTTCATTTCACTTATGCCTCTGGGTATTGAAATTTATAGATGTTATTTCCAATGATGTTTTCTAAAATGGATGTATGGTGAAGTTTAGATCTCCATGTTCTCCCCATCCCCAAATATGAACTCTAGTCGGGGTGTCGCCATTGAGGCAACACAACTTGTGAAATGCATAGAGGCAAGCCAGTTCTAGTTTTTTATTTTGCATTTATGATCATGGATGTCATGAGTATGGGAGGTATTATAGGTCTATTATATGGAAAATCTCCCCTATCATGTTGAAAAGGTCCGCATACCCTTTTTAGGGAAATAACATTTCTTTTAGATAGAGAAAATTTATCCATATATTGATTCAAATGTCCTTTATATATTCATCAGAAAACTCCCCTAGTATGTCATAGTGAGATGTGGTCATAGGACAATACATCACTGGTGTATTATCCATAGCTAGTTTTCTTCTCACGTGCAACATATATTACTTTTGTTCATCTAGGAACTCCTCTACTTGATATACCCAATTCAACTACTTCTTATTAATTTCGTTCCAAGTAGCCACGTTGGTGGGAGCCCCATTGATATGTGAACAGTGAGGGGGTGGCTCATAAGATGAGCATGGACCCAGACCATCCTATGGTTGATAATTGATATCAATAATCATAGAGATAGTCCCAGATATGTATGAATCCATCTTTCAGAGTGCCTCAACATAGGATGGATTTCTCACATTTGTTCCTGCAAGAGGAGGCCCTTCTTGCCAGTATGGATTTTTATTTCAGTGAGGACCTCCGTAATCGATGCCGCAAAGGAGATGTATAACATTTCAACTTTATATCGGACCATGGTGAGTCTACCTGCAGTGTATAACCCGGGGGGACATCTGGATGGGCTATAGTGAGGGGATGACCTTCTCGATGACTTCTATGATGGCGAGGACTACTATCACAATTTGAGACCTGTATGCAGGGAGAATTTCTGCAGTGTACATCATGGGGAGGGCCTTCAAGATATACCATAATGAGGGGAGGACTTTCTCATTTCTTTATTTCACTGAGGGGAGGAACTTCTTGATGACTTCTATGATGGTAAAAATTATTATCACAGCTTGATACCAAGCTGAAGGGAGACTTTCTGCAGGGTATATCCTGGGGAGGACATTTTAAATATACTGCAATGAAGGTAGGATATTCTTGTTGCTTGATGTAACTACGGGGAGGGCCTTCACAGCAACCTCCATTACGGGGAGGACCTTCAAAATGACCATCATCATGGAGAGAACTCCCATCGCGACTCGACATCCGACTATAGGGGAAAGCATATCTACAGCATAAACCCTAGGGAGGACCATCAGGCAGGACGAAGGAAAGGGGAGGACCTTCTTGTTGTCAGATCATCAACTCAAGGGTATGGAAACCTTACACAAATAAGGATATAGTATCAAATGATCGATCAATCTTGTCCCATCGAGTAAGACCAGATGGGTGCTCTATGGAGGTCCTTCAGAGCTGCTCATAGAGACATTGCAGGGAGAGCCTTTGCAACTACTAGTTCCACTTCAATAATTTTGTAATATACTAAAAGGTTATTGAGAATTTGTTAATATATTTTCGAGGGATTCAAGGACCCTAGATTTCAAAAAATTAGGATCATGTATGTTCTCTTCATGTTTTGGTTTCCTTTGACATATTTCATTTTTAGACATTCTGTTACGGGTAATTGGGAAACCTACTATATGTAATGGAATTCATATATGGGTCTCTTTCTTATTGGGTCCCATGATGCTGCCAATATATTACAATGGGCATAATGAGTTTTGGAAGGGATATATGCCTTGTAAGAACCATGGTTTTTAGAACGGGTCAAAATCTCGACCCTGTATGAATTTTTAACTTGTTTCTGAGAATACAGGGAAAATCTGAGATGTTATGGAAATTTCAAGATTTCACACATTGTAATCAAAATTACACATCGTGTATGGGTTAGGAATGTACTGGCTGCGTGCTTGTCAAGTACATGTCATGTGATTATTGTGTAAGAATTTCCTACTACACGACATGTAGTGTTCCTTGACACACTGTGTATTTTTTCCTTCTACGTACCAACTGAGTACTAGCCATGTTTCAACATGTGAGGTGAGTCCATGTCTTGTGGATTCCTCCTCTTATGTAAGTGTACCAAAAGTTATACTACAAAGTGTGTAGTCAATTATATACACAGTGTATTATTATTTTTATTCGCTTAAATGAAAGAGTGTCACATCTTATTTCTAAAAACACCTTCTTCTTCCCCAAAATTGAAACAGGTCCATTTCAAAATTCTGAAGAACGTTTCATACCCTAGAATCATCATCAGAAATCTGGTCATCAATCCATCGGTGGATGCAGTATCGCATCAGTAAGGCTAATCGCAGACAACAATTTTCATTCTAGTTTCCTTGCCTGACAAACTGTAAATTCCATCTGAGTAGAGTTATGGGATTTGATGGAAATGTAGATCTACAATAGCCAGCTTCGAATTGGAGCTTGATATCGGACGTGGCTACATCTAAGAGTTTCAGGTAGGTGTCTCATACCTTATTTCTTGTTTTTGCATACTTTTCAGAGATGCAAGCTTTGGTGTGTATTTGGGAATTTTGAGTGAGACCATGTTTTATCTTCTATTACATTTTAAATCACTTATTAGACCTATCAGAGGCCTTTAGGTATTCCCTTTTACCTGTTTTTCTTTAGTGGGTATGGGTGAGGGGTCATTCCTCAATTGGGGAATTTTGGCCAGGTATGCCAAAATGTGTTAAAAGGAATTGTTTTGATTAAACTAGTAACATAAATTTGTTATGTAATGATATTAATTGGTAGAGGTTTCCAAGACGGTGGTGCTGGTATGGCTCAAAACATAGCTTGTAAAATTAAACTATTTTTTTTTGCTTGTTAAAAGTATTTATTTGTATTATATATATGTGATGTGTGATATTTCATATGATGGAACCATCAGGTTGTTCTAGGCATGGCCTGGGTATTTTTGAGTGATGTTGATCACAGGTTAGGCTTGGCCCTGGTTACATAGGGTGGTTCAAACCACAGGATTGGGCGTCATCGACATCGGCTTGATGTAGTGTGACTGTAATGTTGGGCATGGGATGGGTTACTTGGATAGTGAGGCCATCGTACTTGAGAGACATGGTCATAGGGGGCATGATGTGTCAGATGTGTTGTGGCTTGGGAACATATTTTTGTGATTATCGCCCTCCCAGAACTTTGAGTAGTGTGAACAAAGGGAGAGTCCATGATGAGGTTGTTTAGACAACTCATGTGGATAGAAGCCCTTGTTAGTTGCAGTTTAGGTACTATTGGTTTGGGGGTTCTTGTCAAATGATTCCACGTAGAATTCAAGGAGACTTCCATGGATAGCGTTGAGACTAATATATTAGGGGAAAAGGCTCGCCGTGATTTGATGGAAGACATCGTTTCCCCTCTGATTACTGATTTGAGGGAAGAAATCACTGTTGCTCCATCTACTTTATTAAGGGAAGAGAATGACATCCATCAAGTTACATATTTGAGGATACGAATCAATTTTATTCCTAGTTACTACCTCTTGGGAGTGACTTTGTGACATCGGTACATAAGACATGCGGTGTCAGGGGGCACACAACACCGAATTACGTGACAGAGATTCTGGCATTGGCTGAAGTAGGTAACACTCCATGGTGGCTGCTGAGAACCAGTGGAGTTTGTGTTTATTTGAGAATCATATTGTATACTATTTTACATATAAATTCATTCCTACATAAAATCTTATATTAGGTATGAACCGCTGGGTGGTAGCCTACTGAGATTTTCCTCAGACCTTGAATGGGACCTTCAGGACACATGTAGACTTTATGGATTTACGTGTAGGAAGGGGATCATCTTTAAGAGTTAGACTCTTAATCTATCGCATGGGGATGGAATGGACCTTGAGGTCTTTCCTCGATAGAGTTTATTTTGTTTTCCATTCTATCCTGTATCAGAATGCTTACTTTGTTTTTTGTATATACTGTCAGTTATCCATTGACACATTTTTTTATATTGACTTGATATGGATGCATGATATTTTTACTATAGTAGTTTTTTTTCAGTGGTTCATCATGATGTTGTGTTTACTTTCTACTACGGATGTTTGTATTTATTGTTTTCGTTGTTTATTTCTTTTTATTGTGTTTATTGTATACAGGTCTTGTTCAAGTCTATAGAGTCTTCTAATTTTTTATCTTCTTTAGACCAGTATCATTATTATCATCTTAGAGGGTATATCCTCCCCACTATACCTATAAGACCATCACTTCTAGTCGGTAGCTTTTGGAATTTGGGGAGGTGCACCTATGGTAGTAACACCTGACCCATTTAGCATTGTTCGGGTGGTTTTTCAGGTTTGGGTTGATACAAAGTGGTATCAAAGGAGTTATTGATAGTGATTTAGTAGTAGTGTTTTACTGTATACTAATGATATTGAGAAATATATTTTTATTTCTCATGGTTTTACAATTTTGGATATGGTAGACTAGAGAAATTTTGTTACGGGAACTAGGTTTCTAGCTTGTGCTAGGTTGCCTGTATCCCTAGGTACAAGTGATGGACCATGTTTCCTTGGGTGGGAATTTTAGTTTTTCTTTTTCTTAGATTATAGTTTATAGGGATTCCACCTCGTTGGATCACTTGGTGCGTTATGATATTTATTTTGAAATACGACCCTTGAAATGGTGCAGTAACAGAGAATTGGACCTTGTCCCAGTATGGAAAGGCAAGTTCTCTTGGTTTTTGATAGGAATATTTTTAGGGTATTTAAATTTCATAACTACACAGAGGCTTTTGGAAGTGATAATACCATGTTAATAATATCAAATTCTATTCATTTAATGCTTTTGAAAGGTGATAGGTGTAATTTATGATAAAATTTATATTTTATTTCAAGGTACTATGACAAGCTATATATTTTGTGAATTTCATATGGAAGGAGATTTGGGTACTGCTCTTGTATGAGAAGTCAAGTACTATAGTTGAGGTTATTTTGATGACCAAGATTGGGTGACTCAGTCATCGGTTTGAGGTAACATTGTTTTTTAGGACGGGCATGTCCCAAGGTACTTTTTATTCATGGCTCTTTTGAGGGCGGGTAAGGAGGCCATGTGGCCAGAAAGCCATGGGAATGGGTTGCAATGGGGTAGATTAAGGGTAGTAGTTATACGCTACCTTTTTCTTATTTCCTTATCTTCATTCTATATATTTATTGTTATATATGTTGGTTCTCTAAATATTTCTAGTATTCAACAGGTTTTTCTTAGAAAGCTTGATTGAACGTCAGGCGGGTGATGATACAGTGTCGCAGGACCATGATCAGGTTCAGATGTGTGAGGGACAAGCAGAGCTTGAGCCGCAACTATAGGCTGAGGGACAGGATCAAGTTTAGGATCCAGTACAGGCTGGGCAATAACCAGGTTTGGAAGCATTCGGAACGTCGCTCGATGAGCAGCTCTGAACTATCTTGGTACATGTCTTTTAGGGAATTGACAGATGCATGCAGGGTACAGAGCCATCTATGGAATATCTGACATGGGAGTTCTAGTCACAAAACCCGCCACTTTTTTAGGGTGAGGGTTGTCCAATGGAAGCAGAGAACTGAACAGAGTGAATGAAAATGATATTCAAGTAGCTCAAGATTCCTCCTGGGTAGAGGGTCAAGCTAGCGACGTACAAGCATTGAGGACTGGCAAAGCGTTGGTGGGATGTGCAGGTTCAGTCTCACAGGAACGATTGACTGACATTGAAGGACATAGAGGATAGGTTCTTTGAGTACTTTTACCTAGAGACACTAAGGTTCGAGAGAGATCGAGAGTTCTTAAGCCTTCATCCGGGAGACATGTCTTTCATGGACTATATAGATACCTTCACTGAGTTGTCTTTCTTTGAACCTTGTATGGTATGCGATGACATGACAAGGGTGAGGTGCTTTGAAGATGGATTATGACATTCCATTTGGATTCAAGTAAATATCTTCATTCTGGGTTCATTCTCATAGGCGGTGAACTAGGCGATCACAATGAAGGGAATTCATAGGGATATTCTTTAGGTTGGTCAGAAGACAGGATCAGTTTATGGTTTAGATAGCAAGAATTGAGGATGAGATGAGATCCAGTAGGGTAGTTAGGCCTAAGACTCAGCGAGACCACCTCATAGCAATCATCAGTGGCTTTCTTTCAGTGTAAAAATCCATGAAATGTTTGGACTTAGTACGATAGGCCTCCAAAAGTGTTTCAGGCATGTGGAAAGGTTGGGAATCTGGAGAGGTTATGCAGGAATCCTTCTCAGACAGTCTTAAGTCATGGAAAAGGACATACAATGTCATACGGAATTTTTTCTGGTTTGGTACCGGGTGCTGGTAACCGAGGATCTGCTGGTCATAAGGGGATGTGACATAGATAATAGGACCTGGATGAGGGGTATTTTTCCAGTGACTGGAGTAGAAATGCAGGGAGGTTAGGTATCAAGCAGTCGTGCTTCAGGAAAAGTGCATGATGTAGAGCTTCCAGTGGCTGATCTGGCTAGTGAGCCTATTAAGGTTAGAGGTACACCGTGGGTGTGGCTGTGATCTATTTTATTTTTACTTTTTTTGTCATGGCCTGTTGGGGCATGTCCTTTTTGAGTGCACGAGGTGCACAAGATTTGTGTGGACTGACCAGATGCTGGACCGTGGGATTAGTGCCATATGAGGTGTTTGATATATTTATATATATGTATGAGATGTGTATCATCAAGGGCATCGATGATGTGGGTTACTTAAGAAGCCATGAGAATCAAGACATCGAGGATGTAGGTTACTTGAAGTTCTTATGTGCATTAGGGCATCGAGGATGCAGGATACTTGAGGTTCTAGGCACCATGTTTGTTTTGAGCATCCATGGGATGCAGGACCTCATGGTGGAAGCTAATGATGAGTTTCAGGATACGTTTTGGGTGTCGAAAAT
Organism: Viscum album; assembly: GCA_963277665.1. Taxonomy (NCBI): domain Eukaryota; kingdom Viridiplantae; phylum Streptophyta; class Magnoliopsida; order Santalales; family Viscaceae; genus Viscum; species Viscum album. The sequence goes on from OY728145.1 coordinate 1,332,749,726, forward strand.
GACATGATAGCACCAATGAGGCACAGGGGTGATGATACATCATGAGAGGACCATGAGTCCAGAAACAGGTTGGTGAACCTTTTCTTTGTTGAGTTTTTTAGGGTTGAGACCAAGTTAGTAAATTCCTTTGGTTGGGATCCCCATGATGAATTTAGCCAGAACCATGAGATTGGGGTAGTCCGAGTTACTTTTATCGGGGTGGTATGTTCGGTGACATCTCCAGGTTGTGTTTGATAGCTCATGGATGAGCTATGTTAAGGTAGGGAGATTGTAAGAACCCAAGTTTTTTGAACGATTCAAAATCATGACCCTATTTGAATTTTCTTCTTTTTGTTGCAAAAGCTAGGAAAATCTGGGAAGTTTTAGAAATTTTTTGATTACACGTCAGGTACTCCAAAGTACACTACATGTATGGGTTAGGCATATACTAGAAAAATGCTTTCCAATTACATGTCATTTGATGACCATGTATGAATTTCATACTACATGGCATGTAGTGTTTCTTGACATGTCGTGTGTGTTTCCTTCCACGTATCAGCTATGTCATAGTCATGTGTTAACCCATGTAGCGCGTCCAAGGCATGTGGAAACCTCCTCTTAAGTCGGGGTACAGACAAGGCTACTACATGATGGGTAGTCCTACATAACCACCATATATTTTTATTTTTATTTGTTTAAATGAAAGAGTGTTGTGCCATATTTCAGAAAACACCTTATTCTTACCCAACTTTCGAATAGGTTAGTTCTGAAATTCCAAAGAACAATTCCTACCCTAGAATCATCATCTGAAATCCATTCATCAATCCGTTGGTGGATGTAGGATCGTATTGGGTAGGTTAAACATGCACACCCTTTTTCATTCTAGTTTATTTTCCTCACACACCATAGATTCCATATGAGAATAGTTTTCGTGATTTGACAGAAACATCAATCTATGAAGATCAGCTTCAAATTGGAGCTTGATATCGAACGTACCTAGGTCTACGAGTCTCATGTAGGTGGTGCTTACAATATTTCATGTTTTTGCAGACCTTTAGGTGATACGACCTTTGGTGCACATTAGGGTATTTTGAGGGAGACCCTATTTTATCTACTATTTCATATTAAATCACTTATTCGACCTATCATATTCCTTTGGGTATGCTCTTTTACATGTTTTCTTAAGTGGGGTCAGGTGAGGGATCATTTCTCAATTTGGTAATTTTTTCCGGGTATGTTAAAATGTGTTAAAATGAATTGTTTGGATTAAACTAATGAGTTCAAATTTTAATGTAACAATATAAATTGTTAGAGGCTTCCCAGAACATGGTGCTGGTATGAGTCAACACATAGCTAGTGCAATTCAAATTTATATTTTTTTGGCTATTTAAAGTATTTATTTTGATTATATATATGTGATGTTTGATATTGCATATTCTGGAGCCCTTGGGTTGTTCTTGGCATGACCTAGGTATTGTTGAGTGATGTTGATCACATGTTTGGCTTGACCCGGGTTACATTGGGTGGTTCTGACCACATGATTGGGTGTCATAGACGTCAGCTTAAGGCAATTTGGCTGTCAGGTTGGGTATGGACTGGGTTACTTGGATGGTAAGGCCATCATACTTGAGCAACATGGTCAGAGGGGGTATGTGGTGATAGAGATGTTTTGTATTGGGAACTTATTTTAGTGATTATTTCTCACTCAAAACATTGAGTAGTGTGAACATTTAGAGACTCTGTGATGAGGTGGTTTTGACCACTTGCATGGGTGGAGGCCCCCATTAGTTTCAGTTTAGGTACTATTAGTTTGGGGGTACTTATCGTAGGAAGCCATTTTGAAGGATAGGAGGCTTCAGGGGATATGGTTGAGGCTATTGTATTGGGCTCAGATGCTCACCGTGATTTGAGGGAAGACATCTCTATCCCCCTATTTACTGAGTGAGGGTGGACAACACGGTCCATACAGCTACTTTATTTAGGGAAAACATCGGTGTCCCTCTAGTTACTTATTTGTGGACAGAAATGGTGGTTCCCCGTAGTTACTTCCTCTTGGGAGTTCCTTGGGGACATCGGTACTTGAGAGACATGGTGTCATTGGGAACATGGTGCTGGATTACATGACAGATATTCCAACATTGGCTGAAGCAGGTGACACTCCATGGTGGCTACTAAGCACCAATGAAGTTTGTGTTTATTTTTGCATCATAATGTTTACTTTTTTCCATATAAATACATGTCTTATTAACCACATATATTAGGTACACCCTATTGGGTGTTATCCTACTGATATTAGTCTCACACCCTACATGACCCCTTTGGGACCCCTGTAGACATTATGGATTTACGTGTAATAAAGATTCCTGATTTAGAAACTGGACTGTATTACCTACCGTGGGGATGGTATGGACCTTGAGGTCTTTCCTATCTAGGGTTTACATTTTTTTCTTTCTATCATGTATCAGCATACTTACCATGTTTATTGTATCTACTGTTGGTTGTCCATTAGCTCCTTTTTTATATTGACTTTCTAGGGATGCAAGATTTTTCTGATCTAGTAGTTTTTACTAGTGGTTCAGCATGTAGTTGTGTTTACTTTCTGCTTCTATTATTTTTATTTATTTATTATGCTATTTATTTCTATTGATTTTGAATCTGTTATGCGGGTCCAGTTCGAGTCTGTAGTGTCTTCAAACTTTATAACTTTCCTGTACTAGTATAATTATTTTACTCTGAGAGGGTATAGCCTCCCTACTATACCTCGGATACCCTCGCTACTTGTCATGGACTTTGAAATTCGGGGAGGTGCACCTAAGGTAGTAACACTCGACCCATTTAGCACTCTTCGAGTGGCTATTCATGTCTGGTCATTAAATTCCTACCCTAGAGTGGCCACCACATTGGACCAACATCCCCTTGTTGGAACAAGTATTTGTTCCCAATCCCATAGTCCGTTTATCGGGGATATTTTCCTTGACCCTCATGTACTGAAGTAGGGATGCATAACTACTCCGGAGTTACTAACCCATTTTGTGAGTAAGTCATTTCATTCAAGACAATCGGGTCGTGGGCCTCGTTTCGTTCCTTTTCAACCAATGCAATGATATCATGGAATGTTTGGAGGATATGGTCTGGAATCAACGTATGCTCTTCCATCATTTCTAGGATGTACTGAGATACATCTTTGGATGGAATGGGTATGAAGTCCAATTCCGATATCAGAGAAGGAGTTTTTTTTTGCTCCATTCCCCCATGGGTTACCAGTACATACTGCAGTTCTCCTGTTCTAGGATAGAATATGGAGTATTCCATCAGTTTTCTCCTCTGATTGTCTCTATATTTAACTGGTGGTATTCATATTCACGATAAGGGATTTTCATCTTCTCTCTTGCCGTTGTATTTGTCTCACGAGCATTTATGCATCTGCAAGAATTTGACTATGATCATATTTTCATTCTTCCATATTTGGATGGCAGTATTGATATGTATCAGTAGGTATATGTGCATGTGTTTAGCTAGATGCTTCCCTATTTAGATGATGGTCTTCTTTTTTACCTGTATATATTTTCATCTTCCTATAGTTTCCTTCTCTTTCTTCACAGAGGGACCTATGAGTACTTGAAGGAACATGAACGTTCTCGTATTGTGCCACCCTATTTCTTTTATGGGCTTGAGTGGAGGGGGAAGAGTTTTATTTCTTCCTATTGAATGTCTCCAAATTTGTATGATGGTGTTTCTCCTCAAGAACCATGTTGATAGCATTTTCCTGATTATATATTTTCCACCCTTGGCATGAAGCTCGAGGGGGGTGGGTATTTTGGACTTGAGATGGATCCCTCAACATAAGGATATCTTCAGCATGAGGAGACTTGGTCGCCTGGTGTCAGCGGTGACACTCTCTAGTAGGGGCCAGTGATTAGGACCCCTGTACAGTTGAGATGAAGTTGTCAGCATTGACCTTATCTGTCTCCCTAGGATAAGGGAGGTACTTGTTGTCACATTCTAGTGATAGGCTCCCAAAACAGTTTGAGATGACCATCAGTGCCACCATGTGTTGGGGTGTCGGTCACGGCTGAGGAGGCCACTGGTGAGATCTTGTAGACTCGTGGTCTTGTCTTGTATCCTCCACCATGTGGAGAGTACACTTTTAGTGGTAATATTTAATCTACGTTTTGGATATCCAGCGTTGAAGATGTTGGTTAGGAAAGGGGGTCATACTATTCATTAGGACCTCGACCACTAGTAGGATCGATGAGGTACATGTCTTCATTAGTCTTTTGAAAGCCATTTTGATCGAAGGTTGCTCTGCAAGAACCTAAAATATACATATATAACATATACATAACACAAAACCTTGTCAATGTAGCATTCTTCCAAACATATGAATATTTAATGATTTATATTGGCCTCCTCCCCCCCCCCCTTTTAAGATGAAGGGGTTCGAGTGGGGTAATACCACCACCTTGGTTAAGGATTCATGTCGGCTTCACCATTTTTTTCTATCTCTAAGGGTGGAGATGGTGTGTGGTTGAGGAAAATGAAAAATGGTCCGCCGGGTGACAAGAATATGTCTGTTATTATATAAACTTTCTCATCGCCATCTTTGTTTCAACATGAACTATGTTATCATTCTCGAAATGAGGATTGGATTAACCTCACTGGGAAAAGGTTATTGTATCCCTTCTATATTGCGAAAGAGGTGCTACAGTCAAATGGTCTCAGTGAGCAATTTCATAGGGTCGGGTATTTGTGAATCGGACCACTCAGGATATCACTTCCAGGGATGGCCTCCAACTGGTTTATTCATGGATCCCGAAACACCCACTGACTTTAGTATCCATGATTCACGACCTTTCATTCCATATTAATATTCCCATTGGATGATAATTTGGCCAAAGACACTTGAGGAATCCATTTGTCAAGTGGATGAAATATCAGGCTCACCACACCCTTGGGGGCGGGGAGGTATTATATCCTATTCTGAGATTCTCTTATAGATTTAAGTTGTGTTCATATGTTCAGGAATCCTTGGATAAATCCCAAAGAGTTTTTCCATAGGCCACCCCTGGTATGCATGATCGTCACAGGAATACATGGATTTGATGCCATAGAGGTAATGATCACTTAATCAATACAGTAATGCACTGTATAGTTTATCATCATCCAGGGGGGATGAGAGGTAACAAGATGATGGGATCAGACCTATAAGATGGTATTATTACATATCCTTTGGAGATGAATCATAGCCCACATAGGTTGACAAACATGGGGCTTACACATGAGAACATCCCATTTGAGAGGTCATGATTGGGTGAACCCTCTTGAAAGGGAACACTTTTGAGATCAGTACTTCAAGAAAGAATCCTATATAACCTGGATTGATCAGGAATCAGAGTTATCATAGTTAAAATGAGTTGGGACTTATGAATGATAATTTCCCATTTGAGGAGACATGATTGGGTGAACCCTTTTGGAAGGGAACCCCTTTGATCACAGGCCGTCAAGTTGGCATTCTACATAAATTGGTTTGATCAGGAATAAAAGCTCTTTAGTTCATAATTGTGTGGATGTTGTAATCACCAAAAATCTATACTCCCATTTGAGTTATTCTCGGTGGTAGAAAAAAGAGGATGCTAGAGATCCAAATAGACAGACACCTCGTCTACTGCTGATGGGAGAGGGTGGGCCTATAGAGGAAGAGGCTAGGGATACTGTGGTTAAGGGCACAAAGCAATGAACCATTTAATGTGGAATGACATTGGAGGCCATGTCGCTCGACCCATAGATGATTGGGGACCTGCCACTTTGGTAGCACCCCGTGACACATTATAGGAAAGGAGTGGAATGTTGAATGTCATCAAAAGTAGGAGTGAACATGACTCCTTCAACAAATCACCTTTTTTCATTGAATGGGAAATAAAGGGATCACCCTTAATATCGATAATTTGGAAGCCCATATCAGTATCCCATGGTTGGAATCTAGGTTACCATGAGAATGCAGTCTTATAGAAATCCCTGTATTCTAAACCTTTTTGAGGAGATCCTTCATGAATCCACATACCATGGGTATATAGACTCAATGGGGAATGCTGATGTGCCTGATGATATGATCATATAGGTCTGGTGGCTTTTGTGGAGGCATTTTCCTAATGCTGGGGTACTGGTTCATAGAGGGGCTATGGATGACTAGATGGTAATAGAGGATCGAGATTGGAGTCAGAGGAAAGAATTACCAATGATTCCCCATTCCACATATTGTTTTCTTAAGTGGGATGGGGGGATCTCCACATAACATAGTTGTATGCGGGTAAAGGGGTCGTCCAAGTACCAGGGCAGTACTTGAGATTGGGAACAGACCACAACACACCACAGTGGTACACCATCCTCAATGTGGTCTATCACGACACTTTGGGTTCCATCCATGTAACGATGTAGTATGCGGTGCTGGGATAAATCTGCATAGCGATACAATATATGGAACACTATATCGATGGAGGGTCATGGGGACTATCGTTCGTAGGGAGTTCATCCGCAAGTACTATGTGGTTTACTATTACACTAATTAGGTTTTCCGGTCTCCCATTATTATTAAGCTCCATTGTTTTAAGGTTCATGGATGGTTATACCTGCGAGAACATGGTTTGCAATTTGGGCTCTGCTGATGATTCAGGACTAAAGCCTCAATCCTATCCAAATTATTACATCCAACCACTGAAGTATCCTCCGTGATTTCTTCATCTGTCATTATCAATTCCTACTGTGCTCATTTAATAGAGAAATGGGGAAATCGTATTTTTGGGCACGCAGCACCTTTTGTGAAACCCCATGAGGAGATATCTTGACCCATGGAAGACTCGATTAACTGGGGTTTGCAGAGGCTATGGTTTGTGAGTCACAGTTCATGGAACCTTACCATTTTTTTCCACGAACAGCTATGTTCAGACGATGGTATGGAGATGAATTTCGTGTTCTTGGTTCAGCTAGTGATGTGGTTCATGATCAACTGGGTTCGCTGGCAATCTCTCAGTGGGCCAGCGCCTCAAGGGTTGTTCCGCATAATGGTTGTGCACGGTTCATGCAGTTCACAAACCCTTCCTGGTTATGGTACATGGATCACTTAACAAATCTTGAGAAATTTAATTTCTTCAAGTTTCATCAATATTTTATAACCCAATTTGAGTTCATTCTCTTTACTTGACATGTAGGAATTCTTGCTTCCTTCTGTAAAGTGATTGTTGAAGTATGTTCTTCCCTTGGAAAACCTTTTCAGACCTTACACAGAGTTTTTCATCTATATCCGTTTTCAATTATATCTTAATAAATTGTTAATTTATAAATAATTATTTGATTTCATATGTAAATTGGATTGAAAAAATATTTGACCTAATAGCGATTTTTTATAATGTGAACTGGGTATCCATACAAGGGGACTACATTTTGTGAAGAATGCATCACATCGATATATATGGAACTAAAGCTTTCAAATGATCATGAAAAATCTCGGTATTGATATTGAATCCCCAAAAATGGATATATGAATTTTTTTTGAATATTAGAATAAATACCGTCATAAATTAAGACTTGGAGTGTGATGATAAATTACGTTTTAAATAATTATATAATAATGGGAATGTTTTTTATTCTAGTTAAATAATGTGTAATAATAGGAAGGGGAATTTCTAGATACATTTTGAAAGGGTTCATTGATATATTATATAGGGATAGTAAAAATAAAAAATAATTTTATCCATGTTATGAAGAATAAATGATATGTAAGAATAATTTAGTGAATCAGCATTCCACATTTGAGTAAAATAAATTCATTTTTAGAAATAATCGGGAGCCAGTTTGATGTCCTTGATGTGGAATGTTAGAAAATTTCTTAATACGTCAAACATATGTTTAACAAGTAACATCCAATGGAGATTTGGGATATTAAAACAACAATTTCATATGATTAAACTGGAGTGCTGGAATAATATTGCAACATTAAGGAAGAGACCATGACATAATTAGTCATACATAGGAATGGAACTTGAGATATGTAAGATTAGTTGATTTAATTTCAAACTATAATAGATTCCATCACGCCATTTTGAATCTTATTAAAGATTAAAAATATTTTTAAAGTCAAGACTATGGAAAAAATCGACACCATGTTTATAAGATGGAAAAAAGTAGAGAAAATTATTTTTAGAGGATCATGATATATTTATCATATCAAGATATAATTTATAAAGAGATGAAAAAGAGCATGCCTTAGAAGTGTGGATGTGCAATTTACGTTTTTATGATGGTGTAATTCTATTAATTTTCGTTGGATGAAGAATTATGGATTTTTGATATGAATAAGGTTGTAACTCGGCAATATTTTTGAGATTCAAAGGTATATATAATATTAAACCGAGATTCCAATGGACTTTTAAAAATAATTATTGTGTGGATTTTGTGGATCCATATTTTACTAATGTTTTGGATAAACTATATAATATCACATCACAATCATTATTAATTCAAAAAAAATATTAACATGGTGAAGAGTACGACATTATTATGAAGAAATTTCCACAATAACTTGTTAATTAAGTTTGAATTTTAAAACAAGAAGATATGAAATGGATTTTATTAGATAATATATACCCAATTTGATGACTGTAACCACATTTAAATGTATAGGAAACAATAAATTTCTTATTAAATTATATAATGATAATTTATCCCAATAATAGGATCAACGTTTGGATATTTATTAGTTCATATAAAAATTCTTACAAAAATTCAAGAATATAGATAAGTTGAATGATATTGGAAAATTTGGTGTAAGAGAAAAAAAAGAGAAGATCCACAACTAATTTCAACTGATCACATCTAGTTTATTGAAATAATTACTAAAGAAGAAGATATGTATACAATGATATGTACACTTATTGAATAAGATGAAACATCACAATATGATTATTCTAGTTCAGTTTAATAATTATTTAGAAGAAATTTGTTCTATTATTTTTATTTGGGAGACAATAAGTTTATCCTCACACTAAGAGTACACACTCATATTTGTTGGAAAGAGTAAGACAAAGTCTCAACTCTGAAATGGAGTTGGTCTCATCTAGTTTTGGAGGATTGGAAGTGAAAAGAAGTGTATCTTAATGGGGAATCTATTTAGAGGTGAGAAAGAAAGGGGTCTCAGTATGCTTAAATAGAAGAGGTCTTCATGACTATAAATAGTATAAGAGAACCTCACATCTATATATTTTCAATGATAGTGTATAGAGTAGGATAATTGGTTATGCCCCCTGGATCGACAAAGCATAATTCCTATATTATTTAATGATATCCCACCTCAGAGTGGAGTGACAATAAGCCAAAATCAATATCCACTAAATTTGTTATTAATTTATTTTGGAACATTGAAACATCTTTAATGAGTTCCCCAGGGATGTATCCATTTCTTGTGATCCAAGTAAAATCTATATGTCCCTATGAACTTTATATTTCTATTTTTTTGAGAGTTCCAAAAAGAGTGAGATATTGAATAGGATCATTGTCATGAAAGAATATGATTTTATATTAGGTAGGATCGGATCAAAAAGAAAATTTTTAATTAGTAAATATACTGATTCACCCCCCCCCCCTTAGGGAGAATATATTCAACATGGTACAAAAAAATACATATGGCGACATGTTTTTTATTGAGATAAAATTATTTACCTAATTAATACATATTTTTCCATAATATAGGAATGATATTAATGATTAATTGCTTTCAAATGTTAGTCTCTTGGTCGATAGTGGGATTAGTTGTGTATCATGGTAATTTCACACCCCAAAACTCCTGTTTTATATGATGATATATATCTAGTGCAGTATTTATAAATAATGAAAAATGATATTAATTATTTATTATTGTGATTATTAATTATAAGGATTTATAAACTATTACAATGGATGTTTTATGTGGTTGATAGATAATATTTCCTTGGTATATCTTGGAATAGGATGGAAGGGGAATGTCTATGGTTATAACTTCATGTTTGAGTAGGTTATTCCAAATATTAATTCGTTGTATGTGTTTCATGTATTTTTTGGATATTATGTTTGGGTAAGATGGTGTGAGTGATCCAAAAAGGTATTGTGAATAGTTTCACCTATGCGAGGAAAGGCTAGGTATCTTTTTTAGACAATTGAAAATTCCTCAAGGGTGGTTTGGTTATTTTATAGTTTCCAATGATGATTTCATCAATTTCAATAACCTGATGAAAAAGGAAATGGGATCTAAAGAGGGTATCCACCATTTGGATAAGGTTTGATTAAAATACATAAGAATATTTTGGGGAATAAGGGGTTACATAAGGATTATGAATAGTAATTAGCTTAACAAATGTCGTTGAGTCAGTGGCATAATATGTGGGCATGGAATAATAAACTCGAATAGAAAAAATTTTGGTTACCTTATTTCTTGAGAAATGGTTTGGGATATATATAGGTTATGATAGTCTTGTTATAACGGATGTGATGAACTCATGGCTACCCAAAACCATGTGACCTTTATAAAGAGTCGAGATGCTTTGGGAATGGAATCTTGAGGGTTTCATGTATCCCTACAATAGTAGGTGAACCTTGTGACTTGATCATATATGGTATATAGTGCGGGAAATTTATATGATGGTTGAGATTAGTGGAGATTTATCCTTAATAATTAATGATTATAAGTCATTAGAATGAAAAGATATATGATTTAACCACATTTTAAAATATTAGTGAGATTTACAACATCTATATCTATTAAAAGAATGTTTGAGCTTAGTGTATGGGTAGTATGTGTTTCACAACTTGGGAATGGGTGTCCTAGTGAGTAGGATGGGATTAATGGAACTAATTCCCTATTATATGAACTATTTATTGGGGTGTGGTTGTGTATGTTGGGGTTTCAAATATGATTATTACTAAAACTCCTTTTTTATGTCATATTTTCAATTATGCACTATTTCCCTAATAGTGAGGTTTTTGATGTGTGAATAACTGGTTGGATGATTATTAACTATTTTTTTGTGATCCTATTGTCCAATATAAGATTTCTTCTGCTTTAATAAATAATTATATGATAGGTGTTCAACACTAGGATCTTATTACATGGATAATATGTCTGGGGGATGTAATTATCCATGTCTATGATTTACTATGATGAGTTAGGTGTAATAATTATATTTTATATATTATTGGGTGTAATTACAACTGTGGGGATTTTGTTTGATATGTGGTTTAGTGTAATTATGACCTATGAGGTTCCTCATTGTGAGATGAATTTTCCTATAAGGGATGTTTCATGTGGGATATACAACCTTTGGGAGATGTTGATATGGGATATACTACCCCTGGAGGGAAATTACTCCGTGGGATATAATACTCTGGAGGTATGTTTCTAGTGGGTCATAATACACTAGAGGGTTGTTTCTAGGTGGTGTGTATTATCCCCTAAGTTATTTTTCTAGTGGTATTTAATTCCAATTGGATGTGTTCCAAGTTGTTTTGTACTTCCCCTTGAGTGATGTCTCTAAGTGGGATGTACGAACCCCTATGATAAATTTCTAGTGGGATATGAATTCCATTGGAGAGGTTACCATGTGGGATGTACATCCCACTAAAGAGTGATATTGGCTGGATATGATTCCTCCTAATATATGGTGATTTTGGTTGGACATACATCCCACTAAGATGATTGGATTTATCAAGGAGCATACAACACCCTAAGTAATGATAACGTTATAGGATAGATGTACACTCTCCTAGAAGATGAGATTATTTACTTAAACTGGTGACTTGAAACTTTAAAGGCAATAACGTATATAGAAAATAAAATACACTAGTCAAATAAGGTATAGATTAATCTTCAATGTAACAATTTGAGTACTCATAGTGAGATATGTTTATTCATGTGATGTTTTTATTAATTTTTTTAGTTCATGCATACCCATTTATACTAGTTTTTATTAAGGATGTTGAAAGTGGTGGAACATTGGATTTTTTATCACCCCATTCACAAAAAATATAGTGTGTGTAAATTCCCTTTTGTTTTCCATGCACGTTCATGCTATAGATATAGTATAGGTGGATGAGCCTAAGGTGATTAATGTTGATTAAGATATAGGTTGGAGTTGGCACCAATGATTCTTTTGGGGTATCATTTTATTTTCATTTTTAAATTGATATACTGAATACGTTCATACCAAGAGGTGATTCTATTTTCTTGTATGGTTTCCTTCCAATATCTGTACATTTTTAAATCTTGGTGATGTTATCTACTATAGGTTTCTTTTGTAAACCCATTTTTTATGATCTGATGTGATTCTTCTTTTTGATATTGATGATATTGTATTTTATTATTTTTTATGATACTATAGTGTAAGTTATACCCCTTGATGTAATCATACCCTCGTTTTATTTATATATCCTCTAAAATAATGGTAGGCATGTCCAAGGACATGGGGTGACACCATATTTGTTAATGATTGAGTGATATTTCCAAAGATGTTATAAATATGTATTAGTTCCTTGTTTTCATTTTTTTACTTTTTTAGGATATGGTAAAATGGGATAGAACTATTTCGAACATGGGATAAACACTGTGTTTATGCCTTGAAAATCCCTTCAAGAGATAACATCCAATATTTTAGGGAGTTTTGAATGATGTTCATGGTATTCATTATTACAATTTAGTTATTTTTTACAAGTACAATGCTTCTAGATTTTTTTATTTATAGTTTTACTCCTGGACATGGATAAAAATAGGCATTTTTGAATTCAGAATTATATGAATATAGGTTTATATAACATGTGAATCATTTTTTGGGATTGATATGTTGATTTATATCAAGGGTTTTCGTTATTTAAAGAATTAACAAAAATATATTTCCTTATTTCCCAAAAAAACTTATTTGTTGCATCCTACTTAACCAATCCTGATAGTTAATATTTTTGGATACAAATAACCATAGGGTTATGTGGTAAAAATTCACATGGATGTGAATTTTATCCTTGAGGGGGTAGTTTGATATATATATTCACAATGTCGATAAATACCATATAGTTATCGGTTTGTATAATTATGTGGATAACTAATGTATTAGATGACCCTTGAGAGGGTGTGTTGAAATGGGATTTGATTTCTCACATCAAAGGATGAATAATAATAATTATAATATCCTAGTATATGACATATATGAGTTTATTTTATATACTATGGGGATATCATAGTGAAAAATTTATATGACCCATGATTTTGGTATGTTAGTGTATGTTGGTAGGATAATAGGGAATATCTCATGTTATTTTGTATAATGGGTTGTGATACATATGGGTATCCAATGAGAGTATTCTTAACCTAGTCATGGGAATGTGTTGTCAAATGTAGAATATGGCTAGATGGTTTTTTTTAATTGGGTCAACACATGCGATTTGCAATGAAGTATGAGACATGATCACTTAATTAATTCATTGGTTATAGTTTTCAAAACAAATGCATTGACGGAACCTCATGTGAGGATAACATAGACTTGAATGAGAGGAATGTCCAGTTGATTGATTATGTTATTGAGAAAAAATCTAATAGGATATAAATCATGACATCATGAGTCAAATGTTGTGACACGGTCACATTGGGGTGCACTTATTCTTGGTAATTAGATTCAATTAAAAACAATGGAAGTTGTGTGTTGTTGTGTAGAATGTATAATACATGTTATATTTCCTTATGAGTGAAAGATTGAGTGGTTTCGAGACAAAAGTAATGTGTGGTTAGTGTGGTTTATTCTTAGTATTAAGGAGGTGAGATGGTTGGTTATTAGATATGATCATTCTAAAATTTCATGTGGAACATGTCGATGGGAATATTTTGGGAAAATGTTTAATATTTTGATATTATTCTATTAAGGGAACATAAATATCTGAGTTAGGTCACATTAAGGATTAAAATGAGTAATTTTCACATATGATTTCATCATAGTGTGTGGGTTAGGTCAAGCAGGGATGCATGTTTGGTCCCATGAGACTCGTATTGGATGTTAGACCTTGAGAGGTGTATATATGTCATGATGGGATCAAGAAATCGTTATTTTTACTCAACTTCATGGACACTGGTCATGGGAGACTAGGTTTTATGATGGATGATCGAGCCTACATGGAGATATTGGTATGTTATGATGGTGGGATGGTGAGAAACTCCATTTCATGATTAGGGTGATAAACATATGAGATGGGTTCATAGCAGAGAGATGGAGATATGAATATGGTTTCAGGTATATCATGATTATTCTAAAAAAATAATATCCTATAAGTGATGACATTTGAAATTTTTTGAGTATTTGAATTTTGGTAAGGTGGAAATTGGGTTTTCTAATGTTTCAATGGTTCGAATAGTGCAATGTTGTGTTTTAGTGATTTGATATTGGGTACAATGGAATGAATCACTATTGTAATAAAACAAAATCGATTAGGGATTATTAGAGAATATATTTTTGTGCTGTAGAGTAGGTCTAACATGTAAAAATATTTAGCTAATATCATTATATAAGTAGGTTATTGTGAGGTGAAGATTTCATAGTATAACATTTTAAGGGAGCATTACACTGTGATGAAGAAGGTCACATTTTATTATGACCCCACACTAAAAATCCAAATAGTGAAATAATAGTGGGTTGGTTTTTCATTTAGAGGGTCTTATAACCCCCACCCCTATAAACACTTATTGGTGTTTACCCATAACCACTTCTAAAGTGGTCACCTACATTGATTAGAGGTAGTTTTGGTAAGCTACAATAGAAAAGGGGTGCATTTAGTAGTGGGTAAATTAGAGGAGGTTATAACCCCCTCTAATTACACCATAAAATTACCAAAAATTGATGGATTAGGGGTGGTTTTACCCACCCTAAATGTAAACATCAATTTAGGATAGGTTTTAACTACCCCTAATTGAAATTCAAAGGACAAGTTTAGGGGCGGTTATAAGCGACCCTAAACTTTCCCTTAAAAAAATATATTCCCAACACAACCCACCCCCCGGAAACTCTCGTACATACACCCCCAGACCCTACTGCCACCATTGGAAAACCCCCAAACCCCACCCCTGACACCAGAACCCCCCCCCCCCTCCCCCAACACCAACTCTGACACCAGACCCCCCAGACCCCAACCTAGACACCAAACAACCCCCTCTAAACACATTAGTAGTGGTTATCCATAATTGTCGCTAAAGTAGATATATATGTTAATTATGGAAGGTTTGGGTAAGTGATGGTAAAATAGTTGTGTATTTAGTGGATATTAAATTTGATGGCGTTAAAACCCATGCTAATTTCTCCGTGAAATTGCAAAAAACAGACTGATTAGGGGAGGTTTTAACTATTTGTAATGTAATCATTAATTTAGTGGAAGTTAGAACATCCCGCCAGCATCCCATATTTAAAAAAAACATCACCAGCACAACCCCCAATAACTCTGTGAAAACACCCCAAACCCCACCCCTAGCCCCAAACAATGATCAGACCCCACCCATAACACCATAAAACCCCCTGAACCCCACCCCAGACATCGGAAAACCCCCCGCATGCCCAATCCCCTCCCATAACACCAGAAAATAACCATATCCACCACAAAACTCGAGACAACATTAGAACCCCCCACCAAAACCATGTAAATCCCAAACCCATACCCATCACACGGAAGAAAAACCCCTCATCACGCATGTAAGGGGCCTGGCACTGATGCCCTCAATTAGGCATACAAACCCACTACATTTGGATTTGAACCGCGGTCAAGCAAAGCATCCCACACCACACAACCACTATATTGAATGATCTTTGATAGCCTATATATAAGAAATATAATTTATCTTCATACAAAAATATTTGATTATATATATATGTGTGTGTAGAATATATAATCTATATATTTGTGTATAATATATAATATAAATACGTGAGTATAATATATATATATATATTATATTAAACATATAAATATTGGATAATATATAATATTTTTATGTATAATATATATATATATATTGTGTATATAATATATATAAATAATTATATTTACACACATATATATAAATATATTTATACATATATTTATAAATAAATTCATATCTATGTGTGTGTGTTTGTATATATATATATATATTAATATATATATTTATATAATTATATTTATATTCATATATATATGTGTATGTCCATAATAAGTATATTCTTATTTTTGGTTATTATTTATATCCATATTTTTTAAACTACAAAAAATTATATATTGGTTTTATAAATAGTATACATTAAAATATTTTATTATTTATATTATAAATATATTATATAAAATATATTTATATTATATATTTATATGGGTAATTATATACATTTATATTATATAATATATAGACAAATATATTTACATACAAAATTAATTACATTTATATATTTGGTAATAAATAATATAATTAATACATATTTATAAACTAAATTAATTTATAATTAAACCAGTATTCTAATATATATATATATAAGAATAATATAATATATATTTATATTTATATAAATTAAAAAATCTATAATATAATATAATTATATATAATTTATATTTATATTAATAGTTAATTTTGTCAATGTTATATATATATATGTATACATAATATAATATAAATATATTTATACAGAAATATAATATGCAATAAATATTTATTCAATATAAAATATGTGTAATATAAATGTATAGTATTTATAAAACCATATATAAATTATATATATTTGAACAAATATATTTATAATTACATTTATATTATGTATACAAATATTTTTTTCTATATAAATTTTTTTTATATGTATAAGTATTTATTTAAAGTATATATATAAGGTATATATATATATTTATAATGTATTTAAATGCATATATATTATGCATTTATATAATATATTTGAACACGCACGCGCGCACACACACACACATAGAAGAAAATTTGAATTTATATGATATGTATTTTAAAAAAGAGAAAAAAATATAGGTGGATAAACCCCCTCTAATATAATGGAATAACGATAGTTCATGAATCCCTATAATGTCATAAATTAAAGGGGGTTCAAAACCTCATCTATGCAAAGTGACTACCAGAAGTTCATGAACCCCCTCTAATTTCTGGAATTAGAGGGGGTTGAAAGCACCGTATAATTTCATAAATTAGTGGGAGTTCAAAACCCCACTATTTTCATAAACTAGAGGGGGTTGCAATCCCCCAGTATTTCCATTTACAAAAATACATTTCATATAGCCCATAAAATCCAATTGAATATTATATATATAGCCTCAAATATCTAAATTAATAATATATATATATGGATCTTCTAAAATCCTACCAAACATATATCACCACTAATTATTAAATTAGTGTCAGTTCGACATAACTTCCTCAAAGATCCAACAAAATATTAAACAAATAATGATAAAAATTTTATAGGGGTAGGGAACCCTGTCTAAATTCTATGATTAGCAAGGGTTGTCCATAGCACCCTCTAATTTATCCGGAAAATCAATTTTTAGGTTGTTTTAGATAACCACCTTTAAAAACCATTTGCATCACACTGTTTTTTTATAGTTTCATGCTAAGGTTGCGTTTTTCTAGCTTTTCAATAGATCAAGGAATTTCCCTATATTGAATATGGCCTTAAGATAATGATTGAATTGGGTTATTTTAGGTATCCCAAAAATGGGGGGGTGTCATCTTGGAACATGTGTCCACACAATAATGTTCCCTTTTATAGTATCTAGGGTGCCCTTGGTAGGAGAATTGTGTTATGACAGTGGTGCTCATGCCACAATAGACCACTAATTTTATTTTTTTGAGGATTTTTAAATAGTAATCCACTTTCGGTTCTTTCGTTCTAGGAAACTAGGTGAATAGGATAAATGATTTCATTTTCACTTCCTTTCCCACCTCATTTTACTATTGATATATGGGGGCACAATGGTTGAATTAGGGTGATACAATGGTTATTTTTTACAGCTCAGCTAAAGGAGTCCATGTAAGGATAAATGTTGATTGTTTTTTTACTTCTCAAAATTAGGTGATTCATTTCCCTAATTAATATTTTATTACTTTTCAAATAATAATTATATTGAGGATCAATTGGTGTTAAGTGTTAGGGCCCTGGAATATAGTTGGTATGGGTTGTTTCAAGGGTGATCTAAAACCCTTTACTCAAGGTTCCTTTGGTGATATATCACTGGTGATGTATTTCTTGATCATTCAAAATAATATTAATTATAAATTATTGTATTAATTAATTATAAGTGTTTATAATCAATAAATATTGATGTCTTATGGAGTTGCATCCTTGTGAATGTGGTTTATGCTCCAGATGGACTTGGTTGAGCTTGGATGAGGATGGAGTGACCATATATAAGGGTTCAACACCATGTTTGAGGTAGGAAGTGCCTAATATTATCTCAATAATTTTTTTTCATGCATATCATGGGTAACATGTTTATTTATGTGGGTGTGATTGACCTAAATGTGGTAAGTTAGTGGTTTCCCTTTTGCGAGGCAAGCATAGAGAGTTCAATTGAACTCTTAACAAATTTTTTGATCCTATTTAGTTAATTTATATTTCTCAAAAATGATTTATACTCTGTGAAAGTATTGGGAAAGGTAATTGTAACACTAATAGGGTATCCATAATTTAGTTATCCCTCAATTCAACTTCAAAGGTCTCATTTGGTATATATGAGTGTCACATAGGGTGATTGTAATGATCACCTCATTCTCATTGGCTTCAGAGCACAAAAACTAATTACTTGGCCTTAAACGACATCACCAAGATGCCAAAGGCTGGGAATAAATTCATATGGGTTACAATAACATGTGGGGGCTGATTTACCCTTTAATAAATAAACCAATAAACCAACCAACCATTAACCAACCATTCACTAAATGATTCACAAACAAAAGAAATACAACTATACAACTTTATGTATCTCAAAACCACATCATAGTGTGCAATAGAGGAAGACCAAAAAAGAATCAAAGTGAAAAATGGATAAAAAAATAAATACTCTCAAGAGACTACAATACTACATTTTCGACATGATACAAGCTCCACAATCACCAAACATCCCAAGTATCACAAGGTAGTGCTAAAAATGTGGTAAATGTTACATTTTCCCTTGTCTGAAAAGATAGTATCTACAAAAGCACCAAAGTGCTAATGTATGGGGGAGTATAAAACTCAGCAGGTTTTTCCCAATTGACTTCCCTACTCATGCCACTAGCATTTAAAATCATTCCCCATTAATATAAAAAAGTTTACATAAAACAATTTACGAAAATATTTTATAACCCAATATAACCACATTCCAAAAACCATTATCACCTAAGTGAAAAAAACTATATGAAACATATTTCCAGCAAGTTATTTTTTCAGAAATATATCTAATAAAATCTTAACACAAATTCTTATTATCATTTGTCATACACATTCTGTAGTTCACAACAGACCCACACATGCATGCTTTGTTTGGAAGTTCTATACTCATGAGAGGTCTCTCATTAAATTACCTTGTACCCCAATGACAAATGCCATTGATCTAGGGTCACCTCCCTAGTACCCAATGGCCCTCATACCTTGTTAAGGTATAATTAATAATGAACTCACAGCAACACCCTTTGTGTCAAATTTTCCATTACCAAAATAATACACTTCAATAAAACTGAAATTTTATTGAAAACCAAAGCCCAACTAATTTCAAAGAAACATATAATTTCAATAAAAATTTCCAATTTATTGAAAAAATATCATCCCATTCATGTTCCAAAAATCTTGGAAAATACCCTTTTTAAAATCCACATTTTAAAATGAAGAACGAAAAAACCCATTCAAAATCCCAATTTTTTAGATTTCGAAACATTCACCCCAGATGGTTTCAAAAAAGTGTTAAACAATAAAATCACAAACAATTAAACACAATAAATTCAATTGGAAGCATTCCAATTAGTTCTACTATATGGAGCCCAGAAAGAAGCCTCCTACCTCGATGTTTTTGACAAAAACCCCAATGAATGAAGAACACACAAGAAATCCAAGATGATTCTCCAAGAACCCTCCATAGATATCTTCTCATTGAAAGATCAAGACAAAATCTCATCATATGTGGAATACATAGACATATATCTACCCATAACAGGAGTATATCTATGAAAACAAGAGAATATGATATGTATATCTAAGTATATCTTAGAAACTGATCATGAATGAAGAAGAATGATCACATACCCAAAGAATCTGGCTTTGATTCACCAAGGGAAAGCTTCAGACCACCTTTGGACTGATGGGATAACCCTATTTGGCCTCAGGATAAGACAAATCCCAAGTTAGGTCCAGTTTGGGTCAAAAGAGAGGGAGTTATTGAAAAAACGATTAAGATCCTATGTTTAAGGATCTCATTCAGACTCCATGCAAAGTTTAGCCACATGGTTAGGCAAACCATGCACTTTCTATGTGGTAGCCACTGCCAACACGACTTCCCCTTGCATGATTTCCCAAACTGTGCTCCAATCGTGCTGGAGAAACTACCTCAATAGGACTATTGTGCACTATTTTTCTACATGGTTAGTCAAATTGTGTGCCACCCATGTGACTTCCACTTAGCACCAAGAACACTTCCAAAGTTCTCCCAACTCTGTCATCCATCACCCTTACACTTTATAACCATAAAAATCACCAAGAAAGGGTCACATAATATAAACCAGGGGTACTACATTCTCCCCACCATTGGTATTTCTATCCCTAGAAAGTAGAAAACATTTTCTTCCCTGAAAGAGTTCTGACCACTGGTCTTTCATTTCCTTCTCAAGTTCCGAAGTCTCTTCTTGAATCTGACCATGCTTCTATAAAACCAAAACTAGACTGATGATGTTTCCACCCAAGAAATTCAATTAATTATCTAAAATCCTCCCTCGGACATGTACCAACAACACATCTATCCCTAGGTCAATTTGATCCCATCTTATCACATGGCCTAAATCAAGCTAACACATTTTCCACTAAGATACATGGAATACGTTATGCACTAAACTGAACCATAGTGGTAATGCCAACTGATATTCCAACTCTCCAACCTATTCATGTATCTTGATAGGGAAAATGTATCTAGGATATAACTTTCCCTACTTCCCAAAATGACGGTGTTCAATCCTTGGAGATATCCTCGAGATGACATGATCACCCATAGCGAACAACAACGGTCTACGACAATGATCTGTATATGATTTTGGATGAGCCTAACATGTCTCCATCCTCTTTATAACCAACTGGATCTTCTCCATTGTTTCATGCACAGGGCTCGGTTGAACAAGTGAAGTCTCACCCATTTCGACCCAACATAGTGAAGAACAACAAGGATGCCCATACAATGCTTTAAACGAAGCCATATGTATCAATGCTTGAAAGATGTTATTGTATAAGAACTCCACCAAGGGTAGATTCTGCTCCCATGATCAACTAAAATCCATTAAACAAGCATACAACATGTCTTCCAACATTTTTAACGTCTTCTCATACTATCCATCCATCAAAGGGCGATATGCTATGCTCATAGTCAGCTGAGTCCCAAGGGATTGCTATAAGGATTTAGAGAAACATGATGTGAACATTGTATCTCAATATGAGACCATTGACACTGGTACTCCATGCCTCTTTACCACTTCTCAGATAGAGATTTTTAACAGATCCTCCACCGTATGAGTTTCACAAATATGTATGAAATGGGATGACTTGGTAAGACGATCCACTATCACCCATACAGAATCGTGTTTTTGAACCATTCTCGGAAGGCATGTAACAAAATCCATCACTATATGCTTCCATTTCCACACTGGGATACGTAAAGACTTCATCATACCTATTGGTCTCCGATGTTCTTCTTTAACCTGCTAACAAGTTAAGAACTACGAGACGAACTCATCCACCTTCCTTTTCATGCAACTCCACCAAAACCGTGCCTTTTGTTCCTTATACATTTTCTGTGTACCTGGATGTACAAACCATCTTGAATGGTGGTAAGTATGAAGTATTTATTCTTAACAAGCCATAGTTATAGATATAAATTCTCTAAACCACAAAACTGAACTCACATGATGTTTCTAGACCTCAATGGTCTCCCTAAAAATATATTTTAAACTCATACCCTGAAATTCTGCAATATATGTTTGTGCCTCTGTGACAATATTTACCAAATCAGGAACAAGTGTAGCTGAAAGGAAATTCGCAACATCGACTTAGCCTTCACATTCCAGATTCATGTTAGTTAGGACTGACAATATCTGCCATTCATCTAAATCTTCTTTCTCCAATTAAGTATATGAATATATTCCCAATGCATCTTCCACCAAATTTCCATTACTTGGTGTATTAATTAAGTCAATGTCAATAATTTGGAAGTATTCCATCCATATCCTTTTTCCTCATTTTCCAATCTAGCTATGTGAAAATGTGTTTCAAGATTTTTTGGCCCTTCATAATAGTGAATTTATCACAAAGACATAGTGTCTCTATGTTTTCCAAGTATGGAAAACTGCAGAAAACTCCAAATCTTGTGTTGGGTAATTTTTCACATGTACCCTCAACTGTATTGAACCATAAGTAACCACATGGTCTCCTTGCATGAGAACACATTCCAAACTTGATCTCGAAGCATCGCAATACACCACATACCCTTATCCTGCTTTTGGAAAAATCAAGATAGGTGTTGGTGTAAGACGAATGTTCAGTTCCTGGAAATACATCTAGCATTCCTCTATCCATTATAATGGATCATTATTATTTCTCAGAGAATCCATTATCAAATATAGTCATGAAAAATCACACACAAAGAATCGGTAGTAACTTGATAGACCTAGAAAATTTTCATGGTCATCCCTTTTCTTTGAAAACGCACAGATGTTTTCCACAAACACCAAAACAAAGGAATCTATATATTTCAGATATATTTGGTTCATCAAATCCACAAATACCACTAGTGCATTTAACTTACCGAAATTCATGACTATATATTCATAGTGTCCATATCTACTTCTGAAATCTATCTTCAGAATAGCTTCCTTCAAAACTCCCAATTGATGATATCCTGACCGCATTTCAATCATGGAGAACAAATGAGATCCCCTTAATTGTTCGAAAAGATCATCGATTTTTGTAAGTGGATATCTATTATTTATCATTACTAGGTTATGCTTACAATAAAAAACACAAAGTCGAAGTGTTCCATTTTCTTTCTTCACATACAAAATCGATGCTGCCCATAGAGAGGTAGTTGGTCAAATAAATCCCTTTCATTCAAACTCCTCCAATTGTAGTTTCATTTCACTTAACTCTGTTGATTCCATCCTATAAAATGGAAGGTAAATAGGATTGGTCCCCAAAAGGAGATCAATAATAAACTCCACTTCTTTTATAGGTGGTAACCATGAAAAGTTAGAGTGAAATACATCCATAAATTCATCCAAAACTACTAGAAAACTAATTTCCATGATATCTTCCATTGATATAAATTTCAATGCCACCAATTGGTAAGATATCATTCCTCCCATCAGTTCCAATAGCTCTTTTAACCATTATTTACCATCCTCTCCACTCTGAAGAGATGTTTGATTCCATACTCGGTCATGAAACTAACTATTCTCTTATAAAATTCGATGTGAGCCTTAGACGTTGTCAACCAATCCATAGCCAGGATTACATCATTAAAATCCATGTCTATCATCGAGAAGTACCATTTCATCTTAGATCCGTCGATATTTATAGCTCATTCTTTACAAATAATGGCTTTACATTCTCTTTCACTAATAAGAGTTTAGAGTATTAAAATAGAAGGTATCATTTCCAACTTTAAACATAGTAAATCAACAGCATGAGAAGAAATGAATGAATGTGATACACCAGAATCGAAGAGCACTTTCACAAGGTTATAATTTAATAGAATATCACCTCTCACTATAGGTGGCCCTGCGTGATCATTGACAATCATATGCTCAGCTCCAAAAAATTGCTTCATCACTGCATTGTTCTCCTTTTTTCCTTGTTAATATTTCCCTGTTTAAGGAGTCATAGTATTTCTAGAATCACCCTGGATACCTCTTCTATGCTGAGGAGACTGATTCTATTGTCCTCTCCAAATCGAAGTATACGAAGCTTGTAATTCCTGAGAAGTGTCTCGAGCACCTGACCGTGGAGCACTGTGATAATAATGCTGATGATGTCCCATCTATTTTTAGTTATAAAATTATCTAGTTAGTTATTTACACTCTCTCTTTATGTGGTCAAGTGAACAAAATTGAAAAAATAAATCTTTGATCTTGGGCCATGGGGGAAGGTTCACTGATCTAACCATCTTATTCTGGTTTCCACTTCTTCCTTGGAAATATCTTTCCCTTTTCCACTTTCTCCCAGCAGTTGAATTCCCACCATATCATATAAGTATCATCATACCTCCTCCCATAGATCCTGAGATATCATTTTCAACAAATATCACTCTATTAACCCTATTTGTATAATCAGTAATATAGAGCACTGTAATCATCAATCGAATCTCATGTCGTAGCCCCGATTTGAAGTTGCATGCCTTCAAGGATGCACTGGAAACAAATTATGTTTCAAAGTGCACTAAATTCATGAACATATCCACAGATTCTATAATAGAGATATTATCCTGCTATAGGATAAATAATTTCTTCATTTTCTAGATTTTGAATGTGTGGGATAGAATTGTTTGTTAAAAAATTCCTCAAAATACTCTTATGTAAGGACTTCTTCAAATTTAGCATGAACCGCTAAATCCCACCACTGGAATGCAAGATCCTCGAGTATAAAAATTTCCACCTTACCATTATCTCCACTTGTGTGCCAATGAATGAGAAGATATGATTATTCCTACCGACACACACATATACCTTCTTGGGTTCAGTATCAAACCGAATATTAGGTGGATTCCACTTCATTATATAGAATGTAGGATCCACATGCCTTGGATAATTCCTCTAGTTCCTCGTACCCACATCTTGAAGAGATTTCAAAATACACTGAACAAGATCTTGGTTCACAAATGGTTCAGGTGCAACCACATTCTCAGTAGCTTCTTCTGGGTGTTTTCAACGATGCCTACCGAGTACCATTTTCTAAACCCAGAACAAAATCTACCAATATAACTCTTTAGAAACTGATGGATTAGAATTTCAAATTCAATTACATAAATTAGCACAACATTGTTTTCCCAAAAAAAATTTATCAATGTTCAACCATTTATGAAAAAATTCCACACCCTTTTTGGATATTTTAACCATTTTAAAAATACCATAATCATTTTCATTTTCAGATTCTTATATTTGAAAAACAATTTCATACATTTTAAAAAATCAACACATTTTTTACAACATGAATCATTCCATGAAATGATGCATTGACTCCTATTGGAATGTCATTCCTCTACAATTAATGTCATGCACGTCTCATTGGATAAACCCATGACAATGAGATTCATAAATCCAGGAAGTGCCTCCAAACACTTATGTACAAAACTCCCTGGTAACTTGATGTTCAGAATAAAATGGTTAGCTACATGCTTTTAGGATATAAATTTCACATTATGATAATCCTACTGCTGTCTAAGATTTCAACCCAAAGAATAGATAAGAAGTAATTTCAATTCCCTGACCAAGAGCACTGATGGACACTTGTTAGACAATGACCAAATAAGCTGATAACATTTCCACGTCAATGGACGGACCAGACTGATACCATTTGTAATGACCTGCTCATTCTTATAGGATTGTGAGAACGACTAGTCAGTACTTGGAGTTAAGTGACGTCCCCATGATTCCAAAGGTTGGAAATAAATGCTGAAGGGTTCCAAATTCAAGTGGGGGACGATTTACCATTTATGAAATAAACCAATAAACAAACAAATAATTACCAAACCATTCACTAAAGAATTCATGAACAAAATAAAGACCACAAAACAACTTTATCTATCTCAAAATGACATCAAAGTGTTCAACAACGGAAGAACAAACAAGTATCAAAGTAAAAAATTAGATAAATAACTAATGACTCTAAAGATACTACATGACTCTATGCTCTACAAGCTTCAATCTACACAATCACCGAACATTCCACGTATCATGAGGTAGTGCTAAAAACGTGGGAAATGTTACCTATTACCATGTCTTAGAAGATAGAATATGCAAAATCACCAAAGTTTCAAAGAAGGGGCCAGTATAAAAATTAGTATGTTTTCCCCCAATGACTTCCCTACTCATGACACTAGGATAATAAATCTATCCACATTAATATAAAATAGTTTACATAAAATAATTTTCCAAAACAGTTTAGAAGCAAATATAACCATGTTCCAAAAACCATTTACACACAAGTAAAAAAAACCTAAGGAATCGTATCTTAAGAAAATTATTAGTCTAGTAAAATAAAAAATCAAATCTTAACACCAATTATTATTATCATTTGGCATACAAATTCCATAGTTCACAACACACCCTCACATGCATGCTTCGTTTGAAAGTTCCATACTCATGAGTACTCTCTCATCCAATTACCTTTTTTCCCAATGACACATGCCCCCAATCTATGGTCACATACCTTGTACCTCAATGGTACTTGTCCCTTATTATGGGCCCGTTAAGCTAGAACTCACACCATCACCATTTATGCCAAATATTTCCATTTACAAAATAACTCGCTTCAATAAAACTGAACATATATTGAAAAGAAAATCACAACCAATTTCAAAGCCACATTTTATTTCAATAAGACATTCCCTTTTACAAAAAAACATCTAATCTCATTGATGTTCCCAAAATCCAAGAAAATTCCCTTTTTTAAATCCACATTTTAAAACCAAGAACCAAATCACTCATTCAAAATCCCCAATTTCCCAAATTTCACAACTTTCACCCAAGAATGTTTCCAAAAAGTGTTAAAAACCAAATAATAATCAATTCTACCCTGAAAATTCAATTTGGAATCATTATAATCAGTTTTACTAAGTAGAGTCGATAAAGAAGCCTCCTACCTCGATGGTTTTGATGAAAACACCAACAAATGATGAATGCCTAAGAAAACTGAATCGATTCTCCAACAACCCACATTAGATCTCATATCATAGAAATATCATGACCAAATCTCATTATATTTTTAATCCACACTCCAAGAACTACCCATAAATAGTGTAGTTATAAGAAACCAAGAGAATAAGATAATTATATCTAAATAGATCTAATTAATCAATCAAAAATGAAAAAGAATGATCACAAAACTCAAGAATCTCGCATGGATTCACCAAGGTAAACCTTTGGATTGCCTTTAGACCTATGGGAGAACCCTCTTTGGGCTTAGGAGAAGAAAAATCCCAAGGTAGGACCAGTTTAGGTCAATATAAGGGAGTTGTTGAAAAAATGAGTGAGATCCTATTATAAGGATCTCATTTTGACTCTGAGCACAATTTAGACACATTATTAGGCAGACCATTAGCTAAACATGCAGTACCCACTACCTAGAAATCTTCACTTTCCCTGGTTTCTCAAACTGTTCTCCAACCGTGCTATAGCTATTGCCTCAAGAGGACTAGTGCGCACGGTTTTGCCACATAGTTAGTCAAACTGTCTGTCACTCAAGCGACTTCCACTAATCCCAAAAAACACTTCCAATGTTCTCCAAACTCTTCCATCCATCCCACTTACACTATAGAACCATAAACATCATCGATTTAGGGTTTCATACAAGAAACTGGGGGTACTACACTGATGGTTAGGGGTGATCTTGTGGAATGTTATTGATTTGTCTTTATGATATATATACATGAGTGGCCATATGAGAATGAATCTGGATGGAACAAAATGTGGATCCATTATTTTTTGGAGTAATCTTTTCGTATATCTATGTTTGGATGGACCTCTTATACTATATGTGAAGAACATTTGTCCATAAAAAACAATATCATTTTCAGAATGTGTTGAGATTCATTAGAAATGGAACCATGAGTATTGTCTTTATCCCTTACTTGGGTGGTGATCCTTTTGAGATAACGTTGTTTGGTTTACTAAATGGAGACTTATGTTAAGATTGGGATAAGTGGAGAGTTATTTTCTATGATGAGACTTTATAAGGATTCAGTATGACAAGTTCTAGGATGAAACAACCATTAGGAATATAGAGGGTATGTATGGGATCTAAATCCATTTAAAGGTATTGTTGGGCTTAATATATGGGTATTTTTCATATTATTACATGGACATGGGTGTCATATTGGGAGAAATGGGTTTGGATGAAAAAAATTAAAAGGGAGATAAATTATTTACAATAGTACAACTATGTGCAGTGGGGTTATGGATTGGGTCATTACTGGAACATGGTTGCTTAGGTCTTGCTATGGGTGATCCAATATTCCTTATTCCAATGAGTATGATAATGCATGACTCCACAGTTTAGATAGTTTCAAACCAATTTTATGTGGAGAAATTGTCTAGGATGGATGTTTTACACCCATGACTAAGTATTATATGAGAAACATTCTTCCATGAGATCTTGTTGCACGGTGGATATTCTAGGTGGGATGTACCACAACATGTTTTTGGATGAGTGTAACATGAAGGGTGTACTGATTATTTTTTATACGTATTCGGGTGTAATAGAAATCAAGAGAGTATGCCTGGTATTTGGTTCTCTATAATTCCAAACTGGGAGATATTAAAATATGGAATTTACTGCCACATGAGGGATAATTCTAATGGTATATATTGGGCCTTGGATATGTTGAGAGGAAACATGTTCTTCAATAAAGAGACATTATTACAATGAGGGAAGTTTCCAGGTGGGTTTTACTACCCCTTAAAAGATGACGGGAGTGGGTCATACTACCCACGAGAGATGTTTCTTGGTGGAGTGTAATACCTGTGAGTGATACATCCAAGTAGGATGTACCACCCCAATGTAATGTTTCCAGTGGTATATGGTACTGATGGTAGAGGTTTATATTTCTAAAGTACTACACCCTAAGGGGTGTTATGGGTTATATGTGGTGGATCCCAATATGCGGTGATGTGTCTTAGAAATAATCTCTTCTGAGATGATAAGTTGTGTCATGAGGGATGTACTTCCCCTCAGAGTGAAGAAATATTTATTGGTTGAATGTATAGCCTCATAGTAGATGTAATGAGTTACTCATTGTTTCAATGAGTCCTAATACATTTATTTCCACAAATAGACCATATCTAGTACTTTTGGTAGTAGGTATACATCGATTATTAGGGTGTATTCTCAAGTAACCATGGATGGATAGGTTCATGAATGTGATGTTCAAGATATATTTTATATGGTGTATTCAAAGACAAACATATTGGTTTTTATTTGGTATATAGTAGGTGATTTACAGATATTATTTCTTCTCACCCATTTATGAGAAAATTAGTGGATTTATAGAGGAGTATGATTTTCATGCAGGTTCAGGTAATGAAACTTGTATAGATGGATGAGATTGACGATCTCAATGGTGATACAGAGACATGTCCAAGGTGACCCCTAGGATTCTAGTAGGTCCACATTTTTTTTTATGTCATGTACTATATTTGATCATCCTAAGAGGCATTCCTCTTTTATCAGATGACTACATTCATGAATGATTAAATTATTTATACCACGACGATGTAATCTATGTTGGCATTCTTCTATAAACCCATTTTTTATTCAGTAGTGTGATTATTTTTTAGTATATTTTGTATTGTTTGTTATTTTTTCAATGATACATGGGGGTATAATCTTACATATGATATTATCAGTCCCACAATATTGGTTGAAAAACTCTATAGTATGAAAAGTGTACTTGAGGTCATGTGGTGGCTTCAGCTGAATTACTAATTAAGTGAGTCAGGTTGAGAGACTAAAAAATGTTATGGGTGAAAAGGAGTAATTATTCAGTGCATCAACATATATATCAAACCTAGATATATGAGTGAGAAATAGTTTAAAAACTATGATGAGTCATCTTTAATATAAATTCCATATATCATAAATAACCCCAAAACTAATACTATGGGTTTATAGAAATAAATAAACTTATTAGTATTCAATAGCCTCTATATAGAATAATGGGTATGAAGGGTAAACACCGAGTTATAATCAGAAAAAACCCATATCAGTGGTTCTATATGGGAAAACTCTATATTAAATTGTTTCCACCGATATCTACTAGTAACTGGAATATATTAACCATGAATATAGGTGAGTAAAATAATTCAATTAGACGTCCGAATCGATAATTCATTTACTATACACCTGAAGATTCACATGTAATAATCCATAAGGCCATTGTATCATTCACATTAAAAATTCTCATCGTTAGTGTACAATAATTAAATAAAAATTCAATGGAAATTATTGGGTAATTTAATGTACATATAAAACTCATATTAATATTAATATTTATATTTATATCGACACATCATTATCAAAACCATAGCATGAAAATTTATTTAAATATATTTTATAATATAACCAACATTATCATATTATTTAAATGTATATATAATGGAGTCCAAAAAATTAACCAACAAATTTCATATCACCATTCCTCAATATCTTTCGATAAATCATAAGTCCAATATAAAAATTTTATAACCCTTTCAAGAATAAACTTCATCAGTTCTAAAATATTTTGTTATCAAATTTAAGTCCATAGTTCTCCTTCTCTAATAGGTTACATTAGAATAAATAACTCTAAATTCCATTTATTCATCCTCTAATTAAAAAGTCATTAGTTTTAATAAATACCATATATAAATATTTACATCATTAAAATACCTCCTCTTGATTTCCACCTCAATAAATACTTTATAATCTTGAGATATTGGTAAATAATTAATTACAATTAATTAATTAACTAACATAACTAAAACGATTATAAATATTATCATAATTATTATTATAATTCTACTAAAATACTAATAATTTTTAATTTTATTCTCTCTCTTTTTCGTATCAGTAACATGATCTTGGAGATTTTATAGCTTTACACATATAGCCAAAGAAATATCACCATATAGGTCTTACTGCAATCTATTTATCAAAAGAATATGTAAAAATTCTTTCTTCTGATCTATACTTATTTTATTGTCAGAAAATTTATCAAACATATATTTTCACAATATTTCATAAGAAAACCCCATGAATCTATTTGATATATGAAATTTATGGTCGGACTATTGAATTAATAACATGTGGTTTTTCGATTCACATATGAAAATGGATGCTATAAGCTTTGGAGTGGAGGTTTTTGGTCAATCGATCGATATTTAGTGAAGATATTGAAATTTCCCCTTGATTGTTTCACTAAATTTGAGGCTCCCATTTCCCCTCTCTAGTTAGGGTTCACTGGGCTGAAAATTCACTTGTTTAAAAAGGAGGCACATTTTCAATTACCATCTTATGTACGCAACCCATTAAAATAGAATTTGCCACAAAACACCTCTCTCTGCATTCTATTATTTGAGTCTACATTTAAATTGATATCTCCCAAACTTTTCCTCCCCATAGTTGGATCCAAAATGGTAACACTAGAATTTTTAATGATGTTATCTTAAAAAAGAATTCAGTTTTTTATAGTAAATTCATTATAATTGTAATTTATACAAGGGAATGTGAAAATAAGCCTAATGTTTTATATCCCCTTACACGAGTTAAGTCAATATATGATTAAACAATGAAAAAGGAATGGTTTCTTATTTCCCAAGAACTAATGGGAATTTGCAGGATACATATGTTAATTAGAATTTGATTGAAACTACTAAATCTCAGCCCAATCCTCCTGATCCCATTGGACTCGGGGATATTGTTTGTAAAGCTCAGTCTTTCAATGAAGATAAGAAAAATCATAGAAAAAAGGATCCTCATATTTATGAGATTTCATGTATTGTTAAAACTTTTCAAGAGCAATACAAGAGTATACATTTGGTTTATAGTGAATCATTACCTAATTATTATAAGAATGCTTATGCGATTGGGGATGCTTATTTAAAGTCAATTTATAGAAATTGTAATAAAACCAATGGTTGATCTATATGGATACATCTCACTAAACTCGAGGAAAACTCAGAAATATAGATAGAAATCTTATCTTAAAATAACATTTTTTACTAAATCCATATAGTATTCTAGGAAATAAAAAATAGATATTCCCAATAGCCTATTTCTATTGAACCTACTTTCACACCCTTTGGATAAGATTATTCAAAAACAATAATTTATAATAAATAAGTTTACCCCACTTTGAGTAATCTATGTATGTTCATTGAGGAACTAAGAGATGAAATGGAAACATTGATGGTGGCTGAAGATGTATTTGTTTGAGAAAAATAAAAAGGCGATGAAATTTAAATAGAAATGAAACTTTAAATATAAAAAATATAACTAAAATGGTGGAGTAATTCAAACAAAATACTAACATCAATTACAATTATTGTCTTTGGAAATTAATCTTATACTTTATCCTCTGGTTTTTTTCT
Organism: Viscum album; assembly: GCA_963277665.1. Taxonomy (NCBI): domain Eukaryota; kingdom Viridiplantae; phylum Streptophyta; class Magnoliopsida; order Santalales; family Viscaceae; genus Viscum; species Viscum album. Next base: position 1,332,782,304 of record OY728145.1, read on the forward strand.
TCTTTGAACATCCTATCTCTATCATTTTGTTATGTGATGTTAATTTCCAATGTTTTTTGGATGTTTGTATTAGTGTTTTCACATGTCTGTGTGGTTTGATTATGATTTTTCTTTTGAATAGCTATGTTTGGAGGTTTATATTGAATTTTATTTGGTTTTGTAAAAGTATATTTAGTTCTATAGATTGTTCCAAGAATATAATGTGAAATATTCCTTGTGTTTTTCCATGAAGGTTGTGACTAGTTTAGAGCAGCTGATTTGTTTCATGAACTGGTGAACAACAACAATGATTTGTTTTTGAATTCTTTACCGGTTTAGATTTTATAGAGATATCATTTATTAAGTATGTATTATTTAGGTAAGATTTTGCACAATAAGTTTCATATTATTATATGCATATTACACCTTGTTTCAATTTTCAATCGCGGGTATTGTGTGATTGTGTTTAAAAAATACTGAAAATGAAAATCAAACTGATCTATTTAAGGGATGTTGATTTTTTTATCTAGATTCAATGATTTTCATTGGGAAATTTGTTTGATGAATAGTTCATGGAAATTTATTTTTATTGGATTATGAAAACCGTAACTGCTTATGGATAAAAAAATATGGAAATATGGGCAATCATTAAAATATGATTCGATAATGAAACTACCTTGAAAAGAATTTTTATGCTTTTGTGTTAAACAAATAAGATATAAGATATTTATTTTAAGGTATTGTTATATTTGTGTCCCTAGAACATAATTTCTGAGTCTTTTTTACTGCAACATAGAAATGAATTACATGGTGATCACTTTGTGGTATGTGGAGTTATTATTATGGACACACTGGTTTTTATTTGGGATTTTGATGGTCAAACAATGAATGGATCTTCAAGTACTAAAGTATGAATTCTTATGAAGTTGAAATGATTCATTTTTATGTTTTTTAAGACTATGTAATCACTTTCAATTTCTTTTTAGTGTAATCATATTAAACCTCATGATTTTATTTCATCTATTTACTTCTTAATAGATTTCACAGAGGTAGGGTTTGGGTGACAAACTCATGTATCTTCTCTTATAAAAAAAATTCACTAATATATTAATAAATTTATTTATTTACATCTAAAAATATTACCATCTTCATCGACTTAATTTAAATGACTTCAAAGGGATTTGAAATTCTCATCATCATGATATGCTTCAAAAATGAAAAAATTGTCTTTTCATTTAACCAAAATAGATACAAGGTAAAAATTATTTATTTAATATTGAATTGGACATAAAAGGTTACATTATGATCTATAGTCCACTAACATGGTTCAAAATTTCCTAGCACATATTTTTCATGAATGTTTACTCTCAATATAAGAATTACATTTTTTTGTCAGATTATAAAGACGATGTTATAGAATATATCTATTAACGTGGTATGACTGTTGAATATTATTAAAAAAAAGTTATTTTTGAAATTGTTATTATTTTTATGGTTGTTATTTTCATATAAAATAAAATATTATATTATATATTACATTTGACATGGAATTTGTCTCCCTATAAAATAGATTACAAAAATATTTTTTATAAAAATAATTTTTTCAATATGATTTAAATATTATAATACTATTTTCTATTTTATGTTGTGTTTATAGTTTCTATGGAATAACCTCATATGTTAATGTAGAGATTTTGTAAATTGTCAAAGTAGACGAGATGGAACAAAAAAAATGATGGATTAATATTTTGTTTGGATGTGACTCTACTATAATAGTGTAAGCGGTGAAATATGGTATTTATCTAGGAAAGTGACTTCCCTTTGGATGAAATGTCAGGAAGCTTTATCAAGCATTAATTATTTCATCAGTCACAATTTTTAGGAAGCTAAATTTCTTTTTTATGGGTTAGAAAAACAATGGGTGAGTTTTGAAAATATTATCCCATCGATTTCCATCCCTGAGGAGCTTTCACCCCTCTTCGAAAGTGATTTTTGTAAAATTTCATCTTTCAGGATATTGTAATAGTTTTCTTTTACTTGGATATAGTAACATCAAGTAAAGAGATTATTATTATTACTATCATTATTATTAATATTTAAGTCAATTTTCTAACCATATAAATCAAGAGGAATCCCCCTTTCCCTAAACCCACTTCTATATATATTTATAATTTACACTATAAATATGGTTGATAATTTAATAAAACTGATAAATTACCTATTGTAAGGTGTTTATTTGGATTAAACCAATAAATAGTATTGTTTTTCATATCAAATAAAAATTTCAAATGATATAATATATACTTTTATTCATAGTAATTCCTTTGAAAACACTGTTAGAGATTTATGGTAATTCCTTGAACCATTCGATGAAAACCCAAAATCATTGAATTTATGTCATTAAGATAGTCATTTTAATTTTCACTATGCTATATGATTAATTCCAAATAAAATTTATTCAATTTTAAAATTTAAATTAAAAAATACATCTATTAGAAATTATATAATTTCAAAATCCATAAATCATAAGAATGAATATTTAATTTTGAATATAAATGAATACATCTTGTCAAGATAATACTTTCCATGTATAAAAAGATATAGAAATAAATATAACATAATGAAGATAAATTTATGAATTAAAAAATTATAATTAAAATGGTTAAAAAAGATTATGAACTTTAAATCAAGTAACAATAACTTTTTAATGAAGTTTTGTTGAGAACATAGAATGTAAGATCCCAACTATTTGATCATGTACATTTCTATTTTAATTTTTGGTTGGAATCATTTTTAATGGATAATAGAATTCTTATCAAGAGTAGGAAATTTATCACGAGTGTTGAAAATGTTTGGCCCTTATAAAATAAGTAAAATGGAGTTGTATTGGATGGTCCATGATTAGAACATGGTAAGTACTTACTATAATCCATGACCGTGTGACATGGATTAAGGTGAAGAACATTTTAAAAATTATGTGAGGTGTCCGAGAAACCATGCTAGGTTGGTCCAGAGGCATTCATATAAATTCTAAAAGATGTTTTAAATCATGTGTTTGGACTAAGAGACTATGCATGCAGTAAATTCAATGGAAAGAGGAGGCCTCAAATTTGGAATCCATTTTTCCAAACCATGGACATCAATAAAAGTGAATAATTTATTATTTTACCTTCTAATGTTATATCAATATTACCATATTTTCCTCCTAAATCCACTCCCCATATCCAATAGTGCTAACCAAAATCACTATCCTCTCCCTAGGGTGGATCTCCTTCTATTATAAGGGGCTTAATGTGTTCATTAAAAAGATTAGAATACCTAATAAATTATTATATTTAATGATTATTGTTGTTTTATCTCGAATCCAACTTCTAGGTTGTATGATTAGCTATCTATGATCATAAGGTGGTGGTATACAAGATATTTCCCATATACTTAGTTTCTTTCTTGTGTATGTGGTTTTTTCAACTGTACCTACATGCTGTGAAAATTTTTCTCTGTGTAAGAATATTATATCGAGCATTTCAATAACATGTTAAACCTTTCACAGATATGATCAAATCCATTTATAATTTTCTTACCCAACCTATGACCATCCTTGGGGTGTTCCAATCTATTAGAATATGGTTAAATGAGTTTTACATGATTAAATTGGGGTTTTATGAATTTAAACTAGACAGTATTACTGCACAAAGTTTTATCATGGTATCATGGGTTGATTTTCGTGTTTGGGATTTAAATTTCTTATGTAACAAGAAATATAATAAATAAAAAATTGTTTCAAAGGAATTTGTTTCAATTGTTAAATTGTATTAAATATAATTATACAATTATGCTATATGAATAAATTGTGAAATGTTTTAAAGTTGAAAGAGAGTTTAGGGTTTTCAGTATTATAGACCTTGTTGATTAAAAAATGTTTAAAAATGGTGAATGTTATTATATATTAATTATTTAATAGGGTAACGTATATTGGACAATGGAAATTGTTTGATGATAAATGTTTTATGATATTGTACATGATTCTTCACACCCATGGGTAAATATGATGTACATGGTGCTCCATATCATTGATTTAGGATGGTTGAACATGCTTCTCAATATCCGTACATTGAAATATTGGACATGTTTTTCCTTATTATTGTATTTTTATAGATATGGTTCTTTAAGAACTAATAAAATTTTAATTTTAGTATGAAATGGGATAGAAACACTTTGGTTCTTAAATCTACAATTATTAATGAAAGATTATCTTGAATTAATGTAGTTATCCCCAAACAGTATATATTTTATACTTATGGCATGGGTTGAAGAAGGTTTGCTTGTTAAGGTGTCATGATGGAACCAGATACCCCAAGAGACTAATTGGATACTATTTATTTACAAAACATGTTTTACATATATTTCACTATATATAATTTTTAGTACAATTACATATGTTATTGTTCGACTTGATAATACTCTAGACACCATTGGTGGTGTCCAACTAGGTCGTACTCACACCAATCTTGGGATAGAGTTGGTACCCGGATTGATTTCATGGTTGTAGTACTAGATAATGGAAGAGGCCCTATGTCAACATATTGATTTGGGATACTGGATATTGTATGGATTAAGGGACTAAATTTGATTTCAGGACTAGTTTTATGGATTTTATATTATTTTTCATTTTAGTATTTTCTTTAACATGTGAAACTACTATGACATAGAATATATTAATTAATTTGTTGTGGGATGTTACCAAATTTTGGGAATAGTTTTTTTGATTGTTTCTGATGCTTTCATTGGGGCATGCATCATTGTACTATAACACACTGATTGATTCCCTACATTCCCTCTTTCCAAAGGTTTGTGGAATACATTTCTTATTCAGGTTTGTTTTCTCAATGATTGAAATAGGTGGATGAGATTTTGATTCATCCTTTAGTAGATTATTCCTATAAACATGTCACATAATCCAGGTATCCCTTAAGTATAAAGTTTTTTTTTGAAACTCTTTCTGGTTCCCTATATTTTTGGTCTTCTCTTAATTACACTGCTTTTTCAAAGCATTCCATGGGGTTATGTTAGGGCAGCAATCATCTATCAGGGGAGTAGTCACATTATGAATCACTGGTGTGTTCAGACATAGAAACACTAATACACCTAGATTTTATTCCCTTATGATAGGGATTCTCAATGGCATGGAAGCCCAAGGCATACCATGTCAAGTGCTGGGAATTTTAAAACATATGAATTTTACGAAGTATTTCCTTGTCTTCACATATTTAAGACAGGGTACGCCATGAGTTTAATATCTAGAAAAAATAGATCGGACAGATTGTAAAACATAAGGGAGTGGATCATATGGGTACATCCTTAAGATGGGGCAGCTGGGTGCTTATAACATGTATGGATCAATATATCCAATCAGGATAGATCAGAGGTTGATTGGTTCCCAATAATGGGGACATGAAGGTTGACCATTGGTTGGGATTGAATGTTGGGAAGGCCTCCTACGTAGCCTGTATAGATAATAGGGATCAAAACCCTCATATTTATAGAGGGTGAATAATGAGGTTACATGAAATAAAAAACAACATGATGACATTTTGGGGCTTATACAAGGTTATAAGCCTCAAGATGGCTTGATTTAACCAGTATTTCGCAGCCCTGGTGGAATCAGGATGGATGTGAATGGAGTGTCAAAGTATGGAACGAGTGGGGATGGAACTGAGGACCTATTAATGGGTTAAGGTGTTGTTATTGAACCTAAAATAGGTTTCTTATGTATCCCCGTGGACAATAATCAATGTATGCATAGTTCTAGAAGTGAGGAAAAGATTCATATGAGGAGGTGGAACATGAGAATGGATGAATAGATGGGGCCCAAAGTAAAAAAAATGTTAGGTTGGGGCATCAACTTATAGAAACATAAGGGGTTAAGGGAGAGACCATGATGGGACATAAGTGATGGGCTTGAACCTCATGGAGGATTTCTATATTTCTTTGATGAAGGAAATAAAAGTCCACATAGTTCATTATGGTGTGTACAGTTGGGGTGCACACAAAGGACTGTGACCCAAAGATATGATGGGGCTTACATGTACTTAGCAGCCTATCCTAAGAGGGGAACTCTTGGTTGGAGGAGTATGGATCAACTGTAGGGTTTACACATGGTTATATGCCTGATAACTAGTCTGATACCAATAAATTATAGACCACAGATGTGGGTCCCAATAAGGGGAATGCCAAAGTTTACCAGTGTTTGGGGTTGAACAAAAAGGAGTATTCCTACAAACCCTTTCTAGGATATTGGGATCGAAACACACATAGTTTGAAAGCATATATCTTAATTTCATGTGGAATTGGGGCGAAATGATGTGAAGATGGTTGGGATATATGAATGATGGGTTTGAACCTTAGGGAGGCTTCCTACGTACCTTTCCTAAAAAAGGAAAAAAAATCAAATTCCACATAGTATGGATGAAAAGGTAATGGGGATTACACTAAGCCAGTACTAAGAAATATTTTATGGTCGATTCTTACTCTAAGATCACCTGGGTCATGCTCGGTGTGAGAAACAAGAGGAAAAAGGGCCTAACGATCACGTTGTGAATAGTGCGTCTGTGAGGAATTCAACAAGGATTAAATGTGGTTAGCGGCCTAGGGAGATGTATATTGGGAATTACTCTGGGAGGGAGGCCCAATGGGAAATGAGGGTGTCCATACATATGAGGAGGATATGGTCATCCTACCTAAATCATCCCATTAGAGGGTGATGGGGATTATATAGAGACTACCTGAGGTGTGCATAGAGACAATTCTTAGAGGGATAAGGGAGTGATAAGGTTGTGGTGCCCATTCCCTTTTGGTCCTCTTTGGACTTATCATTTATGCATTGATCATATTTTAACATCATGTCTCGGGGATGCAGGTGCGTGGAATTTTAACATCCTACATCTCGGATGGTGAGAATTCACTTCACACCCCTAGGACTTACATAACAAGTTCACTTTAACCCCTGCTAAAGGGAACGAACTGGTAATTCTCTATGGAAATGGGGTTGTGGAGTTTTACCTTGGGGGGGCCACGTTTTCTTGGATATGTGAAGAAGAAATAGCCATTAGTGTAACTATGCGAAAGAGCATAATGCGAAGGAATAAAATATGAGGCACCACTCAAGGGACCCTGGAATCACAACATACGAGCCTGAAGGTCTGTATAAAAGTGGGGCATGAACATTTGGAGACCTTGGAATGAGGGGATTTGTAAAAAAAATGGCCTTGGTGAAAAAAAAAGATCTTTTTAAAGGAAATCACCTTCATGAAGGGAAGGTTGTTCGCAAAGGGAAGAGTCTTTGTGGAGGGGATTTCATTTGTGAATGGAAATTTCATCATGATGGGAAGGGTTTTCATGAATTTTATCCTTCAATAGAGTACTTCTTCACATTAGAAAATCTTTCTTTTTTGGGAGAGTACATCACAAGGGATCTACAATTCAAGAGGTCTTGAGCCCCCTGAAGGGGATCCCTCTTTTGTAAAGGTCATATGACTTCAAAAATGGAATCCCCATCATAGGTGGAATCCCTAAAGAACACAAGTCATGGTTCATAGAGGTCAAGTACCTTTGGCGATCTATATGTTGGTTTAAAGAAATTCTTTATGAAACGGAAGCTTAGAAGTGTAAAGGGAGGAATTACAGTGTTTTGAGAGGGGTGGAGTGTTCACCATAACTATATAGGAAATAAAGAATAGAAATTGATGTAGAACGTACTTTGGAAAGGAGTGACTCCGTAGGGAAGAGGGGCTCCATAGAAATGTGTTTTCCTTAGATAGGGTGTGGGATGACACAAAGAGGATTGCCTATAATAACCCTGGTCTTTACTACACATATAAACTTGATTTGTTACATTAAAATTCACTTAATACAAGCATGATGATCGATAGGTATAGTTTCTTTGTGTCTTAGAAACATTACATGATAAATTAAGACATAAAAATATAACATTTTTATGGAAAACATCTTTTACATGACCACAACATTCCATCGCACATAGCATTGCATGGTATGACCTAAGGACATACATAAGAAAAGTGTGAGTTATAAAGACCAGTAAGGGAGTAAACATGGAATAACATGAAGAATAAAATACATGTTAAGCAATAGTCATATCAAGGGATCATAAGAAAAACATTAACATAAAGGCAATATATAGGAATATTTTCATAACATGGAGATGTGGAAGGAACATTTTACATGATATTAGCATTATCCAAGGATCATTGCACATAGAGCATGAGTAGACCCTAAGTGAAATTAAATTACCAGAACTAAACCCTCATTTCACTTGAATTATTATGATTAAGCCCTCATCTCACATTGTGTATCATGATACTATTCTTTATCCAATGCATTGGAGTGTAATCAAGGCCCAGCCTTTATAAACATTTCATTTCATGCATAAGTGTGCCACATGGATCATATAAAATAGAATCATTCCGCATCATAATTTATTAAATTGTTAGGAAAATTTTAATTCATACATATAGTTACCCTTAAATATGTATATTTTCATAATGGTGAATACCCTTGATTGAGACATGGGTATGGTATTCACTAAACAAGGATTTTGGCTTGGAGAATCGTGGTTCCATTTCAGCAGCATAACGACGTGACATAAAAATTCATAAAAATGGCTGATTAGAGAGAAATAGGTATATCATTATTTTTAAATAAAATTAATAGTAATGGGGTCATAGAGATAAACTTCCCTACATATGGAATTTGTAAATAGAACGTGTAACATAATAAAGAAACTTGAAGAAAGAGGAGAAATGGAATAACTCTTATTAAAATTATTCATGGTAACAGGTGTACATGGGAGGGATTAATTACAGTGAAAGAGATCTATCATCATTAAAAAATACAGAGGTTATTATGGGACAAGATTGAAATAATACCCCAACATTTTTAATTGAAATTAAAATGGAATATCAACATAAAGAAACATGGACAAAAATGAGAAAGGAAGAAGTCCCTTACTTGGATTTGTGATCTCAAAGGCTTGGGAGGGGCTTGAGGGAGGCTTATTATGATCATGGGAAGCCTTGTGAGGGTTATAGAGAGTGGATGGAAGAGTAAGGACATGATCCAAGGGTTTTTAGTGAAGAGAAGTGGGAGCTTGGGTGGGACTATATATGAAAAGAGAGGGAATTATTTATTATTTGGGTTTTAGACAATACACATTAAACTAATTAAAACCACAAACCATACCATGGTTTTTTCCCATAGATTTCTCCGAAGTTGAGTGGAAATAATTATTTTATAATTACAATGTATGAAATTATTAAAATATTAGGCTTCCCTATGTGGAGGTGAGTCACACACTCAAGGAAAAAAATTTAAAATGTTAAAATGTTTTATAAGTCATTGAGGGTCCCCTAAGGAAATGTAAAATAAATCAAATAAATATAAAATCACATTATTTTAAAGGTAAAAAATATATTTTATTAACATAGATTTTATAGTATTTTATTACATCACTATTGAATCATTATGATGTCATAAAACACATTATATATTTAAAGGGTATTTAATTTTTACCCAAAAATTCGATTATCTCATAAAATAATGAAAAACTAACCATTGGTTAATTTCAACATCATGATCACAAAAAATATATTTTTTATATAAATAATTTTATAAATATTTTAATTTTTAACTATGAAATAAAAAATGATATTTATCAAAAATTGGTGGGTTTTGACCAAAATAGTTTTCAAACCATAATAAAAATTTCAATCGTATTAATAAATGATATACGATTATTTATATTTAAAGAAATAAAATTTATAATAGTATTGTATTAATATATTATTTAATTCAAAAATCCATTAATTCATTAAAATAGATTATTTAATTCCTTATTAACTGAAAATACTATTTATTCTTTTAAAACCACTTAAAAAGTAACAATATTAAAATCAATATTTTTTATTTATACAATATAAAGCAAACAATCATAGTGCTAGGGTATTGTCACATAACCCCTTATAACACCTACATAATACATAAGGGTAAGGTGTGTGATGGTGAAAGAATCTTGGGGTGGCTCGGATAACATTGCTTGGGTGGAAATATCTATTATCTTCCACTTCTCCCATAGACAATTTAGTTCAAACTTAACGTGTTGAATCATAGCTTGGTATTCTTCAAGAGAGAATCCCAGGGATGCTACCTCCTTTCTAAGCTCTGACAAATGGGATTCTTATAAAGAAATTCCTCAAGATGAGGCAATCACTTCCTTTGTCTGAGTAAATTAAATTTGTTAAAACCTGATATTTATACTAAATATGTGATCACTGTTCAACGACTATATTAGAAATGGTAACAATTCATAATGGTATATTTAAATCCAGAAACATAAAACCAATGAAGTTAATATGTATTATATTACCATTTTACATTATATGAAATTTAATAAGATCAATATGAATATTCATTAATAAAAGTTTTCGTCATTAAACCCCCCCCCACTTAAAAAATTTCCATCCAAATTTAATTTTACGACACTAAAACAGATGAGGGTAATACTACTTCATTACTTCCTCTGATTCCCATGTTTCCTTTTCAATCTTTTGTTTTCTCCACAACACCTTGATGAGGGATATTGTCTTATTTTGTAGAACATTTTCCATACGATCTATGATCTTCACTAGATTCTTTTAATAGTGGAGGTCATTCTCCAATGGTACCACCTCTGGATTTAGTACATGTGATGGGTAAGGTATTTACTTCCTCAAGAGTGACACATTGAATAAATCATGTACTTGAGATAGACTCGGTGGGAGTGATAGTCGATAGGCCACTACTGCAAGGCGATCAAGGATCTCAAAAGGGCCAATCTTCCTTATACTAAAATTTCACTTCTTCCCAAATCTCATAATTCTATTTCATTGTGATATGTGGAGTAATACCATGTCCCCATCATCAATCTCTATGTCACTTTGATGTTTTTCAGCATAGCTCCTTTTTCGAATCTGAGAAGCATTAATGTGTTGTTGGATGGTCTTAACCTTCTAAACAATATCTTCAACCATTTTTGGACCTAAGAGTTTTTCTCCCAAACTTCATCCCAAAATTCCAGTGTTTTTTACCTCTTCCCATAAAGGCCGTTATAAGGAGCCATTTGGATTCCTGAGTAGAAACTATTATTGTAAGAGAACTAAACCAGACGAAGATGTTGATCACATCCTCCCATTAAGTCTATTAGGAATTCGCTCAACATTTCCCCAAGTGTTTGTATAGTCTGCTCATATTGGCCATCAGTTTGAGGATGTTAAGCCGTATTGAAGTTCAGCTCCGTATACAGCGCATGTTGTATAACATTCAAAAATTTAGAAGTGAATATTGGATCTTGATCAGATAGAATAGATAAGGGTACTCCATGCAGCCTTACCACTTCTGTAATGTATATCTGTGCCAGTTGATCCAATGAAAATTTCTCTTGAATTGCAATGAAGTGTGAATTCTATGTAAGATGATCCACAACAACTCAAATTACATTTTATCCATTGGTTGTATTTGGAAGTCCGGTGACAAAGTCCATGGTGATGTTCTCCCATTTTGATAATGGTATGGGTAATGGTTGCATTATCTCCATAAACTTCTACCTCTCTTCCTTCACTTTCTGACACAGTAGGCACTTTAATGTATACACAGTGATCTCCCACTTCATTTTATCCCACCAATAATGCTCTTGGAGATCTCAATACTTCTTTGTATTTCCTAGGTAAATTGAGAAATTTGATCTATGTTCATCATCCAAAATTTCATTCTTTATCATTGGATTTTTTGGAACACATAGTTTTGACCCTCAAAATTCCTTCTTCATTAACATTTAAATCTGAGGATTTGTCGTTTCGGATTAGTTCCACTTTATTCGAAATTCGACATCATCCTTTGGGCATCCATTAACCTTTCAAAAAGGGGTTTGTTGAGAAATAATTTGTGAAAGTATTGATGATGTTCCCTTTTTTATGATTCCCATGTCCATATTCATCAGATCTAAAAATATTGGATATTTTTTAATTCTCTTCAATGATATAATCATTGGGTCCCTTCTGCTTAGAGTATCCACCACCTTGTTCACTTTCCCAGCTTGGTATAGAATTGATTAGTCATAGCCTTTGATCAAATCTAACCATATTATATGGAACATGTTCAACTCTTTCTATATGAAAATATACTTGAGTATCTTGTGATATGTGTATATTTCACACTTCTCCCCAAAGAGTTTATGTCGCCAATTTTTTAAAGTGGAGTTTCCTCCAGCCAAATCCAGATCATGTGTTGGATAGTTTTTCTCATTAACCATCACATTTCTTGAATCATAGGCAATGAATTTGTCATTTTTCATCAACACACAACCCATGCCCTTCTTCAAAGCATCACTAAATAGGTAAAAAAATTCACCACTTATGGGTAGTGTGATCACGAGTGCAGTGATAAATCTCCTTTTCAAATCCTTGAAGCTCTCATCACATTAATCAATATAATAAAACTTGACTCCCTTTCGAGTTATCTTGGTAAGAGGGTTTGAAAATCATGGAAAATTTCTCACAAATCGTTGCTAACATCTAGGTAACCCATGGAATCTATAGATATTCATCACAAATGTTGGACTCATCCATCCCTAAATTGCGTTTTTCATGGAGGGATCCATAGATATCCCGTTTCATGTGATGTTATGACCCAATAATGATACTTCATTCAACCAAAATTCCCACTTGTTGTACTTTTCATATAGTGCATCCTTTTTCAAGGTCTCTAGTATAGTGCTTATATGATCCTCATGCTCTTTCATGGTTTTGATGTATATTATTATATCATCTATAAAGACTACAACAAATTTGATAAGGTAATCTCTAAAGACTCTATTCATCATGTCCATGAAGATTGTTACAACATTAGTGAGTCCAAAAGGCATTAATATGAATCCATATTTCACATACCTTGTAAAAAAACCAATCATAGGTATATCCTCCTTCTTTACACTTACTTGGTAATATCTTGACTGCAGATCCACATTGGATAAGTATTGTGCCCCATGTAGCCGATCAAACAAGTCATCAATTCGTGGTAGATGATACTTGTTATTTATGTGGATTTTTTTGAGCTCATGATATTCAATGCAAAGAAGCATTTAACCATCCTTCTTCTTGGATAAGAGGTCTCATGCACCCCATAGTGAAGCAGTTGGGCATATAAACCCTTTATCCAGATTCTTCTCTAATTGTTTCTTCATCTCCTCAAGCTCCACAACAACCATTCTATACGGATTCTTTGATATTCTCAAAGAACCAGTTATAAGATCAATCAATAATTCAACATCTCTTCTAGGGGGAAGACTAAAAAATTCCCCATGGAACAATTCAGAGAATTACTTCAAAATAGGCATGTCGTCAAGGATGGTTTCTTCCTTAGAATCCATCATCTGAGAAAGATACATGTGCTCATAGGGAAGTAGTATCCACACATGAGATGATGGTGCTAAATAAGATTAATCCTCCTACTTACACTTGTACAGAATGGGGGTCAATTCTCTAAATGGAGAGTTATTTCCCTCTCATGACAATTTATTTTGGATCTATATATGGAAAGCCAATCCATGCCATGAATTTCATAAAATTACACCAAAGGGAGTATGACGAGGTTCCCCAAGAATTTAAATCCAAATATTGCAATAGGGGAGGAGATATATTCATGAGATGCAATGATTGTCCAATTTACTATTCTCACCGACATCTCTAATTCCATGGTTTTTGGTGGTTTTGGGATTTTTATACAAAACTTTTGGGATATAAAATAATTCCTGGAACCAAAATAAAAAAGTATGTTTTATATTCTTGAATGAATATCTAGCATACCTCTCACCACTTCGTTTTCAGAGTTCCATTCGATAGTAGTGATGGATAATTCAAGCACTTGCTACCTTAGAGGTTGTTGGTTTCCTCTATAAACCCTTGTCTTAAGGAAATTATTTGAAAAGATCCTTGGTTATTTGCAGTTCAAGCAATGAATAATGTTTTGAGGGTTGAACGGATCATTCCTCTCATCTATTGTAGTAGTGGGTTTTTCTTTCTAGTAATTAATGGTCATGTTCTCTTCTTTTCCACACCTAAAGTATTTCTTCTTCCCCTTCATCCAATTTTTGTGGTGCTTATTTTTTCACCATTCTAAAGTGGGGAGCTAGAATTTCTCATCACTGTTGGATTTACCCCTCAGACAACTAGAATTGAATTTAACATTCTGTTTCTTATCCCCATGATACCCCTAAGATTCATAGATCTCTATTTCAACTTTGAGGGAACATCAGATGATTTCATCATATATATCGAAGTCAAAGATCATCAGGGCTTTCTATAGGCTAGGTTTTAGCCCCCTAAAGAAGTGGTCAACCTTGCATTCAGGGTTAACGAAAATACCAAAGGTGTATCGTGCAAGCCTTGTGAAGTTTTCTTCAAACGCTCCGATGGATTCATCATATTATTTTCTGGAGGAAATGAATGTCCCTTTCCATCTGAAGTCAAATAGTGCATGGAAAATATTTATCGAAAAACATTTTCCATAAAATTATACCATTCCAATGCCTCTATCTCTTCTTCAGGCATCATATTTTTTTATCAATGTCCACCATAAATAAGTTTCACCCTACATATGATAATCATCTAGAAGAACCTTCTCTGGTTTGGAAAATTGAAGGATGGAGAAGATATTATTAATGGCTATTATCCATTTTCTGGAGATTGAGGGATCAAATGATCTATTAAAAGTATGAGGCTTTTGTCTCATGAAGCTATCAATTGCATCTTGTTCATTTTTAAGGGGGGGGGGGTGGATGTTCCTATTGACCCATGTTTCTATTCAAAACAATATATAATTGAGAGAGTATCATGACAAATATTTCAATTCTCGCTCCCATAGGATTGAGCATCTCATTAGAACAATCATCATATTGATCATCACATTAGTTATTAGCCCGAGTCATCCTATTACCAGCCATCGATTGAAATAAAAGGAAAGCTAGGGGCAACACATAAAAGGTAATCCAATTTAAAAAAGTGATAACTTATAAATTACATATATTTCCATAACATATGAATTTATAGGCTTCAATCTATGTTATTCATAAGTTAAAGCCTTTGTCTTAGTAAATTGGATTTGTTAAAGCCAATGATTTATACTAATCATTTGATCACTTTTCAAAGGCTATATTAGAAATGGTAACAATTTAGAATGGTATTTTGAATTAAAAAAAATAAAACCAAGGAATTGAATATGTTTTATATAACAATTTTACGAAATAAGATATTTAATTAGATCCAGTAGAATTATCATTAATAAATGTTTTGGTTGTTACATTGAAGAACCAACCAGTGTGAAGAGGACTGTGAAGACTGATGACACATCAGAGAGTATGCGATCCATTACAATGTGTCAGACTCATAGAGTGCCTATTAATACATGTAGAGGATAATAGAGATGGTCCTTGCGAAGGTGGTCTAGCCGTGCATAGGGATTTACGAATAGTACCATTGGGAATATGTTAAGGGATTTAGGTCCATTTTGAGTTATGATTAACTTTATAGTGTCAATCAGTTCTCTCCCTATGTGGGACAAATTTCAGCATCAAAAAATTCCTCCCCTCAAAACTAGAATCGATGTAAAATTGGATAGGATTATGAGGGTATGACATGGAAGACAGTATGAGGATCAAACATATGACATGTCACGAAGATTTTTCATAGGTGAAATCTTGTAGTCACGTCATAGTAGAGATCCCGATGTAGCCCTCACAGGGTGGCATTACTCAGAGTGGGTGAGAGGTGTCTTGAAGAACATCCTCAGGTCACCGTGAAGTTGACACCTAATGATTCCTATAAATAAGATCCCATAGTTGTTTTTTTGTATCTGGATCTTCATGAATGAGTGTTCCAGTGCAATCTGTTCATGAACTGATCCTCTTCGTGAATGAATTTAACAAACGGTAGTCCCTTGGTCGGGTGCTTCTTTAATGATTTTAGCGAACCAGTGTATCTTGATCTATTTTACTTCTTTTTCAACCCATGAGAAATTAGATGATGATTTATAGAGGGTAGGTACTTTGTGACCATTTCCATTAATGTTCTTCATGAAAAGTATTCGTGAATGATTTTTGCGGTCAACCATCATTCCCATAATAGAAATATTCTCTATGTATTCTGAATAATGGCCACTCAGGAGGTTTCATGAGAAGCTATTGTTAAAACTTCTTGGAGGGATCCCAAGAAAAACAACACCAAAAAAGGAGAGTACATCTTGAAAACATCTAATCATCGATCGTTGATAGAGTGGCTAAAAGAGGTGGAGACAGAATACCATCTTTGTAAGAACCTTTGATTATATGACTTTGGAATGTAGGATGATTTATGTATCCTACACACCGGAAAAGAAGAGCCATCCTACTAGTTTCGGAGAACCCAGAGCAATAACAATGGTACTTGACTGTAGATGGACACATTGGAAAATATCACAACCCAGTGATAGCATATTTCCTTTACAATCACGTTAACAACATTGAAAAAAATGCATTCGAAAAAGAGACATCTCCACCCCTTTACAAGACGATCATCAGGGTAAGTTTTGGGAATCTAGACAGGGGGTGGATCACAAGTAGGGATCTATGCCATGGTGGAAACTTCTCCGATTATTGGGAATGGGCCTACTAGTAATGTGGGTCCTATGAAGAGTTTGAGAATGTACTATGGAGGGTGGGAATGTATGAAGTGGCATGTGACTCCCAATTTATCCTCACTCAACTTAAGTAGTTCATTCCAGAATTTTTATGTTTGTGGTCACCATATACCCACACCTTACACCTGCGTCCCAAGGAGTTTAGTATCATTTTCTGTGAACTTCATCAAATCATTGGAATCTCAATACTAGGAGGGATGTATGATGAGATCCTCCCCTCCACGAATGGATAAAGAGGAAAAGAAATAAATTCCTTCTCTGGCAAGGGAATTGTTGAGGATAGTACCATGTACAGATGAGGATAAGAAGAACACCCAAGATGCCCACTTTATGAAATGGTTCGGCTATTTTCTAAATTTCTCACTAGATGGGGAAACACTACCAGTATGGGACCCAATATGTCCATGAGGATCACAATAGGGAAAAGAAGGTTCATACTGGTGGATCCTGGCGGACATCCAATGAAAACTGTGGGGGTCCATCGTCATGATTGATTAGCAGAAGCCGGTCAGGCTGGCCTGATTCATCTCAATGCTAATATGTTGGTGGATATTACCAGTCAGAGATGTCCACATGTGGGCGAGTACAAGTACATTCACCATAACAGCTCAACTGGCTGGCGATGAGCACATCAACCTAGGCATAATGGTGTTGGAAAAGTTACACCATCTACTTTGACACATCATTGAGGGAAAGAGGCATATGTGGGTGTGTGGGTCATTAAACTTTCTGTATATATGGATTGTGAAACACATGGGGGCTATGAATATGTTAACCCCATTTCTATTCCTAGGATACATTCCCGGCTGAAAATTTTTAATATTGTAGGGAGTGCCCCATTGAATCTGGGTGCAGCGACCATTCTAGGTAAGATGGGGAGGGTACACCATTTCATCTTCAACCCATTCCCTTTGACAAATGGAGCCTATAATGATGATGGAACATATAAAATAGTGAAGCATTCATATATACTATCTTTCTATGGAAGTTTTCTAGTGGCATTAGTAGACTGTGAAACCATATGTAAACCATATTCCCCACATCGGGTTTACCACAATTATGGTGTATAGAGAAGATGGCCCTATAGGTGTACACATTTGTGTGCCACGAGAACCACCCATGAATGATGAGAAAAATCTATATTATTTCTACAAGAAATTATTTGAATATGTGTAATGAGTTTTCTTTGACCAATGTTGCATTCACAATGCTTCATGATAATGCACTAAGTAGGGATGCCGCCTACCCGGGTGGGATGTTGAAGTGGCCAACTATACAGTATACAAAAGAAGTGGCCCCTACACCTTTAAATCAAATAGTTATGATGGGGGAATTAAAAGAAGGTGGTTCTAAAATGAGTTAAGGAGATGGGTCCCCAATAGCAGGGTCAGTAGGCAATGAATTAGAAAACCCCAGACCAGTGCTGGCTGGAGTTTAATAGAGAGAGGTGACAGTTATGGGTCCAGTGGCTCCACTTGGAAGGGCCCAAGAGATATTTTAATCATTTCGAGGATTTCATAGGCCCCCTCATGCTCTAGGGAAGAAACTAAATCTACTAAAAATTCATTCTGATGTCATCATTCTAGAGGCTTGGAAATATTGGGAAAAGAGAAAATAATATCCAAGTGTTAACGGACTGTGGACAAACTCAAACATGTATAAGATATCTCTGGGAGAACTTTTCTTTGAAAAAATCAGATTCAACACTACCCCTACAGAGGTAAGAAATATTTTGATGGAACTAAAGTATGTATTATACTCCCATGGAGACATGCGGCTAATGATGCACCAAGTAAGGGTGTTGTTGAACAAGAATACTCAAACAATATTGACAACAACTCAAATGTTGGAGCGTTTTCCCTTGACTGGTCATGCAAATGAATCATGGGGGGAATAATTCAACGAGGAATAATTCCATCATGAAATATACATGACATAAAAGGGAGCCTCTCGTGAAGAAGTAGAAATATTGGTCTTGGGGGGAATTTCCTTGGGTGAGTTCGCTTTAACACTAGAAGTGAGTTCACACTCCCCATTATTGTGCCCTTCCCCTTATTACCATATCTTGATTTCTCAACTAAAACTTATCTATGCCAAAGATTCTTCAATCATCCACTCCAATTGATGAGGAATAATCTTCGACAGGCATATAGAACCAAACACTGGGGTCTGCAAAAAGAGAGATAATTATTACGGAATCTAGTAGTGCTGTTGGTGCAGGGCTAGAATCCTTAGGATGTTCAGAGTCCACAATCATATATGGGGTTCATGTCCTGGAAAATCATTGATGATAGAACTAAGGTGAGTTCCATTGGATGTCCAAGGTATGTCTCTTTATTTAGAGCTATATCCATTGTCTGATCAGTCAAATTTGGCTAATATGATCCATGCCTACAATGTTTCTAGCATGGCAGACAAGTTTCTGGTGAAAATGGTTTGAAGACTTGAGGATCCTCTCTAAAGAGGTGTGATTAGCCCTATAGTACTGAGTTCCCAGGTTAACATGGACATAGTTATTTATTAATGACCGATATAAATGAGTGATACTTCTGGTAGGAAAAATTATGGAGTAGAACTGATGGACATCATAGAATTAGAAACAAGTGATGAAGACCAGCCCAAAGGAGATCCTTCTACTGTTCTCCTAGAGGAATTTTCAAAATATCAACCCACTGACTCAAAGGAGAAGGACATAACCAATTCTGTTGAAGATGATAGCAAGTATTTCCACAACCGGTCATGGAAATTGATCAAACTTTTCATCAATAGCACATTACAATCAGAGCGGATAAGTCAGATGGTAAAACATCACCCCCAGCTATGATAACTATGCACTAAAAAGTGGATTCCCGACACCCTCACATGATCATTAGATATTAACTTTCTAGGATGTTATGGGAGGAAGTGTTTGGACTCGGTGTTTGTCTATAGTAGAGGAATTATATCAATATCCAAAAAAATTAAGAGGCTTATCAAGCAGTCCGGTTTTTGAGGGTGTGGGTGAATAAAACTTCTTCTGTCATCAAAACCCAATTGGAACTCATATATCAATTAAAGGCACATATGACAGAAGATGAGGAGAAGAGAAGACGAAGCAACCATACCCTGAGATATCTAACATCCAAGATGATGAAGAATAGATGAACATCAGGGCCAATAAATTGCACCCTGTAACCAGCAAAGAGGAGATAGAGCTTAACTGGAGAGAGAAAATTTTAGAAGCCTTGCACCAAAGAGTGGTTGATTTGGAACACACTATTTAGGAGGTGAATATATCTATTGGGGGGTACAATCCATGGTTGTTAACACTTTTATGAACTCACAAACAAACATGTATACATTCTTTTTTACTTTGGATGTGTGCATGAATCCCATTGTTTTCTTTGATTACTATATCTCAATAGTATCTTTGAAAAATCCAGTGATCAATCCCTAATCGTACATGGGTCATGGTTGATGTGAGAAATAAGGGATTACTGCATGATTATTACCCTCAAATATGAGAGTGCCAACCAATCACTAGAAATCAAGGGTCGGAATGACCACATAGAGATTCTTGGAATAAAAGAGGGTTATGGTTAGGGAATATAATTCTCAAAACAGACAAATCACCCTATCCTACCATTATCTAGTGCACTAGTGGGATACTGATAGGGATACTGGAATAAATCCAAGAAAACAGGAATGCAGAATGTGAATTATGATACCCCAAATTCGGAACACAGTGAGGACGACATTACAATATAGGATAGTTGTTGACCAAATTTAAAACACAGTATCCATATCACATTAGCCTGAAATGGGAAAAAACAAATGAGGGCTAATTACTAACCATTTTTGAATACATTGTTCCAAACTCAAAGTGTCGACAAATTTACTTTAGAAAATTTTCCTTGGACAGTACACAATCATTAAGGTCCATAATCCTAACCGTTAGGTGTTTTATCAGACGTCAAAGTTAATGCGGATCTGAAATTAAGGGCATAGAAAGTGTGTTTATGGAATGTTTTCTATTTGGATAAAGTCAAAAACTCTTGAAAATACACCAATGAGATAAAAGGACCCTGGGTGAGCATAGTATTCTTGTTAGAGATCAGTCCAACTCCTAGGAGGGACCTCTCTGGTGAGGAACAAGGGTGGTCGATTTTTTTACGTCATGTAAATGGGGGAAATAAACACGCAGTTCAACGTCATACGGTGAGGAAGATTCATGTAATAGATTAACATCATAGGACTAATAAGTTTCAAATATTTTAATTTCAAACTACCTGGACCCTAGGAAACAGTTTAAAGTCATGTTACATGGACTAGGAACTCCTAGTTTAAGGCCATAGAGTATGAACAATGATTAGGGGAAAAGATCTAAAAATTTTCATGGTCTTGGGGTTGGGCCTGAGGTGAATTGACTAGGTGTCACTACATATACCATAAGGATGATAATTAATGAAAATGTAGTTCTTAAGCATATAGTGATCAGTAGCTAATGATGGTGGGGGAAATCCTCTCTGGAGAGGAAGCTAACACATCCCATAATTATCAAGGGGAATCCATAACTTGTTTAGGGTAGAACTACAAATTAATGTCATGAATTGAGGACATGGGTACCCTAAAAGATTAATTTGTGGTGTGGTTCATAACCAAGAATGAATGATGATATAAGAAGTTTTCACTAGACCGCACATTCCTAAAATTGAAGTTGGGGATGGGAAAAAAAGACAGGTAGTTTACCATTCAGTGGATGGACTCAGGGATCAGACATAGAAATGTATATACGCATCTTACAAGGGTAGGAATCAAGCCAAACATAGTTCTTTGCATTATGAATAGTTAAGCATCATGTGGTGAGGTTGATTGTTTAACAGTTCAGGATAGTATGGTAGGACCTATTGGCCACAGATTCTTGTATATGGATATTCCTTTACCACACCCCCATAAGCCTACAAGAGCCATACCTTGTATAGGAAATGAAGAACATTGTCTGGCCTTATCTGTCTAATGAGAGCGTGCAATGGTGAAATGAAATTTTGGTTGGGGAAAACTAAAGGTGAACCAACATTCCTACTAAATGAAGATGAATGTGTAGAGTTACAACACTAGTTGTGTCAAGGATCTGTAAAAAGAAATGGGGAATTAAACAAGTGATTCAAAACATTCGATATTATGGATGGAACAAGAGCATTGTGAAGATAAAGGAAAATTGTTGATCATGTTTGAAACACAACATCCACTTTGTGTTATCCTAGAATATGAATAATTAAATGATTGTTCACCGCTGACCATATTTAGGACGTGGTATTTTCATCAAATTGTTGTTTAAAATCCATTGGGGAATTGGACCAGGAAGGTAGGAGAGAACTAAGGCCTATAATCAATACCATTTGGGGGTCCCTTCTGAAGTGAATGGTAATGAAAACCCAAATGAATCAATGTGTGATGTGAGAACATTACCCGTTCAGTTTAAGTGTCATATAGAATGACCGAAAGGAGTGGTGATCTCGAAGATAGTACATAGTGCGGTTATTATAAACCCTCCACAAATGAGGATCAAAGAGGTTTAGAACAAACCACATACTTTTTAGGAAAGCCTAGGAGAGAAGGGGATGGGGATGTGAAAGTAGTAGCAACTAGACCAAAAACAAAAAGTGGAGGTGTCACTACTTATCCCATAAGGATGGAAATCAAATTGAACAATGTTCTTGAGGGTGGTACGATAGGCGTCTAATACCAAATGTGGAAACATATTCTCGAGTGAAGATATCATAGGGATGATTAATTTATCAATACACATTCGGGCCACAGAATTTGTTGTTTAGGATCATATGATAAGGATTTAAGGGATATTATTTTATGGTCAAAGAATTTTGACCTAAAACTGGAGATTCCCAAGGCCGAAATATGAAACGTGTTTCTATTAAGCAATACCAACCAATTAATTATCTTATAATTAATCCACCCATTAATTATCTATATTCCAATTTCAAACATGTAATTAATTAGTAATTAATTATTCCATTCCGAATACCATATTTCCACAATTAATTCGTCATAATTAATTATGAAAATCAAATATCAAGTTATCAAAATTAATTATCTTTAATAAATATTGGGGAACCTAATTAATTCACCCTTAATTATATCACATAGAGAAACATCATCTCATAATTAATTTCCCCTAATTAATTATCTTAACACAACCAATTCAATATCTCAACTACAATTCTATCGGTTCGTAAGTAATTAAAAAATTAATTGTCTTATGTTATCCTATTAAAATATGATAACTAATTATCCAATTAATTATATCAACTTAACCCAACCAATACTTATAAATTCCACATAACCTATGTTTTTCTAAAAACAAGGGAGGAAATAGAAATTCACATAACTGTAAGCTAAAAAAACATGTAACTCTAAAAATTATGTTTTTAGCTTGAAGGAAGCTCACCTCCGTTGGAGGGGTTTTATTACAAAACATGATTTTTCAATCTAACAAATCATTTGAAATAAAAATTCAATTTTCTCTAATATTTCAATCAACTTTATAAAAAGATTTAGATTATAAAAAAATCTTTTTTTACCAAATAAAATCAATGTTGAAGACCATAAATCAAGTAATTGGCTGAGACAACACTTTATAACTTAAACCGCAAACTACTCACTCACACACACCTCCACAAAAGCATGTGCACAATCAGAATTCATCACCACAACTAATAATAATTAACAAAAACTCATAAATAGTGCTGCAGAGACCATCACACACCAAAATAATTAACCATAACAAAATTAAAACTTAAATTCCTTATTTAAGTGGTGGAAACCCCATGAACAGTTATTGATCATTACTCAGCTTTGATGGAGGTGAATCGAATAGAGACTAACCTCTATGCCTTCGACAGCTGTTGTCGAAATTCAGACCGATGGGTCCCGAGATTTCTTTTGCACCACCTAGAATCAGATTAGAATAATAAACAAAAACAATCCTGGGTTTAAGGGTTTTGGACTAACAGATACCTGGTAAAGGAAAGATGAAATGGCCCATGCAAATAAAGAAAAATGCAGAGAAGAACTTACATTGACGAGACAGACAACTTCTGTAAAGGAACCACTGCGATCCGGCATGTGGAGAGGTAGTCGAGTTGGTGAGTGGTTCACTTCACCATGTGACAAAGAGGGGAGGGGGTCACACCTCACCCTGATGTGCACATCTGTCATATTTCCTCCCTCAAATAACCTCAATTAGTTTTATAATAATTACTATAATAATAATAATAATAACAACCATATTATTATCATTTTAATTTAAATTCGTTCTTGATAAACCCTATAACTCCCCAATTACACCTCATTTAATAAAATTCTTCTTGAACGAATTTAATTAAATAAAAACACCTTGTTACCTCATTTAAATAAACTCCCATCAACGAATTAAATTAATACCACTCAAACTCATTTTTATTCAATTAAATTCTTGGAAACTCAAATTTAATTAATTTATTTCCCCCAATTTTCATTAAATAACTAAATTCATCATATCCTTGATTTTAAATTAGGTAAAAACCCAACTCCACATTTATTCCTCATTTAATTAAATTCCATTAAAATAGATATAATTTAAGAAAACCCCACTCATTATCATTTAATTAAATTATATCAATATTAATTTAATTTAATGAATCATTTTTTTGAATCAATTTATTAAATTCCTTTTAACCATGAATTTAATAAATTAAAACCCCACAAATCATGAAATTTATTTAAATCACTCAAAATTGAGAATTTAATTAAATAAAATAACCTGAAACCCAAAACTGGGTAAGCCGCACAGTTTGGATCTCACGGTCTGGGAAACTGTGCACCAACAATGTGGGACCTATTTTATAAGGAACCTATTTCATATAGTTTTTTCTACATGGTTTTCCTAACCATGTGCAGACCCTACAAGCACCTCTATCTCACTTTTTGCAAGCCGCATGATTTGACTCTCACAATTTGACCAATCGTGTGTAGCCCGTGCGAATGCCAATACTAGGGTAGGTGCTCCCAAAATCCATTGATCTATCCTTAAAACTCCTTGAGTCTTTAACCAAGCACATTATAAACACTTTTAAATGGTCAAAATCATGAAACATCAACCCAAATAATGGTTTTAAGATCGACCCATCTAACCAATGAAAAAGTTTAAAAACTATTATATTTTAATGCGATTAAAAAACACGGGACGTTATAGTTTACCCACCTTAAAAACTTCTCATCCCTAAGAATCTATCGAGAACTAATACAACATTAACCAACCCACTAAGGTCACAAATCCATGTTTGAACAATTACATTGAGTTTCTAAACACCAAAAATACCTTTAACCAAAACACAATACCAACATCTTAAACCTTTTAAACCCAAGCCAAAGCTCCGAATGAAAACCAGAACATAAAAAATGTATCATTAATAATACCACACAATTGGAGACATGATCCCATCATATTATCCTCAATTGATTTTTCCAACCCAAAAACCTACTATCACCCTTAACTTCGTAACATGCCTTTCAAAAGATACCATCACCAACCACATGCAACCAAAGTCCCCAGTCGACTTCCGGTGACCTTTCCAACTCAGTCCAACAAAAGGATACATTAAATTTTCATTTCCTAGAACAAATAAAGGCGTAAAACAAAGAATCATGCACCCCACATACATCCCATATAACAAAAGATCAGTCAAACTATCATCGGACAATTCTTTTCAAAAAGGCTCGACTTATCCCGTCAACGCATCATGAACCAAACCTTGATGCCTACATCACACAAGGAATCTTTGTTCCTTCAAACCATACCTCTAAAAATCTTTGACGAACTTTTCTATGTGACACTACCCACCATAATAGTGTCCATATCATAGAAGAAAAGTTCAATCGCTCACAAGAATACTAGTTCAGAAACACTTTAAACACATGTGTGATGTTCCACGAACGACAATTACCTAATCAATATCACATATGAATGCCACAACTTAAACCTATCAGCATGTAAAAACACTCACGTACCAAAATTAACAATAAGGAAACAACACTATAACTATTCCAACATCAAAAAGCTCACAGTGGAAACAAAGCATCTCAAGCTCTAAGGGTACTACCTACCACATGCTAGTCCCTTACGAAACCTACGTGTCAACCCTATCTCTTGGTTACACATAATAGAAAACACTAGCCTCAAAATCCCCCTTTGATTTTTGTCATTTCAATTAATTCATTTCAACCTCTAATCATTTGATGTAATTTTAACAATCCAAAAGTACTATTCTACAACAAGAAACTTTGGTTTTAAATAACGCACTTTACCAAAATTAGGAAAGCTATAATAATATTCCTCTTAAACATTTAACATTTAGATTCATTTCATTTTAAATAGGAAATTTATCATTAAATACATTTTTATCTGAAGGAGACCTTTGAGGGTATGATTTATTCAAAACATATAGGTTCTTCAAAAAGAAACCCTATAATAGTTCATTTCAATCAAAACTCAAAATTTTTTCATTTATAACCATTTTCAAACACACTATGGTTACACTAGCCTCAATAATATGGGTGGAAATCTACCAATCGATAAGGAACCCATACAACTTACCACTGGCTTTTGCCTCCCATTGATCACAATTAATTTCCATTTAACATTTTTAACTTTAGAAATAAAATTTTCAATCATTTAAATGCACGAGTTGCCCTTTTCTAGTTATAAGGAACCCATCCACATTACAAATGAAATTCGATCCCGTTAAATATGTAATCAGTAAAAAACTTATTCAATACTCATGCAGCATTTACACATCAAAACTACTCTATCATGTTATCATTACCAAAAACACAACAGCATATTATAATAGAGAAGCATGGAAATCATGCTAATAACAAAGGGAGCATGAAATATAAACACCCATGTGGGTTTTATCTATCACTAAAACATGCTATCAAATAAGGCATTATAAGGAAAATAAAAACATGGAATTCCACCCCAGGAACTCACTAAATATTATCAGTAATCGTACTAATGAAACTACATGGAATTTTAAATGCATGGCATGTGAATATCGAAGTTTCTAAGATGATTTATGTAATGCAATTTATTTTCCATATCTAGCCAAGGAAAATTTTCAAAATTCTCAAAGTCAATAATAAGTAGAAAATAAACCAGTCACTCAAGGTGAAATCATATCAACTGTAACCTCAAATAGTATAAACATCAATTCTCATCCCTGATCACTTGGTCATTTCATGTACATGGAGTGAGAAATCCCAAGCATGACTATTAATCGAGCACTGAAATGTTCCTAGTCTCTTGTATACCTACACAAAATAGAAATACTTAATGAAAAAGAAAGAAAACATTAACATTTGATACCAATTTGTAACATCCCAACCAGACTTACCCTAAAATCCATAGTGGGACCGGTTGCCACATGACCTCAAGCGCGTTTCCCCGTACCCAATAAGATACTGACTAGTAGCAAGGGTCTGCGAATAGTCAGTGGGAGACTATACCCTAATATTCAGATTGTAAAGTGGAAATAGATAATAAATTCAGAAAAAAGAGGAATCTTATAAAATGATATTTAACTGAATAATGAAAATGTCCAATGCCAGTTTATACAATGAATGAATGTCATGGTGATACATATTCGAAAGAAGTACACAAAAAACATGCTTTAAATTCAAATAAAAAATAATGAAAATACTCAATGCCCCATGGGAGATCTCCATGAGCATCATGATCTCCCTCTTGGTAGTTTTCTTTTAACTATCATGTACAAGTAACATCCACAGTCCTACAAACAATAAAGTCTACTCGGTTACCCCTGTACAATAACAACCTTAGTACGGTGAGAGATAAACATATCAGTAGGCCGGGACCACCGATTTTCTAGATCAACATAGAAAAAGAAATATATAAAATGCTGTAATGTTATAACAAGATAATAATATATCTAAATAAATAAACAACAACCCATCCATGTTCCAAAGGGGCACCTGACAATGATACCTGCTTTAACCTGTGGCCGAAATAAGAGTCTTCTCATGAATCATACAATAATATTTATCAAACCTAAATACCTTTCAACAATGTACCATTTATTTTCTATTTATTCATTTATTATGTCAAAGGATCTCATGGTATCCCATACCTCAATACTAACATCGGATCATGCCAAAATTCTAATAATTCTCAATCTTTCTTTATTTAAAATCATTCAACTCAATAATTATTTATATCTTACATTCATTTGATAATTCATTCATGTAATATACTATTGGTGTAGAATTCCATCTCTAACACCTAATTCTAATGGAATGTAGATTTCCATGAATAACACCCATACTACTATGAAATTAGATAACTTTTCGGGAGGGACTTTATGTCCTAGTCCCAACTTCTACATTAGTCTATAACTCCATGTCTAGAACCACATTCTCATTCATTCATTTGATAATTATTAGGCAGGAATGTCATATCCAAGTCAAAACTTATACATTGGTCTAGAATTCCTTGTCTATAACCTAGTTATCATTAATTAATTAAATCACAATTTAATTAATCCATGATCAATAATTTATTACTCCAGAATTATCCACCTTTATTCCCTTAATAATCCAATGATTAGTGAATCATATCAAGAACCATTAGATAACCCCATAATTAATTAATTCCACAATTCCATTAATTAATTCATAAACTAATAAATCTATTAACACAAATCTCATTCCATAATTTATTATCTACAATTAATTATCCCAAACATTACCGAAAGAGAACAAAATTAATACACCCTTAATTATCTCAATTTATCCAAAGCATCATATCACAATTAATACACCGATTAATTGTCTCAATCATCCAATTCAATATCTTATAATTAATCCCCCATTTAATTATATATATTCCAAAGTCAAGAACCTAATTAATTTATAATTAATTATTCATTTATAAATCTCATATTTTCATAATTAATTATTTATAATTAATTATCCAAATCAAATATCAACTTATCATATTTAATTTTCACAATTCGTTATCTTTAATCAACATCATGGAATATAATTAATTCACCATTAATTAAATTATACAGTCAAAATTATCTCATATTTAATTTACCCCAATTAATTATCATAACAAAACCAATTAAATATATCAATTAGAAATCTATAGGTTTATAATTAATTCACAAATTAATTATCTTAACTTATGCAATTAAAATATCATAACTAATTCCCCAATTAATTATCTCAACTTATCCCACCTATTAATCATAAATTCTACTTAGCCCATGTGAATCAAAAAAAAAGAGAAGAAATATCAATTCACATAACTACAAGATAAATGAACATGTCACACTAAACATTATGTTTATAGGTTAAAGGCAGCACACCTTCGTTGGAGGGGTTTTATTAAAAAAAGTGATATTGTAATATAAAAAATTGTTTTATAGAAACATGAAATTTTCTCCAATATTATAGTCAACATTATAAAAAGTAGTAAATTAACAAAAACATCATTTTTTTCAGATAAAATCAATGTTGAGGACACAACCTCAATGAATTGGCTGATCCAATGCTTTCTAACTTATACTGCAAACTGCTCATGCACACACACCTCCAAAAAAGCATGCATACACACATAGTTCATCACCGCACCTATCAAGAATTAACTAACACTCATAAATAGTGTGGTAGAGACCAACACACACCCAATATAATTAACCATAACACATTTAAACCATAAGTGCGTTATTTAAGGGATGTGAAACCTATGTACGGTTATTGAGACTTACTCAGCTTTGATGGAGATGAACAGAATCGAGATGAACCGCCATGCCTTCAGCAGCGGTTGTCAAAATATAGACCAACAGGTCCCGAGAAATCTTTTTCGCCACCTAGAATTGGAAGAGAAGAAGAAACAAAAAAAATCATGGGTCTTCGGGTTTTAACCTAATGGATACCGGGAGAAGAATAGCTGAAATGGCCTATGTGAATAACAAAACATGTAGAGAAGTACATTCCTTAACGATATGTGAAACTTCCATGAAGGAACCACCTTAATCCAGCATGTATAGAGGGAGCTGAATTGGGGAGTGGTGCACCTCACTTTGGGAGAATGGGGAGAGGGGGTCATGCCTCACCCTTCTATATGCCTCCCACTTATTTCCTCCCTCAAAAAACCCAATTTTGATTTATAATAATTAATATAATAATAATAATAATAACAACCATATTTTTGTCATATTAATTTAAATGCTTCTTTCATAAACCCCATTACACCCTCATTACACCTCATTTAATAAAATTCTTCTCCAAAGAATTTAATTTAATCAAAACCCCTCTCTATCAAATTTAATTAAATTCTCTTCAAAGAATTTAATTAATACCACTCCAAATTATCGTTATTTAATTAAATTCCTGAATCATAAAATTTAATTACTCAATTTCATAGAATTTCGATTAAATAATTAAATTCATCATTTCCTTGAATTTTAATTAGATAAAACCAGAACCCCATATTTATTACTCATTTAAATAAATTCTGTTGACCTGGATATAATTAAATAAAACTCTAATCATTATCATTTAACTAAAATCTCTCAAAATTAATTTAATTTAATAAAACCCAATTTTGCATAAATTAATTATATTCCTTTTAAAAATGAATTTAATTAATTTATAACCCCCATATCATGACATTTAATAAATTCCCTTGTACCTAGAATTTAATAATATAAATTAACCTAAAACCCAAAAATGTGTAAGCCGCTCGGTTAGGATCTTACGGTGTAGAAAACCGTGTACCAACCATGTCGGGCCTTAATTCCATGGAACCTACTTAGCATGGTTTATCCTACACATTTTTTCTAACCGTGCGTAGACAGAGTGAGCACCCCTGTCTCACTTTTAGCATGATGCACGATTGGACTCACATGGTTTGACGAACTGTTTGGAGCCCGTGCAAACCACACTACAAGGTTTGGTTCTCCATAAACCCATTTATCCACCCATAAAACTCCTTGAGTCTTTAACCAAGCCTATTATCAACACTTTTAAATGTCCAAAAATCCTAAAACATCAACCCAAAAATTGGTTTCAAGACCCACCCATCCATCAAATGAATAAGTTAAAAAAAATTCGTATTTTATCCCAGTTCAAAAACATGAGACTTTAAACAAATGATATGTCTAAAATAATTTATTAAATCCTCCAGGCCTGATCAATTTATAAATTTATTTTTTCCTAAACTATACTAACTGTGAAGGCATACTGTAGTAAAATAATATGGCCAATACCACAATGAGTGGGGTGGGAAACAATGAAAAATATCTAGTAATGGTTTGGAATCACCAATTTTAGTTTCATTTAATTAAAATAGTAATTTAAATTAAATAAATGAATTAAAATAAAAAAATTGAAGTGAGGGTAATTTGTTTTCTAGGGTAGTGTTTCTAAAAAATAATCCTAACTACAATTGAGAAACAATATTACTCATTGTTTTTCCACTAAATCACATTTAATCGATATTAGAGATTGAAAAGCCTTATCAATATACCCTATAATATCAATTCAGGTTTAAATTAATAATTAAAATAACCAATGTGCATTAATATTAGATTAAAATTATAGAAGAATAATCACATTAAATGGTCAAAAATTAATTATCTATATCATGTTGGGATTTATCCACTATCAAACACACTTAGTCCATGATTTAATAAATCATAATAATTATGTGAGTCTCAACACAATTCCAATTGAATAAAGTCATTGTACAAGAGAAGAAAGGAATAAATGAAATTGTTAAGCCCCCAGTATATCTGATTCCTCTCCCCCTATAGGTATACCAAATCATCATCGGGTGATCCCAAACAATAAATAAACCCAAAACCATAGGTGATAGAATAGATAGAGTCGAATGAATAGAAAATAATGAAATTAAATTATAAATCATCCAATATTACATGAAAGAGAGGAAAATGAAATAATAAAGATAAAAAGTTAAAACATATATATGAATAACATCAGGTTAAACCCAATAATATAATATCAATGGATAAGCATAATTCCTCAAATGGAATTCCCATATCATAGATAAATTCCCCCTTTTTTAGACTAGTGGTCATATAACTAATTTTCAAGGCCAAATCCCTAGTTTAATGGATTTTTTTTGTGGTTAATGGTTAAAAAATCCCATCAAAGATATGCCAGAATCGTCATTTTTCCTAACTGAGTGTTTTCACATCTTTTAATAATTACATGACCTATAATATTTTTTCATTATGTATTGTCTACACAATGTGAATATTTGACTTCTAGCATTGAGACTTCAGTTTCATCCTATATCTTTATATTTTTCCTCTATAACCTCTCTTCTTCTTCTAACATCATTGGAGGTGTTATTTCATTATAAAACATGATCCATTTTGACTTATATTTTTTGTTACTTATACAATATTTTCCTATTTAAAGCCATATAACTTTGTTTCTCTGCGTGAATTTAATTATTTTTCCTTAATTTCCATGTTTTCCATTATATTCTCAAAATTCAAGTTCTAAATAAGAATCAACAAAACATAAATATAAGAAAAGCATCAAATATTAAGTAAATTAATATACAATGAAAACACATATTAAAACCAATAAAAATATGGATAAAAAACATAGATAAATTTTTTTTAAACATCTATAATAAGTCGTTAATTCCTCCAGGAATTATTAAATTAGAAAGATATCTGTTCTGGAACTGTACTGAATACAAAGGAGTTGTATATAAGAAGTATGGGGTTGATTCCATAGAGGGAGAGGAACACAATAATGAAAACTCTTGACTAAAGGTTTGGTCTCTAAATTTTCAATTTTATATAATTAAACTAGTTATGTAACATGAAAAAATAAATTTAAATAAGAGCTGAATAATAGAGGAGAATTAGTTTCCCTAGGTGGTTTTCTAAAAATATCCTAACTACACTTGAAAAATAATAATACTCATTGGATAAAAAATAAATCATATTTAATCGATAGATGATATGGACAAACCCTATCAATATAACATTGAATATGAATTCATAGGGGATTAATGATTTTAAATAACTAGAGTGGAATAAATTTATATTGTAATTAAAAAAGAATAATCAAATTAAATGGTCATTAATTAATTCTCTTTATCATGTTGGGATTCAACCTATTTAAAACCAAATTAGTCCCTGATATAATAACAAATATGATTAATTTTTTTCACAAAACAATAATAATTTTGTAATTTCATTATAAAATTGAATAATGAAATAAAACAAATTGGTATGGACATAGTTTATCTGATTCTACTACCCATACTGGTTTATCCAATCATCCTCAGGTGACCACCATTGACAAATACACCCAAAAACATATCCAAGAGAATTTATATATTATAATGAATTTAAAATAATAAAACTAAATTATAAATCATATAACATTACATGAAATAAATGAAAAGAAAAAAAAGAAGAAAAAAAAGAAAACCTATCTACGTAGAACATCAGGTTGGAGCCCTATAACGACCTCTAGATGGTCAAGCCTAATGTTTAGAATGGAATTTACTTCTCCTAGAAAAATTAAAACTATTATAATATTGATGGTATTATCTCGAGTTTTATTTGTAAAATACTAGGATTAATGGATATTGGGAGTGGTCAATGATAAAAATACCATTAAATATGCACTATAATCTGTATTTTTTATTATACATAAGGGTTTTCATGTCATGTAATAATTACATGACTTGTAATATTTTCACATCATTTATGGTTTACATGAAGTGGAAATTAATCTTCTAAGAATATAACTTCTATTTCATCTAACACCTTCAGTTTTTATCCTATGAAACCTCTCATTTTCATCCAGTATAATGGGAAGTGTTCTTTTATTAAAAAACATGATCCATTTTGAATACTTTTTTTATATTTCTTCATCATTATTTTCTCGTGTCATGCTATGTTGATTCATGACATGGAATGAAGTTTTAACACCCAAATATTCCACGGTATGTTTCCCTTTGAATCATATAGTAGATTGAATTGTACGCAACTTTGAGTTTTAACACACCACGCCCAATGAAACTAGTCGTTATGAATAGTAACACCACCTTTTTGAAATTTTATAAATTTTATATTCCAAAATGGAATTCATTTCTGGATTTGAAATATCAAAATTATCTTAGGGTTATTTTTTGGTATTTTTCTCAAAAATTTCAATTTTTAATGAATAGTGAAAAACACTACATTATTGTTTTAAACCAAATTTTTATTTAAATAATTAGTTATTTTATTTTAATTTATTTTATGTCAAAATAGATTCAAAATACCAATATATATTCAAAATAATTCATTGGATACATTTTATAATAAGTTTAGATATCTAATATTTTATCAAACTTTTTACTGTCTTTTACCCACCTTCTATGGGCATTTAAAAATTTTCATAAATCATAATTTTACCACTTTTGTGAGTTTAATTTCAAAAAATTGAGATTAAAAGTTGATACGAGCAAGTAAAATGTTGTTCAATTAGATGAAAATAATTTTTGGTGAATACTAACTCTTGACTTTTATTTACTATAGTTAAGAGTAAATAGGGTAATTACTTGTAAAAATGATATTATAATTACCCTTACACATGTCCAAATTCTATTGGATAAATGTAATTACACCCAGAAAAAACCTTATAAAAAATATGATCCCCTTTGGTCCACATGTATTACATTAAGACATGTATTATTATTTTTATTTAAATAAGAGTTTAAATAGTTAAATTCAAAGATTAATAACAAAAACATTTTTAATATAGGGTTATACAAAAGATAAATTCTACTATAAATATTCATTAGAAATATAATAAAATTTTATAAATAATTATATTTTATTTAATTTTTTAGACATTAAATAATTTAATTTATTTATGACACAATGATGATATATTAATTACCTTATTAATGAAAGATTAAAATATTTGAGATTATAAATATCCAAATAAATATAATTTGATATTTTGATGAATTAAACTAATTTTATAGGTTAATATGACATGTTATGATTGATTAAATAATTTTTTTTCGAATTAATCAGGTTGATATGATTATCACAAAACCAAATAATAAATCGTGTCTAAATTGGCATAATTGAGTTTATAAAACAAATACTATATTATTAATTGATATAATATTCCTAAAAATATATGATTTGGAAAAAAGACTTAGATAAGGTTATATATATTAATAATGAACCACTTGGGGTTCTCTTGGCTAGTTAAAGTTTGTTTATAAACCATATAATATATAAACTAAAAGATACATGGTAAATGTCAAACTTTTTAACTAAGGGTTAAATTTAAAAGATAAGGTTAATATGGAGACCTAAACCTATCTAAAACCTATTGGTTGAGAGGTTTTCGACCCATACCTTCATTATACTCTAAATTAATCATTTTTTATCTATTAGAAACAGAAAATTAATTTATTATAGAATAATATTTCAAGATTTTCCTAAAATGACCCTCACCTCTCTTATAAAAGAGTACTTCCCCTTTTGTTATTTTTATACCTCCAAATCCATTTGGATTGGCCAAACACTGCCTAAATACCTTAAAAACGTCCTTCAATTAATCTTAAAGTACTTACTTTGATCCTAAAGCCAACCTAAAAAGCCTTTTTGATCAACTCAAAATGAAACGCCCAAAGAAGAGGTAATAATTTCACCACCCTCTTTATAGTTCTTTTTTTCTTAAAATTCCTCTTTATTTGTTGTTTCAATACAAAAACAAAAAATTCAGTACCTTATATATGTTGTAATTTCATTTTAAATATGGTACAACCATATTATTTATTCTATCAATCATATGAATGATAAAGTCACCATACGTGCGTACGTACGACTTACCCTCTCTACGTTGTGGTGTAGTTTGTTATTCAAAAACATCATTATTTGGATGGGTATAAAAATGATGTATAATTGATGTAAATAATAAATATAACATATTAATTATTCTGTATATATGATATAAAATTCAATTACAAATGATTTCACCATCTATATAATTATATTGTTCCTCGTTCATACGTACAGATTACCCTCTCCACGAACGCGATAAGATTCATTCTCCATCATAATCATTCAAAAATATTTTTTATTTTATGATTAAAAATAATTGTTATGAACATAATATCATTTTGTATTTGAATAAAATACATCCTATACATAAAAAAATGGCTTACCTAACCAAGAATATAATGGAAAATGAATCCGTTAACACCCGAAACGACGATACTACTGAAATATTATTAACAAAAAAACTTAAGGGATCATATATAATAACATATTTATGTGTACAGATATTATATATTTTACTAACAATTATTCAACTATTATTTTGGATGTTAATATACCCACGACCAAGGAAAATTATGAGGTATGTGTAAATTTCACAATCTCTTTATTATCTGGGGTTATTTTTATTTATCTATTGGGACCTCTTTATCATCCACATCCATGTTTCTTAAAAAAATATTTAAATTTTTTCTATTTAGAATACAGGTTAAAGTCATTTATACCCTTGTTTAACATTTATAAAATGGTTTTAAAGGAATATTTCCAATGTTTTCCAAACAAGGTACATTATTACCTTTTCAAAAAATTAAGGTATGAATGTTTTTTAACTTATACAGCGGGTGCGGTTATTCCCCACCATTATAAAAAATTTTAAGCTTTGCTTAAAATATTATAAGTATATTTTCAAAACAAATGTTTTCTTTTATAATTATGTGACATTTAAATGATTTCAAAAAAAGAGATATTTCTCTCAAATAGTTTCGATTTAATCTATGTCAACATCCTTTGATGGATTTTACACTTGTTTGAAATTGATTCATTATGATACAAATCATCTATACTATATTGAAGGTTTTGTGATATTTTTGACTGTGGATGTGTTATTTTTACATCATCAATGGTTTATGGATAAAGTATTGAAATTTTGTATGCTTGTTTTAATACGAATTTTTATGTTCTGTTTAAACCTTTTCATGTGAGGAATGCATTGTACTTAGTAAGTGAAAGCTTGAGCCTGCTATAGCTCCTCGACGCATCTATAGGTCTCATGAGACAAACTTATGTTTTGGCACAATTCCTTGACAAAATATTATTTTTAGTATTTTCACAAGGACATTACTATGTGCATATGAAGTATGGCATTATGAATTCCATCATTATGAAATTGGCTATTGATATTGCATGTGATTATTTTACTAGTAAAATATCCATTTGAATAAGTAAATGGAATTATTTGATTTATATTGGCCATATTACATATAAATTTATGTTTAAGAGGCTTATGTTTTAGTCTTATACATTTCTTTAAATTTTTAATCTTATTTATGAAAGTTTCTACTATATTTTCATCCTTAATGAGTATATGAGATCACCCCTTTTAACATTTTATTTTTCCCAAGATGAGAAGAAGTATGTTATGACTGAACTACAGGGATAGTATAATGGATTTAAATTTAGTCAATGGATAAAATTTAATTGTTCCTTTTCATTTTATATTGTAACATAAAACTTATGAATGTATCTAGTACTTCCAAGGATACTAAACTGATCATTCATTCGGTATTTGATCTCTTGTGATCATTCCAATGACATGTAATAATCCATAGACTCTGGGTAACTGGGGTTGGGGCGTTATAGTAGGTATCAGAGGTTGTTTAGTACAAACCATGGAAGCTAGATTTAGATAAACTCTTATTAGAGGCCGTTACCCTAAAATAGACTTTGAGGATTAGTATAGAAGAACTTCCAATAATTTTGGTATTGTAGAATTTTTTTGAGTTTTCCAAGCAATAAATCCCTATATCGATACGAGCTTATAGATGTGGCTCTGGAAAAAATATACGTAGGTGTAAAACCCAAAAACACTGCTTTGAGGTAGTCTCGAATGGAAATTGGTGCACGATAATGGGTCATGCAGCCTTCTTGGTTATGACACTCCCAGGGGATATGCTGAGGATAATTATCATTTTCTATTCAAACAATTATGAAGGGTTTATGTGCATATACTTCCACTAAGTGAACATTTTTATGATTATGGATTATATCTATAAACAATTCAATTTATGTTATGTGTTTTCTGTGTCTGGAATTATTTATTGTGATTCATAAACCAATCTAGTGTATGCCATTGTTTATAAATGGATCTTATTGGAAGGAATGGAAACTGTATAAACCCATATAATCCATGTAGGTATTTCCCTCCTACTCAAGATAATTATATTGGAGATGGTGATGCAATAGGTGCTGATCAGCTTATCACCATACTGGGACAACTCCCTCAGGTTATGAATAATAACCTTACCGTATGGAGCACCCTGATCCACAATGCAGATGATCAATGTTAAACCGCTTAATGAGGAAACAACCCCAGATATTCAATAGGAGTACAAATCCTTTAGTATATGAGAAATGGATAAGTTCCATAGAAAAAATATTTAATGATTTGGGGAGTAGTGAAAGGGAAAAAGTTTTCATGGACGTTTATTGCCTCATTTGAGATGCAGAACAATGGTGGTAATTAAATAAAAACACCAAGAAAGATGAGTAAGTATCGAACATGAAACATAAGGAGTTTAAAGACATTTTAATAGTAAAATACATTCTTTATGACCATTGAGCCGATATGGAAAGACAAATTCTAATTCTGAGGAAAAAGGAGGATGAGAATGTCACAAAATATGAGGCTAAATTTACAAGGTTATCAAGGCATGTGGTTTATTTTATATGTAACCCAATGAGTAAGATTGATCGATTCTTTGATGGGTCAAAATCATTTCTCCATCGAGAATTTGTCTCACAATCCTTCTCATCATAAGAAGATATTGTCTCATGCGCTATCAAGACTAAAAAGGAATTATCTAAATCTTACGACTTTAAAGCAAAGGATGAGAAAACGAGATCCATTGAACACTCAGGAAATGGAAATAAAGGGAATAATGGAGAATTTGAATATCCATCCTGCAATAAATGTGGAAGAAACACCCTAGTACTTTTTTGAAGAGAATGGGAGTCTGTTACATGTGTGGTGAAAAATTCCACCATGCTCGTGATTGCAAGGGGAAGAAAGAGGTTGTTAATGTTGTATGCTAACATTTTAGAGAAAAGGGAAATTATGAAAATTAATGTCCTAAGAGCCAAGGGATGATACCACAGAAAAGTACAAGGGAGCATGTCCAAGCTTATGCGATCACTACTACTGAGGTTAAAGCTAATTAAATACACGGTGGTAGGTAATTTAATGGTTTTCTCAAGTTTGGACAATGATTTATTTGACTCTGGATCATTGAATTGTTTCATATCATCCTAGTTTTCTAAGAAAATTAGACATTTTCAATTTGAATTACCAAGGGAGTTGTCATTAAAAACACCTAAGGGAATTATCATTGTAAAAATGTTTTTTTAATTAGTTCCCATTAGGGCATATAAATGTCATTTATCTGCTAATATCATCGTCATACCCATGATTGAATTTGATATAATATTATGAATGGATTGGATTTCGGACCGCGATGCGAAAAATTATTCTAAGAAGAAGGAGGTTACAATTTTCGATGAAGATAAGAAGTACCTTATCATTAGAGTAGAAACATCACCCCCTGATTCTTATCTAGATCCTCCCCCAGTAGCACTACTAAATTTAGTTATTGGGGAAGAAGAGAATGAATTAACTATGGGTGATGCACAGAATGTTCGAATATAGGACGTACCTATTGTGCAAAAATATTTTGATGTGTCTTCATAGGATTTACCTTGACATCCTCTAGAACAAGAAATTGAGTTTTCCAGTGATTTCATTCATGGTTCTAGGACCATATCAAAGACCCCTTATAGAATGACCACTGTGAAATTAGTGGGAATAAATAAACAACTAGAGTAATTGGGTAACAAGGGATTTATTCACCCAAGTGTTTCTCTATGGGGAGCCCCTATCCTTATTGTTAAAAATAAAGATGGATCTATGAGGTTGCTCATTGACTACTGGGAGATCAATGCTATAAAAATAATGAAAAAGTATCCCATATCTCGCATTGATTATTTATTCAACCAAATTCATAGAGTGAAATATTTTATAAATATTGAAATTCAATCTAGATATCATTAGTTGTGTGTGAAGAAGGAAGAAATACCAAAACCAGCATTTCAAACCAGATATGGGAATTACGAGTTTACAGTAATGCCTTTGGGATTCACTAATGCACCCTCTGTCTTCATGGATCTAATGAATAGAGTTATCAAGGAATATATTGATGACTTCATATTGGTTTTTATTGATGATATCTTCGAATACTGAATAAGTTATGAAGATCATGAAAATCACTTGTGCACTATTCTGAAAACCCTCAGATGAAATAAATTATATGGGATGTTTAGAAAGTCTGAATTCTGGATTCAAGTGATTTATTTTCATGGACAGATTATCTCTAAGGATTGAATATCTACCGATCCTTAAAAGACCAAGAAAATCTAAGAATGGTCAGCACTGACGAATATAACTGAGGTACGCAGTTTTATTGGTTTAGCGGGTTATTATCGACGTTTCGTCCATATTTTTTCCTGGTTGGATAACCCATTAACCTAGATTACATGTAAAGGGGACAAATATGTTTGGATAAAAGAGTGTGAAGAATTTTTTGAAGAACTGAAGAAAGGATTAGTCAATGATCTTATCTTGACTCTACCATCAGGGAATGATGGCCTTGTTATTTACAGTGATGCTTCAAAGAAAGGACATGATGTTTCCTTTTGCACAATGATAGAGTTATTGAAAATGCATCACATCAGGTAAACATTCATGAACAAAACTATCCCACTCATGACCTTGAGTTAGCAGATGTAATCTTTTCTCTAAAAATATGGAGACAATATCTCTATAGTGAATTTTTTTAGATTTATACTAATCACAATAGTTTGAAGTATATATTTTATCACAAAAAGAACGAAACATGAGGAAAAGGCGATAGATTGAACTACTGAAGGATTATGATTTCATGATACACTACCACTCAGGGAAGGAAAATAAGGTGTAAGATTATTTAAGAATAAAGGATCAAGGAGTTTTGAACTAGATGAGAGTTGAAAATGATCCTATATACATGGATCTAGTAAATATAGATATGGTAATAACCATGGAAGGTGAAATATCAAAACTATTTAAAATGGTTTCCAAAACATCTTTACTAGAAAGGATAAACTATTCATAGAATGATGATGAGGAGTTTCAAAAGAAGATTAAAGCTATGAATTATGGGAGATTGAGTGAATTTGTATGTGAAGAATGAATTTTGAAATTTTTTAGGAGACTTTGTGTTCGTAACATAACTGATTTTAAAATGGAATTTTTGGATGATTCCCATAGTTCCGATTTCTCTATACACCCTTAGAACACCAAGATTTATAGATATTTGAAGGAACATTTTTGGTGGGACAACATGACAAGAGAGATTTCTGATTTTGTGTCAAGTTTTATGGTTTTTCAATAAGTGAAAGCTGGAAGGCAACATCCTGGTGGATTCATGCAACCTCTTCCCATATCTGAGTGAAAATGGGATAATATTACGATGGAATCTGTAATGGGGCTACCAAAGACTCCTAGATGGAATGATAAAATATGGTTCACTGTTTATCATCATACCAAGTCAGCACATTTTCATGCTATTAGATAATATTAACCACTTGAACTATGGTAAGACTATATATTAATGAAGTTGTAAGTCTTCATTGAGTACCTCTATCGATTGTTTTAGATCATGATCCCCATTTTACATCATGATTCTAGAAAATTATTCAAAAAGCCCTAGATAATTAACTTCGTTTGAGAACTTCCAACCACCCTAAAACTGATGGTCAATCATAACGGACTATTCAAACCTTAGAAGACAAGTTGTGATCTTTCTTAATTGACTTTCAAGGTATGTGGGATCAATATTTACCTCTAGTAGAATTTTCGTAAAACAATAGCTTCCATTCATTTATTCAGATGGAACCATACAAAGCATTATATATGAAGATATGTCACATAAGAACTTGTTGGGGTGATGATGGTGAAGGAAAACTTGTAGGCATAGAACTTGTAGAGGGAACGATGGAAAAGGTGATGGTTATCCAAACCCACATCAAAGTAGCTCAAAGTAGGAAAAAGAGATATACTGATAACTGAAGGAAGGATATGGAATTTCAGGTTGGAGATCATATTTTATTAATGGTACATCTATGGAAGGGAGTTATACGATTCAGTATGAAGGGTAAATCGAGTCCCAGGTACATCAATCATTTCGAATTTCTAGAATGAATTGGAGTGGTAGTTTATCATTTGGAAATTTCTCCAAGTCTCTCCAAAGTTAATGATGTGTTCGACATATCATTATTGAGAAAATACTTGCCTAACCCAACACATGTACTCACCTATGAGGTAATTGAACTGGAACCTAATCTATCTTATTATGAAGAGCCTATCAAAATTCATGATACTAGAGAACAAGTGCTATGAAAATAGATGACTCATCTGGTAAATATTATACGGAGAAATCATAAGATGGAAGAGGAAATGTGGGATACCGAGGAACTTATGATGAAGAACCACTAGAATCAATTTTTTTCAGTAATATTCAAAAAAAATTTAGGATGTAATTATTTTTTGGAGGGGAGAATGTAACACCTCAAGCTTCCATTGTATGTTTCCCTTTTAATAATGCAGTAGCTTGGGATGTATGCAACTTGGAGTTTTAACACACCACGACCAATAAAACTATCCATTATGAATAATAATACCCACTTTTTGAAATTTTATAGATTTTATTTTTCAAAATGGACTTCATTTTGGATTCATAATATCAAAATTAGCTTGTTGTAAATTTTTGGTATTTTTCTGAAAAAATTCAATTTTCGATGAATAGTGAAAAACATTGTGTTATTATTTAAAACCAAATTTTTATTTAAATAATTAGTTATTTTAATTTATTTTATTTTAGGTCCAAATAGATACATAATACCTATATATGTTAAACATAATTCATTGGATTCATTTTATAACATTTTTAGATATATAAAATTTTATCGAACCTTTTACCATCTTTTACCCTCCTTCTAAGGGCATTTACAAATTTGCATAAACATAATTTTACCACATTTGTTCATTGAATTTTAAAAATCTGAGAGAGACGGTTGATATCAGTAAGTAAAATGTGGTTCAATAAGTTGAAAATAATTTTTTTTTGAATAGTAACTTTTGACTTTTATTTACCACTGTTAAATGTAAATAGGGTAATTAAGGGTAAAATGATATTATTATTACCCTAAAAAATGTCATAATTCTATTGGATAAGTGTAATTAGACCAAAAACAACCTTAGGAATAAAATATGATCCCCTTTGGTCGACTTGGATTAGACTAGGACATTTATTATTATTTAATTTAAAGAATATTTAATAGAGTTAAATTTAATGTTTAAAAACTAAACCATTTTAAATATAGGGTTATACATTAGATAAATTCAACTATAAATATTCATTAGAAAGATAAAAAAGTTTCTTACATAATGGTACTTTATTTATAATTTTTAGATATTAAATAATTCAATTTATTTATGACACAATGATGTTGAAGTAATTACCTTATTAATGAATGATTAGAATCATTGATATTATAAATATCCAAATAAATATAATTTGAGACTTTGGAT
The DNA here is from genome assembly GCA_963277665.1 of Viscum album. Classification (NCBI taxonomy): domain Eukaryota; kingdom Viridiplantae; phylum Streptophyta; class Magnoliopsida; order Santalales; family Viscaceae; genus Viscum; species Viscum album. The sequence continues at coordinate 1,332,825,855 of OY728145.1, forward strand.
GAATTAAAATAATTTTATAGGTTGATATGACATGTTAGTATTGATTAAATAATTTTTTTTCTAAGTAATCATGTTGTTATTATTTTCACAAGTACCAAATACTATATAGTGTAAAAATTGACATAATTATTTTTTTAAAAACAATACTATATTATTGATTGATATAATATTATTGAAAATCTAAGTATAGGAAAAAGGACTTATATAAGGTTATATATGTTATTAATGAACCACTTGGGGTTTTCATGTATTTTTATATTATGTTTATTAGCCATATAATATAAAAATACAAATAGACACGGTAAATGTCAAACTTTTTAAATAAGATTTAAATCTAAAATATAAGGTTAATATGGGGAAATAAACCTCTATAAAACCTATTTGATGAGAGGTTTTAGATCAATATCCACCTTACCCTCTAAATAAATCATTTTGGAGCCATTTTAAACTGAAAATGATTTTATTATAAAATAATATTTCAATATTTTACTAAAGTGACACTCACCTCTCTTATAAAAGGGTACCTTCCCTTATCTTAATTTCACACCTCCAAATCCATTTTTCTCGGCCAAACCCAACCCAAATACCTTTCCATCTTCCGAAACATCATCCTAGAGTCCTTAAGTTGATCATAAAGCCATTATAAGGGGCCAATTTGATCAACTCAAAAGGAAACACCTGAAAAAGGGGTAATAATTTCACCACCCTCTTTCAAGTTCTTTTCTTCTTCCATTTCCACTTTATTTGATGATTCCATACCAAAATAATTAATCAAGTAACTCCTACATATATTGATGTTATTATAAATATGGTAGAACCATTTTTTTATTCTATCCAACATATGAATGACAAAGTAACCATATGTGCGTACTTATGACTTACCGTCTCCACATCATGGTGTAGTTTGTTATTCAAACAAATTATTATTTGAATAGATACAATAATTATGTATAATTGATGTAAATAATAATTATAATACATTAATTATTCTGTTTATATAATATAACATTCAATTACATGCGATTTCACCATCAATATAATGATATTGTTTCTCGTGCGTACGTATTGATTACCATATCCACGAACACGATGAGATTCAATCGCTATAGTAATAATTCAAGAATAATTTTCATTTTATGATTAAAAATAATGTTTATGAACATAATATCATTATTTATATGAATCAAATACATACTATCCATAAAAAATATGGCTTACGTAACCAATAATATGAAGGAAAATGAATCAGCTAACACACGAAACGATGATACTACTGAAATATTATTAAGAAATAAATACTATAGGACAATATATGATATCATATATATGTATATAGTTAATTTATAAATTAATAACAATGATTTAAATGTTATAAAGGAGGTTAATGTACCCTCAACTGAGGAAAGGTACAGGTTAAGGGTTAATTTCACAATCTCTTTATTATCTGAGGTTGTTTTTATGTAAGTGTATATTGTGACTTCATTATCATCCACATCCATGTTTCTTAAAAATGTATTTCAAAACATGTTTTCTATTTACTAGAATGTGTGTTAAAGTCATTTATACCCTTGTTTTACTTTTATAAAATTGGTTGAAAGGAATATTTCCATCATTTTCCAAACAAGGTACTTTATGACCTTTTCGACAAATTAAGGTAAGAATGGTTTTTAACTTATATAGGTGGAGCAGTTATTCACCTCCATTATAGATTCATTTAAGCTTCCCTTACTAGATTATAATAATATTTTCAAAATATGTTTTTTATTTTATAATGAAGTGGATTTTAAATGATCTAAAAAAAGAGATATTTCTCTCAAATAGTTTTGATATCATCTATGTCAACATCCTTTGATGGATTTTACACTTGATTGAAATTGATTCATTATGATACAAATCTTACATGTTGTATTGAAGGTTTTGGGATATGTTTGACTGTGGATGAGTTATTTTTACACCATCTGTGGTTTATGGAGAAATTATTGACATTTTGTATGATAGTTTTAATACGAATGTTTATGTTATGTTTAAACCTTTTCATATGAGTAATTAATTGTAATTAGTAAGTGCTGGGTGGAGCTCGCTATAGCTCCTCGAAGCATCGATAGGTCTCATGAGACAAACTTGTGTCATGGCTCAATGCATTGAAAAAAATTATTTGTAGTCTTGGCACAAGGCCTTGACTATGTGTTTATGATGTCTGGCATTATGCCTTCCATCATTATGAAATTAGTTGTTGATATTGCAGGTGAATATTAAACTAGTAGAATGTAAATTTGAATAAGTAAATGAAATTAATTCATTTATATTGGTCATATTATATATAATTTTATGTTTAAAAGGATTAGGTTTTAGTCTTATACATTACCTTAATTCATTATGCTTATTTATGAAAGTTTCTAATATATTTTTATCCTTTCAAAGCATCTGAGCTCACCCCTTTCTATGTTTTATTTTTCCTAGGATAAGAAGAATTATTTTATTACTAACCTTCAGGGATAGTCTAAGGGATATAAATGCAGTCAATGGAGATAATGTTCTTGTTGTCTTTCCTTTTATAATGTAATGTAAAACTTATGAATGTATCTGGTACATACAAGGCTACTAAATTTATCAGTCTCTTGGGATTTGATCCCTTTTTATCATTCCAATGTTATATAATAATGCACCGAATTTAGGCAACTGGGGTCAGGGCATTACAGAAGTGACATTTTGTTCCTCAATTTCTATGTTTTCCATAATGTGGTCAAAATTCTGGTCCTATGTAAGAATACACAAAACACAAATAGTTGTCCATCATATTATTTAAATTTGATTTTAAATCAATAGAAAAAATATTTAAAAGCACATCAAAATACGAATTAAAAATAGATATATCAAAATTTTATATGTCAAGAAGACCTCATTAGAACCTGTAGGTGTCATCAAATTGGAAATTAATATATTATCAAACCATTATAACTACAATGGTGCAGTATATCAGAAGTACACGGTCAATCTCATAGAGAGAGTGGAAAGAAATGATGAAAACTCATGACTAAAGGTTATTTCTCTCCAATTTAAGTTTAATTTAGATAAAATATTGATAAAAATTGAATAAATGAATTAAAATACAAAATTAGAAGAGTGGTTAATCAGTTTCCCTTTGTTTTGTTTCTAAAATTAAATCCTAACTTCACTTTCAAAATAATAGTACTTATTGGATTCACAATCAATAATATATAATCGATAGAAGAGATGGTCAACGCTATCAATAAACCCTATATTCTCAACTAATGGTAGTCTAAAGAATTAAAATAACCAAGGTGCGTTAAGATAATATTGCAATTTTAGAAGAATAAACGCATTCAATGGCCTTGATTAAATGCTCTTAATAATGAGGGGTTTCGACCCCTACTAGAAACACATAGTTCATAATTTAACAATATATATGATTAACGTGGGTGAAAACACAATTAAAATTGAATAAAATCTGTTTGAAAGTGAATAAAGGAATAAAACAAATTGTTATGCACCCTGTTTATCCGATTTTGATCTCCCAAACTATTTAGCTGATCATCGTTAGGTGATCGCTAAAGATAAATATTACTAGAACCCTAGGGGAGAGAATAAACATATTATAATAAATAGAAAATAATGAAACTATATTAAAAATCAACCAATTTTATTTTAACGAAAATAAAATGAAAAAAATGAAATAAATTAATACCTATCTTTGCACAACACCGAATCAAAAACATTTTGAAGGCTCCTAGTGGTCAAGCCATGTGCCCTGAATGGAACGCCTATCTCTTGGCCAAAGCCCCACTTTATATACCCAATTTTCAACTCCCCGGTTTTCTAAGTCAAATCCCTAGTTTAGGGTCAATTCAAAGTTTTTAATGAAAACATTCCCAACAAAGATATGCTAAAATATCTATTTTTTATTTTTCCATAGTGTTCTCACAACGTGTAAAAATTAAATGGAATGTAATATTATCATTTTTTTAAGGTTTACATGATGTTCATATTCAACATCCATCTCCAAAACTTTTTTTTCATATTTCATATTTAGTTTTGTGCCTCTAGAACCTCTCATATTCATCCAACATCATGGGAAGTGTTCTTAAATTGAAAAAATTTGATCCATTTTGACTCCTTTTTTATTTTTCTTCATCATTGTTTTCTAGTGCCACACTATACTGATTTGTAGCTCGACATGAAGTAACTTGTTATTCCTAAATTCCAATGTTGTTCATCATGTTATCCAAATTCTAATCTGGTATAAGAATACACAAAACATTGATATCATGGAATCCTATGATATTAAATAAATTAATTTCCAATGTAATCACATATAACAACCATTCAAAATATGAATGAAATCTAGAGATATCAAATACCCCCACACTCAAATATTTCTTAATCCTTGAGAAAACCTCAAAAATGATATACCAATGATCTATACATTCAAATAGAATTTTCAAATTATATTGTTAATAAAAATATGCTATAAATAAATATTATAAAATAACACCACATACCTCATTAATAATTCAAAAATCACACTTCATTTAAAATGTTAAATTTAGTAAATCCTCCCCTTTTCACTCAAATATTTCAAATTTTCATCAAAACCAATTAGATTTCTAATTTTCCTCACTATTTATTTTTTCACTCATCACTAATGTTATCAATTGTAATGCAATTATTCTAATTACTCAAGTAAATGATCCTTACCATAGACATTCATTGATTTTAAATTCTACAATTTGTAATGAAAAATTTCACAATTAATCCTTAGGGATTTTCAATTAGGATATAATGTTTCTGAGTCTAATGGTTTTTTGGAAAATTGTTAAAAATCAAGTAACTCTCAAGGAGGTGGTTGAAATCTAATATATAATTTATGATATTCAAAAGATAATCTCAATGAAATGATCCTTCCCAAAATAATGTCATCTCGCACAATCCCCCAAAATTGAAAACGTAAAGTATCATATAAAATGTAATCATAATGAAAAATTACCCTATATTTTTGTTCCTTTTTTTAAATTCATTATTTAGATTGAACCTCAAACCCAGAACCTAACCATATAATATTAAAATCATTAGTACGATAGTGGTGATTTTTTTATTCTTATAATTCACAAACCAATTTCCCATTTTTTCTATAAGAAACCCATATATAAATCTCACATCTACCATATAACCACATATTATAATAAGATCATCAGTCTAGTAGTGGTGTTTTTTGACCTAATGGTGAAACAACCAATTTTTTATTCTTTTTCATTTTTCTATCAACAAGAGGGATAAACAATGGAGTATAATACATGAAAATATGAAGCATCCCCAAAACACATAGGGAAACACACTATAGTCACCTATTAAAATAAATATCCCATATCTATAAGAAAAACCCCTCTCCCACACTCATTAAGTTGAATATCATGAAAAATATAATGTCCTGGGTATGAAATGAAATAGTGTCTTATAACATGGATCAACCCTAATAAGGCCATCGATAGATTCTACAAGATATGAAGGATGAATGTACATGTGGGACTCAATGATAAATTATTTAATTAATAGAATTAATCAATCATTTAAAATTTTTTTTAAATATTATCCTTGACATGAAAACAATTCAAGTTATAATAGGTTTATATGCCTCATGTTTTAAAAAAAACATGCATAAAAAATATGAAATATTTTGTATAGAATCCCCTAAGTAATGGGAACAACATATAATTTTGTATGGTAAAGGCATGAACATAAGTATTCATTTTACTCAAATCGGGCTTCATGGAATCAATATCAATAAAAAAAATCCTATCCAAAATAATTTTCAAGAAGTTCAAAAATGAAGGAAGAAAGTGAATTTCAAAATTTCTATTTGCATATTTTTCATTTATGGGAATTAAATTTATAATTTTAAATCATATAAAAAACTTATCCTCAGTGATTATTTCTCCAAGTTCACTGAGCACATGACAAAAAAATCAATCATATTTTTTGGTTAATTGAATTCAATTCAGTTCATGGATCAATTCGATTTTTTCAATTTTTTGTAACTCATGTGATGGAAAAAATTAGGGGTGAAAAACTATAAATGAGTAAAAATATTACTCCCCATCGATTGATTCTTTTGAATGAGTTACTCAGGTACCGTCTGGCCCTGGTTGGTGGCAAGAGTTTGTTATATAGATTTTTCCCATGCTTCCTACCTCTTTCTTCCATGGTCCTGAAAAATAATTGTAAAAAGAGAATGTATGGGCCCATTATAATATTTGAATTAAACATTTAAGGATACCAACCATTGTAAGAGTTATTAATCTAATAAAATAAAATAAATATAATTTCAACAAAAAAATTTAAAATTAGGGTTATACCCTAGTAGATACTCTTTTATATGGTCATTAATATCAATATTTAACTTTATTAACTAATTAGACCATGATATTGAGATAATAGTATTTTATTTTGTCACATCTATATTTTCTAGGAATCTAGGGTTGTATTTATATTCCCCCTCCATTGTCTCTTCTTAAATAATTATAGACTACAATTTGAGGACAGATGTAATATAAGTAATAAGAAATCCATATATGAAAATACTTTGTTGTTCTCCATTGCTACCACTCCTTTATCATCACTTTCTCTACTATTAGAGGTTACTTTTTCTTATCTTCTTCAAATACAGTTTCAGTTGAAACATATGTTTTATTATTATTGTTTTGTATTTTACTGATGTGATCATAAATGGTATGATCTTTCTCTTCTAGTATGTTTTACATGGTGTCCCATGCTTCTTCTGTCTCTAAAATGATTGTGAAATCGGTTCATGTATGATTATTATACTCTTTTTTAGTTTTTACTCTTCCACTATTTATATGGATTTTACTGCTTCGACACCCTTATCTTATTCCTCCTTGACCATCCAACAAAATTCCATCACATATCTTTCAACTTATTCTATATGTTACTAAAGGTATTCTCATTGTTCTTTATGGTCTTTTTGTATGCGTTGAAGGGAAGAATTAGGTTCGGAAACTTATTCTAAATCCAATTGTTCGTTAAATTGAAATACCTCATCATGATCCAAGAATTCTTCCTTCATATCCTCATCCATAATTTATCCATTTATTTATTCAATAGTTTGAACATCCTCAATATAATATTCCTCATCATCATCTTTATAACACTCAATCCCAATATAAGAATATAAGAGTAGAATATTCACAATCAAATTTATATTTGGTAAAACCTGATAAAGGAGAGTAGTAAACTCTCTGTGTTATATGATTTATGATTTGTTTTCATCTATCATCTTATAAAATACTAATATTTAATTTTTTTAAAATTTGGCTAGTATATTATCAGCATTCCGCTTATGAGGATGCTGTAAGGAATATTATTCGTGCAAGTACTACTCTTGACGTTCTATTATGTCAATAGATTTTACATTCTCCGCTTCATGACATCATTAATATTAAAACCAAACTTTATATACAAGATATGAAATTGTCATACTAGAAAAAAGATAATGAAAATTCAAAATGATTTGGGTATGGTAGGTATTCAATTATCCCTTATCACTGAGTTTGGCTTCATTATATTCCATCCTTTGGTCCATCACATCAATGTACCGTGTAAGAAATATGTTAAGTCGGAATTCTATGTATTCCACATCCTCAAGTATTCCTTAGTGTCAATCATATTTAATATCACCTATATTGGGCTAATATTAGTTATCATTCCATTGAGGAGGTTGGAATTCATCATACTCATGAAAATATGAATCATTATGACCATCATCCTACAATGTCCACCCTTCTATATTCATTGATTCCCATGGGGTCGAATACTATGGATATCCAATGTATTCTGATTATGGAGTGACATAAGGGTGATATGATAAGTAATCCATCATTCAAAACACTAAAACTACCAAGAACATAATATATATTAAAAAATAATTAATGAATAAAAGACGTAGACTAAAATTAATAAATAGAAATGGGATTCAAAAATTTGTTGGCAGAATAAATTGGTCTTGAGTTGTCTGCAATGCTCTTCTACTCCATAGAAATGGTTCCAAAATTTGGTATTTCCATAATAAATCATTAAATACTTCGATCATAATAGAATTAAAAAATTATATGTTACTGAATTGTAAAAACAATAATAGATCAGTATAGGAGAAGTGTAGGGTCGATCCCATAAAGAGAAGTGAACGTAATGAAGAAAAATATTGACTAATGGTTAGGTCACTATAGTTACAATTTTATTTAATTAAACTAGTGGTGAAAAGTGAATAAATTAATTAAAATATAAAATTATAAGGGATGAGAATCAATTTCCACAAGTGATTTTTCTAAATAAATCCTACCAGTACATGAAAAGTAATATTACTCATTTCCAACATAATCAATAATAATTAAACAATAGAAGATATGGACAAACCCTATAAATATACCCTATAATCTCAATTCATAGTTTCTAATGAATTATATTCACTATTGTTCATTACAATTAGATTTCAGTTGTAAAAGAATAATCACAGTCTATGTTCTTGATTAATTATCTTAATCCTATTGGGTCTTGTCCGAAACAAAACAAATTAGTCCATGATTTAAAAAATTATTATTAAAACAAGTTGCAACAAAATAATATTTAAATAAAATCATTTTATAGGTGATGAAATTAATAAAACCAATTGGTATTCACCTAGATTATCCAATTCATCTATCCCATATAGGTTTATCTAATCATCATTAGCTGATCATCAGCAATAAATAAAAACAAAACCATAGTGGAGATAATAGACACAATATATGGAATAGAATATAATTAAAATAATTTATAAATCATACAACATTATTTGAAATAATGGAATAAAAAATAAAAAATAAAAAAATAAAACATATAAACACATAACTCTAAGTCGGAGCCCAACTGAATCCTCTATAAAGTTGAGCCTCAGGCCTAGAATGGAAAAACCATCTGTTGGACAAAGGTTCCTTTTTATACTCCCAATGGTTGTATCTATATTTTTCTCGGTTAATCCCCAATTTAATATCTATTAAGAGTGGACAATGATAAAAAATAATGTTTAAGATACACTGAAATATCCATTTTTTTATTCTACCTGTGGGTTTTCACATCATTTACCAGAAAAGTCTGAACCAAGCGAAAGCCCGATCCCACAAATTTATTAAGAAAAAAGTGCAAGTACAGACAATAGAAAATAAAAGCGCTACATTACATCAAACCCATACTCATCCCTCTCCCTATCATCGGATAACTAATCACCAGGATCAGCTGACTCCCATTCTAAAGATTCATACTTCCGCATCATCTCAAGATATATGTTTTTCTTCCTAAGCATCTCCTTAGACATCTTCTCCTTGTTTGACCGTTTCCCACTGGGCCCAGTATCCACCTACGGAGACCCTCCCCTTCGCTTTCCACTGTTCCCATTTGCATGAACAGTTTCTTGCGACCCTACATTCTTGCAAGCATACCTCGTCGCCATTGGCTTGGGTAGGTCCGTATAGTCCCTCCGTGTCTTCCTCTTACTTTAGGTTTTCCCTTCCACTTCCTTGCTTAGGGGCTCATGAATTTCATGCTTTACCACCTCAGTGTAGGATGCTTTGTGATTATGGATCTCTTCTTCACACTCGACTCTATCCCCCCACTTCTTAAGGGTCATGGGGAAATTGATATTTACATCCTTTCCACCCTCCATTTGAGTTGTCTTGACTATGTCATCAGCACATGGACTTTTATATTCATCATTCACTCTGTCTAGGTTCACATGACCTTCTTTCCCTCCAACTTCCTCTTCCACTTCAATCACCTTTGCCTCAGTTGATTTAACATCACCCAGCACTGCAAACCTATTTGCTGAATAATTAATCAAGTCATTAGGATTTACCTGTACCATACAATCAGGTGTGTTCTCCTGTTCAGACAACATTTCCATCGGTGTACTACTATCCTGCATCAATGCAGACCCCCTTCCAATGTACTGAAATTCATCATTTGACCCCGCCACTTCATGTTGAACATTGGGTTCAGGAATTCCATATTCTTCCATATGTGAAACTGAGTTATCAATCATATTCATATTTTTGTTAGATTCAATCAGAATTGAATCTCCAGGCCGAGGCACATCCATTCCAGGATTGACCAGTTGGATTTCTCCAGCATCATCCACTGAAACCTGATCAGATCTATAACATAGAGATGTTCCATTCAACACATCCCCTGGTGTCACTCCCTGCTCCATGATAGCAGTGGGCACCGAAAGAGAATCCTCAACCTGTTGCACATCTGGAGTAGGATCAGCCACCGCTGTGCAGGCCTCCACTGCCCGTGCATCTCGACCATTCATTCGGCAGACATCCATCCCATGTCCCTTCGTATGGAAAAAAGATCAGAATGGCATCCAAGACTCATAGACAATCCGTTGTGCATACCTGTACTCAGCCTCCACTACGATCCAAACAGTATCAGGTGGTCTCTTTGAGAGATCTATCTCCACGCAGATTCGTGCAGATGTAGGGTTTCCCATGGAGGCTGTCCTCCGATCAACGCAGATGAAACGCCCAATAGAGTTACCTATCGACTTCAGAAGCCCAGGGTTCTGAAAAGGGAGGGGAATCCCCGGCAGTTGCAACCAGATGGCACGATTCGGAGAGTCCCTATTCAAATGATGATCAAAAGACCATCTTAGCAACTGGAATGAGTAGGAATTCCTTGGTCTAGACCACGCCCTACCCAAATCTTCCTCATCAGAGAAGAAGATGAGAATCTGCCGAGGCCCGAAAATCCCAAACGACGCCTGGTTTTTCAAACCCCAATATTCATTCACCATCTTTCCAAAATCCTCAACCAAAGGACGTCGCCGCACAAACCTTGCAATTAAGGCTGTGGAAAGCATCGAATATGCTTCGGAAAATTCTCGAACTGAGACTGGTACGATGGGCCGACCAGAAACACATCCCCGAACCCTCGGAGAAACCTCTATCTCAGGCATGAAGAAACCGTAATAAGGCATACCTCTACACGCAAAACCAGAGGACGAAGAAACCCCTCCCCCACTGCGGGAGGAGGGGGCACAGTAGCCGCCATCGGCAAACTAGGGTTTCATCCCGATCCACCATCGGGGAAAACCTCGGGAGCATCGGGAGCATCGGGAGCAGAAGGCCATTGGGAGACCAGTTTTCACATCATTTATAAATTACATGATCTATAATGTTTTCATGTTGAGTAATTTTTACATTATGTTCATATTCAACTTCTAGAATTGGAACATATATTTCATCCTACATCTTTACTTTGGATCCTCTGAAAACTACCTTCTTTGTCCAACATCATGGTAATTGATCTCTCATTGAAAAAATGATCCATTTTGGCTCCTTTTATATCTTTATAAATATTTTTTTTTTGTGTTACACCAAAAACCTCCATAGGTTAGTGTAATGTGACTTTTTGATCCTCAATTTCCTTATTTTCCATCACAGTCTCCAAATTAATTTCCAATATAAGTTTACCCAAAACATAAATATTAAGGAAATATCTCATATTAATACAATTAATTTCCAATGGAAACTCATATAAAAATATATCGAAATATAAATTAAAAATATATATATCATTAAACTTCCAAAATTTATGGATAAAATATATTGTTTCCTCATGAATACATCTGATACGGATGAATCTCCTCATAAAAACTTTCTTTTATATTAAAACATCACTCAATGACCATTAATACTCAAAAATGTTGAACTTGGAATTTTCTTTCTATACAATTCATATAAGAAATTCATTGTTCCAACATAATTATTGCACATAAAAATTAATCCATTCATTTAATTAAAATTTATTTAAATATAAACAATATTTCATTATATGTGGATTATTTGTTTCTTAACATTCAAAAAAGCACTTAAAACTATATTCCTCATATTAAGTTCCCACATCAAATGATAAAATATTTAAAAAAGATATATCATATGCCTTTTCAATATAACAAATGATCACCATCCAACAAAAAAATTATTATAAGGCTACATCATACCAACATTAGTGAAAAGTATGATTATATGATAACATGACATCATATTACAAGGATTAAAAAATATTATTTCATTCTCAGCCAAACTATTTCATGACTGCCACCTTAATGAAAATAAATAACCACTTACATCATGAATTATCTCTCAAGCTGGTAATAATATCTACTCAACATTGATAAAATAATGATTCATTACTAAAAATATAATGGTCAATATCATTCATCCTATATTTTAATCCCTCTAATGATAAGTACCATAATATAAAAATAATTATTACCCATTAACACATTTTCATTACTCAATGCAATATACTTTTCATTATATATTCTTATATTAATCCACCTCTTGTAAATAATATTATACCTCCATCATTGACATTCCATTAAAATGAAATATAAACCAGGCCATTTTCCACTGTCATTACACTATCAATCAATGAAAAATAATATTTTAAATTCCAACTGTTCTAAGAGTATATAGAAATTAATGACTATTAACTATTTATAGGAAATATTTCTCAAAAAACCGTAAAATGATATGTTTCACTTATCATCACTCTGTTAAGGATAATATTTTAAAAGGAGAACTCATATCAGATAAGAATACACCTTCCTACAATTTTCAGCTTATAAAAATGGTTAATAGATTATTAGGGACACATATAAAAATATTCAAATTAGACAGTTCTATCTACATATAGATAACCACAATTATTTGGGTCTGGAACCTGGAATAACACCTAAAAAGAGACTTTAAAAAAGTTAAAATATATAAATTATGTAATAAAACTCTCATCATTCATCCTCTTAGAATCATTGAAATATTAAACCTGTTAAATACCCATGTGAATCATAATCCAATAAAAATACATCCTCCCTTTCCGAATGATAAAAATAAAATCACATCTATTGTGGATTCCCCTTATTTTGGAAATTCATAAGAAATAAAAAATAATTCTCATTAAATAAATACAAATGTTTATTAATCATGATTATTTTTATTATGAAAATAATTTCCTACAAAAATATGTACATTGGAGAAAAGTTTCGAGCAAAATCATAATTCAAAATTAATTTCACCATATATCACTAGACAATACTCATATACCATTCTACCATGTGTCTAATACATAAATTTTAATTCAGAAGATTCATTATGTTGTAATTGACTAAAATTGATACTCTAGCTGGTTCAAACAATGTTTTACCAATTCCTAACTCCATGTAGAAGTTTATAGAATTTATAATCTCACAAAAAGAAGAAATGAAAATTATTTCCAATTTATTAAATAGGGAAAAAAAATTCAGAAGATATAGATTTATTTTTATATTTGTAAAAAGGAACCAACCCCACCATATAAAAAGACTATACATATAAAAATCCATATCGGTTTAGGATAGAAAATATAATATTCTATTTCTTTATTGTCCCACTGTCATGACCACTGATGTACAACATAACACCTTAATATTTCCAATCAATTCCCTATATATCCATGGACACAACATGATCTTCATCTTGTATCATATGATATAGATGTTGATTGATCTTCCATTATTCTAGTATGTAAATAATATCTACAAATTCAATTAAATAAAGAAAAAATAATAATAAAATTATAAAACTAATCTAAATGATGCATGTTTCTATCATTAAAACCTAATACTTCTTACACAAAGGTTCCATGGTCATGATTCATCAATAAGTATTTTTCATAGGAATATATCATCTATTTATAAGTTTTTCAAATCTATCTATTATGAAAACATAATATTTATTATCTTTGTATAAATGATTCTAAATATCACAACCAATAATTACATTTATATAAATATGAAATCTAGTCTAATCCTCTAATATGAATATTTCATGTCCCAATATTCTTATCACTTCCCTTCCACACTATGATTCATCTTATTAAAGTAGTGAAAATATGTGTGACACCCAAATCTTGCCTCCAATAGGACATGGGTTTGTGAGAACAACCAAATGTATATAGATGTAACTACCCTAATAGATCTAAGGAATTATACGAAACAATCCAAAAACAAATTCAAATTTAATAATAAAATATAAACTATAAATACCAATAATTCATGTAATGTCATGAATAAATATAAATCCTTCTAAATGAATACCAAAAGAAATATATTCTATATAAGCAAAAAATAATAATTATCACCATATCAATATTATAATAATTCCCATTGCCATAATCAACTCTTTCTTGAAAATATGGAAAAATATGATATAGATTAAATGATTGAAAATACAAGTATAATCAACAGGTTTATCCCTAATAAAAATATGGTAAATTTAGAAGGAGCATGCTAAAATAATAGTGAATAAATAGTGAAAAAAAACATCACATATCCCAAGGTTAAATGCCACCCATAATCACCAAGGATTTCTCATCAAATCCCTAAAAATATCATAATATTGGAATAGTGAAAATATATATTGAGAAAGGTACCATTCACCAACTTCCTAAATGATCTAGTCATCCTCGCACCCAAATGAAATACATCCTAGAGGTCTCGTACATTTTATATATAAAAAACTACATGCCATGTAAAAACTATAATTAGAAAACCACAACCACATACCACATGACAAAACTAGATACTATATACCACAACTAGAATCCACATACAACCATGTAACCACATCACTACCTCATCATTACATCACAACCATATTTTCATATACCAAAACCATAATCTCATGACCTTATATCTCATACTATTTCTGAAAGAGAGTGCAATAAACGAGAAGAACTCATCCATCCATGCCATGGATGTTTAAGGTACACAAAACAAAACCAAAAACCTTATAATAGAATTAGTAAGGTTACCCAAATCAGGTAATGGTGTGTACTAAATAACATAATCTATAATAAATATATCTGGATATCACATAATCCCAACCAAGGGTCCTACCATACCATAACATCACCACAACCACACTTCATCACTATAACACCACTACCATATTTAATTAACTTCTTCCAGCTTTAAACACTTCAAAAAACCTCATTAAACCATAAAATAACAATACCTCATCCATATAATGTAACTCCCCATGATTTTTCAATGTAATTTTCCATTAAATAAATATTTTTTTTGAATAACATGTTTCACAAGAAACTCTAAACTAAATCAAACCTCAAATCTTTTTATTTTGATAAAATATTAAAATACAATATAAACATTAACATTTAATGATAATAGTATATGATACATCATTAATAAATGTATGAGTGTAATAAATTCATAAGTAAATAAAAAAACTAGAAACATGAAATCTTTATCATCATGATTTTCCATGATGAAAAAAACGCTAATTGAAACTATTTAAATATGGTAGATAATTAAAAATATAATAGACATGTTGAGAAATATGTAAATTACTAGGATGAAAATTTCTAATAATGTATGTAAGATTATATATAAGAATGAAAACTGACAATGATATATATGGTTATTGGATATGTGGTTTCTGAGTAATCATGTGTCCAATAGGTATATTGAAGTTCAATAAATTTCAATATAAAATAAAAAATAATATAATTCTTAATTATTTAATGAAAAATATAATATCTTATCAAAATATTTTATTATAAATTTTTTTTGTGGTATATATTATTAATGTCAATATTATTATTAATGAATGATTTGATGTATTTTTAAAATTTAATGAATGATATTAATAATTGTTTACTGTTAATTTTTGTATTAGATGTAAATTTTAATACGGTGTTTTTATAATTATTTATTTTTATAAAATAAGATTTTATAAATTATTATATTTTTTAAGTATTATGTATTTTTATCATAATATATTAAATTTATCTAATTGAAATTATGAATCTATTTTAATTCTTCACTATGTAAAATATATGGTAGCACATATTTAATTATTAATTTATTTAAAATAACATTAAGAATAATTACTACTTAAAAATATATACAATAGTTTTTCTATATATATTAAATTATCAATTAAAACTTAATTTTTTTATTTTTAAAAATTAATTAGATTAAATATATTTATATTTTTTAATCACCATTTTTAAATAAGTTACTGAGTTCATTTCATTAATAATAATAATAAGTTACCATAGTAAATATTGATTTACCTTGATAAAGGTAAAATAAGCAAACAAGGGTTAAACAAAGTGGTAATGATTTAAAACATCATGAAAACATATCTACAAATTGTGTTCTTAAGGGGAGGTACAAACCATATCCATTATTTTCCCACATTTTATCCACATTAATTTAAATATGGAAGGATTAAAAAAATAAAACTTGAATTTATGGAAAAACCAATCAAAACTAACAAGTAAAAGGACCACTCCCCAACCCATCCAAAACCACTAAAATAATTTTATTATCTCTTTAAAATATTATTTTCTTAAACTCTATTAGATGTAATATATGTTTAATAGATTTTGGTTCTGATAAGTAAACTTATATATGTTCCATGAATATTAGAATTGAAGAATGTGTTATTGGATGATTCACATAACTAATCATTCTCTATGCGTCTTGGATTCAAAATGATGTATAAACTCTTAAGAATCATTTTATACTGGACAATATAAAGGGAGATATTCCATAGTATATATTAATAGAAATACATATGTTATTCTAACATATCTAATTTATTTATGTGTTCTGATGATCCAAAAATCCATATTTAGTTTACAAATAAACTTACCATAATTTTTTTAGTATTTTATGTTTTCTAAATTTTAACTCTCTTTAAAATAAATGAGTTTTAATTGAATAAATTCCCATGGAATTTTCTTACTATAAATTTTTTATTGAATCAGTAAATTCAAATCAATTATATTAAGCATTTAATAAGTCAAAATCTGATAAGTCTATATTATTATGAAGGCTGGTTATATTTCAATTCTAGTATTATCATAAGAGAACAATGTTTCAATAATTTTATCTTATGAAGATTGAGTTATCTTATAGAGGATCAGTTGATAGTCCCAAAATTAGAGTTTCATTCAGATATACTATAACATTTCAATACCTATAGAAAAGTCAACTCATGCATTCATGACCATCATAAAATAAGTTTTCTAATTAAGTAATGTTCTATTTAGACAAATTATCATTTTTAATAAATGGTAAAATATGATGAATATGTAATTTACTACACCTTCTGTGTCTATTTATTATATATTTGAAAAATAATGAAAAACACTAACTAGGAACCCATTGATTCAAGTTTCAAAATTATTATTCACTCAATCATTGGTATTATCATTTGTACTTAGTAAAAATCCATAATTAGTGATATGAATGAAATTCTCATTCAAAATGGATATATAAAAAGATATATGGGGATATAAAATAATGAACATAAAATGATACACATAGTCTTATTCATATATTTTATTTTAAATTAAATATTTTCCTTTTAAATAAAAGAACATCCATATATACTCTTTCCACATATTCATCACCTTTTGATTTTTATTCGTCATTTGTCATTTTTTTCTTGAAACAATGTGATACACCTGTATCAATCATCATTTTTAGCCATGTATCTATCTAGAATCATGTGTTAGGGTGTCATAATATCATGAAAAAATCCTATAAAGGAATAACCAGGTTAAATCACTGAGGCCTTTTTGTAATAAGTAACATCCTATTTTACACAACAAACGAATCCCATTTTAAATAGTATGGTATAATGAAAATCAGTAAAATCCTAGAGTAATGTGATGGTGGAGTGGACTAGTGGATCCTTGTTCCTCGAACCACTATAAATATTCAATTTTCAATATTTCCCTTATTTATTTTCTTTGCATTGTGTCTTTTTTATAAGAGAAGATAATAATTATTCCGTTTTTTAGAGATGATGGGTTTTAAGTGAAGAAAAAATTATGAACTCAATTCAAAACCCCCGTATGGATTCATTGTGATATAATTTACTTGATTAAAAATTTGTCTCAAATGCCAGGAATCTTAATTTGTCAACACTAATAGTTTTAATTCATATTTATTAACTTCACAAGGATGGAATTACTAAAATAGATATGGTATTTCTATGGTCATATCACCCAAATTTAATGAAAAAGTATATATGTTGGAAGGACCGATTGTATATATCAAAAATATTCGTCTAAAAGTCAATATGAAGGCTATTAATCCATAGAAAATCCCTAATATGGAGATTAAAACAGAGGAAGGTGTTTTTGAAACAAAATAATATTAAAAATCAAATAAATGAATGGCATCATATGTGGCCCCATTATAGATGAGATTAATAGATATTTTCAATGTACTAAAATATTTTAAATGAGGACTACCATTTCAATATATTATCAAGTAACTATAAATGTGTGTGAAATTATACATATTACTGTAAAACATAATTTTTAAACCTTCATGTGGGTGATGGGAGAAAACATCACTCAGTTTAATGAATGATTTACTGGTAATGTAAACGATGTTTCCACTCCATGAACTAGTATTCCGGAACCAAATCAATCTATCTGAATTCTAGGAATTTCATAATAAAATGGATTGGAATTTCAGATACAATCAAATAATAAAACAATATGAAAAAAAATCTAAATTAAAATTTCTTTTCCTTGCAATATAATGTTCAAAGTTAATATGGAATATTAGGGTGGATATAGTTAGCTATTAATGAAGGAAAATGATAATTTGAAAGTCATTACAATAAATTATGACAAGAAAAAATGTAATACAAACATTAGAATCATGCAATGAAAAAACATCACGAAATTCAAGGTCAAATGATGGGATCACTCATTTTTTCAAGAAGTTCATAAATAACTACAACAAGAGAAGTGGATTCAGATAATCCTATAATAAGTACATAAAGTATGGTAGAAATACTAAGAAAGTTAGATGTTATGATTTAATGAATCATGGAATCATTAAACTAGAAAACCGTAAGATTCAATATAATATGAATTATGAGAATAAATACTTCATGAAGCTGGGATATAAGAAGTATTAAAATAAAGCCATGAAAGCTAAAATTAGTTCCTCAGATGAATCCAAAAAGGATATAAGTTCTCATTATAGATATGGATGTCTAATTAGAAAACTAATATTTACTCCATGGAACAAACCAATAAGGAACACTCTACTTATTAATCATTTTATGAATTTGAACCTGAACACTACTCTTTTGACAAGCTAAATTAGTATTGTGATATATTTAAAGAAAATTATAATTCTCGAAAGAAAAATTACAAGAATCTAAAGAAATAATATGATGTTTAATTCAAAGAAAAATAGGTTTAAATAAATATATTTCCGAATGCAAAATTAAAATTAATGTGTCTTTTTCTACTTTTATTATTCATGAAATCAAGATAAAATAATTAGATAATGAAGTTAATGATACCAAGGATGATTCTAATGTTTTAAATAAGGTGGGATATTTGAATAAAATCCCTAGTAAAATACAATATAAAAATAAAAATATGGAATATGATGTTAGGGAGAAAACTTAAGCTGTATAAAAATAATTTTATACATATCTCCAAAAATAAATAATATTTATATTATCACGTTTTTCATTATTGTAAAAATGGTCATTTTTCAAATGGATATTTCCCAAGAAACCCTCCTGTTTGTGGAATAATAAAAACATTTTTTATACAATGTTATATAATTCTAGTTTTAGTCAGGAAAATATAAACTTATTTTGATTCCCAAATAATTTTAATGAACACTATTGGACCAAATTGTGTTTGGGTAACAAATAAACTTATTGGATAATTTTTATTGTAGATAATTACCCACATAATAATCAATGAAAAATTTATTATGGAAATTGGTTGTTCAAGACATTGTGTATAGATTTTTCTCATTTATACTCCTTATATAAGATTGATGGTGGAAAGATCACATTTCATGATTATTTCAAATGAAATATAGTTAGTATTGGATATGTTGTAATTATTCAATGAATACCCATCAGAAAAGTACTTAATGATAAATTATTAAATCATAAACAAATAAATATTACTCAAATTTGTGATGATGGATATTCTATCAATTTATTTAAATGAATGTTTTTTTAAATATAAATCCTTTATTTTTTGGACACCAATAACTAAATATGACTATACAATAGATCTTAATTATTTTTTTCACACAATATGAAACTATTTGAATAATGAAATATATAATTCATTAATTTATCATAGGATAAAAGGACATTCTAATGTTTATTTCTTAATAAAATTATATAAATTAAATTTGATTTTTTATTTACATAATCATATATTGGATAAAAATAAACTATGTGATTTATTCCAAATGGGAATGCAAAAATATATATTCTGAACCAGTAAATGATTATTCTAGGGATATATCCTCAAAAAATATCCAAATAGATCTATTTGAACCTACTTGAATAGAAAATATTGGTTGAAAATATTTTCTTTTTTCACTATTAATTATTTTTTAAGAATTACATTGGTCAATTTCTTGATAATATTAAGTGAATATTTTTCTTTTTTTATTAATGTTTCCACATATGTAAAAAATGAAAAAGATACCAAACATGTGACATTGAGGAGTGGAGATGGGGGTAATTTTATAATTATTAATTTAATTCATTTTAATCAAAACTTGGCATTACAATTTCAAGTCGTTCTCTACAACACCTCAAAAAAATTGATGTTGTTAAAAGGAAGAAAATGAACTTAGAATAAATTTCTAGAATAATGTTATGTGAATATATCATTCCAAAAAACATATAGAAATAAGATATTAAAATATCATTTTATTTCATTAATAGAGTTCCAATAAGTATTATCTTAAATAAAACACCCTATTAGGTATGGAATAATTGAAAACCAAATGTAGGATACATTAATGTTTTTGGATGTAATGTAAATATATTGAACACCAAATATGTCCTTGGTATATTAGATCCAAAGGATAATAAAGGAATATTCCAATGTTATTCTACTAATTCTAAATCCTATATTATTCTGAATAAGAAATAAATATAAATTAAAGAATATATTTGTGGAAATATTGATGAAAGTGATCCATTTGATAAAAATGGATCTAGTTGATAACATGATTGACTTAATTGAATACCTAGAACATGAAAAAAATATTGATGATAAAAAAGATATAGATTTGGAATATGATCTATAATAGTTTTAAGAAGACAATATTGATTCAAGAATTACTATAAATTATATTACTTAGAAAACACAGAAAACTCAAGGACCATCAGCTAGAAACTATTATATTAAACCAAAATTTATGATTAAGGACTTGTATATGTGCAGAAAAAAATATTTCTTCTTTTATTTACCTTTTTTATCCTAAATCTTTATAATTATCCCTACTTGATGAGATTTGAGTAGTTTTTATATAAGAAGAGTTAAATCAGGTCAAAAGGAATAGGGTATGTGAATTAGTTAATATGACCTATGAGTACCCTATATTTAAAACTAAATGATGATTTTTGGAATAAACTGGATAATCAAGGTGCGATTACATAAAATAAGGCTAGAATAGTTGGAAATGGTTACAACCTAGAAGAATGATTCTATTATGGGAAAACAACTTCTCTAGTTTTAAGAGTATATGTAATTAGAATTATACAAGAATATATATCTTGTATTAATTATAAATTATATCAAATAAATATTAAATCATCTTTTAAAATGGATTTTAAATAGATGACTTTTATGTTTAAAAACCAATTGTTTTTCAACAACAACATTTTTTAAATTATTTTTTAAAACTTATTAATGCTTTATACGGTATTAAAGAAGTACCAAGATCTTTGTATGAAATATTACATTCATTTCTTTTAAAAATGGTTTCAAGGTGGGATTAGAAGACACACTATTTTTATGAAAATTTTATAAAAAATATCTTTTTTACACATATATTTGAGGATGATTTTATTTTTAGTTCATCAAATTGTAAGATGTGTAATGGATTTTCAATGCACATGAAAAAACAATTTCAAATTAGCTTGGTGGGTTATTTAAACTATTTAATTTGTTTTTAAATTTACCAAATGTAATATGGAAACATTTTAAACTAAATATAATATATACTTAATTTAAATAAAATATATGGACATTAAAAAATTATAATGTTTTCAACTCATATGAGTTCTAATATTAATCATGATTCGGATGAAGCTTGATTTCTAGTTAACAATAAGCTATTTAGAGGAATTATTGGTTTCTTTCTTTATCTCAATGCAAGTAGACGACGTATGATGTTTTTAGTGTATATTAATTCATTAATTAAATGACACCAAAATGAATCTAATTTAATTAATAACAATATATTATTAAGATAATTGAAAGGAATATTTTCCTTATCATTTTTGTTTTAAAAACTTATGAATTTAGTTTAACATCTTATTTAGATGATTATTTTCATGGGTGTATACTATATACGAAATGTACCTAAGAAACCTATAATTTTACGGGAAAATCATTACTATATTGTCCTAGTAAGAATTAATACTATGTTTCATTATCAACTTCCAAAACAGAATATATTTCAGTTAGAAGTTATTCTATATAGATGTTGTGATTGGGACACACTCTTATAGATTTTAGATTTTATTTTAATATTGTACCTGTTATGTATGATAATAAAAGTGATATGACAATTTCAAAAAATTAAATAATCCACTCTAGAAAAAATAATATTGATCATTGGAATTATTTTTTCATAGATCATGAAAATAACGGTGATGTATATTTTTAATTCTATAGTATAGAAAATAAATTATCATTCATTTTTATTAATCCATTGTCTAATGCTCGATTTGAATTTGGTAACTCCAAATTAGGAGTGTTTAATTTAAATAAATATTATCATAATAATATTATTTATGATTACCCATACGTAAATCTATTTTTTAATTATGTTTCTCTATTTCTCTATTTAGATTTCTCATTTTTATTTTAAATTCACTAAAAGTGACAGGTTATATATTATTTTTATGGTTACTTGTTTATGTCACTCTATGTGACCTTAAGTCAATCACAAAATCGAAAAGGTAATTAAAACATTTTCATGGGAACCTCCAACCTTTAAAAATCTTAGAAGATCGTCAAATTTCTCAAACCCATTTTTCTCTAGAACCATGAAACCTTCTTTCCTTTCATTTATTAGCCATCTAAAAGTCGAAGAAAGCATAAAACAGTGTTTCAAGCTGTTCATGGTCTGAAAAGTGTTGTTAAAAGTATTGAGTTGAGATGAAATCAATTTTAATTGCCTAGAACAAATGTTTTTTCTTTCATATATAGTCATAAAATTTTATGTATGAGAGTTCTTATAGGACGAAAAGTCTATTGAGTTCATACATAATATGGATTATTGTGATTTTTACAAGCACGAGACTTTTCATTTATATATCCACAATGAATTAATGTCCTAAATGATTAATGGGATAGTGTTCCCAATATCTATGGTTGAAATTTATGGATTATTTCTTAGTATTCAGGATGGGAGTTATGAGTTAAAAACTAATCTCATTGATATTGTTGAACTCATCCATCTAGATATCATGAAATATTTTTTTTACGAATTTCTGATTTTGAAAATAAATAGTTTCCTGGTCTTAATCTAGACCGAAAAATTATTGTAACATTTATTCATTCAGTGTTTTCATAATAAAATAGTGAGTTTGAGAATATTTTATTTCAGTAAAACTATTTGTTATATATCTTTCTAAAATATAAGTGAGCAAATCACTCAAAATACATTTGTTTTGTTATATATTCCATGTAAAATAAAATAAGTATGTTGTTATCCATTTTGATGGATTCCAAACCTATTTTTTGAGAAGTACAAAGTCCATCTTGGTGACGTAATGGTTTCTAGATTCCATGGTTTGTCAAACCTTAGTGCTAGTGTGTTGAAAAAAAGATGTCATTTATAGTGTTTCTAGGTGAAACAACTATTACTAGTTGAAGCTAATGAATATATTTAAGTGAACCATTCTTGTGATGAGGGGGAGAAATATCAAGAGATTATTTATGTTTGAATAGGTAATGTAGATTATGGGGTTATACTTGTTGAATACCCATTAGATGTCATGACTCTCACTGATAAGAGAAGGAGAGTGCAAGTGGTTTCCGCAGACAAGATTCAACCTCAAGATGTTGTTGGGGTCTAGGAATCCCTACACAAAGTTGAATCTATGCTGCATCAAGTTGTCATTCAAATGACCGTAATTGATAATTTTTTACTACTAGTTCCCACATTTTCTGAATCTATAGAGAGTTTGTAAATTACCATTAAAAGTAATGTAATCATCGGTCAAGAGTGGACCATTTCTACCATTATTGGAGTAGTTAATTTTTTTATTTTTTCCCATACTTGAGACCACATGCATAATTAAACAATAAGGAATTCTATTTGGTGGCAAATGATTCCAGGTTCTGTTAAAGAAGATTCATATATTTTAAATGTTGTTGTTCTATTAGTAGCTATGAGAAATAAACATAGAGCTTCCCCTGATTCCAATAAAGATAAATAAAATCAATAAAGAGAATAAAATCAAAAGGCTATTGGGTTATAGAGAAGTCACTTCACCTACCCATGTTGAAGGTGAATATAGTAGCACACCGGCATCTACTAATGATGCTAATGTTTATTTGTAAATAATTCTACACCAATATTACCAACTAATGGATGAATACAATTACCTAAAGACAGTGTTGATATAATCTCAACTATAGGTAAATATTCTCAGATGAGAATTCAATTTCAAAAGTCAGTTTAGATAAATTGAAAATTTTTATGGTGAGCGAGTTCTAGTATATTAATAGGGTACCCATTGTGCATTCCAATATTATCTCAAAGTTAGATTTTGACTGTTTAAAAAGATTGATCCAATATGTTATGTATTAATCTTAGAGAAAACCCACTACATAGTAATCAAATTAAGGATATATGGATAAAAGTACTATTATATAGAATTTCGAAGTTTTTTCTAATTACCTTGAACCCAGTACCAGGAAAATTGATTCTATATAGTGTGAGTTTACTTAACCTAAAATTTTATTTGACATCCTGTGATATTTAGATGTTAAAATTCAAATCATATCTATCATTCCTAGAATAACTATCCTTGATATTGATCAGTCTCTAAAATATTTGAGTGATATAATTTTGGAGAATGCTCTATTAATAAAGGATGAATATGTGAAGGCTAAAAAAGATTCTAGTTTCATTGTCACTGGTTTGGGGAAGATAGTTGGCTAATTTTAAAATAACCATACCTATATTGAAAATAATTTCAATTATTCCCTAGTTAGTTGTCAACCATCATTTATTTAACTCTTCTTTAATGTAATAATATATGTTTTTAGAGATGATAGAGTGGAGTGATACCTCTAATAAGAATGAAGTTGTTATTGTTGGAACTTCTCAAACATACTTAGTTCTTTCTTCACCTACAACCAGTGTACCTAATTTTTATGATGCTTAGTTGAATGTATTAAAGAAGTTAATTCTTCTTTTCACAGGAAATTATGATATGCAGAAACAATTTTCTACTTTTTTTATTGAAATATGGTTATTATTTAATGCATTACATTAGTTAAATTGATATTGGTAAATAAAAAGATATGTTTACAGGTTATCTATTTCACATTCAAGTAAAAAATTATTTATTACCTATTAGTATTTATTGACATCCTACAACATCTTACATGTGATATATTTTTTTATCCTTTTATGTTTTATGGTGAGGAGGATCATAATATTTCTCATAGATAATAAATAATTTCTATTACCACATAAACTAGTTTCTATTCAATAATGTAGACTAGTTTGATTTAGGAAAATATTAAGAAGGATCTATTGGTATTCAAACTAGTATATTCATAACAATTCCATGTGATCGAGTTGGCCTTGGAGACCAATATGTTTTAGATTCTCTGTTGGGAGAAACTTTTCCCAATAGTGTAGATTCCACTATGACCACTTTACCTTTACCTTTGGACCACTCAAAATGTTTCAAGAAACCAACACCCACGAATCATCATATTGATCAGAATCCAAAAGATTTTTTTTATTATTTTTGTTGTGTTTTACTGATAATATTTCATGGATTCTTCTAAAAATCTAAATGATTAATTAATCATTTATTATATGTTTATTTACTATTCATTTAGTGATTTTAATTTATTTTTTAATATTTTTATCATTTTATTTTTTTAAATATCTCCATTTTTTATTCTTCTTTTTAGCCGTGTTCCCTTTATTTGAAAGTGAATGCTAAATTATCTTCAAATCCAATACACACTACTCTAACTACATACACATGTACATTTAGAATACCAAATATGTTTTTCTTCTAGCCTTTATTATATATAATATCAGAGAGTGGGGGAGAAGTGATCCTAATATTTTTTCACGGTAGAGTAGAGAATAAAGTGTACAATGAATACTTCATATAGAATATGATTTTATAATTTTTTATCTGATTATGGGAATATTTATCATCAAAATGGGGGAGATTCTTGGATATCCATATTTTTTTCGAGAATATATTACTAATTTACATTTTTTTAATTTAAAAAAAATCCCTATTGATTTTACTGATGAGTTTAACTAGAGTGCTTTATAATTTTACCTTATCCAAATTCTCAATCTCTTTAGATTCTATGAGTTTTTTGTTGAATAAATTTTAAAGTAATTATATTATGATCAATTATATTATTGAATAATTGAATCCAAATTAATTATCATACACATTGACAAAGATAAGATCCGATAAGTGTTTTATGTTACAGATATTATTCATCCTTCCAATAATAGAATTAAATTATGAGAACAATGATTCCAAACATTTATCTTTTGATGAAAACGATATTTTATGAGGGATCATTATTATAGTCTCAAATTTATTTATTTTTTATTTTGATATACTCTGTCATTTAAAAATTTCTTGAAAATTATACACATACTTTTATGATGAATAGAAAAGACGTTTTCTAACAAAATAAAGGATGATTTTGAAAATCATATCTTTTCCACAAATGAAAAAATCCAATAAAGATGAAATTTGTTTTAATTTTCTTGTATGTTCATTATATATTTGGAAAAAAAGAACCCACGCTAATTAAGATCCTATAAATTTTTCTTTTAAAATCATTATTCTCACAAACTTTTGGATTATCCCATGATATTAGATCAAAATAAAAAGAGGAGATAAAAAAATGATGTAGATATAAAAGGAAATACATGAATAAATTTGAGGATAAAAAATAAAGAACACAAAAAGATATTTATAGTCTTTCTCATCTCTATTTCTCTTTATTCAATGTTATCCTTCAACATCAAATAACCTCCTGATATTCTCCTTGAAGGTATTTATCCTCTTTGAATGTTTCATAATCCTTTATCAATTTGTTGTTGAAACTATGTGCCTCACCTATTTGAAACACCATTTTCATACTTCTATCTATATATAATCATGTTTTCATGTGATCTATGCATTTATAAAGGTATTCTAAAGGATGATGTTGTTTGAATGCTCTAGTACATTTTCGTAACAAGTAATAACTGCTTGTAATCTACTAGGTAGGACCCGGAAAAAGGGCTTGTATTGTGAAAATCACAAAACTCATGGGTTAGAGTTTTGGTGTAGTGGACTAGCTAATATTTTTTTCTATAACAACTATAAATACTCTATGTTATATATTTATAAAACTACTTTTCATTCTATTTCTATTTAGGATAAAAGAATATCTGAATCATTCAGTTTTTAATAGACTCTTCCTTTTAAATTGTATTTATCATGATCTCAATTAACCTCCCTCTAGAGTTATTATACTATATTTCCACTGACCAATATATATCATGATGTTTGATATACTAGAATGTTAATATGGAATGATAAATTACTAAGAGGATGATGAAACCATTTACTAAACCTCTTATGAAATGGGAAAATATAACCATTGATTTCACAATATTCCATCCTAAATATTCAAAAGGTTCTAACTCCATTTGGGTTATAGTTTATCCCCATATGAATTTAGTATATTTCATTAGAATTAGAGAATATTTTTCACTCAATATACTTTACATGATATACATAAAATAAGTGATAAGGATTCATAAATTACCACTCCCAATTATATAGATTCGAGATCCAAGGTTTACCTAATAGTTTTAAATAATTACTTGAGAACCATTTGATATAGAATTGAACTTCATCACTACTAATCATCCTTAGACTCAGGATAAATCTTGAAGTACCATTCAAAACTTGTAGTATGTACTTAGATCCAATTTAATGGATTTCAAAGGATGTTGGAGAAAAAATATTCCCTTGGGAGAGTACTTGGGTAAAAATAGTTTCCATTACAACATTAAAATGTAACAATGTAGTTTCATGTATGATAAGAGAGGTAGAACTCCAACGTGTTGGGATGAAGATGGAGAGTGTAAAATAATGGTTCTATAAGTTTCTCAAGAATTGATGAAGAAGATTATTGAAATTCATTGCCAAATTAAAACATCTCAGTGTCGATTGAAGATCAACAATGATAATCATTATAGATATTATGTAATTGAAGTTTGATACAATTTATTCATTAAAACATCAACAAAGAAGAGTGTTGTGAGATAAGGGTAGCTAGGAATGTTGACACCCAAATACATTAGACCTTTTGGAATTTTTAATTTTGGGGGGATGAGAGCTTATCATACATCACATCCACTTTATCTCTCCTAGGTGAGTGATATGTTCCATATATAACTTTTAAAAAATTACATAACTTAACCATCATATGTACTGAACTCAGATGTAGTAAAACTTGAAAGCATCCTCTCTTAAGAGGAACAAGCATATAATTCATGGATTAAAGATATAATTTTTGAAAAAATCATACCACTAACCTAGTTATTGTTCAATGAATGAGTCATATGTTTGAACGAGAAACATGGGAAGATGAATATATAATGAGGTTGAATTACCCTCATCCGTTTTCATCAAGGTAATGACATTTCTAGGGAATTTGTTTTTTGAAGTGGTAGAATGTGACACCCGAATATTTTATAATGTATTTTTCCATTAAGTAAATATTATATTGAATAGAATGTTTCATACATAATTAAGAAATATAATCAACCGAAATAAAATTTATTAATAGATAATTCTAAAATTCGAGATAAACATTAATATATCATGTGGATACAATACAAAACAACATTAAAAAAATTATAGGTTCGTATAAATCTGTAAGTAATAAAAAATATGATGAACATGTTATCTTTCTCATCATGGGTTTACACTATAATCTATATAATAACTATGAAAACAAGGAAGATAATTAAAAATATAATTTAAATGTTGAGGGATATATAAATGAATAATATTAATGATTCTTATAATATATATAAGACTATATGCAATATTACAAATCATACAATTATATATATTATCTTTATAAATATAGTAATTGGATATATGGTCCTTGAGTATGTATGCATGAAATAAATATATTGAATTTTCCAATTTATAGTAAAAATAGAAAATAATATGACTCATAGTTTGGGAATGAAATACAAGTCAATATTTAATGAAATTATTTTCTTACAAATTTTTTTGTGTTATATTTTATTATTGTTATAATTATCAATAAATACTTATTTTTTGTATTACTAAAATTAAAATAAATATTGTAATACCAATAATTGATTATAATAAATAGCAAAAATATGAATAATTAATTTTAATAGGATCTTGTTAAAATTATCAAATGTAAAAAATGATATTTTTCATTGATATTTGTTGTAAGAATTATGTATTTTTACCTTACTAAATTACATTTAAAAATATTAAATGATGAATATAATGTAATTATTAAATTTAAAACCAATAGTTTGGAACTTATTTAGTTAGTAAATTAATGTTAATAAGATTAAGATAACATTGTATATAAAAATGTATTTTTCTATAAAATCTATTTTTTCAATATATATTATGTTTTTAATTCTATGAAAATTTATCATATTTATAAATTGAAATAGAATATTTGGAATTAATTTTTTTTAATAATAATTTAAATTTAAGTTAATATGTTTTATTTCATTTTGAGGCATAAAAATAAGTTTTCTTGGTAAAAATTATGTTCCTAATATTGAGCTAAAAATTGGTAACAAGGGTTAAACTAAGTGGTAAATAATTATAATATCATGTAGTCGTATCTTAATATTTTTTATGGGGGGATTCAATAACCAAATCCATTATTTTTACACTTTTTATGTACATTAGATTAAAAACTACAAAAAAAAACATCTTAAGAAATAGGTGTTTTTTGTGGAAATTCTACTCAAAACTCACATGTAAAAGGATACCCCCACCCATATAATCCTACGAAAATAAGCAAAACATTTGTTTGTATGATTACTATATTATAATTGTGAATCTACCTATTTCTTCACCGTCGTTTTTTAAATTAATTTATCATTCCCATTCATCATAAAAAACATTATCCATTATAATTATTTTATATTCAAATCATTAATCTTGTATAAAATATATATTAATTTTATATAACTCTAAACTGTTAATAATTCACTAGTATGTCCTGTTCTTTTTTGGGGTAGTGGAGCCACCCACATGAACGATGATATACAGAGATCATAATTTTAATCATTAAAACTTTTCAAGACATTAATACTTGTAATACATTATATTAATGGTTAATATATTTCATGAATATATGTTTTAAGTATGATATAGAAAAATTATTGGTTATTATAAGATGATTTTTTCTTATCTGTAAATTACCCAAAAAATACTCGTCAACGATTCCATTATTGCAAACCATACCCATAATCTACATCAAATGAATTTGGGATATAATAAATAAATTGAATAGAATGATTCCACTAAGTTTATTAACCTATGAATGGTGAACTTGGTGTCAAATATTGAGCATTTATATCTCTATTATGAATGTTGTACTAAATAATCAAAATAACTGATAAAATATATATTAATTTTACCGTCATTTATATCTCTACCCAGTTCTTCACCGTAATTTTTTAAATTAATTTTTCATTCCCATTCATCATAAAAAAATTATCCATTATAATTATTTTATATTAACATCATTAATCTTGTATAAAATATATATTAATTTTATATAACTCTATACTCTTAATAATTCACTAGTATAGCTTGTTCTTTTTTGGGGTAGTGGAGCCACCCACATGAACGATGATATACAAAGATCATAATTTTAATCATTTAAATTTTTCAAGACATTAATACTTGTAATACATTATATTAATGGTTAATAAATGTCATGAATATATTTTTATAAGTATGATATGGAAAAATTATTGGTTATTATAAGGTGATTTTTTCTTATCTGTAAATTTCCCAAAAAATACTCGTCAACGATTCCATTATTGCAAACCATACCCATAATCTACATCAAATGAATTTGGGATATAATAAATAAATTGAATAGAATGATTCCACTAAATTTATTAACCTATTAATGATGAACTTGGTATCAAATATTGAGCATTTATATCTCTATTATGAAAGTTGTACTAAATAATCAAAATAACTAAAATCCAAATATGAAAATTATCAATAAATATCTAATAGATTCATAATGAATGATTGTAATTGAAGAGTATAAAAAGTAATATATATGAGTAAGGTTATTAAATTATTTATTAATATAGTTATCTTTGTTATACATGTTTTTAATATTCTTTCATGTATGTCATGAGTAAAGGAAAGGGATTGTTTAACAATTTCAATATGAAATTGTGATTTTTTATGTTTGAAATTACATCTGGGAAAATTATATTTTATTTATTGAAATAAATATATTTTAATATAATTTTTTAATTATGGGGTTTATATATATTAAATTTATTTATCCTTTCTTTGGTTAAAAACTCATCCAAAAGAATATTTGTCAGATGAGTCGGATCTATCTATTTGTTTTGGTCGAAAATATTTCACCTGCACATCTATAATTGTTATATATTTTTATGGATTTATCATATCAAATTTTTTGATTTCATAAATTTTTGTCAATGTAATTTAATTATATTACAATGGTAATCATATTTAAACATTTTTTGTAGGTTTTTTCCTCCAACATTGACGTCATTTTCAAAAATGTGATTGAAATATATTTTTGAAATGTTTTTTGTACGAACACTTTTATCTAACATATTTTTCGATTTTGATTGAGAAAATTCATCTTCTAATATTCCTGTTTTTTTCAAATAAATTTGTGTTCCCATTTATTATAAATGAATATATTTTAAAAAAAATATCAAAATTAAAGGATATTTATTATTATTTTCAAAAATAATTTTCTAATTCTCTTATAAATATTTTTTAATCTATATTGTTATTATTTAATATTTAGAATGATTCACTAAGGATATCTAATATTAATATTATCTACCTTATTTCTCTAGATCACTTATGATAATTTATTGCAGTAGTTTTCATGAAACCTTTTTTTCACGGTTTAATTGACATATTATGGAATTAACAATGTTTTTATATTCATGTGTCACACATATGAATGGTTTTTCATTATGGGATGGTTGGTTGTAACATCCCATTACCATATTTTAGTTATTTCATTTCTCTTTATTCATTTTCCTCCTTTTATTGGGTGTGTATTAGTAATCTCAAGGATAGAGAACATTTACTGAGGTAAATGAACTGAAGTTCGGGGATGTATGTTTTTTTGAATTAATAGAGCTTGTGTATAAATGTGTAATGTATTATTCGGGTTCTACCTATCTTTGGAGAATTCCTAAGGTGGTTTGGTTATTTGAATAAGAATCTATTGTATTTACTATCATTGTGTAAAAGTATTACATGTCATGTATTGTTTCTCAGGAATAAGTCATAATCCTCATACACAATGTGAATGGTTACACATCATGTAAGGATTAAATACCATGTAATGTACAATTTGAGGTTTTAAATAAAAAGGTGATGCATGTTTCAACGTATATGTTACCCTGGGATTACATAACATGTAAAGGGATTAAACACTATGTATGTTTCATGAGTTTTTATTTTATGATGTTTCCAGGATTTTTTCTCTTTCATTATTCTTCAGAACTCCTTGGTCTTGACCTAGAGATCTAATCTAGTGATTTTGTACCTTTGATCTTTTGAATTTTTTTGTTCAGTGATTTATCCCTATTCTGATTGGGTTTCATCTCTAGAAGTGAGTAATTCTTTATGAATCTTCATTTCCTTTAATCATGGTGGCACCATTTCATTTCATTACTAGATCTGTAGATATATGTTGGTAATTATCTAGATTCCTTTTAAGATCCATTGTTTGATCATGTTCTACGATCCAATTCCTTATTTTTTACAGTGTAGAGGTTGTGATTTCTTGAGTTATGTTGTGATATTTCCTCTTACATAACCCTTTTGATAAATTAAATTATGTCTGAGATGTGGGGATTTGTTCTAGGGCCTCTATTTTTTGGGTGTTCTTCCTTACCAGTGGATCCCATTGTGGGATTGGGAGACCCCTGTTTTGAGGTAGGTGGTTCTGTCTCTAGCATGTATTAGTGAACTACACTATTATAGTTTAGATTAATTTTTTATAAATTCAATGGAATGACTGAATTATTTTATTTGGGTGTTCGGAAATATGTTTTTTTATAAACAATGGGTTTCCCCTGGTTTTGGTAAATGAAAATATTTTTCCAAGGCAATGTCATATGGCTTTCTTAAAATAAATTCAATTCGTGTTTATATGAAATTAATTGAGAAATTTTGTTGGAAAATGGAGAACATGGTAAACCTTGGTCTCTTAATTGGATGTTGTAGTAATAGGTCACATCTGTTGATACTGTCATGGGATTTTCTCATAGGGATTTCCCATTCTCCATAGTCCTATTGATATTGGGACAAAGTAGACACTATTTGGAGGATCAATTTCTAGGGACTTCCTCTACTTCTTACATTAAATACCAATGTATATGGGTTTTATGTATGTAATATTTTCTATTATAGAGTTTGTCCTAGCTATATTGACATAGTGTGATCCTTTACATGATGTTAATTGTTCCTTTGGCTAATTTGTGATGCTTTTTCTGAGAATATTTTAGCTTTACTACCACGTATTTGATATGATATATTATACATGCATTGGTTTGATTTGACATATTGGTTTTATATTTTTTTATGAAATTCATTGAAATTGATTTACCTACTTAATTTGGAAATATGGAAATAAGGGAAATTAATTTATTTTTCATAATTTTGATATAAAATTGATAAAAATTATATTATGACTTATTTTATTTATTGTTGAGCATGATATGGTTATTATATAGAGACTTGTTATAGAACACCTGAGTGGGATACTACTAAGCATGTTAGGTAAACCCCCATGCACCCCTTCGATGGTGAATATACCTTGTTTTATCTTTCAACTTAAGGAAACAAAATACATCATAGTGAGGCAACAATTTTTTCAATTGGGTATGGGTAGAAAGTGGGGATATGGTGGATGTTTTTCAATACTATCACATAGGGAATCTTAGAATTATCACTTGGATATTGTTTTGTTATCTATTTCATTTGTTTCAATTATGTTATTCTATATTTTTTATGTTATATGTATATATTAATTTTTTCCAATATTTCATTATGTATATGCATATATGTCATGTTGTTTCGTTCAAGTCGGGTGAAAACATTCCGGCTATTTTTTGTTGATTCATGGGTTCTAGTTGCTAGCATGTAGGGATCGTGAACACACTTCATTCATTTGAATGTATAGTTTGGGTACCGTTTTGTGAGGATATCTTGGTCGATTTCATCATGATTTGGTATCAAAGGTGCTATGTCTTCAAGATTCCTTATCTTACGACTTTTGGTACACTGGTTATATGATTTCTGATACATGAATAGTTGGTTGTAGTGAGTTTCTGGATCAATATTGAAGTGTTGAGACTACAGTTACCACGGGATGTTTGGATCTGTGTATCTTATTTTTAGATTTGTTCTAAATATTATATTTTTATTAGGGTTTTCTTCTTTGAACTGAGATTTTTCTATTTTTGATTTTTTTCAGTGTGTAGTAGTATTCCTATGAGACATGTTCTATGAGTTCCTCGGGAGGATAAAGTTGATATTTGTCAATGTAATCTTCTCTCAACAACAATTTCATCAAGGATATCATTTGTTCAATTTGATCTATTAACCATAATGTACCATAAGTTCATAATATAGTTGTGAGGTATATCCAGGAGTGGTTGGAGACAAATATTGATTCCCAGATTTCATGCTTGATAATCCATTGTCCTTTACTGGTAATAATGAACATAAATAGGTGGATCACTGGATTGAAAATTTTGATCAGATATCTATCTATTGGGATACACATAAGAATATCAAGGTGTTGTGTGTGGTGTTATGACTTGGGGGTCCCACCAAGAATTCATGGGATTCTATGGTCCCGACAGGTAGACTTATGGGATTTCAATGGAAGTGTTGAAGACACTATCATTTAATTAGTTTTTTCCAAATTCTTTGATGATAGAAATGTATATAGAGTTTATATCTTTATAGAAGGGAGAGCATTCAGTGTTGGCATACACCTATGGGTTTGTGGAACTAGTTCATTATACAGTAGAGGTTATAAATAATGACCAACTAAAATATCATATGTACATACGAGGTTTGAGAACAAATATATGATCACAGGTATTTATGCTAATGCTTTCTACCTATGAATAGTTTACATATAGGGATACAATTGAATATATGAGTATGGAAAGAAAGGTTGGATATTCTTCCACATCTCTTATGCCTAGTGGTTGCTTTAGTGGAATGATAGGGAACAAATAATGTTTCAAGATTATCATAGGAGTGCGGGAGGTGTTTCATGGAAACAAGCCTCTTCGAAACCTCTAGTTACAGCTAGTATTGTGCATATAAATTTATATTATCATGGAAGGTATGGTCACACTTGGCATTCATGTTCTTCACCAACACATTTCTGTAATAGTAGTAGATGTTATGATCATCTTTAACATTTCATTCAGGCAATATATATGTATAAATATGGTTAGGGATCATCGACTCCAAGGGTCATTATATGGAAATCATAGGCTTAAAAGAATATAGGATGCTATCCATAGGACACAAGAGTAAATCACCACCATGAATTAGATGAGTTTACAGTGGATCTAGATATGGGTTTAGTGATAGTGAGAGGTATAATATTTATTGAATCTTCAGTAGTGATTGTTTTATTTTATACTGGTGATTCAAACTCATTTATATCTAGTCATTTTGTCGATATGATTAACATTCCATCAGAGCTTGTGTCCTTTGTTATGGAGTTAGCAACACCTCTTGGAAAAAGTATAGATCAGGGGTTTTAGTGTCCTTTTGGTGCACTATTGAAATCTAATGTTGAGTTATTCTAGTATTTTATTATTATTAATATAATTTTTTTATGTCATCATCAAGATGGGTTGGTTTTTCACTCATGATGTAGAGGGTGACTGTTATCATCTGCGAGTCATATTTCATGTAGTTGATGGGAGCTCATTAGTGCTTCAGGGAGACTGGGATCTGATTTCTAGTCTTTTCGAACCTTCCTCTCCATAGCTAAGGGGGTTTTGTCTGATGTACTAGTTAATACCAATGACATTTCTTCTATTTTTATCTTCTCGATGTTGTTTGGTATATTGTTTATTTTTTACTATGGGATTTCTATGGGATTTCACTAAAGAGGGAGGTGTAGTTCACATAGATCCAGTTCAAGGTACGCATCTATATTCGATACCTTCATATTGTATAGAACCAGTGAATTTGAAAGATCTCAATATTTACATGGATTACCTTATGAAAAATGGATTTGTTCACACAAGTAGTTTTTCCATGGGAAGCCTATGTTATCTTTTCTAAGAAGGAATATGGTTCATTATTATTTTGTATAAACTATCATAATTTAAAAAATGAAATATTTTAGAACAAGTAAAACGTTCCTCACATAGTTGATTCCATTGATCTGCTCAATATGAAAAGTGGTTTTCAAAGATCGTTCATTGCTCAGGTTATCATCATTTTATATTTGTAGAGTTTGATAAACTAAAGATGGTTTTCAAGAGAAAACATGGAAATTAAAAATGTCTTGTGATGTCATTATTCCTACTACTTCTTGATCACTTTTTATTGATTTGAGGAATCAGATATTCCATCTATATCTCAATAATTTTTTGGTTGTTTTCAGGGATGATATTTTGTTTTATTTTATATTAAAGCGTGAGAACGAG
Source organism: Viscum album (assembly GCA_963277665.1). Taxonomy (NCBI): domain Eukaryota; kingdom Viridiplantae; phylum Streptophyta; class Magnoliopsida; order Santalales; family Viscaceae; genus Viscum; species Viscum album. The sequence goes on from OY728145.1 coordinate 1,332,863,257, forward strand.
CACCATTTGGGTTTGAAATAGGAAATCCTGAGGAACCACTATTTTTATGGGATAATATCAAATGTATATTTTAGATCTATGAAGTCAATTTATTTATGCATGTGAATTTTTGAACATGGATTATTAGTTAATACTTATAAGGTGAAGGTTTTATTTTCATGAGAATTACTTCAAAATGTATTTCAGATTCCGAACTTCCTTGTTCTTGCTATATATTATCGATGGATCATCAAGGAGTTACCAACTTTTTCATCACCATTGACTTCTATACTAATAATTTAGTGAAATTAATTTGGTATGGAAAGTTTCAGTCTTATTTAAACGAGCTAAAATGACTTCTGACTTTGCCTTTTATTTTGATCTTACCTAAGCCTGGTTTGATGTATGTGGCTTTCTGTTATACTTCTAGTGATATCTGGGGTTTTTTGCTTATACCGCATGATAATATGGTTTATTAATTATTTCTTCATATTTTATTTCTTAAGATTTATTACCCAACTCATGATTTATATCTTGTTTTAATTATGCATGCACTTATGTGTTGGTGGTGCTATCATTATTGGGAGAAGTTCATAGACTTTTATAACCATATAAGATTGATCAATATCTTTTATAAAAAATAATTGAATCTTAAAAAATGTGATGGGTGGAGTACCTCCAAACATTTAATAGTGAAATCATCTACACCCTAGTGAAGGGGGCTGTTCATCAAAATTCCCTTAGAAGGAATGTTCATCGCATGCTATTTTGGAATTAAAGGGTGACTTGAACCTTATGGGTGTCTTCGCTCAATTGTATTTGGATAAATAAGAGGATGTTTTAGGTAATGTAATGACTTATTTACAATTACAATAATCTATCCATGAGTATATTTTATACAGTTAGGAACAGGAGGATGAGTTCAAAGGAATTCGTAAAACCCTATATGTGGGGTCAACTATTTATAGTTGGTCTCTATCTCTCTCTCTTCAGATGGTGTTCCCTATTTTGGGGATCAGGTTCTCATGCTAGAATCTATATGGATATTTATTTTGAATATCTATTATGTTTCTTCATATGTCACTCATCTGGGAACAAGGATTATTTATTAGAATATGGGATTGGGATTTAGGTGGCCGATTATGAGGTACGACATTGATAATTATGTGTCCCTATATTACACATGCCAAAATAAAAGGAAGAGAATATGAAAAATTATGGTTTTCCTCATCCTTTTCTATTTTCGGTTTAGAAATGGGATGAGGTATCTATAGATTTTTTGGATGATTACCATGTACACCCCACGGGAGGAATCCTATCTGCGTGGTAGTTCATCTTTTGAAAAAGATAGCTCATTTTAATCAAATTAGGTACACCACTAATGTTGATGATTCAGGTAATCTATATATATTGGAAATTGTGAGGATACATGGATTAAGATCTACCATTGTTTTGGAAAAATTCTAGTTTTACTTTGAGGTTTTGGATGAGCCTCCAAGAGGTGATGGGGACTTAGGTTAGGATAAGTACATAGTACTATCCATAGATTAATAGTCAGATGGAGCACACTATTTGTATTTTAGAGGAAATCATATGTAATTATGTCATATATTTTATAGGATATAGGAATTACCAGATGGGATCATTGGGATTGATTATAAAAATAGTTATCCTTCATTGATCAGAATAGATCTTTTCAATTCATTATTTAGTCATCTTTGTAGATGAACTCTTTTTTGGATATAGGTGGGTGAATATTCTTTGGTGGGGATGAGTTTGGTTTAGGATTTGTATGTGGGGATTTTGGATATATATTAGTGTCTGGTTAAAACTCATAATTGAAGGAAATATTATACAGATCGGTGGAATCTTTCATTGGTGTTTTTCATTAGTGACTGGGATTTATTGAATGTTTATCCGTGGTTGGGTCACTATCGGGATGGGAGTTAGGGAATGTTAACTCTAAGATATATTGGACCATTTGATATCATTAAGCAGCTTGGGTAGATAGCTTTTCGATTTTATTTACTATTTTAGTAGAAAATAATGAGTGATGTGTTCTACATGTCACATATTATGAAATATCATCATGGTCCATATCTTTTTCTTATTATGGAAGTGACTAGGATCGAGCCAGATGAATCTATATTTTAACCGCAAGTAGAGATCATTGACTCTCAGTTTAACCTCTTTGTGGGATATTGATTCCAATGGTTATAGTGTTATGGGGACATGGGACATATTATCAAGAGACACGAGAGTTCGAGTCATTAATGAGTGAGAAATGTCCCAACCTCCTTACAAGACTTAATTATTTTACATGACTAATTTGGGACCAAGGTTCTTATAGTGGTGATTTTATAATATCTTTTAGTCATATATTATGCATTTAACGTGTCCTTTTTTTTCTAATTTTATTAGGTGTATCTTAGGACACCTAAGGATAGAGAAAATTTTTAGTGTAAAATGAAAAAAAAAGGTTTAGCGATGTAGAGACCCGAAGCCTGACGTATATTGACATTACATTACATTTGCGGAATACTTAGTACATAACAAAAAAAACAAACACACAAGGATCTTAATAGTTTAGTGTCCTTGGAAACTCGGAACGTAATCTTCTAATCGTGGTAAAGGATCTCCAATATCTCCCATAAAGATCTTCCCTTTTTTTACCTAAAACCTTTATTTATATCCTAGGGAAAAGAAAACATAAAAGGGTGAGCTCAAATGCTCAGTAAGGGTATACAAAAGAAAAATCAATCACATCATATTCATAAGAACATAACTTTTGGAAATCTTAACCTGCAAAAGAGAGCATAATTTCATAACATGGGATAAATCATAGTAGTGAAATGAAATCCCAATAATCATAACATAAAACATGAAACTTTGTGGGATACACACATAATCATAGAGAATCATTTATTGTTAGTCAAGACTCATTGCCAAGACTATCTTAGTGGACAAAGTCCCTTTCTGAATCGAGTAACCCTCATTTCAGTCCTGTTTCACTGAACCGGTATAACCTACCATTTCAGCCATGTCTATCTCATGAGATATAAAATATTTACCCAATGAATTGGATGGAGATATAGGTCCCACCCATCTTATAATGAATCCTTTCTTATGTGATCCAGATAATCATAAACCATACATCATAGCGTAATCCACGTAATAAAAATGGGATTCTTAAACAACATGACATCATAAAACAATTCATATTAGATAAAGGAATTCATAAATATATTTCCATCACAACATAATCAAATCCATGTAATAATAGGGATAAAAACATAACCCTTTTATTATCTTATATGGAAAATAATTTTGATAAAATACTTGAACTCTATTCTTGAGGAAAATATCCTTTCTACTTCAAAAACACTTTTCCTTTCTTAACATGTCATACAATTTTAAACTAAAAAAAGTTGATTAAAAATAAACTTGAATACTTGTAAAGGAAGCTTCTTGGAAATAATTTTCTAGAAATCCATTCATGCCATATAAGTTAAAAAAACATTCTTTGTACTTTTGTCGGAAAAGTCTAAAAGTACCTTGTACGAAAAATGACAAAAGATTCCTTTCATATTATTTACTAAAACCTCACCAAAGGGTAAAATTGGATTTAAAAAAAATTGTAGGTGGATGGAAATAATATTACATATTCAGGAAACATGGATGTGGATGATAAAATACACCCCAGTAAATACTAAAGTATAAACAATCTCGGATAAAAATGAGATTGTGATATTTCCCTTACCTTAGGTCTGATTTGCTTCGTAAGTGTCCGAACCTCCTGTATAATGATTTAAATAATGTCATTTACTTATTACAGAATCATATTCATTGTTATGATATCCTATATGGTTCACTTATGACATTATATTACCCGTTCTTTTGTAAATTCCATGTTAAAGAGCGTTTTGGGTAAAATTGTTTCATTTGTCGTCCGTAATTATTCATATGATTACTTAGATCTTGATTACTTAATTCCAGAACATAAAACATGATTTATATATATATATATATTCATGATATACATATATATAATAAATCATTAAAGGGAAAGAAATACACCATTCATGGAGACGGTAGTCCGTACGTACGCATGAACGCTGTTTTTGTTTCCTTATTGAATTGAATGGAATTAAGTAGATGACATACATATAAATATATAAATAAATCAAGTATAATTATTATGTCATATATTTCATTAGTAAATATTATATATACTTTATAATCATTCATTAATGGTTAATCATTGAGAATGAATCTCATCGCGTTGTGGAGACGGTAGTCCGTTCGTACGCACGAGTGATGATATCGTTCCCATAGTCGTGGAATTGTGTTGAAGTGTATGTATACTATTTCAGTATCAATATCACCTTATAATAATCATATATAGTCACTCATTACACCATTATACTCATCCTTGTAAGGTGATGGTGGAAAATAGATTACACCACGGCGTGGAGACGGTATTCCGTACGTACGCACGCGCGGTGATTTCATTTTTCCGTAGGATGGATAGAAGGTGAATTAGGGTTTTTTAATATTTATAATAACATATAAGTATGTAATTAATACTGATTTTATTACTTTATCATGAAATAAAGAAGAATAAGTTGAAGAAGAATGAAATTAAAAAAGATCGGTAATGGATATTACCTCTTTTTTGACGCGCCTTTTCTTAACCTCCACTTAAAGAACTAAGGATGGTCTTTGGAGAAGACCAGGACCTCTAGGATGATACTAGGGAAGTGGAGAAGAGATTTTGGCAGGGGTTTTCCGAGCTTGAAGCTTCAAAGTTGTGTGAGGAAGAGAGGGAGGAGGTGCCCTTTTATAAGGGAGGAGAGAGGCACCTTAGGAATATCTCAAAATATTATTTTATATTAAAGTCAAAATCAGTTTATAATGGTTCCAAAGAGTCTTATTTCGAAGGTAAAGTGGGGATGGGTCGAAATCCTATCAAACAATAGGATTTAGACAAGTTTAGGTTATTATTTTAACCTTATCAATTAGATTTAACTCTAAGTTAAATAATTTAACTTTTACCGTGTCTTTTTGTTTTCTTACACTATATGGTTAATAAACTTACTATATCGAGACAAAAGAACACCAAGTTGTTTATTATTAATATATATAATCTTATCTAAGTCATTTCTCTGAACCTTAGATTTTTAGGAATAAAATAACAATTAATAATATAATATTTTTTTAAAAAACTATTTTATGTCAATTTTGACACTATTTGGTACTTGATTTTTATGAAATTCATAACAGAATGATAAGTTCGAAACAAGTTACTTAAATCAACAATAACATGTCATATTAACCTATAAAATTAGTGTAAGTCATAAAAAGTCTCAAATTACATTTATTTGGGCATTTATAACATCAATTATGTCAATATTTCATTAATAAGACAATTACTGCATCATCTTTCTATCATATTAAATGATAATTATTTAATCCCTAAAAATTATAAATAAATTCCTATGATGTAGATAATTGTATTATCTTTCTGGATACTATTCATGTTCGAAGTTTCATGATGTTTATCACTAGATTAAAATTATTATACTTATAAGCTTTAAGAAAGTGACATGTTGTCACATTCTTTGGTTTTAATAATAATTAAATTATTTTCATTGACAAAATTTAATTAAATTAATCTAATCTGACCCTTAGGTGATATGGGTCGTTTTTTTGTCATCCAATAGGATTTTTATATTTTTTAGGGTAATTTTAAAATATTATATTTACCCTTAATTACCCGATTTACCTTTAACTATGGTAAATAAAATTTACCGTAGTTACTATTCATAATTCCCAAAAATAAAAAGTATCCTATTAACATAATTTGGACCCACTGATTCCAAATATGGAATCCATTTTTTAAAATTCAGAACACAGAAGTTTCATAAATTAAATTAAAATTAATCCCGTTGTCGAATAAAAACGGGTTTTTGTTTAAAACTTTGCAAAAGATTGAATTGATTTAACCTACGAATTCAAGGTAAAATCAATGATAATGACATAAATTATATTAAATGGTAAAAATATATTCTATTTATACTTTAAAACCATTCAATTTTATAATTTAACCACATAAGATATTACGATGAAAAAAAGTTGTTTTTAATTAAAATATAGCGTGTTTTTACTATTCATTAAAATGTGAAAGTTACCAGAATAATATGAAAAATTTATCCAAAGTAAATTTTTATTTCATGATTCCAAAGAAGAATTTTATTTTGTCAAATTGAACTTATAAACATGTCAAAAACTAGATTTAATGTGGGTGCGCCATCAAAAGGTGGCAAAACTGCATTTTTTTTTAAAAAAAATACTTATTTTACCCGAAAAATTTATTTTGATCTTATACCATGTTCTAGAAATGTGTAAGATGAATAATAATGTTATAAAATTCAAAATTTAGTTAATACTATTCATAACGTCTAGTTCATGACAATACTATATTAATATAACATTGTTTATTAAATCCCGGTATTGCGTACAACACACGCTATCGAGGATGGTCGCGAATGCGTGTAATGCAAGCCAAGTCAGGGTTGCGTGTTGTGAAAGAATCTTTCGTTGTTTCGTATAATAGAATCCAACCATATTTCGTTTATACATTTAATATATATATATATATATATATATATATACACTCATTGTTGCGTAGAATAACTATTATCCAAATTGTGTGTAACACGGTCCAAGAATAGTGTTGCGTATACTGCAAGCTAATACGGTGTTGTGTATAGCGCAAGGTAATATTGGTGTAGAATACAACATAAGAAATTAATGAAATTAAAATAATATTTTTCATAAAATCTCGGGGTGTTACATTCTACCCCCCTTAAAATAAATTTCGCCCTCGAAATTTGTCAGGGTTATAAATGGATTACTATTTGAAAGTTTCTTTGATAGAAACACACATCGTAAAAAGGAATACCAAAACATATCTTTAAAAACAAAAGTATGAAACGTAATGGTTACCCAAATAAACTAATCACTGTGTTTCCACAGAGGTGAAAATATGGATATGGAAGAGAAATCTAACCATCATGTTCTGATTGAGAGTGGTAGAGAACATGGCTATGGAAAAGATAGAAATCACAAAGCCATAAATTTGTGATGATCTAAGGTACCATCTGATTCATTAGATATAAGAGCACTAAGACAACATTTTTGGTTTTCAAGATCATTTCCCTAAAGTTGATGAAATTGGAATTAGAAGAAATACTTTCGTGATTTTGGTATAGTCTCACCGTTTGTCATTCTTTGGACAATTTCCACTTCATCTCTTAAAGAAATGAAGTTGAATTTGTCATTCGTGATGTGTTAGCAGATCATGTGATAGAATGATGGGTCATTGCATCTGTCTCAAATAAAAGGTTAGAAAAGTTATCAAAAAATACATAAGTCCATCTATAGTGATATAAATCATATATGTTTCCTAAAATGAACTTATACTTCACATATCATACTGCTTAATATAATAAAACAAGTTTCTACTAAACAGAGACTTCCTATAGGTCAGTGGTAGGCGATAAAGGCCAGTCGCACTTCGGTTGTGGGTTCGATTCCCACAGACTTGTCCGAAGTGATGGGATTTCGCCCGTCCTGCAGGTTGTCCTTTTTCTAAAACTACATTACTATATCATCACATAAATAATATCAAAAAAAAGTTTTATACTTAAACATTACTAACTTATGGTTAACATAATCCATTACAATCTTTAGGCTTATCTAAAATACTTCGGTCCAAGCTCATAGTATAAAGAAAATGATTACTTGAAATGTTGCCAACCAAGCATGTGAATACCATCATTTATCCCCCATATATCTTGTTGGTCACATTCCAATCATGTGACTACCTTAATGGTGTATTCTCTTGAAAAAAATTAATACCCATTAAACCTTAGTGAAAACATGAATGCTTTCAAAAGTTAACTCTTTCCACATACCAAAATCCAAAAATTCTATATACTCAAACCATGATATAACCTTCTCCTTATATCAGTCATGAGCTCATGAATACTATCAAACATTTAATTTTCTCCTTATCCCTTCATTATGCGCATATCATCTACATTCCAAAAATATCTTAATAACCTTTCATGGATACTGGTAACATTAATCAGACAACAGTGTAACAATCCTTAAATGTATCTTTATTCCATAGTACCATGAGATTACTTATACAACATTACACATGATAAACATGTAATCATTCCACTACATTCTTAAACCATTGACCGAGCTTCAACAATTCTTTCATCTCACATATCATTTGTAGTCTCTTCATCATCATCCATATAAATACTTCCCATACGACCATACTGATTATCTTCATGAGACATTCCCTTAGGGCATTGGTTTGCATAATGCTCGTACATTCCACATCTAAAACATTTAACCATTGTTGATGTCGTAGAAATACCATTATCCTCATCCATGTTGTTAACTGAACCTTTTCCTTTGCATTTACTTGCTTTGTGTCCTTCTTTTCCACACCCAAAGCATCATCCAGTTACTTTGAAACATTCTCCTTGATGCCTCTTCCCATATGATTTACATAGGGGAAATTGAACTTTCTTTCCTCTATGATCATCATGAAACTCCATCTTTCTCTTATTAGCCGAGTCAGGAAACTTACCAAATTTTACTTTATTGATCATATTATGAGATTACTGATTCAGCATAATAATGATGTTTGGACTTCCAAATCCCATTTCATTGTAAAGAATATCATTCCATTGTCCATCATATCCTCCATTATCGTGAATCATCTTGTTTCCATCCATTTTCTAAAACCCAAAAAAGAATAGTGTGAGAGGAAAAAATCATTCTAGGGAAAACAACATAATAAAGGGGAAGTACCTTCAAAATCTAACATCTTAGGTTTAATTCTATGATCGTTAGTGTAATTCTTGTACTATAACCTATACGTATACTTAACATTAGGGACATCCCTAGACATACCTTAGAAATATCTCTAGGGATCTTACTAACGTATTCGCATTCTAGTTTCCAAAGGTTGACTAAACCTTTCCTCTGATACCAACTGTAGAGACCCGAAGCCTGATGTACATTGACATTACATTACATTTGCGGAATACTTATTACATAATAAAAAAACACACACACAAGGATCGTAATAGTCTAGTGTCCTTGGAAACTCGGAACGTAATCTTCTAATCGTGGTGAAAGATCTCCAATATCTCCCATAAAGATCTTCCTTTTTTTTACCTAAAACCTTTCTTTATATCCTGGGGAAAAGAAAACATAAAAGGGTGAGCTCAAATGCTCAGTAAGGGTATACAAAAGAAAAATCAATCACATCATATTCATAAGAACATAACTTTTGGAAATCTTAACCTGCAAAAGAGAGCATAATTTCATAACATGGGATAAATCATAGTAGTGAAATGAAATCCCAATAATCTTAACTTAAAACATGAAACTTTGTGGCATACACAGATAATCATAGAGAATCATTTATTGTTAGTCAAGACTCATTTCCAAGACTATCTTAGTGGACAAAGTCCCTTTCTGAATCGAGTAACCCTCATTTCAGTCCTGTTTCACTGAACCGGTATAACCTACCATTTCAGCCATGTCTATCTCATGAGATATAAAATCTTTACCCAATGCATTGGAGGGAGATATAGGTCCCACCCATATTATAATGAATCCTTTCTTATGTGTGCCATATAATCATAAACCATACATCATAGCGTAATCCACGTAATAAAAATGGGATTCTTAAACAACATGACATCATAAAAAAATTCATATAAGATAAAGGAATTCATAAAAATATTTCCATCACAACATAATCAAATCCATGTAATAATAGGTATAAAAACAGAACCCTTTTATTATCTTAGATGGAAAATAATTTTGATAAAATACTTGAACTCTATTCTTGAGGAAAATATCCTTTCTACTTCAAAAACACTTTTCCTTTCATAACATGTCATACAATTTTAAACTAAAAGAAGTTGATTAAAAATAAACTTGAATACTTGTAAAGGAAGATTCTTGGAAATAATGTTCTAGAAATCCATTCATGCCGTATTAGTTAAAAAAACATTCTTTGTACTTTTGTTGGAAAAGTCAAAAAGTACCTTGTACGAAAAACGACAAAAGATTCTTTTCATATTCTTTACTAAAAACTCACCAAAGGGTAAAATTGGATTTAAAAAAAATTGTAGGTGGATGTAAATAATATTACATATTCAGGAAACATGGATGGGGATGATAAAATACACCCCAGTAAATACTAAAGTATAAACAATCTCGGATAAAAATGAGATTGGGATATTTCCCTTACCTTAGGTCCGATTTGCTTCGTAAGTGTTCGAACCTCCTGTATAATGATTTAAATAATGTCATTTACTTATTACAGAATCATATTCATTGTTATGATATCATATATGGTTCACTTATGACTTTATATTACCCGTTCTTTTGTAAATTCCATGTTAAAGAGCGTTTTGGGTAAAATTGTTTCATTTGTCGTCCGTAATTATTCATATGATTACTTAGATCATGATTACTTAATTCCAGAACATAAAACATGATTTATATATATATATATTCAGGATATACATATATATAATAAATCATTAAAGGGAAATAAATACACCGTTCATGGAGACAGTAGTCCGTACGTACGCATGAACGCTGTTTTCGTTTCCTTATTGAATTGAATGGAATTAAGTAGATGACATACATATAAATATATAAATAAATCCAGTATCATTATTATGTCATATATTTCATTATTACATATTATATATACTTTATAATCATTCATGAATGGTTAATCATTGAGAATGAATCTCATCGCGTCGTGGAGACGGTAGTCCGTACGTACGCACGAGCGATGATATCGTTCCCATGGTCGTGGAATTGTGTTGAAGTGTATGTATACTATTTCAGTATCAATATCACTCTATAATAATTATATATAGTTACTCATTACACCATTATACTCATCCTTTTAAGGTGATGGTGGAAAATAGATTACACCACGGTGTGGAGACGGTATTTCGTACGTACGCACGCGCGGTGATTTCATTTTTCCGTAGGATGGATAGAAGGTGAATTAGGGTTGTTTCATATGTATAATAACATATCAGTATGTAATTAATAGTGATGTTATTACTTTATCATGAAATAAAGAAGAAGAAGTTGAAGAAGAAAGAAATTAAAAAAGATCGATAATGGATATTACCTCTTTTTTGACGCGCCTTTTCTTAACCTCCACTTAAAGAACTAAGGATGGTATTTGAAGAAGACCAGGACCTCTAGGATGATACTAGTGAAGTGGAGAAGAGATTTTGTCATGGGTTGGCCGAGCTTGAAGGCTCAAAGTTGTGTGAGGAAGAGAGGGAGGAGGTGTCCTTTTATAAGGGAGGAGAGAGACACCTTAGGAATATCTCAAAATATTATTTTATATTAAAGTCAAAATCGGTTTATAATGGTTCCAAAGGGTCTTATTTCGAAGGTAAAGTGGTTATGGGGCTAAAGCCTATCAACCAATAGGATTTAGACAAGTTTAGGTTATTATTTTAACCTTATTAATTAGATTTAACTCTAAGTTAAATAATTTATCTTTTACCGTGTCTTTTTGTTTTCTTACACTATATGGTTAATAAAATTTCAATATCAAGACAAAAGAACCCCAAGTTGTTTATTATTAATATATATAATATTATCTAAGTCATTTTTCCGAACCTTAGATTTTTAGGAATAAAATAACAATTAATAATATAATATTTGTTTTAAAAACTATTTTAAGTCGATTTTGACACTATTTGGTACATGATTTTTATGAAATTCATAACAGAATGATAATTTCAAACCAAGTTACTTAAATAAAAAATACCATGTCATGTTAACCTAGAAAATTAGTGTAACTCAGAAAAAGTCTCAAATTACATTTATTTGGACATTTATAACATCAATTATGTCAATATTTCATTAATAAGACAATTACTGCATTATCTTTCTGTCATAATAAATGATAATTATTTAATCCCTAAAAATTCTAAATAAATTCCTATGATGTAGATAATTGTATTAGATTTCTGGAGACTATTCATGTTCTAAGTTTCATGATGTTTATCACTAGATTAAAATTATTATACTTATAAGCTTTAAGAAAGTGACATGTTGTCACATTCTTTGGTTTTAATAATAATTAAATTATTTTCATTGAAAAAATTTAATTAAATTAATCTAATCCGACCCTTAGGTTATATGGGTCGTTTTTTAGTCATCCAATAGGATTTTGAAATTTTTTAGGGTAATTTTAAAATATTATATTTACCCTTAATTACCCGATTTACCTTTAACTATGATAAATAAAATTTTCCGTAGTTACTCTTCATAATTCCCAAAAATAAAAAGTATCCTATTAACATAATTTGGACCCAATGATTCCAAATATGGAATCCATTTTTTAAAATTCAAAACACAGAAGATTCAGAAATTAAATTAAAATTAATCCCGTTGTCGAATAAAAACGGGTTTTTGTTTAAAACATTGCAAAAGATTGAATTGATTTAACCTACGAATTCAAGGTAAAATCAATGATAATGACATACATTATATTAAATGGTAAAAATATATTCTATTTATACATTTAAACCATTAAATATTATAATTTAACCACATAAGATATTATGATGAAAAAAAGTTGTTTTTAATTAAAATATAGCGTGTTTTTACTATTCATTAAAATGTGAAAGTTACCAGAATAATATGAAAAATTTATCCAAAGTAAATTTTTATTTCTTGATTCCAAAGAAGAATTTTATTTTGTCAAATTGAACTTATAAACATGTCAAAAATCAGATTTAAAGTGGGTGCGCCATCAAAAGGCAGCAAAACTACATTTTTTTTTTGAAAAATACTTATTTTACCCGAAAAATTTATTTTGATCTTATACCATGTTCTAGAAATGTGTAAGATGAATAATAATGTTATAAAATTCAAAATTTAGTTAATACTATTCATAATGGCTAGTTCATGACAATACTATAATAATATAACATTGTTTATTAAAACCCGGTATTGCGTACAACACACGCTATCGAGGAAGGTCGTGAATACGTGTAATGCAAGCCAAGTCAGGGTTGCGTGTTGTGAAAGAATCCTTCGTTGTTTCGTATAACAGAATGCAACCTTATTTCATTTATACATTTAATATATATATATATATATATATACTCAATGTTGCATAGAATAACTATTATCCAAATTGTGTGTAACACGGTCCAAGAATAGTGTTGCGTATACTGCAAGCTAATACGGTGTTGCATATAGCGCACGGTAATATTGGTGTAGAATACAACATAAGACATTAATGAAATTAAAATAATATTTTTCATAAAATCTCGGGGGGTTACATTCTACCCCCCGTAAAATGAATTTCACCCTCGAAATTCGTCAAGGTTATAAATGGTTTACTATTTGAAAGTTTATTTGATAGAAACACACATCGTAAAAAGGAATACCAAAACATATCTTTAAAAACAAAAGTATGAAACGTAACGGTTACCCAAATAAACTAATCACTGGGTTTCCACATAGGTGAAAATATGGATGTGGAAGAGAAATCTAACCATCATGTTCTGATGGAGAGTGGTAGAGAACATGGCTATGGAAAAGCTAGCAATCACAAAGCCATAAATTTGTGATGATCTAAGGTACCATCTGATTCATTCGATATAAGAGCACTAAGACAACATTTTTGGTTTTCAAGATCATTTCCCTAACGTTGATGAAATTGGAATTAGAAGAAATACTTTCGTGATTTTGGTATAGTCTCACCGTTTGTCGTTCTTTGGACAATTTCCATATCATCTCTTAAAGAAATGAAGTTGAATTTGTCATTCGTGATGTGTTAGCAGATCATGTGATAGAATGATGGTTCATTCCATCTGTCTCAAACAAAAGGTTAGAAAAGTTATCAAAAAATACATAAGTCCATCTATAGTGATATTAATCATATATATTTCCTAAAATGAACTTATACTTCACATATCATACTGCTTAATATAATAAAACTAGTTTCTACTAAACAGGGACTTCCTGTAGGTCAGTGGTAGGCGATAAAGTCCAGTCGCACTTCGGTTGTGGGTTCGATTCCCACAGCCTTGTCCGAAGCGTTGGGCTGTCGCCCGTCCTGCAGGATGTCCTTTTTCTAAAACTACATTACTATAACATCACATAAATAATATCAAAAAAAAGTTCTATACTTAAACATTACTAACTTATGGTTAACATAATCCATTACAATCTTTAGGCTTATCTAAAATACTCCGGTCCAAGCTCATAGTATAAAGAAAATGATTACTTGAAATGTCTCCAACCAAGCATGTGAATACCATCATTTATCCCCCATATATCTTGTTGGTCACATTCCAATCATGTGAATACCTTAATGATGTATTCTCTTGAAAAAAATGAATACCCATTAAACCTTAGTGAAAACATGAATGCTGTCAAAAGTTAACTCTTTCCACATACCAAAATCCAAAAATTCTATATACTCAAAGCATGATATAACCTTCTCCTTATATCAGTCATGAGCTCATGAATACTATCAAACATTTAATTTTCTCCTTATCCCTTCATTATGCGCATATCATCTACATTCCAAAAATATCTGAATAACCTTTCATGGATACTGGTAACATTAATCATACAATAGTGTAACAATCCTTACATGTCTCTTTATTCCATAGTACCATGAGATTACTTATACAACATTACACATGATAAACATGTAATCATTCCACTACATTCTTAAACCATTGACTGAGCTTCAACAATTCTTTCATCTCACATATCATTTGTAGTCTCTTCATCATCATCCACATAAATACTTCCCATACGACCATACTGATTATCTTCATGAGACTTTCCCTTAGGGCATTGGTTTGCATAATGCCTGTACATTCCACATTTAAAACATTTTACCATTATTGATGTCGTAGCAATACCATTATCCTCATCCATGTTGTTAACTGAACCTTTTCCTTTGCATTTACTTACTTTGTGTCCTTCTTTTCCACACCCAAAGCATATTCCAGTTCCTTTGAAACATTCTCCTTGATGCCTATTCCCACATGATTTACATAGGGGAAATTTAACTTTCTTTCCTCTATGATCATTATGAAACTCCATCTTTCTCTTATTAGCCGAGTCAGGAAACTTACCAAATTTTACATTATTGATCATATTATGAGATTGCTGATTTGGCATAATAATAATGTTTGGACTTCCAAATCCCATTTCATTATGAAGAATATCATTTCATTGTCCATCATATCCTCCATTATCGTGAATCATCTTGTTTCCATCCATTTTCTAAAACCCAAAAAAGAATAGTGTGAGAGGAAAAAATCCTGCTAGGGAAAACAACATAATAAAGGGGAAGTACCATCAAAATCTAACATCTTAGGTTTAATTTTATGATCGTTAGCGTAATTCTTGTACTATAACCTATACGTATACTTAACCTTAGGGACATCCCTATACATACCTTAGAAATATCTCTAGGGATCTTACTAACGTTTTTGCATCCTAGTTTCCAAAGGTTGACTAAACCTTTCCTCTAATACCAACTGTAGAGACCCAAAGCCTGACGTACATTGACATTACATTACATTTTCAGAATACTTTTTACATAACAAAAAAAACACACACACAAGTATCGTAATAGTTTAGTGTCCTTGGAAACTCGGAACATAATCTTCTAATCGTGGTAAAAGATCTCCAATATCTCCCATAAAGATCTTCCCTTTTTTTACCTAAAACCTTTCTTTATATCCTGGGGAAAAGAAAACATAAAAGTGTGAGCTCAAATGCTCAGTAAGGGTACACAAAAGAAAAATCAATCACATCATATTCATAAGAACATAACTTTTGGAAATCTTAACCTGCAAGAGAGAGCATAATTTCATAACATGGGATAAATAATAGTAGTTAAATGAAATCCCAATAATCATAACATAAAACATGAAACTTTGTGGCATACACACATAATCATAGAGAATCATTTATTGTTAGTCAAGACTCATTGCCAAGACTATCTTAGTGGACAAAGTCCCTTTCTGAATCGAGTAACCCTCGTTTCAGTCCTGTTTCACTGAACCGGTATAACCTACCATTTCATCCATGTCTATCTCCTGAGATATAAAATCGTTACCCAATGCATTGGAGGGAGATATAGGTCCCACCCATCTTATAATGAACCCTTTCTTATTTGTGCCACATAATCATAAACCATACTTCATAGCGTAATCCACGTAATAAAAATGGGATTCTTAAACAACATGACATCATAAAACAATTCATATAAGATAAAGGAATTCATAAAAATATTTCCATCACAAAATAATCAAATCAATGTAATAATAGGGATAAAAATAGAACCCTTTTATTATCTTAGATGGAAAATAATTTTGATAAAATACTTGAACTCTATTCTTGAGGAAAATATCCTTTATACTTCAAAAACACTTTTCCTTTCTTAACATGTCATACAATTTTAAACTAAAATAAGTTGATTAAAAATAAACATGAATACTTGTAAAGGAAGCTTCTTGGAAATAATGTTCTAGAAATCCATTCATGCCATATAAGTTAAAAAAAACATTCTTTGTACTTTTTTCGGAAAAGTAAAAAATTACCTAGTACGAAAAACAACAAAAGATTCCTTTCATATTCTTTACTAAAAACTCACCAAAGGGTAAAATTGGATTTAAAAAAAAATTTAGGTGGATGGAAATAATATTACATATTCAGGAAACATGGATGTGGATGATAAAATACACCACAGTAAATACTAAAGTATAAACAATCTCGGATAAAAATGAGATTGTGATATTTCCCTTACCTTAGGTCCGATTTGCTTCGTAAGTGTCCGAACCTCCTGTATAATGATTTAAATAATGTCATTTACTTATTACAGAATCATATTCATTGTTATGATATCATATATGGTTCACTTATGACTTTATATTACCCGTTCTTTTGTAAATTCCATGTTAAAAAGCGTTTTGGGTAAAATTGTTTCATTTGTCGTCCGTAATTATTCATATGATTAATTAGATCATGATTACTTAATTCAAGAACATAAAAAATTATTTATATATATATATATTCAGGATATACATATATATAATAAATCATTAAAGGGAAAGAAATACACCGTTCATAGAGACGGTAGTCCGTACGTACTCATGAACACTGTTTTCGTTTCCTTATTGAATTTTATGGAATTAAGTAGATGACATACATATAAATATATAAATAAATCCAATATCATTATTATGTCATATATTTTATTAGTACATATTATATATACTTTATAATCATTCATGAATGGTTAATCATTGAGAATGAATCTCATCGCGTCGTGGAGACGGTAGTCCGTACGTACGCACGAGCGGTGATATCGTTCCCATGGTCGTGGAATTGTGTTGAAGTGTATGTATACTATTTAAGTATCAATATAACTCTATAATAATCATATATAGTTACTCATTACACCATTATACTCATCCTTGTAAGGTGATGGTGGAAAATAGATTACACCACGGCGTGGAGACGGTATTCCGTACGTACGCACGCGCGGTGATTTCATTTTTCCGTAGGATGGATAGAAGGTGAATTAGGGTTGTTTCATATTTATAATAACATATCAGTATGTTATTAATACTGATTTTATTACTTTATCATGAAATAAAGAAGATGAAGTTGAAGAAGAAAGAAATTAAAAAAGATCGGTAATGGATATTACCTCTTTTTTGACGCGCCTTTTCATAACCTCCACTTAAAGAACTAAGGATGGTCTTTGAAGAAGACCAGGACCTCTAGGATGATACTAGGGAAGTGGAGAAGAGATTTTGGCAGGGGTTTGCCGAGCTTGAAGGCTCAAAGTTGTGTGAGGAAGAGAGGGAGGAGGTGCCCTTTTATAAGGGAGGAGAGGGGCACCTTAGGAATATCTCAAAATATTATTTTATATTAAAGTCAAAATCGGTTTATAATGGTTCCAAAGGGTCTTATTTCGAAGTTAAAGTGGGGATGGGTCGAAATACTATCAGCCAATAGGATTTAGACAAGTTTAGGGTATTATTTTAACCTTATCAATTAGATTTAACTCTAAGTTAAATAATTTAACTTTTACCGTGTCTTTTTGTTTTCTTACACTATATGGTTAATAAATTTACTATATCAAGACAAAATAACCCCAAGTTGTTTATTATTAATATATATAATCTTATCTAAGTCATTTGTCCGAACCTTATATTTTTAGGAATAAAATAACAATTAATAATATAATATTTTTTCTAGAAACTATTTTATGTCAATTTTGACACTATTTGGTACATGATTTTTATGAAATTCATAACAGAATGATAAGTTCGAACCAAGTTACTTAAATCAACAATAACATGTCATATTAACCTATAAAATTAGTATAAGTCATAAAAAGTCTCAAATTACATTTATTTGGGAATTTATAACATCAATTATGTCAATATATCATTAATAAGACAATTACTGCATCATCGTTCTGTCATAATAAATGATACTTATTTAATCCCTAAAAATTCTAAATAAATTCCTATGATGTAGATAATTGTATTAGATTTCTGGAGACTATTCATGTTCGAAGTTTCATGAAGTTTATCACTAGATTAATATTATTATACTTATAAGCTTTAAGAAAGTGACATGTTGTCACATTCTTTGGTTTTAATAATAATTAAATTATTTTCATTGACAAAATTTAATTAAATTAATCTAATCCGACCCTTAGGTGATATGGGTAGTTTCTTAGTCATCCAATAGGATTTTGACATTTTTTAGGGTAATTTTAAAATATTATATTTACCCTTAATTACCCTATTTACCTTTAACTGTGGTAAATAAAATTTACCGTAGTTACTATTCATAATTCCCAAAAATAAAAAGTATCCTATTAACATAATTTGGACCCAATGATTCCAAATATGTAATCCATTTTTTAAAAATCAAAACACAGAAGTTTCAGAAATTAAATTAAAATTAATCCCGTTGTCGAATAAAAACGGGTTTTTGTTTAAAACATTGCAAAAGATTGAATTGATTTAACCTACGAATTCAAGGTAAAATCAATGCTAATGACATACATTATATTAAATGGTAAAAATATATTCTATTTATACTATAAAACCATTAAATATTATAATTTAACCACATAAGATATTACGATGAAAAAAAGTTGTTTTTAATTAAAATATAGCGTGTTTTTACTATTCATTAAAATGTGAAAGTTACCAGAATAATATGAAAATTTTATCCAAAGTAAATTTTTATTTATTGATTTCAAAGAAGAATTTTATTTTGTCAAATTGAACTTAAAAACATGTCAAAAACCATATTTAAAGTGGGTGCGCCATCAAAAGGCGGCAAAACTGCATTTTTTTATTGAAAAATACTTATTTTACCCGAAAAAATTATTTTGTTCTTATACCATGTTCTAGAAATGTGTAAGATGAATAAAAATGTTATAAAATTCAAAATTTAGTTAATACTATTCATAACAGCTAGTTCATGACAATATTATAATAATATAACATTGTTTATTAAAACCCGGTATTGCGTACAACGCACGCTATCGAGGAAGGTCGCGATTGCGTGTAATGCAAGCCAAGTCAGGGTTGCGTGTTGTGAAAGAATTCTTCATTGTTTCGTATAACCGAATCCAACCATATTTCATTTATACATTTAATATATATATATATATACTCAATGTTGCGTAGAATAACTATTATCAAAATTGTGTGTAACACGGTCCAAGAATAGTGTTGCGTATACTGCAAGCTAATACGGTGTTGCGTATAGCGCAAGGTAATATTGGTGTAGAATACAACATAAGACATTAATGAAATTAAAATAATATTTTTCATAAAATCTCGGGGTGTTACAAGCGATGTCTGTTTGTATGAATTAATAGAGCATAATTATAAAAAATTAATTTTTTGAAAGGTTTCTATTTGAGATAAAAGAACGTGTAATGTGATTTGGGTTTTTGTGTAAGAATCTGATTTTTTTTCTATCTTCTAGAAAATTACAGGCTATGTAATGGGAATGAAGATCATGAATTTTTTTCCTAGAAGAACAGGTGATCTATGTACACAATGTGAGTTGTTAAAATACTTGTAATGTTAAATATTAGTTTTTTAGTAAAATGTTAAGGGGTTTTTCAATATATATATACCTTTTGGATTACATGATGTTTAAATGGATTACACATCCTGTAAGTGTAATGATTTTTTATTTTATGGTGATCCATGGATGATTTATTATTCATTCTCTCACATCACTCCTTGATCTTGACCTAGATCTCTCCTTAGGTGATTTTTGGGACCAATGTTCTTTATGAATGAACTAATTCAGTGATTGATCTATGTTGTGGTTAGGTTTCATCTATTTGGGTGATTAATTCATTCTGGTTATTCTTTACCGTTTATTTTTTGTGGGTCATTTTCATTAAGTTGTCAGATTTTTTGATTTAAGTTTGTAATTCTTATGATTCTGTTTGAGATCCATTATGTGATCTTATTCTAGGGGATAATTCATTATTGATTGTGGTGTGTTGGTTGTGCATTCTTGAGGTATTTTGTGACCATCAATATTTAAAAATGCTCTTGTTTAATTGAATTAATTCTCGGATTTTTGTACTACTATAGGGCCTCTATTGTCATTCTGTGTTCTTCCTTGTTGGTGGATCCCATTGAGAACATTTGCAGCCCAAATTTTGAGGTAGTTTATTCTATCTCTAGACCGTGTTGGTGAACATCATTACTCCCATTTTGATAAACTATTTTATAAATTAAATAACAATACTGGTTAATTTGATATGGGTTTTTGAGAATGGTTGTTTTAAAAAATATGGTTTTCCCCTGGTTTTGGTAAATGAAAAGGGGTTTTCGAATCATTATGAAATTTTATTCAAAGAATGGTTTTAATGAAAATATTTTATGAATTCATTTTTTAAAATATAGAACATGGGAATCCTTTGATACTTA
Source organism: Viscum album (assembly GCA_963277665.1). NCBI lineage: Eukaryota > Viridiplantae > Streptophyta > Magnoliopsida > Santalales > Viscaceae > Viscum > Viscum album. The sequence continues at coordinate 1,332,884,352 of OY728145.1, forward strand.
GGTGGAAGATTTATTATAGGCCTCGTCTATTGATTTTTTTGTGGGAATTTATCATGGGTATTTCCTCTACTACATTGGGCTATTGGTCTTGGCATTAAGTGGACATTATTTTTAGGATCACATTCATGGGTGTTTCTCTACTACCAAGATTTGATTCATATTCCTGTGGACTTCATGCGTGCTTGATTTTCTATGTTGGGGGTATGAGTGTTCCAGCTATTTGGAACTAGTGTGATCCTTGCCAAGATGCTACCTATGCTTTTTGTTAATTTGGAATACTTTTTCTTGTACTGTTTTAGTTGTACAAAAATTCATTTTATATGATATGTGATACATGATTTTATTTGATTTTATATATCGTTTATCATATATATATATATGAAACAATTTGAAATTAATTTACTTGATTTATTTTGAAATGTGTAAAAGGGGAAATTAAATTGTTTTTCATGATTTTGATACAAAAATGATAAACTATATATCATGCCTTATTTTTTTACAGTTATGAATGCATGGATTATTTTACAATGACTTGTTATGGAACACCTAGGTGGGATACAACTAAGCCTATTATCTCACACACTATGCACCACTTTGGTGATGTGTAGACCTTGCTATGTATTTTTATGTCAGAAAATGAAAGGAGTTGTAGTGAGGCGTTGAGGATTTCTGTCAGCTGGGTTTGGGTAGCTAGTGGTGAGATGGTGGGTTTTTTCCTTCAATATCACATATAGACTATTGTATTACCTATTCTAGTTTTGGTTTCCTTTGTAGTTGGACTTATCTATTGGAGATATTTTTTTACCCATTAAAATTTTTTTCTACAATTTTTCTGTATCTGTTATTACAAGCATATTTATGCTTTCATCCCTTTTTTCTTTCTGTATATGAATATATGTCATGTTTTCTGCTTTATTTTGGAAAAAATCATTCCCTCTATTTATTTTGATGTCTGGGTGCTAGTCGCTAGCCTTGGAGATCAAGAAATACCTTTGGGTATGTGGAATTTCGTGTTTGGTACTAGTTTGGGAGGTTATCTGAGTTGATTTCATCACAGTGGGAGTATAATTATATATCCCTCCAATGGGTAATTATTTATATCTCATGATATGAGATATGTAGGACTAGTGGGTGAACCCTATCTACTATGGGACACTTTATATTATGTTTATGGGAATGGGGAGTGAACCCAATCTACAGTGGTACTTTTTCCACTTTGATATAATGGTACTAGCCATGGGATTTGACATAGGTAATGATTTAATATACTCAAATATCTTCCACATTATTAAACGTATCTTATGTTTTCATGGAAAAGAATTATCAAATCATTTTTCCAAACATTTATTACTCATGTCTTATGTTATACCAAAATAAATATGAAAAGTATAATTATTTATGGTCTATGTTTTATTGGGAATGATTCTATTATGTCATGTCCATGTACTGTGATTATGTTCTCATGGCCACATATTTATTTTATGCATACTTATGATCTTCGATGGTTTTATCTTATTTTTACCCTTATGAAGCATATAAGATCACCCTTTCTTATGTTTAAATTTCCAAATATAAATAAAAATATTATATATGATGTTGAAAGACTTATAAGACCATGTAGATACAATGAACATGGGATTGAATCAATGTAGATAAATTTTTTCCGACAAACATCAACTTAAACTTGTACCTCTATTATGTTTTTGATACTCTACCATTGATTAAAATATATCAATATTTGATATGGACTCTCAAAAATTAACCCAAAAAATAATGTAGATGATTTAAAGGAAATAAAACACATGTATTTTACAAGGTTCATTAAAAGTGTGGGAAAAATATTATTTTTACATCCTGTTATTATCCTGATCCAAATATTTCACAATTATAGTATGTTTTATAATGAGGCTACTAATAATTATTTACCGAAGGGAAAATTTATTATCTTGAACTCTAATTACCAAAAATATTACAAATGTGGTTGTTATATCTCTTGATAATATCTTTTTACATATCTATATAGATGATGAAGTGTGTATACTAGAACCAACACTCTTTAAATGTTCATCAAAAACATTATGGATAGAACTTCAATTTCCAATGCTTCTTTAACTATACACATCATACAGGTCTTCATGTATTGTACATATAGATAAATGAATACAAATCCCATAACACTACATGAACGTAAATATATATATATACATATATATTGATTTTGTATATCGATATTATTATTATTCTTATCTTATGGTCACCTAAATCTACTAGCCCTACATAGCTTCTTCAAAACCATTTGTTTTATCCTTCAAACTTATTTGACCCTTTTGGTCTTATGTTAACTATGGGTCAGATTATTCCTGACTATTTTTTTCTATATTTCCTTCTTTTAATCTTTGTTCATATACTCAACACATCTCAATTATTCTATAAATTAAATTTTTATTTTATAGACTTATCCATTTTCTGAATTGTTTCATGATTTTGAGATCTTTGATCTCTAAGATCTGTACACAATTATATATTGGGTCCATAGCCTTAAATGATCTCCATATGTCATGTAAATCAGTTAGTGCTACCATAATCTTCAACATAACCTCACATCACACCTTCCACAAATCTCTTATCAAATCATGAATATAATATTCATAATAACTGAATATTTTGATCAGTATCATCATATTGACTGCCTCTTTATAATGTTTATGTGAAATAACATGGTATATTATTGTCACCTAATTTTCATAGACATCAAATATTATAACCTGATCTTAAATCTACCCTTTTTCTAATTCGACCACTTCATCGACTAAAATTTTACACTTTGGAAGTATTTTCTTCTTTGAATGATCTATAACAGGAATCATATACTTATAGTATACTTCATCTATTAAATTAACACATATTTTATACATAGTATGACACCTTGTTGTTTTTATTATCATTTGATCTTATCATCTTCTGATAATCTTCATCATGTGATCATTTTGATTTTAGAAACTACTAATTTATCATTTTATTTTTCCATTTCATTTAAACATTTTGTTTACCATCACATAAGTTCATTAGTTTTATTGATTTAATTGGATGTTTAAACATTAATATCAAATAGTTTCATTCCCCTATATTTTGAATATCCGACGAATTTAGATCAATCATACAAGCTTATGATACTTTTTCCCTAACATCATCCAATTTCATTAGAATGTTTGACAACATGATCTTCTAATGCATTCAATTATTATTCACCTTCCTCTAATTTTACTATCGATGATATTAAATATCTTCCTTTTAAATTATACAAAATACATTCACATAAAACGTATTTCTTCTATCATCTGGTTAGCTCAATCCTGGATTATATTAGTCTTGTATCTTCCAAATTCATAGTATTTTATCTACTATTCTTCCACTAGAATCATATAATTTATCTTAATACCATTCCCACAACAATCCAACAAGATAAATTATCAAAATTAGATAGAAATTATCTCCTTTAGCTATATCTTAAATCTCTACTAACTTAAAAACTGTTGTAGACAATGATCCATTGATCTTCTGTATCTTTCATAAAATCTCACTAAAGCTAAGTTCATATATTGGTAGTTGTATTGGCTACTTAGAGATACTATTAAAACTTTTTATACCTTCATCAAAAATAATAAATTATCAATTATTCATTTCTTCTTATGAAATGAGCATTCCATGTACAATAAACATAATTCAAATTTTATTAGTGTCATCTATCAATTGTAGAATGAAATTTATTATTGATCCATTATTTGATGGTTTTTTCATCGGGTAGTGTAAACATAGAGGGTATATTCTTATGAAATACACATAGGTAGCGTTACTTAATCATTAATTTGAATATCATTTACTAAAATTAATAACACATGCTGACCAAAAATTCAATAATTCATCATTATTATCCATTGGGATATTCATATATGTCTATAAAATAATTATATGTGAATAATATGTGTCAGTGATGTTGACGAAATGTTTTAAAATTAGTTTATTATGTATTTAGTCTCCAAACACACTAAATATATAGGTTCTAGGGTTTAATTTATTTATATATGTAATGAATATTCATATAAAATGATGTAATATATTGTATATTGTTCTTGGGTCATATCACATAATTTATTTCCATTGTAATTTAATATTTATATATCATAAACCACTTAAAATTAATTTAATATACTAATTAAATCAACTACTATATCACATATCCATTTATCCTTCACATATCATATATTTAATTTATTATAAATTAATTGGTTAAATTATTATAATTTTAATCATTGCATCAAAAAAATATTATGTTTATCACTTTTCTTTTTCAACAGAACCCATTTCCCCTTAATTATTTCATTTGTTTTATTGCATAATAATTTTAACAACTGGGAAACTATAACATACCAACACATGTACTTAATCACACCAACATGTCATTAACCCACAAATGATTCTTCCAATTTCATCTGTTCTACTTCCACATCAATAACCTAAATTACCAACATCAAAGGCATCCAACCAGCAATATAAAAAGATATAACATTAACCCTTCCTCAACCAAAACAATCCAAAGACATGATTACCACAACTACCAAATTTTTTTAATGCTCATAGATGTAAAAAAACAATAATTCTTCTTATATTTACCCATTTAACTATAAATTCATTATAAACAATACAGTAATAAACAAAATTTTTTTAAATTTTCTATATTGTACCATTACTATATATTAATTACTTACAAATTATTAAAATGGTTAATAATAACAACTATAACAATATCAAAGTAAAATTCATAAAAAAAATACAAGTAGAACAAAAAAAATCATGGAATTCATGTAAAACATACCATTCAATTTCCCCTTTAAATTTATTTCATTCAATTAATTATCATTATATGTTAAACATAAAATCATTACCTAAAAAAATCATGATAATGCACATTAACAAAGTACAAAATTGTGATTTGGAATCCCTTTCCATGAATGAGTTTTCATCAATGAAACACCAATAAAATAGAAATAAACCAATGATTAAACACTAATAATAACATGATAGACCTTCAAAAACATTTAACACGTATCCCAAAATAATTACTTCAAATAAGAATCATAAAAAAACAAAAACCCATTTTATTATCTCCTTAGAGAAAAAATATAAAGGAAGAATAGATGAAATGATATAAAAACGTTTACCTTAGTTTATGAGATGTTTATCACCCACAGGTAAAGGATATAAATCCACCATAGAAATCAAAGACCAATAAAACCAAGACTCATGCTCACGTATGGTGTGAGAGAAAAAAATAGTCATGTTTGGAGAGAGGGGACATAAAATTTATAATAAAAATTTGGGTAATATTTCCCTCAAACAAATAAGGATACTTTATAAAATAATGAATCTCATCCAACCAAGATTCATGATCCTTAACCTTCAAATTTTCAGTAAACAATCTTTTATCAATAATTATTACATTCATAAAAAATAAGTTCAACCATTCCCAAGAAACAAGGGTATATACTGTTGTCATTTTCCATCATCCACCTAACTCATGCAATATTCCACCATGGCATAATCTCCTACTGTCTCGCCATTTTCCGAAATCACGCATGAGAAAATATTGACATAATGTTAATAAAACAACAGTGTATTCCACTATAGAAACCATGATGCCCATTTCCGCACTCCTAATGGAATAAAGAGATTCCAACATCCAACCTCGACCACCAAAATGGTTACCACCAAGCCTTATCAATATTACAAGGAATAAAACCCATCTAAAATGGTTGTAATCAATTAAATCCATACAAAATAAGAAAAATAACTATCCTCCATGTGAAAATACAAAAAATGACTACCCCTTAACTAACCATGACATAGTGGGGATCTGATAATGTTGTAGTTCCATTTGAGAAGACAAAACACATAATTCCATCACTAAGACACATAACAACACTCTTCAACCTCCTCTAACACTGTATAACAATAATGAAGAGGATTATAAAAATTTAAAAATCATCAATAGATAACTCTCAAATGGTTATCATCCTAAGTAATCCAAACCCAAAATGAATGTAAAATAATATCCCTTCAAACCATGAAATTTGTGAGTAACCTCTCATATTGGAATCTCATCATAATAGAAACTCCTATATTACACCCAAAGGGAGAAACACATTAATTATATAAATATAAGATCAAATATAAATTCCACTAAGAATAATATATTCAAAATAATTTTAGATACAATGAACAAATATTTGAATCTTCCCCTCATTTACATTATTAAAATCCAATATGTCTTCAAATGATATAAAATAAATGATTAATTCTGTAAAGACCCGTAAAATTCAAGGGGAATTTTTTCTTAATTTTCTTCAGAATTTTACAAGAGCGCGGTTTCAGACGGCACCTGATTCCGAGGCCCGGAGTGCCCGGAATTAATTTCCGAAGTTTGGCTCGGGTACGTTCAGTGAACGAACGAGCGGGATTTCCTAACTTTTGATCCGGTGCTCGGAATTGAAATCCGAGGGCACCGATGAACTCGCAGCGCCGATATTCGCTTAAAGAGACCTTTTCGGGAGTTGCGTTTGTTGCGGGTTGAAAGTTACGTTTTGGGGTTTTTAGTTTGAGTTAAATAAAATTGTGAAGAACAATTTTATTACAACAAGTTAAAACCTATCAAAGGAGGTTGGAAGTGGGACCCACAACCACTTAACCTCCCTTGGGAGGATTAAGTGTGGTGGGGCCCACACGAACCCCTAACCTTTTCAAATTCTCTCAACATACTTAACCCCTAATTAATTGGCTTATGTTACTCTTAATTAATTATGGGAGTTAAGTCTTTTTGAATTTCAAAACTTTGAAATTCTTTTGAGTTATGTGTTAATAAAATAAGATGTAATCTTATTTGTTTTTGGGTTGTTTGTTTATTCCCTTGAGAGCTTTTTGAGAGCTCCTCTTCATCTTCTCCGGCGAAGAACGTCTTCATCCTCAACGAAGAACGACAACACTTCGTCAAGGATCATCGACTCGGCGACCTGGTATCTTCGGACCTCTTCTTCCTCCTCGGACCTTCTTCGTCGGCAAACGAAGATCCCCCAACGTCGTGTCTCTTCGGGCATAACACTTCGTCAACGGATTTGACGAACGACGACCGCGACGCCCGACCTCCGCGACGTCGTCTTCCGCGGGACGTAGACGATTCTTCGAATCTTAAACCCGAGGTAGGGGTTGTTGATTTCATTTTGGTTTCCTATTCCTTTGTTGCTCGTGGATCGCATGTCTACGTGAGGCATTTAAATAATTTATATAAGTGTTATTGTTAACGCGAGGGGGGTCGGACCGCACGAACACGGCCGAACCCCCCTCCAACGTTCATGTTTATTCATGCGGGTGGAAGCAAGTAGCGTGGTGCCGTCGCACCACGCGGATGATCGTTCAATTAATTTACGCGGCACCGTCGCGCCACGCCGAGGAAAAATCTTCAAGAACGCGACGCCGTCGCGCCGCGTTGAAAAGAATCAAAGCACGGCAAAGGGGCGTGGTGCCGTCGCACCGCGCCGGATGATGAACGTCGCGGCCGGTTCCGGGCCGCGGCAGGACGAGGAGACCGCGGCCGGTTCCGGGCCGCGGCGGGACGAGAAGACCGCGGCCGGTTCCGGGCCGCGACGGAAGGGGAGACCGGCGGCCGGGCCGCCGGCGTCGGAAGTCGAGGGCGGGACCGGAATTTCCGGTCCCGTTGGTAAAAACCGGCCGGCCAGCTGGCCGGCCGGATGTCATAAAACCAGGGGAATAAATCCCCCGGCCGGTTCAACAAACCCCCCTCTTAATGAGGGGGGGCGGTTCATTAAAGGAGGGGGGGGCAACAGCCCCCCGGTTCGTTCCAGCCGGCCCCCACTTGCGGGGGCCGTTTGTTGCAAAGGCACGGCTCAAGGCCGTGCCGCATTGACAAAACAGCGGGGGCTTGATTGCCCCCCCGCGTGCCACCCGCGTGCGCCGTGGCCCGCCGCCGCCACCGCGGCCCGCCGCCGCCGCCACCGCGGCCCGCCGCCGCCGCCACCGCCGCCGCCGCCGCTGCACCGCCGCGCCGCCGCGCCGCCCAGGGGGGGGTCGGGCCGGGTCGGCCCGGACCCGGACCCCCCCTTTTCGAACCATTTTTGGTTTTTGGCTCATAACTTGAGCCTCGGACCTCCGAATGACGAACCGTCTGCGGCAACGCGATCCTTGGATCGAGACGGTCGTTTCAGTATATCGCACTCAAGGTTTCGGATTACATTGAGTTCGGCCGGGTTGGTTCGTTCACGGAACCAACCAGGCCTTCGGAGCGGAAACGCTCATATCTTGAGCCACGAACGTCCGATTGACGCGCCATCAGTCACGTTGCGTTCCTCTTAATGAGACGGATCTTTTGGCATATTCCGCCCGAGGTTTGGACGCAGGTGGAGTACGGTCGGGTTGGTTTTGCCTTAAAAACCAACCGGGCCCCGGAGACGAAAAAGCCAATAACTCACAGACCGGGCGTCCGATTGACGCGCCGTCTGTTTCGTTGACTTCCACTTGATGAGACGGAACTTTTGACATACTCCGCCCGAGTTTTGGATGCAGTCGGAGTATGGCCGGGTTGGATTGTACCCGAAATCCAACCGGGCCCCTGGAACGGGAAAGCTGATATCTTTCAGACAGGACGTCCGCTTGACGAGCCGTCAGCGGCGTTGGTGGTTACGTTGAGTAACGGTCCCTTTGAGTTTACCCTATGGGAGTTCGGGGTACAGTTGAGATACGGCCGGGATTTGTTTCGCTCTCGAAACCAACCGGGCCCCTGGGACGAAAAGGCTAATAACTCACAGACCGGGCGTCCGATCGACGTGCCGTCTGTTGCGTTGAGACCCCTGTGACGAAACGGACTTTTGAGATACTTCTTCGTGGGACTTTGTGATACTTGGAGTATCGACCAGTAGCTCGTGGAGCGGACCCTCCCGGAGACGAGCGTGCAGAGTACGGAGACCGTGTAGCCGGCTGAGACCTGACGACTGCTTGACCGACTCGACTTGGAGTGAGTCGACTAGCCCAGTGGACGGAGCGCCCAGTAGTTGGTAGCAGACCCACGGCGGACGGAGCGCCTGTTAGTTGGCAGCAAACCCGCGGTACTCGACAGGAGGAGTACCTCAGTAGGCTATTTGGGCGAGCGCCCGGTATTTGGCGACAGACCCTCAGCGGACGGAGCGCCAGGTAGTTGGCCGCAAACCCGCAGTACTCGACAGGAGGAGTACCTCAGCAGTCTTAGGTTAGTGAGCAGTACCTCGGAGTCGTGACAGGACCACTGCACACTCCAGAGACGGAGCTCTTCAGCAGTTACGGTTTCGATAATGAAAATCCTGGTTTGAGCTGAGACTTTTGACCTTGTGTTACTTTATGATTGAGATGGGTCACTTGCTAACTTTGGTATATGTATGGGCATATACCCGGGTAGTGGTTATCCGTCGTTTTCACAATTCTTGTGTTTCCTCATGATTGAGATGGGTTACTTGATAACTTAGGTATATGTATGGGCATATACCTAAGTAGAGTTTATCTGTTGAGATCTTCTTGTGTTTATCCTTGTTGGTTTTAGTGAGACCTTGAGGGTCTCGGGGTCCCTACTGAGTATCGTTATACTCACCCCAGCACGGGCTATGCCCGCACCTCGTTGTGTTGGTTGCAGACGACGGACAGTGCTGACAGAAGCCGAAGGTTCGAGGACTTGACGGTACCTGGAGGTGGACTATACGACGAGGCGGTACCCGGAGGTGGACCACTGGGCGGGACATACTCGGAGCGGATGGCGGGACCCGAGGAGCAGAGGAGCTATCTGTACCCACCCTTCAGGTGGGATTTCCAGTGGACATCTCAGCGTAGCAGCTTTACTTTTCAGTCGTTGTTTTCCCTTTCGAGTTGTACTTTACAGTTGGGCTTGTATTTCCGGCCCCTTTTTACTTTTCAACTCTTCTTTTTGTACTTAGTGTTTTACTTCCGCTTGCTTACTCCGTGGTGTTTGTTTACTTTACAAAGGCAATGCCTTCCCTTTTTCTGGGATTTACGCCTTGGTACTAGTCGCCAGCCCCTGGCCTATGGAAGGCGGGCTTGGGGTAGTCACGGCACGGACCCCGAGGGCGGGTCGTGACAAATTGGTATCAGAGGAGTTCGGTTCTACCGCATAACTTATAACTCTGATCTTTATTTCTGTGAAGCAATAGTGTTAAGGGTACCGAGTGTGGTTTTCAGTTCAGGGAGTCCAGTGTTGGTGCGGGCGGCCGACGTATCCATACACCAGGACCCTGACAACTGACTTCCGACTTTGTGCACGAAAACACTGATTGCGTGTGTGTTTTCAAAGGTTTTTCCCCTTAAAACAGCTCAAACCAGGTCAGCTCACCAGGTATAATCGTTTGATCGTGTTACGTTGTTTCTTTCAGGATGGCCCCACGATGGCAGCCAACTAGGGTTCTGAGAATCGAACGTGACGACAGCCCACCGAGCGACGAGGCCTCGGTGCAGGGCCCTTTGTTAGCAGTGGCACCGGCGGTAGCTCTACCCGCCGAGCCCCCGATGCTTCCAGCAGCAGCCGCTGACGATGCACGTCGCCTCAGCGCACTGCATGAGTTTCAGCGCCAGCGACCACCCAGGTTTCGTGGGGAGACGGATCCCCAGGCAGCAGAGGACTGGCTAGAGGCAGTGGTACGAGTGTTTAGGCTAGTGAGGACACCAGCAGACCTCATGGTGATCCTCGCTGCGAGCCTACTACACGCAGCAGCAGGTAGGTGGTGGAGCCACTTGTTTCGGTTTTGCGATGAGATGAACTTCACATGGGAAGACTTCGAGACCTTCTTCAGGGTGGATTTTGTGCCAGTATCTCTACACCCCGAGCATGTACAGGAGATTCTGCCTTTGCCGCATGTTTTTCGATCAGAAGCCGAGTCATCTGTGGGCAGTAGACAGATGATGCAGAGGTCCAGGAGGACCAGACCAGCAGTTGGGCGATCTCGGGTTTTAGGACCGGTGGTGCAGGGCACCCGGAGTGGGAACAGAGCTAGCCGTGCAAGGAGCATGTTGTGTTACTCATGCCGCGGAAAGGGTCACCTGGCACGTGACTGTCCGACTCCTCGATCCGCAGGCTTGAAGGAAGCCACCGAGGTTGAGGCAGCGACAAATGCTGGAGCTCTGGGAGCAGGTGGACAGGGGAGGAACTAGTGGATACGTCTTTTGTACTTCTAGTTCCATGTTGATGTTGCTTTTGTGTAGCGTCTTGTATTATGAGCTGCAATAATAAAAGACGCATACCTTTGTGATGTTTTCATTCCTGTCCTCTTTTGTGATGTTACTAAGAGGTTCCAGTTGACTGTTGACTTGACCCTCACTTGTGAGACATCTACTGGAGGAGACCAGTTACCACACACTGATGCCGACAGTGTGACTCAACCCTTGGAGGCGAGAGTAACGGTTGGATCTCTTAGTAGTAGCGTCGAGGCCTTACGACGTCATCCTTGGTGTGGATTAGTATCATCCATGTTAGGATTGACTGTTTTAGGCAAAGAATGTGGTTCATCCAGGGGATGAGACCAGGTTTCTCTTATCGGAAAAGAAGAAATCTTGCAGCACTTGTGGGACCAGAGATGGTCCGGGCCACGTCAGAAGAGGTCCATGTCATCCAGGAGAGGATGAGGACAGCACAGAGCCGGCAGAAGTCATTCGCTAACAGGAGGCGGAGGCCACTAGAGTTCGAGGATGGTGACCACGTCTTCTTACGGGTCTCACCTCGACGTGGTATTCGGAGATTTGGCCGAGGCGACAAGTTATCTCCGCGCTTCATCGGACCCTTCCAGGTCCTCAACAGGGTTGGTGAGGTGGCTTATCGCCTGGCTCTACCACCTCAGTTGCACCGGGTGCACGACGTCTTCCACGTGTCTCAGCTGAGGAGATACGTGCACGACCCGACGCACATCTTTGACCATGGGGAGCTTGACGTTGACGATGGGGCGACTTTTACGGAGGTCCCGGTGGAGATATAGGATCGACAGGAGCGGGTCCTACTTGGGCGATCGATTCCTCTAGTGCGCAACAGATGGCGGCACGGGAATCTGCAGGAGAGCACATGGGAGCGGGAGGCTCAGATGCGTGCTCAGTACCCTCTTTTGTTTCCCTAGTTTTTGTTGTATCTTTACGGGGACGTAAAGCCCTGAGGTGGGAGTAATGTAAAGACCCGTAAAATTCAAGGTAAATTTTTTCTTAATTTTCTTTAGAATTTTACAAGAGCGCGGTTTCAGACGGCACCTGATTCCGAGGCCCGGAGTGCCCGGAATTAATTTCCGAAGTTTGGCTCGGGTACGTTCAGTGAACGAACGAGCGGGATTTCCTAACTTTTGATCCGGTGCTCGGAATTGAAATCCGAGGGCACCGATGAACTCGCAGCGCCGATATTCGCTTAAAGAGACCTTTTCGGGAGTTGCGTTTGTTGCGGGTTGAAAGTTACATTTTGGGGTTTTTAGTTTGAGTTAAATAAAATTGTGAAGAACAATTTTATTACAACAAGTTAAAACCTATCAAAGGAGGTTGGAAGTGGGACCCACAACCACTTAACCTCCCTTGGGAGGATTAAGTGTGGTGGGGCGCACACGAACCCCTAACCTTTTCAAATTCTCTCAACATACTTAACCCCTAATTAATTGGCTTATGTTACTCTTAATTAATTATGGGAGTTAAGTCTTTTTGAATTTCAAAACTTTGAAATTCTTTTGAGTTATGTGTTAATAAAATAAGATGTAATCTTATTTGTTTTTGGGTTGTTTGTTTATTCCCTTGAGAGCTTTTTGAGAGCTCCTCTTCATCTTCTCCGGCGAAGAACGTCTTCATCCTCAACGAAGAACGACAACACTTCGTCAAGGATCATCGACTCGGCGACCCGGTATCTTCGGACCTCTTCTTCCTCCTCGGACCTTCTTCGTCGGCAAACGAAGATCCGCCAACGTCGTGTCTCTTCGGGCATAACACTTCGTCAACGGATTTGACGAACGACGACCGCGACGCCCGACCTCCGCGACGTCTTCTTCCGCGGGACGTAGACGATTCTTCGAATCTTAAACCCGAGGTAGGGGTTGTTGATTTCATTTTGGTTTCCTATTCCTTTGTTGCTCGTGGATCACATTTCTACGTGAGGCATTTAAATAATTTATATAAGTGTTATTGTTAACGCGAGGGGGGTCGGACCGCACGAACACGGCCGAACCCCCCTCCAACGTTCATGTTTATTCATGCGGGTGGAAGCAAGTAGCGTGGTGCCGTCGCACCACGCGGATGATCGTTCAATTAATTTACGCGGCGCTGTCGCGCCACGCCGAGGAAAAATCTTCAAGAACGCGACGCCGTCGCGCCGCGTTGAAAAGAATCAAAGCACGGCAAAGGGGCGCGGTGCCGTCGCACCGCGCCGGATTACGAACGTCGCGGCCGGTTCCGGGCCGCGGCAGGACGAGGAGACCGCGGCCGGTTCCGGGCCGCGGCGGGACGAGAAGACCGCGGCCGATTCCGGGCCGCGACGGAAGGGGAGACCGGCGGCCGGGCCGCCGGCGTCGGAAGTCGAGGGCGGGACCGGAATTTCCGGTCCCGTTGGTAAAAACCGGCCGGCCAGCTGGCCGGCCGGATGTCATAAAACCGGGGGAATAAATCCCCCGGCCGGTTCAACAAACCCCCCTCTTAATGAGGGGGGGAGGTTCATTAAAGGAGGGGGGGGCAACAGCCCCCCGGTTCGTTCCAGCCGGCCCCCACTTGCGGGGGCCGTTTGTTGCAAAGGCACGGCTCAAGGCCGTGCCGCCTTGACAAAACAGCGGGGGCTTGATTGCCCCCCCGCGTGCCACCCGCGTGCGCCGCGGCCCGCCGCCGCCACCGCGGCCCGCCGCCGCCGCCCCCGCGGCCCGCCGCCGCCGCCGGCCGCCGACGCCGGCCACCGCGCCGCCCATGGGGGGTTCGGGCCGGGTCGGCCCGGACCCGGACCCCCCCCCTTTTCGAACCAGTTTTGGTTTTTGGCTCATAACTTGAGCCTCGGACCTCCGAATGACGAACCGTCTGCGGCAACGCGATCCTTGGATCGAGACGGTCGTTTCGGTATATCGCACTCAAGGTTTCGGATTACTTTGAGTTCGGCCGGGTTGGTTCGTTCACGGAACCAACCAGGCCTTCGGAGCGGAAACGCTCATATCTTGAGCCACGAACGTCTGATTGACGCGCCGTCAGTCACGTTGCGTTCCTCTTAATGAGACGGATCTTTTGGCATACTCCGCCCGAGGTTTGGACGCATGTGGAGTACGGTCGGGTTGGTTTTGCCTTAAAAACCAACCGGGCCCCGGAGACGAAAAAGCCAATAACTCACAGACCGGGCGTCCGATTGACGCGCCGTCTGTTTCGTTGACTTCCACTTGATGAGACGGAACTTTTGACATACTCCGCCCGAGTTTTGGATGCAGTCGGAGTATGGCCGGGTTGGATTGTACCCGAAATCCAACCGGGCCCCTGGAACGGGAAAGCTGATATCTTTCAGACAGGACGTCCGCTTGACGAGCCGTCAGCGGCGTTGGTGGTTACGTTGAGTAACGGTCCCTTTGAGTTTACCCTATGGGAGTTCGGGGTACAGTTGAGATACGGCCGGGATTGGTTTCGCTCTCGAAACCAACCGGGCCCCTGGGACGAAAAGGCTAATAACTCACAGACCGGGCGTCCGATCGACGTGCCGTCTGTTGCGTTGAGACCCCTGTGACGAAACGGACTTTTGAGATACTTCTTCGTGGGACTTTGTGATACTTGGAGTATCGACCAGTAGCTCGTGGAGCGGACCCTCCCGGAGACGAGCGTGCAGAGTACGGAGACCGTGTAGCCGGCTGAGACCTGACGACTGCTTGACCGACTCGACTTGGAGTGAGTCGACTAGCCCAGTGGACGGAGCGCCCAGTAGTTGGTAGCAGACCCACGGCGGACGGAGCGCCTGTTAGTTGGCAGCAAACCCGCGGTACTCGACAGGAGGAGTACCTCAGTAGGCTATTTGGGCGAGCGCCCGGTATTTGGCGACAGACCCTCAGCGGACGAAGCGCCAGGTAGTTGGCCGCAAACCCGCAGTACTCGACAGGAGGAGTACCTCAGCAGTCTTAGGTTAGTGAGCAGTACCTCGGAGTCGTGACAGGACCACTGCACACTCCAGAGACGGAGCTCTTCAGCAGTTACGGTTTCGATAATGAAAATCCTGGTTTGAGCTGAGACTTTTGACCTTGTGTTACTTTATGATTGAGATGGGTCACTTGCTAACTTTGGTATATGTATGGGCATATACCTGGGTAGTGGTTATCCGTCGTTTTCACAATTCTTGTGTTTCCTCATGATTGAGATGGGTTACTTGATAACTTAGGTATATGTATGGGCATATACCTAAGTAGAGTTTATCTGTTGAGATCTTCTTGTGTTTATCCTTGTTGGTTTTAGTGAGACCTTGAGGGTCTCGGGGTCCCTACTGAGTATCGTTATACTCACCCCTGCACGGGCTATGCCCGCACCTCGTTGTGTTGGTGGCAGACGACGGACAGTGCTGACAGAAGCCGAAGGTTCGAGGACTTGACGGTACCTGGAGGTGGACTATACGACGAGGCGGTACCCGGAGGTGGACCACTGGGCGGGACATACTCGGAGCGGATGGCGGGACCCGAGGAGCAGAGGAGCTATCTGTACCCACCCTTCAGGTGGGATTTCCAGTGGACATCTCAGCGTAGCAGCTTTACTTTTCAGTCGCTGTTTTCCCTTTCGAGTTGTACTTTACAGTTGGGCTTGTATTTCCGGCCCCTTTTTACTTTTCAGCTCTTCTTTTTGTACTTAGTGTTTTACTTCCGCTTGCTTACTCCGTGGTGTTTGTTTACTTTACAAAGGCAATGCCTTCCCTTTTTCTGGGATTTACGCCTTGGTACTAGTCGCCAGCCCCTGGCCTATGGAAGGCGGGCTTGGGGTAGTCATGGCACGGACCCCGAGGGCGGGTCGTGACAAATTGGTATCAGAGGAGTTCGGTTCTACCGCAGAACTTATAACTCTGATCTTTCTTTCTGTGAAGCAATAGTGTTAAGGGTACCGAATGTGGTTTTCAGTTCAGGGAGTCCAGTGTTGGTGCGGGCGGCCGACGTATCCATACACCAGGACCCTGACAACTGACTTCCGACTTTGTGCACGAAAACACTGATTGCGTGTGTGTTTTCAAAGGTTTTTCCCCTTAAAACAGCTCAAACCAGGTCAGCTCACCAGGTATAATCGTTTGATCGTGTTACGTTGTTTCTTTCAGGATGGCCCCACGATGGCAGCCAGCTAGGGTTCCGAGAATCGAACGTGACGACAGCCCACCGAGCGACGAGGCCTCGGTGCAGGGCCCTTTGTTAGCAATGGCACCGGCGGTAGCTCTACCCGCCGAGCCCCCGATGCTTCCAGCAGCAGCCGCTGACGATGCACGTCGCCTCAGCGCACTGCATGAGTTTCAGCGCCAGCGACCGCCCAGGTTTCGCGGGGAGACGGATCCCCAGGCAGCAGAGGACTGGCTAGAGGCAGTGGTACGAGTGTTTAGGCTAGTGAGGACACCAGCAGACCTCATGGTGATCCTCGCTGCGAGCCTACTACACGCAGCAGCAGGTAGGTGGTGGAGCCACTTGTTTCGGTTTTGCGATGAGATGAACTTCACATGGGAAGACTTTGAGACCTTCTTCAGGGTGGAGTTTATGCCAGTATCTCTACACCCCGAGCATGTACAGGAGATTCTGCCTTTGCCGCATGTTTTTCGATCAGAAGCCGAGTCATCTGTGGGCAGTAGACAGATGATGCAGAGGTCCAGGAGGACCAGACCAGCAGTTGGGCGATCTCGGGTTTTAGGACCGGTGGTGCAGGGCACCCGGAGTGGGAACAGAGCTAGCCGTGCAAGGAGCAGGTTGTGTTACTCATGCCGCGGAAAGGGTCACCTGGCACGTGACTGTCCGACTCCTCGATCCGCAGGCTTGAAGGAAGCCACCGAGGTTGAGGCAGCGACAAATGCTGGAGCTCTGGGAGCAGGTGGACAGGGGAGGAACTAGTGGATACGTCTTTTGTACTTCTAGTTCCATGTTGATGTTGCTTTTGTGTAGCGTCTTGTATTATGAGCTGCAATAATAAAAGACGCATACCTTTGTGATGTTTTCATTCCTGTCCTCTTTTGTGATGTTACTAAGAGGTTCCAGTTGACTGTTGACTTGACCCTCACTTGTGAGACATCTACTGGAGGAGACCAGTTACCACACACTGATGCCGACAGTGTGACTCAACCCTTGGAGGCGAGAGTAACGGTTGGATCTCTTAGTAGTAGCGTCGAGGCCTTACGACGTCATCCTTGGTACGGATTAGTATCATCCATGTTAGGATTGACTGTTTTAGGCAAAGAATGTGGTTCATCCAGGGGATGAGACCAGGTTTCTCTTATCGGCAAAGAAGAAATCTTGCAGCACTTGTGGGACCAGAGATGGTCCGGGCCACGTCAGAAGAGGTCCATGTCATCCAGGAGCGGATGAGGACAGCACAGAGCCGGCAGAAGTCATTCGCTGACAGGAGGCGGAGGCCACTAGAGTTCGAGGATGGTGACCACGTCTTCTTACGGGTCTCACCTCGACGTGGTATTCGGAGATTTGGCCGAGGCGACAAGTTATCTCCGCGCTTCATCGGACCCTTCCAGGTCCTCAACAGGGTTGGTGAGGTGGCTTATCGCCTGGCTCTACCACCTCAGTTGCACCGGGTGCACGACGTCTTCCACGTGTCTCAGCTGAGGAGATACGTGCACGACCCGACGCACATCTTTGACCATGGGGAGCTTGACGTTGACGATGGGGCGACTTTTACGGAGGTCCCGGTGGAGATAGAGGATCGACAGGAGCGGGTCCTACTTGGGCGATCGATTCCTCTAGTGCGCAACAGATGGCGGCACGGGAATCTGCAGGAGAGCACATGGGAGCGGGAGGCTCAGATGCGTGCTCAGTACCCTCTTTTGTTTCCCTAGTTTTTGTTGTATCTTTACGGGGACGTAAAGCCCTGAGGTGGGAGTAATGTAAAGACCCGTAAAATTCAAGGGAAATTTTTTCTTAATTTTCTTTAGAATTTTACAAGAGCGCGGTTTCAGACGGCACCTGATTCCGAGGCCCGGAGTGCCCGGAATTAATTTCCGAAGTTTGGCTCGGGTACGTTCAGTGAACGAACGAGCGGGATTTCCTAACTTTTGATCCGGTGCTCGGAATTGAAATCCGAGGGCACCGATGAACTCGCAGCGCCGATATTCGCTTAAAGAGACCTTTTCGGGAGTTGCGTTTGTTGCGG
The DNA here is from genome assembly GCA_963277665.1 of Viscum album. Classification (NCBI taxonomy): domain Eukaryota; kingdom Viridiplantae; phylum Streptophyta; class Magnoliopsida; order Santalales; family Viscaceae; genus Viscum; species Viscum album. The sequence goes on from OY728145.1 coordinate 1,332,902,757, forward strand.
GTTGAAAGTTACGTTTTGGGGTTTTTAGTTTGAGTTAAATAAAATTGTGAAGAACAATTTTATTACAACAAGTTAAAACCTATCAAAGGAGGTTGGAAGTGGGACCCACAACCACTTAACCTCCCTTGGGAGGATTAAGTGTGGTGGGGCGCACACGAACCCCTAACCTTTTCAAATTCTCTCAACATACTTAACCCCTAATTAATTGGCTTATGTTACTCTTAATTAATTATGGGAGTTAAGTCTTTTTGAATTTCAAAACTTTGAAATTCTTTTGAGTTATGTGTTAATAAAATAAGATGTAATCTTATTTGTTTTTGGGTTGTTTGTTTATTCCCTTGAGAGCTTTTTGAGAGCTCCTCTTCATCTTCTCCGGCGAAGAACGTCTTCATCCTCAACGAAGAACGACAACACTTCGTCAAGGATCATCGACTCGGCGACCCGGTATCTTCGGACCTCTTCTTCCTCCTCGGACCTTCTTCGTCGGCAAACGAAGATCCGCCAACATCGTGTCTCTTCGGGCATAACACTTCGTCAACGGATTTGACGAACGACGACCGCGACGCCCGACCTCCGCGACGTCGTCTTCCGCGGGACGTAGACGATTCTTCGAATCTTAAACCCGAGGTAGGGGTTGTTGATTTCATTTTGGTTTCCTATTCCTTTGTTGCTCGTGGATCGCATGTCTACGTGAGGCATTTAAATAATTTATATAAGTGTTATTGTTAACGCGAGGGGGGTCGGACCGCACGAACACGGCCGAACCCCCCTCCAACGTTCATGTTTATTCATGCGGGTGGAAGCAAGTAGCGTGGTGCCGTCGCACCACGCGGATGATCGTTCAATTAATTTACGCGGCGCCGTCGCGCCACGCCGAGGAAAAATCTTCAAGAACGCGACGCCGTCGCGCCGCGTTGAAAAGAATCAAAGCACGGCAAAGGGGCGCGGTGCCGTCGCACCGCGCCGGATGACGAACGCAGCGGCCGGTTCCGGGCCGCGGCAGGACGAGGAGACCGCGGCCGGTTCCGGGCCGCGGCGGGACGAGAAGACCGCGGCCGGTTCCGGGCCGCGACGGAAGGGGAGACCGGCGGCCGGGCCGCCGGCGTCGGAAGTCGAGGGCGGGACCGGAATTTCTGGTCCCGTTGGTAAAAACCGGCCGGCCAGCTGGCCGGCCGGATGTCATAAAACCGGGGGAATAAATCCCCCGGCCGGTTCAACAAACCCCCCTCTTAATGAGGGGGGGCGGTTCATTAATGGAGGGGGGGGCAACAGCCCCCCGGTTCGTTCCAGCCGGCCCCCACTTGCGGGGGCCGTTTGTTGCAAAGGCACGGCTCAAGGCCGTGCCGCCTTGACAAAACAGCGGGGGCTTGATTGCCCCCCCGCGTGCCACCCGCGTGCGCCGCGGCCCGCCGCCGCCACCGCGGCCCGCCGCCGCCGCCACCGCGGCCCGCCGCCGCCGCCGGCCACCGCGCCGCCCAGGGGGGGGTCGGGCCGGGTCGGCCCGGACCCGGACCCCCCCCCCTTTCGAACCAGTTTTGGTTTTTGGCTCATAACTTGAGCCTCGGACCTCCGAATGACGAACCGTCTACGGCAACGCGATCCTTGGATCGAGACGGTCGTTTCGGTATATCGCACTCAAGGTTTCGGATTACTTTGAGTTCGGCCGGGTTGGTTCGTTCACGGAACCAACCAGGCCTTCGGAGCGGAAACGCTCATATCTTGAGCCACGAACGTCCGATTGACGCGCCGTCAGTCACGTTGCGTTCCTCTTAATAAGACGGATCTTTTGGCATACTCCGTCCGAGGTTTGGACGCAGGTGGAGTACGGTCGGGTTGGTTTTGCCTTAAAAACCAACCGGGCCCCGGAGACGAAAAAGCCAATAACTCACAGACCGGGCGTCCGATTGACGCGCCGTCTGTTTCGTTGACTTCCACTTGATGAGACGGAACTTTTGACATACTCCGCCCGAGTTTTGGATGCAGTCGGAGTATGGCCGGGTTGGATTGTACCCGAAATCCAACCGGGCCCCTGGAACGGGAAAGCTGATATCTTTCAGACAGGACGTCCGCTTGACGAGCCGTCAGCGGCGTTGGTGGTTACGTTGAGTAACGGTCCCTTTGAGTTTACCCTATGGGAGTTCGGGGTACAGTTGAGATACGGTCGGGATTGGTTTCGCTCTCGAAACCAACCGGGCCCCTGGGACGAAAAGGCTAATAACTCACAGACCGGGCGTCCGATCGACGTGCCGTCTGTTGCGTTGAGACCCCTGTGACGAAACGGACTTTTGAGATACTTCTTCGTGGGACTTTGTGATACTTGGAGTATCGACCAGTAGCTCGTGGAGCGGATCCTCCCGGAGACGAGCGTGCAGAGTACGGAGACCGTGCAGCCGGCTGAGACCTGACGACTGCTTGACCGACTCGACTTGGAGTGAGTCGACTAGCCCAGTGGACGGAGCGCCCAGTAGTTGGTAGCAGACCCACGGCGGACGGAGCGCCTGTTAGTTGGCAGCAAACCCGCGGTACTCGACAGGAGGAGTACCTCAGTAGGCTATTTGGGTGAGCGCCCGGTATTTGGCGACAGACCCTCAGCGGACGGAGCGCCAGGTAGTTGGCCGCAAACCCGCAGTACTCGACAGGAGGAGTACCTCAGCAGTCTTAGGTTAGTGAGCAGTACCTCGGAGTCGTGACAGGACCACTGCACACTCCAGAGACGGAGCTCTTCAGCAGTTACGGTTTCGATAATGAAAATCCTGGTTTGAGCTGAGACTTTTGACCTTGTGTTACTTTATGATTGAGATGGGTCACTTGCTAACTTTGGTATATGTATGGGCATATACCCGGGTAGTGGTTATCCGTCGTTTTCACAATTCTTGTGTTTCCTCATGATTGAGATGGGTTACTTGATAACTTAGGTATATGTATGGGCATATACCTAAGTAGAGTTTATCTGTTGAGATCTTCTTGTGTTTATCCTTGTTGGTTTTAGTGAGACCTTGAGGGTCTCGGGGTCCCTACTGAGTATCGTTATACTCACCCCTGCACGGGCTATGCCCGCACCTCGTTGTGTTGGTTGCAGACGACGGACAGTGCTGACAGAAGCCGAAGGTTTGAGGACTTGACGGTACCTGGAGGTGAACTATACGACGAGGCGGTACCCGGAGGTGGACCACTGGGCGGGACATACTCGGAGCGGATGGCGGGACCCGAGGAGTAGAGGAGCTATCTGTACCCACCCTTCAGGTGGGATTTCCAGTGGACATCTCAGCGTAGCAGCTTTACTTTTCAGTCGCTGTTTTCCCTTTCGAGTTGTACTTTACAGTTGGGCTTGTATTTCCGGCCCCTTTTTACTTTTCAGCTCTTCTTTTTGTACTTAGTGTTTTACTTCCGCTTGCTTACTCCGTGGTGTTTGTTTACTTTACAAAGGCAATGCCTTCCCTTTTTCTGGGATTTACGCCTTGGTACTAGTCGCCAGCCCCTGGCCTATGGAAGGCGGGCTTGGGGTAGTCACGGCACGGACCCCGAGGGCGGGTCGTGACAAATTCAACCCCACTTCACATTCACTTGCTGATCCAAAATTTTAGTATTTCACTCTGTGAATTTTTCACTCTCTTCGACATCAAATTTTCCCCAATAAATGAAATCAGAGTTAATATAAAGATGCCAATGAAGTTATGGAACAACAAAAATCTATATTTTATGATAAATTTGAAGAGGGAAATTTAACCAATAAACCACCTCATAGATGCACTCTAATACCTCAAAAGTATAGTTAATCAAGAATAATTCTTTCTACCTATATGGAGACTCCACTAACTATGAAAAGGAGAAACCATTAGAAAAATATGATCACCATAATCAAACATTAAAGACCTCCATAAATGAATAGAATAAGACTTATGATATTCGTGGAAAACCATAATCCACTCATGAATTAGTGTAACATTTTTTTCACACACTTCACTAAACCAGTTCCAAGAATCACAAACTCTCTAACCTCGATCTATAATAATTTATATATGTAAGGATTCATATAAAATTCCCAAAATAGGTCCGAACAAATAGATTAATGATATCTATTATTATATAAAGAATCAACCAAGGGAAATTTTTTCACCTAACAGTGCCAAAAATCATGAACACATACCTTAAACATGTCATCTAGAATTTAGATTGTTAACATTATCATTATATGCTTCTGATGATAAAAAGTAGTATTAAGGGTTAACTGAGATAAAATAAGGATCTCAATCCATTTTATCCTCCTTATATCCTCATGAATCAGCAATACCTCATCCATGTAATTTCACACTAGAAAATTAACTCAAATAGATTATATGAAATCTATGAAATAATCTGACTTCATTAACTAATATATAATAACCAAAATAGAATCACATCATACCAATTCTTGAGGAAAACTCATAATGAAGTACATTAATATGTCCTATTTCTTGTTAGTAATATAAAATTACTATTGAAAACTAGAATGAACTCAATACAAGAATTTTAACCTATAATAAAACAAACATAATGAAAAAAACATATCCATAAACCTATTCATCATTGAAAACTATAACTAATAATTCAAATAATGATGAATCATAGAAATAATATGATATATAGGTGTAGTTGAGATAAAAAAACTCACAATAAATTGCCTCTCTCATTACTAAATGAGTGAAGTGAATGTTTTTAAAGAACAGTCATATTGACTGCACTCTAACAAACCCTCTAGAGAATCTCGAAAGAAGACATGATCTATCTACACATACACCATAAGATCTCCTAGTTGAGACAACTATTATAATTAAATAATGGAATAGTTAATAGTATTATAATATACGAAAACTCTTTGCCTAATTTTTTATAAATAAATATTCAAATCTAGAAGATCCTCCATCATAATACTTGGATATTTAGACTCTTTATAAATATAACCATATGAATTACTACTTGGTGAATTAACTATTACATTATATTTTCTAATCCCAAAATTATAATCCTATATGTACATTATTCACATATACTAACATGAATTAAAATAACTCATGGAGAAGATATATCATAGGCTACAATATTTTGTTAAGAACATAAATCTCTCATCAATAAATAGTTCCTCCATATATTTAGAGAAAACACCACAACCACTATCCCATGATCATGGATGGAATAATTATGTTTTGAGAATATATGTTTTCAGACCTATTTGATATTATCACGCTCTATTTCATCATAATATAACCCAAAATAAAATGATAAGCATAAATTAATAACACAAATATAACTCCTTTTAATAATAAATGAACATGATCACTAATTAGTTTTTTTCTTGTAAATAAATACCACCTGACACAAATCAGTCCATATAAAATCTTATACTTTGTCATTAAAATCTATCAAAGTTGAAAAAATATATGAGAAACTAATCCCAAATATTCTTTGATAACCTGTAATCTCAACTAAAATATAGAACTACTCATTATTCTTGGGATCCACCGAAGAAACAATAACCATAATATTTAAAGGATAAACAGTCTCTCCCTACTAATATTTTACTTTTCTAGAGAGTTAAACCTTGTTTTTTTAGAACTCACACTTGGAAAATTACCCATTTAGATGTTTTCATTGAAGGGAATCTATAATTTCTCTCAAATACAGATAACGATGCTTCTATTATATCAAATACATATGGATTTTATTGATTAACACATCTGCAAAATGATCTAGGAACTCATGAAACACTAAAATCATCAGTTCCAGAACACATTTGACTGTTTCATGAAACAATAAAGAATATCTATAAAGTTAAAATAACTATAAAAATATTTGAAAGTATTATTCTAGATATCATCTTCCTTTACACTCATATGATGATTCCATGTACAAAAATCTTTATAAGGGGGATTTAGTTCCTCATTTTCACATTATTAAAATAATGGTACTTGATTCATATCAAAATACTATCACATTCCATATTTAGGAAAAATATAGGATCACCCCATGATGACACATGTATCACAGGTTTTATCAGTCCTAAGAAAGCATTTGTTGATATTTTTAACATAGAATGGAATCTTAATGAATTCAAAGTGTCCCAAAAAATGTTTTATTGAATCATTATAGTTATATTATTCCATTACCCATATTTTATGATAAATAGAACATAATGTTATCTTTACAAATCAATAATATTCTTTTAGATAACTAAAATCATAGTTAATCTATGGAAGGGGGTATAAGTTCTTCACTTTCACATGACTTATATAATAGTAAACAACACACAACAAAAAAACTAAATATTACATATTTTTAAATAAAATATGATCCCTTTAAGGAGACACATTGGGCTAAAATAAACCCTTATACAACAAAATTCCAATCTAAATTTACAACTGGAATAGCTTAAAGGGGTTATCTCATATTAAAACATAATAAAAATAGAGAAAATTGTTTTGTGGCTCTATACCTAAATCAATATCACATGGAGGGGTAGTGTTATAAAATTTTCACATAGAATATCAGCGTTCTAAAAAAACTATCAATTTTTTTTAAATTTTATTGAACCGAACATGAATTCTTCTAGCTTAAATGAAAGAGGATCCAAACATCTATAGTCCATCAAATGATTTTTCTCCCTAATGAATACTATATTCTCAACATTTATATCAAATAAAAGATATATATTATAAAATTAATCAATAATGTATATTAGAGTAAAAAAAAACTATCCCAACTACCTATTCTTCCATATAATCATCTCACTTCTTGAACACACTATATAAAAGCTAGTCTAGAATCTAAAAAGGAGAGACCCAACCCCATAAATCCCGGAACTGGTGTCTACAACAATTACATTATCATTATTACATGGAATCTAATCCCGAGTTACTGAACAGTTTAGTAGTGTCGGTAATCCAGACACATACATAAGTCTGGTATTACAAATAAATACACTAATTGCAACATAAATCTTTTATTTTGACGATAAAATTATTCCATATAGCATATAAATTCATATCATTCTTATTATAGTTATTAGATTCCTAGGGAAAGGAAATAAAATAATGGTGAACTCAAATGCTCGGTAAGGGAAAAGTATAGATGAAGAAATAATGAATCAATGATAATAATAATAATTGATTTGTAAATAACTAAACACACATGCCATGAAATAAATAGTCTAAGAAGGATGTGCATAAACAATATGGAAAGGTAAAAACTGATGGTACATTCCCTTTAAATGACTAGATAAGTATAAATCAGGACGGTATGGTAAAAAACTGAAACAAAATCCATTTAATTAATACACTGAGATTGAAATGAATCGATAGATCTATTGATGAAAAATATCAAGGATAATAATAATAGAATCAGAATTATGGAGATGAGTAATTTTGTGATATTAGGTTTTCTAGAAAAATGATACCTTTACTCTAAAGATGGTTTAAAATGTATTGGGTAAAAATCAACTAGCTTAGGCTAGAAAACTGATGTCTTTTCTTAATACTTATGTTGTATCATGGGGATCACATTAAATAGTCTATAACCTATATGGATTGCATTAAAATGTCCCCAACCAGTGTCTTGGATGTCTAAAGAATTATTGAATAATTGATTTAAATTACTAAACAAAATGCCTTATCAAATATTAATATTGAGTAAAGGATGTGTATTTATCATCATTTTACCAAACAATCAAATAACATGAAAACTAAAGACTATATGAAAAATGGTATACGGGTTAAGAAATAATCTTATCCATGAAAATGTTTAAGGATATTTAGGGGAAATTCAAAATAAAATGATCATTGGAAGTTGAATATTTCAATGCGAATAAAAGGAATCAAGGAAGTGAATTTGAATACTATCCTTGGAAAAATCCTTTATAAACCATCTTGAGGAAGAATAAGGATAATATAAATAAAAAATATCCCAAGTGCAGGTAAAATAATGTGTTGCGGTAGTCAATGAATAGAAATATTATAAAATTATCTTTTAAAAACATTTTTTTAGGGAAAATAACATTTTGTTTTGAATAAAATATTTTTTAAAATAATTTCTTTAAAAATACCATTTGAAAGAATTTTCATTAAAAATAAACCTTTTAAATATGAAAATAATCCTTCAATTACATGATTCCAGGTTAATTCGTACATTTAATAAAAGGTAAAAATAAAGTTCCATTTATAGGGTATACTAATTTGAAAAATACCTTGTTTTGAAAGTGAGAAGAACATTCCATTGAAAACAATAGAAAAAGATAAAAGGGGAAAAATTCCATTAATAAATAATTTTTGTAATGTTTATAAAAATGAAAATCTAATTGAAAAACAGGTTTTTAAAAGAAATGCTTTTCTCAATATAAAGAGAGAAATTTTTTTATTAAAAACCTTTTCAAATAAAAATAGTACCAAAGAGTGGGAAAACGGTGATATTACTTGAAAAGGTTCATAAATAAGTAATTGGGAAGAAAATTAAATGGATTATTAGAAAATTATTAAATATTTTCCTTTTATTGAAATTCACGTTTAAACAATATCAAACGCAATGAGATTGTAAAGTAATCCTGTGAATAGATTATAATGTTGAAGTGATAATCAATCAGAGAGTAAATTATGTGTCTAAATAATAAATCCACATATAGTAGTGGAAATACATAAATATATATTTAAATTCATTATGAACATAATCATAGAATATTAACGAGAAGGAGGAAGAAATATAACCCAATGAAAATAAATTGGGTTATGAAATTCATTTCCACTTGGTAACATTTAACTTGAATCCCCTTTGATGAAATAATTCAAATAAATACTCAAAATAGCATAATTAATGAATGAATGAAGATATAATATGAAAAAGTATAATTATGTACATTGAATATATGAAATTAGGTGAACAAAAATAATGTTATTATTTTATTATAATGTTTACAATCACCAAAGTAATTGATATTGCAAAGATAATAATTAAAAATGTTCTCATGGAAAATAATCTTTAAACATTACAATGTCTCACTTGCCACTTTGAAACATTTGAATCCTAATCATTTTAAAGGAATAAAATAATATGATACTGAGAATATTTTAAGAATAAATAGATTCATGATATAACGTGTACAAGGGTATTATATACACCATATAAAATAGAATTGGTGCATAATAAAAAATAAGTATCACTAGAATATAAATTGAGACGAAATTTCTTTACCTTGTGTTTCCATTTTGGGTGAATTTTCTTTTAAACTAATTTATAATAGTATAAACATGTCACTAACTAAAATTATATATATATATATATATTTATTTGTGTGTGTGTTTATATTTATATTATAATTCTACTATCATATGTATGTCATATATATTACATAGGTTTATTAAAATCATACATTATACATTCCATGTGTAGTGTAAATTAATCACATCAGTTTTAGTGGGTGGTAGTCCACACTTCTACAAAAGTTGTTATCGTATTCACACAAAATTGAGTGCATAATCATATGTGTTATTAATGAATTTTAAAAGTATAAAGACATTATAAATATCATACAAAACAAACATAAATAGATTTTCCATCATAATTCAAAACCAAGGGAGGTGGAAAAGGAAAAATGGAAAACATCATTTTGGGAGGCGGTAGTTCCCTGTACACATAAAATGTATATTCATTACCCATTAGATGGAATTGTGTGTAATTATAGTTAGATCCCTTGATATAACAAAATATTAGTATATTTTTTATACTTTTTTTGATATATATCCATGTAATATGAAGAATTGATAAATTGGACAATGAAATTAAAATATAGAGCATGAGGAATGATGTTATCTCGTAATTAGGTAACTACTTTTGGTTTTCACAAAATGGATTCCATGGAAGTAATTTTGAGAAAGACAATGATTATAGGTTTAGGGGAGTTATGTTGAGCATATATATTCAGGTATATATTGGTCCATAAAAATTGGCTTCAGAGGTGTGAGGAAGTGGTAGGAGATGAGGCATTTTTATAGTGGAGGAGGAGTAACACTCTTGTAAATTTTGGAAAAGTGAATTCCACCAACATTTTTCCCATTCAATGTGTCTCCAATAATAGTAAAAAGTTGAAAATATATAGTATATGGTTTAAATATTTCAATCCATTGTATTTTGAAAAATATTTATGTTATTTTGGACATTAAGTTTAAGGTGTAGTCCCTTGTTAAGGTCAAATTCACCTCAATCGTTATAATTAATTTTAATTACTCTCACTAATATTTTTGGTGAAAAAAATTGAACTTATTAGACATTATTTATTTTAATTTTTTGAAAAAAAATAAACCAATAATTCCTAATTAAAATCATATAAGTGGTAGAAATTAATTTACATTTTGTCCCACAAACGGGACTGTTTCGGTGCGGATGTGCGTCGGGTTTCTGTTCCGACGCTGTTCTACTAGGACACGTTCGCGCGTGCGCCCATCGACCCGAGGGGATGGGAGCGCGGCTTGTGGCCCCGCAGTCCCGCTTTCCAAAGGTGGGCGGCATCCGTCCCTTATTCAGGGACGTCTGCTCCTTGATCGAAACCGGGATGATGGGATGTCGGATCCTCCTTCCGTGGATGTCTCCTCGGAACTCGTTGCCTAATCCGGGTCTCCCTCATAGATTTAAGAATGTTCGTGAATCTCGTTCCCAGTTCCATATCTTCATGGACACTGGTTAATTACGCTGCTTCCGCCCAGACGCTCCAAGGAGTCTGGTCGGGGCAGCAACCCGCGGTGAGGAGACCGGGTAGCTCTGGGTGTTGGGGGCGTGTCTTAACACTGCGGCTCTGAATGTCTGCCTTCCGTCCCTAATAGGGCTTCTCGAAGGCATGATGGCCTGAGGCATCCTGCGCTGGGTGCGGGGAACTACGTTACCTGAGGTTTTCCTCAGCTTCCCATGTTTAACACGGGGTATGCCGCGAGTTTAACGTCCAACGGGGACGGCATCGGACTGATCAACACGAGGAGTGGATTAGATGACAGAACCCCTTGCGGGGAACTTCCGACGCTGGGGCCAGCACATGGGAGGCTTCCCGAATGAAGTGGAGTGGAATGAAATGGCATGACCCCACCGGGATGTGGCGGCCCGGGTAAGGATCAGGATAGATGATGGAGTGAAGATCTTGTACCCTGTAGAGGCTTCCTACGTACCGCGCGTTAGCGCGGATCAAAGTCAGCGTAGTTCGGATATACAGTTTAACGTCATGCTGGACGATGGGAAGCCGACTCACAAGGAGGTCAAGGCTGCCGGGAGGAGGATTGAACCAAACCACCTCGCACGGAGGGGGATGGAACGGCCGGGTGGATCACAGTTTCACGTCATGCTGGACATTGGCAAGCCGACTCACGAGGAGGTCTAGGCTTCTGGCACGCACGAAGTGGGTGAATCACAGTTTAACATCTTGCTGGTCGATGGTGTTTGGGGCTTACACTCTAAGGAGGCCCATATGCGGCAATGCTCAGTTGGAGAGGGACTTGGGCCGAAGATGATAGACACCTCGATCTCTGTCATGCCCTCTACTGGCTTCGGCAGTGGGGAAGCACAATAGAGATACACACGTGAAGTCCCCCACAAGGGCGGATTCATAGGTGAATCGACGCGAATGTGAACCCGGGAGGGGTCCACTGATGGACGAACCGACGTGAATACGACCGGGACGACCAGGTGGTGGTCTTGAACCTCAGGGAGGCTTCCTACGTACCCTGTTTAGGAGACACGGATCAAAGTCCACGTAGTTCATTCTGTCAGGACTTACGCACTGAGGCAACCTGAGTGCGGCAAATCTCAGTTGAAGAGGGACTTGGGCCGAAGGTGAGAGACACCTCGATCCCTGTCACGCCCTCTACTGGCTTCGGCAGTGGGGAAGCACAATGGAGATACACATGTGCAGTCCCCCACAAGAAACTAGGGGTTTGTAATACCCTACCCCCGTGGGCGGAGGCCACTCCAATAAATCGTCCCTAAAGAGGGGAAATCCCGACATCCCTGCAGAGACGAGCGGGTGGGGGCCACATCCAAACCGGGGGGGACCCTGCGTGCGAGGCACGGGATCGGGTGATGCGGACGGTTTAACGTCTTGCCGGACGAAGTACAGTTTAACGTCATGTGTTGAGGACGAAGCGGACGGTTTAACGTCTTGCCGGACGAAGTACAGTTTAACGTCATGTTGGACGATGGGGTTTGGGGCTTACACCTTGAGGAGGCCCATATACTAGGCATTTTAACATCGTGCAGCTTGGACGAGGTGCAGTTTATCGTCCTGCAGGACGATGGATGCTTGGCTGTTTAACGTCCTGCAGCGCGGACGAGGTGTAGTTTAGCGTCCTGCAGGACGATGGATGCTTGGCATTTTAACGTCCTGCAGCACGGACGAGGTGCAGTTTAGCGTCATGCAGGACGATGGATGCTTGGAAGTTTAACGTCCTGCAGCGCGGACGAGGTGGTGCCGCCAACGGGTCCGTGTCACTTCGCGTGAGCCTGGAGGGCCGCACGGGAAGACAACGTACGGTGCGGGCACCCGGGATGAAGATCATCGGGCGCCACGCAGGCGGGTACCCTTAGGGGGTCAAATGGGGAGACCCTTGGTGGTTTTTGCGCAAAAGAGGAGCTTGGCGCGCAATATCGCGGGTCGGTGCGCAATTGGGCGGGCTGGCGCGCAATTGGGCCAGCGCTTTGCGCGCGGAAGATGGAGATTGCGCGCACCGGGCCTCTGATAGTGCGCGGGGAATATAGATTGCGCGCACCGTGCCTCTAATAGCGCGCTGGGGCAACGGCTCATTCTTTAACGAATGGCCACTTAGTAAGGGGGGTGCGCGCAATCAGGCTGGATTGCGCGCACCCGGGGGGCAATTGCGCGCAAGAGGCTTCTTTTGCGCGCGAAGGCCTTTGGGTGAGGAGTTGGTCAAAGAAAAGAAGCCAAAGGGGTTGCGCGCGAAGACGAACCCCGGGGCATGCTTGCGCGAAATAAAGGAGGTTACCTGAAGATCGGCATTGCGCGCGGAGGGGGCGGGATTGCGCGCACGAGTGACCCTTCAAATTCTGGGAACCTTTAAAACGTTGGGGTCGCCTTGTATTTATAGGCAACCCCGGGCGCGCAATTCGGCTCGCGAAAGCGCAATTCGGCGCGCGGGCGCGAAACGCGGCGCGGGCGCGAAATAGGGGCCCGACGCGCAATAGGGCCGCGCACGGGCGTCGGGCGCGGAACATTCCGCGCCGACTCGGCCCATTGCGCGAATCCCGGAAGGATTGCGCGCGCCTCGCCAATATTGCGCGCGGGCCTCCGATATTTTGCGCAAGGCCTTCGGGCCTTCCGAAACACGCTTCAGACTCCCAATATGACCTCTCTTTCCTCATCCGGAACTTTGTTTGAGGAGCAACGGACTTTTCCGGCGTCTACAAAAGCCCCCCCTCGGAATCTGATCGGCGAGAGGTTGCAACGATCGGGTTCCGAGGGAGACGCCGGAATGCCGAAGTCCTGGACGACTCGGACTCGGAGGCGGTCGAGGAGAGCCGGATAACGCGCCGCAGGGGGTGGAAAGGCATCCAGCGCTTCCTCAAGCGACCCCCATCGGAGTGGCTGGGGCGCATGGGATCGCTTCAAACCTGGCTGCGCTTCCTGTGTGCCAGGGGAGCTGATGCTCGATGCCTCCATCTGACGGTCCGTGATTTCATGGCTGAAAAGATGCGCGAGAGCCGCCGGCGTGCCGACGTCGCACAATGCCGGGACATGTATGAGAACACGCGGGCGCTCCTCGTGGCAGAGAAGGAAGTCCGGTGCCTCGAAGGGCCGGCGGCAGAGAAGGAGGCCTTCGTCGCAGCGTGCACTGAGCTTATGGGGCAATTGACGGCCCAGCTGGATGACGCCCAGGCATAGCTAACGGAGGCGGGCCACCAGATGGTCACACTTCAAGTCGAGCGGGAGCGTTCACAGGCCAGGATCGGCGAGCTGTGCGCTGCGACCACCGACGAAGAGAGGGCATGCAGAGAGCGAGAAGCAGCTCTGGAGGCCGCCAGCCAAAGGGTAGCGGCGTTGGAAAGACCCATTCAGCACGCTAATCCCTAGGGGCTTTGTTTTTGCCATTCCCAGAACCTTTTTCTTCCTCTACTCAATACTTCGATCCATTTGAATGAATCAACATATTTATCTGCATCTTTTGGCTTAACGTGCTCAACCACAATTCATTGTCTTGCGGGAGCATTAACCAAGCTTCAGGCATCCACAATTGGGCCTGGATTTCTAAGGAAAAGAGGGAGGTCATTCCTAGGAAAGGAGACCTCAGACCTAATCAATGTACCATCCCCCCAACTTGTTCCGACACACGAGCGAGAAAACGCTAGGGGCGTTGAGATTTTATCCGAACATAGGGAGATGAAAAAGGGTGAATCGCGTGTCCCGAATTTAGAAATCCACGACGGTCAGTCTTCCAGGAAATGCTCAAGACGGCAAGCGGACAATGGATCAATCGACCATACTACTGCAATAGACGGACCGAAGGTCATCATTCATATTGCAGGAGGCGGATCACATGTCATCATCAATACCGCTCTGGGGGTTCCTTCAGACACAAGGGTGGAAATCCGGATCAAAAGAGCATGCGAAGCGTGGGGCGAAGTGATGATTTGTTCGGATAGAATCTAACACTCCCAAAATTGCGCCACCGTGGGGAAAGCGTATTAGTCGGATGCACCAATCTGGTCATGAATCACCCCAATTCTCAGACAGAACCTCTTTGACAAGGAAACTGTCGCTTCCCATCATTGCAATGGGGCATCCCGAGCTGAATCAGGGAGAATATCACAACCGCACCACTCTACCAGAAGCCAGGCCAGACGACCGGCGATGAGGATGGGCGGGACTTAGCGATCCCTGAGGCTGGACCCGAGTCGAGATGCCCGGGCGTTCCTACGTACTCCATCAGGCTGGAGATCAAGCAACACGTAGTTCTGGAAGTGATGTTTAACGTCATGCAGGATGAGAAAATACGGGGGGGGGGGGTGGCTAACTCACAGAACGGGATGCGCGCAGTGCAGTTATCGAAAATCCGACGTGAACAAGGATGGAGTCCCACACTACGTCACGCAATCCCGGACTCAAGGTCTTGCTGGCAAGACCGATGAGTCGGACTAGCCCCCACTCACACTGAACCCAAAGACTGGAAGTCTGGGTGATCCTACGTATCCCATCAGAGCAGTAATCAAGATGAACGTAGTTCTGAGAGTGCATTTTTAACGTCATGCGGTACGTAGAACCCCGATTAGGGGGATCTTAGTTTAAGGTCGTAGAGCTCGGACCATAGGGGAAGATCTTAGTTTAAGGTCTTAGATCTCGGACCATAAGAACCGCAAAGTACGCCACATCGTGGTCCTATCCCCTGGATATGTGAAGATGCACTGAGGGATAGTGTCAAGAGTGCCGAGATTTTGCCTGGTCAGAATGGGAGGTGGAAAACGTAATGTGAATCATGCGGCCATTCACTCAAGGACTGGGGGCACCGGCGTAACGATATGGGAGTACTGCCGACCGTGGCGGAAAAGCAGCATCAATATCGCACTGACCGTTGATGGAATGAGGCAGCAAACGAGCATCAACTGCTCAAGCGCAGGATTCATATCGATTTGCTGCCCAAGGCCCTTGGAGGCACCAGCCCGGATCGGTGGGAGAGCACTGAGTCATTGTATCCAGACCGCTCACGGGGGGTTCCACGCAGGGCGTAGGTGATGGGTCCAAATGAAGGGGAGCATGAAGCCTGAAAAGTGGAAGGAACCTGACCAAGCTGAACCTGACCCTCCTGGCAATAGACCAGAGTACTCTTGACACCGGTGGACCACTTCAAGGGGTCGAGGGACACGCCTTGAGGGTGACCCGAAGGCGGCGGATTCCCAAGAGAAGGGGGAATCTTTAAGAGGTGGGGGGCTGGATCCGAAGTTTCAAACATCTGGGCGTTCCTACGTATCCCATAAGGATGGGAATCAAGCCACACGTAGTTCTTGAAGCGCGGCGCAACACAATCGGGCACCAGTGAGGGGAGGGGTGCAGGTCTGGCCCCCGCACCCAGAAGAAGCGGTATTTGATATTTCTTGTTTTTCCTTAAAGGTGGATGGTTTTTCTTTGTGCAGCAACCTGCCTGTGATTAAGAAATCCCTGGAGTCGCCACAATAATCAAGCCATGAAAGGAATTGATAAATGGCGTGGTTATTAACCAGCGCCCAACGTGAGTGTCCCCTAAGAAGAACATCACGATGCAGTGCCGTTTCTCGTCAGGCGGCTAAGACGATCACAGTTTACGGTCGTGTGGTAAGACCAGGCAACATAGTTTAAGGTCGTGTGGCTCGGACCATGGAGGAATCTGCTTATTGCGATACGGCGGACCCAGCAGAGGTGGGGACACATCCCAGCCCTGCGGTCACGCACAATTCTAGGAGAAGGATCCTGGGATAGGGGCCTGCATATGTCTATCAACCGAGGGGCATAGATGCTAGCCTCCAGCTATGCTGGGCCCAGAACACAATTGTTCGGGCGACTCCTTCCTCCTCATGGGGACGAGGGTCAAGCTCCAAATGGCCCTTAGAGAGGACATTTGCATATATCATTGGTTCTCATATCGTGGGAGCCTCGAAAGGCACCATTACACTGGTTGGCCTGCCTAACGTGTAAAGGTGTACTGAGGGTCAGTATGAAGAGAGAGTGTCGAGTTTCCACTACAACGCACTGAGGCGGAGTGTGATAAGGACTGCGCAACCAATGTTCAGAGCCTGAAAGAGTTTACATGGCGATCAAGGATGTTGCTGACCATATTCGTAACACAACATCTGATCGCGTCAGCCTAGGATGAGGCAAGCAAACGAGCATCAACCGCTCAAGAGCAGGATTCATATCGATTTGTTGCCCAGGACCCGCCGGTAAATCGACCGGGAGCGGTAGGAGAGCACTAAGGCATCGCATCCAAACCACTAATGAGGATTCCTTTGAGTGAAGGCCCGAACAAGAGGAAGCGTGAGGACTGACAAGTAACACAGGACTTGTCGGGATTGAATCCGACACTACAGGTCATAGACCGGAGTACCCCAAAACATGCTAACAGATCACCGGAAAGGGTAGGAGGACTCACCTTGAGAGCAACCAAAGGACGGAAGATCCCCGTGATCAACCAAGAGACGGGGCGGGACTTGGAACACAAACGTCCAGGAGGTCCTACGTATCCCATAAGGATGGGAATCAAGCCGTACGTAGTTCTTGAGAGGCAGTTTAACGTCATGCGGGACGAATGCTGAACAGTTTAACGTCTTGTAGCTCGGACGTGGTGCAGTTTAGCATCATGCAGGACGAAGTGCAGTTTAACGTCATGCGGGACGATGGAGCATGCAGTTTAACGTCCTGCAGCATGGACGAATGTAGTTTAACGTTGTGCGGGATGAAGTGCAGTTTAACGTCATGCGGGACGATGGAGCATGCAGTTTAACGTCCTGCAGCGTGGAAGAATGCATTTTAACGTCGTGCGGGACGAAGTGTAGTTTAACGTCATGCGGGACGATGGAGCATGCAGTTTAATGTCCTGCAGCATGGACGAATGCAGTTTAACATCGTGCGGGACGAAGTGCAGTTTAACGTCATGCGGGACGAAGTGCAGTTTAACGTCCTGCGGGACGAAGTGCAGTTTAACGTCATGTGGGACGAAGTGGAGTTTAACGTCATGCGGAACGAAGTGCACTCGGGAAAAGTACTGCTTGAGGAACCTAGCGTTGGTGGGAGGATTAACACGCTCACCATCCATAGTCGCTAGGGAGTACGCGCCATTGGGATAGACCTTGTGGACGACAAAAGGTCCCTCCCACTTGGGCTCCAACTTGGGCGGCTTCCTGCCGGGGATCATTGGTGCTCTTAGGGCCAGTACTATGTCACCCTGTAAGAAGGAGCAGAGGCGAACCTTCTTATTGAAAGCTCGAGCCATTCTGCATTGATGCCTCTCCAAGTTGTGCAAAGCGCGAAGCCTATTCTCATCCAGTGCTTCCAACTCGACTAGATGGGCTTCAGCAGCTCTGTCCGGCGCTTGCTGGTCGTAGACCGCAGTGCGCGAGGACGGTAACTGGATCTCGAAGGGCAGGACGGACTCAGCTCCATACACCAGGGAATAAGGGGTCATCTGGGTGGAATTGCGAGTCGTCGTCCGATAAGCCCAGAGGGTGTTGGGGAGATTGTCCGGCCAACTCTTCTTGTTCTGACCAACCATCTTTTGCAGAATGTTAGAGAGGATTTTGTTAAACGCCTCAATCTGTCCATTCTCCTGCGCATGATAGCGAGATGTATGGTTCGAGCGAATGTTGTACTTGGCGTACAACTTCTTCAACTCAGCTGCTCGGAAATTGGCTCTGTTATCCATGAGGATAGCGTGAGGCACTCCAAATCGATAAATGATGTTGGAGGTCACGAAGTCATCGATAGAACAGGATTTGACCTCTCTGAGCGGAATCGCCTCTTCCCATTTAGAGAAGAAGTCTGTGGCGGTCAAAATGAACCAGCACTGGCGAGCCGTCGCCGGCAGGTAAGGTCCCACAACATCCAGCCCCCAGACTGCAAAGGGCCAAGAATACCTAGTGGTATGGAGAGGCTCCGGCGGCCGATGCACAAAGTTTGCATGAACATGGAACGCATGGCACTTCCTGGCATACTCGATGCAGTCATGGATCATAGAGGGCCAGAAGTATCCCAACCTCCGAATCTGGTGGGACAGCTTCGGCCCAGTCTGGTGGGCACCACATGAACCAGCATGAACCTCTTGCATGACTCATGTGATCTCAACTCCTTGAAGGCAACGGAGGAGAACACCATCAAATCCGCGTCTATAGAGGATCTGCTCCAGGTCGGGACTGCTCTGGAGGACAAACTGCGATGCGCGGCGTCGAACTCGCTCGCGCTCGGCCCGATCCAACGGGAGAATGCCATGTTGGAGGTACTCAACCAAAGGCGTCCTCCAATTAGGGGCTGGTTCGACTGCCATTTCTGTGGTACTCGGGGCTCCAGGCACAGGGGAAACCGTGGTGAGATTACATACCGATGGGCCACGATCTCCCTCCAGGATAACGGGAGCGATGAGCCTACGGTGCGTCACGCGGATGATCAGGTTGTCCTATTCAGTCTCTGCGAGTGACGCAGCAAGGCTGGACAAAGCATCTGCTCGACCGTTCTGCGACCGGGGAATATGGACAATTTCTGGCTGAGAAGGGAACTGGGCCATCAGGAGGAGGGTGCACTCCAGCAATGGCACAAGTTCCGGCTTCCTGACAACATAGTCGCCATTGATCTCCTTAACAACCAGCTCGGAGTCCCCTTTCACACACAGATGGGGCACGTCGATCTCGAGAGCTAACTCGAGGCCAGTGATGAGGGCATGGTATTCCGCCTCATTGTTGGTACAGCCCTCTGAAAACAGGAAAGAGTATGGAAGCACGGCTTGCTCCGGGGTAATGAAGACGATACCCAAGCCCACTCTTTTGAGCTTAGGATTATCGAGTCTTCTACCGGTGGGGCTCCGGGAGGCACCATCAAAGTGCATCTGCCAGCATGGATCGGCATGATCGACCGACAGAACGGCCTCATCAGGAAATCCTAGATCTAGCGGCTGATCTGCGGAGGTTGGGTGAGCAGCCAGAAAGTCCGCCAATGCTTGCCCTTTGATGGACTTCTGAGACACATACCTGATGTCGAACTGCTGTAGAATCACATCCCACCGCGCTAGACGGCCAGTCAACATAGGCAGGCTCAGGATATATTTCAACGGGTCTACCCAAGAAACCAACTGTACCTCGTGGTGCTGCAAGTAGTGCCGTAATTTCTGTATGGCAAATACGAGGGCCAGGAAGCTCTTCTCAATGGGGGAATACCTAACTTCCGCATCAAGGAGCATGCGACTGAGGTAATAGAGTCTATTCTCTATTCCCTCGTTGTTCTTCTGGGTGAGAAGGGCACCAAGGGACCGTTCCAGGGCAGTCACATAAAGGACCAACGGCTTCCCGGATACAGGAGGCATCAGAACCGGAGGTTGAACCAGGTACTGCTTGATTTCCTCGAAAGTGGTCTGACACTCCTTATCCCATACATAGGTGGCACCTTTCTTCATGAGCCGAAGAAAGGGCTTACACTTGCCGGCCAGATTCGCGATGAATCGGCGTATATAGGCTAAGTGGCCTTGGAACCCTTGCAGTTCCCGAATGTTACCTGGGGGAGGCATCTGGCTAATCGCCCTGATCTTATCTGGGTCGATCTCAATACCCCAGTATCTTACCACAAAGCCAAGAAACTTCCCGGAGGTGACCCCGAAGGCACACTTCAACAGGTTCATCTTCAGGCGGCGAGACCGGAGGAAGCCGAACACTTTCTCAAGATCTTTGAGATGGTCCTGACGCTGGCGCGATTTGACCACCAAGTCGTCGACGTAGCATTCCACCAGTGTGCCGAGGATTGGCTTGAATATGCGGTGCATCGCCTGTTGATAGGTGGCACCTGCATTCTTCAGGCCGAAGGGCATTACCTGGTAACAAAAGATACCTTGGGGGGCCCTGAAGGCAGTGAACTCTTCATCCTCAGGGGCCATCTGGATTTGGTTGTATCCGTAGTAACCATCCATGAAGGAGAGGGATTGGAACCCTTCCGTGGCGTCAATCAATAGCTCTGTCACCGGAAGGGGAAAATCATCCTTCGGACAGTGGCGATTGAGATCGCAAAAGTCGATACAGACTCTGATCTGCCCGTTCTTCTTCCTGACCGGCACAATGTTGGCCAGCCATCTGGGGTACTGAACTTCCCTCACGAAGTTGGCTTTGATAAGCTTGTCAACTTCGGCCTCAACCATGGCACCGTGGAATGGGTGCATCTTCCTGGGAGGCTGCTTGAACCCGCGATGGTTCGCCGGGAGACCAAGGCGGTGGACGGCTACCTGAGGATCTAGCCCCAGCATCTTGTCATAGCCCCAAGCGAACACATCACGGTGCTGTCTGAGGAAGTCCACGTACTGCTGCCACTCCTCAGAGGGCATGGCGGCACTGACCAATGTGGGTCTTGGATCTGCCTCGGTTCCAAGGTTCACCTGTACTAACTCATCGACCGTGGCGGAGATGCCCTCCTCTAAGGCTGGGGGGGCATCTTCCACGTCCTCTCCACTCGGGGAGGGATCGTCCATGGGAGAGACTGCGTTGGAAACTGCATTGGGGCTACCAGATCCTGCTGGGCCGCTGGTGCTGGCATGGGCGGTTGCGGTCATCTCATCAGGAGACTCACAGGCCATCGAGACCATGGCTACGTCCAACCGATGGATCGTGAGGACGTAAGCTTCATCCCAACTTGCCCAGGGATCACTTGCAACAGCGACAGGCTCAACCTCACCTGTCAGGGTCTGCTTATCCTTGCTCTTGTAATAGTCCGCGTCCAGATAGCGGGCTTCACATGAGGAAAAAGGAGAGGCATCTCCCTGAAGCATGCCTACTCGACCATTAAGGGAGTATTTAAGGCATTGGTGGTATGATGAGGGAACCGCCGCATGAAGGTGGAGCCATGGACTGCCGTGGGGGGAACCCTGGCCATCGACGTCATGAGATGGAGTGCCCGATTTTCCTTCCCCAGCCCCTGGCGGGTTCCGTGCCCCGGTGCTGAATGCTCGGCCGGGCAACATGCTAGTCTTCCAACACCTCTGAAAGCTATCGGTCATCGTATTGAGGAGAAGAGATTCACGTCGGGTTCACCATTTTTTGTTTCGGTGCGGATGTGCGTCGGGTTTCTGTTCCGATGCTGTTTCGCCAGGACGCGTTCGCACGTGCGCCCATCGACCCGAGGGGATGGGAGCCCGGCTTGTGGCCCCTCAGTCCCGCTTTCCAAAGGCGGGCGGCATCCGTCCCTTATTCAGGGACGTCTGCTCCTTGATCGAAACCGGGATGATGGGATGTCGGCTCCTCCTTCCGTGGATGTCCCCTCGGAACTCGTTGCCTAATCCGGGTCTCCCTCATAGATTTAAGAATTTTCGTGAATCTCGTTCCCGGCACCATATCTTCATGGACACCGGTTAATTACGCTGCTTCCGCCCAGATGCTCCAAGGAGTCTGGTCGGGGCAGCAACCTGCAGTGAGGAGACTGGGTAGCTCTGGGTGTTGGGGGCGTGTCTTAACACTGCGGCTCTGCATGTCTGCCTTCCGTCCCTAATAGGGCTTCTCGAAGGCATGATGGCCTGGGGCATCCCACGCTGGGTGCGGGGAACTGCGTTACCTGAGGTTTTCCTCATCTTCTCATGTTTAACACGGGGTATGCCGCGATTTTAACGTCCAGCGGGGAGAACATCGGACTGATCAACACGAGGAGTGGATCAGATGACAGAACCCCTTTCAGGGAACTTCCGATGCTGGGGCCAGCACATGGGCGGCTTCCCGAGTGAAGTGGAGTGGAATGAAATGGCATGACCCCACCGGGATGTGGCAGCCCGGGTAAGGATCAGGATGGATGATGGAGTGAAGAGCTTGGACCCCGTAGAGGCTTCCTACGTACAGCGCGTTAGCGCGGATCAAAGTCAGCGTAGTTCGGATATACAGTTTAACGTCATGCTAGACGATGGCAAGCCGACTCGCAAGGAGGTCGAGGCTTCCGGGCGGAGGATTGAACCGAACCACCTCGCACGGAGGGGGATGGAACGGCCGGGTGGATCACAGTTTCACGTCATGCTGGACATTGGCAAGCCGACTCACGAGGAGGTCTAGGCTGCTAGCATGCACGAAGTGGGTGGATCACAGTTTAACGTCTTGCTGGACGATGGTGTTTGGGGCTTACACTCTAAGGAGGCCCATATGCGGCAAAGCTCAGTTGGAGAGGGACTTGGGCCGAAGATGATAGACACCTCGATCCCTGTCACGCCTTCTACTGGCTTCAGCAGTGGGGAAGCACAATGGAGATCCACACGTGCAGTCCCCCACAAGGGCGGATTCATAGGTGAATCGACGCGAATATGAACCCAGGAGGGGTCCACTGATGGACGAACCGACGTGAATATGACCGGGATGACCAGGTGGTGGGCTTGAACCTCAGGGAGGCTTCCTACATACCCTGTTTAGGAGACAGGGATCAAAGTCCACGTAGTTCATTCTGTCAGGACTTACGCACTGAGGCAACCTGAGTGCGGAAAAGCTCAGTTGAAGAGGGACTTGGGCCGAAGGTGAGAGACACCTCGATCCCTGTCACGCCCTCTACTGGCTTCGGTAGTGGGGAAGCACAATGGAGATACACATGTGCAGTCCCCCACAAGAAACTAGGGGTTTGTAATACCCTACCCCCGTGGGCAGAGGCCACTCCAATAAATCATCCCTAAAGAGGGGCAATCCCGACATCCCTGCAGAGACGAGCGGGTGGGGGCCACATCCAAACCGAGGGGGACCCTGCGTGCGAGGCATGGGATCGGGTGATGCGGACGGTTTAACGTCTTGTCGGACGAAGTACAGTTTAACGTCGTGTGTTGAGGACGAAGCGGACGGTTTAACGTCTTCCCGGACGAAGTACAGTTTAACGTCATGTTGGACGATGGGGTTTGGGGCTTACACCTTGAGGAGGCCCATATGCTAGGCAGTTTAACGTCGTGCATCTTGGACGAGGTGTAGTTTAGCATCCTGCAGGATGATGGATGCTTGGCAGTTTAACGTCCTGCAGCGCAGACGAGGTGCAGTTTAGCATCCTGCAGGACGATGGATGCTTGGAAGTTTAACGTCCTACAGCGCGGACGAGGTGCAGTTTAGCATCATGCAGGACGATGGATGCTTGGCAGTTTAACGTCCTGCAGCGCGGACGAGGTGGTGCCGCCAATGGTTCTGTGTCACTTCGCACGAGCCTGGAGGGCCGCACGGGAAGAAAACATACGGTGCGGGCACCCGGGATGAAGATCATCGGGCGCCACGCAGGCGGGTACCCTCAGGGGGTCAAAGGGGGCGACCCTTGGCGGTTTGCGTGCAATAGAGGAGCTTGGCGCGCAATATCGTGGGTTGGCGCGCAATTGGGCGGGCTGGCGCGCAATTGGGCCAGCGCTTTGCGCGCAAGAAGATAGAGATTGCGCGCACCGGTCCTCTGATAGCGCGTGGGGAATAGAGATTGCGCGCACCGGGCCTCTGATAGCGCGCAGGGGCAACGGCCCATTCTTTAACGAATGGCCACATAGTAAGGGGGGTGAGCGCAATCGAGCTGGATTGCGCGCACCCGGGGGGGAAATTGCGCGCAAGAGGCTTCTTTTGCGCACGAAGGCCTTTGGGTGAGGAGTTGGTCAAAGGAAAGAAGCCAAAGGGGTTGCGCGCGAAGGCGAACCCCAGGGCTTGCTTGGGCGAAATAAAGGAGGTTACCTAAAGATCGGCATTGCGCGCGGAGGGGGCAGGATTGCGCGCATGAGCGACCCTTCGAATTCTGGAAACCTTTAAAACGTTGGGGGTCGCCTTGTATTTATAGGAAACCCCGGGCGCGCAATTCGGCTCGCGGGTGCCTCGCCAATATTGCGCGCGGGCCTCCGATATTTCGCGCAAGGCCTTCGGGCCTTCCGAAACATGCTTCTGACTCCCAATATGACCTCACATTCCTCATCCGGAACTTTGTTTGAGGAGCAACGGAATTTTCCGGCCTCTACAGGGATGACAATGTGTGTTTTTAAAGTGAAAATGTTGAAACGTTTTCTAGGTTTTCATTTCCAAATTCAATGTGAAATTTATTCTAATGAATTAAATTTTATTAATTAATATAAAAATTTACTAATTAATCTTTAAAACCCAATTTAATATATAATTTATCCTTAAAAATAAATGATACAAAAAAGATGTGTTGAGTTTAAATTCAGTATATTTCATTATTATTCAAAAAATAAATTTTCACATAAAAATATAAAAAATCTACCATAACTTAATTTTTATACATCTATTTAAATATTAATTTTATTTTAACATATAATAAATATAAAAGTTCCAAATTTAGGATTTAAATTAGGTTCTCCATTAAAAGGCTGTAAAAGTGAATTTATAAAAATATAGGTTGTTGTGGGAAATATTGAGTTTGTTCTTATATTATACTTATAAAATCTATTGTGTTAGTATAAATGATATTTTATTAATATATAATAATCATATTAAAATAATATAGATTACTAATTTTAATTAATTTAAGTTATTATGATTAAAAACCCTCTTGAGGATAAAATAGTATTCTATAAAAATATTCCTATTTTATTCAATTGGTTATTATATTTATTCCTAATTAATTTGTATCTAATTAATTAGTTTTATATTTGTGTAAAACATATTTTTATTTAAATATAGTTAATACTACTCATAACTTCTAGTTTATATCATATTTTATTAAATAATAATATTTTAATAATATATTATTATTCCGTAAAACTAAGCCTTGTGTGTAATGAAAGTCATTGAAGAAACTCATTTTTACATATTCTAACTTAGTGTCCCATGTATTTCAAGTTATAATATATATTTACATTTTTTGAAATAGTATATATATTATAAATTTCAGGTTATTCTATTCCATTACAATGACCTCTAATTTGGAGATATCAACCAATGGAGGGTGATGAATATTAATAATCACCTAATAGATATCTAGGAATTATGATCCCAAGGAGGTGATGATGAATATGCATTTTTGGGTGAGTTTCCGGTTTAAAATAAACTTTTCCAGATTTGATTCAATCTCATCACACAGTTTGGCTGCACGGTTTGGTAAACCAGGTGCCAACCATGAAAACCACACAATCCGAAACACATAACATCACTTGGATAAGATTCAAAGTTAACTGTAATTTGTACCAACTATGCGAAATAGATCTATAAATATTTATATAGTATTGAAATGTTACATAGAGAAATCCACCTAGTATGAAAAACCATTCACCTTCCTTTTATATATATATATGGTTAGCCTCATGGTTTTCACTAACCATGTACTGAAAATATACCTTCATCTATTACAAAAAAAATCTCATTTATGAGCCCTAGATCCCTAAAATTCTATTGAAGCTACTCATATTCTCGAAATCATACATAGATAAGGACATTACTTGATGTCTATAAAAATTTTAAACAAATGTATACCTCAATAAAAGGGTGAGGTATCTTCATCTCCTAAATATATTAAAAAGCTTCCCCCAGATTCCCATAAATGAATCATTGGGAATCAATAGAAAATAAAACAAGCCATCCGGACCACATATTAGACTCTCACTCTCACGGATCCTCACAGATGCATATGTGCTACCACAACCGACATACCATAGGAATCACATACCTCATAAGGTTTTTTCTATCTAATATACTATATGAACAGAACACTCCTCATAAGAAACAAAAGTCTAAAGCTGGATATCATTATTATTAATCACATATGATGGATTAGGGTTATGCCTTCAAATTTTTGACAAATTAAAAACATTTTAGAATGCATTGTGACATTGTGGAAGTGAAAACTTATGTTCCATAGCTTTGATCATCCCCACAACCTCAAATGACCCAACATACATGAGGAATAACTTTACATATATCTGAATACAAGAATAATACAACATTGGTGAAACACATAAAATATCAGCCTCTAAGATCAAACTCTGCAGGTCATTGTTAATGGTCAATTTAAGAGTCCTACCTTCTCTGGGATTTTTTAAACTACTTTTTATTTAACTAAACATGATCTTAGGCCTATTTACTAATAATTATATTGATTAGTTCTAACTCACCATCTTTTAACCTACACAACAATGAATGGCATGAGCCATTAAAAAGTCCTCAAACAGATTCATCGAAATCAATTCTTGGAATCTGTTATTGTACGTGAATATATTCTAGATCCATGTGGTCCACCAAGATACCACCAAAATACAATATAAATTCTCTAAAAAAATTTCTATATTATAAATGGTTTTATAATACTATCTATTATTATATATATGATAATTAGTAATCAAGTGTACTTGCATAATGAGAACCTTTTAAAATCCCTTCTACAACTATGTGGTGCAGTGGGAATCCTAATACGAATCTATACTATGATGTACTCTATAAAGATTCATTATTTCCATAATAAAATTAGTGTCTAGATACCCCATAGTGAATGTCTCCCAAATCATTATGAAGTGAGGTACCTTATTCATCAAATAAATGAGAACCCATACAACATCATTCCTCTGAGGTTTCCTTGATAAACTTGTCACAAAGTCTATATTGACCTCATCTAATTTCCCAAATAGAGTCGAAAAATATATATATGGATAGTAGTTTGTATGTGCTGAACTGTTACTTGCCGACAGGCAGAGCACTACAATATAAATCATACAATTACATTCTCTATCCTTAGAAACTATTTCTACCAATGAATTTCATGATACATCTTAGTAAAACCAGGGTGTATGGAAGACTTAAATTAAGAAAAATCCCACATAAATTTCCCATGTATTCTTATTGGAACTAAGAGACAACCATGGAAATAATATATCTCATCTTTGTCGATGGTCAAGTCTGAAAATAGTTCCCAATAATATATTTTTTCCTCCGATCCAAGAACTCTGGATCTGATAAATATTTCCTTTTTTCATATTTTGAATTGAGGAAATGATGGATAATGATGTAAGATCATCTTGACTGTGATAATCCTGCACATACAAATGAATCTTTGTAAAAATAGCCATAATATGTCACTCACTTGAAGACTCCACTTGTCCTTGGGCCTTCATGCTATGTAATGGGTATCCCTCTACCCAGACTAAAAATAGGCATTTGATTTAATAATAAATTGAGGCTTCAGCCCCAACCATAATAAAATTTTCCTTCCCCTGGGTTATATGCTTTCTCAAAATAAAAATACTATTGTTACCCAACCCATATCCACTGCTGAAGATTCAAATCATTCTATGAGATAATTTCCTTCAAGATCATATCTTCCATATATACCTGAACCTTTAACGCAATAAATAATACCTAAATCATTTCAAATAATGAACCAAATTTTCGAATTAAAAATCATGTATTAGATGGTTTTACTCATACATCATCAAATATAGTGATCAATAAGAAGACTAATGACCATCCTATATAAAGAATTATTCACGCATGACTCTCAATGTGTCACAATATATGGTGTATTCTTTAACTAGATCGTGTAAGATCATGATAGGTGTTTATGTCATCATTCCTTTTAAATCCTCTATGGAATTCACATAATCATAGAGCCACATGAACATCACCCAATTTGGGGTCATTTTTTTCATTGGTGATTTCAAGCATGATAAATATATAATAAAATTTATATGGTATCTAGCCAATTATAGATATATATAAATCTAAAAAACCCAATAAAACTCCTAATAAACTACTATACAAACTTTATATAGTTCCAATAACACTCCATCACTAGATATCACATTCCCTTATAAGATTACTTTCTCACTCTAAAAGTGATACATAGATATCTTGGTATATAACAAGTGTTCTATCAAGATTTTAAAAAAAATAAAATATCATGTGTGATCCTCTAATGATTTGGAGTGCATGAGGATATCATTGGAAAAATACCACAATTTTTTTATAATAGGTGAAAAACATGGTTCATAAAGTCCATGAACTACGTGAGTGCATTCCTTAAACTGGAAAATATGATTTAAAACTTTTATAGGTTATACGTACTCTCAAAGGTAGCACATGGTAGATATGAAGGCCTTAACTTCAAATATTATGACTTGATTCTATTTGAATCTTGTAAAAAACACAAACTATACTCTTAGTTGAGGAAAAAAATAATTAATTAATGGATGTGGGTATCAATACTTTATCATCACATTGTTTAGAACTTTAAAATACATGAAAATTGTCATCGAACCATCATAAATTATGGTGAAAAGGATTGGATATCCCATGGTTATGTCCTCAGCAGGTAAAATCCCTTATCATTCATGTCTTCCAACTATACTTTTATTTCTCGATGCTTTATTGGATCCATCCAATAAGAAGGAATAGAAATTATATCCAACACCAATATGAACTCTATATTGAACCAACCCACCCTCTTAGGTGGAGACCTCAATAAATATGTACGGAATACATTCATAACTAGATGAATATTGGAGGGTAAATATCATGCCACACTATTTCATCATCTAACACAAGTATAGACACTTTGGTTGTAATTCCACACAATTGTTGATGGTCAGATCGTGACCATATTATCTATAAATCACATTCTCCCACAAAAAGATGATTATTACCTTCAGATGAAGTGATTAATATTTAATGGTAGTAGAAATTTATATTATACTAATATGTTACTAACCAATCTATTTCTAAGAATAAAATTGTTAACATTTATTTCAACCACATTGAAACCATAAATAAACTAATTTCCACCATCATTGAGTCTGCATTCACTATAATAATGAATTCCCTATAACTACTTCTCTTGTGGTGTATCTATGGTCATCACCCTAGATTGGTACACCAAAAAATGGAAAAATTTCAATGAATCCTATGGACAAAAAATAATTGGATTCACTTGATTAAAATAAAATTGTATCAAATATATAAGCCACTAGAATTGAACTTTGAAAAGTGGTTGGTTCTACATCATGATTGGATGGAGTGGATAGTTCGACCTAAAGCCATATTACTCCATGAACCTGAATCCCAACATATCCCCTAAGAACAAAACCACCCTACTTATGATACTACCCTAGTCCTAGGTCACCACCTCCCCCACCTCATCATGTTAAATAATAAAAGCTCTAAATAACTCTTGAATATAGTGTTGCAGATCCCATCCTATAATTCAGTGGCTATCTGAACACCTGAATAAAACTCATAGTTAATTATTGGGTAATTTAATTAACTATATAACAATAATATTACTATTTTAATTAATATAAACACATATTAACACCTCATTAAACTTATTATCAGGTAATTTAATTAAATATATACCTATTAAAATATTCCCAAAATTATTATATTTTATCTAAATATATATCATAAGGTGTCCTCTATTACAAATAAAAAAATTTGTATCATCATTTCTCATTATCATAATATGAATCAAAAGTCAAATTGTATCAATTTAAAGCCTTCCTGATAATAAAATTCATCATTTAAAAAATATTTGGTAGCCATTATTATGTTTATGGTTGTCTTCCCTTAGTATATTACATTATTCGAATTCAAAATAGTTATCTTTTATTTATCCTCTAATTATTCTATAGCTATCATTCATAAATGAAATATATAAACATTTTTTTCATTAAACCAAATCCTTGATAAATAAAACTAAATTAATAACATTATATAACCAAATATTATTACAAAATTAAATATTCTATAATAATTCTATAAAAATTAATCATATTTTATTACATATTACCATACTTGTATTGAAAATCCTCTTTAAATCAAAATAATCATTAAGAATGTCCACATTTTTCTTACAATAAATTATCAAAAAATGTTCTTTTAAGGATATAACTATAGTTTTTCTTATATAATATAAAAGTAATCACTCAAAAAGTCATTTCCTCAATATAAAATACTAATTAATTTTAAAAATTATTAAATTTTCATAAGTAAAACATGACGTCTCGGATTGTTTTTCCTTTTCAATTATATAAAAAGTAAAATATCTATATAAAAATATAATAATTAAATTATTTGAATTATAATACATATTTATTTAATCCATTTAATTACCCTATATCATGTATTTATCAACTAATCCATAAAGCCTTAGTGAAATTCCTTCAAACCGGTACTTTATTAAGTCAACCATAACATAATTAATTTAATAACAATAATTTAAATACATACCACCATTCATCTATTTATAAATCTTTTTATTTCTAATGAAAAGTAATATCATAATAACCAACACACTTTAAATATACCCAAAGGTATTAAAAAATCTCATCATCATGGTATTCTTGGAAAACATAAGTAAAATTGACTATTTATTTGTCTAGAACAAACAAAAGTTGAAAAGTATCTATTTAATTAGGACCTGAAGAAAAGGATACATTAAAGGATTGATACAATTCCAATGTCTGAAATTTCCAATAACATATAGGTATTAAATAATTCTCTTCACTATAATTATTATAGTGCAACACTCATATTGTAAATCAGACATAGTACAACATGTTTTTTAAAAAGGGAATATGGTAGAATAATAAAAAATTATTATTATTATTTTTGTTCATTTTGTGGTTGTTATGTTATTGTTGTGTAATGTAAAATATAGTTTTATATATTAAAATTAACATGAACTTTATCCTCACATAAAATTTTATAAAAATGTTAAACATAAAAACAATTTTTCAAAATTTTGTTGTTGTGTTTATTATTATTGTAAAAGTTTAATTCTAATTTTCTAAAATAAGAAACATGTGATGGGTCCCTTTTCCCCAAATTTTCTTAAATATATTTTTATAATTTACAATACAAAAACACACATATATATGTATATTGATAAACATATGGTTTAAAATTTCCTGAACCGATAAAAGATCAAAATTATATATGTTCATTTAGATCAACATGATCTACACTTTTATCCACTACTCACTCCAAATTATCATTTTAATATTTTATATCAATGGTCATTGTAATTTATTAATTATTTTAAATGACAAACATATAATAATTTAATGAACCACTTGACATAAAACATACATTGTTGAATTTTTTTGATCAAGAGGATCATATTTATATGCAAAACAATACATTACTGAAGAAAAAAAATTATTCAAAATTTAAATTTAAATTATGAAAAAATATAAATAATAAAATATATAATTTCAAAATAAAAATACAAAATAATGTTGAATTTATTTCATATATTAATAAATTTTTATAATTTAGATAATTTTTCTATATATAACAGGATATATGAATCTAGATGAGATGTGTAGATAAATATTTGAATTAGAGAAGAATAATTAATACAAATAACAATGAGTATTGGGTTATAATTAATGATTCACAAAATTTGAAAAAATTGTGATGAGATCCAAGACCCTAGATATTATCCCCTTCCTCAACTATGACCAATTTTGAAAGAATAAAAAAAATTAATACGGTTTATGTCAAATATCTATAATAAAATATTTATATATTGAATATGCGGTAAAATAGTTTATTTAAATCAGATATTTTTTTTAAAATTTCTATGACACATAAATTAATTGTAATTCCATAAATTTCTCAAAGTACCATCCTAAAGGAAACACATAATTCTTGAAAAAATGATGATGTCCCTTTCTCATCCATACACTACAGTAATTGGGTAATTATTGTTTTACCATTTTAAAACTAGAACTATTGTTTTATTTTAAAAAATCTCTTCATGTTCACCTAATCCACTAGAAATTTTTTTTATTAAAATTATATCAAATTAGTCTAATAAATCTGAAATCAAACAAATCTATGAAAAGAAAACTAAATTTAAAACTAAAGAAATTATTTTATTAAAAAGGTATAATTTAATATATCAAGATTTATAACTAATATTCCCCTTGAGAATGTCTAGATTCACTTTTTTAGATCATACAAAACATCATATCATGGTGGGAATTACAACTTGAACACCATAATTGATATAATTTATAGAATTATTTGGAATCAATTATTGAAAAATATATTTATTAATTATAAAAACATTAGGGAGTATAAAATTGTAGTAGAAAAACAAATTTTTATGAATGTTAATGCCCTAATTAAGGATGATGGATTGTAATTTCTATCTAATAAATGTTGTTATTTCAATAAATTAAATTGAAATAGGAGGCATAAAACTATGAAATATATGCCTTCAAAAAATACATTATCTAAATAATATACATAAAAATTTTATAAAGGGTTAGAAACATTCTATATTACCATTATTTTCATTACCCTCTCCCACTAAAGATAACTCAATAAAGGGAGACATATAATAACCCTTGATTCCTACCTTTAGTACACCCTGGGTTTGCAACTAGCATTACGGGTATGTAAATATATTAAATGCGAGGAATAACCATCTATTATGAAACATGGATAGGATATATAATAAATCATATAAAATTAAATCCATGACATAATATAAAAATTAATTCAAAACCAACCCACAATGTTCATATACATCGAGAATATTCAGATAAAATCATCTAAATAAAAGTCATGTAATAAAATCTAAGGTGGTGAAACAGAAACATATCAAAAGGTCCGAGCTAGTAATTTTTAGAATGCTTTATGACTTCCTCCTAGGATATAGGAAAAAATTATATATATATATATATATATATATATATATATATATAAGGTAAGAATATAAGTATACTCAGTATTATATATAAATTCTCTCATGTACACATGAAAAGACCAAACTAATGCACCCAAGAGAAAATAGAAAAAAAAAACACCACCTAATCATGTCAACTAACCAAACCTAAACCCCACCAAGGATCCCTTAATAAATAATACATCCATGTATAATGAAATTATAAGAAGAATATTGATAAAGGGTACCATGCACCACTTTCCCAATGATTATTCAATCTCACACAAAAACATCTAATATCCTAGTGATTCCACCTCTTCTGTGTCACAACACATCACATCACATCACATCACATCACATCCTACCCACAGACATCTAGGACATTCGGTCATATCACAGTTCACCCGCATACACCTGGTCCATCACACCACATCACATAATCATGGATATAAGATACTGTGAACATGAAGGAAATCAACCCTACACCCAATGCCAACCATGAATGACCCCGAACATAACCCATATCATCACTTATTTAATCAAGACATAGGGGAAAATACAAAATATCACATCACATATTTAAATCTATACTTTTAACTTCTTGCTTTCACACCTCATCCATGTGACCATCGCATGGAAGAGGGAGCGGGTGGCCAGCCATCCATCCTCCCACTAGGATATAGGGGATTCCCCCCCAATATATATATATATATATATATATGAGCTTCTGAAAATGGTGGACGATGCGGGTGGGGTGCGTATAGAAATAACAAGAAATATAAAATCGTATATATATATATATATAATATCAAGCACACAATACAAATAATATGGGTTCACAACTGAGGCACTGGCCATATCAAAACATCATTACATCCCCTCACAACCTCACAAAATTCCACTGCAACTTCAAAATGAACAACACCACATTACAAGCCACATTTTACATTAGAAAACCCTAGTCAAATTAACTCATTCTCTATATTTCATATTATAGTAAAGTTTCATTCAAATATCCAATTCATTCCATTATTTCCACCTATTTAATTTCACATTAAGAATCAAAAAAACATAACCATATTTATGTTTTTTGAAATTTATTATTAATTTAATTTCATTAGTAATCCTAACCCATTCATTTAAGTGAAAATATAATTATTTTATTCTAATACTACCTAGGAAACTACCAGAACACAATGTACAACCAAAAAACAGATCATCCTCCATTTTACAACTACATTACATTAAAAAGTACAATTTTTTTTAGAAATGGTGATTTTATGAATTCCATTTTTTATTTATAGGCATTATCATGAATGATATAATTACTAGTGAAACTATTTTATTATCCAAATATAAGGAATTAACCAGTTACATTTAATGTGGTGGGAAAAATTCACAACAATAAAGGATCCACCACACATATCAAATTAGTAAAAATAAATGCTTCCAACATCTAATATTTTCTTTGA
The DNA here is from genome assembly GCA_963277665.1 of Viscum album. Lineage (NCBI taxonomy): Eukaryota > Viridiplantae > Streptophyta > Magnoliopsida > Santalales > Viscaceae > Viscum > Viscum album. The sequence continues at coordinate 1,332,937,545 of OY728145.1, forward strand.
AGAATTATAAATTTATAATCCTTCAAAAAATATTAAAACACAATAAAAATCATGTGAGATATTCCTTTTTATGGAAAAAAATTACTATTAACATCATTTGATTTTTACTTTCTCTCTTTATGATAATATTTCAATTATCTAAAATAACACAACATGTGATAATATGGATAATAATTCTATATGTATGTTATACTACATTATCCAAAAATTACTATCCTCAAATGAATAAACCATATAAAATATAGGATAAATTTCCCCATTTCCATAAACTCCAATTAATCAAGTAATTATCTTTATTAATCAAATGAATACACATTTTCTAATTAATAAACAAAATTATAGACCCTCCCACATGATACACTAGGTGAGAAATGATGGATTCGATACACAAATTTATAGAAAACAAATATGAGAAGCAATATTTTCAATTTCAAACATGATGTTATAATCTAACGATTCTCCTTCTTCAACAATTTAAATGTAAAAATGATAGTTAATTAAATTTGGAATTTATAACTAAACTCTTATGAAAGAAAAATGAGTGCTTACTATTAACTCTTTAAGGTGAATCTATAGGGTTTATGGAGCTTTAATTTGATTAGTATTGAGAGATATATAACAGAAAGAAGATGATATATTTGGGAATTTAATTTACCTAATTTTTTATTATAAAAATGAATTTTTTATTTAATTCACGCATTTAACTCCTTAATTTAACTCCCTCAATTAATTAATTAACTATTATACAGTTATTTTTTAATTTATATATTTTAGTTTTCCTAATTTATTTTTATGATTATTTTTTTAATACTAATATTGTATTATTATCTTTGTCATGACCAGTCCTCGGGGACCCGTGCTGTGACTACCCCTAGCCCACCTTCCATAGGCCAGGGGCTGGCGACTAGCACCAGAGACATAAATCCTGACAAAAAGGGGAAGGCATTGCCTTTATAAAGTAAACAAAGAACACAGACTAAGCAAACATAAGTAAAAACTAAGTGAAACTGGTTACAATAGTATGTGCGGAAAGTAAATGGGCCAGAATACAAACCCAAACTAAATGTAAAGTACAAATGGAAAGAAAGTACAGCAACTGAAAGTAAAGTAGCAACATCGAGCCATCCACTGGAAGTCCCACCTGAAGGGTGGGTACAGATAGCCTCCTTAGCTCCTCGGGTCCAGCCGTCCGCTCTGAGAATGTCTCATCTAGTGGTCCACCTCCAGGTACCGTCAGGCTCCATGAGCTTCTACCTCGATCATCGATGTATGTAATCTGTATCCAACACAATGAAGTTCGGGAAAAGCCCGTGTAGGGGTGAGTATACGCTACTCAGTAGGGACCCCGAGACCCCCGATGGTCTCCCAGAATCCACAAAGGATAAACCACAAAGGAGAGATACAATCATGAAGTAACAACCAACACTACATAGGTATATGCCCATACATATACCTAATGTAATGACCCAATCTTATTGAGTAGTATATTAACTTACTCTTAATGATTTAATAAGATGTTAATGGTTAATGCAGAAAGAGGAGTCGATGGCTTAATCCAGTAGACTCGACCCTTATGAAGCCCATTTATCAGAGCTTGGGAAGGAGGTAGCATCTGTGGGCTTCTCTTTGGACCAAGCCCAAGCCGAACTCCAGCGTGTCAAGCTTGAACAGAAACGCCTACGGGAGAAGTTCAAGTTATTAGAGATTACTACTAGGGAAATGTTATCTGAGCCTCCCTCAGATTCTCTCACCATAGCACACCTTACACTTAGGTCTTATGTCGGTGTTATAAGGGGCTATGTGACGAGACCCTAGCTTCCTTGTGTAATCCTTTCGGGTGAATAAATTGAGATCTCGTCCTTTAGTGATGTTTTTGGAATTTCTTTTGTCCGGATAATTTTAGGATATATTTTATTGATGAATTTTTGAAAAAGGGATATTTTAAAACATTTATGTAAACCCGAAATAATTAATGATGTGTAATGATTTTCAAAAAATGGTCTTCTACAGAAGTGTTCAGTAAGGAATTTGGAGTCTAATAAGATCAAATTAATTTTTGATGAATAGTAAATTATGAATAGTGATTTTACGCTTAGGATTAGTAATGTGACCAAATGGATTAGTAATTTCACTCAAAGAATGTTTTAATATAATTTAGACACCTAGATTAAGTAATGTGATTCAATAAAATGGGTAAATAACGGTTTCATAAATTATTAGTCAAGTATTAGTTTTTTCGGGTGAATAGTGTTTTTTAGTTAAAAATTTAATTAAAAATAATTAGAAAATTATTTTTATAAAAAGAACTTTATTTTTGAACTCAGAGCATCGATATTATGTTAAGGTAATTTTTGGGGATTTTTCTAAAAAAATGAATTTTCGGTGAATAGTGTTTTTAATTAAAAATTTAATTAAAAATATTTAGAAAATTATTTTTATAAAATGGATTTTATTTTGGAAATCAAAGCATTGATATTTGGTTAATGTGAAATTTTGGGATTATTCTGAGAAAGTTGAATTTTAGATGAATAGTTAAAGTATAGTTTTTAAGTTACGGGTGTTTAATGACATCATTAAATGATGTATTAAGTATGTAATCAATATGTTCGACTTATGAATAGTAATATAAGGTATGAGGTGTACCAAGTGGCCAATACCATGGGAAAATACCATGGGCAAGCCCATGATTTTGCCAAAACCACTAATGAGGTGTCTCTTGGCCATTAATGCCTTGTCCCCACACTTTCCCTATAAATACCCACCCTTTCCTCCTTTAGTTTTCACTCCCAACTCTCCCCCAACGAAGTTCTGGTCTCCTTATCTCCCAAGGAGTCCTACCAAGGTTCCCCAAATCCCTCAAGGTCCAAAACATTGAGTTTCAAGAGTCACGTTTTAAGGTAAGGGATCCGACCTCTCTCTTTCTTTTCATGTAATCTCTTTTATGTCATTCCTTTTATGCTCCATGTTCTTATTTGAGAGTATGTTCTTTCATATTCCTCTTACTTCCCTTTTCATGTTTATATGATGAGAGATCCCCTCTTACTCTCATCATTTCATTTTATGAATGTTTAAGTGACGCCGTTAGGCTGCCGAATTTTTAAGGGATTTTTTCACCCTTCTCATTTTTGAAGTTTTATTTTCATGTCAAGTCTTTCAAGTTCCTTTTTAATTATGTTGGGGTATGATATCTATATCTATCATACTTAACTCTTATTTTCATATGATTAGGGACCCTATTTTAACTTTTCAATTCATTTTTGTTGAATTTTATGAGACGATGTTAGGCTGCCGAATTTTCATAAGAGAAATCTAATTTTTGTCTTCCTTCAATGTTTTTCATTTCAAATGGTATGTCCTTCAAATTTCATTACCATGTTCATATATCCTTATTATTCTGTCCCTCTACTGTTTATGTATCATTTTTGAGTGGGTGACCCATGTCCCCTCTCTTTTCAATGTTTTCTAAAACCCTGTAACTTAGTCGTTATGCTGCCGAATTTTCGTCTCAAAATGCCTCTCTCTTTTTCTAAAAATTATTTTATGTTATTAAGTGAATACTCAAAGCTCTTATTTATATAGGGGTATTCACATATATATCAAAAGGTTCTATTTTAAATTCTGGTATTTACATACATGAAACCCGCTTTCCCTTTCCGTGGGTTTCAAGTGACATAAAGATCATGTCATTAAAGTAGTTTTTTTAAAATGTTGTGATTATGAAATGAAACCCATTTCTTTTATGATGTATGGGTTTTTTATGAAATGATTGATGATTATATATGTGGATCACATTATAATAATGTCAAATTTAAGGGTGCACCCTGATAGCACTCCAATGCATTGGGTAAAGACTTAATCTCTAGAGATGACCATTTTAACGACGCCTTGGTGAATAACCTTGGTAATTTTTAACGACACCTCAGGGATGGACCTTGGTGAAACGAAAAAATTGTCAAAATTAAATGTTGCAGCCACATCTTCATGTTATGAAAAATGTTATTTTTATTATGATTTATCTCATGATATCTTTCTCATGCCTTAAAGTTCTTTTCATGTCCTTATTGAAGTATCTCAAGTTCACATGTAAAGTGTTTCTCTTGTTTCCCTTACTGGGCCTTCTTCTCACCCTTTCTTTTGATGTATGTCCCCAGGTTATGAGATGCAGTAATGAACCTAGGATGAACTTAAGGATAAGCCTTTAAGTGTTTAAGAATAATGTTTTATGTTATTTTCATGTATTATGTTGCTTGTTTCCAAGACACTAAACCTTAACGATCCTCAGTTCCGTGTAATGAAATGAAAGTTATGTTATAAAGAGACGGGATGCTATAGTTGGTATCAAAGGATGGTTTAGTTATTTGTGGAAATGAGGATATAAAAACTTTAGGAAGAACCCTATAGAAAAGTTTAAATATATGAAAACTTCCTGGTATTTTGGTACGTATTGAGTAAATGGTTTATCAAACAAATACATCCCTGTCTGGATACGAGCAGGTAGAGGCGGATCTGGCACAGATGTACATAGGGGTAAAACCTGAAAACACCGCTTTGAGCTAGACTCGAACGGGAACTGGTGCACGATAACGGGCCTTGTTTCACTCTTGGTTACGACATTCCTGTGGGATATGTTTGGTTAATCACAATCTTTTTATGAATCATTATGAAGGAATTATAGAAAAGTGTAATTGTCTAAGCATGAAGTCTTAGTTAAAAGATTCATAAATGAAATAAGTTTCTTACTATGGTTTTATTCTTTTAGAAAATGGTGGGTAATAGGAGGAACCGTGTTGATGGTGACCGCAATGCACCATGTTCTAACGTCCATCCGATGGAATCCGGAATGGAAACATTCATGTGAATGATGAACCAACTGACTCAAGTTATGAATAATAACTTGATTCAAGATGAGAGGCCGACCTCACCACGAAGGGAACAACACTCTGTTGAGTCCTTCATGCGTCAACTACTGCCGACATTCAGTGGATCTACTGACCCATTTGTTGCGGAACAATGGATAAACTCCATTGAAAATATCTTTTCTATACTTCATTGTTCGGAACAAGAAAAAGTCACCCTTGCTGTTTACCGCCTAGAGGGAGAAGCTGATCAGTGGTGGTCACTGATCAAAAACACGAAGCCACAAGGAGAGATGGAAGCTATGGAGTGGGAATAATTTCGGGGAATTTTCTTTAACAAGTATTTCCCTCATTCCATGTGAACGATAATGGAGAAAGAGTTTCTCGAGCTGAAGCAGAAGGAGAACGAATCGGTCGGAAGCTATGAGATGAACTTCACAAGGCTTTCCCGTTGTACCTCAAGCTTTGTCATGGACCCTAATGGGAAGGTTGATAGATTATTTGGTGGACTATGACCTCATCTGCGGAAGAATCTAGACAACATGGACTATGATAGCTATGAAGAAATAGTTCGAAGTGCTATGAAAGTCGAGCTGGAGTTTGGTGAGACACAGTGGTCTCATAAACCAAATGAAAAGAAGAGATCGTTGGAGCCCAGTTTAGGGAAGTCTATTGATCAGGGAAGAGGTGGAAAGCAAATGCAACTTACCACATGCAATAAATGTGGGAAGAATCATCTGGGGAACTGCTTGAACGGAAGTTTCAAGTGCTACAATTGTGGAAGAGGAGGCCATATTGCTCGGAATTGTCATAGTGAGGTGAAGCCTCATCTTCCCAACACTAACGACAGAGGAAAGATGGTTCTGGCCCTACCCTAAGTCACACGCTTCAAGTGTGGACAGCTTGGGCACTTTGCTAAACAATGTCCAAATCCGAGGGCGGTGGAGGGGAATCACCATCAACCTTAGCAGAGGCCAAGGGAGAAAGGTTGTGCTTTCGCTATCACAACAACTGAAGTTGAAGTTCTGAACGATGTGGTAGCAGGTACTCTTGTTGTCCTCTCATAACTAGCAAGTACTTTATTTGATTCTGGTTCTACGCATTCCTTTATTTCTTCCAAGTTGGCAAGGAATATAGAATCAATCCCCGAACTGCTAGAGGTAGAGTTGTTAGTCATGACTCCAAGTGGGATTATCCTTGCATCAACAGTATTTAAGGACGCTAGTGTTTACTTTGGTGAGCACAATCTTATCGCAAATCTAGTAGTCATTCCCATGATGGAATTCGACATTATACTAGGGATGGACTGGCTCTCAAAGTAAAATGCTATGATCAAATGCAGAAGTAAGGAAATCTCAGTAGTCTTGAATGAACAACCTACAGTTATCTTCCGAGGAGAGATATCCCGAACTGATCCCTATCTAGAAGCACCTCCTATAGATTTCTTTATGGAGTTAATCGGTGATTATGAAGAAGGAAAAGGGAGCATACAAATAGAAGATGTTCCAATTGTTCAGGAATACATGGATGTATTTCCTGAGGAGTTACCTGGACCTCCCCCAGAAATAGAGGTAGAGTTCTCCATTGAACTCATACCTGGGTCTCAACCGATATCAAAGACTCCGTATAGAATGGCAAATGTGGAGCTAGAAGTGTTAAAGAAACAACTCCAAGACTTGTTGGAGAAGGGGTTTATCCGACCGAGTGTGTCTCCTTGGGGAGGACCAGTTCTCTTTGTGAAGAAGAAGGATGGATCAATGCAGCTATGCATTGATTATAGAGAACTGAACGGGATCACAACGAAGAACAGATATCCTCTTCCAAGAATTGATGATTTATTTGACCAACTTCGCGGGGCTAAATTCTTCTCTAAGATTTTCCTTCGATCTGGTTATCATAAACTGAGGGTGGAGAAGGAAGATATTCCAAATACTGCCTTCCGATCAAGTTATGGGCATTATGAGTTTACTGTTATGCCCTTCGGCTTGACTAATGCTCCTGCTATTTTCATGGATTTGATGAATAGAGTCTTTAAGGACTACCTTGATAACTTTTCTGGTAGTTCTTATTGATAATATTTTGATATATTCAAAAAGTCATGAGGAGCATGAAGATCATCTGAGGGTTATTTTGAAAACTCTGCGGAAGGAGAGGCTCTTTGGGAAGTTCAGCAAGTGTAAGTTTTGGTTACAACAAGTGGCTTTCTTGGGGAACATTGTAACCAATGAAAGAATCTCGGTTAACCCTGAAAAGACAATGGTGGTGGAGGAGTGGCCTCAACCCACAACCGTAACTGAGATTCGTGGTTTCCTTGGATTAGCGGGATATTATAGGAGGTTTGTGAAAAACATTTCACGGCTTTCTAGTCCACTAACCAAGTTGACTCAAAAAGGGGTTAAGTTCATCTGGACAAAGGAATGTGAGGAAAGTTTCCAAGAGCTAAAGAAGAGATTGGTAACTGCACCTGTGTTAACACTACCCTCTATCGGAGAAGGATTCATTATTTTTAGCGATGCATCTTTGAAATGGATTGGGTGCGTCCTCATGAAAAATAACAAGGTAATTTCTTATGCATCTCGAAAGTTGAAAATTCATGAGCAGAATTATCCTACGCATGATCTAGAGCTAGCGGAAGTTGTTTTTGCTCTAAAGATATGAAGGCAATATCTTTATGGGGAGAAATGTGATATATACACTGACCACCAAAGTCTAAAGTATATTTTCACATAGAAAGAATTGAACATGAGAAAAAGGAGATGGTTGGAGATTATTAAAGACTATGATTGTTCAATTCATTATCACCCTGGAAGAGCAAACAAAGTCGCGGATGCGTTAAGAAGGAAAGATCCTGTTGTTCTGGAAACAATGAGGATCCTAGGAGATCCCTTGATTAAAGATCTAGTAAAAATAGACATGGGAATTATAAGGAAAGGGACATCATCAACCCTATCCCAAATTATTTCTCAACCTTCATTACTAGAGAAGATCAAGAAGGCTCAAAAATAAGATCCTTTACTGCAGGAGAAGTTGGAGGCTGTAAAAGATGGGAAGTTCCCTGATTTCAATATTGATCAAGAGGGTGTATTGAAATTTCATACAAGACTATGTGTTCCATCTATTCTGGAGATAAAGAAATAACTGATGGATGAATCTCATAGCTATACTTTCTCTACACATCCGGGAAGCACTAAGATGTATAGAGACCTTCGTGATCATTATTGGTGGGATAACATGAAGAGGGAGATTGCTGATTACACTACAAGGTGCCTGGTGTGTCAGCAAGTAAAGGCAGAACGACAACTTCCTAAGGGGGTATTACAACCGCTACCCATACCAGTATGGAAGTGGGATAATATCACTACGGACTTTGTAACTGGTCTCCCGAAAACATCCAAAGGAAACAATGCAATATGGGTTATTGTGGACCGTCTCACCAAGACAGGCCATTTTATCTCTATTCGGGAAGATTTCTCTCTAGATCAGATTGCCAATATATACGTGAAGGAAGTGGTAAGGCTGCATGGGGTACCACATTCGATCGTGTCTGATCGTGACCCAAGATTCACAACAAAATTATAGAGAAGTCTTCAACATGCTAGGAATACTGAATTGAATTTTAGTACGGCCTATCATCCTCAAACTGATGGCCAATCTGAAAGGACTATTCAGACACTCTAAGACATGCTGAGATTATGATCAATGGAATTTAAAGGTGGATGGGATCATCACCATCCATTAGTTGAGTTCTCCTATAACAATAGCTTCCATTCGAGTATTCAGATGGCACCCAATGAAGCTCTATATGGAAAGCGATGTAGAACTCCCACTTGTTGGGATGAAACTGGTGAGAGAAAGCTTCTTGGGCCTAATCTTGTGCTAGATATGACAGAACAGGTTCAGGCCATCCGACAACACATAAAGGCTGCTCAGAGTCGGCAGAAGAGCTATGCTGACAATCATCGAAGGGACTTGGAGTTTGGTGTTGGTGACAAAGTCTTCCTTCGAATTTCTCCCTGGAAGAGAGTCATGGGGTTTGGGAAGAAAGGGAAGCTCAGCCCTAGGTACATTGGCCCCTATGAAATCCTTGATCGCATAGGAGAAGTGGCCTATCATCTAGAACTTCCACCGAACCTAGCTCATGTTCATGATGTCTTCCATGTATCTCTCTTGAGGAAGTACATACCCGACCCTTCGCATGTACTGAACCCAGAGGTGGTACAACTGGAACATGACCTCTCTTATGAGGTGCAGCCAGTGGAGATCTTGGACCGTAGAGACAAGGTCCTACGAAACAAGACTACCCAACTTGTGAAAGTGTTGTGGAGTAATCATAAATATGAAGAAGCGACTTGGGAGCCTGAGGAAATAATGAAGAAAAAGTACCCTCACCTTTTCGACTAAGCCTCAAGTATAAATTTCAGGGACGAAATTTCTTAAGGTGGGAAGAATTTAACGACCCAATCTTTTTGAGTAGTATATTAACTTACTCTTAATGATTTAATAAAATGTTAATGGTTAATACAGAAAGAGGAGTCGATGGCTTCATCCAATAGACTCGACCCTTATGAAGCCCACTTATCAGAGCTTGGGAAGGAGGTAGCATATGTGGGCTTCGCTTTGGACCAAGCCCAAGCCGAACTCCAGCGTGTCAAGCTTGAATGGAAACGCCTACGGGAGAAGTTCAAGTTAGTAGAGATTACTACTAGGGCAATGTTATCTGAGCCTCCCTCAGATTCTCTCACCATAGCACACCTTACACTTAGGTCTTATGACGGTGTTATAAGGGGCTATGTGACGAGACCCTAGCTTCCTTGTGTAATCCTTTCGGGTGAATAAATTGAGATCTCCTCCTTTAGTGATGTTTGTGGAATTTCTTTTGTCCGAATAATTTTAGGATATATTTTATTGATGAATTTTTGAAAAAGGGATATTTTAAAACATTTATGTAAACACTAAATAATTAATGATGTGTAAGGATTTTCAAAAAATGGTATTCTACAAAAGTGTTCAGTAAGGAATTTGGAGTCTAATAAGATCAACTTAATTTTTGTTGAATAGTAAATTATGAATAGTGATTTTACGCTTAGGATAAGTAATGTGACCAAATGGATTAGTAATTTCACTCAAAGAAAGTTTTAATATAATTTAGACACCTAGATTAAGTAATGTGATTCAATAAAATGGGTAAATAACTGTTTCATAAATTATTAGTCAAGTATTAGTTTTTTCGGGTGAATAGTGTTTTTTAATTAAAAATTTAATTAAAAATAATTAGAAAATTATTTTTATAAAAAGGACTTTATTTTTGAACTCATAGCATCGATATTATGTTAAGGTAATTTTTGGTGATTTTTCTGAAAAAAATGAATTTTCGGTGAATAGTGTTTTTAATTAAAAATTTAATTAAAAATATTTAGAAAATTATTTTTATAAAATGGATTTCATTTTTGAAATCAAAGCATTGATATTTGGTTAAGGTGAAATTTTGGGATTATTCTGAGAAAGTTGCATTTTCGATGAATAGTGAAAGTATAGTTTTTAAGTTACGGGTGTTTAATGACATCATTAAATGATGTATTAAGTATGTAATCAATATGGTCGAATTATGAATAGTAAGATAAGGTATGAGGTGTCCCATGTGGCCAATACCATGGGCAAATACCATGGGCAAGCCCATGGTTTTTCCAAAACCACTAATGAGGTGTCTCTTGGCCATTAATGCCTTGTCCCCTCACTTTCCCTATAAATACCCACCCTTTCCTCCTTTAGTTTTCACTCCCAACTCTCCCCCAATGAAGTTCTGGTCTCCTTATCTCCCAAGGAGTCCTCCCAAGGTTCCCCCAAGCCCTCAAGGTCCAAAACATTGAGTTTCAAGAGTCCCGTTTTAAGGTAAGGGATCCGACCTCTCTCTTTCTTTTCATGTAATCTCTTTTATGTCATTCCTTTTATGCTCCATGTTCTTATGTGAGATTATGTTCTTTAATATTCCTCCTACTTCCCTTTTCATTTTTATATGATGAGAGATCCCCTCTTACTCTCGTCATTTCGTTTTATGAAAGTTTAAGTGACGCCGTTAGGCTGCCGAATTTTTAAGGGATTCTTTCACCCTTCTCATTTTTGAAGTTCTATTTTCATGTCAAGTCTTTCAAGTTCCTTTTTAATTATGTTGGGGTATTATCTCTATATCTATCATACTTAACTCTTATGTTCATATGATGAGGGACCCTATTTGAACTTTTCAATTCATTTTTGTTGAATTTTAAGTGACACCGTTAGGCTGCCGAATTTTCATAAGAGAAATCTAATTTTTGTCTTCCTTCAATGTTTTTCATTTCAAATGGTATGTCCTTCAAATTTCATTACCATGTTCATATATCCTTATTATTCTGTCCATATACTGTTTATGTATCATTTTTGAGTGGGTGACCCATGTCCCCTCTCTTTTCAATGTTTTCTAAAACCCTGTAACGTAGCCATTTTGCTGCAGAATTTTCGTCTCAAAATGCCTCTCTCTTTTTCTCAAAATTATTTTATGTTATTAAGTGAATACTCAAAGATCTTATTTCTACAGGGGTATTCACATATATATCAAAAGGTTCTATTTTAAATTCTGTGATTTACATACATGAAACCTGCTTTCCCTTTCCGTGGGTTTAAAGTGACATAAAGATCATGTCATTAAAGCAGTTTTTTTAAAACGTTGTGATTATGAAATGAAACCAATTTCTTTTATGATTTATGGGTTGTTTATGAAATGATTGATGATGATATATGTGGCTCACATGATAATAAAGGAAAATTTAAGGGTGCACCCTAATAGCGCTCCAATGCATTGGGTAAAGACTTAATCTCTAGAGATGACCATTTTAACGACGCCTTGGTGAATAACCTTGGTAATTTTTAACGACACCATGGGGATGGACCTTGGTGAAACGAAAAGATTGTCAATATTAAATGTTGCAGCCCCATCCTCAAGTTATGAAAAATGTTATTTTTATTATGATGTATCTCATGATTTCTTTCTCATTCCTTAAAGTTCTTTTAATGTCCTTATTGAAGTATCTCAAGTTCACATGTAAAGTGTTTCTCTTGTTTCCCTTACATGGCCTTCTGCTCACCCTTTCTTTTGATGTATGTCCCCAGGTTATGAGATGCAGTAATGAACCTAGGATGAAATTGAGGAGAAGACTTCAAGTGTTTAAGAAGAATGTTTTATGTTATTTTCATGTATTATGTTCCTTGTTTCCAAGACACTAAACCTTAACGATCCTCAGTTCCGTGTAATGAAATGAAAGTTATGTTTTAAAGAGACGGGATGCTATACCTAAGTCACCAATTCCAGTTCGACTCCAACATCCAAGACAACGTTCGATCTAGTCCACACAGAATAGCACAACCAACCCACACAGGATAACAAAACCCAATCCACATAGGAAAGAAAGTCAATAATATCGAAGATATTGATTGAAAGTCAAGACTCTTCTCACACAGGTATACTCCTTCGTAAGATGATAGAGATGATCAGATGTAGCCACTGATTCATCTAAGCTGGGACCCACATAGGATACTAGTACTGTAGTCGTCACTGCTTATCCCAAAGAGGATTCCAGTACGGTTATCTTCATCGTCGAACCCACGGAGGATTCCAGTATGAAAGACTTCACCGTCGAACCCATGGAGGATTCCAGTACGGTTGTCATTGTCATAGAACCCACGGAGGATTCTAGTACAAAATTATTCACCATTGAACCCATAGCTACTGGGGTACTCCTCCTCTATCGAGTACAGTGGGCCTGCCACTCCAACCAAGTGTTTCCCACTAACCTTGGACTGCTGTAGTACTCCACCTGTCCAGTACTGTAGGCATGCTGCTGCAACCATGCGCTTCCCACCATGGGTCTTCCACTATAACCAAGCACTCCCCCTCCTAGAATACAGAGGTACTCCTTCTGTTGAGTACCGCGGGTCTTCCGCTACAACCAATCGCTCCTCCTCTTTGGGTCTGCCGCTACAACCAAGCGCTTCCCACTGGGCTATCGAAACACTCTGAGTCGATCGATCAGCAGTCGTCAAGTCTCAGCCAGCTCTAGGGTTTCCGCACACAGCAAGTTCGATCTGGGAGGGTCCACTCCAAGAGACAAGAGGTAGATACATCATCTGTCACGTAGACCAGAGTTGATGTATCGCAAAGTTCCGTCATTTCAATAGGAACACAATGCGACAGTCAGTGCGTCAATCGGACGCCCGGTCTGAGAGTTATTGGATTTTTCGTTCCAGGGGCCCGGTTGGTTATTAATTCAAAACCAACCCAACCATAATCCAACTGCATCCAATCTTTGAGCGGATTAATCCAAATGGTCTGTCTCACCATGAGGAATCCATCAAAGTCGACGGCACGTCAATCGGACTTCCGAAGCTCAAGTTATAAGTGTTTCCGCTCCGAGGGCCCGGTTGGTTTTGTGTTCAAACCAGCCCGGCAATACACAAAGTTCTCAGAAGCCTTGAGTGTAATATACTGAAACGACCGTCTCGATCCAAGGACCCCAACGCAAGTGACGGTGCATTGATTGGAGCTCTAAATCCCATGATATGGGAAATGACTGAAAATAGTCTGAAATGGGGGGTTTTGCCCTGAGCCGACCCGGCCCCAGACCCCCTGGGTCGGCCGGAACGGGGTCGACCGAACCCGGGTTCAGGTCTGGACCACTAGGACACGGACCAACCCAGTGGGAGCGGCCCAACCCAACCGGTGTGACGCGGCCCAGCTGGCGCGGCCCGGCCCGGCCTGGGCGGCCTGTTGGCCTGGCGCGGGCACGACCCCCGTGGCCAGAGAGCTCGGCCACCCGAGCTGTCGCAGAAGGGGGGGCGCAACCCCCCTGATTGAGAAACTGTGGCCCCTAAGTGGGGGACACTCCTTACCAGCCGGCGGTTACGACCCCCGGGTTTTCTCGGAAACCGGCCGGCCGGTTTTGCCGGCCGGTGTGTCACCGCGGGACCCCAGCGGATCCCGCCCTCCTTGCGCCGGCGGCCCGCGGTTCTGGCCGCCGCTCCCCGCACCACCGCGGCCTTGGCCCACGACCTTTTCTGACCGGCACAACGTGCCGGCACCGCGCCCCTCTGCTGCGGCCCCACTCCAGCCGCGGCTTCATTCGGCCTCAACGGCGCGGCCCGACGGCACCTGGCTTCTTCGCTGCATTCCTCCATGTTTCCTTGCGGTGTCGTTGCACTGTGCCACCTTCTTTCGAACCGCAAAAAACACAACAACAAAAGGGGGAGGAGAGTCGGCCGAGTTCGTGTGGTCCGAACTCCTCCCGTTAATTTGATAACAAGAGGCCCCAAATAAAAGATGAAGAACGGAAAAGAATATTTCACGAACAAAATTCAAAACCCCTACCTCGATGAAGTCGTCGAATGAGGTTCATCACCGGAAAAGGACGTCGCGGAAGACGACGTTGTGGAAGACGATGTTGCGGAAGACAGCGTCACGGATCGATGCTCCGTAAGTGTCGTCGGCGTTCGCCCGAAGAAATATGTGGCACATGGTCGTTCTCTAAAGAAGGTGTCTCTCGCCGGCTGCGGAGATGTGAAGAGATGGCGCAGTGATTCTCTTGTGGTGATGGAGTTCTTCGTTGAAGACTCGATGTTCTTCGCATTCTTCGATGAGGAAGGAGATATTCCTCAAGAGCGAAAGAGTCCCCCCTTCCTTTCGCACAACGAATAAACCCCTAATAAAATAAGTATTGTCTTTTTTTATTAACACACAAGAAAGCCATTAATTTGAAAATCAAAAAGATCTCATTCAATTAATTGAATTAATTGAAGAGCGCTTAATATTACAAATTAAATTTGAGGGTTGACTTTCCATTAAAAAAAGGGTGCGGGTGAGTTAAAAAATTAAATGCACATGGGAGGTTTGAAGGGATTTAAAGGGGAGGGGCTTGTGTGGGCCCCACTTCACTAATATCCTACATAGGGAAGTTAGGATGTAGTGGGTCCCACTCTATCCTCCATTAATAGTTTTAATCTACTTAGAATTGAAATAAAATTTGTAGCACAATTTTTTTTATTCTTTAGTTAACCCATTCAATTAAGAACCTTGACCGAGCAAACGAATCTATGGAAAAGGTGTTCCTAAGCAATTACCGGCGCTGCGGTTTCATCGGTGCCCTCAGATTTCAATTCCGAGCAAGGGTTCAAAATTTATAAAAACTTGTTCGTTCGTTCACTGAACGCAACCGAGCAAAACTTTGGAAATTGATTCTGGGCACACCGGGCCTCAAAATCAGGTGCCATTAGAAATTGTGTACTCATACAATTCCAAAGAAAATTAAGGAAAAAAATTCCCTTGAAATTTACGGGTCTTTACATTACTCCCACCTCAGGGCTTTACGTCCCCGTAAAGATACAACACAAACTAGGGGAACAAATGAGGGTACTCAGCACGCATTTGAGCCTCCCTCTCCCAAGAGCTCTCCGGGAGGTTTCCATGCTACCATATGATTCGAACTAGAGGAATCAACCGCCCACGTAGGACCCACTCCTGAAGATCCTTGATCTCCACCGGAACCTCCGCAAAGGTCGCCCCATCGTCAAAGTCCAGTTCCCCATGATCGATGATATGCGTCTAGTCATGCACATACCTCTATAGCTGAGATACATAGAAGACGTCGTGCACCCGATGCAACTGAGGTGGTAGAGCCAGGCGGTAATCCACCTCACCTATCATGCTCAGAACATGAAATTGTCCGAAGAAGCACGGAGATAACTTGATGCCCCGACCAAAACTCTGTAATCCCCGTCGAGGTGATACCCACAAGAAGACGTGGTCTCCATCCTAGAACTCTAGTGGTATCTGCCTCCTATCAGCACAAGAAGTTTGTTGGCTCTGAGCTGTCCTCATCCACTCCTGGATGATCTGAACCTTCTCTGATCCTGCATGCACTGCTAATATTTCTTCTTTCCCGACAAGAGAAATCTGGTCTCATCCCCTGGATGAACCACATTCTTTTCCTAATACAGTCAATCCCGACAATGATGATACAAATCCATATCAAGGATGACGTCGTAAGGCCTCGATGCTACTACCTAGAGATCCAACTGTTACTCTCACCTCCAATGGTTGAGTCACACTATAGGCATCAGTGTGTGGTCCCTGGGTCTCCTCCAGTAGGTATCTCAAAATTTAGGGTCAAGTCAACAGTTTTAAATCAGAACCTCTTAGTTCACATAAAGAGAGAACAGGAAAGTAAATGACACAAAGAAAGGTGTATTTTATTACAGCAGCTCAAAGTAAAAAGACACAAAGCATCCAAAAACAAACATCAACAAAGCTAGAAGCAACATGAACAAAAGTCTCCATGCCTGGAACTATTCCCATTCCTATCCATCTGCTCCCGGAGCTCCATGGTCGTATGCCTCAGCTACCTGAAGCTGAGCTCTCCCATGTCAATCTGTTCCCTACAGTCAGGGTGGACCTCCTAGTGGCAGTGGTGGAAACACCTAGAAGCGTTGTCCACCTCCAGCTGCACGACCATCTCCCCTACCTCGGTCTCCTGGTCCTTGCGGTCCGCCTCGATTGAACCTCTACCTCTGCTTGGTAGGTCCTTCATTTTTCTACTGATCACCTGTATGGCGGGTTGGACAGTCATGAGCCATGTGACCAACATCTCCACAGGAGTAACACTGTCCGCTCATGGTAAGTTGTTCTCCACCCCTGGTGCCTCGTACAAATGATCCTGTGTCATGCGGTTGACCACCTGTAGGTCTGGTCCTCTTGAACCTCTGCATCATCTGTCTACATCCCGCTGTAGAAGACTCTGCTGCATGCCAGATAGTGATGGGTCCTGCTGCTGGAGACTGCTCAGTTAGGAAACTCTCCACTAAGAGGGCACGCTCCAACACCCCTATCTACATCGGGATGCTGTGAGAAACAACTGAAGATCTGATCTCTTGCCTGACCCCCTGCTCGAAGGTTTGGGCCCTGAGGAATGGGTCCCATACCATGTCCGTGGAATAGCGCGAGAGATCGGTAATCCTCGCCGATTACTAGTCCATAGTCATGCTGCCCTGTCGCAGTTGTAGTAGCTCCTGGATGCGCACCGCATGAAGGGTGGCTGGGACGAACTCCGAGTGAACAAGTCTCTCAAAGTATATCCAGAGGAGAGATGCCTCGTCGTGCACCTGGAGCATCAACCTCCACCATCTGCCTACTGCCGCGTGCAGGAGGCTCGCTGCAAGGATCACCATTAGGTTAGCTGGTGTCTCCACTAACCTAAAAACATGCACAACCACCTCCATCCAATCCTCGGCTGCCAGATGGTCCGTCTCCCCACAGAACCTGGGTGGTCACTGATGCTAAAACTCATGCAGTGCACTAAGGCGTCGTGCAATCTCTGCGGATGGGGATGGTAGCATTAGTGGCTCGGCGGGTAGAGGTATCGCCGGTGCCTCCGCTGAAAAAGGGCCATACACCGAGGCCTTGTCGCTCGGTGGGCTGTCGTCTCGCACAATGCTCAGAACCCTAGATGGCTACCTTCGTGGGGCCATCCTGAAAAGAAACAGGCGCTCCATGGTCAAACAGTATACCTGGTGAGCTGACACAAAGTACTCACAAAGAAAACCTTTTAAATACACATGCAATCAGTGTTTTCGTGCACTGAGTCGGAAATCAGATGTTAGGGTCCTGGTGTATGGATATGACGACCACCTCACCAACACTGGACTCCCTGGACTGATAACCACACTCAATACCCATAACACTATTGATTCACAGAAGAAAGATCAGAGTCATTAGTTCTCCAATAGAACTGAACTCCTTTAATACCAATTTGTCACGACCCGTCCTCGGGGACACGTGCCGTGACTACCCCAATCCCACCTTCTATAGGCCAGGGGCTGGCGACAAGCACCAAAGGCGTAAATCCCGACAAAAATGGGAAGACATTGCCTTTATAAAGTAAACAAACACCATAAATTAAGAAAGAATAAGTAAAAACTAAGTGAAATTGGGTACAATAATAAGTGCGGAAAGAAAATGGGCCAGAATACAAACCCAAACTGAAAGTAAAATACAAATGGAAAGAAAGTACAACAACTAAAAGTAAATCAGCAAGATCGAGCCGTCCACTGAAAGTCCCACCTGAAGGGTGGGTACAAATATCCTCCTCAACTCCTCGGGTCTAGCAGTCCACTCTGATCACGCCTTGTCCAGTGGTCCACCTCCAGGTACCGTTCGGCTCCACGAGCTTATACCTCGATCATCACTGTCCGTCATCTGCATCCAACATAATGAAGTACGAGTAAAGGCCTTGTAGGGGTGAGTATACGCTACTCAGTAGGGACACCGAGACCCCCCGAGAGTCTCCCAGAATCCACAATGGATAAAACACAAAGGAAAGATACAATCACGAAGTAACAACCAACACTACTTAGGTATATGCCCATACATATACCTAAGTCACCAATTCCAGTTCGGCTCCAACATCCGAGCCCAAGTTCAATCTAGTCCCCACCGAATAGCACAACCAACCCACACAGGATAACACAACCCAATACACATAGGAAAGCAAGTCAATCATATCAAAGATATTGATTGAAAGTCAAGACTCAGCTCACACAGGTATACTTCTTTGTAAGATGATAGAGATGATTAGATGTAGCCACTGATTCATCTAAGTTGGGACCCACGTAGGATACTAGTATTGTAGTCGTCACCGCAGATTCCAGTACGGTTGTCTTCGTCGTCGAACCCACGGAGGATTCCAGTACGAAATATTCACCGTCGAACCCACTGAGGATTCTAGTACGGTTTTCATCGTCATCAAACCCACGGAGGATTCCAGTACGAAATTCATCACCGTCGAACCCATAGCTATTGGAGAACTCCTCCTCTGTCGAGTACAGTGGGCCTGTCGCTACAACCAAGCACTTCCCACTAACCATGGACTGCTGTAGTACTACACCTGTCGAGTACTGTGGGCCTGCTGCTGCAACCAAACGCTTCCCACCATGGGTCTGCCGCTACAACCAAGCACTCCCTCTCATAGCCTATAGAGTTACACCTTCTGTTGAGTACCGTGGGTCTGCCGCTACAACCAAGAGCTCCTCCACCATGGGTCTGCCGCTATAACCATGTGCTCCCCACTAGGCTATCGAAACACTCAATGTCGATCGATCAGCAGTCGTCAAGTCTCAGCCAGCTCTAGGGTTTCCGCACACATCACACTCGATCCGGGAGGGTCCGCTACATGAGCCAAGAGTTCGATATGTCAACTATCACGTAGAACATATTTGATGTATCACAAAGTTACGTCATGTCAATAGGAACACAACGCGACAGTCGGCGCATCAATCGGACGCCTGGTTTGAGAGTTATTGGCTTTTTAGTTCCAGGGGCCCGGTTGGTTTTTAAATCAAAACCAACCTGACTGTACTCCAACTGCATCCAAACCTTGATTGGAGTAAGGAAAATGGTCTATCTCACCAATTGGAATCCAACAAAGTTGACGACACGTCAATCGGACATCCAATGCCCAAGTTATAAGTGTTTCCGCTCTGAGGGCCCGATTGGTTTTGTGTTCGAACCAACCCATCTGTACAAAAAGTTCTCCAAAATCTTGAGTGTCATATACCGAAACGACCGTCTCGATCCAAGGATCCCAACGCAACTGACGGTGCATCGATCGGAGGTCCAAATCCCAAGATATGGGAAAATGACTGAAAATAGTCTAAAATGGGGGTTTTGGGCCCGGGCTGACCCGGCCCCCGACCCACTCGGTCGGCCCGAAATGGGTCGACCCGCCTCAGGTCCGGGTCCGGCCCACTAGGGTGCGGACCGGTGGGCATGGCCCGACCCAATCGGCATGACCCGGCCCAGCCGGCGCGGCGCAGCCCGGCCTAGGCGGCCCGACCTGTCCTGGGCGGCCGGTTGGCCTGGCGCAGGCGCGACCCGCGTGGCCGGACAGCTCGGCCACCCGAGCTGTCGCAGAAAAGGGGGGGGGGGCATGCTTCCCCCCTGATTGAGAAACCTTGGCCCCCTTGTGGGGGCCACTCCTTGCCAGCCGGGGGTTACGACCCCTGAGTTTTCTCGAAAACCGGCCGGCCGGTTTGGCCGGCCGATGTTCACCGCGGGACCCCTGCGGGTCCCGCCCTCCTTGCGCTGGCGGCCTGCGGTTCCGGAAGCCACTCTCCGCACCACCACGTCTATAGGCTGTGACCTTATCTGACCGGCAGGGCGCGACGGCGCCGCGCCCCTCCGCCGCGGCCCCGCTCCGGCCGCAGCCTCATCGTGGCTCTCTGGCGCTGCGCGATGGCGCCCTGCCCCTTCGCCGCGGCCCAACTCCGGCAACGGCTTCGTTCGGCCTCAACGGAGTGACGCGACGGCGCCGCACATCTTCGCCGCATTCTTACATGTTTCTGCACGGTGTCGTTGCACCACGCCACCTTCTTTCGAACCGCAGCAAACAGAACAACAAAAGGGGGAGGAGAGTCGGCCATGTTCGTGCGGTCTGACGTCCTCCTGTTAATTTGATGACAAGCGACCCAAAATAAAAGATGAAGAATGGAAAAGAATATTTCACGAACAAAATTCCAAACCCCTACCTGGATGAAGTCGTCGAATGAGGTTCATCATGGGAAAATGACGTCGTAGAAGACGACGTTGCGTAAGACAGCGTCGTGGATCGATGCTCTGTAAGTGCTGTCGGCGTTCACCCAAAGAAAGATGTGGCGCATCGTTGTTCTCCGAAGAAGGTGTCTCTCGCCGGCTGCAGATAAGTGAGGAGATGGCATGGAAATTCCCTTGCGGTGATGGAGTTCTTCTTTGAATACTCGGTGTTCTTCGCGTTCTATGACGAGGAAAGAGATATTCCTCAAGAGCGCAAGAGTCCTCCCTTCCTTTCGCACAAAGAATCAACCCCTAATAAAATCAGTCTTGTCTTATTTTATTAACACACACACAAGCCATTAATTTGAAAAGAAAAAAGGGTCTCATTCAATTAATTGAATTAATTGAAGAGCATTTAATATTCCACATTAAATTCGAGGGTTGACTTTCCATTAAAAAAAGGGTACGGGTGAGTTACAAAATTAAATGCACGTGGGAGGTTTTAAGGGATTTTCCAGGGGTGGGGCTCGTGCGGGCCCCACTTCACTGATATCCTACATAGAGAACTTAGGATGTAGTTGGTCCCACTCAACCTACATTAATAGGTTTAAACTACTTAGAATAGAAATAAATTTTTTAGAACAATGTTTTATTTTATTCTTTAGTCAACCCATTTAATTAATGACCTCATTCGAGCAAACGCAACTCCAGATAAGGTGTTCCTAAGAAATTATCGGCGCTTCAGTTTCATCGGGGCCCTCATATTTTGATTCCGAGCACCGATTCAAAATTTATAAAAACCCGCTCGTTTGTTCACTAAACGTACCCGAGCTAAACTTCAGAAATTGATTACGGGCACACCGGGCCTCGGAATCGGGTGCCATCAGAAATTGCGTACTCGTAAAATTCTGAAGAAAATTAAGAAAAAAAATTTCCCTTGAAATTTACAGGTCTTTACATTCTTGACTCAGCATAACCCCACACCATGGTACACCTCCCCCATTTCACATGACTCTTTATCCCTCTTTTTATTTTTTTAATTTATTCTTCTCATTTAATTTCTCTTTCCAATGAATACTTACAACCCCCTTTCATTCATTTTCTTTTTTCTTCAAATCCGCACTCATATTTCTTACTCCTCTCATCTCCCATGCTTCCATATTAATTTTTTTCATTTATTTTATTCATAAAATTAAAACCCACACTCTCTCTCTAATCATTTTTATTCCTCACACATCTTGTTATGTTTTTTCCCTTCTTCGTTGTTTATTTTATGTGTTTTTAAACATTATATATATATATATATATATGTATGTATGAAACATACAAAAAAACCATATAGATATTGATATATATATATATATACACACACAAACTTTTACTTGTATAATAAATTAATATATATGTATATATATATAATTTTAAAAATATATGATACATATAACTGCACAACACACAGACACAAGTATTTATATAAAAAATTAGTCTGTATATGTGTGTGTGTGTGTCTATATAATATTCGTCACACATTCATTTTGAAATGTTTAATTAAAAAATAACACTTGTGAATATAAATATTTCTACATCAATGAAATATATTTCATAATGTGTAGTATATTTCACCTAATTAAAATTTTGAAAAACATATTTAAATTTTAAATTATTAAATTGGTTAGAATTAAATAAATCTTCTTACATTAAATCAAATTAAAAAGTCATACAAAATAATTTACAAACCTCAAAAATAATATAAATATATTATTAAACCCATTTTAAATTTTTTTTAAAATTTTCAAAAAATTTATGAGCCTCGTAATCAATAAGATACTCACTATATTGAAAAATGAAGACTTGAGAATATACATGACCTTTAAATTAAATTCTTCTCAAAAAATTTCATCTTCTAGAATCAAAACAAAATAAGAAGGAAAATAGAATGGTGGTCCGAACAACCAACCCATGAGATACCTCTCATGTTTTCCATTATATTTGGAACACAACAACCACTATGGAAAAGACATGTAAAGAAGAAAAAACATTAAATGATCACCTGGGTGATATGCCTCTCAAACTTGTGTAAGAACATTAATAAATAATTACCTCAACGTGGTAAATCCATCTCATATATCAACATGATATAAAATAATTCAACCCATGAAAACAAGATTTAAAAATATAGAATGTTGAGCACACATATGTGAATCTCATTCTAATGAAAGGTCACATAGAGAACCCAAACTAAAAAACAAATTAACACATATCAATCAATTACGATAAAAATATTCTTTTCAACTCAATTAATCCTTAACAATTTAAACATGGCCTTGTCTACAAAAATAACCCTTAATTTAAATTTATTTTTTTCTATGAAACAAAATATTCATCACATCAGTTTTCATTTTATGTAGTAAATTTTTATCCACCAAATATTTAAAAATCATTTAAAATAATATTTTATTCCCTAATGATACATCATTTATTTGAAAAAAAATTAATTTTTTAAAAATCCTGCCTCTCCATTAAAATCATTCTAACTCAAATCATAAAACATTTTATAGAATATTAATTTCATCAAAATTACATTTTAAATAATAATTTCAACTAAATAACATTTTACCAAAATCAATAAATAATTAATTTTTTAGTCAGTATTTTGGTTTTCCATCAGCCAGATCATACCATTTCAAATCATTTTGAAGATTATTGATTTAAAATATGACATGAAACATAAAAAAACATTAGGTTGGAATGATAAATTTATTCTTTAATTAAAATTTATTCAAAGTTTGTTGAAAAAAATTATTTACCCAGAACATAACAGTGAAAAAAACATTACTTACCATTTTCCAACCTGATAGAAATAAATAAACACAGAAAAATTATTTTGTGAATGCCACCATACCTAATATATGAGCATATCTTAGTTTAAAATTTTTTATTCAACATGACATAAATCCCAAATAGAGTTACATTTTAGAAGTTATGATCACTTAAATTCAGGATCCCAAAGCTGTTTATGGATCCCAATCATAGAAGTCGAGTTCATGGAGGTTTGGTTCAAATAACCCCCCTTTGTGAACGTGCTATGACATGATGGAGTCTCTACATGAGTTCGATTCCTCTTTGTGACTCTATGGAGGATTGATAAAGTACGTCCCAAGTCCAATAAATCTTTTCCCATTCACAAATCCCAATATTTCAACATAAAGAACTTTGAATCATTGACTAACCCCTTTCCTAAAAGCACCCCCTCATTCCTTTATTCAAAAGTGGTAGACACTACCAAGTTTCTCCCTTACTCTCTCAATTCATGATGATCATGAGCTTCACAATACCCTCTTTTGTGAAGTCCCAAGGAATTTTAGAACCATATATCTTGTGTTCTTGAGAGCCTTAAACCCAGGTGGAGTTTCCTTTAATGAAATCATATTCCATTCATGAAGTTAGAAGTCCCTTTGAGAAACTTGAGACTATGAAAAGCATTCAGCCTTTGTGAATAACTTCCTCTCTGAATCAGGACTTCGCTTCACATAAAGGGATCCATGTTTCGAGAATACCCTTCAAGAGACCCTAATATCTACGAATCTTCATCGTAAATCTATTTCCTTTTTGAATCTAAGTCCTCTACGTTCTTTATCCATGCAATGGGGGTTATTCCTGCACACATCCACTCAGGATCCCTACTAGGCTACGGTCCCAGTAATTCTGCTCAGTCACTTCACAATCATCACTTACCCACAATAAAAATGAAGGATTGCACAATGAATTTTTCAGGCCAATTTGAGGACATTTTGTCTTGTTCCCTTATGAAACCCCAACTTCCACCCATGGAATAACATGATTCAAGATACTCCATTATACTCCCATTAATACCTTGAATCAAACTATTCCTCCGGGTACCTTTCCCATGTCAATATTGATTTTATCATCACGGATTCCTCGAGTAACTTGATTCGAACCATTCCTCAATAATCTCCTTAAGCCTCATCACCTGGAATTGATGTTCAGTTGAACCAAAAAGGACCGCTCTTTTAAAAGTCCCATAACAACCATTTACAAACATCTTCAATATAGTACACCTCAGTAAATGACATTAATATATATGACACCCTATCAATCATAAATATGATTCCTTATGAAAGGATCCTAGGATGAAATTCCATAGTCCTCACTACAAGAATTTAAACTATAGCATACCCTATATGACAAACAAATCAAGACTCCTATGACACACAAGAGATTACTTATGCATCAATTTCAATATGCCTAATGAAATTATCATAAGTTGAATACTAAACATCCCCCATGGAACTCCTCATAAGGTGTAACCCTAAAATTGTATTCCCTTGACCAATCAGTAATTAGAGATGCCATCATGGCCTAAAATGAGGTAGAAATCATGGGTATCTCAATGCATAATCCCAGTACACCTCATCCTTCAACCTTATGTTAAAATGTGAGATTACCTCATGCAACAGACATAGTATGTCCCCATGACTTTAAATGAGAAAGAAATGATAGGAAACTCAATGCATAATCTCCATATACCATGTCCACTCATATGATGTTAGACTTTAATGTTACCTAATGAAATGAACATGTGATTCTCTCACGAGGTGACATGCGGAAGAAATCCATGAAGCTCAATGTATAAGCCCCTCATACCATGACCATTCACATGATATTAAACTGTAATATTACCTCATTCCATGAACATGAGATGCCATCAAGACCTCACATGAGGAAGACATAATGGGAATCCCATTGCATAAGCCCATCAATCATCTTTCTTCCACATTAAGTTAAAATATAATCTTACCTCATGAAATACACATGGGATGCCTTTATGTATTTACATGAGTAAAAAAGTATGGGAAGATTACACACACAATCCACTTTCATACAATTTCTACTCTATAGTGGCTCACAGGCATCTTCCACACATAAGCCCTATTCACATCATTGTCACTCCATAATGGAACCTTGGAAGATTCCATTCATAAGGCCAATACATAACATTATGCCTCTATATCAGCACTCATACAACATTCATGAATAATCCCCATACTCATCATTTCTACTCTATAGCGTCATATGGGATGCTTCATGCATAATCCCCAATACATATCTCTTTGGGGTATCATTCACAACATGGGCATCAAATCTACTACATCTCCTTGTTTCCCACATCGATCATGACACACATGGGATTATATTTTATTGGATACCATTAAATTTACCAAACCTCCCAATGGGAATCCATCTAGGAGTAAACACCAATCTCCATTGCATGGGACTTCCTCTCAGAGTGCCCCCCACCAAATAATGTCCCCTCAGTGGGTAGTTTTGTGTGTGATACCTAATAAATTGGGCCTCCCATTCTGGGAAATCCGCAACCATGATTCAATCGAATGGTCTTTTTCCCCAGTCAAAAGTCTCAATGCCCATTTTAAATCTATCAGGTTTTTATTCAAAATTAATTGTGATATGTAGGAAGCCTCCTCAAGGTCAAACCCCAATGTTCCATCCATCCCAAAATTCCATCTAGCCCAAACACTCCATCCACATCCACCCCAATTTTCATATGGCTACCACATCCTATAAGATCATGTCATGCACTAGGGTAGCTCTCATGCATAATACCCACATAATCAAACCAATAAAAATCCTCTTGTGAAGGGAAGATTCCATGTGTAAGGTGCATACCATCCTCCACTGACAGTCCTATCGCAGTAGAATAATCCTTATTGAATGACATTAAATTCATGGAGAAATCGTAACACATGGACATAAACTATGGTATATAACTATTTGGGTTTTTATACCTTTATACTACGAAGGGTACATTTGTAGTCTCCATGAGGTTTAATACCATTCAATGGTAATCCTAGGAGCCCCCTTCTAAGGGTACACCTCCCTAATACACCTCCAAGGGTGTCTAGATCAACCTTCATAGTGTGGCATCTTTAATTTTGTGGGAAACATCTCCTACACCAACATTCATTGGGTATCATGATCCATGCATCAACAAAACATTTAGTTTATCCCTCCATAGGAAGCACCTACGTGATTCACCTCTATTTAGTGTCTTAATCAATTAACTATGTCTCCAAAAGTCATTAAACTTGTAACCTATCTCATGATGCCACATAATTCTAAACATGGGATTCATATGGTGAAAGCCTTGGAAGATATTCAATTAGAATTATATACCCTTAGATCGAGACAAGATGCCTCAAGTTATTCACCTAAGATGGATTTCATGTGATTCCCTCCTTAGAGGAAAATACAGGTTACCAATGTTTCTAGAACCAAGAGATTTCCAAACATTTTTTATGTTTCCATCAAAACTCATGAAAGGTTTATCGTTTGTCAAGACAATTTGGAATGTCCAGATAGAAGTAACGTAATTAACCAGTGTCCACAATGAGATGGAATTGAGAATGAGTTTGAAGAAAAAAAATCAAATCTATGAGGGAGACCTAGACTAGTAAATGATCTCCAGGGGGAATGCAACGAAGGAGGATCTGAAATCCAATCATCCCATTTTGATTAAGGATCCAACATAACCAATCATGTTGGTGGGGGATACCTACCTTGGAAAAGCAGTAATGTCGGGAAACCAGAAAGCATCACCACGATGCCTTGTGCCCTAACCTAAAAATAATTGAAAAAAATTGGTGAAACTAATGTGAATTTATTCTCCTTAAATAGTGATAAGATGAAATATATTGAGGTTCATTGGATCCTCACTCACCCCACTTCCCCCATGGGCCATGTAGGGGGAAAACACCCCTAACGCCTTTGGCTCCTCACTGACACAACCACCCTCATGGGTTGAACAAGGGGGAACCCCCCCCCCCCACTCCAACGACTACTCTACGACCCCTCCACCCTCATCGATCAAGTAGATGAGAAACCACACCCCACTCCATCGGCGTCTCAATGACACTGACACAATCATGGGATGCACAGGGGGAAAACCCCCGACTCCATCATCTCCTCACCGGTAATGACTCCTCTATGGGCCATGCAGAGGTCACCTACCCAAGACTCCATCAGATCCTCACAAAAAACATCACTCCAATGTTCCACACAAGGGGAAACCACCCCTGACTATATCGACTCCCCGCCGACATAGCCACCCTTGTGGGATACATATGGGGTCATGCAGGGGAACCCCTGACTCCATTATCTCCTCACCGGCATTTCCACCATTATGGTCCACAGAGGGGGAAATCACCCCCAATCTATCAACACCCTCGATACTTCCACCCTCATGGGCCGCATAGGTGGAATCCACCCTCAACTCCATCATCTTCTTACCGACCCTTCCACCATCATGGGCCACACAGGGGGAAACCACCCCCACACCATCATCTCCTCACGAACACTACTACCCTTTGGGTCGTTCATCGGGCAACCACCTTCACTTTTTTCGCTCATCACCGACACAACCTGTAACACCCCAAGAGTTTCTAAAAATAAATTGATGTGCTTGAATTTTTTTTAAAGTATATATTTATAAGTATCCTTTAAACATATTTTTGATGCTTCTATATAAAGACAAAGAAATTTCATGGAAAATTGTTTGCTTAAATACTTTCGAATTGTTTGAGTCTGCGGTTTCTGACGGCAATTGATTCTGACGCCCGGTGTTCCCGGAATCAATTTCTAAAGTTTTGTTTGGGTACGTTCAGTAAACGTATGTGTATGTTTTTCTATATTTAGAACTGATGCTCATAATTGATATCTGAGGGCACTGAAGAACTCGCAGTGCTGGTATTCACCTAAGAAGACCATTATCACAGTTGTGTTTTATGCAAGATGAGTGTTAATATTTGGGGATTTAGAATAAAAATAAATAAAATTTGTTGTGTACAAATATTATTTAGGGAGGTTGGTTATTTCCTCCCAAGGGGAGTTAAAGGTGGGTCCCACACCCACATAACCACCCATGAGAGGATATTTCTGAGGTGGGGCCCACATGAGCCTAATCCCTTCACCTTCCCTTAAACCTCCCCATTAACTCCATTTCATTTAATTGAACAACCCCTCACTTTTGAATTTTAAAATAACCCTTCTCCTTCTTCTCTCTCTAATTAATTTTTCCAACCCATGCTAAATTAATTTGCTGATTGTAATGACCCAAACTTTTAAAATAGTATATCAACTTACTTTTAACGATTTAATTGAGATTTTAATGGTTAATGCCGAAAGAGGAGTCGATGGCTTTAACCAGTAGACTCGATCCTTATCAAGCCCACTTATCAGAGCTTGGGAAGGAGGTAGCATTTGTGGGCTTCGCTTTGGACCAAGCCCAAGCCGAACTCCAGCATGTCAAGCTCGAAAGGAAACGCCTGCGGGAGAAGTTCAAGTTAGTAGAGATTACTACTAGGGCAATGTTATCTGAGCCTCCCTCAGATTCTCTCACCATAGCACACCTTACACTTAGGTAATATGCCGGTGTTATAAGGGGTTATGTAATGAGACCCTAGCTTCTTTGTATAATCCTTTGGGATGAATGAATTGAGATTTCTTCCTTTAGTGATGTATGTGAAATTTCAAATGTCCGGATAATTTTAGGATGTATTTTATTGATGAATTTTAAAAAAAATGATATTTTAAAATATTTATGTAAACCCTAAATAATTAATGATGTGTAATGATTTTCAAAAAATGGTCTTCTATAGAAGTGTTCAGTAAGGAATTTGGAGTCTAATAAGATCAACTTAATTTTTGATGAATAGTAAATTATGGATAGTTATTTTACGCTTAGGATTAGTAATGTGACCAAATGGATTAGTGATTTCACTCAAAGAAAGTTTTAATATAATTTAGACACCTAGATTAAGTAATGTGATTCAATAAAATGGGTAAATAACGGTTTCATAAATTATTAACCAAGTATTAGTTTTTTTGGATGAACAGTGTTTTTTAAATAAAAATTTAATTAAAAATAATTAGAAAATTATTTTTATAAAAATGACTTTATTTTTGAACTCAGAGCATCGATAATATGTTATGGTAATTTTTGGGGATTTTTCTGAAAAAAAACAAATTCTCGGTGAATAGTGTTTTTATTTAAAAATTAAATTAAAATTATTTAGAAAATTATTTTTATAAAATGGAGTTCATAAATGTAACTAGAACATCTATATTTGGTTAAGGTGAAATTTTGTGTTTTTTCTGAGAAAGATGAATTTTTAGTGAATAGTAAAAATGCAGTTTTAGGGTTTCGGTATGTTTAATGACATCATAACTGTGTCATGATGATGTCATGAGATATTTTAAGGGTTGGCCGGCCAAGGGTGGTGAATTATTGTTTTGGGGGCCCCATTTGGCCTAACTCCATGGTAAATGCCAAAGGAGAGCACATGGTTTTGAGAAAAGCACTTGTGAGGTGTCCCTTGGCCATTAATGCCTTGTCCCCTCACTTTCTATATAAATAACCACCCTTTACTCCTTTGGTTTTCACTCCCAACTCTCCCCCAACGAAGTTCTGGTCTCCTTACCTCCCAAGGAGTCCTCCCAAGGTGCCCCCCAAGCCCTCAAGGTCCAAACCTTTGAGTTTTAAGAGTTACGTTTTAAGGTAAGGGATCCAACCTCTCTCTTTCTTTTCATGTACTCCCTTTTATGTCATTCCTTTTATGCTCCATGTTCTTATGTGAGAGGATGTTCTTTTATATTCCACTTACTTCCCTTTTCATGTTTATATGATGAGATATCCCCTCTTACTCTCATCATTTCTTTTTATGAATGTTTAAGTGACGCCGTTAGGCTGCCGAATTTTTAAGGGATTCTTTCACCCTTCTCATTTTTCAAGTTCGATTTTCATGTCAAGTCTTTCAAGTTCCTTTTTATTATGTTGGGGTATGATCTCTATATCTATCATACTGATCTCTTATGATCATATGATGACGGACCCTATTTTATCTTGTCAAATCATTTTTTTTATTGAAGTTAAGTGACGCCGTTAGGCTGCCGAATTTTCATAAGAGAAATCTTATTTTTGTCTCACTTCCATGTTTTTTATTTCATATGGTATATCTTTCAAATTTCATTACCATGTTCTTAAATCCCTTATATTCTGTCCCCCTACTGTTTTATGGATCATTTATGAGTGGGTGACCCATGTCCCCTCTCTTTTCAATGTTTTCTAAAACCTTGTAACATAGTTGTTATGCTGCATAATTTTCGTCTCAAAATGCCTCTCTCTTTTCTCAAAATTATTTTATGTTATAAAGTGAATACTCAAATCTCTTATTTCTACAAGGGTATTCACATATATATCAAAATTTTCTATTTTAAATTCTGTTATTTACATACATGATACCCACTTTCCCTTTCCGTGGGTTTAAAGTGACATAAGGATCATGTCTTTAAAGCAGCTTTTAAAACGTTATGATTATGAAATGAAACCCATTTATTTTATTCTATATGGGTTATTTTTGAAATTTTTGATGATGATATATGTGTCTCACATGATAATAAAGGCAAATTTAAGGGTGTGCCCTGATAGTGCTCCAATGCATTGGGTAATGATGTAACCACTAGAGATTACAATTTTCACGATGCCTTGGTGAATAACCTTGGTAATTTTCAAATGACACCTTGGGGATGGACCTTGGTGATATGTTCATGATTTTCTATGTTAAATGATGTAGCCACATCTTCAAGTTATGAAAAATGTTATTTTTATTATGAAATGCCTCATGATTTATTTCTCATTACTTAAAGTTCTTTTCATGTCCTTATTGAAGTATCTCAAGTTCACATGTAAAATGTTCATCTTGTTTCTCTTACTGGGCCTTCTGCTCACCCTTTCTTTTGATGTATTACCCCAGGTTATGAGATGTAGTAATGAACCTAGGATTAACTTAAGTAGAAGCCTTTAAAGTGTTTAAGAATAATGCTTTATGTTGTTTTCATATATTATGTTCCGGGTTTCCAAGACACTAGACATTAAAGATGCTTAGTTTTGTGTAATGTAATGAAAGTTTATGTTATAAAAAGGCGGGATACTATAGTTGGTATCAAAGGATGGTTTAGTTATTTGTGGAAATTAGGATATGAATTCTTTAGTAAGAACCCTATAGAAAAGTTTAAATATATGAAAACTTCCTGGTAATTTGGTAAGTATTGAGTAAGTGGTTTATCAAACAAATACATCCCTGTCTGGATATGAGCAGGTAGAGGCGGCTCGGGCACAGATGTACATAGGGGTAAAACCCGAAAACACCGCTTTGAGCTAGACTCGAACGTGAACTGGTGCATGATAACGGGCCTTGCTGCACTCTTGGATACGACACTCTCGGGGGAAACGTTTGGTTAATCACAAGATTTTTATGAATCATTGTGAAGGAATTATAGTGAAGTGTAATTGTCTAAGCATGAAGTATTAGTTAAAATATTCATAAATGAAATAAGTTTCTCACTAAGGTTTTATTATTTTAGAAAATCGCGGGCAATAGGAGGAACCGTGCCGATGGTGACCACAATGCACCATGTGCTGACGGCCCTCCGATGGAAGCCGAAATGGAAACATTCATGAGAATGAAGAACCAACTGACTCAAGTTATGAGTAATAACTTGACTCAAGCTGAGAGGCCGATCTCACCACGAAGGGAACAACATTCTGTTGAGTCCTTCATGCGTCAACGACCACCAACATTCAGTGGATCTACTGACCCATTGGTTGCGGAACAATGGATAAGCTCCATTGAAAAGATCTTTTCTGTACTTCATTATTCGGAACAAGAAAAAGTAACCCTTGCTGTTTACCGACTAGAGGGAAAAGCTGATCAGTAGTGTTCACTGATCAAAAACACGATGCCATGAGGATAGATGGAAGCTATGGAGTGGGAAGAGTTCCGGGGAATATTCTTTAATAAGTATTTCCCTCGTTCGATAAGAATGAGAATGGAGAAAGAATTTCTCGAGCTGAAGCAAAAGGAGAATGAATCAGTTGGAACCTACAAGATAAACTTCGCAAGGATTTCCTGTTATACCTCAAGCTTCGTCATGGACCCTAATGGGAAGGTTGATAGATTCTTTTGTGGACTACGACCTCATTTGCAGAAGAATCTAGCCAACAGGGACTATGATAGCTATGAAGAAATTGTTCGAAGTGCTATGAATGTTGAACTAGAGTTTGGGGAGACATAGTGGTCTCACAAATCTAATGAGAAGAAGATAACTCTAGAACCGAGCCTCGGAAGAAGTTTTTATCATGAAAGAGGTGGAAATCATATGCAACATGCCACATGTAATAAATGTGGGAAGAAGCATTCGAGGAACTTCTTGATCGGAAGTGGTAAGTGCTACAGGTGTGGAAGTGAAGGCCATATTTCGCAGAATTGTCGTAGTGATGTGAAGCCTCAACTTCCCAACACTAACGACAGAGGAAAGATGGTTCTGGCCCTACCCGAAGTCACATGCTTCAAGTGTGGACATCTTGGGCACTTTTCTAATCAATGTCCAAATCCGAGGGTGGAGGAGGAGAATCACCATCAACCTCAGCAGAGGCCAAGGGAGCAAGGTCGTGCTTTCGCTATCACAACAACTGAAGATGATGTTCCGAACGTTGTGGTAGCAGGTACTCTTGTCATCCTCTCAAAACTAGCAAGTAATTTATTTGATTCTGGTTCTACGCTTTCCTTTATTTCCTCCAAGTTTGCAAGGAATATAGAATCAATCCCCGAACTACTAGAGGTAGATTTGTCAATCAAGACTCCAAGTGGGATTTTCCTTGCATCAACAGTATTTAGAGACTCTAGTGTTTACTTTGGTGAGAACAATCTTATCGCAAATCTAGTAGTCATTCCCATGTTGGAATTCGACGTTATACTAGGGATGGACTGGCTCTCAAAGTATAATGCTAAGATCAAATGCAGAAGTAAGGAAATCTCAGTAGTCTTGAATGAACAACCTACAGTTATCTTCCAAGGAGAGATATCCCGAAATGATCCCTATCTAGAAGCACCTCCTATAGATTTATTTATGGAGTTAATCGGTGATGATGAATAAGGAGAAGGGAGCATACCAATAGAAGATGTTCCAATTGTTCAAGAATACATGGATGTATTTCCTGAGGAGTTACCTGGACCTCCCCCCAAAAGAGAGGTAGAGTTCTCCATTGAACTCATACCTGGGTCTCAACCGATATCAAAGACTCTGAATAGAATGACAAATGTGGAGTTAGAAGAGTTAAAGAAACAACTCCAAGACATGTTGGAGACGGGGTTTATCCGTCTGAGTGTGTCTCCTTGGGGAGCACCAGTTCTCTTTGTGAAGAAGAAGGATGGATCAATGAGGCTATGCATTGATTATAGAGAACTGAATGGGATCACAGTGAAGAACAAATACCCTCTTCCAAGAATTAA
The DNA here is from genome assembly GCA_963277665.1 of Viscum album. NCBI lineage: Eukaryota > Viridiplantae > Streptophyta > Magnoliopsida > Santalales > Viscaceae > Viscum > Viscum album. The sequence goes on from OY728145.1 coordinate 1,332,971,390, forward strand.
GGATTTATTTGACCAACTTCGTGGGGCTCAATTCTTCTCCAAGATTGACCTTCGATCTGGTTATCATCAACTGAGGGTGATGAAGGAATATATTCCAAAGACTGCCTTCTGATCAAGATATGGACATTATGAGTTTATTGTTATGCCCTTCGGCTTGACTAATGATCCTTCTATTTTCATGGATTTGATGAATAGAGTCTTTAAGGACAACCTTGATAACATTGTGGTAGTTTTTATTGATGATATTTTGATATATTCAAAAAGTTGTGAGGAGCAGGAAGATCATATGAGGGTTATTTTGAAAACTCTGCGGAAGGATAGGCTCTTTGGAAAGTTCCGAAATTGTGAGTTTTGGTTACAACAAGTGGCTTTCTTGGGGCACACCGTAACCAATGAAGGAATCTCGGTTGACCCTGCAAAGACAATGGTTGTGGAGGAGTGTCCTGAACCCTCAACAGTAACTGAGATTCGTAGTTTCCTTGGTTTAGCGGAATATTATAGGAGGTTTCTGAATAACTTTTCACGACTTTCTAATCCAGTAACCAAGTTGACTCGAAAAGGGGTTATGTTCATCTGGACAAAGGAATGCAAGGAAAGTTTCCAAGAGCTGAAGATTAGGTTGGTTACTGCACCTGTGTTAACACTACCCTCTATCAGAGAAGGATTCGTTATTTTTAGCGATGCATCTCTGAAAGGGCTTGGGTGTTTCCTCATGCAAAATGATAAGGTAATTTCTTATGCATCTCGACAGTTGAAGATTAATGAGTAGAATGATCCTACGCATGATCTAGAGCTAGCGGCAGTTGTTTTTTCTCTAAAGATATGGAGGCACTATCTTTATGGGGAGAAATGTGATATATACACCGACCACCAATGTTTAAAGTATATTTTCACGCAGAAAGAATTGAACATGAGACAAAGGAGATGGTTGGATATTATTAAAGACTATGATTGTTCAATTCATTATCACCCTGGAAGAGAAAATAAAGTCACGGATGCGTTAAGTAGTAATGATCCTGTTGTTCTGGAAATAGTGAGGATCCTAGGAGATCCCTTGATTAAAGATCTAGTAAAACTGGACATGGGAATTATAAGGAAGGGGACATCATCAACCCTATCCCAAATGATTTCTCAACCTTCATTACTAGAGAATATCAAGAAGGCTCAAAAAGAAGATCCTTTGCTGCAGGAGAAGTTTGAGGCTGTAAAGGATGGGAAGTTCCCTGATTTCAATATTGATCAAGAAGGTGTATTGAAATTTCGTACAAGACTATGTGTTCCATCTATTTCGAAGATAAAGAAAGAACTGATGGATGAAGCTCATAGATCTACTTTCTCTATACATCTGGGAAGAACTAAGATGTATAGAGACCTTCGTGATCATTATTGGTGGGATAATATGAAGAGGGAGATTTCTGATTTCACTACAAGATGCCTAGTGTCTCAGAAAGTAAAGGCAGAATGACGACTTCCAAATGGGGTATTACAACCGCTACCCATACCAGTATGGAAGTGGGATAATATCACCATGGACTTTGTAACTGGTCTCCTGAAAACATCCAAAGGAAACAATGCGACATGGGTTATTGTGGACCGTCTCACCAAGACATCCCATTTTATCTCTATTCAGGAAGATTTCTCTCTGGATCAGCTTGCCATGATATACGTGAAGGAAGTGGTAAGGCTGCATGGGGTACCACTATCCATCGTGTCTGATCGTGATCCAAGATTTACATCAAAATTTTGGAGAAGTCTTCAACATGCTCTGAATACTGAATTGAATTTTAGTACGGTCTATCATCCTCAAACAGATGGCCAATCTGAAAGGACTATTCAGACACTCGAAGGCATGATGAGATTATGCTCAATTGAATTTAACGGTGGATGGGATCAACACCTCCCATTAGTTGAGTTCTCCTATAACAACAGCTTCCATTTGAGTATTCAGATGGCACCCTATGAAGCTCTGTATGGAAAGAGATGTAGAACTCCTACTTGTATGGATGAAACTGGTGAGAGAAAGCTTCTTGGGCCTGATCTTGTGCAAGAGATGACAGAACAGGTTTATTCCATCCAACAACACATAAAGGCTGCTCAGAGTCGGCAGAAAAGCTATGCTGACAATCGTCGAAGGGACTTGGAGTTTGGTGTTGGTGACAAAGTCTTCCTTCGAATTTCTCCCTGGAAGAGAGTCATGTGGTTTGGGAAGAAAGGGAAGCTCAGCCCTAGGTACATTGGCCCCTATGAAATCCTTGATCGCATAGGAGTAGTGGCCTATCGTCTATCACTTCCACAGAACCTAGCTCAAGTTCATGATGTCTTCCATGTATCTCTCTTGAGGAAGTACATACCCGACCCTTCGCATGTACTGAACCCAGAGGTGGTACAACTGGAACATAACCTCTCTTATGAAGAGCAGCTAGTGGAGATCTTGGACCATAGAGACAAGGTTCTACGAAACAAGACTACCCACCTTGTGAAAGTGTTGTGGAGGAATCATAAATATGAAGAAGCAACTTGGGAGCCTGAGGAAAAAATGAAGCAAAACTACCCTCACCTTTTCGACTAGGCCCCAAGTATAAAATTACGGGGACGAAATTTCTTAAGGGGGGAAGAATGTAACGACCGAAACTTTGTAAATAGTATATTAACTTACTTTTAACGATTTAATAGAGATGTTAATGGTTAATGCAGAAAGAGGAGTCGATGGCTTCATCCAGTTGACTCCAACCTTATGAAGCCCACTTATCAGAGCTTGGGAAGGAGTTAACATCTGTGGGCTTCGCTTTGGACCAAGCCCAAGCCGAACTCCAGCGTGTCAAGCATGAATGGAAACGCCTGCGGGAGAAGTTCAAGTTAGTAGAGATTACTACTAGGGCAATGTTATCTGAGCCTCCCTCAGATTCTCTCACCATATCACACCTTACACTTAGGTCATATGCCGGTGTTATAAGGGGTTATGTGATGAGACCCTAGCTTCTTTGTGTAATCCTTTGGGATGAATCAATTGAGATTTCTTTTTTTAGTGATGTTTGTGAAATTTCAAATGTCTGGATAATTTTAGGATGTATTTTATTGATGAATTTTGAAAAAAAATGATATTTTAAACTATTTTTGTAAACCCTAAATAATTATTGATGTGTAATGATTTTCAAAAAATGGTCTTCTACAAAAGTGTTCAGTAAGGAATTTGGAGTCTAATAAGATCAACTTAATTTTTGATGAATAGTAAATTATGAATAGTGATTTTACGCTTATGATTAGTAATGTGACCAAATGGATTAGTAATTTCACTCAAAGAAAGTTTTAATATAATTTAGACACCTAGATTAATTAATGTGATTCAATAAAATGGGTAAATAACAGTTTCATAAATTATTAGCCAAGTATTAGGTTTTTCGTATGAATAGTGTTTTTTAATTAAAAATTTAATTAAAAATAATTAGAAAATTATTTTTATAAAAATGACCTTATTTTTGAACTCAGAGCATCGATATTATGTTATGGTAATTTTTTGGGATTTTTCTGAAAAAAACGAATTCTCGATGAATAGTGTTTTTATTTAAAAATAAAAAAAAATTATTTAGAAAATTATTTTTATAAAATGGAGTTCATAAATGTAATTAGAACATCTATATTTGGTTAAGGTGAAATTTTGGGTTTTTTCTAAGAAAGATGAATTTTTAGTGAATAGTAAAAATGCAGTTTTAGGGTTTCGGTATGTTTAATGACATCATAACTGTGTCATGATGATGTCATGAGATATTTTAAGGGTTGGCCGGCCAAGGGTTGTGAATTATTGTTTTGGGGGCCCCATGTGGCCTAACTCCATGGTAAATGCCAAAGGAGAGCACATGGTTTTGAGAAAAGCACTTGTGAGGTGTCCCTTGGCCATTAATGCCTAGTCCCCTCACTTTCTATATAAATAACCACCCTTTACTCCTTTGGTTTTCACTCCCAACTCTCCCCCAATGAAGTTCTGGTCTCCTTACCTCCCAAGGAGTCCTCCCAAGGTGCCCCCAAGCCCTCAAGGTCCAAACCTTTGAGTTTTAAGAGTTACGTTTTAAGGTAAGGGATCCAACCTCTCTCTTTCTTTTCATGTACTCCCTTTTATGTCATTCCTTTTATGCTCCATGTTCTTATGTGAGAGGATGTTCTTTTATATTCCACTTACTTCCCTTTTCATGTTTATATGATGAGATATCCCCTCTTACTCTCATCATTTCTTTTTATGAATGTTTAAGTGACGCCGTTAGGCTGCCGAATTTTTAAGGGATTCTTTAACCCTTCTCATTTTTCAAGTTCGATTTTCATGTCAAGTCTTTCAAGTTCCTTTTTATTATGTTGGGGTATGATCTCTATATCTATCATACTGATCTCTTATGATCATATGATGACGGACCCTATTTTATCTTGTCAAATCATTTTTTTATTGAAGTTAAGTGACGCCGTTAGGCTGCCGAATTTTCATAAGAGAAATCTTATTTTTGTCTCACTTCCATGTTTTTTATTTCATATGGTATATCTTTCAAATTTCATTACCATGTTCTTAAATCCCTTATATTCTGTCCCCCTACTGTTTTATGGATCATTTATGAGTGGGTGACCCATGTCCCCTCTCTTTTCAATGTTTTCTAAAACCTTGTAACATAGTTGTTATGCTGCATAATTTTCGTCTCAAAATGCCTCTCTCTTTTCTCAAAATTATTTTATGTTATAAAGTGAATACTCAAATCTCTTATTTCTACAAGGGTATTCACATATATATCAAAATTTTCTATTTTAAATTCTGTTATTTACATACATGATACCCACTTTCCCTTTCCGTGGGTTTAAAGTGACATAAGGATCATGTCTTTAAAGCAGCTTTTAAAACGTTATGATTATGAAATGAAACCCATTTATTTTATTCTATATGGGTTATTTTTGAAATTTTTGATGATGATATATGTGACTCACATGATAATAAAGGCAAATTTAATGGTGTGCCCTGATAGTGCTCCAATGCATTGGGTAATGATGTAACCACTAGAGATTACAATTTTCACGATGCCTTGGTGAATAACCTTGGTAATTTTCAAATGACACCTTGGGGATGGACCTTGGTGATATGTTCATGATTTTCTATGTTAAATGATGTAGCCACATCTTCAAGTTATGAAAAATGTTATTTTTATTATGAAATGCCTCATGATTTATTTCTCATTACTTAAAGTTCTTTTCATGTCCTTATTGAAGTATCTCAAGTTCACATGTAAACTGTTCATCTTGTTTCTCTTACTGGGCCTTCTGCTCACCCTTTCTTTTGATGTATTACCCCAGGTTATGAGATGTAGTAATGAACCTAGGATTAACTTAAGTAGAAGCCTTTAAAGTGTTTAAGAATAATGCTTTATGTTGTTTTCATATATTATGTTCCGGGTTTCCAAGACACTAGACCTTAAAGATGCTTAGTTTTGTGTAATGTAATGAAAGTTTATGTTATAAAAAGGCGGGATACTATAGTTGGTATCAAAGGATGGTTTAGTTATTTGTGGAAATTAGGATATGAATTCTTTAGTAAGAACCCTATAGAAAAGTTTAAATAAATGAAAACTTCCTGGTAATTTGGTAAGTATTGAGTAAGTGGTTTATCAAACAAATACATCCCTGTCTGGATATGAGCAGGTAGAGGCGGCTCGGGCACAGATGTACATAGGGGTAAAACCCGAAAACACCGCTTTGAGCTAGACTCGAACGTGAACTGGTGCATGATAACGGGCCTTGCTGCAATCTTGGTTACGAGACTCTCGGGGGAAACGTTTGGTTAATCACAAGATTTTTATGAATCATTGTGAAGGAATTATAGTGAAGTGTAATTGTCTAAGCATGAAGTATTAGTTAAAATATTCATAAATGAAATAAGTTTCTCACTAAGGTTTTATTATTTTAGAAAATCGCGGGCAATAGGAGGAACCGTGCCGATGGTGACCACAATGCACCATGTGCTGACGGCCCTCCGATGGAAGCCGAAATGGAAACATTAATGAGAATGAAGAACCAACTGACTCAAGTTATGAGTAATAACTTGACTCAAGCTGAGAGGCCGATCTCACCACGAAGGGAACAACATTTTGTTGAGTCCTACATGCGTCAACGACCACCAACATTCAGTGGATCTACTGACCCATTGGTTGCGGAACAATGGATAAGCTCCATTGAAAAGATCTTTTCTGTACTTCATTATTCGGAACAAGAAAAAGTCACCCTTGCTGTTTACCGACTAGAGGGAAAAGCTGATCAGTAGTGTTCACTGATCAAAAACACGATGCCACGAGGATAGATGGAAGCTATGGAGTGGGAAGAGTTCCGGGGAATATTCTTTAATAAGTATTTCCCTCGTTCGATAAGAATGAGAATGGAGAAAGAATTTCTCGAGCTGAAGCAAAAGGAGAATGAATCAGTTGGAACCTACGAGATAAACTTCGCAAGGATTTCCTGTTATACCTCAAGCTTCGTCATGGACCCTAATGGGAAGGTTGATAGATTCTTTGGTGGACTACGACCTCATTTGCAGAAGAATCTAGCCAACAGGGACTATGATAGCTATGAAGAAATTGTTCGAAGTGCTATGAATGTTGAACTAGAGTTTGGGGAGACATAGTGGTCTCACAAATCTAATGAGAAGAAGATAACTCTAGAACCGAGCCTCGGAAGAAGTTTTTATCATGAAAGAGGTGGAAATCATATGCAACATGCCACATGTAATAAATGTGGGAAGAAGCATTCGAGGAACTGCTTGATCGGAAGTGGTAAGTGCTACAGGTGTGGATGTGAAGGCCATATTTCTCAGAATTGTCGTAGTGATGTGAAGCCTCAACTTCCCAACACTAACGACAGAGGAAAGATGGTTCTGGCCCTACCCGAAGTCACATGCTTCAAGTGTGGACAGCTTGGGCACTTTTCTAATCAATGTCCAAATCCAAGGGTGGAGGAGGAGAATCACCATCAACCTCAGCAGAGGCCAAGGGAGAAAGGTCGTGCTTTCGCTATCACAACAACTGAAGATGATGTTCCGAACGTTGTGGTAGCAGGTACTCTTGTCATCCTCTCAAAACTAGCAAGTACTTTATTTGATTCTGGTTCTACGCTTTCCTTTATTTCCTCCAAGTTTGCAAGGAATATAGAATCAATCCCCGAACTACTAGAGGTAGATTTGTCAATCAAGACTCCAAGTGGGATTTTCCTTGCATCAACAGTATTTAGAGACTCTAGTGTTTACTTTGGTGAGAACAATCTTATCACAAATCTAGTAGTCATTCCCATGTTGGAATTCGACGTTATACTAGGGATGGACTGGCTCTCAAAGTATAATGCTAAGATCAAATGCAGAAGTAAGGAAATCTCAGTAGTCTTGAATGAACAACCTACAGTTATCTTCCAAGGAGAGATATCCCGAAATGATCCCTATCTAGAAGCACCTCCTATAGATTTCTTTATGGAGTTAATCGGTGATGATGAATAAGGAGAAGGGAGCATACCAATAGAAGATGTTCCAATTGTTCAAGAATACATGGATGTATTTCCTGAGGAGTTACCTGGACCTCCCCCCAAAAGAGAGGTAGAGTTCTCCATTGAACTCATACCTGGGTCTCAACCGATATCAAAGACTCTGAATAGAATGGAAAATGTGGAGTTAGAAGAGTTAAAGAAACAACTCCAAGACATGTTGGAGACGGGGTTTATCCGTCTGAGTGTGTCTCCTTGGGGAGCACCAGTTCTCTTTGTGAAGAAGAAGGATTGATCAATGAGGCTATGCATTGATTATAGAGAACTGAATGGGATCACAGTGAAGAACAAATATCCTCTTCCAAGAATTAAGGATTTATTTGACCAACTTCGTGGGGCTCAATTCTTCTCCAAGATTGACCTTCGATCTGGTTATCATCAACTGAGGGTGATGAAGGAATATATTCCAAAGACTGCCTTCTGATCAAGATATGGACATTATGAGTTTATTGTTATGCCCTTCGGCTTGACTAATGATCCTTCTATTTTCATGGATTTGATGAATAGAGTCTTTAAGGACTACCTTGATAACTTTGTGGTAGTTTTTATTGATGATATTTTGATATATTCAAAAAGTTGTGAGGAGCAGGAAGATCATATGAGGGTTATTTTGAAAACTCTGCGGAAGGATAGGCTCTTTGGAATGTTCCGAAATTGTGAGTTTTGGTTACAACAAGTGGCTTTCTTGGGGCACACCGTAACCAATGAAGGAATCTCGGTTGACCCTGCAAAGACAATGGTTGTGGAGGAGTGTCCTGAACCCACAACAGTAAATGAGATTCGTAGTTTCCTTGGTTTAGCGGAATATTATAGGAGGTTTCTGAATAACTTTTCACGACTTTCTAATCCACTAACCAAGTTGACTCGAAAAGGGGTTATGTTCATCTGGACAAAGGAATGCAAGGAAAGTTTCCAAGAGCTGAAGATTAGGTTGGTTACTGCACCTGTGTTAACACTACCCTCTATCAGAGAAGGATTCGTTATTTTTAGCGATGCATCTCTGAAAGGGCTTGGGTGTTTCCTCATGCAAAATGATAAGGTAATTTCTTATGCATCTCGACAGTTGAAGATTCATGAGTAGAATGATCCTACGCATGATCTAGAGCTAGCGGCAGTTGTTTTTTCTCTAAAGATATGGAGGCACTATCTTTATGGGGAGAAATGTGATATATACACCGACCACCAATGTTTAAAGTATATTTTCACGCAGAAAGAATTGAACATGATACAAAGGAGATGGTTGGAGATTATTAAAGACTATGATTGTTCAATTCATTATCACCCTGGAAGAGAAAATAAAGTCACGGATGCGTTAAGTAGTAATGATCCTGTTGTTCTGGAAATAGTGAGGATCCTAGGAGATCCCTTGATTAAAGATCTAGTAAAACTGGACATGGGAATTATAAGGAAGGGGACATCATGAAACCTATCCCAAATGATTTCTCAACCTTCATTACTAGAGAATATCAAGAAGGCTCAAAAAGAAGATCCTTTGCTGCAGGAGAAGTTTGAGGCTGTAAAGGATGGGAAGTTCCCTGATTTCAATATTGATCAAGAAGGTGTATTGAAATTTCGTACAAGACTATGTGTTCCATCTATTTCGGAGATAAAGAAAGAACTGATGGATGAAGCTCATAGATCTACTTTCTCTATACATCTGGGAAGAACTAAGATGTATAGAGACCTTCGTGATCATTATTGGTGGGATAATATGAAGAGGGAGATTTCTGATTTCACTACAAGATGCCTAGTGTCTCAGAAAGTAAAGGCAGAATGACGACTTCCCAAGGGGGTATTACAACCGCTACCCATACCAGTATGGAAGTGGGATAATATCACCATGGACTTTGTAACTGGTCTCCTGAAAACATCCAAAGGAAACAATGCGACATGGGTTATTGTGGACCGTCTCACCAAGACAGCCCATTTTATCTCTATTCAGGAAGATTTCTCTCTGGATCAGCTTGCCAAGATATACGTGAAGGAAGTGGTAAGGCTGCATGGGGTACCACTATCCATCGTGTCTGATCGTGATCCAAGATTTACATCAAAATTTTGGAGAAGTCTTCAACATGCTCTGATACTGAATTGAATTTTAGTATGGCCTATCATCCTCAAACAGATGGCCAATCTGAAAGGACTATTCAGACACTCGAAGACTTGCTGAGATTATGCTCAATCGAATTTAACGGTGGATGGGATCAACACCTCCCATTAGTTGAGTTCTCCTATAACAACAGCTTCCATTTGAGTATTCAGATGGCACCCTATGAAGCTCTGTATGGAAAGCGATGTAGAACTCCTACTTGTATGGATGAAACTGGTGAGAGAAAGCTTCTTGGGCCTGATCTTGTGCAAGAGATGACAGAACAGGTTTATTCCATCCAACAACACATAAAGGCTGCTCAGAGTCGGCAGAAAAGCTATGCTGACAATCGTCGAAGGGACTTGGAGTTTGGTGTTGGTGACAAAGACTTCCTTCGAATTTCTCCCTGGAAGAGAGTCATGTGGTTTGGGAAGAAAGGGAAGCTCAGCCCTAGGTACATTGGCCCCTATGAAATCCTTGATCGCATAGGAGTAGTGGCCTATCGTCTATCACTTCCACAGAACCTAGCTCAAGTTCATGATGTCTTCCATGTATCTCTCTTGAGGAAGTACATACCCGACCCTTCGCATGTACTGAACCCAGAGGTGGTACAACTGGAACATAACCTCTCTTATGAAGAGCAGCTAGTGGAGATCTTGGACCATAGAGACAAGGTTCTACGAAACAAGACTACCCACCTTGTGAAAGTGTTGTGGAGGAATCATAAATATGAAGAAGCAACTTGGGAGCCTGAGGAAAAAATGAAGCAAAACTACCCTCACCTTTTCGACTAGGCCCCAAGTATAAAATTACGGGGAAGAAATTTCTTAAGGGGGGAAGAATGTAACGACCGAAACTTTGTAAATAGTATATTAACTTACTTTTAACGATTTAATAGAGATGTTAATGGTTAATGCAGAAAGAGGAGTCGATGGCTTCATCCAGTTGACTCCAACCTTATGAAGCCCACTTATTAGAGCTTGGGAAGGAGTTAGCATCTGTGGGCTTCGCTTTGGACCAAGCCCAAGCCGAACTCCAGCGTGTCAAGCATGAATGGAAACGCCTGCGGGAGAAGTTCAAGTTAGTAGAGATTACTACTAGGGCAATGTTATCTGAGCCTCCCTCAGATTCTCTCACCATATCACACCTTACACTTAGGTCATATGCCGGTGTTATAAGGGGTTATGTGATGATACCCTAGCTTCTTTGTGTAATCCTTTGGGATGAATCAATTGAGATTTCTTTTTTTAGTGATGTTTGTGAAATTTCAAATGTCTGGATAATTTTAGGATGTATTTTATTGATGAATTTTGAAAAAAAAATGATATTTTAAACTATTTTTGTAAACCCTAAATAATTATTGATGTGTAATGATTTTCAAAAAATGGTCTTCTACAAAAGTGTTCAGTAAGGAATTTGGAGTCTAATAAGATCAACTTAATTTTTGATGAATAGTAAATTATGAATAGTGATTTTACGCTTATGATTAGTAATGTGACCAAATGGATTAGTAATTTCACTCAAAGAAAGTTTTAATATAATTTAGACACCTAGATTAATTAATGTGATTCAATAAAATGGGTAAATAACAGTTTCATAAATTATTAGCCAAGTATTAGGTTTTTCGTATGAATAGTGTTTTTTAATTAAAAATTTAATTAAAAATAATTAGAAAATTATTTTTATAAAAATGACCTTATTTTTGAACTCAGAGCATCGATATTATGTTATGGTAATTTTTTGGGATTTTTCTGAAAAAAAACGAATTCTCGATGAATAGTGTTTTTATTTAAAAATAAAAAAAAATTATTTAGAAAATTATTTTTATAAAATGGAGTTCATAAATGTAATTAGAACATATATATTTGGTTAAGGTGAAATTTTGGGTTTTTTCTAAGAAAGATGAATTTTTAGTGAATAGTAAAAAATGCAGTTTTAGGGTTTCGGTATGTTTAATGACATCATAACTGTGTCATGATGATGTCATGAGATATTTTAAGGGTTGGCCGGCCAAGGGTTGTGAATTATTGTTTTGGGGGCCCCATGTGGCCTAACTCCATGGTAAATGCCAAAGGAGAGCACATTGTTTTGAGAAAAGCACTTGTGAGGTGTCCCTTGGCCATTAATGCCTTGTCCCCTCACTTTCCCGATAAATACCCTCCCTTTCCTCCTTTAGTTTTCACTCCCAACTCTCCCCCATCGAATTTCTGGTCTCCTTACCTCCCAATTAGTCCTCCCAAGGTTCCCCAAGCCCTCAAGGTCCAAACCATTTAGTTTTAAGAGTTACGTTTTAAGGTAAGGGATCCGACCTCTCTCTTTCCTTTCATGTAATCCCTTTTATGTCATTCCTTTTATGCTACATGTTCTTATATGAGAGGATGTTCTTTTATATTCCTCTTACTTCCCTTTTCATGTTTGTATGATGAGAGATCCCCTCTTACTCTAATAATTTCATTTTATTAAAGTTTAAGTGACGCTGTTAGGCTGCCGAATTTTTAAGGGATTCTTTCACCCTTCTCATTTTTCAAGTACGATTTTCATGTCAATTCTTTCAAGTTCCCTATTTTATGTTGTGGTATGATCTCTATATCTATCATACTGATCTCTTATGATCATATGATTAGGTACCCTATTTGATCTTTTCAAATAATTTTTTTTATTGAAGTTAAGTGACGCCGTTAGGCTGCCGAATTTTCATAAGAGAAATCTTATTTTTGTCTCATTTCCATGTTTTTCATTTCATATGGTATATCTTTCAAATTTAATTACCATGTTCTTAAATCCCTTATATTCTTCCCCCTACTGTTTTATGGATCATTTATGAGTGGGTGACCCATGTCCCCTCTCTTTTCAATGTTTTCTAAAACCTTGTAACATAGCCGTTATGCTGCAGAATTTTCGTCTCAAAATGCCTCTCTCTTTTCTCAAAATTATTTTATGTTATAAAGTGAATAATAAAAGCTCTTATTTCTAGAAGGGTATTAACATATATATAAAAATGTTCTATTTTAAATTCTGGGATTTACATACATGAGACCCTCTTTCCCTTTCCGTGGGTTTAAAGTGACATAAAGATCATGTCTTTAATGCAGCTTTTAAAACGTTATGATTATGAAATGAAACCCATTTATTTTATGCTATATGGGTTATTTATGAAATTTTTTATGATGATATATGTGGATCACATGATAATAAAGGAAAATTTAAGGGTGCGCCCTGATAGTTCTCCAATGCATTGGGTAATGATGTAACCACTAGAGATTACAATATTCACAATACCTTGGTGAATAGCCATGGTAATTTTCAAATGACACCTTGGGGATGGACCTTGGTGATATGTTCATGATTTTCTATGTTAAATGATGTATCCACATCTTCAAGTTATGAAAAATGTTATTTTTATTATAAAATGCCTCATGATTTCTTTCCCATGCCTTAATGTTCTTTTCATGTCCTTATTGAAGTATCTCAAGTTCACATGTAAAATGTTCATCTTGTTTCCCTTACTGGGCCTTCTGCTCACCCTTTCTTTTGATGTATGTCCCCAGGTTATGAGATGCAGTAATGAACCTAGGATGAACTTAAGGATAATCCTTTCAAGTGTTTAAGAAGAATGCTTTATGTTGTTTTCATGTATTATGTTCCTGGTTTCCAAGACACTAGACCTTAAAGATCCTCAGTTTTGTGTATTGTAATGAAAGTTTATGTTATACAAAGGCGGTATTCTATAGTGATTCACTTAATTAATTAATTTTTTTTTAATTTTTTTTTAAATTACATCTGTTAATAAACTTTTAGCCTTAGCTATTATTTTATTTTGGGGAACTTGTTGTGTTCAGAGATTTTTGGGAGAGCTCTTGAGAAATGTGTTCCTCTATTCAATGAAGAATGCCTCCGACTAAGAACAGCTTTCTTCCTTGATGAAGAATAATCTACGATTCAAAGAATGTGATGTCTCCAACAACACTTCTTCTTTGGGTTCACTCCGACATCGACGAAATCATCATTGTTCTTTCGAGACGCCAGACTACCGCGACGCTTGTCTTCCGCGACTCGACGATGTGAGACGTCTTTTCGAGGTAGGGGAATTATTTTAAATTTTAATTTATTAAAATTGTTCCTTGTTCATTTTTGAGAAACATGGTTTGACTTTGGATAATTGATACCGCCTAATTCATAGGGCGCAGACCGAACGCACACGGCCCAACGACCCTCCACAGTCTCATTGTTTGCAATTGAGGAGCGTTGGAAGAGGCGGAAATGGGAGTAGTGGAGGCCATGCGCTGGCCACGTGCGGACAAACTACGGCCTACAACTGTGGGCTGCTCGGATGATAGAGAACTGGCCGGTCGAAGCCGGCTGGGCCAAAATAGACCCGCGGCGCCACAAGGGGCGCCGCACTGCAGAGGACCATGCCCCGCATTCCACGGGCCACTTTGGCGGTGAACCGGCCGGCTCGTCGACCGGCTGGGTGAAGAAGTCACGTCACCCGAAGGTGCCGCGCAGCTAGACCACAGCCCGCCCAAGCGCGGCTCTTGCGTGACGACTACCATACTGGAATCCTCTGTGGGTTCGATGGAAATGATTAATGTTCTTGTATCCTACATGGGACTGACAGTTTGAATTCTATACTAGTATCCTACGTGGGTCTGACAGAGTAGCTGGTCTAGTATCCTACGTGGGTCTGACTGCTTCGCTAGACTAGTATCTTATGTGGGTATTCCAGCTTAGATAAATCAGTGACTGCATCTAATCATCTTTATCACTTTCTGAAATATGTATACCTTTGTGAGCTGAGTCTTGACATTCAATCATTACCATCGGTGTGATTGACATCTTTCCTGTGTGGACTTGGATGTGCTTGGGCTCGAGAGTTGGATCCAAACTGGAATTTATGACTTAGGTATATGTATGGGAATATACCTAAGTTGAGTTGGTTGATACTTTTTGATTGTATATTTTCTTTGTGGTTTATCCTTCGTGGACCCTGGGAGGCCTTCGGGGGTCTCGGGGTCCCTACTGAGTATCATTATACTCACCCCTGCATGGGAAATTCCCACACTACATTGTGTTGGATGCAGACGACAGACATCATTGATCGTGGTAGAGACTTGTGGAGCTAGACGGTACTTGGAGGTGGACCACTTAGCAGGACGTACACGGAGTGGACAGACAGACCTGAGGTACAGAGGAGACCGTATGTACCCACCATTCAGGTGGGATTCCCATAGGATGACTTAGTGGTTTCTGTTTTACTTTTCTCATGTTGTACTAGACATTAGTTGTACTATACTTTTCATTTGAGATTGTATTCTGGCCGATTTACCTTTCATCACTTACGTTTGTATATAGTGTTACTTTGTGCTTACTCCAGCTTGCGTAATCATTGTGTTTGTTTACTATCATAAAGGAAATTCCTTCCCTTTTTATCGGTATTTACGCCTTTGGTT
Source organism: Viscum album (assembly GCA_963277665.1). NCBI lineage: Eukaryota > Viridiplantae > Streptophyta > Magnoliopsida > Santalales > Viscaceae > Viscum > Viscum album. The sequence goes on from OY728145.1 coordinate 1,332,986,474, forward strand.
CCAGTCGCTAGCCCTTGGCCTATGGAACGCAGGCTTGGGGTAGTCACGGCACGGGCCCTGAGGACGGGTCATGACAAATTGGTATTAGAGGAGTTGGTTCTTCTGTAGAACTCAGGACTCTGATCATTCCTTTCTGTGAATCAATAGTGTTAAGATTATTGAGTGTGGTTTTTAGTCCAGCGAGTCCAGCGTTGGTGTAGCAGCCGACGTATCCGTACACCAGGACCATGACCCCTGATTTTCGACTCAGTGCACGAAAACAGTGATTTCATGTGTGTTTAAAAAGTTTTATTTGTGATTACTTTGTTTCATCTCACCATGTATACTGGTTAACCATGGAACACCTATTTCTTTTCAGGATTGCCCCATGAATGTATCCAGCTAGGGTTCCGAGTCACGTGTGAGATGGTAGCCCACCGAGCGACGAGGCCTTGGTGCAGGGCCCCATCACAGCAGAGGCACCATCGACACCACTAACTACTGAGCCACTTATAATACCAACCCCAGCAGCAGAGAGTGCACGCTTCCTGAGTGCGTTGCATGATTTTCAGTGACAGAGGCTGCCCTGGTTTTGCAGAGAGGTGGACCCTCAAGCAGTCGAGGAATGGCTGGAGGCTGTCGTCAGAGTCTTCAGATTGGTAGGGACACCATCCGACCTTATGGTGATCTTTTCCACGAGTCTCCTACACACAACATTGGGTAAATGATGGATCTTGATTCTCCAGGTGAACAATGAGGCATATCTACTTTGGACAGACTTCGAGAGTCTCTTCCACTCAATGTTTTTTCCCGCCACCCTCCGTACAGTGCAGATTCAGGAGTTACTTCACCTGCAGTAGGGCAGCATGACAGTAGTTCAGTACTCAGAGAGGTTTACTGATCTCTTGCTCTACTCCACGAACATGATACGAGACCCATTATTCTGGGCCCAGACAATTGAGAAGTGATTGAGGCACGAGATAATGGATTCGATGATCTCCCTCATCATTCCGACATAGGCGGGAGTGCTAGAGCGAGCCGTTCTTGTGGAGAGCTTTATCGCTGAGCTGACACCAGCAGTGAGACCCACCGCAGGGCGACACATAGCGTAGTCTTTTGCAACCAGTAGTAGACAGTTGATTAATGGGTCTAAGAGGACCGGTCCATCAAGTGGGAAACCTCAGGATTCATGTTCAGTTGTACGGGGCACACGAAACTGAGCCATCTATACGAGGAGTAGGCAATGCTATGCATGTAGCTGGAAGGGTCGCATGGCTTGAGACTACCCGAACTTCTATACTGATGAGAACCAGACAATGGTGGGACCTCCCCAGGCAGAGGCAGAGGTTCGACTATGGGGGTCCGTAGGGAGCAGGCAGATGAGGTAGAGGAGCTGGCCAAACAGCGGGTGGTGGATAAGATTTTAAGGTTCTACAACCACCACCACCACCACCAGGAGGTCCGTTCCTACCACAGGGAGGTGGCGGACAGAGGCAGGATCAACAACCGGTAGTGGAGGATTATGGCCACGACGCACCTGAGATGATTCAAGGTACTATATGTATCTACTCCACCCTTTCTATAGTACTTATATACACAAGTGTGAGTCATTCTTTTATTGTCACTACCCTTGTTCGGAGCTCAGAGATTTCGACGGATCCGTTGGCTCGATCCTTATGGTTAGAGACTCCTATGGGAGCAGACTCGACGATTACGCACTGGTGTTGGCAGTGTGAGATTACTCTAGGAGGTGAGATATTCGGCTAGGATCTTCTTGTAGTGGTGTCGAGGCCTTATGAAGTCATCTTGGGTATGCACTGGTTATCTAAAGTCCATGATCAGATTGACTATGTTAGGTGCAAAGTGTGGTGTTTCTGCCCGGATGGGAGCATGTTCACCTTCACCGATGAGAAGGGATCCTTTGCAGCGCATGATGGACTTACACAGAGGAGAGGGAAACCAATCACACATCAGTTTTCTAGTCTCATCCTCAGATCAGTTGATGTTTGGAGTCCGAGTTTTCCTGTTATGGTGAATCAGTATGCAGATGTTATCTCTCACGACATTCTAGGACTACCTCCTCATAGAGAGGTAGACTTTTACGTTGACCTGTACCCAGGGAAAACATCGATATCTACTCCAGCATAACGGATGGATCCCGCCGAGCATCATGAGTTGTGGGTATAGCTGGGGGACTTGCAGGGGAATGGATTTATCCGACCTAGTGTTTCACCCTGGGCTTCTCCAAATTTGTTCACCAAGAATTAGGATGGGAGCTTGCGACTGTGTGTCGACTACCATTTCCAGAATCAGGTGACCTTAAAGAAAAAGTACCCACTCTCAAGGATTGACGACCTATTTGATCAGCTCATGGGAGCATGATGGTTCTCGAAGATATACCTCAGGTCAGACTATCATCATCTCAGAGTTCGAGACGAGGATGTGCAGAAGACGGCCTTCATGTGTTGGTATGGCCACTAAGAGTTCTTGGTTATGTCTTTCGGCGTAACCAACGCACCAGCAGTGTTCATGAGTCTGATGAATAAGATCTTCCAGCCTTACCTCGATCGTTTTTTCATATTCTTCATCGACGACATACTGATTTACTCCGCTACTAAGGAGGAGCACACCTACCACTTGTGGGTTGTACTGGACACACTCTGAGTGCACCAGCTTTATGGTAAGCTCTCTATGTACCAGTTCTTGATTCAAGAGGTTCACTTTATTAGACACGTCATCTCAGAGGTGGGAGTAGCAGTGGATCTAGAGAAGATTGAGGAAGTACTTTCTTGGGAGCCTCCTAGGAGCGTGACGGAGATGCGGAGCATCCTGGGTCTGACTGTATACTATCAGAAATTTGTTTCGGACTTCTCCATAGTTGCAACACCTCTTTTATCCTTGAAGAAGAAGGGGAAACCATTTTTTGGTCAGATAGATGTTAGTAGAGCTTTCAGGAGATAAGGCATCGGTTGACCAGTGCGCCCATCCCGAGGTTATTGGATGAGGGAATTGGGTACGTAGTTTACTACGATGCATCAGGGACCGGACTCGGGTGTGTCCTGATGCTGGAACAAGAAATGATCGCATATGGTTCACGACAGTTGAGACAGCGTGAGATGAACTACGCTACCCATGACCTGGAGTTAGCAGCAGTGGTCTTCTCCTTAAAGATGTGGTGACACTATCTAATGGGAGAGCACTTTACAGTCTACTCTGACCACCAGAGTCTCAGGTACATCTTCTCACAGAATGACCTAAACCTGAGACAGCGGTGTTGGCTCGAGTTCCTCCAGGACTATGACTTTGAGATAGTCTCTACTCCTGAGAAGGGGAACGTTGTAGCTGATTATATCATCAAGAGATCGGGCATTCAGATACTAGGAGAGGCGATGGAGCATCTATCCATGTTACAGATATACTTTGTGGATAGAGATGGAGCATCCATTCTACAGTCACTCACAATCACTCCTCCTCTCCTTCAGTGAGTCAGAGTAGCATAACGTGGGGACGTTGAATGTGAGACATGATGTTCTCAAATATCCACCGGGCAGGCGCCTGATGAATTTTCTGAAGGAGGAGAGCATGCCATCCTCTTCATGGGTGGTACCGTGGTACCAGTTGCACTGTAGGAGGAAGTGCTAAGGTAGTTTCACACATCCCTTCTAACGGTACATCCAAGAGTGGTGAAGATGTACCAGGACTTCAAATGACTGCATTGGTGGCCGGCTTTGAAGAAGGCTATAGTAGAGTTCGTTTCATGATTCCTCACTTATTAGTAAGTGAACGCAGAGAACCAGGTACCAGTAGGCTTGGTACATCCTTTAGAGGTCCTAGAGTGGAATTGGAATGAGATATCTATGGATTTTGTGACGGGGCTTACATGTACATCCAGAGGGAACTACTCTATCTCGGTGATCTTAGAACGACTCACCAAGTCGGCCCACTTCCTTCCGATCTAAGAGCAGGGCTCAGTAGAGAGCTTGGGACGCCTCTATGTTCATGAGAACGTACAATATCATGCTGTGACATCGACTACCATCTCCTTATCGAGATGATCGTTTCACTTCTTGACATTGGAAGGGGTTATAGGAGGATTTTGGGATGCAACTAAGTCTGAGCACCGCCTTCCATCCTCAGACCGACGACCAGACAGAGAGGATCATTCAGACTCTCTAGGACATGCTCCATGCATGTTTCCTTGACTTTGGATGTAGCATGGAGGATCACCTACCCTTGGTGGAGTTTGCGTAAAAAAACAACTACTACTCCACCATCAGGATGGAACCATATGAGGCACTGTATGGCCGACCTTGCAGATCACCTCTGTACTGGACTGACCCTGGGGAGTCAGCACTCGTAGGACTATAGATGGTTCAGGATACGTTGGAGAAGGTGCAGATCATCCAGGAGTGGATGAATACTGCACAGAGTAGACAGAATTCCTATGCTGATTGAAGGTGGAGACCGCTGGAGTTCTAGGATGGAGACCACATCTTCTTACGGGTCACACCTCGATTGGGTATAAGGAGATTTGTCCGGGGAGGCAAGTTATCTGCACATTTCATCGGACCATTCCAAATCCTCAGTATAGTAGGCAAGGTGGCTTACCACCTAGCCCTTCCACCTTAGTTGCACCGGGTGCATGACGTATTCCACGTATCCCAGTTGAGGAGATACGTGCATGACCCAACCCACATCATCGATCACGAGGAGTTGAGTATCGATGATAGGGAGATGTTTGCGGAGGTCCCACTGGAGATCGAGGATAGACAAAAGCAGGTCCTATATAGACAGTTGATTCCTCTGGTGCACATTTGCTGGCAGCACGGGAACCTCCTGGGGAGAACTTGGGAGCGGGAGGCTCAGATGTGAGCTCAGTACCCCCATTTTTTTCCTAGTGTGTGTTGTAGCTTTATGGGTATGTAAAGCCCTGAGGTGGGAGTAATGTAAAGACCATAAAATTTCAAGGAGAGTTTTTTCTTAAATACTTTGTAATTATACGGGTCTGTGGTTTCTGACAGCACTTGATTCCGAGGCCTGGTGTGCCCGGAATCAATTTCTAATGTTTTGTTCATGTACCTTTAGTAAACGTACATACGAGCTTTTCTTTCTTTTGAACCGGTGCTCAGAATTGAATTCTGAGGGCACCGATGAACTCACAGCTCTAGTATTCGCCTAAGGGGACCTTTACCATAGTTTCCTTTTATGTGGGTTGATATTTAATATTTAGGGATTTAGAATAAAAATAAATAAAATTTGTTGTTTACAAATTTTATTTTTTATGGGTTGGTTATTTCCTCCCAAGGGGAGTTAGAGGTGGGGCCAGCACCTACATAACCTCCAAAGAGGGGATATTTGTGAGGTGGAGCCCACACGAGCCTAATCCCTTCACCTTCCCTTTAACCTCCCCATTAACTCCTCTTTATTTAGTTGAACAACCCCTCACTTTGGAATTTTAAAATAACCCTTCACCTTCTTCTCTCTCTAATTAATTTTTCCAACCCATGGTAAATTAATTAGGTTATTCACTTAAATAAATAATTTGGTCTAGAATTTTTTTAAAATTACACGTGTTATTAAAATAATATCCTTAGGTTTTATTTTATTTTGTGGCACTTGTTGTGTTGAGAGTTTTTTGGGGGAGCTCTTGAGAAAAGTGTTATTCCCTTCAACGAAGAACGCCTCCGATGAAGAACGGCTTTCTTCCTCAATGAAGAACTCTCTACGATTCAAAGAACACGAAGTCCCCAATGACACTTCTTCTTCGGGTGCACTCCGACTTCAACAGAATCAACATCGTTCTTCCACAATGCCCTACTACAGCGACATTTGTCTTCCATGACTCGACGATGTGCGGTATCTTTTTGAGGTAGGGGAATTATGTTCAAATTTAATTGATTATAATTGTTTGTGTTCATTGTTGAGAAACATGGTTTGACTTTGGCCAATTTCTACCACCTAATGCGGAGGGTGTGGACCAAACGCACACGGCTCGACGACCCTCTGTAGTCTCTTTTTTTGCGATTTAGGCGCGTTGGAAGAGGCAGATATAGGAGAAGTGGCGGTCGTGTGCCAGCCGCGTGTGGAGGAACCATGGCCCACAACCTTGGGCCACTTGGTTGAAGGAGAATCGGCCGGCCGAAGCCGGCTGAGCCAAAGGATGAATTTGGTGCCACAAGGGGCACCACGCTGTGGAGGACCACAGCCCGCATTCTGCCGGCCTTATTAGCAATGAACTGGATGGCTCGTCGACCGATCGAGTGAAGAAGCCGCGACACCTGAAGGTGCAGCGTAGCTGGACCACAGCCCGACCGAGCGGGCCGCCTGCGCGACGACTACCATACTAGAATCCTCTATGGGTTCAACGACAATGATTATTGTTCTTGTATCCTACGTGGGTCTGACCTTTTGACTTCTGTTCTATTATCCTATGTGGGTCAGACAACTTATCTGGACTAGTATCCTACATGGGTCCGCCAACTTAGATGAATCAGTGACAACATATGATCATATTTATCACTTTATGAAAGATGTATACCTTTGTGAGCTGAGTCTTGACTTTCAATCATTACCATCGGTGTAATTGACTTATTTTTTTGTGTGGGAAGGGATGTTCTTGGGCTCGAGAGTTGAAGCCGAACTGGAATTGATGACTTAGGTATATGTATGGGCATATACCTTAGTATATTTGGTTGATACTTCGTGATTGTATCTATTCTTTTTGGATTATCTTTTGTGGATTCTGGGAGACCTTCGAGGGTCTCTGGGTCCCTACTGAGTATCGTTATACTCACCCCTGCATAGGCAATGCCTGTACTACGTTGTGTTTGATGCAGACGACGGACAACATTGAGCGTGGTAGAGACTTGTGGATCTGGATGGTACCCAAAGGTGGACCACTTGGCGGGACGTACACGGAGCGGACGGACGGACCCGAGGTACCGAGGAGACCATCTGTACCCACCCTTTTGGTGAGATTCCCAGAGGACGACTCAATGGTTGCTGTTTTACTTTTCTGCTATTGTATTGTACTTCAGTTGTACTGTACTTTTCAGTTGGGTTTTTATTCTATCCCATTTACCTTTCAACACATACTTTTGTATATGGTATTACTATGTGCTTACATCAGCTTGCATACTCTGTTGTGTTTGTTTACTATCATAAAGGCAATGCCTTCCCTTTTTATCAGGATTTACACCTTCGGTGCTAGTCACCAGCCCCAGCCCTATGGAAGGCAGGCATGGGGTAGTCATGGCACGGGCCCCGAGGACGGGTTGTGACATTCTATGTTTGGAATTTCAAAAAATGACCATCTAAAATTGTGTTCAGTATGTTATTTGGATTCTGTTAGAACCAACATGTTTTTTGGTGAATAGTAACACACCCTTATGAATAGTAATATGAATAGTATTATGACCCTAATGAATAGTAAACTGTATTATTATGTTTTTTTCTAATGGATTTATGATAATGACTTCTTGATTAATTTTTCAATATGATATAAATGTAGTTATTGTTTTTAAATAATTAATTTTTAAATTAAGTATGATTTTATTTAAAAATTAAATGAAAAATATTTATAACGTTTTTTCAAATAATGGAATTCATTTTTGAGTTCTACACATTGATAAATGGTTAAGGGGAATTTTTGGGATTTTTCTGAAATAGTTGATTTTTTGTTGAATAGTAAAAAAACAGTTTTGAGTTTCGGTGTGGTAATGACATCATTAATGATGTAGTAAATCATATAAACTTGTGTATTGTAATATTATTTGATAGGTGTCCCAAGTGGCTTCTACCATGGTAAAATACAATGGGCAAGGCCATGGGTTTTCAAATACCACTAATGAGGTGTCCCTCGGAAAATTTTAAAATATTCCCTCACTTTTGCTATAAATACCAACCCATTCCTACATTAACATCATTCCAAATTCTTCATGAACTAATATATGGCCTAATTAACTAAATATTATAACCCCCAAAGTTTCCTCATGCCCCAAAGGTTGCAACCATAATCTTCTAGGAGTTACTCTACAAGGTAATTAAATTTACCATTTCATTCTTTTTTCATTCACGTTCTATTTTATGTGGTATAAGATTCCAGTTTCCATACCATGTTCTTATTTACTTCTTATTCATTATCTATTAAGTATAATGATTAATTTCTGGATGGGTGACCCTTGTCCCATCTATTTTAAATATTTTCTAAAACCATGATGCATAGTCGTTAGGCTGCAGAATTTTTGTTAGGTATTATTCAATTGTTCTTTTATTTTGAGTTCCTTTCTTTTCTTAATCTTTCCTCGTCACCTCTTACCAAAGAGGTGTGAGAACTCCAAGAAATAATGTATATTATGGATTTTCTCATGTTCATGGAAAATTCATCATAATTATTTTTCTCCTTTCCCACTTATTCGTGGAATAAATACATTGTCCGTGATGTGTCGAATTACCAACATTGTGGACGATGTGATTTAAATTTTCATTAATTCCATCAAGTATGGTCCTCAAACAATTTTTATGGGTTAAACAAGTTATAATATATTCATTATGTCTCATACATGGTTATGTAATTCTTTTAATATTTATGTGTTGAATTTATAAGACAGAATGAGGTCGTTATTATCAAAGAACCACTAAAATGATCAAAATGAACATCATTATTGTTTTAACTTTTGAATCATCCTCATATACAACAACAAAATAATAAATGATATAAATAATTTTACTGAAAATATTTAAATACCTTTCCATTATAATTCTATAGTTTCACTTCTAATCCACAAAAAAATCCATCATGAATCGATCATGAAAATCATTTAAAGAACATACCAAAAACAATGAAAGGAACAAAATAGAAACAATTAAAGGGTGAAATGAGGTTATAAAATGATAATAAAATATGTTATAAACATAAAAATGTTTATTTAAAATACATATAACACACATTTACCAATTATACAGGAGGTTTAAACATGTTTGAAGTAAGAAAATACCAAGGAAAGAGAATTCATAACCCAATTTCCATTCATTGGGTTAACCTTCTTCTTCATTGTCAATGTGGTATTAAAATTGTTTGCGTGATGGGTTTTTTATAATATGGTAATTATGTGTATATAAAGACTATATACATATTTTATCCACTCTATCAGGCCTCTATTATATTATATTATATTTATAAGGTACTTTTCTTTTTAAAATCCTCTTTTAAAATCCTCTTTTTAAAATCCTCTTTTAAACTTCTATTTTACATATTTCATTGATCTCAAGTTCCATTATTCCATGCCTATTGGGAACCATCGCTCTGTTAATCCGATCATCCAGGTTTCCATGCCTCTAGTGGTCCATTTCCCTATAAATCCAATGCTCCATGATTCCATTCCCTCAGTGCTCCATTGCATCGTTGAATCGATGTTAAAGGCTTCCAAACCTCTAGGAAGAATTCACCTCTTCAATCCAACTTTCTATGATTCCATGACTCAAGAGCTCCATATCCCCACCAACCAGGCATTCATGTATTCCTTACCTCTAATGTTCCATCACCCAGTCGATTCTATGTTCCAGGATTCGATGCATTCTGAGATCCATCCCCCCATCATACCAATGCTACATGCATCCACATCTTCCCAGATCCATCACCCCATCGTACCAATGCTCCAATATTCAATGCCTTATGGGATCAATCACCCCATCATAATGATGATACATTCTTCCACATATTCTTGGTTCCATCACCCCATCATACCAATGCAAAATACTTACACACCGTCAAGGTTCCATTGTCCTGATGAGCTGTTGTTCCAATATTACATAACTCCCAAGATCCATCTCCCTTGTGGGATAACTTTCATGGCATTCATACCTCAAGGGATCCATCACCCTGTTGAGATTATGTTCCAAGATTCTTCACATCTTGATATCTATCACCCCATCAATCCTACATTCTAGGATTCCACACCTCTCGGGATCCATAACCTTATCATACTAAGGGAATTATATCTTTTCTACCACAAATCGATATCACTTCAATAGCTCATGTGGTCCATTTCACCCACAGGCTAGTTCATGTCATCCCAATCACTATATGAATACATGTTCTCATTAGATTAGGATAGATAACCAAACCCCCTTTACGGCCAGTCAAGTAGACTCTATCTACTACTTATGACAACACCAACCATAGAGGTCCCCCCTTGTGACCACAACCAAGACTCATGGAAAGTTCACAGTGACATAGAAAAAATAATTCTTAGATAACATATGCACATATACTGGGGACATTTTAGGTTAATACCATTAAAAGGATCTGCCCTGATCCTCGAGTATCCCAAACCAATGAGATGGGGTGGAGATTATTATTCATATCCTAACACAATCCTTTTGTTCATTATTCCTCTTTTCATGATGTCAAACCGGACAAAAACTATCATCTTGGTCTCAAGACATTAATTTGCAGGAAAACATCTTGGCTACACAGCATTAAACTACTTGACATCTTGTTCAAATATATGAGACCTAAAACCATAGAAACTGTGGTCAAATCTGTATGACCTTAAATAACATCCACCAATAATCCTAATAACACAATATTAACATGTATGATGAAACATCCTTACCATTTGATGTTAAAATATGTGTACAATGTCCTTAGCACATGTCATTAAACTATAGCCTTACCTAGTGTGTTTAACATAGGATGGCTCATACTCTAATCATGAGTTGATTCCATATCCCCATCGAATTATGTAATGTGGAATAATTATATGATCCCCCACATGATATACTACTCTGTATTTGGCCCTAGTATACTATAGTTCCACATTCAAAAGCTACCTCAGAATCCTCCTCCTTGAGAATGATTTTGAATTCCTCTTTATGATATTCCCCATTGACATAATCAAATGTATTGAGGTGTAGACCCTTGAGTGCTAGAATTCTTATGAAAATTATCCCAATACATATCCATGCTTTATGTATCCCATTATTTTGATACCCATCACTATCCAAGTATGAAGGGATCCCTAAATAGAATGGTTTCGTGCCACACTTTCTCACCTACCGTCATGGGCCAATGCCCTAGATGAATTTGGTTGAAATTTTGAGACATGTACCGTGTTTTTGAACAAGTTTATCTATCAGACCTCATTTTTCCCCATTCCATGTAACACGATATGGTTGTTGGTTCATTAATAGGTTTAATTGTTATCCTCCATAATAATTCCACACTCATTTTGTTCTAGATATTAGGCCCCATGATTCACAATTTCCACATCCATATGTTTAGGTGGAACTCTAGCACTCTTGGTGTTACCCCTATATGCATACATTCATGATGAGTAAGTATGTCAGTGTCGTTGGGGTATTCTAAATTTAAAAATTTCATTTCACTTATATGTGCTTCAATGTGTCAGAAAAATCCAATCATTAAACCTTGTTTCCCACACCAAGAATGAACCACGTCGAATTAGTAGTTTTTGGTATGATGTTAGTTTATATGGTGGAGATGTGTAAAATTCAAGGTTCTAGGAACAAAATGTGAAACTCAGCACCCAATACAATCTCTAAAACACAAAACTATGAGATTGAGTCCAAAAATCATGACTCTAAAATTTTTACATGTATTCCATGGGAGTGTAGGGCCTTGCATGGGATGATAAATTGTATAGAAACCAACATACTTACAGTAAGATGTTAAATTTCATGGACTAGTCCCATCACATGACATTAAAATGTTACAACAACATACAATACTCACAAAGATAAATGGAATAGAATCCATATCGTAGTTCCATAAAATTAAACTATGTAACATCCAATGTCCTAGATTCACAAAATTAAACTGTGTAATGATTATCATCCTCGTAGCATGAAAAAAAACATACCACTATAATGTTCTCGCCTGAGAGCATGTCACCTTTCGCACTGGTCATATACCATTATGTGTTCAAAAAATATAAATGGTCAGATTCTTATCCACATAGGATATTTAGTGATGTCGATGTTTTTTATCCTAGTCCAACAACTCAAAAAAAAAACAAAAACTACCCCTCCCTTTGTATAGTTTCAGTCTTCGCAATGATATTTTCATCAATAACTACGTATTTCTTGATTCATGATCTTGAAGGATGTGTATAAAATTATAGAAAAATTTTCTTTGGTCACGGCCACAACTTAATCACCTCTTATGTCCTTCTCCCCTAGGCCCCATTTATGGAATGTGATCCTCCTTGGCTTAATTCATGTGGGATTCCTTCTATCTGTTCCACATAAGGTTTCTATAGGTCCTAGAGTCTCATGTAGCTTTTAGAATATGTATGTGTGGTGTATGGACTTTATGGATCATTCACGTCAGTTTTGTAAATCCACCATGATACATATTTTTTTAGGAGCACATGGGATGAACTCCATGACCATAAACTCGGTGCCCATAGTCCAAGAATCATGACCTTAAACTGTATCTGGGTTTTATTAGCAGCATTTTATGTGGTGTTGAGCCTCTTTGGACCTCATTCATATCAGGATTTTCATAACACCTCACTACACATACCCATTAGATACATTCTCCACTCTCCATGGTCTAAACTCTATGACCATAGACTAAGATTTAACATCCACAGCGGATGAAGTTAAACTACAACCATACCCTAAAAAAGTTTAGTATAACCCATGGTAATTTGGGGATTCTACAATTACCTATCCAGATAGGATTTCCCCCATCAGTGGGGGTGTCCCACCACACTATGTTCCAGAACTACATTTGGATTGATTCTTATCCTTATGGGATACATAGTGATGCCCAGAAATTTTCTCTTCCGACCCAGCCACATATATATCAAACCCTATACCCCTTGACCTTGATTATAGTCCTGGTACATGAAAATAAACTATAAAAAGTATCTTTCAAGGTATATAAGTGGTACGATAACATATTTGGCTCCATTCACATAGGGTTATACCTCTCCTTTACCATAGTGATACCCCAGAAGGTTTCCCTTTCTATGTTCATATATCATGACTTTAAATTTATTTCCCCTGTGGTCCATGCCATATGACTTTAATTATTTGGAAACTAGATTTAGTTTCATTTCATGTGGTGGAGGACCTCTTCCACTCATCCACGCCAGTTTTTTACTCTCACATAGCATGAAAATATTTGAACACCTTTTTTATTCATGGTCCAGACCGTATAATCTTAAACTATGTGCAACCATTTTCAGAAAAATGTGTCGCTTGATTTATATCCTTATGGGATATGCAGTAATGCCCAAACATGTTGTCCTTTGGGCCAGCTACAAAGTCATCAAAAATTTTCCCCTTGGACTCGGTTACAGTCTAGTAATTATGAACTTAAACTGTATTCATGTCTTCTATGGAATATGTAACTATGGTGAAGGTCATCCTTGAATCAATCATTTTGGGTTTTTCATAACCTTTCATTACACATATATTCATGAGATAATCCCCACTCTTCATCATCCATGAAATATGACATTAAACTATAGGCACCAGGTTTATGCATTATGACCATAATCTATTTGAAGAACATGTTGTCTAAGTTGTATGAATTTAAACTGCATATCCTAACATCATAAAACCATGAAGTTAAACTACTGTCTTACGCCATAAAAATTGAATGCCCTATATGATAATTATGGGATTATGTAAAATAATTACCCATTTCTTTAATCCTAGGATGCCTCATGATAACCTTGAAAGGCCTCATTTCACTCATCAGAGAGCATTATCCCTTCTAGTATTGTTCTCTCACCACAATCTGTTCTATAATTATGTGTGGCATGATTCCCATCTTTTTTTATATGTAGAGAAACTTTGAAATTTCATAATTGAGCCCAACCGAAAATCCATTAACTCTACGGCCCCTTTGGCTCGATCACAGTCGAATAACAATGACATCAAACTATATCTAATTCATCTTATGGTGTGTGTTTTTGGCCCACATTACCTTTTATTTTACAAATATGTAACTTAATACTAAAAATATCTCTCCATAGTCCATGAAACATGACTTGAAACTATTTTCTGTGGTCTGAGACACCTAACGTTAAACTCTTTACACTGCCCATGGTTGGATCCAAACTTCTGATACACTCCCATTCCATAATTTGAGTCTTTCCCAATTTGGATTCATGTAATATTTCATATCCATAATGACCCCCTAATAGTGATGGCCTAAGGCTATTTTTTCTCACTTCCCATTCAGGGCCAACACCCTAATTGATAACATGGAAAAAATATATATTCTTTGTTTTTTAACATGGTCAATAGTTGATTTTGGTGTTTTCCCATCCCATTCTTGATTGAAATGGTTGTGGTTGAAAATTTTCAAACATGGTAAATAGTTGATCCATGCCCATCATTCACCCTTAATCTAGATCTGGGAGACCACAACTTACTTCCTTTCCACTTTCTTATATCGTGATGGAATTCCAACACCCTTGGTCTTACCTTTAATTCGATTAAACATGTTAGGAAAAACCATTTTCATTACTTATTTCCCACACTGATCCTAACTCATCGTGTCTTAGGGGTTTTTGTTGGACGTGTGACGATAAGGTTATGTCTCTCAAACGAGACCAGTGGTCCAAACTCCTTGACCATAAATTGTGGGCTCAATTCTAAGCATCATGACATTAAAATGTATGTGGATTCTATCCTAGGGAACATGTAGTGTGTCATTTGGGCATCCTAGTTCCTCATTTATGTTTGATTTTTAACTCACCATAAGAAACATATCTAATGGGGATACATCATTGTCTAATCTCTATGACTCTAAACTACGAGTATAATCTAAATCTACGCAGCACAACATTAAAAAAATTTCTATGACCTAGATATTATAACCTTAAACTCTACGTGATGTCCCAGTTTCATCATGTGAAACTATAGGAACATCTAATTCAAGAGATATTAAAATGTAACATACATGTTCTTTACTGTACGACAATAAATCACATTCCTACCATCCTCATTGCCTGATGTAAAACTACAGGGCTTCTAAGGCCCTTTCCAGAAACCCCTTCCTTTGATGTTGGTCATCTATTACATCACTCATGTCACATCAGCTATCTCTAAACATCCAAGGAGATTCTCCTCTTGGAAGAAGAATTTGACCCTTGTTTAGATAGATACTCCCACACCCAATGTTCTCCATGTCACAGTGACATAATTCAATGACTGTTGGAATCCATTCTAACATTCCATCACTTCCTTTCCACACTTTTTAATCCCCTCATTTGGATCCTCATCCCCTTACATGTCTAAAGGGACCCCAAAAAATCATGGTATCATGCCATTGTAGGTCACCTACTATATTGGTTATGTTCCCAAGAATACCTTGGATGATATTCCAAGAAAACCTTTTTGTTCCAAACATGGTTAGCTGTCGACCCTCATTTATTTGTCCCTATTTGAGGCTAACAGTATGGATTTTTTTCCTCATACACAGTCATTAGTTATCTTGTATCACCTTGAAACTCCCATTTTTTCCAGTTTTTTTGGCATCAGGATTCACATCTATTCATTCCACTTTTTTCTCATATAATTCAATACCCCTATTGTTATCCCATTTCTATATTATATCATGTTTGAGATGCAAGTCTGTTGTGCATAATTAAACGTTCCAACAAGTTTGTTCCTAGTTAGGACACACCAAATGGTTGTCCATGTCCCATTAGAATATTATTTATTTTTCCCATTTTTATCACTCTCTTATAGTAATAAGATAATGATATGGTGTTCCCCACGGTTGGTATTTTCCTCATTTTTTCCTCATAACATGGTCCACCTATCCCTCATCATCATCATTAAAACCCATTCTAGAATGTATTTGTTTTCACTAGAAAAATGCTTCCAAATAATGCATTAAATTCTTCTAAACCTGATCTTGGTGTGTATCACATTTCACAGTATTCGATTCAACTAGTCTTATATCCCTAATAGAGTTACGAATTAGAAGTTATGGCCGTTTGAAGTGATGCTTCCAAAGTTGTTTATAGGGTCCTTTTTTAGAGCCCATTCATGGAGGTTTGGTTAGCAGAGGTTTGATTCAAAAATAATCACTCAGTGAATGTGCGAATATGTGATGGAGTCTATTTTTGAGTCTAATTCTGCTTCACAATTGTGTGAAGGATGGACTACGTGATTCACGTGTTTGATAGAGCCACACCCATTTGGGACACCAACAATTTAATCACAAATATCATTGAAGAATATTGAAACCCCTTTCCTATAAATACACCCCTAATTCATTCATTAAATATAAAGAGACACCGCCAAGTTTCATCCTCATGATCTTAATTTTTAAGCTCAAAATATTCATGAGACCCTATTCTATGAAGACCCTAGGCATCCTGAAACCTCATATCTTGAGTTATTAAGATCCTCCACCCCATGTGGTGATTCCATTCATGAAGACATATTCCATTCTTGATGGAATAAGTCCCTTTGATGCACTTTAGGCTTTTTGAAGCATTTATCCTTTACGAAGAACCCCCTATATTAATTAAGAATTCACTCTATGGAATCGAAGCCCTATTTCACGAAGAACCATCATGAGACCCTGATATCCGTGAAGTATCTTCATGAATCTCTATCCATTGAAAATTTCATCCCTCAACACCTGCTTGTCCAGACGATGGGTGAAGCACCCCCATACCCAGACTTGGGATCATTGCCTGGTTGTGCTTACTGGCCTCCGGGTTAGTCCCTTAGCTACTGTCACTAACCCCCAACAAAAATAAAGTGTCTCGCTATGATATTTTTTAGACCGCATAAAGTATAATAGGGATTGTTCCCATATAAAACCCCAACTTTGACCCCTAAAATACCAGGATTCGAGAGTCTCCTCTACACTCCCTGAAATACCTTGACTCAACAAACTCCGATAGGTCTCTTCCCCATGACAAGAGTGAGATTCTCATCATAGATTCGTTATGTAACTTGAGTTAAATCATTCCCAAAATATATACTTAAACCTCATCACCTAGCTCCAATTATAGGTTGAACTAGAAAGGTCCACTCTTGCATAAGGCCCACAACAACCATTTCTAGGATTGGTCAACCTAGTACCTGTAAATACATGAAATTAAACTATACAAAACCCTCTCACTCATGAATAGGATTACCCATTCATTAAGAATAAGATTCATCAGTCCACGATCATGAGAAAAAATTCTATATTCCTTACTACACGTCTTTTGATTATATCACAACCTATAGGAAAAACATAGGATACCACCTGTGAAATAAACAGGATTTCTTATGTGTCAAGAATAAGATACCATATTCCATAATCATTAGATGACTGTTAAACATCCCCCATGGGTCACCTCTTAAGTTTAAATCCCCAAACCATACTCCCTCAACCAATCAACATATTTATATTCCCTCATGACATGACATGAGGATGAAATCATGGTCATCTCAATGCATAATCCACTCACACCACATCCTTCCACATGATTTTAAACTATGATCTTACCTTAATCAACGCATATGGGATGCCCTCGGTAGCTGAAATCTGGAATCAATGAAGGGAAACTAAATGAATAATTCACGTATACCATGTCCATACAACTAATGTTGAACTGCAATCATACCACATGCATTGCACATGGGATTCCCTCATGACCTGATATGAGGAGGAAGTTGGAAATCTCAAAACATAAGACCCACACACCGCATATATTCACATGATGTTAAATTATAATATTACAACATTCAATGCACATGGGAATCCATCATGATCTAACATCAGAAAGGCATGACAAACAACTCATTGTATAATCCCCACACACCTCTTCCTTCCACATGATGTTAAAATTAAATCTTACCTCATGAAATACACAAGTGATTCCCTCATGCCCTGAAATTAGTAAAATGGGGTGGGAATATTCCATGAATAAGCCCCATTCATTCCATTTTGCCTCCATAGTAGTGCATAGGCAGCTTCCACATGTAATCCCCATTCACATCAAAATCGCTCTATAGAGGAACATGAGAATGTTCCATGAATATGCTGCATTAACTTCATTTCTACTCCATATAAGCACCGAGGAAGTATCCACACATAAGCCCCATCGAGAACATTTTATCTCTATAGTGTTATATGGTTATCTTCATTCATAAACCCCACATTATCTCTTGTTGGTTCTTCTTTCACAACATGGGCATCAGCTCTACTAATTCCTCTTATTTTCCACTATGAACATAACTCATATTGGATTAGAGGTTAGCGAAGATTGTGAAATTTCACAAACTTCTTATTGGGTATCACTCCTAGAGTAAGCCCCAATCTCAACCACATGAGAATCCCTCCTGGAGTAATACCCCACCATATCATGTCCCCTCAATGGGAATACTCTGTGTGTAATCACTAATAAAATGGCCTTCATATTCAGTGTAAGTCCAAAACATACATCAATAAAATGGGTCTCCTCCTTAAGAATAAATCTCAATTCACCTTTTTGAACTATGTGGGATTTGATTCGAAATTTTTCTAGGATATGTAGGAATCCTCTTCAAGATCTAAGACTAATGTTCCATCAATCCAAACATTCCATCCACTCCCAACACTCTATCCACACCGACCATAATTTTTCATGGGCCTCCACATCCCGCTAACATCATGCCATCCACCAGGGCAGCACTCATACGTAATCCCCACATAATCCTACCATGATAAATCCTATTGTAAAGGTAACATTCAAGTGTAATCCCCATACCATATCTCACTAGCACTCCTTTCGTAGCACGAGAATCCTTACCGGATGACGTTAAACCGCATCGACCAGTCCTATCACATGGCCTTAAACTGTGTAATCAAACAACGTGGGTTTTGATCCCTATCTTATATGTAGGGTATGTAGGATGCCTCAATGAGGTTCTATCCCAACCAATGGTAAACCAAGGTTTCCCCTCTTAGGGGTGCACCTCCCTTATCCACATATAAAGGTGTCTAGATTAACCATTGTGGTGTGGCATCTTCCATTTATGGGAAACATATCCTAGATCCACATCTATGGTTGTATTGATCCATCCATTGTTAATCCATTTAGGTTCTTCCTCCTAAGGGGGCGCCTCCTTGATCAACCTACATGATGTTTATTGATCAATCAACTTAGACTCTAAAAGAATCTAATATTTTAACTTGTCTTATGATCCCACATTATCCTAAACATGGGATTCATGAGGTGGAATCCTTAGAAGATATGACATTGGAATAAGATACCTTGTGATCAACACAGGATGTCTTGGATTCTAAAACTGAGATGTCTTACATGATATACCCTCCTATGATGATGAATACAGGTGACCATTGTTCCCAATGTCAATAGATTCCTAGACATGCATGTAATTTCTGCCTAATCTGCTGAACTATTGCCACCATGTCAAGACCATTTTGAATTTCTAGATAGAATATGTGTAATTAACTAGTTTCCCCAAATAAATGGAACTGAGAATGAGTTTAACGAACACAACTAAAACTTCAAAGGGAGACCCAGACTAGGAGACGAGATCGATGTTGGAATCTAAGAAGGGATAATATGCATCACAACATCCTATTTCAATCAAGGATCTAACATCCCCAATATTTGTGGTTGAAGCCACCAACCTATAGAAAGAGGCCACATGGGGCCACATGTGTGTGTCACCATTATGATGTGTGCCCCACCTGTGAAAGAGTTGGAAACACAGCCAGTAGATTCACTCATATTAACATAGATAGAGTTAATGAAAGTATACAAATAAAAGGAACTCATCCATCGCACCTTGATATTGTTCTCTTTTTGAAGCGCTGACTCACAGTCATAGTTTTAAACTATGTTGTAATATAGCATATCTTTATTTATTTTTCTCTCTTCATATTATTTAAGTAATGACACATTTCATTGACATAATATAAAAAATAAAAAACCCAACCAATAAGATAGTTTTCCATATTTTGCATCCCTTCTTTAATATAAACTTTTATGTGTGCGGGGTAAGCTCATCTTCATCAATTTCAATATTTTCAAAACAACCATTTTCATTTATTACTGACATTATGTGATTAAGCATTTTATAAAGGGTGGGGAAATCCATCAATTCAAACACATCACAATACAACACAAGTCATCTCACCATAACAACCACTTGTCTCACCCCTGTACATCACCACCACTGCACTACACAACCACTATCCAAACTCACCCACCAATAAAAACATCCCCCAACCATTTCACACAACCACATCACCTCAACAATTTATTATCCACAAGAAACCACCCTTGTTACATTACCACCTTCTCAATCTCATCCTCCACAAGATCCCAACAAACGATCACCACTATCATAACACTTCAAAGACCTGATGAAATAAATCATGTAATTCCCTCTCCCATGTCAAGATATTATATGCTTTGGGTGGAACTAAAAATTCAACATGGTTTTAATCACATCAAAGTATAATACATATCAATTAGGTATCTCATTTCCCCAAATTTGTATTCTTTATGTTTTTAATCATACATCGCACAAAGAAACACAACAAGAACAACCACAAAATTTAGAAAGGAATTTTGGCTTCCACAATAATTCATGGGTGTATATTACATAGCCATGTTATTTAGAATGGGTATTTTCACAAAATTTTTAAATTTTCTATGGGAATCCTGTTCTATAACCATATATTATTGTTTAAACATTCAATGAATGGTGATATTTATTAAGTAGACACATCAAGGGTCTCATAATCCATGATAATTATAGTGAAATAAAGGTTTCATAATACCCTATAGTTTAAGAAAGGCATAACAAACCTTTGATTAAATTATAACAATACAACCAGAAACATCACTCAACATTCAAAAATCATTTCTGGCTAAGAAACATGCATTTAATTTAATTGTCTCTAACATGAATAGAAGGTAAACATAAAACTACACACATGTTATCCCACAATTAATGTTCAATATACTTAAACAATACATTATATGTTCCTCTTTTTACTGAGAAAATACACTTAAAACTTCATTTGAAAATTTTTACAAGCTAGTTTCTTATGAATAATTAAAATACCCCATTATATACGCAACAATATTTTAAAATTATCAAAATAAAACATGATCTCTAATAAAAAAAATTAAAACATCACATATTCTATTACAATGTTTCAAACATTATCGTGATCAATTAAACATTCTATAATCATTTCATTTCTCATGAAAATATACTTATATACTAAAATGAGGATAACCTGATTCTTCCTCGATATTTAAAAACAAAAAAAATAAATATGGTACATTATCATGTCTCACGTACTAAAACTTCCCAAGTCACCACAATTTTTTTACACTTTATGCATGTTTACAAAAAAACAACAAATCACATGACATGTGCCAAAATGTTATTTCAGAATATAAAATTTCTTAATAGTCATATAAAGAATGATTTTAATCATTTCAACTATTTCAAGTCTCAACATGATACCATGTATAATGCTTATCATTTTCCAAAATTTATAAATACATTCCACTATAATTCCAACCCTAACACATGCTTATAGAATATGTTTATATCAATATTGAAGAACCACAATCATTACCAAATAACAAGTAATTTATTATTTTCAAGGTTTCCAAATTCATAGGAATCATCAAAAATCATGATGGTCATACTCATAAATTTCCAAATTTAAATGTCCAAAACCATGTTTTACAAGAAGTTCATGACACATGATTATTGTAAATCTTGAATGGAACACAACACATGGAATATTAAATCACATGGGAAGTATAATAAATTAAATCTCAATATCAAAATAATTAATATTATCATCCCTATATTAAATCTACTCAAGTTTACATGCAACATAAGGGTCTTAAAAATCAATCATTCATTCATACAAAAATTCACTAAGCCTGCTTCTTTAAAAATTAGAACCATTAAGAATTTAAGATGGAATTTTATACATCTTTAGAAAAGGGAAAAATAAATTCATTAATATTTATGATACAATAAAAATGGATAAAAGGAATTCAAGACTAAAAAGGTTTAAAAAAAAAACTCAGGACAATTAAAAATCATTTTACTATTTCCCTTCATAATATATGGTTAATTCCTCAAAAAATAATTGTTCATAAGAAACTGTATCATGGGAAAATAAAGAGAAAAAATATAAAATTTCACGATTTATTTAATTAATTTTATTTACATCCCAAAATGACCTTATTAAGTGACAAGGGAAATCAAACATTATGCATGTATCTCTCCTAAACCTCTACCCTCCATGTGCTACCAGCTCACTTGGTCATTCAATAGGCTCAAAGTCCTAGAATCAGATTATGGGGGCTTAAAAACCCATTCCCTACCAGTCTTCCCTGACCTATGTCATGCATCACGGTCAAATGATATTATTTCCCTATCGACCCAAGGAATACTCATTATTCATAACTCTAAACTTCATCATATCCCTCAACCATACCTCCAATACAACCTTTTCATGAACCCCTCCCTCTAAAGATACCAAAATGAGGGAAGAGAGATTATGACCCATGATTCCCACCTCTAGCAGGCCTTGCGTTTGTCACTAGCATCAAGGGTATAAAAATCTCATAAATGGGAGGAAATCCCCTATATAAAAAACAGGATCAGGTGATAGGATAAATCAACCACAATCAAATCTATGAGATAATATAAAATGAAAATCAAAACAATCCCATAATGTATATATAAATGAAATAGATCTAGATAAAATTATCCAAATAAAATTTTCAAAATAAAATTTATGGTAGTGACATAGAAAAATCTCCAAATTTCTAAGCTATTAATTTCCATCACGTTCCATGAAGTACTCATAGAAACATAAAAATATTTTTATATATTTAGGGTAAGCATATATGTATACTATGTAGGATATCAAAAGTATCTCCTACACTTGTGAAAATATAATAATAATGAACCTTTGAGAAAATAGTATAACCAAAAAAACCTAATAATTTCAACTTATCAAACCAAAACCTCTGTAAGGTTTTCTCACCAAATAAAACATCCATGTATAATAATATAATAAGAATCTTATTGATAAAGGGTACACCACACCACTTTCCCACTAATTATCTCCTCTCACACACACAATTTCTTACGTCTCAGTGCTCCCATATATTCCATTTCACATCACTTCACATAACATCACATACTACAAACAATTACCTAGGTCATCACATCATATAAAATCTTCCATGAAGACACCAGGTTCATCACATCACATCCCACCGATAGACACCTGAGTCGTCACATCACATCACATCCAACCAATAGGCACCTGGGCCAACACACCGTCTCCCAACACATCTAGAAATCAGTAATTTTTACTTCTTGGTATCATAGATCTTGCATTTTATAATTTCATGGAAGAGGGATAGGGGAATATTCGGTGGCCAACCATCCATCCTCCCAATATTATGTTGTAGAAAACACCCCCAATATATATATATATATATTCGTGTTGAAACATGGTTCTTGATGTGGTTGGGGATCATTTATAAAGCACATGAAATATAAAATGGTATATATATAATATCATGAAAACAAGACAAATCATATTGGCTCATAATTGAGGAACTAACCATATCACAATGTCACTACATCACATCACGACGTTCAAAACATCTACCGGCACTTATAAATGATCTACACCACAAAACATACCACAAACCACATTTAACCTTTTAAACACCCTTTCAAATTAATTTATTTTCATGTTATCAAGTTATAATTCCATCTCTTTAAAACATCAAACTAATTCCATTATTTCTCACCCATTTAATTTCATATTATGTGTCAACCACACATAACCATAATTATCTTATTTTTAATTAATTATTCATTTACTTCTCATTAATCAATCAAACCCATTCATTTCAATTCCAATGGTACCATTTGATTACAATACTCTTTCAGAATCTACCACAACTCAAAATAAAGACAAAAAAATCACTCATCCTCCATTCCACAACCAAATCACGTAAAAATGACATTTTTTAGTTTAATCGGTGTGATTTTATCAATTCCACTTCATTATTTAAGGGAATTATCAAAAAATCTATAATTTATAAAGAAACAATTTCATTAAACAAATGTAAGGGATTGACTACTTACATTTAATGTTATGCTATATAATCACACCATTAAAGGAACAATAACACTTCCCAAATTAGAAAAATCAAATTATTCCAACAACCATATTTTTCAATGAGAAATCAAACATATATTTTCCATTAAATAAAAATTAAACAAAATAAAATACACGTGACATCTTAATTTTTATGGAAAACAATAAAAATTAACTTCCTGTGATTATGAATTTCACTCTCTATAATATTTATTCAATTATCAAAATTTACAAAATATGTGATACTAAGGATATTAATTATTTACTCTTTCAATAATACTTTATATGGAAACAAGTATAAAAAACATGAAGAAATCATATAACAGACATAAAAAATTCCCTCGTTCCACATCAATGACAATTAATAAATTAATTATATTTATTAATATGATGCACAACATTTTCATAAACATTAAAAAAATTATATCATGTCCTTCATGATACTCTAAGTGATGAATGAATGATAATATAACAAGATTTTAATACCTTGTAAAGATGATAAACAATGTTCAAAATGATATACTTGAAGCTATAATATCCAGATTATCCATATTCAAAATTTTAAATATAAAAATAATATTTAATTTAATTAGTAAATTTTACATCAATGCCATAAAAAAGGATTCTTACCATCCACTAATCGAGATGAATCCAACAAAACTTATGGTGCATTAGTCTGATTAGTATTAAGGGAGATATGGAAGAAAGAATTTGGGAAATTTGGGTATTTAATTTACGCTATTTTTAATTATAAAAATATATTTCGTATTTAATTACAAAATTCAATTCCCTCACTTCATTATATAATATAATTCAATACCAATTACACTAATTTAATTTAATTTTCATGTTTTAATTTCCCCCATTTATTATTATTATTATTATTATTTTATGACTAATTTTTTTATTGTTGACTAGTCATAGCCCCCAATGGGGTGCCTCTCTAATTTCACATGCCTCTTTATTGTTATTTATCTTTTTTTTCAAATTTATTCTTCTAATTTAATTTCTATTTTTGATTAGTATTCTCATCCCCACTTTCATATGTTTTTTTAAGTCATCAATCATATTTCTCTCTCATCTCTCCTCTCTTCCTTCCATGTTATGTTTTTTCATTTATTTATTTCCTTAAGATAAACTGGACACTCCCACTCTCATCATTTCTATTCCTCACCACTCTTATAAAATTTTTCCCTTATTCATAATTTATTTCATGTATTTTTTTCAAAACATTATATATATATATATATATTTGTGTATGTGTGTTCAACAAACATGAAACCATTTATATGGTGATATGTATAAAAAAATTATAAACACTTGTCTATGTATAGAAAGATTAAAATGGACATGCACATACCCACACACAGATATATATATCTCTATGTGTGTAACATATAACCCTACAACACAAACATGTATTTATATAACGTGTGTATATATATATATACGATATGTAACATATGAAATTGGAAAAATTTAATAAAAAAAGTATGCATATGAATAAACATATTTATACATGTGTGTAATATATGTCAAAATGTATAATTTATCACACATAATTAAAATTTTGACATACATATTTAAATTCAATAATAATGAATTGATTATAATTAAATAAATCGTCCAAAATCAAATCAGTTTAAAAACCCTTAAAAATTAAATTTCAAACATCAAAATTACTATTAATTAAAAATTAAACGCATTTTCAACTACTTTAAAAATTTATAAAATACCAAAACCTCAAAATCATTTGGAAACACCCTAGAATGAAAAAAGAAGAATTGATAAAATTCAGGACCATTACACTTTCTTTCCCAAAAATATTTTTTTGTATGATTTATATATATTTTTAAAACTATATCGACAACCATGATGTATTGAATCATGTCTAGATGTTATAGTGAAATTTTTAAAAATTGGGGTCAACTTATTTAAAGGTGATTTGTTTATCTATTTTTTTCCCTTGAAATATGAGTCAAGAGTAATGATTTCTGAAATTTTTTTATATGATTTAAGAAGTTTCAATGGAAATTTTAATGTTTAAACTATTGTTGGATATTTTTTGATTTATAAAAAATTACTCAATGTACTAATAGGTACAAAGTTGAGGAGTATTAGAAACTCAATATAGATTAATGTGGTGTTAAAAATATTTAAAATACCACCAAGTACATGATTGTATTGTATTTGGTATTTAATATTTAATATATGGATATGGATAGTAAAAGTAATATTACCAATTTAATAAGCAATGTCACTAGGAGTCAATGAGTTTTAGGGAAACTTTACTTTAGATCCAGAGCATGGGTGGTTTCAAGAATTGAAATCTTGGTTGGAATTTTATTTATTAGGTTTCACTATAGTGGTTTTCTTAATATTTTTTAGGATGTTTAATGAATTTTTAGAGTTATGGGTGTTATACATAATAGTATTGGTTGACTAAAATGTAATACAATAGATAGTGGGTATAAATTTGGAGTACACTAATAACCCTACATGAGTTGGTGGGTTTGTAAAAAACAATAGATCCTGCTATGAATTATTTTCACCACCTTCAATAAAGGATTGATATGATCATGTTATATTATGTTGGATTGTGGTAATATCTCCCTTTATTCATCTTTTTACCCATTTTCATCTTACTCTAATTTTTAGTGGCTATACCTCGGTATTTATGGACGATTCCACCAGATCATGGTGGAATCATCTCTAAGGCATTAATATTCATTATTAAATAGATTAAGAGAATCCAAATAAGATAAAATCCACATGTTTCTCAAAATTTAACTTGTCATAAATGTTTTGGTGATATTTATTTAAACATTTAATTGAAATTTTGTGGAATTTACAGGTGCAATGAAATATGAAATTTGATATTTTTCATAGGGAATGGTTGGGTATTACCTATGAGTTATCTATCACATGATGTATGAGGTTTCTACCATCCGAGGCCACCTAATGAGATATTAATGGATATTACTACTTTTTGGAGTGAAAATTTTTTATAACTAATTATAATTAATTAATTATGTTTTTTATGTGGTAGTGGCTTGGATTATTGTTGATTGATATGATTGGATGGGCTTAGTTTTCGAGGATTATTGTGAACATGGATGAGAAAATACAAATAAGAAGGTATGCAGTCCCATTAATACTTAACCATTTATATGAATTCAAATTCTTACATGTGCATTATATGGGTTCATGTTTTGTATAGCTAGGAAGGGACTAATAGTGTCTCCCTTGGATTTAAAGGGATGTGGTATATTTCTAGGGAATTGAAATGGGAATTTTAGGTATGATTATATGCTTGATATATTCTTGATATCTACATTACCAAGTGGTGTAATTTCTAATTAATAATTGAGAACCCATACATGGGGTTTTCTTAATAAAAGTTCTATGTGTGTATTAGTTTGTTGTTTAGTGGTATTTTTAGGGTATTATCAAATGGTTTATTCCTTAGGTAGTAGTCTAGATTAGGTTCTAATATGAGAATAGTGTTAAAAGTGTTCAGGGTATGGACTTGGACATTGGAACATCCATGAAAGGAGTGGAGTAATAGTGACATGGTTTCCTCTAATTGAGATCCAGTTTTTTGAAATATTAAATGGGTTACACAAAATCATGGGCCTTATTTAGTTGTCTCATGTCTATTTATTATATCATTTCATGATGGAATTCGATAAAGGTGTGGTTTAAGGGTGGATCAATTGGGTATTTTCCATGGATCTCTTATTCTATTAAGGTATTTAGAAGTGTTGGTAGGTGTCCAGAGTACTTTGATATGTCTTAGTGTATTGATATAGTTGAAAGTGGAGAAATTAATGTTTTATGTGAGTTCCTTATAACCATATAGGTAAGTGTATTTCTCAGGCTGAATATTGTATGTTGAGATAATTGACTATGGATCGTGCATGGGAAATGGTGGATTGATTATTTTCTATGGTATTTGAGATTATCAGGGGAATTTGGTTTATATTAATGTTTAGTTTCGTATAGGGAGAATATAAATAGAATATTATGCTTGAACATATTATCAAAATTCTCTTCATGTAGCACAATGTGTGTATATTTTTGTAGCTAAGGGCTCTATTATGTCTTATGTTTTACACCATTTCTTGGTTGTGAAACGTGAACTTGTTGTGTAGGCACTATTGATGAGGTTACAACCTATAAACCTAGGGATTGAGGTGTAAAGTTAAATCACCTAGGTGCTTATTCATTCATTTTTCTTGTAGGATTATTCTAAGAGTTATATAATCAATAATTTCTAAAATTTTCATCACAAAATTATAATTAAAATATATTTTTTTGGAAATGATTGTGTAGTTTATGATGGGTATTCAAATGGAGACCTTCGGAGTGATGTCTATATATTACATAACCTAGGGGTTCGTAATTCCAAAGTTCTATATGGATCACCAAGAGAGGATCCTGGTCACTTTGTATGATCGAGGATCACTGAGAACATATCCTCTGTCATTCTATATTCTTGGGAATCACTAAGAGAGCCAATCACTCTTTATACATGGGGATAAGCATGAGAGAATCTTGAATCACTATTTACATTTGTATATTTTTCTCTTTTACATGATGGTATTTGTATTTTCTATGACTACAATAGACATATTACTCTTTTTTTAGAAATAGGTGGGGTTGAGCGTGACGACATCATAATGAGTGCATGATGACATCAAAGTCATCGATTTCATGGTTTTATCCTCGTTTTTTTATTTAGTATTCTCTTAAACACAAATATGATATAATATATAATGAATTTAATTAGTTTTTCTCTATAGATTTTTAGGCTCACAAACTACATGGGTACCTTGGTATGTGTTCAGAACTCATTTTTGACTTACGGGTCATAGGTTATTGAAAGTATCTGGATGGTTTAGATTAATATATCATGAGAGGTAAGTTTGAGGATATAATTATGGTTTTGTAGTCATCTATCTATGTATTTTTTGTTTATGTATAATATTTATAGGACATGCCATGTGGGAATCCCTTTGGTATTTATGTATGTTTATCGTGGGTTTCATTTTGATACAAAATTATATATGATTGTTTATTATTTATGCTTGGACTCTAGATTTAATTCCTTTCACCATATATGTTGTTATATGATATTTATGGTAAATTTATATTATTTTATATTGTAATACATAGAGTATAGTCTCACTGTGTTGGTCTTAGATTTTTTCTGATTGTCGAAAACCTTTGATGTATGTGGAGATGCACATAAAGTCATGTGGTTCATCAAATCATGACAATAATTGGTTACCCAAGATATATTTATATAAAATTCATGTCATTTTTTTATTTATTTTACTATATAGAAACTTTTTTGATATAGGTATGAGTGGTTGAGAAATGAGATATGCATCGACCATGTGTGACCTAAACACCAATACTATAGAAGCCCAGGATACTGAGGGTATGCGAATGTTCTTCATTTAATTTCACTATTATCATTGAGATTATATTTCAAGTATGATATTTGTGTTAGTGTTTTTATTTTTTATTCTACTCTGGTACCTGTGTAAAATAATTTTGTGAGTTTATTCATTATATCAGGCATGTAGGAATATTTTTTACATGCACATATCTATTTATTATTGAGAATTAGTTTTCAAAAAAAGAATAAAATATTTGAGGGAATAAAATTTCTGAGGAATTATTTGGTAACTAATCCTTGTTTAATCAAAATTTCATCTATAAGTTAATTGATTTTTTCTTGGATAACTAATTGGTTTTATGCTAATTTTTTGAAACAGTACTAGAGGATTTTATGTGGTTTGTTTAATTTTATAGTTGTTAATTATTTCTCAGGGTGGATGAAAGAATTTTAGGTGTATGTTTTAGTATTATATGTGTAGGTATGGATGTTATAAGTAGTGTGTGCCCAAGATATGGAAATTTTTTTATGGATATGTATTAGATTAGAAGATACTCTTTATATGATTTCTATAGTAGTATATATTTACCATGGGTCGTTGATTCCCTATGTTAGGAATAAGAGATGTTAATAATATATGTAGATAGTTTTTATTAAAGACAATAAGTTCGTTATAGAAACAATTCTAGATTGGGTAGTTATGAGATACATTCTTAGGATGACTATATGGATATCTTTAGATGGAGTTGATATGTATTGAGGTAAGGCATTGGATAAGCCTATTAAAGGGTTTTTTATCATCCATTTATCTAGTGAAATTCTCTAATTCACATATTTCAATGTGTAAAGTGATTTGGTTGTTACTAATTTTTAGGGAGGAATGTGAAAGGGTTTTGGTTGTTGTTTAAGGTTCCTCAAATGGTGGGACATGGGTTAGTAGTACATGGGAGGATACATCATGTGTTAAAATAATTTTCAAACATTGGGGGAATGTGTGTTAAGGTTTTCACTAACATCATTTTTTTGGGGAATAAATAAATTTTTAATGATTTATAAATAATATATTTTCTTTAGTGGAATGATTTTTGTATAATAGTTATTTTTTTGGATTAGAATTGGTAGTTGAGCCTTGTGGTTCAATAGATCTATTTTTATCGGTAGATATTATAAAAATATAGGTGATACATGCTATTATTAAGATTTGAGATGTGTTAGAATTCTCAGAAAGTGGGTTTGGAGTGCTAATATGGTTATTTTAAGTGAGGGTTTATAGAACCACATGTTTAATGGTAGATTTTCTAGTTAAGAGATGGATAACCAATGGGTTATGAAAATCAAGTGAGTATATTGGTGTTTAGTTGTGGGTTTCAATAGGTTTTATCTATTTAAATATCATGTGTGTTAGAGGAACATATAAAGAGGGTAATTCCTAGTGAAACTACCCTATAAATTATTATGGTTCAAATATTCAAAACTCCAGGTGAAAGGTTCACAATAAAAGATAGATGGTAGTTCTTTTTGGAGATATATATATATATATATATATATATATATATATCATGTTAAGTTCCTAAAATAGTGTAGAAATTTTATGGGAGATTTTAATGGAAAATATATGGTTTAGTGGATAGATAAAAATATGGATATGATCCTAATGTGTGTGGGTAGGAAATACAAATTATATATTTTTCTTAGAGTTTCACTGGGTATGTGGAAACATGTGGAATAGTGCATAGAGTTTCACTGAGTATGTGGAAACAAGTGTAATAGATATTGTGAGTCACTAAGATAAGTCTATCATGGTTTGATGATGGATTTTGTGTGTCCTGAAGAAATGAAGCATGTTGATGGTAAGGATCGTGATGGGTAAAAAATTGAAGGTGACATTTTTTAGGGGTCTTTGGATATCGTAGAATCTATGAGTGGGTTTATATTGTATGATGTCTGGGGTAATTTTGATTAGTTCTTTTGAGAAGTGATCATATTGGGGTCATTCTTCATGGGCCTGTAAGTATTTGGGTAGATAAGTTAAATGGATAATTGTATGGTGGTTATCACCCTATATTAAACATCTAAGCTAGTGTGATATTAAATATGAAAGAGTTTATATGTAATATATTTTCATTATAAATTGTTTCAATAATGTCATATATTTGAAATATTATGGATTTTACATTAAATTCAATGTAAAATAATAATGAGAAATGTACATATTGAGGTAATTATGAATGGTTAGTGTTTATTTATGGAATTTCTATAATGCATGGATAAATTATAAATTACAATTTTTTTTACAAAATGTTCATAAATATTTATCAAATATTTAAATTTATGGACCATTAATTTTCTTTAATTTTTTCTTTGACTAATTTATTCAAGAATAATAAATCGTTATATTATGAATAGATAATTTTAATTGTTCATGTAATTCTTATAGACTTTATATTATGAATTTAAGTAGATGAATTTAATGTATGACATATTATTTTTTTATCTTTAACCATGAATGTAGTTTTTTTTTCTATGATAATAAAAGTAAATAATTTTTATGACTTCTATATATTAATTTTTAGTATTATATTATAATTATATTACTCCTTGGGTATTAATCCATAGATACTAGGGATTTGGAATGAACTTATTAAAATCCATGGAGATTAGGAACTATCTTAAAATATAGTGGATGACAGCCTATCAAACCACATACACTCATTTAGGGATTATGTTTTCACAGGATTAAAATGTTATGCATAAGAGTATTTCATGTAACTTTCACATGGAATTTATAATAATATGCGTGAATATAATTAAATTTTTTAGGATGTAATATAAACGATATATTATAAATTGATTTATACATTGATATGTTTTGAATATATTTTTTTAATGAAGGTATTGGATAGAAAAATACTTCATTATTAGCATTCATACATAATTGGAAGACATGGGATAAGATGGTTAGATATTAAAAAATGTTCAAGTACTATGTATTTGATTATTTACATAGTGAATAAATTCCAATAACTATACCATTCAAAAGGGGTTCTTCTTCTAAATGAGGGTGTCCATGGAGTTACTCTTTTTAGTTATTTTGATGAAATTTTCATGCAGTTCTTTATAACGGTTGATTTTAGGGGTTTACTATATGTATAATATTTCACGTCATATTAAATATTTTAATCCCTAATTGAAACTCCCAGTGGTTCCCACATATTTAATGGAGTAAGAATATTTTTCTAAAGGTATACATTCCTTTTGGGTTTCAAACCTAACTGATCACAGGAACTCACATTGGTCGAGAGGATGGGAGGTCAAACTCATCACACCCTTTTGGGGGAATTATTTCATATTTTGGGACTATTTTATAGATTTAATATATTTTTTCAAAATAATTTTTAATTCTCGATAAGGGATTGGTTACCCCTGTTTCAATA
Organism: Viscum album; assembly: GCA_963277665.1. Lineage (NCBI taxonomy): Eukaryota > Viridiplantae > Streptophyta > Magnoliopsida > Santalales > Viscaceae > Viscum > Viscum album. Next base: position 1,333,019,466 of record OY728145.1, read on the forward strand.
ACTTGATTAAGACCATTCGTGGACAGGATAAAATGATTGTATATCATTGGTTCTCCATCATTCTCTTATTCATATAAAAATATATATTATATATCCATTTGTGGGTGCTCTAGAGTTTATTTATATCTAGAGAGATAATTGGTGTCTTGTAGATGGTATTGAACCACACCATGGTTTCCAACATATCATGTGAGAATAAGAATAAAAACGCACATAGTTTTTCTTGACATAGTTTATGGTCATCTGACTGGTATGATCCTTAATGTTTAACATCACTTAGTAAGGATGAAAATATATATCTCATCCCTTGATGAGGAATAATATATAACCTATGATGATTTGAATCAGATTATATGTAGTTTCTTTATAGGTGCATTCAACGTGATAGGGGAGAGAATAGAGTTCTTGAGATGGAATTATTCATATTTGTCCGCCCTGAACTACCACATCAAGAGCATTGTTCTTTGAGTGTAGGTGATATGTAACCAGTCTTACGTCCCAAAAATTGTCCCAAATTGGTGGAATCCCTTCCATGATATTGTTACAATCATCATCATTTTATAATCCTATGTGAGTCTTTCTTGATGTGGGAAATAAAGAATATCAGAATATCAAAAACTTTTCAGCAGAGAATTTACGTACAAGCCTATTAAATGGGTGGTTATCATCTATTTGTCTTGTGGAATTATATATTTCACATATTTCATTTTGGAAAGTTATTTGGTTGTTACTAATTTTTAGTGAGTAAATTTAATGCATTTTAGTATTTGTTTAAGGTGCCTCAAATGGCGGGACTTGGGTTAGTAGATCCTGGGTGGATATTTGAGGTGTTAAAATAATTCTAAATCATTAGGGAAATGATTGTTAAGGTTTTCACCAACATCAATTTTTTTTGGGAAATAAATGGATGGTTAATAATTTATAAATAATATAATGTATTTAGTGTAATGATTTGGGTATAATAGTTATTGTTTTGGATTAGAAGATTGAGTTAATACATAGGGTGTAATAGATTTATTGTAATGGGTTTATATTATGAAAATCTAGTTGATTAATGCTATTATAAAGAAGTGATATGTGGTAGAATACTCATAATGTGGGTTTGGAGTGATAATAGGTTTTTTTAACTAAGGGTTTACGGGAACACATGTTTAATGGTAGATTCTCTAGATAAGAGATAGATATGAAATGGCTTACGAAAATCACGTGAGTAGATTGATGTTGTCTTGTGGGGTTCAATAAGATTTATCAATTGAAAAATCTTGTGTGGTAGGGTAACATATAAATAGGGAAATTCTTAGTTAAACTACCATAAGAATTTTTATGGATCTAATCGTCAAAACTCTAAGTGAAAAGTTCACAATATAAGAGATATGTAAGTTTTTTTTGGAGATTTTTCTATATATATCACGTTAAGTCCCTCAAATAGTGTAGAAAATTTATGGAACATTGGAATGTAAAATATATGGTTTAGTGGAATGATACAAATATAAAGATGATCACCATGTGTGTGAATAAGAAATAAAAAATTTATCTCTTTGACAGTGTTTTACTGGGTATGTGGAAACATGTGGAATAGCTATTGTGAGTCAATAAGATAAGTCTATCTTGGTTTGATAATGGAATTTTATGTGTCCTGAAGAGATCAAGTATATTGATGGTAATGACCAAGATGGGTAAAAAATTTAACGTGAAATTTTTTAGGGTTATTTGGATATCATAGAATCTTCGAGTGGGAATATAGTGTTTGATGTTTGGGGTAATTTTGAGTTGTGCTGATGATAAGTGATCATATAGGGGTGATTATCTATAGGCCAGTAGGTTTTTGGGTAGATCAGTGATATGCATAATTGTACGGCAGGTAGCTCCTAATATTAAACATCTATGTCAGCGTGATATTAAATATTAAGGAGTTTATATGTAATATTTATATTACTATAATTTATTTCAAAACATTTCATATATTTGAAATATTAAGGAGTTTATATTAAATTTCATGTAAAATAATAATGATAAAAGTACATATTTATGTAAATGTTAAATTTTTATGTTTATTTCTTGAATGTCTATAATGAATGTATAAATTATAAATTAAAATTTTTGTTTTTTTTTTTATGAACTATTCATGAATATTTATCAAATATTTAAATTTATGGACTATTAATTATCTTTAGTATTTTCCTTGACTTATTTACTCAAGAATAATCAATCGTTATAATATGAATGGATAATTTAAGGTGTTCATGTAATTCTTATAAATTTTATACTATGAATTTAAGGAGATGAATTTTATGTATGACATAATATTTATTTATCTTTAACCATGACTATAGTTTATGTTTTTTCTATGATCATAAAAGTAAATATTTTTAATGATTTATATATATTAATTTTTATTATTATATTATAATTATATTATTCCTTGCGTATTGATCCATAGATAGTGGGGATTTGGATTGCACTTCTTACAATCCTTGGTGATTAAGAACTATCTTGAAATATAGGTGTTGATTACCTATCAGACCATATATACTCTTGTAGGGATTCTACTTACACATGATTTTAATGTTATGCATAAAAGGTTTTCATGTAACTTTTACATGGAATTTATATGGATATATGTGAATATAAGTATATATTTTAGGAAGTAATACAAATGATACATTATACAATTATTTATCCATTAATTATTTTAAATATTTTTTTGGTTGAAGGTATAAGATAAAAAAATGAATCCTTATTAGCATACATACATAATAAGGATACATGGGATAAAATAGTGAGATGTTAAAAAATGTTAAATCACTATGTATTTGATTATTTACATAGTGAATACATTCCACGGACATGATCATTCAAAAGGGATTGTTCTTAAAAATGACAGTTTCCATGAAGTTTCTTTTGTTAGTTATTCTGATAAATGTTTCATAGAGTTTCCCCAATGGTTGATTGTAGTGTTTTAATGTATGTATAATATTTCACATCAGATTCACTATTTTCATCCCTAATATAAACTCCCAATGGTTCCTACATATGTAATAGAGTATGAATATTCTTTCTAAAGGTAGACATCAATTTTGGGTTTCAGACCTATCTGATCATAGGAACTCACATTAGTTGAGAGGATGGGAAGTCAGACTCATCACACACTTTGGGGGGGGGGGGATTATTTCATATTATAGGACTATCTTATAGATTTGATATATGTTTTCAAAATCCTTCTTAGTCCCCAATAAGGGACTGGTTACCCCTATGTCAATAACTTCATTAGGAATGTGTGTGGACAAGTCCAAATGATTGTATATCACAGGTTCTCCATCATTCTCTTGTTCATTTAAAAATATTTATTTTATATCTATGATTGGATGATCTAGAGTTTATTGATATCCAGGGAGACAGTTCTTGTCTTGGAGATGGGATTGAACCACTCAAAGGAATCCTACATATCATATGAGAATAGGAATAAAAACACACACATTTTTTTTGAAAATGTCTAAGGACATGTAACTGGACCGATCCTTGATGTTTAACATAATGTTGTAATGATGGAAATATATATCTCTGTTATTGATGAAGAATAATATGTATCCTATTAAGATATGAATTATAGTCTATATAGTTTCTTTATGTGTGCTTTCATTGTGAAAGGTGTGACAATAGAGGTACTGAGAGGGACATATGAATATGTGGCTTCCGTGAATTTCCTCATCAGGAGTTTAGTTATTTGAGTGAAGATGAGATGTAACCCGACATACATCCCAATAATGGTCCCAAATTTGGGGAATCCTTTCCATGCTATAGCTAAAATCACAATCAGTTTTTAATCCCATGTGAGTATTTCTTGACATGGGAAATAAGAGATTGTCGAATATCTGAAACATTTTATGGGTGAATATTATTACAAGGATTACATTTTAAATTTTCCTTTTAGAGTTATGATTAATAGTCTCGTGCTGGATATGGTATGGATCTTGGACCTTAGGAAGGTTTCTTACTTATCTTGTTTATAACAGGAATTAAAACATTCATAATTTAGTTCATCCCTAACCCACTGATGAGTTTAGGGTTTCTAATGGTATGGTCAAGGATAACATAAAAAATTATTCCTATGCCAAATACCACTCATCATCCAATGATGGATAATGGAGGTTGATAGACTCATACGAATAATTTAGACCCATTAGTTGGGAAAATTCGGTATATTGAGAAACTTACACTAGGGTGGATTCCCATTGGACTGAAGAACTATGAATGAATCCTCTGCATCCTGTTTGAGAAGAAATTAGAGTTCTCGTAGTTCAATTGTCTCTATAATCTGCAGATGTTTTAGGGTGGGTGATCACACTCGAAGACATTATTATTATCGTTATGGTTTAGAAAAAATAGAGGCTTATACCACGATGGATTCTAATCTACATATTTTTTCTCTATCTTTTGAAAGTTAAAGAGATGTGATGACCATGAATGGTTTGTTGAATATGATTGGTACGACATGAATGTCCTATCTGAGTGCATGGCACAAACTGGGACATGTGATTGTGTAATCCTAACCAATTAAGGACATGCCAATTATAAAGGGGGTATGCGACCAAAGGATCATGGATGGGGGTCCACATGATATATGTACAGGTGTTTATACACTATAATGTTGACATCAGCTTATGGGATCTTCCTTACATGTCTCATTGATGTGTTTTACATGTCTTGATTGCCTTCCTGACATGTCTGGGGTGTTAGTATGACATGGAGGACATTTCCAAGGGTGTATTCCCGAAATGTTTTGATTATTCACCCAACATGTTCGATATGACATGGTATTCTTGTCCAAGATTGAATTACTAACTTGTACAATATAATTTACATAATTAAAGTGGACATGTGCATCGTCTTTTTCATGATCATCTGACTAATCTAGGATATCTTCTCATGATCAAGATGTATATGTCCATGATCATTTTCATGATCAACTATCTTTTCCAGTATGGATTCTCATGATCGAAGTAACTTGTCTATGAAATCTTCACATGATCAAATTTAACATGTCTAGCGTCTTCCACATGATCAACTGACTTGTCCTAGATGTCTTCGCATGATTGAATTGAATTATCCAAGATTTCTTCAGATGATCAGAGTGATTTTTTAGATGTATTTTCATGATAATGGTGAATTTTCTAGGAATGATTCTCATGATCAACGATGACATGTCTAGGGTCTTTCGCATGATCAAATGACTTGTTCTAGATACCATCAGATGATCAAAGTGTACATATTCTATTCCTTTCACATGATGATTTTATTACGTCTAGTGTGTCTTCCCATGATCAACCGGACTTTCCTAATACATCTTCAAATTATCAGATTCTATTGTATATATACTATAACATTATCAAGGTGGACACATCCAGTTCTTTTAGCAAGAAAATTATGACATGTCTAGGGTTTCTCTATGTGATCAAGGAGGACATGTCTAGAGTCTATCTAATGACCAACTGACTTATCCATAGGATTTCACATGAAAATTTTTAAATGACAATGGATTGTCTCATGAATCTGTTGGTGTGTCTAATGTTTAATGAGTTTATCACGAGACCAATAAGGGGTATTTATATTGTTTGATCTTAAAGAAGTTACTTGGAGGGGTTTAACAAACTTGTCTATGATCGAGCAGACATCCAAGTGTTGAGGTTTTATGTCCAGATGGATCCTACCTCGAGGCCACATATAAATTATTTTTCATGAGAGGAGGAGTGCATGTACAAGGGTTCATTTCATAGTAACACCTCCTATAGATTTTATAAAAAAGGAGTGAATTTCCATGGGTTTATATTCAGGTCATATGGGAGCCTTCATGTTGGAATTTCATTGTTCTCAATTTTTAATGTTATTTCATACCGAGTATTATAAAGGTTTCTTCCCAAATGGGTATATGTTTAACAATGATTAAACATGAATGGACATGGGTTCATTTCTCATTGGTTGTATGGAAACGGTTCAGTACATCATGAACCCACAACCTAAATGTTTTGTGGAGGAGTAAATATCCACTAATGTACATATACAGACACCAAAATGGGTGTCCCATATATCTGAGAGAATACACTATTGAATTGCATGATGGTATATTATTCAGGTGTTTGAATGACATGAAGGGGGTCTTGCTAGAGTTTTTGTGATCATGTATGGGGGTTGGGTATAAGATCCTTCACATGAATGGGTGGGGGAATACAACCAATGAATGAAAACTAATTTAAATTTAGGGGTTATTTTCTATGGTATTACCTCTATTTGTCTATCCCCTTTTGTTTATTGGGGTCGATAGGGGTTTTCAAGTCCATGAATCCACATCTAGGGCTTTATGAAATCATTATAACTCTAAAGGTTCATATGATCTAAATAGAGGGAATGCGTCAAGGGCTATATTTCCAAGATGCTCGAGCTAAAGGTAGCATCTTCCATGATAAGGTTATTGTGGGAATGTTTTTTATGAATATTTAGGAGTGTTTCTAGATCCCAGTCTTCTCATTATAATGATTGATAATATTTAATAAACCATGTGATTTTGTGAAGGGTATTTTGTTATTACCTAGAAAATACTTCTGAAGTAGTTGATCCTTCCCCTCATCTATTTTCACTCTCCACTTCTAATTATCTTATTAATATATATTTCCCCCTCACGTCTATTGTTTTATGGGGACCATGGGTTTATATAACCATAGGCAGTTTGTTTCATCGACATTTTTCATAGTGATGGTTCCACATGAGCTGGATGAAAGAAGTGGAGGCTTCATGTGATCCTCATCATGCAATCTCAAGATGGCCTCATGTGAAAACATGATTGACAGTCAGGTGGGCATTACATAACCATTTTAGAGGCCTCAAATGCCCACTTCTTATTCATGTGATGTCTTCCTATAAATCCTCTGAGGGATTTGTGTGATCTTTGACAGCTTCTCATGATTGGAATCCATTCATCTTTGTAAGATATTACAGATGAATAGAGGTCATTTTTAAAATAAGTTACTTTATTCATCTTAAAAATCTTTAAATTCCAACATCTCTTTATCTAATCTTCACTATTTTAACATTTTACTGATGGTGTTCTTATGTTGGCCTAATTTTAGGCATCACATGATCAGCTTCAAAAATCATGCTTTGCGTGATCCTATGTTATTCAGGTGGAGAATCACCATGAAAATGGCCAACTAAGACTAAAATATATTTTGTTTTCCCCAATCTTGGAGATTTCATGTGTTTTCATGATACCCATGCGACATAAATTTTTCATCTCGCAATCCAATGATTTTCTTGTGATCTATGCAGTCTCAAAACTACTTCACATGATCATCACCACCTTGATCATGTGATTTTCAAAACCAATTGTCGTGGATTCATGTGGTTCACATGATAGACATTATACGACATCTATGGTTTTGATGAGGAATGAAATGCATGAAAAATGAACTCCCATGCATGGCCTGGGGAAACCAATCACATATCTTTTGTCTTGGTTTGATCAACCGATATGGTTGTCATTATGGATATTGATCTATTGAGTAATTTGATCATTGTTTGGTTTGTTTCATTGAACAGTGGCACCTAGAGTGTAATGAATGAGTGGGAGAGTGCGAGATTGAAGAAAATATGGGATCAAGATCTGACAAACAAGGTCATCTTGATCAGGTGACCACTATTTTTTTCATATGTTTTATATAGAGGAATAATGATTCCGTGTTTCTGTCTCCCACATTGATCTATAAGGTTTTCTGACTCATCTTATTAATGATGGTCATTCCATCTTCCACTCGAGACAGTAAAAGGGTTAGTAACATCAACACATGCACTAAACCCTCACCGTATGCACCCTCCCATTGTACGACCTTCCTAGGAACACCCCTCACACACACGTATTCTCAGCGTGATATCTCTAGTTTTTATATCCATGTCACTTGGTAGGAATGATATGTTTCTATCAAGGAATGGTTGAGGCAACTCCTGCAAGTGACCATGGTTTATATGGATGGTTGGTCAGCCTGTATGACCATTTTTTTGGCAATAGGGAACCCATAAAACATATAAAACTGATCTATATAAAAGGAGAAAAAATATGTGGCAACATATATTCCCTTATAAATTAATTCCCAAGACCATTATTCACTCATACTATTTATGATTATTTTTAGAAAAATATTTTTATATTTTTCATGGTATCCAAACTTTTTGAAATATTCAATGGATAAGTTCATGGCACACAATTATATGTGCCTAAAACCCCATAGAAGTTGAATCATTCGGGAGAAAAAAGAAACTAATTATAAGGTAAATGTTGATTACTTTTCCATATAATTGATTATATGGGGGGATTTGATAATGATTCCCATGAGAGGATTTATCCATAGTGTGTTGAGTAATGGATATCAGATTCTATCAAGTGGAGACCTCTAACCTTGAGTGTCCGGATGAATCCATTATGGGAATTGTCCTTGTATTGGGGATATTATACCATGAAATAGGAATGTGTATAAATTATATGATGACATAGGGTTTTTTGGAATTAAAATTGTGGTTCAGTCTAAGATAATGGGTTTTATATTAGTACATATCACAAGGAAATATGAATCAATCCATATTTAGTTTTGAGATAAATTTCAATGTGTATCCTGATCATGCACAGGGAACATACATTCATGAATGAGTAACTCTAGGATAAATTTCATTATATAGATCTATATCATATATTGGTAGAAGAATTTCACTATTTGGGAAAAAACCAAAAGTATAGTCCAATGTTTTGTGTGGATTTATTACATAGATCATCAATGATAACCATGATTTGGGTAATACCAAATAGAACCAAAAGCATGGATTTGAGTTCATAACTCTCAATTTATTTTTCTTGAGAAATTATCATAAATGACCACTAAAATTATATTCCTCATTGATGTACCTACTCCTATTGTCTTTAGATCACAATATTTAAAATGATAATTTGGGTAATACATACATCCTAGAATAATATTTCTCTTACTTCTACCTATGTTAATGGACTTAGTGAGAATAGATTTTTTTCTAGCATGAGATAATGGTACATACAATTCTTGTATCTTTTATGTTTTTATTTCCCTAATTTTTCCCTAATATTTATATAGGTGAATGCATAGTAAGCATATACTTCTATTTTTCCTAGACATCCCAATAATGTGTTTTCAGGCTAATAGGTTTGGTTTTTTTTCTATTTTATTAGTGATCAATAATTCTGGGATCACAGAAAGTGTTTGTACAGTATGAAGATACAAGAAAATTTCCAGGATTACCTTTTTTGGTTTTCAAACTATAAATTATTAGGTCTCTTTTACTTTGTTGTTTTTAGGTCATGAAATCTAGATGAGTAATGTGATATAGTTTCAGGTCTTCCAAATTGGACCTATTGCTATTGTAGTTAATGGACTTATAGATTAGACCTTCTTCTTTTATAGTTTACGGTCTTATATATTGATCCATTAGATACTAGTAGTTTGTAGTAATCTAGCTCAAAATTTCTTCTATTGGAAGTTTGGAATCTACAATATTTGACATTCTTCTACTAGTAGTTTATATTATTCCATCGCAGACATTCTATTGCTGGTATTTTAGAGTCATCTATCTCATAATTTATGATTCCTTGTTTTATTATATTTTAGATGAGGCCTTCTATTACTATAGTGAAGGGTTATCTAGATCAGACCTTTTATTGTTTTATTTTAGAGTCTTACGGTTAGGACTTTCTATTTTCATAGTTTAGTGCCTTTTAGCGCGAACATTCTATTGTTGTAGTTTATGGTCTTCTAGCTCGAACCTTTTACAATTAGTGGAGGATGGATATTCAATAAGGGTTCAAGATCCCTACATCATTTATGGGGTTATGATGGATTAGTTCCTAGGAAGGGTTCTAATTACCTTCATTATTAATTAATATTCTAAATAATGAATGTTCATGAAGGGTTTTGGACCCTTAATTCTTGTTGGAATCATGAGGGATCAATATTCATGATTTGTTATGACACCCTGTATCCCCAATAATATTTTGTTTAATGTATGGTGAAATGACATGAATGTCTGTTCCACTTGGATAGTTGGAGTATGGGTCATGTATGTAACATGTCCAATATCTTGAATTGGTGAACATGGTATCGGGAAGACATATAGATGATATCCCAAAACTCCCAAAGGTGTTGAGTTCTATCATAGTACCACTAGGGATCATGAGTATCATACTTCCTCACTTACACGGAAGAGATTCCTCTAGTTGGTAGGTCAGAATTTCCATATACATTAACCCATGGGGCTTACATACATGGTCAAGAAAAGGGGATCCCCACTATTTTACAAGGGCCACATGAAGACATAAATGTCTATAATATGAAGTGGGGAATGAAGAAAATTACAATCCATGAAGGGTTTTAGTGATTTAGGGCACACTATATTTTGTTTTGGGGGAATGATCCCTATTCCATATGATTTCAATTCGCATGGTGTAGTCCATCATAATATTTGAGAATGGAGTGTCACATTTCTTCTTTGATAAGGCGTATAATTTGTGGGGTTGTAGCATCGAGGATGTCAAATCAGCATGAATATTCTGTATATGGGTATTTTGAATCATGTTATAGGAATATCTATGTTAACTATATGTGGGAACCAATGGATATAGTTAAAACATTGAGGATTGTAGGATCCTGTAATATTATTTATGGTCAATACAATAACTCATGGATTTAAGGGGGGTCATCCTAGGATCTAAGGTTCATTTTGAAGATCCAGTCCCTATTACCAGTTTTTTATGGGGAAGAGCAAAGATAAAATAATCCTAAGGTCCATCGTGTTCCCAGAGAAGGATATAAATATAAGGAACTGGTTTTGTTATCTCATACTTCAAATGAACAATGGAGGTTTACAAATAATGTAATATTCCTAAAGGATTCAAGTACACCAAATTTTGTGTCATTGCCTATTGAATACATTATCATGGAAAGGAGATGTAACGAATGATGACACAAACTTATTCGTATACCATGGGGTATAGTGATCATGGGTAGAATTTTACTAAGGTAACAAATTGGGCCATATCAACTTTATGCATTGTTTTTATGCTATTATGTTTTTCAAAATCTCTATATATAAAGATTCTAGAAAATAGAAAATTGAATTTTTCTATGAATTCATTTTCTAGTTTTTAAGCAGACAAGTTTAGTGTCTCTTTCACAAGTGGTTTTAGAGTCTTGTGATATGGAATACCAAAGGATAAATTTGAATGTCATAAAACTTTGAAAAAAGTGCATTCTGTTTAAGTTCATGATGCACATGGACCAGGTATGTGGGGAGTATTACACACCAACATTATTAGGATACCCAAGGTCAATAGTATTCCAAAATCCTTCATGAAAGATGTTGAATATTTCATAAATCATGGATCGAGGTTCTTAGGTAATGAGTAATGATATGGGACAATCATGCTAGGGATGACCTAGAACACCCTCATGTGTTGAGTTCTACCATGGTGTTGTGAGAATCACAAAGATCATATATCCATTATTGTAGGGCCATGATGTATCTATTTGGTAGGTCAAACCCCATATTAATAATTATCATGGTCAAATAGAGAGATATATTTTTCATTAAAAAGGGCCTTGAAATGTTTGCAGAAACTCGAGTCACTCAGGCCATGAAGTGTGATTTATGGGATGAGGGTATTACAAGATGACAGAAGCACCTCATACTCTAGTAGACTGAGGGTAGGCTCTTTTGTTCCATTAGTAAGGGATGATGATGGTTTACGGCTTTCACACTTTTCCTTCAGTAAGTTGGGATGTATCTGAAATTTATTTTTATCATCATGACATAAGTTTCTTGTAGTATAATGTAATGTGGTAAGGATGTTTTCCATTCCATGTAGTTTAACATCATACGATATGATTATCATCCCTTTTGTTTGACATCATGATGTATGGAAATGGAAACTGACCTACAAAATTTTCAAGATATCCTTGGAGACACTTTTCACTGATTGTGGTCTCTTAGATTAAAGGAGAATATTTAATCTATACACATGTTTATTATTGGGTAGACCTATGTAGAATCCCTTTCATGTGTAGTTTTATCACGTGAACAAGAAATCCATTCATCGAAATAATTCTTGAAATAATACAATGATATTTTATGACTTTAACCTATTTAAAAATATATATATATTTCTTTTTTATGTTCCATTCAATATAGAGGCATATTTTTTTTGCATTTTAACATCATGCAATTAGGAAATGGTTCATGGTCTGAGGTGATTCTTGGTAACATCAACTATAATTGATTTATAGGTTGCCTAATATCATATTATCCATTCATATAATGTTAAATTAGGGAAAACTAGGTAGTTGACTGAGCCATCTGATGGTGGGTCTCATATAGCTCACCATATAGGCCCATATCATATGCGGTAAAGTTTGTATTTTTTTCATTTTATATTATGGATAAACCCATGATTTGATATCCATTCATCACTACATATCATTTAGTGATTAGAATAACAAAATATATATTTCTTTCAGGAAAATTCATTGTGAATGTCTAACCCATACACATGGAGGGGAATATTTTTTATGTTTCTATTGGACCCAATATTTGAGATTTGGGCATCACTATGTATCCTATAGTATTAGGAATCAAGAAAATCATAATTATTGAATGGGAAACACTCCATGTACGTTGGAACCATACACATAGGGAGAATTATTCTCATTTATTACAGCATCTAGAGAAAGGATTGGAGATTTGGGTGTCACTACATATACGGTAATGATAGCATTCATGGAACCCAAATTTCTCTAATGAAAAAAATCCCCATGTACATCTGCCCCATATGCAGGGGGTGAGTTATTCTCGTTGGTTATTGCAGCTGGACATAGAATTTAAGATATAGGATTAAATAAATATGTTATGATGATTGGAATAATTCCACAAATAGTTTGTGAATGGGAAACTCTCTATATAGGTCTAACCCATATGTAGATGGGTGAATTGTTCTCATTGATTATAATGGTGGGACCAAGGATTGGAGGTCTAGGTGTAATTATGTATCTTTTAATGATAGGAATAAATCAGCACATATTTCTTGAATGGAGGTGTGGTGGGAGACCACCCCCATGGATATCAGTCTTTTTATGTGAGGTCTAGCGTAATTCATAGTTTTTTGTAATTCAAGACACATAAATCATTTATTTTAATATCATTCAGTAAGGACTCATGGTGTTCCTTTTATTGTATATCATCTAGGAAAATACTAACCTTGTTCTGATATGATATTCCTTAATCATGTGGTGAATCTTTTACTAAAATTCCTAAGACCACATGAGCTATACTCAATGTGAGAAACAAGAAATGGAAAAGGTTTCTCTCACCATACAAAGGTAATTGAATGAAAGGATAAGGGATCATTGTATCATATATTTACTGGGAAATGATATATGATCTAGGAATCTCTTCATATCTCATTGGAGTGAGAATAAAGATATTTAGTTTTGAGAAATAGTGTAGTTTATCATTCTGTGGTGAGAACGTTATCCATTTAGTTTAATATCATGAAATTAGGATGTTATCCATGAAGTTTAACATTATGCAGTTATGATAAAGGTGAATCGGTGTAAATAGAATGGAATATTTTGGTTGGGACCAGGATTGGAAATTTGGGAGTCACTATTTACCATATTATGGATAGAATAAACCCATGTGTAATTATAGAAAAACTATGAAGTTTAACATCATGTAGTATGGACATCATCTATGAAATTTAACACCATGAAGTTAGGAAAAAGGTTACCTGATGTGAAAAATAATTATTGAACATTTTCACTCAATCTTATTTTTTGTGAGTAGGAATGATATATCATGGTTGGACCCAGGATTTTGTATTTGGTCTTCGCTATGTATCCTGTGATGGTTGGAATGAAGCCTCACGTAGTTCATGGGTGAGGATATTATCTATATTGATCAAACTCTCACACCAATATGGGGAACATTATTTCTCTTTCATTTAGATCTATCTCATGTGTGTTTAATCATCGATGAGTTGATTCCTCCTATACAATTTAACATCATGTGGTGAAGACATCTTCCATGATTTTTTACATCATGTGTTAAGGACATATCATATAGTTTAATTTCATGAAACCGTGATAAATGATATTGTGTAGTTTAATGTTTTTATGTAAAGAATTATCCCATACAGTTTAACATCATGTGGTCAAGATTTATCTTGTAGTTTAATTTTATGAGATTGGGGTGTTGTGTTTTTAAAATTCTTCCTGCCATGACATGATATCATGAGAGGGGTGTGTTCTCCTAAATGTTTTCTTGAATCCTCGATTGTCATTGGGTAATCCCTGTTCTGTATAGACACTTAGGGTATCATTCTATGAATTTATATGTAATTAAAATTCAATATGTATATATTTTTATATAGAAATAGAATTTTCGTTTCTTTACCCACAATGGGCATGATGGAACTAATCAACATAGTTCGTGAGTTTTCTTTTATTCCAATATTCACCTCATTGAGATCATAAAAGGTTGTTGAAAAGACTTCCTAAAATAAGGGAAGGGATATCCTTAAGACATCCTATTATTATTTCATATCATATTCCATAGAGGCATTTTTATATTTGGTAGGCAATATAGGGGCATCTATGTCACTATCAAGGTAAGAGAAGCCTTGGGAGGATATTTTTTCATCTCGAATAGCCAGATTCATCACATAGAGATTATGGAGCTGATTCTTCTATATAATGTTTTCATCAGGGGTAGGAGGAGTATGGAAACCTAAGATAAATTTTTCTACCAAAATTATTCTTATGGGTAACAGATAATCGATGTCGAGCATAAACTAGGGATTCATAGGGGTAGTCCCCAAGACATTGGGTCCTCAATTCTGCATATCATGATTCACTATTACTTTTTTTTATCCCTTTACTAGAAAATTTCTTCTTCATATATGCATTTATATGACACAAAGGGGGAATTATCAGCTTGTTTCCCATTTATCATCCCATTAATGGGTTATTTCAGGTACTGATGATATTTTTAAGATACTACTATGTGTCTATGAAGAAAATATCATCCTTGTAGATATGTATATAATGTTTCTTTATAGATAAACACAAAATAAATGTAATATATGAGATCCAAAACTGATATTTCATCTTGATATTCACAAAAGTCCTTTGTTATCTCTTATCGTACACCTGAATGGTTATCCTAGTAAGAAATAAATATGCTTCACTACATCTCAAATGTTTTAGGGACCAAATTGGGATGAGGTTGATCCTTGAACCATTTTCAATACAAATCCTTTGGATTTATAAATTATATATTTTTACTAAAATATATATAGGTCTGATATGATGTTGGATGACCTCTTCCTGATCCTTCTCTATGAATGAGATGGTGATATGTCATTCTGATGGCATAGTTACTACTTGATAAATCATAACTGGAATAATATCTGTCTCAAACTGCATTGGGATATATAGGGCCTCGATGATTATATATTTAAGATCCCTTGAAAGATGGAAAGAACAAAATATTATATATGTTCCACCTAATGCTTATGAAATATTCCAAAAATTGAGATGTTGCATAGTTTACCATCCTATGATTGGGATGTGTTCTATGTAGTTTAACGTCGTGTAGTAAGGATATTGTTGAAAAGATTAATTTCATGCGACTAGGATATATAATGATATTTAGCATCAAATTATTGTTACATCATCAATCAGTTTGACATCATGTGATCAGGAATATTCTTTTAGTTTAACAACATGAAGCTAGGATTTCATCATGTAAGTAGGAGAGTTTTTTAGCTTTAACATCATTCGACTAGGAAGTATCATGATGAAACCTATCAGGAGGGAATCATTGTTTTACTTGATGGAGTTTGGATGAATCTTATGAATATTTCATGAGTTTTAGGATCCTATAACTTTATCCAACATTTATTTAAATTCCACTCTAACAAATCAGTAAATCTAAATCAACTCTCCATTGTGTGCCTGAGACATTAGTGGTATGGGATAAAATTCTCATGGATTGTCAACCATGCCTCGCCCAACTTCCTCATTGCAGGGAGCTTTATCCAATCATTCTCCATGGAATAATAAAAGAACTAGGGGACATGTCTTTATGGGAAGTAATGTAAATTTTTATTTTTTTCATCAAGAGATGAGCGGCCTCCCTGGTTATCCTACATGCTACATATACCTATATTGGAATGATAATGTTGCTATTTTTGGATTCAGAGATCAAAATACCTAGTATTTATTGGTTCGGTAGTAGGTGTTACGACATAGGGTAACTAGGATGATGCATATACTCCTTGATGATTAACAGACCTTGAATCTCTTGGAGGTTTGGTGGAAATGATTTATTTACATAATACACTTAATGGGGAGGTAGAAAATATAGAAATACCCCGAGCCTTGCGTGTTAGGGGTCTTGAGAATAATAAGATACTCCCATACATGTGGGTTTGGATGTGTTGTAAAATGTAGTGATTTCAATTAATGAGTGGATAAAAATATGAAAATTCCACAATCCCTATGGGATGGGGAACTTCATTACAATGAAGGATTATATAAGAAGGTGTTGGTATGAATTTCCTAGGAATAAATTCCTCTATCATTCCCATAATTGTTCCCCATAGATACTTAATCTCTCATTGTATTTGATTGGTATTTTCCACTAAAAATTTTTCCTTATTATCCTCAAGGGGATGACTAGAAGGATCTGTGATAAAACCCTTTAATATATAGATGGTAGGGTGAGTGGATGATAATGGGATATTTTACATAAACCTCAGAGACAGAATCTGTTGTTTCCACTGGTCGTATGCTCCATCTTATTTTCCCTCTACAATATCAGCATAGTTTGTCATACCATTTTTAGGAAAATTAAAGATATCATCATTCCCCTATTTTCCCATTCCATAGGTAAAAGGTTGGTTAACCTACTATGATTTAGATTACTACAAGAGTGTATGATTATACCACCCAATATTATGCTTGTACTAACCCAATCCAAGAAGGACATAACCGGATTCTACTATCAATTACATTTTCATGATTATAAGGAATCAAATCCTGATGGATCGAGAGTTTAGTTATCTTAGTAAACCAAATTCATACATGTGAAATGAATAAACTAATTACAATATAATTTTTTTCTTATAAATAAATATATTTGAAGATAAATTTATTGAATATACAGTATCATTGAATATCCTTCCTAGTAAACTTCTTGGATTTCATGCAGAAAGGAAACAAAATAAGGGTGAGCTCAAATTTTAAGAACCAGGACCATCTTTTCATGAATTTTTTCCTTTTCTGGCCATTTTTAAGAAAAACAGGAAATTATGGAAATTATCTAAGTACACACCTGGTACTTTACGTGTACATGCCATGTACTCAGTTACCACTGGTAGCTGGGTGTTGGCCATGTACCGACCATGCACACGACCATGTGGGGTCACCTTAAGGCTACCTAAAGAGGAGTATAGAAACGGCGAGTACATGCCTTGTACTTCAAAAGTACATGCTGTGTATTTTGTTTTTTTCATTAAACGCACCAGGGTCACATCTGACGGACAGAACCATCTCCTTCTCAACCTAGTTCATCTGAGAGTGCCAATTTACCGCTGATCTTTGAAGACCCCCTGCTGATCCTCCGTCCTCCAAATCAAACACCAATAGTTGTGTTGTAATCGCATCGGTGAGTTCCCTCTCCTCCTATAACATCATCCCTTGACTTCTCCTCTTTCGTGAGTTATTGTGGGTTGAATTTTTTGTACGTTTCCATTGATCTATGGTGTTATATGGAAATTCAAGCCTTATGGTTCATGTTTATTGATCTTACAACACCGAGGAAGGTGGTTTGTTCCTTTCTGTTGATAGTCTTTGAGTTTTATGCTCAAATTTGTCCAATACCCTTGAACAGGGTATTTCACCTTTACTGTTGTAGCCCTTTTGTTTCTCTGCTATGCTGGTATGCCTGATTAGATGATTATTGATTGTGAATATGGTGAATCATTATGCTTTGGATGCATTTCCATACATGTTTTTTCCTGTTTTGACCTTTGGGTCTTGTTTTCCTGTTAGTCTACTGGTTACTTTCCTATGCCTAGTATTGTAGGATGGAGTGACTATTGTTCAGTTATGCTATTGTGTAGTAGAATTCTATCAAAGTAGTTTTTGAGGTTTACCTTGGCCATTACGCAATGCTTCACTTTCTTGACTTACATAGGGTTGTGAGAACCTGGTGTATAGACTATAGGGATAATTGATGCTGAGGGATTCTCCAGAGCGTCTTTATAATTATACGATCCAAGAACACAGGGGGAATTGACATTGAGGGCTTCCCCAAAGTGTCTGTAGTTACTCGACGTAAGCCACAATGGGAATTGACATTGAGTGCTTCCGTAGAGTGCCTTTAGTATGATAGGAGACTATGGAGGGAATTGATGGTGATTTCTTCCTTAGAGAGTCTACACATTAGCTAAGCCAGAGGGGTGAGACTATGTGTATTGTCCAGAGGGTTGCTTGTGTTACTAGGTAAGACAAGAGGGGATAGGCTATGAGTACATTCTAGAGGGTTAACTATTTGTGTTTAGCTACTTTGTTAGCTGTCTCTTATAATAATAAATTCTTTGAAATAGGGAATTGTATACCATGGGTACTTCTTTGTTTACTGCTTTTATTTGCTTACTTATTGTTAGGCACAAATCCTGTGGTGGTTTCATACTGGGATTTAGTCTCACACCCTATTTGGGCCATGCATTTGGGCCCAAACAAATTATGTTGTTGTAGGTATTGATAAGGGAATGTGCCATTCTACTTCATGTACATGATTGCATTGGAGATTGAGAGAATGGGCCCAAGAATAGGCTTACGATGATGAGGAGTTGCTTATATGTTTTCCTTTTGTGCTTTGGTTTAGTATTGTATTCAACATTGTAACTTGTTTGGATTCTTTCCTAGACATATATGTATCAAGAATAGTTTATATATATATGCTCATGTTTTTTCTTTATCATTGTTCCATTGTTACAGTTGTTTGGTATTATTACTGCTTCTTCTATTTCATATCTGTTTACTTATATTGTGTACTCTACCAATGAGGGAATAGTTTCTCCACTATCACACCCAAGGCCCTTGCGGCTAGTCGACAGCCTCTGGAATTTAGAGAAATGTTCTTGAGGCCATGTGACCAACTGGGTATGGGGAACCTCTGGGTGGATTTTAGAGTTGGGATGTTACAAAGTGGTATCAGAGGGTTTCTTTTCTCTTGACTTATAGTTAAGAGCCTTTATCTAGGGATAGGATGTAATGGGTACTTGGTAAAATTTTGTGCCCAGGAGTAGCTGGCCCGTGTTCCGGGAAAATCCAATCTACCTCGTTATTGCAATTTTTTTCTGATTTTCAATTTTACAGTTGAATTGATTTCATCGTTGGGTGATTCACATGTTTTTTGTTGTTACCATTGATGTTATTAAGGTTCTATTTCTATCGCAACCTGATGAGATGAGGGTATTCCATCTCATGCATCATATAGGCACTTGATAGAAATCGCATGCCTTTCATTCTTTCCATGCCATGTAGGATGCATTAGCGATTGCATGTTGTCGTGATAGATGTTCTGTAGAATATGCATGCTATTGTGATATATTCCTTGATAAAATACCTATTGTTTGATAGTGTATTGTTTTGTGTATGGTTTTTCTTGAATGGATGCCAAACATTGGTTATTGAGGTGTTATGGGCCCTCATGGATCGGAATTGGGTGGATCATTACATGGTTATCCTTGTTTATAACTTTTAGAAGATGCCAAGCATGGATTCACGGGGAGTATGGGCCCTAAAAGATTAGAATTTGGCACCTTCAATGTTTATTTCAGTGTTCTCCAGGTTTCGGAGTAGTTTCTGAGACTTACTATCTAGAAAAACCCAGAATACATGCCGTGTAGTTTTAACTACATTCCATGTGTTCTTCTATTCAGGAAGAAACTGTTTTTTCCTAATTACACGCAGTGTACATTATGTACATGAAATGTAATCCGTAACTATGTCATAGGCCATGTGGGAAGAGACACGAGATAGATAAGGTCTTGTGAGAACACGTCGTGTACCAGATGAACACGTTGTTTGGTGCAATCATTTGAACCCAGCCGTGTCATGAGAAAAACATGTCGGTGGAGTCTCTTCTTATATACGTTGTGTCCTTTATAAACACGTTGTGTAGTTTACCCTTGGTTCCCGGACATGTCATGAACAACACAGGTCAGTGTTGTAACTCCCCGACCCCAGTTACCCAGAGTCGGTGCATTATTTTAATACATTGGCATGATTACAAGAAATCAAGTCCTGAAGGACCGATCGGTTTAGCAGTCTTGGAAAAATAGATAACATACATTAATGTTACATTTTAACTTTTAGACATACAAAACAACATAAATAATCTTTATTAATTCCATTATTCCCTTGGCTTAACCCTGCATATCAATCACATTACACTTCTTGGAATCCTGGGAAAAATAAAACATAGAAAGGGGTAAGCTCAAATGCTCAGTAAGGGGAAGCAATACAGCGGAAACCTTCAAAAATAATCATAAAAATTTAAGGCAATGTATAAAACTAAAACCAATGCCTTTTAAACATGAACTTCAGCATAATATGGCAGAAATAAAATGAAATAATTCCATTTACTTATTCACATTGATATTCTACTAATCGAATAATCACATGTAATATCACTAACCACTTTAATAATGATGGAATGCAAAATGCCAGACTATCATAACCACATAGCCAAGGCCTACTGCCAAGAATACAAATAAGATTTTGTCAAGGCCTTGTTCCAAGAAACTAGTTTGTCTCATGAGACCTACCGATGCATCGAGGAGCTATAGTGGGCTCCACCCGTCACATATTAAGTCCAATGCATTCCCATATGAAAAGGTTTAAACATAACATAAACATTCATATTAAAAATAGCATACTAAATGTAAACACATTCTCCATGAACCATGAATGGTATAAAAATAACAAATCCAAACTCAAACATATCACAAAAACTTCAATAGAAGTTTTGTATAATAAATCAACTTCAAATGAGCTTAAAATCTAGCAAATGATGAGTAAATTTTTTTGAGAGAAATATCCTTTTTGTAAAATCATTTAAAAGTAACACATTTATAAAGGAAGTAATTTTAAAATAAATTTTTGAATCAAAGTCTCCCATTCCACTTTGAAACTTTTGAAAATAATTATCATTTCAAAACATTCATGTCCAAATAAATAAATCCTTAAAAACATTTTGAAAACATGTACATTAAATGAAATGATTTTGAATGATAAATCTTTAAAACATTTGAAATTTTGATCTTGATAAAGAGTACCTTTCAAAATTCATAAAATCTTCATTTTGAAATCATTTTTATGTAAAATGGACATGGATGATAAAAATATTCTAATAAATACTTACACATAAACAATCTCAGATAATGATGAGATTGAGGAATTAACCCTTACCAATTTGGTAACTTACGAAACATACAACCCATGAAAGAGGTATCATAAAATGAATATTTAAATAAACATAAATTAAAGTGTATTACACAAAGAATACAATTATGGGAAGTACATACACCACACAAAAGTTAATAGTGGCAATATGGCATGAATCTCACGGGAATAAGGAGTGAGATGAAAACCCCTTACCTTGCACTTTCCTTTAGTCGAGGGTACGTTTAACCTTCTGTACGAAGATTGTAGTATGTTAGTAAATTATACCAGAACCATATTAATATTTATGATATCATATATGATTCATTTGTGACTTTATATTACCCATTTAATATTAATTTCCATGTTAAATTAACATTTCGGGTAATAATCACTTTTTTTATCATACGTGTTTTAACTTGTTACTCTTGGTTGTATCACTTAGATCATGATTTAAATAATTCAAGAATATAAAACATGATAAATATATCATATATATTTAGAATATAAATATGTATAACAAACATATATATGAAATGGAAAACACCGTTTATGGAGACGGTAGTCCGTACGTACGCATAAACGTTGTTTATGTTTTCATATAGTATTGAACGGAAGTAAGTGATTAAGATATATGTAAGTACATAAATAATTTTATATATAAATATATATATCTCCAGTAGCATTATTATTTCATATATTACATACTTATTAGTAATATATAATTTTATAATCGTCGATGAATGGTGAACTAGGAAATGAATCTCATCGCGTCGTAGAGACAGTAATCCGTACGTATGCACGAGAAAATATCATTCTTTTGATATTAAAATAATATATAATTGGATATAATATCATATATACAGAATAATTATCATGTTATATTTATTATTTAAATGAAATAAACATCATTATTATACCCATCCAAATAATAATTTATTGAATAACAATTACACCACAACGTGGACACAGTAAGCCGTACGTACGCACATATGGTGACATGTTATTAAAAGGATGGATTGAATATTGAATATTGTTGTACCATATTTATAATAACATCACATTATATAGAAGATACTGGTGTTATAATTTTAGAATAGAAATAACAATGAAAGAAGAAGTGGAAGAAGAAAGGAACTTGAAAAGGGGTGGTGAAATCATTACCTCTTCTTCAGGTTCTTCCTTTTGATTTGATAAAAAGGGCTTCTTAGGTTGGTTTTCTGACTAAAGGAAGGCCTCTAGGATGAATTCAGGGATGTTTAGAGAGTATTTTGGCAGGGTTTTTCCGAATAAAAAGGCTTTTAAGGTGTGAGTTAATGAGAAGGGTGACTGTCCTTTTATAAGAGGGGTGAGGAGCACCTTTGGAAAATTTAGAAATATTATTTTATAATAAATTCATATTCAGTTTCTAACGGCTCCAAAGTGGATTATTTAAAGGTTAATGTGGGGATAGGTCGAACATCACTCAACAAATAGAATTTATACAGGTTTTGGTCATTATATTAACCTTATCTTTTAGTTTTAACTCTTAGTTAATTAGTTTGACACTTACCATGTCACTTTGTATTTTTATATTATATAATTAATAAACATACTATATATATCTAAGAGACCCCCAAGTGGTCAATTAATGATAAAAATATCATGATATAAGTCTCTTGGTTGATCCTTATAATTTTATGAATTTAATATCAATTAATTATATAATATTTGTTTTAAAAACTCTTTTATGTCAATTTTGACACTATTCAATAATTGACTTTTTTAAAAATCATAACAGAATGATTACTTCGAAAAACATTAATTAAATCAATCCTAATATGTCATATTATCCTATAAAATTAGTTTAATTCATTAAAAGTCTAAAATTATATTTATTTGGGTATTTATAATATCAATTATTTTAATTTTTCACTATTATGGTAATTGATGCATCATCATTGTTTCATAAATAAATTAAATTATATCATGTATTAAAATTATAAATAAAATATAATTTTGTAGGATATTTTATTATATTTATAATTAATATTCATATTCAAAAATAAAACATATATAACACTATGTAAAAATTTCTTTTCTAAAAGATATATGCTTATGTCATTTTTGTATTTATTTTAACTTAATTAAAATAAAGTGTTCATATCACATACAAGTGGCTCCATGGGGTCCCTAAATCGACCCAAAGATGCCCATGGTCGGACATGTATCCACCAATAAGGTTAGGACATGTTTTATGGTAATTTAGTATTATTATAATATTATTTGTTAACCCTTATTTACCAGATTTACCCTTTAACCATGGTAAATAAATTATTTACCGAAGTAATTATTTAAAATGTATAAAAAATAAAATTTACCTATTTACAAAATTTGGAAATCCTGATTCCAAATATGGAATCAATTTTTAAAAATACAAAACACAGAAGTGACAGAAATTAATTTAAAATTAATTCCTGCTGTCAAAACAAAAAGCGTGTTTTTAAGATATAATAACTATCAAAAGATTGATAATTGATTATGTTCGGTTTAATTGTGAAATCATTTCCTATGACCAAAATAGTATTAAATGGTAAAAATATATTCTAAATATACTTTAAAACCACTCAAATTCATAATTTACTACTATTAATTATTTTGATTAAAAAAGTTGTTTTTAATTAAAATTTAGTAATTTTCACTATTCATCAAAATATTAAAGTTATCCGAAAATTACAAAAATTTGACCTTACGCTAAATTCGATACTCCAAATCCAAAAATGAAGTCCATTTTGAGAGATAAAATTTATGAAATTTCAAAAAGTAGGTATTACTATTCATAACCTCTTTTGAACGGCTTGTTTGGTAAGTCATGGTGCCCTTGAACTCGATGTTGCTTGTAGTGCAAGTTATTGAATTTTTTTGAAGAAGTAAATACAATGAAATATTGGGTTGTTACATTCTTCCCTCCTTCAATAAATTGTGTCCTCAAAATTTTTATAGTTTTCTTCAAAAATAAAGGTTGAAAATAGAAATTATCTTTGTGGGAAAACCCACATCAGAAATTTGGTTAATAAAATTTAGTCTTAATAAGAATAAAAAAGAAATGAAAGGGTCACCACCAAATTATGATCTCTATTAGGATAACATTGGTGGAAATTATAGACATATAATTGGTGGAAAAACGTTAATATTTATAGGTAGTGATTGAGGTCATCAATAACAAACACGTTTAAAATTGAGGCCCTTAAATTCATCAATCTATAATGACTTAAAATACCATCGGTTCAACAAAACATAATGTATTAGGATAAAAAAATTTTGGTTTTAATATTCCTTCAATAAATTATAAGAATTAATTTCTTTATAGAATAATAGGGGAAGAAAAATATATACTTGACAAGTAGAGTTCCATCCTTTAACGAATGTCTACAACAAACTCATCTTTCACTCTAAAAGATAATAGAACTTAAAAAATATATTCAATTTATCCTATTTGTTTGGGGTTAAAAAATGAATTTATAATTCATATACTAGACCTTATTAAAATAAACTACATTATTTAATCCAGGACATCTCGTGAGCCAGTGGTAGGTGACACACCCTTGTCGCCCTTCGGTTGCGAGTTCAAGTCTCGCGGCCTTGCCGGACGCGACCGGTTGCCGCCCGACCTCCGGGTTGTCCTTTTATGGAAATCAAAAATAATCCAAACTATAAATATCCAAAATAATTCAGTCCAAAATATATAAGGAAGGTAAACACAATAAAGATCCATTTTTCCACATAATAACATGTGATCACCTTCATCATGTATTCTTTTAAAACACTACAACATCTTGAATTACCATAAAACCTTATTGATTACATTCGTGATCCCTTATTCCTTAAAGAATAATAGATATACTCCTTCAATACATAAAAGTTTTAAACCCCAACAATGATGGAATATACAAATAATTAATTAGTTTCAAGGTAGTCAAGATTATCCAATATAATTTATCCAAATCAATCGTGTATTATTCTAAAATCACTACCTCGGTATCATAACAATATTATGGTTTATATTTCTCTCAACCATATATTTTTTAAAAAATTTAACCTGCTATTGAGTCACTTTTCTTTGTTCCACAAAATCTCAAGTCCTTAATTAAATAGTACTGCGGTACAATCCTTATATACTCCATAATTATTATAACAAGTACATTATTGATACAACACTCAAATGACATAATCAACATAAGAACTATAATCACTCCACTTCATCTGTGGTAGTATCATAACTTGATTATTATCCAATAGCATCATTTGCGGCATAGTCTGATGACTGGGACATAGGTTCGCGTAGTGTCCAAACTCTTTGAAAATGAAGCATTGTACATTTGAAACCATTTTCTTACCCTTGCAGTCACGTACTTTGTGCCCTTTTCCTCCACAATTATAAAAAACTCCCATTCCTTTCAGGCAAGTTCCAGGGTGTTTCTTCCCACAATTATCACATATGGGAAAAATCTTCTTTTCCCTCTTCCCTTTATCCATCTTTTTCTCTTTCATCCTTTTCTTCTCTTGCTTCCCTTCAAAGCCATAGGACTCAGTAAACTCTTTACTTATGTTATCAACAAATGATATTATTTCTTCATATGATGATAATACATGGGAGACTATTTCTCTTATAAATTCTATATTAAGACCATAAAATATAAGATTCTTCTTTCTCTTTGGATCATGTGCATTGCTGGAGTTCTCATTCCTTCTACTGGGTGCCATTTCTAAACAATGTCATACACTAGATTAGTTTATGAATAACATTACCTAATCCAAAACTTGTAAAACACATAAGATAAATTAAATAGTTTTTGGATATAATCCATAATCATAAATATGTCTCCATTGAGGAAGTATATACTCATAAACCCTTCATATTGGTTTGTAGAGAAGATGAGAATTATCCTAAGCATATCCCCCAGGAGTGTCGAAACCAAGAGTGCAGAAAGGCGTGTTGTCGTGCACCAGTTCCCGTTCGAGTCTAGCTCAAAGCGGTGTTTTTGGGTTTTACCCCTAGGTATATCTGTGCTGGAGCCGCCTCTACCTGCTCAGATCTAAACATGGATTTATTGCTCTGAAAACTCACAAAATCACTACAATACCAAAATTCTAGGAAGTTATTCTATACTAGTCCTCAAAGTCTATCTTAGGGCTATGTGCTCTAATCAGAGTTTATCTAAATCTAGTTTCCAAGGTTATTCCTAAACTCCCTCTGATACAAACTGTAACGTCCCGACCCCAGTTACCCAGAGTCGGTGCATTATTTTAATACATTGGCATCATTACAAGGAATCAAGTCCCAAAGGACCGACCAGTTTAGAAGTCTTGGAAAAATAGATCACAAACATGAATGTTACATTTTTACTTTAAGACGTAAAAAACAACATAAATAATCTTTATGAATGCCATTATTCCCTTGGCTTAACCCTGTATATCAATCACATTACACTTCTTGGAATCCTGGAAAAAATAAAACATAGAAAGGGGTGAGCTCAAATCCTCAGTAAGGGTAAGCAATACAGCAGAAAATTTCAAAAATAAGCACAAACATTTAAGGAAATGTTTAAAACTAAAACAAAAGCCTTTTAAACTTTAACTTCATCATAATATGGTAGAAATAAAATGAAATAATTGCATTTTCTTATTCACATTGATATTCTACTAATCGAATAATCACATGCAATATCACTAACCACTTTCATAATTATGGAATGCATAATTCCATACTATCATAACCACATAGCCAAGGCCTCGTGCCAAGACTAAAAATAAGATTTTGTCAAGGCCTTGTGCCAAGACACAAGTTTGTCTCATGAGACCTACCGATGCATCGAGGAGCTATAGCGGGATCCACCTATTAAATATTAAGTCCAATGCATTCCCAAATGAAAAGGTTTAAACAAAACTGTTGACGCTCCTTTCGTCACAGAATCTAAAGATCGAAAAAAGGGAATATCTGAGCTCAAAGTGATTTATCCTTTGAAGAAAACATCAAAAATCGACAAAGCCAGGAAGAAAGGATCAAATAGCAACTGCACCGCGAAATTTATCTCACTGTCGCGCAAGTACACTTGCGCGACGCCCCTGGTCGCGCAAGTCACTTGCGCGACCTAAGTGGTAACCGCCCGGTAACCGCCCGAGGTCTTCTCCTGCCTATAAATAGACCCTATGGGCCCCCCATTGAGGAGGATCTTTTTGCAGAAACTCGTATTGAAGCTCTCGATGCCCAAGTCTCTTCTCAAAGCTTCCGGAACACTTCTAAGGTAATTTCTTACCTAGAACGGAAGATCTAAAGAGAGGGAGGAAGGCCTAAGTGTTGAAACTCATCAACACTTGCACGCCTGAATGGCCAACCCTTAAGGGAACTGGTCATACTTGCACGCCGCATTATTCCTTAAATAGAATTTGCGCGTCCCTTTTCTGGAAGAACCTCAAGGGGATTCTAAAGGGTTTAAAAAGGAGTCGCTCAAGTATTTCAATTCCTATTGAAAATCTCGCAAGTACACCATGTGTCGCGCAAGGTATACCTGCGCGACCAATACTAGCGCGCCCACGCAAGACTTGCGCACCTTTCAAGACTTGCGCACCCCTACCTTTCTAGGTGCCCATCTTGGCCATTTTACCCCTCTTAAGCCATTTCACCTTTCCAATTCAAGATTCAGTCTTCCAGATACTCTTCAAAGCCATTTATGGCATGATTTCTTGATTTGACTTCCTTATCTGAAAGGAATTCGGTGTACTATCTCTCAAAACCTAGTGATTTATACATCTTTATGTCACCAAATATTGAGAGTTCGTTCATTCAACCTCATCCTTTAAGATGAGAGAATTTTTAACCTGGGTCTTCTTTTTCAGGAATAATCCCCAGTTATAAATATTTTAATCTGGGCATCTTCCTCAGGAGTTAGCCCCAAATTCTTAAAGTTCCCAAACATGGGCATCCTCCTCAGGAGTAAGACCCAAACCTTAATTCCTAACCTTGGCCTCCTTTTTAGGAGTAAGTCTCAGTCATAATCTTGGGCTTCCTTTTCAGGAGTAATCCCCAAGCCCCTTAATTTCTCTTAACCATTCCTAAATTACGTTTGATATGGGGTTCCTTCTCAGGAGTAAAACCCAATTATCAAACCTCTCATAATTTGGGTTTCCTTTTCAGGAATAAGTCCCAAGTTAGAGTATTCAAATCTCCATAATGCACATATACCTTTATGGACCATGTTCCTGGATTTTCTCCCTAAAAGTAAATCCTAAACCTTCATCTATTTGGGCAGTCATACATACATAAGCCCTAAACAATTTATTATGATTGCATCTTTCATGGAACAATTGTCTAATTTTTACCAATACCTCTTGTTTCTCACACCGAGCATGACTCACGTGAGCTTAGTGTGTAAAAGTAATTATGACATTCTTCTTTGAGCCATCAATCATAAACATCATACGCCATTACTCTAACTACATGGGTTCTGATTCCTTTTCCAAAACAAAGGATACGTAGGTAGCCCATTTATGGGTTCGATCCCAACTTTGAAATAATCCCTGTCCTTATGAATGACGATAAACTTCAAGTGCCCCACTGAGTGGCTTTAAAACCAGCCTGGTCATCATAATGTCCAAGAGACATTTATATAAATGTTTTGAAGGATACCATTGACCAAGAATCTATAAACATATATAGATGATTCTCTATTGATGAAGAACCTCGAATACATATAAAAGATTCTCTAAATTTCTTGCATATTTAATCATTGATTGTTAAATCTAAAGGAAAGCTCATTTTATACTTGGTAATGTTATAAGGATTCATGAACATAACTTAAATCTATAAACAGAGTACCGGAGTAGACAATAATTTCCCCCAAAAAGGTGTGATGAGTCCGACCTCCCATCCTCTCGACCAATGCAAATTCCTAAGCCTCATTAGTCCACAAACTAATGAGCGCCTACCTTTGGAAAGTAGGTCCAAACGGATGTGGAATCATTGGATGTTTCCGGTTCTACGAACAAACCCGCTAGAAACCGATCGGAACGTTTGAATCTCCCATCCAGGAGGTCATCCCCGAAATCCATGTGAAACAAAAAATGGTGAACCCGACGTGAATCCTTAACCAAGTTAAAGTGATGTTCTTCTTATTTGTTAGGCCCCTTGGTCCAAAAAATCAATCATTGACATGTGCTCATCCAAAAGATGCAGTGGCCAGATTCATCTTGATTATGTCTGTTATATGGAACAGGAACTCTTTTCTCAAGATCTTCTGCAAAATGGCTTTTCTTAAATTCAACCCTGTGAATACTGCTGCTGTGAACACCTCTACTGTGAGGTCTGCTGCTGTGAAAACCAATGCTGCTACTCTTGCTGGAACGTCGTCCGCTCTGAGGATGACATCACCAACTCAGCGTCTTCAACGCTGGGTTTCTAATGCACTGGTTAAGGAGTACCGTCGCAACGGTACTATCCCAACTCTGGAGGCTGCTCATCAATCCCTCCATGTTAACAACTCTACCTGGTCGTCCGGACAACGGCGACCAGCGATCAAGAAGCAGGCGGTGCTGACTACCGTATCCAACCGTTTCGAGTCGTTATCCCCGGAACGCAATTTCCATTCACTCCCTTACTCTGAGGAAGTGAATGAGCAGGTCCCACAAGGCCTTAATTCAAAAAGACAGGAGTCCTTCTCGAGGGCTCCCATCAACAATCGCTGCCAGAATCGTGCGGTAGTGAGCCCTCAACATGATGAGGATACCGACACCAGGCATTCAGCTCAGGTTCCTCGAACCCAAGCAGGCAAGATGAACCGCCAGAAACGGAATCCGGTTAACAATGGGCAGGTTTTCATCCCTGCCATCTCTGGAGAAGTCCACCAACCTAACTTGGTGGCAAATAACGAGCATGCACAATCACCTTTCCGTTTTAATTCCGATGTCCAGCAGACTCATCTGGCTGCATCACACCAATCCCGCCAGGCAATTCCGGCGGAGTACCATAGGCAGGAACATGCACCTGCTTATACATCACCAGTTAGTCAGCAGGCTCGTCTGACTACATATGATGGATCTCGTCAACCGCGTTTGGCGAAGTGTAATCAGCAGGCACATACACCTGCTAATACTAATCAAGCCTACCAACAGTCTCGCTTGGTAGCGCACGGAGAAGTCAGTCTGAAAGCCCCGATGACAAACAGGAGGCCGACTCAACTCTCTGCCTCCAC
Organism: Viscum album; assembly: GCA_963277665.1. NCBI lineage: Eukaryota > Viridiplantae > Streptophyta > Magnoliopsida > Santalales > Viscaceae > Viscum > Viscum album. The sequence goes on from OY728145.1 coordinate 1,333,050,268, forward strand.
ACTTGAGTACTGTCAGGATTCACTGACAGGAAAAGGAGGACAGGAGCAGGCACATACACCTACTCCAAGCCCGGAATGGACGTATATCTCTGTTCCGGCGGTTGAAGTCACCAAACATATTTTGTCAATGGTGAAAGAGGAGAAGCAAATTCCTGCTCATATTCTGGATGCTTGCCAGGATATCATAACAGCTTCAACATCATCTCAGGGACAGACACATAAATCTAACCCTAGTAGTGGAGTGACACATCAAAGATTCACTTTGGAACAGACACACGCATCTGTTCCAGTCCAAGAGGGTTATGGGGCATACTCCCCCATATCATACGGACAACCAAGTCGGGCACATACACCTGATTTGAGTGGAGATCGTCAGCCTAACCTGACCATCTTTCCTGATCAGGCACATACACCTGCTCAGAGTAACCACTTTCGTCAACAAGTGGTTTCTAAAGTGAGTAAGAAGGCATCTATGAAAAAGATCCGCCCAGCATAGTCAGGAGATCAAAGGCCAATCTGCAACAAGGCCTTGCTCGATGCTGGAGTTCATGAAGCCCTCAGACATTTATCTGTCGGAATTCAAGATTCTACTCCCTCAGTTCCCAATAACGGGAACATTAATTTTGAAGGTCTTCAACAGACACTTACTCATGAAGGCTTTCTTGATGAATGTTCGGTCAATCTTGAAGTTTCTTCTTCAGATGAGAGCCACAGGAATCCTCTGTGTGGTCAGAAGACCAAGGAGAAAGAGATTTCATCTTTTGCTGTAACCCATTATGGTGGTCCTCCCCATGATGATGAACTTTGCTGCGAAAGTCTTCTCCGCAGTAGTGATTCACATCGCCTGGAAAATTCTCCAGTGGATAATGTAGTGCCGAGAAAGCCCTCTTATCTTGAGGCACTTGCAAATGCGAAACCAGTCATTTCTGATTCTTTATCACTAACAAGTGAAATACTTTCTCAATCAGAAGATATCCCAGGGTGTAGGTCATTCTCCGAACCACCCCTAAGTCATGCATCTTCTAGTTTGATTAATGATCTCTCTACCAATCTTGTTGAATCCGATGAAGCAACAAGGAAACACCAACTCTGGTCAAAACAGGTAGAAGAATCTTTATTTAATGATAAAGAGGAAATGCTGAACATGAGGAAAAAACTGGCAAAAGGTGAAGTACCAGTCATGTTTTGGCCTTTGGCTGACTCCCAGTACGACATTCCAAAGATGTTGACGGATGATGGAATCCAAGATATTCGTCTCAACATATGGAAAACTCTTTGTCAATTAAAGAAGAAGGTATTATCCTATGATGAATATGAAAATCATCTTAAGATAATAGAAGGGCTACAACGTCAGATTGATTTGGCATCTCTATCAGTCTCTCGGTATCCGAAGGCTGAAAAGAAACAGAGAACCCTTCAACGTTCATTCCTTGGCGCACTAAGAAAATTGCGTCAGTTAATTGCCAATGCTCCATCTGATGTTCATATCAGAGGATGGGGTGTTCATGGAGCACTACATTTCACAGTGCTTTCCAGTCAGCAGAGCCCGCCGAAAATGGTCACATGCAATGTTATTGCCCATGGCCGGCCACAGTCAATGGGCTTTGTTCATAATCAAAAGCTTGCTCAAGAACAGGCTTCAACTAGTTCCTCTCAAAATCAATTATATAGAGAACAAGTTTTTGAATTTCTCTTACATCAAGAAGGCGAGAATATTGCACAAGCCTCTCGTCTGGAGCAAACACGTTATCAAATGACAGAAGATTTGGAAATCATCCAACGGTCTGTTGAACCAGGTGATAAAAGTGGATACGAGTTAATGCATCCAGCTAATTTCCGAACTAAGATTCGCAAGATCAAGAGAGATTTTAAGAAGATCTCAGACATAGCATGTCAAGAGACACCCCAGCTTGTCAGACTGGGGACTTCTCTAACCCAACCCTCAGAGTCAACAAATGGGATTTGAGGAGTTGAGCGGAAGCAGCAGGAACATCCCCAGTCCACCGGACTGGGGACTTTTTCAAATCCTCAATCCATCCCTCAGAGAAAGTCAGTATTCTCTCGATTAGGGAATAAGCCTCAAGAGGAACGAAGAGCCAAGCTATCAGGAGATTCTCTCCAAGTGACGGTTCTCCAAGAAGTTCCTGAGGGATCAAGTCAACGGAATGCCATGTCTCATCATGGAAATGGAAGAAGACAATATCACAGAAATACTGATAGAAAGGATTCCATGCAATATGCATCCATTAATGTCATCAATGTCATTGCTGCTGATTCACCAGATGAGGCTCAATCAGAGGGAACAGACGAAGAGGTTCCTGCTCAAGAAGTTTCACACATAGACCTAAATGAAGAAGGTGTACGCACACGTAATCAAAGGCTTACCCAAAATCTGGGTATTCCTTCAAGTAACCCACTTCCCCCTCTCCGAAAAGGATCCAATAAGGGGAAAGGAACGAATCAGGTTACTTCTCACCCTTCCTCTGAAGGAGTTCAATCGCTCTCATTAGAGAAAAGGTTTTCACAACAGGAGGAAGAAATGAAAGAATTAAGAAGGTTGAATGCAGAACTACTTCAGAGTAGTCCTCTTCTTATGAATGCAGAAGTCCGACAGCCGAAGGAATTTGTTGTAACTACTGAGATGGATCAGGAATATCCTCATTTATCAGTACACCCTCAGAGGTCTAATCCTACGGGTCAAACGCAACAACGGTTGGCAGCACTACCATCAGTTACAGCACCAACCACCACATCTGTCCAAGCTCCATTCATTGCACCTACCCAAAACCAAGTTCAACCTGATGTTTCTCAAAAGTTAATAACTACTATTGAGTCATTAACATCTCGGTTAGAAACTATGGGAGGGAAACGGGCGCAAGTTCAACCTGAAATGAAATTTTACCCTGAATGGGTAGATTCAATTTCTCCTCCATCCAGTTTTGGAAACCCTGTTTTCCCTAAATTCAATGGATCAGGCGACCCTGAACAACATTTGACGCATTACGTGTCTTGTTGTGATCCTATGATGGGAACTCCAGAGCAGAAAGAAGCAGTGAAACTCAGATGCTTTGTGTGAACCTTGCAAGGACCAGCTTTTGTCTGGTATACAAGCTTGCAATCCCAGTCAATCATCGGATGGGAGGATCTTCGTCAAAAAGTCCTTCTTCAGTTTAGATCAACTTTTCCAAAAACGACAGTTTTCGATCTTACAAACTGCAAGCAATGGGAGAATGAAAGAGTCTCTGATTTCATTGCTTGTTGGAAGGGATTAACGTATTCCATGAGTTTAGCACTCCCTCAGGAGGAATTGTTGCCAACCTGTGTGGCTAATTTGCATGACGAATTACGCACGCCATTGATCCCTGTGAAATACACAGGAGGGTTTCGAGACCTTACTTCAATCGCTCAACAGATTGAAGATTCCCTTATACAGGCTAAGGTTAAATCTGGTATAATTCCACCAGCTCCAGGAAGGAGAATGGGTAAAGCGGAAACTGCTACAGTTATGCTTAAACAAGCACATGTACCTATTTCTACTTCAAAACCTTCATCTTCTCGAAGGGATCCACCTCCAGAACGCCAACAACAAAAGCTGTTTCATCAAAATGATCAAAGAGATCAACGACAAAAACAATTTGAGGATTTGAAGAGTAAAACATACTCTTTCCGAAGTGAGAATGTTCCTGGTTACTTCATTTCAGCTCTGGAAAATAATTTGGTCCAATTACCAGTGCCCAAGAGGCCAAACAAGGAAGGAGATGAAGACCGTCCCAATTATTGTCCCTTTCATCAAATGTTGGGGCATCCCAACCAGGAGTGTTTTGTCTTTAAAGACCTCCTACAAAAGATGTTCGACTTGGGACAAGTCAAATTTAAGGGTTCTTCAGCTCATGTAGCGTGTATTACCGCTACAGATCCAGAGGAAGGAGGCGAGTCGCAGGAACTCAAAAGAAAAAATGCGAAAAAATATGATGATTGGATGGTCATAAAGACAATCAATCAGACCCATTCCATATTGCGAACACAATTGAAGAAGCCAATTGTGTCTCCTACAAAAGCTGCAGTAAAGCCTCCATCAAAATACAAATCCTCAAAAAGGCAGCGCAATTCAAAGAAGAAAGAGGAATCAGAAGAAGATGAGTATGTATCAAAGCCTAAATTGTCTTTGACTCTAGCAGATTTCATGCCATCTACTTCAAAGCCACAGGCACCGCCCCATCAAACGGCACAGCCTAAACAGGCTAACCAGGAAGAGTCTTTATCAGATGAAGAGTTAATCTTTGGTTCTTTTAATATGATTCAATTAACAGATCTATATTCCAGTCTTGATGAGCCTAAATTCCCTGTATCAAATAAGGGAATCCGAGGAAGTTCTAGAGGTTTAGGATATAGGGGAAGATGTGGATCTTTCCGAAGCCACTACTCTAATTTTACCCCTGCTAGCACTGTATATAGAGCAGAAACTCGTGGTAGATCCCTTCAGTGAGCTCAAAAAGAACAAGCAAGTTCTTCTGCCAATGGCCAACTCAGTTTTGGAACAGTTATTTTGGAAGAACGATTAAAGGTTCCATCTTCTTTATCTCAGCATGTAAATGCATCTAATCAGTCTAATCTTCCAAAACCAAGGATGTTGCCAACTTCAATACAAGATGCATCAGCTTCCAAAGCATCTGCTTCCAAGGTACCTGCTAAACCGCATATTCCTATTGGGAAACGCAGACCTCTAGATCAAAAGTATGATATATTGAAACACTTGGCCTAAGTACCAGCCAAGTTATCAATTTTGGATGCTTTGAATCTATCAAAAGATCTTCGGGAAGCACTCATCGAAGCTTTGTCAATTCCTCAGGAGTTTGAAGCTGAAATTGCTGCAGCTGAAATCTATCACATAGAGAATAATCCTGCAGAATTCCATGCAGTGATATCTTTTACTGATAAAGATGAAGATTATGTTGTGCATGGGGACATAAAACCTTTGTACTTATCTGGCAAAGTCAATGGTGTAGATGTTCGAAGAGCTTTCATTGACAATGGTTCAGGAGTCAACCCCATGCCCATTCGTACACTTCGTCTATTGGGCCTCATAGAATCTGATTTATTTCCTTCTACCATGATGTTGCAAGGATATGATAAAAATGAACAAGAACCACTGGGAGAAGTTACATTCAGAACTCAGTTTGGAGATCTTGTATCCAATTCGGATTTCATGATTATTGATCAAGACTCAGCTTTCAATATCTTGCTTGGAAGACCCTGGCTGCATCAGCATGCACCTATTCCCTCATCATACCATCAATGTCTCAAATACTGTGTCGATGGTCAAGTTGGAACATTGTATGGTGATAAGGCCTCGTTCAAGACATGCGAGTCTCAATACATTGAGGCGGAAATTTATCACATGAAGGGAAGAGAAAAATCTACAATGAAGGAAATTACCAAAGTTAATGCTCCATATGGTTTGGAGAAAATTCCAATAAATCCATTTTCACATTTGAGTACAGATTATGTGTTACCTATCAGTAAAATTGACAAAATAGGCCCAAATCAAAATACTCTTATGGAAAGATCCATAATGTCAATTACGGCGATCGAGCCAGACAACATGGGAGAAATTGGTATCCTACCAAGCAGTGATGAAAGCATAAGTGGTGACGTTTTCATTTCATCTGCTGAAGTCCAATAAGTCTATACTTCGCTAATCAGGCCAGAAGAAGTTATAGCAACACCAGAGGTGAATAATGATGTCGATTATCAATCCATCATATCCTCTTTATTTCCCAAAGAAGACCCTTTATCATCAATAGGGTCGGAAATGGAAGCTTCTTCTTCAAAATGTGAAAATTTTGACATCTCTTATGATCATGAGAATTTCGTTTTTTAATCTACTTTGCAAGTAGAAACGGAAGAAATAACACATGATGAAGAGGAAGAGGAAGATCTTAGAGATGCTCCTCCAGCATTTGAAGAGGGTATCTCTACCACTGTGGATGAACTCAGAGAAGTAAATCTGTGTACAGAGAAAGATCCACGCCCCACTTTAATTAGTGCGGCCATGACCCTTGAAGAGCAAGAGATGTGTATTTTGTTTCTAAAGAAAAATAAAGATATTTTTGCTTGGAATTATACAGAAATGCCTGGGCTTGATCCTGATGTTGCTACTCATCATTTGGGTTTACCAAAAGAACATCGAGGTTTTAAGAAAGCCGCGAGAAGAACACACCCAACTTATGCTTCCAAAATTGAAGCTGAAGTGGATAAGCTGATCAAAGCCAACTTCGTCAGAGAAGTTCAATATCCCAAGTGGTTGTCTAATATTGTCCCTGTAAAGAAGAAGAACAGACAAATTAGGGTTTGCATCGATTTCAGAGATCTTAATCGGTATTGTCCTAAAGACGATTTCCCAGTTCCGATTATAGAACTCTTAATTGATGTGACAGATGGATATGAAGTACTTTCCTTCATGGATGGATATTCCGGATATAATCAGATCCGAATGGCCCCAGATGATGAGGAATCTACAGCTTTCAGAGCCCCTCAAGGTGTGTTTTGTTACCGGGTGATGCCCTTTGGTTTAAAGAATGCAGGTGCAACATATCAACGTGCCATGCATCGTATCTTCAAACCTTTCTTAAGGAAGTTTGTTGAGTGCTATGTGGATGATTTGGTAGTTAAATCCAAACAACGTTCTAATCACTTGGCAGATTTGGAAGTCATATTCCACAAGCTTCGACAACATAATTTGAAGATGAACCCCTTAAAATGTGCTTTTGGGGTAACCTCAGGAAAATTTCTTGGCTTTGTTGTACGCCATCGTGGTATTGAAGTCGATCCTGAGAAGGCCAAATCAATCATTGGTATGTCACCACCTCATAATTTGAATGAATTAAGAGGACTTCTAGGACACTTAGCCTATATTCGGCGTTTCATCGCCAATTTGGCAGGAAAAAGTTTACCCTTTACCAAATTATTGAAGAAAGGAGTCACTTACCAGTGGACTGAAGAATGTCAAGAAGCATTTGATGTTCTCAAGAAATACCTCTTGAGTCCACCAGTACTCATGCCACCTGTTGAGGGTAGACCGCTTATCCTCTATGTGACAACTTTAGAGCGATCATTGGGTGCCTTTCTCGCTCAAAAGAATGATGCTGGGAATGAAAATAGTCTCTACTATCTCAGTAGAACTATGCTTGAAGAAGAAACCCGGTATTCAAGTATTGAAAAGTGTGACCTAGCATTAATCTTTGCAGTTCAGAAACTGAGACACTACCTGAAACATCACGAGGTCCAATTGGTATCTCGTAATAATCCGCTCAAATTCATCCTTAGTCATCCAATGCTTACCGGACGTCTGGAAAGGTGGGTGGTTATTCTACAACAGTTCGACATTCAGTATGTGTCTCAAAAGGCAATTAAGGGCCAAGCTCTGGCTGATTTCCTGGCTGAACATCCTTCAGTGGAAGACACGTATTCAGATATCGAACTCCCTGATGAGGAAGTTTTCTCTATTCAAGAGAGTCCTCAAACATGGGAAATGTATTTTGATGGTGCTTCTGGAATTCCAACAAGGAAGAAAATTGAAAATACTAAATTCAAAAAAGTTGGTCTAGGAATTGTGCTCATTTCTCCAGATAAGGTAGTGTTACCTTATTCCTTTTTGTTGTGGGAAGGTGGTACCAATAATGAAGATGAATACCAAGCTCTCATTACAGGCTTGGAGTTAGCACTTCAAGCACAAGTGAATCACTTAAAGGTGAAAGGTGATTCAGACCTGGTAATCAAAGAAGTCAATGGGGATTATTCCATTAGAAAAGAAGAATTAATCCCTTTGTATGATTACGTCAGAGAGTTAATGTCGAAATTCCCTTCAGAACTGACATTTTTTTATGTCCCAAGATCACATAATGCTCAAGCTGATGCACTGGCTAATATAGCCACAGCTTTAGCATATCCAAATCGGGACGAGACAACCATCTGTATTGTCTACCGTCGTGCAATTTCACATTATGTTTAAGTCAGAACAGAGGAAATTAATGAAATTAGTCCCATTCCTGAACCGTATGGTCATACTACAGGATGGATGTCACCTATCAGTGAATACCTTCAAAATGGAACACTTCCACCTGATAGAGCCGAGAATGAACAAATCCTGCGACGTGTGGTCAATTTTACTCTTTATGATATCCCAAACCACCTAGAGAAAATTCTCTACAAACATGGTTTTGATGGAGTTCTCTTCAGATGTATTGATGGTGAAGAGACAATGGCTGTCATAAAAGAAGTGCATGCAGGAGTCTGTGGTGCCCACCAGTCTGGACATAGATTGTCTGATCAAATTCGAAGGCTTGGATACTTTTGGCCTTCAATGATACAAGATTGTGTTAACTTCACAAAGAAGTGTCATTCTTTCCATGTATATGCCAACTTCATTCATCAACCTCCAGAGTTTCTTCATACAGCTAAATACTCATGGCCATTTTCCACATGGGGAATGGATGTGGTGAGACCTTACCCTTCCGCTACGGCCAAGCAGTTTAAGTACATTCTTACTGCTACTGATTTAATTTCCAAATGGGAAGAGGCAGTACCTCTCAAAGAAGTCAGTTCTAAATGCATTGTTAGCTTCATCAAGTCTAACATCATTACTATATTTGGTGTCCCTCATACCATATTGACGGACAACGGCACAAACTTCTGTTCTTCTGAGGTAAAGAAATTGTATCAAGAATACAACATTAAGTCCAACCATTCATCTCGATATCATGCGGCGGCTAATGGCCAGATAGAAGCCTTCAACAAGACTCTTTCAAATATACTGCAAAAGATGGTGGATAAATATAAGAGGTCATGGCCTGATACACTCTTTCATGCTTTATGGGATTATCGGACTACCACTCGCAATGCAACGCGGTCAACTCCATATTCATTGGTATATAGAACAGAAGCAGTCTTTCCAATTGATGTCCAATTGCCCTCACTCAGAATAGCCATTTGTGATCAGTTATCTACAGATGGGAAATCCCAAAAGCGGTTGAATGAATTGGAACAGTTAGATGAGAAAAGATTGTTCACTTTGCACCACTTGGAAATTTATCAGAATCGAATAGCACGAGATTTTAACAAAAAAGTTCGTCTTCGTTCATTCATTCAGGGAGAATTGGTATTGGTTCTCAGAGCACCAATGATACCAGGAAAGAAGCCTCCCAAGCTTGAACCAAAATGGGAAGGACCTTATTCAATACATAAGGTCTACTCCAATGGAGCGTATTCTCTAATCTCAATGGATGGAGAACACATCACGACTCCAACTAATGCCAGATTTCTGAAGAAGTATTTTGTATAAACACAAAATATTGTTCCCAGAGCCAAAACTATCACATTGGTTCATATTATGTCCTACATGACACTAAACTGTATTATGTCCTATCTACATGACATTAAACTATACAGAAGTTCCTTATTTGTCCGAGATGACATTAAACTATATTTTGTACAAGATGACATTAAACTATATTGTGTCCTAGCTACATGACATTAAACGGTGTGGCACTTTCATCATCCAACATGACGTTAAACTGTGTCAGTTCCCTTATCGTCCAACATGACGTTAAACTGTCACATTGGTTACTATTATGTCCTACATGACACTAAACTGTATTGTGTTAAACTATATTATGTCCTAGCAACATGACATTAAACTGTGTGGCACTTCCAGCGTCCAGCCTGACGATAAACTGTAAAAAGTCCCCAGAACTGATATCCTCATATTGGTTCAACTTAGTCCTAGCTACATCACTTTAAACTGTATAGCAATGTTATATCGCCCAACATGACGATAAACTGTATAAATTTTCTATTGTACAACATGACGTTAAACTGTAACAGTTACTTGAATTGTCCTACATGACATTAAACTGTTAAAAAGTTTCCAATTCGTCCAAGATGACGTTAAATTATGTGGTCCGTGTATACGACCTTAAACTATTCACATGTTCGTTAGTCCAGTATGACTTTAAACTGCATCATCATCCACAGTCTATGCATATGACCTTAAACTATTTTCCCTTTTTTCGTCCAACATGACATTAAACTGTAGAAAATAAGATGTCCCTACAACATGACACTAAACTATGCAGCACCAGTTCTTCCTTGCTATATGACGTTAAACTATACAGCAATGGTCCAGTATGACTTTAAACTACAACTTCATCCCACACGACATTAAACTGTGAAACAGTTCCCTAAACCGTCCAGAATGACCTTAAACTGTATCATCCCTGGTCCATGTATATGACTATAAACTATTTTCAAATCCCTTATGTCCAGCAAGACGTTAAACCGTGACGTCCTAACTACATGACGCTAAACTGTATAAAAGTCCCTCACGTCCGGAAAGATGTTAAACTATATAATCATGAAAGGTCCAGCATGACATTAAACTGCACCATCCACGGTCCATGCCTATGACCTTAAACTATTCGCACTTTCGTCCAACATGACATAAATGGTGTGTTATTTTGTCCTTACTGCATGACATTAAACTGCACAGTCCCCCTTTCGTCCAATATGACGTTAAACTATTTTATCCCCATCGTCCTAACTACATGACGCTAAACTGTACAGAAAATCCTTGATATGTCCTACATGACATTAAAATGTATTTTTTCCCTGCTACATGACACTAAACTGTGCAGCACCAATAGTCCTAACTGCAAGACTTTAAACTGCATAGTCCCTTTATATGTCCTACATGACATTTAACTGTGCATCGTTAAGGTTATTGTTACCTCTTGTTTCTCACACCGAGTATGACTCACGTGAGCTTAGAGCGAACATCAACCATAACACTCCCTTTGGCCCACTAACCATGTGTAAGTCCCAACAACATTTTAATTAGATCGTTGTCCCCAAGAACAACTTGATCATTAATTCATTCTTTAATTGAACTACACGGACTTTGATCCTTGCCCTCCAGGCTGGGTATGTAGGCAGCCTCCCAGGGTTCAAGCCCAAAAACAATATCTTCACATCGGTTCACCACCATCTCATATGATGTGGATTTGTGAAACCGCCCCTAGAATCAATATTTTTTACATTGATTCACTTTCGTCCTTGTTATACGACGTTAAACTATAAAAACACTTTTGTCGGGTACGATAATAAACTACAATATTCTTTGATTTCCTCACTTGAGAGAGAATTATTATTGACATTGATTTTTTTCAATCATGTTTCATTTCAAAAAGTCTACGTGCATACGTGGTAATGCATAAATTTTTTATCTCAGGTTAAACCATCATTTCACTAAAGTCCCCTTTCACCCTTCACATGTACGAACCAAATTTGTACAAAGGGAATTTCAAGAACTACGTGGGCTTGATTCCCATCCTTATGGGATACGTAGGAACATTCGAGTATCCCTCGAATCCAGCCCCAAGTCTTTTGGGCCTAACCCCAAATTTCACTTTCAGTCCCTTAGCTGAAAAGTCCTCATGAAAACCCACACTGTGTATTCATTATTATAGTCCGAATTCTATGACCCTAAACTAAGATTTTTCATACTTTCATCCTGCACGACGTTAAACTACATTTCAAGAACTATGTATGGCTTGATTCTCATTCCTATGAGGTACGTAGTGAAGTCCAAGTTTCAATTCAGGACCCAACCACAACATGATTATGGTTTTCATTGACCTATGTATCTCTATATACATTGGACAATACCCATCTTTATGTGTTATAATCCTAACCTTAAATATTTTCAGATCTTCATAACCCTTTTCATGACTTCTAATCACAAAAATGTCAAAATTCTAAGAATTCTTTTGCCTCACTATGCAGCACGTGCCCATAGGTGGCCTTGCATAAACAGTCCACATAACAGACTTGTCAGCAGAAAGATGCTATTTATTTGACCATGCAGCCAATGCCCTTAGGTGGCCCTGCATATTTCAACCCCCTAACGGGTTTTGTTAAATAATAGTAACTTCATTCTTGGGAAGAATGCCTCTTTTGTCCTTATTTTTCTTAGACGACAGTATGTAGGGATCCGCAAAAAATAGCCATCCTTAACATATTTGTCCCATATCCTTTTTCATGATCTGAAAGTATTCAAGTCTATGGTTTATTCTTCTTCCCTACGTTTGGGTCAGACCTTCGTAGGAGTGATATTCATCCAGTTCTTCGATATTCTTGTTCGGAAATATCTTCTCCATATTCAAGAACCTCTTTCCATACAACAAACTCTATACTTTAGAAAATTTGAATCTCCATAAACTTTCACTGGATTTTAGCACTAGGAAAGTAAATTTTTGAGAGTTCTTTTCGCCTGACTATGCAGAACATGCCCATAGGTGGCCTTGCGTAAACAGTCCACATAACAGACTTGTCAGCCGAAAGATACTATTTATTTGACCATGCAGCCAATGCCCATAGGTGGCCCTGCATATTTCAACCCCCTAACGGGTTTTGTTAAATAATATTAACTTCATTCTTGGAAACTACTTCTTCTAATGCCTTTTATCTCTTTTTCATATCATTCCTCAGATTCAAATATTCTTAAGCCATAGTTTACATATTTTCTCTCATACTTGAGTATGGTAATATGTTTTCAGATAAATTTTCATGGAATTGAATCAATTTTAATCCATTTTGTTCAAAGCTCTTTCAACCTTAAACATTAGCCCCTTTATGTCCGGCTTTCATGAATTTAAACTGCCCACAAAAAGACAAAGGAACTCTGAATAAAAGTCAAGTTCCAGCTCACTAAATATACATTTTTGTATGATTTAGGTAATATTTAGAAATTAAAAGGTTCAAAGTTTGTAGGATTATTTGTAATAATCCTAGTAAAAATCAAACTATGCTTACTGGGCCCATTGGCTTAAGTAAATTTGAAGCAGGTAGTGAAAGAATGAAGGTACAAATGATTGAAGATGAAAGTGTTTTTTTCATTGATGCACAAGAGTTAGAAGGACATCCACAGACTGGAGTCTCTTCTCTTTTCAAGAAATTACAAGAGGCTTTCAACATAACACTTTATTTGATTTACGGCATCCCGAGCTTCATCAGAAACCACCTGGAATTCATTCCTTCAACTGGATACAATAAGAGATGCAGTGATACCAGCTCTTCTTGGAACAATTGTAAAAGGATGTTCTTGAGTGCGGTTTGAGAAAATTATCTGCGGATCAAACAGTGACTCTGTTTCTGTCCAAGATACTTGGAAGATGGATACATGGATTTGAGAATGGAGCATTGGAAGTAAAGAGCCATTTGGAGAGAGTACTCTTTTCAGATATTGCTCTAATACCATGTTGGTCTTCTCTCTGCCAACCATTAGTGGAAAACATTTCAGCCCATGGGTTTTCCATTTTCATATCTATAAGGAAATGATATGGAGGAAGAATTTGAAAGCTCACACCATTGTTGTTGCTCTTAATGCACAGCATAACCGAAATAGAGGAGTGGCAGTGCAGCTGCATCTCAGGTGTATAATTTTTTGCATTTGGAACATTGACTCCTTGCAGATGTCCATGACCACACAAAGGCAGATAGATGATCTGTGGAAAATTAGGACGATATTGCTTCAATGTTCTTAGCCAAATATTAGAGAGTGCTGTTGCAGATATTATAGTAATCATGGCCAATAATGTTTATCATGTCATCAATCTGCTTGCTATCTAGTTCATAAGCCGTTCCAATTCCCTTGGGAACCACTGAATCTGAAGAAAAGATGAATAAACTAACTCTTAAATAAAAAAAATGGCTAAGGCATTAAGGTGCGCAAGTCTAAAACATGGCGCGCAAGTATCCATGTGCCGCGCTAATTTTTGACGCGCAAGTGTAAACCGCGCAAGTACAAATACCTTTAAAATAGCGCGACATAGAAGAAAACGTTGGAAAACAGAGCACCTTGTGCGGATAAGATAACCTGCATGATGAGAGCTCGAGAAGGTATGAAGTCCGGAAATCCGGATGCTTGTACGGAGGTGAGGACATGTATTTATAGGCCAGGAGGCCTATCTGCACTCCGTACCCAGTGCACTCAAGGCCTGCGCGACGCAAACTTGCGCGCCGCCCTCTGTGCACTGAAGACTTGCGCCCCCCCCTTTTCCTTTGGATGGATTCGATTTCCTCAGAGTCAAATCCTCATTTCTCTCCGGATCCAACTCTGAGGGGGTACTTTTGTTGACGCTCCTTTCGTCACAGAATCTAAAGATCAGAAAAGGGAATATCTGAGCTCAAAGTGATTCATCCTTTGAAGAAAACATCAAAAATCAACAAAGGTAGGAAGAAAGGATCAAACAGAAACTGCACCATGCAAGTTATCTCACTGTCGCGCAAGTACACTTGCGCGACGCCCTTGGTCGCGCAAGTCACTTGCACGGCCTAAGTGGTAACCGCCCGGTAACCGCCCGGGGTCTTCTCCTGCCTATAAATAGACCCTGTGGGCCCCCCATTGAGGAGGATCTTTTTCCAGAAACTCAGATTGAAGCTCTCGACCCCCAAGTATCTTCTCAAAGCTTCCGGAACACTTCTAAGGTAATTTGTTACCTAGAACGGAAGATCTAAAGAGAGGGAGGAAGGCCTAAGTGTTGAAACTCATCAACACTTGCGTGCCTGAATGGCCAGCCCTTAAGGGAACTTGTCATACTTGTGCACTGCATTATTCCTTCAATAGAATTTGCGCGTCCCTTTTTGGAAGAACCTCAAGGGGATTCTAAAGGGTTTAAAAATGAGTCGCTCAAGTATTTCAATTCCGATTGAAAATCGCGCAAGTACACCATGTGTCGCGCAAGGTATACCTACGCGACCAATAATTGCACGCCCACGCAAGACTTGCGCGCCTTTAAAGAATTGTGTGCCCCTACCTTTCTGGGTGCCCATCTTGCCCATTTTACCCCTCTTAAGCCATTTCACCTTTCCTATTCAAGATTCAGTCTTCAAGATACACTTCAAAGCCATTTATGGCATGATTTCTTGATTTGACTTCCTTATCTGAAAGGAATTCGGTGGAATATCTCTCAAAACCTAGTGATTTATACATCATTATGTCACCAAAGATTGAGAATTCGTTCATTCAACCTCATCCTTTAAGATGAGAGAATCCTTAACCTGGGTCTCCTTTTCAGGAATAATCCCCAGTTATAAATCCTTTAATCTGGGCATCTTCCTCAGGAGTTAGCCCCAAATTCTTAAAGTTCCCAAACGTGGGAATCCTCCTCAGGAGTAAGCCCCAAACCTTAATTCCTAACCTGGGCCTCCTTTTTAGGAGTAAGTCCCAGTCATAATCTTGGGCTTCCTTTTCAGGAGTAAGCCCCAAGCCCCTTAATTTCTCTTAACCAATCCTAAATTACGTTTGATATGGGGTTCCTTCTCAGGAGTAAAACCCAATTATCAATCCTCTCCTAATTTGGGTTTCCTTTTCAGGAATAAGTCCCAAGTTAGAGTATTCAAATCTCCATAAAGCACATATACCTTTATGGACCATTTTCCTGGATTTTCTCCCTAAAAGTAAATCCTAAACCTTCATCTATTTGAGAAGTCATACACACATAAGCCCCAAAAAATTTCTTATGATTGCATCTTTCATGGCACAATTGTCTAATTTTTACCAATACCTCTTGTTTCTCACACCGAGCATGACTCACGTGAGCATAGAGTGTAAAAGTAATTATGACATTCTTCTTTGAGCCATCAATCATAAAAATCATACTCCATTACTCGAACTACGTGGGTTCTGATTCCTTTTCCAAAACAAAGGATACATAGGTAGCCCATTTATGGGTTCGATCCCAACTTTGAAATAATCCCTGTCCTTATGAATGACGATAAACTTCAAGTGCCCCACTGAGTGGCTTTAAAACCAGCCTGGTCATCATAATGACCAAGAGACTTTTATATAAATGTTTTGAAGGATACCATTGACCAAGAATCTCTAAACAGATATAGATGATTCTCTATTGATGAAGAACCTCGAATACATATAAAAGATTCTCTAAATTTCTTGCATATTTAATCATTGATTTTTAAAACTAAAGGAAAGCTCATTTTATACTTGGTAATGTAATAAGGATTCACGAACATAACTTAAATCTATAAAGAGAGTCCCGGAGTAGACAATAATTCCCCTCAAAAAGGTGTGATGAGTCCGACCTCCCATCCTCTCGACCAATGCAAATTCCTAAGCCACATTAGTCCACAAACTAATGAGTGCCTACCTTTGGAAAGTAGGTCCAAACGGATGTGGAATCATTGGATGTTTCCGGTTCTACGAAAAAACCCGCTAGAAACCGATCAGAACGTTTGAATCTCCCGTCCAGGAGGTCATCCCCGAAATCCGTGCGAAACAATAACATAAACATTCGTATTAAAACTAGCATACGAAATGTCAATACTTTCTCCACGAACCTGGAATGGTATAAAAGTAACACATATATAGTCAAACATATCACAAAACCTTCAATGGAAGTTTTGTATAATAAATCAACATCAAATGAGCTTAAAATCCATCAAATGATGAGTAATTTTTTTTGATAGAAATATACTTTTTGTAAAATCATTTAAAAGTCACAAATTTAGAAAGGATGTAATTTTAAAAGAGATTTTTTAATCAAAGTGTCCTATACCACTTTGAAACTTTTGAAAAGAATTATCATTTCAAAACATTAATTTCCACATAAATAAATCCTTAAAAACATTTTGAAAACATGGAAATTAATTGAAAATATTTAGAAAGATAAATCTTTAAAACATTTTAAATTTTGATCTTGATAAAGTGTACCTATAAAAATCCTTAAAATATTCATTTTGAAATCATTTTTATGAAAAATGGACATGGATGATAAAAATGTCCCAGTAAATACTTACACATAAACAATCTCGGATAATGATGAGATTGAGGAATTAACCCTTACCAATTTGGTAACTTACGAAACATACAACCCATGAAAGAGGTATCATACAATGAATATGTAAATACACATAAATTAAAGTTTATTACACAAAGAATACAATTATGGGTAGTACATACACCACAAAAAAAGTAATAGTGGAAATATGGCATGAATGTCATGGGAATAAGGAGTGAGATGAAAACCCCTTACCTTGCACTTTCCTTTAGTCGAGGGTACGTTTAACCACCTGTACGAAGACTGTATTATGTTATTAAATTATACCAGAACCATATTAATATTTATGATACCATATATGATCCATTTATGAATTTATATTACCCATTTAATAATAATTTCCATGTTAAATTAACATTTCGAGTAATAATCACTTTCTTTATCATATGTGTTTTAACTTGATACTCTTGGTTGTATCACTTAGATCATGATTTAAATACATCCCAAATATAAAACATGATAAATATATCATATATATTTAGAATATAAATATTTATAACAGACATATATATGAAATGGAAAACAACGTTTATGGAGACGGTAGTCCGTACGTACGCATAAACGATGTTTCTGTTTTTATATAGTATTGAACGGAAGTATGTGAATAAGATATATGTAAGTACTTAAATCCTTATATATATAAATATATATATCTCCAGTATCATTATTATATCATATATTACATACTTATTAGTAATATATATTTTTATAATCTTCGATGAATGGTGAACTACAAAATGAATCTTATCGCGTCGTGGAGACGGTAATCCGTACGTACGCACGAGAAAAAATATCATTCTTTTGATATTAAAATAATATATAATTGGATGGAATATCATATATACATAATCATTATCATGTTATATTTATTATTTACATGAATTAAACATCATTATTATACCCATCCAAATAATAATTTATTGAATAACAATTACACCATGACGTGGAGACGGTAAGCCGTACGTACACACGTATGGTGACATGTTATTAAAAGGATGGATAGAATACTGAATATGGTTGTACCATATTTATAATAACATCAAAATATATAGAAGAAACTGGAGTAATAATTTTAGAATAGAAATAACAACGAAAGAAGAAGTGGAAGAAGAAAGGAACTTGAAAAGGGCTGGTGAAATCATTACCTTTCTTCGGGTTATTCCTTTTGATTTGATCAAAATGGCTGCTTAAGTTGGCTTTTGGACTAAAGTAAGGACTCTAGGATGAAGTGAGGGAAGTTGAGAGAGTATTTGGGTAGGTTGTGGCCGACCCAAAAGGCTTTTAAGGTGTGAATTAATGAGAAGGGGGAGTGTCCTTTTATAAGAGGGGTGAGGGGCACCTTTGGAAAATCAAGAATTATTATTTTATAATAAATTCATATTCAGTTTCAAATGGATAAAAAGTGGATTATTTAAATGTTAAGGTGGGGATAGGACAAAAAACACTCAACCAATAGAATTTAGACAGGTTTGGGTCATTATATTAACCTTATCTTTTAGTTTTAACTCTTAGTTAATTAGTTTGACACTTACCATGTCACATTGTATTTTTATATTATATAGTTAATAAACTTACTATATACATCCAAGATACCCCCAAGTGGTCCATTAATGATACAACTATCATGATATAAGTCTCTTGGCCTATCTTTAGATATTTATGAATTTAATATCAATTAATAATATAATATTTGTTTTAGAAACACTCTTATGTCAATTTTGACACTATTCAATAATTGACTTTTGTATAAATCATAACAGAATGATTAATTCGAAAAAAGTTAGTTAAATCAGTCCTAATATGTCATATTGTCCTATAAAATTATTTTAATTCATTAAAAGTCTAATATTATATTTATTTCGGTATTTATAATATCAATTATTTTAAATTTTCACTATTATGGTAATTACTGCATCATCATTGTTTCATAAATAAATTACATTATTTAATGTATACAAATTATAAATAAAATATAATTATGTATGATATATTTTTATATTTCTAATTAATATTCATAGTAAAAAATCCAACATATATAACACAATTTAAAAATTGTTTTGCTAAAAGATATATGCTTGTGTCATTTTTGTATTTATTTTAACTTAATTAAAATAAAGTGTCCATATGACTTACAAGTGGCTCCATGGGGTCCCCAAATCAACCCAAAGATGCCCATGGTCGGACCTGTATCCACCAATAAGGTTAGGACATGTTTTAGGGTAAGTTAGTATTATTATAATATTATTGTTTAACCCTTATTTACCGGATTTACCCTTTAACCATGGTAAATAAAATATTTATCGAAATAATTATTCAAAATGTCTAAAAATAAAAGTTACCTATTTACACAATTTGGAAATTATGATTCCAAATATGGAATCCATTTTTCCAAATTCAAAACACATAAGTGGAAGAAATTAATTTAAAATTAATTCCCGCTGTCAAAAAAAGCGTGTTTTTAAGATATAATAACTATCAAAAGATTGATACTTGTTTATGTTCGGTTTAATTGTGAAATTATGTGCTATGACCAACATTGTATTAAATGGTAAAAATATATTCTAAATATACTTTAAAACCACTCAAATTCATAATTTATCACTATTAATTATTTTGATTAAAAAAGTTGTTTTTAATTAAAATTTAGTAATTTTCACTATTCATCAAAATATTAAAGTTATCCGAAAAGTACCACAATTTCACCTTAGGCTAAATTCGATACTCCAAATCCAAAACTGAAGTCCATTTTGAGAGATAAAATTTATAAAATTTCAAAAATTAGGTATTACTATTCATAACCTCTTTTGAACGGCTTGTTTGGTAAGTCATGGTGCGCTTGAACTCAGGGTTGCATGTAGTGCAAGTTATTGAATTGTTTTGAAGAAGTGCATACTACGAAATCTTGGGGTGTTACAAGTGTTCTCCCTTCTCGTACACATTGTGTCCGTTAGGAACATGCTGTGTGGTGTGAGCCGTGTGTTAGGCTGTGTCACTAACAACACAGTCTAAGTGAAGCTTGTATAGTACACGCTGTGTGTATCTTGAACACATTGTATAGTTTTGTTTTAGGAAATACGTGTGGATTAAATGTATATAAGAACTCGGTCTAGGGAAGAGGATTCAAGTACACGCCATGTGTTAAGACAACATGCCATGTGTTTGGGGTGTTACTAGACCAATTTTGGCAGGAGTACACGCCCATGTGAATGACTTCAGGGAACACTCCATGTACGAATTGTACCTGCCGTGTTGTCATGTTTTGTAAAACATGAATGTTTTCTTTCTCTTTTTATCTTCTTACACATCCTTGTTTCAGTCCCTGTTAATTATGATATGTGTTGTGCACTTGACATTGTAGAGTCATGCCATCGAGATGTCCTCCGGTTGTCCACCAGTTACAGGGCAGTGATCAGACGCCAGATACAGCTGATCAGGGACTTCCAGTAGATCCTCATGTTTTTTTTTGTTATGGCACCAGCAGTTATACCTGTTACAAGTACTAATGTACAGTTCAGGGAAGGCTTCATGAGGATGATGCAGAACTTTCAGGGAGCTCCGCCTCCTGCCCCATCGATGACTGATTTGACGGGGGTCTTCCAGCTGCAGCATCCTCCCACTTTCTCAGGGGAAGGTGGACCTCAGGCTATAGGGTCATGGCTAGAATCCATGCTGATGATCTTTGATCATCTGAGATGCTTCTAGAGAGGAGGTTTAAGATCGCTACCTATATGCCATGGGATTCTGCCATGAAATAGTGGGATGCGATCTCAATGGTGGGTCATCAGAGGTTATGGTTTGGGAGGAGTTTCAGCATATCTTCTATGACTACTTCTTAATAGAGACCTAGAAGGCTGACCAAGAATGGGATTTTATGAGCCTTGAGTAGGGTACCCTCTCAGTTGTGGAGTATTCCTCTCATTTCACTGATATTCAGTGTCTCACACCCTTCCTGGGAGAAGATGGGTTATTCCTGGCAAAGAAGATTGAGGATGGCCTCAGACAGGACATCCTATCTCAGGTGAATATCTTCAGGTTGACTTCCATCGCTTCCATCATCAACCAGGCATTGATCACGGAGAGGAATATGAGAGAATCCGGAGTTGTGAGCGAGGGCGGCTCGACATACAGATCTAGTTCTTCTCGAGCTAATATCCAGAAGCGCCATTGGGAGACTACATGGGGAGATCTGAGTAGGAAGGATACATCTTATGGTACCCCGATGGTGTGCTACCAGTGTGGGAGAAGCAAGAATATAAGGTCGTAGTGCCAGAGAGACCCAGTGGAGTGCTAATCTTGCAGCAAGAAGGGACACCGTCAGCATTTCTGTCAGGTCTTCTCACCAGCATCCGATGACTAGGGTTCATCTATGACCCCTCGTACAAGATCAGCTCCACCAGTTTCTCACCAATCTAGGAACTAGAGTTCTTACGGTCGATCAGGATGAGGTGGAGGTTGCGGCCGTGGTGGTCAGTCACCAGGCTACCAGTGACAGCAGGTTGGATCAGCTCAGAGTAGTTAGGCAGGGTCATAGGGCCATGGAGCTGGCAAGATTTTGGGGTGGGGTAGACCCATCTAGAGCAGGATCCTGACCCCTCTACAATTCGAGATACGATCCTAGTTGCCTTGGTTTTATCTTCAGATCTTTTCAATACTAGTCCACAGATAGTTTTATATCTTTCGTTGTTGTAGAGAGCCTTGGTATTTGTATCTTTTCTTCTATAAATGTTTTGACAATAGAAACTCTGTTGGGGAGAAGAACATCTAGTGTGTGTCTGTGAAATGAGTTCTCTTTTCATTTTGGTGGGCATCACTTCCTTTGAAATATCAATGTCCAAGAGATGATAGGATATGATGTCATTCTCGGAATGGACAGTCTAGTTCCCTTCCAGACAGTCATCGACTTTTACAGCTGATGGGTGAGTTTCATATCACTAGAGGGTGGATCTTTTCTTCATTAGGGTGAGTGGGATGTCCAGGAAAGAAGATCGGGTCCAGAGTATCATGGGTTAGGAGGAGTTATTGCTGATATTTCTAGTCTGTATCTGGATGAACAGGGGGCTTCATAGATGGAATTTCCTCTAGTGGTGGATTGTTTCAGGGATGTGATTCTAGAAGACTTTTCGGGTTTTCCTCTAGAGCGCGAGGTGGACTTTTTGGTTTGATCTTATGTCAGGGGTGGCACCGGTGTCTGTTACTCCATATTGGATGGCTACACCTGAGTTATAGGAGCTCAAGAAGCTGCTGGAGTAGTTGCAGGAAAAGGGTTTCATCCAACCCGGTACTTCTCCTTGGGGTCTGACTATTCTATTTGCGAAGAAGGTAGACATCCCCCTCAGGCATTGTGTGTATTATCAAAAGTGGAACCAGTTGATGGTCAAGAACCGATATCCCTTAACGAGGATTGACGATCTCTTTGATCATCATCGAGGATCCCAGTTATTCTCGAAAATTGACATGGGGTCTGGTTACCATTATTTACACGTTAGACCATCTGATATACCTCTTACAGCCTTCTAATTTAGGTATGGTCTATACAAGTATATGGTTATATCGTTCAGTCTCACGAACGTGCCTGCAGTTTTCATTGAACTGATGAACCATGTGTTCTATCCATACATGGATTCCTTCGTGGTTGTCTTCATGGAAGATATCTTGGTGTACTCTCACACTCTACATGACCATTCTAAACCTCTTGAAATTTTTTGTATTACACTGGGAGAGAATCATTTATATGCTAATCTATCAAAATTCCACTTTTGGATGGATCAGATTCACTTCATGGGTCATGTGATCTTAGAGACAAGAGTATCATTCGACCCTGAGAAAGTGAGATCAGTAGTTTATTGGGTTCAAATGAAGAATGTATTTGACTTAATACATTTTTTGGGGCTGGCTGGATACTATAGATGCTTCATATAAGACTTTTCACACTTAGCAGCACTGCCGATGAGTCTGACTAAGAAGGTTGAGAGCTTCTTATGGTCAGATTCTTATGAGTCAGCCTTTCATGAGCTGAAAGGGAGGTTGACTTCAGCAACAATACATGTCTTTCCAGATCCAGGAAAGAGCTATACTATGTATTGAGATGCTTCAGGTATTGGTCTAGGAGCTAGGCTTATGCAGGGAGAAGGAGTCGTTACGTATGGGTCTCGACAGTTGAGGCCACATGAGAGGAATTACTCGACACACGATATGGAGTTAGCTGCTACTGTCCATTCTTTATGATGTTGGACACATTATCTTCTGGGAGAGAATTTTGTGGTATTCACTGAAAAAAGGAGTCTCAAGTACATCTTCACTCAGCTTGATTTGAATTTGAGGCAGTGAAGGTGGGTTGAGTACTTTCAGCCCTTTGACTTTGAGCTTGCCTATACGCCTGGGAAAGGAAATGCAGTGGCTGATGCATTGAGTAGGAGGATTCAGATATATGTAGATCAGGAGGCCATTAGTGATTTTCAGCTTATGGCTCTGTTCTCTAAGAATCATTTGGAGGTGTACGACAGACAGACGCAGACGTTTCTTTCTTCTATAGTTGTTACCTCTACCCTTCTTGATCGAGTACGGATGAGGCATCTATGATATTTTGAAGGCCTAGTACTATGGGAAAGTGTGTCAGTAGAGGACCTTATTCCTAGATGGAACGTAGACAAGGATGAGATCTTGTGGTTCCAGAGGCGCAATATAGGTTCCAGGATATATAAGTGAGGCACTGATGTGGGACATTAATTTCTCAGTTTGGGCAGCTCATCCTAGCGTCACCATAATGTATCGTGATCTACACCATCAGTATTGGTGGCCAGGTATGAAGAGGGACATTGCAAGTTTCGTCATGAGGTCTTCCACATATTAGTAGGTGAATCCAGTGCATCAGTAGCCATCAGGGCTTTTGTAGTAGTTACCCATTCCTGAGTGGAATTGGAATGATGTCGCAGGGATTTCGTGACAGGGTTGTAGAGGTCACCTCGAGAGAATTATGTGGTTTGGATTGTCATTGATAGACTCACAAAGTTTGCTCAATTCATTCCGATCAAGGAGACCTTTTGTGTTAATGAGCTGGGAAGGTTTCACATCCATGAGATTATACATCTACATGGAGTTCCACACTACATCATTTCAGACAGGGATGCACGTTTTGCTTCTCAGATCTGGAAGGGGATACATAAAACTTTGGGTATGTTGGTGATTTTGAGTACATCCTACCAGCCTCAGACAGATGGCTAGTACAAGCATACGATACAGGTGCATAAGGACATGCTCTGATCATGCATTCAAGATTTTGGAGGTTCATGGGATAATCACATACCTCTCAAGGAGTTTGCATACAATAATAGTTTTCAATCAACTATTCAGATGGCACCCTAGGAGGCATTGTACGGTAGGTCATGACAATCACCCTTATGTTGGCTAGAGGTATGAGAGGCAGTATTGTTGGGACCACATCTTGTTCAGGTGACCACAGACAAGATAGAGTTGATTCAGAAGATGATGGCTATTGCACAGACTCATCAAAAGTATTATGTTGATTTGCAGAGATGACCTCTAGAGTTCTAGGTCGGTGTTCATGTTTTCCCACGTGTCACACCGAGGTTGGAACACAAGAGGATCAAGAGACAGGGTAAGCTTTTTCCAAGGTACGTCGGTCCGTTTCAGGTGTTGGAGAGAGTTGGGATGGTTGCCTATCGGTTGCAATTACCTCAGAGGTATCAGTCTATGCATGACGTCTTCCACATTTCTCAGCTTTGACATTATGTTTTAGACCCATCTCATGCTTTCCATCACTAGGAGGTTGAGTTAGAAGTGGTTAAATCATTCGAGGGGCATCCTATCTATGTTTTTGACCGCAGTTCAAAGGTTCTTTGTTGCCGGTCTATTCCTCTGGTACTAGTTCTATGGAAGCACAATCGAGTACATGACAAGACTTGGGAGAGGTAGGCCGATGTACAATTGTAGTTTTCATAGTTGTTCAGGATTTGTTCTTCTATGCCACATTAGGGAAATTTGAGGATGAATTTTTTTAAGGGGGGAAGATTGTAAGAACCAGGACATTCTTTTCTGGTATGTTTTCATTTTCTGGTCATTTTTAAGGAAAAGAGGAAATTATAGAAAGTTTCAAAGTACACACCGTGTACTTTATGAGTACATGTCATCCACATTATTATCACACATCATGAACTCGGTTACCACTAGTAGCTGGGTGCTGGAAATGTACCGGCCATGCACAAAACTACATGGGGTGACCTAGAGGCCACCTAATTTGGAGTATGGAAACAGAGAGTACACGCTGTGAATTTTGTTTTTTTTTCATTAAACGCACTGGGGTCGCGTCTGATGGACATAACCGTCTCCTTCTCAACCTATTTCTTCCAAGATAACCGAGAAACCGCAGATCTTAGACAAGCCCCTGACCGAGTGTCCGTCATCTGAATCAAACACCAACGGTTGCGTTGGAATCACATCAGTGATTTATCTCGCTACTTAGGACATCATCCCTTTATTTCTCCTCTTTTGTGAGTTATCTTGGGTTGAAACATTCATACATTTTCATATATCTACAGTGTTATAAGGCCATTTAAGATTCATGGTTCAAGTATATTGATCTCCCAAATGCCGAGGTAGGTGATTTGTTCCTTCCTATTGAAAGTATTTTAGTTTTATGTGAAAATGTTCCCAATACCCATCAACGGGGTATTGTGTGTTTATAGTTTTTGCCCTTTTGTTTCTCAGCTATCCTGGTATGCCTGAGTAGATGATTATTGATTGTGAATAGGGTGAATAGTTGTGCTTTGGATGTATTTCCATGCATTTTTTTTCTTGTTTTTACCTTTGGATCTTGTTTTCCTATTAGGCTATTGGTTACATTCTTATGTCTAGTATTTCAGGATGGTGTGACTGTTGTTATATTATGTTGTTGTGATGTATAATTGTAGCCACATGGTTCTTGAGGGTTACCTTGTCCGTTATGAACTGCTACACTTTCTTGACTTACACAGGGACGTGATAATCTGGTGTATAGACCATAGGGAGAATTGACATTGAGGGCTTCTCAAGAGTGTCTTCATAATTATATGATGCAAGACCACAGGGGGAATCAACGTGGAGTGATTCCCCGGAGTGTCTATAGTTCCTCGACGTGGTCCAAAGGTGGAATTGACATTGATTGTTTTCCTGGAGCTAGTTTAGTACAATACGAGACGATATGGGTAATTGATGGTGAGTGCTTCCTCAGAGAGTCTATAGTTTAGCTAAATCAGAGTCGGGAGACTGTGTGTGTTTCCCAGAGGGTTTCTTGTGTTTCTAGGTAGGACCAGAGGGGATAGGCTATGAGTAATTCATAAAGTATTACCTATTTTTGTTTACCCTCTTTGTTAGCTGTCACATATAATATTGAATGCATTGAAACTGTGAATTGTTTACCTTTGGTACTTATTTGTTTACTAAAATTATTTACTTACTGATTGTTAGGCATAAATATTGTGGTGGATGTCTAATGGGATTTAGTCTCACACCCTTTTGGGTCCATGATTTTGGGCCCAAAAATATTATGTCATTATAGGTATAGATAAGGGCGAGCGCCCCTACTTTAGGTACTTGATTGCATTGGAACTGGATAGCATGCGACCAAGATGAGGCTTGCGATGCTGAGGATTTTCTTATCTGTTTTAGTTTTATACTTTGCTTTAGTACTGTATTCAGCATTCTGACTTGTTTGGATGCTTTCTTAGAAATACATGTATCATGCATCATTTATATATATATATATATATATATATATATGCTCCAGTTGTTTCTTTATCAGACTTCTTTTGTTACGATTGTTTGGTATTATTACTGCTTCCGCTATTTTATATCTATTTACTTTTGCTGTGTACTCTTCCAATGAGGGCATAGTTTCCCCACTATCAAACCCAGGGGCCTCACTTCTAGTTGGTAGCCTCTGGCATTCGGGGAAATGCGTTTGAGGCCATGTGACCAACCGGGTATGAGGCACCTCTGTGTGGCTTCTAGACCAAGGACGTTACACAAATACTCAGTAATGGTAAAGTATATTATAAGAAATAATGAATCAGTGATAAAAATAAGTATTTAATGGCAAATAATGAAACACACATACCATGTAATCAAAAAATTGATAAGGAAGTTCATAATCTACATAGAAAGGTAATATGTAATTAAAAAACCAGATAAGGAAAAATAAATACAGAAATTTAAGAAACTGATTCACATTTTATTTAATCAGTTAATTGAAAATGAAATTTATCTGTAGATAACTAAATACAAGATCTAATGTGTGAATAATAACTAAAAATAAATGAGGGAAATTCTTAATTATTGGACACCACATTTACTAGGTACATGGGACCATTTCTGTCAACATATATTCTCAATATAGCTTAAACTACTCTAATTTGTGAAACAGATTCATCCTATGATATGACTGATGCATCGATGAGATTTCATTAACTGGACCCCAACCCATATGGATTTCCTTAAATGGTCCCCATCCCATCAATTTCATGTATAAATATTTTCTCATATCTAATAAACAATATGACTTATCAAATATCTATATTAAATAATGTATTCTGATTTAACAATATTTCCGTGAATTTTCAAATTATTTTCAAAGTGAACACCATATGAAAAAAGGTATATGGTTTAGGAAATGAACATATCCATGATAGATGATATGATTAATTATAGTAAATTTAATGTTCAATGATCATAGGAAATTGAAAATTTAAATGTGGCTAAAATGATTCATGGAAGTGAATTTAAAAACTATACTTGTCCAAATCAATCATAAACTATGCAAAGGATGATTAAGGATGGTATATATACAACATACCCCATGTAGAATAAAATAAAGGTTTATTATCATTGATGAATGGAAACATTATAAAAAGATATTTTAATACATTCTTGAGGAAAATACCCTTTTTTTAACCATTTGAAATAACATTTTATTGAAAATAACCTTTGAAATAAATTTTCTAAAAAAAATTTAAACATTCAAAGGAAGTTTCAAGTAAATAATGGAATCTAAATCCGTACATGTTGTATGAGGAAAAAGAAAATTCCTTTTGCACAATAAAAGTTTATAAAAATGTCTCTTTCAGAAAAAAGCCATAAAATTCCATTAAAAACACTTGTAAAAGGAAAAATATTTATAATTTAATTACTAAATCATTTTTAAAAAGTTAAAAAAAATTATAAAATGGGAATTTTAGAATAAAATAGTTTCTATGAAAAAAGAGATAAACAATGTTAGTTTTAAAAAAATTTCAAACACATTCAAGTGTCAAGGAGTGGAAATATTTTGCTATTTCATGATGAAGGTCATTAATAAATATAGGGGACGAAAATTAATGGGTTTATTAAAAAATGGTCATATTATTTCCTTAAATGGAAGCACCATTGAAAGATCATTATAATTATTCTAGAGGAAAATAATCTTTAATCATTACAAAGTGTCCAATACCACTTTGAAACATTATCAATAATAATAATAATGAAGGAATATAATTAAATGAATGTTTTAAATACCTGGAAGATTAAATAATTAATGATATATTATATCTAAATGGATAGTATATGTACCACATTGAATAAGTAAGTGGTTAATATGAAATTTATCTCAAAGATGTAAAAAAGTGATATTAAAATCCCATACCTTATGTCAGACTTGTATTATGTGTCTTCATATCACTAAAGAATAAATTTATGTTGATTATTTAATTTATTAATAATATTTTCCTTGTTTTTAGTTACATTTATATCAATTATTACCATGTTTTATTCAACAACTTAAACAATTATTTTTACATCGGTTGTTTTGACCAAATTCATTTTATATGTAAAAAATAACATTTGTAGGGAAACTATGGTCAAAGGGGTAATTATATAACATATAAATAATAATAATGATTATATAATTATCATATTTAGACCCAAATTATACTTTTAAATAAAATAATTAAATATGGTTATGAAAAAATGAATCAATGTTACAATCATAGAGATGGTTGGTCGTACGTACACATGAGTAACCTTACCATATTTCAATGACCATTATGGGATGATGAAAATTAACATTATATATTTATATAATTATAAATATAAAAAAAACATATTATTTAATCATATATACTTACATATATATAGTTCATGTGATGTAAAAGGAATCACATCAGGTCGAGGAGGCGGTACTCAAAACGTCCACAAAAGAAGTTATATCATTTTATGTGTGATAAAGGGTAATAATGAAAATGAAATATATTATATTTCAAGAAATTTATTTATTTCATGAATATTATATATATTTTTTTCTATGTCCCATATTTTTAATTAAAATCATCAATTATACATTCCATGTATCTTGTGATTGAATCACATCCCTTTTAGGAGGCTATAGTCCACACTTCCTCAAAAGATGTTATTGTATTCCCAAAAAAGAGTGAAGATTTATAATGAAATTATAAATATAATATATATAATATATAATAGATTTTATATCATAATGACCACCATGATAGTCATTAAATTCAGAATGAACAATCATTGTTTTTGTGGGGAGGTAGTCCATCATACACATAAACAGTATGTTCGTAACCCATTAAATGGAATTGTGTGTGAGTGTAGGTTGAAACATTATCATAAAAAAATAATAGTATATTTCTCATCCATGTTTTTTTTATAAAATAATTCAATAATAATATTTTAGGGGTTTTATAATGGAAGTAAAACTAAAAATCATTAGGAAAGATATTACCTCTTAGCCTGGTAACTTTGTTTGGTTTGTATGAAAGAGATTCCATGGATTTCATCCTAACAAAGGTGAGGATTGTAGGAGTATGGGATGTATTTTGAGGATATATTTTGGTAGATCATGGTCAAGCCAAAGTGCCTTGATAGGTAGGAATAAGTGATAGGAGAGGAGGCTTTGTATAGTGGAAGAGGAGTGGCACTCTTGTAATATTTTGACAAATGAATTCCATACACATTTTTCAGAATTAGAGTGGATCCCATAATGGTAAAAAGTAGATGAAATAGATTATATGGTAAAAATATGTCCATAAAATGGAACTTGGACAAGTTTCTAGGTCATTTTATTTCTTAATATTAAGTTTAAATACCTTATGAAGCTTAATTTTACCTTAACCATTATAACTAATTTTAATTACATTCACAAATTATTTTTGTAAAAAACATATTTGACATTATAATATATTATAAATTATGATGATTGAAAATATGGAATCCATTTTTCAAATATATAATCATATATTATTCAGAAATTGATTTAAATTTAATCTGGTAAAAAAAACACACATTCAGGTTTTTAAGGTACAAATGTCCAAACATTCTCTATGTTTTTATAGTAAATTTCAAAATTAAATTGATTCCAATTTCCTAAATTTTATTAATTTATATAAATATTATCTAATTAATATTTAAAACCAATTTAAATATTTAATTTAACCTTATAAATATATTAGATAAAAAATTAAACTAAAAATAAGTATTTTTCACTATTCCTTAAAAGATGTATCTTCTCCCAAAATAAAATAAACTAACCCTAAACTAATTTTTAATTTTCATTATAAAATATTAATTTTAATTTGAAATATATATTCTATAAAATTTTCAAAGAATGAATTTAAAATATGTTTCATATTAAAAGATGATAAAGGTACCGTAATAAAAGTATAGTATTTTATACGTAAAATTGGGTTTGTTCTTATCTTATAATTATAAAATCTATTAGATAAACATAAAAAATATTATATTTAATAATATATATATATATATATTACATTAATATCACTCACTTATTTTAATTAATTTAATTTATTATGGTAAAACATCTTTGTGAGCATAAAATAGTTTCCTATAAAAATATTTTTTTATATTCATTTGGTTCATATATTCCTTTATAATTAATTTTAGCTAGTTGATTAGTTGTGTAAGAATTTTATTTTCATAAGTTAGTTAATAATATTCGTAAAGTTAATTTTAAATATTATTATATTAAATAATAATATATTAATTATATATTATTATTCAATGATACTCGGTCTTGCGTGTAATGAAATCCAATGAAGAAACTCATTGTTTCATATGTCTGACTCTAACATAGTATCATACGCATTTAAATATATAGAAAATAGATAATTTATTTAAAAAACTAAATATGTTAAAAAAACATGGGATATTATATTCCATTATGTTCTTGGTGTCTCATGTCATAAATGAAATCAAATATAAGTTACTATTTTAGAATTTTTGGGGTGTTACATTCACCCCATGTTAAATAAGTTACATCCTCATAATTTGAACATGATCGAGGTGATATATTGTTTGATATTTCCCTTGTATAAAATCCCATATCATGAGAATTATTGGTAAAATATCTTCTAGAAAGGAGAGAATGATAATTAAAAAGTTCACATGGACTAACACCAAACTAGATCTATAAGTAGGATAAAATTAGTTTAAATTAGATATACATACTTTGAGGAAAAGCATAGATATTTATATGGGTGATTAAGGTCATTAATCACAAACAATTTAATGATAAATAAAACTTTTAGGGCGTCAAGTCCATAAACAAAATATGATATATAAGACCATCGGTTTAAAAAAAACTAAAGTATTAGGACCACATTTTTTTATGAAACTTTTCATAATGTTGAGAAATTATTTTACTTATTATGTATACATACTTGATATATATCTATAAACATAATTTCAGCATTTTTCTGTTCTTCGATCCATTTATCTATTCATTGAAATATTACTTTTTATGTCAGAATCACTAAAATTAATTTGTAATTGATCTTAATGCCCATAAAAGAGTGAAAAGTCCAATTGTTTGTCTCTAAATCATCTTCAAAACTAATATCATAAATACATTAATCTATAAACATAAAAAGTAACACTTTTTGATTATGATTAGTAT
The DNA here is from genome assembly GCA_963277665.1 of Viscum album. Classification (NCBI taxonomy): domain Eukaryota; kingdom Viridiplantae; phylum Streptophyta; class Magnoliopsida; order Santalales; family Viscaceae; genus Viscum; species Viscum album. Next base: position 1,333,082,137 of record OY728145.1, read on the forward strand.
CTATTCCTCACTTTTTTAACTAAAAACATTGACATATTAACCAAAACATTGTGTAGCTCAGTGTTTGATGTCAAACCCTTATCGGCCTTTGGTCATGGGTTCAAGTCCCATAACCTTTCTAGATTCAATGGGTTGTCACCCAGCTTATAGTTTTTAATTTTTCTAAAATCATAATAACATAATTTCAAAAAATAAATATGATATACAACCATGAAATATGGTTAATCACTAAATATAATTTTAACTATGGTTTTCAATAAAACCTTAATAAATAAATACCTCATCCATTGTTTTGAAAAATATGACCTTCCTTGGTCAAATGACTATCTATAATATCATTTCTATGATTCTTAAATCATGACAGATTATTTTCAATCTAAAACACATTATGTTTTACTTAGGTTATTCATTGTCAAAATCATTCATAGTGGTTTCTAAAGAAAATGTGAGTTTTCTTATGTATATCCCCTGGAAGTGTCAAATGAGGTGCTCAATAAGGACTGTTGTCATGTACCAGGTTTCATCGGGTCAGGACCAACACACCTTCTCATATTTGTTACTCCTAGGAACATTTGTTCCATAACCTCATCCACTTTTAGTATCCCGACAGGGATTAATTGCTTTAAATCCCAAATAATATCCATATAACCAAAACATTATTATTTTCTTCTATAATTATACTGATACTCTACCTTTTTTTATTTCCTGATACTCTACCTTATGGTTATGTTTTGTTACTATTATTTTCCTAAATCTAGATCCCAGGGTTTCTATTAATCTTTCTTTGATACCAACTATTGCAAACCCACCCCATATGGCCTCAATCTAGTGTCTTAAATAAATTAATTTGTCATTATTACAAGGAAATAAATCACAGTGGACCAAGAGTTTATTATTCATTGTAAAATAGAAACATACATGAGAAAAAGATACACTAATGACAACATTTTTGTTTTCTTCTAAATGAATAATTTTGAGTATAAATTTGTTCCATCTAACTAATCCTTTAATATATTTCTTATTATTCTTCAAGTATTCATGGGGAAAGGAAAAAAATATGATCTCAAATCATCAATAAGGGTGAAGTATAACAGAATAAATAATGAATCAGTTAGAATAATAATTATGACATGGTAAAAAACTAAACACATTTACCATGTAATCAAAAAATAAATAAGGAATTTCATAAACAATATGGGAGGGTAATAAGACATTCAAATAACTAAATTAAGAAAAATAAATATGGATAAGTAATAAACTGAAACAAATTTCATTTAATCAATGAATGAAAAATGAAATATTTCCATAGATATGTCGATATAATATTTTATGGATAAATTACTACTGAAACTAAATGATAGAAATTATTAATTATTAGATGAAATGTTTTATAGGTACATGGAACCATTTCCGTCATGATCTATTCTCAAGATAGTTTAATCTACTCTAATTTTCACGAATAATTCATCTCACGAGACTACTAATGCATGAAGAGGCTTTCATTAAACTATCATCAATATATAGGGATTTCTTTAAATGGTTTCCAACCTATTAATTTCATGTCTAAGTCATTCCTCATATCGAATAAGAAATATAACTTATCAAATTTCTATATCAAATGATGTATATAAATTTAACAATATTTCCCCAAATAATAAAATAACATTCAAAGTACACACCATTTGAAAAATAGTTTATGGGTTAGGAAATAAACATATCCATGATAGATGATATGGATAATAAGGGGAAATTTAATGTTCACTGATCATAGAATATTTAAAATTTAAAGGGGACAAAAAGGTATCAAGGAAGTGAATGTGAATACTATCCTTGGATAAATAAATCATAAACAATCCTATGGATGATTAATTATTGTATTAACAAAACACACCCCAAGTGGAATAAAATAATGTGTTGTTGTTGGTAATGAATGGTAACATTATAAATATATCTTTTAAAAATTGTTCAAGAAATTATAATTTTATTTTGAAAAACCTTTTGGAAAACCTTTTTGATGTAAATAATTTTTGGAAAACAATTCTCTAAAAAGAAACCATTTAATCATGAAAAAGAAGCTTCAATGAAATGAGGATGGGAAAATCCAAGCATTTTGTATGATTTAAAATAACATTCATTTTCCACAATAAAAGGTTAAAAAAATTCATTTTGAAAAAGAGACAAGAAGATTCATTTGAAAACATAATTAAAGGAAAAATGGTAAAAATTTCTATACTAAATATTTTTTAAGAGTTTGAAATCATTTTTGAAAATATTTTTATAAAATGGGATTTTTAGAAGAAAACATGGTCTTCACCTAAAGTTAGAAGTAAATTCAGTTTTTCCTAAAAAAATATTCTAAGAAATTTAATACCAAAGAGTGGAAAAAATGGAACTATTTCATGATAAAGGTAATGAATAACTAGAAGAGAACAAAATGAAATAGTTTATTTAAAAATATTAATATAATTTCCTTGAATGGAACCCCCATTGAAATATCATTAGAATTAATCTAGATGAAAATAATATTTAAACATTCTGATGTGTCCCATACAATTTTGAATCATTTTAAAACATAATAATCATAAATTAATAAAATTAAATGTTTGTTTTAAATACTAGTAGGATAAAATAATTTGTGATATAATATATCCAAATGGACAGTAGATACACCTCAAAAAATAATTAAGTGTTGAATATGAAATTTATCTCACATATTTAAAAAGTGAGATGAAAATACCATACCTTGAGTAAAATTTGTCTAGTGTGTCTTCATATTCCTAAATAATAAAAATATTTTAATTAGTAACTTACTTGATAACCTTTACCAAGTTAATAATTACTTTTTTCCACTTATTACAATGTTTTATACAACTACTTAAAAAATAATTTTTATGTTAGTAGTTTTGACTAAATTCACTTTATATGTCAAAAACAAGTTTGGTAGGTAAAATAGGGTCAAAAGGGTCATTATATAACATCTATAAAATAATCATCCTGAAATAGTTATCATATTTATACATGAACTATACTTTTAGAAACAATCATTAAATATGGTTTCCTAAAAACGAATCAATGTTACAATCATGGAGACGGTAGGTCGTACATACACAAAAGTAACGTTCCCATTTTTCAATGATCATTATGGGAAGAAGTAAAGTAACATTATTTATTTCCAGAATGATCATTACATCATAAGTACAATATTATTTAGTCATTAATACTTATATATACGATTCTTATAATGTAAAATGAATCACATCATGTCGAGGAGGTGGTAGTCCACAGGTCCACAAACAACATTGTCTCTTTGTATGTGTGTGAAATAGTAAAAAATAAAATTTTATATATTATATTTCTTGAAATTTATTTATTTAATTAATATAAAATATTTTCTTTATTTAATATATTTTTAATTAAAACCATCTTTTATACATTCCATGTATCATGTGATCAAATCACTTCGCTTTCAGGAGGTGTTAGTACACACTTCCTCGAACAATGTCATCATATACCAAAATGATGGAGTGAATACATATAAATAATTTATAAATTTCACATATAAAATATATAAATAGAGTATACATCATAATGACCATCATGATATGTGGTAACATAATAAAGAACAATCATCATTTATGTGAGACGATAGTTTTCCGTACACATTAACATATTGTTTGTACTCCATTAGTTGGTAGTGTGTATGAGTGTAGGTAGAATTATTGTCATAAAAACGTCCAAGTATATTGGTTATATTGATGTTTTCATACAATCATGTAATAATAAGATTTTATGGGATGGATAATGGAAATAAAACTAAAAGTTTAAGGAAATATGTTATCTCTTAATTGGAAAACTCTTTTTGATTTGTGTCTAAAGGATTCCATGTATTTCATCCTTCCAAGTTTAGGATTCCATGAGTAGGGTAAGGATGTTTAATAGATAATTTTCAAGATATTTTCTTATACCTGGTGTCTTGAGAGATAGTAAGAAGTGGGAGGAGATGAGGCCTTTTATAGTGGAGTAGTGGTACTCTTGTAATATTTTGACAAAGGAATTCCATAAACGTTTTTCACATTGAAAGTGGCCCCCATAATTGTATAATGTAGATAAAATATAGTATAGGTTCAAAATATGGATATACGATATATTTTGGACATGTTTATATGTCATTTGGGTTATAAATATTAAGGTGTATTCCTTTATTAAGATTAATTTTACCTTAACAGTTCTAATTAATTTTAATTACTTTCACTAATATTTTTAGTAAAAAACTAATTTTACCTTATTTGAAATTATATATTATGATTATTCTAGATATAAAATCCATTTTTCCAAGTTCTAATCTATGTAGTGGTATACATTGATTGAAATTGAATATGATAGATAGAAAGACAATGGAGGTTTTAAAGTAAAAACGTCCAAAAGTTTGGTATGTTTTACAGTCAATTTGAACGTGAAATTGATTAAAATGACATAAATTGTATTAATTGGTAATTATTTTATAATTAATTTTTAAAACTAATTAAAAATTTAATTTATCCTTATAAATGAGTTAGATAGAAAAATAAATTTGATCTGAAATTCTTTATTTTTTATTATTCATTAAAATTGGAACTTCATAGAATAATAATTAATATTCACCCTAACCTTTTTTTGTTTCTCCTCCTAATACGAGGTTTAAATTTACATATATAATATATAAAAAATATAAAGAATTTATTTAAAATAGGATATCTATTAAAATATGTTAAAAGAGCCTTAAAAAATATAGTATTTTTTGCATAAACTTTTGTTTGATCTTATATTAAATAAAAATATTTAAATAATATAGTATTGTTTGGTGAAAATATTTCGTACATATAGATTAATAAATTTAAGAAACTCTTTGTTTTTTATGTCTCACTCTAACTCTGTATGACGTGAATTGAAAGCTATATTATATATTAAGTTTACATAAAATGGTAAATATATTATAAATACACGGAATATTATATTCCCTTCAGTTCTTGGTGTTGCATGTCATATGGGATGTTGAATAAAAGTCTCTATTTTATAATTTTTAGGTTATTACAAGGATCATATATGATCTATGAGAATTTTTTATATTTTATTGATATAAAATTAATAGAGACATAATAAAGTTGGTGCTCCTTTCCAATGGAGGGTATTGTTTGCCGTGTCATTTCTCAATATTCCATTTTGTGGGATTGTTCCCATAGTACTATTTGGGGTCTGGGTTTCCATGGTATTGATTAGTGGGTAGGTTCTTATAGTACTATTTGGGGGGTTAGTACCACATGGTGGGTCAATTCTCATATTTTAGTTGATCCATAGTTAAAATATAATAAAAAGTCCCATAACCTAATAAACTGGGGTGCTCCTTGGGATTTCACAATCACCAAGGATAGATGTGATAAAGTTATTAGCTCCCAAAAAGTGATAATTTGTGGTTTATTCAAGAAGATTCTCATTATACATAGGTAGGACTCATACAGTTTGATGGTAATAGGGATATAATAACATTTTTTTTAAATTTTGGAAGGTGAAATTAAGTTGGAATTTCAACCAATGGTAGATTCATAAAATAGATTTTATTTATTTTTAAAATTTGGGTAGTATTTTTTAAATTTCACTTTTTTCCATGAAATATTATTTCAAGATTAAAAACTTTTAGGTAGTTTGGAACATGTTTAATTATTTTTTGTATAAGAAATTTGCAATTTATTTTATTCTATCAACCATTAGATTATAAATCGAGTCACGTGTCTTGAATAATGAAGTATATAATAATTAGGGTCTTCTTTTATGTCATATAGAATATACCTCTACAAATGGTATTGATAAAATATGGAAAATCTATTTCACGGGATGATCCTTAGTGATATTCGACTCATTACTTGGAAAAGACCTATTAGTGTTGGCTCTACCAGGCACAAAATGGAGTGGTGGTGTTTTCTTATTCTATACTCATGGTTCTTAATCAAGGATTTATTATCATCATCTACCTAAATTACATGGTGATCAAAATTAACAAGAGTAAATGGAGTGTTTATAGAGGATTTTGGGGATCATTAATTATCTTTAAAATTTAAGTGCATCAAAAGTTAAATCCATTGGAGGCTTTTGAAGGACTATTAAGAGTGTTCCATATCATCTAAAATATAATATATCTTGGTATTTTTTCAAGATTATATTGATTTAGTTGAATTATCCCAAAAATATTAAGGTACATAGATCTATTGAATTCATGTGTTTTTATTTAAGGTGAGTGATATTTAAGGATTCTGGTTTTTGTTTCTCTGAGTAGCTGATCTTTTCTCCTATGTTGGTCACTAATGACTCTAAAAAAATTGATTTATTAATGGAGTTATTTTCATGGACTCAATATCTATTTTATTTTAAAATAGCCTTATCTCAGTCAAGGATGTGGTTAAAAAGGGAATCGTGGTGGAATTAAATTATATTGGGAAACCTATGATGGATTATGTATCAATTCCATCTTGCAAGAGTAAAGGTATTCAGTCTTGTGAGAAGCATATAAAATATTCTATAGAGTTTTAAAATTTTGTTGATGAGGTTTATCCTACTCAATAAAATTATTCTTCTTTTATGGATAAGAGATATTTCATGTGGTTCTAGTTTGGGACACCCGGGTACTCTAAGTCATGTTTCATAAAAGCTCTAAAGAATCTATTTTGATTTTGACCTCTAAGATATCTTTTCAAATTTAGTAAATTGAGTTAACAATGGAAGAATAATAAATACTGGAAACGACCTATATTTTATTTATAAATTATCATATTGATTCAATCTTCATGAGTAATGATCATATTGAATCATTCAAGTTAATTCTAAATTGGTGAATTAATTGGGTATCAACTTTATTCTTATAAGGTTTTGTTTATATACATTATCCACTTTCTATACTAATTTTTTATGTTTTGTTGATAATTATATATGATTTTTTCTATATGATTATATTTTGAATTATATTGCTTTCCTAAGGGAAGACTTGGTTATGTGTTACGGTAACTAATATGATAGTTACTCCAGGTTAGAATTTGCACTAGTTGTTGCCCTCAGTATTGTTCATATACAAGTTAGGTGGTATTTCCAGAAATGGACCTATGGTATGTTGGGGATTGATTTTTATCAGGTTCAATGTGGGTTGGTGTTTTGTGAGTGAGGTCCATAGTTACCCACCATTTCATATTCATAACCAAAGATTTGTCCCATATTTTTTTAATGTTGAGGCATATTCCCTATTAATGAAACTAATGTTGGTGAATGTTTTGAAATTATATGAAGTTAATTTTGTAATTCCATTGAAATTATATACCTTTTTTATATTCTAAACCATTTTTCCAAGTTTATTTTGTGGTTTTAATAAAGATTCAATTTTCCATGATTTTTTTAATATAATTTTTTAACTTGGAGATTATTTTATCACATGATTTTTATCCATCTTTGAACCATTATAATTGAATTAATAAAGGTTTGGAGACCTAAATATGCTACCTATATTCTAAAATCATGCTGACATTGTATAATTATTCCACGATGAGGTCATTCATTTGGAATAAATTCATTATTCTTTGTATCTAATGTGTCAAAGAGTGTTTTGTTGTATTTTTTCAATTAGACCTATTTTCATAATCTTTCCAACATAATTAATGAAAATGTGATTTATTTGGTGATGGATTAGTGATGTTATAAGGATATGACCATTAGTTTTTAGTAATAATGATGTCCTTGAATAACTATATGGATATATTCAATGGTAATCCCAAAAATCAAACGATTTTGGACATAGTCATCATGTTAAAGACAAGATCTAAATCATGGTGAAGCACTATCAACAATAGTAAATTTAAAATTTGAATAGATGATAAATACAATTTATTGAGTATTTATTTAAAAACATATATATGATTTATTCAATAAGTGTTTAATAGTTTCAAATTGTTTGAGAAATCTAACTAAAGATGGAGAATTGACACATGGATTCTATAATATCCCAGCTAATGTGTTATGTATTTAATCACTTATGGTTGATGTTTTGCAAATGTTTAAGTAAGGTAGAAAAAATTAAAGCTATGTATTTCTTAATAATACATAATATTTAGTATTTTATGTACTTTAATACCTTAGAACATGTTTTAATGGGATTGTAAATATATTAATAACTCAGAATATTATTTGGAGTTTTTCTGGAGTGATTTGATGTGAATAGAATATTTTAGAGGTTATTTGAATAAAATTTGTCATCATTTAAGGAAATACAAAATTTTTATACCATAGTGTGTATAAGGACATCATAAATTATCCGAAAAAATTTTAGAAATCACCTGCATATATGTTATTCAAGGTTATGAAGTATAATATTTTTACTTTGATATAAAATTAATCTAATATAGAGGAATTTTAAAATATACAAATGAAATCATCTTATAGTGTTGGAATTTTGTTCTTCATATAGGATAATTAACATATGAAAAATAAATTATGTAATTTTCTTTTGTGAATTGATATATAAATATGATATTTTACAAATGTGGAGAAAAATAACTAGAATAGAAGAGAACTAAGCTAAATGAGCTACCCATATTCTATTTTATAAAGATTGTAAGACATTTGACTTTCAAAATATGATTGATGAAAACGTCATATGGTGTTGGTGATTTTGGATACATATAATTCATTTTATCTATACAAATAATATTTCCATTTATGTATGTTATTTCAAATCATGTATGATATTTTAGGTCATATATAATTTTTCGATTGGAGAAATTATTAAATTTAACTATGTGAAAATCACTTTTTATAGGATTATAATATTTGAAAGAATGATATATTAGATTATGGTGGTGTTATTAGATCATGTTCAAAACATCATGATACTTTCTAAATTCTGTATCAAAGCATAAATATTTATGAGTTATTGATCTTTAATATTATAGAATAATTTCAACAAAAAAGGGAATTTTTTTGAATTTTTTTCAAGTATGAAAACTGAAGTCTAAATAAGAATCAACACAACCTACATTAAGGAAAACATGAGCTGGGTATGGGTAACAGTCATCTATGGAAAGGTAATCTTGATCTACACAAGGATAACATCAAAAAACAAACTTTTTGTGAAAGTATTTTGGAAAATTAAATTAAGCTAAAAATAATTTATCATATTTTATGAAAGAAATAAGATAAATACATATCAAAGGTTTATATTTTTTAGGGTTTAATTAATTTAATATGGAAACTATTTGAGATGAAGAATGAAAAAAGGGTGATGATTTATTTCTACTATGTACAGACTTTATGTTCAACTCTTGTGCTACAAGATACATTCAATGCCACTAGATAAGCATATTATATGTATTTTATATTTTTAGAATTGATGATCATATCTTATCATTTTTATATTTTGAGGAATAATATGTTGATCTTACTGAATAAAGTATAATAAAATATATGTATAAAAGTTTTTAAATAATGATGGTTAAAAAAGGGTAGTCTCATTGTCCCACTAGATATATTCATTTATTTAAAATTGGATATTCCCTAATTATAGTGATAATGTCAAAAGAGATAAGAAGAGGTGAATATTAGGTATGTGATTTATAGGGCTTCACTTGTTTCTATTTAAAGAAATGTTAGATGACCCCACAAACTTAATGGGCCACATATATAGTATGACATTTATAAATATTAGGGAAAAATCTGAGGTGTAGAAAAAATATATACCTTATATAAGGAAGTGATTTATAGGTAATACTGATTGAGATGAGATATTTTTCTAAAAAAAAGATAACCCTATACTCCTGATAAAGAAGATTCAGAAGATTTTTTTCTAGCTCGTACTAACTGAAAACTACAGAACTAAACTAACGTTGAATCATAGAATACATTGTATTTCAAAGTAGTATTATAAGAAGATGATAATATGTTCAATTTTATAGATAAAATATAGGATTAAAAAAGAAAAATAATTTCCTTAATCAAAATTTATGTGAACAATAATATATATTTATACCCAAGCATACAATATTTAGTCCACGAGAAGAAGAATATTTGAGTTGAGTGAAGCCAATAAACAGATTCAAAAGAACTAGTAACTAAGAAAAATTTCATAATCAAGTCCCAAATGATTAGAATTTTTGATCTATATATAGAGGAGGAAACTCAATATGAGACATTAGCTATTATAATTCCATTATCATGTTTGTGGGATGTAGTATAAATATCCCATAAAATTTTAAATATGTTGGAGGACTTTTTCAGATGCATTATACTATGAACACACTCACCAATATACTATGGTTAAAGTATGTATGGATAAAAACCTACCACCGATCATATGTAATTTATATCATGATTTTAGAGGATAATTCATGTATAAATGGGAGTTAAACCTGGAAAGGAAGAAGTTTCCAATATTATGGTTGAAACTTTTAAAAATATGGAATCTTTAGTTTCTATATGCATTTTCCTACATGTGGTGGATGTTGTTTTTTTGACTGAAAGGTGATATAAGTGAGTCTTGAAATGCCAAAGAGGTTCAAATTACCAAATATGGCTTACTATGGAAATAAAAAATTGGTAATTGGTAAAATAAATTGACAACACCTCATTCACCCACCCAGGTGTGTATACACAGTCCATTGGGACTCTCAAATATTATCACACCATATGATCACTCTAATATAGGAAAATTATTTTTTTTAACTACCAAAAAACAATTATATCACTTATTGGTTATAAAATTTTGTTCCCTATTTTTTTACATAATAAATATGTAGTGTATATTTGAAATAGAATAACCTTAGATGGAAAATTTTGTCCCTAGTCTTATTGACACTAAAATATAGGTTTCATAGAGACCATTGAGAAATTTGAAATGGGATAAGCCAATAATCATTTTATGAATTCAAAGGTTCGGGAGGAATCACCACTAACAAAGGATATTTAGAGTTGTGAATTCTGTTGTCAATTTATTCGTTATGTTCACACAAATTTAGAACATATAATAAGTGAAAATTATTTCATTGATTCTTCCTAATACATGTATCTTGAGTTTAATTATTATATAAAGGATGTTCATATTGATTTTGTTACATATATATATATATATATATATTACTCCATTATGGGAATTCATGTTGAGAAGTTATAATTGGAGGTAAAGGTTGATGCCGGAATCCCAAAGTCATTATTGACATATTTATTTATATGGATAACACCATTTAAAACATGGTTTAGGGGTAACCATACATGGCCCATAGGCCTTGTGGAATAAGGTATAGTACATGACCCAATTTTACAAGGATCAGACAAACAGAACAACCCCACCCTATATTCTACTTCATGATACACCTAAGCTGCCTAGCTATGCAAGACTGGTCATCTAGAATTACCCCATATATAACTACATGATTCAAGGTGTTTATTTCTAAATCCATACCCTCTCATCATTTACAATATATTTATCCCAATTGAGGTTTCTTCATGCCCTATATTTCCCCTAATAATGCCCGCACCGGTGTATTTAACCTACCCACGCCTAAACATGACCCATGCCTAAGCATGACCCATGCCTAAGCATGACTCATGCCTCCCTTATATATGTGATAACACTAACTCAATTTCCACAAGACCAATTGAAAATATTCAATTTTCACTACCACCTCCCTAAACAACTATTAGAATAATTTGATATGTCAACCTATACTACTATGGGTCCTTCACCATTGACCCTATTTATGAACACCCCACTAATTATGAGGTCCTCCATCAACCAATATGTTTTTTTCACCCGAAACTGATTCTTCTACTACTCCAAAAGTCCATGTTATCCTATCCTCTATCGAGTTCCCCATTTTCCTTCACATCACCACCTGGCGTTGATTATCTCATCATTGGTAAGAGTCATTCCCAACACCATTGTTCCACAAGACCGTCCCCCACCTCAACATTAGAACCCCGAATATTGGGGCTTCTAGGATTTGATTGAGGGAATGATGTAGGATTATGAGGACTCCTAACCACTCAGTCAAACCCCAATTAAAAAAGTAGATGAACTATTTAAACACTCTATAAAAGAGATTGAATTTAATGAAGAAAATTTTTCACTTTTCAGTGAAAGATTGATTCAGGGTGATAAATAATTTCAAGGATGACATTATGGAAAATGACTATTTTAAATGGTTTTCAAAGAAGTGTTCCATTACATGATGAAGCTATATAAAATTTCAATAAATTTCTAGGATGCATAGCTGGATATTATGTAGGAAAACATTACATGCCATGATAATTCTCAAGTGGATAGAAAAATATGTGCGACTGTCACAACCCATCCCCCTAGGTCCCATTCCATGACTACCATAATCTCACCTCTGAATGTCTAGGGGATGGTGTCTAGCACCGAGTAGGTATTTCCCTCAAATTGGTGGCATTAGCCTAAGTACCTTCACACATGCACGAAACTCCAAACGAATGATTCTGTTAAGTAAAAAGGAAAAGGTATATATGCATGCAAACCACTAAGTATAACACAACCAGAGTGAATAAAAATTAAATTACAGGTTGGAAAACTAGGTTAGTATACAATCCCACCAAAAGAAAGAAAAAACAATGTAAAACTGAAAGTTCCTAAAGCTCATTCACCAATAACCCTACCGGAAGTGTAACTGCCGGAAGCCGTAGTAGTAAACATCGTCTGTTTGATCTCACTGAGAACCAATTGGTCATGGCCCTACCTGGACTTTGAAAAATGGTTGATCGTCTGTAGAAGTCCTGAAACATGAAGGAAAATACCATGAAGGGGTGTGTAAAACAATACTTAGTAGGACACCCCGAAACCACAATGGTAAAGCACAAGGGAACCCCAAAAATAAATGCATAGTCATATTTACACAGATATCTTCCTATACATATACCAATTCCATCCAGATATACACTTTTAAATGAATAATAATCATATGGTTCCAACCTCATAGAAAGTAACATGATTCGCATCATTGGTTTGAATGGCAACACATAAAACCAAGAGAAACATGCTCCACGAGCTCAACCATCAATGACGGTACCCTTTCGAGAGGTACACTCCATTGGTAATAACTCTTCCATTACAAATGGTACATCCGAGAGATAATTCTCCATCGGGAACATCCTAATAGGTCACGCTCTAGATCCAAACACTATTGGTTTATTCATCCTTATCCTACAACCAACGCACGACTAAAGAAACCCATGTGGAGAGGCCTTCCCTCACCACTATACACAAATAAGGGAGCCCTGCTCCTAACCATCTTGTCAAACCTCTGCCACCCATATATAGAGAGGTGTTCACCTCAGTCCATTAAGGGAGAAATAGCTCCTATATAGGTAAAGTTATCATCATGTGGATGGGTTTTCTCCTCGCTACTGTGTCTGACATCCGATGGAGATCCATGTCCAATCAAGGACCTGCACCCAACCCAGTAGGCGAGTAATACTCAGTGACAATAGGACCCGCACCCTAGAACAATTGGAAAGTAACAAATCTTATCATAGAAGACCCGCACCCAACCCAGTAGGGGGTACCGACTTTATTCAATCATGTGTGGTTGATCCATTCCCTAGAACAATAGGGAATTAATACCTCCTAACATAGATGTAATGATTTAAACTTTTGAATAATTTTTGTTTCTGAATTTTTTTGTTACTTTATTTTTCAATCAAAAAATATATACCCTTTTATTAATGAATTTAGTAGAATTAAAATGATATTTTTGGGAATTGATTGTTATATGACCATTGGAAACTATAGTCTGAATGTTTTCATTAATGTTTATAAATATAAATGACAATGATTAATTAATACATAAAGAATAGTTGATGGCCTCATCTAGTAGACTCAGGCCACACGAATCCCATCTATAAGAGCTTGGGAAGGAGGTTGAGTCACTAGGGTTTACTCTAGACCAATCCCAATATAGGATTTAATATATTAACCTTGAACGTAATTTCCATTGAGAGAAGTTCATGGTGATAGAAATCAATACTCGAGCAATGTTGTCTGAGCCACCCCAAGATTCTACCATAATTTCATGCCATACACTTAGGTCATATGCATGTGTTATAAGGTTCTATTTAATGAGGCCTTAGTTACATTGTGTAATAATTTCATATAAATAAGGTTTTTATTTTTTAATATCGTATTTTTTTTTAAATTTTGAATGTAAAAAAATTATAGGATGAATTTTTTGAAGTTTCCTATTATTAAAGGATGTAAAAAAATTAAGTATTTCAAAATATTTTTTATAATTTAAATATGTAACACCACAAGATTCCATGATATGTTTCCCTTTGAATAATTTAATAGCTTTCATTTTAAGAAACTTCAAGATTCTAACACACCGCGACCAATCAAACTAGCCTCTATGAATAGTAATACCCACTTTTTGAGATCTTATAAATTTTATTTTCAAAATGGGATTCATTTTTTAATTTGGAATATAGAAATTAGCTTAGGTTGAATTTATGGTCTTTTTCTGAACACGTTCATTTTTTGATTAATAGTGAAAAACACTGCGTTATTGGTTAAAACCGACATTTTATTTAATTTATTATTTATTTTATTTAAATTAATTTTACGTCAAAATAGATACATAATAACTATATAAGTTCAATTTTACTTATTGGAGTCATTTTATAATATCTCATCTCAATAGTATTTATTTATAAAATAAAGAGAAACAAAAATCCACCAACAGAACGAAAAACAAAAACAAATCAAGGAGGTCTGAAATAGTGAAAGCTGAGGGAAAATCCTCTCACAATTTCCTCTCCATCAGCCTTGAGATTATTCCTACCCCCAGGGCCTAAAAATACCGAATTGTGGGATGTAATGCTGGTTAGATGATCAACCACATTATTACCCTCGCGCCAAGTGTGAACCACCTTGTTATTGCTTCTCATGAGGCCTTTGCATTTTATGATAGTATATGATATAGACCAGGGAATATTTTCTGTTCCATGAAGAGCCTTAAAGAGGACCATGCAGTCTGTTTCCACTTCATCAATGAGGATATTAGGTTGATAGCACATCCTAAGGCCAGAAAGCATGGCTAAAGCCTCTGCCTGGAGTGAATGACCACTTCCATAATGAGCAGTGAATAGTAGGATGACTGATCCACTAGAGTCTTGGGAAACACCTCCACCCCACAAGCTGCCCTGTCGGGAAGATCCATCGATATTTAGTTTGAGGCCCACGGAGGGAGACCTCTAGAAGACCCAATGACCTGCTCGGGCTTTGATAGGACAAGTGGCACCCGTAGGTCTCAGTTGGGGAGGACTGAGTGTGGGGGACTATCGCAACAGATCATTCATTTTGAGAAAATCCATGAGCAGGCATCGGGTTTTGATGATAATAAATCTTCCTGACATAAAAGCCCCCTCATATCTGGCACTATTTCAAGCATGCAAAATGCCCCAAAAATCCGAGAGACACAGTTAATATCAGTAAGTAAAATTTGGTTCAACAAGATGAAAATAATTTTTGGTGAATAGTAACTTTTGACATTTATTTACCACGATAGAAATAAAATAGGGTAATTAAGGGTATAAATTATACCATAATTACCATAACACATGTTCTAATTCTATTGGAAAAGTGTAATTCGACCAAAAACAACCTTAGGAATAAAATATGATCCCCTTTGGTCATCATGGACTAGATTAGGACATTTATTATCATTTTATTTAAAGAAGAGTTAAAAGATTTAAATTCAATGTTTAATAAGTAAAAAAAATTTAATATATAGTTACACACAATAAAAATTAGACTATACATTATAATTTTTAGACATTATATTATTTAATTTATTTATGACACAATGAGGATGGAGTAATTTCCTTTTTAATGAAATATAAAAATAATTGATATTATAAATATCCAAATAAATATAAATTTTGACTTATGATTAATTGAAAAAAATTTATAGGTTAATATAACATGTTATGGTTGTTTAAATAAAATTTATTCGAAGCGATAAAGTTTTTATGGAATAAAAAAACAAATCCTAAATAGTGTCAAAATTGACATAATTGAGCTTTTTAAACAAATATTATATTATTAATTGATATAATATTCCTAAAAATATAAGGTTTGGCAAAAGGTCTTAGATAAGGTTATATATATTAATAATGAACCACATGGGGTTCTCTTTCCTAGTTTATAGTATGTTTATCAACCATATAATATAAAAATACAAAGAGACACGGTAAATGTCTAACTATTTAACTAAGAGTTAAATCTAATAGATAAGGTTAATATGATGACCAAAACATATATAAAACCTATTGGTTGAGATATGTTTGATATATACCCACATTTCCCTTTAAATAATTCATTTTGGAGCCATTAGAAACCGAATATGATTTTATTAAAAAATAATAGTTTTAGTTTTTCCTAAAGTGACCATCACCTCTCTTATAAAAAAGCACTTCCCCTTATCTTTATTTCACACCTTCAAAAGCATTTTTCTTGGCCAAAACCTACCTTAATATCCTTAAAAATTTTATCCATTCATCCTAGAGTCCTTACTTTGGTCATAAATCCAACCTAAGGATCCCTTTAGACCAAATAAAAACAAAGAACCCGAAGAAGAGATAAATATTTCATCACCTCTTTCAAGTTCTTTTCTTATTCCACTTACTAGTTCATTTTTTCACATTATAAAATAATAAATCCGTATCATCTTTATACTGTGATGTTATTATAAAAATGTTACAACCATATTCATTATTCTATCCATCCTATAAATGACAATGTCACCATACGTGTGTACGTACGGATTACCGTCTCCAAATTGTGGTGTAGTTAGTTATTCAAACACTTAATTTTTTGTATGGGTAATGAATATAACTAATGTAAATAATAAATATAACATTTTAATGATCTCTATATATGATATAACATCCAATTACATACTATTTCTCCCCCAATATAATGATATTGTCGCTCGTGCGTACGTACTGATTACCGTCTCCACGAACGCGACAAGATTCATTTCCCCATCATAATCATTCAAGAATAATTTTCATTTTATGATTAAAAATAATGTTTATGAACATAATTTAATTCTGTATATGAATAAAATACATTCTATCCATAACCAATATGGCTTACATAACTAAGCATATAAAAGAAAATCAATCAGTTAACACCCGAAATGATGAGATTCTGAAATATTATTAACAAAGAAATATTAAAGGATCATATATAACATCATATAAATGTATATAGTTAATGTATAATTTTATAAAAATGTTTTAACTACTATACAAGAGGTTAACATACAATCTATTAAGTAAAAGTACATCTTAAGTGTTAATTTCACAATCTCTTTATTATCCGAGGTTGTTTTTACGTAAGTAACTACTGGGACCTCCTTATCATCCACATCCATGTTTTCTTAAAAATGTATTTCAATTTTTTTTAATATTTACTAGATTATGGGTTAAAGTCATTTATACCCTTATTTGACCTTATATGTATTTAAATGAATCTTTCTATCATTTTCTAAACAATGTTCTTTATAACCTTTTTGAAAAAACAAAGGTATAAATGTTTTTTAACTTTTACAGTGGGTGCTGCTATTTTCAATCATTATAAAATCATCGAAGCATCCCTTACATTCTTATAAGAATATTTTTAAAATAAATCTTTTCTATTATAATTATGTGACCCTTAAATGGTTTCATAATTGAAAGTGGTATTTCTTTCAAATCATTTTCATTTCATCTATGTCAACATCCTTTGATGGATTTTAAACTTTTCTGAAGTTTATTTATTATGATAAAACAAATTCATATTATATTGAAGGTTTTGTGATATGTTTGACTATGGATTTTTTATTTTTATACCATTCATGGTTTATGGATAAATTATTGACATTTCGTATTCTAGTTTTAACACGAATGTTTATGTTATGTTTCAACCATTTCATATGTGGAATGTATTGGACTTAGTATGTGATAGGTGGTGCCTGCTATAGCTCCTTGGTGAATTGGTAGGTCACATAAGACAATTAGACGTGGAATTGGAAGAGGCCTTTCCCAAATTGATATATGTTTTGTTCCAAGGACTTATCATTTTTAGAGGTCTTGGTTGCGGCCATGACAAAATGTTTCAAAATGTCCCGCATTATACATTCCCTCATTATGAAAATAATAATGATGGTTTATGTAGTTATTTTACTAGTATAATACCCATGACTATGTTTTATTCTGGCCTTATTTACTTATCTTTTATTCTTGCCATAAAGTGTTCATATTTATTATTTGTAAAGGCATGTGTTTTGACTTATTCAGCATGCCTAATGTTTATGTTATCTTCTACTGTATAGCTTACCCATACTGAGCGTTTGAGCACACCCCTTTCTTATGTTTCGTTTTCAAAGGATATGAAGAAGTTAATTATGAGTGACTTGCATGAATACTCTAGGATGATTGAATGTTTCTAATGGAATGAATTAGTGTTGTATTTCATTCCAAGTTGTAATGTTGAACTTATATACGTATCGTTTTTCCAATAATACTAAATCCATCGGTCTTTCAGGACATGATTCCTTATATCATGGAAATGTTATGTAATAAAGCACTGACTTTGGGTAACTAGGGTCTGGGTGTTATAGTCGGTATCAAAGGAGGTTTAGTGCAAACCGTGGAAACTATATTCATAAAAACTCATATTAGATAACATTGCCCTAATATAGACTTTTAGGATTATTATAGAAAAACTTTCAAGAATTTTGGTACTTTAGATATTTTGTGAGTTTTCAACGAATTAAATCCCTGTCTAGATATGAGCAGATAGAGGCGGCTTTGTCACAAATGTACCTAGGGTTAAAACCTGAAAACACCACTTTGAGTTAGACTCGAATGAGAACTGGTGCACAACAATGGGCCTTGCTGGACTATTGGTTACGGAAATCCTAGAGAATATTCTTAAGATAATTCTCATTTTCTTTTCAAACCACTATAAAGGATTTATGAGTATATAATTCCTCAATGAATTTTTTTTTATGATTATAGATTATATCCATAAACTGTTCAATTTATGTTAAGTGTTTTATAATTTTGGAATTATGTATTATGATTCATAAACTAATATACTTTATTCCATTGTTTAGAAATGGTTCTTAGTAGAAGGAATGGAAACCATATCAATTCATGTAATCCATGTAGGTATTTCCCTCCGGCTCAAGATAATTATAGTGTAGCTGGTGATTCAATTGGTGTTGATTAGTTTATCACCATACTGGGATAACTCACTCACGTAATGAATAATAACATTACCCGTATGAATCACCCTGATCCAAAATGCGGAGGAATAATGTTATACCAATTCATTAGGAAACAAAAACCAACAACCAATGGGAGTACAAATCCATTAGTAGCTGAGCAATGGATAAATTCCTTAGAGAAAATAATTCACACTTTGGGGAGTAGGGAAAGGGAAAAATTTTTCATGACTGTTTATCGCCTCACTGGAGATGTAGATCAATGGTGGTCATTAATTCAAAACAAAAAAGAGGATGAAGAATTATCACATATGGAATGGAGGGAGTTTAAAGATATTTTTATAGAAAGAATACTTTCCTTATGACCATTGAGTGGCTATGGAGAGGAAATTTCTTGAGTCTGAGTCAAAAGGAGGATGAGAATGTCACAAAGTATGAGTCAAACTATACAAGGTTAGTGAGGCATGATAAAGATTATATACGTAACCCAATAAGTAGATTGATCATTTCATTGATGGGTTAAAACAATTTCTCTGTCGAGAATTAGTCTCGCAATGATTCTTAATGTATGAATATGTTATCTCATGTGATATCAAGACAGAAAAGTAATTTTCTATGTCTTGCAACTTTAAAGAAAAGAAAGAGCCGAAGAGATCTGCTGAACACTCTTGGAAAGGAAAAGGGAAATAGGGAAGAAGAGAATAGTTGAATTTCCACCCTATGATAATTGTGGAAGGAATCACCTTGGGGCCTGTCTAAAATGATAATGAGAATGCTAGAAATGTAGACAGAAAGGCCATCCTTATAATTATATTAAGTGGAAGAAATAAGCTACTAATGTTCAATGCTACAATTTCAGGGAGATGGGACATTATGAAATTAAATGTCCTATGTGTTTGGGAAACATACCTCAGAAAAGGTCAAGGGTTCATGGGAAAGCTTATTTGATCACTACTGCTGAGGTTGACACTCCTAAAGGTATGGTGGCAAGTAATTTAACGGTTTCATAAAGTTTAGCCAATTCTTTATTTGATTCTGTATCATAAAATTTATTCATATATTCCTAGTTTTCTATGAAAATTAGATATTTAAAATTCTATTTAACAAGGGAGTTTTCATTCAAAACCCCTAAGGGTAGTATCATTGGAATAATGTTTTGTGAGTCAGTCCCCATTAAAAAATATAAATGATATTTATCTGCTGATCTTATTATCATACGAATTATTAAATTTGATATAATCCTTGGTATGGATTGGCTTTCAGACCATGATGCAAAAATCTATTATAAGAAGAAGGAAGTTATAATTCTTGATGATGATAAGGAGTACCTTATATTTAGTACTGAAATGTCACCATCTGATTCTTATCTAGATCCACCCCTAGTAGCTCTACTAAATTAAATTAGTAGGTATTATGCGTATGAAATAATTATGGGAGAGGAAAAGAATGTTTGAATAGAGGATGTACCAATTGTGCAAGAATATGTTGATGTTTTTCTAGAGGATTTACATGGACATCCTCTAGAACAACAAATTGAGTTTTCCATTAATTTAATTCCTGGTTCAAGGCCCATATCAAAGACCCCTTATAAAATAGTCACTTTGGAATTAGTGGAAATAAAGAAAAAACTAGAGGAATTGAGTAATAATGGATTTATTCACCCTAGCATTTCTCAATGGGGAGCCCCTATCCTTTTTTTAATAAGAAAGACTGATCTTTGAGGTTTTTTATTGACTACAGGAAGATCAATGCTATAACAATTAAAAAAAGTATCCCCTACCTCACATTGATGATTTATTCAACCAAATTCATAGAGCTCAATATTTTTCAAAGATTTACCTCTGATCTGGATATCATCAGTTGTGTGTAAAGAAGGAAAACATTCCAAAAAAAAGCATTTCGAACCAGGTACAGGCATTACGAATTTAAAGTAATGCCTTTGGGATTGACTACTGCATGCTTTGTCTTCATGGATCTAATGAATATTGTTTTCAACGAATATCTTGATGAATTTTTAGTGGTATTTATTGATGATATCTTGGTATACACTAAAAGCTCTGAAGATGATGAAAATCACTAGCACATTATTCTGATGACTCTTTGAAGGAATTAATTATATAGGAATTTTAACAAGTGTGAATTCTAGCTTCATGATATTTCTTCTCTAAGCCATATTGTCTCTAACGATGGAATCTATGTTCATCATTCAATGACCAAGGCAATCCATGAATGTCCATCACCGACAAGTGTAACTAAGGTACACAATTTTATTTGTTTAGCAGGTTATTATCGATGTTTCATACAAAATTTATCTCGGTTGGCTAACCCATTAACCAAGATCACACATAAAGGGGTTAAATGTTTTTGGAAAAGAGAGTGTAAAGAATGTTTTGAAGAACTGTATATAAGATTAGTTAATGCTCTTATATTGACTCTACTATCATGGATCGATGGGTTTGTTATTTATAGTGATGCTTCAAAAGAAGGACTTGGTTGTGTCCTTATGAAGAATGGTTGATTTATTTCCTATGTATCACGACTGCTAAACATTCATGAGAAAAACAATCCAACCCATTATCTTGAGTTATCAGCTATAATCATTGCTCTGAAGATCAAGAGACACTATCTCTATGGTGAAAAATGTGATATTTATACTGATGACAATAGTTTGAAGTATATTTTCTCACAGAAAAAACTAAACAGGAGTCAAAGGAGATTTCTTGAACTACTCAAGGATTATGATTTCACAATATAGTACCACCTCACTACTGTAATATAGGGATATACCAACACTTTGATGCTAATGGTTAAAGAAAACCGTTGGTATATGTGGAGTACACACCTTTTTCCTAACGGTTTTATCAAACCATTGGGATATCCCCCAATATACCCATTTTTTCCAATGGTTTGATAAAACCATTGGGATATCTTCCAATTCCACCACCTTTACCAATGGTTTTAGTGAACCGTTTGTAAATCATAGTTTTCCCAACGGTTTTTTAAATCCTTTGGGGAAAAGATCCTCCAAATACATAGAGCCCCCAATTCTCTGTTTTCCCGACTACAGCCCTAAAATTGAAGCTCTCCTGATTCTCTCTCATTACCCAATCTCCGAAACTCCATCCATCCTCTTCAATCAAAGAATTTTTCTATTCTAAAATTCAAATCTGTAAGTTCTACCTCAGTTATAATGTTCTTCATCTATTTTTTTATTTTCTATTTTTATTTTACCTAGACATGAGGGATCTCTCTATACAAATACTCAGAAACTCATTCCACTCATAGATCCATCTAAAATAAAACAATTTTGTAGTTCTCCACTCTAAATCTGTATCTAATACCTTATTTTTAATGTTTTTTATCTATTATTTTTGTTTTCTGTTTTAATTTGGTATAAACTAGGTTGTTTTGTTTATGGCATGCGAAGGTTAGTGATATTGAGGATGAATTAGATGTTGGTTGGGTGATGGATTCGAATTGTGATGTTTTTTGGATTAATTTTAGTTAATTTTACATGAATTTTTTGGGGATTTACTCCCTTTAATGGATCCCCCACTCCTCATGGACCCTGGACACCCCCCCTCTTGGACCCTGGACAGTCCCCCCTCCTGGAACTTGGACAGCTTGCCCCCCCTCTTTCCTGAAACCTGGACAGCCACCCTCCTGGCCCTGGACTACCCCCTCCACCCTCCTCCTTGGACCTTGTATAGTCCCCCCTCCTTCATCGACCCTAGGAATCCCCCCACCATCCACCCTGGACCCTGGATAGCCTCCCTCCTAGATGGACCGTGGACACCCCCCTCCTTCCTATACCATGGACAGCCCCTTCTCCCCTTCTCCTTGACCATGGACAGCCCCCACCCCCCTTCCTGGACCCTGGACAGCCCCCACCCCTCCTCTTAGACCTTGGAAATCCCCCTCACCCAGCTCCTCAACCACCAAATACCCCCCCACATCAAAACATTGACCACCAAACTTGGACATGCTGTATTTTCTCTAAAAAGATAGATTTGATCCTCAAACCACCACAATAATATCCTAAACAATGCTTATAATGTGGTTTTCACCACATAGAATCCAATTGTATGCCATGTCACTAGTCTATCCTCCCTTGGCTAGATTTTACAAAAAGCGCTCACCTGTAAATATCCAAATAAAAATAAATTAATATTAGACATTTCATAATGGATTAAAATTTCAAATTGGGATCCATTGAGGAATAGTTGAGATATTATGCATCATGTCCATGAGTAAATCAATTTTTATATTTCCAATAAGTTATTTTTCAAAATTTTCACACATTAATTGTTTTTAAAAATGGGGAAAACATTTATAAAGGTTCTAATATATAAAAAAGAATCTATTTATGGATGCTTCTTAACCAACAATGTATAGCTTTTCTGCCTCTTCCATGATCATCGATGTGCACGTCCAATCTCCATCTGACCTAGTAAGATGGGTGACCCAGTGTCTGGCTAATGATGAGCACCAGATTCTCTTACTTCCACACTAGATTCACGCCCGCTATGCTCCTAAAGAGATCAATCCCACTTAGCATCCCTGTGAGCTTGATGACATGGCCACCAGTTCTTGTAAGAGGTAGAGGAGTTCTGTGCTGATGGACCAAGACGATTGACCAGTGTCCATCCATCTGGCTAAAGACATAAAACATAGCGCTTCCTGGGAGGAAACCCATGTTCTAGAGTTTCCTTATTTTTCTTTTTTTTACTTTGTTTTAGGAAATAAACATGGCATGTATGCAACAATTGTTTAGTTGCTTCTGATCTGTAAGTGCACTTATCATTACTCTGCATGACTGCTTCTATTTTGTCTGATCCTTGGTGTTATTTATTATGACATGATGCAGCTATGTGCTGTCTACGTGTAGATTTTATAGGTACATAAGTATGTGCAATTTTCATTATTCCATTCTTTCAGTGATTAGGCCGATGGTACGCGGGAGGTTCGTACCAGAGGTAGACGAGCATCTCCACGTACCCGACTAGACCCTTCCCCTCCCACTGACATGTCATCCTCCTACCTGGACCCCGGACATCCCCCCTGACAGCCCCCACCCTCCTCTTTGGTCCCTGGATAGCCCCCTAGACATCCCCCCCTCACCCTCCTCCCTGGACCCCGGAATGCCCCCTACGCTCCTCCTTAGTCCCAAGACAGCCCCCCGAACTTCCACCCAACCCTCCTCCCTGGACCCCAGAAAGCCCCTCAGACACCCCCCAAATGTGATGTGTACGAGTCAACCCCGCCTCAATACGAGGCTCGGTGTGGCTGACACCACTCAAAATGCCTCTATTTTGTTAAAAATAGACTTAATTTTAAGTGAAATCAACAACTGACATATGGTAAACCAAAAAAATGTATAAGGATTCAATTGATAATATAGTAAAATGATACATGGGCCATATGTGATGTGTACGAGTCAACTACGCCTCAATCCGAGGCGCGGTGTGGACGGTACCATTCAAAATGACTCTTTTTTGTTCAAAATGACTTTAATTTTAAGTGAAAACAACAACTGGCATATGGAAAACCGACCAAATTCATTCAAAATATGTTGAATCTTTATAAAAATGATCCATGGGTCATATATTATGTGTATGAGTCAACCCCGCCTCAATCCAAGGCACGGTGTGGCTGGAACCACCCAAACTGTCCCTCTTTTGTTTAAAATGGACAATATTTTACGTACATACGGCAAACCAATCACACAGATTATGATTGTGTTCATACATTTTCACAATTATCCAGGACTCATATGTGATGTGTACAAGTCAACCCTACCTCAATCTGAGGCCCGGTGTGGCCGACACCACTCAAAGTGCCTCTGTTTTGTTAAAAATGGACTTAATTTTAAGTGAAATAAAAAATTGACATAAGAAAAACCAAAAAAACGAATTCGGATTATATTGAAACTTAAGGAAAACGATCCATAAGTCAAATGTGACGTGTACGAGTAAACCCCACCTCAATACGAGGCTCGGTGTGGCCGAAAACACTCAAAATGCCTCTATTTTGTTAAAAATGGAATTAATTTTAAGTGAAATCAACAACTGACATACGGTAAACCAACCAAATGCATTCAGATTCTATTTATACTACAGGAAAACGATCCATGGGTCATATGTGACGTGTATGAGTCAACCCCGACTTAATCTGAGGCGTGGTGTGGACGGTACCATTCAAAATGTCTCTCTTTTGTTTAAAATGACTTTAATTTTAAGTGAAAACAACAACTGGCATACGAAAAACTGACCAAATGCATTCTAAATATGTTGAAACTTTAGAAAAAGATCCATGGGTTATATCTGACATGTAAGAGTCAACCCTGCCTCAATCCGAGGTGTGGTGTGGCCGAAACCACCCAAATTGTCCCTCTTTTCTTTAAAATGGACAATCTTTTACGTACATACGTCAAACCGATCAAATAGCTTCTGATTGTATTGATACTTTTCACAACAATCCACGACTCATATGTGATGTGTAATAGTCAACCTTGGCTCAATCCAAGGCACGGTGTGGCCGACAACACTCAAAGTGCCTCTATTTGGTTAAAAATGGACTTAATTTTAAGTGAAATCAACAACTGACATACGACAAACTGACCAAAAGCATTCAGATTCTGTCTAAAATTAAGTAAAACGATCCATGGGTCAAATGTGATGTGTATGAGACAAATTCCTCTCAATCTGAGGTGCGGTGTGGCCGGGACCACTCAAACTCCCTCTCTTTTGTTCAAAATGGACTTATTTTTAAGTGAAACCAACAACTTACATACGGGAAACCGACCTAACGCCTTAGGATTGTATTGACATATTAGGAAAACGATCCCTGGGTTATATGTGATTGGTAAGAGTCAACCCCAGCTCAATCTGAAGGGTGGTGTGGCCGGTATCACTCCAAGTGTATGTATTTTGTTTATAATGGACAATATTTTATGTACATAATCCAAACCAATCAAACAGATTCTGATTGTGTTGATACTTTTGAAAAATGATCCATGACTCATATGTGATGTGTACGAGTCATCCCCGCCTCAATCCGAGGCCCGGTGTGGTCGACACCACTAAAAGTGCCTCTGTTTTGTTAAAAATTGACTTAATTTTAAGTGAAATCAAAAACTGGCATACGTAAAACTGACCAAACACATTAGGATTATGTTAAAACTTAAGTAAAACGATCCATGGGTCATAGGAGACGTGAACAAGTCAACTTATCCTCTATACGAGGCACGATGTGGCCGGGACCACACAAACTGCCTCTCTTTTGTTCAGAATGGACTTATTTTTAAGTGAAATAAACAACTAACATACGGGAAACCGACCAAACGCCTTCAGATTGTGTTGACACTTTAGGAAAATGATACATGGATTATATGTGATGTGTACGAGTCAACCCTAGCTCAATACGAAGCACAGTGTGGCCGGTATCACTCCATGTGTTTGCATTTTGTTTAAAATGGACAATATTTTACGTACATACGTCAAACCGATCAAACGGCTTCTGATTGGGTTGATACTTTTGCACAACGATCCATGTCTCATATGTGACGTTTTCGAGTGAACCCTACCTCAATCTGAGGCCCGGTGAGGCCGAAACCACTCAAAGTGCCTCTATTTTGTTACAAATGGACTTAATTTTATGTGAAATCAACAACTGACATATGAAAAACTGACCAAACACATTCGAATTCTATTGAAACTTAAGGACAACGATCCATGAGTCAAATGTGATGTGAACTGACAGCCCCGGACAGCCCCCCCACCCCCTTACTGGACCCGAGATAGCCCCCACCCTCTTCCTTGGACCCCGAACAACCCCCCTGATATGAATAACATTCTACTTTTGTAGCACTGTGTATGAAAGTAAATGAGACTCGTATGCCTTATGTATAATTCTATTACAATTTGATTAAATGTTATTCCTCATGGATGATACATAAATGTTGGCATGTTGATTTCACATGCCCTTTTTTATTTCTTAGATCATGCAATGTTATTTGAGATTATTCCATTTTTGTATGTCTTGAACTATAAAAATTACTTGGTAAGCTTATTATCTCATTCTCATCAAATTCATGTGATGATATGTTATAATTTGAATACAAATCCTTGTTGCACATTCTCCATGACCCCCATACTCGCTCCCTAGAAATCTCCAATCCCCTCTTTCTGGACAACCCCCTCCCCTCTCTGGACATCCCCCCACATCACATTCAATGCAATTCATGCATCACTCTAGATGATTCAAAAATATTTACCACATTGTTAATTCACTTTATCCCACATACCCCTCACACACCAATTTCTATCATAATCATCACCTTTTTGAGTAAGAAAAAATTGATATGTGTGAACCCAATAAAGTGAAATAGGTTAATTAGAAGAGTTGTTGTCATATGAAGATTGAAATGGAGAATTGTAGTACATGGAATTGTTGGACGAGTGATGTTTTTATGTGTTTTTATGCTATTTCCAGTGTTTTTTGTGGTGTTTGAAGTCTATTTCTAGCTGTTATTTGTGATGTTTTTTATGAAGGTGTATCAAGTAGAGGCAGCTATATGCAGGCTACTGGTTTTTTGTTAAAATACCCAATACCAACGGTTTATAACCGTTGGTATACTTTGAGAATATATGAATATATACCTACAGTTTTTCTAAACTGTTGGTAAAACGCTATACCAACGGTTTAGAACCGTTGGTATGCTTTGACCATACATGAATATATACCAATGGTTTATCTAAACCGTCGGTAAAAAGCTATACCAACAGTTTTGAACCGTTGGTATAAGCTAAAAAATATGAATTTCCCAACAGTTTTAAACCGTTGGT
This sequence comes from Viscum album, assembly GCA_963277665.1. NCBI lineage: Eukaryota > Viridiplantae > Streptophyta > Magnoliopsida > Santalales > Viscaceae > Viscum > Viscum album. The sequence continues at coordinate 1,333,110,272 of OY728145.1, forward strand.
AAATCCTTTTGCCAACGGTTTAGAGGAACCGTTGGGAAATTAAAACTCCCACCACCTTTTGCCAATGTTTTTCCTTATATCATTGGTAAAGGGATTTCCCAACGCGTTACTTCCCTATGGTTTGGGAAACCATTGGTATATCTTATACCAATGGTTTTCCAGCCTATACCAACGGTTTTGAACCGTTGGTATTGTCTATATTTCCAGTAGTGCCTGGGGAAGCAAAATAAGGTGGAAGATGCTTTGAGCAGAAAGGATCAAGGAGTTTTGAACAAGATGTGAGTTTAAAGGGATCCAATTTTCATGGATCTAGTAAAGATGGATATGGGCATAACCATGGATGGTGAAACATCAATTCTTTTTCAAATGATTTCCAACCTATATTTCCTAGAAAAGATAAAGAGTTATTAGACTAATGTTGAGGAGTTTCAAAAGAATATTAAAGCTATAAATGATGGGTTATAGTGTGACTTCGTATATGAAGATGGATTTTTGATATTTGGGAAGAGACTATGTTTTCTTGACATACCTGATCTAAAAATGGAATTGTTGGATGATTCTCACAGCTCCAATTTCTCTATACACCCTGGTATCACCAAGATGTATAAATATTTGAAGGATAATTTTTGTTGGGACAACATGAAAAGAGAGATTTCTGATTTTGTGTCAAGATGTAGAGTTTTCCAACCAGTGAAAGATGGAAGAAAACATCCTAGAGGATTCATGCAACCTCTTCTCATACCAGAGTGGAAATGGGATTATATTACGATGGACTTTTTCATAGGGATACCAAAGACTCTTATAAGGAATGTTGCAATATGGGTCATTATTGATCGCCCTACTGAGTCAGCAAATTTTCTTACTATAAGAGATGATTTTCCACTTGAACGTCTGGAAAGACTATATATTAATGAAGTTCTAAGACTCCATGTTGTACCCCTATTGATTGTTTCTGATTGTGATCCCCATTTTACATCAAGATTCTGGACACTTTTTCCGAAATCCCTGGATACTGAACATCATTTGAGCATTTCCTACCACCCTCAAACTGATGTACAATCATAACAGACTATTCAAACCTTAGGAGGAATTTTGATATCATTCTCATGTGACTTTCAAGGTATGTAGGATCAATAATTACCTTTGGTATAATTTTACTATAACAGTAGCTTCCATTCAAGTATTCAGATGGATCCATATGAAGAGTTATATAGAATGAGATGTCTCACACCAACTGGTTGGGATGACGTTGGTGAAATAAAACTCATAGGCCCAAAACTGGTTGAGGAAACAATATAAAAAGTGAAGATTATCCAAACCCACATCCAAGCAGCTCTAAGTAGGTAGAAGATCTATGCCGATAACCAATGGAAGGATTTGGAATTTCAGGTAGGAGAACATGTTTTCTTGAAGGTATCTCCATGGAAGGGAGTTATATCATTCGGTAAGAAGGGTAAATTATGTCCCAAGTACATCGGACCTTTCAAAATTTCGAAATAAATTGGGGTTTTTTCTTACTATTTGGCAATACCACCAAGTCTCTCCAAAGTTCACGATGTGTTCCACGTATCACTGTTGAGAAAATACATGCCTAACTCAATGCATGTACTCACATATGAGGAAATTGAACTGGAACCTGATCTTTATTATTATAAATAGCTGGTCAAAATTCATGATACAATAGAACAAGTGCTGAGAAATAGGACAACTCATCTGGTAAAAGTTCTATGGAGAAATGAAATGATGGAAGAGGCAACGTGGGAACCAGAGGAACTTATGATGAAGAAACACCCGAATCATTTTATGTGGAAGTATTATAGAAATTTTGTGGACCAAATTTTTTGAAGGAGGGAATAATGTAAAAACCCAAGATTCCACAATATGTTTCCCTTTGAATAATGAAATAGCTTGCATTGTACGCAACTTCGAGATTCTACCAAACTATGACCAATATAACTAACCTTTATGAATACTAAAACACAATTTTTGATATTTTATAATTTTTATTTTTCAAAATGGACTTCATTTTATAAATCTGTATATCGAAATTAGATTAGGGTGAATTTTATTATTTTTCTTAAAACATTCAATTTTTGATGAATAGTGAAAAACACAGTGTTATTAGTTAAAACAATATTTTTATTTAAATAATTATTTATTTGGTTTAAATTTATTTTGTCTAAAAATAAATACATAATACTTATATATGTTCAATTTAATTCATTGGATTTGTTTTATAATAAGTTTAAATATATAAAAATTTATTGAACTTTTACCATATTTTTCCCACCTCCTAGGAGCATTTGTAAATTTTCATAAAACATAATTTTACCACTTCTGTGAATAGAATTTCAAAAATCTAAGAGACATTGTTAATATCTATAAGTGAAATGTTGTTCAATAAGATGAAAATAATTTTTTGAATAGTAACTTTTGACTTTTATTTACCACGGTTAAAAGTAAATATGGAAATTAGGGTAAAAATGATATCATAGTTACCCTATCATGTGTCCTAATTATATTGGATAATTGTAATTCGACCAAAAAGAAACATAGGAATAAAATATGATACCCTTTGGTCCACATGGGTAAGATTAGGATATTTATTGTTATTTTATTTAAAGAAGAGTTAAAAGAGTTGAATTCAAAGTTTAATAACTAAACCATTTTTATTATAGGGTTACACACAATATAAATTCAACTATAAATATTTATTAGAAATATAAAATGATTTCCTAAATAATGGTATTTTATTTATAATTTTTAGACATTATATAATCTAATTTATTTATAACACAATGATGATGTAGTAATTACCTTATTAATGAAATATTAAAATAATTGATATTATAAATATCCAAATAAATGTAAATTGAGACTTCTGATGAATTATACTAATTTTCTAGGTTAATATGAAATTTTAGGGTTGGTTAAATAAATTTTATTCTAAGTGATAAAGTTTTTATGGCTTTCAAAAAAATAAAATATTAAATATTGTCCAAATTGCCAAAATTGAGTTTTTTAATCTAATATTATATTATTAATTGATATAAAATTCATAAAAATATAAGGTTTGGGAAAAGGAATTAGATAATGTTATATATATTAATAATGAAACCCATGGTGTTTGCATGGATTGTTATAGAAATTTTATTAACTATATAATATAAAAATACAAAGAGACATGGTAAATGTCAAACTATTTAACTATGACTTAAATATAAAAGATAGGTTAATATGATGACCTAATCCTATATAAAACCTAATGTTTGAGAGGTTTCCGACCCATACCCACCTTAGCCTTTAAATAATTTATTTTTAAGCCACTAGAAACCGAAAATTATTTTATTATAAAATAATATTTCATGTTTTTTCTAAAGTGGTCCTCAATTCTCTTATAAAAGAGGACTTACCCTTCCCTTAATTTCACACCTTCAAAGAAATTTGTCTTGGCCAACCCCTTCCCAAATATCCTCTCAACTTTCCTCCCTTCATCCTAGAGGTTCTCCTTTGGTCATTAATCCATCTTATGGAGCCCTTTTGACCATTTCAAAAAGAAGAACCCAAAGAAGAGGTAAATATTTCATCACCTCTTTCAAGTTCATTTCTTCTTCCACTTCCTCTTTCTTGGTTGTTTCCATTATAAAATAATAACTCCAGTATCTTATATATATTGTTATGTTATTATAAAATTGGTACAACCATATTCATTATTCTAACCATCCTATAAATGAAGAAGTGACCATACATGCATACGTACTGATTACCGTCTCCACGTCGTGGTGTAGTTTTTATTCAAACACATAATTATTTGGATAGGTATTATAATGAGAATAAATGATGTAAATAATAAATATAACATGTTAATGACTCTGTGAATATGATATACTATCCAATTACATATGGTTTCTCCATCAATATAATGACATTGTCTCTCGTTCTTACGTACGGATTACCGTATCCACAAACACGATAAGATTCATTTCCCCATCATAATCGTTAAAGAATAATTTTAATTTTATGATTAAAAATACTTTTTATGAACATAATATCATTATGTTTTTGAATAAAATACATCCTATACATAACCAACAAGTCTTAAGTAACCAATCATATAAAGGAAAATGAATTAGTTAACACCCGAAACGATGTTACTACAAAAATAATATTAACAAATCAATATTAGAAGATCATATATGATATAATATTTATTTATATAGTTCTTGTATAATTTAATAAAAAAAATTTAACAATTATATAGGAGGTTAAAATACCATATACTATGGAAAATTACTAGTTAAGGGATAATTTCAAAATCTCTTTATTATTCAAGTTTGTTTTTACATAAGTATCTCATATGACCTCTTTATCATGCACATCCATATTTTCTTAAAAATATATTTCAAAACATTTTTACTATTTACTAGACTATGAGTTAAATTCATTTATACCCTTATTTGACTTAATATATATTTGAAAGGAATCTGTCATTCATTTCCCAAACATGGTACAATATAACCTTTTTGAAAAAATTAAGTTGAAATTTTTTTTATCTTATACGGTGGGTGGGGCTATTTTACATCGTTATAACATCATTGAAGCTTACCTTACAAGATTATAAGAATATTTCCAAAATAAATGTTTTCTATTATAATTATGTGACTTTTAAATTGTTTCAAAATAGAAAGAGGTATTTCTTTCATATAGTTTTCATTTATTCTATGACAATATTCTTTGATAGATTTTAAACTTCTTTGAAGTTGATTTATTATGATGCAAATCTTCAATATTTTATTGAAGGTTTTGTGATATGTTTGAATGTGGATGTTTTATTTTTATACCATTCATGTTTTATGGTAAAAGTATTGAAATTTCATTTTCTAGTTTTAATACGAATGTTTATGTTATGTTTCATCCTTTTCATATGAGGAATGTATTGGACTTAGTATGTGACAGGTGGGGCCTTCTATAGCTCCTCGGTGCATCAGTAGGTCTCATGAGACAATTAGACATGGAATTGGCTAAGGCCTTTACCAATTTGAAATATGGTTTTGTCCTAGGCCTTAATCATTTTTGGATGTATTGGATGAGGCCTTGACAAAATGTTTCAGAATGTTTGACATTATACATTCCCTCATTAAAAAAATAATAATGATGGTTCATGTGTTTATTAGAGTAGTAGAGTACCCATGACTATATTTTATTATGGAATTATTTACTAATCTCATATTCCTGTAATAAAGTGTTCATGTTTATTATTTGTAAAGGAATGTGTTTTGAATTATTCATAATTCCTAATTTTTATGTTATCTTCCACTGTATTGTTTAACCTTACTGAGTGTTTGAGCTCACCCCTTTCTTTGGTTTCAATTTTCTAGGATATGAATAAGTTAGTTATGAGTGAATTTCAGGCATAATCTAGGAGGCTTGGATGTTTCTAATGGAATAAATTATTGTTTTATTTCTTTTCAAGTGGTAATGTTGTCCTTATATATGTATCTTTTTTCCAATAATATTAAACTGATCAGTCTTTCGGGATATAATTCCATGTATCATGCTTTTTTTATGTAATAAAGCCCAAACTCTAGGTAACTGGGGTCAGGGAATTACTAAATAATTAATAATGTGAAATTATTTTCAAAAAATGGTCTTATATAGTTGTGATAAGTTAGAAATTTTGAGTCTAATAAGATTAACTTATTTTTTGGTGAATAGTTAATTATGAATAGTAATATTACCCTAATGTATAGTAATATTACCAATGGAATAGTGACCTCCCTTAAAAATGTATAAATAAATTTTTTTCATCTGGAATGGTATTGTGATATAATAGCCTATGTAAATAACTATTTCAGAAATTATTAGTTAAGTATTAGTGTTTTTTCTAGTAAATAGTGATTTTCAATAACAATAAAATATCTCATATTTAGAAAATTATTTTCATAAAATGGGGTTAATTTTTTAATTTCAAACATCGATATTAGGTTTGGGTGAATTTATGAGATATTTAAAAAATGTTTTGTTTTTCAGTGAATAATAAAAATACAATTTTGAGTTTATATGTGTTTAACGAAATCACTAATGATGTATTCGTGATATAATAATTATTTTAGAATATAGAGGAATAAAATATTTTATGAGGTGTCCCAAGTGGCCAATACCTTGGGCAATCCCATTGTTTTTAAATATAACTAACTAGGTGTCCATTTGAAATTAATAAAATATTCCCCCATTTTTTAAATAAATTCCAACCCATTCCTTTATTCCATTCATTAAAAATTCCTTCTCAATGAATATATGTTATTTTTCATCCCAAGGAGTCCTAATAAGGTGACCACATTACCCCCAAGTTCCCAACCTTCTAGTTTTTGAAGTTACTCTTCAAGGTAAGTAAACCTTTCACCCTCTTCTTTTAATCAAGTCTTCTTTTATGTTATATGTTTCAGTTCATATTTTCTAATGTTCGGGTATGTTATTTTTTATTATTATTTCTATCCATTTTATTTCCAAATTAAAAGAGACCATTTTCTTTCTCGTAATCCTATTTTCAGAGTTTTTAATCTACGGCGTTAAGCTGCAGATTTTTTGTAAGGGAATTCTAAACTTCTCTTTTTTCATTCAACTCCTATTTTATGTGGTATGACTTTTAGGATTTCATAACGTGTTCTTATTTCCTTTTAATTATATCCCTATAATCTATTACAAGTCATTTATATATGGGAGACTGTTTTCCCATCCCTTTTAATGTTTTCTAAAACCATGTTTCATAGTTGTTAGGTTGCAGAATTTTCCTCTCAGAACCTCTCTTTTTCTTAAGAAATTCTCTTATTTTAATTATTTGAATAACCAATCAATTTATTTTCTAGGGGTATTGACCATGAAATAAAAATGATATATTTTATTCTATAATTTACATATATAAAACCCTCATCCCCTTTCTGTGGGTTATAAATTACATAATGATCTTGTTTTTTAGAACTTTTTAAAATGTCACGATTTTGGTATGAAACTCATTTATTTTATTCTCTTTGGGTTATTTATTAAATGTTTTATTATGATATATGTTTCTCAAATTAAAATAAATACATATTAATGGTACCCCTTGATAATTATCCAATTCATTGGGGTGATGATATTAATTTTTAGAAATGACAAGTTTTACGATACCATGGTGAATGACCTAAGTAATTTTTATGAATCCTTGGCGATGGACCTTGGGGATATTATTATGAATGTATAAATTAAATGTTGTAATTAAATTTTCAAGTTATGTTTCATGTATTTATTATTATCATATGCCTCTTTATCATTCCTTTATGATATTCCGCATGTTCTTATAGATATCCTTCAAGTTCACATGTAAATGTTTTTCTCTTGTTTTCCTTACTAGGCCATCTGGTCACCCTTTCCTTTGATGTATTGCTCAATGTTATGAGATGCGGTAATTTTATTTAGGGTGAAAGTTTCAAGAATATTTTCAATGGGATTAAAATAATGTTATATGTTTTCATGTATTACGTACCTTTTTTCCATGACACTAGATATTAAATATCCTCTTTTTGAAAAATGAAATGAAAAGTAATGTAATAAAAAGGTAGGATTCAATTGTTGGTATCAAAGGGAGGTTTAGTTATTTGCTAAAATAGGCTAAGAAAACAATAGGAATATCCCTATAGAAATGTTTAATTATAGGAAAACTTGTTCTTATTTTGGTGAAATATTAAGTATGTGGTTTAAGAACACATAAACCTATGTCTGTATATGAACAAGTGGATGTGGCTCTGGAATTGATATATCTATTGGTAAATCCCAAAAACACCGCTTCGATCTAGACTATAATGGGAACTGGTGCATGATAATGGGCCTTTCTGCACTCCTGGTTTGACACTCCCATGGGATATGTTTGGTCAATTACAAGATTTTTATGAATCATTATGAATTATTTCTAGAGAAATGTAATTGTTGTTCAATAATAATATGTTTAAGAATGAGGTTATAAGACATAAAAATACTCTATAGTTAAATGATTCATAAGTGAAATAAGATTCCTACTAAGGTTATATTATTTCAAAAAATGGTGGTAAATAGTAGAAACTGGGGAAATGTTGATCGCAATGCACCATGCACTGACGGCCCATGATGAAAAAAAATGGAAAAATTCATGACAATGATGTACCAACGTACTCAAAGTTATGATTTATAACTTCAATCAAACTGAGATATTAATTTCAGCATGAAGGGAACAAATTTCGTTGAGTATTTTATGCATCAATTACCACCAAACTTTAATGGATCTACTGACCAATTGATTACTGAATGGTGGATCAGCTCTACCTTGAATATCTTTTTCTATGTGCCACTGTTCAGAACAAGAGAAGGCAACCCTTTCTCTTTACCTCATAGAGGGAGAAGTTGATCAGTGGTGGTAAATGATTAAAAACATGAGCCCCAGAGTTTAGGTTTAACCAATGGAGTGGTAAGAGTTTAGATATATCTTCTTTAGTAATAATTTTCCACAATCAATGAGAACAAAATGGTGAAGGAGTTTCTCTAGCTAATACAGAAGAAGAATGAATTAGTTGGAAGCTATGAGATGAACTTTACTAGACATTCCCTTTACATGTAAATTTTTATAATGGATCCTAATGGGAAGGTTGATAGATTTATTTGTGGTATAAGACCTTATATACATAAGAATATAACAAAATGGGACTATGATAGCTTTGAGGAGAACATTTGGACTACATTAAAAGTCTAACTAGAGTTCAGTGAGATGCAGTGGTCTCATAAATCCTATGAAATGAAGGGATCAATGGAGTCTAGCTTTGTGAGGATCGTTGACTAGGGAAGAGGAGGAAAGAAAGTGAAACAACCCATGTATAATAAATATGTGAAGAATAATTTGGGGAAGAGTCTTCTCAAGAGTATAAAGTGCTACAAGTTTTAAAGAGATGGCCATATCACGCAGAATTGTCAAAGTAAGGTGAAGCCTCAACATACCGACACTAACAACAAAGGGAAGATGGTGAATTACCTACCTGAAATCCAATGCTATAAGTGCAGACATTTTGGGAAATTTTCCAATCAATGTCCAAATCCAAAGGAAGTGGAGGGGAATTACTATTAGTCTCATCCTATTCCAAGGGAGAAAATTCATGTTTTTTCTATCACTATGGATGAATTTGAAGCACCAATTATGTGGTTTCAAGTACTCCTGTTGATATCTCAAAGCTATCAAGTACTTTATTTGATTCTGGTTGTATGCGCATTACTTTTTTCCCTCCATTCTTGCATGGTATTTAGAATCAACCACTAAATTTTGAAAATTATATTTATCTTTCAGGTTTCCGGGTTGGATTATCTAAGAATCATTAGTGTTTAGAAACACTTGTATTTAATTTATTGGTAACAATCTTATTGAAAATCTAGTAGTCATTCCCATTAATGAATTCAACGTTATACTGGGGATGGAATGTCTCTCATTTTATAATGGAAAGTTCAAATGCATAATCAAGGAAATATTAGTAGTCTTGAATGGAAAACTTATAGTTATCTTCTAAGGAGTGATATCCCAACCTGTTCATTGTCTAGAAGAACCTCCAATATCCATTTTATGGTGGTGATAGATGATGAAAAAGAAGGAAACTATAGAATAATAATATAAAATGTCCCCATCATATAAGAATACATTTACGTATTTCCTGAGAAGTTACCTAGACCTCCCCTTGAAATAGAGGTAGATTTTTTCCATTGAAATCATAATGGTATCTCATCCGATACCAAAGACCCCATATATGATATAAAATATAGATATATAGGAATTAAATAAACAAATTCATGATCTTTTGGAGAAAGGGTTTATCCAACTAAGTGTGCATCATTGGGGAGTAACTGTTCACTTTTTGATGAAGAAGGATCGATCAATATGACTATGCATTTATTATAGAGAACTAAATTAGATCACAGTGAAGAACAAATATATTATTCCAAGAATTGATGACTTATTTGACCAACTTCATGGGGATCATTTCTTCTCCAAGATTGATCATCGATCTGGTTATCGTCAATTGATGGTGAAAAAGGAAGATATTCTAAAAACCGCCTTCCGATCAAGTTATAGGAAGTATGAGTTTGTTGTTATGCCCTTTGGACGAACTAATTCACCTCCCATTTTAAGGATTTGATGAATATAGTCTTTAGGAACTACCATGATAATATTGTAGTAGTTTTTATTGATGATATTCTAATATATTTCAAAAGTTGTAAGGAGTATGAGGATCATCTAAGGTTTTTTTTAAAACTCTACATAAGGAGAGGATTGTTGGAAATTTCTGAAAATGTGAATTTTGGTTACAACAAGTTTCTTTCTTGGGTCACATTGTAACCAATGACGGAATCATAGTTTACCCTGCAAAGAAAAACAATGTAGAAGAGTGGCCTCAACCTACAAGAATAAAAGAAATCATAGTTTCCTTATATTATGGGGATATTATAGGAGATTTTAGAAAAAAACTCCATACTTTATAATCCATTAACCAAATTAACTCGAAAAGATGTCATGTTACTCTGAACAATGGATCATGAGGAATGTTTACAAGAGCTAGAGAAGAAATTGGTTAGTACACCTGTGCTAACTATGCACTCAAGAGGAAATGATTAGTTATTTTTATAAATGCATATCTTAAAGGGACTGGATGCATCTTCATGAAAAATGTAAAAGCCATTGAATATCAATCTTGACAGTTGAAGACTCGTGAGTATAAATATCCTACGCATGATCTTGAGATGGTTGCGGTTTTGTTTTCTCTAAAGATATGGAGGCACTGTCTTTATGTGGAGAAATATAATATAAACATATACCATCAATGTTTTAAGTATATTTTCACCCAAAAGAAATTTAACATGAGATATAGGAGATGGTTGTAACTTCTTAAAGACTAATATTTTTCAATTAATTTTCATCACTGAAGATCAAACAGAGTCATTGATGCATTAAGTAGGAAGGACCATGTTGTTTTGGAAATGATGACGATTCCAAAAGATCATGTGATCCAAGAACTAGTGAAAATGGACATGGGAATCATATTGAAAGGGATATCACCAACCCTATCCCCAATTATTTATCAACATTCATTATTAGAGAATATTAATAAAGCTTAGAAAGAAGATCATTTTTTATAGAAGAAGTTTTAGGCTGTGAAGGATGAGAAGTTACCTGAGTTCAATATTGATAAAAAAGGTGTATTGAAATTTTGTACAGGTCTATGTGTTCCATATATTCTAGAAATAAAGAAAGATATAATGGATGAATCTCATATCTCTACTTTCACAATACATATTGGAAGCATGAAAATGTACAAGGACCTTTGTGATATTTTTTGGGAGGGATAATATAAAAAGGGATATTGCTGACTACGCTAAAAAGTGCCTGGTATTTCAGAAAGTGAAGGAAGAGTTACAGCTTCCTAAAGGGGTATTACAACCACCACCAATACAAGTATGGAAGTGGGAAAATATCACTATTAACTCTGTCACTAGTCTTCCGAGAACATCTAATTAAAACAATCCGATACGGGTTATAGTGGACCTTCTCACCAAGATTGACCATTTAACCACTATTGGGAGTATTTCTCTCTTGATCAACTTGCTGTGATTTATGTGAATGAACTGGTAAGGCTATCTGGACTTCTACTTTCTATCGTATCTAATCATGATCTGAGGTTCACATAGAAATTCAGGCGAAGTCTTCAACATGCTCTATGTACCAAATTGATTTTTAGTATGTCCAATCACCCCCGAAATGATGTCCAATCTGAAAGGACTATTCAAACACTCGAGGAAATTATGAGAACATTTTCAATAGAATTTAAAGTTCGATGGGACCAACATCTTCCATTAGTTGATTTCTCTTACAATAATAGTTTTTTTTCAATTATTCAAAAGGAACCCTACGAATATATATTTGGGAAGCAATGTATAACTCTTACATGTAGGGATGAAGCTGGGGAGGGAAAGCATCTTGGGCCTGATCTTATGGAAGATATGAAAGAAAACTTTCATTCGATCTGGCAACACATTAAGGTTGTTCGGATTCGAAAAAAGAGCTATGCTAACAACCATTAAAAGAACTAAGAGTTTTCGGTTGGGAAAAAATACCTTCTTAGAATCTCACCTTAGAAGAGATTCATGAGGTTTTAGATGAAATATAAGCTCAGAAGTAAGTATATAGGCGCCTATGAAATCTGTGATCGTGTAAGAGTAGTGTCCTATCAACTTGAATTTCTTCCAAATCTAGCACAAGTTCATGATGTCTTCAATGTAACCCTCTTGAAAAAGTACATACCTGACCCTTATCATGTACTAAATCTAGAGGTGGTACAACTAGAACACGACCTCTCTTATGAAGATCAGCTAGTGGAGAACATTGATTATAGATACAAGGTTCTACGTAACAAGACATACAACTTAATTAATGTATTTTGGAGGAACCAAATGTGTGAATAAGCCATGTGGGAACTAGAGGAGTGTATGAGGAATAATTATCCACACCTTTTCTCTTTTGAGGGTCCGAGTTTAAATTTTAGAGACAAAATTTCAAAATGGGGAAGAATGTAACAACCCAAACTTTTGAATAATTTTTTTTCATGATTTTTTTTGTTATTTTATTTTTTAATCAAAAAAATTATATAATTTTATTAATGATGTGAGTATAATTAAAATGACATTGTTGGGTTTCAACCATTATATTACTATTGGAATCTATACTCTAAAAGTTATGTTTACTATTTAAAAATACAAATGATCATGGTTAATTAATAGAGAAAAATGATTCAATTGCCTCATTAAGTAGACTCGGGCCATACGAAGCCCATTTTTCAAAAAATGGGAAGGAGGCAGCATCATTGGGAATTGTTCTAGACCTAGCCCATGCCAATCTTCAACATATTAATCTTGAACTTAATCACATTCAGGATAATTTCAAGCATATAGAAGTCACCACTTGAGAAATGTTGTCCGAGCCACCCCAAGATGCTATCACTATTTCAAACCTTACTCTTTTGTCCAATGATGGTGTTAAAAGAGGCAATGTGACGATTCCTTAGTTACATTGATTAATCCTTTTGTATAAATAAAATTTTTATTTATTATTATGGTAAATTTATTGAATTTCAAATGTCAAAATAAATATAGGATGATTTTTTGGAAGTTTCATATTGCTGATGAATATATATAAAATAGAGTAAATTAAAACAAATTTTATAAATTAAATACTTAATAATTTGAAATTATTTTCAACAAATGGTATTATATAGTTTCGATCACTAAGAAATTTAAAGTCTAATAAGATCAACTTAATTTTTGATGAATTGTAAATTATGAATAGTAATATTACCCTTTTTAATAGTAATGTGACCAAAGGAATAGTAATAAAACATAAGAAATTATAAATATCATTTTGGCATCTTGAATGTTAATGTTATATAAAAGCATAAGTAAATAATTGCTTCAGAAATTATTAGATGAGTATTATTATTTTTTTAGGTAAATAGTGATTTTTCTTAAAAATTAAATATATCATTTATAGAAAATTATTTTCATAAAATGGAGTTCATTTTTGAGTTTAGACCATCGATATTAGCTTATGGTGGATTTTTTATATTATTATAAAATGTTGTCTTATTCGGTGAATAGTAAAAAATACAGATATGGGTTTCGATGTGTTTAATGACATCATTAATGTTGTCATCATGATGTAATAATTCTGGATGACTATGGAAGAATAAAATATGTTATGAGGTGTACCAAGTGTCCAATACAAAGGAAAAATACCCTAGGTAAGACCTTGGTTTTCAAATACCACTAATGAGGTGTCCCTTATAAATTAAAAAACTATTCCCTCAGTTTTGCTATAAATACAAACCCATTACATTATTAATTTCATTAAAAATTCATCCTCAACAAATATATGGTATTTTTACTAACTAAAGAGTCATCCCAAGGTTCCCTCAACCCCCCAAGGTCCCATATTGGGTGTTTTTAAAGTTACTCTTCAAGGTAAGATAACTTTTCACCATCCTTTTTTAGTCAATGCACATTTTATGAAATGTATTTTAGTTTGAATTTTCTTAAGTTGGGGTATATTATTATGTATCCTTATTTAATTAAATATTAGGTCCAAATTAATAGAGACTCTTTCCTCTCTCATCAACTGATTTTCTAAATTTGTATGCGACGTCGTTTGGCAGCCGAATTTTCATAAGGGAGTTCTCAACTTCTCTTTTTTCCATTCAACTTATTTTTTATGTAGTATGCCTTCTAGGATTCAATAACGTGTTATTATTTTCATTTTATTAAATCCTAATGTTGTATTATTATTTATTTATGGATGGTTTACCAGTTTCCTATATATTTTTAATGTTTTCTAAAACCATGTTGTATAGTCATTATGCTAAATAATTTTCGTCTCAAACTCATTCTCTTTTTTCCCATGAAATTATCTTATTTTATTTATGTGAATACAAAAACATACATAATTTCCATGGGTATTTAAAAATATATTAAAATGATATATTTTATTCTGGAATGGACATACAAAAAACCATAATCCCTTTTCTGTGGGTTATAAATGACATAATGATCTTGTTTTTAAGCACATTTTAAAACATCACGATTTTGATATGAAACCCATTTATTTTATTATTTCTGGGTTATTTATGAAATTTTTGATTATTATCTATTTTGAAAACATGAAAATATAGGCAGATTAATGGTTCTCCATGATAGATCTCCGATGAATTCGGTAATGAAATTGATCTCTAGAGATGAAATGTTTTACGATACCTTGCTAAATAACCTTGGTAATGTATATGAAACCTTAAGGATGGACCATAGTGATTTTATTATGAATTTATAAATTAAATGTTGTAGCCAAATTTTTAGTTTATGTCTCATCTTGTTATTATTATTATATGCCTCTTTATCATGCCTTTATGATGTTCCCTGTGTTCTTATTGATATCGCTCAAGTTCACATGTGAACTGTTTCACTTGTTTTCCTTACTGGGCCTTCTGCTCACCATTTCATTAGATTTATGTCTCTAGGTTTTGAGATTTAGTAAGTTTCATGAACCTTCCCTGGTCGACCCTGAAATGGTCTCCTGAGATAGTTTTCGATATTGGTAGAGGGGCGTTCCTGATCCCCACAATCTAGAAACTAGTGTCACAAATCAAAATTAAACTGTTGGGATTGATTTGGTCCATGAAAAAATGATAAAAATATAAATAAAAACTAATGATAAAACTAAAACAATTTGTGGAAAGAAATTAAAATTGTATGTACCTCCACTTGACCTTCCAGGTTACCACCGAACTAAAGTTCAACATTGTTCCAATATTGATAAACTCAACCAAGAGAACTTGAGAAAAGGGGACCTACAACAAAATTGATAGAATAGGCATGAGCATTAAAATGATTAGTAGGTTAGACAAGATAAACCAAATAATCCCCAATATAATTTTCTTAAACCATCCATTAACACAAGTTTTAAATATACATATATAGGTAATGTTTTAACATTTTAAAATAAGCAACATGTTTTACCCATTTAAAAATCCAACAGACGCTACACACCATTTCCAAAACAATTTTTCATTTAAGAAACAAATCCCAAAACAACGTATACTAATGTTTAGAAAAGTAAAATAGGTAAATAGTGTAAGATGGAAATAAAATTGTAAAATTGAAAGTGAACAAGAAATTAAAATAATCCAGTCACCATGGATGATCCTAATCATCCCTAAAAGACCCTTGGACATACTAGATTCAGAACCACCTACCAGCATATGTTGAAGCTCCTAAGACTATAACCAAGTGGCAGCCCTAAAACTTACCAAATATATCGGCAAGTCCTGCCTGGACAAAAAACCAATCCATGGGGTACCAACCCATCTAATCAGTGTTCATCAACAACTATCACTCATTTATCTAAAATATGACTAGGAACCCAAGGTGGTTATAATAATACTGTGTAAGTATGAGGCCCTCGCACATGTGACTCATCTCACCATACTTTCCTACCCTAAACATGGACACTCCTTACGATAACCCCTAAGGGATATTTTTCTGATATAGAGATGACCCAAAATATATATACATACAAACATACCTCCATCATGTCATCAAAGGTGCCAATCAGTTTTCCATGCCATGAAATAATTAAAACAATTTGATACTTTTAAAAAATATTAATGTTGTTAAATGGGAATACATTTATCAAAACTCCATCCTTTCAAAGAATCAACACAAAAATTACACTAAACTTGAAAGTGAAAAATCGGTCGTCTGGTCACATCCATTTCGAACAATTTTTTTTAAAACATTTTAATCTCTTACTAGGCCTACTCATTTTCAAAATACAAACCATTCTATAAGTTAACACAACTTCACCCATGAGTTCAAAGATCCAAACTGGCCTTTATGTCCCAAACACACATTCAAACACTCCCCAGTTAATATACAAGCCTTCAATCATTTCAACCCATACCTAAACATGTTTCCAACCAAATGTAAAAACCTTGAACATCCCAATAAAACCCATTTTTTTCAAAACACATGAGGAAACATTCTATAAAACCTCATTTAAACCCCACTTTAGAAACCACCCAATGGGAGAAAATTTATTTGAAAACTAAAAAACCATTTAGGAAACTAAATTTTATGGATAATATCATTTTAGAAGTGTTATATTCATTTGAGGACACATCCATGTGTGCACCCAGTGCACTCATGGATGTTTAGACATTCAATGTCACACTAAAATCCAAATAGAACATTTGAAAACCATTTCTGAAAAACCCACCGATTATCTTAAAACCATGTTCTACCATCCACCTCATTTATAAAACATAAAAAACCCCAAATAAACCATATAAATCCTTTAAAAACATTTCTATATGACCACCAAGCCATAAGATGAACCAATAAAAAACACACCAAAATTATTTGAAGACATGATTTCTAATCACATACACTTTTATAACAAATTATTTAAACAATTAAAAAAACTTCTAAGTAGAAAAAAAGGATTTTTTTCAAAATAAAAAATCAAAATCCTTTTTTTAAAATAAACACACATCAATGATCTACCAAAATATGTTTTCTAAACATCCACATAATTTAATTACCCACATTCACAATTTAAGGAATTCTATCAAGAGACTCAACCAGTTTTATAGAGATTCAAAAAGAGTAAGAATACCATACAAATCACTAGACATCTATCTTTTAAATTATAAACTGGAATTTAATCAATATCATAAAAGAAAATACTAATCAAAAATCAGGATTAAAAAACTAGTTATTAAAAATTTCATCAACAGGAATAAATTACCAAAAAATTAGTTATAAGAATATATAAAAAAATTAACTACAATAAATCTTGAATTAAAGGAATGCTTCCGAGAAAAAAAAATTCACCTACCTCAAATCATGTGAGGAAATTACCACGCTCTGATGGAAGGAAGAACAATCCCTCATAGGACAACCGCGCACACTAAATAGCGATAAAACACACAAAACCCATCCCTAAGTTTTAGGATTTATCCAAATTGTATTAAAACAAGAAAGTTGAAATGAAAGGGAAAAAATAATAAATAAATAATTATACCATAGAACAGGGTTTGGCACACACAAGGGGAATGTGGTTAGAGATAGGCCAAGCGAGTTCACTTATGGAGATTGTAAGAGGGAGCAGGGGGGTCTGGGTGCATTGTTAGATGAAGCAAGGGAAAGTAGGGGTGGATGGCCGGTCATAGTAGAGATGAGAGAGGGAAAACCAGTTGGGGTGTATCTAATGCCATAAGGGAAGGCAAGGCCGAAGCAGGTGAGGTAGAGGTTGCGGCGGTAGGAGCCTAGAGCAGGGGAGCAAGGTGAGGTCAGGATCTACTAGTTAGATGATGCTGGTGCATGGAGGAGATTGGGGGTCCAAAGTGGAGAGGAGGTCTGAGGCGATAGCCTAAGGGGATTTGGGTGTAGCATGAATGGCTGGGAAGAGGGTGGTGATTGGGAGTCCTAGGGTAGGGGGTAGAGGGAGGCATGGGTGATGATGGGTGTGGGGAAAGGGTGAAAGGCGAGGCGAGGGCCTGGGCGTAGAAGGACTGAGGTTGGGAGTCAACTTTTGGGATGGAGGGCGAGCATAGTAGACTTCCAAGGGGCGATAGGCAGAGCTGGGAGCAATAGGGCGGTGGCGGCTTGCACAGCTAGGAAGAGGAAACTAGGAGGGAGACTGGGCAGGTGCGCAGCGCGAAACGGTTGGGGGCAGTTGTATGGGTATATTAGGGTTTCTTATAATTATTATTTCATAATATAATAATAATAATAATAAAACAATAACTAATAATAATAAAAATAACAATAATAAAGATAATAATAACAAAAATTAATTCCAATAAATATAATAATTATAAAAATAATAATAAAAATAACAATGACAATAAAGAGATAATAATAATATTAAGCAATAATAATATAATGAATAATAACAATAAAATAATATCAATAATTATTAGTATAAGAATAATGAGAAATTTCATGACTCTTGCGTCGATTGCGTGGCTACCGCCAACCACACAGTGACTGTGCATAGGTCTGAAACCCCATAAAATTATTAAACAATAGAACTTTTAAACTGGGACCCACCCCAAACCATGGTTCGAGAATCTAGAGCCAAGAAAAAAATAAATTTAAAAGTTGGGTGTGACAATTCTCCCCAAAAAACACTTTCTTCCCCCCTAAAGACACCCAGCCGAACAACAGAATAAATAAGATTACATGCGTGATTGAAACCGAAAGAAACCACAATACAAGAGAACCACAGAACATGGGAGGGTATTCCCACTTCAATAACTAAACTAGTGCAGAAAATTAAAATCCAAAAATATCAGCTCGGGAAGTGGGGTGACACAGGAACTCCCAACCGATCCAAACTAACTTCTACAGTATTAGCAAAGCAACACCTCCGCTGAAACATGGAAATCTCGACCCAGACCAAAACCCACCAACACTAGGGAGAAACCTTCAAGAATGTCATGCCCCAAGTTGTGAACTCAGGTATAACAAAAAAATCAGTTCTTCCATAGGCACTTACATCTCTAAACGAACACAGCTAAACCGAGATCAACGCATACAAGGGCCAAACACACTTTAAATAAAAAGCATGATTCAAAAAACTATATCGACACAAAAGGACTGCTTGGAAAATGATATAATGATTAAATCATAACTTGATGAGAAAAAAATGAACCTACAAAAATTTCAAAACATTATCTATATAAAATATGAATGAAAATGATTTAAATATTCCACCACTAACATGGATCACAAAAACCGAACCTAGGCTTCTCACCCCCAGAAACACCTGACAGCACGCAAGCTTCACCCCAAGACATGTGGTTGTGGATATGATGGATGAAGTATCTCTTACCTCATAGTTAGGCATTGTAATCCTTTGGACATAGTTTCTTTTTCAGGCTATTCTTCTTGTAAAACTTTTCCATATGACCCAGACAGTAGCAACGATGACATGTCTTCGGAGGGATGCTACATGATGGTTTCACGTGTCCAAATAGTCCCACTGGTGTCATACCACTAAAAGGTCCAATGAACTGGAAGCTAGAACCATTATAGAGGAATTTTTATGAACATTCCCCGCTGGAACATCCTTCTTTGTAGATAGGGAACCTTCACGAGTAACTAGATATGCCGTATTGAAAACCATTTGTGCTATAGAGACCAAATCAGATAAGAACACCTCATCCACCATCTTATAGAACTAATGGCCCTTGAAAGGGAGGAATCACTCCATGATCTTTGGATTAAGACCCCTAATGAAGAGACAAGTATTTATCAAATCCTATGATTCTTCATCCAGAGAAAGGGACCCAAGTTCCTTGAAATGGTCAACATATTCTTTCACCGTCTGTTGGCCTTGTTGAATACACATGAGTACTTACCTTTTCTTCATCTTCACCTCTTCAGTTATAAACCATATCATGAAGAAAAATTTAAATACACCCCCACATTATCCCATCTTGCATTGATGGTGGGGAAAACAACTCCCATTTGTCTTGATATGGACCTTCTAATAAACCCAAAACGACACACACTCTGGCAGCTTCGGGAGTTCCCAATATCTTGAAGACACACTTGACCTCTACAGGACACTTTTTTGCCTCTAATGGACCTCGATCACCGTGAATGATATGCAATGTTCAAGAAGAACCAAAAAATGGGCATGATTTATTTGAAAACATGGGGACATTTCTGGGCATAATTTTCTGAACAGCATATAAAACACAAAGCTAAAACTCATATCAAACCTAAATATAATTAAAATCAACATCATGAGCCAAATATGCCTACTCAAAAACCAAAAAATACAAAAATTACCCAAAAATTACTTTTTAAAATCCACTTTTGCATTTTATTTTTTAAAACCACCATCTTTCAAGGCCACTTTCGAAATTTCAAACCCACTTTTCAAACTGAATTCAATTTCCAAAATCGTTTCCCCTTTTTAAAATCACTTTAGAAAAATAAGTTCAAGGTTTCATTTCCATGTACACACCCAAGTAATATCATGAACTATTACACATCTCTTTATTAGATTTCATCCACACACACCAACATGCACTTTCCATGCATCGCCTCACCTAAGAAAACATTCAAAGAGAGTACCAAAGGTTTCACCCAAACAATTTCTCAAACAATTCCATGAAAACACCATATTTTTAGACAAATAACTTTCAGTTTTAAAAACCATTTCACAAATTTAAAACGATTTAAAAGAAATCATTCTCATTTCAAAAAACATATTTCATTTTAAAAAATTCACTTACACCAACCAAAACGAAGATGACACTCAACGTGCATCAAACTACCAGAGTGTGGGAATAGAAGTCATTCTTAACTTAGAGACATGGTAGTGGTCCATGCCCCAATTAAGCTTCAAAAAATAGGAGGACTTAAACAATGTAATCGGTCTCCACATGGGTAACTACTCCATGGGAAATCATAATGTACCATTATATTACCTTCATTGTCATCCCTTAATCTAAAACAAACCCGAACGAGAAAATGACTCAATTCCTAGACTACCCCTGGCGACTCGAGGTTAGAATTGAGTGAGGGTTTATGACACCCTTCCTGTACCTGCCTGTTGATTCCTAAGAGTCCTAATATGCATTTACCAGACACCCAAAATAATAAGAACATCCCTCTGATACCATGTTTTCACGAACCATCTTGGTTTGACCCTGAACCGGTCACCCGAGCTAGTCTGCTACAAGGCTAGAGGGACATTCCTGATCCCAACAGGCTAGAAAGTAGTGGCAAGAATAAAAATTTAACCATTGGAAATGATTTCTCCCATGAAAAAAATAAACAAATATAAATAAAAACAAACTATAAAAATAAAACTGGCAGCGGAATGAAAGTAAAACATTACGTACTTCCACTTTACCATCCAGGTCACCACCCATATAAAGGTAGACCTTGCCCCAAGAGTGAGAAAATCATCCAAGAGAAGCTAATAAAAGGGGGATAAAAACAAAAATGATTTAATAGGCGTGAGAAATAAAATGATTAGTAGAGTTTTGAAGATAAACCACAGAATCCATCATCTCCATTTCCAAAACCATCAATTAACAGAAGTTTGAAATTCACATATAAAAGTACGTTTTTCACATTTTAAAGTAATTTTTATTTTCAATTTAAAAATAAAAATCCTGATAAACACAATTTCTAAAATAATTTATCTTTTAATAAACAAAACCGAAAACAAATTCTCATAATGTTGGGATAAAGTAAAACAGGTAAACATTGTATGATGGAAATAAACTAGTATAACCCAAAGTGGATAGGAAATGAAAATAATCATGTAACCATGGGTTATCCTAAACATCCCTAGAAGACCCCTAGATGTACTAGGATCAGAACCACCTATCAGCATATTGTGAATCCACTACGTATATAACCAACTAGAAGCCCTAAAACTGACCAAATCCAGAGGAAAAGACTGCCTGGAGTAACAACCAATCCAGGGGGTACCAACCCTTATAATTGGGGTTTATCAGCAACCGTCACTCAATCACCTAAATGATTTATAGAATCCCTTTGTGGTTATAATAATTCTATTTATGTAGGAGGCCCTCACATGCGTGACTCATATCACCGTACTTTCCTACCCCAAACACGAACACTCCATACGATAACCCATAAGGGATATCCCCACTATAGAGTTTCCCCAAATATATATATATATATATATATATATATATACATACATACATAAAAGCACTATGTAATAAATGGTTCCAACTAGGCCATCAAGCCTTGAAATCCTTTAAACCATTTGATGCGTTTTAAAAAATATTAATGTTTTTAAATGGGCATATAGTATTCAAAATGACATCCTTTAAAATAATCAACACAAACATTACAGTAAAGATGATAGTTCCAAATGAGTTGTCCCGTCACATCCATGTCGAAACCATTTTTCTAAAAATATTTAAAACTCTAACCTGGAAGACATAATTTTCAAACACAACCCATTATGAATGTTAACACAACTTCACCCATGAGTTGGAAGATCCAAACGATCCTTTAAGTACTAAACACACATTCGAACACTCCACAGTTACCAAACATGCCTTCACTATTTTCTACCCACACCAAAACATATTTCAATCCAAATGTCCACACCTTGAAGAACCCCTTAAAAACCATGTTTTCCAAAACAATTGAATAAATACTCTATAAAACCTCATTTAAAATCCTTTTTAAAAACCACACAAGGGGACCAACATTATTTGCAAACTAAAATTTCATTTAGGAAACTGAGGTTTGTTGAAAATATCATTTCACAAGTGCCATATTCATTTGAGGAAACTTCAATATGTTCACCTAGTGCACTCATGGATGTGTCGATATCTAATGACACAATAACATTCAAAGAGAAAATTAGAAATCCATTTTCACAAAACACACCAATTATATTAAAACCATGTTCTACCATCCACCTATTTTATAAAACATAAAACAACCCCAAAACAACTGTAGAACTCTTTTTAAAACATTTCCATATGACCACCAAGCCATACGATGACCCAATCAAACACACACCAAAATTATTTCAAGATATTATTTCAAATCACTTAAACATTTTTAATAAATCATTTGACCAATTAAAAAAACATCTAATTAGCACAATACACATTTTCACCAAATACAAAATCGAAATCCCCTTTTTAAAGAAAACTCTCTTCAATGAACTAACAAAATATGTTTCGAAAACTTACACAAAATTTAATAACCCTCCTATAAAATTTATGGAAAGTTATGAAGGGACTCAACCATTTTTTTAGTAATACAAAAAGAGTAATAACACTATGAAAATCAAGAGACTTATATATTTTAAATGATAAACTCGGATTTAATCAACAAATTAAAAGAAAATAACAACCCATAAGAATTATTTAAAAACTAGTTCTAACAAATTTTATCAACAAAAATACACAACCCAAAAACTAGTCATAAGAATATTTATGGTGAGAAATATATTAAAAAACTAATTGAAAGAAGGAATGCATTAATGGAATGCATCGGAAAGAAAAACACACAAATTCACCTACCTAAATTCAAGCAAGGATGTGACAACACTTCATCCAAAGGAAGAAAAATCCCTCACGGGGTAACCACACATTCTAAATAGTGAGAAAACACATGACACACAACCTGTGGTATCAGGATTTATCCAAATTGAATAAAAAAAGAAAGGTCAAATGAAAGGGAAAGAAATAAATATAACAGAGTATAGGGTTTGGTGTGCACAAGGGGAATGTGGTTGGAGTAGGGCTGAGTGGGTTCGCTGGTTCATGTCGTAAGAGAGAGCAGGGGGTCTGAGTGCATTGTTGGACAGAGAAAGGGAGAGCAAGGGGTGGTTATCCTGTCATAGCGGTGAGGGAAGAGGGTGGACCAGGAAGGGGTGCGGCTATTGTCGGAGTGGAGGGCAAGGCCAGATTGGGAGAGGGAAATCTTAGAGCGGCAGGAGGCCATAGTTGGAGAGAGAGGTGAGCATCAGATTTTTGAGTGTGGCAAAGCTATGGAAAGAAGGAGATGAGGGTTTAGAGACACGAGGAGGCATGATGCTATAGCTAGAGGGGATATGGATTTAGTTATCAATAATGAGAAGAAGGAGGTGATTGGGAATCATAGGGTAGAGGGTGGAGGGAGTCAAGGGTGAGGTTGTGTGTGGAGAAATAGTGAGAGTAGAGGCGAGGGCCTTGGCATAGCGGTCTTCTAGAGTGTGGAAGTCTGGAGGCGAGGATTCGACTCCTAGGATGGAGGGAGAGCAATAAGGACTTCCATGTGGTGTGAGGTGGAGTAGGGAGTGTGAGGGCGGCGACAGCTCGTGAAACTGGTAGGAGGAAACTAGGAGTGGGATTGGGTTGGCGCGCATGGTGGAACGGGTGGTGGGTGCTGTTTAGGTAGATGAGGGCTTCTTATTATTTATTTTTCTATTATATAATAATAATAATAATAACTATAAATAATAAAAATAAAAATAACTATAGTAAAGATAATAATAATAATCATTAATAACAATAAAAATAATAATAAAAATAATAATAAAAATGACAATAATGGAATAATAATAGTAATAATACAAATAATAATAATAATATAAAGAATAATAACAATACTATAACAACAAAAATAATAATAAGATGAATAGGGAGCAATTTCAAGACTCATAGGCCAACTGCGTGGCTACCTCCAACCGCACGGTGACCGCGCAGTGGAACTAAACCCAATAAAATTGTAAAATGACAAAAAATTTAAATCAGGACCCAGACCAAACCTTGGCACGAGAACCTAGAGCCAAGAAAAAAAATCTTAATAGTGTTTTATAGTAAGTGTACATAGGATGAAATTTTCAAAAAACATTTCAAGGGGACTAAAATAATGTTATTTGTGTTCATTTATTATGTACCTTTTTTCCAAGACACTAGAATTTAAAGATCTTTTGTTTTTATAATTAAATTAAAATTTATGTAATAAAAATAGAGGGTTCCATAATAGAGGAATATTACCCTACATGATAGGGGAGTTCCGACTCTATGTACATTAGATGTGGTGGACCCACACCCTAGTCCTTTATGGGAGTACCAACTCCACGGATAGAGGACCTTTTCCCTTGTCCCATTGGGGAGTATCTACTCTATCTTAATGAAAATCTCCGAGAACCCACACCCTAGTCCTTCAGGGGAGTGAAATCTCAAGAGGGAGCTACCCAATGGATGAAAACCTGCACCCCATGAAGTAGGGTTTCAACCTTTACAAAACACACAGATTCCATCTCAAGTGTGTTTGTACCGAAATGACCAACTCCTCAAACCATTTGGTAGTATACCAATGTTTAAAAACACTCACTTAATTTAACTCAAAAAGACCATCTCATTATGGGGGTCCCAACACCATAAATGGATCATCAAATGAACACTCTATTTGAGGGTTATGGACATTTGAGAGAAAAGGGGCCAGTGGGATATTGGTCTGGTCTGACCTGGTTGGACAAACTAGACCCTGCCCGGCTTGGGGACCACCAACCCATCCTTGGACTGACCTAACCACGATCTAACCCAGCTCGTTGGGCCTGACCATGACCGATTTGGCCTGGTCTGGCTTGCTGCTGGCCCATCCCACCATCTTCATCCCGTCTCACATCGGAGTTGGCCGGTGGTGATTTTTTGGGATGAAGATACTTTCATCGTGCCCCCCTTTTTGAAATACGGTAGGTCGTTTTCTACTGCCAGATCAGCATGCCCGCAGGTTGGTGTCATGGGTCCAATTCAATGCCGCAACTGTCTATTCCATCACGGTGCGCTTCTTCCACCTTAAGCACCAGCGTGCAGGGGGAGGGGGTGGGGGGTTTTGTGGGCCACCAAAATCACTCATGTGCTCTGTTTTCGAATCCGAACGTTTTTTCAGATCCCTTGTACATCTCTATTGACTGTGGTGGGCTTGTAACTTCATTTTTATTCCTTCAACTAGAAATCAATCGATTGATGGAATATCACGTGCCGTTTTGATCTAACCTCCATCTTCATCGTCTCACCACCTATGTGCCTTGTCTATTTTGGATTCATGATTTCATATCTTTGTGACAAAAATGGTTTCACAATGATCAACCATTCTTCAACCCGTGAAGAACATGATGACCACACGTCAAAAGGAAGGGGAAAACCAAACAATAAATCGAGGAATCAATTTCTGTTGATGTTCATCATGATTTCAATATTATCCCATTATAATTATTCAGTAGAAAAATAAAATAGAAATTCATTTCCCCAAACCATTTTGAGGTTAAGAATCTATCACATGAATGATCAAACCACTAGTCAACCTATTCATGGGTTGATCCACATTCGTCAACTTAAACCAAGAATTTGGAATAAAAAACTCAAATAACAACCCCTCCCAGTAATTGGATCAATCGTTAATGAAGAAATAGTCTGTCCTCATCATTCTTCAATACATTGAAACTTGATCCGAACTCCGATCGTCGATCCTTCATCTCGTCGTTGTTCATCATTTTCCAATGAGTGGTTTCTCAAATGATTTTGTTCTCTAGAGAACTCGAGTAATTTCTCCTGGATATTCATTCTATTATTGTACCTATTTAATGAAATAAAATTATGAAATGGGTTAAATCATTTCCAAGTCACTGTTATTGTAGTGTTTCCACATTGTTTCATTTATTAAAGGAATCAGGCTGCCCTTTTGTGTCATTTCAGCGTCACTGTGTCGTTGAGTAAATTCAAAAGGAAATATTTTTATTTAAGTATTTTAATTATGTTTATTTCCAAAAACTAAATTTCCCACTCGACCCATAATAGTCAAGGTTAGGCCTCACCAAAGGAAGGAACACCCTCATGATCTCAACTGTACTCTTAGATTTCAATTCCAAGTAACTATTTTTGAGTTATATTATTTGAAAATAAAATAAAATAATTATTATATATGAATTCATGTCCCAAAAACTACATTCAATAGTTGTCATGTGCTGACCAATGCTGGGTTCTAATTAACGAATAAACACCCTCAGGAGCTCAATGGTGGTATTATATTTTCAATCTGAGTAACTATTTGTATGTTATAAGGATTTGAAAAAAAATATTTTATTATTTTATTTACAATTATTCCATTTAAATTTTTTCTCACTGGAGGCCTGTATCGAGTAATATGAAGTCATTCCATGGGTAAAACTTTCATCTGGAACACAAACATGCCCTAGGATTTATGATATGAGAACCCATTTAAGAGTTATTCCAATTTTTTTAGTAAAATCACTCACGTTCACTAGTTAAAACATAACAAGTTTTGATAGACCATTATAAGAACATCAGTCCTTAAAATCACATGTCGTCTTAGCACCTGATCTCATAATTTTTCAATGAATTTTGTAAAAATATGACTATAAAAACAGGAGTTGTTAAATTATCCCCACATTAAGGATTTATGTCCTTGAATATATAGACAAGGTTCACATGAAAAAAATTTGAGAGAACTGAGCATGAATCTGAGTCTCCCACTCTCATGTGCCCCTTTTAAGATCCTTGTGCTGCCTATAGACATCCCCCAATGAAAAATATCTTCCATGAAGGATCCATTTTCTTCAATTTTAATGTGAGTGTCTATCCAGCACTATCTGAGTTTCATTTTCACTAACCAAGGAAACCTTATTTCATTAATGCAGATACACCATACCCTTTTGGCCTGAAATAGTGAATATGTCCATAAACCATAGTAGTTCATACCAAGTATAACATCGTAAGGCCTCAATTCGATTAATATGATATCCCAACTGCAACTCTTGCCTCCAATATTTAGTTCACACAATCTATGCTAGCATGTGATCTTCTGTCTCCTCCAGCAAGAGTCTCTAAGCATGAGGGTCAATTCTATTGTTTGACCAAAACCTCTATGTATCAAATGAAACTCATGGTTAAAAAGTAGGAAATCTTGCTCATGTTTCCATTAATATTGTATAAAAAATTAAAAGACACAGGTCGTACCTCAAATCTATCCTCATGTCTTTGGGTCATAAGCCATGACTGTATGCAGCGGTCCTCACCCATGTCCTCCAACTTCATGAGCCTGGCGTCGAACACCTGCTGCTCTTTGATCACCTATGCCTCCCCCTCGATCTTACCAAACTCCTTTCTCCAAGAATTGTCTCTGCCAAGGTATCTCTTCAGCCGACTCCCTCTCAATGACATTATGGTTCATAGAATCTCTGTAAAATTCCCCAAGCCATTGAAAGCATAACATCACCACTCCTATGACTGATATGTTTCTTGGAGCTTCTCATATCCCACAATCCCACATGTTAAAGTTTCGGAATGGGTATTCCTCCTACGTTGTGATCCTGTAACCTATCATCTACTACCTCGTGTAGACACCTCTATCTCTTGACCTTTGATGTTGGTCACATCCATATTATCCTCATCCAAAAAACTCTGGACCACCAGGGCTCTCTCCAGCACCCCAACATTGGTGAGAATATTCAAAAGAACAACCAAAACTCTAATATCTCAGGGATATCCCTACTCAAAGGTTCAATCTCATAAAAACAAGTCTCAAACCATGTATAGGGAGTACCATAAAAAATCGGTGAACGTCGCTAAAAACTCGGCCACTGTCATACTTCCCTGTCAAAGATACAAAAGCTCCTGGATACGCACTGACCTCAGTGTGGCTACGTAAAAATATTCCCTGAAGAGTAGTTTGATGTCCACCCAAGTGATTGTATCTTCTTTATGCGACTGAATCACCAAGATCTACTAGAATCCCGCTGATCCATGGAGAAGAATTTTATATATGACCACTATCTGATTGGGAGGTGTCCTCACTAATCACAATACTTCAGTGACTTCCTCAAGGTAGTCATATGCTTCTTAGGATTCTAGATCACCATGGTATCTCAAAGGTCACTGCCTCTGGAACTCATGTAGTGCACTCATCCTATGCAAATCCTTGGTCTGAACTGCTGAAAAAACATGTTTCTCAAAAGGTGGTGGCACCATCATCATACCACCTAGAATTAACTCCTCAGAACTAGTGCCATGTACTAAAGCCTCATCACTGGGATATTGTCATCACGAGCATGTTTTAGAATCCAATCGGACTGTTATCATGGAGGCATCCTAAAATGGATCAAGATGAACTACAATTAATAGTGTATATCTAGACAGGTCACTCAAGAATGACATGGAAAACACAAACCATTAAAACATGATGCATGCACCATTTATTTTCCAATAAACTAGTGTCCTAATGCACTGAGTCTAAAAACATGTTATTATATTTCTATTTAATGGACACGTTGGCCGTCGCACCTACACTAGAACCTATGTCGTATGATCTGATCTCAAAACATCTTACACTGTCACTATGGAACCCACACCAATCTCACTACATTGCGGTCCTAAGGTAGAATTGAACTCCTCTGATACCACTCTCTCATGAACCATCCCCTTGGGTTCCATGCCATGACTACACCAATCCCACCTTTGATAGGCCAGGGGCGAATGACTAGCACCGAGTAGGAATATCCCACAAATGGTAGGAATTAGCCTAAGTACATGCACACACACTCAACTCCAAACCAATGATGGTGGGAAGTAAAAAATACAAGGAATCTATGCAAGAAAACAAATATGTATAACAAAAAAAAGAGTGCAAAAAATGTAATGTACAGGGTGGAAAATGGGATAGTATACAAGCAAACTAAAATGAAGATATAACACAAGTAAAACTCCAAGTCCCTGAAGCTCATCTGCTGACAACCCTGCATGAAGTTTTTGTGAAGGGTAGCTACATAAATATATAAGAGTACTCCTCTTCTGTCTGTTCTCACAGAGAACCACCAATTCCTGGACCTCCCAAGACACTGTTAAAGCATCAAACATCTACACAAGACATGACATGTGTGGTAAAATTTCATTCATGGGTGGGTATAACATTACTCAGAATGACACCCCAAAACTATAAGGTAAAGCACAAGGGAAAACACGTAATGAAATGCATTGTCATGTATACATTGGTATATTCCCAAACATATACCAATAAAATCCTAGTATACTCGTTTTAGAAACTGAGAATCCTAAGGTTCCAACCTCATACCCAGCAACAAGATTCTCATCATAGGTTTGAAATGCAACTCCTAAAACCAGGACTGCCATGCTCCATGAGCTCATCCATCCAAGATAGTACCCATCTGAGAGGTACACTCCACCAGGATAAAATTTACTATTCCATATGGTACATCCGAGAGAACGTGCTCCGTAGGGAACATCCTACTAGGTCCAGCTCGAGTTCCTAGCACATGAAGTTCAGTCATCATTGTCCTGTACCGAATGAAATACTACGGAAACCTAAGTGGAGAGGCCCACCCTCACCACTATACATAGGTAAGGGATACCTTAGCCTAACCATATCACAAAACCTCAATTTCTCATATATGGACTGCCCCATACCTCAGTCAATCGAGGGAGAACTTCCTCTTATCTTGGTCATGTTCTCATCACATGGATGGGCCCACTCCTCACTACTATTTTAGTAATCTGAGGGAGATCCAACTCCTATTGAGGACTTTCACCCTACCTGGTAGGGGAGTACTACTCAGTGACTAGAGGACTTGCACCCTAGTATGACAGGGATGTACTTACTCTATCATTAATGTGTGGAGGATCTTCACCCTTATACGGGAGGGGAGTACCGGCTCCAATCATATAGGACTCACACCCTACCCAGTAGGGGAGTACTAACTCTATTTGATCATGTGTGGAGGACCCGTGCACTGAAATAGTAGGGGATTACTGAATCCTGTCATAGAGGACCGCTATCCTACCCAATATGGGAGTTACAACTCTATGTACATTAGATGTGGAGGACCTACACCCTACTCTTATAGGGGATTAATGACTCCATGGATAGAGTACCCACTACCTAGTCCCACACGGGTGTACCAATTCTACCTTACCAAACATATCTGGGATCCCGAACCCTTGTCCATCAGGGGAGTGGAACCCCTATAGTATGCTACCCAAAGGAAACGAACCCACTCCCCATGATGTGGGGTTCTATAATTTACGTAATAGGTGTGATTATTGCTCAAGCATGCTTGGAATAGAAGGATGTACTCATAAAACCATTAGGTCTTCTTCTAACTTTCCCTAAAACTCACATTAAGTATCTCAAAAAGATCACCAAATTTTTAGGGTCCCAACTCCATAGATGGCTCGTCCAATGGATGCTCTGTTTGAGAGTTATGAGCATTTTAGTGAAAGGGGTTGGTTGGATCGGGGTCTGGTCAATCCCTATTAGATCGACCCAACCTTGCCCAGCCAAGGGCCCACCAACCCGACCCATGTCTAACCTAGACCGACTGGGCCTTGTTTGGCCAACTACCATCCCACCCCATCGGCTTTAGCCTATCCCGCATCAGAGCAGGCATGTGGTGCTTCCCAGGGACACAGTAGTCACTACCTCATCCCCCTTTTTGATATGACCCCAACCGTTTTATGCCGCCAGGTCAGAACACCCAAGGCTTTGGGCCGCGGGTCAGATTTAACATCACTGCTGAGGATGTGGCCTCCTCCGTATATATGTGGTTGTCGCTGCCTCCACAGTGCACTGGGGGGTTTTCCATGGGCGTCTGGACTCACTACAGTGGTTCATTTAGAAATTGATAAGTTTTTATGGATCCCTTGGGCCACCCTCTTCACTACTATGGGCTTGTAACATTGTTTTCATCCCTTCCACCAGAAAGTGCTCAATTGACAGAATTTAATGCGCTGCTTCGATCCACCTGATTCATCTTCATCACACCACCTTCGTTCCATGTCTATTCCGGATCCAGGATGTAAAATAATTTCAAAATAGCTGTTGTGAAATGATTTATGGTTCTTCACCCATAAAAAACGTGAATAACACAAAGAATGCACACCAAGGGAAGGGGAAAACCAAACAATAAATCGAGGAACCAACCTCTTCCATCGTTTATTATAGAATTTATATGATCCAGTTAGAATGGTTTATCAGAACAATCAAACATAAATTCCTTTCCCCAAACCATCCTGTAGTCAAGAACCTCCCACAAGAACTGTCAAACCGTAGGTTAACCTGTTTGTCGGTTGATCCACATTCGTTGTCTAAAACCAAGAACGGAGGAGACCAAAATCAAATAAAAACCCATACCTAGAATTAGATTAATAGGTGAAAAATAAAATATTCAATCTCATAAATCATTGATTTGTTTACACTTCAACCAATCTTTGATCATCAATATGTCATCTCGTTATTGTTCGTCATTAGCCAATGGGAGGTTTCACAAAAAATTGTCTTCTTTAGAACTCTCGGAAAATTTTTACAGGATTGTTAATCTGTTCTTGTACTCTTACCAAGCTAATAAAAGAAAAAACTCATCTCAACATTATGGTGTTCCTATTTTTGTAGAATTGCCACTTGGTTTCCTTTATTAAAGTAATTGGGCTGACCTGTTGTGGCATTGCAGCATCGTTGTGTCTTTGCAAAATTTCAAAAGAAAAACAATTATTAATTATTTTAATGATGTTCACTTCCAAAAACTATCATTCACTCATAACCCATTCCAGTCAAGGTTAGGCCACACCTAAAGAAATAAAACCCTCAAAAGCTCAACAGTACTCTTTTATTTCTAATGCGTGTTACCGTTTATGACTTATAATATTTGAAAGTAAAAAAAATTAATTATTTTATTTACGGTAAGATCCCAAAAACCAATTTTCACAGTTGGACCATGCCGTAAAATGTTAAGATCCGTGTAAGGAATTAATTCCCTCCTGAGCTCAATGGTGGTCTTCTATTTTCAATTCGAGTCACCATTCAGGAGTAAAAAGTGTTTTAAGAAAAAACAATGATTGTATTTATTGTTATTCCTTTTTCAGGTTTTCTTGATCAAGGCCCGCGCCGACTATAATTAAGTCACACCTAGAGAAAACCTGACATTCTGAACACAATCACATATTTGTATCTGGATCCTACTTAAGATTTATTACACTTTTTTGGAAAATTGCTCACATGCACTAGTTAAAATATAAAGAATTTCGACAGACCATTCTGGGCACAGTGGTCCTCGGAATGGCACGTCGTCTTGGCTACTGGCCTCGTAATTTTCCCATGAATTTTCTAAAAATAGGACAAGAAAAATAAGATCAATTACAATTTGGTTGTTTTTTGAATGTTAAAAGTTAAATTGAAGAAATATGGTTTTCTTAGCCTAGGAAATATTTTTTTAACGTGATGTTTCTAGAGTTAAAAGTTAAACTGAAATATTTAAAATCCATAGAATCTATTTATTTTAATTATATTGAGAATAAATATTCTACCACTAGGTATATGGGAAATGTTACCCTCAAAATTTACTTTTTTTGTTAAATTAATCTTGATATCATCTTGAGAGCACTACACCTCAATCTCATTGAAAAAGTAATATGAGAACCCTATAAATCATTGTGTACTAAATCAATTTTTTCTAGAAATATGAAAAAAAAAATAAATTTTATAAAAATTTAGAGTACATAAAAAGATAATAAACCCACTAGTGTATCAAGGGCTTAGGTGAAAAATATTATGAATAGAATTTCTCCAATACAAGTAAAAAAATTTAGATCAAAATGTCTAAAAATTACAGACTTCTCAATTTGGATAAATTGTATCTAAAGGTAAGAGAAACAGGCTTATTGGATGATGTTAGTGTTTTGGTGGTTTGGAAAATAGGAAATATATTTATAGAATCATATTTCAGTTTATATAAGTTCAATATTGTCTATATAAAGAGGGATAAATATGAAGGTAGAAATAAAGATGTTGGAGTGAAGCAGACCTCATAGAAAATGAACAATAATTTCAGAAGGAAAAGATTTGATATTTTGAAAAATTTTATGAAATGTGAAACATTAGTGATCACTATAATGATGAATTTATGTATATCCCTACCAAGGTTCATTCATATACTATAGAATAATATTTAAATTTCATAGAATAAGAAGATTGTAAATACAGATTGAATGTCTTTTTTGGGAGACAACTATAGGAAATCAGTAAAGAAGAATTCTTACAAGAAGGTAATAATAAAATATAGTTGTGATGTTAAACTCATGGTTATGAAATTATTTCATTATGAAAATAGAGTAATAATCAAAGATCATTTCATTATAGCCCTAAAATCTATGAAATGAGGGAGTAATCTGAAAACAATACAAGATTCCGTCTAAGAGAGAGATTCTAGGGCTGGATTTGTGGATGATACTCATAGTGAAGAGATAGAAACACAAGAAAAAAAGTTTAACCTATAAGATTAGGAATATTTTTGAATAACGTGAAACCAATAAGGACACATTGATACCAGATGTATTTCTATTTTTTCTAGAAAAAACTAAACAAATGAACATATGGATTCTAGTTTAATAAAGTATCATTAAAGATGGAGTCATAATACACAATGAAGGAAAAAAATATAATTTCTTGTCCTATGAAAAAATTATCCAGTTGAGGATACGAAGATGGAATAAGATGAAAAGAATCAATATTCTGTAATTTATAAATTAAATAATTCCATTCACTCTTTAAATAAAGATGAAATTTTGAATTCCATTGTAACGACCCAAACTATTATGAATAAAATTCCTTTTATTATAATTAAATATATTATGGATATAGAAAAAATATATACTAATATTGTTTTATAATATCCATTTGTATTTAAATGACCATTAATTATCCTTACTATTGATAATATAGTCATTGAATAGTGATCAAATGGCTAGTATAAATATATGGTTTAAAAAAATCTTTCTGACATAGACAAAGGAAATGATGGCCTCTACAAGTTGGATCATACCCTATGAAGCCCATTTATAAAATAATCTGAGGGAGATAGAATTTATTTGATTTTACCTAGACCAATCCCAATCCGAGATCCAAAAACATTATCATGAGAAAAACCTTTTATGAGAGAAGTTTAAGCTCATTGAGATCATGACCCAAACCATGTTCATCGAACAACCCCATTAAATCCCCACCATCACACACCTTACTCTTAGGGTGTGTGATGGTGTAATAAAGATATATGTAACAGGACCATATAATTATTATTATGTTCATTATTTTTCTATATAATAATGAATATACTTTCATTCTATTATTTTTACGTTGTAAATAATTTTTTAATCGCATATAGTATTTTTGGTTAGTATTCAAAATTAATTAAGAAATATATTTTGATGGATTAATGGGTTTTTTAATTAAATAATATATTTTAAAAAATTTATTATTAGATTAAATTTATTTAATATAAATGATCGTATAATTTTTATGAAGTCAATTGTAATTTTTACTAAGGTTTAAAAACTATTTTTATCAAGACCCATCACATTTCAATAAATAACAATTTTTATTTTCAAAGTGAAAATTCATAAATTTATAAAATAATTTTTGAAAAAAAGAATATTATTTTTTGAGTCAGGCCATCGAAATGAAACAACAGTGATTTTTTTATAGCTTTCTTAAATAGCCGAATTTTTGGGTTAAATTAAATACCATATACATGTATAATATGTTTTATGACATCATAATGACCCAATAGTGATGTAATAAAATACTATTAAATTTATAATCGAACAAATATATTTTTTAAATTAAAATAATATTATTTTTAGTTTATTTGATTTATTTTTTAAAGCCTCAATAAATCCTCCAATTTTTATAAAATATTTTAAGCTTTTCGAAGCATTTCCTTGAAAGTGTGACTCACCTCCACATAATAAAGGGAAATATTTTAATATATTCGGACCCTATAATTTAAAAATTATGTATAACACCCACCTTCACCAGAAAACATGGTAAAAACCAAGGTATGGTGTTTGGTTTTGAATAATTTAGTGTGTAGGGTCAGAAACAAAAATAATAATGAATTCCCCCACCTTACCTATATAAACCCACCCAAGCACCCAATCATCATACATAAAGATCATTTAATCTAGATCAAACTCTTTAACCTTCTCCCTATATTCCTCCCAAGGTTCCCCTAAGCTCCCAATAATCCCTTACCAAGCCTTTGGGATAACACATCCTAGTAGGGGATCTTCCATTCTCCCCTTTTATCAAGCACTCATTCTGTGATATGTCTTTTAATATCAATTTGAATATGTTATGATATGTTCATAAATACTTACCGTAATATAAATTTAATTTTTATATAATTATATCTTACTTAAAATCTCAATAATATATCCATTATTCTTTAAGTAGACCTGTCTCTATGCTACAATTCCGTAAAGGATTTATCTCTTCTCATTTCCATTCAATAATTTCTTTTATATTATGAATCTAAATTCCTTTTCACATGTTGGGATATTATTTTTCATGATCCAAGTACTATCCATACCATGTATAAATTTTGAGAAATTCCTTTCTCTATCATCAACCCAATTTATTAATTTCCATATGACATTGTTATGCTGCCAAAATTGCACTGCGATTTTCCATGTCAAAATCATCATGTAGTGAATACCATACCCATTCCTTTGTTAAGGGTATTCAAAATTATGAAAATATACTTATTTAATGGTGAATTACATTTATGTATTCAAGAATCCTTGATCATGGAATAAATTATTATGTTGAATGAATCCATGTTATATGATATATGTGGCACACTTAAGCATGAGACTGAAATGTTTATGAAAGGTGCTCCTTGATATCTCTATAATAGATTGGGTAATGTTTATTATCATGATATGTCATGTTGTGATAGGGTTTTACCTAATTCTCTTATATTACATAGTTATAACATTTTGGGATAGGGGTTTACCTAATTCATTTATGTTAATGATGTAGTGGTTTTTGTTGTCGCCACATTTCCATGTTACGATAATCATGCTATATCATGCATTTATATTCATGTTTCTCATATCCTCCATTGATATTAATATTTACTAAAATTTATTTTATTATTCATGTTATTCCTTTTCTACTACCTTAATTTTATTTATATCTCACCATTTTCTTATATATGTCCTTATTTTATCCCATGCAATGATATGTACTAAGGAATGTTGTGGTCCTGTAAAAGAAGTTTTCAATAAATATGTGTATTTTAGGACTTAAGTTATTACGTAATGTTCCTAATCCCTAAATACACTATACCTAACAATATTTTGAGTTATATCAAGTGAAATTTTATGTAATAAATCATGTTTATGTGTGTAATAAAGACCATGTTCGTTATAGTTGGTATCAGAGGATAGGTTCAGTTATTTTTTGGATTTGGACTAGAAATATCTACTGAAAGAATTTAGGATAATAATAAGTATAAGACAATAATCCGTAAATTTTGGCGAGTACAAAGTAATTGTTTTATCATGAATATATATCCTTATCTAGAATCAGACAAGTAGAGGTGGATATGGTAGAGATGTATCTAGGGGTAAAACCCCGAAACATCGCTTTTAGCTAGACTCTAATGAGGACTATTTCACGAAAACTAGCCTTGATACTTTCCTAGTTCTAAAATCCCTTGGTATATTCTTCAGTAAATTCATAGTCTTTATATTTACCATTATTAAGGGTATAAAAATCCACTTTATAATATATGTTAGGAAGTATATCATGTATAACTAAGATCAATGTTTATAAATTCATAAGTTAAGGAGATAAATGTCATTTAAAAGTTATCCCATTTTTTCGTCATATTCCACTTTAGGTGTTTAATATAATAAAATATTTACCAATTATTTTTAATTTCATTCTAGACAATGGCTACTAATAGTATGAATCAGGCAGACAACTGATGCGAATATCAGTATGGAGACTTCTCTAAA
Organism: Viscum album; assembly: GCA_963277665.1. Classification (NCBI taxonomy): domain Eukaryota; kingdom Viridiplantae; phylum Streptophyta; class Magnoliopsida; order Santalales; family Viscaceae; genus Viscum; species Viscum album. The sequence continues at coordinate 1,333,148,254 of OY728145.1, forward strand.
AATATTCCCAATACGATGGGAGTGAGAATTGAAAATATTGTCACAATACTCTCTTATTTAACTTTTGTATTTAATAAAAACATAAATCAATAGGAATTTACACCCCCTGAGAAATAACTAGTCATAATAGATAGCTTCCTGAGTCAAAGGCCGCCAAATTTTAATGGATCATCCGATCCCTCAATCAATTAACAATAGATCATCTCCATTGAGAAGATCATCTCAATCCTTTAGTGTTCTAAATAAGAGACGGTTCTTCTGGATGCTTATCATATGAAGAGTGAAGTTGATCAATGGTGTAAATTGATCAAAAAAATACAAATCTTGGGTAAGATATCGAGGTGATGGGATGGAAGGATTTCTATAAAATGTTTTTCAATAAATATTTTTCCATGAACCCTACGTCTTAAGATAGCAAGAGATTTCCGTGGACTAAATAAAAACAAAAACTAATCAGTTGTAGTGTATGAGGCAAAATTCACCACACTTGCATGATACACCTTTGGATTATTTGTTACTTATGAATTCATGGTTGAAAAGTTCATTTGTTGGATAAAACCTAGCCTATGAAAGGCCCTAGATATTTTTGACTTTGAAATATATGAGGAGATTGTCTGATGTACCCTCAAATTTGAGATGGAAATTGACATGTATCAGAGGTATCATGGGGATAATAAGTTTAATGTTTACTTAAATTTAGGTGGTCTGATGGATAAATCTAATGGTGATAAAAAATTCCAACACCCTTCTTGTTAAAAGTGAGGAATAATGAACCCTGGAAATTACATGAATGGGATGAGGAAATGCATTCGGTGAAGGAAGGACGGGCACCTAGCCATCAATTTTCAACAAGAAAAACCCACTATTACAAATGAATAAAGGAACAATCCATTCTAACCTCAATGTATTGTTAATTTATATAAATTCATAGAACCGGGGCCCATTGGAAATGATTTCCCTAAGCCAAGTGTTTTTGGAGGGGATTGAAAACCTCCAAGGAAGAAATGGTTACCTTTTCCCATCACTACCACTGATGTGAATCCTGAAAATGAGGTTCTGATAGGTACACTAGTTATTCATTCAATAATATGAAACATTATTTTTTATTTTGGTTTTATGCATGCTTTTATGTCCCAAATGTTTAGTAGAACAATCCAAACGTCACCACAAGGAATAAAAGTGGAGATGTTGGTGAAAATAGAAAATGAGAAAATTATTACATCCCATGAGTTTAGGTCCACCCTTGTCAAAATATTTTGAATTAACTAGAAAAAGAACCTCATCATACTTACCATGGTGGAATTTGATACAATTCATGGAATGGATTTTATTTCCCAGTATAGAGAAAACATAAATTGTCATGGGAGGGAAATCACTCTCCTTTGAGAGAATCGACCCCGAATTCTATACATGTTAAGGAAGGGGATAAATATTATTTGGAACCATCTCAAGAATGGATATTTCATCCCTTTTAGAGTGCATATATTTCGCATATGATTGATTCTTAGGATGGAACCATCCTTGAAGACATCCCTATTTTGAGGGAATTCACTTATGTGTTTCTTGAGGAATTTCCTAGTCTTCCTCTTATAAGAGATATTGAATTCCCTATTGATATTATTCATAGGTAATTTCTAATATCGAAGAATCCATATAGAATAGTTTTTGTGGTGCTTGAGGAGATAATGAAACAACTACAGGATAATCTAGGTCAAAGGATTTATACTCCCAAATTCTTCACTATGGGGTGGACCAACCCTCTTCATCGAGAATAAGGATGGTTAAATGTGCCCTTGCATTGATTATCACAATCTCAAAAAATCATGATAAATAAAAAGTATGATATACCATAAATTGATGATTTTTTGATCATCTGTGTGGAGAAAAATACTTCTCCAAGGTCGATATGCTTTTGGGTTCTTACCAATCAAGGCTGAAAAAAGGATATCCCCAAGACTATTTTTCATACAATGTATGGGCACTATGAATTCATAGTAATACATTTTAAACTCACTAATTCTCTATAAATATTAATGTACATGATTAATATATTCTTTAGAGATTACCTCGACATATTTTTGGTATTATTTATATAAGATATTCTAATATACTTCAAAACCAAGGATTATCATAATGAACATCTGAGAATTATTCTAGAGACCTTTCAAAAGGATAATCTCTATTAAAAGTACAACAAATGTGAGTTCTGGTTGAAGGAAGTCTCATTCATTGGAAATATCATCACAAGAAATGGGTGATCTATGGATCCTTCCAAAACAGAAGAAAATGAGGGATAACTGAGGCCTACATCAATGATGGATATCCATATCTTAATAGGGATAGCTATATATTATTATAGATTTGTCAGAAATTTCCCATTATTATAAAACCCTATTACCAAGTTAAACATGAAGGGAGTGATGTTTTCTCTGAATTATGAATGTGAAGAAAGATTCATGGAGATAAATGAGAGGTTTATCACTACCCATATTCTCACACTACCCACAATTGAGGAGCTTTACGTAATCTTCAGTGATGCTTTGAATAAGGGCATGAGCTGTGTGTTGATACAGAATGACAAAGTAATTACTTATGCCTTAAGGTAGTTTAAAATTCATGAGAAAAACTATTACATGCATGATCTGAAGTTGGAATCCTTGATATTTTTGATGAAAATATAGAGACATTATATCTTTGGGGATAATTGTGAAATATAACCCAATCACAAAAGATTAAATATATATATTCACACAGAAAGAGCTAAATATGTAGTAATGAAGTTGGTTAGAGCTTATCAAGGACTATGACTGCTCAATCAATTACCACCCTGGTAAAGTGAAATAGGTTGATGATTCTCTAAGTAATCATTTCCCTCCAATTCTATAATTTATGAGAATTGAAAAGGATCTGATCTTCTTAGATTTGATGAATATGGACATGGGATTAATAAATAAAGGAACATCACCAATACTTTCACAAATTATTGCTCAACCATTTATTTTAGAAAGGATAAAGGATGCTCAAAAAGAAAATTTGGGAATTCAGAAGAAAGTGTAAACTATAAAAAAGGGATATCATTGGAGTTAAATGTTCATAAAGAAGGAATTGTGAGATTTGGGTCATGATTATGTGTTCCATGAAATCCTGAGTAAAAGAAAGAACTTTTGGTTGATGCACATAGTTCAAATTTATCCATTCACCCATGAAGAAAAAATATGTATCATGATCTCCGATAGCATTATTGGTGTTGTAAAATGATAAAGGTGTTTTCCAAATATACACTAACATTCCTGGTATGTATGAAAGTGAAGGCTGGGAGGCATATGTCTAAGGTGATGATACAACCACTACCCATACGAACATGGAAATGGGAAAACCTCACCATAGACTTTATCACTGAAATTATGAATACATCTAAAATAAAAATGATATTTGGGTTTTTTTGTATAATCTTAAAAATACAATTCACTTCATTTAAATTTGAGAGGACTTGTCATTGGATCAACTAGCATGGAAATACATGAGAGAAGTGGTAATGATGCATGGAGTACCACTATCAATTGTGTTCGATTGAGATCCAAGATATAGCTTTATATTCTAGAAGAGTCCCCAATATGATCTTAACACTATGTTGAATTTCATCCTTTAATATCATCGTAAAACTAATAGACAATCTGAGCAGAATATCCATAATACCGGAGGACATGTTGAGAGCTTGCTCAGTAGACTTCAAAGGCAGATGAGAGAAACATCTTCCTTTGATGGATTTCTCTTACAATAACCATTTCCACTCAAGAATCCAAATGGATCCTTATTAATCCCTTTATGGGAAGAGGATAAAAACACCAACATATTTTGTGAAGTTGGGGAATAAAAACATCAAAGTCCAGAAATTTTTGATGAAATGGTGGAGAAGGTAAAGACCATCTAGCAGCACATCAAAGATTCTCAGAGTTGACAAAATAGGTGTGCTGATAATCATCAACAATACCTAGTGTTTGATGTTAGAGGCATGGTATTCCTATGCATAACTGTATGGAAGAGTGTTATGAGATTTGGTAAGAAGTGTAAGCTTTATCCAACATATATAGATCCTTTTGTGATCCTTGATCGCATTGGAGATTGGGCCTATAGACTATCCCTCCCACCAAAACTATCTTTAGTCCATGATCTATTCCTTGTATAAATCTTAAGGAAGTACATACCAGAAATATAACATATACTCAATCTATATTTGGTACTATTTGAGAATGACATCTCTTATGATGAGAATATGGTGAATATCTTAGATCGTAGAGAAAATTTTCTATGAAATAAGACAATTCTGCTCATCGATATTTTGTGGAGAAACCATAAGTTTGGAGATGTTATGTGGGAACCAGATGATGTGACGTGGAATTGCTACCCTCATATATTTTAGTTTTGGATAAATAAATTTTGAGGGAGGAATTTCTTAAGGGGGAAGGATGTAATGACCCAAACTATTTTGAATAAAATTCCCTTTATTTTAATTAAATGTATTATGGATATAGAAAACACATACAGTAATTTTTTTTATTCAGTTGAATTTAAATTACCATTATGTATCCTTACCATTTATAATATAGCCATTAAATAGTTATAACACAACTAGTATAAATATTGGGTTTTAACAAATCCTTTTCATAGAGACAAAGGAAGTGATAGCCTCAACCAGTAGGATCATATCCTATAAAGCACATTTATCAGAGCTTCCAAAGGATATAAAATTTCATGGATTTTTCTAAGATGAAGCCCAAGATGATATCTAACAACATATGTATGAGTGATACTATTTATAGAAGAAGTTCAAGCTCATCAAGATCACAGCCCAAACCATTTTCACCGAATGACCCCATGAAAGCCCCAACATCACACACCTTACTATTATGGTGTATGATGGTGTAATTAAGGGATATGTAACAAAACCATAGTATTATGAATATTTATTTATATTTAATAATGAATAAAAATTAATTCTATTATTGTTTCATTGTAAATGATATTTTAAGAAACAACTGTATTTTTGGTTAATATTCAAATTTAATTAAGAAATCTATTTTTTAGGAATTAATGTATTTTTTAATTAATTAATTTTTTAATAAAATATTATTATTCAATTAATTTTATTAAATAAAAATGATAATATAATTTTTATGTAGTAAATTGTAATTTTTATTAAGGTTTCAAAACTGTTTTTATCAAAACCCTTTAATTTTCAATAAATGTCAGTTTTTATTTTAAAATTTAAAATTCACATATTTAGAAAATTATTTAGATAAAATGAAAATTATTTCTTGAATTAGTATTTTGAAATTATCCAATTTTTAACTTTTTATATTTTTTGAGACCGTCAAATTTTTGGGTAAAAACTAAATACCATATAAATATATAATGTGTTTTATGACATCGTAATGTCCAATAGTGATGTAATAAAATTATTTAATATGTATATTTGGGAAAAAAATACTTTTAAAATAACATAATTTTCGGATTTTTTTATTTATTTTATAAATCCTTAGTGAATCCTCTAAGACATATAAAATATTTTAAGATTTTAATATCATTTCATTGAACGTGTGACTCACCTCAACATAAGAAAGGGAAATATTTTTCAATCGTAAGCCCATAAACGTTTTAAATAATTTATTCCACTCCACTTTTCTATAAACCATGGGAAAACACCATTGGATGGTCTTTCTATTTCAATACTTTTGTGTGTAGGGTCCAAAACTAAAATAATAAAGAATTTCACCACATTCCCTATATAAACCCGCCCGTGAACCCATTTTTCCTCATTATCCCTCTTTGAAGAAAGACCAAAATCTCCCCCCTACATCATATAGTGATCCCACGGTTCCCCTAAGATCCCAAGAAGCCTCTCCAAAGCCTTTGGGATCAGACATCCAAGTAAGGGATCTTCCACCCTCCTATTTTATCAAGCACTCGTTTTTTGATATTCCTTTTAATTTCAATTTTCTATATTAGGATATGTTCATACATACTCCACATACTATAAATTTGATTTATAAATAATTATATCTTCCTTACAAAATCATTAATTAATCCATGATCCTTTATGTACACCCATTACTATGCCAAAATACTATAAGGGATTTCTCTCCTCTCATTTCCATTCAAGCATTTCTTTTATATTATGCATCTGAATTCTGTTCCACATGTTGGGATATTATGTGTCATGGTCCCCTTACTGTAAATACCATTTATAAATGATGTTATACCCCTTTATCTCTCATAAAATTAATTTATGAATTTCTATATGATGTTGTTATGCTGCCAAAATTACACCACAGTTTTCCATGCCAAAATAATCATGTAGTGAATACCATACCAATTCCTCTATCAGGGGTACTCACCATTATGGAAATATACATATATAATGGTAACTTAAATTTATTAATTCCACATTACTTGATCATATAATAAATTATGATTTTGAATGAATCAATGTTATATGATCTATGTGGCACACATGAGCATGAAATTGAAATTATTATGAAGGCTGCACCCTGATAGCAATCTAATACATTGGGAAATGTTTATTATAACGATACGTCATGTCAGGACGATGGTATACCTATTAATTTATAGGTATTTTTTTCACCATGTTGGGATAGGGGTTTATCTGATTATTTTATGTTAATAATGTAGTGTTTTTAAGTTTTTTTCACATTTTGATCTTATGATAATCATGTTATATCATGCCTTTATGTTCATGTTTCTCTAACGGTCCATTGATATACTTATTCCCTAAAATGTATTGTACTATTCCTGTTATTCCTTATTTTCTCTCTTACTGGGATTTATATCTCACCCTTTTCTTATCTATGTCCTCAGGTTATCACATGTAATGCTAATTATGAATGAGTATTTTGTTCATGTAAAGTATATTTCAATAAAGATGTTTATACCATGTTTTAAGCTGTTATGTAATGTTTTTAAGCCTTAAAGACACTATAACTATCAATATTATGAGTTTCTTTAAGGTATTGTTTATGTAATAAATCATGTTTATGTTTCTAATAAAATCTAGGTTTGTTATATCCGTGTTTCCCAGGGGTTAAAAATTGTCAAATAAAAAGTGGATCAACCATGAAGAAGTGTAGACATTTTAGACATTGAGAAAAGAAATTCTCTAGGTTTGGGAATATTTCTCATCTATATTACACTATTTTATGAGTAGTTTTCGGGACCACCTAATTCAAAAACATTCTATTTTTGACTTTCAAAATTTGGGAATTAATGATGCTAATATTTTGAGAGAATCTATTGAGGGGGAGATTTCAAAAGAGTTTAAGATTCCAGGTATTTATTATTATTATTTAAATAATATAGAAAATTAGATACCCCCTTCATCATCTAAAGGATGAGTTATGTTTTTTATTCTTCTCCCAATATTTAAACTAATATTATATATATTTTTAATAGGGGAGTTATTTTCTAACCAAATGGGAAGGTAAACATTGCACAATAAATTTTTATATGTGTGTTCAATAAAGTACATGTTTTTGAAAATTATTGAAAATTAATTTGAGAAACTCATATGAAGGTAAAAATTTTGTGTCATCTACATTGAAATGATTAAATGGATATATTTTTTTATCTCAATTAACAACTATTTAATTTCCTACCCTTGTCTATCCTATGTAGACTTTGAGTTGGTTGGTTGATGGAACTTTTGAAAGAAGAATTTGGTAACACCATTATATCTTAAAATTTTTGGGAAGTACATGGAAACTAGAAGAAATCACAATGGTATAATATGAGTTTCTTAAAATATAAATAGTTATTTTAAACAGAATAAAATCTCTTGTACTTTATCAGTTTGGGTGAGTAGAATTTTCCACCAATTTTCATTGATAATTTATTAAGGATAGAAAATTTAAATTGACCAATATAAAATAGTTGGAATTGTAACAAATTTAAATGTATAGATTGATGTTGAAAAAGGATTTTGGTTATATTTTTGGTCAATTAGAATATTTTTAAAATATTTTAAATGTAATTAATGAAAATGGGATGTCCTAGTGATTGATATAGTGGTATCTACCCAAGGAAATGAGAAAGTGAGAGACAACATCCGATTAGAGGTGGGTAATGGATCTTCAATTGAATAAAAAGTAGGGATAATTCAAAGGTAATCTCATAAATCATTATATTGTTGAGTGGGTGATCTTGTTAAATATTAGAACCAAATCCTAGGAATGATCGATCTATAACAGTAACTTATAAAGTTAAACAACAAAGAAAATTTGGTTTGTGGAATCTGTATCGAACAACATATATGCGTTATATCAATTAAATGTTTTAATGTTCAAAGTATATAGTAGATATAGATAATGTTGGATAATCAATCCTTATAGTTTATAATATATTTTCTTTTGTGTTAAATATTTAAACATTCATGGATGATTTTTTATAAAGGATGAAGTAATGTAAAAAAGAATGAAGGATGATGATTTCTTGAGAATAATAAATCATGAGTATTTTATATTATAAATGTATTTAGAAAAATATATAATGAGGTTGGAATTATTTTAATACTCCCCATCCAAATTTCTAGTTTTTATTAGTGATTTGAAGGGAATATACTATTTCAGAGATGATTTGAATAAAATCGTGCTTTATTTAATGAAATATTAATTTCATGTACTATAGCACATAAAATGAAAAAGGAAATTATAAAATAGTTTAATAAAATTACCCTATTCATATGTGATTTTAGGTCATGTATGAGCATCATCCTATGACCTAAGATCTTTGATACAGTGCTGAAGAGTTAGAAAATTGATAAAGTTAGTCATCCTATGATATATGAGATTTGTGCCTTGTGTTGGAGAATTCACATATGTGGAATAATTTTTTTCTAATGTGTAAGAGAATTTATTTGAACATATTATATTATATATATTTGGGGGTAGAATGACTAGTGAAGAATAATATTAATTTATGTGAATCACCCATATGATATTTTTTGTAGCTCTTAATATGTGTGAGTACCAAATTTTTCAAACAAAAATTTCATATGGTGTTAGTGATTTGGATTACCCATAATAAAATATAGATATGAAAATAATATTTGCATCTGTGTAGTATATTTTAGAGCCCATGTGCTATCTCATGCAACATATGATATTTCACATGGAGAAATTATGAGATTCTGTTGGGTGACATATAAAGTTTTCCATAATTGTGAAATCTTAATGAATGATACATCAGATGATTCTAGTGATGTTTGATCATATTCAAAAAATACTTGATCTTTCTTAATATATTCTCCAAGCCTAAATAAGTACGATATATTGATGTTTGATCTTGGAGAAGAAGATTGGGGAAAAAGAGAACTGTTAATAGGCTTTTTCAAGTATGAAAAATGAAGGCTACGTAAGGGTTATATAGACCTACATAAAGGTAACCAAGAGATATATAAGGGTTATAGTAATCTGTTTAAAGTTTATATGGACCTACATAAGGGTAATATTGAAAACTAGATGTTGATTTATTGTCTCTTTGAAAATTAAATTGTGATGAAATGAATTTATCAAAATTTCAATAATAATGAATATTAATTGAGATAGAATATCAACAAAATATTGAGGGCTTAAGTAATATATAATGATAGATGCATGAGGATAATAAAAAAGGAGAGATTTGAGTATTTTCTACTATGTAAAAATTTTAGTCTCTTCTATCATATTTTTTTATATGTTCTATTCAATAAGATAAGACTATTTTATCTCTTTCATACAGCTAGAGTAATTGAAATATAGATCTTATCAATGGTATATTTTAAGGAATAATAATTTGATCATGCTAAATAAAATATATAAATATATATTCATTCAAGTTTGTAAATAATACGGACAAAAAAAACAAGGGTATTCTAGAAAATGAACTATAGAGAAAACTTATTTAAAATAGGATATTTTGTGTTAATTGTGAAAGTGGGAAAAAGAAAAATCATGGGTGTAGACAATGCAAGTAATTTTTAGAGTTCTGTGAATTTATTTTTATGTAAATGTGACATGACCACACATATTGAATAATCCACATGTATATAAAGTAGTTTGTGCCTCTCAATGCAGATTGTTCCTTCTACAAACTATAATATACTCTAATTAACAAAATTTTGTAATTTTAAGATTAAGATATTTGAGAACATGAAATGTATAATAGAGAACCAAATGTTCTCGATGAAAAATAGTTAAAATAATCCACTAAAACATAGAGTGTGTAGGAATATGGGAATTGAACTAGTTCAAAAACCTAGAATCTACAGTTTTTTAAATTAGTAGAAGATGAAGATGCTGAAATTCACTACTATATAGATATAGTTTAGGAAAAATAAATAATAATAAGGATTACCTAAATATGTGGCATTTTGAATTGTGATATACTTCTGTAACTAAGCTTAAAACAGTGAGTCTATGATAAAAACTTGTTTTTAGTTGATTAAATTCAATGAATATATTTAAATGAATGTATACCAAAGAGAAATTTAATAGATTGAGTTAAATGTGTATTTTCTGAAAATATTTAGATTGTAAAAGACTCTATGACTTAATGTTGAATACCATCTTAGTGGGTGTAGAGTCATATTTAGAAAAAACTGGTGGATGACTTCAATAGTTCGAAAAGAAATCAAAGATACTATTTTGTTCGATTCTAATTTGGAGACTATGGGATTTAGTTTAAATATCCTTTTACATGTGTAATATTGTAGAGGCTATGTTCACATGATTTATATTAATAATATACTCACTTGATTAATATGGTGAGCAATGAATAAGATATAAAAATCCACACTTCACTTATAATTTATAAAAAGATTTTAGTGGATAATACTTATATCAATAGGAGTTGAACATAGTAAGGAGTAGGTTTCCCTAATGGTGGAAAAAACGAATAAAAATATTTTGGGTTTTATATTCATACATTATTTTCATGTGTGAGGTAGATGTTAGTTATGTGAATAAAATAAGATCCAAGAGTGTCTTAATAGTCTATATAGGTTAAAATCACCATAGGGGGTTTAATATTGAAAAAAATTCTAAATTAGAAAAATAAATTGATAACACATGATTCACCAACCTATCATGTGTGTATGCATGATCAATTGGGACTCTCAATTAGTATCTAAGAATAGTTTCTATTTTTTTGTACCTATTTTATTTATTTCAATTTTAATCATATCACATGGTTATATTCAATTGGTTTTAAAAAAAAATCTAATTGTTTTTATATGATACACATGAAGTATATATTTGAAATTGATGATCATCAAACGAAGAAATATTTCCCTAGTCCTATTGATATAGAAATAGAGGTACTAGGCAATATGTTAAAAAATATTAAAAATAATGTATCTAAGAAGATGTGTAAGATTGAAATATTTTAAGAGTAATCACCACTGGTTGAGGTTGTTAAAATATCTGACTGTATGTAAATATTTTGGTTATGATTTCTCATATGAATAAATATAAAGATATAAAAATGGAATCATTAATATACATTATGATGAGATGTCAAAGATAGAGGAATGGACTGGTTAAATGGAATAAGAACTGATCAAGAAGATGAGATATTACAACACTCTCACAATTCTATTGAAATTCAAAGAAGAAATTGTTTAAATTTTTCATGAAAAATAATATTATGATGATGAGGAATTTTAAATATTTCCCTGTGAGAAAAATTCATTTTAAAAGTTATTCCAAGTAGTGTTCCATGACTTAGAGAATCTATATAAAAATTCTATGAATTCCATAGATGTAAAACTGGGTATTAATGCAAGGAAGATAACATACCTTTATAATTCTCTAATGTGAAGTAGAAATAAGCATGAGTTTAGAGTTGGATGGATGAAAAGAAACTAGGAATAATGATTGAGTTATATTAAGGATGAGAAATTTACTCTTAACATGAAGTGTTTAGAGTTATAAGATAAATTGAAAAATCCGTAGGCCAGACTATAAGAATCTTCCCAGACATTTAAGAATAATATATATACCACTCAAGCATCATAGAATTATTTTTCAAAAAAACACATTATTTTTGTGGAAAATAAATATTGATATCATCTGTATAACAATCTAACTCACACATATTTAAAAATTTTTCCCACAACTCAAAAAAAACAATTGTGTATTGAATCATTTTAATATATAAATGTTAGAAAAAGTTTATATTATTTTAAATGTGGAGGATTAAATATTCTATGAAAACCATCAATTTATAAAGGGTGGAGGTGATCATTCGTATAAATATAATACCCCTGAATTTATTCCAAAAATTTAATCAAAATATATAAAAATAATATACATGTTAATAATTAAATAATACACAAAACTCCAATAGAAACTTTTATATTGTTATATTCTAGTGTCCTTGGATGTATTTAAATAGGTAAATGTATTTTTTCCTCATATATGAGTGTATACAAGCTATATAATGCCCAGAGAAATGTAGTAAAAATATGAATGTAAAAAATTAAACTTACTAGAGTGAAGAAAAAAATACATAAAATGAAAAAAATCACAAAGAACAAGTTTGATATCTTTGAAACTTTCTATGAAATGGGAAACATTGGTGGTCACTTATATGATGAATGTTGGTACAGACCTACTTGATGATATTTATATACTGATGAAATAAAATTACTACCAAAGAGTATGACAATTTTTAACAAATAAAGACTAACCTTCAAGATAACCAAAATAAATCAGAAGGGAATAATACTTCCAAGAAGGTAGTTAATATAGATGGCCAAAATATTAGACCCATTTGAAATAAGAAAATTAATTATGTAAAAAGATTCTATATCATGGATCGTTTCATTATTGAAATAAAACTGAATAAAGAAGGATATAATATGAAAAAAAATAATAAATCAAAGAGGGATATTTTAGTATTAGAATAGTGGTCAATACCCCTAGTGGTGATATTGATAGGCTACCAAGAATGTTTACATGAATGTTAAGAATGAATTTTTTGAATAGTGAAACCAGGCAAGATACATGGCTATTATATATATGACTATTTTTCATATAAAAATGAAATGGAATAAAGTAAATTGATATATGAAACCCAGTTCTTAGAAAGTATATATATAAACGGAGTCCTCAAAAAAATTACACAATACATGATAAAAAGGAATCAATTTTTATATGGCCCTATGAGTTGTAAGATTCTTGAAAGACGGAAAAATCCTTAAATAATCAAAATTAGCTAATTTCTAAAAATGTGAAACCCCTTTCTACTATTAAGAAAGGTAAAATAGTGAATTCTATACTACCCAAGGGTATACATGATTGGAAAATTAAAAATTGGAGCAATCATGAAGAGTTCAATACGTTTCCAAAATTCAGAAAATAGAAGTAACTGGGTAAGGAAATCTATCTAAGATATGTTACTGAAGATGATGATTTGTTTGATAATACACAAAATTCTAAATTTGTATATTTTTTGTTAAAATTTATGAATTAAAGGTGATAATGTCAATAAATAATACCTTGAGAGAGAAATTTTAAAATAGGCGAAGCTCCCAAAGATTTATTATTTTCTAAATAATCTAGAAAATCGGATAGCCCCTTCAAATTCTATTGTATAATGTATTATTTTCCTTCTCCCACCGCTGTTTTATATAAATTTCTATATATTTATATATGAGGAGTTATTTTTGTACCAAATGCAGTCTAAAATCATTCACTTGAAATTTCATAATGTGAGTTCAAGTGAGTGTATGTCTTTGCAAATTAATGAAAATATGTTTGAGTAGTCTCTAAGAAGGGATAATTTCTATTGGTTTCACATTAATGTGAGTAAATGGACTCTTTATTACTAAAATACCCTCTATTGTTTTCTACACCTATATATCCCAAGTATACTTAGTGTTGTTTAGTTTATGTATCTTTTCTAATATGTGATTATTAAAATTTAAAGAGTTTTGTTAAAGATTAATAAAACCTACCATAAAATATCAATTAAGGGGAGAATAAATTTCAACTTATTTTAATTTATTATCTACTATATGGAAGATAATTACACTGAATAATACAATTTATTTGTAATTTAAAACAAACACAATGGTGGTATTAAATTTACCAAATGTGTTTGTTGGTATTTTTTATCAATTAGGCTTGTTGTGAGAAGGTTGTTAATGTAATCAATACAATGTTGGTCTCTTGAGTAATAGATGGAGTTGTATCCTCCTAATGGAAATGAAGAATTGAGATGTAGTTTTATATTAGAGTAGGAAAATGAATCATCCCTAGCATAAATATATAGATATATTCAAAGGGTACTACAAAATTCATAAAATTACTGAGTTTTTCATCATGTCACATACAAGTTTCAAATATGATAGTATAACTATCTACAACAATCACTTTAGAAGTTGAACACCTTAGAAAATACACCCAATAAATATTTATTGTGAAACATATTTATGTTATTTTAAAAAAATTAAAAGGATCAAATTGTTTAAAAGATATATATATAATTATAGAATGCATCGTTGGAGTTTATAATATATCAACTAATGAGTTATTCATTTAAGTACTCAATGATGGTGTATTGTAAAGGATATAGTTACGAAAAGAAGTAAAGTTGCGGAGTTCATGAGAATAATTGAAGATGAATATTTTATATATCAAAAATCATTACAATAATATATAATGGGTTTTTAATATAATATAATAATTGACACATTAATATGGTGCTATTCTGAAGTGATTTCAAGTGAATGAAATAGTCCATGATTGATTTAATCAGGCTCAAACTTCATTTGAATAAATTTGTATTTCCCATGATGGATATTAGAGAATGAATAGGTAAATTAGCTTACATTTTAAAAGAATTCACCAAAGTTTAGGTGAATTGACATCACATAGGATAATCTTCCAATCACAAAATAAAATTCATATAGTGTAGAGGAGTATGAATTTTTTTCAAATTCAATCATTCTATGGTGTTGAATATTTATTACCCACATAGTAAAATTCACATATATTGAATAAATTTTGGATACTTTATGAGTTAATTGATATAAATAAATAAAAAACTTCTATTTAGTTGTTAAATAAAAATTTTAGAATGGAATTGGGCTATACAAGCCTCTTATAAGATATTTATTAAGGGCTCCTAAACATTTGAGTGATGAAATTTGAAAAAGGGAAAATTTATATGGTTTTGGTGATTTAGGAGGATCATATGTCACTTTATCTAAATCATGAATATTTGTAGCCACATTTGATATTTTAGAGCCTGTATAGTATTCCAAATAATGTATGATATTTGACTTGGAGAAATTATAACATTATTCAAGGTGAAAAATTCAGTTTTCATGAATTTTTCAATTGTGAAAAATGAATCATTGAATGTTTTTATCCTATTCTATCATGTTCAAAACATAACAGATCATTTTATGGAATTATTTGAGTATAGAAAATAATGATTCACTAATCCCCAATCTTAGAGAAGTAGATCTATGTAAAAGATAATTTTTAGAGTATTTTTCAAGTCTAAACATTTTAGGCTATATAAGGATCACATAGACCAATTTTAAGATATGTTGAAGCTACAGGAGTGCAAGAGTAAGATATGAAAAGGTCATCTAGACCTACGTATTAGTAATATTTAAAACCAGATACCGAGTTATGGTATGTCTACAAATTCATATAAAATAAAATGAATTTTTCATATTTTCAATAATAAATTATATAAGATCACATTGGATCTTGAGCTATTCTTTAGACCCAAATTCACGTATCAAGAGAGATATTTGATAACAATAATGAACTATTAGTGTTGAGATGGTTCAAATGTGTAAAAAATTTTTATTTTACTATCATCCTGCGAGATAAGTTTCACACCACAAGATATTATTTATGTATGTGTTTCATACAGATGATGTAATTTATGTGTGGATATTATCATTGGTATATTTTAAGTTGAAGAAGCATATCATTATAAATATTATATTTTAAAATATATTAAACCATGTTTAGAAATAATTGGGTTGAAAACACAATGGTGTTTTCTAAATTTTACAAGAGACATGAAGTTATTTAAAATATTCTTTAATCATGGTGATCATAGGAAAAGAAAAAAGAAGGGGTTTTTGCTTTTTCATGTGTTTTTATAGATATATGTATATATTTTTTTGGAAATGATTGATGTCCCAACATTTATATTGATTTTTGTGTACAATAAGGAATGAATGCCACTTAAAGAAGAGTTTTTTATCTACAAAATAAAATACACTCCTAAGAAGGAAACATTATAATAGTATGACTGAGTGACATGAAAACGTTTTATTGATAAGATATAACTAATGACACTAAAGGAAGTGGAATTTGGAGCTTCCACTATAACCCATAGAAAAGAATAAGAATAGAACCAATCTAGTGTAAATGTTTAGAACTTCTTTTTGAATTATGATAAGACAAATTGGTCAACCTATTCATTTTTACATATATAGTGAAAGAATAATAAATAATAATAAGAGGTTCTTGAAGATATGTTTAAGTGAACTATGGTATAATTTTATGTCCATGACTACTATGTTGATTTTGGAAGAAGAAAACATTTGTATTGAATGTGGCCAGTGAATAAATTTATAAGATATAGAAACTATGAAAAATTCCAGATACTAAGTTATGTGTGTATTTTTTTTAAAGATATCCAGGTAGTCAAAGTGCTTTGGGATTGAGGAAGGAGATCATATTAGTGGTATTATATTCATCCCTAAATAAAATTGGCAATCTTCTTCAAAATGGGGAAAATATATTTGAGATACCATTTAATGTGATGCCAGTATGAATATTATGGGATTTAGTAGAAAGATACCTTCTTGTGTGTAATATTATAAAGTATTTGTTTACCAGTATTATAATGTGAACACACTCACCTGTATGATTTGGTGGGAGAGGGTTAGGATACAAATATTACTCACTCTACATTTAATTGTTAAAAAATTATTATAGAATCTATGTATCAATGGGAGTTGACCACTAAAAGAAGTAGGTTTCTCACATTGGGGCTAAACCTTGTAAAAATAATGTGTGACTTACTTTCCTATTTTATTTGTATGGATGTAGTGTATGTGGTTTATATAAACAAAAGATGATCCATATGAGTCTTAACAGACCAAAATGGTTTAAAATATAAATGGGGTTTATTCTGGAATGATGAAATAGGTAACTAGTAAATGAAATTGATAATACATGATTCACTCCCTCTTCTCGAGTGTGTCTGCACAGTCCACTGGGAAACATAGTATGTCTTGATTGCGCCATGGGATATGTTTCGGTTTTTTGATGATATTTTAGGTATAAGTCTCATTGATATTAAGGATTGATTATGGATTTTTTGGTATTCTGATATACTGTTGTTTAAATTTTATGGTTTTTGAGGTATTGTATTGTTTCTAGTTCTCCTTTCTTAATGGAGCACCATTACATTCTCATGACCCACCCCCATCATATTTATGG
The DNA here is from genome assembly GCA_963277665.1 of Viscum album. NCBI lineage: Eukaryota > Viridiplantae > Streptophyta > Magnoliopsida > Santalales > Viscaceae > Viscum > Viscum album. The sequence goes on from OY728145.1 coordinate 1,333,165,785, forward strand.
ATGAAGGAATTGTATTGTGGAATATATATTTATATGAGTTAAAATATTCTATTTTGGCTCGAATATTCCTTCCTAGGATAAATGATTTGTATCTAATTAATTAATTTTTTTTCATGGTATAACATTGACCATTTATTTGGTAAAAAAATCTTTTATGATTCTTACCTTATATATTTATGAATGACATTATATGTGAAAAAATTGGCATGGTTGGGAGAATCATGAAACCCTTGTGTCACTATAATGTAATAAATTATATAAATGTGAATTATTTATAATTTTTGTATTTTTTTTAATTTATACTTTGAAATTTTCTATATTAAATGGACACCACATGATTAACACACAATTAGTATTAATTGTGTGATCTATTTATACAAGGTGATTATTATTCAACAAAAGATGCATTATTGGTGCATGATAAGTATTAATTATGAGGAATAACCTCACATGGACTTTCATCTTGGTAGTAATTGTGTGGATTGATTTTACATAGGGGAAACCATATGGGTTATTCTGATGTATGGGATTTTATATTTAGTTATGCGTCCTGTTTTGGTAAATAATGGAAGATATCTAGAATTATAATTCATGAATTTACTTTTTAAACTTACATGAATTCATATCCAATTTTCCTCCCACTTCTCCCTTTTCATTTGGATGAAAATAAAAGATCAATTAAAGCTTATATAATTCTTATTCTATGATTGTAAATCCCTTTCTCTATAGATTTCATGTAGATTTATATCATAAATATTTATCTTCCATTCATTAATCTTCTTCCTCAATTCATATTGATCTATTATTATCTAATGAAACATAATTTCCAGGGTGTCCTAACCTAGGTATTGGGTTAGTCTATTATTTGGTATTATCAATGGCTTGTATAGACTATATTTCCCTTGTTTTGGGGTTCTCAATTCATGGAATGTTGTTTCTAAAAAAATGAGGTAATTTTTTTTGTGAAATCATTTTATTTTATATATCAGGAGATTCATTGGTTTTATAAATGCATATTTTTATAAATTAATGTCTATATATGATACCCAAGATAAGTTTTTAAAAAATTCAATGATTAATACACTTATAATCAATGAATTATTAAATTTTTATAGTTATGGATGTCTTAAAACATTTTTTATTCATGACAACTGTTTCTATAAATTCCCAATAGGCCCTTCAAAATTAATCTGATGATCAAATATGCGGTTGACTTCATATCAATTTTTAAAGTGTTTTTAAGTTTTAAATTTATTCCTAAGGGAGAAAAATTATGCTTTCAAAGTGTTATTTCCATTTAAAATGGGTGTTTGATTTTTTTAATGTTATTTTTGTGTCATGTGAGTTTCTTGTGTTGTTTTGAAATTTTTCTTTACTTGTTAGTATGTATTTGAATTTGATTTATGTTTTATTAAAAGTGATTACACTTGTATCATTTCAAATAGAGGTTTTACAACTTGGTTTTTACAACATGGTTTTAAAGGAAATGTTTTATCCCCATTAAAATGGTTTTGTGATGATTGTGATACCCTTTCTCAATTTTCTTTTTGTAATGTTTTATATTAACTCATTCCCTATGTGGGTTAGATTATATTATTATATCGTACTTCTATATTTGTGAGAGGGGATATTTTTTGATATGTTGATAGAGGTGATGTGCGATACTGTTTGCTATGATTTATTATTAATAACTTTATTTATTTTAAGAATTATATTTATTCTTTCCACCACTTATATTATGTCTTGGGAAACTAAGGTAGATAATTGGGAGATCTAGATTCTCGATACAGTAGTTTATATTTTTTTTCATTTTCTAGTTTCCTCAATTATATATCATTCCATTTTAAGGATATTTCCATTGATGAGAAATTTGATAGTATGTTAGGATGTTGTTTATTTTATGAACACAACATAGGCTATCAGTTGGTTCCACTTGATTATATCAAGGATTGTCACACATTAGTACTTGGAATGTTTCCCATGATGGCATTACATTGGTTGATAAATTCTTTTTATGATTCTCATTTTTATTTTATTTTGATATACTTACATGAATATTAATTCATTTTTATCATTTTTATCTCAATTATAGATCTGTTATCATTCTTATTTGGATTTATTATTATAACATATATTTTAGGTTTTCTCTTTATGTTTTTTGTTGTATTTCCTATTTATTTTATAAAAAAATGGTTTTGATAGATATTTTTAAACTAAAGAGGATATTATTTTTTGTTTTCTAAAACTCAAAATCCTTAATTTCATGGATTTTTAAGTATTCTATTTCTATTTAGAGGTTCTATTATTGACATATAAAGGGAATATCAAGGAAGATTTTAAAATGGAACAAAATGATACTTATTTTCTCAACATTTTCTCTTATTTAAACATACATTATAATTGTTCTTAAAACTGGTGTTTAAGTAATTTATTATGAATTAAATTATATAGACTCTTTTGTGAAATCCCATAGGAAATGTTTTTCTCATACCATATATACAAAACTTTGTGTGTATGTAGATTTTTTTTCTCATGCAGGTGACCAAGTTATGATATTTTATAAAATGATGTTTTTTAGTCAATTTATGTACATTTTGGGATGTGGTTGTTGATTTGGGTCATATAGAGGTGATTTTGGTTTTAGTTCATGATTTTGGTCTAGGGGTATTCATGCATCATCAATTTTAGAAAACATTATTTTCATTTGAGTACCTCATTAATTATAATACTTGTTATTATTAATTATTACGTGATATACCTCCTAGGGAGTTTTTTTTATTTTGGTTATTTAATGACTGGTTTGTCTATTTATATGATGTTTTCTACATTAAATGTATGTAATTCCTAATTATAGATTCCCCGTGTCATATTTTCTATAAGAATTTGGTAATTATCTAATCATTTTTTAGGTTAGAATTATTCCCACTTATATGTATTTGATTTCATGGTTCTTATCTCCAGCTCATAAAAATTAGGGCATGCTCTGGGCCTTGTAGAGGATTAGTCCATGGGACGTAGAAGGTTGACCATCGGTGGTTCTCTAAAACTCACAATTAAGAGATAAAATCATAATTCTATACCATATCAGCATCCACACATTACAAGATAACATGTTTCATTTATAGGTAGTATTATCCTTGTTTGAGAATAAAATTTCAACCCATGACCAATGTGTATAAAAGGTCCTTAGTCCTCCATTCAACCCAAAAACTTCTAATTTGAATTTCATTCAAAATATAAAATGTTTTCCCTATCAATCCATACCCATACTAAATATCACATAAATACTCCCAAAGGGAATAATTTGGCCAATTACCTTCCTAGATGTTACACTTATTTCATAGATATTGTATGATCCTCCTAGAGATGATTTAGAATTATAACACCAACTAATACATTTATAAAATGAAGATAATACGTATAGATACATATAAACAGTTAATAATATTTAGGGACAAATAAAATCACTACTTTTTAAGGTTTTTGGTATATATAACCTAAAAATTCACATGGTTTTCCTTTTATGCATTATGCGACTAATGATACATCATGTTTAACACCCCAAATATTTCCAAATATCCCTTTATTAAAATTATAATATTTATTAACATTTACCATGAAATTCATATTATTTGGATATCAAGTAGATTCTTGATTCTTATAAACTATAACAATGTGGAATATTCTAAACTATTCACTATACAACCGCTCATGAACAAGAATCATCCCCAAACAAATCCTAACTCCAATTCAACCACTTAATTATGCTACTATTTTCTATTTAAAATTATTTACTGAATACCATCATAGTATTCTTGAACCTAATAAATCCCAACTACAATTTTATTGATAACTCTCACTATGACCATTATTACTCATTACTTTTCTCTTACACATCACATAAAATGCCAATTGTACCTTATCAAAGTAGTTTTCGTGTGAAAAGTTTCAGTTAGATCACTAACACAAAAATTAGACAAAATATCTAAGCTCTGCTCAACTAATTCATTGAATATTAATTTGTATTATTCATTAACTATAATGACTAAACAATTATCACAACTTAATCCATAGAATCATGTATTACTTTGGAACTAGATGCAAATTATAATTCATATAACTTACCATAGGTAATAGACCCCACTCAATCATTGGTTAGGTTTTCCATACACATCAATTTGTATACTACCCATGACCTACCCAACATAATGGTAATATATTATGTGAAGCACTTGATTATCCCCACCATATGATTATCCATATCATATCCAAACTAACACTACCACACCCTATCTAAAAAATCCAATGAAGATAACTATTATTGTTCCCAGATTTAAGTATCCTAATTGAACTATTCCATATCACAACTGTCTATATTGTATATAAAATACACATATAAACTAGGAAAAACCCTAGAAATGATTTTTCAAAAAAATTAATATGAAAAATAAAATATTCATTAAATGAATATCTAAAAATGAAAATATTCCTTTATGATTTTGATTAACGAACATAATCATCATAATAATTATTTATTCAGTGATATAAAAAAAAGTTTTGATAGGAACCTTATAAGGGGGACCTGAAATAGTGATGGGCTAGAGCATCCCCCCTAAAACAATTTTACCCCTCAGTGCAAAAAGAGTTTAGAGAAAAGTATAATGAAATGTATGTAGTGTGGGTAATAGAGGAAGGAAGAATGTTTTTACCATATTACTTTCCCTATAGGTATAAAAAATGATCATTTTGTATTTGATAAGTCATTTGTACTTTATGATAATGAAAACAATAGACTAGGGAGGCTTGTTATTATTATTTAATGACTCATAGAAGAAAAGAGAATCCATTTCCACTATAGCTAGTATAATATTCTTATGATGCCAAGCCCAAGGACGGGTGAGGATATCCATAGCCTATAAATGGAAAGAGTTTCCCTGAAAGAAGAAAGTACTAAACACAAATACAATAAAACCTTGGTTGTCACAAACTGAACCCCCTCCTCTAATCCTACCCGAAATACAGGATCCATCTGTGTTGAGGTTGAGACCAAGGGGATGGGACGTTTTTCAAACCCAGTTCCCCTAGATACTGCTACTGATAGGAGATGATACAACATTACATAAGTCCTGAGGTTGGTCATGTCCCTCATATACTTCAAAAGGAGTAGCAAGTCCAGTATTAGGTTTTTGGTGTGGGTAATCAAAGCCACATCCTGGTTCCTAGCCTCCTCAAAATGTGAGGAATTATGAGCCGCGAAAATACACCAACAACATGTATTCAGAACAATATACCCTTATTTTCTTTCCAAACTTGAACCTTCTATACCATAAAACCAAACATCAAAGAATTTGATACCCAAGAGATCTAGGGAGGAGAAACCAGTGAAATCCTTGAATTAGCTATATATTGCATGTGCCCAATAAAATTCGAAAAATAGGTGGCCAATACTCCCTACCACTCACTTCCTACAAAATGAGTAGTGAGAATCCATAGGGATAACCATTCGTTGGACATTATCATTAGTATCCATCACTCGGTTCCTTATCCTCCACATCAAGAAATTGTATTTGGTTAGTAATGCCTTTCACCAAAGCATCTCCCCCCCCCCTCTTTAACAATCCCAACTAGGTGTGTCAACTTAAGTTAAAATGTTACAGTGAAGGATCATGATGATGAATATGTGAAGAAACATTTATCATGTTCCAAGTTAGTCTAAATTGAGTCACAGAGATTATGATTCCCCATTTTTAGGATTTCATTGATGAAACTCAGTTAAAGTATGGCCTCTTTAAAAGTCAATTCAGGAGTGGGGAAATCAAGGAACTCAATAGTGGTCCCTACCTAGTTATGGAACTAGAAAGATATATCCCCCCTCCCTATGATCCAGTGAGAGTGGTCCTAAAGTAGCAGAATGTGAGGGATAACAAGGGGAAAATGATGGACGTATTCTCCTTGCAAGACCCATCTATCCTCAATGTTTATATTTTATGTGAATTACCCAAAGCGTCTGGTCTGCCAAAAATTCCCATGCATGTTTTTCATTTATACAACGCAACGAAGAATCCAAAATTTTCTTACTAAGAACCCCCTCTATAATGGGTTTTTCCATTTTCTCCCAAGAAGATGAATGACGCTTTCGTTCTAAATGGCATCCCATTAGAATGATGCCAAAACCCTATCAATTTTATCTATAACCCATATGGGAACCCTTATTGAAGACAACACATTGAAATTAAGGGAACACAAAACATGGCTAATAAGGGTTATCCATCCGCCAAAATATAGATACATGTTTTTAAAGTTTAAGATCCTACTAGATATTCAACTCATTATCTGATCAAAATGTTGAATTTGAAGTCTCATTGGAGAGATTGGGGAACTAGGATAATCCATGTGGAAATAGCTACCATGTATTTTTATAGTATTTATAATACGGTAAGTGTGATAATTTGAGAACCTAATCCAGATGAAGATGCTACACTTTGTGTGGTTAACAAGATGACCACTCCACTTGTTGTAATCTTGAAGGATCTTGATGATTCCCTTGGTCAAACTATTATTTTCATTGAATAAAATGATCAAGTCAACCACATACATGATATAAGATACGTTTTTATGCATCCAACATCAATAAGGGAGAATTCATCCTTAGTGAAGCCCCTATTTATATGGTGATTGAGAACATCTAGTTCAATATTGAAAAGGGTATGGGACATTGGGTATCCTTTCCTGAGGCCACACATTGATTTCGAAAATCCATGTATTTTCCACATAAATTAGAAACATATCCTAGATAACTAGTAACATATGAATATAATATCTAACGACCAATTTACCACAATTAAAAACATTATGGAATCCTTAATTTTTAGAAATTTAGGTGACAAACATTATCACTTGTTGGATCTACCACAATCCCTTTATAACTCACTAATAGTAATCAATACCAATCCATGTATAATATTTAATCTCATAGCCTACTGAGTTATGTAAATCTCTACCTCGATCAAAAACTCGTACTTAATCACCTCTTAGACAGTGTGCATGATTATAGAGGTCACACATACACATATTGAAGACTTGTATCCATTCATAAAGTAAAAAATCATTCATGAACACATTTTTCATCAAATCAATGTAACATTCCAACTTTTGGGGAATGATCCATCATATGAACACTATGCATCTCATATACATAAATAAATAACACATATTAGGGTATATAATATATTGGAAACATGCCTAAAATTAGAGGGAAGATAAATTAATCCATGGAATGACATCACCCACTCGATTAAGTCTAATTGTATTCCACCATCATAAAAACCCACCCTTGAATTTACTAATGGTAATTTATACCCAATTATACCATGGAGTAGTAATTTTCTTGAAAAATTTAATTCATATTTTCTAAATAGTCTTCATCATCCTTTAACCCCCTATTTCTACTAAAAATAGATAATACAACTCTTAAAACTCATTAATGGATTAGAAAACTTTCACTTATACTTTTTAAATTTCTCAATAATTTAAATATTAATTTCAAACTCATATTGAAGACAAAAAATCTAAGCAATAAATCTGGTAGAATTCACTCTCAAAAAATATTAAAAATGTAGTGAATATTGTTGATATGACATCATCCTATGATAATATGATTACCATTAAAATTAATATTCTATTATATTCCTTCCATAAATATACTAATATGGGAATTAAAAATACATTCATTTAAATCCATAATATTTTAATGAAATTGTATTCATCCATACAACACAATATCATATATTTCTAAACAAAAATATTCCATTAACGTCTTCCTCTAAACAACTCAAACCATACCTTCCCCAATACATTGTATGAAATGTAGGAACCCCTCAGTTTTCATAAAAAAATTTGTAATAATCACCAAGATATAATACATTAATTACAAAATAATTAATAGAAATTAACATAATCATTGATAGATATTATCTCAACCCATAAAATGAAAAATCAATCTCACCATCCTTGGGTAGTATCATATTTCAACTTGACTAACTAAAGGGGCCCCATTCCTCCAAAGAATCACTACTGAAATGGGTACATATTTCCTGAATATATTTCCAATAGAAAACCATGTCTAGGAAATCTCATTTCTAAATCTTCCAACTATAGTGATTAAAGATATAATTAATTCATAACTACATTATAATAGTATCAAAATAATGATATTTTAATACCTCCTCCATGGATCTGTATTAATAAATTTTATCAAAAATAATTCTTTAGGAATATTATAAATACATATTTATTGATTTTTTAATTAATAAAAATATATTATAAAAATATTTCATGAAAAATTCATTCTTGGAATATATTTCTAAAAAAAATTCACTTTTTAAATCAATTTTCCACTCACAAGAAGTCACATACATTTGAAGTATACAAACAAGAATAGTTTAATGCATGAATAAATTCCATATTATCCCAATGAAATGATTAAAAATAATCATCACATAACATAATACATTATTCAAAATAACTCAATTGTAACCATGGAAAGAAATAACAACAATTCCATATCCCAAGTAACTTGGGACTTTCACTCTACATGTGTTTGTGATGGAAAAGGATAATGTCTTCCCCAAATTCTAAATTGTTCTATCTCTATATAAAAAATATAAATTAGTAAATAATCAATAAAAATTATTTTATTCCATTTATAACATCCCATACCATGTTTCCCCAATAGTGATCAATCCACGAGTGCTAAATAACCTCACACATGTAATAACCCGGAAATTATTAGCATATTCTTTTAAAAGAATGTTAAATGAGTTGTTTTTAAATAAAAATCATCTAAAAAGTAATTTAATTAAAATAAACCCTTTTTGAATATATTTCACCTTAACAAGAATAATTTTTTGCTATAATTTAACTACATTTTATTAAAATAATACTTTTTAATTATTTTCCTCTATTAAGAATATAAATACTCTATTAGAATTTCAATTAAGGATATACTTGAAAGCAAAATTATATTTTCATTCAATATGTAAAATGATATAATTCTATATGATAAAATTTCCTTATTATTATATATATAAAAAATTCGAAAATATTTATTTATAAGATATTTTCATCAAAAATGATTTTTTATAAATAATTATTCAATAATATATTTTAAATTCAATAAAAAATATTATAAAATTATTGTCACTAAAGTATTATATAATTAATATCATATATTTTAGGTAAAATTATTAAAAAACCACAATAATTAAATATATTTTCAATATATTTCTTTTTGATTATCTCATTATTACCTATATTTATAAGCCTGGTATTTTACATTATGAGTAGTAAGATATAAATATGATAAATAATATGATATTTGTAAATTTTAATATTATATAAAAGTAGTATTAATATGGTGAAGTTCAAAAATATATTTATAAATATGTAAATTTCAAATGATAAGTAATTACTTAATAAGTTTAAAAGTTTTTTAAACTCTTTTTGATAAAATAATTATAATTTTCATTTAAATTAATTTATGTAATTTAAAATTTTACTTATAAAAAATAAAGCATCCATCCTGATAGCCTTCTAGGCTAGATCAACTCATATACTGTGGGACCTAAGGTAAACTACACATGGGGGATCCTTCCATGGAAAACTATAGGAGGCTGGGTGTGTCATGAGTAGGTGATAAGCACCCACTGGTCCATGTATAGGCCCATTATCATTGATTTTGTGTGTTCTGGCCCACTTATGTTTATGTGTTTTGAAGCAACCATCGTTAATCGATTTTTTCAATTGAGTGTAATCATTTAGCTTATAGGTGAGCAAGGAACTCAAAAAACATTTCAGGTGTGGTTTTCTTTGAGTTAATACTGACGCATTTTAAAAATGGTGTTTAAATAACATTTGTTCAATCATTTGAACCATAGATATCTAATAAACCTCAATATCATCATCTTCCTCATGGACATAACTATGCATCACATTCTCCCACATGACAATCTGAACTAAAGCTTCATCATCTTCAACCTATAATCCTTCAAATGGAACCCATCGATGAAGCATCGACCTACACACAGTTCTCTATTACCACTTTCAGTTTCATTTTCCATGAAAAAAAACCAACCACATTAAACTGTCTACTATAGGCATTTGGAATACATCTATCTTCAGAAACTAGGGTAGAATTATGATTCTTGACTAAATTAAAAAAAGAAGTATTAAACATAAATAAACTTTATCAAAAATTTAAATCAATAATTTTTATTATTTTACTATTAAACATATTTTTTTTGTTAATCCTAGTTTTTTTGGATTGAAAATTCATGAAACATTAGTTTTTACACCTTGATTGAGACCTACAAAATAATATGTATATTGTTTTAGGGTATGAAATTGTTGTCTTAAAAAACCAATATTCTCTTGTAATCTCAATAAGAACCAGTTCGGGTATCCAACCCCATTTGTATATATATACACCTCGATACATAGGGAACTACCCCATCATTGGATATCCCTTCCCAATCCCTCTCCCTCTTCCTTTTCCATATAACCTCATTTATATGTCTGGAAGGAAGAAATATCTCTACCCAATCTCATTTTATTTTCCAAATCATGTAAGGGGATATATTTATTTTCAAAATTACTAGATTATGTCATTCTAAAAATATTAAATTTTTAAGATTCATGTGGTTTTCAACACTATATTTTCAATGTTCCACTATTTTTATTATTTTTTTCTTAATCCCCTTTCATACAGTGGATCCGTTTTATTTTAAAAAACTATTTTATTTATGAGGATTTATATTTTAAAATTATTAATTTGAAATTATTATTTTATTCAAGAGGATATTTCACTTTAAAAGTCTTATATTTTTTGTATTGTTTTATATACAAAATAGATCTTATTATTTCAAAGAACACCACTTTTTTAAGGGGATCGGTAAATGTTTCATTTAACAGGATATTATATGTAACTATTATTTTATTTTTAAAATATTGTATTATATATAATTTTCCAAAACCCTTTGTTTATATAATGGTTTGATATTTCTAAAATTAGTATTTTCAAATTAATAATTATTCAAATTGAATAATTATTTTCATAAGAAATTGTTTATGATTTTTTATATAAGTAAGAACCTATAGTTTCTGTGTCTTATTTTATAGTTAAATAAATAAAATATATATTTTTTAGAGTATTATATTATTTAAGGAATGGTAATTAAAATTTATTATTATTTATGCAAAGGATATATACCTTCATACTATTATTTTATGTATTAAAATGATGTTTCAAAAAAACAATTGTCAATTAAGTGAGTTCTCCCAAAATGGGTGTCTTATTTATTTATTCAAGGATGACTTTAAAATTATATAGTCATTCTTTTTATTTTATATTTTAGTAAAAAAAATTTAAGGATGTTAATATTATGTAATGTTATGAACATAATTTATTATTCCATACAGAAATGACAATTTTATTTTTCATAAAATTTATTTACTCTAAATTTTGTGAATGATTACCTATGGAACTATATATATAAGTCAATATAAAAAATTATTAAAAATTAATCTCTTGGACTTTACAAACATGATTAGGATCTTGAGAGTGACCCCAACCGTCCAATATAGATAAACACTTGATATACTATTATGTCTCAACTGGCCCTATTACTTTTTTATGAGCATGCATAATATATTCTGAAATACAACTGATTTCTTAGTTAGAAAATTATTTATAAGTATTTTCAAATGTTATTATATTCTGGAAAAGTGTTTTCAAATTAATAAGAATTTTCAAACATTATTACATTTTAAAAAACTTTTTTGAAAATAATGTTTTAAATGAAGTAATTATTTTAAAATTTTATTATGTTTTTTAAATTGTTTTTAAAATAAGTTTTTCAAATAAATAAGTATTTCAATGTTTATTATATTTTTGTATATTTAATTCAATATAATATATAATTTCAAAAGAAATTAAAATTATTATTTAAAGATAAATTTTAAAACCATTGTTCTTATTTCATTATTTAAAATGTTTTGATAGAAAGAAAAGTTATTTAAAATTAATTTTTTCAAAGAAATAAATATTTTTAAAAGTTTTTGGAAATTATTTTCTATATTTATTTTAAAAAACATAGAAAATATATTTTTAAACAAATTATCAAACATTTATAATTGAGGTAAAATGAAAAAAAAATAAGAGCATTAAAATAGTATTTACAAAATGTCTTTCATTAGTTTTTAAAACCCCTTACTGGGGAGTTTTATGCTCACCCTACATTGGAAAATATTTCCTTACAGGTTCATTAGAATTTCAAAATAAGTTTAGATTTTTTAAGAGATAGTTCACGTGAATTCAAAAAAAGTACTCTTTTATTTATTTTTTAAACTCTGATATAAGGTAAAGGTTTTTCATTTTACTCTAAATAATATATCAAAAAGGATCCTCAAATATGTAATAACAAATATTTTTTTATTTAAATTTTATACAAAAAATTACAACAATATTTTATACTAGATCGATAAGTACGGGTCTCGAGTCTCTAAACATGGTGTCAAAGTAATGGTTCAGACAACTTTACGGAATTATGAATTTTAATTTAAGTACAATATATGAGATAATTTTTTTTTGTGATTCTAGGAAATTAAATTTTAGGTAAATACTAAGAATATAAAATATAATTGAATCTAGTTTTCCTAATTTGGTGATGGAAATTCATAATTTTCCTTACATACGATGAAATAATATCTATGGTGAAATTTATTTTAAGGGCGGTATAATTTAACCTGCTAAAAATTCAAAGCATAGTGTTTTTTAAGATAAATTCATAAATGATTTGTTTTTAAATTAATATAATCTAAAAACTAATTCAATAGAGATAATCATTTTAGGAAATGATTTCAGTATAATTAAAATATTTTTTGGTTATAATTTAAAATACTTTTTATAAAAAAATAAAATATTTTCCATCAAATGGTACTTTTGTTAAGGATATAAATAAAAAATTAAAATTTTAATTAAGGATATACTAGTGATGAAAATTTTGTTATTATTCATGATATAAAAATAAATAATTATCTTTTTGAAATATACAGTATTATTATAAATAATAAAATCATTTTGAATAATATTTAACTGTATAAGATAATTTTTCAAATATTTGGTTTTCATAAATATGTATTTAATAAAACATAATATCTTGAAAAACATATTATTAAATTATAGTTACAAAATAATATATTACTAATATAATATAATCTAAGTAAGATTTTTAAAAAAACCAAAGTAATTATAAATATTTTAAATATAGTAATTTTTTGGTAACTCCTTATTACCTATATTTATAACCTAGATATTTTATATTAGGTGTATTAAAATATTTATGTGATAAATAATATGATATATGTAAATGTTAACAATAAATACAAGTCATAAAAATTTACTTAAACTTAATAAAATACTTAATAAAAATGACATGTCAAATTATTTGTATGAACTTAATATGTTTATAAGTTCATAAAACCCAATTTTGACAAAGAAATTAAAATTTTCATTTTAATTCATTTACGTAATTTAAAATTTTACTGATACCAAAATCAGAGGGCCATCCAAGAATCCTTCTAGGCAAGCTCAACCCTTGGATTATTGTACTTGAGGTCAACCACACATGGGGGAGCCCTCCTAGAAAAATGCTAGGAGGCTGGGTGTGTTGCGAGTAGGTATTGATCACCTATTGGGCCATAAATAGGATCGTGATAATGGGTTTAGTGGGATACATCTAACATGTGTTTATCTGTGTTTAGGAGTGTACCTTGTTAATCACATCTTCCAATTTATAGTCATCCTTTATCTTATGTATGAGAATGGAACTCGAAAAAATTTCTATGTGCGACACTTCTTTGAGTTACTATTAACATGTCTTAAAAAATGTTGTTTATTTCATGTTCATCTGATCATTTAAAACACATCCATCTGATCACCCTCATAGTCATCATCTTCCTTATGACCCTAAATATCCATTTTTTCTCCCACATTGCAATCCAAACTTAATCCTCTTTGTCTCCTACCTATCCTCCTTCTAGGGGAATCCATTAATAAATAATCGACCCACACACAATTACCTACTACCACAATTGGTTTCTTTTTCCATGAAAAAATACCACCACTTTGAAATATCCACTGTAGGTTCTTATCTTACACCCAACTTCAGACATAAGTAGAAATTTTTTATACTCGAGGATGCTTAACAAGGCCATATTAAACACAATTAAAAGTTATCAAAAAAAAGAATTTTCACATTATTATTTATCAAAACCCAAAATTGGTTTCTTTTTAAACCCATTTTTGTTGGATTGAAAATATGTGAATCAGTAGTTTCAATACCTTGTTTAAGATAAATAGGATAATAGGTATACTATTTTAGGATCTACGATCATCATATTTGAAAATTTTGAGCTTCTCTTTCAAGATCAATATGCTATTGTGTGGGCATCCAGATCCCTTTGACAGTGTATATATAAATACCAACCCCACAGAGGGAATTACCCCATCATTGGACACCCATGCATAATTTCCCTTCCCCTTCCTACACCTTGTATCATAATTTCCAAGTCTAGAAATGAGGAATAGATCCACCATATCTCAATCAATTCTCCAAATATTTTAAGGGGATATATTTATTTACAAAATTATAAGATTTCTTATTTTAAAAAAAATTATGAGAGTTGTGTGTTTTTTTAAACTCTATTTTCAAAAATTCACTCTTATTTTTTTTCCCAAAACCGCTTTTATTTAAGAAAAGAGTTTTATTTTTTTCAAAAAATCACTATATTATTTGCGATAATTTATATTTTCTAAATAATATTCACACATTAATATTTTATTCAATATAATATTTCTAATTCATATGATATTATTTTTTGTATGATTTTACATTTGAAAAGAAATTATTATTTTCAAAAACCCCAATTTCGTAAGGGGGTTTCTAAATTTTCTTTTAAAAAAATATTATGTGTAAGAATTATTTTATTTTTAATAAATTATATTTTTTATATATCATTTCAAACAACTTGTTTGTGTAATGTTGTTAGATTTCCAGAATTATTATTTTTAAATTAATAGTTATGTTAATCGAATAATAATTTTTATAAAAATTTGTTTATGATTATTTGTGGAATAAATAATTCAGAGACCATATTTTTATCTTTTTTATACTTTGAGATATTTATAAATATGTTTTTAGATCTAGGAGAAATGATGGAGTACAATTTTGAATCCTGGTGTGCCTGGAATTAATATTATAAAAATAATAAATATATTTCATATTGTGTGTGCATAGTTTATTAGAGAATATGGGATAAATATTAAAAGGTATATTAGATCCAAAATATATGACCATGATTGAGTGTGTAACAAGAGTCTTACCTTATGCATGACCTAAAATTGTCCGGTATGTGGCTTTTAGATAAAATCGGTTGTCGGTAGGTGTGTTTAGTTAAAAAAATAAATAGTTTTAATTAATTAATTAATATAACCTAATCAGATTAATCTATAAATTCCATTTAATGAAAATTCAACTAGTTTATTCACTAATACCATGGGATAATTGGGTTATTTTCTTCCAAACATTCATTTTATAATAAGAATCGAATGATGAAGAGACATTGGATCCAGGAAGATCAAGATATAGTGTATATAATGACTCATATTCTTTATTGTCGAATGAATTCATTAATGAAAAATGATAAAACATTTAGGTAGGAACTTCTAAATTTTTGATTCATCACCATTTTATTAAAAATTTTGAGCATTATCATAACTTTCTTTGATCTGTGCTAATTGCATGCCATTTCATGTGCCAGTGTACTAGTATAAAATTGTTTATTCAGTTTTCTGACCTGGATATACCCATTTGTATTCATTGGACAAGAATGAATGTTCAATTATTATTGAACCATTTTAATGAATTTATTCTATTAATTATTCACATTAGTTATCTTTAGATCATTGGAGTGTGATTTGAGATAGTTGGGAGGTATAGAGCCTGATTAGACCCCCCATATTCATGACAATTTCCACATGCAATGAATGGATTTGTGATTGTGGATTAATTTGGGATGAATTGTGGGATGTATTTGAATTATCTATTGATATGGGATTCAAACCATATATAGTGTCACATGGATTCGTGTAAGGGTGTTAGGGTTCTTTGTGGGAGGAACAAGTCACTGATTTTTGGACATTAGAGGGCTTGAATTACTTGTTAGAGGATTTTTACACCATTTTTGGAAAAGAAACAGTTGAAATAGTGGTGGGATGAGCGGATCCAAAATCATGGAAGCAGTTCTGAGAATCTGGAAAAAATTAGACTACACATTATTTTGTTCATAAAAACACACTATGTGTTCCATGATATTCCTATACACTAGAGTTTTATCATAATTATAAGTATCACACACCATATGGGATGACTACATTACATGTGACACATGTTTTGGTGATCCCACATGTACACCATGAGTACATGGGAATGGGTACAGAAAGAAACTTTCTGTGTATCAATACATGGCCAGAGTACACAAACCCCGCCTGAAGGACACGGTTTGCACCCCGGGCGATTGAGGCATACTATGTAGACCCTTTGCAAGTTTTGTAGGAATTCACAGTTAGCGATTTCTGTACCACCAGGGACACGTCCCAGCATCATAATGGGACCACACACAATGTGGGTTTCCTTACATGATATGTACCCCTTCATTAATATTTTTGAAACTCGAATATTTTGTATCTCCTTTATTTGGACTCATATTTTGGTCGAAACGTAGACTGTCAAGAGTTGTTTTCACATATAACATGATGATATCTTCCATTGTGGCTTTTGAGATATGATATGAGAAGTTACAAGAATGAAAATTCTTTAATAGATTCATGACGGTGGTAGTAATAAGGAAGGATGATCAGAGAGACTAGAGTACCACCCTCCAACTAGGCATGTCAGGGTCCTCGAACAACTATTAGAGTGACACCCTCCTAATCGGATAGGGCATAGGTCCACTATATACAATTCGAGTGTAACCATCCTATGGTGTCAAGGAATGGGTCATACACTATTAAATTGGCACCCTTCATCTATGTTGAGCATGGGTCATCTACTGATTACATGAGTGGTACCCTCCTGTAGAGTCAAGGAATGGGTCGCCAGGCATTAGAGTGGCACCCTGAAAAATCATCAGGGATGGTTCCTCTACTGATTACCTTTGTGGAAAACTCATTTGGATTCAAGGAATCATTCATCAGCCATCAGAGTTGAACCATATTTCCAGGAAGGGCATGGGATCTCTATCAACTACTATAGTGGCGACCTCTTATTGGAACATGCCATGCATCTTATACAGACTAGTAGATTATAACCCTCTAACTGGAATGGGCATGGGTCCTCTATAAACCACTGTGATGAACCCTCTTATTGTACCATGGAATGAGTCCTCTACCTAGAGTTTTTGGCCTCTCTAGTGTGCAGGATAGTAGTGAGGTGTGTCTTGACATGGATATATCTTTAGACAGATGTGTGTGATGTTGTCCAGTGTTGATGGACCTTTAGACCTGATGGAACTATTTCTTGGGCTGGGTTGCGAGATGGAGATCCCTTCCCTCTAATTTTTGTTTCTTCTATTTGAGAATATATATATATATATATTGATTTCTTTATATTTATTACTCTATTTCTTTTGGATGAGATATATAATATTTATTTCTATAGTGTGACTTACTACTCCCCATTAAGAATTCATGGAATTCTAAGTATGTATATACTCACCCTTGAATGGGATTCTCCCACACATGTCATGTCTTATGAAGACAATGGATGGTGGACTCTGATTATAGAGGTGATTAGGGATACATGTTTTATTAGATCTAGTTTGGTGGTAAGATTATGGAGATTAGTATTTGGTCTCTCTCAGCACTTTTCATTCTAGATTTGTTAGGTTGGAGAATCTTTGTAGTTAGGCATGTATTTTTTCCTTTTACTTTTTATTTTACACTAACATACTTTTTTACACCCTATATTTTTTTTCATGAATGTTTATTCTCTAGATATTTCATCTTTTTATTATTATGCCTCTTCACTTATGTATTGATATTTTCTAGTGTGTGTGTTCGGGTACATTAGGAAAATGACTCGTATGTTTGTTATTAATTTCACCACTTTTCACCACCCCATGCCCTATGGAGGTGGGCTTGGGGTAATTTTAACTTCAGCGTCATTGGGTCAAGTTCTGAAATATTGGTCTTAGAGGCTTTTTGATCCTTATGGAGGTGTTTGGAGTAGTCCCTAACGAGTATTTGGTTGGTAGTAAGGGAAAAAATGTCAATGTTTCTCGAGTGCGGGTATTAGGTCAGGGGACCCAGTGTTGGTGCAGTAGCCAACATATCCATTCACAAAGATCTTTAATATCTAGTTGATGGCTCGATATACCAAGAAATGGGTGATGGGTAGAAATGGTACATGAATCATGTAGGATTGTGTATTTTACTATACTTCATGATTCAACTCCCCATTTTATATAAATATTCTCATCTAATCTTGGTATTTCTTGATCTAATTTTTATGATGCCTTTGTGATGAAAACCATCCAGGTTACCAGTTTTGGATCATGACGATGATCTGATGAGTGATGAGGCCTCATTTTAGGGTATATATCATGATATTATTCCCATATGTGGATAGATAGTAGTACCTACACCAATCGAGAATGATTTCAGACCATTATATTAGGATAAGGATGTGTGTAGGCTTAATTGAATCCATAAGTTCCAAAACCAGAGGACACTAAGGGTCCATGGTGAGACACATCCCCAGGTAGTAATGAATATGATAGAGTCAGTGAACCAAGTTATTACGCTATTTTTGACACCAACAGATTAAGTGGTTGAACTAATAGATATCCATTTCTATGGAGATTATGGGAACTAGTAGAGTCTAGTTACACAGATGTATGAGGCGTAGACACTCTCACAACCTAACTTCCAAAAGTTTTTGATAAGGATTACTACACCTCATTGTTGTACATGGTTCAGATTCAAGAGATTCTAGATAAATAGTTTGGAGGGATGATAATGTATGAGTATGCTATAATTTTCATAGGAATTACACAATACTACCTTGATTTTACATGGGTTGGATACATCTAAGCATATAAGTTTGAATAGGGTCTCCACTAAGATTTATTTCTAGTGTATTACCCTTGTGCTTTCCCACTAATTTTGGGGTGTTTTATTTGGCACTTGTGATGAAGATATTCCTGTTAGATGGACATAATGTGGAAAGAGATATAATTGGGTGTCATAGGGCTGAGCCAACTACAGTAGCTATCAGATTCCATTTGATAGGATCTTGGTGTAGGAGATCTTCCTATGATGGGACTCAGGCACGTGGTCTGGGAAAACATAGAGGAAAAGTGTATCACAGAGAGGGGAAGCTCTATGATTTTTTTGGGTGAGGTCACATAGCATGTGACTACTATAAGAAACATTGTGAGGAGTGTAGGGAGATAATGGATGTACCACCATGGAAGATGCACTGTCGTGATCAAGGATATCCCAAGAGAGGGAAAGGTCGACCCTATAGAGACATAATTGGAAGAGGTGTTGGTTGAGATCTAGGAGGAGGACCTATAAATGGTGGATGATGATATTATATAATTCCACCACAACCACCAAGTAGCCCATGTTAGGAATTCAAGCTGGGGTTCAGTGTCATAGATAATTGTAGGTGATAGATTCTTATGACCCAAAAGTTTATGAGAAGATTATATGTATGATATGTGTTTATTATACTATTTACTAGGTATTAGTATAAAAAATTATGATCCATTCATTCATGTATTTACTAATAGTATGAGAGATGGATCCCCTAGTATATGCTTTAGCCTAACATATTGTCCTTGAGGTTATTGTAGGGAATGCTTCTTTCATATCGTTAATCTGGAAGTATTGTCTGCTATAACATGGTGGAGAGAGGTTCTCAAGGGACCTTTTGTTCATCATGATTGAACCTTCTGACATCATATTGTGTATGTAACTTTTTTCTATGGTCAAATCATATATTAACTATCACCAAAGACGAGTAATATTCCTTCGAACTGATGGTATAGAATTATCATTTATGGGTAAGAGTGATCTCATGAAATAATGAGTTGTTTTAGTGAGAATGAGGCTGAATCCCATCACCCATCAGTTATAGATTGTATCCCTTAGTGCATAAATCTCTTCAAGATTATATATTCCTTCAATCGTGTTGAATTTTATAGATGTCTTTCACAAGGAATATTTGAGATGACCTCAATGGTGGGCGATTGAGTTTTATATCAACTTGATTTCTAAGGATACTCTTATATCTTCTATGAAATACCATATTCCACCTACATAGCTCTAGGAGTTGTGGTTTCATTTGGAGGACCTTTGAGAGAAGTGTTTTATCATACCCAGTTTGTCCCTCTGGGAAGCTTAAGAATTTTTATTGAAAAAGGATAATGTGATCTTATGGAATTGTGTGGATTATAATTTCTTGATACACAAAATGATAAAGAACAAGTACCCCTCACTGAATACTGATGAACTATTTTATCTACTGTAAGGAGAAAGATGATTCTTGGAGATCAATATCTGTTCTGGCTACCACTACATGAGAGTTTCCAAGGCCGATATTCTGAATTTGGAATTTCAATGTTGATATGGATACTATGAGTTCAATGTGATTTCTTTTACTGTGATGAATTACCATACCATTATTATGGATTTGATTAAGGGAATATTTCATATATACTTGTAAGAGATTGTGGTTGTCTTCATTGATGAAATAATGATATCCTCTACATTAGAGGAGGAGTATGTAGAGCATATGAGGATGGTATTATATTTTCTTTGGGAGAACCAACATTATGGTAATATCTCAAAAGTTTCAATTCTAGATTAAAGAGGTTCAATTTATAGGGAATTTCATTTCTAAGTATTGAGTATATATGGAACCAGTGACGATCGATGTAGTTCATTCATGAGATCCACCCAAGAGTGTGTCATTGGAGATGATTTTTCTTGGATTATTAGGCTACCACTAGAGGATTTTGGAAGACTTATCTAGGATCACTACCCTCTCTAAAGCCCATGCATGTAAAGGGTAGTTGTTTACCTTGATTAAGTCATTTTATAGGTCTTCCATGTAGTTGTGGCTAATGATGATGAGTGATCTTTGATTGAGACTACTAGTTTAGGGTATGGAATATGTAGAATATTGTGATTCCTTGGGAGATGGGTTCAGTTGTCTGTTAATGTAGATATATGTAGTTTTCTCATATGGTTTGAGGTAATTAAGACCCAATGAGAGAAACTATGTGACTCATGACCCATTGATGGTAGTGGTAGTCTTATCCATAGGTATTTGGAGGAAATATCTTCTGAGATATCACTTTTTTGTTTACTTATACCTTCATGTTCTTTGGAATTTTTTCACGTATAGAGTCTTGATCATTAAACTAACATACTGGTTGAATGTTCCTATAAAATTTTGAATTTGAGAGATTCTAAACTCTGAGTAATTCCAACATGGTATAATATTCCCCAAGTAGGAATTCCAAGGCTTGTTTGTGAAATTTTTTTTTGTACAATTGGATTCCTTATAGTTGACCCTAGTTGATTAGGATGGTGGATTTTTTTCTTCCATTGATGGTGTTGACTCCCTCGCTCCTCCAACATGTGAGAGAGTCCAAATTGGGAGAAATTGATTTTTGAGGTATTTAGTTACCATATATCCTCAGTAGATTCATCAAATGATTTTCTGAAGGAGGGAATTAGATCATTCTTTCATAGGGATAGATGGTTACCTCAGTCATAATGTAGGAGGAGGTAATGAGGGAGTTTCACACATATCTTTTGGAGGTACATCTAGTTGTGGGTAATATATTTAGAAACCCTCAGTAGTAGTTTCTTTCGGCCAACATGAGACAAAGCATGGATGATTTGATATATCGGTGCCTCGCATATCATTACGTAAAGTATGAGAATCAGGTTTCAAAATATTTTTTACAGCCCCTTGAGTTCCCAGAGTGGAAATTGGACAGAATATCAATAGAAGTTATGATAGGGATTCCATGGATAGTGAAGGTTCATGATTCCATTAGGGTGATACTTGAGAAAATCACAAAGTCATTACACTTCCTTATTATCATAGGGTAGAGTTTGGTGGAGATTGTGTGGCAGTAGTAAGTAAGGGGTATTTTTTTCCTTCATGGTTTTCCCTCGGTTATTGTCTCTAATCATGATGCATGGTTCACATGTCCATTTTGGAGTGGCCAGCATGAGGCATTCAGGACCCATATAGGGGTGATTATAGCCTTCCTCCCATATATATATGGGCAGATAGAGTGCACTATCACAGTTTTGGAGGATATTCTAAAAATTTCTTATTAGACTTAAGTCGGTGCTAGGAGGACCAATTTCTCTTATTAGAGTTTGCATACAATAATAGCTACCACTATACTATCAGCATGGAACCATTCAAGGTCCTATATGGGAGAACCAATAAGTCACCCTTGTGTCATAGAATGATTGAAAAGACATCTCTTATGGGTCTATAGATGGTATATGAGATGAATTATAAGTTCTAGGACATCTATGAGAAAATGGGGACAACATATAGTAGGAATAAATAATATAAAGATCACCATTGGGGGCCCCTCAAGATCGATTATGGAGACCAAAATTATTGAAAGTCTTCCCATGATAAGTACTGTAGAGATTCTGCTAGGGAGGAAAGCTATCCACAAGGTTCATTGAGCTATTTGGGATCTTGTAGATGGTTGGTGAGTTTTCATAATGCTTCTCCCTAGCCCCAAAATTAGAGCGAGTGCATGAAATCTTTCATGTGTCACAGTTGAGGAGATACGTTAATGACACCACATGCATTATTCAATGGGGAGAGATAATCCCTGAGGATTTATCCACTATTGAAAGAACCCATTGGTGATCGAGGATCAGCCGGAGAGGATGCTCAATGGACAGACCATCCCCTTGATTTGTGTTTTGTGGCGGCCCAAGAGCATGCATGAGAGATCCTGGGAGTAGGAGATCCAGATATGGTCTAACTATACTAGGTTTTTATATAGTTTTTATTTTAATGGATTAAAATATTGAAGGATGGAATGATGTAGATAAATTTTTTTATTGTATATATTGTAGTATTTCTAGATATATTTTTGGATCCAGGTGCTAAGAGGTTGTATATTTCAGAGGCTCGGTATGCTGAAAAATAATGTTATAAAAATTTAAAACATATTTTATATTTTACAAAAAATATTTTCTTAATGAAAATGTTATGACCATTAAAAAGAATCGCAGATAAAAAAACTTGAGACCATGGTTGACTCCAGAATATAGAGTTTACCCTAGAAGAAACGTAAAATAAATCGTTGTGGGGTGTTCAATAATATCATCCTTGGGTGGGTTTGTTCAGTAAATTAATTAAATAATTTTATTTATTTATTTAATTTACCCTAAAAATAATTCATCTATATATTCCACTTTATAATGATTCTCTAGTTTTATCTACAAAAAACCATGGATAATTGAGAGGTTTTTATTCCAACATTCATCGGTGAATCAGAATAGGATGACAAGAAGACTATGGAATCAGGCAGATCAAGACGCAGAAAATGTAAAAACTCCTCTACTTCATTAGTGGGTGTGTAATTTGATGAAAAAAATACAATATTGAGGTATGAAGCATGAAACCCTATAAAATTTAACATTTTATTAAACTATTTTTTCATGATCATCCCTTTATTTTATTTTCACCAATTTCAAATCATTTCATGCAATCTTGTACTGATAATAAAATTTTTATTCAGTTTTTCTCACCCTATAAATCATTTATTGTATAATTTTTCCAAGAGTTATTGCTAAATAATTTTTATAACTTTTTTTGATTGCTTTCCCCTAATAAATCAGTGTGTTAGTCATCATTGTAACACATAGTTGTGATTTGACATTTCCGGTTGGGACAACACCCTATCAGACCCCCATATTTACTATGGTTTCAAGGTTGATGAATGGTATGGTGATCAAAGAAAAATTTGGGATGACATGTGGGTTTTAGGAGAATGTTCTGTTTTGTTCTAGGATCCAAATCGTACATGGAATGGCATAGATTCATGTGACGCAATCTGAGTTCCATGCAGGAAGGACAAGGAACCAATTTCTGATCATCATAGGGTAAAGATTTCTTTTTGGAGGCTTCTTCCCTAATTTTCTGGAGAATAACATGAAAAAATTGAAATGGAAGGTAGATATCTTGATTCGTTGAAGTAGATCTGATAATCTGGGAAAATGGGACAATATGAAGTGTAGTTCAGAAGAACACATGGAATGTTCCCTGAGAATTCTTGGCACTAGCATTTCTTCAAAATTATAAGCCTCACATAGTGTGTGGGACCCCACACACTATTTCATAGATGTGATGGTGAAATGGAATGTACTCAAAGAATACAATGCTTTGGGCATGACCAGGAACATTTCGTGTAACAGAACACAACCAGAGTATAAGGAAACAGCCTAAAGGACATGAGTGGCACCCTGGGTGGCTAAGGCACACCGTGTATACCCTCTTCATATTGAGTATGGATACTTGTTAAATGATCCATGTACCATAAAGGAAAAGGAAATTTAGAATAATAGGTCCACAAATTGTGTTGGTCCCCTAACACACTATGTACCACTACTTTCTTTTTAGGAAACATCAATCTCTCATATCTCCTACATTTGGACTCAAATTTCTACCTTCCAGCAGCCCATCCAAATTATTTTCCCATGTTGAACAAGATGGTGTCTTTCATAGTGAAATTTTGGAAAATATGTTAGTTGTTCTAAAAAATTGATTCTTTTGGTGATGTTTGAAAATGGAAGTGATTCGGAAGGATCTTCATAGAGATCAGAGTGTCACCCTCATGTTGGGAAGGGAATGGGCCGTCGATTAACTATTCAAGTGGAACCCTCCTACTGGGATAATTAATGGGTCCTATATCTTCTATTCAATTGGAACCATCCTACATTATTATGGTATGGTTCACTGAATATTAGAGTGGAACCCTCTAGCTAGGTTGTTCATGTTTCCTCTACCGATTACATGAGTGGAACCTTACTAAAGAGTTAGGTCATGGGTCCTCATCCATTATAGTGTCACCCAATAGCTGGTATGGACATGGTTACTCCACTGATTACTTTATTGGAACCCTCCTTTAGATTCAATTAATATTTCCTCAACCATAAAAGTGGAAACCTTCTATTGGGTAGATCATGGAAAATTTATTGACTACTAGAGTAGAACCCTATTACTTTGATATGGAATAGGTCCTCTACCGACTACTAGAGTGGAACCCTCCATCTTTGATAATAAAGGATCCTCTATCGACTACTTAGTAGAAACCTCAAATTTTACTAGGGAAAGTTTACTCTACCTAGAGATTTTGGCCCCTCGAATATGTGTTACATTACAGAGGTGTGGCTTGAATTTGATGTATCTTTTGACAGACACATGAGATACTGGGAATCAATTATTGACTTTTAGATATGATGGAGCTCTTTCTTGGGATGGATTGTGAGATGGATACACCCTTTTCTCGATTTTGGGTATCTTTGGTTTGAGAAGATATATATATATATCCATGTCATTGGATTTATTGCTCTTTTGCATTGGGTTGTGCTATATACTATATATTTCTATCATGAATCTTACTGCTCCCCCTTTTTTATTCATTGAATTCTACTGGGTATGTACATACTCACCCTTGCATGAGATAGTTAAGAATGTGTATTGTCATATTCATACAATTGACATGTAAGTGGTTTTACAAATAAGATTAGTGATACCTAATGCATAAGACCACATATGTTGGTCAGATCTTGAAGATCACGAGTTTTGGATCTGTCACCACTTTAACTTTCTTGTATTTTTAGGTTGGTACATATTTCTGGTTTGGAAATTATTTTTAAACTCTATTTTCCATTTACACTGTCATACTTTTTACACCCGAGAGGTTTTTTTCATGCATGTTTATTTTCTAAATATTTCACCTTATTATTATTAATATTATTATTATTCACTTATGTGTTGATATGGTTGGGTGAGTTTGTATAGGTATATTTGAATAGGGTGGTACATGACAATTATGCCTTTTATTGCTTATCTCCACCCCTACCATATGGAGGTAGGCTTGTTGTAGTTGCTGCTCGAGCCCTTCTGGTTGAGTTCATTAAAAATAATCTATAGTTTCAATGTATTATTTTATAGGTATATAAGTAAAATATATATTTCTTAATGGACTATTTTAGGAAGGGAATAGTAATTTAAAATCACATTAATTTTTTTTGAAGGATTTATACATTTATAATATTATATAATGAATTAATTTAATGTCTCCAAACACCCAATTTTAACTTATGTATGTTATCCAAAAATGGGTATCATATTTATTTATTCAAAGATGGATTTTAGATAAAAAATTTCATCATTTTTTGTTCTACATTAATTAAATTGTTTTTTATTTACAATCATGTCAATCCTATGTGTAGATATAACCAATATCTATTATTCTATGTAGGAATACAGATATTATTTTTCATAATATATGTTTACTCCAAATTTAAAAAATGATTTCCTATGGAAGTGTGTGTATATAAATATTTGTAATAATACATTTCAATGTTTTCTAAAAGATGAAATCTCAATTTATGAATATATATATATATATGGAAATATCGAATATTTTTATAAAAAATTTGGCACATGGAATTTCAAAACATTACAGGGATCTGGAGAGTGAACATAACTCTCCAAGATGGATGTGCATTCAAGATACACCAATGTTTTAAGGGTCCCAATGGTTTTTTTTCTTATATTACCTAATATTTTCTTAAACTATACTAGAAGATTTTATTGACAAAATTTATTCTCAATATTTTCAAATGTTATTATATTTTTGAATAGTGTTTTCAAATAAATAATTATTTTCCATAGTTATTATATTTTTCAAAAGATTGTCAAAATATAGCTTTCAAAGAAATAACTAATTTCAAAATTTATTATATAGTGTAAAAGTGTTTTCAATACAATTTTTTTAATGTAATAATTATTTTTCAAGGTTAGAATGTTTTTTGAATTTTTTTAAAATAATATTTATTTTTAAAAGAATTTTATAAAAGTGTTTTCATAAGATTTATTTTGAAAACCTTTTTTTTATATTTTATTATTCCAAATGTTTTCATATAAAGGGAAAAATTTTCAAAATAATTTTTTCAAATAAATAGGTATATTCAATATTTTGTGAAAAGTTTTTTCTATATAAATTTTCAAAACCCTAGAAATTATATTTTGAAAACTATTTATAAATTTTTTATATTTTAGATAAAGGGGAAAATGTTTTTAAAAGAGTTTTCAATGATTATTTAAAAAGGATTTTCACTGATTTTTAAAACGCCTTACTGGGAAATTTTATACTCATCATACATTAAAAAATGTTTTTAATAGGATCATTATATGTTCCAAAGGTTTTTATGTTCATTAAATAGCTAGCACACGTGAAGAAAAAATAGATTTTCTTTTATGTATTGATCATAATCTGATTTAATATTATGGTTTTCTCTTTGCATCAAAGCCTACATATAAAAAATTCTCCTATATATAGTGAACTGTATATATTCATTTTATTTTTAGATACAAATATTTAACATTATTTTGTAACAGATCCGGAAGTGTGGGAATCAGGTTGCTAAAAAGAATGCCTCACTATATAAAAAAGGGTTTCTACTAAAGGTGGGATTATATAAACAATATTGGGGAGACTACACTCTTAGTATCACAACATACAATTGAAATCTTAATAATATAACATTATTTAAAAAAAATTAATAAAATTAAATTATAACATAAATATTTCCATATATTAAAATATAAACATACAACACATGAAAAAGGAAAATTAACCCCTTATTGATCATATATTTATGAATACAAATGGGATAACCCACATTGATAATCATGGGTATGAAGATTTAATAACAAAAGACAAAAAATAAGAATAATGACAAATTTATTAGTCTCCCCTTAAACTCATCTCTGAAACCATTAAAATTACTTTAAATTTATCACCTAAAAAACTTATGAATAGACCTATAATCTAGACATATATTATTCACATCCACTGAGGAGAACATGAAATGTATGAGTAAAAAACTCAATAATACATCACTTATGGGACATTAATATATATATAAAACTATATATGAGTGTATATACTAAATAATTGTAACATCCAACCATGGAATTATCCTACCAAAGGAAACACACCACATATCCTGAAGTCTTCTTTGTGACCATTAGAGAAAACACACTATCTCTATAAGTCTATAAATGTCAAATGGGTAGAGATGCAAACTCAAATGGTAAATCACAATTAAATTACCATTTTGAGAAATATATTATCAAAAAGTACTAAAAAACATAAAATAGGCTCTAAAATATTAAGATAATGCCCCACATATTCCCATCTGTGTAATAAATCTAGTCAAGATCTCAAAATAAAATTCAAGTATAATAACATGACTATTATAGATGAAATAAGAAAAATAATATATTACATTCATTTCCTTTACATGAATCCAAATAAATATATAATAACCTTTGATGTGTCTCTTTAAATAATATCTCATCTACGTAAATCACATTCCTTTAACAGAAAAATCATTTATCTAATTTGTACATGCATGTGATGTATATGCATAGGGAGTCAGAATAAATCATCATTTGAAACCCCTACAACCCCAAAAATACCTTGGAGTTTAATATAATCATATATAAATGGGGAACACCCAAAAAAATATTTAAAAATATCATTTATATCAAAAAAATTATTGTATTGAGTGCTAAACATGCTAGCTAAATAAACATATACCATATTTCAAAAATGATAGTGAAATATCTAATATTAATCAATGAAAAATGTATCCATTAACATAGATTATATTACTTATCTTTCAAATACAATGAATTTTATAAATCTCCAATCCTAATATGTGTTACATTCAAAACCACGGCACATATATAATCATCTATTGTGAAACACCAACCCAAGGATCCATGTAAGTAGCTAACATCCTAAAACACTCACAATAAAGAGGATATGTTAACATATTATAAATAAAACGTTTATTTAATTATAATAAGTCATAAATCATATTATGTTATTCACATAAAAATATCACATTTACTTTCAAAATTTACATAAAAATTCATAATATGGTAATCTTTTTACAAACACAAAAAATAACTTCCCACATGAATATTTCAAAAAAGAACCCACATTTTATATCTTTAATACCAATTTCAATAAAATAAAAATTATTCAATCATTCTCCCTTGATTTGTTTCATTTAAATTAACCTAGATGTACCTTATATCATATTCATATAATTTTTCTACCGAAAATATTCCTCATAAAAATCACCAAAACAAAATACAAATAATTTTTTTATTTATTATGTGTATTCTAAATTATACATGTATTATAATAAAAAAGAACATTCATTTAAACTCAAAAACCTAATTTGAATGTATATAAAATAGAATAAATGAATCACAAAAACCCAATTCAATTTATAAAAATAATTCTTTATTATTATAGCTGCAAACAACATCTTATCACATCTATGCACCAAAAAAACATCACTTTCATCCATCATAATTTTTTTACTCCTATTAAAAAGACGAAACAAATACCAAGAATTAATTCTAAATTACCAATATTAAATTACCATTTACCACTTCAAATAACACATTCTAACCCCTAAAACACTTTAATAAAATATATTTTTCAATTAACAATTGATATATAATAATGTTTAGTAAATAAATAATAATTATTAATATGTTCAGGTCACTTTAGTTTTCAAATCAAATGCAAAGGTCAAATTAAATATAAAATCTCCCAATTAAACATAAAAAAGTGTAAGAGGGACCACACTTACACTTATCTAATAAATCACATAAAGCATGAAGGATTAATCCTTCCTTGGGTAGAAGGTCTCCTCAGTTTTTTCAAACTAAAAGAATAGAAACTGATTAGAATGAGTAGAAAACAAACCTTGACGTATTCACAAAAATATATAAGGCTTTAAATTCTATTACATATATAATTTTATGTTACTAATGTATCAAAATTCAGATAATATATTAGGATAAATCATTCAATAAATATTGTGGGGGGAAAGGGAGACATTATAGTGGAATTTACAACAAATGATCCCTCCAGAGAAAAAAAAATTATCTCAAATATTGTGATAACACATTTAAAATTACACCCTCATTAAAAAAGTATCATGTAAAATAGGTTCCCCATCGATGTCCACCAAACACCATGTGCTTGGAAACCGACCACATAGTGGTTGGTCTAAAAGCACCTACTCATCTTTCCCCCAACCATGTACCTAATACCCTACAACCAAGTACTTAATGATCCTTACAACCACTAGTTCAGTAGGTAAACATATTCCACCTTCCTCTTTTACATTTATTCACGAAAAACTCCAAAAATTCATATTAAAAAGAAAATTCAATTCATGAAAATAAAAAATATAAATTAAAAACATAACTCATACCCTATGTTATGGAAACATTTAAATAATAGGTCTTCTCATCATTTAAAATCATTATCAAGCACGTATAATGAATAAATCAATCATTTGATGACTCATTTTAGATTTTTATTCCCATAAACCCCGTTTTACATTCCAATTATACCATTGAACACATAGAATTAGTATAAAATTCACATATATTCTCTTCTCACTACAATCTATAATAGGAATTAGCCTATTTATAAATTACACATCCCAATCCAAATCCAAAACGTCATTTTCAATACCTTGAGAATGATTTCGTTTCTTTTTCATCAACAATAAACAATGAATTGAATCACGCATGGATCTACACTTCAGCAAAAATTTCCGATGATAATATTTTAATACCCATATATTTCTTACATTTTATTTCATGATTTATTTTATAAATATACCCTAAAAAAACTCTATAATATAATTAGGATTAGATTATTTTGGTAATTAGGTGCACAAAATAAAAAAACGAAACATAAATACAAAAAAATTAAATAAAAACTCTATAAAATGTTCTTATATTCCCAAGAACTTCTAATAATATATGGGATAACCTATGGACATATATAAGAATGGGGTGAGATATAAATCCCTGTAATAGAACAATAAAATAATAACACATTGAATGTAAAACATTCTAGTTAATTAGAATATACATGTAATATAAGATGGGTGAGAATCATAAACATGAACATTGATTCATGATATATTATGATAATATTAAGGAAACATTGGAATCTAACGACAACATAAAACATGTCATCATAAAAATAAGTCATGGATAACCACCAACAAATCATTACATATTGTTCTTAGAATAACCTATCATGTTCTATGCATGGAATAACATGAAATAAAAATATTACCCACTTCATGGGTGGTATTTATTATATCAGGATCACGTCTCACATTCATAACATGTATATGAATAAGTGTATCACAAAGATAATTCAATACAAGTATTTATTGTATCACTTATAATCCCATGATTAAGGAGTGTGGGTTAAATACACGGAAGTCCCCAATCAATGAATTATTGATACATCTAGGTTAATTCCCTTTAGTGGAAATGGGTATGGGTAATCACTAAAAAAATATATGGCATGGAAAATAATAGGATAATGTCTTCATCATAACAGGGGTATAATAAAATTCATGTATTCATTAAATGAGAGTAAAATTAGAATCTTGTCAGTTGGACATAATAATGATAGTAAGAGAGATTTGTAAAAACATATCCCCCCTTGAACAATCACAAATCAAATGAATAATATAAATAGGTTTCATGAATAAATAAGAGAATTAGAGTATCACATACCTTGTAACACCCCAGGATTTCATAGTATGTTATCTCTTTAAAATAATTCAATAGTTTTCGCTACACGCAACACCGAGTTCGAGCGCACCATGACTTACCTAACCAGCCATTTAAAAAGAGGTTATGAATAGTATTAACTGAATATTGAATTTTATATACTCCATATAATTTTAACATCCACATATGTGTTTTTAGGCATAATATAAGAACAAATTCAATTTTTCAGATAAAAGAAGTGTTTTTAGAAAACAAAAATTAATTTTACCGCCTTTTAATGGAAAACCCTTTTTAAATCCAATATTTGGTAGTTTTATATATTCAATATGAAAAAAAAAATTATTTAGATGAGTGACACAAACATTTATTTTGGATAAATTTTTGTTGATTTTATGACAACTTTCTTATTTTCTTGAATATTGAAAAATAGTAAATTTTAATTAAAGAAACTTTTTTAATCAAAAATATTTATAGTGTTAAATTATAAATTTGAATTATTTTAATGTATAATTAGATTATATTTTTATAATTTAATCCAATTTTGGTCATTGGATGTAATTTTACATTAAAATTGGACATATAACTATTTCCATCTTTTGATATTTTTTACTTTTCAAAAACCCGATTTCTGGTTTTGACAACGAGAATTATTTTTAAATTAATTAATGAAACTTATATGTTTTTAATTTGGTAAAATAGACATCATTTTTGAATTTGGAATATCAAAATTATATTTGGGTAAATTTTTGGCATTTTTCTGAAAACATTCAATTTTGGATGAATAGTGAAAAACACCGTGTTATAGATAAAACCTGACATTATAATTTAAATAATAATTTTTAAATAAAAATTTATCATAAATTAAAAATATATAAATAATACATATATTATTATAATGTATTTAAATAGAGTCATTTTATAATAATGTTGGGCATATAAAATATTATAGAACTTTATTAATGTCTTTTACCCACATTCTAGGCACATTTGCCAATTTGAATAAAACATAATTTTACCTCTTCTGAGAATTGAATTTCAAAAACTTTAGAGACACAGTTGACATAATAAATTAAAATTTGGTTCAATATGATGAAAATAATTTTTGGTGAATCGTAACTTTTAAATTTTATTTACCACTGTTAAAAGTAAATTAGTTAATTAAAGGTAAATATAATATTAATAATATCCCAAAAAATGTTTTATTTCTATTAGATAAGTTTATTTAGACAAAAATAAACCTTAATACAGAAATAGGATCCTTTTCATCCATTTGGGTTAGATTAGGAAATTTATTGTATTTTATTTAAAGAAGAGTTAAAAGTGTTAAATTCAATGTTTAATAACTAAACCATTTTTAATATAGGGTTACAAATAAGATAAATTAGAATATAAATATTAATTTTAAATATAAAAATATTTCCTAAATCATCGTATTTTATATATAATTTTTATACACTAATTAATTGAATTTATTAATGACACAATGATGATGTTGTAGTTACCTTCTTACTGAAATATTAAAATAATTGGTATTAAACATATTAAAATAAATGTAAATTGAAACTTTTAATATGATAAAAGAATTTTATAGGTGAATATGACTTGTTATAGATTATATAATTTATTGTTTTTGTAGTTATGATTTTGTTATGACTTTATGAAAAATCAATTACTAAATAGTGTCAAAATTTACATAAATGAGTTTTTAATAAAAATACTATTTTATTAAATAATATAAAAATCAGAAAAATCTATATTTTGGAAAAATTACTTAGATAAGGTTATATATGTCATTAATCAACCACTTTAGGTTCTCTTGGAATTTTATAGTGTGTTCATTAATCATGTAATATAAAAATTCAAGAAGACATGGTAAATGTTAAACTATTTAACAAATAGTTAAATCTAAAAGATAAGGTTATTATGGTGACCTAAATTTTTTTAAAACCTTTTGGATGATAGGATTTAGACCCATACCTAATTTTTTTTTGAAATCAATTCATTTTGATCCATTATAAACCAAAAATGATTTTATAATAAAATAATATTTTCACCTTTTCCTAATGTGACCCTCACCTCTCTTATAAAAGCATACTTCCCATTCTCTAATCTTCACACCTCCAGAGCCATTTGGCTCAGCAAAACCCTGCTCAAATATTCTCCCAACTACCCTAAATTTATCCTATAGGCCTTAATTTGATCATAAATACAACCTAAGAATCCCTTTTGATCTAATCAAAAGGAACCACATGAAGAAGAGGTAATTATTTCATCGCCTCTTTCAAAGTTCATTTCTTCTTCCACTTCATCTTTCTTTGTTATTACCATACTAGAATAATAAATCCAGTACCTTCTAAATACTGAGATTTTATTATAAATATGGTAAAACCATATTCCTTATTCTATCCAACCTATGAGTGATAATGTCACCATACGTGCGTACGTATGACTTACCGTTTCGACATCGTGGTGTAGTTTGTTATGCAACACTACATTATTTTAATGGGAATAATAATGAGTATAATTAATTTAAATAATGAATATAACATGTTAATTATTATTTATATATAATATACCATTAAATTAAACCCCATTTTACCGTTGATAGAATGATATTGTCGCTCGTGCGTACGTACGACTTACCGTCTCCATGATGCGATGAAATTCATCTTCAATGATCACCATTCAAGAATTGTTATAAATATATATATATATATTTATTAAGTATGAGATATATAAAATAATATAGCTACTATAATAATATATAATTATATAGATAAATATATTTATTTTACTTACTTCCATACTATAAGATAAAAAAAGAGAAACAACGTTCATGCGTATGTATAGACTACCGTCTCTATTAACGGTGTTTCCATTTCATAAATCTATCTATTATAAATATTTATATTCTGAATATATATGATATATAAATCATTTTTTATATTTTGGAGATATTTAAATAATTATCTAAGTGATACGATCATGAATAACATGTCAAAACACGTACGATAAAGAAAACGATTAATACCCATAATGTTACTAAACATAGATATTATTATTAAATGGGTAGTATAAAACCATAAATGAATAAATTATGATATCATAAATATGAATATGGTTCAGGTATAATTTAATTACATACTATTGTCATTATTCAGGATGTTAATCGTACCCTCTACCAAAGGAAAGTGCAACATAAGGGTTAATTCCTCAATCTCATTGTTATCTATGATTGTATATGTGTAAGTATTTACTCAGACATATTTATCATCCATGTCCATGTTTCATAAAAGAGTTTTCAAAAGGATTTTTCAAGGTTCTCTTTAAAAAAAACACAATTTTTAAATGTTTTAAATATTTATTCTTCTAAACCTCTCTCATTGATGTCTGTGTTTTCAAAATGGTTTTAAGGACTTATTTATATGGACATGAATATTTTAAAATTATAATTCCTCTCCAATGATTCAAAGTTGTATGGGAAACTTTGTTTCAATGATATATTTCAAATTTCTTCTTTTATAAATTGGGGACTATTAAATTATTTAACAATGAAAATATATTTCACTCAAAGAGTTTTAGTGATCATTTTCAACTATGTCAACATCCACTACTAGATATTATTCTTGATTGAGGTTTATTTATTATAATACAATATCACATATTGTATTGAATGTCTTATTCTATGTTTGAATGAGTATATTCTATTTTTATACCATTAATGGTTTATAGTTAAATTATTGACATCTCGAATGTGAGTTTTAATAAGAATTTTTATGTTATGTTTCACCATTTTCATTTAAGGACTCAATTGGAATTAGTATGTGACGGGTAGATCACACTATATATCATCGATGGATCGGTATGTATCATGAGACAAATTAGTTTCTTGGCACAAGGACTTGAACAGATGTTAATTTTTAGTCTTTTCACAAGGCCTTGACTATGTGGTTTTGATGTCTGACATTATGCGTTCCCTCGTTATGAAATTAGTTATTACATGTGATATTTCGACCAGTAGAATATCCATGTGCATGTTTATATAGAAATGTTTGATTAGTTTTTTCCATATTATGTTCATGTTTATGTTTCAAAGACTATTGTTTTTATTAAACATTTTTCATTCAAATTTTATTGCTTCTGCTAAATTATTTACCCTTACTGAGCATCTAATCTCACCCTTTATTATGTTTTGTTTTCCTCAGATTCCAAGACGTTTCTTATGATTGATATGTGTGTTTAATCTAAGGGAATAGGGTTGTTCTCAATGTATTATTTATGTTGTGTTTTAGGTTTGAATTTGTAATGTAACATTCATGTATGTAATCTATTTTCTAAGACTACTAAACTAATCGGTCCTTTGGGACTTGATTCCTTGTAATCATGCCAATGAATTAAAATAATACATTGGCTTTGGGATACAAGGTTGAGGGTGTTGTAGTTGGATACAGAGGAACTTTAGTACAATCCTTGGAATCTATATTTAGATAAACTCTAATTATGAAAAATTACCCTAAGATATAATTTGAGGATTATCATAGAATAAATTCCTAGAATTTTGGTAATGTAGAGATTTTATGATTTTTCTAAGCAATACATCTTTGTCTGGATATGGGTAGGTAGAGGTGGCTCTGGCACAGATGTACCTCGTGGTAAAAACTGAAAACCCCACTTTGAGATAGACTCGAACATGAACTTTTACATGACAACTGGCCTTGCTACACTCTTGGTTACGACAATCCTAGGGTATATGATTAGGATAATTCACATTTTCTTTACAAACCATTATGAAGTATTTATAAGTAAATATTTCAGTAAAGAAACCATTTTTTTGATAATGAGACAAGATGTGTGAAAATATTCAATTAATGTGGATAATTTTTCTAGTTTTTGGAGTATAAATTATGATATGATCTAACCAAGTGTATTTCAACATTTATGAATGGCTCTAAGTAGAAGGAATGAGAACTCCAATAATACCCATGGTCCAAAGAGTATGAGGGATCATCTATTTTATTATATTACTCCAAAATTTAGAAGGGAAATAGTCTCCCATGTATTCTCATCATATGAAGAAATAGTATCATGTGTTAATAAGATAAGTAATGAATTATATGATTCCAATGGATTTGAAGGGAAGCCTGAGAAGAAGGTGATGGTATAGAGAAATGTGGATAAAGGGATGAATGGGAGGAAGGATTTTCCCATATGCGATAATAGTGGAAAGAATTACCCTGGTAAGTGCATGAAGGGAATGGGAGTTAATTATAAGTGTAGAGAAGAAGGAACCCAAGTTCTTGATTTAAAGGGTAAGAAAAAGATTTCAAATGTACGATGCTTCATCCGTAAGGAGTTGGGACACTACACAAATCAGTGTCCCAATCATCATACTATACCCCAAATGATGATATTGGATAATATAAAAGATATGATACTACCTTAGATGACAAAGAATGATTAGTTCTGTTAAGTTGTTATTAAATAATTGTTTCATTTGAGTATTGTATTAATTATTTACAAGTTATAATAATTATAATGTTTATAGGGATTATACTACAATACTATTTCATTGATGATTTGAGATTTCATAGTACTAAAAAAGGGACTCAATAGAAAGTTAATATTTTTGGGAAAATACATGGATGAGGGTAAAATAGACATTAATATGGTTTTAGTATTGAAGTAGTGATTTTTTAATAAGAGATTATTGATTTGGATAATTTATATTGGTTATTATTGACTACCTTGAAACTAATTAATTTTTTTCCATCTTGTTGAAGTTGAAAACATTTTTGCATATAAGGAGTATATCCAGTATTCAAATAAGTAATTAGGGAGAATGAATGTAATAAATAAGTTTTTACTATAATTTAGGGTGTTACCATGTTTTAAGAGAATATACGATGAAGGTATTCAAATTTTATTATTTGGAAAAAGAGATCTTCATTATGTCTTCCTTCCTTATAAAATTTAGAATCTGAGTTTGGATAGAAGTATTTTGGATAATTATAAAGGTTGGAATTTATTAAGTTATACTTTGGATACTATTGTTTATGTTTAAAACATTTCTTAGGATTATTTTTGGATTGTTATAAGAAGGACTACCCAGAGGTCGTGCGACAACCTATCGTGTCTGGCAAGGTAATGAGACATGAACCCACAACTGAAGGGTGACATGGGTGCATCACCTACCACTGGCCTATGTGATGTCTTGGTTTGTGTAATGTTGTTTTTTTTAAAATAGTCTGATCGATGAATTATAAATTAATTTTTTTGGAACCTAATATGATTAGGATAAATAGAATATTTTTGAGTTCTAAGATGAGTTTAGGGTAGAAATTATTTACAATGGGACTCTAATTTTCATGTATTCTTTTTTTCATATTCTATGATGAAATAATTTCTTAAACATTAGGGAAATGATATTAAAACCAAGAAATTGTTATCCTAATAACTTGTTTTTTGTTGAACTTATTATATTTTAAATCATCATAGATTTATGGACTTGAGGCCCTCAATTTCCCATTCAATTGTTTGTAATTTATGATGTCAATTAATCCCTAAAAATTTTCAAAATTTCCTCCAATTATTATTTCCACCAATGTTCATCTATTCGAAATCCTAATTTAATGGTGAATTTTTCATTTCCCTTTCCCTCTTATTATGTTTAAATTTTATTAACCCAATTTTTGATCTGGGATTTCCATAAATGTATTTTCAATTTTTAACATTTTATTTTTGAAGAAAAATTTCCAATTTTTAGAAGGGAATTTATTGAAGGAGGGTATAATGGAACACCCCAGGATTTCATAGTACGTTATCTCTTTAAAGTAATTCAATAGCTTGTGCTT
Organism: Viscum album; assembly: GCA_963277665.1. NCBI lineage: Eukaryota > Viridiplantae > Streptophyta > Magnoliopsida > Santalales > Viscaceae > Viscum > Viscum album. The sequence goes on from OY728145.1 coordinate 1,333,204,681, forward strand.
CACGCAATATCGAGTTCGAGCGCGGCACGACTTACCTAACTAGCCATTTAAAAGCGGTTATGAATATTATTAACTTAATTTTGAATTTTATATACTCAAAATAATTTTAACATCCATATTATGTGTTTTTTAAACATAATATAATAAAATATTCAATTTTCTAGATAAAATAAGTGTTTTTTCAAAAAAAATTAAAATTACCGCATTTTAATGGAGAACCCTTTTTAAATAAAATATTTTATACTTTTATATATTCAATTTGAGAAAATAAACTTCTTCTTTTGAATAGGGACATAAAAATTTAGTTTGGATAAAATTTTTGTGTTTTTCTGATAACTTTCATATTTTTATGAGTAGTGAAACAAATACTAAATTTTAATTAAAAACAAATTTTTAAATAAAAATAATTTATAGTGTTAAATTATTAATTTTAATGGTTTTTAAGCATAATTAGATTTTATTTTTATAATTTAATCCAATTTTGGTAATTGGATGAAATTTTACATTTATATTCGACATCAAAACATTTCAATCTTTTGATAGTTTTTACCTCTGAAAATCCCGCTTTCTGATTTTGACAATGGGAATTAATTTCAAATTAATTAATGAAATATCTATGTTTTTAATTTGGTAAATAGACATTATTTTTTGATTTTATAATATGAAAATTATATTGGGTTGAATGTTTTGAATTTTTCTGAAAACATTCAATTTTCGATGAATAGTGAAAAACACTCTGTTATAGATAAAAACCGTCATTTTCATTTAAATAATTATTTTTCATTAAATTTTTTTCTCAAAGTCAAAATAGATACATAATACATATATTATATCAATTTAATTCATTTTAGTCATTTTATAATAATATTAGGCATATAAAATATTATTGAACTTTTTAACGTCTTTTACCCACCTTCTAGGAACATCTGCAAATTTTCATAATACGTAATTCTAAAACTTCTATGAATTGAATTGTAAAAATAAAAAATATATGGTTCACATAAATAATAAAAATTTGGTTCAATAGGGTGAAAATAATTTTTGGTGGTTAGTGAATTTTGATTTTTATTTGTCATGGTTAAAATTAAATAATGTAATTATAAATAATATTATTATTATTACCCCCAAAACATGTCATATTTTTATTGGATAAGTTTATTTCGACAAAAATAAACCTTAGGACAAAAATAATATCCTTTTGATCCATTTGGCTAAGATTAATACATTTATTATATTTTATTTAGAGAAGGGTTATATGTGTTAAACTCAATGTTTAATAACAAAACTGTTTTTAATACTTGGTTACACATAATATAAATTATACTATAAATATTAATTAGAAATATAGAACTATTTCCTACATCATGGTATTTTATTTTTAAATTTTAGACATAAAATACCTAAATTCATTTATGGCAAAATGATGATGTAGTAATTACCTTTTAATGAAATTTTAAAATAATTGATATTAAACATATTAAAATAAATTTAAATTCATACTTTTTATTCCATAAAATAATTTTCTAGGTGAATATGGAAATCTATGGATGATTCAATTTATTTTTTAGAAGTCAAAACAATTTTATGACCTTATGAAATATAAATTACTAAATAGTGTTAAATTTGACATAAATGAGTATTTAATAAAAATAATATTTTATTAAATAATATAAAAATATTAAAAATAAATTTTTTATAAAAATGGCTAAGATAAAGTTATATATGTCATTAATTAACCACTTTATTTTCTCTTTCCATTTTATATTATGTTTATGATCTGTGTAATATAAAAATACAATAAGAAATGGTAAATGTAAAACTATTTAACAAAGAGTAATATCTAGAAGATAAGGTAAATATGGTGACCTAAACTTGTATAAAACCTATTGGTTGATAGGATTTATACCCATCCCCACCTTAGACTCTAAATAAATCCATTTGGAGATATTATAAACAGAAATGTAGTTTTTAATAATATAACATTTCAAGTTTTTCCTTAAGTGACCCTCACCTCTCTTATAAAAGGGTACTTCTCCTTCTCTTAACTTCACACCTCCAAATACATTTGGATCACCCAAACCATGATAAAATATACTCCCAACTACTATCAATTAAATATAAAGGCCTTAATTTGGTCATAAATACAACCTAGGGATCCTTTTTGATCAAATCAAAATAAGCACCTGAATAATATGTAATTATTTCATCACCTCTTTCAAAGTTCTTTTCTTGTTCCACTTCCTCATACATTTTTATTTTCATACTAAAATAATAACTCCATTACCATATACAAAATTATATTTTATTATAAATATGGTAAAAAAATTCAATTTTATATCCATCCTATGAATGACAAAGTCGTCGTACGTGTGTACGTATGACTTACCGTCTCCACGTCATGGTGTAGTCTATAATTCAACACTATATTATTTAGATGGGTGTAATAATGAGTATAATTAATTTAAATAATGGAAATATCATGATAGTTTTTATTTATATGTAATATATCATCCAATTAAACACCATTTTACAATCGATAGAAAGATATTGTCGCTCATGCATACGTACGGCTTACTGTCTCCACAACGTGATGAGGTTCATCTTCAATGATCACCATTCTAGAATTTTTATAAATATATATTTATTATGTAGGAGATATATTACATAATATTTTTACTATTATAATATATATTTATATACATAAATATATTCCATTTACTTACTTCCATACTATACGAGATGAAAACAAAAACAATGTTCATGCGTACGTACTGTCTACCATCTCCATGAATAGTGTTTTAATTTTATAAATATATCTAATATAAATATCTATATTCTAAATATATATGATATATAAATTATGTTTTATATTATGGAAGTATTCAAACCATGATCTATGTGATACTATCAAGAATAACAAGTTAAACACGTAGCTTAAGAAAGCGATTATTACCAAAAATAGTAGTTTAACATAGAAATTATTATTAAATGGGTAGTATAAAACCATAAATGAATCTATTATAGTATTATGAATATTAATATGGTTCTTTTATAATTTAATAACATAATATGTTCATTATACAAGAGGTTAAATGTACCCTCGACCAAAGGAATGTACAAGGAAAGGGTTAATTCCAAAATCTCATTGTTATCTGAGAGAGTTTATGTGTAAGTATTTACTAGGAAATATTTATCAAAAATGTCCATTTTTCATAAAAGAGTTTCAAAATTGATTTTTTAAGGGGCTTTTGAACAAAAATATCATTTTAAAATGTTTAAAATATTTATTCTTCTAAACCTTTCACATTAATGTCTATGTTTTCAAAAATTGTTCTAAAGATTTATTTTTATTAATATGAATGTTTTAAAATGTTAATTTCTTTCAAAATATTCAAACTGGTATGGGACGCATTGATTAGAAAATATATTTTAAATGCCTTCCTTTATATATTATTACTTTTAAATGATTTCACAAAAAACGATATTTCACTCAAAGAGTTTTCCTGATCAATTTTAAATATGTCAACATCCTTTATTAGATATTATTTATGATTGAGGTCGATTTATTATAATACAGTCCTCCATATTTTATTTATTGAGTTATGATATTTTTGATTATGGATGTGTTATTTTTATAACATTTTTAGTTTATAGTTAATGTATTTAAATTTATTATGCTAGTTTTAATATGAATTTTTATGTTATGTTTCAACATTTTCATATGAGGAAAGCATTAGACATATTACATGACTGTTGGAACCCACTGTATCTCCCTGATGCATTGGTAGGTCTCATGAGACAAATTAGTGTCTTGAGACAAGGCCTTGACAAAATTTTAATTTTTAATCTTGGAATGAGGTCTTGACTATGTGGTTATGATGTCCCTAATTATGCAATCCCTCATTATGAAATTAGTTATTACATGTGATTATTAGACTAGTAGAATATCCATGTTCATGTTTATATTGAAATGTTTGACTTATTTTTTCCATATTATGTTCATGTTTATTTTTAAAAGATTTTGTTTTTATTACAGATTTTACTTAAAATTTTATAGCTTCTGCTAAATTATTTACCCCTACTGAGCATCTGAGCTCACCCCTTTCTTCTGTTTTGTTTTTCTAACATTCTAAGAAGTATATTATGATTGATATGTAGTTTTAAACTCGGGGAATAATGGAGTTCTCAAAGTATTTTTTATGTTGTGTTTTATGTTTTAATGTGTAATATAATGTTCATGATTGTAATCTATTTTCCAAGAATACTAAATTGATCAGTCTTTTGGTATGTGGTTCCTTATAATCATGGAAATGTATTAAAATAATGCACTAGCTCTGGGATTCTGGGTTCGGGGCATTACTTACCTTAAGTGGGAACTTCTAAAATCAAGGAGGAGTTTCTTTAGAGCTTGGGGAACTCTGGGATGGATCTCTTAGGGAATATAAATGTGATTGATTTTTAATTTTAATATTCAGTTCCATATATCATTATTTATCCTTAATGTCAGTGTGGTACTTAGGTGTCTTAGGACCCTAGATTAAATATATTTAAAATATTAATATGTATTAATGTATGTGTGAACATAGTTTCTATTTTTCTATATTTTCATATTGTTTGGGACCTCAGGTGGAATATCCAAGTTGATTGTTGATTCAGGAATACATGGTTTACACTATGCACAACCTAAGGTTAGTCAGAACTGGATGTTTGGTTGAAGAAGATGTTTGTTGTGCATTTAATTAAAAAATTAATTTAATTTATCTACATTATTTTCAAATAATTTTGACCTAAATTACTCTTTTTATAAATATTTATAAAAAACACAATTGTAATTATCATTACCATATGAGTATTTGAGAGGAGGTCTTGGATATTATTCATCGATAGATCGAGATCATAGAACAATGGGTAATAAGAGCATGGTGGATTGCGAGGTGATGAATGCAGTGGATCATCCTCATCACTAGAAAATGTATTTTTCACCAATGATCAATCCAAATTTTAGTTAGGGAATATTTTTTTATAATCATTCCCTCATTTTTTTAATAATACATGAAACTCTAATCTCCTTCAATTTGTAGAAGTTTCTATTTTTTAGTTGAGCACCTCAATTTATTTGGTAATATTTTTTTTATTTAATCTTGTGTTTCATTAACCTCACCCCCCTTGATATCCTGATATGTAATCATTGTACATAATTTCATGCAAGTATGTGGATATAACATTATCATGTTCTTTCCCCATTTGATCTTAATGTTCTTCACTATTGGACCATGGGGTAGTTGTTTGACATATTGGGTATGTTCGAGAACAATAGAACCCTAGATTCATGGCATTTTCATAAATGATGAATAGATTATTTATTTTAGGATGGATTAGGATTCTTTGTGGTTTTAGGTTAAGGAATTAATAGATCTATAATCCATAATGTGAATGGGATATTGAAACGGGTGATGGGAGTTGAATGTGATGCACAGAGGATCATTGTTGGGTGATTAGAATCCCATTTCTAACCACCACAGGCCATTAATTAGTTTTCGGATATGACCCCCACAAACTTTAGGTGGTAGAATGTCATGATTTGTGGAAGATAAGGTGGATTCGGATTCCTCACTAATAAACAAGTGTTTATAAAGTAAAATGGGCCACCCATTGTGTACCCTGGGTAACACACATATTGTAGTCTAGGTCTCCCATGGGGGCATAGATTTATATAAGAGTTAAGGATTACACATCGTGTGGCTATACCCATATGTTGTGTGACCCTTCTTAGGTATCTAGATCATCTTCCATCCATCCACACCCAATAACCCATGTGATATAACATTATTTATACTCTTTCTATACATGGACATGGGATGGTACTCAAGCATGACCAGGAACATGTCTAGGTACCCAAGCATGACCCGAAGTAAACAGGCACGACTAGGATCATGAGGGAAAGCCTTTATTTGATGAGACAAACCATGTAACACCTATATATGACATTTAATGTGACATAGGTTTCCAATAAATGTCTATATGGGAACACAAATAGGTAATGAGGAAGGATAACACATCTTGTGGACCCCTATACACACCATATATCCCCTCCAGGACTTCTTCCTCTAGAATCTCAAACTAATAGACTCAGATTTTGGACCATTAGTAGCATATCCTAAGTGTTTTTTCTCATATAATTCTATTGTGGATTTTTTTGTGCAATACAAGATATGATATGAGGTTATCTGAGTGGGATTCTTCTTTATGAAATACTTTATTATAGCAGTGATCAGTCGGGATCATCTAACAGATGTCAGTGCTGGTAACCCCATGTCGCACTAGGATATTGGTCCCACAAATTCATCTTTATCGACTGAGGGGAACCACCCGGACACACTAAGTAGTAGGTACTCCATTAATTAAGTGGTTCCCCTAACGGATTAGGGTTTGGTTCCTCTATCTATCTGTCAACTGAGTCGAACCCCTGGCCCACAAGGGCGTGGATCTTCCATTAACTAATTAGAACCCCTTTATGAACTAGTGCATGGGTCCACTATCTACTAACTGTAAATACCTTAAATTAATGAGGATTGGGTACTCTATTGGAGACTATCACCCCTCATGTTGTGTTGTAGTAGGGGGGTGTGGTTCCATTACATGGTTTCTTTGAAAGACACGTGAGATGTTGGGCATTAGTGATGAACCTTTGGAACTCTAAGGAAACTCGTCATCCTGGGATGGGTTGTGGGATAGAGATCCAATTTCCTTCTCTTATGTATTTCTTTTGAGGACATATATATCTATGATGGGATTTTTCCCAACTTTTTATATTATGAGGTGACCACTTATATATATATCTATTAATCCCATTTTTGATTTTGAGGTTTCCTACTAGGTTTCTATATAATCACCCATGTTGGGAAGTTTCCAACAAGATTCATTTCTTATGAAGATGATGGAATGTTTGGTGTTGAAATCAGTGGATATTAGTGATACAGGGGTTCATAGGCCATGTATTATGGTCCGTTTTGGATATGATGAGTTGAGAACTGTCACCATTATTTTGTTCTAGTTTTTTTGGGTTTGTACATCATCTCTAGTTGGGAATGTATTTCCCCCTTTACAGTTTTTCTTATTCTTCTATACTCTGATGTATTCCCTAGAGGTTATTACATTCCTGGTTTAACATAGATATTGCTTCCTTTTATTATTCCTCTAAACTATATTCATGGATATGGATGGGTTTGTATATATAGGTAAACTAAGAACATGCCTCCCATTTTATATTATGCATTCTCAACACTTATAATTATCCAAATCCTATTGGATATAGGCTTGGAGTTGTAATGACATTGATTTCCATTGTCCCGACATGCCCAGGTGGGTTGGGTCATTAATGAGTGGTATTAAAGTTGTTCATTCCTAGGTAAGGTTTTTAGAGTTTTCCCCTTATACAGAATTTTTTTGGACATAGGTTAACAGTTTCAAAGTTCCTTGAGTATGGGTTTCAGACCAGGTAACCTAGTGTTTGTGTGGCAGTTGACGTATCTATTATCCCAATCTCTGACAACATTCTTTTCATCTTAGAATAACTAGACATTGACTGCAGGGCACAATAATACCAGAAATATATAGGATTGATTACTTTGAATCATATATATTTTATCATATAACCATTATACATCTTGAACACATTAAAGAAGCCTTTGAGAAGAAAACTATCCAGTTTACTAATTCGGGATCAATATGATGATCAAATGAGTGATGAGTCCTTAGTATAGGTTCCATCTCACAGGTAGATTCCTCTATGAGGGTAGTGATAATCACCCTTATTTTCAAGTATAAAATAGTACCAGAAGTTTAGGAATAAGAACCACATAGGCTTATCATTCTCAGAAAGTTCCATTTTCAAATATTGTTGAGGTTCTTTGACGAACTAGATCCACGGGTAGTGTGGGATTGTCTTGATTTAGTGATCCAAGTCTTCATGCACATGAAACCCCCAAATAAATGTATTGTTATGTTGATATATAGTATTTTTAATGGACTATTAGGGTTATTTTGGTGTCTAGTAATGTAGAATAGTTAGGATATGATTATCTCATGTTATTAATTTCAACAACATTCTTGTGAAGATCATTACCCCTCATAATTGTGCTCAGTTTTTATTAAGGAGATTCTTGATGTGCAGAATGGTAGTTAGATAGTTTATGATTATTCTATGAGTATTACTAACCTTACATGATAATCCAATGGCATGGTATGATATCGTTACTTTGAGACATGGAATATTGAGTAGGGCCACAAAATAGACATCCTAGCTGGTGTTGTTCACTTTGAATTCCAACCTATACTAGAGTAAAATAAAGGCCACTGGTAAAGGATATATTCCTATTAGAGGTAATCTAGGATTCAAAATTTGGAAGTGGGAATCAGGAGGCTGAGTCATTTGTAGTAGCTAGCAGGTGACAGCTGATACGATCTTGGCATATAAGACCTCCTCAGGGCTAGACTCAATCGCATAGAAAATTAGCACTAGATCGTGTAGTGGTTATGGTCACCCCAGAGTGGGGTGGTGTTATCCATGTGACGGTAGAGGTCACTTGGAACATGATTTCGTGACATTATGTGTTAATTATGGTAGGTAGATAGTGGATATACCACCACATGATAAGATTCATTATGATCATGATTCTCCTATGTGTGGCTAGGGATATTGTGCTAGTAGATGAGTAGGTGGGGATCTAGGGGGAGGATGTTCTTGTGGAGGGATTCTGTATGAGATACTTCTACTTCCACCGCCTACTAGACTATTCCAAGCTTAAGGAGTTGGCGATCGGGGCCACAGGAAGCAGTAATCTATGGAATTTTATGAATCTGCATTTCAAGAGATGATACGAGGTTTGATCTATTTCTTTTCTACAATTTCTTAATTACATATAAAAATAGTTTTGATCCAATACATTGTTTATGTGTCTATTTTTTGAGATCTAGAGGTCCTCATTGAAACCATATCCAATTAGTACTTTCTAGAGGTTTAGACTGGGTGAGATTCATCATTATCGGTAGTCTCCCTGCAGTACAAACATACACTCAGTGGAGTGAGATTCTCATTGGACCTTTTTCATCATTATAATACCTTAAAAACTAATATTGGGTGTGGATTTGTTTACTATGATTCAATCCTATATTTAATATCATCATATATGGGTTGTATGCCTTTGGTAATATGGTACGAGATTCTCCCTTTTGGGCTTGAGGTATATCATGGCTGGGAGAATAGGAATTTTTAGAAATATTTAACAGTCCATCACCCGTAATTGTGGTTAGTTTATTCAATATAATATTTGTATAATAAGGAATATTGAATAATTTTTTAGTGGAGAACTATATGGATGTCTTTTCTAATGATGTTCTAGGACTATCTTGAAGGATGAATAAGGACTTCTTTATTGAATTTCACCCTTGGACTGTACTAATATCTTCTAAAACATATTTGATGGCCCCTACCATGATCCAAGAGCTGTGGGTGCAGTTTATGGACCTTTGATGTAAGGGTTTCATAATACCTAGTGTGTCCCCCAACGTATCTTTGATTTTGTTCATGGAAAAGGTGGTTGAGAGATAAAGGATTTTTGTTGATTATCATCACCCGAACCAGATAATAATAAAGTAAATGTATCCATTATTGTGGATTGATTACCTATTTGACCAATTCAAGGGCATGATATGGTTCTAAAATATCAAAATTTGGTTCGACTACCACTAGTTTAGGCTTCACGAGGATTATATTATGAATACTAAATTTTGATATCGTTATGGAAATCGTGAGTTCCTTGTGGTTCATTTCGGTGTGATTAATTCCCACAAAATGTTTATGTCTAGGATGAACCAAATATTTCATCCATACTTGGACTAATTTGTCATTATATTTATTTATGACATACACATTTACTCTATATTAGTGGAGGAGCATGTAGATAACTATAGGATGGTCTTAGACTTACTCTAAGTGCATTGGATTTGTTGTAATATCACTAATTTTAAGTTTTCGATCCATGAGGTTAAATTTCTAAGGAATGTCAAGTCTGAGAAATGATAATCTATGGACTCTCAGAATAATGATGTGGTTATTTCTTGGGAGACACCCAAAATAATGTTGGAGGTGCGCTATTCTCCTTGTTTAGTGGGGTATTACTGGAGGTTTTTTCTTTACTACTCCATATTAGAATCACCTTTTACTAGCCTAACATAGATTGGATGGAAATTTATCTGGACCGAGAAATGTGAGCGAGCCTTTGAGTATTAGAGGCTAAGGTTTTTCAGTGTTCATGTATTGAGACTACTGGAAGAGGGTATGGAGTATATAGTGTTTTGTGATACCTTTAGTGCTAGGCATGGGTGAGTGTTGATGAAATGCTAGGTAGTGATCGCAAATGTGTTGAGTTATTTTTAACCACGTAAGAAGAAATAAAAAACTCATGACCAAGAGTTATTAAAAATAGTATTTTATCAAAATATGTGGAGGAACTATCTTCTGGGAGTGTGCTTTGTTATATACCCATAACATCAGTTTCATGTATATCTTTACTCATTTAGATCATAACATAAGATAGAGGAATTGGATTGATTTCCTACTGTACTGTGACTTTGAGATAGTCAAAACTTGTGGGAAGGGAATCATGGTGGAAGATTCCCTTAGCAAGAAGTATTTATCTCTCTTGGTGGAGCAGGTTTTTGAGAACATGGATTTGATGCAGTTGTCCCTAATGGACAAGAGTGATTTTGGTTTTATTTATTCAATGGTGGTGACTCTTATTATACATGTGAGAGAGTCACAATTGGGAGACATATACTTTGAGGTTCTATTTGAACATATATCCTCATGGGATGTGCAAGATAAATTCTATGAAAGAGGGGTTCACATCATCCATTTCTAGAAATGAATGGTGGTTTTGGTCACATTGTGAGATGAGGTGATAAGGTATTTTCAAACATACCTATTGGATAAACATAATGGTGTCAAAAAGATGTATATGGACCTTTAAAAGTAGTTTTGGTTGGATGGAATGAGGTGGAGTGTAGATGATTTTGTCTCTTCATGCCTCACATATCAATAGGTGAAGGATGAGAACCATGTTTCTATAGGTTTGACACGGCCTATTTAGATACACAAGTGGAAATGGGTTATAATACCAATATAATTTGATACATAACATCCATTGATAGTGGGATGCCATGATACTATTTGGATGTTACTTGAAAAACTCACAAATTTGTCACAATTCCTTTATATCAGGGTGAAGAGTTTAGTGGAGAGTCTTGGGAAGTTGTATATATGAGATATAATCCAACCTAAATGGGTAACATCAATGATTTTTTCAATTCATGATGCTTGGTTCATATCACAATTTTAGAAAGGCTTACAAGATTCCTTTTGAACAAAATTGGGGATGAGTATTGCGTTTCACCCCCAAGAAAATGGGTAGAATGGGAAGACTATCTATGTGTTGGAGGGTATGTTGAGATCATTTGTGTTGGACTAAATCTATATATGGGAGGATCTATTTTAATTTGGAGAGTTTCTTACAACAAAATATATCACACTACTATCACATGGAACCTTTTGAGGCATTGTATGAGAGATGTTCCATGTCATCCTTGTGTTGGACTGATGTTGTTGAGACATCTCTTGTTGGTATACATATGATGCAGGTAATTAAATATATGGTTCATGTGATCTGTGAGAATGTGAGGACATACCTAATCATAAAAAAGTCTTATCTTGATCAACATCATATTCCCCCAATGATCGAGTAGGGCGACCATGTTTTCCTAAGATTCTCCCCACAATGAAGACGGTGGATGGTCGACAGGAGAAGAAATATATCCCCGAGGTTCATCAAGTCATTCGATATCCTACGGAGGGTTGTTGAGGTTTCTTACCACCTATCTCCACCACCACTATTGGATTGGGTGGATGACGTCTTCCATGTTTCGTAGCTGAGGAGATACATGCATTATGCAACACATGTTATTGACTGAGGTGATTTGTATATTAAGGATGGATCAAATTTTTTAGAGTAACTATTTTTAATCTATAAAAAGTAGGATAGGTTCCTTTTAGGATATACCACAACCTTTGTTCATGTGTTGTAGTATCATGGGAGTGTGCAGAAGAGCTCTTGGGAGAAAGAGTCAGATGCGAACCCAGTATGTGAACCTTTTTATTTAGCATGTTTTTTAAGGAAAAAACATTAAATGTGGGGGTAATTTAGTTACTCTGGTTTTAATGAATTTCTACTGTTAATATTTTATTACTTATATTAGGATTTATCCTCAGAGTCAACTTTGTGTTTAGTATTCTTGGGATCCTAGAATAAATATATTAAATATATTAATATATTTTAATACATGTTCAATAATTTCTTAATGTTTTGTGGATTTTCCCATTTTTTTCAACTCTGATGGAAAATAAGATTTTGTGGTTGATTACAAAGCATGTGATTTTCCCTAGGAACAAACTAATATGGGTTGGTTCCAGACATCCACTTGAGGAAACCATCAGAGATTCATGTAACTAAAATAAATAATTAATTTTTTAAGATGATCATTACCTAAGTCCCTCTATTTATAACTCATTATAATAATTAATTAAGGTTATCTTCATACCCCTAGGAGGATTTTAGAGGTGTTCATGGATTCTCTTCAATTGAAGATCGATATTGGTGAATTAAAGGTTATCAGTTCAAGGTGGATAGGGAAGTAGAAAATGTAGTGGATAATACTCATCAATGGAGAGTATATTATTCACTAATTATCAATACAAAATTTAGTATGGAAAAATTATATGGTGAGTACCACCATCTTCTTAATCATGAATTAATATCTAAACTTCTTTGATTTGTAGAATTTACATTCATCATTGTGCCTTTAAATTTATAACATAATATTTTATATAATTTAATCCCTTGTTTCATTAATCTCACCCCACCGGATGACGCTATTATGTATTCATTGTACTTGAACAATTTTTCAGTGATGCATTCACCTTTCTTCTGTGATTTACACCTTTTTTCATCATTTTCTTCACCTTTGGTCCATACAGTTTTGGTTCAACATTTTTGGGGTCATTTTGATCACGATTGAGCAAAAAAATTCCTAGTGGTTTCTTGAATGATGAATGGTTTGGTGATTTTCAAATGGATAGGGTCATGTAGTGGATTGTGGGTTATGGGTAAAGACATTTTGGATATGAGATCTACAGTTCAAATGGAATATTTCAATAGAAGAAGGGAGGCACACAGGATAATCAACAGATCTTCAACATATGATCAAAATCTAATTTATGACCACTAGAGGTTGGGAATTGATGACCGAAGATGACCCCCACTAATTTTAGGTGGTTAAACACCGCAATTTGTGATAGAGAAGATGGATTGTGAGTCAACATATAGAATCATGAGTTTCTAGAGAAAACTAGACTACACATTGTGCACCCTAAGGAACACACATCATGTTGTCTAGGTCCCCCTTAGTTGTGTGGTTTTATAGAAAAGTTAGAGATCCCCTACCATGTGGTGAGAAAAACATATTATTTGACTCTACCAAGGAAGTAAATTCATCTTCCAAATATATGTTTATAGGACCCCAACAAATAGGTCATTTTGTGTACTCCGAGAGTACATGGGCATTAGTTGGTACCTGGGCATGTCTAGGTACATGGTCATGACCCGAAGTATAGAGGCACAACACGGAGCAAATGGGAAGGCCTAGAGTGGCTGAGACACACTATGTAAAATCTATACACATCATGTATTATGAAATGGCTTCCAAATCCATGTCCAAAATATAAAAAAGAATATGTGATGAATTGGGATCACGCACCATGTTGACTTCATACACATCAGGTATCCCCCACTATAACTTCTTCTAATTAGATATCCTCCTTCAGGACTCATATTTTAGGCCTAATGTCGCCTATCCAAAGTGATATTCCATGTAAAATGTAATGGTGTACTTTTTCTGGTATAGAAGATATTATTTGGGGTTTTCATAATGGGATTATTCTTAAGGGGATTCTTGAAAATATTTGTGATCATTTTAGACCATTTGAGAGAAGTCATGATTGGGAACCCCCTCATCACACCAAGGTGTGGGTCATCCGTATTCATATCTTTCAATAAATTGTTATCCCCAAACTCACTTGGGAAGGGGTCCTATATTCATTGATTTGAACCTCTATAATGGACTAAGGTTTAGACCCTCTATATGTCTATCAAATGATTCCCCCCTTCCAATGCACTAGGTAGTGGGTCCTCAATTCATTGAATGGAAATCCCTAATACACTAATGTGTGGGTCCTCTATATACTGAGTGGAACCCCATTAACATACTAAGGAATAAGTCTTATATTGGAGATTGTTACCCCCTCATGTTATGAAGTAGTGGATAGGTGAAAATCCTCCACATTGTTTCTTGGACAAATACCTGGGATTATGGACATCATTGATGGTCCTTTGGAGAATGAGGAAGACTCATCATCTTGGGATGGGCTGTGATATAGAGATAGCCTTCCTCTCTCATTTGTTTCATTTCCTTATATTTTTGGGATGAGATAAAGTTTTCTATATCTATTTATTTCCCCATTTGTGGTTTTTGAGGCGTCTTACTAGGAATGTATATACTCATCGCTATATTTTATTTTCACACACATGTCATGTCTTATAAATATGATAGATAGTACGGTGTTGATATCAGGAAATAATAGTTATACCTAGGTGTATAGGCCATTTATGGTGGTTGGGCTTGTTTATCAGGATTCATGATCTCTTTTATTTCTTTTAACCTAGTTTTTTTAGGATGGGACATCATTTATGGTTGGTTATGCATTTTTTCCCTTTACATATTAGTTTTATTATATCATACACTGATGTATTCATTATATGTAATTTCATTCATAGACTACTCTCAATTTTTCTGTATTTTATTTCTTATATTTCCTTGTTCAAAGAGATGAATGGATGCATAGATATATCTACAATATTAATATTAAATCTATTTTATATTATGCCTTCTTGGTTATTCTCACCGGCCCCTAGCCTATTGGAGGAGGGCTTGGGGATGTGACGGCTCATCTTGATGTAGGCTAGGTGGGACCTAATGGGTTAGGTCATTACTGCTCTAGAGAGGGAAGGGAAGATTAAATTCATGCTCCAATGGTTTTGGGTAATGAGGAATACGAGGTTGGGGAGTTTATATTTAAAAAGAGAGGGGGTTCTTTATTAATTACTAAAAATGGTTTTTGAATCTATATAATAAAATAATCAAAACCAAAAATCTTTTAGTAGGTTTTCCGATGATTTATACCAAAGAATAGTGGTTTCAATATTTCATATATCCATGAACCGAAATCACTATAATAATACCCATGGTTATGTGGAAGTGAGTTGTATTTATAAATAATTTGTTTTAAAACCTTAAAATATAATATATGTTTTGGAGGATTCATTAAGGGTTTATAAAAATGATAAAATAATATCAAAACACATTATTTTAAAGGAGATAACTAATTTTGGTCATTTATACTCTTTCTAGTAAATATTACATCCCTTTTTGAATCTTATGTTGTCAGAAAACATATCATATAATTATAATCTATTTAATTTTACCCAAAAATTCGACTGTCTCATAAAATTATAAAAAATCCACAGTTGGAAAATTTTGAAGTCTTAATATCAAGAGTATTATTTATTTCATCAAAATAATTCTTTAAATATGAAAATTTACACTTTTATAGAAAAAATATACATTTATTGAAAGAATACTAATTTTTTTTACAATAACAGTATTCAAACCCATATAAAAATTTCATTTTACTTCATAAAATTATATGATAATTTATATTTCATAAATAGTTACGATAATATTATTTTATAAAAATATAACTTAATTAAAAAAATGAATTCATCAAAATGTCTATCTTAATTATTCCAAAAAATTCAATTTGTGTTCATTCGTATGAAAGTCTAATTATTTAAAAACATATTATTTAATCATTAAAATATAATAATATAATCATTATTTTAGTAAAAGAAATATAATAATTCATTCTTTTAGTGTATTGATACATAAATTCTTATTACACTAGTGTATTGCATAAGCCTATGTTGTATGATGGTCAAATTTTATTGGTGTGGTTTGGCAAACTTAGGTTGGGTCTTGATCTCAATAAGCTTCAACTTCTCTAATAAATAGTTTCTCTTGTCTTTTTGTTATTGAAAATAGGCTTGGTCATAGTCAAGGGAAAATACAAATGATGATATCCACCTAAGAAGTTCTAATAAATGTGCTTTATAGGTTATGATCCTAATGGTTAAGGTCATCACACATTCTCTCTATATCAATTAAACATTATCGTAGCCCTTAACATAAACTAATCATATTATCTCTATATAATTGTTAGACTATCAATGGTTATGATGATTAATGGAATTTTAAATCTGAAATTATAAAACAAATAATAGTCCAAAATAACTAAGTTAGTTCATGTGTTTTATATAACTACATTACTTAATAATGAATTTATTCATTCAAAGTGGCAGATTCATTTATAAAATTTCAAGTCATTACATTACCCCCCCAAACATTTCACCATCAAAATTTTCATTTCATACACATAGATAGACGGGGGTCCTTCTATTTCATTTCCTCTTCTAGTTACCATGTTCCTTCTTAAAACTTTTTGTTTCTCTATAAAACATTGATAAAGTGAATTGTCTTGATTTCTATAAAATTTTCACTTTGATCTACGATCTTCATCGGTTACTCCTCATATGATAGATCTTTCTCAAATGGTATAACCTCATCATTCGGTTCAAGTGATGGGTCAGTTATGTACTTTCTTAAGAGTGATTCATGGAACACTTCTTTTACCTGATATAGGTTTTTTGGGAGTGCTATTCGATAGGTCTTTTATTTGATGTGATCAAGTATATCAAAGGGGATAAGGTATATTGGAATAATTGTTCCCTTCTTACCATACCTGATTAATTTATTCAACAATGATATTAAAAGGAACAATTTATCTCTGACCTCAAACTTTAAATCTCATGGATGATTTTCTATATACATTTTCTATTGAATTTTTGTGGATCTCATAAGTTGATGAATTTTTTTAACCTTCTATATCATATATTGGACTAAATTAGGTCCCACCAACTTCTCCTATCCAATTATATCTCTAAATTTCATATTCTAATTCTTCATACCAAAAAAAGGCCCATAAGGTTCCATTTAAATTCTAGAGTGTAAAATTTTGTTATATGATATCTCAACTAGGGGAGGGTTTTAATCCCAATATCCTTGGAAATCCATTGAACTATATCTAAACATATCCTCTAGACTTTGAATGGTTCTTTCAGACTGAGTATCCATCTTAGGGTGACAAGTAGTGTCGATGCATAGTTTTTATCCAATTATTGATGAAGGATTCTCCAGAACTATGAGGTAAAAAGAAAATCGTAATCAGAAATAATATATATTGGAACTCTATCAATTATTAAAAATTAGATTATGTATAACTTGGTGAGTTGGTCAAGAGATAAATATTCCTTTATAATAGTGCAATGTGTTGAATTTGTAAGGAGGTCAACTACAAACAAATGAAATTTTTACCTTTAGGTGTCTTGGGGATTAATATGATGAAATCCATTTTTATGATTTCCAATTTCCAAAATTGTATGGTAAATACATCATACCCTTATACTTCTTTTATTCCTCCTTAACTTTTTGGAATACCAAGCATTAAGATACAATCCCCACAATATCCTTCTTCATTTTTAGACCAATATGTTTTTCTACAAAACTCTATACATCTTAATTATTCCTAGATGAGTGGAGATGGATTAGCTTTTAGAAACAAATAGATGTTCCCTCATAATTTTGAGTTTTTATAGGACACATATACAGGTTCCATGACATATAAATCCATCTTTAGTAATGTTTAACTCTAGAATATTCACTACATTTTTATGTATCACCTTATCACCCTTATAATCCTCCTTAATCCCCTCAATAATATATTTTTGAGTAGTTATTTGAGAAAAGTAGGATAAAATTATTTTTTTTATTC
The DNA here is from genome assembly GCA_963277665.1 of Viscum album. Lineage (NCBI taxonomy): Eukaryota > Viridiplantae > Streptophyta > Magnoliopsida > Santalales > Viscaceae > Viscum > Viscum album. The sequence goes on from OY728145.1 coordinate 1,333,222,796, forward strand.
CCATATCCATCCCTTTCATATCCAAGGAGATTGGATCCCATTCAATCCTCATTATATATGGTATTAAAGGATCTCTTCTACTGTAAGAATCATACACTTTTTTTCATTCATAGGATGTCAATGGATTAGACAATAATAATCCTTAATAATATTTATCCACCTTCAATGTAACATATTATGGTCATTTTGTGAATATAAACATGAATATTTTAAGACGCATATATATTTCACACTATTATTCATAAATATAATGTCACCAAATCTTCAATGTGAAGATCAATGTAGAAAATTATATATCATGAGTTAGGTAGTTCTTCTCATGGATATTTATTTATTGGGAGGAATGGGCTATCACTTTTTCATCTTTCAATAGTACACAACCCAAAATTTTATTTGGATGCATAAATGTATATCACAAATCCTTTTCTATTGGTGGGTAATGTAATCATTGGTGTAGTTATTATCCTCTTATTTAATCTTTAAGTTATTCCTTTCATTTATCATTTAAGAAAACTTCACCACATCCTATTTTTCATTATTAGTGGTATTAAAAATCATGATATGTTCCTAGAAAATTAATAATAATACCCATCTAATCCATGGAAACTATAGTTTTTTATTATAGAAGTTGGTCCGGTACATCCATCAATTACCACTATTTTTGAAGTATCCCTGAATATCCTATTGATAGTGATAACATTCCCCAAGAATCGTACTTTATCAATATCGAAATAACATTTACTTTACCTCATAAATAAATTTTCATTTTAGAATGTCTTGAGTACATCCTTTAAGTTATCCTCATGCTCCTCCTTTCTTTTATGGAAGACAATAATATCCTCAATAAATACTACCACAAATTTTTCAAGGTGATCCCTAAAGACTATTTATCAATTATTTTTTGATTTATAGAATACTAGTTGGTCCAAATGGCATCACTATGATCTCATAGTGCCCATACATTTTCTGAAAATTGGTCTTTGGGATATCCTCCTTCTTCACCTTTACTTGGTAATATACCAAATGAAGATCCCCCTTGGATAAGTAATAAGATATATGTATTTGATCAAATAATTTATCAATCCATGGCAGAGGATACTTTTAATTTATCATGATTTGGTTCATCTCATGATTATCAATATAGAGGATAATGGCCCCATCCTTTTTCTTGATGAAGAAGACCATTTTATCCCATGGTGAAGCACTTGGGATTGTGAACCCTTTATCTATATTCTCAAGTGGTTTCTTCTTCATATAATCTATTTCATCATCGCCCATTCTATGTATATTATTTCATATTAAAAAATATATTGTTATAAGATCAATTTTGAAATCAAACTCCAGGCTTAGAGTAAGACTAAAAAATGCTTTAGGAAACACCTTATTGTATTCCCTCATAATTGTCATATATTCAAGGAAGATATTATCCTTAGTCATAATTATACGAGCAAGATAAGATTTCTCATATGGAAATAATATTTATGCTTGAGATTATGATGCAAAAAGAAGATTCATCCTCATTATTCTAATTTTATATAATCGGAGCATAATTCATGATACAGAGGATGATTTCTTTCTCATGGAAATTTAAATTGTCTATACATAAGGGAATCCAATACATAAGTAATATTATATAAAGTTACACTAAATGGGTTATCACAAGGTTCAATGGAAATTTTAGCCTACAAATTTTGATATGGGATAAGTTATTTTATTGGGATAAAAAAATAACCCATTTTCCTCTTTATCAATATCTCAACATCTATGTTTTGAGGTGGTGTTTGAATAGTTCTACTAAAATTTCAAAATACAAAAGAATTAAATGTTCCAGAATCAAATAGTAAATTCATTATTATTGAATTAATAATTAGAATACATGTCACCACTTCATTTTAGAGATCCACCTCAGTATTAATAATTTCCTAACCTATACCATTATATCTAGGATATGGATCTTATTGTCATCATTTATCATCGACAACCCATAGCTTTGTTGATTGATTCACATAGTGCTTATGCTCCATACAGTTGAAGCACTATAAAAGTGGCTGAGTTTTGACTTGAAAATTCCTATATTCTATCACATTAGTGGTTTCTGCCAACAATAATTTCTAGGTACCCTTCCATTTCACGCCTAATAAAGTTCCATGTACCCTTAAATAAATTTTCTGGATACTTCTTCCCACATTTTTATAAGTGGGGTCTTGGAATTTATTACCCCTTTATAATTTTATATTGTACATTCAGAATTAAAATCCGATCTTCAATTCTTATATCAAGACCCATGAGATCCTTGAGATTTTCTGTTTTCTATTTAAAATTAAATGGAATAGTTGAATATTTTTTCATAGCTATTAAAATATTGAATTTCAAAACATTTTCATAAACATTTCTTTATCCCACTAAATAAGAGTTCAATAATACATTACGTGGTAATTACAAATATGTATGTGTATCATGCAAGTAGAATAGATATTACCTCATATAAACAGATGGATTTATCATCCTTTTGCTTTATTCTAAGGATGCACCACCACATTTTCTATTAGAATGTGTGAGTAAAATACTTCTCAAATAATATTTTATAGATTTCAATTAACTATATCACTTTTATCTCCACATCGGGCTTTAAATTTTTAGTCAATGTCTAACATTGATCATCTTAACCATTAATATGATAAATGTCTAGAATGTCCTTCTCCTAATCAGTGCATTAAAGGATAGATAAGATATTCTCAGTGGATTTAATACATTTTTCCATGATTGTGGGATTACAATATCCACTTGAACTTGGAGGCCTTTGTCACATAAAGGTATAAATTGTAACTTACTATTTCTTAAGGGGGTCTCGGAATTCCCAAGGATTTAGGATTTTATTTGAAACCTAAGAAAAATTTAATTTCATGAATTTCATGATTCCATCTCCAACTAGACCGGTATTCTCATTTAGACATTTGTGACATTTCCCCTCACATTGGTTGTTGACTCAGATACTCATATATCCATCTATTAATGATATTAATGGAAAAATTTCTTATCGGTATTTTAAAACTATTAAACCCATAAATATAAAACAATGAACCTTAAAGGGATAAATAATAAATGAAATTTGTTCATTAACCTGTGAATTTATACATTTCAATCTAAGTATTTCATGATAGATTTACAAATATAAAACCTTACTATAATTTTTTTCCATTCATAATTTTTAATTAAGAGCTTTAGAATTATCCAAATCATACTCCCTTACTGTATGATATTAGGTGTATAGAAAGGACCAAAATTTTTCACTAGGTGATGATCATTTCTAGCTTAATATCCCCTATAAGGGGTTATTACTCATAGGTACAACTATGGCAAAGTCACATCCACTTGTAGTGTCTATGTAGGGAAGTATTTACTTGGAAACCATTTAGTATATGTTTTACTGAAATTTATGGATATTATGATATAGTTATTGTTATCCCTAATGATTTCACTAGTGTTTTATAATACTAATCCCAAAAATAACTCTACTTTTCCTTAAAACTATAATGACCCAAAAATTTATTAATAAAATTTACTTTTTGGTTAAATTAAGTTCTTAACATTGTAATGTGGTTATAGAAAAAACATAAACTTCATCAGTTATATTGGATAGTTATAAGATATATCTAATCGAATTTAAAGTAAAATTATGTGTCATGAAAATTGATAATATAGTCATTTAACAATTATCATATGATTATTATATATTATGGTTTATAATAAATTCATTTTTATATATACAAAATAAGTGATGGTCTCAACTAGTAGGATCATACCCTATGAAGCCCATTTTTCATATCTTATAAGGGATATATCATCGGTCAGAATTTCCCTTAACAAATCCCAAATAAAGATGCAATAATTAAATCATGGGAAACCCATTTAATGTATATGTTCATGCTCATAGAGATCACAACCCAAACCATGTTCATCAAACCACCCAATGAAAATCTCATCGTTGCACACCTTACCCTTAGATCAAACAGTGCTGTAATAAAGGGCTATGTATCTAGACCATAATTGTATGAATATTTCTATTTTTTTCAATAAAATAATCATTTTATTTATTCCTATTTTTTATTTTATAAATGAATATGTAATGATTTTGAAAAAAAAATTGATTTCAATAGGATAAAACTCAAACCATTGTTTTAGGTAATATTTAAATTCAATTCATAAATCAGTATAGGATAATTCATGAGGATTTTTAAATAATTTATATTCTAATAAAATATTTTTTTATTATATATTAAATTATAATTATAATCTATTTTAATGATGTTAAAAAGTACTTATTATAAGGGTTACAAAAATGTTATTGTAAAAAAACCAGTTTGTTATCATAGAAAGTGATTTGAATTTCAATGTTTTATTTTAGATATTTAGATAACTATTTTTATTATATAAATATTATTTTTGGAAATATCATGTCAAAATTAACTAATGGTTAATTATTCTATAATTTTATAAGATAGTTGAATTTTCATGAAAAAATTAAATAATTTATAAATATATGGTATGTATTACGACATCAAAATGGCCCAAAAGTGATGTGATATGTTCTAAACATGTTTTCCCTAAAACATATATATTTCCAATTTATAATATTTCATTTTTAGGTTATTTTATTGTTAGGTCCACTAGGCTGGATACCCTGAGAGGGGGGGTGAATCAGGGTATGACTAATTAAAAATTAATGCCCGTTCTGATCTTGTTTCGCGGTTAAGCAAAACACTCTTCTCTCTTTTCCCTGTTGCACGATATAAACAGAATGTAAAGCAAGCACAGGACACAGCAATTTTACTTGGTTCACCGCTAAGGGCTACGTCCAAGGAGCATACGCCGACAGGTTGCCGGTCATACCAAATTCCACTAATCTTCACTAGCTGTGGATTACAAGGTTCGGGCTAGATCACTTCTATGCCCAGGCTCACTACCTTTACAATGTTTAGGGTCAGCTCACTGCTTTCCCAAGGGTCACTCCCTGTTTCTCTCTCTCTGGCTCACTTCCGGTGGAGAAGATCACCTTCTTCCTTTTCCTGAGCTCACTGCTCTTGGATGGAATCCACTCACAGTTTATAGACCTGTAGGTCTCTTCATTTTCCTGAAATAATGCATCTTCTCTTGTATGTAGATGCTCTGTTGAAGTTTAACTTTCACCCGTTGATGAATATCTCTTTGCACCGAAGGTATCGGGCAAACTTCCAGCTTCCACACAGTCTGAAAATCACTGCGGGAACAAAACCTTACTTGGCGCGCAAGTCAACCTCGGCGCGCAAGTATCGGCGCGCAAGTCACAACGGTCGCGCAAGTCCTCCTCAGACACTTGCAAGACACAAGCTTCCTCAACTCCAAACTTGCGCGACTCTCTTTCCTTTACGCCCAAACCACTATTGGAACGCAACTGCAAACCGGCGCGCAACTTCTAGCACCGGCGCACAACTTCAACCACTGGCGCGCAAGTCCCACCTGCGCGACCACACACACCACTTGCGCGACCACCACACCTGCGCGACGGGAGCTCTCGTCTTCAACTCCAGTGAGAAATGACGAGGGGTGGTCCGGTATTTATAGGCAATCTGACCACCCTGCGCGACGGCGCGCAAGTCACCTGCGCGACACAGTCTCGGCGCGCAGGTCTCCTCTCCTTTAGGCACTTGCGCGACCAACTCCGAAACTTGCGCGATCCTATTTCCTTAGCCATATTTTGATCTTCTGATCTTGAAAAAAATGTGGCGCGCAAGTTTCCTGTACACCATGTTCGCGGCGCGCAAGTCCCTTTGCCAAAAACACTTTTCTTCATTTGCCGATTTTCAGGCCCAAAAATTTGGCAAACACTGGAAAACGGCGCCACCTTGTATCTGTTCTTTTGTACCGCCTCCAGATCATCCATTCCTTTTATCGACGTTCTTGAATCAAACATGGATCGTTGACCTCAGCTCTTGAACTCGACATTCAACCATGATATCCTCTTTGTCAACAATCACAACTTAGATGTCCACTTTGTCAACAAACACAATCACCTCAAAAAGGCTTCAATGATACCTTGAGGGATTTTTGCCCAACAATCTCCCCCTTTGGGTTTGTTGACAACTCTTCCAAACAAATATACGTCATTGATTCTTCAGCCTCCATTCGCCTCATTGCGATTCTGATAGCGACCAAGGATTTACTCAACACATACTCTAAGCCCACATGAGCAATGCTCGGCGTGAGAAACAAGAGTAAATGAAAAGTTCATCAATGAATCACTTTGTCTCTAACATCCATTGTTGACACCAAACACTGTCCAACACCACTCTTCTGCTTTTATCACGATCCTCAGCTGTCGTGATATCTATTCTTTGATCGATCACTTCTAGCATCGTCAGATTTAATACGCTCCCCCTTTCTGCTCACAGCTTCAACACCTCTTTAGCCATATTTCATGTGTTGTCCAAGCTAAGCTCTGGCTAAGCACGTTCAACAAGCTTCAACTCCCCCTATCTGGCTGCTCCACCTGTCAGCGTCTCCCCATATCATTCATGATTTATCAAATCTCCGCACTGTCTCCCCCTTGAACAACCACTATTTTCTCCCCCTTTGTCAACGAACCCAAAGGTCACGCCTTTGAAGTCTGTAACAGAGTAGAGAACACATTAGCACAGTATGGAAAACACAACATACCTCGGGGAGAGGGGGGGGTCCCGCATCCACACTATTTCAAGTGCGGGGAATCGACTGAACTCCCAGAGCTAGTCAATGCCTCTCAAAAGCTTCCTTGGGTAAGGCCTTTGTCAGAATGTCTGCAACCTGTAGCTCTGTAGGCACATACTCCAACTTCACGATGCCCTGCTCAACCTTCTCCTTGATGAAATGATACTTGATCTCAATGTGCTTTGTCCTGGAATGATGGACAGGATTTTTGCTAAGATTTATAGCACTTGAGTTGTCACACTGGATTCCGATCGGAGACTTTACTTCAACTCCCATATCCTCAAGCTGCTGCTTCATCCACAATAACTGTGTGCATGCTTGAGTGGCCGCAATATACTCAGCTTCTGCGGTGCTCAATGAAATGCAATCTTGTTTCTTGCTTAACCAAGAAATACACAATCCACCAAGATAGAATGCACCACCTGACGTTGATTTTCTATCATCTGCTGAACCGGCCCAGTCTGCATCAGTATATCCCAATAACTCTTTCTGAGATTTGTCGTTGTATGTCAAACCGAAGTCCACCGTGCCCTTGATATACCGAAGTATTCTTTTCACTGCAAGCATGTGACTTTCCTTGGGATTACTCTGATATCTCGCTGCTTGGCATGTGGCGAAATCAATATCAGGCCTTGTTGCGGTTAAGTACAACAGACTTCCAATGATTTGCCTGTATTCTGTGATATTAACTGCCTTTCCATCCTCATCTTTTGATAATTTCATCCGGGTAGCAACCAGAGTCTTCATTTCCTTGGAATTATCCATTCCAAACCTTCTTAGAACTTCCTTGGCATATTTGGATTGAGAAATGAAAGTTCCATTCCTTCCTTGTGTCACCTGTAGACCAAGGAAAAACGTTAGCTCTCCAATCATTGACATTTCAAACTCATTTTTCATGAATTCGGAAAACTGTCTGCACTGAGCTTCATCTGATCCGCCAAAAATTATGTCATCGACATACACTAGCACCATCATCCTTTGATTACTGTCATTGCTGAAATAGAGATTGTAATCAACTCCTCCACGCTGAAAACCAAGCTTCTTCAAGTACTGATCAAGCCTTGAGTACCATGCCCTTGGTGCTTGTTTCATCCCATACAACGCCTTCTTCAGCCTGCAAACTTTGCTCTCATCCTCATGAATGAGAAAACCATCTGGCTGCTCAATATACACCTCTTCTTCCAGAACCCCATTCAAGAATGCAGATTTGACATCCATCTGGAACACTTTGAAGTTTCTTTGCACTGCTATGGCCAAAAATAATCTGATTGTCTCCAGCCTTGCAACCGGTGCAAATGTCTCATCAACATCTATTCCCTCTATCTGGGAGTATCCCTTGCACACTAGTCGTGCTTTGTTCCGAATCACTGTTCCATCTTCATTCATCTTGTTGCGATAGACCCATTTAGTCCCGATGACATTCTTGTCTGCTGGCCTCGAAACAATCTCCCATGTCTGGTTCTTCTCAATCTGATCAAGCTCTTCATTCATGGCCTGAACCCAGTTTTCATCTTCAGCTGCATCAGAAAAACATTTCGGCTCCACTTGAGACAGAAACGATGCTTGTTGCGATGATTTCATTCTTCGAGTCTGAACTGGAGCTGTTTGATCACCAATGATATTCTGCCTATCAATTTCAGCTCGACTCTTTGGCTTTCTCACAGACACCGACTTGACACATTCCTCTTCATTGTCAGTATCTTCTTCTGAGTCAGCTTCTGCCACTTCTGCTCCCCCTGGGTTGCTTACCTCATCATCACATTCATCCAGGAACTATTCACTGGATCATTGAGTATTCTTCTCATTTTCAACTATAGTGACATCATTGCTTTCAATGATTTTTCCCAGCCTTTTGTTGAAACATTTATACGCTTTGCTTTTCCCGGAATAGCCAAGGAATATCCCTTCATCTCCTCGTGCCTCAAACTTCCTATGATGTTCTTTGTTGAGAATGAAACACTTACTTCCAAAGATTCGAAAGTACTTCAACGTTGGCTTCTTTCCGTACCACAGTTCATATGGAGTCTTCCCTTGCTTCGGACATAACAGGGACCTGTTTGAAACATAGACCGATGTCAGAACTGCTTCCTTCCAAAATTTCTCTGGCAGGTCCTTATCAATAAGCATTGTTCTGGCCATGTTGTTGATGATCCGATTTCTCCTTTCAACTACTCCATTCTGTTGGGGAGTTCTTACTGATGAAACTTGATGCCTTATCCCATGTTTCTCAAGATAGTTTTCAACCTGACTGTTTGTAAATTCTGTACCATTATCAGTACGAAACTTCTGAATTTTCTGCCCAAGCATCTTTTCTGATTCCCTCCTGTACTGCTTTATGCAACTGAATACCTCTGTCTTATGGGTTATGATGAATACCCAGGCCATTCTGCTATAGTCATCAATGAAAAGTACATAGTACCTTTGCCCATTTATAGCTCGTGGTGAGATAGGTCCACATACATCAGCATGCACCAGTTCGAGCACTCTAGTTGATTTCTGTTCCTTTGGCCTGTATGTCTTTCTGATGATTTTCCCTTGTTGACAAGCATCACACGTATGAGTGCGATCACGTGATAGTTTGGGAAGGTCTCTAGCAGCATCACATTTAACGAGATCCTCCATAGATGGTTGGCATAGATGACCAAGTCGCTTATGCCACAGCTGGTTTTCTTCCTCTCTGGATAAAAGACAAGTATCTTCTTCCCCACTTACAAGATAGAGATTTCCCTTTGACCTTTTTTCCTGCAGAACAGCTGCTCCATCTTTTCCTTTCACAACACACATCTTCTTGGTAAATTGGATAGAGTGCCCAGAGTCACATAGTTGACTGACACTGAGTAGATTATGACTGAGACCCTCTACTACCAAGACATCAGCACGTCTCATCTCTTTGCCCCCAAACTTGGCTTTCCCTGAGCCAACAATCTTCAGGCCTTCATCATTTCCAAATTTGACAACTCCTTCTTTGTCATATTTGATGCCTGTAACAAGATCCTTATTACCCGTCATGTGGGATGTGCAACCACTATCAAGGATCCAAACACCAGATCGATCTGATGCTTTAAGGGCAATCTCCGCCACCACAGCCTTCTCATTTTTCTTCTTCTTGGTCCATACTTTTTCTTTCACACTCGGCATGGATTGAGGCTTCTGTTCGTTCTCAGAGTATGATGGACCACCCTCATCTTGCAGAGCTGCAAATCTGTTCTGAACTTTTAACTCACTTGTTGGTTTATTGATCTGCTGCTTGCGAACATTTTGATTATTCTTTGACACATTTCTCTGAATGATTGATGTGCAATACCTAGCCATGTGTCCAAATCCTCCGCACCAAAAACAGTGTCCTTCAAAATGTGTTCTGGAAAACCGTTCTCTGTTTGGCTGCCATCTCTGCTCATGTTCCCTTCTGTATCTCTTGGCTATGGAACACACAAACTGTGAATGTCCCATTTTCCCACAGCAATAACACCTGATATAGGATGCATTCCCTCGTGATATTTCAGCACTGTGATTTCCCCTTTGGGATCTCTGAATATTCTGATTCTGTTTTGTTCCCAAATCAACCTTCACTTTCGGGATGAGTGCTTGCGGTCTGACTGCAATTGTCGCCAATTTTTGTTCTTGACTAAGCCCAGAAACGACCTTAACATCTGAGCTCAATTGTTGTTTCTTTCCTACTGAACTGCTAGGCTCCGCTTTCATCTTCTCTGTCTTCTGAATAACCTGCTTTTCAGATATCACATTGGGGGTCAAGAGTTTATCTTGATCCTTGAGTTTTTCTCGCAGACTGACCACTTCTTCTTCAAGCTCTTTGATACATCTAACCTTCTCCTTTCCTGTGTTTGTCAGACAATCAATTTCCTTCTTTTGTTCCTCAATTTTAAGCTTATACTCAACAATATTTTCTGAGCTCTCTGGTGTTGAGGATTTTAGTCTTTCAATTTCTTCTAACAGCTCAGACTTTTCTTCATCCTGTTGTTGCATGTAGAGTTTGGCATCACAAACCACTTTATTGGCTTTCTTCGTTTTGGCTCTCCAAACATCTATCTCCTCAAGAGCTGCTTCCAATTCGGCTTCCATATCAATTCTCCCTTCAATTTCTTCTTCTTCTTTAGCATCAGCTTCTTCTCCCTTTTGAGAACTACCAACAATTGCCACCAAGGCATTTACCCCACGATCTCTGCAATTTTCTATTTCCTCAACTTCTTCATCCTCAGACTCATCTGAACTTTCAAATTCTTGTGAGAGAAGATTCTTTTTCTTGAAGAAATTTCTCTTGAATTGTTTCTTCCCTTTCACAAAAGTTGAAGACTTCTTTTTGGGAATTTCAGCGTCATCATCATCATCATCATCTTGAAACTTCTTGGGGCATCTTGCCGCAAGATGACCAACCTTTCCACATCTAAAGCATGCTAGTGGAAGTTTACCTTTAAACTTTCCTCTTCCTCTTTGTAGATTCGAAGAAAGGAATGACATCACCTCATCTGTCTCTTCTTCTTCATTAGAATCTTCAATGGTGAGCTTCTTCATGGCCTTAAATGCCACCTCTTTAGACTTTCCCTTTTCCACAGCCTCATTATCATCGTTCCTCATTTCATATGCAACCAAGGTACTGTGCAAATTGTCCAATGTCAGTTCTTTTGGATCTTTATCTTCTAGTACTGAAACTTTCGGATTGAACCGAGGTGGAAGTTTCCTCAAGATGCGCTTTACAATTTTTATGTCTTCAATGACTTCTCCAAGACCTCGCATATCTTCCACAAAAATGTTTACCCTATCAAAGAATGCGTCAACAGACTCATTCGGGTTCATTTTCAGATCTTCATATTTGTTCCACAACACCTGCAGCTTTGCCTCTCTGACTTTTGTGTCCCCTTCATATATATTCAAAAGCTTTTCCCACATGGAATGTGGCGTTTTGCATGACATCACCTTTGTGTAGATGGGATTGGAAAGGGCTCCCCCTAAGGCATTTATTGCTTTGGAATCAGCATCCAACTCTCTATGCTCAGCTTCTGATAAGGCACCACAATTAATATCAGCTGTGATACCATGCATAGCTGCTGAAAACACATCCATTCCCAAGGATCGGAAATAGTGTTGCATCCGATTCTTCCATATCTGAAAATTATATCCGTCGAAGATCGGAATCCCTTTATGATTGGTTACCTCCATTGAGAGAAGAACAACTTTCAACCTTTCCTCTGATACCACTTGTTAGGTCCACTAGGCTGGATACCCTGAGAGGGGGGGTGAATCAGGGTATGACTAATTAAAAATTAATGCCCGTTCTGATCTTGTTTCGCTGTTAAGCAAAACACTCTTCTCTCTTTTCCCTGTTGCACGATATAAACAGAATGTAAAGCAAGCACAGGACACAACAATTTTACTTGGTTCACCGCTAAGGGCTACGTCCAAGGAGCATACGCCGACAGGTTGCCGGTCGTACCAAATTCCACTAATCTTCACTAGCTGTGGATTACAAGGTTCGGGCTAGATCACTTCTATGCCCAGGCTCACTGCCTTTACAATGTTTAGGGTCAGCTCACTGCTTTCCCAAGGGTCACTCCCTGTTTCTCTCTCTCTGGCTCACTGCCGGTGGAGAAGATCACCTTCTTCCTTTTCCTGAGCTCACTGCTCTTGGATGGAATCCACTCACAGTTTATAGACCTGTAGGTCTCTTCATTTTCCTGAAAGAATGCATCTTCTCTTGTATGTCGATGCTCTGTTGAAGTTTAACTTTCACCCGTTGATGAATATCTCTTTGCACCGAAGGTATCGGGCAAACTTCCAGCTTCCACACAGTCTGAAAATCACTGCGGGAACAAAACCTTACTTGGCGCGCAAGTCAACCTCGGCGCGCAAGTATCGGCGCGCAAGTCACAACGGTCGCGCAAGTCCTCCTCAGACACTTGCAAGACACAAGCTTCCTCAACTCCAAACTTGCGCGACTCTCTTCCCTTTACGCCCAAACCACTATTGGAACGCAACTGCAAACCGGCGCACAACTTCTAACACCGGCGCACAACTTCAACCACTGGCGCACAAGTCCCACCTGCGCGACCACACACACCACTTGCGCGACCACCACACCTGCGCGACGGGAGCTCTCGTCTTCAACTCCAGTGAGAAATGAGGAGGGGTGGTCCGGTATTTATAGGCAATCTGACCACCCTGCGCGACGGCGCGCAAGTCACCTGCGCGACACAGTCTCGGCGCGCAGGTCTCCTCTCCTTTAGACACTTGCGCGACCAACTCCGAAACTTGCGCGATCCTATTTCCTTAGCCATATTTTGATCTTCTGATCTTGAAAAACATGTGGCGCGCAAGTTTCCTGTACACCATGTTCGCGGCGCGCAAGTCCCTTTGCCAAAAACACTTTTCTTCATTTGCCGATTTTCAGGCCCAAAAATTTGGCAAACACTGGAAAACGGCGCCACCTTGTATCTGTTCTTTTGTACCGCCTCCAGATCATCCATTCCTTTTATCGACGTTCTTGAATCAAACATGGATCGTTGACCTCAGCTCTTGAACTCGACATTCAACCATGAAATCCTCTTTGTCCACAATCACAACTTAGATGTCCACTTTGTCAACAAACACAATCACCTCAAAAAGGCTTCAATGATACCTTGAGGGATTTTTTCCCAACATTTACTAATTTAATAAACCTTTTATGAATCATCCAAAACCAATATTATATGTTATGGTAATAAAATAAATTCATTGTAAACATGACTCACATCCACATCACCATGGGTATTATTTTAATTTGATAAGTTCAAATCCATATAAAATAATTAAAACCAATCCTATTTATTATAGACCATGCGAAAAACTATTGTATGATTTGTGTTTTTGGTTACTTTATTTTATAGAGTCTAAAACCTATGTCTAGAAAATACTAAAGAATTCCCCTCCCTTTTACTATATAAACCCACAAAATACCTCATTCCAATTCAGTAAAAATAATTATAGAATTAATATATACTTAACTTTTATTTACAAATACCTACTATGTTTCAAAAATGTTCTCAATAATATCCTTCCAAACTTTTGGAATCACCCTCTCAAGGTAAGGGATTTTTCTCTCTTCTTTTCCATTCAAGTTTCTTTTTTGTCTTTAGACTTTTTAATCTCAATTAGTTATTTTATTATGAATTTATAATGATTATTATACCTTAATATTTATTCTATATTAATTAGATATCATTTACCCCATATTATTATAACCTTTATCCAATTCGTTATTATACCAATGTAAGGGAATCTCTCCTTCTCCTTTTTATAGAAGCACCCTATTTGTGTTATGCCTTTTCTTTCTAGCTTTTCATTGTGTTTTATGTTATAAACATCCCTATTAATTAAAGTTTTATTTAAAATTGATGATATAAACATTTAACTCACATTAAACCCTCCCATAATTTATTAAATACCATGTTGGGCTGTCGAAATTTTCTAATGATTTTTCTATTCCAAACATTTATTCGAGCACTATTTTTGTATTATGACTTTTTAATTCCCCACTATTAATATTAGATAATTTTATTACATATCCCAATTACTTCTATTATGTTTAAAAATTTAAGAGATACCCCTTTCACTCACTTTAATTCTGATCATGATTCATTATGAACCCCTCTTATGCCACCAAAATTATCTTTTTATTTTTACATGTCAAAACTTTTTGTTATGAATATCATCCCCATTTCCACACAAAGGTATTTAATTGTACATTCCTTTCCTTATATAATCAATAATGTTCGTGTATTTATTCCTAAATTTTTATTCTTTGGATTAAATGTGACGAAATATGATCCTTTGTATGATGATCTATGTGGCACAGTTATGCATGTGGCAGATATGAATGATATGGGTGTTCCCAAAATTGTATATCACTCAAATGCATTGGGTAATGTTTTAGTCTCATGAGATGTAATTTAGCGGATTATGGAGTAAACCAAATCCAATATGGTTCTTTTACCACCATGTTATGATGTCTTAGTGGTTATCCTTCACCTATTCTTATGATTTCTTGTTTAATGTTGTTTCCATATTCCCATGTTTTGTTAATGATATCTTGTTTTATCATGCCAAATTTTCCAAGATTATGATTCTCGCCCATTTTATATCCCATGTAAAATTATATTGATTAACATGTAATACTTTATTTATGTTATTCTCATTTTATTCCCTTAATCTTCTTTATAGCTCACCCATTTCTTATGTATGTCCTTAGGTTATCCTGTGCATTTTTTAAATGTATGGGATATTATAAGCGTGTTAATAAAGTTTTCAATATTTCTATTATACCCATGTATCAATTTGATATGATATATAAGTAAATTTAAAAAACAATAATTTTCATGATATTAGGGATTTGTTTTATGTTTAACTTTCTGTATTAAAATGGGAAATAATGTTTATTAATGTCAAGGGTAAGCATAGATAGAAATTATGCCAACCCATATATTTTATTCACTTTATTTCATGATTTATTGCAGAAAGATACTCTTAATACAATTCCATAAGATCAGGAAGCCCAGTGTAGTAATTTAATTATTTATATATCATAACCACTTTAAATATAAATACAACAACATTATTTAAAAACTCAATAACAAACATTTATATTCCATGGATCTTCTAAAACTACACTAGATAACTTACGTATGTATATAAGAAAGGGTTTATCAATAAATCCTAGTAAGGGAATAATAAATTAATAACATGATGTAAGTAATGAATTTGAGTCAATAATAATTTCATGGTAACATAAGAAGGGATATAATAAAAAACTTGAACATATAAGCATGACATATGATGATAACGTGAATAAAACATAGTAATGTGGAAAATAATATAAAATATGCAATGATAAAAAAATTTCAAGGATAAATTCCAAGATATTATAACATTTTTTCCTTAGGATGACCAAATGTGAACCATAAATCACTTATCATGTCAAGAAAACCTTACCCAATGCATCAGAGAGCTATACAATTCTATGGACACCCCTTACATTCATATAATATACATGAATAAGTGTTCAACATATGTCATTCAACATTACATTTTATTTCATAACTACTAATAAAATGATTAAGGATTATGGGTTACATACATTTAATTATTAAATCAATGAATTATAGGTACATCTAGGTTAAAACATGTGTGTAAATTGGTATGGGTATTCATTACAATATGATTTAGCATGAAAAATTGTTGGATAATTTCGTTAGCATAATCAGGGTATATTAAGATTCAAGGAAGGGTTAAATGTGAGTAGAAGGGGTATCTAATTAATTTGAAATAATAAAGATAGTAATATTTATGTGTATAAAAATTTACCAAAATTAATAATTGGAAATCAACAGCATAATATAAATAATGTTATTGAATAAAGAAGATAATGAGAGGACCCCTTATATTGATTGGGAACTTCTAAAATCATGTAAGGATCTTATTATAAGTTCATAGGAACATTTTGTATAGATATTGAGATGTAATTGTTGAGTAACATTGCACTCTATGTTTTTTTTTGTGAAGAGTAATGGGAGTTTATTTTTATATACCAAAAGAGGGGGATGATTTTATAAATTTGTAATCATAGGTTTTGGACTCAATTAAATAAAATAATCAAAACTACAAACATACCCAGTATTTTTTCCATCGTTTCTACCAAAGGGGAGTGGTTTAAAATATTTTATAAGTAAAATAATGGAAATAAATAAAATAATACCCATGGTTATATGGAAGAGATTCATGTTTAAAAATAATTTATTTTAAAATAAAATCAGATAAAAAAATATTTTAAAGGAGAAACATAATTTTTGGCATTTATACTATTTATTGTATTTATTAAATCTCTTTTAGTATGTTATTATGTCATAATACATACCATATAATTATACCATATTAAATGTTTACTCTAAAATTTGACTGTCCTAGAAAATTATTAAAAAAACATCATTTGATAATTTCAACATGCTCATTTACAAAATCATATTTATTTTATCAAAATAATTCTATAAATATTATAAGGTTATCTTTTAAATAAAGAATACCTATTTACTGAGAAAATATGAATTTAAAAATCATGTTTTCCACCTTTTATAAAAAAATACATTCGACATAGTAAAAATATATTATCATTTTTATTTATGAAATATTTTTTACTAATAATATTTTCTTAAAATTTCATTTAATTCAAAAAAACGTTAATTCAACAAGAAGTGTGTCATGATAATTTCCAAAAATTTCTATTTTTATTTCATCATATCAGAATATAATTTTTGTTAAAATTATTGTTTAATCATTATAAATTAATAATATAATCACTATTGTATTGAAAATAAAAATATAAACATTCATACAGTCATGGTCTATATACATAACCCCTTATTACACTAGCATATTCCCTTGGAGTAATGTGTGAATTGGGGATATTCTTTTGGGGGGGTTTGGCAAACATGGTTTGTTTTTTGATCTTGATAACGTTGAATTTATACTATAAATGGTTTCTCTAATTATTTAGTTATTGAATGAAATCTTGGACTTGGTAAAGGAAAAAATCACAGTGATGTTATCACCATTATATGCTTTGATAAATTTTCATCATATAGTAGGATACTGCTGGTTGAGGCCATCACTCCTTTTGTCTGTATCAATTGGATTGTATCATAACCCTTAATATATATTAATCAAATGATCATTGTATAATTTCTATACTATAAGTGATTATGATTATTAATGGTTTTTCTAATTCAACATTATATATATTATAACAGTCTAAAATAACTAAATTAGTCCATGTGTTTTCTATAGCGACTATAATTAATAATGAATTTAATCATTGTAAAAGGTAATTGAATTTATAAATGTTTGGGATGTTTTATTTTAAAGCACTTTATACCTCTCCAAAATTTAAAATGGTATAAAAAAAATATGAGGCTAACTTAGCCAACATTCCTAATAAATAATTTAACAACCTTGGTGAGGCATGATTAAGGATATAATCTACAACATATAATTCGATTGGCATGGGTTTCATTTAAAATATATATTTTTCCTACATTGATCCCTATAAAGTATCTTCCCAATAATATATACCAATTAAATATTCTCTTATATGATTCCTGACTTAATAGTTGATACCTCACCACATTTTATCTAGAAGAATGATAATTGATACGACCTCCCATATAAAGCCTTAAATTATTTCATATTAATAAATATTTGGTGGGTGTTTATATAAAAAATTATAACAAATACACATGATCTTACCATACTAATTAAGTAATAAATGTTGAAATTTTTTAGGATTTTATATAATTTTCACTTTTAATCTCCTTTAATTCTAAATAAATTGAGTAAAACCGATCTTATATTTATCTTTGGATTTTATTGAATAGATTATTCATAATTTTTTGATTTAATAATTTTGAGGTTATTTTGATTTAATATACTTTGAATTCATGTGTTTCATGAATTTATAGTAACTTTTAAATATGGGATAAATAACCAATTTTAGGGATGTGTGAACAAGAAGTTAACTTTCAAAACGGTACATTGATAAAAAAAGTGATGTTCCAACAAAAAATAGAATTCATAAGAGTAACGAGAAGAATATATAATGTTCGTGTTCTCTATTGAGGAGAAGATATTAATATTTTACAATGGGAATGTTTATTAGAGTCAGAACTCATGAGCCTTTATATGATAATGTCAAAGTACTCTAGTGTGTAAAAGTCATTTTATCCAATGATAAGGTCATTAAAAATCTACATGTCAAAATTAGAATATGTCAAAATGTGTGCATGAGTAAATTTTAATTTTTTATGGTACATAATAAGTGAAATAATGGAAACTGAAAAGGTCTCACAACACCCTAAGAAGTATAATGGTCATTCTGCCCAAATTATTGTGTGATAATTTCAAGAATAATGGTCATCCTAAATAAACCTAAGAGTCATTATTTGATGTTTAAATGTTAATTTTACCATAAATTAGTGAATTTGGAAAAGGATTTATATGTATGAGTCATTTTCTTGTAATGTAAGAGTAACATATTTTTTCACATTTAGACCAATGTGGAACTTGAAATATGAATTTTCAAAAATTCAATCATGGATTAACTTAAAATCATTTCTTTATTTTGGTTGGAAAAATTGAGAATATATCTTCTAACTATTCCGTGAAGCACCCATCCTTATTTTTAAGAATATATCACTTTTGGGAAGAAAATAAACTTAAAAGGATTAATGGGATGATCTCATTAAAATAAATTCTCACCATTGGGTTGTATACATGAAAGATAACCTAGAAGAAATCCAAATAGAGGTATATCAACTCTAAATTCTTAGAAGATGAAGAAGGAATAAAATTCATCATGGAAACATGAAATTTTTTTGAGAATTTATAAAGAGTTTTTTCCATCCCTATGGGGAGAAATATCTGACTAGAGTGAGTAATGAAAATCCCATCTGTGATGACTCATAAATATTCAACTCGCACCTATTAAATGGGTTAGATATCACAAAAGAGAAATGATTTTGGACTAGTTTTTATAGAGTTATTTTTCAACATTCATTTCATTTAATTTCATCAGTGATGGAATCATAAAACCCTTGGGGTCAAACCAAGGAGACTTCTATCGCCCCCTATTAATGAAATTGGAGATTTATTGTTTAATTATTTCTTATAATATATTACTAGAAAATATTTTTTATTCTATTAAAATGTTTATTTAAACCTTTTATTTCATTTTATTGGATCCATATTAACTTTTGGTATTTCACACATATTACACATGGATTTACATTAATTCCCATGCAGTGGAGGGATGTGTGGATGAATCTTCGAGTGGTTAGATATTTCTAACTAGATGGATATGTAAGAGGATGGATTGTAATGATCATTGAATATCCCTATTTAAACAAATAATAATAATTAAGGTTAATTTTTGGATGTTTAAACTAATTAATAGTAGATATAAAATATGTTAATTTGAATGAATCATGATTTAACATGTGAGAATGATAAAATATCTTAGGGGAGAAAACTATTTCAAAATTAAGTTTTGAACACTATTTTTTTCCAATATACACAAAAAAAAATTCTATGTCTTCCGTTACCAAATAAACCTATACACACAACAAAAAAACCAAAATGATAATAGTATCTCTCAAAATAAAACTCTTATCACACTATACTATATATATATAATGTGTATTTTTTGAATTTTATTAGTCCAACTATAATCATCGCATGTACATTTCACTATTCCCAAGGAAGACATGATTTTTTTGATTTTTTTTGTTATTTTAAATTTTTTTATGTTTTTTAATACATGAACTAAACTATTTCAATTAAAAAATTTGGATTTGGTCCAGAGGTCGATTGAACCTTATTAGAAAGATTTTTAAATCCGAGGATTACTCAATAAGTGGATAACAACTTCATCAACATCCCATTGATTGATTACCCGCCATCCTTATAAATAGATTCTTTAAGTTCTAATGACATGGAGGAAAATCAAGGGCAATTAAATAGAACCCTTCGAGAACTATGTGCACCTAATTTCAAAAATCATAATAATATGTTATTATCAATAAATAATAAATTATATTTTGAACATAAAACTGGTTTAATACAACTATTACCTAGGATCCATATCATGTATGTAGAACACCCAAACAAGCACTTGAAGAAGTTTGATGTTATATTAAACACCTTCAAACAAAAAGGAGTTTAAAAATCCAAGATTAATTTCAATGAATTTACATTCTACTTATAAGGGTTATCCCAATAAGAGATATAAAACCAAAAACATAGAGAATTCATAATATAAGATGAGCTTTAGTGATACTTCTTCAAAAAAAAATTTCCTTCTTCCTGACGTGAATGACTAAGAAAGGAGATATATATCATAAGAAAATTCATTGGTAGAATCTATATGTGTTTTTATAATTGTTACATAAGTTGATTATTAGATTCCCACATCAACCCTTTTAGAATAAACACTTCTAAGTATTATTCTGTAACACCCCAAGCTTCCACAGTATACTTCTCTTTGAATGATATAATAGCATGTGTTGTACGCAACTTCGAGTTCTAACACACCACAACCAATCAAACTAGCCGTTATGAATAGTAATACCCACTTTTTGAAATTTTATAAATTTTATCTTTCAAAATGGAATTCATTTTTGGATTTGAAATATCAAAATTAGCAGAGGGTGAATTTTTGGTATTTTTCAGAAAACTTTCATTTTTTGATGAATAGTGAAGAATATTGAGTTATAGTTTAAAACCAAATTTTTAATTAAATAATTATTTATTTTATTTTAATTTAATTTAGGTGAATATAGATACATAATACCTATATAAGTTCAATGTAATTAATTAGAGTCAATTTATAATAATTTTAGAAATATAAAATTTTTATTGAACTTTTCACCGTCATTTAACCACCTCCTAGGAGAATATGAAAATTCACATAAAACATAATTTTACTGCTTTTGTTAGTGTAATTTCAAAAAACTGATATACATAGTTGGTATCAATAAGAAAAATTTGGTTCAATAAGATGAAAATAATTATTGGTGAACAATAACTTTTTACTTTTATTTACCACGGTTAAAAGTAAATTGAGTAATTAAGGGTAAAAATGATATTATTATTACCCTAACACATGTCTGAATTCTATTGGATTTGTTTAAATCGACCAGAAAACCTTAGGAATAATATATGAACTTCTTTGGTCCACTTGGATTAGATTAGGACATTTTGAATTATTTAATTCAATGAAAAGTTAAAAGTGTTAAATTCAACATTTAATAACTAAACAATTTTTAATATAGTGCTACACATAAGATAAATTCAACTATAATTATTCATTAGAAAGATAAAAATATTTCCTACATAATGGTATTTTATTTATATTTTTTAGAATATTAAATAATATAATTTATTTATGACTAAATGATGATGCAGTAATTACCTAATTAATGAAATATTAAAATAATTGATATTATAAATATCCAAATAAATGTAATTTTAGAATTTTTCTGAATTCCACTAATTTTCTAGGTTAATATTACATGTTAGGGTTGTTTAGATGAAATTTTGTCGAAGTATTAATGCTATTATGAATTTAGCAAAAACAAAATACTAAATTGTGTCAAAATTGACATAAAAGAGTTTTTAAAATGAATATTCAATTATTAATTGATATTCTATTCCTAAAAATTCAAGTATTAGACAAAGGAATTTTATAATAATATTTTTATCATTAATGAACCACTTGGGGTACACTTTGAGGTATATAGTATATTCATTAACCATATAATATAAAAATACAAATAGACATGGTAAATGTCAAACTATTTAACAAAGAGTGAAATCTAAAAGATAAAAGTTAATATAGTGACCCAAACCTATCTACAACCTATTGGTTGAGTGTTTTTCGACCCATACCAACCATATTCTTTAAATAACTCATTTTGGAGCCATTAGAAACTGAAAAGGATTTTATTATAAAATAATATTTCTAGCTTTTCCTAGGGTTCCCCTCACCCCTCTTATAAAAGGGCACTCCCCCTTCATCCAAATTAACACCTTCAAAGCCTCTTGGCTCGGCCAAACACTAACCTAATACCCTCTAAACTATCCTACCTCCATTCTAGAGTCATTACTTTAGTCATAAAGCCAGCTTATGGAGCCCTTTTTATCAAATCAAAATTAAGAACCCGAAGAAGAGGTAGACCTCTTTCAAGTTCCCTTCTTCTTCCACTTCCTCTTTATTTGTTGTTTCCATTATAAAATAATAAATCTATTATATTCTATATAATGTTATTTTATTATAAATATGGTACAACCATATTCTTTATTCTATCCATCCTTTTAATGACATGTCACCATACGTGCCTACATATAGCTTACCATCTCTACGTCGTGGTGTAATTGTTATTCAATACATTATATTTTGGATGGTTATAACAATGATGTGTAATTGATGTAAATAATAAATATAAAATGATAATTATTACGTATGTATGTTATACCATCCAATTATATTTTATTTTAATATCATAAGAATGATATTGTCGCTCGTACGTACGTACGGATTACCATCTCCACGAACGCGATGAGATTCATTCCCCATCGTATCCATTCAAGACTAATTTCTATTAGATAATTAATGATAATAATTAAATACTTGATATAATTCTTTATATGAATAATAAAAATCCCATTCATAGAAAATATGACTCACATAACAAATAATATAAAGGAAAATGAATCTTTTAACACCCGAAACAACGATAATACTAAGATATTATTAACAAATAAGTGTTAAAAAATTATATATGATATCATATTAATGTATATGATTGTTTAATAATTTAATAAAAAATATTTCACCATTATACAAGAGGTTATCCTACCCTCGACCAAGGAAATTTTCAAGGTAAGGATGAATTTTACAATCTCTTTATTATCTGAGGTGGTTTATACGCAATTATCTCCTGGGACCTCTTTATCATCCACATCCATGTTTCATAAAAATATATTCCAAAACATTTTTACTATTTACTAGAAAATGGTTTAATTCCATTTATACCCTTATTTTACCTTATATGTTCTGAAAGGAATCTTTCTGTTATTTTCGAAATAAGGTACATTATGACCTTTTTGAAAAAAAATATGGTAAGAATGTTTTTTAACTTATACGGCGGGTGAGGATATTTTCCACTCTTATAAGATCATTGCGACTATGGATGTGATATTTTTAACATTCATGGTTTATGGATAAAGTATTTACATTTCATATTCTAGTTTTAATTTGAATGGTTATGTTATGTTTAAACCTTTTCATATGAGGAATGCATTGGACTTAGTATGTGACGGGTGGAGTCCGCTATAGTTCCACGATGCATCAGTAGGTCTCATGAGACAAACTAGTGTCTTGGAACAAGGCATTGACAAAATCTTAAATCATAGTCTTGGCACAAGGCCTTGACTACGTGGTTATGAAAGTCTTTAATTACGCATTCCTTCATTATTAATGTGGCTACTGATATTTCATGTGATTATTCGACTAGTATAATATCCTTGTGAGTAATTAAATGGAATTGTTTGATTTTATCTTTGTAATATTATAATGAAGTTCTTATTTAAAATGCTTTTGTTTGAGTCTTATACATTTCCTTAAATGATTATGCTTATTTATGAATGTTTCTGTTGTATTGTTATCCTTACTGAGCATCTGAGCTCACCCCTTTCTATGTTTTATTTTTTCAAATATGTGATGAAGTTTATTATGACTGACCTGTAGGGATAGTTTATGGGATCTCAGTTTTTTCAATGGAAAAAATGTTGTTTTATTTTTCCATTTTATGATGTAATGTAAACCCTATGCATGTATCTAGTATTTCTAAGACTACAAAACTAATAAATCTTTCGAGACTTGATATTTTGTGATCATGCCAATGTTATGTAATAATGCACCAACTCTGGGTAACTGGGGTCGAGGAATTATAGTTGGTATCAGAGAAAGTTTAGTACAAGCCTTTGAAACTAGATTTTGGTAAACTCTCATTAGTGAACATATCCCTAAGATAGACTTTGAGAATTAGTATAGAAGAAATTCCTATAATTTTGGTTTTGTATAGATTTTATGATTTTTCCAAGAAATACATCCATGTATGGATACGAGCAGGTAGAGGCAGATCTAGTACAGATGTACCTAGGGGTAAAACCCACAAACACCGCTTTGAGCTAGACTCGAACAGATACTAGTGCCTGAAAATGGGCCTTGCGGTAATCCTGGTTATGACACACCTGTGGAATATTCTTAGGATAATTCTCATTTTCTTTACAAACCATTATGACAGGTTTATGAGTATATACATCCTCAAGAAAACATTTTTTATGATTATGGATTATATCCATAAACTGTTCAGTTTATGTTAATTGTTTTACAAGTTCGGAATTATTTATTTTGATTCATAAACTATTCTAATTTATTCCATTGTTTAGAAAATGTGCATAGTGGAAGGAATATAAACTATATCAATGCACACACTCCATGTAGTGATTTCCTGGCTACTCAGGATAATTATAGTGGAGTTAGTGATGCCACTGGTACTAATTAGCTAATCACCATACTTGGAAAACTCACTCAGGTTATGAATAATATCTTTACTCATATGGAGCACCCTATTCCACAGTGTGAAGGATCAAGGTTAGATCTCTTCATGAGTAAACAACCACCAAAATTCAATGGGGGTACAAATTCACTAGTTTCTGAGAAATGGATAAATTCCTTAGAGAAAATATTCCAAGCCTTGGAGAGTAGTGAAAGGGAAAATGTTTTCATGGAAGTTTACCACCTCACTAGATCTTCTGATCATTGGTGGTCATTGATTCAAAACACAACTGAAGAAGATAAGGTATCAAATATGGAATGTATAGAGTTTAAAGAAATTTTCCTAGAAAAAAACTTTCCGCATGACCATCGAGAAGATATGGAAAGAAAATTTCTAAGTTTGAGGAAAAAGGAGGATGAGAATGTAACAAAGTATGAAGCTAACATTAAATGGTTAGCGAGGCATGCTGCAGATTATATACTTCAACCAAGAAGTATGATTGGTTGATTCTTTGATGGGTTAAAACCATTTCTCCGTTGAGAATTAGTCTCACAATACTTCTCATCGTACGAATATGTTCTCTCATGTGATATCAAGATAGAAAAATAATTCTTTAAGTCTTTCGACTTTAAAAGAAAGCAAGAGAATAAAAGATCTGTTGAACACACTTGAAATGGAAATAAGAGGAAGAAAGGAAAATTTGAATATTCATCCTGCAGAATGTGTGTTAAAAAACCCGGGTACTTGCTTGATGGTAATGGGAGTCTGTTACATGTGTGGTGGAAAAGGACACCAAGATCGTGATTTTAAGGGGAAGAAAGAGTCTGTTGATGTTGAATGCTACAATTGTAGAGAAAGGGGGCATTATGTGATTGAATGTCCTAAGATTCAAGGGAACATACCTCAAAAAAGGCCAAGCGATCATGGCTAAGATTATGTTATCACTAATTCTGAGGTTGAAGCTCTGAAAGACATGGTGGCATGTAATTTAATATTTTCCTCAAATTTATCAAATACTTTATTTGATTCTGGATCATCGCATTGTTTAATATCTTCCCAGTTTTCTAAGAAAATTAAATATTTCCAATTTGATTCAACATGGGAGGTGTCAGTCAAAACTCTTAAGGGAAGTATCATCGCAACAAAAATTTGTGAATTAGTTCCCCTTAGAGCATATAAATTTTATTTATCTTCTTATCTCATCGTCATACCCATGATTGAATTTGATATAATCCACGGTATACATTGGATTTAAGAAAATGATGTGAAAATTTATTGTATGAAAAAAGAGGTTAAAATTTTTGATGATGATAAGGAGTAAATTATCATTACTGTAGAAACGTCTCCACATAATTATTATATAGATCCACCCCCAGTAGCTCAACTAAATTCAATTAATGGGGAGGAAGAGAATTAAATAACTGTGGGTGAGGAAAAGAATGTTCAAATAGAGGATGTACCTATTGTGCAAGAATATGTTGTTGTGTTTCCAGAAGATTTACCTGGACATCCTCGAGTTCGAGAAATTGAGTTTTCCATTGACTTAATTCATAGTTCAAGCCACATATCGAAGACCCCTTATAGAATGGCCACTTTGGAATTAGTGGAACTAAAGAAACAATAAGAGGAATTGAGTAATAAGGGATTTATTCTGCCTAGTGTTTCTCCATCGGGATCCCCTATCCTTTTTGTTAATAATGAAGATGGATCTATGAGTTTGTGCATTGACTACAGGGAGATCAATGCTATAACAATAAATAACAAGTATACCCTACCTCACATTGATGATTTATTTGACTAACTGCATGAAGCTCAATACTTTTCAATGATTTACCTTCTATCTGGATATCATCATTTGTGTGTGAAGAAGGAAGACATTCTGAAAATATCATTTTGAACCAGGTACGGGCATTATGAGTTTATAGTAATTCCTTTTGGATTGACTAATGCACCCTCTATCTTGATTGATATAATTAATAGTGTTTTCAAGGAATATCTTGATGACTTTGTAGTGGTATTTATTGATGATATCTTGTTATACTCCAAATCTATGAAAATCATGTATTTCACATGCGTATTATCCTAAATACTCTTAGAAGACATGAATTATATAGGAAGTTTTGAATGTGTGAATTCTTGCTTCAGGATATTTCTTTTCATGGATATATTGTCTCTAAGGGTGGAATCTCTATTGATCCATCTAAGACCAAGGCAATCCATGAATGGACAGCAGCAACGAGTATGACTGAGGTACACAGTTTTATTGGTTTATCAGGTTATCATCGACATTTTGTCCAGAATGTTTCTCGATTGGATAACCCATTAACAAAGATGACATGAAAAGGGGTTAACTTTGTTTGGACAAAAGAGTGTGAAGAATGTTTTGAAGAACTAAATAGTATATTAGTCAATGCTCATATATCGACTCTATCATCGAGGAATGATGGGTTTTTTATTTATAGTGATTCTTCAAAGAAAGGAATTTGTTGTGTCCATATGAAGAATGATATGGTTATTTCATATGCATCCCGACAGCTAAAAATTCATGAGAAAAACTATCCTACTCATGAGCTTGAGTTAGCAGCTGTAATCTTTTCTTTGAAGATTTGGAGACACTATCTCTATGGTGAAAAATGCAAGATATATACCGATCACAAGAGTTTGATGTTTAATTTCTCACAAAAAGAACTCAACATGTGGAAAAGGTGATGGCTTGAACTACTCGAAGATTATGATTGAACTCTACACTACCACCCCGTGAAGGCAAATAAGGTGGAAGATGCTTTGATTAGAAAGGATCATGGAGTTTTGAACAAGATGAGAGTTGAAAAGGATCCTATATATATGGATCTAGTAAAGATGGATATGGGAATCACCATGGAATGTAAAACATCAATACTTTTCCAAATGTTTTTCAAACCATATTTACTATAAAGGATAAAGAGTTCTCAGATCGGTGATGAAGAGTTTCAAAAGAAGATTAAAGTTGTGAATGACGGGAGATTGAGTGACTTTGTGTATGAAAATGTAATTTTGAAATTTGGGAAGAGAATTTGTGTTCCCGATATACCTAATCTAAAAAGGGAATTGTTGGATGATGCTCGTAGTTCCAATTTCTCTATACTCCCTCGTAGCACTAAGATGTATAGTGATTTGAAGGAACATTTTTGGAGGGAAAACATGAAGAGGGGGATTTCTTATTTTGTGTCAAGATTTATGGTTTTTCAACAAGTGAAAGCTAGAAGGAAACAACCTAGAGGTGTCATGAAACCTCTTCCCATACATGAGTGGAAATGGGGTAATATTACAATGGACTTTGTCATGGGACTACCAAAGACTCCTATAAGGAACGATTCAATATGGATCATTATTGATCGTCTTACCAAGTCAACACATTTTCTTTCTATAAGAGAAGATTTATCACTTGAATGTTTAGAAAGACTATATATTAATGAAGTTGTAAGACTTCATGGAGTACCACTATCGATTGTTTCTGATTGTGATCCCCATTTTACATCATGATTATTAAAAAGTCTTCAAAAATCCCAGGATACTGAACTTCATTTGAGCACTCCCTACAACCACCAAACTGATGGAAAATCAAAATAGGTTATTCAAACCATAGAAGACATGTTGATATCATGCTAAAATTACATTCAAGGTATGTGGGATCAATATTTACCTCTTGTAGATTTTTCCTATAACAATAATTTCCATTAAAATATTCGGATGACACCATATGAAGTGTTATATGGAAAGAGATGTCACACACCAACCTGTTGGGATGATGTTGGTGATAGAAAACTCATAGGCCTAGAACATGTGGAGTAAATGATGGAAAAGGTGAAGGTAATCCAAAACTAGACCAAGGAATCTCAAAGTAGTCAGAAGAGCTATGCTAATAACTGAATGAAGGATTTGGAATTTCTAGTAGGAAATCATGTTTTCTTGAAGGTATCTCCAGGAAAGGGTGTTATACATTTCGGTAATAAGGGTAAATTGAGTCCCAGGTGCATCGGACATTTCGAAATTATTGAATGAATTGGGGATGTAGCGTACAGTTTTTCAATGTCTCCAAGTCTCTCCAAAGTTCACGATGTGTTCCACGTATCACTGTTGAGAAAATACATGCTTGACCCAACGCATGTACTCATATATGAGGAATTAGAACTAGAACCCAATCTATCTTATTACGAAGTGCCTGTCAAGATTCTTGATACAAGTGAACAAGTTCTAAGAAAATGGATGACTCATCTGGTAAAAGTTATATGGAGAAACCATAAGATGGAAGAGGCATTGTGGGAACATGAGTAACTTATGATGATGAACCAATATAATCATTTTATGTAGTAATATTCTATAAATTTCAAGCAAGAAATTATTTGAAGGAGGGGAGAATGTAACACCCCAAGGTTCTACGGTACGCTTCTCTTTGAATAATACAATAGCTTGTGTAGTACGCAACTTCGAGTTCTAACAGACCATAACCAATCAAAATAGCCATTATGTGTAGTTTTACCCACTTTTTGAAATTTTATAAATTTTATCTTTCAAAATGGACTTCATTTCTTGGATTTGGAATATCTGAATTTGCTTCAGGTGAATTTTTGGTATTTTTCTGAAAACATTCAATTTTTGATGAATAGTTAAAAACACTAAGTTATAGTTTATAAACAATTTTTTATTTAAATAATTTTTTATTTTATTTAAATATATTTTATGTCAAAATAGATACATAATACTTATATATTTTCAAGGTAATTCATTCCATTCAATTTATAATAATTTTAGATATATAAAAAATTTATTGAACTTTTCACCGTCTTTTACCCACCTCCTAGGAGAATTTGAAAACTCTCATAAAACATAATTTTATCGCTTCTGTGAGTGGAATTTCAAAAATCTGGGACACACGATTGATATCTGTATGAAAAATGTGGTTCAATAAGATGAAATTAATTTTTGGTGAATAATAACTTTTTACTTTTATTTACCACGGTTAGAAGTAAATAAGTTAATTAACGATATACATGATATTATTATTACCCTGACACATGTCCTAATTCTATTGAATATGTGTATTCGACCACAAACAACCTCAGAAATAAAATATGTACCTTTTTGGTCGACATGGATTAGATTAGGACATTTATTTTTATTTAATTCAAAGAATAGTTAAAAGTGATAAATTCAAATTGTAATAACTAAACAATTTTTAAAATAGGGTTACACATAAGATAAATTCAACTATAATTATTTATTCGAAAGATAAAATGATTTAATACATAATGGTATTTTTTTTATATTTTTGTTATATTAAATTATTTAATTTATTTATGACACAATGATGATGCAGTAATTACCTAATTAATGAAATATTAAAATAATTGATATTATAAATATCCAAATAAATGTAATTTGAGACTTTTTTGGAATTAAAATAATTTTATAAGTTAATATTACATGTTAGTGTAAGTTTGTTGAATTTTTTTCATTGTATTAATGCTGTTATGAATTACAAAAAAACAAAATACAAAATAGTGTCAAAATTGACATAAAAGAGTTTTAAAAACAAATATTATATTATTAATTGATATTCGATTCCTAAAAATATAAGGATCAGAAAAAGGACATATATAATGATATTTGTATCAATAATTAACCAATTTTGGTTCTCTTGTAAGTATATAGTAAAGTTGTTAACCATATAATATAAAACTGCAAAGAGACATGGTAAATGTCAAACTATTTAACTAAGAGTTAAATCTATAAGATAAAGTTAATATAGTGACTCAAAATTGTCTAAAACCTATCAGTTGAGTGGTTTTAGAACCATCACCTTCTTATAAATTAAATAATTCATTTTTATGTTTTTATAAACTAAATATTATTTTATTATAAAATAATATATTTTTTCTTTTCCGAGGGTTCCCCTCACCCCTCTTATAAAATGGCACTCCCCCTTCCCTCAAATTTAAACCTTCAAAGCCTTTTGGCTCGACCAAACCCTACCCAAATACCCTCTAAACTTTCATCCCTTAATCCTAGAGGCCTTTCTTTAGTCTGAAATCCAAACTAAGGATCCCTTTTGATCAAATAAAAATGAAGAACCCAAAGAAGAGGTAAATATTTCATCACCTCTTTCAAGTTCCTTTCTTCTTCCAATTCCTCTTTATTTGTTGTTTCTAATATAAAATTATAACTCTAGTATCCTCTATATACTGTGATGTTATTATAAATATGGTACATCCATATTCATTTTTCTATCCATCCTTTTAATGACATGTCACCATATGTGTGTACGTACACATTACTGTCTCCACGTCATGGTGTAATTGTTATTCAATACATTATTATTTGGATGGGTATAATAATGATGTGTAATTGATGTAAATAATAAATATAACATGATAATGATTCTATATATATGATATATCATCCAATTATATATTAATTTAATATCAAAATAATGATATTGTCGCGCGGCTGTACGTACAGATTACCTTCTCAACGAATGCAATGAGATTCATTTCCCATCATATCCATTCAAGATTAATTTTCATTATATGATTTAAAATAATTTTTAGATACTTGATATCATTCTGAATATTAATAATATACATCCCATACATAGAAAATATAACTCACATAACAAATACTATAACGGAAAATGAATCTGTTAACACCCGAAACAACGATAATACTAAGATATTATTAACAAAGCAATGTTAAATGATCATATATGATATCATGTTAATATATATGATTCTTGTATAATTTAATAATAATTATTTCACCATTATACTGGAGGTTAACCTACCCTATACCAAGGAAACGTACAAGGTAAGGGTTAATTTTACAATCTCTTTATTATCCGTGGTTGTTTATACGCAATTTTCTACTCGGACCTCTTTATCATCCACATCCTTGTTCCTTAAAAATGTTTTCCAAAACATTTGTACTATTTATAGAAAATGGTTTAAATTCATTTATACCCTTATTTGACCTTATATGTTATGAAAGGTATCGTTTCATCATTTTCCAAAAAAGTTAAATTATGACCTTTTTGACAAAATTGAGGTAATAATGTTTTTATAACTTATACGGAAGGTGTGGCTATTTTATGCCGTTATAATATCATCAAAGATTACCTTAAAAAAATATAATAATATATCCAAAATAAATGTGTTCTTTTATAATTATGTTAATTTTAATTTATTTTAAAATAGAAATATATATTTCTCTAAAAAAGTTTTTTATTTCATCTATGTCGACATTATTTGATGGATTTTAAGATTATTTGAAGTTTATTTATTATGATACAAAACATCCATATTGTATTGAAGTTTTTGTGATATTTTTGACTATGGATGTCATATTTTTTCCATTCATGGTCTATGGATAAAGTATTAATATTTCATATGCTAGTTTTAATATGAATGTGTATGTTATCTTTTAACCATTTATATAAGGAATGCATTGGACTTATTTTATAATGGGTGGAGCCCTTTATAGCTCCTCGATGCATCAGTAGGTCTCATGAGAAAAACTAGTGTCTTGGATCAAGGCCTTGAAAAAATCATATATTGTAGTCTTGGCACAAGGCCTTGACTATGTGGTTATGAAAGTCTAGCATTATGCATTCCAACATTATGAAAGTGGATATTGATATTGCATGTGATTATTCGAGGAGTAGAATATCCATGTGAGTAAGTAAATGGAATTATTTGATTTTATCTTTGGCATATTATGATGAAGTTAAAGTCTAAATGTCTTTTTTTTAGTATTATACATTTCCTTAAAGTTTTATGGTTATTTATGAAATTTCCTGATGTATTTTTATCCTTACTGAGTATCTGAGATCACCCCTTTCTATGTTTTATTTTTCCTAGGATGAGAAGATTTATATTATGACTGACCTGCAGGGATAGTCTATGGGATCACAGTGTTTTCTATGGAAAAAATGTTGTCGTAGTTTTCCATTTTATGATGTAATGTAAACCTTATGAATGTATCTAGTATTTCCAAGGCTACTAAACTAATCGGTCTTTCGAGACTTGAAATTTTGTGATCATGCCAATTTTATGTAATAATGTACCAACTCTGGGTAACTGGGGTCGGGGTGTTACATATTCTACCAAGTCTTGCTAGGAATTTACCAAAACCTATTAGAATATTCTTCAAGAAAAAATATAATAGAAATAATCTATAACTAAATCCAAGGAGTTAATAGAGAAGATCTTCCAAAACCATAAATAGTTTTTTTGTTGAACCACTACCCAAGTTATTCATGAGGTAAAGAGTTCTGAAAAACTTATTCTTTAAACTAGAATTTACTATCTAACCTCGGTTGTGATGACGTTAAGAGTAAAAAAATTCTTAAATGACTAAATATCCCCATAAGAGTCTTACAAATATGTCATTATTTGTATAAAAATATAGATTACTGTTCTCATGTGCATGAAACATAGAACTGTATTGATATATACAGAAGGAAATACCCATAACTAGAAAAAATTTAATAAATAAAATAATACATTATAGTCTAACATGAAGCAAGAATTTAGTATCTTTAAAGGCCACCATTAAATAAATAATTTCAACAAATGTATCAACCACCCCCACTAAAAAAGATCAATTATAAATACTCCACAAGATATCAACCATAATGAGAGACTTGACATCCTTCCATGAAGGATCTACTGAAATAGTTAGTAGATCATCAATGAAGTTAACAATCAACCTTGAAAAATCATAGATCCAAATTTGAGTTGTTAAAAATCAGTATAGATATATCCTCATCGCCTTTAACACTATGGTAAACCATGGTTTAGTAAAATTCCTATAAAATTCTCTCATAATACAAAGTTTAATGTGGGATCAATTTCTTTGAGAAGTGGAAAGTAGGTATAACATAGTAATGAAACATCATTCAAATCTAAAACGTAGGATTTTATACCCAATAGAATAATAAAAGAATTATAAAGAGAAACAAGTAGAGTAATACTCTAAGACACACATATAGAAGAATGAAAATTTAATGGATAATATAAAGGGTATACCATATGCCCTACAAGTCTTATATTCAAGGATGGATCCACTAAGGAAAACTAGTGAAGAGGCTTTATAGTAAGAAGTGTCTGAAAACATTACGAAGGTGATAATTAACTTACCTATACTATATGAAATAAATGATATTATATTGTATGAAAAAATCATCAAGGAAATGTGTGCAACAAATATAATATTGTGTGGAGAAGAAAAGGTATGTCTAAGTAAGCATATTTATTCTATAATCCCTCCACAATGTCATAATAAATAGTTAGATCTGGGTACATTTATTATCCCTTTTTCTATAGGAAATATCACTTCCAAAAATGACTTATGCAATTTTAAAGTGTCAATTAATATAATACCTCATTCAATATATTATTCACTATAGATGGGATAGCTCATGCCAACCAAATTCATATTACAGTTATCCAACATAGTCATAGATTACCATGTGAGGGTTTTGGAGTGTTTACTATAAAGGTAAATGGATTTATATTCCTTAATAGTTTATGAATTTTGGAAATTTAATATGATAGAGGTGCTTCTCATTCCATAATAATATTTGGGACTCAATTTATGATAACTAAAAAAATTATAACTATTCCTGAGGAAAAACATTCTATATATTTTGGGGAGAACACTATAAATTCTAATATCCGAGACTCTATGAAATTTCTTGAAGAGGAATATTATATTTTTACCCATTCTAATAATGGAAACACTTTATTATAAGATAAAAATATTTTGATTTTGTTTCAAATAATAAATTGGGGGAAAAATTAAATTGAAAAAAAGTTTTATAATGATTCAATTTTTGAAAATTAATTGAATCTTAAACCATGTATTGGTAATGAAAAGTTTAAAGATGAATTGAATGAATAAATTCTTATTCCTAATCATAAAAATGTCCCAAATTCATAACTCATAAACATACAGGTTATATTAGTTAATGTGATTGAATTGATTCCATCCTTAGAATAACCACCCTAAATATATTTAAAACATCTACCAAAAATTCATAAATATACCACCTTTGGTCTAGATGAAAAGTTTATTATGATAATTTCAAATGACTAATAATGCATCCAAAACCATTACTCCTAGGTTTTATTTGAAAAGTCATTTTTTTGACATTAGTATTGATATAACACATAAACATAAGATAAGAATTACAATAAATAAATCATTTCACATTCCCAAGAAAATATGGTTTAGTTTCTTTGAGGACCAGTATAATTTACAATATAATTAACAAAACTTTGTAACATTCACTGCAATCATACCACAAAATAATCAATTTTAGAATTCACAATGGTTTTACCCATCTTTATATTCTCAGAATGTATAAGTAAGAAATGGGTGGTCTTTAACTCTCAATAATATAAAAACTCATCAAGGGTTAGATAATAAGCATGTGAGAAAACATGAAAAAGGGGAATATCTTATTAAAAATAACAAATAACCATAAGGGTTGTCCATAATCCATTATATAAATAAATGAAATCATAAAAGAGAAAACATATACCATCAAATAAGAGTGTGGGAACATGTTATAATAAACATGATAAATAGAGCATAAACCTAGGCATGGAGATATTACATTTCATGGGAATAAATCATAAAAAAACATATAGTTCTGAAAATTACCAGAAATAATATAATAATGCACTTGGAATCAATACCAAATTCTTGTAACATTGTTTATTAGAGATCACTACATGATCCGCCTTTTATAGGTGGTGATAATGACATTTCGTTAAATATTTCAACTGAATATAAAGAGAGAACATGTTTCACAAGACAAGAAGACTAAAAAATGAAAAATAATGGAGTGGGTGATGATATAAGTTTGATAATATCCCAAAAAAGGATTTTAAAACATTTTTTAAGTCCTTTAATCATAAACTTTTTAACTTTTTACCATTTATCTCTTTAACATGGTAAATAATTTATACCTAATTATTTTAATTTTAAATCCAAAAAATAAAGTTCCCATTATTACAGAATTTGTATGTATTGATTCCAAATATGGAATCATTTTTATCAGATAAAATTTATACATGTAAAATAAAATAATTTTAACATTAAAACATATAATTCATAAAACCTATTTTTTGAAAAACAAATTACTTCTCTGGTTAAATATTATCTCTATGACAAAATTGTCAATTTATTTTATTTTAATTCTACATATTATTTTCTTATAAAAAATAAAATTTATATGGATTTCATATAAGGCCAAAACCAAATTTTAATAAAATAATTTTAACATTAAAACATATAATTCATAAAAGATATTTTTTGAGAAACAAATTACTTCTCTGGTTAAATATTATCTCTATGACAAAATTATCAATTTATTTTATTTTAATTCTACATATTATTTTCTTATAAAAAATAAAATTTATATGGATTTCATATAAGGCCAAAACCAAATTTTAATAAAATAATTTTTAATTAAAATAAAAGACCAAAAATAGTTTTTATTGAAAAATATTACATAAGTTATTAAACATAGATAATATAAATTCATATAAAAGTGTTATTTTACTCCTTAAATACATATTTAATAATGATAGTTTTTTATGATTTTTTATGTAATATTTACTTCTTCATATATTCCTAAACACTATGAATTTAGTAAATATTGTTTATTTTACCATTCACCTAAGAATAAATTATTTCAGAAACTATAAAAAACTCACCATAGGAAAATATTGATACATGGAACTAAAAAGTGATGTTAGTTTTTAAAATTAAAACTCTAAATTTTTTAAATATTATTTTTAAATTAATATTGGAAATATTAAAGAAATATTGATTTTATTAAAAACAAGTTTCCTTCATAAACATTATGTGTTCTCAATATTTTTTCATACTTATTTCTTTTTTAAATAATGTTAATATATAGTAGTTAATATATTTACTTTTTATATATTATCATAATAATAATTTAAGTGTGGTTAATTAAATTTATTAATACTCTAAATTTTTATTTTGATATATTCCAATATTTTTGAATAGTAAATTATAATAATTATAGATTCTCTAAATGTGATAGTTTTTAATTGTTTAATATCATTTTATTTACAATTGTATTTATTTTTTTTTATAATTTTTATAATATTATTAATCTAATATTATTTTTCTCATTTTAGATTGGAGTTTATTTTAGAGAAAGATATCAAACATATAGGATCTATTTATAATAAACATAAAGAGTAAAATATTAGGGTGTTATATTCTCCCCCTTTAAATAAATTATAGCCACACAATTTTAATTATAATATACTAATAAAAATATATTAGGGTATTTAAAATATATTCATGGTTGAAGATATAATTTAGAGAGACATATTAACCATACAAACTTAAGAAACCTATATTTTTTCTTTTATTAGGATTATTCATGTAGTTGAGTTTTTATCCAACCATTTAAGCTAAGAGTCCATATTTGTTCCATATCAGGACTGACATTATATATTATATTTATAATGTGTGTTCATAAATATCATTATATTTATATACTTCCTTAGTTTAATATGAAAAATCATTTACTTGTTCCAAATAAATTTTCCATATAAGTAGCGGAGAAAAAATCATTTCCAAAATCAAAAACAATTAATCTAATCGTAGGATAGTAATATTTTAAAAAGGAAGTTTCCCAAAATATTCAACTGAAGATACAATATAACTAGAAGTTTTCTATAATAATTAAATTATTGAGCATGTGATTTAATGTTCTTAGAAATTTTTCTATCTATACTAGGTTTCTTAGAATAAAAAACCTAAAAAATAACAAACTTGGAGAAGAGGACAATTGAGGAATAATTATTGTTGTCCAATTAAACTATAGTGATATCACATTCATATATAGCGATAGTATAGTATTTCACATGTTCTCTTGACTTAGAAATTTGACGAGGCCTATTATATTTATCATCCCTTGGATTAGGCCATTGATTTATATAATTCTTTATATCTTTAAAATTGAAGCACTAAAGCCTGTATAGAGTGTTTAATCAGGAATTTTCTTCCATTATAATGTTAATTTATTTTTTTCATTTCATTGTAAATTTTCTGCAATAAGGCCAGCTCTACCACACTTGAAACATTCTCTCAGTCCATTTTTTCAATTACCTTTATTCTTTTTACAACATTCTTAGTATAGAGATAATTAGACATTATTTCCTCCTTGATATTTATCCTCTGAGTTTCTATAATATTCAATTTTCCTTTTTTCTCCAAAAAATAATAGTGTTTTTTTCTATATCCACTATAATCATTCATCGAAAAATTTATTCTTATCTATTAAATTCTCTGATATCTTATTTCTTTTTAATTATATGCTTTATGACACAAAAGAATCATTTGATCCTACCCTTATAGTTACTAACAAAACTAGAGGTGTACCTTAAAAGTATCATGATGATTTATTCATTGGTTCTAATGGATTCATCCTTATTCAATTAAAACCCTATAAAATATTTCAATATTTTTAAGAGAAGATTTTTGCAAAACTATTTTGTGAATAATATTTTCTTTAATTACCCTCATTAAATAACGTTTATATCCTCTTTTCCCATTGTATTAATAATGAGAATAAATCATTATTAAGCCTCTCTACACAAATGACAAATGTCTAGAGAAACTTTCTCTTATGTGGAACATTGGGGAATGGAGAATATATTTTCTATCACATTGATGTATTTCTCAACAATATGTGGATTAAAAGAATCACAGTAATAGGTTGATAGTTGTTGTATGATGTAATTGATAGAATGATGATCCTTTGGTTGTTCAATAGAAATCCCAATAGTGTCTTTTTTATAATTCATATCACTGGAAAGTTGAGTGAGAATCTCCATAAGATTCATTACACCTACTCCCATATTGTTTGGTTATTCATTAGGGATATCAAGATATTTGTAATATCCTCGTGTTTGATGGGGTTCATTTTTGTTTTAAATTTTGTATGAAATTCTCCTAATTTTTTTAATAAAAGGTTTATCCTGAGTATAAAAGTTTTTGGGAGTGTTTTCAGGGTTTGGGGAGTAAAAATAAAGGAAACATGGGAAAAATATATTAACAGAATGGTTGGCACACGGTTAGTATTAACTATGCGCCATAATCATCTGGCCTTATAAAGGGGTACATGTACACGGTTGGGGAGACTATGTGGTCTATCCCAAGAGACTATGTAGTTCAATATCCCCTTGTATATTGGTGAGTTCACGTGAACCCCATAGTTATAGAAATTGTGTGGGTGGTGTGGAAAAATATGCTGCTCAGTTTCCTCTTAGAGAGAAAGAACTACACAGCTATTGCACAGTTTTAAAAACCATTCATCCAAACCATTAACCAATTTTAGGTGAGAAAAGAACCACTTTTCCCTATAAGTATTTAATATAAATCCTCATATTTTCTCCCCAATTCAACCCCTACATTATGGGTGATGATCCTAAAGATCCTCCCTCGTCCACAGGTGTTTCACCCTCAAATTTTAGGAATTTGGTGTGTCTATTTTTTTGAATCGATGCTATGGGTAAGTATTAAACTCTATTTACATCCCTTTTATGGAATAGTCTCCATGTTTTGTTTCCTCTCCTTATGAAACTCTAAACCTGTTTGTTCATGGATGGTATTTTTTTGTGTTTTAGTTTTTTTACCATGAATAATGGGATGAGGATGGAAAATTGGATGTTTGTGAGAATGAGGTAGGTGGTATATAAGATTTTCCCATATCCTTAATGTTTTAAATTTTTTGGTGGTAGTGCATATGTAATTCCATGTTTTGTTTTTATGACTTAGACTAAAGAAATAGATTTGGTCCTTAAATTGAGTTGTAATACCCTTCATGGACCCTATTTGGTTCATTAATGATTCGAGACCAAACCTAGGTCTAAGAATGGGGTATTATAAACCCTTGAAAATGGGTTTATAAATTGGTAAATTTTGAGATGGGGATATTATAATATTGAATGAGTAAAAGTTGTTACTTATTAAATAGTAAAGGTAAAAGGTTTGATTGAAATATTATATTTGAGTTTTTTTATTGAAATTCATAGAAAGATATTGAAATTTTCAAAATGGTGTGTTTTGGAATTTGATCTGGATATGTTTTTTCAATGAAAGAAAATGTTGTTTTGAAGGTGGAAGGAGGTGTTAACAAAATTCTTTTAAAATGGGGGTTTCTTTTTAGATATAAAAATATGATTTGAAATTATGGTGTTGATACCCTTTCATGAAGATGATTTCATGTGTATTTTAAATTATTGTAAATGGAAATGAATTCTTTGGGTGTGTATTAGTTTTTCAGATTTTAAGACCAATGATTTTTAAGCGTATTGTCAAGATGATTTTAAGTGATAATTTAGTTTTAGTGTTCTATGCATTGAGAAAAAGGGGTTAGGTTTTATTTATACCATGATTTTGTTTTAAGTTTTTGTTGGGACCTTGGTAAA
The DNA here is from genome assembly GCA_963277665.1 of Viscum album. NCBI lineage: Eukaryota > Viridiplantae > Streptophyta > Magnoliopsida > Santalales > Viscaceae > Viscum > Viscum album. The sequence goes on from OY728145.1 coordinate 1,333,263,192, forward strand.
TTACATGATAATATGAGTATTGTGATAAATGGTTATTTAATTATGTCCATATGGGTAAATGGTATGAGTGATATATTTATCCAAGAATCTACTTCCATGGGTCAGGCTAGATTGATGCTCTAGGTCCCAGTGATCTATTTCATGAATAGAGTGTTGGACTAAGTCTTCTTTTCTTTGGGTTGGGCTAGACTGATAATCATGGAACCACTATTGTTTTTCATGGGTTTGCATATCAGATCATAGATTAATTCCACAGACATGTATACATGATACGATTACCTTGACCATGGCTCTAAGTTATGTTGATAAATAGTTTTTTGAAATGAATTCCCTATGAATTAAATATTTTCCCACTTATAATGTGAAATAGACATCCATCATGGATGAAGTAGATTTTATGGGTTCATGTATCACTTGGAACCCAAGAGAAAAAGTGGATAATTTGAAAACAATTAAATAATAGGAATTTTTTATTTACTACCTTGTATAAGATTCCTTTTTCACATGTATACAGTGATTAATGGAATGGTCATTGTTTTAGAAACTATTTATTGTGTCCTACTGAGTTGTATGCAAACCCTTCTCTAGCCACAATAACACTTGGGTACCCAAGAATATTTTACTCATTATTAGATAGAGGTCCAGGATAAGAACCAGGGGGATGGTTTATGAATGGGCTAATGGATTTGATCCTGAGATACCGGGATCGGCTTTGGACTTAGGTATGTGTTTAGGATCTTTTATTATTTTGGCATATGTGATTATTTTGTATAATTTCCTGACATGTACTATTAAAATCCCTAAGGTACATCATGCATCTCTTGGTTTAATTTTTCCCCTTGCCTTTGGTTGTTTTTTATTATTCCTTTTCTATATTATATCTATTGATTTTATTTTTATTGTTGTTTTACTCTTATAAGTGGGTATAGCCTCCACATTTTACATATATAGACCCACACCGCTAGTCAGTAGCATCTTGAATATGGGGAGGCACGTATGAGTTCAAATTGATCAAGGTCAAGATACCAGTTATAGTGGTACACGAGATAGGATGTTACAAATTTTTATTAGAGCTGCTGTCATTTGTCTTATTATTTGTGTTTATTAGAGAGGATACTAGGATCTTTTCAAGGCTTGGTGATGATCTCATTCATGGGTGCCTTAATCTGCACACATAGGGTAAACTCCAATATATTAGGGGTGGGAATTAATCTTCTATTTTTTGATTTTAGTATTGAGTGATATTTCATCTTATAGTGGTTCATGTGGTTGTGATGTTATTAATTTTTTATTTTTTTATCATTTGGATTAATATGGAAGGAGGGGGTGTCTGTATTCATTCATCATGCAAGAATTTTTCAATTAATAGGTCATCTATATATTTTTTTGATTGATAGTCCAATGGTATTCATTTTCAAGTAGTGTAATTTTATGATTTTCGTTTGTTCCTATTATACATCTCATGGAATGATCGTTAATAAAAATGGTTTAAAATTAGTTTTAATGTTGTTTTAATTTTGTAAATGTTGGGTAATAAAAAGGTTTTTAAATGTGAATCTTTGGTTTTATAATGGTAAGGTATAGTTATAATCATAAATGTGTAATTATGGGACCCTTAGAAAATCCTTTCTAGGTGTCATTATTTTTGTGATTGGACCTTATGCACATGTGTTTTGGGAGGTGGGAGAGGCCCGATTTGGAGAACTTGGGTTACATCTTGTGAGACCATGATAGGTTTGGATGTGCTAGATAGTTTAATTTTTCATGTTGTTCAATTGGTTTGGTTATGAACTTGAAGTTGTGAGATATCATCTATTAGTGTGGATGTGGGGATCCTTGTGGGTTGAGACCTTGAGACTATGTTTTAGACCCTTGAGTGGGAGTTTTTCTTATAGTACCCATATATTTGGGTTTTTATATTTGGTTTTGTACATTGATTAAAGGGTCTCTTAGTGTTTTAGATGAAGAGTGTTTCAGAATGGGTGTAGGGTTGCTTCCTTGTAGAATGAAATTCATTAAGGATTAATGTGTATTGATTGTAGGGGGGACTATTGGACTTTTAAAGACATGTCTTAAAATTATGGAGCTAGTAAAATGTGATCTTCAAGGGTTACTCAAGATAGGGGTTTTCTTGGTATGTATTGATCTTTAGGATGAGTATGAAAAATTGTAAATTTAATACATTAGTAGTGGAATAAAGAGAGTACTTCCTACTTCATGATTTTCTTAGTTAGAGAGTTAGGGAATTCATTGGATTTGAGATGAAGCTTGAGTTGTGGTCACACATCAATGGTTTTTGGGAAACAAGGGTGACCTTGATAGAGGTTATCCTGGTGTTGTGATTATTTTGGAATGTGAATAGAGGTGGATGATTTTGACATGGAATCAGTGCACAATATGTTCCATGAAATTTTAGTGAATGTTCATAATTTCACCATTGTTTATTTCTTATGGAATTACATGAGTACCTGTGGTTGGTTGTAATGTTGATTTCAAAGGGAATAATTGTTCGTGTGTATGGACCATCATTTTTGGAAATAGTAATTTGAGTAATTGATGTTGAATCGAGATGAAAATTTTTATATGGATGAGAAAGTAGGGAGACTCGTTTTTCATGTTTTTTGGATTCCATGTGTGAACGTATGGACTGTTGGATAGGAAAATTGGGAATATCTTGATTCTAATGGGCATGATAGACCAGGAAGCATAGATAATTGTTCAAGTGAGTGTTTTGGCCTGGATCTGGTGATATATGTCATGTGTGATCTACAGTTTGGTTCAATGAGTAGCATCATGAATGTGCATGACCTCAAGGGTTATGATGGGGACTAGGTGTTGGGATTATGATTGTGATGTGTGATGCTATTTGGGACATTTAAGCTGGTTTTTTAAGAGTATGCACCTATAGTTATATATGAAACTAATGTGGGGAGAGTTTTTATGAAATATTGTGTTTAGTTTTGGATCAATATGAAGGTTTTTTGTGTTTCTACTGTGAGTCACTATGGTTTTTCGGCAAGAACTGAAGTGCTTTGACTTCTATCGTGCCAAAATAAACATTTTTTCATGGATTCATGGTAAATATTTGTGATGTAGTTGTGAGTTTTTGTTGGAAATTCCACTTGAGATGTGGTGTAAAAGTGTTGATGAATTCTATATAGGTAGGGAATACTGATACTAATTATAGGTTAATGTGTCCTTAATTTTTGAGGTGAAATAATTGATGGATTATTTATGGTGGTTTTTATCGACGAAATCTTGGTGTACTTTTAGACACGATATTACCATGTGTAAAATCTTAAGATCATCTTGGGTACATCGAGAGTGCATTGGATATTCAAAAATCATATAACAGATTTTTCATTTGGTTGGATCATGAAACTCTTAGAGTTTTATTTCATGTAATTGTGTGATTAAATCCTCATGGTGGTAGGTGAACCATATTTTCTTTTGAACAATTTCCTCATGATGGACTGGGTGTCTGGGGATGCTAAAGGGGCTGTACATAGAAGATTGTAATGGGAGATGGTTAAAGTTTCATTTATCTCTAATGTGAGGGAAATATGGACATGTCCACTTATTGGGCTCTATAGTGATGGGGACGTGAGCTATGGTGGTTATAATTTCTTGAGTAAAGTAGTGACAATGACACTCCTATTGTGTGGAGTGATATATTAGTCGTAAATGTATGAAGTAGACTATGGGTTGGATGGGGTGGCATCAGGATTCCAATGAAGAACCTATGAGGCACATGTTTGGATTAATAAAAAAATATATGTTTTCCTTGGATGTGGTGGTTGATGGGGAAGTATTGGCATCAGAACCAGGGTTGTTTTTAATGTAATATGGGGTTTTTGTTCCAGGGAGGTGTTAGGGGATGATATGGAGCATGATGACAGTTTATGGAGGTGTGGATACTTTGATGGTGTAATTTCAAAATAATTTAATGATGGACTATAGTATATGAGTTTATATGGTGGTAGTATGCCTTATGCGGGACATATATTTTTCTTGGTAAATGGGAAGTATATCAACTGAAGAAGATCAGAATTTTTTAGATGATTCTGTCAGAGGTTGTCTGACACATGATAGTGAATAGAATAGTTGTATCCAATTTTAAACCATGTCTTAGTTGATTTTTTGGAAATGGTGGATGAATTTCATAAATGGAATTGAGCTTCGATTAAAATCTGAGTTGTCCTTGGTTTGTGAATGGATGGTTATTTTTCATTCATTCCAAGTGGTTATGATAGGTTGAATGGAAATTATTATTGGGTGGTGTTCGTGTAGATTTTTATATTTGATGAGTTAGGAAACACCCTAGGTACATTGTGGAAGCTTGAGTTAAAGGTTCTAGGGGACTTTTATAATGGTGTATGTGAAAGAAAACTGGAAGATGGTTGTTGAGAGATAAAGTGTAAGGTGGGTAACACCATAGTTGGGAAGTGGTTGGTTGATGATGTGATTGGTGTTATGGCATGGATGGGATTATTAAAGTACTATATTAGTTTCTTGGTTATGATTGGGGGTGTGGTATTAGGTTTTTAATAGATGTGCGCTTGAGGGTAAGGATATGCTTGTGTTGTGTTACGGGTGTTCAGATATGGAACAATGTGGGTGGGCGTTGAGTTTTGGAATGACATGGGTCAGGGGATGTGGTTAGAAAAATCATGATCACAAGGATGGTTTAGAATTAAAAGTGATTAAATCTATTGTTCAATGGAACGAAGGTACAGCAGGTTTTGTGGGATCAAATACATGGAAAGTTATCACTATGTGTGATGGGTTGTTTGAGTTTTTTGGAAGAATCAAACTAGAGGTGTATCGATGGGATATCTCATTCCATTGTCATGGTTTTTTGTTTCTCACCATTGTTTTTAGTTTTGGTGTCATCACCCATACATTATTCACGTTTTTAATGTTCGTAATGTTGGGCTTGAGGCCAATGCATCCTTTCAAGGTTATCCAACTTTTTTGTGAATTTCAATGAGAAGGTGCATCATGTAAGACCATTCATTGATCCCAGTGTTGTTACGACACGACTGAGTCTAGGTGGAATCATGAGAGGGGGAATATAATAGGTGTTCCTCAAGGACTGACACTTTTTCCATGGGGGTTTAGTAATGTTTTAAAGTGTATCTTGAGGATGATCTGTTATATTGTGTGTAGGTTTCAAGATTCTAGTGTTTGATGGGGATCATTTTAATTTAAAATTGTTGTAAAATCCTTATAAATGGGATAATGAAAGGATTTACATAATTAGGAAAGTCCTTTGTAGTCTCCTAGGGTTTTATTAAAAGGAAAATAATTAAAATATTCCAATCTATGTTGAGAGCATGATTGGCACATTGTTAGTAATAATAGTGTTCCATAATAGTGAATATAGTAGAAGGAGGGTTCACAGTTAGAGAAACCATATAGTGTGTCATAGGAGACCATATAGCTCGATCGAGCCTTACATAGTGGTGATCACATGTCCATGTCATGTTTTTTGAAACCATGTAGGTGACTGAAACAACTGTGAAGCATGGTTTCCTCCTGGATAGAGGGAACCGCAGGGTTAGTTCACAGTTTGGAAAACCATGTGTCCAAACTCTGTAACACATAAAAATTTATAAATTAATCTATTTCAACCTTGGTATTTATGATTAATCCCATGATTTTCTCCTAAATTTACCCCTATAAAAAGGGTTACGAACCAGGAGCTCATTCCTCCTACATGGGTACTTCTCCCTCAATTATTAGAAGTTTAGAGTTCTATTAGTTGTGAATTGAATCTTTGGGTAACTCTTCAACCCTATTTCATTCATTTTTTGGAAGAGTATTAATTTGTTTTTTCCTCTCCTTTTTAATCTCTAAACCCTTATTTTCTATAGTGTTCTTTTTTTTATGGTGTTTGATTCCATTTTACCTCAAATCAAGGGCCATTGTTGGTAAAGAAGATGTCTATAAGCATGATTTAGGTAGTCTACATGATGTTTCCCATAGTATTAATGTTTTATAAGTGTATGTGGTTGTGAATATGTTATATGTTGATTTTTTATATGTATTTGACTATGGTAATTAATTTGGGCCTTATATTGAGGTACACAACCCTTCACAGAACCTATTGGCTTCATTGATGATCTGAGACTGGGCCTAGGGCTAACCATGGGGTTTTACAACCCCTACAAAATTAGGAATAAAATCGTAAAATCTTGAGTTAGAGATGTAATGAGATTGAATGGGTATAATTTTTTACTATGCAAATGGTAATGGTAAAATGGATGATAGAACTATTTTATCCTAGTTTTTGTGAAATTACTAGAAGGATTTTAAAATGGTTAAAATGGTTTGTTTTGGATTTTGATCCAGTTATCGTTTTCAATAAATTAGAATGATGTCTTGAAAGTGGGTATTTTTTTAATCGGTGTTTTTCACTTAAAATTGTTTAAAAATGGGTTTAATTTTAGATTTCAAATGAAGATTTAAATTGAGGTTGTGATTCCCCTTTTTGGAAAATTATTTCTTAGATCTTTTAAATGGTGGGAAATGGAATTGGAATCCTTGGGGAATGGTTTAGTTTTTCAAAGTGGAAGACCCATGTTTTTACATGGTGGACTCAATATTATTTTTAATTAGTATTTGGTTTTGATATTTATGCCATACAAAAAAGGTTTTGGTTTTAATTATACCAGGATCTGATTTTAAGGGTCCATTGAGACCTTTTTAAAAGACACAATAATGTGGGTAAAGAAATAAAATGTTAATGAATAATGTCAATATAGCTAAATAGTATTAATTTTGTATTAGACCAAGATATACTCTCTGGTTTCATGCAATAATGATGCACTACGCTGCACCATTGTACTGTATTAATAGATAATTGGTCTGAGGGTCTTCATCATTGGGTCTGGATATACTGATGCGCTAAACCCCACTGATTTATTTTATCGGTTATGATATCAGACTAAGGGTCTATAATCCTAATGTATGGGCATGGTATGATAAAATGGATATCGACTCCAATTTAAGTTGATAAATCATATTTTCAATTGAATACCATGCGAATTAAATAATTTTACCCTCTTGACACGTGACATAGATTTTTCTATGGATGAAGAAGGTTTTATTGGTTTTTGTGTCACTTGGAACCCAGAAGAAAATGTGGGTAGTTTGAATAATATTAAATAATTGTTCTTGTTTTTTTTAATTACTTGTTGACTATTACAGGAAGACCTTCATGAACTAATGTATGGGCTAGTTATTGCTTCAGACACCATTGGTGGTTCCCTACGAAGATTTTATCACACCCTGATTGGGGAGCCATGGATCATTGGTACCTAAGAAGATGTAACGTGTTTTTAGGTACATGTTTAGGAAAAGAACCTGGGGTTTTTTTATGCATTGCATGATGGGTTGGATCATGGCATGACGATATAGGGTTTGGAATCATGGTAGTGTTCAAGATCTTTTACTATTTATGAATATGGTTTTTTGTTTGTATGACTGTATGACATGTAGTATAGAAATCCCTTAAGTAAATCATATTTTACTTTGTTTATTACTGGTATTTGACTTTATTTATTTTTTTATACTATTTCATTTTCACATTATTTCTATTGATATTATTTATATTATTTTTTTACTCTGCTAAGAACGTATAGTCTCCCCTTGTACCTATATAGACCCATGATGGTAGTGAGTAGCCTCTGGAATATGGGGAGGTGGACCTAAAGTCATGTGATGATCCATATCAGGGAACCAATTATAATATGACCTAGTCCATGAAATTACAACATTTCCCATTTCACCCACTATTAACACAGTTTATACTTGATTCATCCATTACTATAAACAATATTGTTTTTCAAGGGTGATAAAAAATTAATATCATAATATAATTATCATATAAAATCTTATAGAATAACTCAAAATTAAAATGTATTTGTCTTAGAATCTATCAAATTTTATTTCAGTTTAATCTAAATAACTGTTGGTTCAATTTAGGTTTTTTATATTGTGTTCTCTAATACTTCTTAACCTAATCGATTAAATTAATTCCTAACTAAATCCCTCATAATGTATTTTAAAGTGAATTTGATTATCCAAATTGTATCATCTAGGAGTGTCTAGCTAGGTGAAGAGTATCATGCCCACTATTCATGAACCATAGATAAGATCAATTCAATGAAAAACCAACCTATTTGGGGTTGATAACCCATGGTGAATATTTTCCATAGGGACATTAACTTTCTATTATCTGGATATGGATAAGAGAACCACGTAATCTATACTTTACCAAAACATCAATATCTTAACCAATACTTAGTATTATTCCTTTGAAATATCCCTTGTGTTTCCTCTAATGGTCAGACATCCTAATCTCAAAATGAACTAAACTAATCCTAATACATAACTAAACCCTCCTCTGATACCAATTGAAGCACCCTAGACCTGAACTCCTAGTACCCATAATAAAAATATTTTTTTAAACCTTAGGGTTGATATAGAGTGAGATGAAACTAACATTATTTCATAGAATTACCATAAGATAAACATTAAAACTCATTAATCATCTCATAATCCCAAGATTGGAATATTTAGTGTCTTTGAAGACCAGTTACATAGAAATGTTAATTAAAAAACCTATAAAAATTTCTTAGTAATAAAAATATACAAGAATCCAATATAGTATTCACATAGGTTATACTCATCTTCATAAACTGAGGAATGGAAACATAACAATTGTTTGAGAATGAACTCATAGTAAGGTAAAAATTCATCAAGGGAGAAAACATGAACAATGTTGAAACATATTATTTAAAATAATATGGAATAATAAATTTTTACACATTACATGATATAAATAAATGTAATACTAAAAGAGAAAACATAAATCATGATAAAAGAGTGTGGGGAAAATGGAATATAAACGTGATCCATAGAGCATAATTATAGGTATAAATATATGGAACGACATGGAAATAAATCACATTATTAAGAAATATAACTAACAATGGTTTTTAAATAATAAAATATTATAATGGGAATCACTAACCATTTCCCACAACATGATGGGAAATAAATAAATAGATGTTACCCATTCTAGAATAGTCGTCACAACCTGATTTCCATAAACATAGTAGAGTATTCTTCACTACCTGATTCCAATAAACATAGTGAATCATTAATCCTTAATTAATTACCATAAACATAGGTTATTAGGCATCAATACCTTATTCCCATAATCGTAGTGAGATGGCATTAGTTCTGTATTCCTACAATGATAGTGGACCTGGAATCACTACTTTATTCTCGTATACTTATTAGAGTTGGAATCACTTATTGATTCACATAGTGGATTGAGCATCAATACTCGAATCACGTAATAATCTCATGAGATAGAAATCTGTAACCAATTCATTAGAGGGTGATATATGAACCCACCCCTCATATAACAATCATCCATACATGTGTGTTCAATTAGTATATAAAAACAGTCATACTTAAAGAATATCATAATTAACCCATGTAAAAGAGACAAATATCATGAAAATAACTTCCTAAAACATACCACACGACATCAAAATAAATAAATAGGATAGTGGTTTAAAAAAATATCCCATGTGTACATTTTGGATAATTAATGTTGTTTTAATAGATTGAAAATAAATGTTTATGATCTTTTGATATATCACATGAAAAATAAGAGGTAATATATATTTTAAATGCTTCACAACACTTTATAAATGATTTATTTAAAATTAAATAATTGAGATTTATTAAAAACTTTAAATCATCATTTAAAACAAAAAAGGGTTTAAAATTTAGAAGAGAAATATAATTTTGAAACATTATTAGAGACTATATAAAATACTTTTAAAATAATTTCATATAATATAATCTATTAAAACCCCTCTTATAATAAATTATTTCTCTTAAGACAATAAAACTTTGACTTTAGGAAAATTTTAGAATATTTCATTTCAATTTCAAAATAATTAAGGGTTAAAATAATTTAGAAAAAAATTTAAAACATGGAAATAAGAATTCATAAATAGTAATTCTCAGACAATGAATGAAATTGTAAAATAATTTTTATAAAATGTTTTTACCATATTCAAAAAAAGGAAAAGTGACGAGTCACCATAAAATATAATTTTACCCATAGGTGAATATAAATTACCCTGAAATAAAATATTGTGGTGTAAGAAACCAATCATTATAGGAATAAGTTTAGGAATAATCATTATAACTCAATTAATTGATTTGAGTTAACAAAAACTCTTATTAATTTGGTTTTTTTAATTGAAATCCTTCTACAAAAAGAACGTGATAATACTCTATAAAGACCTTGATATTTACTAATATGTAAGGGGACATTAATTAGGAATAACTAAAAAAATATTAATGATAAAAATTTTTATAATAAGAAATATTTCTCAAGGAATTAAATTTTAGTAAAATAACACCCTTACCTTAATTTCAAACTTCTACTCAAGCATTTGAATCTTATTGAAATCTTTGCATTTTGCTTAAATTATTCCATGGAGATGGAGGTATTAAATCAATTTATTTTCACCATAAGCTCAAGTAAAATTAATATGATTATTGGGTATGTAGAAATATTTTTTAAGAGGAATCCAAATTCATTGAGTGGTCTAGAAGAGGTGGTGAGAGGGGCCTTTTATAAGTGGTGAGAATAATATTTTGGAAAATATTTAAACTAAATATAAATAAAAAACATTTTCTATATGTCAAGAAGTCTCTGAAATGTAAAATAATGTGGCAATAAACTAGATAATAAAAATTATTTCTCAACCATCAAAATTCACACATTTTTTATAACATGTTTTAAGTACTACACTTTTTAAATTCTCACTATAATAATTTTTTGTTTTTCCATGGTAACTAATTATTAACTAAGAAATTTAAATTTAATTCATAAAAAAGTGGTGATTAGTAAATAATTTTGACCTACCAGTTCCAAATGTTATATTTATTTTACTATATAAAATTTCATTATGTAAAACAAATTATTTCTAACATCAGTACCTGTAATGCGTAAAATCCCTATGTTTATGAGAATAAATTATTGTATGTCATAAATTCAATTTTTGGATATAATTATTAATGCATTCAATTTTATGATATAAATTTATTTCTTATAAATAAAATAAAATCTATGTGTATTTCTATGTAATCCAAAAGAGAAATTTACCAAAAAAATTATTTAATTTATATAATACTAAAAATAATTTTTATTGAAAAATATAATTTAACGTGTTAAAAATAGGATTTATAAATACTTTAAAATATATAGTTTTAATCCTTAAATACATATTTAACCATGATTAATTTTATATATGTTTTTTTGTTATATTTACTTATTTATATAACTATAAATGTTACGATATTAGAAAAAACTATTTTTCCACTATTCACATAAAATTCAATTATTTTAGATGAATATTAAAAATTCACATTTGGATAATATAGATATTTGGAACTCAAAAAAGAATTTAATTTTGTAAAATTAATATTTATAAATTTATAAATTTATCTTTGAATTGAAAATTGAAAATATAAAGAAAGGTATCTTTTTTAAAAATTGGCCTTCTTATCCTTTCTAAATATTACTTCATAATAATTTATAATTTAAATACTGTTAATATATTAGTTAATATATTTAATTATTTTATATTATCAATCATTTCTATATCATCATTTTAATTTATTAATTCTTTTAATATTAATTTAATAATGAAATATATTTTCAAAAATTAAATTATATTAATTATATATCCTCTAAATGTGATCATTTTTAATTGGTTGACATATATTTATTTATGTGTGGTTTTTTTATTCTTATAATTTTTTAGATAATATAAATATAATATATTGATACATGTTTTACTCTAGTGTTGTTTATGGAGAATGATATCTAATGTATTAGGTCTATTTAAAGATAATATATATAGTGTAATCATGGGGAATTACAACTTCAAACCAAACCAAGAAAACAAACTATTAACTATTCAAAAATAAATTGTTAAGGATATAGGCCAGACTATAAGACCCCAGGATTAAACGTTAAATAATCTTGAGTTCATTCAATAATTTGACTTTAATTAACTTTGAGGATATTCTCAAGTTTATACATTTGGATAATTAAGTCATAACTCATACATATAAACTTGAATATTACAAAAAATCATAATAAAACTTTTGAAAAAGTAACATGGTTCATTCCTTGAATTTTTATAGATCCCATCAACGACTATTTTCTTCCTTAAACACTATAGAAAATATTTCAAAACATTGTATGAGCATAAAAATCTCAGTAAGGGATACATAATGAATGAAAATTTTTAGTCTTGGGATAACATGAAAACCATGAATACTTTATTATAAATTAATACTTTTCACCTTTAAGAAGTATTATTTATATACATCAATGAATATAAGCTCATTGCTTACCCTTTTTTGTAACCAAATGAATAACACAAACACATAAAAAGAAATATATAACATTTAAAGGTAACTTGGGGCATAACATAATTAAATGGAATAACCATACATTCGTCTTCCACATATATCACTAAATTGAATAAACATATGAATAACTTCCATACCCAATGCATTGGAGGTTATAACATAACCAACCATCCTTAGTTTATCACATAACCACCTGTAATTTGTTTATCACATAACCACCCATCTTGGGTTATCATGTAACCACCCATCAAATGTCCAAGTACCATTATATAATCATAACACATAAAATATTTCAAATATCAACATTTAACTAATAAGAGTTCATTTTCAATCCAAAATAATTATTTCAAGATAATAAAATATTCAATCCATTTCAAAAAAACATTTTCAATACCAAAACACACCAAAACAAAATAAATGATTTATTTTCCTTCTAAAACCTATTTATGAATATATAGGAATCCAAATATCAAAAAATGGTTATGGTGGTAGAGAGGTCGTTGTTGCCACAAACATTAAAAACATTCCTTTTCTCATTTAGTAATAAGAATCGTAGAAAAAATATTCCTTTTTAATTAAATTAAAAATCAAACAGGTTTATTATATACTATATAAAAGGATGTGTATTTTATAAATATATTCCTCAATGAAAGGATTTTGAGATAAAGTCCCTTACCTTGAGTCTGAGTTGTCTCATCCGATCATTATGATCCCGAATAATAAACATACGTTAACTTATAATTTATTCAGAACCATTTTTAAAATTATTATAAATTTTATATTACCTATTATCATGTTATAAAAATATATATAATTATTTAGGTTCATATGGGTCCTTTTGTCGATGTTCGGTACATGATTCCAAAATGACCTCATTTTGACGTAAATTTTCCATGTTGTAAAAAGTACATCATCTCCAGAATATTATTCATCAATTTAAATATAATATATATCCAGTGTATATTTATTTATTATAATCCATAATATTTTGAGATACTAAATGAAATGCACCATTCATGGAGACGGTAGGTCATACGTACGCATGAACACAACTTTCAATTCTTTGTAATATTAAAAGAATAATAATAAAATGATATAAATTTATATTATAATACCAATATTATAATTATGTAATTTATATCTCATAGATTTAATAAATCTATCCATTATATGTTTCATGTATACCATGAACGGGTTATATCACTTTGAGGGGGCGGTAGGACACACTTCCTCAATTGAAATTATCGTATTTACACACCATGGAAAGAATTAATGTGTGTTTTAAATAAAAATTAAAGAATAATAGAGAAAGTATAAATATGAAATATATAATATATAAATACATTTACATCATAATGGACACCATGAGTGGTGGTGGGGGAAAATTAAACAATCATCACTTCATGAGGTAGTAGTTCGTCGTATACAAAAACAGTTTGTTCATATCCATTAGTTGAAGGTGTGTGTAAGTGTAGTTTGAATAATTCTCATAAAAAAATTCTAGTATACTGAGGATACCGGTGGTGTTATTTAATCAATGAATTATAAGAACATTTAGAGTGGAGAAGGAAAATAAAGGAAAGTAACTTGAGAGAAGACGTTGCCTCGAAATCGGGTAACTTCTTTTGATTTGAGCCAAAATGTTTTCATGAATTTCTTTATGCCCAAGGTATGTCTTATAGGAGTAATTTAGGGATCCTGGAAGATTATTTGAGTAGAATTTGGATTATCCAATGGTCTTGAGAGGTTTCAGTAAGTGGGTATATGTGGTGTCCTTTTATAAGATGGAGGAGGGTTACTTTAGGAATGTCTAGAAATATAAATATATTATAAATTCTATTTCGATTAAAAATGAGTCAAAATTTAGTTATTTATAAGATAATATGAATTTGAGTATAAATAAAATCATAAAGGAATAATTCAACAGGTTTGATATATTTTTTAATCCATATAGTTTTTATTTATCCCTTTTTAACTCTTACCGTTTTATCAAGCATTTAACACGTTGAGAATCAAAAAAGTTACCAAAACATGAAAAATGTCCAATTAAAGAGTCAGTAATAAAATTGTAGACTTATCATAACCCTTTTAATAAATAATATTTTTTTAATTATTAAATATTTAATAAAATATTTGTTATTTTAAAATATGAATTATGTCAATTTATATACTATTCCTATCATAAATTTTTAAAAATCCATAATAACTTGATTACTTTGAAAAAATATCATTAATTAAATTATAACATGTCATGTTCATCCATAAACTTCAGGGATGGAATCATAATAATAAAATTACATTTCTTTTAATATTCATGATATCATTTATTTGAATCCTTTATTAATGAATCGTTCATTGTAGCATTATTGCATCAATATTAAAATTATTTATTTGATGAATAAATATTATAAATAAAATTTCATGATGTAGGAAATATTTTTAGATTTTTATTTACTATTTATAGTCGAATAGATCACTTATATAACTCTATATAAAAAATTTTGTTTTAAAAGATGCATGTTAATGTTATATTTCCCTTTTCTTTAACATAAAAATTTTAAAATGTCATTTTCTCATCCAAGTGGATCCCAAATGAAAAAAGATCAGCCTAAGGATACTCATGGTTGAAAATATATCATACAATATGATTATTACATGGTTTTGTATATTTTTATATTATTATTATATTATTTTTTTACCCTTATTTACCTGATTTACACTTTAACCATGGTAGATGAAAATAATTAGTGAGGTTACTGTTCATTATTTCCTAAAATAAGAGATACCTATTTAGATCATATGGACCTTCTGATTAAAAATTTGGAATTCATTTTTTCGAATACAAAACACATAAATTGTATTAGTTAATTTAAAATTAATTCCCATTGTCAAAACCAAAACGAGTGTTTTTAGGATGTTAAGACTACCCATAGAGTGACCTGTGTTTAGGTCCAATTAAAATGTGATTTTATTAAAAATGGACAAAATTGGATTAAATGATAAAATTTCATTATATTTATACTTTAAAACCATTAAATAATATGATTTAATCATGTAAATTATCTTAATGTGAATTTTTGTTTTCAAATAAAATTTGGTGTATTTTTCATATTCATCAAAACATGATAGTTATCAGAAAAAAACTAAAAATTCATCCAAAGTAAATTTTGATATCCTGATTCTAATGAAGAATTTTATATTTTAAAATATAACATATAAAGTTGTCAAAAATTAAATTTAAAAAGGGATCACTATCAAAAGTCGGTAAAACTGCATTTTTAGAAAAAAATACTTATTTTATCTAAAAAATTGAATTTGTTCTTATGTAATATCTGGAAAACATATAATATGAATTTAAAACATTGAATTTAAAATTTGAAAAATATTTTTCATTTAATAAAAATCCATAAATTGTTATTTTATTTTATAAACACAATTATTCTCTTTTTAAAAAGGTGTTCATAAAAACACATCCTTTATATTCATTTGGTTTTTATTTCTATTTATAATAAATTTGGTAACCAATGAATCATTATTTAAATATTTGTAAACCATATTTTCATATTTCATTTGGTACTTTTTATTCCTTCAAATCCAATGGCAATGTTATAACTATAAAATTTAAATAATAATATTTAGTTGTTCGTTTAAGCTCAATGTAGTGTATCATGTATACTATATAACATAGTATTTCATTATTAAAACATGGATTGTTACATATACATTGAGGGACATTACTTGGATTATTACACCTATTTTTATGAACAAGATATTAATATATAGTGAATGAAAATCTTTGAGGAAACATTAAAATTGATATATCAAACCAGAATGAATGCTATTAAAAAAGTTATTGAAATATTTATAGGAGATAGAATAATATATCGAATATCAAACACCAATGGGTGAGTCACATTCAGATTGTAAGAAATCCATATGGAGTCACAATTATTTATAGTGAAAATATAAACTAGTTCCTGGTATAAATAAATATAGATATAGGGTCTATATTGATTATAGAAAACAATATGTTTTGTCCTGAAAAAAACCATGTACTCATTCCCTTTGTGGATAAAATGCTTGAAATATAAGTTAGGACGGATCAATACTATTTTCTATATGGTCTTTCTAAATATTTTCTTATTCCCATAACATGAGAATATATGGAAAAAAACCAAATTCTCTTTTCATTATGATATTTTTTTCATACTGAAGGATACATTTTGGTTTATGTAATTTTCCAAGTACATTCTATCATCATGAATTTATTATCTATTCATACCTTTTTGAATGTTTTCTAGATGAATTTTTTAATGGATTTATAATATATAGAATTACTTTTCTATATTGTTTTGATTATTTGAAAAAATATTTGAAAAAATTCCTTGATAATAATTTTTCTCAAAATTGGGAAAAATATAAATTTATGGTGTTGATAGGTATGGTAATAGATCACATTATTTATAAATAAGGGATTAAATATAACAATTATTCAGTGGATATCATCTCTAAACCACCATATCCCAACACTATAAAACAACATGTTTAATTTATTTTACATATAGAATTTTATATATGTGTAACTATATATTTATTCAATACTTTTCTACCTATGACTAATCTACTTAAAAAGGATAGTGATTTTTTGTTTGATGGATAATTTTGGGAATCATTTGACATAATCAAAAGTAACTTATCCATAACCCTTATCATTAAGACAAAAACTTGATATCTTCCATTTAAGGTAATTTTTAGTGATTCTTATTGTTTACTAGGATTATGGATGTCCCTAAAATTTTATGGAAATATATATGTAATAGGATATGATTCAAAACCCTATATTACTCTTAAATAAATTGCACCACCATTGAGAAGTAATTTTCTTATCTATAAAGGTTACACTAAAAAAATTTCATTCTTATTTTAAATAAAGTAATTTAACTGTTTATTTTAATCTTACAAGTCTTAGGTATATAAAGAAGAAATTTGATTCAAAACCAATGATAATATGATGAGAGTTTCTCCTATAAGACTTATAAAATAAAAATCCATGATAAGAAGGTTTGTGATAACCTAGTTACAGACCACATGAGCAGACTTTTTCACACTATGGAGGTTGGTGTATTATAAAAATAACCTTTAATGATACACTCCATGGTTAGAAACTCTATGGTGTTACTTGTAATGTGTCATGGTATGCTAATATAGTAAAAAACTTGGTCACCTCAAAGGAACCTTCCATATTTTTTAGCAAAAGTTCCATAAAATTAAATAGAAGTTAAAGTAATTTTTTAAAAGGATCCATACTTGTGGACAATATATATTGATAATATGATTATGAGTTGTATATCGTATGATAAGGAATCTTTTGTGCTTAAATATTTTCATACATTTTCATGTGGTGTTCATTTTAGACCTCATCACACAACTAATAATATATTAGATAATGGAATATATTATCCAACTGTTTTCAAATATTCATATAATTTATTTAAATCATGTAAAAACATCCATTTCACTATAGGTATTTTGAAAATATTAGAAACAATCCAATAACAATTGATGTATTGTTAAACATTTCATGTTTTAAAAATATTATTCTTTGGGAATTTCTTGTTTCATTTAGATTCATTTATATTCACCAAGTAGTGTGTTATGTTTCTAAATTGATTGAGGGTCAACTTACTATAACTAATGATTCAATAGTTTTTATAGATTGTATAAGGTCATGCATTTATTTATTTTCGGATTCCTCAAGAAATATTCAATGATCAATTCACACAACTCTAAAATTTAATTATGTAGTCACTCATGAGAATTTATGGTGTACAACCCAAAAACAATATTTCCAATAACCTAACGACAAATTGGAAGGTTAAGGTATCTAACAACTAAGTAAATATAATTTTCAGAAGATCATATAAATCAATACAAAGGAATAGATCATGAAAATATATGATTCACTTTGGGCATATATATAACTTCCTACAATACCCACATTGATATGAATCCTTATAGAATTTTTTATGGAAATTGATTCCAAATTCCTATTTATCTACACAATAAGGCCTACTATGATGTGAAATAAGTAATCCTAGAATTGAGTATAATTGGTGATTAGTGAAAAATAAAAATGGTTGTTATTGAAGAGTTTAGAAGAGAAGAATATGAAAGCTCGTTTTTTATATGGAAAAGAATCGATCTGTCCAAAAAAACTCAATCAAATAAAATACTATCATGTTAATGATAATTTATTAATTTTATCATCATAGATGAAACACGTTATTGGTAAGATTTTTTTAATTTATTGGTCCCTTCATAGGCACTAACAAAAAAACACTTTGTGCATTAGATATCAAAAGAGTATAATTTAATATTCCCTTCATGTTAAATGGGAAATAATAGAATTAGTATAATGATTTTTTTTAAAGAACCCGTAGAGGAGTCCAACCTCATCTATGATTCATACTAATAATGGACATCGGGTTTTATATTTCCTCACTGTATATTTTATACACATTCATGTTTTGTTTAATATTTAATGATAATTATATTATGAAATTAATTAAATGTTGTCTATGATGAGTGAGTGGAGGGGAAAATTATTTTTGGATGTAAATAGTTTTTATTCATTTTTATTTTTTTATAGTGTCTGTGGAATTAAAAAGAAACAAAGATATATTAATTTAATTTTCACTTTATATTCACTAAAATAAATAAAAAAGTCACATTGGGAACCATATATACTTTATTTTAGAAATGGGGAAAGTATTTTTAAGGGAAAATAATTAAGTTGATTTAAAATTATAACCTGATATACTTTAATTTTGATCTCTACCTTCTAAACATTATCAACTATTAAATATTAACACCATAAGGAGACACTTAAAATGAAATTTAGATATGTTATATGAACTTGAGTGAAATGCGTGAATGGGAACTAATCTGGAATTTCTCTTAAGTCCATAAATCACACATGTGCGTGTGTATTTTTGACATAAAATAAGAGTAAAAGTGACCTGAGATTCATCTTCCCAAGAATTTCATTCATAAAATGACTATTAAACTTATTATTATTGGTTTCATACTGTCTTAGGATGGTTTATTTCAAGATTTATATGTACTCATTTAATAAAAACATTTTAGAAGACATAGATAGAGATATATATAAAGTGATAGATAACAATGGGGAGGGAACAAATCATTAAATTTTGAACCTTTCTGAATAATGAAAAGATTATATATGATAATTTCAGATATAAATTATCAAGGAAGTGTGAAAAGGGTAAGTGGAATATAGATCCTAGAGTAGAGGGATTAATGAATGTTCTACTTGTTAAAAATTTAATCCCATTGAATTCTATTTTGTTTACAATACTATAATTGGGAATTTTGTTAGAGGAAGTGGGACCCTTGTGAACATGATTATGAGTTATTATATATGTTTTTTGGCATGATAAATCAATATATTTTAAAATTTTATTTTATTATATTATATAATCTTCACATGTAATTTTATTTCATTGTGAAAAATGGGTTAAAATCTATGTTATATTGATATTTAATGTTTACTAAAAATGGGCTTGATGCTTGGTATTTTTTGTTGATTTAATAATTTTTATTTTATTTTTAATAAATCATATAATTAATGCACTTGTTTTGTGATTTTTTTTATAACATTAAAAAGATGGGGAGAATGACTAAAATTAAGGAAGGATGAGGAAAGAAGAACAATTTTGGAAGCTGTAGACTAATAAAAATGGAAATGTACCATCTTTATATAGAATGAAAAGGAATAATATGAATAAATCATAAATTTTATATACACTTTTCTGAGAATAGATTAATATTTTTAAAATGTAAAGTGAATAAGAGCCAAATAATGGGCGTTGTTTCATGAAAATTGAAAATATTTCTGTTGTGCAAATGTTATTTCCTCCTAGGTTTAAATATTTATGAAGCAAAAATTTTAAATTTTCACAAATCATAAATTGTATAGGAGTAAATTTTCTTTTTTAATGGGTCACACTAAGTGGAAAATGGAAAATAGATAAAAGTATGTGATTCTATTAGAAGATTAATGGTCATTCTACCAAAATGTTAGAGTGGTCATTAATAGTATAAAGGTCATCCTTCCAAAACATAAGAGTCATTTTTTAGTGAGTTTTGTAGGATCGAAATATAATATGAGATGCTCAATATACAAGAGGGGGGGTGAATTGTATACTTTAAAAATTCCTTTGGAACCTTTAAAGTTAGTTATGAACAACTAAAGTTTCCTTAAGAAAAGGAAA
Organism: Viscum album; assembly: GCA_963277665.1. NCBI lineage: Eukaryota > Viridiplantae > Streptophyta > Magnoliopsida > Santalales > Viscaceae > Viscum > Viscum album. The sequence continues at coordinate 1,333,283,966 of OY728145.1, forward strand.
GGACTAAGTTTAACAAAGTTAAACTAAGTAGATTCACAACACCTCTAACACCGAACTAAACTTGGAAAGGGATTCCAAAAGTAGGTTCTGGAAATATGGTTCCGGAAATTGAAACTTAACAAAAGTTACAATATGAGATTCTACCTTAAAGCGTATAGAATCTAAACTAATCAGAGTAAGTAAGGAAGTATAAGAAAGTTATACTTTCCTTAAGATACAAATTTCAGCGGAATAAAGACAAGTAGTAAAACTACTAGTAACAAGATAATAGTCTTTTAACCCAAAGAGAAGGGTATCCAACAACCTTGGATAAAGGTCCCTTGATTTATACTTTCAAGAAAGTCTGTCTTACCCACACCAGGGTAAGCCCTCGATACGAAGATCGGTGTCTCTGTCTTGCTATCCCCGCAAGCCCTCAACTTCAAGGTAGTTGGAAACCTCTATCTTTCTCAGCAAGAAAGCCCTCGATCTTTAAGGTAGTCGGCACCTCTGTCTTTCTCAGCAAGAAAGCCCTCGATCTTTAAGGTAGTCGGCACCTCTGTCTTCCTATCCCCGGAAGCCCTCGAATGTAATCACCAACATTCGGAGTCGCACGAAGCTTTGAGAGTTAATAAGAGACTCTCTCTCTAGAAATCACTTCAACAGCATGTAAGCACTTTTTCAGCAATCAGCATATGCATCATTCATCAGCCGCGAGCTCTTTCAAATGAGCTCCTATTTATAGGTGAGGTCGGCTCCTTCTCCAACGGTCATATTTCCCTTAAAGTTCGGAGGGACCTGTACACGTGTCACTTAGACAACGGTTAGTTTATAACAAAATGGACGACATCGTTTTATAACAAAACAAGTGTAACAGAAAGCACGACATCGTTTTAAACTTTAACATAAAAGTTCGGAATAGAAATTTCGGAGTGAAGGTTCGGAGTGAATGAATTCAGAGTGTATAAAACAATGATAATCAGATTCTGTTTAATAGGTGAATTCGGAATGAGAATTCGGAATAGGAATTCGGAATAGGAATTCGTCATCAGAAATCGTAATGAGAATTCGTCATTAGAATTCGTAATGAGAATTCATCATCAGAATTAGTAATGAGAATTCATCATCAGAATTCGTAATGAGAATTCATCATCAGAATTCATAATGAGATTTCATCATCAGAATTCGTAATGAGAAATCGTCATCAGAATTCGTAATGAGAAATCTTCATCAGAATTCTTAATGAGAATACTTTTTCAGAATTCGTAATGAGAATTCGGAATGAGATTTCTTCATTAGAATTCGTAATGAGAATTATTCAATGGAATTCGTAATGAGAATTCTTCATTGGAATTCGTAATGAGAATTCTTCTTCAGAATTCGTATCCTGAATCTGGAATAGAACTAAGTCATAATTCATATCCAGAATTCGGAATGAAACTTCCTTATAGTTCTTGTCCAGAACCGAATCCTAAAAACAGAATGCTTTTATATCAAAGATTTTATGACTCCGAGAAAGTGAATCTGAAACTCATACTTAAGAAAAATATGAATGAAAATATGATAAGGATAATTTTTCTTATAAAAGCGATTTTCCTTAAGAAAGCAATTTTCCTTAAAAAAGCATTTTTCCTTATAAAAGCAATTTTCCTTAGGAAATCATTTTTCCTTAAAGATAAGGTGTTTGTGATTTTCAAAACAAGAAGGAATGGAAAAGTCATAAGGAAAACCTTATTGACTCAACAATCTCCCCCTTTTTGGAAAGCACAAACATCCTTACGAAAAAACTATTCTAAGAAGAAAGAAACATATTAAAGCTTATCTCCCTTGGTTTAAGAATATAGATGAATACGACTAACTCCCCCTTAGGCTTTGAGTCTCTAAGGATCGTATTCATATTTCCGGAGTGATGTTTCTTTAAGAAAAACTCCCCCTTAAACAAACTCTTATTAGAGTTCTATTTCCTTGGGTATTTTCCTTTCTCCCCCTTTGAAAAACTCTTATTAGATTTCCTCTTTTTCTTAAGGATCTTTTCCTTCTCCCCCTTTGTGATTTTCAAAAAGAATTGGAGGGAATGGAAAAAATAACAAAGTACCTGAAAAGATTAGTAACGACAGCAATAGAAACAACAAGAACACTTTTCATTATATTTGAAATGTCAGCAACAAAAACAGATTACAACAAAAAGATCGGATTGGTCATTTCGGATCTTTCTCCTTCGACATGAGCCCCTTGAGAATTGTCTTGATCTTCTTGAGATCCTTATGATCTTCCTCTGCTTGCTTTTCTAAGGCAACTATTCTTGCTGACTGAGCTTGAATGATTTCTTCCTGAGCCTTCAACTTTTCTTCCTGAGCTTCCATTTTCTCTTCCTGAGACTTTATCCTTTCTAGAAAATTGATCCGATGATCCCTTTCAAATTTCCAACTTTGATTAACAGAGTTGAGCTTTCCATTCAGATCTCTTACTTCCTGACTCCGAATGTTCTTTTCCTCTGTCAATTTCTCATCGAATGATGCAGACATCTCATGAAACTTCTTGTCCTCGGTTTGAAATGCATCCTTAACATTCTCCTGAAACTCATCCAGCAACCTCATCTCTTCGACATTCTTCTTCGACCAGCTAGTCATTCTTTTGCACGATCTTTTATGGGCTTCGTAACCAATAAAGAAATTTTTGAACTGGGCTTCTATCTCAACACATTTATCCATAACCATGGATACGGAGTCGGTTTTCTGATTCATTGTATGTTGGAGCATCTGGCACCGAGAGTCAATACTGGAGAAGGTTGGAATAGTTCCCACCAACTTCTTCAAGGACTGAACAACAAAATCGTGCCCCAACGATGATGACTCCGAATCAGAAATCTTGCTAGGAGAATTTTCTTCTTCAATAAGCTCCAACTTCCTCTTAGAAGAGCTACCAGCTTCCTTCCTCAAACTTTTTCCTGAACTCGGGGTATCAGCAAGAATTTGCTTTCCCTTTTGTTTTTCCGGAATTGAAACCTGTTCCGGAGATCTGTTCTCACTATCAGAGACTTGAACTATTTTATCTTCCTCATCAGCAACTTCTTGAACAATGGCTTCCACGTTTCCCATCTGAGCAGCATCAAGTAAAATATGTTCTTGACAAGTAACTTCTTCTTCTCCCTTTTCTTCTTCCATTGCAGGAGTAGCAAGCTTGGAAGATTGAGCTTCAGATGTTCGGAGCGAGAGGTGATCCGAAGGAGTTCCCTTATATTCATCTACTTGTTTGAGCACATCTCCTGTCTCACCACTTCCTTCAGCCGCTTCTTCAACCTCTTCCACTTGCTCTACTTCCTCAGTAGTAACAGCCTTTTCCGGAGTTACAAGATTTCTTCCTGGAGTCTCAGGTAGAGATTCCAGAGAAAAAGATCTTGGAACGGGAATGGTTGCTGAAACTATTTCATTAAACTTCAACAAGGCTTGCACAGCCTCAGATTCTGACAACTTCTTCTTCAGCTTCTTTTCCTTAACTTGCTTCTCAAGCTCATCAGCAGCCTTTTCTTTCAGAGCTTTAGCCTCTGCAGGATCCAATCTGAACTGCGGATCTCCTTCCTTCCTCTTTTCCTTGTCAGCTCTCCATTTCGCTGCAACCTCATCAGTATATGTCTTCTTCTTCTTAGGCTTAGGAGGTGCGGAATGGACTTCTTTAGACTTGGGTTCCTCAGCTTCACTTACCACTTCTTTCTATTTCCTCTTCCTTACCGGCTTTGATGATTCCGGATCAGCCACTTTCGGAGTCACTTCTGCTTGAGGCGGTAGATCAATGAATTTCCCTGACTCCTTGTTAAAAGCTATATTCATCCTTTTAAGAGTTGCATCACTGAGCAACATGATCTTGCAAACTTTCGGCTTAGAACTACAAGCAACCTTGAAGGATTCTAGGCACCGAACAATCAGCTTCGACAATATTGCCGGGTACATCACTATCTGAGCTCTCAGATTCCCCTTCTTCAAATTATCAATGTTGAGAAGAATATGCTTCATCAGGTTGAACTTTCTTAGATTTATCAGAAAATCCAAGATTTATATCTCACTCTTCTTCAAGCTGTCCTTGTCTCCTTTTCTTGGTACGATAAGCCCTTGCACCCATAACTCCAGAATCCGGAAGTTTGTAGATAGGGTTGCAATTTTCGGAGCCTTATCATCATCCAGTCCGAGAATTTCTAAGGCTTTCTCCTTGTTGAAACTACCCAAGGAGTCTGGCAGAACATGCGAGATAAACTCAGCTTCCCCTTCATAACTCAGCCCTACCAAGCTTGCAGCCTTGGTGTAAGATAGCTTATATGTCTTGCCATACGATTTGAAGGAAAACTTCTCTCTATTATCTTCCACGAAGAAAGCAACTGTCTCATAAAACTCGACAAGCAAGTCAGAGTAAACTTCATCTTGGTTGCCGGTTTTTGATATTGCAACATCCTCCCAGCCATTCAACTTGATATTCTTCGAAATGATAGAATCATAGTTGCTGAAGAAATTCGGATGAACTAACCGCTCTCTGTAGACTAACCACTGAGAAATGGGCTTAGTTGAAGACATCTCTTGAGAAGCTAACTCTACAGACATTCGGATCTGAAATCTCTGAGAAGTTCAGAACGGAAAAGACTGAAGTTCGGAACTGAGAAAACTGTGGTTCGGAACGGCCTTAAATCGGAGAGTCAGAGCTTCAGCACGCAAAAGCTTGAAATCGATGTGGGACGAGAAAATTGGATCCCCTTTATATAGGCATTGGGATGACGGTTCAACTTCCTCGGTTGATCTGACGGTTTAGAATGATCTGAGATCAGATCTAACGGTTGAAAGCTTGAATCCGATCTTTTTGAGGTTTTATTAAAATAAAGAATTAAGAAATCCAAAAACCAAAAACAAACTATAAGAAATTGCTAGCAAGTAAAATATGATTACGAAAACTTCAGTAAGGAAATCATACCTTTCGGATTAGCTTAGGAACGTTATTCGTAATGGGTAATATAAAGACGACTACGAAAAATTCAATACGAAAAACTAAGTACGAAAACTTTAATACGAAAAAAAAATCAATACGAAAAAGTAAATACGAAAAAGTCAATACAAAAGACTCAGTACGAAAGTTCCGTTATGAAAATACCAGTACGAAAGTTTTCCATTCCGGAAATTTTCAATACGAATACTTCCATTCCAGAAGTATTCTGTGCGAAAATATCCTTTCTGGTAAATTGTTGTTCCGGAAATTCCATTCCGGAAATTTTCGTTCCGAAAAGATTGAAAACAAAATTTGAAAAACTTTTTTAGATAAACAAACAAATGTACTCCCCCTATGAAAAGGAGTTTATTACTGTAAGGAGATTTTTCAACAGAAATTTAATTGAGGAAGATTACCTTACGGTTATCATTCCTAACTTCTGTTTAATATATTCAAATCTATCAGAAGGTAAAGATTTTGTGAAAATATCAGCAAGTTGATCTTGCGTTCCGATAAACTGAAGAATAATGTCTCCTTTAAGTGTGTGATCCCTAAGAAAGTGATGCCTAATATCTATGTGTTTTGCACGAGAGTGATGTGCAGGGTTTTTACTTAGGGCAATGGCACTTGTGTTATCACACAAAATTTGAGTTTTAGTAAAACTCAAGCCATAGTCTGTGAGTGTGTGTTGCATCCACAACACTTGTGCACAACAACTTCCAGCTGCTACATATTCAGCTTCAGCAGTGGAGAGTGCAACAGAATGTTGCTTCTTGCATGACCAAGAAACTAATGAATCTCCTAAGAAATGACAAGTTCCGGATGTACTTTTCCTATCCATTCTACATCCACCAAAGTCAGCATCAGAAAAGCTTTTTAGAACAAAATCATTTCCAGAAGTATAAAATAATCCTAGATCCATGGTTCCCTTAAGGTAGCGAAAAATTCTTTTTACTGCCTTTAAGTGAGATTCCTTAGGATTGGATTGATATCTTGCACATAAGCATACTGAAAACATTAAGTCTGGTCGACTAGCTGTTAAGTAAAGTAAACTTCCAATCATACCTCTAAAAGATGTTTGATCTACTGGTTTCCCAGCTTCATCAAGATCTAAAGAGTTTGAGGTACCAATGGGAGTACTTATACTCTTAGTGTTGTCATAACCATACTTTTTAAGAAGATCTTTAATATACTTATGTTGGGATATGTAGGTTCCTTCTGGTTTTTGAGAAATTTGAAAACCAAGGAAAAATGTTAACTCACCCATCATACTCATTTCAAACTCAGATTTCATTAGACTAGCAAAAGAGTCAGTCAAAGATTGCTGAGTTGAACCAAATACAATGTCATCAACATAAATTTGAACAATCAAAACATTTTTCTTATCTTTCTTTATAAAAAGGGTTGGATCTGCATTTCCCTTAACATAGTTATTTTGAAGCAAAAATCCAGTAAGTCTATCATACCATGCTCGTGGGGCTTGTTTAAGGCCATACAAAGCTTTGGTAAGTCTAAAAACATGATCAGGATGTTTTGTATCTTCAAAGCCAGGAGGTTGTTCAACAAAAACTTCCTCTTGAACATAACCGTTAAGAAAAGCACATTTCACATCCATTTGAAATAGTTTGAAATTAAAGAATGCTGCAAAGGCAAGTAGAATACGGATAGATTCAAGTCTAGCTACTGGAGCATAGGTTTCTTCATAGTCTATTCCTTCTTGCTGATTATAGCCTTTAGCAACAAGTCTAGCTTTATTTCTAACAATGACTCCATTCTCATCGCATTTATTTCTGAAAACCCATTTTACTCCAATAACAGAAGTTTCCTTAGGTCTCTCAACCAAGGTCCAGACTTTATTCCTTTCGAATTCATTTAGTTCATCTTGCATTGCTTTGATCCAATCATCATCTCCTAAAGCTTCATCAGTGCTTTTAGGCTCTAATTGGGAAAGAAATTCTAGATGTTCTACTTCATTTCTTAAGGAACTTCTAGTCCTTACAGGTTGATTTACATCACCAATGATACTATCACTGGGATGATTCTTAAGAAACACCTGATTTGGGTTTTGTAAAACCTGTTCATCAACATAAGGTAGAAAGTATTCTGGAGTAAATGTTTCAGAATTATCTTCTAGAACAATTTCCTTATCAGAAGGTTCTTCTATCAACGGTTGATAATCAGTTTTTGAAAACACATCTGAAGATGTAGGTTGGGAAGTTTTAAAAACAAAAGGATCTGATTCATCAAATTTTACATGTACTGTTTCCTCAACAGTACAAGTATTTTTATTAAAAACTCTATAATCCTTAGAGGTTGTGGAATAACCTAAGAAAATTCCTTCATCAGATTTTGGTGCGAATTTATGTAAGTTATCTTTAGTATTCAAAATGAATACTTTGCAACCAAAAACCTTGAAGTAGGAAAGTCTTGGTTTTCTACCATTCCATAACTCATAAAGAGTTTTATTAAGAAAAGGTCTAATCAAAACTCGATTTATAGTATAACAAGCAGTACTTACAGCTTCAGCCCAGAAATGTCTAGCAATAGAATATTCACTCAACATGGTTCTAGTTATCTCTTGAAGAATTCTATTTCTTCTTTCAACTACACCATTCTGTTGAGGAGTTCTAGGTGCTGAAAAGTTGTGAGTAATACCTTTCTTACTACAAAAAGTTTCAAAATCAGAATTTTGAAATTCTCCTCCATGATCACTATGAATAGTTTTCAATGGAAGGTTTTTCTCATTTTTAACTTGGGCTCTAAAACTTTTGAAATAAGAAAAAGCTTCAGATTTCCTTGCTAGAAAATAGACCCATGTAAATCTAGTGTAATCATCAACTAGAACAAACACATAGTATTTGCCTCCAATGCTTCCAGTTTGTGTTGGACCAAAAAGATCCATGTGCACTAACTGTAATGCATCGGTTGTTGAGACTTCACCGATTGACTTAAAACTAGATTTATGTTGATTGCCATATTGACAAGGATCACAAACTTTAGAAGAATCAAATCTAAGCTCCGGTAGATCCTTAACAAGTTTCTTCTTAGAGAGTTTACATAGGTTCCTAAGATTACAGTGTCCTAATCTTCTATGCCATAACCAAGAATGGTCTTCCATTGCACTTAGGCAAGGTAAGTCTTGGCTTCTTAGGTCTTCTAAGTTTAAGGTGTAAACATTCTCTTGCCTATTGGCAGAGAGAATAAATTCTTCCTTGGAATTGTGAACTAAGCATTTATCATTCCTAAAATTCACAAGGTAACCTTCATCACATAACTGACTTATGCTAATGAGGTTGTGCTTAAGACCTTTAACAAAAAGAACATTGGAAATCAAAGTTTTACCTAAAAGAACAATATTACCAATACCAACAATCTCTCCCTTAGCATTGTCTCCGAAAGTTACCTTTCCTCCTTTCGTTTTGATAATCTTTTCAAAAAAGCTTTTGTTACCAGTCATATGCCGGGAACATCCACTATCCATGTACCAAATATTGTTGCTGGAACTTTCTTTATTTTCCTGAAATTAAGAACAAAGTTAGACTTTCGGAATCCAAACTTGTTTGGATCTGAGATTTCCAGACAATAAAATTTTAGGTATCCACATTTTCTTAGAAAAGTAAGCTTTATGAAAACCTAAGGATTGGGTTTTGTTTAAGGAACAATTTCTTGCCCAGTGACCACCACATTGACATTTAGTGCAAAATGGGGCACTTTGAGGAACAAAATAATTGTTGCTGAAAACAGGTTTTGCTTGGGTATAACCAAATCCGGATTTATTTCTTAAAGGTCGTATTTGAGAATACATCTTATCAAAATTTTCCTTACCATGGGTAAAGTTTGATAAACACTTCTTTAAGGAAAAAATTTCGGACTTGAGTTTTACAACCAAGTTTTTATTCTCAAAATCATTAGTTTTTGAACTAGAGTTAGGCTCGAAATCATTTTTATTAGAAATTACTTTTTCTAATTCTTTAGCAAGTTTATTCTTCTCAGAACTTACTTCCTCAAGATTTTTTGAAATACTTTCAAAATCAGCATTTTTCTTATCAAGATCTTTAGAAAGATCTGATATCTCTTTAGTAAGAATAGAATTCCTAGAATTTGCCTTATCAAGTTTCTTGTTGAGTTTGGAATTCTCAATCTCAAGAAGTTCAGCAAACCTAGAGACTTCTTCATAAGTAGGTAAAGTATTTTCCTCATCAGAAGATGATTCTTCATCAGAAGAGTTATAATACTTACTATCATTCGAATTTAAAGAAACATTGGTCAATGATTCAGCATTTCGTACCTTAGCCATAAGACAATGATTTTCAATGGGTAATCTGGCTATAAGACCAAGATTCTTCTGTCCTGAAGATTCATATTCAGAAGATTCATCTGAAGAGTCACCACCACTGGCACTCCAGGTGTCATTAGCTTTCAGAACTTTCTTATCTTTGGCTTTGTAATACTTCTTCTTGTTCTTTTCTGAATGTCTTTCCTTCCTTTCTTTCTTTCTGAGCATAGGGCAATCTGGTCTAATATGTCCAGCTCTTTTACATTCATAACAAGTAACATCTCCATCTTTCTTATCTTTCCTATCCTTTTTCTTATACTTGGATTGAAAGTTTCTTTGCCCAGCTATCTTGTTCATCCTTCGAGCAAGATTGGCTAATTCATTTTCTGAATCTTCACTCTCACTAGATTCGGATTGGAAAATGACTTTCTTAGATTTGGATCTGGTTACTCTCTCAGGAGTCTTAGCTTTCATCTGATTAGAAGTTGTAGTAAAAGCAACAGTACCATTTCCATTCTTCTTTTTGATGTTGTCAGCATCTCTCTTCATTCTGGTCTCATGTTGTAGAAGAGTTCCAAATAATTCATCAAGAGTAATTTGAGTGACCTTCCTGTTCTCATCTATATCTGTTCTCTTGGATTCCCACTCATTGGGCATTATATCAATTATCTTGTCCACAAGAGCTTCATCATCTAAACCTTTCTCTCCCATAGATTGTAGACTGTTGACAATTGTCATGAATCTTTGTTGAACTTTACAGATAGGTTCTCCATACGGAAAATTGAAGCCATGATATTCAGCTCTAAGCATAGCTATTCTAGTCTCAATCACCTTAGAAGTCCCAAAGTGTGTAACCTCTAACTTCTTCCATATACAGTTAGCTGCTTCACAAGAAGAAATTTGGCTATATATATTTCTAGTCATTGAACATAATAAAGTATTGCGTACCTTATAATTGAGTTGATATTCTTGCTTCTCCTGGTTAGTAAAGGTTCTGACTTCCTTGTCAGGAATTTTATAATCACCAGTAAGCATGACAAAGTTGTCTACTCCAGTATTGATAACAAAAGTCTTCATACGATCTCTCCAGTATTCATAATCATTACCATCAAAGATTGGTGGCCTTGTAGGATTCAGATTGTCAATAGATCCAACGTTCATTCCTGCCATACTAAAAATAACTTGGATACAAACTAGTTAGTAGCAAAAGTTCGTAATCAAAAAGTTCGGAATGAGAAAATTTCGGAATGGAAAAATGAGCAAGAAAAACTTGTATGTGAGTACAAGTATTTCAGTAACCTTAGCTCTGATACCAAATGTAAGAATGGTATAGAGTAAGAGGTTTCCAACCTCTGATACCAATTGTAGGATCGAAATATAATATGAGATGCTCAATATACAAGAGGGGGGGGGGTGAATTGTATACTTTAAAAATTCCTTTGGAACCTTTAAAGTTAGTTATGAACAACTAAAGTTTCCTTAAGAAAAGGAAAGGACTAAGTTTAACAAAGTTAAACTAAGTAGATTCACAACACCTCTAACACCGAACTAAACTTGGAAAGAGATTCCAAAAGTAGGTTCTGGAAATATGGTTCCGGAAATTGAAACTTAACAAAAGTTACAATATGAGATTCTACCTTAAAGCATATAGAATCTAAACTAATCAGAGTAAGTAAGGAAGTATAAGAAAGTTATACTTTCCTTAAGATACAAATTTCAGCGGAATAAAGACAAGTAGTAAAACTACTAGTAACAAGATAATAGTCTTTTAACCCAAAGAGAAGGGTATCCAACAACCTTGGATAAAGGTCCCTTGATTTATACTTTCAAGCAAGTCTGTCTTACCCACACCAGGGTAAGCCCTCGATACGAAGATCGGTGTCTCTGTCTTGCTATCCCCGCAAGCCCTCAACTTCAAGGTAGTTGGCAACCTCTGTCTTTCTCAGCAAGAAAGCCCTCGATCTTTAAGGTAGTCGGCACCTCTGTCTTCCTATCCCCGGAAGCCCTCGAATGTAATCACCAACATTCGGAGTCGCACGAAGCTTTGAGAGTTAATAAGAGACTCTCTCTCTAGAAATCACTTCAACAGCATGTAAGCACTTTTTCAGCAATCAGCATATGCATCATTCATCAGCCGCGAGCTCTTTCAAATGAGCTCCTATTTATAGGTGAGGTCGGCTCCTTCTCCAACGGTCATATTTCCCTTAAAGTTCGGAGGGACCTGTAAACGTGTCACTTAGACAACGGTTAGTTTATAACAAAATGGACGACATCGTTTTATAACAAAACAAGTGTAACAGAAAGCACGACATCATTTTAAACTTTAACATAAAAGTTCGGAATAGAAATTTCGGAGTGAAGGTTCAGAGGGAATGAATTCAGAGTGTATAAAACAATGATAATCAGATTCTATTTAATAGGTGAATTCGGAATGAGAATTCGGAATAGGAATTCGGAATAGGAATTCGTCATCAGAAATCGTAATGAGAATTCGTCATTAGAATTCGTAATGAGAATTCATCATTAGAATTAGTAATGAGAATTCATCATCAGAATTCGTAATGAGAATTTATCATCAGAATTCGTAATGAGATTTCATCATCAGAATTCGTAATGAGAAATCGTCATCAGAATTCGTAATGAGAAATTGTCATCAGAATTCTTAATGAGAATACTTTATCAGAATTCGTAATGAGAATTCGGAATGAGATTTCTTCATTAGAATTCGTAATGAGAATTATTCAATGGAATTCGTAATGAGAATTCTTCATTGGAATTCGTAATGAGAATTCTTCTTCAGAATTCGTATCCTGAATCTGGAATAGAACTAAGTCAGAATTCATATCCAGAATTCGGAATGAAACTTCCTTATAGTTCTTGTCCAGAACCGAATCCTAAAAACAGAATGATTTTATATCAAAGATTTTATGACTCCGAGAAAGTGAATCCGAAACTCATACTTAAGAAAAATATGAATGAAAATATGATAAGGATAATTTTTCTTATAAAAGCGATTTTCCTTAAGAAAGCAATTTTCCTTAAAAAAGCATTTTTCCTTATAAAAGCAATTTTCCTTAGGAAATCATTTTTCCTTAAAGATAAGGTGTTTGTGATTTTCAAAACAAGAAGGAATGGAAAAGTCATAAGGAAAACCTTATTGACTCAACAAGTTTGAGTCTATAAGGATCTAAAATGGGTAATTTTTAAAATAATGGATATTTATGAGTCATGTTATAGAACATAAGACTAAATTCCTTTTCTATATTTTCACCCTCAGGGAACATAAAATCTGAATTTACCAAAATTTGATTAATGAATGACAAAAAATAGCTTCATTTTTTTATGGTTTGTAAAAATTATAAAGTCCTCCTCTAACTATCCCACATTTCACCCCACAATCTATAAAAAAAGTATATTATCATGGGAAAAAAATTGAGCATAGAAGTATCATAATATGAGGTCACCTGAATAAATCTTCACCATAAAGTTATACAAGATCAAGGTGATCAAGAAGTGGTATAGAGATAGAGATCTTAGTATTGAATTCTAATAAGATAAATAATTAATCATGTGAATTAAGGAAATAAATACATTTGATAATTCATAGGGTGTCTGTTCTATCTATGTCGGGAGATCAATATGAATAGATCATTTGAAGACCATCCCAACTACATAAATTCCCAAACAATAATTTATCCCATATTAAAGTTGATTAAACTCACTTTAGTGAAAATATTATTAGTTGGTTTTACTATTTTTATTCTTCATTTATCACTTCATTTTAATTTTCCATTTATATAACATTAAAACCCCTATGGTCAGGATAATCATACTTCCCCGACTAATCTAAATGAATTTTGATGTTAATTGTTTAATTCATTCTTACTAGATCTTATTGGAAATGATTGTTTTTTGTATACAATAAAAAAATTTCATCTCTTATTTCATTTAAATTCTTCCTTATATTCTTCTAATATTTCACACACAGACCCTATGGATCTACTTCACTTCCCACAGGGTGGATTGAAATAGGCTTAAATATATGATTGATGATTGATTTATTATTATTTGTCTAGGTAAGATAATGGAGTTAAATGTTTATTTAATGACCCTGTTCAAACAAAAAAAATGAGTGAGTGTAATTGGTGGAGGTTGACACTAATTAGTGGGAGAGATAAGGAGAGTTAAATAGAATAAATCCTGATTAAATAGGAAAGGTGATGAAATATCCAAGGGGATACTAATTTTTGAAAATTTATTTCAAACACTCTTTTTTTTATTTTCAAATACACATGAAAAATTGTTCCCTATTTTCCATTTACAGTTTAACTAATACAGATAACAAAAACATCACATTGAATATACTTACTATTTGAAAAAAAAGTATTCAACTATAATACATTAATCATGAGTTCCATTCTTTTTTTTCAACTCCAAAGACAACCACCACATCACATCCCCCACAAAAATCATTAATACTTGAAAAAATCATATCCTTAAGAATACGAATAGTTATTTTAATTAGGTATCCATAAATGAATTATAATTTCTACTCAAATTCACTTGAGGGTCTCACACCATCTACAGAAATTTAAAAAATCTTGATTTTAATATCACATCATTATTAGAGACTATAATACTAGGAATTTTTTTATGTCTTACAATTTATTGAATATATATTTTCCCCATTTCATTAACTATTTGAGTCTTCTTGATTAGATAAAAATGTGCTTCATTAGTCCAATAATCCACAATGACCAAAATAATGTCATTACCTTTTTATGATCTTGAGAAAATCATAATGAAATACATAGTAATATCATCCAATTTCCACACCAAGATAAATATTAATGTATGCTTCACCCCTGATCATTTTTGTTTATCCATTACCCATTGATAGGTAAATAATCTCAAAATTAATCCACTCATGTCCCGTTTTATTCCTGGATACAAAAATAGTAATCAAACACTATAGTACATATCAATTAAAATAAACTAAAATACTAATTATTAAATATGAAATTCACACATAACCTCCTATTATAGATATTACAAAAAAATATGTCCATGGAAATACAAGATATTATCATCACTATGTTTCTATTTATATATTTTCACCCCACTATATAATCTATCATGATAATCCCAATCCCACAATCATTTTTATAAACTTATTTCACTCACTCCATCAAGGATGAAGTAATAGTCAGTTGGCTAAAAAATAAAAACAACCTCCTCATATAGATCAAAATTAATCTCAATGAATAGTGACTTAATATAAGACTCATACATTAAATGATTATCTATATGCACCTAATAATTTATTCTCAATGTATCAATAATTACATTTCCCTTTAAATAAGTATAAATCATATCTAAATACAAAAATTCTAGATATCCAGCCTATCTAATTTCCCAAATATATAAATACCATTTAGAAAATATATACTTCAATTTCATATGATTAGTGTGGGAAAAACTATTCACAAAAAAGGTGATGTTGAAAATTTAAAAGCACATTCACAACAACGAATATTTTAAGATCATATATAGGGTAATTCTTTTCATATACCCTAAGACACTACTCTACCACTTAAACATATTTAATTAACATACACCCTAAATAAAGATTGTATGCATCATAACATAACACGTAGAACATCCATATCATTAGTTGAATAAGAATATGTTCTTATTCTAGTCTCTTATTTATCTCTTGAAAAAATACATTACATATATAATCATTGTGGAACCTTACTCCCTTTCCAGTTAATGTTATCAATGGTAAAGTTAGGTGAGATAAGTCATGAATAAATCATTAATTATAACCTACATTTCCTAATAAAACATGATATCCATAACATTCATTCCAATCTATTGTGTTATCACAACTATAACTTTCTTAAGTTCCACCAATACCCCAAATTAATTGAAAACATTCCCAAGAAACTTTATCACCCAGATCTAATATAGTAACTTCTACATTATAATATATAACCAGTAAACTGTCTATGTGGACAAGATAATATCTAAATATTTCCCATGAAAATTATAGTATTGAAAGTATGTCATCTTTTTATTCATAAAAAAACTAATGAATAAATCCTAATACAGATTAAAAAAATAATGATCATTAAAGAAATAAACATAATTTGTGCATCCATTACACAGAATGAAATGACTAAGAATTAAATGTCCATATCTAATTTGAAAGGATTACATTGGAAAAACATTAGATTGTACCATCCATTTATGATAATTTATTTAAATATTAATAATTGAAAACCATTGAGCATCTCTTGACTGATAAGAAAATCAATAATATATAGAAAATGATACTGATTATTAATGGTAAACAGATTCAATATTCAGTAATCAATATATAATCTAAATATATCAACCATATTCTTGGAAAAAATTAATTTATTACCCCCCACAGAGTTATGAATTTCATGATGAATTCTTTAGATCCATGATCTTGTATCTATGTTTTCAAATATCTGATCATGGATGAAGCAATGAGATAAGGAGGTATAGTGAAATCCTTGACACTTAGTACAAAATCACTAACAAAATCTACCACCTTTTTCGGAAACCACATAAACATTATATAAATAATATATAAATATCTATCAACCACAAAAGGAAAAATAATAATGAAAACTCCCTCACCCTATCTAAAAACTATCCATGTTATATGACATGTAATCATCCTTAACATCCCAAAATAATAGTCTCTTCTATAAACATGATAATAAAATTCATCCAAAAAAACATATGATGTATCACATAAAATAAAAAATGTCACTTGTCTCTAGTAATAATAAACATGCACCCAAAAAAATCCGTACAATCTATTCCAATAATAACATAAATTCCATTAATCACTATAGTGAGTAAGTATTAATGATATCCCATCCCACTTATAGAAATAACATATGTTTTGAATGATCTAATGTATTTCCCTATTCTTCTCAATGAGTTTTTCATAGATAAGGATCCATATAGATATTCAATATCCAATTCTAGGTGAAAACTTGGAAAGAAGAGATAAAATATTTTAAATCAATAGAATCAAATAACATTATTACTAGGATAAAGGATACCAAAAATTTACCACAAACCATTGAGTATCCCTTTCCGAGATCCAATGGAAAATGTTAAATAAGGAATAACTTATAATTCTTTGCACCTTGCACCTACCCATGGGTTATCTGGCTCCCTTAAATTATATCCTATCACTAATCATACTGCTAAGAAGCGTTTCTACCTTTTTTAAAAGACCTCCCAAATGATGTATGGGTAACACTTTATCGTAGTTAAATATCTTATATTTGATATTACTGTATGGAAGTTAAATCATTAACTCACCCCTACCCATTTGATATCATTTAAAAAACATATAATTATGTCTTACATTACATAAAGTTTGACAATACTTCATCTCACTAGAACAAAAAATCATTTATGGCCACTTAAACCACACTAATTTCACTCTAATGGTGACTTATATATGAAAGAAGAAGAATAAATATACTTTTTCATGTCTCCCAGTAACGTTTTATCCAAACATTACCCATAACCAAAACTCATCATAGAACTCTTAGATCCACCATCTCATACTAAATCCCACTTATCTTCCTCAAGATAATTCTCTTCCATGAGATATGTGTCTACCACATACATGAATGTTAGTAGAAAATAGTTTAAAATTCAACTGGATCTCTAAATTCAACCTACACTCAATGTGATGAGCTCTATAATTATCATCATCAAACAAGGTTAGAGTAAAATGAAAAAATTCCATAAACATAGATTCATAAAAATGTAGATATTGACCTAAATTAAGCCTATAAACTCATATCCTCTAATCAATCTATAGAAAATGTGGGCAGAATTTTTTAAAAAGGTTATTTGAAAGAATCTCCAACAATCCCATGGTCCTCTTCACCTAGATCGTAATATTCCAGCAGCATCTAGCTATCCCCTTGAGTATAAATATTTCAATCTTAAATTTATTTCCCCCTAAAACATTAATTAACTAAAAGATATTATACATCCATTATATCCACTCCTCTTCTACATGATCCAAAAAAATCCCCTAATAATAGGAAGATTTTTCATTTGAAGATCGTGAACCACATAAGGAAACACTATTATCTCTTGAGGTGATATACCTTCATTATTCTGAGTTAATTTAAGAAGACTCTCAATAATATTATTATCTAATGGTGTCTCAATCACTCAAACAAAATGAACATTCTTGGCCTCCCCCTCAGTATACTCTTATTTAAAATGTTTTTTATTAGCCTCATTCCCACATGGAAGATAAGAAACACCTTTGAATCTATAATTTGAAAAAAAAAATGATTTCATTAATTAGAAATAAATATAGAAAATTTTTATAATTTAATACACCATGTATCACTTCTTCCACACACATAGAAACAATTTAGTCAAATCATGATAATAACATAACATATTCAACTATATTTCTTGTATTTCAATTAATTTATCCATTATTGAAAACCTATTTAGGAAAACACTGATTAGTTTATTAATAAATCAATAATTTAACAGAAATTTTATCACTAATGAAACAAAATCACATGATCACACACTTATTTCATGTCCATACATGAAAAAATGATGTATAAACAACCTTGTTAACACCCTCAACTAGGATAGGGTACTATCATATAGTATCATATATAAATTAAAAAAATACAACTCTATACTCCTACGTAAACATGTAACTTTTCTATATTTTATTGTCTAGTGATGAAAACATATATTTTATACCAATTATTATACATCATTATCTAATATATCAAATCCCAAAAAAAATTAGGACCTTGGAATAGACACTATAAAATTACAATTTTTTAACATCCCACCTAAGCATAGAGGTTCCACTAATTCAAAAAATCACATTCCCTCAAGTGAACTCCTAGAAAAATCCTCTTTAAAGAAATATAGAAATCCCCCTTTCAGTTCCCTCAAGACCCTCTATTTGAGTGTATTTCTCCACCTTTGTACTAAGAGGAAGTTCCCCTGTCCTTCTTCTATCACATCTCCATGTTTTGGATAGGAAAAAATAAAATATAAAATAGAAAAAACTAAAAATGTAATTACCCACTTAAATATTTTCCTTTTGTTAAGTGCCCCCCTCTTTCATCACCACCATAAACTGCTTGTACATTGATCAATTAACTCTGCCTTTAGATGTCCCTTATAGGGCATCCAAAATCTCTTATACTGATTTCTAGATGATTATAGTGAGGTTTTATTAACTTATATTGTTTTATGTGTTAAGGAAAAATATCCTCAGTTGTTTCCCTAAGTTAGTATAATGATCTAAGAAGAGTTGATAAGTATAGAACGAAGAGTGAGAGGGGGATGACCGCATCATGGGATTTTAGGTGGAAATGGTTTTAAATTTAGCAAATCATTTTCCATGGGCTTTACATGTTCACATTATTAAAATAATATATGTATTCGTTCTTATTAGGTTGGTATCTCCACGTTTGTTTTGTGAGGACTAGTGGGGTTCGAATTCATATATTGAAGAAATGTGCATCCCATAATAATTTTTTTTATAAATATCTGTTGTGAAGATTTAACCAGCCATCCATTGAGTTAAATGGGTGAAAAGGGTTTTATTACCCTATTAAATAATATTAATTGTATTATATTTGAATTTATAATTCCAAAATAATAATAATAATAATAATTATAACAAGTGTCTCAATAACATTGATTTGGTTGATCATGGATGGGATTTGTTGATATTTTTGGCTAAATGTCACTGGTGTATTAAGGTACATGGTTTTATCTATGTGAATAGTTTTTTGGTTGATGTTTTATATTTATGGAAATAATAACACTTTTATCATGTGTATGTTTTTCAGGGAGATGAGGAAATATTTGGGGGTACTAAATAGGGGAAGGCTTAAAATTTTGATCTCATGTGTTCTACTCCACAGAAAAGTGGAGTTTGTAAAATAGAGAATACATATATCTATCATCAAGGGTTCTAGATGTGGGAGAATGTGTTTTTTTCTAGACAGCTACCAAAATGTTCTATAAAATATTGTAAATTATGTGGCTATAAGTTTAGTAATCATGGGCATGTTGATTCCTATAGATCTGTGATGAGGTACCATATGTGAATGTTAAGATATGGAATAGTTGGTAGATTTCCATGTTTTAGTTTCAAAAAAATTATATTTATTTATTAAAACATATTGTAAAAATATATATGAAATTAAATTCATGGTAGATATTTTCAAAAAATAAAAAATCAAATCCAAAATTTGACCCTAGAACCCGTTAACACATTTTCATCATACAATTGATTCTAGTATTTCATGGAAATGAATTTGAATCTTAATTAAAAGTTAATTCTTCATCACCTAAATTGTATATGATTACACCAATTTCAAATATATTTTTTCAAAAATTAAAATACACATGCCCAAGACGAACTGAATTTTCATAACATGTAAAAATAAATCTACCAAGTCATTTTTAATAACAATAAATAATTATTTAAACATAGTTAATGATATAAAAATGAATATATATTTTACATTAAAATAAAATTTGAATTTGGAAACTTATAATATGACTTTTCCTATGTTGAAATAAATCTGTAATAGATAGAAAATAAACTGAAAAAATATTTATATTTTTCAACATTGAAATTCCTGACAATAATGTTTTAAAAAGATAAAACCCAAGGTCAAATAATTTAAAATCAAAAAATGAACTTGTTTTTATTCATAAAAAATATATATACAATGAATTGTATAACATTTTATAGTAAATATCCCAAAAAAACAAATACAATTTACTTATATATATATATATAAACCTGTTTGTGTTTGTGTTTGTATATCCACCACATAAATCCTTTAAGTAGAAAAGGGAAATTTTTCGTTAATTTATTTAAAATTAATGTATATTTAGACCCATTACATTCCAAATACATCAAATCATATATTAAAGTATGATTTAATAAAAACATATAATTTATTTTTACAAAAAACTAATTTCAAATATTTATATATTGATGTCACATAAAATCCCCCCACACATTGCTCATTTTTGACACTTACGAAATAACTCAACAAAACTAGAAAGAATTGATATTAAGTTAAAAAAAGTTTTTAAATTCACAAAATGGATAAAATTAACAATGATTAAATTATTAATAACTCTTCAAGTAAAAAATAAAGACTTTTATTTTGGATCTAGTTTTATATGATGACCAAAAATAGATGTGGAATTATAATTGTTAATTATTTTTATTCCAGTTCTCATGAACTCTTTTCCATTCATTAATGATAAACCATATATAAAACCAACCTATTTCACATAATTGTTTTTTGGATTAATGGTATTATTATAGGATTATAAATATATTTAAAATACAACAAGAGGGGATTGAATTATAGTTTATAATATTTAAACTTAAAATATTCCAAAACCCTCTATATATGAATGTCTATGAGATAAAATGTTGATACAACATAATTTTTATCTTTTATAGTTATAAAAAACTAAATATAACATTGTATAGACTTTGAATACAAATACACATTTGAAATATTAAAGATGAAAAAAAAGTATCATTAAGTTTTATTAAAATATAACAAACAAACATACAGAGAATAAAGTATGTAATCTATTTACATTCACAAATAGTGATAAAGAAGTATATAAAGAAAACATTTGTTTTTCCCAATTTTTGAACCTATTAGAAGGTATTTTTTATAAACCTTGTATTCTATTGATCCACTTGATTAGACAAAGATCTATCTCCCTATCCCTATGATTCCTCAATCCACCAGATCTAACACACTTATATCTCTCTTTTAATAGGATCCCTCAATCAATCAATCATAAATACTCTTGTCTCTATATTCTTGGGATCCCTCGATCACATGATCATAGAAACATGTTTTAAAATAAATAAACTTAGAAAATTTATAATATAAACCTCAAAATAATATTCTCTACTAATTTTCTCTAAATATTAGAATATATTGTGCACTTAAAAACAATATTTTTTAAAACATCATTAGAAAACATTATATTTCATATAGTCATTCCATTCTCTTACTCATGGTTGTGGTCTTATTTATTGACATTGGTGCCATAATCTATAATTTTGGAATTCCACACTTCTCATGATTAGTTTCATAGACATCAGTCAAACATATTATTATACCAATGAGTTAAGTATAATAGAACTTATTATGTTGATCATAAAATCTAGTATATTTAAATTTATTTTGTTGTTGTTTTATTGGGTAAGATTAGTAAAAATATTCCTAGTATACATAATATATCTTCATCCAGTAGACTATAAGCTCCCTTCTGGAAAAACTGATTTCTTCTTTCCAAAAAATATAAAAACTTTATACCTGTAGAAATTTTTTCAAGACATCAAACATGGGAAAAAATAAGTATTAGAAATAGAAACATTATAATAATGTATTTTTCTTTTCAAATGTAACAATAAAAAGATATTTTTCAATTCAGAAATTGTTTTATAACATCAAATTAGGAATGAATATTTCATCAAACTCTAATTAATCTAATCCTTTATATCCTTTAGAATCCCCTTATAAGGTTATAACCCCCTAATTTATTACCATTTTTATATATTCCACCTAATAAAAAAAGAAAAAAATAATCCTAATAAGGAAGTACCCTGAATCCAACCACGATTCTATACCACTCATCACATATTCTATTTATTTATTTGTACATGAATTGAAAATCATTTATTATTTTAGTAATTCCATTAATTTCTACAATTAATTATAGATTCTCAAATTTTCCTCAAAATAAACATAAAATATATGGGGCAATGAAATATATTCTAGGACATCACAGATGTATTAATTCTTTACTTTAATTTTTAAAACATGCATAGCTCAGTTAGAGATTACGGATCACTATCTAGAGTTCCCAAAAAAGGAAATATTAAATATACTTTCTATCAAACACTACTAAATCAATTTGAACCCTATAATTACACACAAAAATATTATGAGGTGAAAAATATATTTGTTTAGGTGTCTTACATGAGGAAAAGATCAATTTACAAGAACCCCTAAAGTAAGAAAAAAATTCATGTTTAAAAAATAAAAATATAATTAAAAAATTTATTAGCAATCCATTTCAAAAATAATAACGGGAAATTTTAAAGGTTTTGAAATTAAAAATAACAACACATTTGTTTTTATGATCATTTAAAAAATACATCCATACCCTACACATAAAACACAATATCTTTCACAATGTTACTTTCCAATTTGGGGATACTTTAGACACTTTACTTTTAAAAAATTTGTATTTATATTAAATAAGAGTATATAGAAATAGAAACACTAATTTAGAAATATATATGGGAAAAAATTGATTTTAAAGTGCACATTAATATTTTTAGTTCAATTCCCTAAAAAAATCAATAAAACTCAGTCAAATGCATGCCCACATTCCTTAAATTACTACAAAATGGTTCAATTTCAATAACTAAACTTCTAAAATAGTTTCAAAATTTAAAAAATAATAGGAAAAAATAATAATATAATCAATAAAAAGTATAAATTTATTTTAAATTAATAGAATAATTTTTATTTCATATTTTACCAATCAATTAATGTAGAATTAGAGTATAAATAGGATCATAGAATACTTATTTGGTTAGGTGAAACTCCACCCCTAATGTCCAACCAAGTATCACCCTTCTATTTTGGTTGTTTATTTCATTATATACCTATAAAAATATCAAACAATAAAGATAATAATAGTTTAATAATAACATAAAATGATACCAATATAAAATTAAATATAGTATAAGGAAAAAAGTCACAAATTTTCTCTTTAACTCGTTTAATAGGAAGCCTTAACAGCAGGTGATATCCCCTATGATATAATTTTATACTAAAAATTTGTAATTTAAAATTAATTATTTTCCAAGAATAATAATTTAAATCAATGAAAATTAAATAAATAATTTTATTCCAGTTTTAAAATATGATAAAAATCTGAAGAAACCTTGTGTTCACTCCCATGAATAACTATATTTAATGTTTCTGAGGATAATTTAATAAAATAAATCTAACAAAATGTATTTGGTAGATGTGATTTCTCAATTGTTTTTATATTACCCCTTCATCAGAGATAATTCACAAAATATTTTGAATGTCCCTTAACTCCAACATCTTAGAAAAACATCACGAAAATCCTTGTTTTTTTCAAATGATCTTACTATTGAGTCTAGTTTTTTTGATGATATCATAATATTTAGTAGTCATAAAAATTGAGAATTATTTATAAAAGTTAACCAAATAGGTATAATTATCATAGAGGTTCTCTACTATCCTAGTAAATTAAAAAATCAATAGATTTAATGTGAAATCTATATCAACATTCTCACCTACTCTAGAAAATGACTCAAATATTTTTTATTTTTCAAGAATAAAAGTTATCTACATCTTAAATATATCAATTTATATATTCATGATGTTATAATAGACACTTCCTTTGAATTAAACAAAATTTAATTCCAAAATATAGGTTCATGGTCATAAATATAATAGAGGAGAAGTACACATGAAATAAGAGTTACTCATGTTCAAGGTTACTATACACCACATATTAATTTTTAGCCTTAGATTCTCGAGTCTATTATATTTCTGAACTAATATCATTTTTTATAAATATTAATTCAGGTGAACTCATCAATAGAATCCTTGATAATTTTCAAAAAAAATATAAATTCTATTTTCTTATTCTAGATAAATACACTTATTCAAATATATAAATTTTTATACAACCCCACTCATGTATGGGTTACAAGCATAATTAAAAACATTAAATTCTTCATTATCAATAAAATTGATAATGAGTTTCTCATTTCCAATATCTATAAAAGAAAATTAGCTATCAATAAATTGTCTCTAATATATGATGGTAACATCTTTATCAAATTCAATATCCAAAATCACAAAATATAAGGGAAGAAATATATCTCCCACACTAACAAATATTATATGAACCGTCACAAATGGTTGAGTTGTTGGAAAATTAGCTTTTTTGTGGGAAATGATTTAGTGGTCATCCACATGAATTACCATGGTCGGCTATTGTGTATGTGATGGTTTATATTATAAATAAATTTTTTTAAGAAAAAAATGAGAAAACCCCAATAAAAATCCAAATGGAAAGACTTAAAGAAATAAAAATATGAATGTAGAAATAAAAAGTTGTAATATGCTTCAGTTCTAATTGAACCTACATAAATGAAAAAAAAACAACCATAGGAATAATTCATTACTAAATAAATGTAATAAAATAATATTTTCAAGAAAAATAAAGTACCAAATAATATATATTAGGAAGATGACCTTTCAAAACTGGGTAGTGGTGGTTAGATTCATAACATGGAGTTAGCACCATCCATTCCTAGACAAACACATGAAATGCACAAAGAGAATCCTAATGGATACAACAAAAAAGAAGAATAAAAATTAATAACAAATTACGGACGTATTTTTCTTAACTAAAACCTTGTTACAATAAGATAATGAATCTTTTATTTCCTCCAAGGTGCCTATCACCACCACAAATAGTTTTTGGTACCTGTAATTCTATTAAATCATAACATATATAGGTGGGATTAAAATTACATATATCAAGGGTAAATTAAAATGATTGGGTCTAATATCTCTTCCAAATTATATCAAAATCAAACAAAGAAAAAAATGTTTTCAATATTTCACACAAAGAAAAAATCAACTGAATAATGATCATCTTCTTCAAATACTAAAAGAAAATCATAGTGTGTGGCAATAAAGATTAAGAAAAGTGATGGTAGAAGTAGGTGATGACATGGGATACACGACACGTGGATGACGAAAATCAAAGTACTGATTTTCATAACTCCATAAGTATAGCTCATGGGGAAATATAATAGAAAGTTCTGGGTGGCTAAGGGATTATGCAGATTGTCCCAAATATATAAGATAAAAATGCACGCTAATGAGTATGGGGAGTTTCAAGATCAAAATGATCAATGACCCAAATAATCTCAATATAGGAAAATGAAAATATAGGGAAAAAGTGAATAAAAAAATTAAATTGTGAAATAAATAAATTCTAGAAAATAAAATTCCTTAACATAGTGCACATAAACAGAAAATAAAAACATATATTGGTAAATATGAGGTAATCATTTAAATATATAGATACAAAAGTAAATATTTTTTATTGCAATAAAAAAAATTAATTTAACACCCCAGGTAAATAAAGAATATGACATTTTTATATTTATCCCTATTTGTGAATAAAATGTCAATATTAATTTAAAGGGAACGCTATGCTCGATGGATTGCCCAATACGCAACAAAGAGTTCCTTTGAAATCTGATGTTGCATTCAAATAATAAAATAATATTATTTTAAATGGTAGTTAACGCCTAGCCGTTGTAATGTCAGAAATGAACATAACTAACTAGAAAATGATTATATATGTTTGTCAAATATTTTTACTATTTACAAGAAATATTAGAGGATTAAAAATGTGAATGAATTCAATTTTAAGCGTAGACATTCTAATATTCTTTAAAAGTTCGATTAACCGCCTTTTGAAGGCGAAACTCTTTTAAGTCAACTTTTTGACAATTTTATTTGTTATATTTGACAAAATAAAATTCTTATTTAGAATCGGGACATCAAAATTTACTTTGTGTAAATTTTTGGTATTTTTCCGAAAAAGTTCAATTTTTAATGAATAGTGAAAAATGTTGTATTTTAATTCAAAACCTCTTTTTAATCTAATTTATTTATATTATTAGATTATCTTTTAAATTGATTTTAAAGTGATATTAGAATATATTTTTACCATTTAATCCAATAGTGGTCGTTGTAATTAATTTCACTTTGAAATCAGACTTAAACTAATGTCAATCTTTTGATACATTTTGTTTCATAAAAACACGCTATTTGTTTTGACACCGGGAATTAATTATTAAATTAATTAATGAAACTTATATGTTGTGAATTTTTTAAAATAGACATCATTTTTGAATTCGGAATATCAAATATATCTTAGGGTTAATTTTTGGTAATTTTCTGAAAAACATCAATTTTTGATGAATAGTGAAACCACTAAGTGGTACTTATAAAAACTGATTTTTCCATTTAAATGATATTTTTCCATATTTGTGTTTTGAATTTCAAAAATCTGACAAACATGGTTGTCATTAAGAAGTAAATTGTGGTTCAATGGGATTAGAATAATTTTTTGGTGAATAGTAACTTATTAAGTTTTTAATCGCTATTAGAGATAATTAGTGTAGTTTAAGGTAAGAATAATGTTTTAATAAAATTAAATGACCTAGAAACATGTCCTACCCTCATTGTATGTGTCATGTCCGACCAAGAAAACCCATGGGTCAACTTGGGGACCCCATGGAGCCACTTTGGTTGGAAAATGACACAAATACCTTTTTATTTAATATTAAAGTAAAAATGACACAAATATGAGATGTTGTACTAAAACAATTTTTACATGGGGTTATTCAAGTCCGATTTTTGTCTATAAATATTAAATAGAAAGATAAACAGATTTCCTACATCATAGTATTTGTTTTATAATTTTTAGACATTAAATAAATGAAATTATTTATGACATCAGGATGATGCAACGATGGCATCATGATGATGCAGCGATTACCTCATTATTTAACAATTTAAATAGAATGCAAGGATGATGTAAAATCTAAGCCCTAAACATTTACAAAACCTATTTGATGGGTTTATTTCGAACCCTTATCACCTTATCCTCGAATTATATCAATGTGGGACCTTTTAAATCTGAAACGCATTTTTAAAATAAAGGAACATTTCTTTACCTTCCAAGAGTGCCCCTCCTCTCCTCTTATAAAAGGCCCCCACATCTACCTCCTTACCCACACTTCCAAAGCCTTTGACTCGGCCAAACTCTGCCCATTTTGTCTCTCCACATCCCTCATTACCTCCTTGAAGCCTCACTTTGGGCAGAAATCTTTCCAAGGAAGCCTTTGAACTCAAACCAAAGGGAGTTACCCGGTTTTAAGGTAATGTCTTCACTTGAGTCCTTTTGTTTTATTTTGCTTCTCCACCCCCCTAAACTATTTTTATTCATTTATTTTGTAACAAAACCATTATCTTCTATATAATAGTATTTTGTTATGTTAAGTATTCGAGCTACACTTACACACACCTTCGTCTAATGGTTAAAGTACATACTGTTTCTGTGGATAGCGAATTACTACCTTAAGAAATGATGATTGTTCAGTCTTCTCTTAACACCTTTCATGGTGGCCATTAAGATGTCACTATATTTATATATGATATATAATATGTTTATGTTTTCCTTAAGATTCTGTATTTTTGATTTATGTCATACCTTTATGGCTTCCATTATGGGTATACGCGATATCTTCATTTTAGGAAGTGCGGACTACCGCCCCCTCAAAGTGATTTGATTCGTTAATACCATATGTGGTACGTATAAAGGATATATTTAATGATATTATATATGATACCATACTGGAATTAAAATACGATTATGTATCATTATGTTTTAATTCCATTAAATATGAAATTGAAATGGAAGTAGCGTTCATGCGTACGTACAACTTACCGTCTCCATGAACGGTGCATTTCATTTCTTACCTCTAAATGATTATGTATTATTATAAATACTTTTATATTCTGGATATATATTATATATATGATATCAAAATCATGAATATCATTCTGGATATAATGAACCTTTGACCAAACGAACCACATGTAATTGTAAGAAGTCCACTTTCGATATAAGAACCAAATATCGAAAAAACAAACTTTATTAACTTAAATGATTACATAATGTTTATAACATGGAAATAAGTGATATAAAAGGAATAATGAACTTGAAAAAGGTTATTAAGAAAGTATAAATTAACTCAAGTTTATTATTCAGGATGTTAAATAACGATCGAGTCAAGTCGGACCCGAGGTAAGGGATCCTACTCCTCTCTTTCTTTTTAAGTACACTCTTTTATGTCATTACTTTTAAGCTCATCTTTCTTGTGATTTGGATGTACTTTTAAGTTAATTTTACTGTAATTTTTATTTTCATATGATGAGACCCCCTATTCTCTCTCATAAATCCATTTTGGATGTTTTGAGTGGCGTCGTTAGGCTACCGAATTTTCGTAAGAGATCTAACCTCTCTCTTTCTTTTTAAGTACTCTCCTTTATGTCACTTATTTTAATCTCCTCTTTGTTATGTTGGGGGATGTTATTTTATATTAATCTTTCTGTAAACTTTATTTTAATATTATGACAGACCCTATTCTCTCTCATCAATCCATTTCGGAAGTTTTGAGTGGCGCCGTTAGGCTGCCGAATTTTCGTAAGAGATCTAACCTCTCTCTTTCTTTTTAAGTACTCTCCTCTATGTAACTTCTTTTAAGCTCCTCTTTGTTATGTTAGGGGATGTTATTTTATATTAATCTCTCTGTAAACTTTATGTTAATATGATGAGAGAACCTATTTGATCTCATCAATTCATTTTTGGAAGTTTTATGTGGCGTCGTTAGGCTGCTGAGTTTTCATAAGAGATTTTTCATCTCACTTTTATTCCTGTGAAATTTATGCTATGTTTTCCACTATTTCCTTTGATTGGTGTATGTAATGCCCATTATTATACACTAGGTGTAGTATAATTTCATTTATGGGTATTTACATCTTTATTGTATGACCCTTCTTCCATGGGGTGTATGTTTCGAAAGTTACCCAACTCAGTAAGGGGACCTTTCACCCTCCTCTTTTTGAAAGACTTCTTTTGTTATGTCTTTTAATTTACATCTTATTATGATGGGATATGTTCTTCTATATCCTTATTGATGTAAAATTTATGTCCAAGTGATGAGATACCATTCACTCTCACATCGACTAATTTTCTTTATTTTGAAGTGACGTCATTAGGCTATCGATTTTTTACAAGGGAACGTCTTAACCCAATTTTGATTTCTTTGGGTTCAAATTGTTCATCTTCAACATGTCATCCTATTAATATGTGTGAATGAACTCTTATTGTTTCATACTTAATATCCACTTATACTGGGTGTATTTATATTTCTCACACATAATCATGTAATAGATTTATCCTTAATTTAAGGATACCATCTTTATAATGGATTCCATCTCAATTTACATTTCCATTGAGACTTCATTGTTGTTATGCACCAATTCACTCTTATATGTTGTCTGTACTGTACTTTGACATAATATATCATGAATCCATTTATTTTGATGATATTATAATGTTCGGATTAAATGTTATTCCACAATTATTTTTATTCAAGTGTCTCTCATTTTTTTAAAAACTCTTTAACAAAAATATTGTTTTAAATGTTTTAAAGATTCAGTATTCTAAATCTTTATCTTTAATGTCCATGTTTTCAAATTGGTTTTAAGTATTTATTTATATGGACATTAATTTTATAATTCCATTAAAAGCTTCAGAGTGGTATGGGACACCTTGATTCAAAAATCTCTTTTAAATGATTTTTTGGAAATGGATTGATTAATTCAATATATTGGAATTAATTATTGTGATTGAAAATGAAATGTTGTTATTGAAATGTTTATATGTTCAATATTTTATGTGTAATGATGGTACTTGGACATTTTATGGGTGTTTATGTGATAAACCATATGATGGGTGGTGCCGTGAATACTAGGACGGGTGGTTACGTTATGACCTCCAATGCATTGGGTATGGAAATTGGCTGTATGGATTTTCCATTAAGTACGTGTGGAAGTCGACCGTATGGTTATTCCATTTAAGTATGTTTATGTCTCAAGTTACCTTTTATGTCTTATGATTTATATGATTTATTCATGATTTTATGAGGTATGTTAAAGTGCTTATGTTTTATGGGTAAAGTATGATTTCATTCTTATGTATACATGTACTCATGTTTCCTTTCCATATTTTTATATCCCTTACCGATCTTTTTATGCTCATCCCAAGTTTATGAAATGTTTTTCACAGGTCAAGGGAAGGGTACATGATATGATGATAGTGTCAAGGAAGTGTCAAGAAAGAATCCATGATTTATTTTAAATATGTTTCCGTTGGTGGGGAAAATGAATATTATCTTTTATGTAACCACTTTGTTTAAATGTGGCATGTAATGCAAGTTTAATGATCTAATTCTCTAAAACTCATAAACAAGAATTTATATCATTATTTAAAAGGTATAGATAAAACACATATAAGAGTACACATACATGTACAAACAATTTCATGGAGTGCTGCATAATCCAGAAATTTATCAAAAAAATCTTAGGGTGATATGCATGGATAACGATACACATGAAATTATAATTTCATAAGTATCAACATAATTATTCAATTAACCCTTATAATTAACTTTATGAAATGATTGATTTAATATTAACTTCTGTATGAAAGTTTTGATAATAAATTCTACACATCCTTTATAAAAACGTTCCATGTACATAATTCATTTTACCATATAAATTTATTACAATTATCAAAAGTAAATCATTATTAACTATGGGATATCATACTAGTATAATAGTACAATAGATGGTTTATTAATAACATATTTTGGAAATGAATAATGCTAGAAAATCATAAACATTCTGTCAAGTCCTCATGCCAATACCATACATAATAATTCTATAAAGGCCTTGTTCCATGACCATAATTTGTCTCATGAGACCTACCGAAATATCAAGAGGCTATAGAGGGCCTCACCCATAACATAATCAGTCAAATGTATTCCTTATATGTTTAAATTTCTTTAAATCAAAGTGTCTCATACCAATTTGATTTATTAAATTATTTCCTTTATTCAAAGTTTCCCATACCCCTTTGAATAATAATTTTATGTCGTTTATTATAAGTTTCCTATCCCACTTAAAATAATTAAATTCTTATACCATAACATATTATAAGAGATAAGTTCAATTTTTAGTTATTTCCAAATTAATAAATGAAACATCCATTAATAGTAAACATTAAACTAAAGAATGCATGGACACATTGACAAACATTTGTACAAGTGATGATAACAGGTGCACATACAATAATAGTTTTGTAGGGGTTTTCACATGAAATAATAATACATAAATTCAAAAACCTATGATTCATGAAAAAAAATAATTTCTATAAAAAATTACATGTTTTTAAATTTATGATTAATTTCATTCATACATGTCCCACACTGATAGATAGTAGAGCTAAACAAATTAAATCAAAGCCTTTAATAACTAATAGAATTAATTACATAAGAGTAATCATGAATTGATATATAATAAGAATAAATGTACACTAATTATATTGTGTGAATAATTCATGCATAAGAAAATGATAAACCACATTTCAATACCTGTGCTTATGTAGGTTTATATATTTATGTGTAATTAACAAAATATTGTTTCATCCTTGTATCCTAAAATTTATAAATTGGAGATTCATGTGTGTAATATCAAGGTGATATATTATTAAAACATTTAGGCACACAATAACAGAACAAAGTTATGTTATTGTTTTTAAATAAAAAATTATGTCATGCTTGTTGAATTAAAACTTTTAACAAAATAAAGTGTAAAATCTTCACCAGGTTAATACCAGCAAAACATATTAAATAATATTAGACCTACATATATGTAATTTGGGTTATTATATATATATATACATGTGGGTTTTAAAGTTATATAAAACCATATATAAACAAATTGTATACATGGTATTTTCATGATGAAAACAAGGTTTGATAAATAACTTTCATACACCTCAAAAACATAATTCAATTAGTAAAATCAGTTTGTGAAAACCTAATAAATATTATAATTAAAATCTATATGTATATATACATATAACCATATATAAACAAAGTGTATATATGGGATTTACATATCAAATTCGAAATTAGAAATAACTCTTACATTTATGACATGAGTAAAGAACATCATAATAGCATTCATCACCGAAAAATAAAATAAAAGAAAATAGGTTTATTATATATTAATATATAAACATATACACACATACACAAACACGCACACACAGATATATATATATATAATGGTCAATCAAACGCCAAACTGAAAATAAAACCCCTACTCGATTTACATACATTTAAGAACATCATTTAAAAAATAAATTTTCATCATTCTAAATTCATAAAAACGGAAACGTTTTTATTATAAATAAACATATAAACATATATATGTTATACATAGGGTTTAATTAGTCATAAAAATGTAAACCCTTACATGACATCAAAAGTGGGGTGGAGTCATGTAGTGATTGAAGGAATGTTGAGGAGAGAAAATTCCATAGGGTTTTGGAGTAAATTATTGTTTATATAATGGGATATATAAACTGTATATGTATATATCATTTTTTATAAACTATAGTTCAATGATAAGAACATAAGAAATAAAACTTAATAAAAACTATGTTTAACTATTTAGATAGAAAAACACATCATTAACCCATATATCGAATAGATCAGATATATATATATTATAGAATGTTTGCATGGAAAAGGATTAGTTTATAATAAAATAAACACCTGTGAAGACCTGTGGAAAGATGAAAGGTGGAATACCAGGCCATAGAGAGGTATAGAAGGACTCATGGGTTGAAGAGGAGTAGTGGAGGAGAGTGCAACGTAAACTAGTGCATTGGTGTGATACGAGGAATAAGAAGAACATAGGGAAGAAGTGTAGAAAAAGAACAAATGGTCTGGATCGATCAAGGCTGATTGGACGGTTGTGGTGAGTTACACCACTTTAGAAATGAATTTATTGTTGCGATTATCTAAGGATTGATGAGACAAATATGGTGATAATGTGGTTTAAAAAATGAATATGTGGTATAGGTGAATCATGATGTGATCAGACGGCTA
Source organism: Viscum album (assembly GCA_963277665.1). NCBI lineage: Eukaryota > Viridiplantae > Streptophyta > Magnoliopsida > Santalales > Viscaceae > Viscum > Viscum album. Next base: position 1,333,317,190 of record OY728145.1, read on the forward strand.
CAGAGGCCTCTACGATTTTAAAAAGGGATAGACGGATGAGATCTCATGATGTGAGATTGAATGGCTCGGATTAGATCCCCCGTAAAAAATTCACATCCCACATTAAAATGGAGAGAAAATTTGGGCTGCCTTATATACCTCCTGCTCCTTTCCACAAGGCAATTAACTCTCTTCCCCCTCCTCAGTACGGCCCCATATCTGTTCATCCTTGTGGGCCCACTCTGCACCCACCCTATGTCATCATTCCTCCCCACACGGTGGCTCCGCCTTGCATAACCCATATGCCTTTGTGGGATTGCACACCCTCATGGCTGGCCTAGGATGGATGGGGAGCCATGTCTCCACCACCCCGCTCTTTAGGGAGTGGTGCGACCAACCTCCCCTGGCTGACTATATGGCTAGCCTTAAGGGTCATATATTTCTTATATAACCCTTCATAAAAAAATTAAACAATGTACATAAGTACATAATTAATGGAAAACAATATTTTAGATCCTTTTCAGGTTTTAAAACATTCAAAATAAAAATATACCACATAACTTCATCTAAAACCAAATAATGAAAAAATTGATGTAATCAACATGTATTTTCATTAAAACAAACAGTATCTTTATTTTTAATAAAATAAAACATGATTTCAACTTAATTTTAAGTTTTGAAAAATTATAGTTTCCATGTATAAAGATAATTTCAATTAAAACCATGTTCAAAGATATAACTTTAAATGATTTTTAAAACATTCGAAGTTCTTAATATACATAATTAATTAAAATATTTAAAATACTCTTGTACATAAAATACTTAAAATAATAAATGTACATAAAGATAACTAATGGTTATAAAATTTTATGAAAGTCATCAGTGGTCATATTATATACAACGGTCAGTTAAAAACCTTTTTACAAAGTATAATTTCAGTATTTCATTAAATAAAAAAAATTTCCTTTTATTCCTTTTGTATTTAATTCATTTGATTGGAGTTTAATTATTTGCACCAAAAATAATAATAATTAAAATTAAAAAATTTAATCATTCAAAAATACATTATGGGTTTTGGGCATCACCAAATATTTTTTATTTATGTATCTAATGTATAAATATGCAGAAATATATAGATACCTTAGGATCTATTTCAATGTTCTCCACTGTGGTTTCCCAGGTTTTCCCATATAATAGTTCATAGTAGACACAATAAAGTTAATATCCAGTCTTTAAAAAACTAGGATATACAAAATACTTCCAAATATGAAAGAATATTATATCATAATCATACATTTTACCTCATATTCACATTGATGGGATTGATTAAGGTATGACATTAAATGATTACCTAAAGAAATAATAAATTTTTTAACATTCTCAAATAGACAGGGTCTCAAAAACTTTTTATTATGATCATGTTGTGATAGATAAAATACTATAGTATCTCCATCTCTAATGATTTATAGATATAAATGGTTTTAGTTTCAAAATAAGAATTGTGATGTACTATAATATGATTAATCAGCATCATGTTTTTAAAGATAAATATCATGTCATCAATATATAATTTAAATAAAATAATATCATGTAAAAAATGATTAAAATAAACACATTAAAAAAATTTAATAATGTTAAAACCATTTTCATTCATAAAAGAGTCCAACCATTTATACCATTATCATAAATATTGTTTCATTCCATATAACGACTTTTGGGAAAGACAGATTTTATTAGTTTTAAAATAAATTGAAAATACATCATGATTCATCATATAAATACTCACGTCAAGTTTAAAATGAAAAGGGGATGTTTTGACATCCAATTATTCTCTATGGAAATCATTTATATCATAAAATATAAGAAAAATCCAAATAGATTAATGTTAAAAAAACATGGGGAAAATTTCAATTTAATAAATACATTTACATTGATGTAAACCATTGTTTACAAAACTATGATGGAATTTAGTATTTAATTCCATAGTATTATAGTCTATCATTTTAAAAATCCATTTAAAACCATATAATTTAGTATTTACAGCTTTAATTACAATGGTTCATGTATAATATTTAATAAGGGAAGTCATTCCATATTTTGTTACAGCAAACCACTACATAGATTATTTTTATTACTTAGATTTTTTATTGGATTATGATTTTTCAATATTTATATCTTTATAAATATTAAAATCATAATTAGTGACATCAACAAGATTAAACATTGAAGGAGGTATAATATTCCTTCTCACCCTATCATAGGTCAACCAATAATCACTAAGATCATCACCTCCCTTGGCCTAAGATTCAGAATCTAAATAAAAACCACTTTGAACCTGAGTGGGAGGGTCAGTGATGATTGAAAAATGATCTAGCTAATCTTAAGTCTCTAAGGGAATCTCAATAACCAACGGTTGAGATGATTTCACCCTTCCATGTTTAGAAAACTTTTTATTTAGTAATAAAAACTCATGAAAGATAAAATCACAGATAATTATGAAATTTATAAAACCATGTTTATTTATCCGAGGTATATATCCTTTCACACCACCAAGATAAACCACAAAGATACCTTGACAACCCTTGGTTATAGCTTATAATTCTTCATATGAGCTTAAGTTGTGGATCAAAAAAGTCTAAGGTGAGAAACACTAGGTGGTATACATTTCCAAACATCATTATGGGTCATAAAGGTGTTATCTATAATAGGGAAATAATGTATAAGGTACGCAATCATAGTGGCACCTTTATCCCAAAATGGATAAGGCAACCCCAAGTGTAAGATAATGCATCTCACTCTCTACAATTTGTTTCTACTAATAAGTTCAGATAATACATTCGTTTGTGAGGTTTCCATAAAATTTATATTTCTTTAGACACATTTAGAGTTACAGGACTCTATAAAATAATCTAATAAATACACTGGAATTTCATCAACTTCCTATATGATTAGTTCTCCACACTGATATTCTATTTCTTAAAATCTGGAAATAAATCAATCATTTTCTTTTATATGTAATCCCATTTGTTTCAAGGGTAATCGTCAATAATGGTAACAAAATAATATCAATAACTATGGAAAAAATTCCACAAGGGACCACACATATCATAGTGGATATACATAATATGGCATCTATCTTTGTAAGCATGAATATTAAAACTCACATGTTTAGGAATATTACACTTACAATCTTCACAAAAGGAAATGATTTTAGGGGTTAAATCAATTAGATACCCTTATTTACTATGTTTATCTTAAACATTAGGACTCATATTCAAAAGAAATATGTACCAAATGTTTGTGTTATCCAACATTGGGCATGTGAATAATTTAGCTACTTAATGTGAGTCTTATCATCTTACACATACATCGCATTTAAAAGGTTTCCCTTCATCATGGTGCGGGATCCATGGGATATTTTAAGACTACTGTAGTTGGAGTAATAGGTATAACCCTTATAATCATAAAATCTTAGGGAAATGTGGTTTGTATTATATTTGGATACCCATATGATCTTTTCTAGACCATTAACTATCTCATCATGAAATTATAAAGGAAAAAACCTATACCCATGAAATGAAAACTCTTATTATTCACAAAATAGACATTATCTAACTCAACCACATTCTTCTCAATGAAGAAATCATTCTTAGGGAACATATAGAAAGATAATCTAGAATCTAGAATCCAATATTCAAATATGGATTAGTTATATACATAAATAACATCAAGATTATCTATTTTTTCTCCACTAATAAAGAATAATCATTATTATTATATTTATAACAGTTAAACTTTTTAGGGATGTTCCTATTAGTATACCCTAGTTTTTTTCATTGAAAATATTTGATCACCCAATTCCTAGACTTATAATGACTATTACAAGATTTAATCTTATCCATACACCTAACTCGATGTTTTGGGTTACCTTTGATTTCCAATCCCACATCATCTTTTTTAACAGAGCCTCATTTATGATGTTTTTCAAGTAGTACCATATATTTAACCTCTTATAATGATAGATTATCCATATAAGACATCATATAATCTTTAAAATAATTTTAAAAATAATTTAATACTGCTAAAATAATGATTTATAGGTCTTTATCATTAATTTTACATCTATATTATAAAAATCTAAAATGATCTTATTAAATTCATCAAGATTCATCTTAACTGCAGATCTGTGGAACATCTTAAAGTTATAAAATCTAATTTTTTATATAGTCATCCAAAAAAATACTCCATTATATTTATATCCTCCAATTTAGAAACAATATTTATAGTTATATCCTCATAAGAAACATATTGAAAAACTATATCTCCTATAGAAAATAATATAACAGAACAAGAATTGTAATGAACATTAGTAAACACATATATTCTAGTAAAAAAATGATTAGACATCAGGGGACACTGACCAAATTTCTTATTAACTACACACAAAGAATAAATAAGTATGTTTTAATCATGAAATGTGATCATCATAATCCTATATAGATAATAAATGTTTTCTTTATAAAACATATCTATTTAAAATTAGATTAACCCATCATTTATAAATCTGATATTTTTTATGCGAATTTTTGTGGGTATCTTTTTTTGTGGTTTTCTCAAAGAGTAAAAATTGATCCAACATTGTATATTGAATGATTTAAATTCATTTAAAAAATTATTTTTATTAGAAAAAACACTGATTATAACCTAACATAAATCCAGATGAGCATACTTAATGAAAAAAAAATAGAAAGAGAGAACAATGTGATATAATTTTTTTTATAATTAACCTATGTTAATGGTGAGAACACCACCCTATGAAATCAATATTAATAAAAAATAAGTTAAATAAAATAAAAATTAAAATAAAGTAATATATATTCTATCCCAGAAATTTGGAATTACTAAACTAAATGGTACTAGTCAACTCCATCACATAGAGTTATCACACTCTATTCCTGGATGAATGAACACAATACAGCCATGGAATCATAAAGGATAAAGAAAATAGTTGTGAAAAATGATATATAATAACTTATAGGACAAGGATTTATTACCTAGACCTGGTTATGATTTGATAATTTATCTCATGTTGCCTCTGGTTGAGAAATCTATGTGATGAAGACCCAGGTCCACCCGCAACAGTCTATGGTACCTATAATCTCCACTAAATCTGAGCTCTGGTTGTAAGTAATAGAGTACCATATATCATGTGGGTTACTAAATATCTAGTCGCAATGCTCTCCCCTAAATTATCTCAAGATCTCACTATGAATTTAGTGGTTTATCTATCACTCAAAATATAATACAAGGAAAAAATTGATTAACTTCTTCAATTGTTGAATGAAAAAGGTGGTCATAATAACGAAGCCCAAGAAATGATCTGGGAATAGAAGTTGAGGATGATGGATGTGAGACACATGAATGGTCGAGATCAAAGTGGTTGTATATGTAACTTCTTTCTTAAAATCATGGGGGAATGTTACAATGAGTGATAGGATGTGAAGGTATCTAGTGGATCTCCCCAAATCTGCGAGTCAAAATATGCACACAATGACATAACTTAGAGGATCACGGGGATCCACTCAAATAATATGATTAACATATGAGATCATCCAGATCAAGGAATCCATAAATAAGGGAAAATACCAAATACAAAATTATTATAGGGAGAATAAATAAATAATATAGAATAAAATTCCTAAACTCAATTCTCATAAAAAAAAAATCAATGCTTGTATAGGGAAATAGAAAGCATCAAGGTATGGAAAAAAAATTTAAGAACCCAAAATAAAATAAATGTGGTTTTAACATAATTAAATCATTTTTCTACATCATTACATCACATAGTTGGAGTACCTCTATATTTATCCTTAATTATCTAATTCCATATAGAAAAAAAAGTGATAAGGGAGTGAGAATAATGAAATAAAATTTGTGACAAAGATATTTTTTAACCTAGTTATCTATGATGTAATCCATGCCAACATATTAAATCTCAAGTTACCATATCAAATATTCTATATGACAATCTATTTTATAAGAAACATGGTCGTTTATCAAAATACCCCCACCCAAAGGAAAACCATTTTTAAATACACATTAAAATCCCATTTAAACTATAAGTACATTTTAATCCATTTCAAAAGCCACTTGGTGTGCATAAAAGCCCACCCATTTGGGAAACCCCCCATTTAACATCCATATTTCCCAAACAAAACATGAATTACATCAAAAATGGAATACACACAAATCATAAATCATTTCAAAGTAAATTTAACAACATAACCAAAAATAGATTATAAATTTAATGGTATTCCATGGAAAACACCCTTAAATAGTAACAATGTAAACAAATTTGGTCCAAATCTTGTGTTCCTTGATTATTAACTCCTGAAAAATGAACATAAACTATTTAAAGACCGAATAAAAAATAATACCAACCAAAAACCCCCATTATATTCACTATATTCAGCCAATACCCTGCTACAGTTACACATCTCCATTAAAATAGGGGATGAAATCAGAAAAAGGGGGAAGGAGGAAGGAACCAATATGAAATGGGCTTACATGAGGACCCAACACAATGATCTCCATAAAAAAACACCAAGTAAGAGTTTAAGAATCTCCAAGACATAGAAGAGGGAATGTTTATGATGGGAGAAGGAAAAGAGGGTCAAACCCCTTAAAATTAAAAAGGTAAAAAAGGTGAAAACAAAGTTTTTAAGTGTCCCGGATAAGCTTCATGGTTAAAAAAATCATTCCCAAACCATGAAGGTGACACTATCCACCAAAAAATGTGTCGTATAGTTTCTCATTGGTGTTTTATGGTTTGTAAAACCATGCTAAAACTATAAAAACCCACATTTCTACAAACTATAACAACATCGAATAGTTTATTGAATTGTAAGAGAAACATGGTGCCAACTATGCACCTCAGTATACCATCCTAAAAAACCATTTCCACTCTTGATACACAAGAGATCCAGTAAATCATCAATAGATATATATAACATAAATTTAAACATACCCATGACTTGGTGGGTGTCACAAACTCCCCGCAATTCTACTTTATACCCCCATAAATTCCTCAGGCTTTACTAGAAGTAAACAGGTGATTACACTACTCCCTCACCCAACATTCCCACACTCATGTCTCATCGTTATGCGTACAAAGTTTCCCAATCACATGGATCGATGGGATCATATTACCATGGTGCACATTTTTATAAACATCCCTGATATGAATAGGATTATCGACAATTTTGGCATCAGGATCTACCTAAAAATATTTCAACTCCAACACATTATATGGGTCCATATTTATTTTATTTATAAAAGAAACAATAAATATGTTATTGATCTAGGTCAGACATGGTGGCAGCGCTAACAGGAACCCTAGCTTCCGAATATGCTTCACAACAAGAGATGCACTGACATAATATAGGGAAAACATACCCTACATCCCAAAGTGATAGTGAATCAAAAAAATTGATAACTAAACACCATATCACCAACCTAAAACTCTAATGGATGATGGATATGTTCAACATATGAAATTTGGTGACTCTAATATTTCTCTAAACTTTTATAAATCTTCCTTCTTGTCTTGGTTATCACCTGGATGAGGAACAGTCCAACCAAGGAATTCTCTCCCACTATAGTTCACCACAAGAAGGATTGAAATGTCCATCCAAAAAATTCCTCAAATGGGGTCATCCAAATCAATTCTTGATAACTATTTTTATAATAATATAATTCAAATAGTAGGTTTATTTCCCCTAAACCACTAAAATCAATCTCACATAGACAAACCATATGATTGAGAGTCGAGGTGGTTTACTCAGAAATACCATACATCTATGGATGATACACAGTGCTAAAATTTATCTAGGTTTAAAAAGACTCCTAGAGACCAATCCAAAAATGATATGTGAAATAAGAATCCTATTCTAAGACTATAGTTGTGGACATGCTATTAATCCAAAAAACCTCTCAAACATAAAATTTTTTGGGTTCCTCTGCCTTAATCGAAAACCTAATGTTAAGTAAGTGGGATGATTTCCTCAAATGATCAATAATAAAAAATTTGGAATCATTCAGACTTAGATTATGAGGTAGTGAAATCATAAAATTAATAGAGATCTTATCCCACATCCACACAAGAATGAGAATTGGCTACAACAACCTGACATGTCTGAGATGTTCATATTTGATCCCTAGGTTTTTATTGGTGATTATTATTTTCAAAAAAACCATTTAATGGAATTTAAGTCAAATAGCCTATAAATTAAATATTCATAGTTATATTTTAATCTTCTTTATGAGAATGATATTACTTTGATCACTATTAATTTGTTTCACCCTTTATAAAAAAGTAATGTGTGAAGAAATATTTCTCAAATCATTTTAAGTTCTCTCACACTCCTCCTTAGTAACATTCTTATTTTTTTCAATTTTATTTCTTTTTTATGATCTTTATGTGGATAATTTAAATTCCTATCAATGTTGATCTTTATTTAAAATTTTCTAACAGTAGTTGGACCAAAATATTAACTCAATATTCAACCAAAATTGTTGTTTTTTAATTCTTAGTGTAGATTTCAAAATTATTTGACTTTTGAGACCCCTCCTAGTATTTAAATCATTGTTATTATACCTAGTATTATTATTTTTAGTTATAATAAGATTCCCTATATCCTATTTTCCAACATTTAATTCAAAATTATAGATTTTGGAACTCATTTAATCTATTTAAGGGTATATTTTTATCAAATTTTGATGTAGTAGTTCCTATAAATTACCATGATAACAAAAAGAAACATACATATTTGTAAATTGATTCCTTGGATGATTAAAATACTTCGGGAAAGTTATTTTCATTACCACCCCTTAATCCCTCCAAGAAATATTTGGGTGTTTTTTATATTTGGGGTTGTCTAAGATCCCACCCTTCTCCAAGTAATATTGATACATTTAAATTTCTGAGAAACTCTATAATTTATTTAAATTATCTCAATATTATTTTAAAATTTTGATTTAGAGGAGTTGATCTTGTTTAATTTTAGTAGTGGAAGGAAGTATCAGAGATGTAGTAGTGCCAACATCTAGCTTACATAGTCTTTTGGCTAGTTATTATGTTGTCTAGTAGTTTGTTTAAGCTATAGGAATCCCACCGTCCAATTGGTGAGATCCACCATCCCATCATATGAGTTCCTAGTAATACAGGGTCACATCTTGGAACCATAGTTTATCTAGTGTGATATAACAAAAAGATTATAACACCATTGCATATCGAGATTAAGAGGGGAAGAATAATATTTCTACCCCCTTGAAACCCACGTGTAGAATCTAATTAACCTATTTACGAACTTAATTCTTGTTTTATAATAGTGAAGAGTTCTCCAAGGCTCCTTGGTATTCTCTAAAACTTTTACTCCATTCTTAGAACTGGGTTTCAAACTGGTCACCTTGAATCAGTAAGTATCAATTGTTTTTTGTGAATCCCTTTACCTTGTCCTTGAATCCTCTTCTTATATCCATGATGGAGTTTTTCAGTCACTATACCTAAGAGATATTTGCGGGGTTCATTTTTCTAGATTCTATATCTTTATTTTCATCTTCATTTTTTATGTAAGGTGTTCATAAATAACTCTCTAAGGACTACCTTTGTTATCTAGTATGTGCAACATGTATGATCACACTGTCATGATGTGCATGAGACAATTTCTAAAATGAATACACTTTTATGGATTGAATCTTTATACCTAGACCCCCCAAAATCCTTTTTGGCCCATTAGCACTATGATTTGGACTAGCATCCACCAAAGAGGTGTGCCTACCAATGGCCATAGTTTGAAAATTGGAACGTACAAACCTAGAGGTCGATGTTTAATTAAAAATTATTTATGGAATGTCTTAAAATTTTAATTGTATTAACATGTTTATTACTGTTATTTAATTATTTAAGAATAACTTGGAATAATTTTGGTTATTTGGTATGACATTGGATTTTTTATAATTGCAATATAACATAAAAGAAAAACTGATGTGTGAAATTGTTATTGGGAATAGATGGATTGTGATATGTAATTGTTTTAATTACTCTAATAATTGGAAACATAGCATGTAATTCGAATTGGAAAGATAATTTTTTAATTCGAGATAATTAAATAATATCTCATGTGTTAACCAGTTTTGAATGATTATTAAATTTTAAATCCATGGATCTTTTTTGTTTTTTTTATTTTAATGTTAGCTCTAGGATAGTAATTTTCTTCAAATAGGATTCCCTATAAGCATGTCTGTATCCATAGAATGGAAATTTATACTGGGTTTACTGATATTGTGTCCCATCAAATGGTCTTGAACCTTGGAAACATGTAAGTGGATCTAGAATGGTAAATTTCTAGAGTCCAGAAAATTATCAATGTATATCTCACCATTATCATGGAAATACTCTATATGAACCTATAAGTGACATTAGAATGGTAATTCACATTGCGTCTCATAGATCATGAATCTATGATTGTCCATTTCCATACAAATATTCATTGATATAGTGATGGTATAGAAAAATATATATGGAATCATCCCAAAGTATGTATTGACTTACCCTGGGTGTCAACCTATTTCCTGAGGTTGGAAAATTTATTTAATATTCTACATTAATTTATGAATTAATTCCTCTAATTATCATACTACCTCATGAACTATTATTTCATACTAGATATGTTTAGACATCATGGTAACGAGCCTACTAATTTTTACTCACACCTTATTCAGACAATGTTTGCTACCAAAGATAACTTCATGAATTCAAGTCTAGAGAAGAAAAATGGGGTTACACTTGATTACTTCTTATTCTAGATGGGATTGGAGCATAGATACTAGATGGAGCATGGGGTTCAGGTCTATGTTTTATTTTTATTATATTTCTCTTAGTTTTCTGCTTTTATTAATTACAATATGACATTTATTTTTGGCATAATATTTTTCATGACATGTATTATTATATTTAGTTTGTTTAGTATTCAGTTATTATCTAATTGAGTTGTATGTTTTTATTAGTTTATCAAAATACTATTTTCATTTATACTCTATTAAACATGGTATAATATCCCCATAATATTCTTTACACTCCTGCTAATGGTTGGAAGACTCCGAAGTATGGGGTGGTTTTTTTGAGGCCACATAGCGACCCATCTCAATCATATGACGGAGAATCAGGTCAGGGACATTCTAAAGTGGTATCAAATATCAGGTATTTTGTGTTGCTTTATTATTTGAGGAAGGTACACATGAGGATATAATGTTTCAATTGTTAGAAATGAACTCGTTTCAGGGATTATCTAACCAATGTGTGGGGTAAAACCCTAGTTCCCATAGATGGGATTAGTGTTATAAAGATTTTCCTCTTATTGTTATGATGTTATTTCATTTTGGTTACTTCACTTGTTGTGTGATTTTACTATTTTATGATATCATAATCATAGGTTGGTATTGAATGAGATGGGTATTAATGAATTATGGTTGGAATGTATTGAAATATATTGACTTATATCTCTCATGGTAGGGACATATTTACCACATAAGTGATAACTTCTTATCTAAATTGTGAAATGTAATCCCTAGACCCATAATATAAACAAAATAAGTGAAACTATTATTAAATTCTAATTAAATTCTAATGTCATGTTTTATAGTAACCTTATGTTAGTGGTTCTATATTTTCATCACAGACCACTGAGTTTGATCTTGTTAGGTATCCTAGGATTTGATGAGTGTGTTAGCACTCTTAGATAAAATGACTCTACATCATATTCTTGTAATGAACCACGATAGTGTTAACCATCAGACACCTCAAGAATTCAAGAAAAAACATTATACCACTCTAGAGAACCAGAGGGATGATCATCTTTGTGATAGATTTTTGCATGTCCTGTGATCCATGGAGGGGGATAATAATCACATTTTTCAACCGTTGTTTAATATTTAAATAGATTTGAAGCTACAAAACAAGCCCAAATTTACTAGGAAAATATTTCCTCAGATATGTATGGTCTGTATTGATACAATATAGATAATATTATACACCTCGAGACACCCACAGATAATAGGGTAAATATTTTTCTTATATAAAATGAGTACAATCCATGTACTGGTGTAAAATCATAGAGAAAGCTAGAATGAAAAAGGAGATAACCTAGAATGACTTATAGGTGAACTTCCCGAGTCCCTTTTATCTAGATATGTTGAGGTATGAGAGGGATTGAGATTTTATATACATGAATCAAGGAGAATTTTTGTTCTATACTATGATGTACATTTTACTGACCTTTAGTATTTTTCATGATCATTCGAAAACGATGAGATAACCTAGTTGAAGCACTATAATGATGGGATGTATTGTGAGATTAGGTCATAAGGGAACATATATATTTGAACAACTTTTCTAATGTGATTAATTAGGTTATCAACACAGAACGGAACCTAATGGAGGCCATGAGTGTTGAATAGGTAGTTTTAGCATAATGATCAAGGAGATCTTCTTTAGGAATCATCAACCATCGCTACGATAATTGTTTCCAAGGAAGTGGTCAATAGAAAATATAGGGGAGTGGAAATTCATATCAATACCATGGACATGGGTATTTATTTTAGTGTGGTAGGTCTATCCACATGGGAATTAAGTGTATCTTCCATATTGTGGAGTTTCGTGCTTCCAGTAATATATGCCATTTTTAGAGGTTATAAAGGATAACTCAACAGTTTACTAATGTAATATGATTATAGTATGCACTAGAGTCTAGAAATTACTATGATGCCTCTCAATAAAAAAGGTATATAGAGATCCACTGATCAATCTATTCAGGTTAGGGGACCTAGAACCCTGATTAAACAGTAGAATTATCAGTTGGAGAGATAATCATAGGTGTGTCAGGATGGAGACTAGGGTAAAAGAGGGAGATATATGCATGATATATAGTCTACTCCTATAATTATACATTCAAGACCTTCCACTTCTATATATATATATATGATTTTTTGTGTCATGTATCCTTTCATTTTCTTTTTCTGCTAGAATGAAATTGATCTCCTTTAAATATTATCAACTTTCTAATGGATTGGGATTGGATTTGAAAATATTTTATAGGGTTTTGAACATAAATACATAGTTAGGGGTGTGATTTGAGGTAATCATATGTTGTAAAGAGTGTTCTTAGGAAGTTGGTGGTTATTTTTTTCCTTTGGGAGACGCTTGTGGTAGAAGTGGTAGGATTCGATTTGATTTTGGGTATGGAGTAGATAGTTCTAAACCAATATCACGTAAAATGATACAAAATAATAGTTTATTTTCTATTTCCAAAAGGGAAAAATTATATCCATTATGATTAATAAGATCTTCATGTTGGTCATGTAGGAATAATTCAGAAAATATTGTATTTTCTTATGGCCTAGGTAACTAGATCTATTCTAGATGATGGTGAGATGTAGAATAGTCTTCTTCCTATAGTAGTGGTTCAGTTTCAAGAAACACTTCTAAAATAGATCATTATATTAAAATTTGAGTGTAATATTGTGGTCACCTTCAATTTGGTGTTAGGATAAGAAACTATTAATATTTTACCTTACAGGAAAGTTCTAGTGGATCTTTGAGTGTTAAAAGTGTAGTTGGAGGATCTGTGTACTGAGGGGTGTATATGGTATAGATACCTAGGATTAATATACATATGAATTACATCATTTTTTAGGAATATATATTCCATTACAAAAAACACACATCTGAGGACTGTAATATTTTTGTCTCTTTAGAAACATGAAAAAATAAACACTAATTCATAGGTCTGCTACATCATATCCCACTGTATTATTCATGAATTTAACCCTTGTTACATGTATAATATATAATACATGTATTTACTACACGGGGAAAGGAAACATAATAAAGGGTGATCTTAAATGCTCACTAAGGGTAATCAAGGTAGATACATAAGAATAACATGATCATAACAGTATGATAACCTAAGAATAATAACAAAAAATCATATCTTTCATATCAAAGGTAATAATCTTGAATAATGGAATAAATATTGGATTTTCATAATGCATGAATCATAAGAAAATAAAATAACATGATCCATGAGATCATAACATTGGATTGAGACAATGAATTAGTGGAATAGACATAGGAATAAAAAAGCATTCTTGTATTAATCAAGGATCATTTCCAAGGCTATCATATTGGAATGGGTTCAGTCCTCAAACCATATTATTATTCATGATTCACTCTAAATGCCATCAAAGTAGTCATGTTTCACTCCCAAGACCATCAAAGTAGAAAAGGATAACTACCAAGACCATCATAATGAACAAAGTCCCTTACTGAACTGAGTTCACTCCTAATTCTACTCCTATCTATCTCTTTATATTTAAATCATTACCCAATTAATTGGGTGGAGATATTTACCCCACACATAACATAATGAAAAGCATAAACATGTAACCCACAAGATCCTAAACCCTCATCATATCATAACCTTTTAAATGAAATGGGTATAATAAAAATTTCATCATATCATAACCTATGGAAAGGAGAAAGGTTTCATATTAAATTTATCATATCATAACCCATGACAATAAGTGGGATTCAAACGTGTTTTATGATGGTATATAATGTTGAATAGAAATGAGTTTCATAAACATCATTCCATCAAAACATAAACCATTCATATAGAGAATATGAATTGTATCCATGGATCATATCCCTAATAAATCATAACTTATATCAAATTAGGTCATCTTAGATGTAATAAAACTTGGAAATATCATTTAAAACATTTCATGAGGAAAATACAATTTTAGATTAGGAAAAACACTGTTCAAAGCATAAAATGATTTGAAAGCCATATTTATTTGAATTTAATTTTTAAAACATATAGAAGAATCATGAATTCATTTAAATTATTTTTTATACTAACCTTTGAAAATATATAAACGTGTATTTGAAAATCATTGAGATCCTTTCCATTGAAAATGGCCTTTGAAATTTTATAAAGGAATATTTCAAATCAATGAAATCATTACCATTGAAAATAAAAAAGGAAACATTATAAAAGATACTTTGAAATAATTTTGTTCCTTTTCATTTATAATAACAATTTAAACCTTATACAGTTATATTTGAAATCACTCAAATCATTTTGATTGAAAATAAGCTTTGAAAACATATAAAGAATGGTTTGAAAATCATTGAAATGGTTTTCTTTTAAAATAATCTTTGAAATTCTATCAAGGAATATCATAAAATAATTGAAATCATTTTATTTTAAAAAAATATTAAAATATCATTTAGTAAAATTAAAACATTTTTGATAAATGTTCTCTTTGAAGAAAAAATATTTCTGACCGAAGAGATAAATAAAGCTATTTTTCTTAGAAACTTTTTTTTCATTACCATAACTACAAAAGAGTTAAAATAGGTAACATTACATGTATATTGAATTAATAAACATATTAGAAGAAAATTCAATAGAAATTATGATAAATGTATCATAATATTTCTTTAATGGAAGCATAATCACAAATAATCTTGATAAACAATATGATTCCACCAATAAACTCTTACCACTTTTGTAACATTGAATCAAGATACCCATGAAATAATAAGATTATATGAAACATGAAATATCCATAAAATAATTATATTAATGATATATCATTTCAAAGGTTCAGTATACAAATCTTGTAAAATAATATAGGTGCATATCATGAAATATGTCTCAAATATGGAAAATTGAGATGCAATTCCCTTTATGACTTGGTAGCTATTTACCTATAAATCCCATTAAAGGGTGACCATAAATGGATATTTAAATCGCAATATTTATTATTATTATAATCATAAAATAAATTCATGGACATTATGCACACCACGTAAAAGAAATAGGTGGTGAAAATAATTCATGTCTCACAAAAAATAAAAGTGATATGGAAATTTCCACACTATTTGAGTAACAGTTCAATATGAGATCCATGAAGGAATAAAATAAATAGAAACATTTAATATCCTGAAATAAATTATATTAAGGATTTAAAATTTCATAGGTAAGTATATACATGAAACAAAATAAATGAGTTGTGAGTATCTCCAAAGTCTCGAAAAATTAAATGTGAGCAATAAATCCCCTTACCTTAAGTAGTGACATCTATTGTAAACATTAAATAATAATGTAAAATAAATACAAGTTTATTATAAATATATTAAATAATCGTATTCATCAATATATTATCATAAATTATTTTATTATAACCTTTTATTACCTATTTCTTAGCAATTACATGTTAATGTTATGTATCGGGTAATAACCACTTTATTTGTCGTATATATTTTGATTTGTTTTATTTTTTTCCTCTTACATTGATCCTGATTTAATAATCAGCAGAATTATAATGATGATATAATTATCATATATATTCAGTATATATGTATTTATGATAATCTATAAAAATATAGAAATTGGAAATGAAATACACTGTTCATGGAGACGGTAGGTCGTACGTACGCATGAATGTTGCTTCCATTTTCATATCATATTTAATGAATGAAATTTAAATGATATATATATATATATATTTATTATAGTATATATATTATTTAATATAAATTACATATGTTTTTTAAACCCATCCTTAATACATTCCACGTAAACCGTGAACAAATTACATCGCTTTCTGAGGCTCTTGTCTGTCGTACACACGAACGGCGTTATAATATTCCCACTAGATGGAAATAATGAAGTTATGTGTTATATAATAATTAATGGAGAATAAATAAATCATATAAATCATATAAAATATTATTTATATCATTATTCCCAACCTTGAGATGTGGTAATGGAAAAATGAATGACATCGGTCTACGAAGAAGTAGTCCATCGTACACATGAATGATAATTTCATAGTGAATTTGATGGAAGTTTGTCTGGTTTTAGATCATATACTTAAAAAATATAATTATATTTCATTTCATTAATTTATTATATAAAAATGATATAAAAAATTTAAGGGTATTGAGGAAAAGAAATCATTAATGAAAGTTACATCTTCTTTCAGGTATCTCTTTTTGGTTTGCACCAAAGGAATTCCATGTTGGGATTTATACCCAAATTAAGACTTTTATTATTAGGGGATTAAAATTGGGAAGTGATTTTGTAATATCATAGTTGGTCCAAATGTATTTATTTATGTAAAGAATTGGGGAGAGTGAGTACCCTTTTATAATTGAGGAGGAGTGGCATTCTTGTAAATTCTCAAAGGTATTCACTAATGGGAGTTAAAGATTACCTCGAGTATCTCTATAAAAGATATTTAAATGTTTTTAGGGATGGTGTGGTCTATAAAAACAACCACCACACGTTTATTCCCATGTTTTTAATATTTAATTCCTTATATTCTATGTTTCTATATTTTATCATTTCGGTTTTCTTATTATGTTTCCCTGTTTTCTGACCTAATTAATTTATTATTTATGACCATGTTAGATTAATAGTTATTAGTTTATTTTTAATCAATCATTATAAATGTGATATATAATTTATAATGTACAAATACTATATTTTTTGGAAATTTACATTAACACATCGCATGTAACGCACAAAAACACTTCTTTAACTATAACCATACTAACCAGGTTTTTTCTATTAAATAGTCAATATAGTGATTATAATAAAAAAATTGGTCCATTAATGAACCTTATTTTATATTTATTAATTTTAAAAATCACTTTACCGAGGATATGCTTTTATGTAATTTAATTCAATTACTAAAATAACATTTATTATAAATTGAATTTAATGTCAATTTTGGAATTGAACATTTAATTTAAATCAATAAAAATATCAGGAATATAATGATAATATATATAATTATTTTTAAAACCTATTAAAATTATTTATTCATTTAAAAAAAATTTAACATAGTAATTCATTATATTTACTTCACTTTTAATCTTTTTAGTGTCATTTGATTTATTTAATTATTAACTAAATAATTATTATGTTGAAATTTCTAATGTTTTTAATGTAATTAAATATTTACAAAAAATTATCATGAAAAAACAATATTTTTATGTTATAAATATTATTTATAACTAAACCAATGTAGATTAGTCTCCATTTCAAATATATATAGAAATTAAAAGGAAGAAATGTACATTTTTTATCATTTTCATTGATTAACATATTATATGGGTCACTTTCAGGGTAAAGTGCCCCAAAAAATATTACAATTATATAATAAGGTCGTGAGTGATGAAATAGGTTCATTCAATTGGTTTTTAACATGTTGTGTGATATTTTTACACATTATACTATCTGTTTAATAAATAAGTAAAAACTTTTTCCATTAATTACTATACTTTATTTTAACTGATTTAATTAATAATTATGGTAGAAAATTAATTTTACCTTATAATGTATTATAAATTATGATGATTCAAAATATGGGATCCATTTTTTCAATGCCCCGGCCCCATAATCCTGGAGTTGGTGCTTTATTTTATAACATTGACATGATTATAGGGAATCAAATACTGAATGACTGATCTGATTAGCAGTATTTGAAAGCTAGATTACATACACGATACACAAAAGGCATTGGTAGACACAAATTACAAAAATGATACATAATAAAATGAAATAAACTATATCCTTGAATGTTTATTCAAATATTTCTTCTTTATAACCTAGGGGAAAACATAATAAGTGTGATCTCAAATGCTCAGTAAGGGTAAGTAATGTGGAAGAAATATTTAATCAGTGAGAATAAATAAAAATGGGAAGGTTATTTAGTAAAAACACATGATATGAAATAACAAAATAAGAAAAAATAAATATGTCATGGTAAAAAATGACACACATTACATTTAATAAATGAACTAAAATGAAATTTATCCATAGATATTTCAGTGAAAAATCTCTTGGATGAGTAATAATTATAACAAAATAAGGTAAATTATTTCTTAATGGAATTAATTTCTATGTCACATGAAAACCTATACAATCAGGACCACTCACAAGGATGTTTAAAAGTACGGATAGAAACCTATTTAATTTGGTCAAGTTATTTATCTCATGAGAACATATCGATGCATCGAGGGGATGTATAAAGTCATGGGCCAACCTATCATTATCATTTCAAATAATGTATCATATAAAATAATCAATTAAATAAAATTACTTCTCAAATATCCATAAAAATAATACATTTTAAACTATAATACCCTAGTTAATCAAATAACTGTCAAATTTAACACAGTATGTAAAAATGATATAAGGTTTAGCCAATAATAATATACAAGGTATGAGAATATGGATGTTAAATTAAATTTATAATGAAAAATGATTAATATAAAGTTATTTTTTTAAAATAAATTTATCAATCACTAAAGGAAGTGAAATTTCCAAGTTAATAATTAAGAACATTCTTTAAGAGAATAATCTTTCAATATTCCAAAGTGTCTGATACGAATTTGAAACATTTGAATCATAGTAACCAAAAAGTTACGACATTAAATAAAACATAAAATATCAAAATAATAAGGGGATTCAACATATAACTTGTAAAATGAATAATATAAACCAAATAAAAGTGAATTGGTGTATAATAACAAATAAGTCTCAATGGAATTTGAATTAAGAATAAATTCCTTTACCTTATCCTTCCTTTTTGTTTTTTGGATTTTAGACTCAGATATATTGGTTTAAAATATGTTAATAACTAATATAATAATGATAATAATGTTTATAATACCATATATTAACTTATTATAATATCTCATTACACATTTCATGATAAACATTCATTAATTTCACTATTCTGGGTGTTAATTGTCTGGTTTTCTAGAGTAGGTTTTGATGTGTTACTTATTATTATCATTAATGAGATCTTGGTTTCATCACATCCATAATATAAACCATGAGTTAATTATCATATATAATCAATATATTTGAATTTATAATAATATATAACAATTGGAGATAGGAAATGGATTGCATTGTTCAAGGATATGGTAGGTCGTACGTATGCATGAACACTACTTTCATTTCATTGTCATATTTTAATGGATGAAAAATAAATGATATGTGTACTAATTTATATTATAATTACATTATAAAATATATGTTGAATATTTTATATATATTTTTATTAATATCATCCTTAATAAATTCCATGTATAACGTGGACGAATAACATCCCATTGAGGGGGTGGTGGTCTACACTTCCAAAAGCGATGTTATCATTTTTACGCAAAATTGAATGTATATAGTTATTTGTTATAGAATAGTTTAAGAGTAATAAAGAATATAAAAATATCATATATATAATATAGATGAATACGTTCCATCATAATGACCACTATGAGAGACAGTAAAGGAAGAACGAACGATCATATTTTCGTAAGGCAGTAGTTCGCCATTCACATAAACAGTATGTTCATCACCCATTAAATGGATGTGTCTTTCATTGTAGGTATAACCCTTTTAAAAACCAAATAAAATTATATTTAGGATAAATTTTTCATTATATAATCCACATTTATAAATAATTGTATGGTTGGGGTGAAAATTAAAGAAATGAGATTGTTGGAAAGTGTTACCTTAAAAATCTAGTAACACATTTTGGTTTATACCAAAGGGATTACCTGGAAGGAATAATAGTGACTTGTATGATTCATTGTATAGGGTAGGGATTTTGGGAAGCTATTTTGGCATATATTTTGTCATAATAAGTGGTTTGAGAGGTTTAAGGAATAGGGAGAAGGGGTGGCCTTTTATAGTCGAGGAGTGGTGGGACTCATGTAATATTTTGAAAAATGAATTCCTACCACGTTTTTCATGTTGAAAGAGTATATAATAATGGATTCAATTCAATAAAATGGAGTATAGGGTCCATATATGGCCATATAATATCTCATGGACAAGTTTATAGGTCTTTTTGGGCCTTATGATTTAGGATTTTTCTCTTATTGAGCTTAATTTTACCTTAATCGTTGTAATTAATTTTAATCACATTCACAAATAGTTTTGTTAAAAAGTTGGTATTATTTTAAATTATAAATTCTTTTGATTAAAAATATGGAATCCATTTTTCAAAATTCCAATCACATAGGGGTAATAAATTAATTTAAAATTCACCCAGCATGCATGACGACTATGCAGGGTTTTTAAGTAAAAACCACCAAGCATTTTGTTAGTGTTTACATTCAATTTAAATTTGAAATTGATACCAATTACACAAATTGGATTAATTTATACATATTTGATATAATGTGGATTTAAATCCAATTATAAATCTAATTTACCCCTATATATAAAGTAATTTAAAAAAAGTTTTAAAATTAATATTCATTATATATAACTATTCCCTAAAAAATTAATCTTAACTAAAAATTACAAAAAATTAACCTTAACCTAATTTTGATGTTTTTACTTCAAAAATAATGGTTATTTTGAAATATTAAATCAATAAAAGTATCAAAATTAATATTTCATTAATGATCACCAGTAAAAGGTGGAAAAATTACTAAATAAAAATATAGTATTTTATTAATAAAATTGTGTTTGATTTTATCTTATTCTTATCAAATCTATTGGATCAATATAGAAATTATTTCATTGAATATATAATTTTTATATCAAATTAATTTCACTAAATAGTAATTAGTTTAACTTATTAGGGTAAAACAACATTGTGAGCATAAAAATAATAATATTTTTATTTATATTCAATAATTTTTCATATTAATTTCTAATTAATTTGTATCCTATGAAATAATTTTATATTTGTTTAAAAAAAAGATTTTCATAATATAATTAAACCAAAAAATGTAATATATAGGTTATATCCTATTATATTAAATAATATTTTAATAATATATCATTATTCGGTAAAACTCTGTCTTGCATGTAACACAAGCCATTCGAAGAAACTCGTTTTTTCATACAATGTGGGCTAATTAGGTATCATTTTTATTGGAAGATATATGATAGATTTAATTTATTTAAAACAGTAAATAAATTTTAAAGTCCATATTATTGTATTCCCTTATACGCTTGGTGATGTATGTGATACACCATATCAAATAAAATGTTCCTAATTTATAATTTTTGGGGGCTACATTCTACACACCTTAATTAAATTGAATCTTTGTAATTTAAAAATGATCTCAGTAATTGAGGGAATAATATTTGAAAATAAAAAACTATTGAAATACCCACATTATAAAGTTGGTTAATATCCCATATTCTTAATAATAGAGAAAGGAATGTACAATAGTCACATAACTAGGTTCCCTAGTAGGAGAAAATAGGTGGGAAATGGAAACATGGATACAGAGGAAAAATATAACAATCATGATATGATGTAATGTGATAGAGAACATAGTTAGGATTATATTACCAATCACATGTCCATAAATCTGTGATTATCTAAGGGGCCATTAGATTCATTAGAAATGAATGTACAAGGACAAATTTTTTGTTTCAAACCCCTTTTTCCTATAGGTGAGGAATTCATTCCCTATATATGAATATAAGTAAATATACATTTCTGTATTATAAACACAGTCATATCCTTTTTTTGTTCCTTTGACTATTTTCACTTCATATCATTCAAAAAGATACTTTATATAGGGAATTAATATATTATCTTCTAAAATATCATCTAATGATCAACAATTTCATGAATGGTTAACATTTCCAAAAGATTGTGATCTTACACATTAAAATGATGGTCACTAGATTTCCAAAAATGAACTAAGAATTAGCCTTCAATAAATATGCAGTATCTCTTTAATCATCACATACCAAATATGTGAACATCTTCATCATGTTTCCTTTTGAAATATAGTAATAATTTTAATTATAATAAAACCTTATTGGAAATATACATTCTTACTTATTCTGTATGAAAAACACAAGTTATTGGATATATTCATTTAATCTAAAAGTGTTGAAAACTCTATCAATTAGAGTATATACCCGTGTCGACAAGTCATTACTCGATTTCAAGGTAGTCATCACTTGTCCTAATAAATCATTTATTCATCATTATCTCGACATTAGGAACATATTAAGGGTTTTATTTTCATCAATCATGTTTTTTATGAAAATTTTAACTTTATACTAAATAATTTTTTTAGGTAACATTAAACATATGATCTGAAATACTAAATGAAAAAGTAATATAGTTTAATCCACATATATTCAATAATTCTTATAAGCAACACATTTCTGATAAAATATTCAAATGAAATAATTTTTGAATATGAATATTAATCATTATTCATCATTAGAAGTAGTAGTATAACATGATAATTATCTAATATTATAATTTGGGGCATATTCCTTTGATTCGTGAGTCATTTATTTTCATAATGTCACATCACTATATAGTTAAAGCATTGTACGTTTTAATCTATTTTTATAGCCGTTTAATCACAAGAACAATGAAATTTGTTTCCACAATTGTATCAAACTTCCATTCCTTTTAAGCAAGTAATTGGGTGTTTTTTCCATAGTTATCAAATGTGGTAAAGTACTTCTTTCCCTTCATCCCTTTATCTATATTTTTCTCTTAAATTATCTTATTCTCTTGATTCCCTTAAAATACATTGGACTTGGGGAAATTTTTTTCCTATATCATTAGGACATGATACTATTTCCTCATATGATGAGAATACTTGGGACACTACTTCCCTTTGAGATGATGTCTTAAGACCATATAAGATATGATCCCTCTTACTCTTCGGATTATATACATTAGTTTAATTTTCATTACATCAGCTAGGATCCATTTCTAAAAAATAGAATATACTATATTAGCTCCTAAAATTTTGAACATTGTATAATTCTAAATATGGTATAACACATAACATAATTTTTTCATCATAAATCCTTGAATCATAAACTTTTGTTACTTTAGGGGAATCTTTACTTTTAAATCCTTCATAATGGTAGGTAAATAAAATGTGAATTATCCTAAGAATATCCCCCTAAGAGTGTAAAACTAGGTTCATAGTAAGGTCTTTTTTTGTGTAACAGATTACCTTGAGTCAGGTTGGGAACACTTTTTTGGAGTTATTACTCCATGACACATTTGTTCCAGAACCACCTATAATTATAGTATCCAGATAGGTTTGTATTTCTTGTAATACCCACAAATATCTACCTTACAAAAATTATAAGATGTTATTCTATACTCATGAAAAATTATCTCTTAGGATTATGTTCCCTAATAAATGTATTATAAATCTAGTTTTTAAGGTTTATTCTAAACATTATTTTGATACCAACTATAATTCCCTAACCCTAGAAGCTCGGAGTTGGTGCATTATTTTCTTACATTGGCATCATTACAAAGAATAAAATCCTAAAGGACCTATTAGTTTAGGAGTCTTGGAAAGACGGATTACATACATGATACCTCTAATATATTAGTAAATATAAATTTCAAACATGATACAAAATAAAATGAAATAAACTACATCCTTGAACACTTATTCAAAATTTTCCTCTCCATAAATTAAGGAAATATAACATAATAAGGGTGAGATCAAATTCTATGTAAGGGTAAGTAAAGTAAAAGAAATAATTAATCGGTAAGACTAAATAAACATGGTAATGTGTTTAAATAAAAACGCATTCTATTCAATAACTAGATATGGAAAAATAAATATGGAAATGTAAGAAACTAAAACATTTTCCATTTAATAAATGAACTAAAATGAAATGTACCCATTGATTTGTCGACAAATAAAGCACATGGATGAATAATAACTAAAAATAAATGAGTTTAATTATTTAAAAATGGTTTTCATTACTAGTGAACTTGACATCATATACTATGAATACCTTTCACAAGATGGTTCAAACTATGGATAGAAACCTGTTTAAATTGGCCAACATATTTGTCCCATGAAAACCTATCAATCCATCAAGAGAATATATGACATTTGGGCCCCACCAGTAATTACCATTCCAAAAAATTAATAGTATCAAATAATCAAATAAATGATATTACTTATCAAATATCCATATAAATAATATAGTTTTTTCAATAATTACCCAGTTAATCAAATAAATGTCAACATGAACATCGTATGTAAAAATGATATATGGTTTAGGAAATACTGATATCCATTGTATTAGAATATGGATATTCATGTAAATTTACAAGGATAAATTATTACAATAAATTGTTTGTTTCAAATTAAAGTTATCAATCACTAAAGGATGTGATATTGTAAAGATAGTAGTTAAGACCATTCTTTAAGAGAATTATCTTTAAACATTACAAAGTGTCACATACCACTTTGAAACATTTGAATCATAATATCCAAAAATTAATTACATTAAATGAAACATAAAATATCTTATGAATAATTGGATTCATTATATATCAATAAAAGGGTATTATATATGACTAATAAAATTGAATTGGCATAGAATAACAAATAGGACTCAATAGAAAGTAAATTGAGATGAAATTCCATTAACTTCTCCTTGATTTCTGATGTGTGGTATTTATCCACATTCATAGTGGTTTAAAAAAATTTAATAGCTTATATAATAACCATAATCATGTTTATAATACCATATATTAACTTCTTATAATATATCATTACCTATTTATTTGTAAACTTTCATTTATTTCACTATTTCGGGTGTTAATTGACCTGTTTTATAGAGAATGTTTTAACTTGTTTCCTGTTGTTATCATTAATTAAATCATGGTTTCATAATATATATAATTTAAAACAGGACTTTATTATCATATATAATCAGTATATATGTATTTATAATAATCTAAAATAATTGGACATAGGAAATGGAATGCACCATTCATGGAGACGGTGGACCGTTTATACGTATGAACACTACTTTAATTTCATTATAGTGTTTTAAAAGAATAAAAATTAACTGATATGTATACTATTTTATATTATAATTTTATTATCATATATATAATTTATTTCATATGTGTTTATTAATATCATATTTAAAATATTCCCATGTATAACCAGAACGAATCGCATCGCATTGTGGGAGCGGTAGTCCACACTTCCACAAGCGATGATATCATATTTACGCAAAATGGAATGTATAGGGGTATCTATTATAAAACAATTAAATAATAATAAATGATAACTAATATATCATATATATATATATATTATAATAAGAATTTATATCATAATTACCATCATGAGAGGAGGTAATTAAAGAACAAACAATCATCATTTCGTGATTTAGTAGTTCATCATTCAGATAAACAATATTTCCATCACCCTTTAGCTTTTGTTGTGTATAAGTGTAGGTAAAACAATTAATAAAAAAGAATCATAGTATTTTTAGGATACTTGTTTCATTATATTAAAATGATTTATAAATAATTTAATGTGTGTAGGTGTAAATGAATGAAAGCAGATCATTGGGAAGTGTTACCTTAAAAATCAGGTAACTTCTTTGTGTTTATACCAAAGGGATTCCATTGAAAGATTCC
This sequence comes from Viscum album, assembly GCA_963277665.1. Taxonomy (NCBI): domain Eukaryota; kingdom Viridiplantae; phylum Streptophyta; class Magnoliopsida; order Santalales; family Viscaceae; genus Viscum; species Viscum album. The sequence goes on from OY728145.1 coordinate 1,333,343,731, forward strand.
TTACCAAAGGGAGTATAAAAGTTATATGGGAGGAATTTTTGGAATATATTTGGGCATATCATTTCTGAACCAAAGTGGATTGAGAGGAGTGACAAATGTGGAGAAGTGGTGGCGTTTTATAGTGGTGGAGGAGTGGAACTCTTATAATATTTTGACAAAGAAATCCTACACTGTTTATCATGTTGAAAGTGGATCTAATAATGGACTAAATTAGATCCATGGGAAGTTATGGTATAAATATGGCCATATAATAGATATTTTAATCATTTATACATCATTTTTTTCCTTAAGGAGAAGGTTTAATCCCTTATTATGTTTAATTTAACCTTAATTATTGTAATTAATTTTAATCACTTTCACTAATATTTTTGGTCAAAAATATATATTGTCTGAATAGACATAATAAATTTTTATTTTTAAAAATAGAAAATCCATTTTTAGAAATTCTAATCACAAAAGTGGAAGTAAATAATTTAATATGCATCCCGTATGTGGGATGACAATGCAGGTTTTTTATGTAAAAACATCTAAAAAAATTAAAAAAATTATATTCTATTTCCATGTGAAATTGATCAAAATGACCTAAATTGGACTAATTGATATATATTTTATATAATTATAATTTTAAACAAATTAAAAATGTAATTTTACCCTATAAATAAATTAGATTAAAAAATAGTTTGCAATAAAAATTTATTATTTTTAACTATTCACTAAAAAAGAAACATTAGGGAAAATAACTAAAAAAATCCCCCTAACCTAATTTTGATATTTTTATTTCAAAAATTATGTTTATTTATAATTATTTTGTAAATAAAAGTATCAAAATTAATATTTAAAATAGGTTCCCCAGTAAAATACGGTAAATATGCCTTAATAGAAATATAGTTTTTAGGAAGCAAATTGATTTTGTTCTTATATTATGCTTATCAAATATATAGGATTAATATAAAATATATTTTTTATAATATAAAAAATATATATATCACATTAATATCACTCACTAATTGTAATTAATTTAATTTATTAGGGTAAAACAGCTTTGTGAGCATAATAATAAAAATATTTTCTTCTATATTCATTTACTTTTCATATTTATTTCAAATTAATTTGTAACTAGTGAAATCATTTTATGTTTTTTTAAACCATATATTTTCATATGATATTTTACTCTACCAATTTAATGGAAATTTTATATCTTATTATATTAAATAACATACAATAATATATCTTTATTCGGTAAAACTTTATATTTCATATAACAAAAGTAATTTTAAGAAACTCATTATTACATGCAACATATAATAATTCAGTATTAGGATAATTGAAAGATATGTCAAATATTTAATTTATTTTAAATAATAAATATATTTTCAAGGTCCTAGAATATTATATTCCCTTTATGTGCTTGGTGATCCATGTGATACACGATATAAAATAAAATTTTCTTTGTTTATAATTTTTAGGAGTTACAATTTTTCAAAAATCGAATCATCGAAGTGGAAAATTTTAATTTAATAATAATCCCTTAGAATTAATGAGAAATTGTTGTTTTAAAGTGGAAATATTCAAAATTTTATAATGTATATATATCAAAATTAAAAATTTAAATCAGTCTAGGGACCTAAATTTGATTAATATATGTTCAATTTAATTATTTTCACTTTAAAACCAAGAAAACATAATTTTTTAAATTATAAATTTTTTTTAAAAAATTATTTTTCAATTAAAATTATGTATTTTTCACTATTCAAAAAAAATGAAACAACACATAAAAATATAGAAAAATCAACCAATAATAGTTTTTATATTAAACATCCTGAAATGATGTTTATTTTGTCAGATATAATTTATTAAATTTTTAAAAAGTATTTTTAAATTATGTTCTCTATTAATGGTTTGTGAAACTGCCTTTTAGAAAAATACAACTTTTTATGTCTGAAATTGGATTTATTCTTATCTCTTATCTATAAAACACATAAGATAAATGTTAAATTGTTTATCAAATATATAATATATTTTTTATAAAAATATTTCATCAAAATTTATTTTTTTATTTATTTAGATAAATCATGTTCATGGATAAAAAATTAGTTTTCAGCAATGGAATTTATTTTTTTCATTTAGTTATTAATTTAATATTTATTTAATTAGCTACAAAATAATTAATTTATTAAACATTCATAAAAATAATTTCATAATTTATTTAATATTTTTCATAGACACAATTCCATTATATTGGTGGTAACTATAATAATATTTTAATAATATGGCTCTTTTATTTTAAACTCAGTGTTGTGTGTAGAACAAGCTTAAATTAGTGTTGTGTATAAATAAATATTAACATAATTTATAATGCAATTAAATCCCTCAAATAATTTTAATTTATCTGAAAAACTTTCATCATAGAAACTCGGGGTGTTACATTCTACCCCCTTCAAATGAATTTCACCCAAAAATTTCATCTAATTAATTAGTGGTTTAATAATTGAATGATTATTTCATAGAAAACCACATATCAACAATGAATACTATAACATAATTTTAAAAAATATAATTTTGAAAATTAACATTTACCAAAAGTAACTTATATCTATGATTCCCCATAGGATATCATAGGTGGAAAGAGAATATTTGGATATATAAGAAAAGTGTAAATATTTATAGAGAGTGATAGAGATCATTGATCACAAGAAAGTGGGTGATCTATATGAAGTTAACTATCACAAATCCATAAATATGTGATGATATAATGGAATATTTGATTAATTGGAGATGAAGGTACAAAGATAAGTATTTTGTTTCAAAATCCTTCTCATAAAGTTGAATAATATTCAAGGGAATATATAATTACTTGAATTCATTCTATTTTATAATAAAAATACCTTGGGTTGTTCCTTGATCAATTTACACATCATCTCTTATTTCATGAAATTGAGGTTTATTTGTTATGTATGAAGCACAGAACGTTGATAAGAGCCATGGACAGAATGATAAGTCATTATTTCTTTATTTTATCTTCAATGAAAAATGGTTAGCATAGGTTATCCAATACACATAAGTATTTATATAGAGAAAAATAACTCTCTAAAACTTCATTCAATGTTTTGCAGAAGACTTTTCATAAATGGTTAACCTTTTCATCCTTCCGAGAGATGAAAATTGAAATCTTTATAAAGAAGATCACAACATTTCTCAAAATCAGCTTAAAATTGATCCCCCAAATATGATATCATATCTCATTATTTTCACATACCAAATTTTTGAATACCATCATCATGTATTCTCTTGAAACAAAGTAATAACCAGAATTACCTTAAACCAATATTGAAATCATACATGATTCTTAATTAATTAAACAAAAAATAGATTATTAGAAATATTCCTTAAATTCAAAAATGTTTTAAACTTTATCAATGATAGTGTAAACAACTTTTTTTAATTAACAATTAATCATTTCTAAGGGAATTTGTATGATCCAATTTACTTTAACAAAATAAATCATCTCTTTATCCAAAAATTAATATATTAAAATCATGAACATATTATGGGTTATATATCCTTTAATAAAAATATCACCCTTCCATTAAATAACTTTTCTATTCCATTATCATCATTTAAAATATTCATTAAAATCCTTGATGAAAACTTTATACTGAAAAATCCTTATATATTTCACAATTAATTATTCTTCAATCCAAATATATAAATACATCAATCCTTCCACTTCAACGATCGACAGTGAATAAGACCTTCCTTGTCCTAGAGGTAAATTATTGGGACATGAAAATTAGTTTGATAATTCCCATATTCTCTATAAATAAAAAATTAATCTCTGTGATGATTTTTCACTCTATATACCTTTATTCCACAAAGATAACATATTCTGATCCATTTGATATATTCATTTTGTTTTTTATTACCACCTTCAAAAAATGAATAAAGATGAGTCTTCATTCCTCTATATTCATTAAAACATGAACATTCATAAAATTTCATCTTCCTCTTATTATATGTGTCAATAATTTCATCGAAGTTTACATTGTCAATCATATATCGTGTTATATGATTAGGCATAATCACAATATCTTTATCTTGATTTTTCATCTAATTTGGTTTCTTATAATCAATTAATTTTCAATAAGATTCAATGTTGACATGAATATTTCTGGTTTTGACCATCGAATAAACCCAAAAGAATAGTGTGAGAAACACTCAAAATATTGGGGAACCACATAGTCAGGAAAAATCACTTATATAATGTCGAAATCAGGACACATTCTCTATTAATCTATGACACATTCGATTTATCCTAAGTTATTCATAGTCATATTCTATTTAAATTTTTCAAGATGTTTTATAAAAGTTTTGTGAATTTCCAAATCATATGCCCCAGTAGTTTCAAACTAAGTGTGTAGCAAGGCCCAGTGTCATGCACTAGTTCACAATTGATTTTAGCTCAATATAGTGTTTTTGGGGGTTTTACCCCTATGCCACATACACTTTTAGAATCTAGAAATGTATGTAATTTCATGGAAACAATTTTTAACATCCTTTACTAATATTCTATAACCTTTTTCAATACATTAAATCATCCTTAGACTTATTTATATAGACATCTATAGACTTACAGTATAAATTCCCCATACGGATCTCACAAAAGTTTTCTTATCCTAGTTTCCAAAAGTTAACTCAACCTCTCCATTGATACCAACTATAGAGACACACGCTTAACATACATATAAATTACATCATATTTATAGAATATTTATTACATTACACAAAAAAAAACTATGGACCATAATAGTTTACTTTCTTTGGAAGCAATGAAACATAAACACCAGTAATAGTGAGCTGCGTCATCTACCACTATGTTCTTCCTCACTAGAACCCTTCTTATAAATATCATATATAATGTATATCTTCATACCTATGGAAAGGAAACATGAGAAAGGGTGAGGTAAAATTATCATTATGGGTAAACAAGGTAGATTTTAGGTCATTACATGACCATAAGTGTATGAGAACGTGATTATAACAACTAAAAATAATACCCGGCATACTAAAAGTCCTAATCCAAAATCATGTCATAAATACTGGAAGTTCATAATAAAGGATTATAAGGATATAAAAGAACTTGATCCATGAGATCATAACATTGATTTAAGATATAAAATTTTTTGTATAATCATATGAATATAAAATAATTATCATGTTATTCAAGGATCATTCCCACATAAGTTATATTGGATTCAGTTCACTCCCCAAACCATCTATGTAGTCAAGGATTATAAAAACCTAACCTTATTACATTAAATAATTATGAATTTAGTTAATAAATCACTTCCTATAACATTGAGTATATTTTTAATTTTATAGATTTAGAGAAAATGGACATAACACATTCATGACATTATACATTAATACATAGTGGATACTAAAAAAATAGTACTCATTTCTTCCAAAATATAACACTTTTCAAATAAAACATGATTTATTCTATGGTTCTTCAAACATTTAACATGGAATAATTATTTGTCTTACACATTATTATAAAGTATGAAAATAATTTAAAAAAAATTTAGATGATCACAAAAATATTAGTAAGGGGTATAAAAATAAGGAAAGAACACATTAGTCCATGAATACATGTAACAAATGAAAAAAATTTCAAAAGACATACTTGTCACCCATATATACTTAATTTTTGAAACATGATATTTCCATAAGATTACCAAAACAAATAAGAATATAAATATAACCATAGAGGTATCTTGGATAATTACTTACACAATTGTTTAACCCTCCCGGCTACCTTATAATTTGAAACCTTCACGACTAACTTACAATTTGTTTAACCATCACAATTATACTTGGTGTAACCATATGGATGACCATTAACTAACACATACCCAATGCATTATAAGGTGATATAGGTCCCACACTTCATCAGAAAAAATTCCCAAAAACCATTACCCAATCATACAACATGAACAATAGCATAAAAACATTACTTTTGAATTTCATAAAAAAGAATTTTAAAAGAGTTTTTTAAAAGAAAGGTCCTTTGTAAATATCATATAATGGAATGGAAATTTAATAGAGTGGATATAATATGTATATACTTTATAAATACAAATAATTAAACATAATATAAATAGAACCCTTCACACAAAAAATTTTAATACCACATAAATACTGAAGTTTAATTTTAACCAAAAGAATGGAAATCGGGATAATAATTCATATACCTCAGATTTGTCTTACATAAAACTCATTAAAATCACTTTTATAAAGGTTAAAAGAGTGTTATTAATGTCTTATAGAAATATATCCACCTTTATTATACCTTATAAGATCATTTCATTGCATTATTTCACTATTTAATTATTAGTATTTTGTTCCTTGCATTGTTTGGGGTGTGTTCTTTACATGTTTACGATGATCAGTTCATGGTGGATGTTCTAATCGATTGGAAGTGATATTATAGAAATGGAATATATAGGTATCTAAATATTACCATAACCATAAATTATTCCATTTATCATTTTGAATTATGAGAATAGGATGACTCATAAGTTCAAACATTATTGATATTTATTTAGGTCATTTTGGAAATTATTTGAATGTAATAAACTCATTTTGTTTTAAAAATTATTAACAGGTATGATAAATGATTCCAGAACCATATATAAGATATAAGACACAAATTATGATCTTTTCAAACCTTAAACATGGTTTCATGACTAGTATTGAATAAATTAAATTAAATTGAAATCATATTTTCCATGATGTTGGAAAATCGAGACATCACACATGATGATTTAATTCCTTGAATAACTAGGATAGGAGAAGAATATGGACGGAAAATTTTCCATAAAAATGAGAAAATAAATAATATAAATTATTATGGAACTTTCATTCCTCTTGGATAATAGGAGTTGACGAAAGAAGAAGAAAATAAACAAACTCAAACTAAAAGAAGAGTTGAGAAACCCCTTATGAAATTTCAGTAGCCTAACGAAGTCACTTAAAATTTCATAAAATATTTTGAGGAGAAAAAATGGGTATCTCATCATTATTACATAATATGGGATGTAATGGGGTATTTAATTTCATATCCCAACATGAGCCAAAAGAATTTAAAATTAATAACATAAAACTAATGAAATGAAAGAAAACAAAAGAAGATGTTTACCTCTTGATCTCTTTTCCTTGATATCCTTCTTAAGGCCTTTTCTTTTGGACTTTTTGTGAGACCATCATCTCTAGGAAGTGGATAAGAGCCTTGGAGTAGTATTTGAAAAAACATAGGTAAGTTTCAAGGCTTTAGAGGTGTGTGAGGAAGAGGGGAATGAGGGTGGTATTAATAGTGGAGGAGAGGGGGTATTTTTCATTATTTTAATCCTTATTATAATATTTTTTCTCAATACAATGAACAGTATTTATTAATGCGACCCAAAATAGTAATAATGGAATGTGAGTTCAATCCAAGTGTCATTACATCACTTATGATGTCATAAATAGTGTATTTAACTGATAATTTTAATATACGGTATTTTATCGTATTTCACTATTCATCGAAAATTCAAATATTTCAAAAAAATTCCCTAAAATTCACTATTAACATTTTTCAATGCGTTGAATTAAAAAATAAACCCCATTTTTTAAAAATAAGTTTTTTAATATTATTAATTTAATATTTACATAAAATCAGTCTTTATTCAAAAAATTAACAACTTTAATTCTATAAATACTTGTATATCACATTGAAAAATTATCCAATATGTTATTATCATAAATCCTTAAGAAAATAAAATAATAATACAATTTACTATTCATTAGGGTCATATTACTATTCATATTACTATTCATAAGGGTATGTTTCTATTTACCAAAAATCAACTTTGTTCTATCTAACTCCAAATAACTTCTTGAACACAATTGTAGATTACCATTTTTTGAAATTAAAAACACAGAAGTGGAAAAATCATATTTAAAGGATAGTTATAAATATATATTTAAATCAAAGTTTCATGCATTTAAAGTTATATTTTAATAAACCATGGGGTGTTACATTATCCCCTCCTTGAAATTGCATCCTCATAATTTTATTTACTTCTTAAATATGTGAGGGGACATTTCCCTCATAGCATTTTCAGACTCACATGGTTCTTCTTCAGCCATGTAGTTTCTCCACAAAACTTATACCTAGTGGATTACTTTATTCTGCAATACATGTTCCCTTTGATCAAGAATCTGAACTGGTTTCTCTTAATAATAAAGGTTCTCTTCTAGTGGAGCTTTTTTTGGGCTCCAGAAAGGAGGTGGACCATTACCTCATAGCATTTTCAGACTTCCATGTTTCTTCTTCAACCATGTGGTTTCTCCACGAAACCTTTACTTAGTGGATTACCTTATTCCGCAATACATGTTTCCTTAGATCAAGATTTTGAACTGGTTTCTCTTCATAAGAAAGGTTCTGTTCTAGCTAAACTCCTTTTTGGCTCAAGACATGATTTGAATCTACCACACACTTCCCCAACATCAAATCATGAAAAAAATTGTGTACCAGAGGCAAAATAAGAGGTAAATCTAATTAGTATGCAACTTGTCCAACTTTCTCCAAGATTTCAAAAGGACTGATGAACTGTGGACTTATCTTTCCTTTCTTACCAAAATGCATGACAGTTTTCCAATGAGATATTTTAAAGAAAAACATGGTCACCTACCTCGAACAAGAATTCATTCCTTCTATTATCTGCATAACTTTTCTTCCTTCTCTGAGTTATCCTCATGTTTCGACAGATCATCTTCACTTTCTCAACCACTTACTCTACTTATTCTGGCCCAATAAACTTTCATTCACTGACAGAATCCCAAAACACAGGATTCTCACACCGCTACCCATTCAATTCCCCCAAAGGTGCCATCTATATACTAGAATGAAAATTGTTATTATAAGAAAACTCAACTGAAGAAAGTTGGGAATCCGAACTTCCATAGTAGTTCATTGAACTAGCTCGAAGAATATCCTCCAATGTATGAATTTCTCATTCTGACCACCTGTCTGATTGAGGATGAAAATTTGTACTGAAATTTAATTTTAGGCCCAATGAATTTTAAAGTCCCTTCCAAAAAGGTAGAAGTGAACCTGGGATGCTAGTCAGATACAATGGAAATAGTAACTCTAGGTAACTAGAAAATCTATTTCAGGTATAGTCGAGAAAGATGATCCAAATATATTGTATCTCTAATAGAAATAAAATGTGTAGATTTTGGCAGCTGATCAAAAATAACAAAAATTGCATTGTTACCTTGAGAAGTCTTTTGTAGTCCCACCACAAAGACCATGGATACGTTCTCCCATTTCCACTCTGGAACTAACAAAGGTTGATGCATCCCCTTCTATAAATGCCTCTCTACTTTAACTTGTATACATTTATAACATTTCTTGGTAAAATCTGGAATATGTCTTTTCATTATATACCACCAATAATACTTTTGAAGGCCTATATACATCTTCGTACTTCCAGCATGAACTAAAAATGGAGAAATATGAGTTTTACACAACAAATATTTCTTCAACTGAGAATCATAAGGCACACACAAGATTTTTCGAAATCATAACACACAATATTTATCTACGTCAAATTCTAGAAACTCACAGATTTTAACAAATTATACATTTTTCTATAGTTCATGATCTTCCTTATACACTTTCTCATGTCTGCCTAAAAATGATGACTACACTAAAACCTAAAAAAAATAGACGTATTTTTTGAACCAATAACTTCTAATCCAAAATTCATCAAATCATTAATCATGGGATCATGTTCCAAGCATAACATGGTTAATGATTCATGATGTTTTTGACTCAAGGCATTCGCCACTTTGTTTTATTTTCCTGGATGGTAATTGATCATTCAATCATAATCCTTTATCGGTTCATGACATATTCTCAGCCTCATGTTTAATTCTTTCTGAGTGAATATATACATCATAATTTTATGGTCAGAGTATATATGACATTTGGATCCTTATAAATGATGCCTCTGAATTTTCAAATAAAAACCATAGCTACCAATTAAGAATCATGTGTGGGATAATTTAACTTGTGAGGTTTTATTTTTCTTGAAGAATTAGAAATTACTTGATCATTTTGCAACAGAAAACAATCAAGTCCCTTCAATGAAGCATCATTGTAGATGAAAAACTCACTATTTCAGGAAGGCAAGGCCAAAACCGGAGCATTCACCAATATCTTCTTCATTTCTTGATACAAATTCATTGGATGTCTCGGCATCTACAGACATAGTCACAAAAGATCTCAATACACCTTTGTTCTTATATTCAGGCTTCATTGTATCATTTGAATCCCTCTTTGGTCAAGTATTTTCATAATGACCCATCTCACCACATTTAAAACACTTAACAGTTTTTATGTCAGGATTATTCTTAGGTTCATTTTCATTACAATATCGGGCCATATTTCCAAAATTACCACATTGAAAACACTTCCAAGTTTTGGTAAGGCATTTCCCAGGGTGCTTCTTTCCATGCTATTCAAAAACTGAAAAATGGATTTTATTACTATTAGATTTCTTTGCATGATTCTTACCCATCACTTGCCATCCGGTCCTCTTCTTCTCATTATTTTGAAAGTGCACATGATCATAAGTAAACTCTATATCTACCCTCTCAACATAATGGACATGTTTCTAATACCTTTTGAATTCATGAGAGTCTAACTCCCTTCGACACCTTTTCTTCAACCCTGAGTAAAAGTGGTTGATTTTTTTTATCAAGATATAGAATCATATTTGGGGCATAACTCACCCATCAATTGAAGTTTTCTTCCTACACAGCCATTGAATCCTCATTCTTTTTCTTAAATTCATGGAATTTCTTCTCTATCCTATGTCGCACCACCCTAGGAAAATATTTGTCAATGAAAAGACTTTTAAATTAATCCCACTCTAAGGGATCAATATCTTATCTATCACTGATATTCTTTATCATTTACCACCAATGATTAGCCTCACCTTTAAATTATAAATGGAAAGACTTACCTTATGATAATATGAATAACCCATTACCTCGAATATCTTTTTAAGTGCTTTAATTTATCCTTCAACTGCTACTGGGTCACAAGATCCATTAAAAGAATGTGGGTGTTCTTTCATAAAATGTTCCAATATTTTCATGTTCTATTGTGGAAACTATAGTTTTTCTCTTGAATGGATTCAATCACCATTTGTTTACTATGTCAGCTGAGCCATTACTGTCACAAAAGTTTCATTTCCAATCCCTGCCATTCTAGGCTGCTGATTTGGAATGATGTTGTTATGACGGTGCATCTCCTCTCCATATTCCCTATTTCTCCTATAGGCAACCATTCTGAACACAAATATATTAGTCAAGTAAATATGCTAATATTTAAATTTTATAACATTTAAAATTAAGCATATAGTAAAAACCCATTTATCGTATTATATTATAATCATCCTAACTCATAAAGATATCTAAACCACCCTTTGATACCAACTATGAGGACCCAAAATTATTACATTACCTAATTTTTAATTTAGTAAAGAAATAAAATACTTTAAAATTGAGGATATTTTCAATTTTAGAGATTTGTAAAAAAGGTACATATCACATTCATGACATTACACATTAATACCAAGTGGATATTAAAAAATAGTTCTCATTTCTTCCAATATATAAAACATTTCAAATAAAACATGATATCTTATATAGTTCTTAAAACAATTAACTTGGCTTACTTCGTTTTCATACAAATCTTTATAACCTGTGAAAATCAATTAAAAAAACTTGAGATGATCACAAAAAGATCATAATGGGGTATAAAAATAAGGAAAGAACGCATTAGTCCATGAATAATTGTAACATAAGAAATCATTTTCAAAAGACATACTTGTCACCCATATATACCTACTTTGAGAAATATGATATTTCCAAAAGATTTCCACAAAACATAATAACATAAATAGAACCATATGGGTATCTTTGGGAATTACTTACATAATTTTGTAACCCTCTCGACTACCTAATAATTTGTAACCCTCATGGTTACCTTAAAATCTGTGTAACCATCGTAGTTACACTTGGAGTAACCATATAACCAACCTCCAAATTAGACATACCCAATTCATTGGAGGGATACATAGGTCCCACCCTTCATCATAAACAATTCCCAAGAACCACAACACAATCATTCAACATGAATAATATAATAATAACATTTCTTTCAAATTTAGTAAAATAGAATTATAAAAGGGTTTTTTAAAAAGAAAATTACTTTATAAATATCATATAATTGAAGGGATATTTAATAGAGTGGATGGAAGTTTTATATACTCTATAAATACAAATAATTAAATATAATATAAAAAATTCATCACAAAAAAATTTAATACAACATAAATAACGAAATAGAATTTTAACCCAAAGAAAGGAAATCAGGTTAAGAATTCCCTTCCCTCATCGTTGTCTTACTTCACACTCATTTAAATATCCTATATAATGGTTAAAATAGTTTTATTAATGTCTTATATAAACATATCCATATTTATAATACGTTATAAAGCATTTTATAACATTATTTCTCCCATTAATTGTTAATATTTTGTTCCTTGAATTGTTTTGGGTGTGTTCTTTACAAGATTTCTATAATCGGATCATGAGGATGTTCTTGTTGATTGGTAGTGAAACTCCTGAAATTGAATGTGGTGTTATTTAAATATTTCTAGAACCATTAAGTATAATTTTATAAATTTTAATTTTTACATGAGAATGACTTATATGTTAAAACATTATTGATATTTGTTTAGGTCATTTTGGCAATTATTCAATCATAAAGAACTCATTTTGTTTTGTAAATTAATATCATGTGTGAAAAATGATTCCATAACCTTATATAAGATATAAAACATAAATTGTATTCTTTTTCAACCAAAAAAATGGTTTCATGACCATTCTTGAAGGAATAAAATGAAATTGAAATCACAATGTCCACGATGTCGGTAAATAGACACATCACATTTGATGTTTTAATTCCCAGAATAAGTGGGTGAGGAGAAAAATATTGATGAGTAATATTCCATTAAAATGAGAAAAAATAGAATATAAAAGATTATGGAGCTTTAATTCTTCTTGGATAATAGTATGTGAGGAATTAATAATAAAATAATGTAACTCAAACTAAAAGAAGAGTTGATAAATCCCATATGAAATTTTGGCAGCCTAACTACATCGCTTAAAATTTCATAAAATATTTTGATGATAGAAAAGTGGTACCTCATATTTATTACATAATATGGTAAGTAATGGGGTATGAAATTTAATATCTGAACATAAGTCAAAGGAATTTAAGAAGAATAACATAAAATTAAAGAAAAGAAAGAAAACAGAAGAGGATCTTTACCTCATCATCTTTTCTCCTTGAAATCCTTCTTAAGGCTTTTGGTTTTGGCCTTTTGGTGAGACCAAAAGATCTATGACATATATAAGAGCCTTGGTATTAGTATTGGGTAGACCTTAGGTAAGTTTCAATGCTTGAGAGGTCTGGGAGGAAGAGTGGAATAAGGGTTGTATTTATAGTGGAGAGAGGGGGTGTTTTTCTTTATTTTAATCATTATTATAATATTTTTTTCTCAAGACTATAAATAGTCTTAATTAATGTGACCCCAAATAGTAATAATTTCACGTTAGTTTGAACAAAACAGCCTTACATCACTTATGATCTCATAAAGAGTGTATTTTACTGATAATTTGAATATACGGTATTTTACCGTATTTCAGTATTCATCAAAAATTCCAAATTTCAAAAAATTTCCAAATATTCACCCTGCCATTTTTCAACATGTAGAATTAAAAATAGAATTCCATTTTTTGAAAATAATTTTATGATAAATTATGAATTTTTTAAAAATAAAATCATACATTATTCAAAAAAATAATAACTTTAATTCTATAACTGCTTTTATATCACAATGAAAAATTCACCCAGATGTAATTATCTTAAAGCCTTAAGAAAATGAAATAATGATTAAATTTAATATTCATTAGGGTCATATTAATATTCATAAGTGTATGTTACTATTCACCAAATAACATGTTGGTTCTATCCGACTCTAAATAATTTATTGAACAAAATTGTAGATGAACATTTTTGGAAATTAAAAACATAGAAGTGGAAAAATTATTTTTAACGGCTAGTTATAAATATCTACATAAGTAAAATTTCCATGAATTTCAAATTATTTATTAAAAAACATTGGGTGTTACAAGGATCACACCCAAAACCATCATAGTAGACTAGGTTCACACCTAAGACCATCAGAGTAGTCGAGGTTCACTCCTAAGACCATCATAGTGGAAATTTTTTTCAATTGAAATAAGTTCACTCCTCATTCTAGTTCTATTTATCTCATGATATTTAAATCTTTAACCATTTAATTTACATGATATATAGGTCACATTCACCACATAATGAAAATAATACACATATGTTCCATAGGATTATAAATTCTCATCATATCATAAGTTATGAAATGAAATGGGTATTATAAACATTTATGAATATCATAACATATGTAATAGATTTAGGTTTGATAATAATATCATCATATCATAACCTATGAAAAATATTGGGTTTAATAAGCATTTTATCATGGTATAACCCATAAAAGATAAATGGGTTTCATGAAAATTATGCCATCAAAACATAAACCATTTAGAGAAAGAATATGAATGGTATCCTTGGATCATATCCCTTGTAAAAAATAAGTTATATAAAAGTATTTCATCTTATATGGAAAATAATTTTGAAATATATTTTAAAACACATCTTTAGTAAAAAATATTTTTCAGTAAGATAAGACTCTTTTTTAAACATAAGTCACATTAAAAACAATTTTCCTTATAAAATAACATTAAAACATATAATGGAAGATTTAATATAAATGAAATAATTTTCATTAAAAAAACCATTGAAAATATATAATGGAATATTTAAAATCATTTAATTCCTTTTCTTTGGAAATAAACTTTATAAATTATAAAAGAAGCTTTGCGATCATTGAAATAATTTTCATTGAAAATACCCCTTGAAAATTATAAAGGAATCATTTATGTAATTGAAATCATTTTCATTGAAAATAACCTTTAAAAATTATAAAGGAACCTTATAAATAATTGAAGTCACGTTCATTGAAAATAACCTTTGAAAACTTATAAATAAATATTTGAAATCACTTAAATCCTTTTCATTGAAAATAACCTTTGAAAACTTATAAACAAAGATTTGAAAATAATTTAAATCCAATTCATTGAAAATAACCTTTTAAAAAATATAAATATATTTTTAAAAGTTATTGAAATCATTTTCTATGAAAATAATATTAAAAGATAATTTATTTATTTTTTGATTTTTTATATAAAAAATGGTTTTGAAATAAAACAGTTTTCTGATCGAAGAGTAATATAAAGTCATATTTTCTTAAAAATGTATTCTTAGTTATATTATGTACCAAATAATGGTAAAATGGTAACATTACATGGATATTTCATGAAAAACCATAGGATACCAACATTTATAAAAATTCAGGAGGTATGGACTATAATACTTAATCAATGGAATCATAATCATTAATAATCCCGATAAACGATGGCATTGTAGCAAGAAACTATTACCACATTAATAACTTTGAACCATAATCACCATGAAATAATAACATTACCTAAGTATTAAAATATAATTCAAAATTGAATTCATGATATGTAACGATCCAAAGTTTCATTAATGGAAATCCCTCTTGATCTAATTAAATGTCTCTTTATGTTAATATAAAATGTCAACTTCATTGGATTTATGTTATGAATTTTGACCGTTTCTAATATAGCCATTGAACAGTGATCACATGATTAGTATAAATATAGGGCTTTAAAAATTCCAAATTTACTCAGACAAAGGAAGCGATGGCCTCATCCAGTAGAATTTCCCCATACGAAGCCCATTTGTCAGATCTCGGAAAAGAGGTGGCATCAATGGGATTCGATCTTGACCAAGCCCAAGATAAGATTCATTATGTCAAGATCAATCGGGACCGTCTACGGGAAAAGTAGAAGTTTATAGAGATTACCACTCGAGCAATGTTATCCGAGCCACCCCAAGAGTCTGTCACCATCGCACACCTTACCCTTAGGTCTTATGCGGCTATTTTAAGGGGTTATGTAACTAATTGATAGTACTATGTTCATGTACATTATTTTTTTATATAACAATTACTATAATTTCTTGTCATTATTGATACATTGTAAATAGTTTTTAAAGTACAAATGGTGTTTTTAGTTATTATTTATTTAAAAAATATATTTTATTAAATTAGGGAATTTTTGAATTAAATAATATTTTAATAAATTATTATAATTATTATTATTAAATTAATTATATTATATATAAATGATCATATAATTGTATGAATGAAATTATATTTTTTATTATGGTTTGAAAGCCATTTTTGTCAAAACCCGTGAATTTTTGATAAATGTCAGATTTTATTTTAAAAGTAAAAATTAACATATTTAGAAAATTGTATATATAAAATAAATGTTATTTTTGTAATCAAGACGTCGAAATTATCCAACGGTGAATTTTTCATAATTTTCTGAGATAGTCAAAGTTTTCGGTAAAAATTAAATATCGTTTAAATATATAATGTGATTTATGACATCATAATGACCCAATAGTGATGTAATAAAATACTATAAGCTTTATTTTAGGAAAATATATGTTTTACCATTAAAATAATGTGATTTTCGGTTTGTTTGACATACTTTTCAAAGCATTAATGGACCCATCAAGACTTATTAAACATCTTGTCTTTTTAAATTATTTTCCATGGGAGTGTGACTCACCTCCACATAAGAAAACCTATTATTTTAAGAAGTTCGGACTTTGGCCATATAAAATATTTTTTTCCTCTTCCTTTTTCCAAAAACCATGGGATGGTTTGTGGTTTGGATTAATTTAATATAAGGGTTCCCAGACCTAAATAATAAATAATTCCCTCACCTTTCCTATATAAACCCACCCAAGCTCCCACTTCCTCCTCACTCAATGACTTTGGAGTTCATCCATCCTCTTTCTTACTCTCTCTAGAATCCTCCCAAGGTTCCCCATGCTCCCAAGAAGCCTCTCACAAGCCTCTCTCTAGTCTTTGGATGCATAATTCCAAGTACGGGTTTTTTTTTCCATTCTCATTTTGTCCAATTTTCATTAAGTTGTTTTGCCCTTTTAATTTCAATTATGAATGTTGGGGTATGGTTTTTCACCACCATTATAATACCCTATTTATGTTTAAATTATAGGATACCCCTTTATCTCTCATTAAATTCCTCCCATTACACCCGTTACTATGCCGAAATTCCGAAAGGAACTTCTCTCTCCTCTTTTACATTCAAGAAATACTTTTGTATTATGAATCTAAATTCCATTACAATTATTGGGACATGTATCTATATGACCTACTTACTCTCCATTACATGTAAATATGATGAGGAACCCATTTATCTCTCACCAGCTATTTTTATTAATTCTTATGTCACGCCGTTACGCTACCGAAATCGCACGGATTTTCTAAGCCAATGCCATTGTGTAGTGAATACCATGCCCCTTTTTCCATGAAGGGTATTCACCTTTAGGCACATTTACTTATTGATTATAAAGATTCATGTATGAATTAAACATTCCTTTATCATGGAATAAATTATTATGTTTTATGAATCCATGTTTTATGATCCATGTGGCACACTTATGCATGAAATAAAATGTTTAAGAAGGTTGCGCCCTTATAGAACTCCAATGCATTGGGTAAAGTATGGTATCATGATACGTCATGTGCAATGAGTGTTTACTCATGCTAATTCAAGTGAAATGATGTTTTACTCTTGCTTCATGTTCAATGAGGGTTTACTCTTGCTCCATGTGCAATGAGCCTCGGCTCATGATAATTCCATGTTAAGTGTTGTTGCCACATTTCCATGTTATGAATATCATGCTTTCTCATGCCTTTATGTTCAAGTTTCTCTTGTTCTCTATTGATATTCCTAACGTATAAAATTTATTGTACTCCTCGTGTAATTACATGTTTATTCCCTTACTGGGCTTTATAGGTCACCCTTTTCTTATGCATGTCCTCAGGTTATTCCATGAAATGCTAAGTACGAGGGAATGTAGTGGTCATGTAGAGGAAGTTTTCAATAAAGATGTTGTATTTCATGTTTCAAGTTTTTATGTAATGATTCTAAATCCCAAATAAACTAAATCTCTTTATCTTCTTTATTGTATCAAGTGATGTTTTATGTAATAAACCATGTTTATGTTTTAATAAAAACCAGGGTTGTCATAGTTGGTATCAGAGAGAAGGTTTAGTAATTTTTGGGATTAGGATTAGAAAACCCCAGTGAAGCCTTAGATACAAGAATAAGTAAAATAAAAACTTCCCTATGTTTTGGTGAGTATTTAGTAAGTGGGTTATCGAGCAAGTACATCCATGTCTGGATACGAGCAGGTACAGGCGGCTCTGGCACAGATGTATCCTAGGGGTAAAACCCAAAAAAACCGCATTGAGCTAGACTTGAACGGGAACTGGTGCACAACAACAAGTCTTGATGCACTCTTGGTTACGACACTCCTCGGGGATATGCTTTGGTAAATTCACAAGATTAGTATGAACCCTGATTAAAGGAATAAAAAAATTCCCCTAAGAATATATGCTAGAAAGTAGATCATTAAAATCCAAATTGAAGCATATAGATTCATAAGTTAAGGAAATAAACGTTTGTTTATAAGTCATCAAATTGTTTCTTTAGATTACACTTAATGTGTTACCCCTAAAATTCTTTTTATTCCAGCCAATGACCAGTAATAGTAGGACTCGGGCTAACAATCGTTGTGAAGATCAGTGTGATGAATGTACTAATGAGATGCCCAATCCAATGGGAGCAGGAATCGTGAACTTTGTCACACTTTTCTCTCAGCTAAATCAAGTTTTGAATAGAAACATGGGTCAAGAGAAACATTCACCCCCCCCCCCTAAGAACGAACAAGTCACTATCGAGAGCTTCATGAGACAAAGGCCTCATACTTTTAGGGGATCACCCGATCCCACGATCACTGAACAATGGATCAGCTCCATTGAAAAGATCTTATCCATCCTTCAATGTTCTGAACAAGAGAAGGTTCTCCTGGTGGCTTATTGCTTGGAGGGTGAAGCTGATCAATGGTGGACATTGATCAAAAATAAGAAGCCTGAGGAGGATATCGAAGTATTGGAATGGAAGAATTTCGAAAGATGTTTTTCGATAAATATTATCCATGCACCCTCTGGCTTAAGATGGGAACGGACTTCTTTCCCTCAAGAAAAAAGACGAAGAATCTGTTGGAGCGCACGAGGAAAGCTTCACAAGGATTTCACGATATGCTTTCATCTTTGTCGTTACCCCAGAATGCAAAGTTAACCACTTATTTGGTGGTTTGAAACCTAGGCTACGGAAATCATTAGCAATCCATGACTTCGAAAGCTATGAAGAAATTTTTTGATGTGCCCTCAAGGTCAAATTGGAGATCAGATAATCATAGGGGTATCATGGGGATACGAAGCATAAGGTGGACTTCAATGCTGGTGGCCCGATGGTTAAATCCAATGGTGCTAAGAAGATCCAGCACCCCACTTGCCAAAAGTGTGGAAAGAAGAACCCTAGAAATTTCCTTAAGGAGACGAGGAAACACTTCAGGTGTGGAAGAGAAGGGCACCTAACTGTTAATTATCGGAAAGAAAGACTCGCGGTCACGACAGAGGAAAGGAACGCGCCGTTAGAACCTCAACGTGTAGTTCAATGCTATAAATGAAAAGAACCAGGATATTTTTCAAATCAGTGCCCTAATCCAAGGGTTTTTGGAGGCAACCAACAACCTCCTAGGCAACAAGGAAGAGCTTTTGGCATCACTTCTGCCGAAGTGAACCCTGACAACTAAGTGGTGACAGGTACGCAAGTTATTCATTCAAGAATAGTGAATGTCTTTTTGATTCAGGTTCTACGTATTCTTTTATATCTCGAATGTTAAGTAGAATAATCCCAGCACCACAAAAAATCATGGATGTGAAGATGTTGGTGAGTATAGAAAATGGGGCAGTCATTGCATCCAATAAATATAATTCCTCCCCTATTATAATCTGTGGATTGATTTTCTTGGTGAACCTCATCATACTACCTCTCGTGAAATTTTATGCAATTCTTGGCATGGATTGGCCTTCCTTATATAAAGCCAACATAAATTTTTGGGAGAGGGAAATCACACTCCATATGGAGAATCGACCCCTGATTCTTTAAAAGTGTAAGAAGGAAGATGAATCTCTTTCATATCCATCATCTCAGGCATGGATATTACTGCCCTATGAGCATGCGTATTTGGCTCAGGTGATTGAGTCCAAGTAAGAAACCATCCTTGAATAAATGCCTATTGTGAGGAAATTCGCTGAAGTGTTTCCCGAGGAACTGCCCGGTCTTCCTCCTAGAAGAGATGTTGAATTCTCAGTTGAACTTATACCTGAGGCTTTACCAATATCCAAGACTCCATATAGAATGGATGTTGTAGAGCTTGAAGAGCTTATGAAACAACTACAGGAGAATCTGGATAAAGGGTTTATACGCCCATGTGCTTCACCATGGGGTGCACCAGTTCTCTTCATCAAGAAGAATCATGGGTCAATGCGGCTTTGCATCGACTATGATGAACTTAACAAAATCACGATAAATAACAAGTATCCTCTCCCGCGAATTGATGACTTGTTCGATTAGCTGTGTGGATCACAATACTTCTCCAAGGTGGACTTGCGCTCGAGATATTATGAATTATGGGTGAAGAAGGAAGATATCCCCAAGACTGCTTTTCGCATAAGATATGGGCACTATGAATTCATATTAATGCCTTCCGGACTCACTAATGCTCTAGTAATCATCATGGAATTAATGAATAGAGTCTTTAGGGATTACCTTGACAAATTTGTGGTAGTCTTTATAGATGAGATTCTAATATACTCCAAAACCAAGGAGGATCGTGAGGAGCATTTAAGAACTGTACTAGAGACTTTGTGCAAGGAGAAGATCTATTCAAATTACAACAAGTGTGAGTTCTGGTTGAAGGAGGTCTCATTCTTGGGTCATATCATCACAAGCAATGGGATATCTATGGATCCCTCCAAAACAGATGAAATTGTGGGATGGATGAGGCCAACATCGGTAACAGGTATCCGTAGCTTCTTGGGGTTAGTTGGATATTATCGACCATTTGTGAGAAATTACTCACGATTTTCCAACCCTCATACCATGATAACTCAAAAGGGAGTAAAGTTTTCTTGGAGTGATGAATGCGAAGAAAGCTTCAAGGAGTTGAAAAGGAGGCTTATCACTGCGTCCATACTCACTTTATCCACAAGTAGCGAAACATTTGTGGTTTTCAGCGATGCTTCGAAGAAGGGCTTAGGTTGTGTGATAATGAATAATGATAAAGTGATATCCTATTCCTCAAGGAAGTTGAAAATCCATGCGCGAAACTATCCAACACATGATCTGGAGTTGGCGGCTGTAATCATTGCCTTGAAAATATGGCGTAATTATCTATATGGGGAGAAATGTGAGATACATACTGACCACAAGAGTCTCAAATATATATTAACATAGAAATATCTTAATATGCACCAGAAAAGTTAGATAGAGCTCATCAAGGATTATGACTGTTCAATACATTACCACCCTAGGAAAGCGAACAAGGTGGCAGATGCCCTAAGTAGAAAGGACCCATCGATTCTATCAATGATGAGAATTGAGAGGGATAAAATCTTCTTATACATGATGAATATGGACATGGGAATCATAGAGAAGGGAACATCATCAATCCTTTCAAAAATTATTTCTCAACTGTCTCTTTTGGAAAGGTTAAAGAATGCTCTAAAGGATGATGTGGGAATTCAAGAAAAAGTGGAAGCTATCGAAAAAGGGAAATCCATAGAGTTTAATGTTAATGAAGAAGGAATTGTGAGGTTTGGGAGAAGACTATGTGTTCCATCGTGTCTGAAGCTGAAGAAGGAACTTTTGGATGATGCACATAATTCAAATTTCTCTATTCACCCAGGGAGCACAAAGATGTATCGAGACCTCTGAGAAAACTTTTGGTGGGATAATATGAAGATAGAGATCGCTGAAAATACATCAATGTGCCTGGTGTGTTAGCATCTGAAGGCAGAGAGGAAACATTATAAGGGGATGATGAAACCATTACCCATACCAGAATGGAAATTGGAGAACATCACCATGGGCTTTGTCACCGGACTACCAAGGACATCCAAAGACAAAAATGCAATCTGGGTTGTTTTGGATTTTCTTACAAAGACATCACACTTCATTACTATTCGGGAGGATTTCCCTTTGGATCAACTGGCATGAATATATATCAGGGAAGTGGTAAGGTTTCATGGAGTACCACTATGTATTGTGTCTGACCGAGATCCAAGATTCACCACTATGTTTTGGAAGAGTCTTCAACATGATCTGAATACTGAACTGAACTTCATTAAGGCCTATCATCCTCAAACTGATGGCCAATCTAAGCGGACTATCCAAGCACTTGATGACATGTTGAGAGCATGCTCAATAGACTTTAAAGGAGGATGGGATCAAAATACTCCTCTTGTTGAGTTCTCTTATAATAACAGTTTCCACTCGAGCAACCAAATGGCACCATGTGAATCCCTTTATGGGAAAAGGTGCAGAACACCAGCGTGTTGGGATGAGGTCGGTAAACGTAAGCTGCTTTGACCGGAAATGGTTGAGGAAATGGTGGAGAATGTGAAAACCATTCAGCAGCATATCAAGGCAGCCCAGAGTCGACAGAAGAGTTATGCAGATAATTGTCGATGAGACCTTGAGTTTAAAGCTGGAGAGATGGTTTTTCTACGCATATCTCTGTGGAAGAAGGTCATGAGGTTTAGAAAGAAATGGAAGTTAAGTCCAAGGTACATCGGCCCCTTCGAGATTCTTGATCGTGTTTGGGTTGTGGCCTATCGACTAGTACTTCCACCTACCATGGCCAAAGTACTTGATGTCTTTCATGTATCCCTATTAAGGAAGTACATACCGGACCTTTCACATATACTCTCTTATGTGGTGGTACAACTAGAATATGATCTTTCTTATGAGGAGAAACCAGTGAAGATCATAGATCGTAGAGAAAAAGTTCTACGAAATAAGACAATGACCCTCGTCAAGGTGTTGTGGTGAAACCACAAGTCTGAAAAAGCGACTTTGGAATCAGAGGAAATGATGAAGCTGAGTTACCCACATCAGTTTTAGTGTGGGAAAAGGAAAATTTCAAGGGCGAAATTTCTTAAGGGGGGAATATTGTAACAACCCAAAGTTTTATTAATGGAAATATCTCTTGATATAATTAAATGAATCTTTATGTTTATATAAAATTTCAACTTAATTAGTTTTATGCTAAGAATTTTGACCGTTGGTAATATAGTCGTTAAACTGTGATCAAATGATTAGTATAAATATTGGGCTTTAACAAATCCAAATTTACTCAGACAAAGGAAGCAATGGCCTCATCCAGTAGAATTGCCCCATACGAAGCCCATTTTTCAGAGCTCATTAAAGAGGTGGCATCCTTGGGCTTCACTTTTGACCAAGCCCAAGTTTAGCTTCATCTTGTCAAGCTCAAACGGGACCGTCTACAGGAAAAGTGGAAGTTGATAGAGATTACCACTCGAGCAATGTTATTTGTTCCACCCCAAGAATCTGTCACCATCGCACACCTTACCCTTAGGTCTTATGTAGTTTTTTTAAGGGGTTATGTAACTAATCAATAGTACTATGTTCATGTACATTATTTTTGTATATAATAATGTATATAATTTCTTGTCATTATTGATACATTTTAAATAGTTTTAAAAGTACAAATGGTGTTTTTAGTTATTATTTAATTAAGAAATATATTTTATTAAATTAAGGGATTTTTGAATTAAATAATATTTTAATAAATTATTATTATTATTATTAAATTAATTTTATTATATATAAATTATCATATAATTGTATGATTGAAATTGTAATTTTTATTAAGGTTTGAAATCCATTTTTGTCAAAACCCGTGAATTTTCAATAAATGTCGGTTTTTATTATAAAATTGAAAATTAACATATAGAGAAAATTATTTAGATAAAATAAATGTTATTTTTTTAATCAGGATTTCGAAATTATCCAACGGTGAATTTTTCCTAATTTTCTGAGACAATCAAATTTTTGGGTAAAAATTAAATACCGTTTAAATATATAATGTGATTTATGACACCATAATGACCCAATAGTGATGTAATAAAATACTATAAGCTTTATGTTCGGCCAATATATGTTTTACCATTTAAATAATGTAATTTTGGGTTTTTTGTCCTACTTTTCAAATCATTAATGGAGCCCTCAAGAATTTTTAAACATCTTGTCTTTTTATATTATTTTCCATGGGAGTGTGACTCACCACCACATAAGCAACCCTATTATTTTAAGAAGTTAGGACTTTGTAATTATAAAATATTGTTTTTCTCTTTCCTTTTCCAAAATCCGTGGGCAAAAACCATGGTATGGTTTGTGGTTTGGATTAATTTAATATAATGGGTCCCAACCCTAAATAATAAAGAATTCCCTCACCTTTCCTATATAAACCCACCCAAGCTTCCACTTCCTCCTCACTCAAAGCCTTTGGAGTTTGTCCAACCTATTCCCTACTCTCTCTATAATCCTACCAAGGTTCCCCAATCTCCCAAGAATCATCTCACAAGCCTCTCTCTAGCCTTTGGAAGCACACTTCCAAGTAAGTGTTTTTCATCCTTTCTCATTTTTGTCCAATTTTATTTAGGTTGTTTTTCCATTTTAATTTCAATTATGAATGTTGGGGTATGGTTTAACACCTCCCTCATACTTCCCTATTTATGTTTGAATGATGGGAGACCCCTTTTACTCTCATTAAATTCCTCCCATGAACACCCGTAACTATACCGAAATTCCGAAAGGAACTTCTCTCTCTTCTTTTACATTCAATCACTACTTTTTTATCATGAATCTAAATTACATTACAATTGTTGGGAAATGTATCTATATGACCTCCTTACTTTCCATTACATGTAAATATGATGAGGAACCCCTTTCTCTCTCATCATCCATTTTTATGAATTCTTATGTCACGACGTTACGCTGCCGAAATCACATCGATTTTCTAAGCCAATGCCATTGTGTAGTGAATACCATGCCTATTTCTCCATCAAGGGTATTCACCTTTATTCACATTTACTTATTGATTATAAAGTTTCATGTATGAATTCCACATTCCTTTATCATGGAATAAATTATTATGTTTTATGAATCCATGTTTTATGATCCATGTGGCACACTTATACATGAAATGAAATGTTTAAGAAGGGTGTGCCCTTATAGCGCTCCAATGCATTGGGTAATGTATAATATCATGATACATCATGTTCAATGAGTGTTGACTCATGCTAATTCAAGTTCAACGAGGGTTTACTTGTGCTTCATGTGCAATGATGGTTTACTCATGCTCCATGCGGAATGAGCCTTGGCTCATGCTAATTCCATGTTAAGTGTTGTTGCCACATTTCCATGTATTGATTATCATGATTTATCATGCCTTTATGTTCATGTTTCTCTTGTTCTCTATTGATATGCCTAATTTCTAACATGTATTGTAAATCTTCTTGTTATTCAATGTTTATTACCTTACTGGGCTTTATAGCTCACCCATTTCTTATGAATGTCCTCAGGTTATCCCATGCAATGATAAGTATGAGGGAATGTAGTGGTCATGTAATGTAAGTTTTCAATAAATATATTGAATTTCATGTTTCATGTTTTTATGTAATGATCCTAAGCCCCAAAGACACTAAACCCCTCAATCTTCCTTGTTGTATCAATTGAAGTTATATGTAATAAATCATGGTTAAGTTGTAATAAAAAGCAGGGTTGTCATATTATATAACATTCCAAATGGGAAATATATATACCTTATAAAATAATATAGGTGCATGACATAACATGTGTCTCAAAGAAGGAAAATTGAGATGATATTCTCTTAACAATTTGGTAACTCTTGAAATGTATTCCCCAGGAATGTTAGATCATAAGAGGGATATATAATTCCCAATAATTGTTTTTAGAATAATATTAAAATAAATTAATGGGAACTATACATAACTCATAAAAGAAATATGTTGTGAAAGTTTCTTTTGTCTCACAAAAAATAAAGGTGAGACGTAAATTACCTTACTACTAGAGTAAATTTTAAATATTGAGTTCCATGAATAAATAAAATAAATTGAAACTTTTAATATCATTAAATAAATTAAATTAATGATATAAAATTTCATTTTTAATTATATACACCACACAAAAATATGAGTGGTGAGAATGGCCTAAGTCTTGGAGAAATAAAACTAAGAACAGAAATCCCCTTACAATAAGTTTTGACATCCATTTTACTCAGTCAATATTATTGTATAATAAATATAAGTTTATTATAAATATATTATATAACCATATTCATTTATATCATACCATATATAGATTTATTATGACCTTTTATTACCCCTTTATTATCAATTCCATGTTAATGTTACGTTTCGGGTAATAACCGTTTTGTTTTTCTTATATGTTTTGATTTGTTATATTTTTTTCCTATTACATTAGTCATGATTTAATAATAAATATAATGATAAAATGATAAAAATATAATATATATTCATTATAAATTTATTTTTAATAATCTATACTATATAGAAATAGTAAATAAAATGCATCATTCGTGGAGACAGTAGGTCGTACGTACGCATGAATATAGTTTCAATTTTCTTATCATATTGAATGTAAGAAAATTAAATGATATATATATATATAATAATTTAATTATCATTATTATGTCATATATATCACATATTATTAACAAATTCATCATTAATACATTCAATGTAACGTGTGAATGAATCACATCGCTTCATGAGGTGGTTGTCCTTTGTACACAAGAACGATGTTATCATATTCCTTCAAAATGAAAATCGTAAAGGTATGTGTTATATAATATGTAAATAAGCTTAAATAAATCATAAATATCATATATATATATATCATATAAAAACTATATTTTCATCTTTATTCCCAAACGTGAGTTGTGGTAATATAAAAATGAATGACATTGGTCCATGAGGCGATAGTCCACCGTACACATGAATGATGATTTCATAGCCCATTTCATGGGAGTGTATCTGTTTTTAGTTCATAACCTTAACATAACAAACTCTAATAATATATTTTTATTTTATTATACAATTATTATATATAAAAAATTGAATGGGTTTGAGGAAGAAATGAAACAAAAACATTCACTGTTGAACATTACCTATTCTTCATGTATCTCCTTTTTGTTTGCACCAAAGTCCTTCCTTGGTTGGATATATGAGAAAAGTAATTATTATATGAATAGGTGATGGAATTTTGAAGTAGATTTCGGAATATCCTTGTTGAACCAAATGGCTAGAATGGTGTGAAAAAATTTAGAGAGTGAGTTCCCTTTTATAGTTGAGGAGGAGTAGCAATCTTATAAATACTCAAAGGTATTCACTATTTTGAGGTCAATATTACCACATGTTTCTAAAAAACTGATAATTAAAGGTCTCTAAAATGATATTTTAAATACATATCTCCATAACACATTTATACACAGGTTTTAATCATTTTATTCTTTATCTTCTACGTTTCCTTCTTTTATCATTTTGGTTTTTTCATTATGTTAACTAGTTTTCTAAACTAAGTAATTTATTATTCAAGGTTAAGTTAGATTGATAATTATTATATAATTGTACTCAATTATTATATATTTTATATATAAATTATAAATTTCATGAATTTCATGAATTCTTCATATCTACTTTAACACAATCGCATGAAAAGCGTATAAACATCGCTTTAACTATAACAGTGCAAACTGGGTTTTTTCTATTTCAGAGTCAATATAGTCATTATAATAGAAAATTTGGTCCATTAATGTACCATAGTATATATTTAATAGTATTTTAAAATAACATTATAGAAGATATGATTTTAATAATTTTAAATCAATTAATAAAATAACATTTATTATAAAATGATATTAATATCAATTTTTACATTATTCATTTAATTTAAATTAAGAACACTAATGAAAATAATATTAATTATTTTCACACTTTTTTATCATTAAATATTCATATAAGAAATAATTTAACAAAATAATTCAGTCAAATTTACTTAACTTTTATTGTTTTTAGTATCATTTGAATTATTCAATTATTAACTATGTAATTCCAACATTTGTATTTTATAAGAATTTAATGTAATCATATCATCTGAAAAAAATCATGATATAAAAAATGAATTTATAATAAAAAAATATTTATAAATGAACCTATTATGTATTTTCCCTATTCCAATTCATTATAGAAATTAATAGGAAGAAAGGTAAAAATTTTGTCGTTTTCTTTACTTAAATTATTATACGGGTCAATTTCATGAAAACATTTCAAAACAAAACTCATAAATTTATAGAATAAAATTATAATGGTAAAAATATTTCTATAAAATAGGTTTTTTATAAGTTTTGGATTATTATTTAACCTTATATTCAATGTTTAATCACTAAGTAAACTTTTTTTCCTTTAACCGTTGTAATTAATTTTAACTAATTTCACTAATAAATATAGTAAAAAATTAAGTTAGCCATATTATAAATTATAAATTATTATGATTCAAACTATATAATCCATTTTTCTAAATTCCAATCACATATTTATTTTAACCCTATTTTAAAAAATTCTAGTAGACCTAATGAGAAAGCAGGTTTTTAAAGTGAAAATGATCAAAATTTTAAAATGATATTATGTCAATATTAAATATAAAAATGAGTTAAAAAACATACATTTGATTATAAAATTTATAATTGAACATTTGTAAATTTATAACAAATTCAAAACATATTTTAACATTTTATATTATTTAAATGAAATGGCAGTTCTGAATTAAAATTCAGTATTTTTCACTATTGATTAAAAAATTAAACTTCTGAGAAAAATACCAAAAAATAACCCTAATATAATTTGATATTATGAATTAAAAAATAAATATTATTTTTCCAAATTTAATTTATAATTGTTCAAAAATTAGTTTTAATATAAGTGTGCTATTAAAAGGTGGAAAAACTGTCATTTAAAAAAATACATCTTTTATGTGTAAAATTGGATTTATTATCATTGGTTATCTAGAAAATAGATAAGATGAATGTTAAAAAGTTTATTTAATATATAATATATACCTTTAATTCAAATCCTTCATCCAAATTGTTCTGATTAATTTCTTGTGATAAAACTTGTTTGTGCAAAGAAGAATAATTTTTCAGAAAAGGAATTTATTTTTTTTCAAATGGTTATTACATTCATATAGAATTAATTGGTTACCAAATATTTAATTACCTAAAACTTTGTAAACCATATTTTTATAATTTATTTAATCCTTTTCATAACCTCCATTCCAATTCCTACCTCATAACTATAATAATATTTTAATAATATGACTTATTTCGTTTAAACTTAGTATGGCGTGTAGAGAAATCTTATCATGGTGTTTCATATAAAGAAAGATTAAAATGTTGTAGAATATAATTAAATCCGTTAATTAATTTTTATTTAACCAAAAATAATAATTCATAAAAAACTCTGGGTGTTATATATGGTATAATACTTCACTATGGGGTTCTCCAACGCTTTTTTTCAATAAAGCTGATGAGAATTTGTGATTATGTGTGGATTATTGGAGGCTGAACTAGATGATATTCAGGAACTGGTATCCCTATTCTTGTATCGCCGATATCTTCTATTAGATAAAAGGTTTTTGGATTTTTCTACAAGAATGACTTTACGTTTGGTTCCATCGGTTGAGGGAGAGACCATCTTACATACCCCAGACTACTTTTAGGAGAATTTATGGATTATATGAGTTTGTGGTAATTTTTTGGTCTGATGACTGCACTATCTATATT
Source organism: Viscum album (assembly GCA_963277665.1). NCBI lineage: Eukaryota > Viridiplantae > Streptophyta > Magnoliopsida > Santalales > Viscaceae > Viscum > Viscum album. The sequence goes on from OY728145.1 coordinate 1,333,373,951, forward strand.
CATGGAAATAATGAATCATATCTTTTTCATGTTTCTAGAAAATTTATTGGTGGTTTTTAATGAGGGAATCTTTATGTACTCCCATAAAAGAAAAAAAATTCATAAAATATTGACATCATCCTATACATGTTGAGATAGGATTATCCATACGAAAATATATCTATGTGTAATTTATAGATTGAAAAAGTTAACATATTGGACTATATTATCTCGTAGGATCGAATGTATGTGGTCCCATAAAACATCGATGTTTTTTTATCCTAGTAACTATCCATGAATTTCATTATGATTTGAGGCTTCTGGGTCTGGTAGGCTATTACCAGTGATTCATTAGAGATTTCATCCATCCAACAGCACTGAATTATAGTCTGACCAATAAAGGGGTGAATTTTGATTGTTATATTACTTTTTAGGATTATCCATATTAATTTATTAGAAGTTTCACCTTAGTACCAATCCTCACCTTACCTGATCTGGGTAAGAAGTATATCATGTTTTAAAATACATCAACATTTGGGCTCCGGAATGTTGTGATTTTGGTGTATATAGTGGTTGATTATGGCTCTAAACTGTTTAGGCCACATGAGTTTAATTACCCTACTCATGATATGGAGTTATTTTTTGTGGTAGATTCCCTAAATGTTTGGTTGTATTGTCTGTTAGGTGAGAGGTTTTAATTGTACATAGATCACAATATCCTATAGTACATATTTTCATAGAAGGAATTAATCCTTCAACATAGTATGTGGGTCGATTATATAAATTCTTTTGACCTTGATTAGTAATAAACTCCATGGAAGGTTGAATGATTTTCAATCCATTTAGTAGAAATATGCGGACTCGAACAGTGTAAGAATCATGTAATGAGTGTGGTGGAGCTGGTTCCCTATAACTAAAAAAATTAATTAAGATTACATATATATTCAAATATTTTAAAATTATTATAAATATATTTTCTCATATTTATTGATCTCGTGTATAATGTTTATATGATAATTTTTAAGATTATATGTCACATTAAAAAGTTTATAGCAGTTCTATACTATGATGAGAACCTTCAAATGCTAATGTTATATTCTAAAAAACTAGTTTTATGGTCAGATAATGTATTATGATGGGTAACATAGTACATATACTTTTAGGTGTGATTAATTTAAGTGGATGATGCTTTTTCTCATGATACTCTCACTTGGTCATCTTTACGATAGGATATTACGAGAACATACACATTGGTAGGAATTATACATGTTTGGTGTCATCAAATATGACTATCTATGGACATGCGTAATGGTCCATATACTTTAAGATTATCATTAATGTATGTAATGACTCACACACTTATATTTACTAACAAAATCACCATTCTATATGTCAGTAGGAAGTATTGTACATTGGTTATGTAATGACCCAAACTATTATGAATAAAATTCCATTTATTTTAATTAAATGTCTTATGGATATAGAAAATTCATGCACTCATTTTGTTTTTTTATATCCAATTTTATTTAAATAACCATTAAGTGTCCTTACCTTTGATAATATATCTATTTAATAGTGATCACATGACTAGTATCAATATAGGGTTTAAACAAATCCTTTTGACAGAGAAAAAGTAATTGGTGGCCTCAACTAGTAGGATCGTACCCTATGTATCCAATTTATTAGAGCTTACTATGGAGATAACATTTTTGGGATTTTCCATAGCCCAGGACCATGTTGAGATCCAACAACTTAAGCCTGAGCAATACTATTTGTAGGATAGGTTCAAGCTCATTGACATCACGACCCAAACCATGTTCCCCGAATGACCCTATGAAAGCCCCACCATTACAGACCTTACTCTTAGGGTGTATGATGGTGTAATAAATAGATATATAAAAATAACATATAATTATGATTATGTGCATTACATTTTTATAGAATAGTGCATATAATTTCATTCTATTATTGTTACTTTTTAAATTATTTTTAAAGACAAAATAGTATTTTGGTTAATATTCAAATTTAATTTAGATATCTATTTTGATGAATTAATGTATTTCTGAATAAAAAAATAATTTAATAAAATATTATTATTAGAATAATTTTATTAAATATAACTGATTGTATCCATTTTATGAAGTCAATTGTACTTTTTATTAAGGTTTGAAATCTATTTTTGTCCAAAACTGTCAATTTTTAATAAATGTAGGTTTTTATTTTTAAACAAAAAATTCATGTATTTAAAAATATATTTATATAAAATGAATATTATTTTTTAATTAGGATATCGAAATTATCCAATGGTAAATGTTTCTTATTTTTCTGAGATAGTCGAATTTTTGGGTAAAAATTAAATACTGTATAAATATATAATGTGTTTTATGACATCATAATAACCCAAAAGTGATTTAATAAAATAATATAAAAGTCATATTCATCCAAATATATTATTTCCTTTAAAATAATATAATTTTAGATTTATTTTATTTATTTTTAAAAATCCATAGTGAATCGTCCAAGACATATAAAATAAATTAAGATCATTTCCTTGAAAGTGCGAATCACCTCCACATAAGAAAGGGTAATATTTTAATATATTTGTCCCTTATCCTTTTAGAATAATGTATACCAGTCCCCTTTTCTAGAAATCATGGGAAAAGCCATGGGTTGGTTTGTGGTTTTGAATTTTTTAGTGTGTAGGGTCCAGAACAAAAATAATTTAGAATTCCCCCACCATCCCTATATAAACCCACATAAGAACCCATTCATATACCTTCATGATCTTGAAATATTGAAAACCCTCTTCCCCTTACTCCATTTAGTCCTTCCAAGGTTCCCCTAAGCTCACAATAATCGTCTCCCAGTCCTTTTCAATCACATATCCAAGTAAGGGATCTTCCACACTACTATTTTATCAAGGACTCCTTTTGTGATATGCCTTTTAATTTTAATTTGAGTATGTTGGGATAGGTTTATATATACTCCACATACTATAAATTGGATTTAAAAATAATTATATATTATTTTCACTTTCATTAATTCATCCACCGTCCTTTAAGTACACATGTTACTATACAGAAATTCCATAAGCGATTTCTCTCTCCTCATTTCCATTCAGGCATATATTTTATTTTATGAATCTAAATACCAATTAACATGTTGAGATATTATATTTCATGATCCCATTACTATCCATACCATGTATAAATGATGATATACCCCTTTCTCTCTCATCAACCAAATTTATTAATTTTCATATGACGTCGTCATGCTGCCAAAATATCCCCACGATTTCCCTTTCGAGAATAATTATGTAGTTAGTACCATACCTATTAACATATCAAGGGTATTCACTATTTTTCACATATACGTACTGAAGGTTTACTATCATTTATGAATTTCACATTCTATTATCTTGTAATAAATGATGATGTTGAATGAATACATGTTATATGATCTTTTTGGAACACTTAAGCATGAGATTGAAATGATTATGAAGGGTGGACCCTTACATTGCTCCAATGTATTAGGTAATGTTTAGTATCATGATATGTCATTTTGTGAAAGGGGATTACCTAATTCTTTTATGATAATGATTCAGTGTTTTAATTTTTTTTCCACATTTCCATGTTATGATAATTGTGTTGTATCATGCCTTTATGTTCATGTTTCTCTTATGCTTCATTGATATGTGTATTTCCTTAAATTTATTGTATTCTTTATGTGATGCCTTGTTTACTCCATTATTGGACATTATAGATCACCCTTTTCATATGTATGTCCTCAGGATATCTAATGCAATGCTAAGTAAGAAGGAATGTTGTTGTCATGTAAAATAAGTTTTCAATAAAGTTGTGTATTTCATGATTTAAGTTGTTATGTAATGATCCTAATCCCCGAAGACACTAGACCTCTTGATCTTGTGAATTGTACTAAGTGAAATATTATGTAATTAATCATTTTAAGTGTGTAATAAAGACCAAGGTTTTTATAGTTGGTATCAAATCATATGTTTAGTTATTCTTTGTATTAGGATTAGAAAATTCTAGTTAAAGCCTTAGGGATAAGACTCAGTTAAAGAAAATAATCCATAAATTTTGGTGATTATATAGTAAGTGTTTTATCAAGAAAATACATCACTGTCTAGATACGAACAAGTAGAGGTGGATCTAGCACAGTTAGGTAAAACCCCAAAACACCACTTTGAGCTAGACTTGAATGATAATTGGTGCATGAAAACACACATTTCTATACTCTTGGTTTGAAACAAAAGAGGAATAATCTTCGATAAGTTAATAATCATATTACAAACCATTATTAAGGGAAAAAAATTTCACTAAGAATATATGTTAGGATGTATATCAAGGATAACTTATTTAAAGGCTTATAAATTCTTAAGTTAAGGAGATAAACTTAATTTATAACTTATCCCTTTTTTCATTCGATTCCAGTCTATGTGTTTACTAGTTTAATATATTTACCCCTATATTTTACTTTCATTCTACCCAATGGCTAGTAATAGGAGGTATCAGGAAAATAATTGATGTGAAGATTAATTTAATGACTACTCTAATGAGTTGCCCAATCTGAGGGGAGAGGGAATCGTAAACATTGTCACTATACTATATCTTTTAACTCATTTTTTGAATAGGAAACTACATCATGAGAACCATCCAATGACCCCCCCCCCAATAAATAAAAATTCATAATCAAGAGCTTCATGGGACAAAGGCCTCCTACTTTCAATGGATCATCAGATACCTCAATCACTAAACAATTGATCAACTACATTGAGAAGATCATATACATCCTTCAATGTTCCGAAAAATCGAAGGTTCTTCTGGATTCATATCGTATGGAAGGTGAAGATTATCAATGGTGGACATTGATAAAAAATAAAAATCATGAGGGATAGATTGAGGTGATGGGATGAAAAAAACTTCTTAAAATGTTTTTCAATAAAAATATTTTCCCCGCACCCTATGTCTTAAGATTGAAAGAGATTTCCTTGAACTCAAAAAAAAAGATGACGAATCTATTGGGGTGTATGAGGAAAACTTCACCAAACTTTCACAATATGCCTATGGTTTTATCATTACTCTCGAATGCACTGATGACTGCTTCTTTGGCGGGCTAAAACCTAGCCTACGGAAATCCCTCGAGATCCGAGAATTTGATAGCTATGATGAAATTTTCTAATGTTCCCTCAAATTCAGTATGCAAATCGGAGAATATCAGGGGTATCAAGGGGATAATAAGAAGAAATTAGTCTTTAATTATTGTGGTTTTATGGTTAAATACAATGGTGATAAAAATTTCCATCACCCCTCTTGTCAAAAGAGCGAAAAGAATCCCCTTGAAAATTACCTGTAGTGGATGAGGAAATTCCTTTGATGAAGGAATGAAGGGAACCTAGATAGTGATTTCATGCAAGAAAACCTTGCTACTATGAAAGTGGAAAGGAACACTATGTTTGATCCGCAACACATTTTTCATTTCTACAACTGCGAAGAACTTTGGCACTTTTTGAACCAGTTCTCCATGCCATGGGTTTTTAGAGGAAACCAACAACTTTCAAGGTAGCAAGGGAGATCTTTTGCCATCACTACCACTGAAGTGAATCCCAACAATGAAATGGTGGAAGGTGCGCTGGTTATTCATTCAAGAATTAAAAATATACCTTTTGATTTTAGTTCCATGAATTATTTTATATACATAATGTTTAGTAGAACAATCCCAACATCACCACAAATAATGGAAGTAGAGATGTCGGTGAAAATAAAAAACCGGAAAATTATTGCATCCCCTAAAAATTACTCCACCACAATCATAATTTATGGATTGAACTTCCGAGAGAACCTCATTATACAAACCTTTATGGAATTTGATAAAATTCTTGGAATGGATTGGCTTCCCCTATATATATCCATGATTAGTTTTCACAAGAGGGAAATCACTCTCCCTATGGAGAATAAAACCCTGATTTTATACAAGTGAAATGAGGAGAATGAATATTATTTATCACCATCAGCTCAATAATTTATATAACTTCCCTATGATAACACATATATTTCATAGATGATTGATTCTAAGGATGTAACCATCCTTGAGGACATTCAATTGGGAGGGAATTCAAGGTTGTGTTCCCTGATGAATTGTATGGTCTTCCTCTGAGAATGGATGTTGAATTCTCAATTGATCTTATACCTGGGGAATTGCCAATATCAAATACATTGTATAGAATGGATGTTTTGGGGATTGAGGAGCTAATGAAAAAACTATAATAGAATCTGTATAAAGGGTTTAAATGCCCAAGTGCTTCACCATGGGGTGCACCAGTCCACTTCATCATGAATAAGTATGGGTCAATGCCCCTTTTCATTAATTATCACGAGCTCCAAAAAATCATAATAAAGAAAAAGTATCCATTTAAATGAATTGATAACTTTTTCTATTAGCTATGGGGACAACAATACTTCTCTAAGGTGGATCTATAGTTGGAATATTACTAACTAAGGGTGAAGAATGAGGATATCCCCAAGACTAATTTTTGTACAAGGCATGGGTACTATGAAATCAAAGTAATACATTTTGGACTCATTAATGATTTTGTAATCCTTATGGACTTGATGAATAGAGTCTTTAGATATTACCTTGAAAATATTGTGGTCTTCTTTATAGAAAATATATTAATATACCCCAAAACCAATGAGGAGCATGAGGAACATCTGAGAACTGTGCTAGAGACCTTATGAAAGGAGAATCTCTATTCATAGTGTAGCAAGTGTGAGTTTTGGTTGAAGGAAGTATCATTATTAGGTTATATCCTCAAAATAAAAGGGATATATGTGGAACCTTTGAAAAAAATAATATTAGGCATAGATATGGCTGACATCTGTGATGGATATTCATAGCTTCCTAGGGTTAGCTAGATATTATCACCAATTTGTACGAAATTTCTCATGATTACAATACCATATTTCCAAGCTAACACATAATGTGGTCAATTTTTCTTAGAATGATGAATGTGAAGAAATATTCATGAAGTTAAAGAAGAGTATTATCACCCCCCATGTTCTCACACTACCCAAAAGTGGGGATATTTTCATAATATTTAGTTATGAATCAAAGAAGGGTTTGGGATACATGTTGATGCGGAATGACAAAGTCATTCTATATTCCTCAAAGAAGTTGAAAATGTATGAGAAAAATAATCCCACATGTGATCTGGAGCTAGCAGCGGTGATTTTGGTATTGAAAATCGGGTGGCATTATATCTTTGGGGAGAAGTGTGAAATATATATATATCAAAAAATTACCAAATATATATTCAAACAAAAAGATATGAATCTGTTCAGACGAAGATGGATAGATCTCATCAAGGATTATGACTTCTCAATAAATTATCACCTTGGTAAATAAAACAAGGTGTAAGATTCTCTAAGTAGAAAGGACCCATAAATTTTATCATTGATGAGAATTAAAAAGGATCCAATCTTCTTATATTTGATGAAGATGGAAATGGGAAACATAAATAAGGGAACATCATCAATACATTCCTAAATTATTACTCAAATGTCTCTTTTGAAAATGTTAGAGGATTATCAAAAATATGATGTTGGAATTCAAAAGAAAGTGGAAACAATCAGAAAAGGGAAATCCTTATAATTCAATGTTAATGAATAATGAATTGTGAGATTTGGGTAAATACTATGTGTTCCATAAAATCTAGAGTTAAAGAAAGAACATTTGTATGATGCACATAGTTTGAATTTCTCCATTCACCCAGGAAACTCAATGATGTATCAAGATCTTCGAGAGCACTATTGGTGGGATAACATGAAGAATGAAATTTCTTAATATACCTCAAAGTTCCAAGTATGTCATAAAATTAAGGCTGAGAGGAAGAACTCTAAGGGGATGATGTGACCATTACCCATACCAACATGGAAATGAGAAAACATCCCTATAGACATTGTCAACAGAAATCGGAAGAAATACAAAGGAAAAAATGATATTTGGGTTGTTGTGCATCGTCTTACAAAGGCTTCAAACATCAATTCAATTTGAGAGGATTTATCATTGGATAAACTGGCATATATATACATTATAGAAGTGGTAAGGATGCCTGGAGTACCACTATTGATTGTCTCTCATTGACATCCATGATTCACCTTTAAGTTCTGTAAGAGTCTCTAATCTTCTCTGAACACTGATTTAAATTTCAACACGTCCTATCACCCTCAAAATAATGGACAATCTGAGTGGACAATCTAGACACATGAGGACATGTTTGAATCTTTCTTAGTGGACTTAAAAGTCATATGGGACCAAAAACTTCCTTTGGTTGAGTTCTCATACAAAAACAGTTTCCACTCAATCATCCAAATGGCTCCTTATGAATCTATTTATGGGAAGAGGTGCAGAACACCAGCATGTTGGGATGACGTTTTGGAACGAAATATTCTAGGACCAAAAATGGTTGAATAAATGATGGATAAGGTTAAGACCATCCAGTATCATATCAATGATGCTCAGAGATGAAAAAATATCTATGTTAACAATCATCGATGAGACCTAGAGTTTGATGTTGGAGACATGGTATTCCTCCATATATCTCTATGGAATATAGTTAAGAGATTTGGGAATAAAAGAAATCTTAGTCCAAGGTTAATCATCCCTTTTGAGAACCTAAATTTCATTGGAGAAGTGGAGTATCGAATAGAACTCCCACTAAACCTATCTCATGTCCATGATGTATTCCATGTATCACTCTTAAGGAAGTTCATACCAGACCCACTACTTGTACTCAATCCAGAAGAGGCACCATAGGATAATGACCACTCCAATGAAGAGAAAATGATTATGTTCTTAGATTTTAGAGAAAAGGTTCTACGAATAAAAAAATACCCCATATCAAAAATGTTTTTGGGGAAAACCCAATTTTGAAGAATCGATAAGGGAACTGAAGGAAGTGATTTGGAAGAGATGCCCCCATATTTTTTTATTTGGGAAAAGGAAATTTCTTGGGAGAAATTTCATAAGGGGTGATGTTTGTAACAACCCAAACTATTATTAATAAAGTTCACATTATTTTAATTAAATGTGTTATGGATATATAAAACACATGAAACCATTTTGTTTTATTATATCCAATTAGAATTAAAGGACATTTAAGTATCCTTAATGTTGATAATATAGCCTTTGAATAGTGATCACATGACTCGTATTAATATAGGGTCTTAATAAATAATTTGGACATAGACAAAGGAAGTGATGACATTAACCAGTAGGATCATACAATATGAAGCCCATTTATTGGGGCTTCTGAGGGATATATAATTTTTGGGCTTTTCCTTAGTCCAATTCCAAACCAAGATCCAACAACTTAAGCATGAGCTAAACTGTTTACAATAGTAGTTCAGTCTCAACAATATCACATCCCAAACCATGTTCACCGAACAACCACATGAAAGCCCCACCATCGCACACCTTAATATAATGGAATCTTCTAGTGTAATAAATGGATATGTAACAAGAAAATTGAATTATTATTATGTTTATTATTTTTTTATTAAATAATGAATATTATTTTATTCTACTATTGTTACATTATAAATTATTTTTAAAGCACAAAAAGTATTTTTGGATTATATTAAAATTTAATTAATAAATCTATTTTGATGAATTAATGAATATATGAATTAAATATATTTTAATAATATATTTTTATTAAATTAATTTTATTAAATATAATTTATTATATAATTTTTATGATATCAATTATAATTTTTATTAATGTTTGAAAACTATTTTTATCAAAACCTATTAATTTTCAGTAAATGTCAGTTTTTATTTTTAAAGAAAAATTCACATATTTAGAAAATTATTTTGATAAAATTAATATTTATTTTTGAATCTTCACATTGAAATTATCAAACGGTGAATTTTTCATAATTTTCCGAGACAGCCAAACTTTTGGGTAAAAATTAAATATCGTATAAATATATAATGTCTTTTACGACATTATAATGACCAATTAGTGATGTAATAAAATATTATAAAATTTATATTCTTCCAAATATATGGTTTCCTTTAAAATAATATAATTTTAGGTTTATTTTTGTAACGCCCCGACCCCAGCTACCCAGAGTCGGTGCGTTACTTCGTAACATTGGCATGATCACAAAAGATCAAATCTCGAAAGACCGATTAGTTTAGTAGCCTTGGAAACACTAGATACATTCATAAACGTTACATTACAACATAAATTGAAAAACTACAATAACAAAGTCTCCATAGACCACACACATATCCTCTTCTGAAAATCCCTGCAGGTCATTCATAAAATACTTCTTCACATCCTGGAAAATATTAAAACATTGAAAGGGGTGAGCTCAGATGATCAGTAAGGATAACAATATTGCGGAAGCTTTCATAAATAAACATAAACATTTAAGGAAATTTATGACTAAAACAAAAGCCTTTTAAACTTGAACATCAACATAATATGGAAAAAGTAAAATGAAATAATGCCATTTACTTCTTCACATGGATATTCTACTGGTCGAATAATCACATGCAATATCAATAACCACTTTCATAATGATGGAATGCATAATGCCAGACTATCATAACCACGTAGTCAAGGCCTCGTGCCAAGACCACAAATAAGATTTTGTCAAGGCCTTGTGCCAAGACACTAGTTTGTCTCATGAGACCTGCCGATGCATCAAGGAGCTATAGCGGGCTCCACCCGTCACTTATTAAGTCCAATGCATTCCTCATATGAATAGGTTTAAACATATCATAAACCATAACATAATCGTATCACATAAAACATGCATAAAAGAAACATAACATTTCCACATTTCAATCACAAGATATAAATACAACACATTGATATAATAAAAACGCTTTCAAAACCATTTTCAATAAAATAAATGAAAGTTAAAACTTTGTATTTATTTTTCATTAAAAAAAATGATGGCTTGTAGAGGAAGCCGAAGCTCAAATAATGGTCACGACGGTGGAGAAGTCGTTGTCACCGCATACGTACGACAAGAAAAACATTCCTTTTTGTCTTTTAGTAAAACACTTCGTATAAAAAGATTCCTTTTGAATAAACGTAAAAGTCAAAGGGGTTTATACACCGTATAAAAGAAATTTGTGTATAAAACAAAATATGCCTCAATGAAAGGAGATTGAGACGAAGTCCTTAAAAAGATCATTTTTAAAATGAAATAGATCTGTTATGTGTATTCACTATATGTACACATAAAGAAAGTACAAATACAATATAGGACATAATAATATCATGACATAATTTGAAAGTAGGAAATTAACCCAAAGAATGGAAATTGGGTTAAGAAGTTCCCTTACCTTGCGTCTTGTCCTGACTCGACCGTTCTTTAACCTCCTGAATAATAAACTAGAGTTAATTTCTATTTACTTAAGAACCTTTTTCATGTTCATTATTCCATTTATATCACTTATTACTATGTTATGAACATTATTTAATTATTTAAGTTAATAATGGTCGTTTTGTCGATCTTTGGTACTTGAGTCAAAAATAAACTTCTTATAATTACAAGTTGTTCATGTGGTGAAATATCCATTATATCCAGAACTATATTCATGATGTATATATCATATATATCATATATATACAGTATATACATTCATTCATAATGTCACGTAACATTTAGAGGTAAGAAATGAAATGCACAGTTCATGGAGACGGTAAGCCGTACGTACGCATGAACGCTACTTTCATTTCTATTTCGTATTTAATGGAATGAAATAATAATGATATAAATTTATAATATAATTACAGTATAATATAGTGTATAATACCATTTAATCCATCCTTTATACATCCCACATATGGCATTAACGATTCAAATCACTTTTAGGGGGCGGTAGTCCGCACTTCCTAAAATGAAATTATCGCGTTTTACCCATAATGGAAATCATAAAGTATGCCATAAATGAGAAATACAGAAGCATAAGAAAAACATAAACATATTTTATATCATATATAAATATAGTGACATCTTAATGGCCTCCTTTGAAGGTGTTATATGAGTGTTGAACAATCATCATTTCGTGAGGCAGAAATTCGCCACCCACAGGAACCGTATGTTCTTTAACCATTAGATGTAGGTGTGTGTAAGTGTATCTCGAATCATTCTTATAACAAAATCCTAGTATATTGAGGATACTGGTTTTGTTACAAAAGAAATGAATAAAAAGAGTTTAGGGGGTTGGAGAAGAAAAATTAAACAAAACAACATTAGAGAAGACATTACCTCAAAATCGGGTAACTATTTTTTATTGGAGCCAAAGGCTTCCTTGGGAAGAGTTCTTCCCAAAGTGAGGCTTCTAGGAGTAAGAGGGGGAAGTTGGGAGAGTATTTGGGCAGAAGTTGGCCGAGCCAAATGGCTTGAAAGTGTGAATGAGGTGGTATAGGTGGGGGCCTTTTATAAGAGGAGAGGAGGGGCACTCTTGGAATGTAAGGAAATTTTACATTATTATACAATGCTTTTCGGATTCTAAAGGTCCCACACTTATATAATTCGTGGATAAGGTGATAAGGGTTCGAAAGCTACCCATCCAATAGTCTTTGGAAAAGTGTAAGCCTTGGATTTTACATTATCTTATCATTTTATTTAAATCTTTAAATAATGAGGTCATCGCTGCATCATCATGATGTCATAAATAATTTAATTTATTTAATGTCTAAAAATTATAAAAAAAATACTATGATGTTAGAAATATTTTTATCTTTCCAATGACTATTTATAATCAAAAATATGACTTGTATAACCCCATGTACAAATTGTTTTAGTAAAACAACTCATGTTTGTGTCAATTTAATTTTAACATTAAATAAATATATATTAATGTCATTTTCCAACCAAAGTGGCTCCATGGGGTCCCCAAGTTGACCCATGGGTTTTCTTGGTCGGCCATGACTCATCCAATAGGAGTAGGACAATTTTCATGCTCATCTCATATTATTAAAACATTATTTGTACCTTAAACTACACTAATTACCTCTAATCGCGATTAAGAACTTAAAAGTTACTATTCACCAAAAAATTATTTTAATCTCATTGAACCACATTTTTCTTCTTAATGACAACCATGTATGTCGGATTTTTGAAAATCAAATCACAGAAGTGGTAATATTTCATTTTAACGAAAAATCAGTTTTTAACAACCACTTAGTGGTTTCACTATTCATCAAAAATTGAAGTTCTTCAGAATAAGGCCAAAATATCACCCTAAGCTATAATTGATATTCTGAATTCAAAATTGATTTCTATTTTACAAAATTCCAAACATATTGGTTGCATTAATTAATTTTATAATTAATTCCCGCTGTTACAGCAAATAACGTGTTTTTAAGAAACAATTTATATCAAAAGATTGGCAATTGTTTATGTCCAATTTCAATGTTAAATTAATTCTAATGACCACCATTGGATAAAATGGTAAAAATATATTCTAATTATACTTTACAACCACTATATATTATAATTAATCACTATAAATTAATTTGATTAAAAAAGTTGTTTTTAAGTAATTTTCACTGTTCATAAAAAATTGGAAGTTCTCAGAAAATTAAAAAAAATTCAACTTTGGATAATTTCAATATTACGAATACAAAAATGAAGTCCATTTTGAAATATAAAATTTCTATAATTTTAAAAAGTGTTTATTACTATTCATAATGGCTACTTTGATTAGTCGCGGTGTTTCAAAACTCGAAGTTGCGTACAATGCAAGCTATTACATTATTGAATGAGAAGCGTATCGTGGAAGCTCGGGGTGTTACATTCTCCCCTCCTTCAATAAATTGCTTCCTCGCAATTTGAAATTTTTCTTGGAAAATAAAATCTTGAAAATAGAAAATACATTTGTAGAAAACCTACATCATAAATAAGGTTAATAAAAATATAACTTTAAAAGAAAGAAAGATAAGTACAAAGGTCACCCGAGATAGCCCATACTAGGATTCTATGAAAATATGGATATGGAAGAAAAACAAACCATCAAGGTCTGATGGAGAGTTGTAGAAAACTGGATTAGGAGAAAGTTAACAATAAGAAAATCACAAACTTGTGATTGGTTAAATGGTCATTGAATCCCTAGTTGGAAAAGTTAACCGACATCATTTTTGTTTTAAGTTACCTTTTATAATGTTGAGGAATTTATTTAGGAGATTTACTAAGAACGTAAGGGAATATACATACTTGTTATGTATACTTTCATTTGTTAATAAATGTTTACCACAAACCCATCTTTTACTCCAAATGGTAACGGAACTCAAAAAATATTCTTTTTATCCTAATTGTATAAGGTTCCAAATATTAGCACATACCATTTAGATTAGTAAAACTATTTTGTAATAAGCAGGGACTTCTTGTAGGCTAGTGGTAGGTAATAAAGGCCCATCGCACTATGATTGTGGGTTCGATTCCTGCAGCTTTGTCTGACGCGACGGGTTATGCCCCACCCTGCAGGTTGTCCTTTTCCTAAAACTATATAATCATAATATTCCAAAAATAATCTTCATAATTTTTTTTAACCTTAAACAATACTATCCAAAGATCAACTTAATCCACTCCAAACTTTAAAGTTATCCAAAATACCTCTGTCCAGACTTTCTCTAAAAGGTCTCTTAATTCCAAAATAAATTTATCAGATTCCCCAAACAAAGTAAAGTTTCTCTTATTGTCACATACTAAAATTATAATTACATTCAACATATTAAAACCTTACTGAAATCAAAAAGTACTGCAGTACAATCCTTATATATATCACATTATTCTTATAACCAGAATATAATCCTTGAGTCCAAAAGCACCAATACATTAATTATTCCGCTTCAACTATAGTCACAGCATAAGATTGGCCTTGATCCCTTGGCCTTTTCTGAGGTAAGTTTCCTTGACTCTTAGGACATTCATTTTCATAATGCCCCATTTCCCTACAATTGTAGCATTCAACATTGATAGCCTCTTTCTTTCCCTTGTAATCACGAGCTTGGTGACCCTTTTCTCTACATTTATAACAAACTCACATTCCTTTTAGGCATGTACAAGGGTGATTCTTCCCACAATTATCACATAATGTAAAATACTTCTTTCCCTTTTTCCCTTTATCTGTCTCTTGTTCCCCCGTTCTCTTCTTCTCTTGCTTTACTTTGTTGTCATACGACTTAGAGAATTCCTTTTCTGTCTTGACAGCACACGAGAAAATATCTTCGTATGATGATAAGGATTTTTATACTAAAGCTCGACGGAGAAATGGTTTTAACCCATCAAAGAAACGATCAATCTTACTCCTTGGGTTACGTATATAATCGGCAGCATGCCTCGCTAAACTTGTAAAGTTAGCCTCATACTTTGCGACATTCTCATTCTCCATATGCCTCAGACTCAGAAATTGCCTTTCCATATCTGCCCGATGGTCACGAGGAATGTATTTTTCTAAGAAAAGCTCTTTGAACTCCCTCCATTCAATATTCGATATGTCATCATCTTCCTTTGTGTTTTGAATCAGCGACCACCACTGATCGGCATCTCCAGTGAGGCAGTAAACTGCCATGACAACCTTCTCCCTTTCACTACTCCCCAAAGCATGGAATATTTTCTCTAAGGAATTTATCCATTGCTCAGCTACTATAGGATTTGTACTCCCATTGAAGGTTGGTGGTTGTTGCCTCATGAAACAGTCTAGCATTCATCCTCCACGTTGCGGATCAGGGTGCTCCATACGAGTAAGGTTATTATTCATAACCTGAGTGAGTTGTCCCAGTATGGTATTAAGTTGATCAGCACTAGTTTTATCTCCAGATCCACAATAATTATCTTGAGCAGGAGGGCAATCCCTTCACGGAGTCCGTGCATTGATACGGTTTCCATTCCTTCCACTAGGTGCCATTTCTAAACAATGGCATAAACTAGATTAGTTTATGAATCAAAATACATAACACTTTACATAAATTGAACTATTTATGGATATAATCCATAATGATAAAAAGAAATGTTTTCTTTGAGGAAGTATATACACATAACCCTTCATAGTGGTTTGTAAATAAAATGAGAATTATCCTAAGCATATCCCCCGGGAGTGTCGTAACCAAGAGTGCAGCAAGGCCCGTTGTCGTGCACCAGTTCCCGTTCGAGTCTAGCTCAAAGCGGTGTTTTCAGGTTTTACCCATAGGTACATCTGTTCCAGAGCCGACTCTACCTGCTCATATCCAGACAGGGATGTATTGCTCGGAAAACTCACAAAATCTCTACAATAACAAAATTCTAGGAAGTTCTTCTTTACTAATCCTCAAAGTCTATCTTTGGGCTATGTGCTCTAATCAGAGTTTATCTAAATCTAGCTTCCAAGGTTAGTACTAAACTGCCTCTGATACCAACTGTAACGCCCCGACCCGGGGTCGGGGCGTTACTTCGTTACATTGGCATGATCACAAAAGATCAAGTCTCGAAAGACCGATTAGTTTAGTATCCTTGGAAACACTAGATACATTCATAAACGTTACATTACAACATAAAGTGAAAAACTACAATAACAAAGTCTCCATAGACCACACACATATCCTCTTCTGACAATCCCTGTAGGTCATTCATAAAATACTTCTTCACATCCTGGAAAATATTAAAACATTGAAAGGGGTGAGCTCAGATGCTCAGTAAGGATAACAATATTGCGGAAGCTTTCATAAATAAACATAAACATTTAAGGCAATGTATGACTAAAACAAAAGCCTTTTAAACTTGAACATCAACATAATATGGAAAAAGTAAAATAAAATAATGCCATTTACTTCTTCACATGGATATTCTACTGGTCGAATAATCACATGCAATATCAATAACCACTTTCATAATGATGGAATGCATAATGCCAGACTATCATAACCACGTAGTCAAGGCCTCGTTCCAAGACCATAAATAAGATTTTGTCAAGGCCTTGTGCCAAGACACTAGTTTGTCTCATGAGACCTACCGATGCATCGAGGAGCTATAGAGGGCTCCACCCGTCACTTATTAAGTCCAATGCATTCCTCATATGAATAGATTTAAACATATCATAAACCATAACATAATCGTATCACATAAAACATTCATAAAGGAAACATAACATTTCCACATTTCAATCACAAGATATAAATACAACACAATGATATAATAAAAACACTTTCAAAACCATTTTCAATAAAATAAAAGAAAGTTAAAACTTTGTATTTATTTTTCATTAAAAAAATGATGGCTTGTAGAGGAAGCCGAAGCTCAAATAATGGTCATGGCGGTGGAGAAGTCGTTGTCACCGCATACGTACGACAAGAAAAAAATTCCTTTTTGTCGTTTAGTAAAACACTTTGTATAAAAAGATTCCTTTTGAATAAACGTAAAAGTAAAAGGGGTTTATACACCGTATAAAAGAAATTTGTGTATAAAACAAAATATGCCTCAATGAAAGGAGATTGAGACGAAGTCCTTAAAAAGATCATTTTTAAAATGAAATAGATCTGTTATGTGTATTCACTATATGTACACATAAAGAAATTACAAATACAATATAGGACATAATAATATCATGACATAATTTGAAAGTAGGAGATTAACCCAAAGAATGGAAATTGGGTTAAGAAGTTCCCGTACCTTGCGTCTTGTCCTGACTCGACCGTTCTTTAACCTCCTGAATAATAAACTAGAGTTAATTTCTATTTACTTAAGAACCTTTTTCATGTTCATTATTCCATTTATATTACTTATTACTATGTTATGAACATTATTTAATTATTTAAGTTAATAACGGTCGTTTTGTCGATCTTTGGTACTTGAGTCAAAAATAAACTTCTTATAATTACAAGTTGTTCATGTGGTGAAATATCCATTATATCCAGAACTATATTCATGATGTATATATCATATATATCATATATATACAGTATATACATTAATTCATAATGTCACGTAACATTTAGAGGTAAGAAATGAAATGCACCGTTCATGGAGACGGTAAGCCGTACGTACGCATGAACGCTACTTTCATTTATATTTCGTATTTAATGGAATGAAATAATAATGATATAAATTTATAATATAATTACAGTATAATATATTGTATAATACCATTTAATCCATCCTTTATACATCCCACATATGGCATTAATGATTCAAATCACTTTGAGGGGGCGGTAGTCCGCACTTCCTAAAATGAAATTATCACGTTTTACCCATAATGGAAATCATAAAGTATGCCATAAATGAGAAATACAGAAGCATAAGTAAAACATAAACATATTTTATATCATATATAAATATAGTGACATCTTAATGGCCTCCTTTTAAGGTGCTATATGAGTGTTGAACAATCATCGTTTCGTGAGGCAGAAATTTTCCACCCACAGAAACCGTATGTTCTTTAACCATTAGATGTAGGTGTGTGTAAGTGTATCTCGAATCCTTCTTATAACAAAATCCTAGTATATTGAGGATACTGGTGTTGTTACAAAAGAAATTAATAAAAAGAGTTTAGGGGGTTGGAGAAGAAAAATTAAACAAAACAACATTAGAGAAGACATTACCTCAAAATCAGGTAACTATTTTTTATTTGAGCCAAAGGCTTCCTTGGGAGGAGTTCTGCCCAAAGTGAGGCTTCTAGGAGTAAGAGGGGGAAGTTGGGAGAGTAGTTGGGCAGATATTGGCTGAGCCAAATGGCTTGAAAGTGTGAATGAGGTGGTATAGGTGGGGGCCTTTTATAAGAGGAGAGGAGGGGCACTCTTGGAATGTAAGGAACTTTTACATTATTATACAATGCTTTTCGGATTCTAAAGGTCCCAAACTTATATAATTCGTGGATAAGATGAAAAGGGTTCGAAATATACCCATCCAATAGTCTTTGGACAAGTTTAAGCCTTGGATTTTACATTATCTTTTCATTTTATTTAAATCGTTAAATAATGAAGTCATCGCTGCATCATCATGATGTCATAAATAATTTAATTTAAATAATGTCTAAAAATTATAAAACAAATACTATGATGTAAGAAATCTTTTTAGCTTTCCAATTACTATTTATAATCAAAAATATGACTTGTATAACCCCGTGTACAAATTTTTTTAGTAAAACAACTCATGTTTGTGTCAATTTAATTTTAACATTAAATAAATATATATTAATGTCATTTTCCAACCAAAGTGGCTCCATGGGGTCCCCAAGTTGACCCATGGGTTTTCTTGGTCGTCCATGACTCATCCAATAGGAGTAGGACAAGTGTTATGCTAATCTCATATTATTAAAACATTATTTGTACCTTAAACTACACTAATTACCTCTAATCGCGATTAAGAACTTAAAAGTCACTATTCACCAAAAAATTATTTTAATCTCATTGAACAATATTTTTCTTCTTAATGACAATCATGTATGTCTGATTTTTGAAAATCAAATCACAGAAGTGGTAATATTTCATTTTAACAAAAAATCAGTTTTTAACAACCACTTAGTGGTTTCACTATTCATCAAAAATTGAAGTTCTTCAGAATAAGGACAAAATTTCACCCTAAGATATAATTGATATTCCGAATTCAAAAATGATTTCTATTTTACAAAATTCCAAACATATAGGTTGCATTAATTAATTTTATAATTAATTCCTGCTGTTACAACAAATAACGTGTTTTTAAGAAACAATTTATATCAAAAGATTGGCAATTGTTTATGTCCAATTTCAATGTTAAATTAATTCTAATGACCACCATTGGTTAAAATGGTAAAAATATATTCTAATTATACTTTACAACCACTATATAGTATAATTTATCACTATAAATTAATTTGATTAAAAAAGTTGTTTTTAAGTAATTTTCACTATTCATAAAAAATTGGAAGTTCTCAGAAAATTAAAAAAAAAATCAACTTTGGATAATTTCAATATTAAGAATACAAAAATGAAGTCCATTTTGAAATATAAAATTTCTATAATTTTAAAAAGTGGTTATTACTATTCATAACGGCTACTTTGATTAGTCGCGGTGTTTCAGAACTCGAAGTTGCGTACAATGCAAGCTATTACATTATTGAATGAGAAGCGTATCGTGGAAGCTCGGGGTGTTACAATTCTATTTATTTTATAAATCCTTAGTGAATAATCCAATAAATATAAAATATTTTAATATTTTAAAATTATTTCCTTAAATGTGTGACTCACACCCACATAATAAAGGGAAATACTTTAATATATTCACCCCTTATAATTTTAAAATAATTTATACCACTCCCTTTTTCAATAAACCCTGTGAAAACCCATGGGATAGTTTGTGGTTTTGAATATTTTAGTGTGTAGTGTCCAAAACCTATATAATAAAGAATTCATCCACCTTCCCTATAAAAAACACACTGAAGAACCCATTCATCTTCACTGAATCTATTTTAAACTCAAGTATCCTATACCCCTTCCATATATTCCTTCCATGGCTCCCGTAATCTCCCAGGAAGCCTCTCCCAGGCCTTTAGGATCACACATCCAAGTAAGGAATATTCCACTCTCCTCTTTTATCAAGAACTCATTTTGTGATATGCCTTTTAAATTTTATATGTGTATGTTGGGATATGATCATACATACTCCCCTTAAAATCCATATAATTTTTAAATAATTATACCATCCATCCACTCTCATCAATCCATCCATGATCATTTAAGTACATGTGTTTCTAGGCTGAAATTCTGTAAGGGATTTATCTCTTCTCATTTTCATTCAATCATTTTTCTTATATTATGAATCCAAATTCCATATCAAATGTTGGGATATTATTTTTAATGGTATCCTTGTTATCCATATCATTTATAGATGATGATATACACCTTTCTCTCTCATCAACCATATTTATGAATTTCTATATGACCACATTATGCTGCTAAATTTGCACCGCGATTTTCAATGCCCAAATCATCATGTAGTAAATATCATACTCATTCCTCTATTGGGGTTATTCACCTATATTAACATATAATTATTTAATTGTGACTCAAATGTATTAATTTCGTATTCCTTGATTTTTTAATAAATTATTATGTTTCATAAATACATGTAATACAATCTATGTTGCACACTTAAGCATGAGATTGAAATGATTATGAAGGGTGCGCCCAGATAGAGCTCCAATGAATTGGGTAATGTTTAGTATCATGATATTCCATTTTGTGATAGGGTTTTACCTAATTAATTTATAAAAATTTGGTCCACTCTATTGGTATAGGGGTTTAGCTGATTCCTTTATATTGATGATGCAACATTTTAATTTGTTGACACATTTCCATGTTATGATAATAATGTTATATATTTCATTTATGTTCATGTTTCTCTTATGATTCATTGATACACCTATTACCTAACATGTATTGTGTTCATCATGTTATTCCTTGTTTATATCCTTACTAGGATTTATATCTCACCGTTTTCTTATGTATTTCCTCAATTTATACCATATAATGAAAAGTAAAAAAGGAATGTTGTGGGAATGTAAAAAATGTTTTTAATAAGGATGTGTATTCCATGTTTTATGTTGATATATAATGTTCCTAATCCCCAAAGACATTATAAATATAGGTCTTATAAGTTCTATTAAGTGAAATTTTATGTAATAGACGATTTTTAAGTGTGTAATGAAGACCAGGATTATTATAGGTTATGTCATGAATAACATTTTATTAATGGATAATTCGAGGAAGGATATGCCCCTTACATATTTAGAGAATCTAATATACTATAAATTTTTTTGAAATATAACTTTCACATAAATTCCATGTCCATTGTGTAATTCCATGTATTTTTTATAGTCAAAGAAAGTCGTATCAAGAATATAGGCTGATGATATGAATGTGAAACCTGCTTGATGAGATATTGAGACAAATGGATTACGTTATATTGTGATTGTTCCTATGTGGTTGTAAACATTAATACATTAGGTTCTTTCTATTTGGTTAGTTGTCCCATTTCTATATATTAATATTGGAAATTAGGTGTGCCCGCCTAATACTAACAAGAAGTAGTCCAAGAGGGTCACACACTTTCTATTTATTTTGATATTGACTAAATTTATTTGAATTTAACTAATCGAATAAATATTATTCCCGATAATGGGGAATAATTTTTTTCATGTTTGATCGATCTCATAAATTAAATAAATATTTATTTTTGTTATTGTGTATAAAATAAATTATTTTATTTTATTAAATATTTATTAAATATTTTTTCAATGGTTTTTGGATAAAATATTTATTTATGAATAAAATTTTCATTCATGAATTCAATAAATGTCGATGAGTTCTACCAAACCAATACCATGTCTGAGGATAAATATTAACAAACAAGTTCGTAAAATAAAATTTGTTATTGTGTAGGTTATCCGACAAATCATAAAATAAAATAAAAATCTATTATTCTTATTATCAAATGGTATGGGGTTTAAAAAATATTTTAATATTATTTAAGAGTCTGTACATAATTGAAAAATATTAAAACCTAACTCCTATCTCTGTATATAGATGGTTATGTCTATTTTTTAGGATTAATCAGAAATTTATATTTGATTACCGTTCCCCACAATGGAATTCTCCCCCTCTCAATGTTTTCTCTTGTTCATAATAATGAAAATAACTCTGTTAATCCCAATGAAAGTTGTGTGATCAAGGAAAAAATGCAAGATGGTTGATTTATGACATTAGAAATTAAAAAAAATCAGTTTAATTTATAGATCAAAGGTGAACATATGGATCATATCTAAATTGATCCTATATTTGGATCCTTATGGCACAAATAAGATAATTCAGAAAGAGTTTTTTGAAAGATCAACATCATCTATAAAGAAAAATCTTAAGAATATGTAATCATTTCATCAAAACTAAATAAATTATTTATAAATTTAATGTGAAATATCCTCTATTGGGGTTTTGAAATATATTAAATTTAAAAAAAATTAAATTTAATACCAAAAAATGAATTTCCACTATTCTCATAACCATCAATTAGTATCAGATATATCACATTTCAAATTTATAATTATTTATTTGACTGTTGATCTATATGTTCAATAGTGGTATGATATTCATTTCATATTATTTTTTATTTAATATTATTTTTTAATTAACATTATATTTACATTTTAATTAATTCATTATATGTTTCATTATCATAATGTACTAAGAATAGATAATGAATTACTAGATATTCCATCGGGAAGTGCCAAGGTTTATGGGAAAAAAGACTAGGTTACACGGTGTGCAGCCATAGCATACACCATAAACCAAGGTGAACTATATATGGATGTGTCTTGGGGTACAAAACATGTCAAATAGTTATTACACATAGTAAATGTATTGCACACCACCTATATACTATTCTCTTTTGGGACATTACATGTTATATTACAGCGGGTGTCACTGGCGTTCATGCAAGCTAGTATAAATGGTTTAACAGTGAAATTCATGCAAGATGTGAGGTAAAATACCTGATAAAACTACATGATACTATCATAATATTGTATTAATGAAGTATATAATGTCTAATAAGAATAGATTCCATGTAGTTCATTAATTTACACATCTGAAATACACACCAAGTTCATTAGATAGGAATGAAGAAACATTGAATGAAAATACAATGTGTATAGTTGGATTGTACAAGTCGTGTGGTATCACATCCAACGAACATGTCAACATTATTGGTGAGTTATGATGACACATGACATTTAGAGTACAAGGATAGTAGCTCATGATTACATTCGTTTCACTCTACTGAGTTACATGTTGAACACCTAGGAATGTTTCATAGACACATAAAGAGCAAAGCAAACTGCATGTAGATGGTCCGCACGTGCTATGTAGTCTGGTTAAGGAATATATCAAAGCCCCAAGTATGTATATCATGTACACCACAATCGAGATACAAGGCATGTTACTCCAATGTACACTCTGTGTGTTCTCCCAAAAAAGGATCAAATTAAACAACATTTAATTAAAAAATTGTCATTAAAATTTTATTTTATTGACTGGAACCTATTTTGTTTGAAGATTTAATAAATATTTTAAATAATTATTAAATTAAAAATTTATTTATTATAATTAAATATAATTACTGGTTCTTCAATTTATTTTATATGAATTCCCTATTGATGAGTATCTACAAAAAAATTATATGGTCATTAAGATGAAATATAACTAAATAATTAATCAATTAATTAATCAATACCAATTTTTTCATCTTAATAAATAACTAAAAAAATAAAAATGAATGTTTACAATAATACTTTTCCATAACAGTTCCATTTGTATGACTGATCATGAGCTTGACCAAAAATGTAACACCCTATGATTTTAAAAGAGGAAAATCATAATCGACAAAATATATAACATGTAACACCAATCTTTGAAGAGAATGTAACACCTTAAGACTTTACAATATATTTTCTTTCAAATAAATGTAATATCTTGGATAACATTAAATTCACACAACACCCAGTTTAAATTAGGTATGATAGTATATTAAAATATTAGATTTTAGACATGAAATATATAATATAGTTGTTACATTGGAGGGCATGAGTAGTAATTATTCATGTTTTTCAACACTAGAATGTTGAGCAGAAATTTGATTTTTTCTTCTTTCAGATGCTTATAAGGGGTAAAATGGTCATTTTAAACTATAATATGAAACCAAATAATTTTTATAGATACTCTTTTGGTACTATAATAGGGTTTTGTTCCTTGGATACAATTTTTGTGGAATTCTGAATTTCTTGAATTTTCATGGAATAATTAAATATTTATATATTATTAATTATATACTAATTAATTCACACACATTAATTTAGTGATGCCTTTTTAATAGAGAATTTTATTGAGATTAAATATTTTTTATTAATATCATAATGAAGATTTTTTCATTTGAAGTTCATAAAATCAGGTAGGGTGTCAGTGCTGGCACAGGCCCCTATTTCTTTTTCTTTTCTTTTATTTGTTTTTTTCTTTTTTCATCTCCTTCATTCTCCACTAACTTCTCATGTATTCCCCTCATGTGGTATTATTTGTCTTGATATAGATATATTAGAGGGATAGGTTGGAGTAAAAATAGGTAGAGTGGAAGATAGGTACCGCTATGGAGCTCGGGACGAGCCAGATCATCGTATAATAGTCATGGAGCGTAGAAATGATTGAAGCATCGACGGATTCCTCCCAAAGGAAGTTCATTTTAAATTTTTTCTATAGATCACTATAAAGTAACAATTTTATGTTTTAAACCCCTAGTATTCCAAATTCATACCCCTTGGGGTTTTATCTATTTCTTTTGGGGGAACAAGGGTTTCAAGTGATTTTTCTGAAATCTAGATCACACGGCGTGTAGTTTAGGGAGCACTTGATGTCTGTTCTTCCTATTCGGGGAAGATGATATTTTTAAATTTACATAAAATTTATATTATATACAAACAATTTAATGAGACTCATCTGAGTAGCTAAGTGCACAACCAGAAATCCCAAGAAGGGGAACATGGTCGTGTAGAATACATGAACAAACCCCATGTCGGCTGCATGTCAAGTTGGGAAACACGGATAGGAAAATTACATGGTCAGACCATGTGAGGAACACAATAGGGTACCCTATGTATGGTACACATCTTTTAAATGTCTTATACTCCATATACATTGGCTTTTACGCACCATGTCCGGTTGAGGTACGTGCCCAGGTGGGGATTTGACAGTACATGTCATGTACTAGGGTACACTTGTTGTGTAATACCACATTGCTACATGTTTATGGGTTTTCATATCTTTATGAACCTTAGTCATAATTGGAAACATTAGTAGTCCTTTATGAGTAATTTTTCACATATATCAATATGGAACTACCCTCCATATTATTTGAGGACTCCTAGGGGAGTTGCTGTCATTTTCTTGAATGAATAGGTTCTTAACCTAGTTATTTGTTTCTGATGCTTTCGCTGGGGCACGCACCTCCGTCATGCAGAGTATGTGCAGCTGTTACCCTGCATTCCCGCTTTCCAAAGGCGAGTGGCATTCGCTCCTTCTTCAGAGACGTCTGCTTCTTGATCGAAATGGGATGATGGGATGTCGGTTATTCATTCTTTGGATTCCTCCTCGGATCTCATCACCTAGTTCGGTTCTCCCCCATTGACTTAAGACATTGTCTGTGAAAATCATCCCGATGTCATATCTTCATGGACACCGGTTAATTACAATGCTTCTGTCAATAAATTCCAAGGAGTCCATTCAGGGCAGTAACCTTCGGTTAGGGGAGTAGTCACGTTGAGCAACACTGTCATGTTTGGACATTGGGGGATTGGCATGTCTATATTCCATCCCTTGTTATAGGGATTTTCGAGGGTGTGGAAGCTCGAGGAATCCCACATCAACCATGGGGAATCACATTCCATGGTAATGTATCTGAGGTTTTCCTCAGCTTCCCATGTTTAACACAATGTGTGCCGTATGTTTAACGTATAACAGAGTTGGATAGGACTGATCAGAACACTGATTAGAGTGGATCAGATGGAGGAACCCCCTCGAGGGAACACCGACACTGGGTCAATCATGTGGGTGGCTTCCCGAATGTCATCAAACAGAACGAGGAATGAGGTGGCATGACACCACCAGGATGTGGCGGCCCGGTTGAGGATAAGGATGGGTAATGAAGTGATGGGGAATGTAATGTGGCCATCACAAGGGAGACGGTGAAGTTGGGCTTGATTTTTCAAAGAGGCTTCTTCTGTATCCCAGGGGAAGTGAATGAATGTCCGCGTAGTTTGGTGAGACGATTTGACACCAGGGGAGGTGACCCGTGAGAATGGATGCATGGATGGGACCCATAAGAAGAGGAACCCCTGGGTTGGAAAATGAGCTTCCCGAGATGCATAGTCTTGAGGGAGAGATCAGGATGAGACGGGAGTGATAGTCTCGAACCTCATAGAGGCTTCCTACGTATCCCCGTGGTAGGGAATCAAATTCCACATAGTTCAGGTGGCAATTTGGGCTTATGCTTTGTGGTAGCCCATGGGGTTGGTAAACTGACGTGAAGGTGGACCTGGGGTCCTGATGGATGGAGGTATTGAACTTCATAGAGGCTTCCCACATACCATGCCTTGACATGGATCAATGTCCCTGTAGTTCGGGATGGTATGGGGATTACACTCTAAGTCGGCCCAAGGTGTTGGTAAACTAATGTGAGGATGGTTAGAATGATCGGGTGGTGGGATAGAACCTTGGGGAGGCTTCCTATGTACCATACCGTGACATGGATCAATGTCCTCGTAGTTCGGGATGGTATGGGGATTACACTCTGAGGCGGCCCAATGTGTTTGGATAGAACCTCGTGAAGGCTTCCAACGTACCATCCCATGACATGGATCAAAGTCCTCGTAGTTTGGGATGGAATGGGGCTTACACTCTTAGGTGGACCAAGGTGTTGGTCTTGAACCTCATGGAGGCTACCTATGTACCATGCCTTGACATGGAACAAAGTACCTATATTTTGGGATAGTATGGGTATTACACTCTAAGGTGGCCCAAGGTGTTGGTGAACTGACGTGAGGATGGTCGGAATGGCCGGATGGTGGGCTTAAACCTCGAGGAGGCTTCCTACGTACCATGCCTTAACATAGATCAAAGTCCTCGTAGTTCAGGATGGTATGAGGCTTACACTCTATGGTGGCCCATGTTGTTGGTGAACTGACATGAGGATGGTCGGAATGACCGGGTGGTGGGCTTGAACCATGAGGAGGCTTCCTACGTACCTTTCCTTAGCATGGATCAAAGTCATCGTAGTTCAGGATGGTATGGGTCTTACGCTCTGAGGTGGCCTAACGTGTTGGTGAACTAACGTGAGGATGGTCAGAAAGACCGAGTGGTGGGCTTGAACCTAAGGGGGGGCTTCCTACGTTCCATGACATGACATGGATCAAAGTCCCCGTAGTTCGGGATGGTATGGGGCTTACACTATGAGGAAGCCCAAGGTGTTGGTCATGATTGATTCTTGCTCAAAGCTCACATGAGTCATGCTCGGTGTGAGAAACAAGAGGAAGCAAGGACCTGACGATCAAATCGTGAAAGGTTCATCCATGGGAAATGGGGTGCGGCTTACATGTGGAACGGCCCAAATAGGAAACAGGGGCTTATGCATGGTTAGCATCCCATAGGTGTTGGGAATTACTCCAGGATGGAGGCCCAAGGGTGACAAAGCATAGCGGGAGAGGGACATGGGACTAAAGAAAGGGGGAGCCCCATTTCCCACCATGCCCTTTACTGGACCTGGGGACCAAAGATGAATAGAGGAGCAGGGATACTGCCTCCAACAAGAAAAGCTAGGGGCTTACACCAAGGTTGCTTTCCTTTCCCGTGGACAAACGCCACTCCAATAAGAAGGGTATCATCCCATATGAGGGGTGATCTCATCCCCATGGAGGTGAGTGGGCATGGAGAATGTACAAGGAGGGGGAACCTGCGTGCGAATCACGGGGCAAGGTCACAATTTAACATCAGGTGTTGAGGACAACAGTTCTTGGAAGTTTAACGTCCTGCAGCTCGAACGAGGTGAGTGCGCTCCGCACCCCTAGGACTTATATAACTGGTACCCTCTATTCCTTCTGGAAGGGAAGGCATCATAAATGCATGTAACAAAAGGGTAATCATGGAGCGAACCATCAGGGTGTCCATGTTAGTTTGGCTATGCGAAGAAGCAATAGCTGTTAGAGTGCCTATACGAAGAAGCATAAGGTGAAGTAACGCAATGGGAGGAACCATCCAAGGTACATTGAATTTACTTTGTAAGAGCCTAAAAGTTCATATGGGAAAAAGGTGTATATTGTTGATGATCGGGGCGTGAGAGACACTCGCGAATGGAATCCATAGGAAGAGCATCGGACACTCACATAAAGGTACACCCAAGGAGCACGGGGAATGGAAGTGGAGAGGTAGATGAGGAGCACCGAGGTGAGGGGTCCCGGAGTGTAGCCCACAACCTTTGGGGCTTGAGCATGAAATAAGTAGCCCTGTGAGAAACACACCGGGATGGCGTGAAATCGGTGAGGATCACGCATAAATAGAGCATAGGCTTTGCATGCAAATAGAAAGAATTTCACACAAGGATTACGAATTATGTGCATTTGGGAGAGGCTTTTGAAATGACTGGGGTGTGTGAAATTGAAGGGGATAGCGCACAATGCCTGCGGTGCATGCAATTGAAGGGGGTTGCGTGCAATTGGCCAGCCTACGCACAAGTGTAATGGATGGAGCCCAAGGGGCGGACCCTGAAGGGATTGTAATTCAGTCTTAAATTAAGGGGATCTCGCGTGAAGGCGGACCCTGAGGTGACTTGGAATGAACGGAACCGTACCTGAAATCCATCTTTGCGTGTGTGGATAATGAATTTCATGCACGAGAGCCGGTTCAGATTCTTCAGCCTAGAAGTCGAAGGGGTTCGCCATCTATTTATAGGCATTCGGGGGTGCGGAAAATAGGTCAGTGTGAAATAATTTCACTCCAAGGTCGGGGGCGCCGAATGTCAACCGCGTGGGGAGGGGGTGCAAAATATTTCACGCTGATGCTGAAGGACTCTCGTGAATCCTAGAAATTTTCGTGCAGGGCATCATTTTTTCGTACGCTTATTAATTCCTTTCACACGCCTCCTCCAGGCCCCCGGAACTAGGTCCTCGGATACGAATATGACTTCACTTTTTCATTTTGAAACTTTCTTCTTCCCTTGAGATCTTTTTGGCGTCCTCAAATTCCCCCCTTGGAATTGGATCAGTGAGGTGTCACAATGGTCGGATTCTGAGGGTAATTCCGAAATATAGTACTCCACGGGGTCCTTGAATGTTAAAAACCTGGAGCAGCGTGCAAAACCAAAGGGGGTGCGAAATTTTCTTTGAGCACATGTGCAAACTAGGATTTGCGTATAAAAGTCACTGCGGGTCCCATGGTCCAAATGAATTTCATCACGTGACAAGCTCCAATCTCTCATGCATGAAAATTTCTCTGGTCCCGTATAAAAAACCACTCCAGTTGCGTGCAATTACACTGAGATTAGGTGTAGTTTTACATGCAAACCAGGGGTTTTTCGCACCGCAGTCTGATATTTCACGACGGTCGCTGATTTTTGGTGCCATCCTCATAGATTCTGTGCTAGCTACTCAAACACTTGTCGGAAGAAGATGGCCTCAAAACAAGATTATGAGGGAGAAGCCACTTCTCGGAGGGTTGAAATGGTCTCCAACCCAGAGATTTATGGCATGAAAAGGAGTGTTTCCAATAACAATACCCTTTTCAATATGCTAACCCCCACCCAAAAGGAGTATGCACTGTCCAACAATCTGCCTTCATGGGAATTAGGTATTTCAGAGGAGGTCCCTTTGCCAAGTTTTGAAGTCGATACACCGTGGTCATGGGAGACCCGTGAGGACGACCTTCCCCGATACAAAATCACCAACAATGGTCATCCTGCCAGAGAAACCAGGCATATAGACATTTAGGTCCTGAACCCCAGGAATAGGACCATTGCTAGGGTGACCCGGTCACGAAGAGTTCCCCGACCCTCTATGTGTGCACCATTCGTCAGAGCATCACTGAGGAGGGTAAAGGCTGGCTACAAGACTGGGACCTATGGTCCAGCATCAACTTAACTAGTGCATGGGCTTGGGCGAACTGGGTTGACCACACCTGTGACCAATTTGGGGCTAAGCTACGGCAAATTGGCTTATTCAAGGTAGTGTGGATGTCGCAATTTCACTTCTACCACCAGCATGATCTCAGGGAAGAGCTATTCACTCGGTGGTCCCCTGATACCAATACCTTCCATCTCCGTCATGGAGAAGTTGTTATCAGTGTTCAGGACATTCACTGCATCGGGGGTATCCCTTTGGAAGGCCACCAATATGATGAATTCCTTCCGCCATTGAGCACCTGGGGAGATGTATTAATAACTCCCATGCTGACGTGGAAATTATTGGAGCTGGCTAAGGAGAGGCTGGGGGTCAAATATTTCCTGAAGGACATCACTTACAAGGACTTTTTTAGCCTGTTCTTGGAAATGGATCCGGCAGTCAAGATTCCAGGGTGAGGGAGACGATGTCTAACCATGGCACATAGGAGTAATAGTGGATCATACTAGAGGATTCTGGAGGTGGGGCACTACCAGTCATGTGGATACATCATAAATGAGAGTTGGGAACTGAATGTTCGGTACAGTGGATTTCTAGCCACACTACTGTGCGGGTAGATCTTACTGGTGAGGGACACAAGGATGGGAGTCCGTCCAGTGACCATGGTGATGGTTGGAATCATGGCTACCAATAAATGATTCAATCTGGGGTTCCCCATGATGGCTCCTCTATATGCCATTTTGGGATGCATCTCAAGAGGTGGGTTAGTTAGAATAATTTGTGGCGCCTTACATATCTTCTACGGCTGAGTTGCGGCTCATTGTGGAGGATATAACTTCCTGAATGCCATCTGTACTCTAGGTAATGGCCTGAGACCTTCCCTACTGAACATTTTTGGGGCCATGCTGATGACACTCAATAAGAAGGGATTAAGTATCAGAATTGGTAACCATGCCAACTTCTCTTTCATTTCATTCCCCACCCCTACTGGCTAGATTATAGACAATGGGAAAGGATCACTGGAGCAGAAGGAGTACTTCCAGAGCATCAGAGGTGGGGTTCTTGTGGTGTGTATTGATGGGAAGATATTTATGTGAGCCTTATGTTCCATCCAGGTTATTCTGTCAATTTGGGTGCCTATAGCGGATGCTGAAAATAGTATACTCAGATGTCTGGGAAGAAAGGAATCCTTGTGTTCTTTGTCAACTGTGGCAGATGTTCACGACCTATGGCTCCGGGGATGTTATCACCATTCCTCCCACCGGAGTTGATGCAGGCCTCTCAACCGAGTATGTCGAACATTGGACCATAGCATACCCTAAGGGGTTTTGCGGAAGCGAGTTCAGCCACTCAAGGTCGCCAGTATAGAACCTAGGTAGCGAGAGAGCAAGAAGAGTGTCGTTAGAGGGGAAATATCAGAAGTTCATCAGACAATGGGGCTCGCATAGTCTGAGACCTCATCAGTGGGGACACCACATGGCATGGCTACACCCTCATCGCCTATAAGAGGAGGGTCCCACAGAGCGACCAGAGAACTTCACGGGAAGCAAATAAGATATCTGCTTCAACCTCCTAATGATGCAATTTTCCCAGCACTATGGCTGACTTTTCTAACCCTACGACAGTCGGTTTGTACCGAAGCCCTCTGGTAGAAGATAGTGTGAGATGGGATCTAGCTGCCAGAAGTTGGGTTTATTCGGGTTTCCAACAGAGTGAGATTTCATCTCCGGCATTTGTATCTGACGGCCATGGACATGCACGCACGCCAATGGGGTCGGTGTGTGGAGCCATATTTCTTGGTTAAAGTGATGCTCAGTTAAGAGTATGATCTGGAAATGATGTCATCAGGGGATGATAAGAGCAATGATGATTCAGTGGGCGGTGACACAGAAGAGGAGGGGGTAGAAGGAGAAGGTGAAGGGGAAGGTGAAGGATAAGAGGATCCCGAAGGTGAATGGTATATGGGGGCATCCCACTAAGGGAGTCTCTGGGAGAGTGGCGAGATCATCGGATATGATATAGATGTGACTGAGCTACTCAAGGTATTCTTCAACCGTTATCTATCCTCCTCTGTTACCTCCTTTCCCTTTAAATCCTTAATCCACCCTCCTTATCTTACTCAGGAGCATATTGGTACTGATCAAGAGTCACCAGACAAAGGAGGGGGAAGCACCAATGGAACATGGTGGGGCACCGATGCCCATTAACGGACTAACGAGTGCTGAGGGATCCCCCACTATGATAGCTCCCATAGTAGCCAGAACACTAGAGGCATGCACATTGGGTTCCTATAAGTTTCATTCTTTGATACTGGTACTTACTGTTACAGGACTCAATTGATCAGGGTTCTCCTTGTCAGTACAGTGATCACAGCATTGGAGGGTCCTCGGGCTACTGAGCCCGGGCCATCCATGAGCGATTCAATGGAAAACGTACTGCCCTATCCAGATCATGCCCCACAAACCGATTCGACCTCGGTAATTGGGGATATGGGAGCGGTGGACACCAGTGGTGACGCCGTCAGGGCAGGGCCAGAAGATAAAGAAGGTGCCAATAGGGTTGAGGTGAGAGAGGAAGGTCACTCAGACACTGAAGATCCAAACCCCCTGAACAGAATATCAGAGGAGGACCCTGCTTCTTGCCTATTAGTTTTTTTTCCTATCTATCGGCTCATTGATCCCAAGGAAATTGATGATTCGAACTCTTAAGCGGCTGAGGAGAGCAATATGACATGACACAAAGGGTGGAAGTGCATCAGGGATTTTCTCAATCAGCCTCAAATGGAATGGCTGAAGTGGATGGGATTACTCCACACCTGGATGCATTTCCATTGTGTTGGAGGGACTGATGCTCAATGCCTTCACTCGATGTTCTGTTATTACATGGCCGAGAAGATGCATGAGAACAGTGGATGCTCTGACGTCACCAAGTGTCGGGAGGAGTCAGGGAGTACCCAATCATTTATGAAGGTTGATTAGGAGGTCTGACACCTCGAATAACAGGAGAAAGAAAATGTGATATTCATCGCAAACTATTCTGACCCCGTAGAGCAGTTGAGGGCCTAGCTAGCAGACGCCCAAGAACAACTAGTTTAAGTAAGTCACCAGATGGCTGAACTTCAAACTGAACCAGAGCAGGAACTAGCTAGGTTCAGTGAACTGTACTTCATGGCCACTGATGAAGAGACGGTCCTCAGGGGGTGGGAGGTAGTCCTGGAGGCCACCAGCAAAAAGGTGGAAGCGTTAGAATGATCAATCCAAGAAGCCAACCCTTAAGGTCCCTATTTTGGCCGAACCCAAAATCTTATTTCACCTTAATCCTACTCATATTGAACTCTATGTATGGAAAAATTTATTTACTTATCCCCTTGGTTTAACACACTAAACCATAATCCCAAAATAAATAGCAATCCATTCCAAAGCACACAGGGGATGTACCTGATGTGAGAAATAATGGATGCTCATACTATCACATCATTTGATCGTAGAAGCATCAACCATGATTCAAGAATTCGAGATTTGAATCTGGATTTTCGAGGAGAAGAGGGAGGCCCAATCAAAGGAAGAGGACCTCATACCAATTGATGTATCGTCTTCTCAGCGTGCTTTAGCACATGAGCGGGGAAATTCTGGGGGCATTAGAATCAGTCCGAACATATGGGAATGAAAAAAAAATTGAATCATGTTAAAAAAAATTAGAACACTATTGGAGGGGCATGGAAATAATGGAAAACTATCGACCATGTTTGAAACACAGCATCCCTATTGCATTAGCCTGAAATTGGGACAACAAATGAGGCTCGACCACTGACCATGCTCAAAACATGGGACCTAACTCAAAATATCATCCATTAGTTTTCTGGATCGTTATCCCATGACAGCAGGCGGACCATAAGTCGAGCATCCGTACTATTAGGGGATCCCTTCAAATGTGAAAAAGGATGGGGGTCTAAATAAAGGGCATGAAAATCATGGAAGGTGAAGTAGTGGTTTGTTCGAACAAAATCCAACACTCTTGAAATTTTTCCACCCTAATGGAAACACATTAGGTGGTGGAATTAATCTAATTATGGATCACTCATACATTTGGATAGGACCTCTCTGGTGAGGGATTTTTCACTCTCCAATGTAACTATAGGGAACCCCGAACTTTTTCAGGGAAAATGCTGTAGTTACACAACTCCCTGAGGGGTCAGGCCAAGGGTCCGATAGTGAGAATTGATGGGATTTGTGATTCTTGGGGCTGGACTTGAGACGAAATGTCTGGGTATTCCTACATATCCCATAGGGATGGGAACCAATCCTTACATAGTTATGAAAAAGTTCTTAGTTTAAGGTCTTAGAACTCAGACGTGGGATCAGTAAGGAATATAGGGGACACATGGAAAGGTGATTATAAAACCCAATGTGAATGAGGATATAAGCCCATATTGCCATGTGTTCCTTGGTGAAGTGTTTAGGTCATGGAAATGAACATGAAAGGTAGGTTGGGCCCATGGGGAAGTGCCCAGGTGTTCCTACATATACCATAAGGATGGGAATCAAGACATACGTAGTTCTGAGAGGTGGCACGATAAGGTACCAGTGCGAAAGATGAAATGGGCATGTGGGTCTGGACCTCGCACAAAAAGAAGAGATATTTTATGTGTCTTGTTTCTCCTTCAAGGTGAATGGTTTTTTTGTGAAGCAATAGGCCTAGGATAGAAATTCCCAGCATCGCCACATGAATAAAGTCATATACAGGCATTGACAATTGGTATGGTGGATGACTGATACACAACGTGATGTCCCCTATGATGAGGTCATCACAATGTAGTGCCATTTTTCGTCGTGCGGTCAGGATTATACTATCACAATTTAGGGTCATGTGAAGGGACCAGATAACACAGTTTAAAGTCATATGGCTTGGACATGTAGGAATGTGCATAACGAGATAAAGCATACCCGGTGTGAATGAGGACTTAAGTCCAGATCATCACCGTGCGCAACTCCAGGAAGGAGTCTCGGGCCAAGAGGACAACAAGGGTCAATGGAAAAGGGGAAGGAGAAGATAACTCCTAGCTGAGATAGACTAGGAAATGCGATGTCTGGGTGACCCTATGTATCCCATGAGGATGAGGATCGATCCATGCAGAGTTCTTAGAGAAGATCTTAGTTTATGGTCTTACAGCTTGGACCGTGGGAGCCCTGAAGGACGCCATATTACAGCTTTGTCCCACTATCGTGCGAAGGTGCAGTGAGGGATAGTTCCAAGAGTGTCGAAATTATACCTGGATATTATGGGGTGGAACATAATGTGAATCATGTAACCATCATTCATGGCCTGAAGGGGCTATCATGGAAACGGAGTATTACTACTGACCATGTTCAAAACATAGCATCCATGTCGCGTTAGCCTGAAATGGGGACAAAGAAATGAGCATCGACCTCTGAACATATTCACAACACGAGACTTGTATAGATTTTTTGTCCAAAACCCTTAGGGGCATTGGCCCTTAATGGTAGGAGAGTCCTTGGGTCTAGCATCCATGCCATTTTGGGGGTCCCTTCGGGTGTGAAAGATAATGGAATCCCAAATGAAGGGTAACACGAAGCCTGAAAAGTGAATGGAACTTTCCCAAGTTGAATATGACACTCTAGGTCCTAGACCAAAGTACTCTTAGACACATCCGTGAACCACTAAAAATGATTGAGGGGATCAACTTGAGAGCATCCAATTCGCACTGATGAGTAAAGACAAAGAGGTGGAGAACTCCTAAGATAAAGGGGTCATAGCATGGTTTCCACAAACCCAATACTAAATAGGGAATAACCCTATACCACACCTATACATCCCTCTCACAAAAGGTAATAGGACAAAGCGACTAGGTGACTGGGATATCTCTAAGAGATAGGGCTGGACTCAAAATCTAAATGTTCAGGTGGTCTTACGTATCCCATAAGGATGGGAATCAAGCAACATGTAGTTCTTGAAGGTGTAGTTTAACGTCATGCAGGACTGGTGAGCAGTTTAGGGTCATGCGGGACCATCTAGTTTAAGGTCATTCAAGACCAGTAGCTGCTCATGAAAAGTATTACTTGAGGAACATGGAATTGGTGGGAGGATTTATACTCTCACCATCCATGGTCACCAAGGAGTATGCTCCATTGGGGTAAACCTTATGAACAATGAAAGGTCTTTCTCATTTGGTCTCCAAAATGGGTGGTTTTCTACCAGGTATCATTGGTGTTCTCAAAGCCAGCACCAAGTCTCCTTACAGGAAAGAACGAAGTTGAACCTTCTTGTTGAATGCTCGAACCATCCTGCTCTGATGCCTTTCTTGGTTGTCCAAGTCACGTAGACTATTCTTGTCAAGCGCTTCCAATTCAGCTAGATGAATTTCAGCCACTCAATCTAGAACTTTTTGGACAAAGACTGATGTGAAAAATGAGGAAAACTGAATCTAGATGGGTAGGATAGCCTCACTTCCGTACACCAGGGAATATGGGGTCACCTAGGTGGAATTACGAGTAGTCTTCTGATAATCCTAGGGAGTATTGGGGAGCTTATCCAGCCAACTCTTCTTGTGCTGACCAACCATTTTCTGTAGGATGTTAGAGAGGGTTTTATTGAATTCCTCAGTATTCCCATTTTCTTGTGCATGATAGTGGGAGGTATAGTTATAGAGGATGTTGTACTTGGAGTACAACTTTTTCAACATGATTTCTTGGAATTTGGTGCTATTATTGGTCAGGACAGCGTGAGGAACTCTCAACCGATGGATGATATTGGAACTCACTAAATCAGCGATAGAACGAGCCTTAACTTCCTTGAGTGGAATTGCCTCTTCCCACATTGAAAAGAAATCTATAGCGGTCATGATGAACCGGCATTTGCGATTCTTTGCTGGTGGGTATGGTCCTATGACCTCTAATCCCCATACTGCAAAGGGCCAAGAATACTTGGTAGTGTAGAGAGGCTATGGTGGCCGATACACAAAGTTAGCATGAACTTGGCATTCATGGCACCTCATGGTGAACTCGATGCAGTCGTGGATCATGGAGGGCCAAAAATAACCTAATCTATGGATCTGGTGAGATAGTTTTGGCCCAGCCTGATGGGCACCACATGAACTGGTGTGAACCTCTTGCATGACATAGGGAATCTCAACCCCCTGAATGCAATATAGGATAACACCATCAAAACCGCACTTATATAGGATTGGCTCAAGGTTGGGACCACTATGGAGGGTAAACTGTATCGCACAGCATCGGATTCACTCGCGCTTAGCCCGTTCCGATGACAGATTACTGTGTTTGAGGTATTCAACCAAGGGCGTCCTCCTATCGGCAATCATTTTGATCACTTACTCCAGAGGACCCTGGGGTCCTGACGTAGAGGCGCAGATGGTAGGATGGCTTACCTATGGGTCGTCATCTCCATCCAGGATAATAAGAGCTATGACTCTCCGATGAGCCATGTGGATAATCAAATCATCATGTTCGGGCTCTGAAAGTGATGCAGCTAAGTTGGCCAAAGCATCTTCTCGACCATTCTATGGCCGAGGGACATGGATAACCTCTGGCCAAGAAGGGAACTGGGCCATTAGCAGGAGAGTAAGTTCCATCAATGGTATGATCACTACCTTCCTGACGACATATTCATTGTTGATATGGTTAATGACTATCTCGGAGTCCACTTTCACATGAAAATGGGGCACGTCGATCTTGAGGGCCAGCTCAAGGCCAGTAATGAGGGCCTGATACTTCGCCTCATTGTTGGTGAAGTCTTTCGAAAGCAGAAACAAATATGGTAAAATGGCTTGTTCCAGGTTAGTAAAAACGATACCCAGGCCTACTCTATTGATTCTAGGATCATTAAGCCTCCTTATGGTAGGAATCAAGGAGGTTCCATCAAAGTGAATTTTCCAACACGGGATGGATTGATCGACTGGGAGGATCGCCTCATCGGGAAAATCCAAGTCCAAGGACCGGTCCTCAGGGGTTGGATGGGAAGCAGGAAAATATACCAATGCTTGTCCCCTGATATCTTTCTGAGGCACGAATCTGATGTCAAAATGCTAGAGGATTAATGCCCACTATGCTAGTCATCAGTCAACATGGGACGGCTTAGGATATACTTCAATGGGTCCACTCGAGACACCAGTTGTACCTTGTGGTGCTATAGGTAATGTTCCAATTTCTGTACAGTGAATGCGATCACAAGGAATCTCTTCTCGAGGGGGGAGTATCTTTTCTCTATATCGAGGAGCATGAGGCTCAGGTAGTAGAGGTTGTTCTTTGTCCCCTCGTTATTCATCTGGGTGAGAAGGGCACCGAGGGACCATTCAAGGGTGGTGACATAGAGGACCAGCAGCTTCCCGGTTATGGGTGGATTCAAGACTAGAGGCTAGAGCAGATTCTACTAGATTTACTCAAAGGTAGTCTGGCTCTCCTCTTCCCACTCATAAGTGGTTCCCTTATTCATGATCTAAGAGAATGGCTTTCACTTTCCAGCCAAATTTGAAATGAATCTGCATATGTAGCCCAAGTGGCCTTGGAAACCATGATGCTCCTTAATATTACTCAGGGGAGGCATCTGACTGATGGCCTTGATCTTTTCTGGGTCGATCTCAGTGCCCCGGTACCTCACAAAAAAGCCAAGGAACTTTCCATATGTGACCCCAAAAGCACACTTCAACGGTTTTATCATCAGGTGGTGAGAACGGAGGAATTCGAACACTTTCTCAAGATCCTTGAGATGGTCCTGGAACTAGTGATATTTTACCACCCATTCATACACATATAATTCCACCAATGTATTTAGGATTGGATTGAATATGCGATGCACAACCCGCTGATAGGTGGCACCTACATTTTTTTGGTCAAAGGGCTTAACCATGTAACAGAACGTACCTTGGAGTGACCTGAAATCTATGGAATCCTATTCCTCGGGGGACATCAGGATATAATTATATTCAGAGTAACCATCCATGAAAGAGATGGCTTGGAACCCAGCTATAGCGTCGATCAACAATTCTGTCACTGGAAAGGGAAAATCATCCTTCAGACATTGGTTGTTGAGATCACGGAAGTCGATACAGACTCTGAGCTGTCTATTCTTCTTCCTGACTGGTACAATGTTTTCCAACCATTTAGAGTACTGGATCTCCTTAAAGAAGTTGGCCCTGATGAGTTTTTCAACTTCGGCCTCAACC
The DNA here is from genome assembly GCA_963277665.1 of Viscum album. Lineage (NCBI taxonomy): Eukaryota > Viridiplantae > Streptophyta > Magnoliopsida > Santalales > Viscaceae > Viscum > Viscum album. Next base: position 1,333,413,831 of record OY728145.1, read on the forward strand.
ATGCCGCGGTGAAACGCATGCATCTTTCTGGGAGGTTTTTTGAACCCACAATGATTTTCCAGAATGCTAAGGAGGTGGATAGCTACCTGATGATCTAGTCTTAGAATCTCATTGTAACTCAAAGAAAACACATCACATTTCTGTTTAAGGAAGTCTACGTATTATTGTTGCTCCTCGGGAAGTATGGCGGTGCTGACCAATGTGGGTCTCGGGTCTACCTCGCTTCTGAGGTTCACCTCTATAAACTCGTCGACCATGGCAGAGATGCCATATTCAAAGGCAGCAGGAGCATCCCTTATATCTTTTTCTCCACTTATGGAGGGATATTCCGTGGAGGAAATTTCTCCAAAGTTACTAGACCCCAATGGGAGGATGGTACCAGCTTCAGCGGTAGTGGTTATTGCATCGGGGAAATCCGAAGCTGCCGAGACCATAGAAAAAAAGGTTATCGACCCGATCCCATCTAGTCTCTAGCCCAAGGGGCCATTCTTGATAATATCAAAGCAGTAGTGGAGCATCGGCCAGAGCTGGCTTTTTCCAGCCCTGTTTAATAGAAAAGTGTAACATATTGTCTTTTCCATGAGTTGGAAACCCTGATGCCTGATCAGAGTGTGAGGCTCCGAGATCACTGAGGCATGATTCATATAAGAATAGCATGTGATTTTCCAAAACTACTTAGATTTGGGAGCACGATTCCCCCTTTTCCTAGAAATGACAAAACATTGCCCCATATCGGGGGTTGTGGCCTCCAACTGATGGATCAGGAAGACGTAGGCGTCATTCAAGCCTGCCCAAGGGTTGTTTGTGGCGGTGATGTGATCAACTTCACTTGTCTGGACTTGTTTATCCTTTCTCTTATAATGTTCAGTGTCCAAATAGCGGGCTTCACATGAGGCGAAAGGAGACGCGTCACCCTAAAGTACTACCAATCGACCATTAAGGGGGTACATGAGGAATTGGGGATATGATGAGGGGACCACCGCATGCAGGTGGAGACATGGTTTTCCCATCAATGCAATATACACGGTGTCTTGGGAGACAACAATAAACTCGGTGCTAGCAACTAGGCTGCCGAACTGGGTCTTCAAACGGATCATGTTGATCGGGGTCTACTATGTCCTATCGTATCCATGGATCCTTAAATTGGAGGGAGTCAGGTATTCTTCAGATAACCCTAGATTCCGTAGTGTCCGTGTCAGGATAAGGTTAATCTAATAGCTAGTGTCAATGAGATAGCGGTGAACTTCCACACCGTTAAATTGGTCGGTGATGTACAATGGGAAGATGTGCCCCTATATGGGGGAGCCTTCAACTTCTCTTGAGAATGAAATGGAGTCCTAACATTCAGTTCTCTCAAACACTTCGGCATGTAAATCCTCTGTTGTTGCTACCTCTGTCTCAAACTAGAGGGGGCTTCCAAAAGCCTCGATGAGTGACTCGCACAAATCTGGTGACAGGTGAAGGGCTTCAAGGATAGAAAGCCTCGCTGGGTTGCCGACGAGGTGCTTGATAACATCATACTTCCGTGCTCGGTGAAAAATTCTGCTTTCAGGGAGCCGCTCTATGATAGAAGGCTTGGTGGGCCCTGTTGGCCGGACCGGTGACTGACTAGTACTGGGTACATCCTGTTGTTCACTAGTCGAAGCATGAAGAGTAGATGCCGGATGAAGACCACATGATTGATATCATCCTATAACGGGGTGAAGCTTTTCGTGGCATGGATGAAGTGTTTCTTCCTGATTCAATAGCACAAACAGTGGTGGAGGCGGGCCCATTGACACCAAATGAAGAGGCTGCACATGCTGAGTTATACGATGGGCCTGCTGTCCGGTCTCAGCTGCATGCACAGACTGGATGGAAGTGCCAACTGACGTGCACCAACAGCTCATATAGCCACAGCTCTGTCGATGTTGGCATCAACTGGGGACATTGGGGAGGCTCACCTGATACTCCCCCTCACCGAGAGTCATATATGGCTTTACCCACACGACTGTGTTAACCGAAGCATACCCTTGACTATCACATGAAGAGTCATCCATCACTAGGTGGATTCTGGGAGGGATCCCCATATCAGGGGTCATGAAGTCGTCGAGAGTGCGGGACGACGATGGCATTGGCGGGGCACGTTGCTTTTTCTTTGGCAGCCGATGCCTACTCTTCTGGGAAGAGGTCGGATGAAATGATGATATATAATTGGTGGCCACAACTTCTGAAGGCTACGACTGATTTAGGCATGCACGGATAATTCCATGGGAATAGGAGACCGCTTTGTGAGCCATACAGTCATTATACTTCGGAGACCCGCAGTCGGAAACCTGCTACCACTCCCCTTCACCGTTGCTACTGCTATCTGACCTCACAAAGACACCAGTCACTCGTGTTGGGGTCAGGCCCAACCTGACTATGTTGTTGTCAATCTAGTCTTGGAGACAGTCCTTGTACATATAGAATTTCTTGAGGGTGTTACCCAGAATCTGGTGATAAGGGAAGTAGTAGGGGCGATCAGTGAGATTCACCTCTTCTGGCTTTCTACACTCAGGAAGTCGTACAATTCCATGCTCTAAGGCGCTGTGGAAGTAACCAAGGTCCTAAGCCTCGTTTAACGAGTAGGTTTTATTTCTTCTTTATGGCAAGGGGATCTTGGAGACTGACCCTGAGGAGGGGGAGGAGGGGCCTACCGAGGAGGTGGGAGTTGATTATCTTGCATAGGTGGTTGCGGCGCATTACACGGGGCCGCCAGCCAATTTAGAGGCAGTTGCTGCTGGGCCGGAAGTTGTGCCCATGGTGGAGGACCTCAGCAGGGGTGTAGAGATGGCTCTACTGGTAGTAACTCCAGCTATCTAGGGGCCTTTATCTGGGCCACCGTGACGGGATCGGCTCTGACAGCCCTCCTCACTGGGATTACAGGGGGCAACGGATGTTCCTGGATGGCCCGTTGTAGGTCTTCTTCGAGGCACTGGGCCTTATCTGATAAGTGGAAGAACACTCCAGGATAGTTCTGAGTGATCATGGAGGGAACCATCTCCGTCTTGGCGTTCCCTACACACATCGTCATAAATTTCTCTTAAGTCAGTGGCATTTCAAGGTAGTATGTGAGTCCCTTCCACTGGGAAAAAAATTCTGAGACTCCCTCATAAGGCTTTTGGTTGCACTTGAATAGGTCCTCGATGCTCGTTTTCTGGATGGTAGAGCTGAAATGGTAGAGTAATTTCCTGCGAAGGTCCTCCCAGCTGGTCACAGATCCAACAGGGAGCTGGCTGAACCAGAAGAATGTCATCCCCTCTAGTGTCTGAACAAAACAGTGGATCTTGGAGGCCTCCTACGACACTGGAGTCCCTAATATAAGGCCACACCTTGAGTTGAAGTGAGCCAGGTGCTGCGGCGATTACCCAGTCCCATTAAAAGGGTAGAAGGTGGGGTTTCCGAATCCCGTGGGTGTTGGCATATCATCCTCCCATGCTGGATATGGAATATCATCTGGTGGGAGGCAATCTGTCACAATTCCAATGCCTCTAGGTGGGAAATAAGTGCAGTCATTGGATCATCTGGATGGGCATCCCTGTCTTGATGGGGATCCCTAACCACGAGTGGGTTTTTGGGCTCTTCAATGTGTCAGACAAGCTTAGAGGCTCGTGCAGCGGCTGGTGGAGTGACCCTTGGGGCGGAAGGAGGAGCCCGAGCAGGGTCCCATGGATATTCGTGCCATTCCAGAGGGTTTGGAGAGAGATATTGTGCCGTCTTTCCATGAGCTCAAGCTTCTGACCTATCCGCGGGGACGGCACGATCAGGGATGCCTAGGGGGAACTCGCCAAGGAGTAGTTTTTTTCCCCTACTTCCCCAGCATAGGATCACTGTAGTCGGGTCGTCACTCTGCAATGAATTCAGCCAGGAGTTCATCGACCAAATTCTCCTTCTCAGTATGTTTTTGGTGCAATTTGTCCTTCTCGGGATCCTCCTCCCTATTCTAAACCGAAGTGGACGGTTCGGAGTTCTTAACCGCTCAAATGCGCTCTTTTTCGTTACCAGAATTCTGGTGGAGTACCAGTGTCTCGGTGGGTGGAGGGAGGCCTAAGAGGTTCCTCTGCTGATGAGTAGTCCTCCCAGATGGGTCCAGCAGTGGGGGAACGTCCTCAGGGAGGACCTTTCCATCAAGGAGTTACACCTCATTTTCCCCTCCCAACTGATTGGTCATGTTGACAACAACTCTTCTCGGGGGCATGTCCTCAATGTCTCCTAGTGATTCGGGCTGCTGGAGAATAACACTGAATAGGAGGGCAGCATACTGACCCCAGTCACGGACTTGCGCAAGGGGGTAGCCTCCTTAATAACCTTGCGGAGTACTTGGAAACTCTGAATGTATTGTTTTTGGAGGGCCATATGGTGACCATGTGACTCAGGGTGAAGGACCACATGGAGTGTGTTCAGATCAACCAGACAGGATTGTTCGTTAATGTCTTCAAGGTGAATTTGTCTCCTGGGATAAGACAATTACTGATTCTGAAGGTGGATGTGTGTCACCCAGAGTGTCTGGTAGAAACATTCAAACTCCTCTGGGGAGAGAGATTCTGGCGCACAAAAATTTGGTCCTACGACTGACCAAAACTTCTCAAGGAAGTGGCCCGCTGCAAGAACGGTTCAAAAACTCATTGGATCCGTTTCAGGGTCTGGCCCTTGATTTCCCCCCTCGTCAATTGGGGGTGGATAAGGAACTAGTAGCGGTACTGAGGTAGATCGCTGGGATAGAGGGCTGACCAGATAAGAATACGGCGAGTGGGCTGACTGGCCGCCGAATATAGGGATGTCCTCTGAAGATTGTAGCGACCCGACTGCTATATCATGATAGGATGGACCAGTGACCAAATCTCCTAACACAGCATCAGCATATGCCAAGGGTGGGCTATACCATGACCCTCCTTCCATTGGACCCCAAAATGCTCTCTGTAGTCTTTAACCGAGGCAGAGGGTGCTTTCAGAGATGACGGTGGCGACTGTGTGGTTGGCCCCTAGGGAAATTCCATATTCTATCCCTCCTGGATATACCTTCGGAGGGAGACAGGGATCCTATGGATCTCGCATTCTGGGAGTACGAGGATGATGTGCCTCATTCCTGCCCCAACCCTTAACTGAGAGGACTGAGGGGAGGGCTCTAGTGCCGAGTCATACTCTGCATCGGATTCTGAGAAGTGGACTGGTTTGATTCATGTCTGGGCCTCCCTATAATTACTCTTGCAGTGGTAACCACCTACTCTCCGGCCCCTGGGTGGCTCTTTGGGGTGAGGCCCAATTTTGGTACAAGGAGGTCCTTCGACCATACTGCTGCTGGGCTAGAAAGAGCACCCTCCAGGGGGACCGCGGTGCAAAGAGCACCAGGGAAAGTGTCAAAAGGGACATGGGGAGGACCTCCATGGGAAGTTCTGGAGCAGGCAGGACCTCCGCTGGAGCTAAACAAATCATAGGAAGGGGTGGTAGGATCATGGGTAGAACCTTCATGCTCACATCCCCTGACTACATCAGTGCAAGGAAGGTCCTCATATTGGTAAATCCTAGCACGGGTAGGACCTCTGTTATGGGCGTTTGTGAAGTGAAGTTGGCCTCCACCCCTCCGATCGATGTGGTGAGGAGTAACTTCTTCGGCCGGTACGAGGAAATGTGGAGGACCTCTACGTTGTTGAGTGACCAGACCCACAATATCTCTATACTTGTGGTCTGAAGTAGGGGGGAATGACAACATACCCAGTGTAATGAGCGCGGGAGAGACCCCCATATGGAGTGTTGTCGTCATGAGGGAGAACCACGATTGGGTTGAAGGAGGCACAGGCCAGACCTCCAAGCTGAGGTTGGAAGCAGGGAGGACCCATACCTTATGTAGTGGCTGTATGGAGTGGCTCACCACACTGGGTGGCATTGCTACGGATTGGTCCGCAGCGGCCATCGACCGAGAGAGTCGACCCAAGCTTCCCATGGGGTGGTTGGGGCCTCAATACATATCGGGCCTATAACTGCCCCTGCTCAACGTATGCAAGGAGTTGGGGATATGCGCCAGCGGTGGCTCGAGCCAAAATATTTTCTAATGTTGATGCCCCACGGTGGGCACCCTCTTCCATTTGTGCCCGACACTGGTGTCGGGTCAGATGACGTGGAGCCATAGGTGCAGGAGCATGGCTTACCTGTGACTCACCTCGGGGAACTGGGGTGCGGCGTTGACGCAGCCTGGTGAGAGCCCTCATCGGGAGCCCTTGGAGTGGGACTCATATCGGGCCAACCTGGACATCACCTACCTCGTCGGCGTAGGGCAGGGAGCTGTCAAGGCGTTTCATGGACAAGCTCCTGAAACGATTGAATGTTGGGGTGGGGAGCAGTGGCTCCCTACGCTGCCCTCGAGGGTGGCGTTGATGGCGAGGTTCAGCCACCTCGAGATCTAGGTGGTCCATACACCTGGTGGGTATGATCATCTTCTCCTTGTAATAGAATACAAGGTCATTAGATACCCTTCATAGGATAATTTTTAATCGGGAGAGGGGGCGTAGCCACCCAGCAGTTATGGAGGTTGAGGCCATCATGGAAGAGGTGGAACCGTGTGGGGTGGCAACGCCGATATTTCCCCTACACCGGTGGGAAGGTGGTGATCATGTTCCGTATGCGACGACATGGTTCTTGAAAGCAGGGAGATGAACTCATTAATACTATGTTGACACTCCTTTCTGTCACAGAGTCTAACGTCTAAAAAATTTAAATACCTTAGTCTAAATTTATTCATCCTTTGAAGAAAACATAAAAATTGATAAAGGCATGAAGAAGGATTTGGTTAAGAATGGGTCACGCAAGTTTCATCATGGTCACACAAGTATACTTACGCGCCTCCTATTCCTCGCGCAGGTGACTTGCGCACCATAAGTTATTTTCACCCAAGGTCTTCAAAGGCCTATAAATACCCCTTGTGGGCCCCCCATTTCAATGACGGAAAAATAAAAAAAGATAGATTTGAGCTCCTAGTGCCCTAGTCTCTTCTCAAACCCTTCCAAACACTTCTAAGGTAATTTCTTACCTAGAACGGAAGATCTAAAGAGGGGAAACAAGGCCTATGTGTTGAAATTCATCAACACCTGTGCACCTAAGTGGCCATCCCTTAATGGAAATGGCCACACTTGTGCGCCGCCTTATCCTTTCAACAGAACCTGTGTGCCACTCATTTAAAATTCTTTAGGGATATTACTAAGGGCTTGAGCCAAGCCTCACACAAGTATTACCCTAAGGGTTGACCGTCGTGCAAGTAACCATGTGTCGCGCAAGTATACTTGCATTACCAGGACTTGCACGCCCACGCAGGACTTGTGTGCCTCTCTCTTTTTGGGTGACCCTCCTTCCTATTCACGTTCTTTCTTCAAATCCACCTCTCCTCTTTAAGATTTAACCTTCAGAACCATCTTCAAAACCATTTATAGAATGGTTCTATTGTTGGTTTCCTTATCTAAAAGGAATTCTGTGGAACATCTCTCAAAACCTAGTGATTTAAAAAATTTCGTGTCACTAAGGTAAGAGATTTCATTCATTCAACCTCATCCTTTAAGATGAGAAGTTCCCTAACATAGCCCTCCTTTTCAGGAATAAGCCCCAGTAATAACTTCACTAATTTGTGAATCTTCATTAGCAGTAACCACCACTCATAAATTCCATTAACTTAGGCATCCTTCTTAGGAATAAGTCCTAAGTCTCATGTCTCCTTAATAAATGGGCTTCCTTCTCAGGAGTAAGTCCCAATCTCAAATTCCAAAATAGGGGAATCCTTCTCAAGAGTAAGCCCCAAGTCCCCTAACCTGGGGTTCCTTTTCAGGGGTAAGCCCCAGTCTTCAAAGTTACCTTAATTTTGGGTATCCTCTTTAGGAGTTAGCCCCTAGTTCCCAAATATTGGCATCATCATTAAGAGTAATCCCCAAATCCCAAAATTCCCTTAACTTGGGCCTCCTTCTTAGGAATAAGCACCAGTTTTGATGTCCCTTTAACATGGTCCTCCTTCTCAGGAATAATCCCTAGTCATAATTTCTCATAACCAGTCTTAACTTCTTTTGATTTGGGCTTCCTTCTCAGGATTAAAACTCAATCACATGACCCCTCTTAATTTGGGCATCCTCCTCAGAAGTAAGCCCCAAGTTAGAGTACCCAAATCTCCATAAATAACATATATCATTATGGACTTTGTTCCCGGGCTTCTTCTCTAGAGTAAGTCCCGATGTTTATCTATTTGGTAAATCATACATACATAATCCCCATATCATTTCTTGTGACCATATCTTTCATGGCACAAATTTTCAGGTTTACTGATACTTCTTGTTTCTCACACCGAGCATGACTCATGTGAGCTTAGAGTGTAAAAGTAACCACACCACATCTCTTTGGGCCATTAATCATACGTAAGCCCCAAAATTATTAACCAAACTACGTGGACTTTGATCTCTAACTTAAAAGTGGAGTACGTAGGAATCATTTATGAGGTTCAAGCCCATCACCCATTAATTCTCATTTGTCCCATATGACGTTAAACTATATCTTAATTCACGAACTACATGGGTTCTGATTTCTTTTCTAACAAAGATACATAGGTATCCCATCTGTGGGTATGATCCCAACTCTGAAATACTCCATGTCCTTATAAACAACAATAAACTTCAAGTACCCAACTGAGTGGATTTAAAACTAGTATGGTTATCATAATGACAAAGATATCTTTATATAATGTGTTGAAGGATACCATTGACTAAGAATCTTTAACAAATACAGGTGATTCTTTTCCAATGAAGTACCTCAAATACATATAAAAGATTCTCTAAATCTCATAAATATTAATTATTGATTGTCACATCTTAAAGAAAGCTCATTTTCATACTTGGTAGTGTAGTAAGGATTCAAGAACATAAATTAAATCTATACAAAGATTCACGGAGTAGACAATAATTACCCCCAAAAAGCTGTGATGGGTCCAAACTCTCATCCTCTCGACCAATGAAAATTCATAAGCCTCATTGGTCCACAACTAGTGATCACCTACCTTTGGAAAGTAGATCCAAATGGACATAGAATCATTGGATGTTTCCGGTTCTATGAAAAAACCCATTAGAAACCGATTGGAATGTTTGAACCTTAAGAAAACAAGGTCATCCCCATTTCTAGAGGAAACAAAAAATGGTTAACTCGACGTGAATACTTAAACAAGTTAAAATGATGTTTTACTTATTTGTTAGGCCCCAATTTAAACTCAATGAGAGGTCCAACAAAACAATAAATAACATAAGTGATCATCCAAAAGATGTAGTGGCCGAATTCATCTTGATTATGTCTGTTATATCAAACAGGCACTCTTTTCCAAGATCTTCTGCGTTATAGAAATGGCTTCTCTAAAGTTCACACATGTGAATTCCTCTGCTCTGAATACCTCTACTGCTACTCCTACTAGATTTTCATCTACTCTAAGGATGACATCACCAACTCAGCATCTTCAACGCTGGGTATCAAATGCACTAGTTAAGGAATACTATCAACACGGTACCATTCTGACTCTGGAGGCCGCTCGACAAGCCCTCCAAGTCAATACTTCACCCTGGTTGTCTGGACAGCGACGACCAGCGATCAATAAGAAGGTGGTTCCAACCACCATTTCCAACCATTTCTAGTCATTATCCCTGGAACGCAATCACCCATCCCTCCCATGTTCTGAGGAGGTGAATGAGAAGGTCACTCAAGGCCTTAATTCAAGGAAACATGAGTCCTTCCTGAGGGCTTTCAACAATAATCGCCGCCAGACTCGTGCGACAGTGTGCCCTCAACATGATGAGGGTGTCATCTCCAGGCGTTTGGCTCAGGTTCCTCGAAACCGAGCAGGCAAGACGAACCACCAAAGGTGATGACTGATCAACAGTGAGAATGTTCTTATCTCTACCATTTTTGGAGAAGTACACCAACCTAACTTGGTGGAAAGAAATGAGCGAGAACACACACTCGTCTGTTTTAATTCCGTTGTCATGCAGACTCATCTAGCAGCAACATACCATTCCCGCCAAGCAATTCCAGAGGAGTACTATAGACAGGAACATACACCTGTTTATAAATCATCATCTAGTCAGCAATCTCTTTTGACTACATACTATGAAGCCCACCAACCCAATGTTTTGAAAACTGGTAAACATGCACATACACCTGCTTACACTCATCAATCCTACCAGCAGTCTCATCTGCTAGTATTGAAGGAAGTTTATCAACCACGTTCTGCAGAGGGCAATCATCAGGCACATACACCTTCTCGTATTGATCAAGCCTACCAAAAGTCTCATTTGGTTGCATATAGAGAAGTCAATTGGAAATCCCCAGTGACAAATAGGAGGCAGACTCAACTCTCTTCCCCCATACATGAGTACTATTAGAATTCATTGATAGGAAAATGAGGACAGGAGTAATAACAAACACCTACTCCAAGCACGGAATGGACTTATATTCCCATTTAGAAAGCTGAAGTCACCAAAATTATTCTGTCAATGGTGAAGGATCAGAAGCAAATCCCTGCTCATATTCTGGATGCCTACCAGGATATTATAACAGCTTCAGCAGCATCATAGGGAATGAAATGAAAATATATCCCTACCAGAGGAGTGACACATCAATAGTTCACTCTAGAACAGACACACACCTCTGTTCCAGTTCAAGTGGGTAGTTGGGAATACTCCCCCACATCATATGGACAACCAAGTAAGGCACATACACCTGATTTGAGTGGATATAATCAGCCTAACCTGACTATTTCTCCTAATCAAGCACATACACCAACCCATAATAACCACTTTTGTCAACATGTGGTTCCTAAAGTGAGTAAGAAGGCGTCTAAGAAAAACACTCATCCAGCACAACCAAGAAATCATGTTCCAATCTGTAATGAGGCCTTTCTTATTGCTGGAGTTCTTGATGCACTCATACAATTATTTGTTGCAACTCAAGATTTTACTCTCTCATCTCCCAATAGTGGGAACATTAATTCCAAAGGTCTACATCAGACACTTCCTCATGAAGAATTTCTTCATGACAGTTCGGTCGATCTCGAAGTATCATCTTTAGATGAGAGCCACGATAACCCTCTTTGTGTCCAGAAGAGTAAGGAGCAAGAGGTTTCATCTTTTACTATAACCCAAAATGGTGGTCCTCCCCGTGATGATGAATTTAGTTGTGAAAGACCTCTCCACCTTAGTAATTCACATTGCTTGGAAAATGATTCAATAGACAATGTAGCAATGAGAAAGCCCTCTTATCTTGACGTATTGGAAAATGTGAAGCCAGTCATGTCTGATGCTTTACCATTAGCAGGTGACATACTTTCTCAATTAGAAGATAGCCCAGGGTGTAGGTCATTTTCCGAACCACCCCTAGGTCATTCATCTTCTAGTTTGATAAGTGAATTCTCTACCAATATTGTTGAATCTGATAAAGAAAAAAAAAATCACCAACTCTGGTCTAATCATGTAGAATAATCTTCAATGAATGATAAAGAGGAATTACTGAATATGAAAAAACAACTAGAGAAAGGTGAAGTGTCAGTCATGTTTTGGCCTTTGGCCGACTCTCAGTATAACATTCCAGAGATGTTGACGAAAGAATGTATTTAATATATTCTTCTCAACATGTGGAAAACTCTTTGTAAATTGAAAAATAAAATATTATCTTATGATGAATATGAAAATCATGTCAAGATAATAGAAGGGTTGAAACGCCAAATTGATTTTGCATCTCTCTCCGTTTCTCGATATCCGAAGGCTAAAAAGCAGTAGAGAACCATTCAACATTCCTGCCATGGCGCATTAAAAATATTGTGCCAATTAATTTCCAATTCCCCATCTAGTATTCATATTAGGGGATGGGGTGTTCATGGAGCACTACATTTCACTGTACTCTCCGGACAACAAAGCTCGCTAAAAATGGTCTCATCCAATGTTATTTCCCATGGATGGCCACAACCAATTGGCTTTGTTTGTAATCAAAGGCTCACTCAAGAACAAGCCTCAACTAGTTCTTCTCAAAATCAAGCATACAGATAAGATGTTGTCGAATTACTCTTGAATCAATAAAATGATAATATCAAACATTCTTCTCATTTATAGCGTGCACATCATCAAGTGACATAAGTGTCATAAATCATCCAACGTTCATTTGAACTGGGTGATTTGAGTGGATGTAGGTTGATGCATCCAGCCAATTTCCAGACTAATGTATGCAAGATCAGGACAACTTTTAAGAAAGTCTCAGATATAGCAACACAAGAGCCACCCTAGCTTGACATATTAGGGACTCTTTTAGCCCAACCCTCAGAGTCAACAAATAGGATTTGAGAAGTTGTGCAGGAACAGCAGGAACATCCTTAGTCCACAGGGATGGGGACCTTTTCAAATATCCAATATCTTCCTCAGATAAAGTCAGTCTTCTCTCGATTTGGGAATAATCCCCAAGAGGAACGAAGAGACGAATAATCAGGATATTCCCTCCAAATTATGGTTCATCAAGAAGTTCCTGAGGGATCAAATCAACTATAGTAAATGTCTCATCAAGGACATGGAAGAAGACAATATCACGGAAATGATGATATAAGGGATCCAATGCATTATGCATCAATGAATGTCATCAATGTCATTGTTTCTGATCCCCTAGATGAGCCTCACTCTGGGGAATCAGATGAGGAATCTCCTGCTCAAGATGTTGTGCACACAGAATCCAATGAAGAAGGTTTGCGTACAAGAAACCAAAGGCTTACCCAGAATATGGGTATTCCTTCAAATAATCAACATCCCCCTCTCCAAAAGGAATCCAATAATGGGAAAGGAAAGAATCAAGTTATGTCACACCCTTACTCTGGAGAAGTCCAATCGCTCTCATTATAGCAAAGATTTGCACAACAAGAGGAGGAAAGGAAGGAATTAAGGAGGTTGAATGCATAACCACTTCAAGGTAGTCTTCCTCCTAAGCGTGCTGGGGTCACTCAGCCAAGGGAATTTTTTTCAGTTATTGAGATGGATCAAGAGTATCTTCTTTTACCAGTACACCCTCAAAGGTCTAGTTATATGGGTCATGTGGAATAACAATCAGTGGTGCTACCATCAGTTGCAGTACCAGCCACCACACCTGTCCAATCTCTAGTGGTTGTACCTACTTAAATACAAGCTCAACCGGATGTTTCTCAAAATTTAATAACCACTATTGAGTCATTAACACCTCGGTTGAAAAATATAGTGTGAAAACGAACTCAAATTCAACCATAAAAGAGATCTTACCATGAATGGGTTGATGAAATTCCTCCCCCATCAAAATTTTCAAGTACGACATTCCCAATATTTAATGGTTCAGGAGACCCAGAGCAACACTTAATGCATTTTTTTCTCATTTTGATCCTATGATTGGAACCCCTCAGCAACAAGAAGCAGTTAATCTCGGGTGTTTTGTACAGTCATTACAAGGTCCTGCTTTTGTCTGGTATACAATCTTGCAATCCCGGTCAATTACCAGATGGGAGGATCTCCGTCAGCAATTCCTTCTTCGATTCATCTCAACTTTTCCAAAGAAAACAATTTTTTATCTTAAAAATTGTAAGAAATGGGAGAATGAAAGGGTTTTAGATTTCATTGCTCGCTGGAAGGGATTAACATATTCCTTGAGCTTAGCACTCCCTCAAAAAGAGTTTTTGACAATCTGTGTGGAAAATCTGTGTGATGAATTGCGCACACCATTGATCTCTGTGATATACATAGGAGGGTTTCTAGACCTTACTTCAATCGTTCAAAATATTGAATATTCTCTTATGAAGACTAAGAATAAAGCTTGTGTAATTCCATCATCTCCAAGAAGGAGAATGGGTAAATCATAGACTACTACAGTTATGCTTAAACAAGCACCTGTACCTGCTTCTACTTCAAAACCTTCATCTTATCGAAGGGATCCACCCCCTGAGCGTCAACAGTAAAGGGTGTTCCATCAATATGATCAAAGAGATCAAAGACAGAAACAATTTGAGGATCTGAAGAGAAAATTTTATTCTTTTTGAAATGAACAAGTTCCTGGTTACTTCATTTCGTCTCTAGAAAATAATTTGGTTCAATTTGCAAGGCCCAAAAGGCCAAATAACGAAAGGAGATGAAGATCGTCCCAACTATTTCCCATTTCATCAGATGTTGGGGCATCCCATTCAAGAGTGTTTTGTCTTCAAAGACCTCCTACAAAAAATGTTAGACTCGATACAGGTAAAACTGAAAGGTTCTTTGGATCAGGTAGCATGTGTTTCTACTACAAATCTTGAGGAAGAAGGTGAGTGGCAAGAATTCAAAAGAAAAAATGCGCAGAAATATGATGATTGGATGGTCAGAAAAATGATCAACCGAACATATTCCATTTTCCAAACACGATTAAAGAAACCAATTGTGTCTTCGGATACAAATGCCCCAACAAAAACCTCTTCATCAGAGGGAAAATCCTCGAATAAACGACATAATTAAAAGAAGGATGAACAATCAGAAGAAGATGAAATTATGTCAAAGCCCAGGTTGTCTTTGACTCTGGAAGATTTTATGCCATCTGCTTCAAAGACACGGGCACCGCCCCACCAAACGGCACAACCTAAGTTGGCTAAACATGCAAAGTCTTCATCAGATGAAGAATTTATTTTTGGTTCTGTTAACATGATTCACTTAACAAATCCTTATGTCTATTATAGCTTCAATCTTGATAAACCTGAGTTCTCTGTATCAAACAGAGGAATTAGAGGGAGTTCCATAGGTCTAGGATACAGAGGAAGATGTGGATATCCCAGAATCCACTACTCCAATCATACCCCTACTATAACTATGTATGTAGTAAAAGCTCTTGGAAGAGCCCTTCAGCGGGCTCAATAAGAACAATAAAATTCTTCCACCAATAGCAGATTCAGTCCTGGTACAATTATTCTGAAGGATCTGTTAGAGTTTCCACCTTCTTCCCCTAAAAAAAAGACCAAATTGGTCTAATTTTCCAAAGCAAGGGTTATTTTCAACTCCTACCCTGATACAAGAGGCATATACTTCCAAAGCATCTACTTCTAAGGCTCCTGTGAAACCACATGTTCCTATTGGGAAATGAAGACCTTTGGATCAAAAATAAGATGTCTTGAAACATTTGGCCAAAGTACTGGCCAAGTTATTTATTCTGGATGCCTTGAATCTATATAAGGATCTTCATGAGGAACACATTGAGGCTTTTTCAAGTCCTCATGAATTCGAAACTGAAATTGTTGCGGCTGAAGTCAACCATATTGAGAATGGTCCTACAGAATTCCATAGAGTGATATTTTTCATAGATGAAGATGAAGATGATGTTTTGGATGGAAATATTAGACCTTTGTATTTATCTGGAAAGGTCAATGATGTGGGCATCCAAATATCATTCATTGAAAATGGTTCAGGAGTCAACCTCATCCTCATTCGTACACTTCGTCGATTGGGCCTCACAGAATCTTATTTATCTCCTACTCTGATGTTGTAAGGATGTGATAAAAATGAACAAGAACCGCTGGGTGATATTACACTCAGAACTATGTTTGGAGATCTTGTATCCAATTTAGATTTCATGGTTGTTGATCATGATACAGCCTTCAATGTTTTTCTTGGAAGACCTTGGCTACATCAACATGCAGTTATCCCTTCATCATACCATCAATGCCTCAAATATTGTTTTTATGGTCAAATTGGGGAATTGTATGGTGATAAGGCCCCATTCAAAACATGTGAATCTCAATACATTGAGGAGGAATTCTCTCACATGGAAGGAAAGGAGAAATCAATGATGAAGGAGGTCACCAAAGTTAATGCTCTGTATGGTTTGAATAAGATTCCAGTAAACCCAATCACACATGTGAGTACGGATTATGTGTTGTCTATCAGTCAAATTGACAGGATAGACCCAAATCTAAATAATCTTATGGAAACTTCCATAAATTCAATTACGGAAATCAAGCCAGACAGCATGGGAGAAAGTGGTGATTCACCAAGCAATGATGAAAGCTCAAATGGAAATGTCTTCATTTCATCTGCTGAAATATTGCAAGTCTATAATTCACCAGCCAGGCCAGAAGAAGTTATAGTAATGTCAGAGGTGAACGATGATGTCGATTCTCAGTCCATCATCTCCTCTTTGTTACCCAAGGAAGACCCTTCATCATCAATAGGGTCAAAAATGGAATCCTCTTCTTCAAGATGTTCAAATTTTAACATCTCTCCGGATCATGGAAATTATGCTTCATCATCTACTATGCAAGTAGAAACATAAGAAGTAACACATATTGAAGAAGAAGAGGAAGTTCTCAGGGATTCTCCTCCAGGATTTGAAGAAGGTATCTCCACCATTGTGCATGAACTCAGTGAAATAAATCTGGGTACAAAACAAGATCCATGCCCTACATTAATTAGTGCGCCCATGACTCTTGAAGAGAAATAAATGTATATTTAATTTTTAAATCAAAATCAAGATATATTTGGTTGGAACTATATATAAATTCCAGGGCGTGATCCCAATTTTCCTACTCATCATTTGGTTTTTCCAGATGAACATCAAGGATTCAAGCAAGCCACGTGAATAACACACCCAACTAATGATTCCAAAATTGAAGCTGATGTGGATAAGCTTATCAAAGCTAACATCATCAGAGAAGTTAAATATCCCAAATGGTTGGCTAATATTGTCCCTGTGAAAAAGAAGAATGAAAAAATTAGAGTTTGCATTGATTTTAGAGATCTTAATCGGCATTGTCCTAAGTATTATTTTCTTATTCTGATTACAGAACTCTTAATTGATGCAACAGCTAGATATGAAGAACTTTCCTTCATGGATGGAAATTCTGGATATAATAATATCAGAATGGCTTTAGAAGATTAAGAATCTATAGCTATTAGAGCCCCTCAGGGTGAGTTTTTCTATCGGGTAATTCCCTTTGGCCTCAATAATGCAGGCGCAACATATCAGCGTGCCATGCACCGTATCTTCAAACACTTTTTAGGGAAATTTGTTGAATGTTATGTGGACAATTTTGGGTTAAATCCAAACAATGTTCTAATCACTTGGATGATTTAAAATTCATAATCCACAAACATCGGCAACATAATTTGATGATGAACCCCTTAAAATGTGCATTTGGGGTAACCCCAGGAAAATTCCTCGGCTTTGTTGTATGCCATCCTGGTATCAAAGTCGATCCAGAGAAGAAAAAGTCAATCCTTGGTATGTCAACTCCTTGAAATTTGAAATAATTTAGAGGAATTCAAGGACACTTGGCCTATATTCGTCATTTCAATTCCAATTTGGTAGGAAAAAGTTTACCATTCACGAAATTGATGAAGAAGGGAGTCACTTAAAGTGGACTGAAGAATGTCAAGAAGCATTTGATATCCTCAAGAAGTATCTCTTGAGTCCATCAGTATTAATGCCACCCGTTTAAGGAAGACCACTTATTCATTATGTGACATCCTTAGAGTGATCATTGCGAGCCTTCCTTGCCCAAAATAATGATGCTGAGAATGAAAACAGCCTTTACTATCTTAGTCGGACTATTCTTGAAGCAGAAACCCAATATTCAAGTATTGAAATGTTCTGCTTAGAATTAATCTTTTCAGTTCAAAAGTTGATACACTACCTGCAACATCATGAGGTCCATTTTTTACCTTGCAATAACCAGCACATATTTATCCTTAGTCGTCCAATGCTTTCATGACATCTGGCAAGGTGGGTAGTTATTTTGCAGCAATTTGATATCCAATATGTGTCTCAAAAGGAAATAAAGGGTCATGCTCTGGCTGATTTCCTTACTGAACATCCTTTATTAGAAGATACATCTTTAGATACTGAACTTCCTGGTGAGGAAGTCTTCTCTATTCAAGATAGTCTTCAAAAATGGTAAATGTACTTTAATGGTGCTTCCAGAAGTCCAACAGGGAATAAAATGGAAGATTCTAAATTCAACAAAGTTGGGATAGAAATTGTGCTCATTTCTCTAGAAAAGGCAGTGCAACCCTATTCCTTCTCATTGTGGGAGTCAGGACAAATAATGAAGCAGAATACCAAGATCTCATCATAGGATTGGAGTTAGCACTTCAGGCACAAGTGAATCACTTAAAAGTGAAAGGTGATTCAGACCTGGTAATCAAACAATTCAATGGGGATTATGCAATCAGAAAAGAAGATTTAATCCATTTTTGTGATTACGTCAGAGAGTTAATGGCGGATTTTCCTTTGGAAATGGCATTTTCTCATGTACCGCGATCACAAAATGCCTAAGCTAATGCACTAGCTAAAATAGCTACAACTCTGGAAGACCCAAATCAGGACGAGACAATCATCAGTATTTCTCATCATCGTACAATTTCACCTTATTTTCAAACCAGATCAGAGTAAATCAATGAAATTAGTCCCATTTCTGAACCATATGGTAATACAATAGTATGGATGACACCTATCCGTGAATACCTTAAAAATGGAACACTTCCACCTAATTGAGCCGGAAAAGAACAAATCTGGCGATGTGTAGTCAATTTCACTCTTTATGATAGCCTAGATCACCTAGATAAAATTTTCTACAAAAGATGTTTTGATGGAATTCTCTTCAGATGCATTGATGGTGAAGAGACAATGAATATCATGAAAGAAGTGCATGCATGAGTATATGGTGCCCATCAGTCTGAACATAGACTATCTGATCAAAGTTGAAGGCATGGATAATGTTGGCCTTCAATGATACAATATTGTGTTGATTTCACTAAGAAGTGTCATTCTTGACAAGTACATTCCAACATCATTCATCAACCCCCAGAGTTGCTTCATACAGCTAAATACTCGTGGCCATTTGGCACATGGGGAATGGATATAGTAGGACCTTATCCTTTAGCAACATCCAAGTAGTTTAAGTACATTCTTACTGCTACTGATTTCTTTTCCAAATGGGCAGAGGAAATACCTATCAAAGAAGTTAGTTCTAAAAGAATTGATAGCTTCATCAAGTCTAAAATCATTACCAGATTTGGGGTCCGTCATACCATATTGATGGACAATGGCACCAACTTCTGTTCATCCAAGGTAAGGAAGTTGTATCAAGAATACAACATCAAATCCAACCATTACTCTCAGTATCATGCAGTGGCCAATGGCCAAATAGAAGCCTTCAACAGGACTCTTTCAAACATACTGCAAAATATGGTGGATAAAGATATGAAGTCATGGCCTGATAAACGTTTTCATGCTGTATGGGCTTATCGGACCACCACTCGCACTGTAACGCGGTCAACTCCATATTCCTTGTTATATGGAATAGAAGTAGTCTTGCCCACCGAGGTTCAATTACCCTCACTCAGGGTATCCATTTTTGATCAATCATCTACAGATGAATAGTATCAAAAGTTATTGGATGAATTGGAACGATTGGGTGAGAAAATATTGTGCACCTTGCACCACTTGGAAGTCTATCAGAATCGAATAGCATGAAATTTCAACAAAAAAGTTGTCTTCATTCATTCATTCAAGGAGAATTGGTATTGGTTCTCAGAACTCCAATGATATAGGGAAAGAAACCTCCAAAGCTGGAGCCAAAATGGGAAGGACCATATTCAATACATAAGGTCTACTCCAATGGAGCTTATTCTTCAATCTCAATGGATGGAGAAATCATCACGACTCCAACCAATGCCAGATTTCTGAAGAAGTATTTTGTGTAACACAAATACCTTACGTCAAACATGACATTAAACTGTGTTTTCCTTACTGCAAGACTTTAGAATGCATAGTCCCTTTTGTCCAACATGATGTTAAACTATTACGTCCTTGCTACATGAAGCTACACTATACAGAATTACCTTAAGTCCAGTAAGACGTTAAACTGCATAATTTTTTGTCCATGCATATTGCCTTAAACTGCTTGCACCATCGTATAACATGAAGTTAAACTGTGCCATCATCCATCATGATGTTAAACTGTGAAAAAGTCCCTAATACGTCCAACATGACTTTAAACTGTGTCCTCTTTTTCCCTTACTGCATGAAATTAAACTGCACAGCCCCCCTTTCGTCTAACATGACGCTCAACTGTACTGATAATACATCCTACATGATGTTAAACAGTATTTTTTCCCTACTATATGACACTAAACAGAGCATCACCAATAGTCCTCACTACAAGACTTTAAACTGCATAGTACCTTAATATGTCCTACATGACATTAAACTATGCATTGTTAAGGTTGTTTCGGCCACTTGTTTCTCACACCGCGTATGACTCACATGATCATAGAGAAAACTTCAACCATAACACCCTCTCCGGAATACTAACCATGTGTAAGTCCCAACACCATTTTGTTTTGTATCATTGTCATGAAGAACAACTTGATTACCAATTCATTCTTTAATTGAACTACGCGGACTTTGATCCTTGCCTTCTAGGCTGGGTACGTAGGCAAGCACTCATGGTTCAAGCCCAAAATCAATCTCTTCCCATCAGTTCACCTTTGTCTCATACGATATTGATTTTTGAAACCACCCCCAAAACCAATATTTTTTACATTGGTTCACCATCATCCTTGATATATGATGTTAAACTGTTTTCACTTTTGTCATGTATGAAAATAAACTACAACATCCTTTGACACCCTCACCTGAGAGGGAATCATTATTTACTTTGATCTCCAAACATGTTATATTCTAAATATTATGTGCATACATGGAAATACAAAAACATTTTATCTTGGGTCAAACCATTATTGTACTAATGTCCCCTTTCACCCTTCACATGTACAAACCAAATATGTATAGAGGGTATTTCAAGAACTACATGTGGCTTGATTCCCATCCTTAAGGGATACGTGGAAACGTTCGAGCATCCCTCGAATCTAGCACCAAGTCTTTGGGCATAACCCCAAAACCCACTTTCAGTCCCTTAGCTGAAAAGTGCCCTGTGAAAAAATTAATGTGGTATGAAAACCCATGTCTTCATTCACATCAGGTTTATAAACACACAAGTGTGTTCCTCATTGTGGTCTGAGCTCTATGACCCTAAACTAATATATCCTACACTCTCATCCCACATGACATTAAACTGTATTTCAAGAACTACATTTGGCTTGATTTTCATTCTAATGAGATATGTAGAGAAGTCCAACACCACAATTCAGGACCTAGCCACAACATGATTATGGTTACAGTTGGTCTGTGTATCTCTACATTTATTGAACAATTCCCATTTTTCATGTGTCATAATCCTAACCTTAGATACTTCTAGATCTCCATAACCCTTTTCTTGACTTCTAGTCGCAAAATGTCTGATGTCTGAGAGTTCTTTTTCCTGACTATGCAGCACGTGCCCTTAGGTGGCCTTGCATAAGTAGTCTACATAACAGACCTGTCATCCAAAAGATATTATTATTTGAATATGCAACCAATTCCCTTAGGTGGACCTGCATAATTCAACCCCCTAATAGGTTTTTCAAATAGTGGTAACTTCATTCTTGGGAAGAAAACCTATTTTGTCCTTTTTCGTCTTAATGAAAATATGTATGGATCCACAAAAATAGCCATCCTTAACATATTTGTCCCATACTCTTTTCCATGATCTGAATGTATTCAAGTCTATAGTTTATATTTCCCTTCCCTATGTTTGGGTCAGACCTTTGTAGGAGTGACATTCATCCAATTCTTTTACAATCTTGATTGGAAATATCCTCCCCATATTCAAGTACCTTTTTCCATACAACAAACTATGTGCTTTGGAAAATTTGAATCTCCATAAACATTCACTGGATTTTTAGAAATAGAAATGTAAAATTTCTGAGAGTTCTTTTGCCTGACTATGCAGCACGTGCCCTTAGGCGGCCTTGCTTAAGAAGTCTACATAATGGACCTATCAGCCAAAAGATGATATTATTTGACTATGCAGCCAATGCCCTTAGGTGGCCCTACATAATTCAACCCCCTAACGGGTTTGTCAAATAGTGGTAACTTCATTATTGGTAAATACTTCTTCTAATGCCTCTTAGTCCTTTTTTTCCACATCATTCCTCAGATTAAAAATTTCTTAAGTCATAGTTTACATGTTTTCCTCCATACTTGAACATTGTAATATGTTTTCAGATAAATTATCAAGGAATTGATTCAATTTTAATCCATTCGGTCAAAACTATTTCAAACATAAACATTATACTTTTTATTCCTGACGTTCATGACTTTAAACTTCCCACAAAAGACAAGGGAACTCTGAACAAAAATTCAAAGTCGTTGCTCACTAAACATATACTTTGTATGATTTAGGTAATATTGAGCAATAAAAGATTCAATGTTTGTAGGGTTATTTCTATAATCCTAGAAAAAAAATCAAATTATGTTTACTAGGCGCATTGGCTAAGGTAAAATTTAAAGCAGGTAGAAAAAGAAGTCATGAACAAATGATTGAAGATAAAATTATTCTTCATTTATGCACAAGAGTTAGAAGGATGTCCATAGACTAGAGTCTCGTCTATTTTACAAGAATTAAAAAAGGCTATCAATATAAATCTTCATTTGATTTATGGCACCCTGATCATCATCAGCAGCCACTTGAAGCTCATGCACTCAACCAGCTCCACACTTTTCCATTTCATGGAGTTCTTTCTTGGCATCTTGAAGTGCTTTTAGACCATTCGTTTGAACTCCTTCCAATGAATTATTAAGCTGGTCAAGTTCCCTAGTAACAGCATCTAATTTTTTTTGAAGGTGCATTGGTCGGATGACTTTCTCTTTGATCCTATGCTTCAACTCCTTTATCTTGGCAGCATGATCAGCCTCATCTCGGGATTTCACAGCCTCAAATTCATTGATATTGGCTGACAGCCTAACCCTGGTCAAGTCTTAATGGTACTTCTGCTCCTTCTCCCTTCTTAAGATGACTTGTTTCACCGCGGCATGGATCTCTTGATATCCAAAACCACCAAGTCCCAACATAATGAACAAGGATGAAAGTCAGGGGATCTTCAATGATAGCTCTTGATGAGGCACTTCAGATATGATCTTCCATATGTTCTTTCATGCCTTGCATTGTGAAAATTGAAGTGCCTTTTGTACATCTGGGTCTGATTCAGCATCACTATCACAAGGGGGAATATAGTATGGGATTAATGCACATAGAGAAGTGCCATTTACGTCTCCTTCCCCCCTGAACCTTGTTACTTCTATTCCCATTGGGACGGAGGCTGAGGCTTCACCTCCAGATCTAGCCACTAAAATTGACAACCTTTCATAATCAATTGAAAGATTTTTGTTAGTTTCAAAGGATAAAAAATGTTGATTGGAAATCCTTCAAAATAAGTGCAGTCACAAATATTATTATCTCTTACCCAACGGTAGATCAGTAACAGGAGAAGGATCCTCCTCATCTTTTATAGCTTCAACAGGTTCTTCAGGACGAGTTTGAGGAAGCTCTATCGGGTTCATCTCCACTTGTGCCAGTGTCTCTGCAATAGTAAGGTTATTTGTACCCCCTTTAGGCATTGGCAGTTTGGAAGCTTGTTCAGATGGAACTGCACATTTGAACAAGTCATGGTCAGAGATGTAATAAGAAGTTATTTTAATAGGACGAAGGATAACACTCACATCCAAAATCTTCTAAATTAAATGGTAATTTAAGATGATCTAAAAAATCTTCAAAAGATGCGCCAAGTTCCATCATTTTATCCAATGTTATCTCAGATTCCTGGTTAGTCTCACCAATGGGAGAGTTCGATACATTTTATTGGTGACCTTCATGCAGCGGCCTCTGATCCCGGACAACGTCTTCAGATAAAATTGCAGCATTAGTTGCAGTGTCCGATAATTGTTCTGGTGCAAGGGTTGAACCTAAAGTATCACAGAATGGAAGTTAGTTTGTGTTTTTATTCAACATCTTATGAATCATTTTTAATTTACCAGAAGCAGGCTCTTCTCTTCTTACAGCAGCATTAGGGGTGGTAGTTGGAACAGATGTTGGTTCCACTTTAGGAGCAGCCAAGCTAGCATGAACGTGTGACTGTTCACTAGTACCATCCTTCGTCCTCAAAGGAGGGTCAATCCTCTCCCTCAGAGGGGAAATTTAAGAAGCCCCTGTAATCCCAAGAAGTATAATCAATCATTTCATGGGTTAAAACTCATGACGATCCGAAGGACTTACCACTACTGATGAAATGTTTAGCTATTGATTTCCTCCTTTGATGCTTTTGCTACTTTGGCAATTTGGGAGTGTTGACATAGTCCTCTCAAAATACAAGTATTGGAGAGTGAAAAGAACTTTCTAATTCTTCGTCCATGGCATGCAGGCCTTGAGATATCTCATCCAGCTTGTGAGGAGATTCATTATACATGATGATAGTACCACCAGGGCTATACCATGGTGAAGGAATCTCAGTAGTTCCTTTCTTTGAAAGTTGCAGGATGAAGAAAATAATTTCCTTGAATAAGAAAGATTTGACAGAAATCAAGTTGCAAAGCAAATAAGGAAAGAAACTTACATCTGCCACTCCTCATCTCTAGAACCACCAGTCCCCTATGTTGTTCCACAATCTATCATTTCTTTTACCCTCTTGGTGATAGGAGTGTAATTGTCGATGGAATATATGAGAATCTCCAGATCTCTGACATAAGCCTACACTTTATAGGGATTATCCTTGAAACAGATATCAGTAGAAGCCCGAAGATTCCCTATTCCAGGGATGTGTATCCATTCTCATAAATCCAAACAGTCAGTTTCAATATTGCAATATAAACTCTGCCATGTCTGAACAGCCTCTGGTCATAAATATTCAGCATGTGTACCAGGAGGTTGTGAGGAGGGTCCTACAATCTTAGATTTCAGCTTCTTCCCAGCTCCTCCAACTACAGATAAAGGATAAGAAAATAAGACTTGTTTCTCTATAAAGTAATGGTGATTAAATTATCCCAAGGAAGTAACTCACTATAGGTTGATGAAGTTGGTCTCTTGATTCTGACAGGGGGATTATATCAGGCACGAGGCCACTTTGCTGCATGTTGTGCCTCATCATCCCCATCTTGGGAATCCAGCAAGTTATCCCTAGGTTAGGAACCTGGTGAATTAGCTCCAAGTGGAGAAGCTTAACCTTCCCATTGAAGGGTTTCCTTCTCTACAGTTTATTTCTTTTTCACCACCTAATAAACCAGATGATTCATCACCCCTTCTAGGTATGGTGATATCCAGTTATCAGCATACCATGTAGTCACGTTACTCGCTGCTTTGTGAACTGGTAGATCAAGCACTGCCCTAGTCTTCTCCATAGATGTCATCAACCAGAGTTGTCGGGCAACCATCAGATGATACTCTGACCTGAAAAGCACATGAGGGGATACAACAGTCTAATATAGACACTTATATTGGCGTGCAAATATGTATGGAGCATAGGCCTCGCATATAATCCCTCCATCAATCCTTGTGGCTAGTATACCATCTCTATAGCCAGTATGTATGCCCTTAATTCCAAACTTGTGGTTCCATCATCAACAAACCACCCGGTTGGTGGGTTTCCATAAGGAAAGAAATTTAATTCCTTGTACATGCTCATCGTCACCTTCATATCATAAGGGTTAAGTTCTAATGGATCAATTCCAGAAAATTCCTGTACTAATGGCCTGAAAGAACTTCCAGGAACCTTTACTGTGATCTGTACATTATATTTGATGAAGTGAGTGGTGATCCATCCCCATAAAACTTCAAATGGTCCCACTATTCTCAAAGGTGACATACCTATAAATACATGGAGTAAGATTTTTTGAATCTTTTCTAAAAAGGGTGTATCCAAGCCAATCATTTTCTTTTCATCCAACTTGGTTGCAACAACGAAGGTCCCTGTCCTGACGCCTCCCTTCGAATCCCTGACTGGTAGAAGATAAAACTACAAAAAAATTGACCTTTATCAACAGAAAATTATTGACAGATAATATATCTGTTGGTAAAAATGATTAATTCCAACAGATATTAAATTATGTTGATATTAACTATAGGTACCAATAGTTATTTACCAACAAATATATCTTTTTATATTAGTAGTTCAATACCAAAAAATCTTTTACCGACATTTAAATATGTTGTCTTATCATAATAATACCAACAATTGATTCATCGATAAATAAATATGTTGTTATTAATTATTATTACCAACAAATCTTTTACCATTATAAAAATTTGTTAAAATTATTAATTCAATTATATTAAATATTTTACCAAAAAATGAATATATATCAATAAATATTACTTAATTATTGATATTTTAATTAATAAAATTTTGATATACTTGTAATATGAAATATATATATGTATATAATTAAGAAAGCTATGAATTTATACATATATAATATTTATGTTTATATATTCACACACAACCCATATATGAAAAAAAGTTATGAATATATATATAGACCCCCATATATGAAAAAAATTAAAACACCTAAATTAATAGTGACCCGTCCCGTTCCCCGTTCCTCACGACCCCCTTCCCCAACCCTAAGACCCTACCCCCGCCCCCTCTCCCCCTACCTCGCCCCATAGACCTCAACGCCTTCACGCCTCCCCGATCGACCGCCACCCCTGCCACCACTCAGCCTCCCCTACCTCTCCCACCACCGCTCAGCCTCCGCTCCTCCCCGATGCCCCCCCCCCACCACGGCTCAACCTCCGCGCCTCCCCGATCGGTCGCCTCCCCCGCCATCGTTCAGCCTCTGCGCCTCCCCGATCAGAAGCCTCCCCCACCACCGTTCAGCCTCTACGCCTCCCCTGATCGACCTCCCCTCTCCCCACATGTCGGTGTCCCTTCCAGTTCCTCTCCCAGATCCACCTCTTCAACCCCTGCTTCCTGATCATCGCCCCGTGTCCCGACGTGGTTCTATTCGGAATATACATTTTGAACTAATAGAACCAAGTATTCATTCAACCATTTAATTCAAAAAAAATCGGGGATTTTTCTTTTCCCACAATATAATTGGAGACAGTTGGTTTCTTTTACCAATCACTCACACATACAACATAAATGGAACCATTCCATTCAATTTCAATCGGATAAATATGGGTGAATTGGGCCGATTTGTTATCGATAAATAGTGTATGTCAGGACATAAGATGGAATGTTTGGTAATCTCGGGATAACGTGATTCATGTTTCTTTTTCTTTCAAGAAGGATGTTGAGAATTTATCCATGTGTGGAAATTTTCAAGAAGGAGACAGTGTGTATCAGATTGGCATGAATAAATTTATATAACCGCTTACTTCTTTGTTTTTATAGAAAAAATGAATGTTTACCGCGTACTATTTTTATGATGAAGATTTTTACGAAGGAGACATTATACATCAGTATATGCTTTCATGATGAAACATGAATCTTTTAATTTCTGATTGTGTGAAGGCATTAAGATAGTCTAAAACAATATAACACCGTTTCGTGAAGGAAACAACGTATATCAATATATTTTCACGCACACACTTGATTATTGGGCATTTGTTTGTAGAGAGGATTTTTTTGAGTTGTGTGCGCACACATTAAATCCAAGAGCCAATGTTTCATTACTTGCGCAATGTGTTGAGAAGGCGATGATCTGTACATGAAGAGTTCATTGTATATGTGGATATGCTTTCATATTGAGTAGTGTATAGTTTGTGTACTGTGATTATGAAGAAAATAAAAATAAATAGTGGGTTACATATACTATCGATCCTCTTTAGAGTGATGGTCATTAGAAACCTTATGTTGAATGTGATAAGCTAGAAATCGTGTAAAATGACCTTATTCACCATTTTTAACAAATTGGGATCAGATTTCTATCTCAAACGAAGCCTTTGGATGGATGCGCCGACAACATCAGAACGGACAAATCACTTTGAAATCAATTCCAAATTCCCCAACAAAATGAGAAGGATAAATGTCTTGACATGGTTAAAACTGATTGTTTTATTAAATATATTTTCAATGTGCCCGGTGATGATAATAATATAGGAATGATGTCATTTTTTACTTTTTTTACTTGCATATTCCTCTACCTCTTGTGGATGAAAAGAATAAAGTTTTTGGAGTTTTTGACATGGACATGTAGTATTCTGTTGATGCCTTGATAATGTGTATCATGAAGAGTCGTAAGGTGTTACTTTATCCATTGTTGGTCATGGAGTGTGGAGTAGTCAGGACTGTATGTTTAAGGTATTATATTGATGACTCATTACTATAGTAGTTTTCTCACTAACATCTTAATTCCCTTCACCTATTTCTAATCCCACGATTTGTAATATGGAATCTATTTTAGTGTTATCACTAACCATATATTCATGCCTCATTCATTTATGCAATTTATGCCTCATCCATGTGTGTAATCTATGTAGAATCTAGGTGTGTTTATTAGTGTCTGTAAAATCTAGAATCTATGTACTATTTTTGAAATCTTGAATTTTCATTGTAGGGAGAGGGTGAGCATTGAAGGCCGGACCATGTGTAGAATTTATGTTCTATTTGTGAAATCTAAAATTTTCATTGTAGGGAGAGCATGAACAATTAAGGCTAGGCCCACATGGTCTGCCCTGTGATGCAACATTACCAGCTTCGGAAGGGGAGGTATGAGGCCATGGAGAAGAGGCTGGATGTCCTTTCCATAGCAAGATACTTGATCAACATATACCTACTCATTTTATTAGATTGATTAATCAATATTGGATGAAATTTTTCAACTAGAAGGTAAAGGGAAAAGTATCCCAAGAAAAAAAGGTACATTCACCTCTATTTATCCTAATTAATCAATTACCCTGCTATAGAGAACCATTGAAAAGATGAAATGTGAACTAGTTATATCTGATGAGAGTGATTAGAAAGTATACTACAATTATTGGGTAGAGGGATTATTTTTGGACCTGTGCATATTTTTATTCGGTATAAATACAATGTGAATTTATGTCTATGCATTCTATCCCCTCACTTATTTTTCATTTGGGTTTCTTAGTTTTCCACTTTACAAACACAGTCTAGATTTTACCTAGATTTCACCAATGGCCTGTGTGTGAAATATGGAATATATATTCTCTTTTAGAGTTCTCATTTCATTCTATTTGGAATCTGGTATCTATTTTAGTGTTCCCATCATCATTTATGATAGGGCATGTGGATAAGATAGTGATGTGTAGTAGAGTGGGTGTTCATATTCAAGTTCCAGTTGATGGGATCATCTAGGTTCATGTACTAATGAGTTTTGTGACCCCTCATTGTATGTCTTCTTGGCTTTCCCTTGATTTTTAGCATTTTTTTGGAATTCTAGTGGCAAGGTGTATATTTAATTATCATTTTATTTGAGGGCGGGTAGCTCATGTATCTTGTAGAATCTAATCGGTAAGTTTCATCCTCTTCATCCCATGATTTTTTTTGAATGTCATTAATTATTTTACGGTGGTGGATTTGGATCATGGTTTGATATTCTCATGTGTTTTTCCTACAGTTAATTTATTCGTAGTTTTGATGTAGTCACATTTTTTGGCACATTTTAGTTAAAAATTATTAACTAGAATCTTTTATTCATTAATGAATATGGTTATGGAATTAGCATGGAAATTAGAAGGATATTAATCAATAGGATAAAATGAAATTGAGTAAGTAAAACAACCATGATAATAATGGGATTTAGGAGAAGAAAGTAGTTGTAGAGGAAGGTCCCCCCTAGGGAGTATAAAAGAGGTTGTTCATTACTCAAAAACAGCCACAAAATTACAATTAATGATGAAAGATCCATGGGGGTGACCCAACATAGAAGAGAACATTTCATTGCATGATACAAACAAAAGTAGCAAAAAAACAAATTGTGCAGGAGATTAAAGATAGTTCTTATCTGGGAATGTGGCTTGCATCATTTGCTGCCACCGCCTCCAAATAGGTAATCCAGTGAAGATCCACCACCTGGGACAGTCTGGACCTTCACGGAAGGCCTTTCATTGATAAAATTTCTGGTATTTTTCCCATCAGCTCAGAAGTAGTTGTTGGTGTTGTTTGGAGTGTTATGGCGGACACCTGCATGGATCTCCTTGTTTATTTCTTTAGGTGGAATGATAGCAGCAGTAGACCTCTGGTTCAGAGGAACATCAACATTGTTTGGAGCTGGTTTTGGAGCTATTTTTGGAGCTTCACTGCCCCCAAAGAGATAGTTCAGTGAACTTTGACCCCCTCCTCTGCTGACTCCACGGCCCATTATCGATGGTTTAATCTCCGATTTTGTCGGTATGGATCAGATCAAGAGAAGAATATAAAGATTTTTTTCATCAAGAAATTGAAAAGAGGGGAATTAAATTTAGATCCTTATAATCTAGGTGGAAACCTCCATTATCTTATCATGAAACATCTTCAACAATTTGATTGATAGAGATCTATGTATGTTGTGCTTTTGAGTATTCATGAGATGACAAGTTAAAATTTTGTGTCCTATTTTTGGAGATGATTGCTGGATGGTGGGTTATTGATACTGTTAGGTCCACTGAATTGAAAAATAAGATATCATGGGTACTTTTGGAGTTATTATTTGAAACCTAATTCCAAGTCTATAATTTTTCTAAATAAAAGGTTTTCTTTGAATGTTTATTTCCTTTTGCAGGTACCACCTTTGTTGAAAGTCAAAAGGAAATTAAAAAAAATGTAGGAAGTTTAACAAAAAATGTTTATCTCTGGTTTTGCATATACAACCTTTATCCATATCGTGCAAGCGTATTTATGTCACATGTTTATGTACCTCCCTCAATTCCATATGAAGTATTTTCTCATCTTTTTGTGCATAGACAGGAGCTCGCATGGATAGAGCATAGACTGGAGCTGGCATGGATGAGCTGGAGTTGGAGCTAGCATGGATGGGTCTAGAGTTGGATGAGCTAGCATAGACTGGAGCTGTCATGGATGGATCTAAAGCTGGCATGGTTGGGATGGGGCTATAGCTGACATGGATGGGCTAGAGCTGTTGTGCTGGAGTCGCTGACGATGATGGGTTGGAGTTTTTGCGGTGGTTGATTCTGTTCGGGGGGATCCAGTGGGGGGGTAGGGTTTTCCAGAATGCTGGAATAATCCTGGTGGGGATCTAAGATGTTTTGTTTGTAATGGATTTCATTATTAATATAATTAATTAGTTTTTAATTTTGAACATGTTTTAAAATCCTATTTGGTTTAATAATTATAATATATATATTATATATAATAAATTAATCAATATAATATGGAATCTTA
Organism: Viscum album; assembly: GCA_963277665.1. Taxonomy (NCBI): domain Eukaryota; kingdom Viridiplantae; phylum Streptophyta; class Magnoliopsida; order Santalales; family Viscaceae; genus Viscum; species Viscum album. The sequence continues at coordinate 1,333,445,096 of OY728145.1, forward strand.
TTGGCAATAAAAATTTATAATTTTTATTTAAATGTAATTTATAAACAAATATTATATATTAGAAATATTATTACAAACAGATAAATTTTTCATCAGAACTTGTTACTATAATTTTACCGACATATATATTATCTGTTTATATTGTTATAATTGCAACAGAACTATTTTATTTGTCACATAAACATTTAGCGACATAATTTTTACCAATAGTTTAGTGACAAGGACATATATGATGGTAAAACATTTTACCAACGGAAAATGCACTTTTTCTAACAGATATGTCCCTGTTGGAAAAACTGAAATTTTTTGTAGTGTAAACATTGAACCACAAGTCTATGAATCCCGCCAGATGAGTCTTTTTTGGGATTCTATGATTTACATCATATCCCCACTTCTCAAATTCTCCTGCTTCTAGGGCCAGCCAGAATGAGCCAAGAGCACCCCCTCTTCTCTATTCTAGGGCAGGTAGTAGGACAAGTACAGGTGGGCCTCTTCTCCATTGAATACTTCTCCTCATTCTTGGTAAAACCATATTCATCCACTCCTCTGGATGAATATCATTTATAGAATGAGTTAGGAGGTCTTTGAACTATTGAGCTTGTGGAAAAGTTTCAATAATTCCTGATCCAAAACCGGAGTCTTCTCCAAATCATTATAAGTGGCCTTCGAAGGGATGAATTCATCATACATGTCACGCAAAATTGGATCCCCCAAGATCTTGTGGACATCCCACATACTGATGCCTACTTCTCCATGATTCAAATGGAAAGAATTGGTTTCTGGGCTCCAGCGGCTGATTAGCTCCGGCAAAAATTCATCATTCCTGTAGACATATGTCTGCCCAGCCCACATGGCTTCATATATCACAACTCCTTTCAAATCCTCGACAAACTCTTCACAGTTTTGTCGCACCCACTATGCCCACATCCAAGGTGGTTTCACACCTCCTCCAGGACGGAAGTACCAACTCTTCTTATAGCCTTTGGATTGATCTATATGAGAATTTCAGAAGATTGAAGGATTACAATGTGGTTGCATTTCAGGCTTGTGAGGTTTCATATCTGGCGCACAAGGGCTATGATGCATCATATAGGCCTTCTCTATTGTTACAATATTTATAAATTTTCCTCCACTTCATATATTTTCTGAATCAAACTTGGTGTAATTCTGAAACCAAGAATGTGGGAGATAGTTCTTTTCCTCTGGAATGTTGAAATCTTGCAGATGACCATGCCCATACAGAGGCAAGTAGATGCTCTATGGAATGTTAAGATGATACTTCTTCAAGTACTTGGCCAAATCTGGAAGAGTTCTTTAGTAGATATCATAGTAATCATGTCCGACAATGCTCATCATATCATCAATTCATTTGTTGGCCAGTTCATCAGTCATTCCGATTCTTCTAGGATCCATTTAATCTGAACAAAGGTTGAATAATTAACTCTTAAGTAAGTTTATTTTTTCATAAAATTTGTGAAGAAATTTGAAAAAATGGCTAAGGAATTAAGGAGCGCAATTCCAATATTGGAACGCAAGTATAGTTGTGTCGCGCAAGTTTATGGCGCACAAGTATCATCGTGCAAGTCCAAATACCTCTACAGAAGCACGACACAAAGAACTAGTGGAAAACAAGAAACTTACGCGATGAAAGAAACTTGTGTGGAAAGAGATCGATAGTTTCAAATCCAGTTGATTTGCATTAGAATGACCGCATATATATAGCCAAGGTCGCACCCCTGCGTGCCAAAGCCTGCGTGGCTCACACTTGTGCGACGCCATCTGTGCGCTCAACACCTGTGCACCGTTCTTACTTGGTTTTCTTCTTTATCTTAGAGTCACGTCCTCATTCCTTTTGGATCCAACTCTAATGGGGGACATTTTTATGCTTCTTTCCTTCAAAGATTCTATCGACTGAAAAGGGAAATACCTTAGTCCAAAGTGATTCATCCTTCGAAGAAAACATAAAAAATTGACAAAGGCATGAAGAAGGATTTGGTAAAGAATGGGCTGTGCAAGTTTCATCATGGTCGCGCAAGTATACTTGTGTGCCTCCTATTGGTCGCACAGGTGACTTGCATGCCCTAAGTTATTTTTGCCCAAGGTCTTCAAAGGCCTATGAATACCCCTTGTGGGCCCCCCATTTCAAAGACGGGAAAATCCAGAAATTCAGATTTCACTTTCTCGCGCCCTAGTCTCTTCTCAAACCCTTAGGAACACTTATAAGGTAATTTCTAACCATAAAGGAAGATATAAAGAGGGGGATCAAGGCCTAAGTGTTTAAATTCATCAACACCTGCATGCCTAAGTGGCCAGCCCTTAAGGGAAATGGCCACACTTGCGTGGTGCCTTATCCCTTCAACAGAACCTGTGCACCAATCATTTAAAAGTCTTTAAGGATAATACTAGGGGATTTATCCAAGCCTCGCCAAAGTATTACCCTAAGGGTTGACCATCACGCAAGTACCGATGTGTCACACAAGTATACTTGTGCGACGAGGACTTGCGCGCCCATGCAGGACTTGCGCGCATCTCTCTTTTTGGGTGCCCTCCTGCCTATTCACTTTCTTTCTTCAAATCCACCTCTCCTATTCAAGATTTAACCTTCAAAACCATCTTCAAAACCATTTATAACATGGTTCCATTGTTGGTTTCCTTATCTGAAAGGAATTCTGTGGAACATCTCTCAAAACCTAGTGATACATATCTTCATGTCACAAAGGTAAGAGATTTCAATCATTCAACCTCATCCATTAAAATGATAATTTCCCTAACCTAGGCCTCCTTTTGAGGAATAAGTTCCAGCCATAATTTCTCTAATTTGGGAATCTTCTTTAGGAGTAAGCCCCACCAATAAATTCCATTAACTTAGGCCTCCTTCTCAGGAATAAGTCCTAAGTCTCACGTCTCCTTAATAAATGGGCTTCCTTCTCAGGAGTAAGTCCCAATCTCAAATTCCCAAATAGGGGCATCCTTCTCAGGAGTAAGCCCCAAGTCCCCTAACCAGGGCTTCATATTCATGGGTAAGCCCCAGTCTTCCAATTTCCCTTAATTTTGGGCATCCTCTTCAGGATTAAGCCCCAAGTTCCCAAATATGGGCATCCTCCTTAGGAGTAAGCCCCAAATTCCAAAATTCATTTAACCCGGGCCTCCTCCTTAGGAATAAGCCCCAGTTCTCAATACCCTTTAACCTAGGCCTCCTTCTCAAGTACAATCCCCAGTCATAATTTCTCTTAACCAGTCTTAACTTCTTTTGATTTGGGCTTTCTTCTCAGGATTAAAACCCAATCACAAGTCCCCTCTTAATTTGGGCATCCTCCTCGAGAGTAATTCCCAAGTTAGAGTACCCAAATCTCCATAAATCATATATAACTTTATGGACCTTGTTTTCAAGCTTCTTATCTAGAGTAATTACTGATATTTATCTATTTGGGCAATAATTCATACACAAGCCCCATATCATTCTTTGTGACCACATCATTCATGGCACAAATTGTCAAGTTTACTGATACTTCTTGTTTCTCACACCAACCATGACTCACGTGATCTTAGAGTGTAAATGTAACCACGAAACATCTCTTTGGGTCTTTAATCATATGTAAGCCCCACAATTCTTAACCGAACTACATGGAATTTTATCTCTACCTTAAAAGTGGCGTACATAGGAAGCTTTTCTGAGGTTCAATCCCATCACCCATTAATTATCATTTGTCCCATATGACATTAAACTATATCTTAATTCCTAAACTACATGGGTTATGATTACTTTTCTAACAAGGATACGTAGGTAGCCCATCTGTGGGTATGAACCCAACTCTGAAAAACTCAATTTCCTTCTAAACGACAATAAACTTCAAGTTCCTTGATGAGTGTCTTTAAAACTAGTATGGTTATCATAATAACCAAGAGATCTTTATATAATATGTTGAAGGATACCATTTACTAAGAATATCTAACAAATACAGATGATTCTCTATCAATTAAGAACCTAAAATATATATAAAAGATTCTCTAAATCTCATACATATTAATTATTGATTTTCACATCTTAAGGAAAGCTCTTTTTCATACATGGTAGTGTAATCAGGATTCACGAACATAACTTAAATCTATAAAGAGAGTCCCAGAGTAGACAATAATTCCCCCCAAAAAGGTGTGATGATTCCAACCTCCCATCCTCTCGACCAATGAAAATTACTAAGCCTCATTGGTCCACAACTAATGAGCACATACCTTTGGAAAGTATTTCTAAATGGATATAGAATCATTGAATGTTTCCGGTTTTACGAAAAATCTCGTTAGAAACCGATTGGAATGTTTTAACCATAAGAAAAAAAGGTCATCTCCATTTCTAGAGGAAACATACTAATAAGAAAAGAAATAAAAATCCAGTACCCCGGAACCATTCCATCTTCTTTGGCCGGTAAGAGGGATCCACACTGACAATGCCACATAATGGAATGCTCAACGTCCTGACCACCCCTACTTCTGGAGAGTTTTACATCAGGCCCACTATTTCCGTAGGGGACCTAGTGCCAGAAGACGGGGTCTGATGACAAGCTAATCCACTGATACCTCAAAAGCTACTAGTCTCCATATTGAGGAAAATACCTTCATGTACGGTTCACCATTTCGGTTTTTTATGCATTCGACGGCACGTGCACATCCATCATGAAGAGGACACACAACTGTTACCCCAAATTCCCACTTTCCAAAGGCGGGTGGCATTCGCTCCTTCTTCAGGGACTTCTTCTCCTTGATCGAAACAGGATGATGGGATTTCGGTTCTTCTTTCTGTAGATTCCTCCTCAGAGCTCGTCACCTAGTTTGGGTCATCCTCATAGACGTAAGAAATTGTTCACGAAAATCTTCCTGGTTTCATATCTTCATGAACACCAGTTAATTACACTGCTTCTGTCAGGACATTCCATGGAGTCCGGTCAGGGCAGTAACCTTCGGTTAGGGGAGTAGTCACGTTGAGCATCACTAGCTTGTCTGGACACTGGGGGAATGGTGTGTTTGTCTTCCATCCCTTATTATAGGGCGTCTCAGGGCACAGAAGCCCGTGACATCCCACATCGAACGTGGGGAATCGCATTCCATGGGCATGTGTCTAAGGTTTTCCTTAGCTTCAAATGTTTAACGTAGGATATATCGCAAGTTTAACATCCAGTGGAGATGGATCAGAATGATCATAACACACTTAGAGTAGATTAGATGGAGGAACCCCCTGGAGGGAACACCGATACTTGGGCCATCAAGTGGGTGGCTTCCTGAATGTCATCAAACAGAATGGGGAATATGGTGGAATGATCCCACTGGGATGTGGCAGCCCAGGTGAGGATCAGAATGGGGGATGAAGTGAAGGGGAAAGTAATGTGTCCATCTCAAGGTAGATGGTGAAGTTGGGCTTGAGTCTCAAAGAGGCTTCCTACATATCCCCGGGGTAGGGAATTAATGTCTGCGTAGTTTGGTGAGATGATACGACACCTAGGGAGGTGACACATGAGAATGGATGCATGGACGGGACCCATAAGAAGTGGAACCCCTGGGTTGAATCATGAGCTTCTCAAGATGCATAGGCTCAAGGGAGAGATTAGGATGATACAGTAGTGATGGGTTCGAACCTCATGGAGGCTTCCTACATATCCCCATGAATTGGAATAAATGTCCAAATAGTTTAGGTGGTATTTGGGGTATACGCTCTGAGGTGGCCCATGGGATCGGTAAATCGACGTGAAGGTGGACCTGGGGTCCTGATGGAGGGTGGGATTGAACCTCGTAGAGGCTTCCTACATACCATGCCTTGACATGGATCAAATTCCCTATAGTTCTGGATGGTGTGGGGCTTACACTCTGAGGCATCCCAAGGGGTTGGTGAACTGACTTGAGGATGGTCGGAACAACTGGGTGGTGGGCATGAACTTCTGGGAGGCTTCATATGTACCATGCCATGATATGGATCAAAGTCCTCGTACTTTGGGATGGTATGGGGCTTACACTCTGAGGAGGCCCAAGGTTTTGGGGTTGATCCTCATGGAGGTTTCCTACGTACCATGCCTTGACATGGATCAAAGTCCTCTTAGTTTGGGATGGTATGGGGATTACACTCTGAGGCGGCCCAAGGTGTTGGTGAACCGAGGTGAGGATGGTCGGAATGACCGGGTTGTGGGCTTGAACCTCAGGGAGGATTACTATATACCATGACTTGACATGGATCAGAGTCCTCATAGTTCGGGATGGTATGGGGTGTACACTCTGAGGCGGCCCAAGGTGTTCCTAAACTGATGTGAGGATGGTCAGAATGACCAGGTGGTGGGCTTGAACCACAGGGAGGATTCCTACGTATCATGACTTGACTTGGATGAAAGTCCTCATAGTTCGAGATTGTATGGGGATTGCACTCTGAGGAGGCCCAAGGTGTTGGTCTTGAACCTCATGGAGGCTTCCTACGTACCATGCCTTGACATGGATCAAAGTTCCCATAGTTCAGGATTGTATGGGGCTTACACTATGAGGCATCCCAAGGTGTTGGTGAACCGATGTGAGGATGGTCGGAATGAACAGGTGGTGGGCTTGAACCTCGGGGAGGCTTCCTACATACCATGCCTTGACATGGATCAAAGTCCTCATAGTTTGATATGGTATGGGGCTTACACTTTGATGCGGCCCATGGTGTTTGGGAACCGACGTGAGGATGGTCGGAACGACCGAGTGGTGGGCTTGAACCTCAAGGAGGATTCCTACATAAAATTCCTTAACATGGATCAAATTCCTCATAGTTTGGGATGGTATGGGGCTCACACTCTAAGGCGACCCAAGGAGTTGGTGAACCAACGTGAGGATTGTCGGAACGACCGGGTGGTGGGCTTGAACCTCAGGGAGGCTTCCTACGTACCATGCCTTTACATGGATCAAAGTCCTCGTAGTTCGGGATGATATGGGGCTTACACTCTGAGGTGGACCAAGGTATTGGTCATGGTCGGTGCTTGATCTATGCTCACGTGATTCATGCTCGGTGTGAGAAACAAGAGGTAGCAAGGTCATGATGATAATGTTGTGAAAGGATCGTCTGTGGGAAATGGGGTGGGTCTTACGCGTGGAGTGGCCCAATGAGGAAATAGGGGCTTATGGATGGTTATAAACATAGAGGGGTTGGGACTTTCTCAAGGATGGAGGCTTGAGGGTGACAAAGAGAAACGGGAGAAGGAATTTGGACCGATGAAAGGAGGATCCCCATTTCCCACCACATCCTTCGCTGGCCTTGGGGACCGAAGATGAATGGAGGACCAGAGATGCTGCCTCTAGAAAGAAAAGCTAGGGGCTTACACCCAGGTGGCTGCCCTTTCCCATGGAAAAACTCCACTCCAATGGGGAGGATATCATCCCCTGTGAGGGGTGATCCCATCCTCATGGAGATGAGTGGGCGTGGAGAATTATCAAGGCTGGATACCCTATATGAAAAGCACGGGGTGACGTCACAGTTTAACGTCATGTGTTGAGGACGATGGTTCATGGTAGTTTAACATCCTGCAGCTCAGATGAGGTGGGTGCGCACCGCATCCCTAGAACTTACATAATCGGTACCCTCTGCTCAATGTGGAAGGGAAATCATCGGCAACGCCGAAGGAAAGGTGCATCATGGAGTGAACCATCGAGGGGTCCATGTTAGTGTGGCTATGAGAAGAAGAAATATCCATTAGCGTGCCTATGAAAAGAAGCATAAGTCTAAGAAACACAATGGGAGGAACCATCCAAGGGTCATTGAAGTTATGTTGTACGAGCCTAAAAGGTCATACAAGAAAACAGTGTATGATGTGGATACCCGAGGCATGAGAGACAACCGTGAATGGCATCAATAGGAAGAGCATCGGACACTCGTGCAAAGGTATTCCCAACGAGAATGGGGAACACAAGTGGAGAGGTAGTCGAGGAGCACCGAGGTGAGGAGTCCGAGAGATTTGTGCACAACCTTTGGGGCATGCGCACGAAATATGTAGCCATGTGCGAAACACACCGGGCTGGCACAAAATCAGTGAGGATCGCACGTAAATAGAGACAAGGCTTTGCACGCCGATAGAAAGGATTTTCCGCAAGGAGTACGAATTTCATAAAATTGGGACAGGTTGTGCACAATGATTGGGGTGCACAAAATTGAAGGGGATTGCGCGCAATGTCTGGGGTGTGTGCAAATGACGGGGATTGCGCGCAATTGGCCAGCCTGCACGCAAGTGGAATGGATTAGGTGCAAGGGGAAGACCCCAAAAGGATTGGAATTAAGTCTTAAACCAAGGGGATATCGCATGAAGGTGTACCCTGAGTTGAATTGACTCAAAAACAACCGTACTTGAAATCCATCTTTGCACGCGTGAATGGAGAATTTCGCGCCCAAGAGCCCGTTCGGATTCTTCAGCCTTGAATTCGAAGGGGGTCTCCTTCTATTTATAGGCATTTAGGGGTGCGGAAAATAGGTCATCATGAAATGATTTCATGCTGAGGTTGGTGGTGTAGAATGTCAACCATGCGTGGTGGGGCGCGAAATATTTCGCACCCACGCCGAAGGACTCTCGTGAATCACGGAACTTTCCCCGCGGGGCATCATTTTTTCACGCACTTATGAATTTTTTTCATGAACCTCTTCCGGGCCCCCAGACTGGGTCCTCAGATCCTAATATGACTTCACTTTGTCATTTTTAATATTTCTTCATCCCTTGAGCGCTTTTCGGCATCTACTTTATCAAATTCAATTTTCCCTTGAGAGTGAGACTTTGATATGAGATGGACTATAACCCAAATCCCATGAACATATTATTTTATATATTTTCCTTTGGGGGTGAATCCCTTTTGATATGTTCACTTCTATCATAGGAGGCCACAATTTTAGCTATTTCTTATGGTTCCCTATAGGATCCATATACTTATGTTTCAACTTATAGGATATCGTGTTAAATGCCTATATACTCTTTTTATTACTGAGGGTCCCATGTTAGATATCTATATTTGTAAGCTATGTTTGAGGGTCCCATGTAGGATACATCAACTTATTTACCATTCCAAGGATCTCATTTGGGATGCCTCTGTTAAATTACCATTAGAGGATCCCCTATAGGATTCCTCCCCCCTCCAGTAATAGGTATGGATCCGAAGTAGGATTCCTTCACTTATTTGTGTAATTTTAGGATCCCTATTAGGATTCCATTCCAATGTTATGTTTTTAGGGACTTATTATGTGCCCCGATGTTTGACCGACCCTAATCTAGTACATCCGGTTTTGGTAGAGATAGTAGTAGGTGTCTCTTTAGAACATGTGACAAACATGTAATATTATGAGGATATAGTAGTAGTGGTGGGTTTTTGAGTCCACTCAACCACACTATTTATTAATACTTTAACCTATTTACTAATGATTCATTGATGATTACCATAGGCGATTCTTAGTTTTTGGTTGATGAGCCTAACATGATGTGATGTCTATCTTTGGGATTCCCACACATATTTCCAAGGATCCATATTATTTGTTGTTGGAATTCATAGATTTACTTCCTAGGGTCTAGATTATGATACTTTTAATTTTTATTTTGTATTCCCAAATGTACTTCCTAGGATCTAGCTTTTGAGCCACATATATTTGGATGTTCTTCATACCCATGTCGATACTGATGAGGATGATTTTGTATACCTCGATTTAATTTATGTTGATGATGATTATGCTCTCCTATATTTTTTTCATTGTGGATGATAATGGAAACCTTTAATTGACATGTGACAAGGATTATTACTCTCTCCTTGGTCTGATTATACTCATTGATGAATATTCTCTCCCTAGATATATATATGATTACACTCTCCCTAGTCTATATCTAGATTGTGGTGTTGGGAATGGTGTTCCAAATCATTGATGGATACTTGTAGGAGATTATTCTCTCCTAGTTGATGGGTTTTATTATGATCTCCCGGATTAGAGAACATTATGGATGGGCATGACATTCACCGGTGAGCTCTCCTCGTACATCTCTTAAGGGTCATATGCTTAGGGATTATCTAAGTTGCAAAGTCGTGACCACCTATAGACTGATACCTAGGGGACAGACATAAAACAATATTAAATGGATTGATTTACATGATGTATACATCAGTTTCCATTTATAGGATGTCCAGATACTTCCCAGAATCCATTGTTATAGTGATGAGGCAAGTAGGTGTGAACCAAGGGTTAGACCAAGTTTCCCCCTACGGTGACATAGCTTTCTCATATTAATTTTTGGAAATTGTATATTAAGGTTTTTTTGATTGCTATTACATACCCGTAGATCAAAATAATGATATAAAAATTGATTGGTATGAAATCCAACTCAATTACCTCTTCACAGTATGTCTAGACAATCAATATTACAAGCTCAAGGATCTCTTTTTGTTGGTTTATGTTATTTTCATTCACCTTAAACATGTATATTTATATATATACATATATGGTAACATATTTGTATATATATAAATATTAATATAAATATATATGATGGAACATTTATTAGTTGACCATGATCATGGACCAATAGATCGACCATGGCTTCACATTGTTTATTTCATTTACCTTTTCAGTTGTGTCTTGGATAGCCTGAAAATATTTAATGATCGTTTAATTGTGGAAAAATATTATATGTTCATCATTGGGGTGGCCTAATAATATTATCAATCACCCATTTACATGCATTTTGGTATGTGTGTAGACCATATATCTACTATTCATGTATAGTGGAGATGCATGGTTGATAGGGATGATGCCTATAGTTGCATGATTGAGTGGGGATACTCATATGGATTCCATTGATTGGGATGGTTAAGTTTGATAGTGTCTAAATAGTAGGTATGTGGTCAGGATTGGAGTTAGTAGTTTATCCATGTAATTTTAATAAAGTTTAATTTATGTTCTTTTTATGCATGTTCAGACCTGTGGGTGACCAATGTTGTATGTATGACATGGAAATTCGAGATTTTATAGAATTTAATTTTTTTATTATAGTATTTTCAGTTATAGTTATTTACTATTTCTGCGCTCTGTTTATATACTTCAAGGATGATATCTGGTTATTTTCACTTAATTCAGATATAAGGGTGCAGTCTCTCCATAGACACTCCCTAGACCCTCACTGTTAGTCGTTAGCCTCTAGTGTATGGATAGGTGTTCTTGAGGACTTGTGTTGAACCATTTTAGTGAATAAGTTTAGTGGGATCTTGTTCAAGACATTACAAAATGGTATCAGAGATGTTCCTTTCCTATTGTTTTACTATTTTTTATGTGATAAATTTGATTGTATGGATTTTGATAGACTAAAATCAGACATTCAATATACTTGAATAGGGATTTTGATTGACTCGAATGGGGATTGATTCTCAACATGTTATCCATCATGGTGTTCTACAGATGGGTGATTCACTAAATTTTCAGGTGGTTCATCTGATAATGGTTTTCTATGAATATCATGGAAAAAGGATGTGGTTTTTTGAAATCTATTCATGGCCTGAAATAGAGAGATCCTCTTTCCCCAAGTCTATTAATTTTGGTTCAAGATTACATTATCAAGTTTATGTCTAGTTTCATTCACAATCAATGTGTTCTACCCTTTAGGTCCAAGAGTCATTTTAATGGCATATGTCGCCTACTTTTTTTTATTACATTCTTATCTTTTGTAATGGAAACTAGAAATACCTTCATGGAATCATCATGATTTTTTAGGGATAACCCAACTAGAATGGCAAACGTATTAACTATTTGAAGATTAGAATCTATATTTCTAAATTCATTTCTTAGTGCCACATCAACAATATTGAATACCTATTGTGGATTAATAGAAACTCCTTTCCCATGGATTACCTATGAGACCTAATTTCCCTAGTAATTCATTGCATTCAACACTATGGGAGGCTTCTTTCTAAAATTAATGGGCTCATTGTTAATTGGAAAATTCATTTCCAATCCTTTGGGGGATGCATCACTCCAATTAAAAGTGTTCTCTCTTCCATTCTGATTCATGTGATCTCAATTATAAAAGTCCCTAAGATGGTGGTTCAACAAATTGATCAAATCAGGGATTTATTTCTATAGGATACTCATATGGAAGGTCACTTCTATTGGGATTCCTATATTAAAATGGCCATGATGGTGGAATCATGAGGTATTTTTCATAGATATGTGGTTCAAACCACTAAAATCATGTAATTCAAATTAGCATGGGAGTCTTCATAATGTAGATATTTATATGGTAGATTTTACATGAGGAAATATGGTTGTGTTTTATCTAATACAAAAGGAAAGGTCTCCAAAATATAGAGGATTGTTCCCGGTCAATTACAAAAGCTTGTTAATCAATACCAATGGATTATAGAGTTTTGTGTCATTAGATTCTTGAAATAAATCTAGGTGGGTTATATCCATATTTTTTTAGGATTCCCTACCCCAAATTTAATTATTTTTAATCCATATCCATTCCATCATTCATTAGGTCCAAACTAAACATGCATCTAACATTATTCATCTCTTGAATGAGCTAGATAAACATATAACCACGGGTACAATGTCTGGATCCTTCTTGACTAAGGACTGTCATCATTACATGTCGGAAAATCTTGAAAATGTGGTGGCAACCCTTCTATAGTGAAATGATATCCTTCCTAAATTTTAATTCCTCATTTGGTGTATTTGGAACCATGGTGTTCCAACTGATGATATGATCCATAGAAAAAGGATTCACATGTTTTATAAGTGCATTTATTACTGGGTCTCTAATTAATAATCAGTTGAACACTTTTTCTTTAAAAGAGGCTGAGCAAAGGCTATGTGGATAGGATTATACATTCTTGCTAGAATTGAAGTTCTGAGAGGAAATGGTATGGGATTTTTTCATTCTTTTTTTCATGGTGTGGATAAGAATATTTTGTAAAGAAAGGTTTGGTCCATCTTGATTATGGTAGGTTAGTAGTACATTAGGGCATAAGGTTCATTGAATTCTTTTTTATCCATGTAGATGTGGTCTAGGTGCTTAGCGGTTTATATGGGTTCCCTTTTGAGGTATTGGTAGTATTCCTTATCCCTATGTATGGTCATGAAGGGAATAATAACAATTCCTCCTCAAACTATGGTTCTGTTGGGAAAATGGGTTTAGTGGAAACACCCTTGTAATGGTTTCCAACTCAACTATGACAACTCCCACAATAATTAGATCATGAGAGGTGGTAGAGTTATTCATGACTCAGAGGGCATGGTGATTTTTTCAATCAGTAGATTCTATGAGAAAGGAGATTCTCTTATGTTAGAGGAAAATTATTTGATTAACGGGATGGAAATTGTTTTCAACTAAAATTTCCATCACTCATATTGAAACTAATTCCTCTCTCATATTCATCTCTCTGCAGGGGAATATCAGTTCCCCCTGGACTATTTTCTATCTCATTCGTAGATACAAGGATCTCATTAGGCATGATAGCTTGAACCATATTTGTTGTGAAGCTATCTATGTTGTGGACTCCCATGCATCATATGAAAATCACAGTATCCGTCTTATTATTTATTCTACCCTTGGTTCCTTTCACCTAATGTGTGGTAATTTTTTTCAGGCATATGCTCTTGGCCTCCACTACTTTATTTCTCCTTGTCTTTTTTTCACCTAATTTCAATGATTAATTAAAATTTCAAATTTTCCCCACATATATGTATATAGAATGTGTTGGAACCTGATGTGGATATCGAACTAGTGTGTTGAGAACACATGGTTCTGTAAGAAGTCGTGGTTTCTAGGGATATGATATTTTTTTTTGATCTATGATGTTATTGTTTTATATGATTTTCTCTTTCAGTGACACACATTTTGGGTTTATTTTATGATTTATTATAGATCTATGACTCTCAGGCCATTGGTGATAGGTCATTGATGGAATTATATATCTTGGAACATTAGCAATTGGCTAGTGATTTATTTTGATTATTGGATATAAATGGAAATATGGGTACCATGCATCATATTTAGAACATACAATTCAAATGTTATAGGTTTCTTGGTGTATGATTTTATTGAACACATAGGCTAATTTTTTAAGGTTTCAAGAAAAAACTAAATGGATTTTTATCATATAGGTTTTTGGTGGCATTCAACTCAATGTTTTCTACTTAAAGATCTATTTCTTTCTAATGGAAGGTCAGTTTGATCTATGTTGAGACATTTTATGGTGAGTTTTATGACTCAGCCCCCCATGCATGGGGGGTGCAGTGACCGTAGTAGGATAGTAGGGAAAATTATTCACAAAGTTTTAACCCTTTATAGGGTGTTGTCTTTTAAATTTTGTTATATAAAGTGTTAGTAACAATCTATATAGTGTCTTCCTTCATAGATTGGAATTAAATTCTACATAATTGAACCATATGATTGTGGTGATTACCCTTGTATGTCAGTACCAAACATATATTCTTTTCCATTAGATCCTTTATAAGGGTATCTTTTCATTTACAATTTTCTAGTTAGATCACTGAGTATTATGTCGGTATGTACCTCAACATTTTACATAAACTGTACCTCAAGGTGGTATTATTGTATATAGATGATCAGTGAATGTCAGTTCAGTATCTATTTTACATTGGTGTTGTGGCCTCGAGAGAGAAATTCCTTATGAGGATGATTATAGTGGAATGGTCCCTTATATGTGGATATTGATTGTTCTGAACCCCATTGGTTAGTTTTTTTATATTTACCTTCCTTATAAATGTTTTATCTTTTGAACTAGGTTTACAGACCTTGTTACCCAATTATAAGACATCATCAGTGGGACTAGGTGGGAGACCTAGAGGCCCTTAGTTTTGAATCCGACCCTTCTAGGTTGTTGTTCAATTTTATTGAGAGAAAATTGCATGATATGTTGGACCAATTGTTTGGATGACTTTTTGGTAGGGAGATAGGTTATACACTCATTTGAGATCGATGCATTGTTAGTTCTCATGTTTTGATATATATACATGTTGATGTCTTTAGATTTGGAAAACAACATAGGGTGATTGGGTATCAATACTGGATTCAATGGGATGGACCGTTTGGGTTCCTAGACCTATTGAATAATGTTTCCACTATTACTAATGTAGTCAAAGCATGGGTATACGCATGTGACTAGAACATCGCCCAGTAATGTGTGGTAGTGTAAAATATTATGGCACAAGTGAGATTATAAATTTTCATGAGGAGTTACAAGTGATATTATAGATAGTTTTTGCTGACACTTCCTATATCACATCATCAAAACATTGTGATGGGATAATTGTGGGAATGTGAGTTAGGTGATTAGGGTACACATTTGTTTGATATTGTACCATTTAAATCATAAATCGATGAGTGGTCAGTTGAATGCTGAGGACCTATGGTTTCAAAACATTTCTGAAATCATGGTTTCCCAAGAGTTATGAGGAAATAAGAATTTCCCTCCATGATATTAGAGACTAATAAAATGAATTGTGTACCATATGATGGTTTACCTATGGTTGGACCTGGACACACATTACTGGGATATGTGTTGAGATTTTATTAAAGGCAAGTGTAGAAAATTTTGATATGAGTGTGGTCCAAGAGATATGTAAAATCTTCTTTATGGAATCATAGTGTCTTCATATTCATAGACGATCATGATATATCTTTTTATTATCGTGATTACACTGAGAGATCATCAAATTTATATTGAGATTCATTTATTTTAAATTTCATTTCTTGTTTGATGAAAGAACCTATTGAGGTTATTCTCAAGGAGTAGTAGAAGGGAATCCATATGATGGGGATCATAACTGTTGCCATTTTAGGTTTGTGACACTTGTTTTATATTTAATTTATATATTTTATTTGGGATTATGAGCTTATAGTTTGGAAGTGAGAGGATGATAAGGGTATTCCAATGGTGGGGAATTCCAGATTGGTCGCATTAAGTGTATCCTATATAGAAGAGTTGTTAGAATTTTGTGGAACATTTTAATATTTTTTCTTCTATGTTGAACCTTAAATGGGTAGTTTTTCCTAGGAAGGTCAAAAACTCATGTTGGGTTTTGGGGCCAGCCCGTTCCCCTTTTTCTTTTGCTTTTATTTACTTTCTTTTTTACCCTTTTTCTTTATTTCTCCCATGGATTCTCATGTAGTCTGCTTTTATTGTATTCTTCATTATGAGACTAACATAGGAGAGGGAGAGATACAGGGAGAATAAAGGGTTGGGGAATTGAGGTACCTCTATGGAGGTCAGGATGAATTGAATTGTCATATGATAGTCATGGAGCATGGAAATGGGAAAAGATTCTACGGATTCATCCCAAAGGTTTTCCATTATAAAATGTTTCTATAGATACCCATATATTTACTATTTTTATGTTTTCAACCCCTATTATTCTTATTTAGGACCCCTTGGGGTTCGATCTGATTCTTTTGGGGTTAAAAATAGGGGTTTCATGCGATTTTTTAGAAAACCCAATCACACAGCATATAGTTCTGATAACACGTACCATGTGTTATTCCTGTTCATGTTGGATAATATTTTTAATAGTGCATTCCATGTATGGGTTGTACACTCCATGTACTTGGCATCATCCATATAGCTGCATACCCAACTAGACATCCTATGTTAGGGTACTTGGCCATATAGAGTACATGATCAGACCTCGTGTGCGTTAGTATGCCATGTAGAGGTACATAACCAGGTTAAGTACGTGGAAATGCCATGTGAGGTACACAAGAAGGAACCCCATGTAGGGTACACACCATGTACATGTCTTCAATGCCATTTAAATTGGCTCTGACATGCAATGTGTAGCTAAGGATCACGCCCTAGAGGCGATTTGGGATTACACATCGTGTACTAGGGTACACATACCTTGTACTTCCCATTTATTACCTATTTATTGGTATTTCATATCTTTACACCCCCAAAGTCATAATTGGACACATGATTAGTCATTTAAAAGTTTTTTCCATATATATATCTTGATGGTAAAACCATCCAGGTGATTAGAGGTCTCCTAGGTGGTGTTTTGAGTGTTTTCTTGAACATAGAGTTTTTTATTATTGTAATCAAATTCAATTGTCCCCTGACAGTGAGACTTTGATCTAAGATGGGCCGTGACCCACCTCCTATGACAAGATTATTTTTTATATTTTTTTTGAAGATGTATCCCTTGGGATATTTTTCATTTTGTCCTAAGAGTCATTGATTTTAGTTGTTTCAGAGGGATCCTTTTAGGTTCCCACTATTTATGATTCAACATAGAGGATCCTGTTTAGGATGTCTCTCTATTCTTACTGTTATAGAGAGTCCCATGTAGGATGCCTCTACATCATACACTACTTTTGAGGGTCCCATATAGGATTCCTCTTCTTATGTACCATTCTGAGGACCCCTCATAGGATACCTCTATTTATATACAATCAGAGGATCCCCTATAGGATTCCTTCTTCCTTTTGTAACTATGAATCCCGAGTGTGATTCCTTCCCATTTGTATAGAATTTAAGGATCCCAAGTTGGATTCCTCTCTAGTTTTATGACTTTAGGAACCCAGTGGTTTCCTTGATGTTTGACTAAACCTGATATTTTATATCTGGTTTGGGTAGAGATGGTAGTAGGTGTCACCCTAGAACCTGTGATGAACATATAAAACATTATGTCTATGGATGTAGTGGTGGGTTTGGTAATTCAACCACCCTCACCCTTTATTTATACATTTACCTTTTTACTGTTGATGAAGTAATTCTTTTTAGAGGTTCTTCCCAGTTTGGGGATAATGAGCCTAATGTGATGTGACATCTACCTCTGGGATTCCCAGATGTACTTATTTAGATGTATATTATTTAATTTTTGGATGAGCAGATATACACCATCAGGTCTAATTTTTGAGCCACACATGTTTGGATGTTCATAACATTATTATTGATATAGATGAGGATGATTTATCTCTCCTAAATTTATTATATATTGAATATGATTACGCTCTACTTGAATGATTATGTTGTGGATGATAAAGATCTCCTATAATTAACATGTGATGAGGATGATTACACTCTTCTTTATCTGATTATACTCATGGACAATTACACTCTCCCAAGAGATAGGGATGATTATGATCTCTCTGATTGATTACTGGATAATAGTGTGGGGCTTGCAATTCTTCATTATTAAAGGATACTCATGGACGATTACACTCTCCCAAGTGATGAGGATGATTACACTCTCCTTGATCAAGGACCTTGAGGGGTGATCTTGAAGTCTCATTGGTGAGCTCTCCTTATGCATCGCCTAAGTCTCATACCCTTAGAGATTATTGAAGTTGCAATTCATTGATCACATATGGACAGGGACCTAAGACTTGGACATCATACTGGATTCTCATGGCTTGAGAATCATTATTTCCCCCTCAGTGAACATTTACAATATGTATATATACTACATGGAATCAATTTTTATAGTTATTGGAGATGAGTATGGGTGATCCTAGGGTTTTGATGAGTATCCCACTATGTTGAAATAGCTTTCTTAGATAACTTTCTAGCACTCGACGAAGAAGGTATTTTTTATTGGGGTTATGGACCTAGTGATAGACATAATGTATAGTGGTTGAGTGGTACGATATCCAGCTCAATAAATTCTTTATAGGATGTCTAGAATACTTTTATTATAGTCGAAAGGTTCTTCTGATGTTGATTATAGTTATTTTGTTTCACATTAAACATGTATATTTATATAAATTTATATGTATATATATGTATTGGAATATAAATATCTTAACTTATAAATATACATATATGTGATGGTACATTTCCCAATTGATCGGGATCACATACTCAAGGATTTATTGTGGTTCCACGTTATTTATTTGATTTATCTTTTCAGTTTTTTCTCAACTAGGCTATGAAAATTGAATGAGCTCGAAATTATGGAAGCATATTATCGGTTCATCATTGGGTTGACCTATTGGGATTATTTCCCACCCATATATGTGAAAATTGGTGATTGTGAAGACCATATGTATTTTTTTAGGTTTATCATATATACATCATAGATAGGGATGAATCCCGAAGTTTCATGATCGAGCAGGGTCACTTTTGTGGATTCCTTTGATTACACTGGTGTAGTTTGACAATGTCTAGAGATTGGGTATTTGGTCAGTATTAGAGTTTGTAGTAGAACCATATAATTTTATTTCATATTAATTTATGTACTTAAGTATGTTTGTTAATCCTAGGGGGTGGCCAGTGCTATATGTATTCCATGGATGTTCATGGTTTTATAGAATTTTATTTATTATTACAACAAGTTCTATTATAGTGATTTACTACTTCCAGACTCGGTTTTTTTACTACTTGGATGATATTTAGTTATTTATACTATTACAATGATATAGGGGCATAGTCTCTCCATGGACACACCCTAGGCCCTCACTTCTAATCAGTTGGCTATGGACTATAAAGAGGCACACTTGAGGGCTCATGGAGAACTAGCTCAGAGAACTAGTTTAGTGGCTTCTGAGTTTAGACATTATATAAATAAGACTAACTAAATTTTTAAAATTTTATTTTTTACTCATGTATAAAATAAATTCAATGTTTATCAATTGATTATAAATAATATTAGAACTATTTTAATGAATAATAAATGTCTTATAAAAACTTTATTTTTCTAAAAGACGGTTTTTTCGTGCTTTGTGCACATAATTTATATTTTTTTAAATATTTTAGAGATTTTATTTTTAAAAATTTTAGAAATTTTATTTTAAAAAATTAAAATAATTTTTGAAATTATCATATCAAATTTTAATTAGGGTTAAATTTTTGTATTTTTTGATAATATTCATTTTTCATTGATTAGTGAAAAATGCCATTTTTTGTAAAGCTGTCATTTCAATAGAATAAATTTATTATTCTAAAAGGACCATTATGATTTAAATTTTATATCAACTAGAATAAGTTTTATTTTTTATATTTAATATAATTTATCACATTTGAATAAACTTTATAGTATATTTTTGGATACGTTTATTTTTGGGTTTAAAAATGCATTTTTTCCGAAAACTGTTTCAAAGTGAATAATGTTTCCCCACATTAATTAATAAAAATAACCCCTAATAAGGAATTATTTAAATGAAATTTATATATTATACATCTAAATTTATATTTTTAAATAAAAATAATGATTATTTATATTCCTAATGTTAATATAAAATCATATTTTCCTAGAAAAATACATTTCTTAAAAAATTATTTTTTTTGCGTCTTTGGGATTGATTTAAAATTAAATTCAACACATATGTGAATAAAATTTTGAAAAATTGAATAAATTTTTTTAATAAGACTAATTAATATTATCTAATATTCTTACTTAATATTTACTATAATGAATAGTATGAAAAGTAAATTTATTATCACAGATAACGTAAAAATTGGTTTATCGGGGGTTAATCTAAGAATATATGGGTTAAAAATACCATAAAACATGTTAAAATTCAATTTTATGGAAATATATACTGTAAAATATAAGGTTATATGATGTCCAATTTTTATTCTTGTTTAATAAGTAAAATGCGGTTATTAATTTATCTTATCAAAAATTCCATGTGTATCATCTCCCCCACTTATAAGAGACGACAACTTTTATATCCTATTACCACTTCCAAAACCCTTTGGTTCATCTAATACCTACCCAAGTCCCTTATCTACTTCTATCACATCAACCTAGATGAATTATTTTTGTTATTAATCCCTCATAAGAGGGATTTAGGTAGAAACCTATGGGGGTCTCAAAATAAGAGGTAAACTTATTAAACGTGTGTATTTGTTTTATTTATTCTTCCAATCCTTATAATAATATTATAAAATGATTGTATCATAAATCAAATATCCCCCCATATAATGAGATTCTATTATTATAATTTAATACCACGATCCATCACTACTTACATGAAATAGGAAATCAAATCGTCGATTGTGTGTACGGTGGACTACCACCTCACAGACCGAGGTAATTTGTTTTCAATCCCCAGATTTAAAAGGTGGATATAATGATATATTTAACTTATTTATATTATATTTATAAAATTATTATACATTTTTAAATATTATATCACATATACATTCTTACTTAATAATAAACACAAATTTGGTGGATATTTTTAATCACTTTTAAATAATTTTGAGTGTTTTTCAATAAATTAATCCATGGTTTTTGATGTTCTAATAAATAATGGGTAATTTTAAATTAGTAATAAAAGTTATTTAAAATGATTAAAATAATTGTATTTTTAATTTTTTAATTTTATCATGTGATATGTTGAATATGAGAATATGAATTTGACTCTTTTGTAGGTGTTTACAAAAAAATTGCCAAAAGGTTGGCTGATCCTCAACCAGGTAGCTCAACACAAGCAAAACCAATGGGCTAGTCGGGAAAGCTACTTAGTAGAGACATCTGAGCCATGGCATTGTATGGGGACATCAGTCCCATGCATGGTCCCATTCTGGTCAAATCTATGGGCATGTATACCTACCTCACGAACTGATCATCAGTGCATTGGGTAACTTGGTACGACACCGAGGTGAATCCATCCCATGGATGGGTTATCTGTGGTGATGGGTGAGAGTCCTCCACCTCCAACATAACTTCATTAAATTGTCGGAGATGCACTCAAACTTATAAATGAACACTTCCTACCACTCTGATTTGACGTGGTATGGATATTTCTTGTATTATTCTACCCATTTTATAATTTTGTGTGCACCACCCCTCAAATGATTCTCGTTCCATGATTTTCAATCTCTGTCATAGATCCTCCACCTTAAATTTATGAAACCCAATAAAAACTATATATCACCATCTTTAGCCACTTATCTAGACTCACCTAAGGCCAATGTCGATTTCCAAGGACTGGGAACACTCATGATCACCTTCTGAACACCAGACGATCCCCATGGTCCCATCTCAAGCCTTCATTTGGCTATATGAAGGTTGAAAGATTAATAAGAGACAAAATACTCCACTCTCACCATTTACACCACCTCTTGATATTGATATCAAACCCTTACACAGCCATGGATTCCCTCATGACCCTTGGTTGACCCCCCATGCAACCAATTTCGAAGGCTCCTCTAGCCACATCGAAGGCCGGAGGTGGAGTGTTGGAAAAGTTTTACACCACACCACCAAGCTCCTTATACCACAATTTTTCCAATATAACCCCCATATATAACCCCCAAATATCCATGCACCATGTAAAACCTATGCACAAGTATTTCGATCCCATTCATGCACATGACTCTGGTCCACACACAAAGATTTAAACACCGGAATGAATCAGGTGTTTCCATGATCAAATACAGCGTATCTCAATATATTTTTAAATTGGTTATAACTAAATATATTGAGATACCTTTAACCAATTAGGATAAATGATTCCTCCTTGTGCCTATAAAGACTTGTCTTGCTACCAAGAAGAAGCAACGCAACCACTATATTAAGAAGAGGCTCAGACTATTGCCTCCCTAAGTTATCTTATTTTCTGTTTTCTTTTATTTCATGAATATATCTACCATGTCATATTCTTCCACTTATTCAATGTTCTCCCCTTTAATAGAGGGTTATAATCCCTTGTGGTTGGAGTACTGGAAGGTGACCCTTTTGAGATGCTTGGATTTTGGGTGTAGTCAAATTCAAAAATTATTTTCTTTTTAAATGAATGATTTTCAATTAGATAGTATTTGAATTTAAATTAAATACAATTTTTTTATTTATGAAATTATAAATTTATTTTATTTAATAATTTATTCTTCCTCTGGTTTATTTTTAATCATACTGATTGGTTGATTAAAAATCATGTAGATGAGTGATTTAGTGATTACTAAACACATAGGGATTCATGTGGAATGATTTGATATTTAGAAAATGTCAATACCATATTAAGTATTGGATAAATAATTTACATAATTCATATAATGGCTTTCACATATTGATAAATCTTAATCAAAGGTTAATAAAGAAAAAATATTTTTACTTCATTCACATAGTCATTTTTTTAGAAACAAAAAGATTAATTTGTATTAAAAAACAATGAGAGAATTATAAAAGGGGAAAAACATACATCTAATCACATCTCTCTCATCTCAACAATGCAAGCTCAAAGTTCAATTTATTTACAGGTTTTAAAATCTTGTTATTTTATTTAATTTCATATAAATGAAAGATAGTTTAAAAAACTTCTTTATTGAGTTGAATTTTTGTTATTGCTTATACTACTCCCCTAGTGGAAAATAAACCTTATATTTCCACACCCCATGATAGGTGTGAATATAAACTAGCACTGCTGTTATGGAGTAAGTGTAAATCTGCCACAAAAAAAATTGCATGACTAGGACCTCTAATGAAGAAGTATTTGTTTTTTACCCTGATATAGAAAGAACTTCATCTACTAGTCTTATGAGTCTTAATATTCAAAAATAATTGAAGAAAAAAATTTGGATGAATAAGTGTTCATTTTGAACCACCAATCATGGAAATCAATCCAAAATAGACCTTAAGGGACCTTTTTAACTACAATTTTCCTACCAAAAAATTGGTTAACCATCCTGCATAAAAAAAATTATTTTTTATTACTTGTCAATATGATTCATGTTATACCTCAATTTCATAGCCTTGTAGGTGAAAACCACAATCATCATAATCAATAATTTGTATTTTCTATTCAATTTTCAAGCCAAGAGGAGTATATGAGGACAAAGTCAACTAGAGGGTATTCCCCTTTTCACTCGAGGGAGTAGCTAAGGAATTGTTGTATATCTTAAACCCCATAAAGATCCATGACCAGGATGATCTCCGACAAATATTCATGTTGAGGTTAGTCCCAAAATTTGGGATCCCTACAATTATAATGAAGTTATACATTGTTCCGCATGTTATAGGTGAGAATATATACAAATACTCATAACATTTCAAGATTCTTTATAAAATATTCGCTCATAAAATAGTGGAATAGAACCACTTCATAGTCTTCTTAGGCCAAGGATTTCTAAAAAACAATAGGAACCTTTTGGATGAATCTTTTGGGGGAGATTCGATTGAAAAATAACTATTATAAGATAGAAATATCATTGAGAATATATCTTATAATTATCTGTAATTTGGAATAAGTGGAACTGGTATGAGAGGTATTCATGAAGTAAGAACTTCTGTCTCATTACCATTACTAGATACATAAATCAAAGAATTTTCCAGCCTGGTGAGACAGATGGTTTCAGATCAAGTGACTGAGAAACCATATCCACCACAGGTATGTGGATTATGTTCATCACCCAATCATTACACTGATCAATGTGTTGAGATATAGGGTATAGAGGGTTGTGTGGATGCATTCAATCAAAGTCAGTTTTTAAAAAATCAACCATGGAGATAAGGGTAATTCAATAATGATTTGGAGGTCAAAAAAACCAAGGGAGACCCATTTTATCTAATCATCCACCGTTCCATTAGCAATATCAAAACTCTGCACAATTCCAGAAATCTTACAAACATCCCTTCCAGAAATAATAATCCTTTCAACTTCCCCCTTTCCAACTAAAGACTTATGATCAACCATCAACCAACACCCCATCAACTGAGAACCAAAAACTAAGGTTTTATGTTGATGGGTGAAAATCATATTCTAAATATTTATCTTGGAAGTTAAAGACTATTTTTGCATATTTTAACCAATAATATATGAAATCTTCTAGACCAGATAGTCTCTAATCCCAAAATAATGTAATTGAAATTATGAAATGAAGCGGCAAAGATAATCAACCACCTAAACCATGTAAGTTTTATGGTTCTAAAAAAATATTGAATATCAATCCATCTAGCCAAAATATAGGAAGAAAACATAGTTACAAAGGAAAGGGGAAAAATACTACAAATCCACACTCCCTTCTACTTTAACTCTATCATCAAAGGATGAAGAATAGAAACTTCAATGAGAAATCCAGGTTACATTCTAGAAATTGAAAATCAACATTCCATTGCTATAGGAAATCTACCAAATCCCAAAATATGTGATGTTTCTTAAAGGAATATTTACTAAACAAAAAAGTATTAATGGGGATGAAAGAATCATCTTTGGAAGAAGTTTCTCATCTATGATAATTCCACTATTTCTGAAAAAAATGATAAGATCTAGGGATATTATCTATTCCCATCACTACGGTTTCTTTGAAATTTTTTGATTCTTTGTGTGGTCTTGGTGCTTCAATTAATGTCATTTTTAACACTATCTTTACATATTTGAAAATAGGTGAACTGAATACCACAATAGTGGTTATCCAACTATAAAATGAATCTATTTTTTTCTAACTAGAGTCATGGAGTATGTTTTAGTAGTATTTTAATGACTAATGTTTCCAAAAAACTTTTATGTACTCTCTACGGAGGATGTCAGTGCACTATAGAATTCACCCGTTATTTTGGGAAGACCATTCCTAAAAATATCCAAAATGATCATTAACGTGCATGAAAGAACCCTCAACCTGGAGTTCAGATATAAAAGGTGAACTTCAATGTTCTTGACTCTAAATGGAACCCATCAAAAAATCATTTACACTTTGAAATTTTCTATGAAGAAGGTATTGATACCATTAAATATTTAGGTATGATTTAGTAATTCAAATCTTTAAAAATCACGTAGTTATTTAAAACACTGGGAAAAGAGAGAGTAGTCAAAAATATAAAAAATACTTTTTAAGAACTCATAAATAAATCAGATCATAATTATTTGATAATTTTATAGAAAAATTTATTTGATAACCTTACCAAGGAAATTCAATCTTTTGAAGTCATAAATTTGAATTCAATATCATCCATAAAATAACCCCTAAACCTTGAATTAAAACCCATCCCATGTGAATTAAAATATGTGTATATTTTATAGGGAGAAAAGTTTTCAGTGATCATTTTCAGTAATCATTCTACGACCCAAGACCAAACTCATACTAACCTTCTAAAATGAAATTATTGAGCCCTATGATAGAGTCGTGGAGAAATACCCCAAGTCAAATACATGGCCTACCCCTATATAATTGTTTTAAGAAATGCCTCCCAATATATTAGGCAGACCCTAGAGAATACTTTACCCCACCATCATGACGTATTTTTAAAAATTGTAAAAATTTTGGCGTCTAACATCATTTTCTCCATTACTAACTCCCAATAGGTCAACCCCATCCATGTGGTTCCCACAAAAACAGGCATGAACATTTTATAAAATTATAATAATGAATTAATTCTAATGATTGTCCAAAATAAATGGTGGCTTTGAATTGATTATAGAAATCCGAGTCAAGTTACCTAAAAAGATCCATTCCCAATCCTATTCACTTATCAAATGATAAAAAGGCTAGCTGGTCAGACACATTACTACTCTTTTGATGGTTTTCTAGTTATTTTCAAGTACCAATTTCCCTTCAAGACCTATAGAAGACAACATTCACCTATCCTTTTGGATCCTTACCTTACAAAATGATGAATTTAATATTGTGCAATTCCCCAAGTACATTTCAGTGATGTAATGTATGAATTTTATAGATCACATTAAGGACTACCTGGTGGTATTTCTTGATGAATTTACTATTTTTGGAAACACCTTTGATCATTTCTTGGTGAATATAGAAATTTTTTTGAAAAATTCTATAGAGAAAAATATGTTTATGTAATTTGAAAATTTTAAATTTATGGCTGGAAAAGGAATATTTCTAGGAAATTTAATTTCATAAAAAAGGATTTGAGGTGTATAAATCTAAAATTGATTAGATAATGTTTTTCTATATCCCACCTGTATGAGACACATCCAATCTTTTTTGGTCCATGTGTGATTTTATAGATGATTAATCAAGGAATTTAGTAATATTTCTCTTCCCCTTTCAATATTTATCTTACAAATACTTAATTCATTGTTAATGATAATTGTATAAGGAATTTTATGAAAGAAAATGGAATTTAATTACCCTGATGATAATACAAAGCCCAAATTGAGAACATCCATTTTAGTTTCCCTGTGATGCGATAAACCATGTTGTGGGATATTTTATTTCCTAAAGAATTGAAGTAAAACCCAAATTCATGACCTATGCTTCAAGAAAATTGTATGCCGCTCATATAAATTACATGAACACTAAAAATGAGTTTCTTATTGTTGTGTTTTTACTAGATAACTTTAGGTCATATTTACATGGCACTAAAGTAGTTGTATTTTTTGATTATGTAGCACTTAGGGACTTGATAAAGATGGTTGATGCCAAAACAATGTTGTTAAGATAATTATTACTCTTACCAGAGTTTAGTCTACAAATTAAAGACAAAAAGGGATCCAACAACTAAGTAGAATATCACCTCACTAGGCTACCAAACACTATTGAAATAGAAATTACAGTGTAGACCCCACTTAATGATCACAAACTCAGAGAGTATATCTATATCATAGAAGGTTAAGTAACATGGTATGTTGACATAGTAAATTATTTGACCACATTACAGGTTTATTCTTCTCTTAACTCCGGTCTTAAGAATAAATTCAAATATGAATCTAGATTATACATCTAGGAGGATCCATTTCATTAGAAAATTTTCAATCACTAATTCATAAGAGTATGCTTACTATAAAGTGAAATAGAATCTATTTTTTAATTTTTTATACACTTTATTGTGGATGCCACATTTTATTTCAAATAACAACAACAAAAGTACTAAAATATAGAATCTATTGGCCAACCATATTTAAATATTCTCATGATTATTGTAAAAAAATGTGGAAAAGTGTCAATTTTTTGTAAATTCTTCAAGGAGAAAAAATATTCACCAAAAACCCATCATTTGTTTTGAAATATTTTATGTTTTGGGAATTTATTTTACAGTAACTTTTCCCACGTATTTTGGGATATCTTATATTTTACTTGCTGTCGATTATGTCTCTAAATGGGTGGTAGAGAAATCCACCAAGACTATTATTCGAAAGTTGGGTGTGATTTTTTTTGGGCCAACATATTTTATAGGTTTTGAATTCCAGTAACCATAATCAATGACCAGTGGATAATTTTTTTTAAAAGAATAATGTATACTCTTCTTAAAAATTATGTGGTGCACCATAAAACATTTATAACTTACCATACTCAAACAAATAGCCAAGATAAAGTGTCCAATAGAGAGATTAATGGTATTTTGGACAAAAAAATCAAACCA
This sequence comes from Viscum album, assembly GCA_963277665.1. Lineage (NCBI taxonomy): Eukaryota > Viridiplantae > Streptophyta > Magnoliopsida > Santalales > Viscaceae > Viscum > Viscum album. The sequence goes on from OY728145.1 coordinate 1,333,473,342, forward strand.
AACTGAAATGATTAGAGAAAAAGGATTGATGAAAAATTATGGGCATACTAGATAGCATAAAAACACTTATAAGTAAGATCACTTATAGGTGGATTTATGTAATATGTTTTCATATACTAGTGGAATCAGAGCACCAAGAATATTTCACTATTAAAAAGTGAGTTTGGATTTGGAGAGCACTTAAAAAGAGGTAAAACATCGGTTATAGGAGATGAAATAAATCATAATATAATCCTTTGAAAAATAAATAATTTACAATGAAATAACCTGAGTGGAAGATGATATACTTATTCAACCAAAGATATTTGAAACTGGAGAAAAATTTATACTCTATAATTACAGACTGAAGTTAATACCATATAAGATTCATTCTAGGTGGGAATTACTTTTTCTTGTTACTAATTTCTATCATTTTGGTTCCATTCAGATCAATAAATAAGAGCAAGGAAATGCATTGACATTAAATAGGAAAAGGCTAAAAAAGTTCCTTGGGAGTTTACCTCAAAAAACTGGTGAAGCAGCTTATCCATCCCATCTACCTATTTTATCCCATGAGGTTAGATCAATACAATGACATTAACCAAAGGTTATCCCATGAGGAAAACAATTTTTTAAACTTTTGTGAGGATTTATTATTTAATTTCCTCTTACTTAACTTCTTTTAGCTTTAATGTAATGGTTCTTACACTGTTAGGAGTTGTTTTAAAGGACTATCTTAAAATGATACCGCAAGGTAGTGGAGTAAGAATACCAAAGCCTAATTTCAAAATGGACTTCAATTTTATTTTTAATATTTTAAACATGCTATATTTTTTCTAATTTCTTTTTTTCATTAATCTTTAAAATTCCATTCCCACATTTGAACTTATGATTTACTTGACTTATCTAGGAGACATGAGTTTCTTAAGAATCCTATGATTCCATCTTTTCGATTTCAAATGTCATTTATATTGAATTTCTAAAATTAATAATTAAATAATTTAATTGAGACATGGTTATTAAACTAAGGACACCTAACTTAACGAAATAAATTGATTCTTGTTAATGAAATTTCCCTAACATTTTTTCATGATTTGAATTTATGACAATCATTTGAATTGATTTATTATTATTAATCATTCCTTGATTGATTTAACAATATCATATTTCCCATTGATGAGAGGATTTTTAGACCAAGAATTTCCTATTTTATATTGATAATTTTTCTTGAGTGATATTGTGACATGTCAGTGACCAAAACATTCATTTGAACTTGTTAAAGTTATGAATGTGAAAAACACATTTAAAATGGTTGAGGAATCATTTTAAGACCCCTTATCCAAAAAAACCACCTTTACCTCAATCTTTACTTATCCCATAGAAACCATTAATGACCTTGTTAGGAATGATACACATTTCAGTACATTCTTATCCATTCATATACTCCTCTTAGTATTTGTATGATACTTTAAAGTTCAACTGTAGGGGTGTAGGAAATCATGAATAATGGGATGAAATTCGTTGTATGGAAAAGTTTTCAGGTGCTAATATGGTAATTGAAAATGGTTATTGATTCAAACATTGTACATTGTATTATTTTTACCATCTTGATAAAAAAATAAAAATAATGGGTTGTGATTTGGGAAAACTAAAAATCCTCATTACTGTAACAATATTTTTTATCATATGTGGTTAGGTGGTGTAGGTGAAGTTTATCTTAAAAATAACTTTTAAAAACATTATTTGAAATGGAAAAAAAGAATAAATATGTAGAAAAATACAAGAGGGTTCACAAATCATTCAGTATGCATTTCTTTGATCATGACCTTAATTTGAGTTTAGGGAACTTTGAGTTGTTTAAATTTTAAGGGGATAATTTCATTGAGAATTTAGTTTTGATGTCATTAACATTAGTTTAGATATTAAATTCCTCCTTGAGATTTAATTTTTAATTAAGACACCGAGTCATTTGAGTCATTAATGAAATTCCTCATGATTTTATGTGACTTTTTTCTTCACAAAGATGAAAAAATAGTTCCCTTACAATCTTATGGATAATAAGCTTGTTCTCATGATATTATCATAATTCTACTAAATTTGTATCATGAGAGATGAGAGAAAATATTTAAGTGGGGTAAATCAGGATTTGTCATGCAAAATAAAATAATATTATAGATCATGAATGAATGAGAAGAAAAATATCATCATTTTCAAATGGTAAAAATAAAAGAATTTTGTGGAAGATTTAACTGTAAATTGATAGATTGAATTAATATTTTTGTGTAATTTGAAATATCGATTTAAAATTTAATTTTTTTTTGAATTCACTACATTGAAATTTATACATTAGTAACATAAGTGCCCACAAATTTCTATGTTGATACATTATTCTTGATGAAAATCATTGTTTAAGTGTAGGGTATTTGACATACACAAATTTGGTGCATATTTTTATTCAATTTCTAATTATTTTAAGTGTATTTCAATAAATTAATAAATGGTTTTCAATGTTTTAATAAATAATGGGTAATTTGAAATGTGTAATGGAAGTTATTTTAAATGACTAAAAGTATGGTGTATTTAGTTTTGGATTTTGATCGTGTGATATGTTGAATCTGAGCATATAAATTTAACTCTCTTATAGGTGTTTACAGTAAAAAATAGCCAATAAGTTGGCCAGCCCTAAACCAGGTAGTTCATCACATAGACAATCCCAATGGTCTAGTCAGTCAAGCCATCTCGGAGACCAACCATGCCATGGTAGTGCACGGGGGTATCAGTCCTATACAAAGGTCCCCTGATGGTAAAATGCATAGCTACCTCACTAATCGAGCAGTGGCACATAGGTAAAATTCATACGGTACAGTGAGGAAGACATCCTCAAGATGGGATGGTATAAAATGGTGGGTGGGACTCCTCTGATTCCACATGAATTCATTGTGATGTGGGACGAACCGTTAAGATTATAAAAAATGCCTCCCTCCTCACTGATTCTTCGTGGGATGGATTTTTGTCAGAACTTATCATCCGATTTTGAAATCTGACACGCACCACCACTCAAATGATTCCATGCCCCACCTCTCTATATTCATCACGGATCTTCCACCTCACATCAACTACACCCACTATAGCACTAGATATCACCATCTCTGACCACTTCACAAGATCCAACATCTGCCAATGTCCACTTCAAAGGACTGAGAACAATATGATTCACCTCCTTACCCCTGGATGATCCCAAAAGGCCCATATGAAGCCTTCATCCCACCATATGATGGTCAAATGGTTCATTGGGGACTTCCACCTCGACTTTCATCATTTTCTCCACCTCCCAAGATCGACCTCAAACGCTTCCACCACCATGGATGCCCCCGGGACCCTCAAACAACCCTTATGAAAAAAAATTGGAGGCTCCTCTGGCCACTTTGAAGGCTGGAGGAGGAGAAGAGTTTGAGGAGCTCTCCAACATGGAACCAAGATCCGACTACCTATATTTTTCTATTGGAAACCCCACATGGAATCCCCACATCATCATACATGATACACAAGCAGTGCACAAGGAGGATAAGTCCATTACTGCACCTTCCACTGGTCAGCACACAAATAATTATACACCCGAATGACTTGGGTGTTTCCATGCCAAAATACAGAAGATCTCAGGGTATTTTTAAATTATATATCCGCAATGATATGTATATCCCTTAAATTAAATTGGATGAATGAGGCCTCATTTTACTATAAAAATAGTGTTGTCTTCCAAGAATAGTAAATACACTGACCGCGAGAAGAATAGGCTCGGATTGCGACCTACCTTTGTTATATTTATTTTTTTATTTGATTTCTTATCTATATCTACCCTGCCCTATTATTCCTCTTCTTCAATTACCCCATTCTATAGAGGGGTATAATCTCTTTTTATTGGAGGGAGGGAAGAGGAACCCTTTGTGATTCTTCAGTTTTGAGTGTAATCAAATTTAAAAATTGTTTTCGTTATAAATGATGGATTTTCAATTTGATAATATTATATTTTAAATTATATATGATTTTTTTATTTAATTCTAAAATTTTAAATTTCTTTGATTTAATAATTTATTCTCCCACTGTTTGATTTTGTATCGTACATATTGGTCAGTAAAAAAATCTAGTAGAGGTGTGATTTTGTGATTAATAAACACATGTGGAAATAATAGTGGAATCATTAGAATATTGGGGAATATAAATACCATATTTATTATTCCCTTTATAATTTAAATAATTCCCACTATGAAATTTAGAAATTAATAAATCTAAATCAAATGTGAATCAAGCTAAATAATTGTTACTTCATTCATTTATTTATTTTAATAAAAATAAACAAAATCATTTTTATTAAAAAAAACAAGATAGAATTACACAATGATGAAACCTAACATACATCCAATCACTTATCTCTCATTTAAATTTCAAAAACTCTAATTTCCCTTGCTTTGTAGAATTTGAAATCCTGTTCTTTTATTTACTTTCACATATGTGAAAACTGTATTAAAATAGTGTTCTGTGGAGAGGACATTTGGTTACTACTAATAATAAACCCCTAGGGAAAATTAACCTTTCTTTTTCAACACTCTGTGATAGGTTTTCATCACTTATCATTCTATGGGGGGATACAATAATGTCACATGTGTGTACAACAGACTACCACCTCGTGAATCAATGTTATACATTTTTCGATTATGATTTACAAGAAAGGTAGTAATGAAAATATTAATGAATATTTTTGAAATTTAAAACCTAAAAACACTTATATAAATATAATATCACATCTTACTTCTTACGTTTCAATCTATTAGAAAACAATAACATTGTTTATGTGTACATGTAGACTACCACCTCCACAAAGCGATGTGAATTGTTTTCCATTTTATTTTTACATAGATGAAATTAAGGATAAATTTTTGTTAATATAAATTCTATATATAACATAATTATGATTTTTTAGAGGTTAATTAATATTTATTTCCCTTTAATTCCATCCTTTAGAAAAAAATTGGAAACAGTGTTCCTGTGTACGTACAACCTACCGTCTCCATTAACGGGTTAAATTATTTCATTTCTTTAGATTTTATTTGATACTATAAATAAATATAAATCATATTTATATCATTATTGTTATTTTTGATTTTATGGAACCACAATCAAACAAAAAGAAGCCAAATTACTAACCAAAACATACAAGAAAAACAAAGAAATTATCACCAAAAACAGTGATTTTAAAAGAATAATTGTTAATAAAAAGGCGATAAAACACTATAAGTAAATCATATATGGTATGAGATATGTGATAAAGGTTATTTAATGTATTTATTATCAAAATATATTTATTACATAAGAGTTTCAAACACGTACATGGGAAGTCGGACTTAAGGTAACTGTTTCGCACCTCACTTTTACTTTTGTGAGACGTATGCCATAATCACCACTTAGTTATTCTATGTGGTGTATATAATTCCCCTTTTATATATTATATAATAAATACCTTTATCTTTATTGGTATTTAAATTTTCATTTGAATTTATTTATTTTATGGAGATTACGATTCAAAAGTTATAATGTTATAAAGGTTTATTTTACAATGTCATCATTTATTTGTATTGTTTAGGATTAAATTTACAATAATGAAATATCATGACCATCACTCATGAAACTCGTGAAAATTATTATCCACTAGTTATTCCTGAAATTTTCAACTATTAGAACCATTTTCCTTCTATTTGGTATTTTAAATTATTGAGAAATGTTTTTTAAGAAAAATTGACTTTATTTCTATCATTGATAAGAAATCCATTTTCCATAACTATGTTTTCTTAAAATGTTTTCAATTAATATTTTAACATTCTCAAATTGATTTATTAAATACATTTTTATCCATGTTATACTTTATAAAAAATAATTAAAGGATTCTTCGTGTCATTTTCTAAACAAGGCTCATTTGGGTTTTACCAGAAATGTGAAAGGAACCATCTTTAACATATAAATCATGTATGGAATTTCCCACCATCATGGACACTCAATTTTTTAAATATCATTTTAAAATTTTCCAATTTTATTTTCAAGGAAATTTTTTTCAAAATATTTTGTGAACATTTTGTTTTAAAAGGTTATTTTAAAAAGGAAAATCATATTTTCCCCAATAATGTTTTTAATAGAATTTTTTATGGTATTTCTATTGATTAATGAACAAAACCCTTATTATTACTTATGATCCATTTGTAATATATTTTAATTATTTCATCCTTACTATTTCTCTATATGGTTTATGATCATTTCACTATGATTTAATATTTTTCTACCATTCACCATATTACTCTAAATATTGTTTGATAATACTTATTAATTACAGAAAGTATAAATATTTATTTTGTTAGTTTTTCTAATATGAATATTTATATTGATTATGTTTCACCCCATTAATATAATGAGTTCAATAGAATTATAAAGTGATGGGTGGTTCTCTCTATAGCCCCTTGATGCGTTAGAATATCTCATTAAATAAACTAGCTTGGGTTTTCGACTGGGGCCTTACCCATTTATATAAGATATCATGCATAATGACTTGACGATATCATTATTATTTTCAGCATTATTCCTTCCCTCATTGTGATATTACTTATTTAATATCCATTTAATTATTCAATTAGTCATAATATCCATGGTTAATTTTCAAGATCAAGTGATTATATATATGGAATTATTTGATCATCATTTATTAATTCCATATTATTCTCATGTTATTTTTTAAATGGAATTTTTTTCAGTTATTTACCATAATATATTGAATTTACCTTACGAATGTGATTCCTTTTGACTTATGTCAATGTAATAAAGTATCCACTAACTCTGGTTTGCTGGGATTGAGGTCTTTATAGTTGATATCAGTGAAATTTTATTAGAAACCTTGGGATCTAGACTTAGGAAAACATATATTATGGAACATGACCATATTATATACATTGAGTATAAGTATATAAGAACACCCTAATATTTTGGTGAGGAAGAAATTATGATGTTTTTACTATAAATTCATCGCTATCAATATGCTACTAAGTTGAAATGGTACTTACTAACATTACATTCAGGGAAAATTCCGCAACAAAGTAGACATAGAGACCACAACAATGCTAAGAAAAGAAGACATGACACCATCAATATTAAAAGGCTTAATAATGAAAAAACCAATCATGTTCAAGTAATAATATTTATTCATATAGAAAAAATAAATATCTATATACTAAATGTATACACAGTTCTGGTACAATCATACCCAAGGGTAATAAAACTAGAAAATTGGAATCATGCGTGACTCGAGCATTACCTAGTACGTGATGATGGGCCTTAATGCACACCTGGTTTGGCACCCTTGGGTGTATACTTTGGATAATTCACATTTTATTTACAAACCATAATGAATTATTTTAACTAATGATGTAACCCCCCGACCCCAGTTTCCCAGAGTCGGTGCATTATTACATAACATTGGTATGATCACAAGAAAGATCAAGTCTCGAATGGCCGATTAGTTTAGTATTCTTGGAATAACTAAATACATTCCTAAAGTTTACATTACATGATAGAGTGAAAAACTAGTTCAACAACATATTGTCTTCATATCCCATCATATTATCCCTACAGGCCATTCATAAATTACTTCTTCACATCCTTGTAAAAATAAAACATTAAAAGGGGTTATTTTAGATGCTCAGTAAGGATAACAATATAGTGGAAACATTCATAAATATGCATAAACATTTAAGGCAATGTATAGCTAAAACAAAATCCTTTTAAACTTGAAATTCAGCATAATATGGCAAAGATAAAATCAAATAATTTAATTTACTTATTCACATGGATATTCTACTAGTCGAATAATCACATGCAATATCAATAACCACTTTCATAATGATGGAATGCATAATGCCAGACTATCATAACCACGTAGCCAAGGACTCATGCCAAGACTACAAATAAGATTTTTTCAAGGCCTCGTGCCAAGACACTAGTTTGTCTTATGATACATATCGATGCATCGAGGAGCTATAGCGGGCTCCACCCATCACTTATTAAGTCCAATGTATTCCTCATATGAACAGGTTTAAACATAACATAAACATTCGTATTAAAACTAGCATACGAAATGTCAATACATTCTCTTTAAACCATGAATGGTATAAAAATAACACATCCACATTAAAACATATCACAAAACCTTAAATACAATATGGAAGTTTTTTATCATAATAAATCAAATTCAAATAAGCTTAAAATCCATCAAAGGATGTTGACATAGATGAAATCAAAACTATTTAAGAGAAATATCTCTTTTTTGAAATCATTTAAAATTAACATAATTATAAAATAAAACATTTACTTTGAAAATATTATTATAATCTTGTAAGGTAAGCTTTTACAATTTTACACTGGTGGAAAATAGCCGCACCCACCGTATAAGTTAAAAAAAACATTCTTACCTTAATTTTTTCAAAAAGGTTAAAAAGGACCTTGTTTGGAAAACGATGAAAATATTCCTTTCAAACCATTTTATAAAATTAAAAAAGGGTATAAATGACTTTAAACAATATTATATAAAATAGTAAGAATGATTTGAAATACATTTTTAAGAATCATGGATTTGGATAATAAAGAGGTCCTAGTAGATAATTACGTATAAACAACCTCGGATAATTAAGAGATTGTGAAATAAACCCTTACCAATTTGGTAACATACAAAACATACAACCCATGAAAGAGGTATCATTCAATGAATATGTAAATACACATAATTTAATGTGTATTACACAAATAATACAATTATGGGTAGTACATACACTACACAAAAGGTAATAGTGGCAATATGCCATGAATCTCATGGGAATAAGGAGTGAGATGAAAACCCCTTACCTTGTACATTTCCTTAGTAGATGGTATGTTAAACTCATGTATAATAGTTAAAACATTGTTATTAAATTATAGAATAACCATATACATAATTATGATATCATATATGATCTTCTAATAATGCTTTGTTAATAATACTTTAGTATTATCCTCATTTCGGGTGTTAACTTACTCGTTGTTTTATATGTTTTGTGACATAAGTCTTGTTTTTTATGTATAGGTTGTATATTATTCATATCCATAATGATATAAATTTATTAAAAATTACTTTTAATCATCAAATGAGAATTATTCTTGAATGGATACGATGGGGAATGAATCTCATCGTGTTCGTGGAGACGGTAGTCCATACGTACGCATAAGCGGAAATATCATCCTTTTGATATTAAAATAATAGATAATTTGATGGTATATAATATATAAAGAATAATTATCATGTTATATTTATTATTTACATGAATTACACATCATTATTATACCAATACAAATAATAATATATGGAATAACAATTACACCATGACGTGGAGACGGTAAGCCTTACGTACGCACGTATGGTGACATGTCATTCAAAGGATGGATAAAATATTGAATATGGTTGTACCAAATTTATAATAATATCACATTATATAGGAGATACTGGAGTTATTATTTTATAATTTGAATGACAAAGAATGAAGAAGTTGAAGAAGAAAGCAACTTGAAAGAGGGTGGTGAAAACATTACCTCTTCTTTGGGTTCTTCCTTTTGATTTGATCAATAGGTCTCCTTAAGTTGAATTTCTGAATAAACTAAGGCCTTTAGGTTGAAGTGTGTGAAGTTTAGAGACTATTTGGGTAGGTTTTGGCCGAATCAAAAGTCTTTTAATGTATGAAAAATTGGTTAGAAGTGGTGTCCTTTTATAAGGGGGGGAGGGGTAACTTAGGAAACTCTAGAAATATTATTTTATAATAAATTCATATTCATTTTCAAATGGCCGAAAAGTGTATTATTTAAAGGTTAAGGTGGGGATGGGTCGAAAACCACTCAACCAATAGAATTTAGACTGTTTTGGGTCATTATATTAACCTTATATTTTAGTTTTAACTCTTAGTTAATTAGTTTGACACTTACCATGTCACTTTGTATTTTTATATCATATAGATAATAAAATTACTATATACTTCTAAGAGACCCCCAACTGGTCCATTAATGATAAAACTATCATGATACAAGTCTCTTGTGGAATCCGTAGATTTTTAGAAATTGAATATAAATTAATAATATAATATTTGTTTTAAAAACACTTTTATGTCAATTTTGACACTAATGGGTATTTTGTTCTTCATAAATTTATAACAGCATTATTACCTAGAAAAAAAATTATATAAACAATAATAATACGTCATAGTATCCTTGAAAATTATTGGAATTTATAAAAAGTCTCAAATTACATTTATTTGGGTATTTATATTATCAATTATCTTAATCTTTCCTTAATATGGTAATTATTGCATCATCATTGTTTCAGAAATAAATTAACTTATTTAAAATCTAAAAATTATAAATAAAATACCATTATGTTGGAAATATTTTTAGATTTATAATGAATATTTATAGTTTAAAATATAACATATATAATCCTATGTAAAAATTGTTTTTCTAAAAGATATATGATTATGTCATTTTTGTATTTATTTTAACTTAATTAATATAAAGTGTCCCTATCACCAACAAGTGGCTCCATGAGGTCCAAAAATCGACCCAAAGATTACCATAGTCAAACATGTATCCACCAATAAGGTTAGAACACGTTTTAGGGTAATTTATTATTATTATGATATTATTTTTTACCCTTATTTTATGGATTTACCCTTTAACCATGGTAAATAAAATATTTACCAAAGTAATTATTCAAAATGTCTAAAAATGAAAGTTACCTATTTACACAATTTGGAAATTCTGATTCCAAATATGGAATCCATTTTTCCAAATTCAAAACACAGAAGTGGTAGAAATTAATTTAAAATTAATTCCCACTGTCAAAACAAAAAACGTGTTTTTAAGAAATAATAACTATCAAAAGATTGATACTTGTTTATATCCAGTTTAATTGTGAAATTATGTCCAATGACCAACATTGTATTAAATGCTAAAAATATATTTTAGATATACATTAAAACCACTAAAATTCATAATTTATCACTATTAATTATTTTGATTAAAAAAGTTGTTTTTAATAAAAATTTAGTAATTTTCAATATTCATCATAATATAAAAGTTCTCCGAAAAGTACCAAAATTTTATCCTAGGATAATTTCGATATTATGAATCCAAAAATGATGTCCATGTTGAAAGATAAAATGTATACAATTTTAAAAAGTGGGTATTACTATTCATAATGGGTACATTGATTGGTCACAGCGTGTTAGAATCTCGAAGTTGTGTACAACACACACTACTATATTATTCAAAGAGAAGCATACCATGGAAGCTTGGGGTGTCACAATCTCCCCTCCTTCAAATAATTTCATCCTCGAAATTTCTAGAATATTACTGCATAAAATTAATCGGGTGGTTGTTCATCATATGTTCCTCGGGTTCCCACGTTGCCTCTTCTATTTTATGTTTTCTCCATAGAACATTTACCAGACGAGTCGTCCGGTTTCACAGCACTTGTTCTCTCGTATCAAGAATCCTGACGGGCTCTTCGCAATAAGAGAGATCGGGTTCCAGTTCTAATTCCTCATATGTGAGTACATGCATTGGGTCAGGCATGTATTTTCTCAACAGTGATACGCGGAACACATCATGAACTTTAGAGAGATTTGGCGGTATTGCTAAATGGTAAGCTACAGCCCCAATTCGTTCTATAATTTTGAAAGGACCGATGTACCTAGGACTCAATTTACATTTCTTTCCAAAATGTATAACTCCCTCCCATAGAGATACCTTCAACAAAACATGATCTCCCACCTGAAATTCAAAATCCTTTCTTGGGTTGTCAGTATAGCTCTTCTTCCTACCTTGAGATGCTTTGATGTGGTTTTGGATTACCTTTACCTTTTCCATCGTTTCATTCAGTAGTTCTAGGCCTACAAGTTTTATTTCACCAATGTCATCCCAACAGGTTGTTCTGCGTCATCTCTTTCCATATAACGCTTTATATGGCGCCATCTGAATACTTTAATGGAAGTTATTGTTATAGGAAAATTCTACCAGAGGTAAATATTGATCCCACATTCCCTGAAAGTCATGTGAGAAAGATCTCAACATGTCTTCTAATGTTTGAATAGTCAATTCCGATTTTCCATATGTTTGAGGGTGGTAAGCAGCGCTCAAATGAAGTTCAGAATCCAAGGCCTTCTGAAGACTCTTCCAGAATCTCAGAGTAAAATGGGGATCTCGATCTGAAACAATCAATAAGGGTACTCCATGAAGTCTCACAACGTCATTAATATATAGTCTTTCTAGACGTTCAAGTTGTAAATATACCCTTATAGCAAGAAAATGTGTTGACTTGGTAAGATGATCAACAACGACCCATTTTTCATCGGTCTTTCTAGGAGTATTTGGTAGTCCCCTCACAAAGTCTATAGTGATATTATCCCATTTCCACTCACATATGGGAAGAGGTTTCATGACTCCTCCATGCTTTTGCCTTCTAGATTTCGCTGGTTGAAAAACCATACATCTTGACACAAAATCATAAATCTCCATCTTCATGTTGTCCCACAAAAAATGTTCCTTTAAATCTCTATACATTTTGGTGCTCCCAGGGTGTATAGAGAAATATGAACTATGTGCATCGTCTAACAATTCCCTTTTTAAATCTGGTATATCAGGAACACATAGTCTCTTCCTGAATTTCAAAATTCCTTCTTCATACACAAATTCTCTCAATCTCCCATCATTCATAGATTTAATCTTCTTTTAAAATTCTCCGTCATCATTTTGAGAACTCTTAATCCTTTCTAGTAAAGATGGTTTGACAACCATTTGAAAAAGCACTGATGTTTCACCTTCCATGGTTATTCCCATGTCCATCTTCACTAGATCTATGAAAATTGGATCCCTTTCAATTCTCATATTGTTCAAAACTCAATGATCTTTTCTATTCAAAGCATCTGCCACCTTATTTTCCTTCCCTAGGTGGTTTTGTATCATACAATAATAATCCTTGAGTAATTCAAGACATGTCCATTGCATCATGTTGAGTTCTTTTTGTGAGAAAATATACTTCAAACTCTTGTGATCAGTATAAATCTCACATTTTTCACCATAGAGGTAGTGTCTCCATATCTTCAAAGAAAATATCGTAGCTGATAACTCGAGATCATGAGTAGGATAGTTTTGCTCATGAATTTTCAACTGTCGTGATATATAGGCAAAAACCCTATAATTCTTCATAAGGACACAACCAATTCATTTCTTCGATGAATCACTATAAACAACGAACCCATCATTCCCCGATAGTAGAGTCAATATAGGAGCATTGACTAATCTTATCTTTAGTTCTTCAAAACATTCTTCACACTCTTTTTTCAAAACAAATTTAACCCCTTTACGTGTGAGCTTTGTTAATGGGTTAGCCAATCGGTAAAAATTCTGGAAGAAACGTCGATAATAACCTGCTAAACCAATAAAACTACATACCTATGATATACTCGTCGGTGTAGGAAATTCTTGGATTGCCTTGGTCCTAGAAGGATCAAAATATATTCCATCTTTAGAGACAATATGGCCAAGAAAATAAATCTCCGAAAGTCGTAATACACACTTTCTAAACTTCACATATAATTCATGTCTTCTAAGAGTCTTCAAGATAATGCGCAAGTGATTTTCATGATCTTTGTAGATTTTAGAGTATACCAAGATATCATCAATAAATACCACGAAAAAATCATGGAGATATTCCTTTAATACTCTGTTCATTAAATCCATGAACACAGTGGGATCATTAGTCAGCCCAAAAGGTATTACTGAAAACTCATAATGCCTGTACCTGGTTCAAAATACTGTCTTCGGAATGTCTTCCTTATTCACACAAAACTAATGGTATCCTGATCGAAGGTAAATCTTTGAAAAGTATTGAGCTCCATGCAGTTGGTCAAATAAATCATCAATGCGAGGTAGGGGATACTTGTTCATTATTGTTATATCATTGATCTCCATGTAGTCAATACATAACCTTATAGATCCATCTTTCTTTTTAACAAAAAGAACAGGGGCTCCCCATGGAGAAACACTACGGAGAATAAATACCTTATTACTCAATTCATGTAGTTGTTTCTTTAGTTCCACTAATTCTATAGTGGCTATTCTATAAGGGGTCTTCGATATTGGCCTTGATCCAGGAATTAAATCAATGGAAAACTCATCTTCTCGTTCTAAAGGATGTCCAGGTAAATCTTCCGGAAACACATCTATATATTCTCTCACAATAGGCACATCCCATATTTGAACATTCCTTTCCTCACCCATAGTTATTTCATTCTCTTCCTCCCTGATAATTGAATTTAGTTGAGCTACTGGGGGTGGATATAGATAAGAATTGGGTGGTGACGATTCTGCTCTAAAAATAAGGTGTTCTTTATCATCATCATCAAAAATAGTAACCTACTTATTCGTATAATAAATCCTCACATCATGGTCTGAAATCTAATACATATCGAGGATTATATCAAACTCAATCATAGGTATGACAATGAGATCAGCGGATAAAGAACATTAATGTACTCTAATGGGGACTGATTCACAAAACATTATTGCAATGATACTTCCCTTTGGAGTTTTAACTGAAAAATCCTTTGTTAAATCAAATTGGAAATATCTAATTTTCATAGAAAACTATGAAGATGTGAAACAATACAATGATCCAGAATCAAATACAGCATTTTCTAAAATTGAGGAAACCATTAAATTACCTTCCACCACATCTTTTGGAGCTTCTACCTCAGCAGTAGTGATAGCATAAGCATTGGCCTTGATCCCTTGCCCTTTTCAAAGGCATGTTCCCCTGAATCTTAGGAAATTTCTTTTCATAATTTCCCATATCTCTACAATTATATCATTCCACATTGACAGCGACTCTCTTTCCCTTGCAATCATGATCTTGGTGGCCTTTTTTCACCACACTTCTAACAAACTCCCATTCCTTTTAAGAAGGTACTGGGGTGTTTCTTCCCACATTTACGGTATGATGGATTTTAAATTTTTCCCTTCTTCCCCTTATTTCCATTTCCATATTGTTCAGTAGATCTCTTCTTCTCTTGATTTGCTTTAAATTCTAATGACTTAGATAATTCCTTTTCTATTTTGATAGCACATAAGACAATGTCTTCGTACGACGAGAATGATTGTGAGACTAATACTCGATGAAGAAATGGTTTTAACCCATAAAATAAATGATCAATATTACTTATTAGGTTACGTATATAATCTCCAACATACCTTTCTAACCTTGAAAAGTTAGCCTCATACTTTGTGACATTCACATCCACCTTTTTCCTCAGACTCAGAAATTTCCTTTCCATATCTTCTCGATGGTCACGAGGAAATTATTTTTCTAAAAAAAATATGTGAACTCCCTCCATTCCATATTTGATACTTCATCATCATCCTTCATGTTTTGAATCAATGATCACCATTGATCAGCATCTCCAGTGAGGCGATAAACTGCCATGATAACTTTTTCCATTTCACTACTCCCCAAAGCCTGAAATATTTTCTATAGGGAACATAACCATTTATTGCCTACCAATTGATTTGTAATCCCAATTAATGTTGGTGGTTTTTGCCTCATGAAGTGATCTAACATTGATCCTCCATGATGTGGATCAGGGTGCTCCATACGGGTAAGGTTATTATTTATAACCTGAGTGAGTTGTCCCAGTATGGCGATAAGCTGATCAGCACTAGTTACATCACCAACTCCACTATAATTCTCTTGAGCAGGAGGGAAATCCCTACATGGAGTGCGTGCATTGATACAGTTTCCATTTCTTCCACTAGGTGCTATTTCTAAAAAATGGCATAAACTAGATCAATTTATGAATCAATAAACATAATTCCATACTTGTAAAACACGTAACATAAATGGAAATATTTATGGATATAATCCATAATCATAAAAATGTTTTCTTTGAGGAATTATATACTCATAAACCCTTCATAATGATTTTTAAGGAAAATTAGAGTTATCCTAAGCATATCCCCCAGGAGTGTCGTAACCAAGAGTGCAGCAAGGCCTGTTGTCGTTCACCAGTTCCCATTCGAGTCTAACTCAAAGTAGTGTTTTCAGGTTTTACCACTAGGTACATCTGTGCCAGAGCCGACTCTACCGGCTCGTATCCAGACCGGGATGCATCGCTCGGAAAACTCACAAAATTTCTACAATACCAAAATTCTAGGATGTTATTCTATAATAATCCTCAAAGTCCATCTTAGATCTATGTGCTCTAATCAGAGTTTATCAAAATATAGCTTCCAAGGTTTGTACTAAACTTCCTATGATACCAACTGTAACTCCCCGACCCAAGTTTTCCAGAGTCAGTGCATTATTACATAACAGTAGCATGATCACAAGAAAGATCAATTTTCAGAAGACCGATTAGTTTAGTAGCCTTGGAATAACTAGATACATTCATAAAGTTTACATTACATCATAATGTGAAAAACTACTACAACAACATATTGTCTTCATATCCCCTCGTATTCTCCCTGTAGGTCATTAATAAATTATTTCTTCACATCCTGGGAAAAATAAAACATTGAAAGGGGTGAGCTCAGATTCTCACTAAGATAATAATATAAAGGAAACAATCATAAATAAGCATAAACATTTAAGACAGTGTATAGTTAAAACAAAATCCTTTTAAACTTGAAATTCAGCAGAATATGGAAAATATAAAATGAAATAATTCCATTTACTTATTCACATGGGTATTCTACTAGTTGAATAATCACATGAAATATCAATAACCTCTTTCATAATGATAGAATACATAATGCCAGACTATCATTACCACGTAGCCAAGGCCTCGTGCCAAGACTACAAATAAGATTTTGTCAAGGCCTCGTGCCAAGACACTAGTTTGTCTCATGATACCTACCGATGCATAAAGGAGATGTAGCGGGCTCCACACATCACTTATTAAGTCCAATGCATTCCTCATATGAACATTTTTAAACATAACATAAGGATTCATATTAAAACTAGCATACGAAATGTCAATACTTTCTCTATAAACCATGAATGGTATAAAAATAAAACATACACATTAAAACATATCACAAAACTTTAAATACAATATGGAAGTTTTGTATCAGAATAAATCAACATCAAATAAGCTTAAAATCCATCAAAGGATTTTGACATAGATGAAATCAAAACTATTTGAGAGAAATATCTCTTTTTTTGAAATCATTTAAAATTCACATAATTATAAAATTATACAATTACTTAGAAAATATTATTATAAGATTTTAAGAGAAGATTCAATGATTTTACAATAGTGTAAAATAGCCGCACCCACCGTATAAGTTAAAAAAACATTCTTACCTTAATTTTGTCGAAAAGGTTAAAAAGAACCTTGTTTGGAAAACGACAGAAAGATTACTTTGAAAACATTTTATAAAAGTAAAACAAGGGTATAAATGACTTTAACCCATATTCTATAAAATAGTAAGAATTTTTTGAAATACATTTTTAAGAAACATGGATGTGGATGATAAAGAGGTCCTAGTAGATAATTACGTATAAACAACCTCGGATAATGAAGAGATTGTGAAATAAACCCGTAACAATTTGGTAACTTACAAAACATACAACCCATGAAAGGGGTATCATACAATGAATGTGTAAATATACATAAATTAATGTGTATTACACAGATAATACAATTATGGGCAGTGCATACACTATACAAAAGGTAATAGTGGCAATATGACATGAATCTCACGGGAATAAGGAGTGAGATGAAAACCCCTTACCTTGTACTTTTCCTTAGTAGATGGTATGTTAACCTCCTATATAATATTTTAAAAAAATTCTTAAGTTATAAAATATCCATTTACATAAATATGATATTATATATGATCTTATAATAATTATTTGTTAATAATACTTTAGTATTATCGTCGTTTCAGGTATTAACTTACTCATGTTATTTTATATGTTTTGTTAAATAAGTCGGGTTTTGGATGGATAGGTTTTATCTTATTCATATCCATAATGATACAAAGTTATTAAACATTACTTTTAATCATAAAATGAGAATTATTCTTGAATGGATACGATGGATAATGAACCTCATCGCGTTCGTGGAGACGGTAGTCCGTACGTAAGCACGAGAAACAATATCATCCTTTTGATATTAAAATAATATATAATTGGACGTTATATCATATATATTGAATCATTATAATGTAATATTTATTATTTACATTAATTTAACATCATTATTATACCCATCCAAATAATAATATATTGAATAACAATTACACCACGATGTGGAGATGGTAAGCCGTACATACGCACGTATGGTGACATGTCTTTCAAAGGATAGATAGAATACTGAATATGGTTGTAATATATTTATAATAATATCACAGAATATAGTAGATACTGGAGTTATTATTTTAGAATGGGAATAAAAAATAAAGAAGAAGTTGAAGAAGAAAGGAACTTGAAAGGGGGTGGTGAAAACATTACATCTTCTACAGGTTCTTCCTTTTTATTTGATAAAAAGGGATCCTTAGGATGGAGTTCAGATCAAACTAAGGCCTATTGGATGAAGCGAGGGAAATTTAGAGAGTATTTGGGAAGGTTTTGGCCGAATCATAAGGCTTTGAATGTCTAAATAATTGGTTAGAAGTGGTGTCCTTTTATAAGGGGGGGAGGGGCACCTTAGGAAAATCTAGAAATATTATTTTATAATAAATTCATATTCAGTTTCTAATGGCTCCAAAGTATATTATTTAAATGTTATGGTGGTTATGGTCCAAAAAACACTCAACCAATATAATTTAGTCAGGTTTGTATCATTATATTAACCTTATATTTTAGTTTTAACTCTTAGTTAATTAGTTTGACACTTACCATGTGACTTTGTATTTTTATATTATATAGTTATTAAACTTACTATATACCTCCAAGAGACCCCAAAGTGGTCCATTAATGATACACCTATCATGATATAATTCTCTTGGCTGAACCTTAGATTTTTAGGAATTGAATATAAATTAATAATATAATATTTTTTTTAAAAACTCTTTATGTCAATTTTGACACTATTGGGTATTTTGTTATTGATAAATTTATAACAGCATTATTACTTAGAAAAAAAATTTTTTAAACAATCCTAATATGTCATAGTAACCTAGAAAATTATTTTAATTTATAAAAAGTCTCAAATTAAATTTATTTGGGTGTTTATAATATCAATTATCTTAATCTTTCATTAATACGGTAATTACTAAATCATCATTGTGTCATAAATAAATTAAATTATTTAATGTCTAAAAATTAAAAATAAAATACCATTATGTAGAAAATATTTTTATCTTTCTAATTAGTAATTATAGTCAAAAATATAACATATATAACCCTATGTAAAAAATAGTCTTTCTAAAAGTTATATGCTTATGTCATTTTTGTATTTATTGTAACTTAATTAATATAAAGTGTCCCTATCACCTACAAGTGGCTCCATGAGGTCCCAAAATTGACCTAAAGAAGCCCATGTTCGGAAATGTATCTAGATATAAGGTTAGGACACGTTTTAGGGTAATTTATTATTTTTATAATATTATTTTTTAACCTTATTTACCGGATTTACCCTTTAACCATGGTAAATAAAAATATTTACCGAAGTAATTATTCAAAATGTCTAAAAATGAAAGTTACCTATTTACACAATTTGGAAATCATGATTCCAAATATGGACTCCAATTTTACAAATTCAAAACACAGAAGTGGCAGAAATTAATTTAAAATTAATTCCCGCGGTCAAAACAAAAAGCTCGTTTTTAAGAAATAATAACTATCAAAAGATTGGTACTTGTTTATGTCTGGCTTAATTGTGAAATTATGTTCAATGACCAGAATTGTATTAAATGGTAAAAATATATTCTAAATATACTTTAAAACAACTCAAATTTATAATTTACTACTATTAATTATTTCGATTAAAAAAGTTTTTTTTTATAAAAATTTAGTAATTTTCACTATTCATCAAAATATAAATGTTATCTGAAAAGTTCCAAAATTTTATACTAGGATAATTTCGATATTCTGAATCCAATATTGAAGTCCATTTTGAATGATTAAATGTATAAAAATTCAAAAAATGGTTATTACTATTCATAACGGCTACTTTGATTGGTCGCGGCGTGTTAGAATCTCGAAGTTGCGTACAACAATCGCTACTGTATTATTCAAATAGAAGCATACCGTGGAAACGTGGGGGATTTAAAATGATGATAATTATGGGCCGAGGTTGAAACAAAATTTTATTATATCAGAAAGATAATTTTATTATTTAGACACCCAATAAATGAATATATGATTTTCCCAATATGATTATTTTTTCTTACATTGTGATTTTTTGTTTTAGTCATTGGTAGAAACTAGAAGGATTCGGGTTAACATTGAACATAATAGAAAATATTTTGATGACAAAAAAAATGGTAAAATGATGGGTTGAATGATATTTTGATTTTTCCAAATTATTTATCATGATATATGATTAAAACATTTCGCCTTAACTAACTCTCAGACTCGTCTTAGAGGGGAAGGATATAGATCACTGAGATCTCAGCTGATGTAGACCATAGAGGAAAGAATATTTAGTTTCATATGTGTTAATAGTGTGGGAATAAACACCCAAGTGAATGTCCTAGAGGAACGAATAGTTGTTTTGGGCATAGAAATAAATGACACAATCATGTAAATGCTATGGAAAATGAAATTTTCATATGATAATATTGGTCTCCCTAATGTATTATCAACCTATAAATATTTTAAATGTGGAAACAATGGGAATTATAAAAATCAATGTCATTGGGGAAAATATCATGAAATGAATCAGCCAGGTTCTGTAAGTAATAGTTATATTAATGATGGTGAAGTTACATAAAATGAAATATGAAAGTAACATGGTATTAAGGAATAAGATGAGGAAGCATAGTTAATGGATTAATAATTAAGTGGAATGATTAAAGTTATAGTTTATTTATGTTAAATAATATTATTTAATAATTATTTTTTTATTGATATTATTGATATAATAATCATAAAATGTATAAGAATTATACTATAGTGGTTTTTATATTTGGATTAAAGACTTGTGTTGAAAAGTTCAACGAATTTAGTAGCAAGTTAATCATTTCAAAAAACACATGACAGTAGGAATATATAATTTAATATATGATTTCTGATAATATAACAATGGTAATTATATGTTAATGGAATTTTATTTTTAACATTTAATTTAGTTATTGGTTTGATGGATTATATTATCTTTTTTGAGTTTACTGCATGTTTGGATTTATGAAATATATTAGATAATATGAGATTTTATTTCTCAAAGATTACATGTTTTCATTAATGTTTTAAAGTGATAAAATAATTAACATATTTGGTGTGTGACTTTTAGAGATAATTTATGTTGTTTGGGAAATATAATGTAAACTATATTTTTTAAATTCAATTACCTTTCCTCTAAATTTTTTGTCTTTGAATTTGGATAGACATATCTTGAATAAGTATTAAGGTTAAAAATTTATGAAATGGATTAAGTTCATTTATGAGTGTCGTAGGATAACTAGTGATAATTATTTGGTTTTAGTAAAGATGAGAAGAATAACTTGGTACACTTTAATTAATCTTATGATCTATTAAATGTTAATTTTAGTGCTTCGGACATAAAAAATTCATTTTTCGATATTTATTTCTTGGAGTAAGATATGAATTGGAAATTGATCTAATCACAACAAATGGATAAAATTGTGCTTATAAAATATAAATATATCAATTAAATATACTTTATTATATTCTTATATAGTAAAAGAACTCATCAACTTTAGAAAATGATCTTGAAATAAAAATATTATCATATTAACATCATCTCTGATGAAGAAAATGGTATTTTAAATCATTATAGATTTACAATTTTGATGTCATTAAATTTAAATAGATCATTAAATTTATATTGATCAATGACCTCTATAACTCTCTATAATTATTTATTATTTTCTTCCATGTCTATTTATTCACTTCCCACCAATTTTCTCATATTTTCAAACATAGTTATGGGTTATTCTATATAATCCTTGTAATTACATTTCTCTATTATCAATAAGTTGATTTATAAACCCTTTATGCGATATGGTATTTCAACATAGGTATTTTCAAATGTCAAATACTTGATTATATAGGTCAAAATTAAATTTTTTGATGAAATTTATTTAAAGTGGGTAGAATGTAACACCAAAATATTTTAAAAGAGTAAAGTCATCTTTCATAGAATATATAAAAGGAAACATTAAACATAGAAGAGAATTAATAACCCCAAGACATAATGATATATTTAATTTCAAATAAACTATATCTATTTGATAGCTTGTGATGTAAGAAACACCATATTTAAATGAATTGTGATACTCTATTAAAATATTATTATATGAATATGAAATTTATAACCTATGTTAAGTTGGAGATTATGAATAGGATTAACCAAATAAGGAAAATTATATGTATTAAACCTTCATAAAATAAATTCAATGGTTTCCTATTTATTATAAATAAAACAATAACCATTTAAAAGAAAAAAAATTCAGAAAATATTTATTTTGAAAAAACGTGGTTTAGTCGCGGTTTGCACACATAATTTTAAATTATTTTTTAGTAACATTAGAAAATTTATTTTACAAAATTAAATTAATTTTTTAAATAATCATATCAAAATTTACTTAGGGTGAAATTTTTGAATATTTTAAAAAAAAAATATTTTTTGGTGAAAAATGAAAAATATCATTTTTTGTAAAACTCTAATTTATTTAAAATAAATTAACTAATTTTAAAGGCCCATTATGAAGATAGTATTATTTAAAGAAAATTATTTATTATTTTTTATATTTAATATAATTAATTACAGTTGAATCACATTTATACTATATTTTAGTATAATTTTATTTTTGGTTTTAAAATACATTTTTCTAAAAACCTTTTTTAAGTGATAAATTAATCCCCGCATTTATTAATATAAATAACCTCTAACGATGAATTGTTTAAATTAAATTGATATATTATACATATAAATTTTCATTTTGAAATTAATTAAGTTATTATTTTTATTTATACAGTTAATATTAGATCACCTTTTCCCTTAAAAATTCATTTAAAACACTTTTTATCGCATCTGTTGGATTAATTTTAAAGTAATTTATTCCAAATATATGAATTCAATTTAGAGAAATTTATTTTATTTTTGGAATCATCAAAATTATGATAATATAATAATTTAAACTGATATTGTTTCCATAATTATTAGTAAAACGGTAATAATTAGTTAATGTGGTTTACATAATTATGAGTTTACAATGGGTTAAAATAATTAGATAGGGGTTAATTGGACTAAAAAAATTTCACCACCCATTTTATGGATATATTTTGACCAAATAACATATAACGGTCACTAATGACCCATTTTAGAGTCATTTTTCATTATAAAAACATGGGTATCACTTTATTGTTTCTAAAACACCATGTGTACCATCTCCCCCATATATAAAAGGTCATCCCATATCCACTTCTATTCTCACATAAAAACCCATTTAGTCTATAAAATAACTATAAAATCCCTTAATTAGTTCTCTACCCCCATCCTTGAGGCCTTATTTTTATTTTTAGGTCCTCCTAGGAAAGATTTATTTATAAACCTAAAGAAGCTCTCTAAAGAAGAGGTTACATTTTTAAACATGGGTATTTGTTTTATATATTATTAATAATAATTAAAATAACATTAAAATATTATAATATAATAAAATTAGTATCCCATATATTCTTATATATTATGATTTTAGTTAAATTACTCATATCCATCTCTACTTCCATCAAATGGGAAATCAAATTGTCGATCGTGTGTTTGATGGACTACCACCTTCCAAATCGAGCTAATTAATTTTATATCACCACCTTTAATGGCTGGATATAATGATGCATTTTAAATATTTATATTATATTTATAAAATTACTATACTTCTGTAATTAATATTTCACATATACTTTATTTCTTACCATTTTTTGGGGGGCTAGGATAACGTTGCTCGTGTGTATAACGGACTATCGCCTCAAAAAGTGATATTATCATTTTTTTCACTTATGATTTACTTAGAAAGTAGTACGGGTAAATTTAATGAATATATGTTGTATTTATGACCTAAAAATACTTTTTATAATATACCATCACATATAAATTCTTACCTTCCAATCCATTGGAAAACAATAATGTACTTGGTGCGTACGTGTGGACTACCGCCTCCAAGTAGCGATGTGAAATATTTTTCAATTTATTTTTACAAGGATTATATTAAATATTGATTTTATTAATATAAATGATATATATGACATAATAATTATTTTTTTAAGGTTAATTAATATTTATTTCTCTTTTGTGGGTTATTGAGAAAAAAAGGAAATAGTGTTAATGTGTACACATTAGCTACCATCTTTATGAACTATGTAATTCATTTCCTATATCTAGATTTTATAGATTCCTATAAATACATATGCAATGAATATTTATAATATTTATATAATTTTTTAAATTATGGATATTATGTAACCATGATTAAATTAGAATCACTAAAATTACCAATCCAAAAATACATGAAAAACCAAGTAATTATCAAAAGAGTCAGGGATTTTAACATAGAATTGTTAATAAATAGATCATGAAAGACAATAAGTGGATCATATGAAGAATTAGATATGATATAATAGTTCTATAATGGATTTATAATAAACCATTATTTATTATAAATTATTCTCCAAAACATACAAAGGATGTCAAGCCTAAGGTAGGGGATTCTCACCTCAACATTACTTGTGTTAGATGATTTCCATAATCACCACATAGTTCTCTTTTTAGTGTACATAATTCCCATCTGATTTGTTAATCATGAATCAATTTATATTTGTGGCATTTAAAGTTTCATTTTAATTTAGTTCTTGGATGGTTCTTATGATTCAAAAGTTACCAATGTTGTAAGGGTTAATTTAAAAATCTCATCATTTAATGGGATTGTTTATGATTAAATTTACATCGATAAAATATTATTATCTATCAATCATTAAACTTGTGAATTATATTATACTTTGTTTTTTCATAAATATTCCAAGTTTCATTACCATTTTCCCTCTCTTTGGAACTTAACATGACTAATAATATTATGTTATGAGAATTCTACTTTATTTCTCTCTTCAGAAAAGAGTCTTCTTTTCCAAAATCATGCTTTCCTAAAATGTTTTGAAGTAAGGTTTTAACATTTTTAAAATGATTTATTCCAAGAGTTTTTACCCATTTTTCATTTAATAAAAATGTTAATGGAATCCTTTTCTAAGTTATAAAACATGTTCAATATTTTTTATCATCTAGACCACTAAATGGTTTAATGATTATTTTTAAAGATTACTATTTTTCTGAAGAATTTTTTAAAACTTTTTTGTGACCATTTTGTTTTAAAATGTTATTTTCAAAATAAAAATGATATTTTCCATAATAATATTTTTAATGAAATTTTTATGTTATTTATATTCATCAATAACTACAGATCTCATTTTACATTATAGTCTATTGGGAATATGTTGTTATGATTCCCTAAAAAATATTTTTATGGATATTTTATGATCATTTTATTTGGATGTACAAGTTTTATATCATTCTTCGTATTACTCTGAATGGTTTATTATAATGTTTCTTAAATGGGCAAGGTATTAACATTACATTTGATAGTTTTTTTTTCAATATGAATCTTTATAATGATTATGTTTTACTACTGTAATATGAATAATTCATTTGAATTAGTAAGTGATTGGAGAGGCATTCTATATCCCCTTGATGCATTGGTAGGTCTTATGAGACAAACTAGCTTGGTTTTTTTGAATAAGACTTTCTCATTTATATTAGATGTCTTGGAATGATTCATTGAATGTATTTTCATGTTTTATGTCATTATGCATTACCTCATTATAGTATTAGTTATTAATCGTCCATGTGATTGTTCATTTTGTTATAATATCAATTGTTAAGTTTCAATATCATGTGATTTTTTGAATGGAATTGGTTTATCATCACTTATTCATTCCATGTTATGCTAATTTTTTTTAAATGGAATGTGTTTCAGTTATTTACCTTTAAATATTGACTATTCCAAATTATTAATGATATCTTCCGCTGTATTCATACCCTCACATAGCATTAGAGTTCACCCCTTTCTTATGTTTTATTTTCCTAGGATTATAGGAATTTTTTTATGATTAATATACAGGGATAATCTAAAGGGGATAATGGCACACTCAAATAAAATACAATGTTGTATTTTAAATTTTTAAATATAAAATGAGATTAGGGAATGTATCTACTTTACTAAGATGAAAAAATATTTGGTCATTTAGGATGTGATTCCTTATATCTTTTTCCAGTATAATAAATCAACCACCAACTTTGGATTACTAGGGTTGGGGACTTTAAAAAAAACCTATTAATGTGTTGGAATTATTTAATTTCATTTATTAAAAGTGCTTTCAAGTATGATTTATTAAATTAAATTTGATATAATGTGATTCATTCCTGTCTCAATTATTTTATAGGACCTATGTGTCCTGGGTAATTAATTTAATCACCCACAACCAATCTTTTTAGTCCCCTAAAATGCATGTGGGTTATAAATACATGTAATTGTTGGTTAATCCCAAGAAGATTGTAGATGGTTCAATATTGAATGAGGATAGTTCCAAATCAAGTGATACAAAGGTGGATAGGTGGAAAGTTGAAACTCCTTCCAAGACCGAAATAATGAGTTTTTACCCCCGGTCAAAGGATGATTTATTTTCCTCCTAATAAATCAATTGTTAGGTAATTTCACAATCAGTTCATTTATTTATTTATTTATGTCTTATTCATTAATTATTTTATAATTTCATGACTGTGATCACATAAATAAATTAATTAATATGAAAACATACAATTTAAATAAATGAATTATGCCTCAATATTTTATCAAACATGGTTAATAAATTATGAAAAATCTACTTAATATTAACAAGTAATATAAAATATAAATCATGAAAAAACTTTATGTTTAAAAAATAAAATCCCTCAAGTATATATTAAATCATACTTGGAATTCCATTACTTGATTTATAATTAAAACAATTTTACTAAGTGTTTGAATAAATCTTTTTGGGAAACTTACTTTTACAAGGGGAATTATTATGAAGGTTTTTTGTTGTATTCACTATTTTACATCAGGAGAAGTATTCCTTACTATACTTGCTGTAATTTGGAGAATATGTTGACGAAATCCAAGTTAGGATTTATAAATTGGGGAATCCACTCAACAGATCAATGATTTTCAAATCCATATTGGGAAATAATTTCTTACCTAAATACCATAAAATAGCATGATGAACCCATGTTGGGATAAAGCATATGGGAATATAGATCATTTCCACTAAATTTCTAAGAAACTAGATATTTTTATTTCAATAGTGAGGGATATTGGGAGTATACAAAATATTATGAGACTTGACAAATTTAAAATAATTATTCTGTATCACATAATTTGTAATCTAGCACAATCCTAATCATATGTTTAAATTATTAAATAAAATGGTTAGAAAAAAGATGAAATTACTATAATCATTCCTTACCTTAAGGTATGTCCTTACAAATACTATTTTCTATATATGTTAAAATTGTTTATATAATGTATTATTATCATAAAAATTATATTATGTGTCAGAATCCCCAATTCCTATTTTTCCACCCCAACAAGTGAGAAAAGGTGATAGGGATGCCTACCAAATAAATATTGAGTATGGTTTCTATATTCATTGTATTATACTATAAACTATGTGTAGAGAGTTGATGATACAGAATAAAGACATGGATTATTACACCATAATATCTCATCTTCAATATCTTATGAAAGATAAATAAAGGCCAAAAATAAATTAAACTGTCAATGAACTATATCAGTGTAAATTGGAAAAAGTAATCTAGCTACTAATAATGATTTAAAAATTATAGGTTACATTGATTAGTTATCAAAAATTTTCTTATATATGGAAATTAAATTATATGTTATTATTATTTTATTATCATGAACACTAATTTTAACCTTGTTTTTATAAGTCTGGATAAATTAAATGGATAATTTTATTAGGAAACTTTTTTCTCTATTTCACTAAGATGATAAGGATTTTTTGAAACTCATTTATCCTCCCCATATGGAGAAAAGTTTGAAAGACATGGTTGAATATCCCATGGATCATATAAATCCAAAGTATAATTTACAATTTCCATCAAATTGATAATGGATTTGAGGGTAGAATAATTAATAGGAGGGTATTTTCTTCCCATGTGGAAATCATGGACACTAGAAAATAAATTGCAGTGAATTGAATAAGTAAGACGCTTCATCCACTTATATTATATTCGTCATGTTTGTTTTCACTTATTTTATACTAAATAATATATTCTTACAATACACATGTATTTGAATATATAAAATTAATAAGAATAGAGGGGGTTATAAACTGAATTACTTTTTTACTCTATACAATATGCTTACAAAATAAATGTATTTGAATATATGAGATGAACAAGAATATAAAGGTTAGAAAGTTAACTCAAATGGAGATGAGAAATGGTGATTCCAAATTCATACAAGTGGAGATCACTAATTTTCATTGAAAAAAGTAGATTGATTCATGTTTTTAATTACTATTACAAAAAAAAATTATCATAGTTTCTATCTAGACATTATGAGAAATTATTTCACATTTTAAATAAGAGTTGTTATTATACATTAATGTTAAAATATTGGTTCTATAGCTCTTGAATCATGGATATTCATTATAATTAATGATTACTATAAAATATAATAATCCATCCTAGTTGTGTATATATAATTATTTATCAAATAAAACTGAATGTAGTTGAATTTTAATACCATTAAAAGGTGTTTTAGTATTTATTGAACTAAGATACTAGGTATACATACAAAATAACTATCTTTTTAAGATAAATAAATATTTATACATAAATTTACATCACAAATATTTTAAATTTATTTCAACAAAGTAATTTGAACTATAATAAATCTAAATTATTTTACATACTTCATGAGATTCCATTTAGAAAATTTTGGAATTTGTCAGTGAAGTAATTGAGTGTAGTTGGTAAAGATTGAATAATATCTGAGAAATATTTTTGTTGAATAACTTTTCCATGTAAATATTTATTATACATTGGGATTAAAGGTAATTCCAAACTCAAATACCCATATACACCTCATGTTCATGATATTGGAAAAAGGAAGATCAATGATGAGTCTTAGATATATTTCAAATATTCCATTATTTATCTCAAGTAATGTTTTTCAAATATACATGTAACAAATAACCATGTTCATCTTACACTGTCTAAATGAATATCATTTTAATTTTCATATGATAAGATTCTATTAGTATAAAACCATATATTTTTGTTTAAAACCATTTGTTAAAAGATAGTTTAGAAAAAAATGAATGAAAAAAAACTTATCTGAATCTGAGTTAATAATCATATAGCCACTATGTATATTAACTTCTACTCAATAATTTATTTCCATAAAAAAATACTATCTCATTAAGGATAGTGGGTGTAGACTTAACATATGTTGCTTAAGGATCTGGATGCACGTTATGTTGGCAGTGGAATACTCGACACCGCTGAGCATTGTATGAATATTCCAATGACACATACTACATAAGAAATTATAACTAAAGAGGTGGTTCATGTTCTATGTGATGGGTGATCCATATTTTATTCTCCCAGAATAAATATTCCGATAATAAAATAGTAAATAGTAATATGATAAGGTTGAAAATTATCTATAAATTCACGTAATGGATTTCATGTATCAAGATTAAAGGACCTCATATTTTTTAATATTTCTAAGTCTTGAAACTGTAAGTGAGAATTCAAGAAAAATTTTACATGGATGGTGTAATTTTTTAATCATATTACATGATATATTATTGAAAGGATTATTTTATGAGTAAAATTATTTTCCATGCATCATGACTTAAATCCTTTTTTAATTCTACTTGTCAAAGATTATTCTTATGATCATCATATTGGGATATTTAGTGTTAAGGCCACATCATTTAGAGGAAACCTGATGGAGGATGTCTACATGACGTGGACAAAAGGATACCCTCTGGTATATTTTATTTATATGAAGTTGTTCCTATTTTATTAAAAACCCCCCAAAAGAAAGAAACCCAAAAGCGTATGGGAAACAAAGGGAAAAATCAAGACACACAGCTATCTACATATCTTTTTCATCAATATAGCACTTATCTTTATTTCTTCTTCTTGAATTTCGTACCATTGATCCCTTCCGTGACTATGACCACGACCCTGACCTCTATATTTTCATCTATTTGTTGGAATATCTTGGAGCCTTTCCAAAAGTGTCTCAACATCTCTTCTGTCAGAATTAGAGATATCTTCTAGTTGCTTTTTTCCCTTTCCAGGTGTAGGATCCCCCTCCTTTGTGGTTTTTAGGTCTAGGGTCTCCTGAATCTCATCCGCATATCCCTAAGTGTAACCCTGCATCTCAGTGGCATCATCAAAATGTTGACCAAAAGAAGGATTGGATTTACCTACAATCGACACAGCTGAAGACATTGTTTTCTTGTAGGAATGAAGATGAAAACCTTCCTTATCTAAAATGTGTTTTTATGAATCCTGAAATGTTTTAGATGTGATTAGGGAGTCTGATTCTAAATTTTTTTACCCTTTCTATTATTCAATGAAACCATCCTATCATATAAAATTTAATGACCATATTCTTTATAAATTTCATCTTCTATCTCTCAGTCATCTCTTAAATTTTAATCATGGATTGAAATTTGAGGAGATGAAGAAATCTGAATTTTCTTCAAATCACGACACTTGTTGCTACTAGCATCAACAGCAATTACCTCCTCAGAAAAGATGTTATCCCAGGACTTTGGATTTTTCTTAGAGGTAGGGGTATATATATTAGGTGTGTTACATGTCTACCCACCCTTCTCATCAACTGTAGGATTGAAAACATCCTCAGAAACACCTCCCGACATTTCTTTCCTCAGATTATCAATAGAAAGGGAAGTTTTATCATGAACCTTGCAATGTTCCTTACAATCTTCATGCTTCTAACTATGTGTAATTTTGTTCTTACTAGGACATTTTCTCATCTCGTGTCCACATAAAGAGAAAAATAAACAAACTTTTAATCGCCTAGAGGTAGATGAGTAATGACCAATAATATTACAATCCTTGAAAAACTTTGGCATTTTTTCATAAATAATATTTTACTCGATAATGTTATCATCAGTTCCCACCATTACCTTATCAACCAAGGTTGATCCCAATTCAACCACAACCAAGAAATGGGCGTAGTGACCAAATAAAACCACTTCTATTTCGTTGTCAATTTTGATAGGGATGAAAATTGAAAGTGTTATATCATATAAAATTTTGGGGTTCCAGAGCATCCAATTCAACCCATACACTCTAACAAAAAAAATTTGGTGGTTTTTCCAACTACAAAGGGGTTGAATTTTTTATCCCATTCATAATGGTGAACAATTCCCGGTTTGAGAGTAATGCAACCAAATCCCCAAGCTCTAACTTTTATTTCTTCTGTGGGGAAGAGCATATGGAGGTATCCTCGACCTAGAGAGACACATTTTCATGATGAGAAGCCCCAAATTGATGAAATATGCCTCTTAAATTAAACTATTTTTAGGGACTGTGAGCCTTTAGGAAGAAATAATCTAGCAATGATCGAGAACTCACCCATTTTAAGTTGTTCAGAAACAGCATTATGGTCCACTTTGATGTGTGAAATATTTGACTTTTATCGAATAGAGGAATCAGGTACTCCTTTAATTCAAGCAAAGGATTAGTTCAAGGAAAACCCCTAATTAGAAATAGCATGTCCGGCATGGTTATGATTATCCAGAACTGCAACAACATTGGGATTGTCCTCCCCATTGCCCAAAACTGTCAGCCTATCTCGCTGAAGTATTGTTGGATACAAATTTCCATCAACAAAGATAGACGAGAAAGCCCCATTCTGATCTATAAGAACACAGTGAGTTCACTTCACATCACACAACACCATTGGCCTAGGATCATTTGCATGCATTGCAGACTTCTGGTAGGAGACCTCAGCTTTGGCAAGTGCATCATTGACCTCCAATGTGCAAACCCCATCTGATGATGAAGGATAAAGTAATTCATGGCTAAAGTGGGACCTATCATACTTCCCAGACCAGCCTTGATGGATCTGCATGCTCTGATCGGGCTGCCAACATTAGAGACCACCATCATGGATATGCCTGCACGGCTCGCAAATCTCGCTTCATTCACTGCCATCGACGATCTTCTCGCCTCTTCAACAACCTTCGTTGTGACACTACTCGTATCAATCACCGACTCCACAAACACACTAGGCACCATCATCATGGATCTATCATCTGCAATGCCATATCTCTAGCTGTCGAAGTGGTCACAAGGGAACTCAATCAGTGCCTATGGTATATGTAATATAAAAAAACTAATAGGGTTCAATGGAATCAATAGATTCCAATAGGATATGAAATTTACATAAATTAATTTATGAAAAAGTCTTTCATATTGATCATATAATATTCATTTATAAACGAATGAGTTTCATGTGTCTCTAATTGGTTAATGGGATTGATATATGTTTTAAAAGTAAATATTTTGATAACATATAAAAATAGTGGTTGTATCTTGTTATTTTTTCAAGACTAAGGAATGAAATTTCACCATGTTTGACATAAATTAGAAATTGTGTTCTAGGTAACCAGATCTAAAAAATGGACCTATAAGTTTTCTGAATTTAGTCACAGTATATTTGTTCACATTGATTTTAAAATTCAAGTTGAAACAATTCTAGACCGGATTATTTTTGGGGTATAATTATTATATTAGAACATGCATGGGTATAGAAAGATATTAGAGAGATTAAAAGAATTTCTCAAGCATAAGTTCTTAGAATTCATCTTATGATCCATGATATGTAATGAAATTTGATATTACTAATTCATAAATCATAATATGTTAATTTCAAATAGATCCAACATAATTAAATTGACATATAGATATAATTATTTGATAGTGGTTGGAAAAGTAGAAACATATGTGTTCATAGTGTCTGGAGAAGTGTAAATACTAATGATCAATGTAATTGAAAACATATATTCATTTAGTTCAATTTTATATAGTATCACAGATAAGGTTATGGTTATATGTAAGAATTGTTTATTACAGCTAATGGTTTCCAAATATACAATATCGGAGTATATTGTTGTTTCTGATGTATCTTAAGAAGCTGTTTAGAAATGTCATATTCTGATTTTGGGATATATCAAAAGAAAAATATTTACCATTTTATGATAATCTTTGAAATTGGATTTAGTCTGGATTTTAGGATTCTAACATGGCCATAAGAGTTGGATGCTTAGTTATAGAACTACTTGAGGGATTTTCTTCAAGATATTAATGTTGTGGTAAATATATTCACCATAAAGACATGTTGATTTTCCAACCCTAGCAAAGAAAATGTGATAGTCCTAGAAATTATATCCCTACTCAAATGATGCATTCTTTTTTACACGTGAAAACTAACCAATCTTTAGTAGTTGTCTCTAGTGTAAGTTTGATTATGTTGTATATGGTGACATAGAACTAAATAATTTGGTATATAAAATTACATGTATATTAAAATATGTAAATATTAATTCAAACATATTATCACATAGTGATTTTTCTTCTCTATGACATTGATGTGATAATGTATTGAATATCAATGGGATTGAAAAGGGAATAGTACTTCCCCTCTATGATGAAAACCAAGATTTATATTACAATATTCATAAAAAGGGTTTTATGGTTCCATAACATTCTTTGATAGGGAACATAGTACATAGACTATCATGTGTGAGTACTCATAAGCAGATAATGATTCTTCTCATGATGTTCTTAGTTGGTAATCACCAAGATGGGAGATTATGAGAACAAACCCACCAATAGGAACTCTACATGTTTTGGAGTCATCATATATTCCTATTTCGGAGAATGTGTAATAGTCTTTAGAATTTAAAATTATCATTAATTCTTTCCATTACTCACACACATAGATTTACTGACAAAAAATGTCACACTATATATTGGAAGGAAGAAGGGAATGTTGGTTGCATCAAGAATGACATGTCATTCAACGATAATTCGAGAATGGATTTGTCCCTTCTATCTTTATGGGAGTTGATATATTGACCCTTTGATTAAAATATAATTTTTTCATAAATTCCATTATCAATGTGTAATGATGTTTTTTTCATATATTCAATGGAATATGTATCAATAATATAGGTCTATGATTCCAATGTGAATCCTTTTTAATGGGATATTGAGACAAAGGGATATATTACACTATGATATTTCTTATGTGGTAGTCAAATTTGATAAATTATGTTATTTCTATTGGGTGCCTTGACACATTGCTAGATAGAAATCATGGACTTTAGGTGTTCCTAGATAATTACAATAAGAAAAAATCTTATATGGCCCCATAAGTATTTCCATTTATCATGATTAAATTATTTTTGAATTTAATTAAAAAAATAAATATTATTCCTTAGACTAAGGAATAATTTTATTCAAGTTTGATTGATCATATAAATTAAATTAATTAATATTTATTCACAAAATTGTGAATAAAATATATTAATTTATTTTATTGGATACTGAATATATTTTTATCCACTTGTTTTTGGATAAAAATATTTAATTATGTAAAAAATGTTTATTTTGGGATTCAATATATTTTGAAGAGTTTTAATGGCCAAATACCAAGTAAAATGATAAATATTAGTTTTTAAACCATGTAATATAATATTTTTTATTATGAATGATAGTTCAGGAACTATAAAATAATAATAATAATATTATTATTATTATTTTCTGGTATGGGCTTTAGTAAATATTATAATGTTGTTTAATGGTCAGTATGAAATTAAAAATTATTTTAACCTAAACTATAGCATTATAAATAGATGAAAATGTCTATTGTGTAGGGTTAATCGAGATTCAGAATTAATAATCATTGTGAACAATTTAATTCTCTCTCTCTCTCTCCCTTGAATCTTCCTTCCCTCTACCTCTCAAGAATAAGAATAACTCCTTCAAGCTCAAAGGAAACTCAGCGATCATGATGGATAATAAAAGATGATTGATTAAATATCATAGAACCCATAAACCAATCTGTGTCGTTATGAGATCAATGGAGAATGTGTGGATAACTGTAAGAGGTATTCTATACTTAAAATCATACAGCTCAATGAATGTAATATGAACATGGTTTTTTGGAATATCAACATCATCTATGAAGAAATATCCTAATATAAGGTAATGATTTATAAAAATCTAAATAAATTAATTATAAATTATATATGCAGGATCCTATAATTGGGTTTCAAGAGTGTTTAAATTAAAATAAATTTTAATTTCTCTCCTACAAAATTTCCTTTCATAGCATCCAAAACCTTTAGATTTGTGGATGATTACACTAGTTATGGATATGCATCTAGATTTTTAGGAGTCCTAGGGGTGAGTAACTCTTACAATGACCTATATGGATCTCATTATCATAGATAAGATAAAGAGATGTTGTTTAATTGATCTATAGGGTTTAACCCTATAGGATATAAAATATATTGTGGATACACCATTAGGTTGGTCACTTGTCAACGATGAGGTTATTCAAGTCAATGGAAATATCTGGGTTCCTAAGGGTTTGTGTGAGGATCTGATGAGGGAATCCCATGATTATTAATGTGACTTAAATCCTAGTTTGATGAATATGTATCATGATATCTATATGAAATATTGGTGTTCAGGGATGAATAAAGTGATTGACCAGTTTATGGTGTGATGCTATCAGTAGGTGAAGGCTGAGAATCAGATGCTTTTTAAGTGACAATAGCCTCTTCTCATTCTAGAATGGAAGTGATATGACATCATCATGAAATTTATGATAATATTACCTGAGAAACATAAAAAATGATTTTATATGGGTGATCATGGATTTAATGATAAAGGTAACCCACATATTTCCCATTGGGGATACCTTCTCCATTGATGATATAGGTAATATCTCTCTAAAGTATATAGTTCAATTATATTGTGTTCTAAGGATTATTTTTTCCGATCAAGATCCCTATTTCACAAGATGGTTCTGGTATGTCCTTTATAAGGTGATGAGATCATAAGTTCATTTTAACATAACCTTTAATCCATAGACTAGAAGCCAATATGAAAAAATTATTCAAATTCTAGAGTAAATTTTAGGATCCTATGTTTTGGATTTTGGTGGTTCTTAGGGAAAAAATCTAGTTGGGTAGAGTTCAATTATATTAATTGTTTCAATTCATCGATCTGAAAAGATCATTTTTAGGATTTATATGGATGTTCATTCCATTCAACATTGTTCTAGTAAGAGGCAGGTGAGTTAGGGATCATTGGACCAAGTCTCCTGTATGAGAAATATGAGTTGGTTTAGTTGATTATAAATTGGTTGGTAAAGACACAAAGATAGATGAAACATTACACTAACTACTACAGATAACCACTAGAGTTTGAGGTTGGAAACTACATTTTCCTTCAAGTGTCACCAATTTTGGGGAAACATGATATCTCAATGTAGGGAAACCTAGCACCCAGATTCATCATAATTTTTGGGGTAGGGATAGGGTTGGTCCAGTAGAGTACTAATTATCTATTTCCTAGTTTTATAGTTCTATGTGTTACTTGTTTCATGTGTCACAGCTTCAGAGATATCACCCTAAACCTTATAATTTGATAGATTTAGAACATACATGAAACTATTTTTTTGGGGTAGTTTACACATTGGTTATTTATAACTGACCTGTAAATTTTGGCATATTACTTTTTCACATTAGTTTTTATAAAACTGATGTGAAAACTTACATACTCTTCTCTCTTTCACTTCGGTTCTACAACATAACCAAGGTAAAAGAGTGGGTTTTTACAGAGGTTATAATATAACCAACTTAAATACCATTATTATGCATATCCATGTTGGTTATAATATAATAGACATAAAAAAAACTTTTAAAAATTTATGTATCGATCGAGGGTTTCATTTCGCAGTCAGCCTGTTTCGAAAATGATCTCTCAATTATATCTTGTTAGAGCCTTAAATTTCTTGTTTCTTTAATTTGGTGGTAAAAATATCACGGTATGATCTAAATTTAACCATACGGTTTCATCAGCCTCAGGTTATGCATTTGAAGTAAGCCTCAAACTTTTTGGTTTCTAACTTTTCATTCATTATTTTTCTTCAAATCTCTAACAGATTATTGTTCAATGAGTTTTTATTTATTCTCGCATTACGATCTTCCTCCATTCGGGTTTTTTCATCTTCATTGTTGTATGTTCGATTATATATCTTCTCGTCTCCAACTAGCTCACCTGATGGTTTGAATTTTGAATTTGATATATATTTCTCTAGGGTATTTATGTGTTTATATTTGGATTTATGGTGTTTGATTTAGATTAAGATATATAAAAACATTTGAGTTTTCATGAGTTTTGGGATGAAAATAGGGGTTGAATTAGAGGTTATTTGTTATCATACATGATCAGATAAACAATACAGAGGTAAGAAAAATAATTCTAAAAATATTTTATAGGCTAGAATATGATTCAACATGATACATATGTCTATTCAGCCAACACATGCACAGTTATTCATCCCTATTGTATTTTTTCCTTCTCCTCCTTTTACACTCATGTGATCCTAATTATGTTTAACCTTTATTAGGTGAACTAGAGATTGGTTTCATGATGAGTTAATGATGATATCTTGAATTTTGTTTGATTTTTTTATGTATTCATTTATGTGGTCATTATCAGATTTTTTTCTTAAAAGGGATTTTGTAAAATATAATTGGATTTAAAAGTAAACCATATGGTTTTTTTAAAAATGATATTGACTTTGTGCAAATGTATCTAATTTTATATGTATATATAGTTAGTTTTCTCAAATAACATATGATCATTGATTTTTCAAATAAATTTTGGTTATTCTTAAGCCTTCTCAATTGATAAAAAAGGTTTGTCAATATTTGTTCACTTTAATTTTGTGAATCAAACATGAAATGCATTGTAAATAAATTTATGTGAAAAATTACTATCCTAGTTTGGGATCAAATTTTTTTTATTTCTAATGGCTTCAATGTTTAAATATAATAGTGGATACCCTAAATTATTGATAGTGTAATATAAATTATATTTTTATTTATAATTCCATTTTTTATTTTACCAATTTATTTATTCGATAATATGAAACTCACATTATAAGAATGTAACATAATAATAAAATAAAACATGGTTGATATTTTTTAGGTTTTCATCTTTCTTAAACAAGTTAAATTTGAATTTTTAGTGCATGACTCAAATAATTGAGAATGTATATTCTACTTCTGATTTTATAATGTGTTAATTAGTTCATGATTTTATTTAAATTTGCATTTTTTTAACTAAGGATCAATTTACGGTTAGATTTTGTTGTTAATTACAATATAGAAGAAATGTTTTTATTTCTATAAATAATCAGCTATGAATTAGTTGTTCTCATTCTATATATTTTTTATATATATTTTTTATGGATATAATTTCACATATTTTTTTAATAATTTAAAATGTTTATAATAATTTTTTTAATTGTGACATTTTTTAAAGGAGTATATTTTATAATTCATTATGCATGAATTAATTTTCTCATCAAAATATTTGACTTTCCTTCGGATGTTTCTTTTATTGGTTTTCTATATTTTTTTTATTTCATTTATAATCTAAATATCTTAAAAATTATTAACATTGTTTTTTATATTTATTTTTTATATTTTTTATTAGTAATGAATAAAAGTTTGATTAATGCACCTCAAATAGGTTATGAATATGAGAAAGGTTTCAATGCCTTTTTGGAATTTTCTAAACAGAATATTCCAAAAAGCGACATGTTTTTATGTCCATGCTAGAAATGTTTAAATTTGAAGAAGATGAAATGCATAAGGATCAAAGATCATTTAAATTTTCAGGGTTTTAATTCAATGTACTTCCCCTGGATTTGGCATGGAAAAACTGAGCATAATTCAATATATATTGATGGTGGTGCCTTGCAAGATGATAAATTTGATAAACCTGATGAAATGATTCGTGATATTGAAGTTTGACACAATTGAGAAACAAATGAAAATTGATCATTTATATGGTGATGCTAAAAAACCATTGTATCTGGGTTTTAGAGAAAATACATTTCGATCAATGGTCAAAGGATTGTTAAACCTACAGGCTAAACATGGCCACAATGATAATAGTTTTACAAAGCCTCTATAATTATTGAAATATATTCTCATAAAGACAACGATCATTTATATTCACATTATATGGATAAGAAAATATTATGCTTGATTGGATTGGGGTATAAGAACATAAACTCCGGATCAAATGACTATATTATGTATACGAATGAATAAAAATTTCTATCAGAGTTTCCTAAAAGTGGGACATCAAAATATAAGTAGAAAGAAAAATCACCGGATGATTCAGAAGTTTGAGAGACCCCTACAAATGAATTTTGGTATTTTCTTATAATTACTCATATGAGATGTTTATTTACTAATTAAAAAGATTAAAAAGGTTAATATTTCATGATGATGAGTAGATATGTGATAGAAAAATACATCATCTAGCCGATTGTCTATAGTGGAAGAATATTGATCACCAGTTTCCTACATTGAGAAATGAAGTTCGAAATCTTATACTTGGACTGTGCATAGATGGAATGAATCCATATCGAAGCCTTAGTATTGCACATAGTTTGTGGATTTTTTTTATTGGTAATTTAAAACTTATTTCTAGAATTTTGTATGAAGATAAAATATATCATGTTGATTTTAATGATCATTAGACCAAAACAACCCCAAAATGATATTGACGTTTTCTTCTCTCCATTAATTGATGATTTGAAACTATTATGGGAGTAAGGTATAAGGGTGTATGATTATTATATAATAGAATATTTTCAATTGAATGAAAGGATTATGTTCACTATAAATAACATCCCAACATATGATAATTTTTCTAGATATAGAGTGAAGGGTTATAATGCTTTCCCAATTTGTGAACAAGAGACATCATATTGTCAACTATATCATGGTAGTGAAATGGTATACATGGGTCATCAAAAGTTTTTTCCTATAAATCACTCTTATAGAATATTGAAAAGGGATTTAAATGGCTCAAATGAATTTATTATTGCCCCAAAACCTTTATCCATCAATCAGTATTTTGAGAGGGTGAAAAAAATTGATGTGATATTTGGAATGACACATAAATCCGGTAATGATAGAAATATTTGGAAGAAACGGTCAACTTT
Organism: Viscum album; assembly: GCA_963277665.1. Taxonomy (NCBI): domain Eukaryota; kingdom Viridiplantae; phylum Streptophyta; class Magnoliopsida; order Santalales; family Viscaceae; genus Viscum; species Viscum album. Next base: position 1,333,514,043 of record OY728145.1, read on the forward strand.
TTTTGAGCTACCATATTGGAGATATCATGAGGTGAAACATAACATTGATTTCATAACATCAGAAACAACATCTATGAAAGAATAATTGGAACATTGTTAGATATTAATGAAAATACTAAAGATGGCTTGAATGCATGAATGAATTTACTCTCAGAGGGAATACTTTTAGAGTTATCTCTCACTCCTCATGCAAGGAGAACATTCCTACCCTCATCTTGTAGTACTTTATCCAACAGGGAGAAAATAATCTTTTTCAGTGTTTTCATGATATCAAAGTTCCACACGGTTATTCTTCAAATGAAAAAAATTGTCTTTAAAGGATTTGAAGTTGAGAGGTATGAAAACTCATGTCTGTCACGTCATAACGCAACAAATCCTACCAATTGAATTACATTGAATATTTCATACCTATGTCAGAATGACTATCATAAAGTTGTGTTATTTATTTATTTCAATTCATAATAAGTTTATTTATTTTAATTCTTTGAAACTTTTGTGGAACGAAGTGGTTTCAATACTTTTTCCATTGGAAATGTATTTTTTCCATCCTTTTTTGATATCATGGTGAATTTAATAGTTTATTTTGTGGAAGAAATATATACTCTCATACTTTTATATCTATATTGGATGTATCCTCTTGAATTTTATATGAAAATATTTAAGGTTTATCTTAATAATTCATATCGACCTAAATAATTCATTGTTGAAAAGTATATTTCTGTAGAAGTTGTAGAGTTTTTTATAAGCTATTTTTCTGACGTGGAGCACATTGGTTTGCCTACATCTCAAAGTGAAAAAGTTAATTTTGGGGGAAATGGGATTCGTCCCTTGAAAGTGTAATCATTTATTGATAAACATAAAAAAGAAGTTATTGTTATATATATTGAATAAAATATATAATGCTCAACCATATATAACATTTCATATTAATTAATTGAAATAATGATATCTAGAGTAGAAAAATAAGTTGAATGTTAATGAGTATAACATAGATTTTTCTCCATTGTTTAAAGAGACCATGAAACTAGATGCATCAGAAAAATTGAGATGTTTACTTTGAGGTCTATGTACAAATTTGATAACATTATCTGGGTATCACATTAATGGATATACTTTTCATAGGAAATATCAGGACAAAATAAGTGCAGTTTAGAATATTAGTGTGTCAATGTTCACATAAGAAGTAAATTTTTCATGTGACAAGGACAAAAAATCCAATCTCCACATCAACCACCTATTATGGAGTCATTTAAGAAATATGAGAGGTTTATTACATTAAATATCATGTTATAGTGTTTAAGTGTAAATGTTTTATCAGTAACAACAGTGGATGGCAAGATGAATTTGGAATGACACTAACTAATATGAATAAAATGGATTCCACAAATGATCATTTTATCATTAAAACACATGAAAAATAAATTTTCGGTTTTCTTATCAAATCAATATATAGTGGGATATTTTTTCAAGGAAAAATTAGTGTGTTGGTGATGATAATCCTTAGGAAGATACTGACTTATGTGAGATCCCTACATCCATGGAATTATTAAAAAATAATATTTATGAACATTTAGAATACATGGTTTTTTCCATAGATAATGATCATGATGAAGGAATTTTGGATAATTGTCTTTAGTACATTTCTAATATTATAGATAACATATGTTTAGTTATAGTTCCCTTTTTTAAATTTCATAAGGTATAAATTCTAATTACATTTTCCTTATTAAAACACATATTATAAGTTATTTTTTTGGTTTATATTAGTTTAGTTTTTTCTAGGTTTATATATTTACCATTAATTAACATTTCTATTAATTTATTTGGTTGAAAAAAATTCTTTAAATTTAAAATTTAAAATAAAATTAAAAAGAAAATATATTGTATATTAGTATATTATAAAAGAATTTATTTTTCTTCAAAATTTATTTATCAAGTAGGTGAATTTTTACTATTTCATTTCATCCCTCATGAATATTGTGTAGTTTTTATTCATTTATGTCATTTTATTTCTCAATAATATAATTATAATTATAGTTAATTACATCAAAAACGAATAAAAATGTGTTTCATTTGGTTTAATTTTATTTTTGTTTGATAATTGGTAATATTTTATTTATATTTGTATATAATATTTGGATTTTAATATTTTGTAATAATTGATGTTTCTTTTATTTGTAAGATAATTACATATCAGTCTTCTAAACCACCACATTTTTTAGAGATGATCATACTTGTACCTCTTAGGATGAACATGCACATGATCATGTTGATGAGCCACCACATTCTTCATTAACTGACATATCTACTTCCATGGGGGTAAAAGAGTACACGGGTTGGTAAATGTGGCACCACACATTTACCAAAATTATCAGTTGTTCGTAGTCAGGAACAGAGGATACCCATATCCCTTAATGATAATGATATTCGAATAGGTCCAAATACAAAATAGTTCAAGACTTTTGTATCATTATAGGCTAATAGAAAATTTATTATATTGTTTAAAAATTGGGGAAATGTTAACAAAACGATACTATCACTATTGTGGGAGACCATTTTGGTAAGCTTATTTATTATTATTTTATATATCTTGAATTTTTTTTTTGTAATATATGTTTTCTCCTTCTTATTTGATGACATATGATATATCTGACACTAGAGGAGTCGAGAAGAAATTTTTAGCATTGGAGGCTATGAGATAGAGAGATTTTAAATCATCCCTCACATCATAGTTCATTTTTGGGAATAGAAATAATGAATATCCATGTGACATGTATCCATTTATAAATGCATATACATGGAAACAATTTTTTGAAATTAGATAATGAGAATAATTTTTATTAAGTACAATGTAACCTTTTTAGATGTGTTTTTATATTAATGAACATGTTATTGATATATTTATTATTAATTCATAATTTATAGCAATCAAGGAGATATCATCAATAGATTAAAGATATAAATTTATACCCTCAAACGTTATCTCAGTGAGGGTATACATTATTGAAAGAACACATTATAGAATAAAAATATTAAAAGCTGAGAGTTGATTCATTATGACTTGGAGACGTTTCCCCTTCCCCTCCACCCCACTAGACATGAAAAATAGAATAGGGGTATAATGGTAAAAGAGGGAAATATACTACTAAAGAGTCAAGAGTTGTATCTGATAAGATTGTAAGATGCTTATTTATTTATTGAATTCCAATCAACTTGTTATATATTGTGATTCTTAACGATTTTTTAAAATATTACTTACAAGATTATATTGGGGAGGAAAGTATATAGGGGGGATTTATTACTAAGGATAGACATGATATTTTAGTTGCAGCATTTGGAAATCTTAAACACCTGAGTCATGTATTAGGATACCCGACATGGGTATCGATAATAAATGTGTTTCCACATTTAGAATCTTTTTAATAGGGGCATTTTAAAAAAAATAGAATTTTTGGAAGAGAAAGTTCATGATATTGAAGCAATGATGGATGACAGGATAAGACCTTTGGTACATGCGATGTTTTCAAACAAGAAAATACAGTTTCGATCTACTGATTTGACTCCTCCACCTCTTCCAGCAGGTCCCAATATTTATCCTACTCACACAGATGTCTTTCCGGACCCCACTACTTTTTATCCTACTCCAACACCCCTCCTCCATAGATTCCACGTTTCTGGGAGTTATCTATTGATGATCCTCATTATATTGTTGCATATGGGATGATATATTATATCAGTGATACAATTCATCATCGCTATATTGATATAGAGAATCATAGGGTCATTGTACATGATATTATAGATTGATCATCAAAAATACTATATCCTTTAGTTGAAATCACTATAGTTGCACAAAGTATCCATCATTTTTTGGTTTGTGCATCTAGACTAATTCAAAATATTACTATAAAGGTTTGTATATATGTTATATTTAATTTACCTTTTTAGTAAAAAATTTCCTCATTTTAATGTTTATATATTTCTCCAATAATTTCATGAATACTTTCAGGGTATAGAAATACTGTATAGACAACAAAAAATCAATGTACCATGGCTTCAGATACAGATTCAGTTGGTCTTTATTGATTGTCAACATACACAAATCTCAATTTAGGAGTATATGAGATTCCATTTTATGTTTTTATATATATGTGTGCAATGACTGTGAGCCTTTTGAAAAATTATATAATGGAGCATGTAGCTGGAGATCAATTGGGTATCAACAGGATGAAAATTTCTTTTGTGTAAGTTGATTAACAAAAAAATTATTCCTTTAATTTATTGAATATTTACATTTATATTTTATTTGAATTAGGTATCTATATAAAATTTGTACAGAGTATGAAAATATATATGTATATAGATTTATGGACCCATAATTTGTTTCTCCTATAGCTTTGACAATGACCGATGCTGAAAGAACAATTTATATAGATGAAAGATTTCAGAAGAATGCCATCATTCAATGTAGGTTGTTTCTTTATCTTGAGGGTTAAATAATATTTTTTCCTAATATGTGTTTTATATAACTTATCTTATTAACAACTTTTATTAAATTTTCATTTATATTAGTGGTCATTGGGTGTTTGGTGATTTTTTCCAAGAGAGTATAGATTATATTGGATATTCTCTATACATGGTGAAGTGAAAGAAAATTGAAAGAATGTATTGAACACAAATGTTTTCTTGTTACAATATATTTTAATATTTTAATTGATAAAAATTATTATTTTCATATTATTTTCAAACAGGGCAAGGTATTTATTTAGAAAGGCAATAAAAAAGAAGAGTAGCAAGAGGGCCAATATAAAATTTTTACAATCTAAGGTGACTTATCATTTAAAATTACCAAATTTTGCATATATTAATTAAAAATGTTGTTTTGAAATAAAATCTCTTTGAAATAGTTTTATAAATAACAATGTCGAACAAAATGTGTACATTATGTTTTGGGATTCATGTATGAAATAATTACACCCGGGATAGTTAAAAAGTTTCATAAGTTTATATTTCTTTATAAAGTGTTCTTTAATATATAATATGTTTTTTTTAAAATTCAACTCAGATTATTTTTATATTGTTTATTTTTCTTTTGGATGATGAATGTTCATACAGTGCAGACAAGTTGAGGCATTTACAAATCAAATGGGAAAATCATTTTATAGGATTGATTTATTTTTAGTTTATTTGAATGTTTAACGTAGTATGTATTGTGCTATATTTTGGGACGCCTTTTCTATTTCATCTTGTGGTATTTTTGGGTATTGTTGGTGGAGGAGAGGAATTAATGTACATTTCTCTATTTTTCTAGATTTTGGGTTTTTCTCTAATGCTAATTTTTTCTACCAATTGTGTTGTTTTCTGTCTTATTTTTTTGAAACTGTTGGTGGAGGAGATTAATCATTGAAAATTTTAATACAATAATATTTTTCACAATGATTATTTGATAACCGATGTGAAAAATACGTGTGCACTATTTTTCATGTCGGATATACTATAACTGATGTGAAAAACAAGTTATCACATTTGTTATTTTAAATAACAGATATGATAAACAGTTCGTAATTTTTTCACATCGGTTAAGGGATAAAAGACATGGAAAAAAATTACGCAGGGTTTATCATCTTAGTTATTCAATAACTGATATGAAAACCCATTTATCACGTCGATTATATAAAATAATCAGCATGTTAAAGGGTATGTAATTTTTTTTCACGTCATTTATTGGATAACCAATCTGGAGAAACATGAAAAAATTATTTATAAAGTCAGATTGAAGTAACCTATATTAAAAAAATTTACATAGTACATCACATACAACCACTTATCCTATAAACAGATGTGAAAAATAATAAAAACCCGACCTGAAAACCCCTAAATTCTCTGGTGTATATGGTGTAGAGCATGATTCCAATTCTTCCTTTGTGCAGAATCTGATCTGTATCGTAGAACATAGTGAAATAAATATCTATGGATAGACTGTTCCCCTATTTCAAGTGCAGTGGAAGAATGGGAGAGTTCATAAGGTCATATGGGAGAGGGAGTATGATATATATTCATTGTGGTTTGTCTTTTTTATCAGTACACCTCAGTGATGATTTAGATCACAATGTAGGTGTGATCTGTTATATGGTGGAGGTGGTTTTAAGATCCCTCACTTCTCCAGGTACTCCTTCTCTCTTCATGTTTTTTAAAAATCTTTAATTTTTTTAATTGAGGCCATTATTACCATGGATTTTTTTCAGATGTTTTTTGGGGATCATATGAACTAAGATAGTTAAAGGGTAGAGGTGGCATGTTTCTTTAATGATACTAAAGATCCACCGACTGAATGGTACATTCCACTAGCTATCCATTCAGCTATATAGTAGCTTCAACAATCTATAAAAAGACCAAAGGATAGATGGGGGTTCTAATGGTGAACGATCGTGTCTTGGAACCACCTACTAGCTGGAGGTACCCTACAAAATGACAATAGTAGAACTGGAAGTCAAGATTAATAGGGGAATAATCTCATTTCTGCACCTTGAAACCCATTTTTAATCTCTAATTCAGACTTATTCAACCATAATTAATGTTTTAAAAATTAAGAGGTCCTCTAAGACTCCTAGGGTATCTCCAAAAATTTTATCTGGTTCTCTGATTTTTGGTTAGATCTGAACACCTTGAATCGGTAATTCTCAATTGTTTTTAGTAAAAACCTCTTAATTTCTCCTTTAATCCCCTTATTCCACCCTTGAAAGAGTGTGTCAATCATTTTCCATAGAGGATCATGGGGGTTCATTGATCCAAAAACTCAATCTCAGGGTTTCTTATTCTTTTATTGAATATGTTGTCTAAAACATCTCCCAAAGGACTTCATTTTTTTATAGTATGTGAAACATTTTCAATCACTCTATCATGCCTTGAATGAGACTCTTTCTAAATGAAATTTGTCTTTATATATTGAATCATTATACATAGACCTCCAATTAATCACATTGGTGTTGTTCGTGTAGGGTTCAGGACTTGCGGCCACCCAACAAGTGTTCATACATTGAACCTATGTTCAAACGTGGAAGGTATAAACCTATATCTTTATATTGAATTAGGAATTATTCATGGAATGGGTTAACTTTTAAATTGTCTAAAAATATTAATTGGTGCAATTGGATTATTTAATAATCACTTGCCCAGAAAGATATTATTTGGTATGAAATTGGAATTGTCATAGTTATAAGATGACATAATGGGATAATTGACATGTGAAACCGTAATTAGGTATAAATTGATTCTAAAATTTAATTTTTACAATTATTATGATAATTAGTAACTTTGAAAGTAATTTAAGTTCTATAATAATTGGTAATTGGAAATAATTTACCAATATATATTATGTAAACATTTTTGGCATGTTTGGTAAATTAGAATGATTTGGATCTTATTTATCATGATTTTTGAAATATTAAGTCAGACCTCAAATGGTAATTTTCATTGATTCTAAGTTCCTCTAATAATATAAGTGTCCCTAGAATTATAATCCTCCCCGGTCCATTGATATTTTTTATTCTTAGTAAAGCCTTTCACCATGGGAACAAATAAGAATATCTAGAAATGGAATTCATAGTGTCTGTAAAATCAATAATGTATATATCACCCTTGGTATGGAAATATTCCATGGTAACAAAAAAACTGCTCTAGCATGGGAATTAACATAGATTCTGATTGAAGTTGAATCTATGATTGGCCTTCCAAATAATAATCCTCCCAATATCAGTGATGGTACTGATAGAGAAATCTAGTATCAGGCCAATATAGGTATTGGAAATCCCTGGGTGTCAACCTAGATATAGAGGGTCGACAATTTATTTAATGTTTTGTATTAATTTATGAATTAATTCCTTTGTTTATAATATTATTTCATGCACTAATATTTCCTTTTTCATTTTTTAAGACGTTGTGGGTATCTTCCTACGATGTTTTACTCACATACTATTAGGGAACCATTTGGTATCGAGCATACTTCATGGGTACAGGTCTGGACAAGGGAAAGGGGACTTCTTCTTGATTGGTTTCTATACATGATGTGATTGGAGATTAGATATCAAACCAGGAAATGGGTTTGGACTAGATTTTCTATTTATAGTGTGTCTTTTAGTTGGTTTCTTGTATAAGTTTCAACATGACATTAAGTGTTGCATATTGCATGGTATGGAATGATTTATCATATTTGGTTTATTTAGTATTTATTTATTATAGGTTTGAGTTATATGATTTGATTCGATTATCTTATTTATATTATGACTTTCATACTTCATGATTTTTATGAATTTTTAATAATTAAATAAAATATTATTTTTTATAAAATATAATTATTGTTAATTTTGACATTATACATTAAATTTGACTTAAAAGACCCAAATAAAAAAAATTTGTATTCAGATATAATTTTTAACACATAAATAATATGTCGTATTTACATATAAAATTGTTGTAACACTATAAATTACTCTAAATATACCACATATAATTTTTTTAAAAATCATTTATTTTATTTTCCTATTAATTTAAAAAATATATTGTTGCGTTGTATTAGAATTTAAGGTTTTTATATAATAACAAAAAATTAGAAATAAATTCCCAACATGAATATAATTTCATTATCCACAAAATTACTATTAAGATTCATCAATAACTATTTTTTATCCCTGTGTGAACACAGAAAAAATTGATATTTACAACTAAGAGAGTGACATTCTGTAACATTATTTAATTCAATTAATATATATGTAATTTTCATGAAACAAATATATATTAAACAACTCAATTGCAAGACTAATGTGTTGAGGTTCGAATTACATTCATCTAATAATAATTTTGTTTAAATATTATGGCCTTATCACTTCTGTTTAATCTAGATTTACCTGATTTTCCCTTTACGATGTGATAAAAACATTCAAGGTTATTATTCATATTGAAAAATAAATAAAAGGGGATAATTTACCAAACATGAAATTTCTGATTCAAAATATGAAATTATTTTTTATCTAATTCAGTACCTATAAAATGAATAAATTATGTTTAAATTTAGTTCACAAAATGTGATAAACACTACTCTTTATATAAATATATTTTAGAAATAAAACTATTTTTATTCTTAACCTATGCCTAGAAAATTATTTTTTTAATGTTTGAAACATATGACCAAGTAAATAATATTTATAAATTTCCTTAAAATCATCCACCAGTAGTGATTAGTTTAATTAATTAATATAAAAATAAATTTCATGCATAAAACACTTTTCATAAAAACAACACTTTTATTTTATAAAATTTTATTTTTTAAATTATAATAATCTTATAAGTAATGAGTTAATTTTATAAATTTTTATATCTTATGTTATTCATAATTTCTGTTTTACTATTCAAATCCACCAATCCAATGGTTATGCGATAAAGGGAAAATAATATTTTAATAACGTTATATGATTTATATAAAATCTTTTTTGCTTGTAACGCAAGATATCACATAAATAAAATTATTTAAAGATAAATATTTCCAAAAAATCTAGGGTTTTTGAATTATTCCCCCCATAAAATTATTTTTCCCATTGAATATCTTATATTTATAGGAGGTAAATAATAATAGAAAAGAAATTGATTGGTTAATGTGATTACCTCTTCTTTGAAACGAATCCTTTAGATCTTATCTAAAGTGCTATATAATTAGTATTTTGGGATGACTAAAACCTCTAAAATATATATAGGAAAGTTAATAAGACGATTTTTTATATTTTTATCGATATATAATGTAGAAATTGGTGTAAATAAGTGAGGGATGAGGATTCCTATTTATAATTGAGGTGAGGGGAACTATTGAAATTTCTCAAAAGATTAAACTATAATAAATTCATTCTCAAGAAAAATGACACCAAATGGATATTTATTCAAATATAAGGTAGGATAGGTTTGTAATAACATAAATCAATATAACTAATACAATTTTTGGTTTCATTTTAAACCATATCATTTTGATTAACCCTTAGTTAACCAATTTTAATTTTAACCACAATAACAACTTTTTTCAGTATTAAATGTTGCAATTTATACTTATAATGTAAAAATTGGCACATAAATAGAAAATTGATGAAATTTTAATCCGTATCATATCTACATTATCTTATTTTAAATATTTATTATTTTTTGAAAATTTAATAAAATGATATTTTGATAAAATATCATTATTCTCAATTTTGACATTATTCATTTGAGTTGACTATAACATGAATAAAAAATTTGAATTCAAATATAATATTTTAAAATAACAATAATATGTAATATTACCCTATAAAATTCATGTAACACTATAAATTACTCAAATTATATCACTTTTAATCTTTTTAAAATAAATTTTATTACATTTCCAATAATTGAATAAATATTGTTTTTGTATTGTATAAGCATTTTAGGTCACTATATAATACCAAAAAATTAGAAATAAATTATAATTAATATAATTTAATTATTAAAAATATATTATATTTATATTATTGAGTAAATAGATTTTTTATTTATGTGAACATATAAATAAAATTTAAAACTAAGAAAGTTACATTTTGTAACTTTCTTTGATTTAAATAAAATATAAGTTATTTTCATGGGATAGTGTCCATTAAAAAACTAAATTAAAATAGAAAGTAATTAATGTTATAATTAAATTCATCAAATAAGAATTAGGATGAAAAATTGGCACCTTGTCGCTTATTTTAAATCAAGATCAACTCAATTTACCCTTTACCGATGTGATAAATTTTACCATAGTTAATATTCATATTGACCAAGAATAAAAGTTCATATTTATAATATTTGGACCTCCTAATTATAAATATGTAAATAAGTTTATCTAATTAAATAAATATAATTGGAATAAATTAATTTTAATGTAAGTGTTGAAATCATGATAAAAACTACATTTTTGATAAATACATTTCTAAGCATAAAACTAGATTTATTTTTTTCCTATACCTAGAGATATATTTTATAAATGATTAAATAGTTTGATAAACTAAATAATATATAAATTTCATTATAATCATTCACCATTGGTAATTTATTTATTTTATTAAAACAAAAATATATTTCTCACATGAAAACAATTTTTCAGAAAGAACATCACTTTTAATTTCTAATAATTTTTTTCATATTCTAATCATTTGATAACTAATGATTTAAGTTTATAAATGTGTAGACCAGATATTTTTCATAACATAATTAATAATAATAATTTATTTTATTTTTATTTCTAGGTGATAGTATAAACATATTTTTTTAATAATGTTGTATGCTTCGTCTAAATTCATTATTGCATGTATTGCAAGCTGTTAAAGAAATAAAATTATTGAAAGAGAAATATTTTATACAAATATTGGGGTGTTACACACTAATTATATGTTTTGTAAATATACTAATGTATAAAAATATAATACCATCAGCAAGTCTTCATGTAATGACTATGTCTATATTGATTTGATTAAAGGTGCATTTTGGAAATAAATTCAATGATAATATTGGCCTTTTTGATCCTTTTAGTTTGCTTGATGGGGAATCATTTATTTTTTGTTTCATATTAGAATTTTGATAAATTAGAAGTAAATATTTTATGTTTTAAAGTATGGTTTGAATATTTTTATGTGATTATGTGGGTTTGAGTTAGCTATAAATGTGTGTCACTTGTAGCATTTTGTTGTAGATGACATTGAGTACCTCACGGGTTAGCCAATAGAGGTGGGAATGTAAGGGTGTTTATAGATACCTGATAGTATTAAGTAGATTTTTAATTTGAAAATATCCATTTAAATATTCTTTCCTTCATTATTAATTCCTTTTGATAGATTATTCATCCCACATCTCTCCATCTCTAAAGAGATCCCCTAGATTCTCTAAATATTCTTCTTCTAGACCCCATACTTTCTAATTCAATGATGATTCAATGTCATTTATTCTAGTAAATAAAAGAAAATCCTAACTCTTTCCACTCTTATTATATATCCCTTTTTTTCTCTCATTCAATCATGTCTAGGTATTTTATATTGTGATTTCACAAAGGAATGTTGTAATAATAATTTTAAATAGGTTCTTCATCTCCCTTTGTCTAAAATAATACCTAGGGTGTTCTTTTCCTTTTGTTCATGACTTTTTTGTTTATATTAAATTGGTGTGTTAGTTATTTTTTGGGCTTCATGATTTCTTGGTAGAATTTAATGGCGATTTATTGAATTTAACTAAGGCTTTAGGATGATATGTGTTTGAATGGATTTATGGAGTCATCAACCTAGGTTTCCTTTACGATTTAGTGTTATTTAATTATGGTTGATGTCTATTTAGGATTTCTTATCCATGAAATATTACATAATGGATTTTATAGAATATTTGGTATTCTATGTAGCATATCATGCTATTCCTAACTAGACCTCTCGATCGGTGCCCAAACTGGTGGTGTGATAGGTGACCTTATGTTTGTCTCCCTATATCATAAAGGTTATGAACTAAAAATTATGGTATATTGGGTGATAATAGGGAGACTATACCCTATGATGATAATTATAATAACAAAAACACTACAAAAGCAATTTTAAAAAATGTAAATATCATGAAAAAATAAATATATTATCACCTTAATAAATATTTACTCATACATAATAGTCATAAAAACATCCAAGATCACCTGTTTATAGATCATGAAAATATATATACTCACACACACAAATACATATACAAAATAACCAACAACAACTAAAATCACAACAACAAGGAACAAACCATCCCATCTCTAAAATAATTCCAACCATCCTATGAACCATCTACACATATATATCCACTAAATTCATAATTAAAATTAGTTTACCTTCAATATTACATAACATATAAAGTCTATACACATCCTCGAGGGAATGTGTAGGGTGTGAGTATGAACTCATTAGTTTTCCACCAGTAGTTTTCTTATATAATATCCATTCACATTCTTGTGTATGTAAAAAAAAGAGATAAGTAGTTATTAATAAATAATCATGATAATTACTTTACTTTTTATCATTATTCCATGGTGATTACTTACCTAATTCAACCATTTATGAAGTGGAATATTACATACATAGTCTATCATTCTAGATAAACATCCAACCTTCCAATCAAACCAATTTCACTCAATATATATATGATTTTTAACTAAAATCGCCATCATAGGTCCACCTTGATTCCCTATTGACTTGTGAAAATTTCTATCCTCAAGCTCATCATAACATATCTCTCAATATAGTGAGCAACATGCTCCCATATTGGGTTATCTCTCACTAATAATCATGGAATCTATAGTGTGAACCTCCTCGATACCAATAGTCACCACCATTCCCATATATTTCAAAATCTACCAAGGAAACCACCCACAATGAGTGGACTAATCCACCACATGGGTCATTATATAAGTAATGTAAACCCCAACTAACCCATTTTCCAACCATAGTGAGTAAAAATAACCAATATCTTTGGCCACAACAACAGTGAACCTTCATCACCACATTCAATAGTGGTCAACACCATCATCACTATACCGGTAACTCTTAAATACAACCCATTTTAAAAATGCACAATAATTAACATATGAAATTTTATAAATAAAATTTTAAACCCATGAATTCAATCCATGCATGATTAAACCCACCATTTCTAACATGAGGATACACCTAGTATCTTCTAAGAACAATGGATACCCCAATCAGTTTCGTTCCCAGTCTCAAAAAACATGAAATAATCCATTTTTTTCTTATATGATGAATATCACATATCTAAATAATAAATATATAGGGACAACCTACCTAGTATTTGATGGACTCTACATGTTAAGAGTCTTCAGCTAGATCAGGCTCAATCAGAAGATTTATAAAAATATGAAAAAATATTTAAAATTAGGGGTTTTGATGAGGATGAAGAAATAGAAATAAATATAAAAATTATTTATAATTGGATTTTATAATTTTTCATAGATACCTCCTTACATGGATGTGGATTCATTCTAACAAAAAATAAGGAAAATCTCCCATGAATAGGAAGAGATAATTGAGAAGGGGTTGGAGATAATTTTTCTTATGAATAGGTCCTGAAAAACTCCCTAAATACCTATTTTTAATGATTTATTCAATGTTTGGATGATTATTGAGATAATATTTATCTGATACATCCTTAATCAAATGATTAAGGGTAAAATGAACTTTACACACAATAGTAAGGATCTTGGAAGCATTGTTCATCTGATTTGATACGTACTGAAATGAGTAAGGATAATTTATCCTTAATAAATCTAGTGAGGGTAAAATGATCCTTAATTAAAATAGAATAATTTGTTAACATTTTTCAAATGAATTAATATTTACTCAAATGGGTAAGGATAAATGATCCTTACTCAAATGAGTATGATATTTACTCAATCTGATAAGGATAAAATTACCCTTACTCAACATCTTCTATAACTCCCAAAAACCTATAAAAACTCAAAATATTCATTTTTAAGTACTTATAAAAATATCCACACCCTTAAAAGAAAAAAATTTAACTAGATTACCCGTAAAGAAATTTATAAAATTTAAACCACCTGAGCCTAATTCAACTCCGATGGATCATTGCTCAGTTTATACCAGCACTTCTGACATATATATTGGGTCCCAACACACTTGGTTGAGCCAATACTTGATCTGAATCACTACTAAAAATACCTAGGACCTTAACCCCCCCCCTCCATATGATATCTCATCCTCAAGCTATCTCATACACTTACCAACTATGTATTATCTCACACCTAATCCTCTCTCTCACCCATACCTAAAATACTGAGATGATTCCAAATGTATACAACATTTTCCCAAATACATGTACTACACTGGTTACTTATGTAAACATACCAATTCATTCAATAGTAAATCCCCACATTAGGAAATACTTACCTAGTCTCACCACACCAAATTTTCCTGACACAATAATGGTATAATACTTTTCATTTCCACACACACAATTTCGCCGCACATGGCCACCAATTAACATCCATAATCATTCAGTATCATTACGATGCATAGTTTTTTATTTCAACATACCTGATTCCCCTTTATTACTTGATTCCAAGAAATCCCACATATAGCACATACAAATATCCTTAACCCCTAATAATTATAAAAACAATCATCATCAATTTCCTAACATACCTATAACTATAGATTGATCTTTATATTTCTCTATGTATAAACACTTGTTCACATACAGTTGACCTGCTACCCAACTGCTCAACATTTGTCTTTAATATAGAGTCGTATTCATTTCTGATCACTTCCTCCAATGTAAGGTATCTAGTTCAGTTTTATTTCTTCACCATAAAGTTTTATCCCAGCATCAATCTTTCAATTTCTCTTATATTACTAACATAGATGCACGAGTTTACCATGCTCTATGAATCACATCTATCTTTGAGTTACTCTAATAAAACTGCTCCAAATTTACCATCTTACCACATGCCTAGTACTCCTTTGGTGGTCAATCACACAGATCCCAAACATGTCCAATATTCATACACTAGAATAATGTCACTAATGACCCACTACGTTGTTTCCTTATCACACCTCTAAACATATTTTCTTGATAGGCCACTCCATAACCCCACTTTTTTACCCATTTCTCCACTACCAAACTCATATGACACCATTATTTAACTCATTTCATGCTTTATCACCAATATTTAATCCACTATTATCACCTATTTTTGAAATTTGGGAATAAATTCAACCTGGATATATTTACCTACACCCAAAGTGAATAATAGTTTATGGAACATAATATCATATTCCATTGTCATAGAATCATATAATGACAGGTCTGTAAACATTATGGGAAAATCCATGACTGATGTATCTCCTTGACCCATGTACCTGAACATTCATATCAATTATTTTATACTCAACTATGGAACTTAAACTCCCCGATCAGACTAGGATAACTCATACAAATCTTACCTTGAGATTCTCATCTATTCATTACCAAAATATTTAATCCTCAATAAAATACATTCCTACCTTTAAAACACCATGATAAATCTTTATGATTATATATATAATAGTCATGATATTACAAATAGTAAATCTATAATAGAAAGCATGATTTATTATCCCTTACACTTCCCTTCCGCACCCTTGTCATATATTATCTAGCCACATGGACCCTTCCCTACCCGCATCAAGTACAGGTACTGCGCACCCCAAAAATATATATAATAACATACCAATTCTTAGTATGAATCACATACCAAGGATTGATGAGTATAATTCCCCAAGAATCTATATGGGAGAAAACTATATTGGTTTTTCCTAACACTATAAATCAAAACCCATTTTCGTTTCAAAGAAAATTACCCTTCTTCGCTTAGTTGAGTAGAATGAAGCAAAGTGACTATATAGGAAAAAATGTGTTAGCCTATTGTAGACACTTTAAATAACCTAACAATTACTTTTTATTTATCTTTCAAACAACAATCACAGGAAACACACATATGTCATGTTACTCCTACGTGCATAATATGATGCATGCGTACCACCTTTTTCAACTCATAACCAAGACAATGAAACATAAATCAATAACATCAAAAACTATTTTAATAAAAACAAATAACTCTACTATTACCATGAAACCACACAAAAATCCCATTTACCCAAGTAACAAAAACTTCCACTCATACAGGTGTTGTCTAAACACGTGACATGACATTTGTCTCAAGATCCAACACATTCTTAGACTCAAACTACCACAACCCAAATAGAAATCACTTTTTAATAACCCATCCTTAGTACCACAATATATTAGCTGAACATTATCACCAATTTGGGTCCACCATTCTCAAGTACAGCCATGTAATACCCATGCTCTGATACAACTTTATAACACATCATTTCCCAAGACCACTAGAATGGTTCATAGACTAGTGGTGCAATACATGACCAAAAGCATACCTAATCAAAATCAAAAGGATACCAACTAGTATTGAAGGTCTATTATGAGATATTGGAGAGAATATACCCTATGATTATGATTACAGTTATGAAAACACATAAGAATCAATTTTAAACAATGATTACATTAATAGAAAATAAAATTATGATCAATTTAATAAATAATTTCCATTACATGATAGTCATAAAAACAACAAATATTAATGATGGTTTGAACACATATATATAAGTGAAAATAACCAATAATAACTACCCTTATGGTACTGAGGAAACATCTAACCCATCTACAAAGTCAATCCAACCATCTCATGCACTATTTGCACATCATTTTCATCTTAAATCATTATGATGATCCTTTTCATTACCTATTCTATAAGATGTCAAGTTATTATATTTTCCATATGTACCATGGAGGGTGGTAATATGAACTCAATAAGGAACCATGAACGGTGTCTCTATATAATATCCATACATCAACTAGTGTATGCAAAACTGAAATAAATTTTCATCAATAATTAGTTATAAAACTCTATCCACCTATGCTCATCATGCCATGGTGATTCTTTACCATATTTTTATAGTGATAGATTGTAACGATAAATCCATTTTATTTCATAACATAATGTATCATAGCCATCCAATAGATCAATCTATCCATACATCCTCTATAACCAAGCTAACCATCACTAGACCACCTCGGTGCCTCACCAGTATGTCTACATTTCTCTATTGAATCCCATCCCAATATTTATCTTAAAATGGCAGTAGAATTATACAATCCAATGGTATCTATCACCACCAATTTTTTATTCTATTGTGTTCACCTCCTCCATACTGATGGTCAACACCACCCCTATATGCCATTAAATCTATAGAAATCACCACCTAAAATGAGTGGACATGACCACTTTATGGGACATTTTTATTGTGAACATAAACCCAATATCCTCATCAGCCAACCATAGTGGGTGGAAATCACCAACATCCTAGGCCACACCATCAGCAAAGATTCTTCACCACCCAAATCAATGGTCTAAACTGTCTACACTATACCGGTATTCGTACATCACATCTCAAAAATATATAATACTTAATTTAAAGCCTTATTCCTATAAAAATATAAAACTACATAATTAAGACATTCTACACTAAACCCACCATTTCCCACATGATACTACCCCCTAGTATCACTTAGAAACAACAAATACCTTTTTTGGTTCCATCCAATGTCTCGCAACCATGACCCAACCCACGCATTCTTATTACATGACACATAAAACATGTATACTAATGAAAAATATAGGGTCCATTGTTAAGAACAATAGGGGTTAGGTGATATATATCCTGATAAGGGAGTGAATAATGGTATGGATTCATTTAAATGTAAAACACTTTTCCATAAACTCACACTACCCAACTGGATCTTGCCACTTAATTATAAGGGTCATTTATTGTCATATTTAATTTATATTGATCAAATTTATTGACCTTCATATTTTATTAGTTTTTATTATTGTAATTATTTACCCACTTTATGATATTGTGTTAATAAAAAGTAAAAAAATCAATTAAAATGTGTTGGTTCACAAAAAACAATAAGCTCACTATTTTGGGTTTAGGTTATTCCATTACTTCTAAGGAATACTACCCTTACAAGGATTTAGGGGATTCACTATATTCCAAGGATCACTTCCCTCATAGTCCATTCCTCCACCCACTAATTCAAAGAGAATGATATTTGTAGCATAATACAATGAATAATATCACCTATTGTGGACGAGTTAAACTGAGTATGGATTGGTTCTATCTATCTTGAGGTTTCTTCTCCAAAAATATACTGTGAAACCCTCCTCGAACAAAATCATATACATATTTCCATAAGATTTAATGGAAATAACAACTCCTTTGGAAGGTTATTCAAGATATTATGAGACTTCTTCTTCTAATTTCTATGAATAGTTCAAGAAGTTCTTTAATTTATAATTTATAAATTTAATGATCTCTTTTATATTGGATTTGAAAGTATTTCTTTTTCTACATCCTTATAAGTAATATACATCTTCGTTTCTTCAACATTTAGATTGTTTTATGGTGTTTCGTGATTAGTTTATTATTATTTTTTCTCTAAAAATTACTTTACAAAGGAACTTCTCTTTTATTCTATAGGTTCTTTTTATATCTTTGAAATCAACCTGTTATTTTCTCTTATAATATTCTTATATTCTCATATATGATAGAGAAGCTTATAAATAATGATTCAAGTTGAAGCCCTAAATATCCCCATATTTATTCAATATTCTTCTTCTATAATACCATATCTAATATTTTCACATTTAAAAAATGTGAAACACCTTAGAATTCCATCACTATAAATGTCTCTATGATTTTCACCCTTCTGTAGAAACTATCTTTGTAATATTGCACCATGGACTTCATATTTTTCCTCAAAAACCACATCCCATAATTTGTGAAATATAATGGTATAATTATCCATTTGGACATTCAAAATAGTGTCATGATATTTCCATTTAATATTACAGGATTTAAGATATCAAAAAGAACGGTTGAAATATCACCCTTATCTTGCATGCAGCTCAACTTCTAGAAAACTATGATGTGGGATGAAAATTTCTGCATGGTGTGTTTTATGCATGAAAAACATTTATGAGCATACCTTCACTAGTATCATGTTTGTGGTGATAACCCTTATGTATCATTTCCGAGTTACCCTTAATAGATTTTATATACTTTTCTATCTCCCTTATGTTCATCCATTAGGATCCATCTCAGTAACCTTTACCTAGGTATCAAAGACCCTTACACAATCCAATTGTTCACCTTCATGTAGGTGTCCTTGTTACAATATAACCCTTACACAGGATTCAAGTTACCTTTGTGTAGTGTCATAATTTTACACATTGGTTATACTGACCCTTACATATATCATGTAATTCCTTAATGAATGTAATGAAAAACAAATTTCCCCTTCACACAGGAACCCAAAACTCTAAAAGAATCTTATCAAAGTTTAATTTTTTCCTTTACATAGTATGAACTAATGAAGACATGGTGTAACACTTATCCTTATGAAAAGGAAACCAACTTTCACTTGCTAACATCATCCCATACTTATTACATGGTGTATAACCTATGACATGGTGAGGTCACTATGTCTTAGTCTAAAGAATGGTAACCTCTTCATGATCATTTTATAAATATCCATGATATGTCACGTGGCATAAAATAATCATGAAAGAAGAAATAATACTTTCTTATCCCAAATTCCAAATCAAATGATATGTTGGGAGTAAACTCATTTATAATTATGGACACATAATAATACCTTCAATAAATCCCTTATCCATCGAACTATGGTTTTGGATAACTTAATATAGACAACATAACTGCTTACACCTCTCCTTTGTATTGGATCATGAAAAATCTCTCCTTAAAACATGCTAATGTCGATATAAAATAGTACTCACCTATAAATTGTCACCCACGTTGGTTGGAAACATTGAGCTCTACAACCAACATTCCTTTTAGTGTTCTTGGGTTCTATCCTTTAGAGGGATATCCCCAATTTTTTATAACATATCATTCCACTATATAACCAAATAATAATTTCTCCCCACATAAATATATTTTGGATGTGTAACCTATTCCAAGACATATTTTTAAGTAGAATATTATTTTTTTAATAAAAATATATGAAATAACTTTATTCTTAGAACACACTTATAACAAACCATACATTACATACATTGTTAGTACTTAAAAATTGAAATACACTTATTACAACATATAACAAAACCATGAAAGGACGGTATAGGTATAGTGTGTTTAGAAACTGGGAAACATAAAAAAATGGTTCATAAAGCGTCTACACTGTCTCCCATTTATTTCATCATATCTATAGTCCCTTTTGGAATATCTTACTTAATAACCTTTTTCCTGACCTGGGGAAAGAAAACATACAAATGTGAGCTAAAATGCTCAGTAAGGGTAAATAAAATAAATATAAATCACATCATATTCATAAGAACATAACATTTTGGAAATCTTGCCCTGCCAAATAGATCATAATTTCATAACATGGGATAAATCATGGTAGTGAAATTTAATCACAATAATCATAACTTAAAACATTAAGCTTTGTGGCATACACACATAATCAGAGAGAATCATTTCTTATTAGTCAATACTCATTTCCAAAACTATCTTAGTGGACAAAGTCCATTTCTGAACCGAGTTCATTCCTCGTTTCAGTCCTGTTTCACTGAACCGGTTTAACCTGCCGTTCCAGCCATGTCTATCTCATGAGATATAAAATCTTTAACCAATGAATTGGAGGGAGATATAGGTCCCACCCATCTCATAATGATACCATTCTTATGTGTGCCACAAAATCATAAACCATACATCATAGCATAACCCATGTAATAAAAATGGGATTCTTACACATTGTGACATCATAAAACAATTAATATAAGATAAAGGAATTCATAAAAATATTTCAATCACAACATAATAAAATCAATTTAATAATAGGGATATAAACAGAACCCTATATTCTCTCAGATGTAAAATAATTTTGATAAAACACTTGAACTCCATTCTTGAGGAAAATATCATTTCTACTTCAAAAACATTTTTCCTTTCTTAACATGTCATACTATTTTAAACTAAAATAAGTTGATTAAAAATAAACATGAAAACTTGTAATGGATGCTTCTTGGAAATAATGTTTTAAAAATCCATTCATGCCGTATAAGTTAAAAAAACATTCTTCTCGTACTTTTGTCGGAAAAGTCAAAAAGTACCTCGTACGAAAAATGACAAAAGATTCCTTTCCTATCTTTTACTAAAAACTCACTGAAGGGTAAAATTAGATTTAAAAAATTGTAGGTGGATGTAAATAATATTACATATTGAGGAAACATGTATGTGGATGATAAAATAAACCCCAGTAAATACCAATGTATAAACAATCTCGGATAAAAATGAGATTGTGATATTTTCCCTTACCTTAGGTCCGATTTGCTTCGTAAGTGTCCAAACCTCCTTTATAATGATTTAAATAATGTCATTGACTTATTAAAGAATCATATGCATTGTTATGATATCATATATGGTCATATTCTTAGCTTATTATTAGTAATATTTCATTACTACTTGTTATTTGGGTGTTTATTACTTTTTGTTCTTATGCGCATTTTGTAGAATAAATTCTTATTCTTATTTTTAGGTAATAGATACCTCATTTCCATAATTTTATTAGTGTAATATATATCATATTTATTCACTCAATTCATTTATTTAATCATTATGCAATCAAAATCATGTAGAACGAGTCGCATCACATCGCGGAGACGGTATTCCGTACGTACGCACGAGTGATGATATCGTTCCCATGATCGTGGAATTGTATTGGAGTGTATGTATACTATTTCAGAATCAATATCACTTTACAATAATTATATATATTCATTCTTTACACCATTATACCCATCCAAGTAAGGTGGTTATGGAAAATAGATTACACCATGGCGTGGAGACGGTATTCCGTACGTACGCACGTGCGGTGATTTCGTTTTCCGTAGGATGGATAGATGGTGAAATAGGGTTTTTTTCATACATAAAATGAAATATCCATATATAAGTGATACTTATGTTATTAATTCATAATGAAACAACTAATGAAGAAGAAATGGAAGAAGAAATAATGTTGAAAGAATCGGTAACGGACATTACCTCTTCTTTGAATCGCTTCTTTGAGACCTCCTTTTAGGGCACTAAAATTGGTCTTTAAAGAAGAAAAAGACCTCTAGGATGTTTCTAGGGAAGTGGAGAGGATTAATTCTAAGGGTTTTTCAAAGCTTGAAGGCTAAAATTGGTGTGAGGAAGAGAGGGAGGAGGTGCCCTTTTATAAGGGAGGAGAGGGGCACCTTTGGAAAAACTAAAAATATTATTTTATTATAAAGCTATATTCGGTTCTAAATAGCTCAAAATTGATTTATTTTGAAGCTAAAATGGGGAAGGGTAGAAATCCTTTGATCTAATATAATTTGGACAAGTTTAGTTCACTATTTTAACCTTATAATTTAGATTTAACTCTAAGTTAGATAATTTTACTTTTACCATGTCTTTTTAGGTTCTTACACTATAAGGTTAATAAACTTACTATAACTAGCCAAAAGAACCCCAAGTTGTTTATTAATAATATATATAACCTTATCTAAGTCATTTTTCCGAACCTTAGATTTTTAGAAATAAAATAAAAATTAATAAAATAATATTTGTTTTAAAAACTATCTTATGTCAATTTTGACCCTATTTAGTAATTGATTTTTGTGAAAATCATAATAGAATGATTAGTTCGAAAAAGGTTAATTAAATAAATAATAACATTTCATATTAACCTATAAAATTAGTTGAATTCATAAAAAGCCTAAAATTACATTTATTTGGGTATTTATAACATCTATTATGTCAATATTTCATTAATAAGATAATTGCTACATCATATTTGTGTCATAAATAAATTAAAATATTTAATGTCTAAAAATTAAAAAAAATATAATTATGTAGGAAATATTTTTATATTTTTAATGAATATTTATAGTAGAATTTATCTTATGTATAACCCTATATTAAAAATTATATACTTATTAAACTTTGATTTTAACTATTTTAACCCTTCTTTAAATAAATTAATAATAAATGTCCTAATCTAATCCAAGTGGGCCTAAATGGTCATATTTTATTCCTAAGGTTGTTTTTGGTCGAATTACACTTTTCCAATATAATTATTACATGTGTTAGGATAATAATAAAATCATTTTTACCCTTAATTACCCTATTTACTTTTAACCGTGGTAAATAAAAGTAAAAAGTTACTATTCACCAAAAAAATTATTTTCATCTCATTGAAACACATTTTACTTATTGACATCAACTGTGTATCTCGGATTTTTGAAATTCCACTCACGGAAGCGGTAAAATTATGTTTTATGTAAATTTGCAAATTCTCCTAGGAGGTGGGTAAAAGACGGTGAAAAGTTCAATAAAATTTTTATATATCTAAAATTATTATAAAATGACTCAAATGAATTACATTGAACTTATATAGGTGTTATGTATCAATTTTGACCTAAAATAAATTTAAATAAAATAAATAATTAATTAAATAAAAATTCAGTTTTAAATAGTAACCTAGTGTTTTCACTATTCACCAAAAATTGAATGTTTTCAGAAAAATACCAAAATTTCACCCTAGGCTAATTTCGATATTCCGAATCCAAAAATAAAGTCCATTTTGAAAAATAAAATTTACAAAATTTCAAAAAGTGGTTACTTCTATTCATATCAGCTAGTTTTAATAATATTTTAATAGCATATCGTTGTTTAGTGAAACTCGGTATTGCGTACGACGCAAGCTATCAAGGAAGGTCGTGATTGCGTGTAAAGCAAGCCAAGCTAGTGTTGTGTGTAGTGAAAGATTCCTTTGATGATTTATAGAAAATAAAAACAAAATATTTCTTATAAAAGTATCGGGTGTTACATTCTACCCCCCCTTAAAATTAATTTCGCCCTCGAAATTCGTCACTTGTAACAAACAGATGAGGATACCACTCCCTCATCATATCCTCAAGCTCCCATTTAGCTTCTTCTAATTGGTGGTTCCTCCATAAAACTTTCACCAACCGAGTGGTCTTATTCTGTAGGAATTTTTCACTACGATCGAGAATCTCTATCGGTTGTTCTTCATAATAATGATCATGTTCCAGCGGTACAACTTCTGAGCTGAGTAAATGTGAAGGATCAGGTATGTATTTTCTCGGGAGAGATACATGGAACACATCGTGAACTGGAGAGAGATTCGGTGGAAGCGCCAATCAGTAAGCTACCTTCCCAACACGATCCAGTATTTCGAAAGGACCGATATACCTAGGGCTCAGCTTTCCCTTATTTCTAAATCTCATTACTCTCTTCCAAGGAGATATTCGTAAGAACACTTTATGACCCACTTCAAACTCTAAGTCTTTTCTTCGATTGTCAGCATAACTTTTTTTTCAACTCTGAGCTGCTCTTATGTGTTGTTGAATAGATCGGACATTTTTTTTCCATCTCATCAACAAGATCAGGTCCTAATAGATTTCTTTCCCCAACTTCATCCCAGCATGTTGGAGTCCTACATTTCCTTCCATAGAGAGCTTCATAAGGAGCCATCTGAATACTGGAGTGAAATCTATTGTTATAAGAAAATTATACCAAAAGTAGGGGTTGATCCCAACCACCTTTGAAATCCATAGAGCAAGCTCTCAACATATATTCTAGAGTTTAAATTGTCCTCTCAGACTGACCGTCTGTCTGAGGATGATAAGCAGTGTTGAAACTCAACTCTGTATCCAGAGTATGCTGAAGACTTTTCCAGAACTTTGAGGTAAACCTCATATCCCGATCAGATATAATATAAAGTGGTACTCCATTAAATCTTACCACTTACTTTACATATATCCTGGAAAGCTGATCTAGAGAGAAATCCTCTCTAATAGTAATGAAGTGTGCAGACTTTGTAAGAAGATCAACTATGACCCATATAGCATTATTGCCTTTGGATGTTTTAGGAAGTCCTCTGACAAAATCCATAGTGATGTTTTCTCATTTCCATTCGGGTATGGGTAATGGTTGTAACATCCCCTTAGACTTCTGTCTCTATGCTTTAACTTGCTGACAAACCAATCATCGAGAGAAATATTCAGCAACATCTCTTTTCATTCCATCCCACCAGAAGTACTCTTTCAGGTCCCTATACATCTTCGTGCTTCCAGGATGAATAGAGAATGAAGAACTATGAGCCTCATCCAGCAGCTCCTTCTTTAATTCGGGTATGGGAGGAACAGAAACCCGATTCTGGAACTTTATTATCCCATCACAATCAAGGTTGAATTCAGGAACATTTCTCACCTTCTTTTGTAACTCTACATCTTATTTCTGTGCCTCTTTAATCTTAACATGTATAGATGGTTGAACATTAATTTGAGAAAGATACAATTTTTCCCCTTTCATTATAATTCCAAGATCCATTCTTTGTAAATCCATAAATATTGGATCTTTTGTGATCCTCATCAAGGATAAACTGGCATGGTCTTGTCGACTTAATGCATCTTCCACCATTTTTGCTTTACCAGGGTGGTAATGAATTGAGCAGTCGTAATCCTTAATCAGCTCCAAGCATCTTCTTTGGCGAATATTCAGATCCTTTTGTGTGAAAATATAATCTAAACTTTTATGATCAGTATAAATGTAACACCTTTCTCCATAAAGATAATGCCTCCAAATCTTTAATGCAATGATTACCACAGCTAACTCCAAATCATAAGTTGGGTAATTTTGCTCATGGATTTTCAACTGTCATGAGGCATAAGATATCACCATATCATTTTGCATAAGAACACACCCCAATCCCTTCTTTGATGCATCACTGTAGATTATATACCTTTCTCCACTATAAGGCAGTGTGAGCACAGGTGCACTGGATAACCTTCTTTTTAACTCCTTTAATTTCCCTTCACATTCCTCCGTCCAAACAAACTTAACTCCTTTCCGAGTCAACTTGGTGAGTGGATTAAATAATCGTGAAAAATTATTCACAAAATGTCGATAATATCTAGCCAAACCAAGAAAACTTCGGATCTCAGTTACTGTTGTTGGTCTCGACCATCTTTCGATAACCTCTATTTTTGATAGATCCACAGATATCCCCTCTTTTGAGATTATGTGACCCAAAAATGAAACTTTTTTAAGCCAAAATTAACACTTGGTAAATTTGTCATAAAGCTTCTCCTTTCTCAGGGTCTTCAATATAATTCTCAAGTGATCTTCATGTTCTTCCTTGCTCTTTGAAAATACAAGAATATCATCTATAAAGACTACCACAAACTGATCAATATAGTCTCTAAAGACTCTATTCATCAGATCTATGAAGATAGCAGGGGCATTAGTAATACCAAATGGCATCACTATAAATTCATAGTGTCCATACCTTGTATGAAAAGATATCTTTTGTATATCCTCCCTTTTGACCCTTAATTTATGATACCATGAATGAACATCAATTTTTGAAAATTATTGATCTCCGCGTAGTTGGCCAAATAAGTCATCAATGCGCAGGAGAGGATATTTTTTCTTGATAGTGATCTTGTTAAGTTCTCGATAATCAATGCAGAGTCGCATTGATCCATCTTTCTTCTTAACAAACAGAACAAGTGCTCCCCAAGGTGACTCACTAGGGCGTATGAACCCCTTATCAAGATTCTCTTGGAGTATCTTCTTCAATCCCTGCAACTCTATTGGGGCCATTCTATAAGGTATCTTTGAAATAGGTAAAGCACCCGGTACGAGTTCTATTGAAAACTCAACATCACGATTTGGTGGAAGACCCAGAAATTCCTCCGAAAACACATCATCAAACTCTCTTACAATGGGAATATTCTTATTTGTGAGTTTCTCACCAACCATTTGAGATAAATAACCTTCATTTAGTGGAATCAAGACCCATAAGATGGAAGAAATTTCCACTGGAAGGTTATGTTCACCCTTGCATCCATAGACGGTCAAAGATTGATCTGGAATATGAAATGTGACTTCCCTTCTCTGGAAATTGATATGAGCTCCATATATATAAAGTGAATCCATCCCAAGAATCACATAAAATTCCACTATAGGGAGGATCACAAGATTTACAGGAAGCACTTTCCCACAAACTTCAATCGGAGAAGAATTATAAACTTTTGATGCGAAAATTGTTCAATTAGGGGTTGTCATAGCTAACTCAACATCTAGTTGTTGAGGTAATATGGTGATACCCTTAGAAAATTCTTCAGAAATAAAGGAGTGGGTGGATCCAAAATCAAATAAAACATTTTCTACCTTAGAGTGGATGGTAAGTTTACCTTTTACCACTTCATTATCATACTCCACATCGCTGATAGAAATTTCATGTGACTTTCCTTTGTCTTTAGCCTTAAGTGTTTTTTGACGTTGACCATTATCATCAACCCTTGGATTTGGGCATTGATTGGCATAATGACCCATCTCCTTGCACTTGTAACATTGAAGTGTAGGAGGTGCACTCTGTGTAGCCTTTTCATTGTTCGCATCACTAGACATCTTCTTCCCATCATTGCGGCATTAAAATGCTCGATGACCATCCTTTCCACATTTGAAACATTTCCTTGTCCCTTTAAGACAACTCCCTACATGTTTCTTTCCACACATTGAGAATAAGGGAAAACTAATCTTCTTTTCAGTGTGCTCTTTAGATTTTCCTTTGAATTCCATTTTCCTCTTCTTATCAAACCCATATGACTGATGGGTTACTCCAATCTCCATCTCAACTTTGAGAGCACATCGAATGATTTCCTCGTAGCTATTGAAGTCCCTTATGGCTAACGCCCTTCGAAGACTTGGTTTTAAGCCACTGAAGAATCGATCGATCTTACTCTCAGGTTGGATAATAATACCAGAAGCGTACCTTGCTAGTCTTATAAAATTTTCTTCATAGGTACCAACAGATTCGTCATCCTTTTTCTTTAGTTCAAAAAACTCCTTCTCCATCTTTGTTCAGAGAATACGAGGGAAGTACTTATTGAAAAATAAGTTCTTGAACTCATCCCATTCCATAGACTCAATTTCATATCTTGGCCTCGTATTCTTGATAAGATTCCACCATTGATCAGCATCACCTTCCAAACGATACACTGTTAAGATGACTTAATCCTATTTAGAACATTGAAGAAATGAAAATATATTTTCAGTAGTACTGATCCATTGTTCAGCAACTAATGGATCAGTAGACCCGCTGAATGAAGGTGGACGCTGTCTCATGAAGGATTCAACAGAATGTTGCTCCTTCATTTTCTCGTTTGGAAGTCATGCATGATTCATTGCTTGAGAATGTTGTATGAGCATGGCTACAAGATTTTGCATTCCAGCTCCCATAACGTTTGGTTGCTCGGGGGGACAATCATTTCATTTCCTGTCGCATTCCACATTAACATGGTTCCTTCGGGTTCCAGCCATTGACTAAAACCAAGAAGAATAGTGTGAGCAACACTAATTATAATAGGAAAACCACATAATCAAGAATAAAATTTCACACTTAAGGACTTATCCTATGTTATTCATGGCCATTTCTAAAACACTAAGATTGTGTTCTATGCTTAGACTTATCCTTAGGATTCTTATGAAGGATTTCACATCCTAGTTTCCAAAGGTTTACTATACCTTTCCTCTGATACCAACTATAACAACCCGTACTTTACATACATTGTTAGTATTTCAAAATTGAAGTACACTTATTACTACATATAAAAAACCATAAAAGGACTGTATAGGTATAGTGTCTTTAGAAACTAGGAAACATAAACAACTGGTTCATAAAGCGTCTACACTATCTCCCATTTATTTCATCATATCTATAGTCCTTTTGGCATATCTTACTTAATAACCTTCTTCCTGACCTGGGGAACGAAAACATACAAAAGGGTGAGGTCAAATTCTCAATAAGGGTAAACAAAAGAAATATCAATCACATCATATTCATAAGAACATAACATTTTGGAAATCATACCCTCCAAAATAGATCATAATTTCATAACATGGGATAAATCATGGTAGTGAAATGTAATCACAATAATCATAACTTAAAACATGAATCATTGTGGAATACACACGTAATCATATATAATCATTTATTATTAGTCAAGACTCATTGACAAGATTATATTAGTGGACAAAGTCCATTTATGAACCGAGTTCATTCCTCGTTTCAGTCCTGTTTCACTGAACCGGTTTAACCTGCCGTTCCAGCCATGTCTATATCATGAGATATAAAATCTTTACCCAATGCATTAGATGGAGATATAGGTCCCACCCATATCATAATTATACCATTCTTATGTGTGCCACAAAATCATAAACCATACATCATAGCATAACCCATGTAATAAAAATGGGGTTCTTAAACATCGTGACATCATAAAATAATTCATATATGATAAAGGAATTCATAAAAATATTTCCATCACAACATAATAAAATCAATGTAATAATAGGGATAGAAACAGAACCCTATATTCTCTTAGATGGAAACTAATTTTGATAAAACACTTGAACTCCATTCTTGAGGAAAATATCCTTTCTGCTTCAAATTTTTTTTCCCTTTCTTAAAATGTCATACTATTTTAAACTAAAAGAAGTTGATTAAAAATAAACATGGAAACTTGTAAAGTAAGATTCTTGGAATTAATGTTTTAAAAATCCATTCATGCCGTATAAGTTAAAAAACATTCTTCTCATACTTTTGTCGGAAAAGTCAAAAAAGTACCTCATACGAAAAATGCCAAAAGATTCTTTTACTATCTTTTACTAAAAACTCACCGAAGGATAAATTGGATTTAAAAAAGTTTAGGTGGATGGAAATAATATTACATATTGAGGAAACATGTATGTGGATGATAAAATACACCCCAGTAAATACCAAAGTATAAACAATATTGGATAAAAATGAGATTGTGATATTTTCCCTCACCTTAGGTCTGATTTGCATCGTAAGTATCTGAAACTCCTGTATAATGATTTAAATAATGTAATTGACTTATTCCAGAATCATACACATTGTTATGATATCATATATGGTCATATTCTTAGCTAATTATTAGTAATATTTCATTTCTACTTCTTATTTGGGTGTTTATTACTTTTTGTTCTTATGCGTGTTTTGTCGAATAAATTCTTATTCTTATTTTTAGGTTATATATACCTCATTTCCAGAATGGTATTAGTTTAATATATATCATATTTATTCACTAAATTAATTTAAGCAATAATTATGCAAAGAAAATCATGTAGAACGGGTCGCATCACATCGTGGAGACGGTATTCCGTACGTACGCACGAGTGATGATATCGTTCCCATGATCGTGGAATTGTATTGGAGTGTATGTATACTATTTCAGAATCAATATCACTTTAAAATAATCATATATATTCATTATTTACACCATTATACCCATCCAAGTAAGGTGGTGGTGGAAAATAGATTACACCACGACGTGGAGACGGTATTCCGTACGTACGCACGCGCGGTTATTTAATTTTCTGTAGGATGGATAGATGGTGAAATAGGGTTGTTTCATTCTTATAATAAAATATAATTATATGAGTGATACTGATGTTATTAATTCATAATGAAACAACTAAAGAAGAAGAAGTGGAAGAATAAATAAAGTTGAAAGAATCGGTAACGGACATTACCTCTTCTTTGAAGCGTTTCTTTGAGACCTCCTTTTAGGGAACTAAAATTGGTATTTGAAGAATACCATGAACTCTAGAATGTTTCTAGAGAAGTGGAGAGGATAAATTGGTAGGGTTTGGCCGAGATTGAAGGCTCAAAGTGGTTTGAGGAAGAGAGGGAGGATGTGCCCTTTTATAAGGGAGGAGAGGGGCACCTTTGGAAAAACAAAAAATATTATTTTATTATAAAGCCAAATTCGGTTTTAAATAGCTCAAAATTGATTTATTTCGAAGCTAAGGTGAGGATAGGTATAAATCCTCTCATCCAACAGAATTTGGACAAGTTTATTTTACTATTTTAACCTTATCATTTAGATTTAACTTTAAGTTAGATAATATTACTTTTACCGTGTCCTTTTGTGTTCTTACACTATAAGGTTAATAAACTTACTATAACAAGCCAAAATAACACTACGTTGTTTATTATTAATATATATAACCTTATCTAAGTCATTTTGAAGAACTTTATGATTTTTAGAAATAAAATAACAATTAATAATATAATATTTGTTTTAAAAACTATTTTATGTCAATTTTGACACTATTTAGTAATTGATTTTTGTGAAAATCATAACAAAATGATTAGTTCGAAAAAAGTTAATTAAATAAATTCTAACATGTCATATTAACCTAGAAAATTAGTGTAATTCATAAAAAGTCTCAAATTACATTTATTTGGGTATTTATAACATCAATTATGTCAATATTTTATTAATAGGATAATTACTGCATCATCTTTGTGTCATAAATAAATTAAATTATTTAATGTCTAAAAATTACAAATAAAATACCATTATGTATTAAATATTTTTATCTTTCTAATTAATATTTATAGTCGAATTTAAATTATGTATAACCCATTATTAAAAATTATTTACTTATTAATCTTTGATTTTAACAATTTTAACCCTTCTTTAAATAAATGTCCTAATCTAATCCATGTGGGACTAAATGGTCTTATTTTATTCCTAAGGATGTTTTTGGTCGAATTACACTTATCCAATAGAATTAGAACATGTGTTAGGGTAATAATAATATCATTTTTACCCTCAATTTCCATATTTACTTTTAACCGGGGTAAATAAAAGTAAAAAGTTACTATTCACCAAAAATTATTTTCATCTCATTGAACAACATTTTACTTACTTACATCAACCGTGTCTCTCAGATTTTTGAAATTCCAATCACAGAAGTGGTAAAATTATGTTTTATGTAAATTTGAAAATTCTCCTAGGAGGTGGGTAAAAGATGGTGAAAAGTTCAATAAAATTTTATATATCTAAAATTATTAGAAAATGACTCAAATGAATTACATTGAACTTATATAGGTGTTATTTATCAATTTTGACCTAAGATAAATTTAAATAAAATAAATAAATAATTAAATAAAAATTCGGTTTTTAAATAGTAACCTAGTGTTTTCACTATTCATCAAAAATTTAAAGTTTTCAGAAAAATACCAAAATTTCACCCTAGGCTAATTTCGATATTCCAAATCCAAAAATGAAGTCCATTTTGAAAAATATAATTTTCAAAATTTCAAAAAGTGGTTAGTACTATTCATAATGGCTAGTTCTAATAATATTTTAATAGCATATCGTTGTTTAGTGAAACTTGGTATTGCGTACGACGCAAGCTATCAAGGAAGGTCGCGATTGTGTGTAAAGCAAGCCAAGCTAGTGTTGTGTGTAGTGAAAGATTACTTTGATGATTTATATAAAATAAAAACAAAATATTTCTTATAAAAGTCTCGGGTGTTACAACACTCATCCATACAATTTGGATTTAATAAATCCATCACAATCCTTCATGAATGACATCCAAGACTTCATCTATAAATCCCCCAAGTATGTCAACATCATCCAATTATTATTCTAACAACATTTATAACTAAAAATATTCAATATAATACTTTGGGATTTCAACAATCTCTCCATTTGGATTTGGTTGAAAATATCCACATAAATTAAATTCCATGAAATCAAAAAAATTGATTATATCCTAATGGATTTATTGTTTTTCTCTACTAATTTTTGAATTAAATACAAAGGGATATTAAAAATTTGTTTCCATATTTATAAGTGAAATATTTCAACTCTACCCCCCAATTAATTGAATTTCATAAGGGGTTTCTTCATAAATTATTCCTTTTTTTAAAAAAACTAAGAAGGTTACCTTACTTATTACTCCTCCTTTTTGAAATAGTATGTGAGTGGGATTATTCATGATCATTTACTCCATGACATCTAAATTCCTTGTGGAATTATCCATTGATTCCTTGACTTTTCTCTTAATTTTTAATAGTTCCTTTACACTAATTATTGATATCATTTTTTTTAAAATGGATTGATTTTACAAATCTAGAAACATCCTCCTTGAAATATTTGAAGTTACTTTCCATTCAATAGTTATCGAACCTCATAGAAAAATAGGGAGTGAAATTAAAAATTAACACTTGAGGTGTTATTTAAACGTCCAATCCTATAGACCATGGGATCAGTTTAGGAAATAATATTTTATGTTAAAACTTACAATGATGTCTATATAACTCCCATGGTTCATTCAATAAAAGAAATATTTACCTTTCTATTCACAAATATTTTGATTGAAGGTATGAGGTTGTGTAGCAGAAGCTGATGGGTTAGTGGTTTTAAAGATTTCATCATCTAATTGATGTAACTAGGTTATCTCTAGTGACGTGCATCCCAATAAAAATCCATAGGATTTCTTATGAAGAATTTTTAAGCATGGAAATTAAATCAAAAAGTACCTCGATCAATTTGAGGGTTTTTTATTACTCATTTTTTATCAGTGGCCATTACTTGAAGGAATCGAATCCAAAACCCTCTAAATCATCCACTCATGCTTTAAAATCCCACAGGAATGTTGATCATCAAATTATAGGAACTAGCATATATATCAAATGAAGCCTTCGATATCATGATGATCATTGCATCGATGATCCTATAATCTATGAAGTATAGCTTAGGTCTGTTTCCCAAATCATCTGCTTCCATCTTGAGAAAGTGGTATAGAGGAAAGAGAGGCTCTCAAAATCATGTTGTGAATAGTGCCTTAAATAAGATCATCCTCCTCCTTATATAATGAGTTTCTAAATACCTGAAAATTGATCCTTAGCCCTTGGATATTTATTTCCCACTAAATAAGTTATAAACATCATCGTATGATTGATCTTCTGTGTTATAAATTTCATTTATATTTTTATCACATAATTGTAATATAATAAATATATTATGTGATAAAAGGGATCCATTTCAATTGACTCATAATTCACACAAAAATTAAATGAACCTTGAATAATTAAATAATATTTGTTCAAGTAATATTATTCCAAATATTTAATTTAACAATTGTAAATAGATTAAATAAATAAACTCAACTAAATTTGTTCTATACTCGAATAATAATGAATTTATTTATTATATATAAATTTTGTATACTTGGTCAACCCTCGAACCCCATTGTAGGTCCCACCATGTCCTTTACTCTTATTTAAAATAATAGGTTAGAATTTTGAATATTCTAGGTGTGTGCCTATATTTTCCCTTGATCTAATTGAAGTGAATACTATTCATTGACCATGAGAAAAGTGTATAAACTCCTCAAGGTCCTGAAGGATATAAGTAAAAGTTTTATAAATTTCAACTGTCCCTATGAACAGACATCATGTAATGTAATCTACTTATCTCATGATATCTCATTAAGAAGTATGAAAACATTGTTTCATCATTATTTATTGCTTATTGTTCATCGACCGAATTAGACAGGCTTTGTTTCTTCTACCATGGTCATGGATTTAGTGAAGTTATTACCATCATGGTAAAATATACATGAGATACAAATTCCTTTTATAAGTGAAAATTTTGATCTTTATTGATCAGTTAATGTCCCACCACCAATGACGCACCCAATGTAAGCTACCTCACAATAACATAAATTCCATGGGTTTTTCCCTTACATAAAAGTATGTTATAAAATAGTATACATTGATAATAATCTCAATTCAGGAGACCATTACACATGTTCTTGGAAAGGAACTACCAATGACACCAGAAACAAGTGGCGTTCTTATTGGTTGGTCAGCACTCATGATCTCATCTATACGAGATCACTATGTAAGAACATCCTAAGAATAATTATCAGTTCTTATGAGCCCCCAACACCTGATAGTCACATATCATAGGTTTCCTATTAGCATGAAGTATCAAGAGCATAAGACATGTGTTTAAGATTAATGTCATAGTATCTTGAGTCTCACGTTATGGACTGGGAACTGTTATAACCATTTTATATTAGAAATAATCTATGGAGATTTCCATATAAATAATGGATATAGAAATATCAAAAAAAAAATTATATTAAGTCTACATCATGTATAACTCACTTTATAAATGATATGGTAATCGAAAGGTACTATTTAGTTGGGTCTAGGGCACCTACTATTACAACACTCCCACTTTCACTAGAGCCAACTTGATAACTATCCATATGAACTCTCACATAATATTATCATACTTCTACTGAGTTATAGATTTAGTAGTTATGATAGCCATTTCCTTGATGTGTGGTTATTATACTATCTAGGACTTCACCTCCATGAGTATAACTCATTAAAAGATGATATATCTGAGTATATTCCATTTGTTCATAGTCATAACATGACATCCCATCTAGTACTAGTAATATTATTATCAAAATTTATATTATGATAAAACATTACATACTAGGTGTGACTCTAAGAATTTAAATAAACCATTGTGTATTCTACACTACTTATTCATATACTTCAAAAGTCGTAATTAACTGAGTACTTGTAGATATGGATACCACAAGCTTGAAAGATCTTCTATTGATCATTACATTAGCTTGACTATGATATTATATTATATTGATCTAAACAATGATAGTTTTTCCCATTAAACTATTATACCTCGATTTCCATGTACTAGGAACATACCTCTTATACTCTCTATAGTATAATTGGATTGTTTTGACTACTTCTCATACAGTTCTCTTACATACAATTGATATTTTCATTCCATAATGTACATGTTGACAAATTCATATCTTGTACATATCATGGGAAATGTTATCTATACATTATAATATTTTTACATAAGCTATATATTTAAAACCAATCATGGAAGTAGGTCATGTAAAATAAATTATGATTCGATCATGGAGACCGTAGGTTATACATAAACAAGAGTAACTCTTTTATTTTTCAATGATCATTATGGAAAGAA
Source organism: Viscum album (assembly GCA_963277665.1). NCBI lineage: Eukaryota > Viridiplantae > Streptophyta > Magnoliopsida > Santalales > Viscaceae > Viscum > Viscum album. The sequence continues at coordinate 1,333,550,689 of OY728145.1, forward strand.
GGTAAGTAAAGTTTTATCTTTAAATAATGATCATAATATCATATATAAATTTTATCTATTTAAATATACTTATATATATCAGTCTTGTATTTTAGTGATGAAATGAACTTCAAATCACTTTGTGAAGGCGGTAGTCCACACATACACGAATGATGTTATCATACTTAAGTGAGAGAAAAGGTAAGAAATAATATTATCACATTAAAATGATAAATATTTTAGTAATATAATAATTATTTAATTTATATCACATAAATTGATTAAATTTAACCTTATTACATTCCATGTAAATAATCTTTTAATGATTAATCACACTATTTTATGAGGTGGTAGTCTGTAGTACACATGAACGATGTTATCATACCCCCTAAAAAATAAAAAGTAATATATATATATATATATATGATATATTGAATAAAGAGGTACAAATATTTCATAAATATCATATATATATATATATATACTTTATATCCATCATTATACCCAACTATGAATGTTGGTAATGGAAAATTGAATGACATCGGTTCGTGAGGTGGTAGTCCGTCATACGCACGAATGATGATTTTGTAACCCTTTTTATAGAAGTGGAGATAGTTGTAGGTCATTAAATTATTATAAAAACATTAAATTATATTTAAGGTATTGATTTTTTATATCATATTGGTTTAGTAATAATTTAATTAGGTGGATAAAGAAATCAAAGAAAGATACTCATTGAAGAACATTACTTATTCTTTGGATATCCTCCTTAGGATTACACTAAATCCATTTTAGGTTGGGTTTATAACCAAAATAATTCTTCTATGATGTGATTAGTGAATTTTTGAATTTATTTTGATAAGTTTTTGTTGATTGAAATTGATTGAAAGTTGTGAATATGTAAGGGGAGTGAGTGTCATCTTATTATTGAGGAGGAGTGAAATTTTTGAAAATACACAAAAGTAATCACTATTGGGATGTATCTATTATCCCACGTGGATAAAAAATTTATTATTAATGGTTTTGGGGATTATATGGTAAAAAAACCTCTAATACATAGTCAATTAAATTTTTAAAAATTTTATTCCTTAACTTCTATGTTTCCTTACTTTTACCATTTTTTTTTTCAAAACAGCAACTCGTATTTTTAACCTCAGTAATTTATTCTTTAGGAAAAAAATAAAATGACCCTTATTAGATAACATGGTCTCACTAATTGTAAATATTATATCTTATTTATAAAATATAAATCATATGTGTGTTGGAAATTAATTTTAACACAAGTACATGTAACGTGGAAAACATTACTTTTACCTCTACCGTGCTAACGAAGTTTTGGCTATTTAGTTGTAAATATATTCTTTATAAAAGGAAAATAGGTCCATGAATGTAATATTATTTATATTTATTAATATTTATGAATCACTTGGAAGAATATATTATTTTTATTAATTTTAAATCATTTAATAAAATAACATTTATTATAGAATAAAATTAATGTCAATTTTGACATTATTCATTTAATTTGGATTTAAAAAATATCAATACAATGATATAATTTGAATATGTGATGTTAAAAACTATGTAAAATGATATATTCACATAAAAAATTAATATAAAAATATAATTCATTAAATTTAATTCACTTTTAATGTTTTTAGTATCATTTATTTTATTTTATTATTAATGAGTTAATTATAGTGTTGTTGTTTCTTAAGAATTTAAAGTAATTTTTTCATATATAAAAAAATATAATAAATTATCATAATAAAAAATCATTTATATTTCAAAATAATATTTATAACTAAACATATTTTTTTCCCTATCCCAAATATATGTAGATATTAAAAGTAAGGAAGGTTACGTTTTTTAATTTTCTTTACTAAACATATTATAGAGGTCACTTTTTGGGAAAAGTGTCCCTAAAACTCATTAAAATCAATTATAAGGTTATATAGGTCTAAATATGGCCATGAAATGGGTGTTGGATAAATTAGTAGGTCATTATAACACTTAACATCATATTTTAACCTCGCAGTAAACCCATTTTTTCCTTAACTATGGTAACTAATTTTCTTATCGTTTTCACTATTAATTTTTCTAAAAAATTAAGTTAACCTTATTAAAAATTATAAATTATTATGATTATAAATTGGAAATCCAATTTTCCAAATTCAATTCACATAATTAAAAAAAATTTAATATAAAATTACCTCACTTATGTGATGAGAAATTTGGTTTTTAAATAGAAAATGTTAAAATTTTTACAATGTTTTGTATAAAAATTCCATGTCAAGGTGATTCCAGTGACCATAATTGAATTAATTGATATGACATTGAAATAATTTTAAACTATTGAAAATATAATTTAACATTACAAATAATTTAATCGAAAAGAAAATTTTCAATTAAAATTTAGAATTTTTCACTATTCATCCCCATCAAAAGTATGAAACTTTTATTAAATGGGCTGAAGGAAAAGGGAGGCTGAGGATCAAGGAAGTATAAATTAGTGAATAATTAGAGAATCTACATAAACAATATTTACACAATTAGGGAGAAGGGATACCAAACTATAAAAAATCATTCTATGACTAACTCTTATACATTTTAAAGCTAAGAAATCTGTAACCTTATTCCCTTCGTGCCAAGTGTACATTAGGTTTTCATGATTGATAAACAACTTAATCCATTGAATGTAATAAAAATTATTCTAAGGATATATATTATTATTATTGAGGGAGTTTATAAGAACTAAATAATATGCTTCTATGGTGGACAATGGGATGTTAAAAGAGCTACAAATCTCAAGACCATCTAGAAGGGACATGGATTATACTGAAAGAGAATTACCCTGACCATAATAGTTGTTAAAGGAAACAATCACCAAAACTTTTGAGTTACTAAAAACACCACCATCATGCATGAGGACATATTGGGTAGATCCATCTAGGTTAATATTGAGACCTATGAAAGGAGAGATCCACCAGACCCATATTTCCTACAAATGAGATTGGGAAGACATGATGTAGCTCCTTGTAGTGACCACCTTACATAGGATCATAGATTTATCCTAGTTATTTAAGAGTTTACCCAGGACAACTAAAAGATAGAAGTCGCAAATATGCATGTCCAACCATGAATTGGTAAAATTACCATGCCAAGCAAGGTTTCTGGTGTTCCAAATGCACCAACAACTTGAAAAGTGATCAATGGACTTTTCCATGGCCTCAACAGATCATCTACCCATGTCATTGAACCAATATTGGATAATGTTAGGCCTAGCATGAACCTCCATTTATTTCTCAAAAAATATAACCATGCCAATCTACACCGCAAATGCCCATTATCTACCCAAAAAAATATGATCTAACTTTCCATCTTAGTGATTTGGAAACAGGAACACTTTGACGCAAGGCTTACCCATTTTCCTGATAGGATCATCCTTAGATATTTACTATTCTATATTCTCTTCACATAAAGGTTAATCTTAACCGTAATTTTTTTACACCAAAGTTTCCACCCCACCTGTCAAGGCCATGATCCATATTCAAATATTTCCAATATGATTTGGTCAAGATGATTCCATATAGAGATCCTATGAAGATGAGCATAGCATATTATTCGGATAGTTGGATGATATTGAATATTTTAGGTTGTTTACAATTAAATATACAGTCTATGAAATTAGGATTCCATGAAGGTTTGGAAACATATATATCAGATGTGGGTCACCCTCGAAACACAAGCATGTCACTCACCCAGCCGTGTCTCCAAAAGATGATTTCCCCATGCCCAGCAATTCACATGGCATACCATTTCAGATCTGGTAAATGAACTCTGAAAATATTCTATGAGGATCAAATTTTTCCATTATAAGAATCCAAGTTAAATCCATACTTCCCAATGATCATCTTTCCCCATAGAGACATTCCTTATAAGTCCTACCAAGCTAATTTGGATTGGATGTATTGCATGGATCCCACAACACCGCGGATGTTAATGCCCCTAGCTTCCACTAGTTGTTCCATTCTACTCCAGAAGTCCTAGTGACATCTACCCTCCACATACACATATTATATGAAAGAATTAAGCATCTTCTCAATTTTCTTAATCACCACCTTCAATACCCTGGGAATAAATAAAATATACGTCGGAATGGAAATTAAAACACAACTAATAAGTCTGATCTATCCCCAAAAAGGAAAAAATTGGTTCTTCTAGTTATTGATTCAAGCATATATTTATTCAAATAACCCTTCAAAATGGAAAATACAGTGAATTATAGTAGCAATTGGGGCACCCAAAAATTCTATAGGAATAAGTATTCTACTAAAACTAATGAGATCTTAAATTTTTTTAACATGTCTATTGGGGAATGAGTTGGCTAAGAACGTGGTGATTTTAACAGGATTAATAAATTGGACACTCCACTTGAAATATTATAGCATGATGTTATTAACACCTATAAAGGATCTACTACTTCCATTAGTGAATATAACAATGCCAACAATGAAAACAAATATGTGAAATTCCATTAAAATGGTTCTTATAATGAAAAGGAAGGGTGATTCCAATGTACATGGCATTATTCAAGAAAAATCTTAGATATTATTGATCCTTAATAAAATACACTCTAAAACATGTGTTCTCCCTATCTAAGGCCTCATATAAACCTAAAAAACAAAAAATCCTACCCATGAATTCAACTAAAAACCAGGGGAGCTATGTAATATAAAAAATATAGATGTGTCCTTGGAAAAAAAACTCCATTCAAGACATCACATTGAGAATAAACCCCCAATATAATCTTTCAAATTCCTTTTCCATGTCGATATTTACTTATATATTCATTCTATCCATCTTCCTATTAATGTCCACTATCATTTTCTAGGAAATAGCAATGGATTCTGGAGTGGACCTACCTATGAAAAATCCATGTTTCTCTTTATATACCCATTAGTAGAGATGGATGGAGAGACTCATGTTAATAACACCATAAGTCTCTTCGTATAGGAAACTACACATACTAAAAGGATTTTAGTGCATGATGGAATATGGATCTCTAAAATTTATAATGAAGATTAATGAAATCATGAATGAATTTTGAGGAAGCCCACCACCCCTAAAAAAAATTATGCAGGATAAATTTTTTATTGTGTGTAATGATATATAAACTCAATGTTGTGTGAAATTCAAGATATTTAAGAGATTGAATTTATTTTAAAAAAATATATCGTAATTTCTGGAGGAGTTATATTTTCTTCTAATATTGGTGTTGTCTATCGCATGAGATATCAAATACAATGTTCTTATTTTAGAATTTTAAATGTCATAGGGGAAATAATTGATCAATATACGATGTGGTAAATCTTCATGGAAATATTATCAATCACTATGGCCTATCATGTGGTGTAGAATACTCATTCATAAAGAAACAATACCCACTTCTCCCAAATATCATGTTAGAATATTTTTTTGGAGGCTACTCCTTTATAATTTTAGATGTTATATAATACTTTTGATAAATCCATTGGACTCTAACCTATGGTTATGGTTTACTCAAGTAGGACCACTCTAGTGCTTCCACATATCCATTGAGCCAGCCCTCACACCCATTTTCGATAAAAAGAGGTATTAATAACCAAAGGTAGATAACACATGTACACTTCTACCCTCCATGGTGCCCTCCTTTAATCTCATACACCAGCACTACTGGAAGGCTACTCAGGTTCTAGCCTTGAGAGGGTCGGTCCCAATTTTTTATAAAGTATCATTCCAAAAAATATCCAAAACAGAATTCCTCCATCCATAAATATACATTTTAAATTCTTTTATATAGAACCAGTTTCAATTCATTTTCATATATATCATTTTATTTCTTTAATTATAGCATCTAAAATCACTTTATTCTTACATCACTCTCGAATATTATCTATAGATTAAATTAATCCATTTCAATCCTATAAGAATGGAATCCATTTTTTATTTGAAAAATCCTATAAGAATTCAATATTTTCAATATTATCTAATGTGTATCACAATATCATGTATTTCAAAAAAAATCAAACACAAGCCCTTATAGAGTCAACAATTACCTCTTTGGAGTTTGTAAGACTCAAATTTTTAATAATCTCATACAATTTTTACCATAAAATGAATTTTTAGAAAATTATAAAAAATATCTAATATTATGTTTTTTCACTAAGGTATTAATAAATAGAGATAAAACTAAGTATTACTCAAATTCATATAGTTATCATTTCCCATTGATCCCTCCCTTATTATAAGGTATATGATTATGATAAGAAATGAACAAATCTCCTGTGGATAATGAGAGGGAGTTGAGGATGATTTTCCCCCTATACAGGATGAGAAACACCCCTCAAAATCCCTTAAATTTTATTTTTAATCATTTATTTAGTATTCACGTGATTCTAGACACATTTTTCATCTCATAAATCCTTCCTCAATTGAGTAACAATAAATGATCATTACTAAAATGATAAAGGGTAAAATAAATCACACTCATAATTGAAATGATCCTGGAAACACTATTCAACTGATTTGATCCTAACTCAAATAAGTAAAGATAAATGTTATTTAATCAATCTAGTAAGGATAAAATAATCCTAACTCAAAACAGGAGAATTCTGAAACACTATTCATCTAAATTGGTCTTTATTCAATTGAGTAACTATAAATGACTATTACTCAAATGAGTATGGGTAAATGATCCTTACTTAATCTTATAATGTTTAAATGAACCATTAATAAAATATTCTATAACTCATAAATCCCTAAAAACTCTAAAAATTAATTTTAAATCCATCCAAATATATCTAAATCCTTAAATAATAGAAAATTCATGCTAGATCACCCACAAAAACAGTTATAAGAATAAAATGCATAAGCTTGAGAAAATGCCCAATGCTCATTCCTCATCTTATCCAGACACTTACAACACCAATATTATGTCCTCAATGAAGGTACCAAGGCATGTATCAATAGAAGATGGGCTAAGGATTTACAATTTTTCATTTTTTATCGATGTAACTACATTATCTCTCGTGATACGCAACCTAGTAAAAATGGTTTTGAATCTTATTTGAATTTATTTAAGAACAAAATAAATTTAAATAATTACCTCAAACAATCTGAAGGGTATTTCAAAAACAACTCTTCATTGGTTACTGTTTCTCAAAGGAATTGAATTCGGAACCCACTAGAACATCCATACACACTTTTAAAGTCTATAGGAAATTTTTTCATCAATATCTGGGTGTTTTCTCTAAGATTTTACAATGCCTTCGACATATCAATGATCATTTTTATGTTGATCCTTCAATCCATGAATAAGAATTTTGATCAAAGGCTTAGATCAGTTTATTCTCTCTCTAGGATGAGGGAGAGATGAGAGAGAGGATCTAAATTTCATGTAGTGAATAATATCCCAAACGAGATACTCCTCTTACTTATATAAAGACATATTAAATACTCAAAAATGTCTCCCCAACCATTGAATATACTTTATATACTACATAAGACATAAATTACATCTTATGACTAATAAACTAAGTTGTAAATTTCATTTAAATTTTCAAGACAAAATTATAATATAATAAATATATTACATGATGAAATCAATTAATTAAACCGACTCCTTATTCCCAAAAGTCATAAATGAACCAAGAATATTAAAATAATATTCATTACTTAAATACATTTTTTCATGTATAAACGTAATATCTAATGAATCATTCTAATAAATATATTCAATTCCAATTATTATAAAGTCAAATAATATGAAATTATTTATTTCATGGAGATAATTGAAACTCGAACATCGCCCAAACCCCATGGGGGAACCATTTTCTAAACTCTTATTCATAAGAATGAGACAAAATTTTGAATTCTCTAATTGTATAACCCTCTAGGCCCTTATCTTGATTGTAGTAAATATAATTCATAGACAATTAGTGGAGTCTAAAACCTAATAATTCCCTAACGGAGATAAGGAATAGTCATATCATTGATAACCTTCTATGAACACACAACATGTAATATAATATATTTGTCTTTTGACATCTCATAATGTAGGACTCATACATGAGGTCATCATCTTCTATTGCATTATTATTTCTTTACCTTTCTGAAAATACTTACCTTCTTCTACCATAGTCATTGATTTAGTGAAAGTACTACCATCATGAGCAACTAAGACCATTATATTACTTCCATTTCGAAATGAAAAATTATATCTTGATTATTCATTTAATGAAATACCATAAATGGAGAACCCAATGCAAGCTACCTCACCACAAAATAAATTACATGCCTTAATATTTCATAATATTATGTGACCAAAGATTATATATTGGTAGTAATCTCAATTCCGGAGACCATAACATGTGTTAATAGATAGGACCTTGTAATGACACCTTAAACATGTGGTGCTACTATTTGTGGGTTTGTTCTTATGATCTCATAAACTCAAGATCACCAAGTGTCAACTTCCTGAGAATATATATAAATGATTATAATCCCGTAGCATGCGATGGTTTCACATCATCTGTGTCATGCTAATATGATGTATTTGGACCATAGGACATAAGTTTAATATTACATTCATTGTATCTCTAGGTTCTCGTTATAACCTAGGAACCACTATACCTTTTTAATATTACAATTAATTCTATTATATTACCCTTTCAATAGTGGAAGTAGAGATATAAAACAAATTATGGTAAGAATACATCATGTATAACTCACTGTACAAATGATATGGTAATCAAAAAAGAACTATTTGAGTTGGGTATAGGGAGCCCACTTCCACAACACTCCCACTTTCACTGGAGCGATATTTCTAACTATCATTGATTTATCTCACTTCATAAGATCATTCTTTTTCTAAATTGTGGATTTAGTCATCTGGCCTCCCATGTCTCCATTGTGTGGTTAGTTTCTAATCTATGACTTGACCTCTTTTAGTAAGACTCCGCAAGAGATGGTATTCTCGAGTATATTCTTTTTGTACTCTGTCTAAAATTAAAATCATGGCTAGTACCATTATAATAATATTGTCATAATTTCTATTATGATAACTTCTTACTTTCTTGGTATAATTTTATGAACTGGGACAAATCATTTCAAATTTTAAACTTCTTCTTTAACTACATCAAAATCTTCAATGCAGCCAATATTTTTAGATATGGATACCACGAGCTTGAATGTGTTTATCTTTCCCATTACATTATCTTGAATATGATATTATATCATATTGATAGAAAGTAATACTTCATTTATTCCCTTATAACAAGTGCCTCTTCCACTACTTGTACCTAGAATATATCTCTTATACTATCTCTCTCTATTATAATTTTATCATTCTAACTACTTCCCTTTCAGTTCTCCTAAATATTACTAATACTATCCAACCATAAATTATATTTTATACATATTATATATAATAAATATCATGGAATATATGATAGATCAATTTCCGAAGAATATGGAATTCTACTAACCACATTAATCTCTTGTGTCTCGTACATATATTCATAGAGATATTCATGCTTTGTTACATTGGTAACAATTCTCTTGAATTATTATAAATTTTATTTTTCTATGCCCTGTCATTATATGTACATAAACTATGTCTAAGAAACCCATTATATCTACCAAATTAGACTCATTCCTTATATCTTAGGTTTCTAATTTTTTTTAATATTTGGATAGTTACATTCATTATAGTGTTAAATAACTGTTTAAAAAATAAATTATTTTCCATGTGTTTTCAAAATATTTAACTTGGAAAATTTTGGTTCTCCCACTACCCTCTTGTAGAAACATGGAGAAAATTAATTCAAAATTAATATTATATATATTATTTCTTACATCAATACAAAATGATATTTTAGAAATTTTCACCCCTTATTGGATTTCTATGTTTTCAAAAAATATTTTTTGTTGTATCGTATAAACACATTAAAAGAAATGTGGTCTTGACATCCAATTAAAAATAAAATTATTATATACAATAGCTATGACTAGTAGATTTCTAATAGATGGTTCATGATGACTTATTATAAAAAATGATCCTTATAGTTACCGTGATTGTATCACCCATGTATATTCTCTCTTGAATAAACATGAATGAAATTACATCAATTGAAGAAACTTAAAAAATATATACTTTAATTTAGTACTTGAAATCTATTATTCAGTTTCCATGAACATTCAAATCATAAGTGATTTATATTTACTACTTTCTTGTAGGACCCATTATTCTTATTGAATAATATATCACCCATTTTGGTGGATATAGAAACATCATTATAGTTTCATTATTCTTATGTAGTATGTGTCTCTGGAACATTACTTTTCCAAAAGCTCTTGTTGAACTTATTTCAGTGCCAACTAGTTGTGCATCTTCATCATGGACTTAACTCTGGTAAGTCTTTATCTCACTATATAAAATTGATATATTCACCCTTTTATATAAATATATTATATTACTTGACTATCACTTTTATATCTCATGGATTTTAGTATCCTTAGAAACATTTAGATGATTAATTTATATTCACATTGTATTTTTATTAATACAAGTTTTTTTATATCCAAAACAAAGACTTTACATCTAAAAAAATGTTATTATAACATGATGGATTTATATCATACTCTAACTCATGATATTAATTTTTTATTATATTTTAATATGGTTATTTTATAATGCCTTGATTTTTGAAGCATTTCTAGAAAAATAATTTAAGTATCTTTAATGTATATGAATCTTAACATTGATTATCCTTTTACAAAAATCATGAATTTTATGTGTATAAGGAAATGTTAATTTAGGAATTAATCTTTTGAAAATTTTATTAATAAATGTTTTCATGTTAGAAACATCATCAATCAACCTTTATAAAATCATAATTTTATATGAATAAGGAAGTATTAGTTTCGGAATTACTCCACTATTTATTTTTAATGATTTTTGAATGTATAGTTGAGGTATTATTTGACACACGACCCCAAAGAAACTCATACCTTATAACCATTAATATTTTTTACATTAATTTTACATTAATTAATACTCTTAAAGGATTAATATGAATTATATTTACCACTATATTATCCTTTGGATAGTTCACTCTCTCTAGATAAACTAATATCAAAATCATTGGGGCCAACCCATATTTCTTAAGGTTACTTTCTCCAAAGATAAACAAGTAAATATCTTAAAAATACCAAAGTTATTTAGCTCCATACATTCTAAAACCATATTGGTTATGACCTAAACAACTTTATAGTTTTACCACATAATGAATTATCTTTCCAGAACTGATTATAACTGAGTCATACATTTTTAATTCATCATTTGTTACTAATGATTCAACCATTACTAAAGAATTAATTAAGTGTGAGACACCATAAACTAAATTCATTCAGAAAAATAGAATAATGTATCCTTATCTTAAGTGGATTCATGAGATAACCTTTTTAGTAATAATCAATAAAATATTAACAAGAATAATTAATATCATCAATTATAAGTTGTTTTCTTCTCACCGTTGAATTCACATTCATGCTTTCCGAGTTGTTTGGAGAATTCACAATACTTATAATAATGTTCCTATACACAATTGTTTATTGTATTTGAATAAAAATTCCTGAAACTCATTCAATATCTTTTACCCAAAAAGAATAATAGAAACAACACTTATATTGGATGAATATACCTGAGGAAGAAGTGACTACTTCCTTCTTCAATTTAGTTCACTGTACTAATCTTCCATACAGTTATCTTGCAACATTCAAAGAAAATAGCCTGCTGTATAATGATGTCCATATTTTCTTTGAAATATTTTGTGAAATTTCCTTTAGAATTAAACTTTATATTTTAATTTTCACCTTTTATTTCAAATATTTAACCATAAGAACTAAATATTAATCATTCTTTAAGTTCTTGTCTTCTTGGACAGCCTTACACAAAAGGAAATGGAGCATTCTTGACAATTAATTTTTTGTTTTTTAATCTAAAATGAAACTGGTGTAAGTTGGTGATAAAGATATAATAATGGGATGTATTGAAATTTATTGTATAATATTTCAATTTAAACATATTCAATGTAATCATAATTTCATTCTATTTATTTCATTACTTTCTCTATAAATGTTAATTGGAGATGAGATAATATGTGAAATAATCCATGTCCTATTACTATTTCCAAAAATAATTGGACTGAGATGATTTCATTGTGATATAAAAATAAACTTTATCATATATGAGTCCCATGTAAGCATCTTTCACACCCTCTATTACTGAGGTGGTTAAACAGGTAGTGGGGACTCCAACATGTAGAATTACATATATCGTATTACTTTGTGTAAGTTCTTGCACTACTCTAGGAAATTCATGTTAGTTTGAAAAGTTATCTTTTAAGATTTGATTATAGTTTACATGTAGTATTATATATATAAAACTAAAAAATAAAACTTAAGAATATTATCACTTAATCTTCATTATCGTTTAAACATTATTGATTAATTAATCACTAAATATCTCCCACTATTTTATTGAACCCTATTATCCTTCACTACTACATTCTCAATACCATGTCTCTTGTGTATTATAGTGGAAAATATCCCTGAAACCTATCATCATTGTCCATTTTATGCCTACACCACTACTCAGAGAGCTTCAAGGTAGCAATTTGACTAGTCAACTATATTAACTCCTGGATCTTTGAACTATGGAGTGAAGTACCTACTTATGGAAATTGTAAACTTGATTTGCATAACTCTTTTCCTATGAAGTGTAAATAATATATAATTGGATACTTTTTTCTTCCATCTTTAGTTGATTTGACCTATAAATTTCATGATAACTCCATATTGGATGGATTCACCCTAAACTTGGTTTGATGAGCACACCATACTCCCAAATTTGTTCAAATTCATACAAGGAAAGGAATTACGGCATAACATTTATTTTATGGTTTTGTTATTATTTATCTATGAATAAATTCATTTTATAATAGATATGCACATACCATGTGATCATACACACAACATGACCATACAGTAAATAGAAAACATTCATCACGTATTAATTTTTTATAATCCATGAATTTTAGATTATTATTTAATAAGACTTTTTAAAAGTTTATATTCACAAAATAATAATAAATGAAGCATAAATTAAATAAACAACATGAATGATCTTGAGAATTTGGTATTGATTAATCCATTTGATCTAAAATGATCAACCAAGATCCTGGGGGTAAAATACTTGAGCCTTGTATGACTCAAATCCTAGCTCAAATCCTATTCCAATGTATCCTCAACTCTTTTTGAATACTACCTCTTCTCAATAGGTTCTTCATCTTATAACATCTTCAACATTAAATATGTACTCTCAATAAATTTCATAATATATACATAATAATACATATGGTATTTATAGCCCTTATACATATAAATTATAGAAATAAAATGCACAGACTATCAAAAAAATTAATTATTACATACATTACACACAATTGAATAATTAATTAAATATATTAAAAATTGACATAAATTGTTTGGTTGATGCTCATGATCAGTTTGTAGGTAACATAAATGTGATATAAAACTAATTTTGAAATAAATTATAATCAAGGGTATTTTAAATGAATTAAAATAATTTATCTATTTTTAATTTGTAAAATAATAGTTCCATAGCCCCTAGAATTTTTTTAAAGAATTCAAAAATTTTAAAATTGGTTTTTAAAAAAAATTGAAAAACATTTGATCCCCCAAGTGATCCAGAAACCACTTAAAGTGGGTTTCAGGATTTTTTGGCCTATAATGGGCATGGTGGATCTAGTGGACCTAACAAAGACCTGGGTTGGATGAAGGAATATTCTCTATGCACTGCATGAGGAATAAGTGAGGAGGATGGGAAGGATAAAACTTTTCTTAAAAAAATAAAACAATGTCACCAACCATATATGGGTGCATGTTAAAAATCCCCCCCCCCAATGGGGGGAAGGGGATTCATGATGAATTATTACCATAATAAATTTATATATATTTTTTTGTTTATTTATACAGTTTCTTAGGTCAGATTGACCGCTAAGAGGAGGGTGGATTATTGGATTACAATTTGAAAATTATTACATTGTAATTCAACCTCTTTAACATGTTATGATTCTTGATCCACTTAGAGATATATGAAGAAATAACATCATATGATGAAATAATAAGAGAGATCATAGAATTTGGTATCTAAAAGGTTCAATATAAAATCTACTACTTGCCATGTTGGTTATTCCCTCAACATGGAGACTCCAATATAATATTACTAAAAATTATAATGGTCGTTATAGAGTCATGCCATATCTCTTCAAAATCGAAAAAAAATCTTTGGAATTCATCCCAAATTATTACCAGAATCCACACCGACCAACTACTGAATCCGTAGTAGAAACTTCTTATCATGAATCACATAAGATACTTATCCTACATTTAGATCCAATTGAGATACTTCCCCATTTATTAATGTATTGATCCACTTTAGGATGGCCTATTTATATTTCTCCATGAACTCACCAAATCATAATTTCTCATGTATATATTAATATTCATTTTCATAGATAATATTCATGCTCAATAAATTTTGATCACCTATATCTTAATATATTCCTCATTATAGATCTGCTCAAGAAATTATTCATTCTATTTAATTCATATCCTCAATTAGTTTTTTGCATGTAGTTAACACAAATTATCTATTTTTAATTTATTTAATAATAATACATCTACAATCTCAATCTTACTTATTGAATTCTCAACTCATGATAAGAATAAAATATCCCATGTATTCTTATCCTTCCATAAATGTATGAACATATGAAACATAAACATACTTTTAGCAAAAATATATGAACAAATTAAAGGTTCTTAATTTATAGTAATGGTATCCCATGACATTTGAAACCATTACACAACACACTTTATATCAACAAGTAGTGTACGCAAGATCATCTAGGATTCAAATTAATGAACCACCCAGACCTCGTGTATTATTCTTCATGAAATCCAAGTATTTCTCATAGATACTCTATCTTCCTTTGTGAGACCAAGATAGTGTGTGGTTCCCTCTCATGGGAATGAATCACACAGTTTTTCTTCTTATTTTCATTATCTGATCATCGAAGTTATTAATCTATCATGAAATTAGAGTGTTTTCTCGAGTATATCAAAACGACAGCAATACAAGTTCACTACTGGAATCACTATTTTTTATCTTACATTTTTCATCGCTTCTCCACCTATGTTAAAAATGATTCATGGGTTATATTTGATTGTGTGATCTCTTTAAATACTAAAAATATCTCGGTGTCTAAAATGAACTAGAGTGGTTATGAAAAATGTGGGATCACTTTACAGTCTCATTATATCATCATCTTCCTCTTCTTGCAACATTTAAATGTACATGATTCTCTGAAAATATCATATCTCGTAGTATCAAAAACAAACTCAGATTAACAAGACAGGGTCATTTCAAATATCTATAATACTTTGATATCATCATTTTTATTTACATGATATTTAAAGGGATAGTGAAACTTATAAACCAAAAGGGAGGTTTAATTACCATTAAGGACCAAGCAATGAGAAAATACCAATGAGGGATAGGATTTTATGAAATATGGTATCCAAATGACCATAATTACTTAAAATATCCCCCCTTCTCCAAAAACCCATGCTTGCTCCCGTGCGCTACTCCCCATCACCATGAGTCTCACTTTCTCTCCCTCTCCCTCCTCATCGCTCTTCTATCCCGAAAACCATAGTTCATTGTAAAATCCTCTGGCATGAATCATTCCATTATTATCCACTCTTGTACCACTTTCCTCTCTATTCACTGTCATTAAATCTCCCTCCTCTTCATCATTTTCATCATCCTCTCCGGAAAACCGTATCCCGTCATCGCCTCCTCCCATGAGGTCATATCGCCATCTCCCACAACTTCAATGTCATCATCCTCCACTCCTGCATGATTTCATCCTCTACTCCCACAATCCATTGTGCTCCACTCCCATATATCATGGCCTTCTTCTCTCATATCATCAACCTCCATTGTTGCTCCATTACTCTCCACTCTTGGGACATTGCCCTACTCTCAGGAAAACATTGGTTAGTCATCAACTCCTCCTGGTATCTCCCTCTTCCCGCCATTGAAATTTTTATGAAATATTGATTTCCTCCACCCAGAGTTTTCCTCCTTATATATAATTTTCCTCACTCTATACTAACTTGTTAATTGTTTTACAGTCATGTTTCTTGATATAAGTTATAGGGATTGCAATGGAGTGGAAGGGATCATCAATATTGATAAAATTTAGGTATGATTTTATTTCTGGTTTTTTTATTTGTTATGTAAAAAACTCTTATTTTATGGTTTTGATATAATTTTATTTTCTTTAATACTGTGAAGAAATATTTTTCATAAGAAAAAAAAGGTTTTTATAAAAATTATAAGGATGTAAATGATGAAATAATATGTATTTGGTCATAAATTTCAAAGCATAAAAATAATAAATATAATCTCATGGAAAATGTGGAAAAGGATGCTTCAGTGGGCCAAAAAGTTTGACCCAAGACTAATTTAAATTATAGATGTTCTCAAAATTTATTTAAAGATGTTTTTTATTTCATTTTTAGACATGATAAGTAAAAAAACATTTGTCCTATAAATGGGATTTGGAACAATTTTTGAATTTAAAGTTCAACACTTTATGAGATAATTATGCGAGAATCCTGTAGATACCTTTAATACTCAAACATGTACGATAGCACTTAGATGAAGATAAATGAAGATTATTGTGGCTGATGTTAATTACATGTTAGGAATTCTTTTTGGAGGAAGAACTATCTGTCTTGAAAGGTATACTGATGAATATGCAGAAATGAAGAAGTTTTACCTGGGAAAAAAATTAATTTAATTGAATGAATTATTTTTTAGGGCCTGGGGGAAAAGAGTTTTTGAGGAACTTTATGTTGTTTATATTGGGGACAATGTTAAATCCTAGTTCTAGTTCTTTTATAAATGAAATAAATATTATAATTTTTTGTGGTTTTAAAAAAAATGGGAATTATATTGGTCCTATTTTATTTTCATAGAGCTTGTTCAAGAGGTAAATATCTATAAGAAGTCAATACAAAAAGGCCTACTGAAGAAGCATGTTGGTGGTTTCAAGGTTTTATTATTGGTATGTTTTAATGAAAATTATCCTATTATTATTTTATTATTAGTTAGTAAATTTATTTTACTAATATGAATATATTTACACAATATCATAGCTATTTTTCTTCATCCACTTCTCAATTGGAGAAGTTTGTAATTTATGTAGAAATTTTTTAATTTTGGAATAACAATAATATTCAAAGACGACTAAAGTTGTAAAAAACAAGTAAATGATGAATCTTATATATAGTTCATATTTTATCAGGGAGAAAGCTGTGTGATAAGTATTTATTCAAACATATGGTATAAAAATAATAATTATATTCGTGAAATATTCTTGTTAAAATTATCATGTTAAAATATGAAATGATAGTGTTAAAATATGTCTGTCGTGTTAAAATGTGGATGTGTGGTGTCAAAATGTGATTATATGTGTACAATTAGTGGTAAAACTGAGAAATTAGAGTGTCAAAATGTTTGATCTTATAGGTACCAATGTTGAAATTGTAACACCCCGTACATAGTTACCCAGATTTGGTGCTTTATTACATAACATGGGCATGATACAAGGAATCAAGTCCTGAACTACCAATAAGTTTAGTATTATTGGAAATAATATATATACATAAGTTAAACATTACAAGATAAAAAAGAAATACAACTCTAATTTATTCCATTATAAATATCAAAGCCTCCTAGATTATGCCTGCAAGTCACTCATAACTAACTTTTTCATATCCTGGGAAAATGAAACATAAGAAAGGGGTGAGATCAAACGCTGAGTAAGGGTAAGAAATAAAGCTGAAGATAACATAAACATTAGGCATGATGAATAATTGAAAACACATGCCTTCAAAAATAATAAACATGAAAACTTTATGGAAGGAATATGAGCTGAGTAAATAATGCCATAATAAAACATATTCATGGGAATTATACTAGTTGAGTAACCACATGAACCATTATTATTATTTTCATAATGAGGGAATGTATAATGTTGGAAATTCTGAAACATTTTTTCAAGGAATCGACAAAGACGTCTAAAAATGATTAAGGCCTCAGCCAAAACCATATATCAAATTGGGAAAGGCCTTGGAATGTTCCAAGTCTAATTGTCTCATGAGACCTACTAAAACACTGAGGAGCAATAGTGGGCTCCACCCGTCACATACTAAGTCCAATAAATTCCTAATATGAAAAGGTTAAAACATAACATAAACATTTGTATCAAAACTAGCATAGGAAATGTGAATACTTTAACCATAAATCAGGAATGGTATAAAAATAAAACACCCACAGTCAAACATATCACAAAACCTTCAATACAATAAGAAAGATTTTTATAATAAAAATCTACTTCAAAAAAGTTTAATATCCATCAAAGGATGTTAACATATATGAAATGAAAACTATTTGAAAGAAATACCACATTATATTTTGAAACCATTTAAGAGTCACATAATTACAAAATAAAACATTTATTTTGAAAATATTATTATAATATTTTAAGGGAAGCTTCGATGATGTTATAACGATGGAAAATTTCCGCACCCTCCATATAAGATAAAAAGACATTCTTACCTTAATTTTGTCAAAAAGGTCATAAAGTACCCTATTTGGAAAATGACAGAAAGATTCCTTTCAAAACATATAAGTTCAAATAAGTGTATAAATGAATTTAACCCATAGTCCATTAAATACTAAAAAATTTTGAAATACATTTTTAACAAAACATGTATGTGGATGATAAATATGTCTCAGTACATACTTACATAAAAATAACCTTGGATAATAAAGAGATTGTGAAATTAACCCTTAACTTTTAATTTTCCTTAGTCAATGGTATTTTAACCTCTTTTATATTAGTTAAAACATTGTTATTAAATTATACAAGAACTATAAACATAAATTTGATATCATATATGATCCTCTAATATTTCTTTGGTAATAATATTTCAATAGTATCACCGTTTCGGGTGTTAACTAGTTCATTTTCCTTTATATGATTGGTGGAGTAAGCCATTTTGGTTATGGATAGGATGTATTTGATTCATATAAATAATTATATTGTGTTTATAAAAATTATTTTTAATCATAAAATGAAAATTATTCTTGAATGATTATGATGGGGAAATGAATCTCATCGCATTCATGGAGACGGTAATCTGTACGTACGCACAAGCGACAATATCATTATATTGATGGTTAAATAATATGTAATTGGATGGTATATCATATATAAAGAATAATTAAAATGTTATATTTATTATTTACATCAGTTATACTCATTATTATTCCCATCCAAATAATGAAGTGTTTGAATAACAAACTACACCATGACGTGGAGACGGTAATCTGTACGTACGCACGTATGGTGACTTTGTCATTTATAGGATGGATAGAATAATGAAAATGGTTGTACCATTGTTATTATAACATCACAGTATATATAATATACTGGATTTTATATTTTATAATGGAAACAACAAATGAAGAGGAAGTGGAATAAGAAAAGAACTTGAAATAGGTGATGAAATATTTACCTCTTCTTCGGGTTATTCCTTTTGAATCGATCAAAAGTGATCCAAAAGTTGGATTTATGACCAAAGGAAGGCCTATAGGATGAATTAAGAAAATTTGGGAGTATATTTGGTTGGGGTTTGTCCTAGCCAATTGGCTTTGGAGGGGTGAAATTAAGAGAATAGGAAGTTCCCTTTTATAAGAGAGGTGAGGGTCACTTTAGGAAAAGCTTGAAATGTTATTTTATAATAAAATCCTTTTAGGTTTCTAATGGAAAAAATGAATTATTTAAATGATAAGGTGGTAATGGGTTGAAAAAATCTCATCCAATAGGTTTTAGATAGGTTTAGGTCATCATATTAACCTTATCTTTTAGATTTAACTCTTAGCTAAATAGTTTGACATTTACCATGTCTCATTATATTTTTATATTATATGGTTAGTAAACATACAATAACCAGAAAATAGAACCCCATTTGGTTAATTATTAATATATATAACCTTATATAAGTCCTCTGTCCTAACTTTATATTTTTATGAATATTATATCAATTAATAATATAATATTTGTTTTAAAAACTCAATTATGTCGGTTTTGACACTATTTAGTATTTGATTTTTTTGAAAGCGACTAAAACTGTATCACTTCAATTAAAATTTATATAACCAACCCTAACAAGTCATATTATACTACAAAATTAGTTTAATTCATCAGAAGTCTCAATTTACATTTATTTGTATATTTATAATATCAATTATTTTCTTATTTCATTAATATGGTAATTATTTCATCATCATTGTGTCATAAATAAATTAAACTATATAATGACTAAAAATTAAAAATAAAATACTATTATGTAGGAAATATTTTGAGCTTTATAATGAATATTTATATTTGAATTTAAATTGTGTGTAACTCTATATTAAAAATGGTTTAGTTATTAAATGTTGAATTTAACTCTTTTAACTCTTCTTTAAATAAAATAATAATAAATGTCCTAATATAATCCACGTTGACCAGTGGGGATAATAGTTTATTCATAATGTTGTTCATGGTCTAATTACACTTATCCAATAGAATTAGGACACGTGTTAGTTCATTATGATATCATTTTTACCCTTAATTACTCTATTTACTTTTAACTGTGGTAAATAAATGTCAAAAGTAACAATTCACCAAAAATTATTTTCTTCTTATTGAACCAAATTTTACTTATTGATATTAACCACATATATTTGATTTTCGAAATTAAACACATAGAAGTGTTAAAATTATGTTTTATGAAAATTTGAAAATTCTCCTAGGAGGTAGGTAAAAGATGGTAAAAAGTTCAATAAAATTTTTATATATCAAAACTTATTATAAAATGACTCCAATAAATTTCCTTGAACATAAATAAGTATTATGAATCTAATTTTACATAAAATAAATTTAAATAAAATAAATAATTATTTAAATAAAAATCCAATTTTAACCAATAAGGTAGTGTTTTTCATTATTCATTAAAAATTGAAAGATTCATAAAAATGCCAAAAATTCACCCTAAGATAATTTTGATATTATGAATTGAAAAATGAATTCCATTTTGAAAAACTAAAATTTATAAAATCTCAAAAAGTGGGTATTACTATTCGTAACAGTTAGTTTTATTGGTCGTGGTGTGTTAGAATCTCGATGTTGCGTACAATGCAAGCTATTACATTATTCAAAGGGAAACGTATCATGGAAGATTAGTGTGTTATAGAAATGGTCCATTGAACGTATTAGTTTTCATTCACAAATTGTTATTGTCAACAACTGGAGGCTGAGTGTTAAGATCTTGATGGTCTATGTTAATTTCTGTTAGATTATTGTTAGTATATGGATTGTTAAAAAAATCCCTATTTAAATATTTTCGGGTTAAAGATAACATGCCTTTTCCCATGGTAAAATCCTAGAATCTGATTGATAATTTCTTGTAGGTCAGTGTTAATCTCTTCTATGTTTATGTTAAATGACATGAAATCCTATTTATAAATGGTCATGTGTTTAGAGGTGTAATATTATTTGTAAAAACCAGAAATTAGAGTGTTATAAATTTGTATTTTAGTGGTACCAACATTGAAATGAACCATTGAAATTCTTAGTTTTCATTTATAAATGGTTAGTGTCAAAAAATGGGTGTTGAGTGTTAAAATTTGGAAGGTATGTGTTCATTTCTGTAAGATTTTTTTTGAAGACTTTGAATTATTCTATTTTGATGATGATATGTTATTTCATGTAATTTCAATGTCAAAACATAGAATTAGAGTGTTAATAATTTGTATTTTAGCTTATGTATCTAGAGTGTTGAATTAAAAATCTTCCTTTTTGAATCCTCTAATGTTAAAGATAACATGAGGATGACCAATGTTAAATCCTAAATGCTGATTTTTAATTTCAAGTATGTCAATATTAATGTTTGGTAGGTTTATGTAAATTCCTTTAAATACTATTTTGAAATGGACATGTGTTTAGATGTGTAATAATATTGCTAAAAACCTGAAGTTAGAGTATTATAATGTGGGATTTTAGTGGTACCAACATTTAAATGCTTCATTGAGAGTTTTATTTTTCATTTATAATGGGTTAGTGTCAATAACAGGAGGTTGAGTGTTAAAATATGGAATGTATGTATTAATTTTTTACAATTGTTGTTAAATACATTTAATTATTCCTTCTTGATGATGATATATTCTATATTGGATTTCCAATGTTAAAATATGGAATCAGAGTGTTAAACATCAATATTTTAGTGTTAACCTATGGAGTGTTAAATTAAAAAGCTTCCTGTTTAAATATACTAGTGTTAAAGATAACATATGGATATCTAATGTTAAAACCTGAATGCTGATTGTTAATTTGTGGTCGGTCAGTGTTAATTTTTGGTAAGTTTATGTTAAATTCATTGAAATCCTTTTTAAAAATATCTATGTGATTAGATGTTTAATCATAGTGGTAAACCCACGAAATTAGAGTGTTACAATGTGGGATTTCCTTTGTACCGAAATTGAAACGGTCCATTGAATGTCTTAGTTTTCATTTATAAACGGTTAGTGTCAAAAACTAGAGGTAGGGTGTTAAAATATCAAAGTTCTGTGTTTATTTCTGTAAGATTTTAATTCTTTTAATTCATATTTTCTAGTTTTCCAATGTTAATTTCTTCTAGGTTTATGTTAAATGCATTGAAATCCTCTTTAGAAATGGCCATGTGTTTATATGTGTAATCATCGTGGTAAAAACCAAAAATAAGAGTGTTATAATGTGGGAATTTAGTGGTACCAACACTGAAATGGTCCATTAAAAGTCGTATTATTCATTTATAAATGGTTAGTATCTAATACCAGAGGTATAGAGTCAAAAATTGGATGATCTATGTTAATTTCTGTAAAAAAATAATTTTAATTATTCCTGTATGATTCCTATATGTTCATATATGGATTGATTAATTTCAAATATTTGTTTATCTATTACTAATGCTTTTATCACTATTATATATTATAGGATATCAGGGTTTTTTAGGATGGATATATGAATGTTTCCAATGAGCACCTAGTGGAACTCATTCGAGTTTAAGGCAATTTGTTAGCTAGAGGCTCTACTGCTAAAGTGGAAAGATTTGATAATGTCCTATATGAAGAAATATATGTTTATGGAGAGTTTTTGGATCATATTAGGGACTTTAAAGTGGAAGTGGATGATATATATGAAGTCTATGAGGTCAGGGAAGATGGAGATAAGGAAAATTTGTTGGAGGTAGGTGGCGAAAGTGTTAGAGAAGAGGGGGGAGTAGTGAAAGTCGATGAGGAAGTGGGAGAGGAAGTTGATAAAGTTGGGTTCGAATCGACATTGGGAAACCCATATTCTAGGAATAATCCTATTAACCAATGAAAAAAGATCAAAAAATGGTCATCGTACATGAAAAGGCCTATCAAAGGCATAATAGACCATAAAAGGAGGGTTTACGATTTGTGCACCTCAGGAAGGCATTACGGAAGAAAAGAGAAGTATTCTATAATAATATTCTTATTTTGATTAATGGAACTATATTAAAATATATATTATGTACATATGGGAATAATTTTGAGTGAAAAGTTGTTGTTAACATGTATAATTACTATCTGACTGATCATGGTTATCATTGTTTGTGCCCTACGAAATGGTTCAACAATAAGGTTAGTAAATTATTCCTTTATGATAAACTATTTTATGATAACTAATTAATAACAAGTGACTGAAAATTTCAGTATCACATATGGTCACCATGATTTCAATAACACTTTTGAATGACCAGAAAACATTTGGAATAATGATCAGACACATATTTGATCCATTATTAATAGTACTAAATTTATAAATATATTGACGTATAAAAAAAATTCATTATGTTTCATATATTTTGATAATATATTATTGTAGGATAAGATTATCTCATTTCAGGAAGAGTGGAAAGTCACTGATGTTTTGATTTATGTCATGCCTAATGTTGTTGGATACAACATAACAAAGTTACAACTTCTTTTTTCCCAATGCTGATGAATTTTCAATTCTTTTTTTATTTTTCCAATATAAATGCAAATAAATTGTGTGTTCCAGATTCATTTGGTACTAATTCCACTGATAAAAATAGAAACAACTTTTTGCATTACTGGTATATAAAAAGGCCTTCATCGTCTTTTGGTTTTTGGTTTACGAACATAGTTATTTAGAAAGTTCTAATCTACTATATCTATTGACTTCCATATAGGGTGATTTTCTTATTACCATGTTGCAGCATCCTTTAGGACAAGTATTTATTTTCCCATCTAAATTTTATGTTGTGTATGAATCTATTCCGCTATAATATAATTGGTAGACTAAATTACTCAATGATTTATTTTCTAAATATTTTTTTTATCTAATTTGTGTATTTTTTCAATAATCATTGTGGAATTCACTTGATCAGATACCTTCATGAATGGGAAAACATGATGACGATTAAATTCAATACTGATGTGATTATTTTACAACTCTTTGAATATTTTTTAATTTAATATATAGAATGTTTTTTATGATATGTTTTTATATTAATATTTAGAGGAAAATGGTTGATTTACTGTGGTGGTTGGTGAACTAATCCTACAAAACAAATAGGAATCTTTTTTTGTAGGATTTTTCCAGTTAAACACATAATTTATTGTGGAATTGGTTGTAAAGGAAATTGGTAGTGAGGTTCCAGAGTTTTGTTTAATTTCATGGGCATTTTGTTCTATTATCCATGTTTATTGGTTCAATTAATGACATACTCAATAGAGTTTTGTGAAATTTGGTGGGTGTTTGGTTCTATTATAACTATGTATTTGTTGAATTATTGACATACTTAATCCTATTTTCACTCTTCATTTTATTGTTGATCCAATGAAATAATGAATATAAAGTGGGAGTATGAACAAATTCTTTACAATAATTAATATTACATTATGTAAAATTCATACACTATTATTTTACATTTCACAAAAAACAAAACAAAAAAACTAGTGCATGAATATTAAAATCTAGAGGCTTAGTGTCATAACCAAGAAAGTCAGTGTTAAAATTTACAATTTCAACCATATAAGGATGTTGATGTGGTTTATATGTTACAATGTTTATATCTCCAAAAATGCATCAATTAAAATATAAACATTTGTGATTATTCATACATCAACATCATTGTAAGTAATAAAACCAAAAAAAATAGAATGCATGGGAATTAAATACCAAAACTCCACAAAAACATATTTCATTTTTTTCACATTTACATAATTGTCCAATCTAACATGAACATGTTTATAAACATATTATTTACCATACACAAATTTGTATTGGAATTTCCACACCCTTTTGTGTGTGACGAACTTCTTCACAATGATGAAGAAAAATATTCAGTGGATACAAATATGTTCCGTACATTTCATTTTTATATCTCAACACATTCAATTATAATATATCTGTTACCATCTCATGACAATACTTAAAAAGATTCAAATATTACAAGGGAAACATCAAAAAATACTCCCAAGAGCTACGCAATGTAGTAAACATCCAACAGCTTCATATCCGAGCATCACGAACCAGTTATGCGACCAAGATTCGCGAAGGAGCTACACGAATGAGCTTCGTGAAGGAGCTACACAGCCGAGCTTTGCGATTGAGCTATGCGACCGAGATTCTCGAACAAGCTACGCAGTTGAGCTATGCGTGAAATAATTTTTTGTGCCCCTACACGGGGCACTCGCGTGGTGGATCTGTGTGGCAGACCTACGAGGTAAAAGTTTCTTCAGCCAGGCCCCATATGTTCCCAGAAATAGGACCCTTGGTCTTCCCATTTTCAGACTGAAAAAAAGTGAAAGACTCTATGAATATCCCATTGCGTAGCTCCTTTGCCTACACTCACAAATTGTCTCAGGTAGTTCTCTAAACTACAAAATATGTGGTAATTAAAAGGGATAGGCATGTTATGAAGTTGTTCAAATTCTTCAGTCCTAATCTATACATACACAGTATAACTGTGCACCACACTTGTGTGGTTCACCAGTGCACCATACTTGTGCTCAGTACCTGCGTGATAGAGCAACGCGAGACACCTACACGGCATACCTGCACAAGGTACATATACGACAAACTTAAGTACCCTTCTTAAAATTCATCCATGGCAGGGTATCTTTTTCTTTGGTCCCCTTATCTAAAAGGGACTATGTTGAAGCCTCCCCCAAAACCTCCTGACTTCTCAGACCTTTGGGTAAGGCACATCAGTGTGTCTCCAATTTGGGTTTGTATTTTTGAAGTCATAGGTTTCTGAAATTTTAATGACAATGGGGTTAAGATTCATGGGATTTTTTTGGATTTTTATATCCGTAGTCACATAGAATTTTCTCCCCGAAATAGTGCTGGGAAGTTCCTGGTTTGGAAGATGGTGGGCTTCCAGCCTCACCCTTTTCAAAGAGGTGACCCGGGACCTCAGTTTTCTGGTAGGGAAGGTACACTTCGCACTTTCCATTCCGCGCAAGTATAGAAGAAGTCTTCCTACCCTACCAAAACCAATTTCAGGGAAACCATCCAAGTATAATCCCCTCACCTTCACCCCTTCTTCCTTACATTGGACCATTGTCCAATGTAAATAGAACAGAGGAAGGCTCATAGCCTAACCCTCTTCCATGATTGATGCGCCCTCTTCCATCAGCATAGGAGGAAAAGTATGAAGTGTCATTATTGAATCTTTCACATCCTCTTGTTTCTCACACCATGCATGACTCACGTGGTCTTAGAGATACATGATGGTTACCACATGTACACAAAAACACCAAATGAACTATAAAAACTCTAATTCTTGTTCAAACCAGGATACGTAGGAATCCCTTTCAGGGTCCAAGATCATCCAACTAATTCAACCCCAATTTTGTACATCCTTCTTAATAAATAAGCCCCAAATTTAATCATCAAATCATCAAGTCATCCTTTTTTAGAGAGTAAGCCCAAACTCATCACTCTCAAGGGATTATACTCTCCTATGAGATTTATCGAATGTTGTGGGCTTGGATTCCCATCCATATGGGATACGTTGGAGGCCTCGTTGAGGTTCAAACCCAACACCTCAAAATCAAACCTGTTCTCTTTGGTCCATATTCCCAACAGGGTCTTAACCTACTTAGAAACTCATATACATTCCAAGATCCTTGGCCTGCTTCATCATAATTCCCACACTAAGTTTCCACTAAGAACCTTCTACTTATAGGTCCTTATCACATGACCTTAAAAGGAATTATGTGTCCTATTAGGTGGCACCGAACTATGAGGGTTATGATTCCTTTCCCAAGGATACGTAGGTAGCTCAATTTAATAGCATGATCTCAAGATTAAAACAAACCTTCGTAACCCTGGATGAAAATAAATTCCAGAGTTACCCACTGAGTGGATTAAAAACTAGTGTCATCATAACAATGATTAAAAGAATCTCTAATCATCATATTAGAGGATACCATTAATAGAAAACTTTGAATACATATAGATGTTTCCATTAATGATGAACCTTGAATTCATAATGATCATTCGAAATTTTACACATACTAATAAGTGATTACAAATTCTAAGGGACACTTATGACATAATTGGTAAATTAATAAGGATTCATGAAAATATTTTAATATTACAAAAAGAGTCTGGGAGTAGATGATAATTCCCCCCAAAAAGGTGTGATGAGTCTGACCTCCCATCCTCTCGACCGATGCACATTCTTAATGACGTAAAGTTAAAAACATAAAAAACTACTGCCTTTTGAAAGAAGGACCTATTTGGATAAATAACTGTTGGAGGTTTCTGGTTCAATGAATAAATCCAATGGAAACTACCTAGATATAGTGATTCTAAAATCTAGAATGCACATTTCAAGGAACTATGAAACAAAAATGGTTAACACGACGTCAATCCTTAACCAAGTTAATAATGTTACCCACATTTTAGGCCTCTATCAATTGAAAAATGAAGGACATACAAAGGAATTAATCATGCATGTATCCATATGACAAGATGTCACTTTAATAAAACTTGTTGTTGTTTTTAGTTTTCCACAGAATTCCCTTCAATCCAAAAGAATGGTTTTCTCCAAGACAACATCTATGAACTTCCCAACTACTGCTCAGGTTGAATCTCCATCTACGGGAAGGATGTTATCACTAACCCAACATCTTCCATGCTGGGTCTCTAATGTGCTGATAAAGGAATATCGCTAACATTGTACAATTCCGACTTTGGAGGATACTCGACAAGCCCTCCAGGACAACAATAATCCTCGTTCATCTGGCCAACAATGACCAATGATCAAGAAGAAAATGGTGACAACCACCGTCTCCAACCGTTTTGGGTATTTATCCCTGGAATGCAACAATCAATTTCTCTCATACTATAGGGAGGTGGATCAAGAGTTCATTGAAGGCCTCAATTAAATAATTCATGAGTCCTTCCTGAGGACTCCCACTAGAAATCACCACCATAATCATGGGGTAGTGTATCCCCAATATGATGGGGGTGTTGCCTCTAGACGTTTGGCCCAGGTCTCACAGACCTGGGCATGCAAGACGAACCACCAGGGACAACGTGTGGTTAACAGGAAGCATGTTCTAACCTATACCTCCATTGAAGAATTCCATCAATCAAACTTGATGCAAAATAACGAGCAGGCACATACACCCATTCGTCCTAATTTTGTTTTTCAACAGTTGTGTCTAACAGCAAACCACCAATCCCACCAGATAAACCCGGTGGAGTACTGTGAACAGGCACATACACCTTTTTACAAGTTATCAGCCAGTCATCAGGCTCATCTAACTACATTTAAAGAGACCTTCCAATCTAATATGGTGGCAACTGGTAAGCAGGAACATACACCTGTTTACAATCACCAATTCTTTCAGTAGTCTCGTCTTCCAGTATTGATGGAATCCCATCAACCATACTTGAAGTAGAATATCCAACATGCACATACACATTCCAATGTTCATCAAGTCTGTAAAAAGTCTCGTTTGGTAGAACCTGGAGAAGTCAGTCGGAAATCTCCGATGACAAATTTGGAGCAGACTCAACTCTCTTCCCCTATGAATAAGTATTTTTAATATCCGTTAACAGGAAAAAGATAAAAGTAATAGGAATATACACCTAAACCAGATAAATAATGGAAATATATTCCCATTGTAACACTCCAAGCTTCCATGGTACATTTCTCTTTGAGTAATGCAGTAGCTTGCATTGTACGCAACTTCAAGATTCTAACACACTGCGATCAATCAAAGTTGTCGTTATAAATAGTAATACCAACTTTTTGAAATTTTAAACATTTTATATTTAAAAATGGAATTAATTTATGGATTCATAATATCTAAATTATCCTAGGGTGAAATTTTAGTGCTTTTTGGATAACTTTTATATTTTGATGAATAGTGAAAATTACTAAATTTTAATTAAAAACAACTTTTTTAATCAAAATAATTAATAGTGATAAATTATTAGTTTGAGTGGTTTTAAAGTATATTTAGAATATATTTTTTACCATTTAATAAAATTTTGGTCATTGGACATAATTTCACAATTAAACCGGACATAAACAAGTGTCAATCTTTTGATAGTTATTATATCTTAAAAACACGTTTGTTGTTTTGACAACGGGAATTAATTTTAAATTAATTTCTGCCACTTCTTTGTTTTGAATTTGGAAAAATGGACTCCATATTTGGAATAAGTATGTCTAAATTGTGTAAATAGGTAACTTTTATTTTTATACATTTTGAATAATTACTTCGGTAAATATTTTATTTACCATGGTTAAAGGGTAAATCCGGTAAATAAGGTTAACAAAATAATATTATAATAATAATAAATTACCCTAAAACGTTTCATAACATTATTGGTGGATACATGTCCGACCATGGGCATCCTTGGGTCGATTTTGGGACCTCATGGGGCCACTTTTAGGTGATAGGGACACTTTATATTAATTAAGTTTAAGTAAATATAAAAATGGCATAAGCTTATATCTTTTATAAAAACAATTTTTACATAGGTTTATATATGTAATATATTCGATTATAAATATTAATTAGAAAGATAAAAATATTTCATATATAATTATATTTTATTTATAATTTTTTGGCTTTGAAAAGGTAAAAATATATGTGACACAATAATGATGAAGTATTTTCCTTATTAATGAAAGAATCAAATAATTGGTATTATAAATGTTAAAATAAATATAATTTGAAAGTTTTGATGACATACACGAATTTTATTGGATAATATGACATGTTAGTATTTCTTAAATGATTTTCGTTTGAATAAATAAAGTTGTTAAGACTTTAACAAAAATCAATTATTGAGTAGTGTCAAAATTGACAAAAATGAGTTTTTAAAACAAATATTATATAATTAATTTATATTATATTCCTAAAAATCTAAGGTTATTAAAAAGGACTTATATCATTATTTTTGTATCATTAATGGACCACTTGGGGGTCTCTTGGATGTATATAGTGTGTTTATTAACGATATTTTATAAAAATACAATGTGACATGGTAAGTGTTAAACTAATTAACCAAGAGTTAAAACTAAAAGACATGGTTAATATAATGACCCAAACCTTTGTAAAATCTATTAGTTGAAAGGATTTAAACCCATCCACACCTTAGACTTTTAATAATCCACTTTTGATCCATTAGAAACCAAATATGATTTTATTATAAAATAATTCTTTAAGATTTTCCTAAAGAGCCCCTCACCCCTCTTATAAAAGGGAACTCCCCCTTCTCATTAATTCACACCTTCAAAGCCATTTGGATCATACGAAACCTGCCCAAATATCCTCCCAACTTACTTAAAATCATCCTTGAGGACTTAGTTTGATCATGAATCCAACCTAAGAATCCCTTTTGATCAAATCAAAAGGAAGAACCCGAAGAAGAGGTAACGTCTCCACCACCCTCTCTAAAGTTCCTTTCTTCTTCAACATATTCTTTCCATGTTATTTCCATTATAAAATAATAACTCCAATACCTTCTATGTACGGTGATGTTTTTATAATTATGGAACAAAAAAATTATTATTATATCCATCCCTTGAATGATATGTCACCATACGTGCGTACGTACGGCCTACCATCTCCACGTTGTGGTGTAATTGTTATTCAATATACTATTATTTAGATGGGTATAATAATGATTTATAATTCATGTAAATAATAAATATAACATGATAATGATTCTGTCTATATGATATACCATCCAATTATATATTATTTTAATATCAAAATAATGATATTGTTTCTCGTGTGTATGTACGGATTACCGTCTCCACGAACGCGATGAGATTCATTCCCCATCGTATCCATTCAAGACTAAATTGTATTGGATGATTAAAAATAATATTTAAGGACTTAATATAATTCTAGATATGAGTATGATACAACATATCCATAACAAACACGGCCTATATAAAGGAAAACAAGTAAGTTAACACCCAAAACGACGATAATACTAAGATTTTATTAACAAAGCGATGTTAAATGATCATATATGATATAATATTAATATATATGATTATTTTATAATTCAATAACTATTATTTCACAATTATACAAGAGGTTAACCTACCATCAACCTAGGAAAAGTAAAAGGTAAGGGTTTATTTCACAATCTCTTCATTATCTGAGGTTGTTTATACGTAATTATCTACTGGGACCTCTTTATCATCCACATCAATGTTTATTAAAATTGTATTTCAAAACATTCTTACTATTTTACAGAATATGGGTTAAAGTCATTTATACCCTTTTTTTACATTTTATAAGATGTTTATAAAGGAATATTTCCGTCCTTTTTCAAACAAGGTCCTTTTTAACCTTTTCGACCAAATTATGGTAAGAATATTTTTTTTAACTTATACGGCGGGTGCAGCTATTTTCTGCCATTATATCATCGTCGAAGCATCCCTTACAAGATTAAAAGAATATTTTCAAAATAAATATTTTATTTATGTTACTCTTAATGATTTCAAAAAATAAATACATATGTCTCTAAAAAATATTTTGATTTCATCTATGTCAACATCCTTTGATGGATTTTAAGTTTATTTGAAGTTGATTTGTTATGATACAAAACATCCATATTTTATTGATCTTTTTGTCATATGTTTGACTGTGAATGTGCTATTTTTATACCATACATTGCTTATGGTTAAAGTATTGACATTTCGTAAGCTATTTTTAATACGAATGTTTATGATATGTTTAAACCTTTTCATATGAGGAATGTATTTGACTTAGTAAGTGACCGGTGGAGCCCGCTATAGCTCCTCGATGCATCTGTAGGTCTCATGCACTACTAGAATTTGGAGTTTCTGCGCCCCTGAACACGGGCGACCGCCATTGGCGGTCGCTATTAATACTATTAGCGACCGCCAATGGCGGTCGCTAATCCTGCCTAAAGAAACGCGGGATTTTTCCCGCCCTGTCATTCCCCACTTCATTTTTCACCGCTGCAACATCAGGGCACCTCCCCCGCCGCGCGCCGCCTTCATCCGGCCACCTATGTCATGGCCTTTGTCGGCTGTCGCTTCCCCCTACCCCCTCGTAGGTGAGCCCCGTCATCCCCCACATCATCGGACCACCGGACACATGCACCGTCAACATACCTCATATCCTCCGGCCGCCGCAAATCCGCCATGACCGGCACTCGAAGCTTCACCATCCCTCTCACCCCTGCCTCCACCGGTCAACCATACAGTAGCAGATTTGCTGCTGTATTTCGATAGAGGAATTAGCGACCGCCATTGGCGGTCGCTATTTCTCTTTACCGACGAAGCAACAGCGACCGCCAAAAGCGGTCGCTTGGCGGTCTCAATTGGCCTTTAGCGACCGCTTTTGGTGGTCTCTAATGGCAGTTATTGTAGTAGTGATGAGACTACTAGATGTGGAATTGGCCGAGGACCTTTCCCAATTTGATTTACGGTTTTGGCTGAGCCCTTAATCACTTTAGACGGCTTGGCCGAGGCCTTGAAAAAATGTTTCAGAATGTCTGACATTATACATTCCCTCATTATGGAAATAATATTGATGGTTCATGTGATCATTCAACTAGTAGAATAACCATGATTATGTTTTATTATGGCATTATTTACTTATTGTAAATTTTTTCCATAAAAGTATTCATGTTTATTATTGGTAAAGGCATGTGGTTTTCAATTATTTATCATGCTTAATATTTATGTCATTTTCCGCTGTATTACTTACCCTTACTGAGAATTTGAGATCACTCCTTTCTTATGTTTCATTTTCCGAAGATATGAAGAATTTAGTTATGAGTGACCTGTAGGCATAATCTAGGAGGATTGGATGCTTCTAATGAAATATATTTTTGTTGTATTTATCTTCAAGCTGTAAATTGGATCATATGTATGAATCTGGTTTCAAATAATACTAAACTGATCAGTCATTCAAGACATGATTTCCTTGTAATCATGCCAATGTTATGTAATAATGCACCGCCTTTGGGTAACAGGGGTTGGGGCGTTACATTTGGTATTAGAGGAAATTTAGTACAAACCTTGGAAACTAGATTTAGATAAACTCTGATTAGAGAACATGGCCCTAAGATATACTTTGAGGATTAGTATAGAAGAACTTCCAATAATTTTTGTATTGTAGAGATTTTGTGAGTTTTCCAAGAAATACATCCCTGTTTGGATACGAGTAGGTAGAGGCATCTCTAGCACTGAAGTACCTAGGGGTAAAACCCGAAAACACCTCTTTGAGATTGACTCCAACGGGAACTGGTGCACGACAACGGGTCTTGCTGCACTCTTGGTTACGACACTCTTGGGGGATATGCTTAGGATAATTATCATTTTCGTTACCAACCATTATGAAGGGTTATGAGTATATATTTCTCAAAGAAATTTTTTTTATGATTATGGATTATATCTATAAACTGTT
Source organism: Viscum album (assembly GCA_963277665.1). NCBI lineage: Eukaryota > Viridiplantae > Streptophyta > Magnoliopsida > Santalales > Viscaceae > Viscum > Viscum album. Next base: position 1,333,584,938 of record OY728145.1, read on the forward strand.
GAATTTATGTTAAGTGTTTTAGAATTTTGGAATTATATATTTCAATTCACAAACTAATCTAGTTTATGACATTGTTTAAAAATGGAACCTATTGGAAGGAATGGAAACCATATCAAGGCACGCACTCCATGTTGGGATTTCCCTCCTACTCAAGATAATTATAATGGATCTAGTGATGCAACTGGTGCTGACCAGCTTATCACCATACTAGGACAACTCACTCAGGTTATGAATAATAACCTTACCCGTATGGAGCACCCTGATCCACAGCGTGGAGGATCAATGTAAGATCTCTTAAAGAGGAAACAACCACCGACATTAAATGGGAGTAAAAATCCCATAGTAGCTGATCAATGGATAAATTCATTAGAGATAATATTCCATTCCTTGGGGAGTAGTGATAGGGAAAACATTGTCATGGCAGTTTATCACCTCACTGAAGATGCTGATCAATGGTGGTCATTGATAAAAAAACGAATGAAGATGATGAATTATCAGATATGGAATAGATGGAGTTCAATGAGATGTTCTTTGAAAAAACATTCCTCGAGACCATCGAGCAGATATGGAAAGGCAATTTCTGAGTCTGAGGCAGAAAGAGGATGATAATGTCGCAAAGTATGAGGCTAACTTTACAAGGTTAGAAAGGTATGCTGCTGATTATATATGTAACCCAAGGAGTAAGATTGATCATTTCTTTGATGGGTTAAAACCATTTCTTCGTCGATCATTAGTCTCGCAAACCTTATCATCATACGAAGAATATTGTCTTGTGTGCTATCAAGATAGAAAAGAAATTCTCTAAGTCTTATGACTTTAAATCAAATCAAGAGAAGAAGAGATCTGTTGAACACTCTGGGAAAGGAAATAAGGAAATAGGGAAGAAGGGTAGAATTGAATTTCCACCCTGTGATAATTTTGGAAGGAAGAACCATGGTTCCTGTCTAAAAGGAAAAAGAGTATGCTACAAATGTGGGGAGAAATGCCATCTAGCTGGTGATTGTAAAGGAAATAAAGATGCTACCGATGTTCAATGCTAAAATTGCTGGGAGATGGGACATTATGAAAATGAATGTCTTAAGAGTAAAGAAAAATTACCTCAGAAAAGTCCAAGGGATCATGTCCAAGCTTATGCAATCACTACTGCTGAGGTTGAAGCCCCAAAAGACGTGGTGGCAGGTAATTTAATGGTTTCCTCAAGTTTAGAAAATGTATTATTTGATTCTGGATCATCACATTATTTCATATCTTCCCAGTTTTCCAAGAAAATTAGATATTTCCAATTCGATTTAACAAGGGAGTTGTTAGTTAAAACTCCAAAGGGAAGTATCATTGCATCAATGTTTTATGAATCAGTCCCCATTAGAGCACATAAATGATCTTTATCCGCTGATCTAATCATCATACCTATGATTGAATTTGATATAATCCTAGGTATGGATTGGGTTTCAGACCATGATGCGAAGATTTATTGTAAGAAGAAGGAGGTTACGATTCTTGATGATGATGATAAGGAACACCTTATCTTTAGATCAGAATCGTCTCCACCTAATTCTTATCCAGATCCACCCCCAGTAGCTCAACTAAATTCAATTATCGGGGAGGAAGAGAATGAAATAACTGTGGGTGAGGAAAGGAATGTTCAAATAGAGGATGTACCTATTGTGAGAGAATATGTTGATTTGTTTCTGGAAGATTTACCTGGACATCCTCCAGAATGAGAAGTAGAGTTTTCCATTGATTTAATTCCTGGTTCAAGGCCCATATCGAAAACTCCTTATAGAATGGCCACTATAGAATTAGTTGAACTAAAGAAACAACTAGAGGAATTGAGTAATAAGGGATTTATTTTCCCTAGTGTTTCTCTATGGGGATCCCCTGTCCTTCATGTTAAGAAGAAATATGGATCTATGAGGTTGTGCATTGACTATAGGGATATCAATGCTATACCAATAAAGAACAAGTATCCCCTACCTCACATTGATGATTTTTTTGACCAACTGTATGGAGCTCAATACTTTTCAAAGATTGACCTTCGATCTGGATATCATCAGTTATGTGTGAAGAAGGAAGACATTCCGAAGACAGCTTTTCAAACCAGGTATGGGCATTACGAGTTTACAGTAATGCCTTTTGGGCTGACTAATGCACCCTCTATATTCATGGATCTAATGAACAGAGTTTTCAAGGAATATCTTGATGACTTTGTAGTAGTATTTTTTAATGATATCTTGGTATACTCCAAAAGCTACAAAGATCATGAAAATCACTTACGCATTATATTGAAGACTCTGAGAAGGCATTAAATATATGGGAAGTTTAGAAAGTATGAAATCTGGCTTCAGGAAATTTCCTTTCTTGGACATATTGTCTCTAAGTATGGAATCTATATTGATCCTTATAAGACCGAGGAAATATAATAATGTCCATCACCAACGAGTATAACTGAGGTACGCAGTTTTATTGGTTTAGCTGGTTATTATCAATGTTTCGTCCAGAACATTGCATGTTTGGCTAACCCATTAACAAAGATCACAGGTAAAGGGGTTAAATTTGTCTGTACAAAAGAGTTTGAAGAATGTTTTGATGAACTAAATAGAAGATTAGTCAATTCTCCTATATTGACTCTACCATCGGGGAATGATGGGTTTGTTATTTATAGTGATGCATCGAAGAAAGGTCTTGGTTGTGTCCTTATGCAGAATGATAGAGTTATTGCCTATGCATCACGACAGCTGAAAATTCATGAGAAAAACTATCCTACTCATGATCTTGAGTTAGCTGCTATAATATTTTCTTTGAAGATTTGGAGAAACTCTCTCTATGGTCAAAAATGTGATATTTATAATGATCACAAGAGTTTGAAATATATTTTCTCATAGAAATAGCTAAACATGAGGCAAAGGAGATGGCTTTAACTACTCAAGGATTATGATTTCACGATACACTACCACCCAGGGAAGGAAAATAAGGTGGAAGATGATTTGAGTAGAAAGGATCATGGAATTTTGAACAAGATGAGAGTAGAAAAGTATCCTATATACATGGATCTAGTAATGATGGATATGGGAATCTCCATGGAAGGTGAAACATCAATACCTTTTCAAATTTTTGCAAAACCATCTTTACTAGAAAGGATAAATAGTTCTCAGACCGGTGATGAAGAGTTTAAAAAGAAGATTAAAGCTGTGAATGATGGGAGATTGAATGACTTTTTGTATGAAGATGGAATTTTGAAGATTGGGAAGAGACTTTGTGTTCCCAATATACCTGATCTAAAATTGGAATTGTTGGATGATGCTCATAGTTTTAATTTCTCTATACACCCTGGGAGAACCAAAATGTAAAGAGATTTAAAAGAACATTTTTGGTGGGACAACATGAAGAGGGAGATTATTGATTTTGTGTAAATATGTATGGTTTGTCAACAAGTTAAATCTAGAAGGCAATATCCTGGAGGATTCATGCAACCTCTTCCCATACCTGAGTGTAAATGGGATAATATTATGATGGACTTCATCATGGGGCTACCAAAGACTCCTAGAAGGAACGATGCAATATGGGTCATTGTTGATCATCATACCAAGTCAGCACATTTTCTTACAATAAGAGAAGATCTACCACTTGAACATCTACCAAGACTATATATTAATGAAGTTGTGAGACTTCATGGAGTTCCCCTATCAATTGTCTCGGATCGTGATCCCCGTTTTACATCAAGATTCTGGAAAATTCTTCAGAAGGCCTTTGATACTGAACTTTGTTTGAGCACTGCTTACCACCCTCAAATAGATGGACAATCAGAACGGACTATTCAACCCTAGAATACATGTTGACATCATGCTTACATGACTTTCAGGGTATGTGGGATCAATATTTACCTCTGGTGTAATTTTCCTATAACAATAGCTTCTATTCAAGTATTCAGATGGCACCATATAAAGCATTCTACAGAAAGAGATGCCTCACACCAACTAGTTGGGATGATATTGGTGAAAGAAAACTTGTTGGCCCAGAACTAGTGGAGGAAATGATGGAAAAGGTAAGGGTACTCCAAAACCACATCAAAGCTTCTCAAAGTAGGCAGAAGAGCTATGTCGATAATCGAAAGAAGGATTTGGAATTTCATATAGGAGATCATGTTTTCTTGAAGGTATCTCCATGGAAGAGAGTTATACGTTTCGGTAAGAAAGGTAAATTGAGTCCCAGGTACATCAGACCATTCAAAATTCTAGAACGAATTGGGGTTGTAGCTTACCCATTGGTAATGCCGCCAAGTCTTTCCAAAGTACATGATGTGTTCCACGTATCACTGTTGAGAAAATACGTGCCTGGCCCAATGCATGTACTAACGTATGAGGAATTAGAACTGGAACCCTATCTATCTTATTGCGAAGAGCCCTTCATGATTCTTGATATGGGAGAACAAGTGCTAAGAAACCGGACGACTCGTCTGGTAAAAGTTTTATGGAGAAACCACAAGATGGAAGAGGCAACGTGGGAACCCGAGGTACTTATGATGAAGAACCACCCGAGTCCTTTTAAACAATAATTTTCTAGAAATTTCGAGGTTGAAATTATTTTAAGGAGTGGAGAATGTAACACCCCAAGCTTTTACAGTACGTTTCCCTTTGAGTAATGCAGTAGCTTTCATTGAACGCAACTTCGAGATTCTAACACATCGCGATCAATCAAAGTTGTCGTTATGAATAGTAATACCCACTTTTTAAAATTTTATATATTTTATCTTTCAAAATGGAATTCATTTTTGGATTCTTAATATCTAAAATATCCTAGGGTGAAATTATGGTACCTTTTCGATAACTGTTATATTTTTATGAATAGTGAAAATTACTAAACTTTAATTAAAAACAAATTTTTTAACCAAAATAATTAATAGTGATAAATTATTAATTTGAGTAGTTTTAAAGTATATTTATAATATATTTTTACCATTTAATACAATGTTGTTCATTGGACATAATTTCACAATTAAACCGGTCATAAACAAGTTTCAATCTTTTGATAGTTATTATATCTTAAAAACACGTTTTTTGTTTTGAGAGTGAGAATTAATTTTTAATTAATTTCTACCACTTCTGTGTTTTGAATTTGGAAAAATGGATTCCATATTTGGAATCAGGATGTCCAAATTATGTAAATAGGTAACTTTTATATTTATACATTTTGAATAATTACTTTGGTAAATATTTTATTTACCATGGTTAAAGGATAAATCCGGTAAATAAGGGTAACAAAATAATATTATAATAATAATAAATTATTCTAAAACGTTTCCTAACATTATTGGTGGATACATGTCTGACCATGGGCATATTTGGGTCGATTTTGGGACCCCATGGAGCCACTCGTAGGTGATAGGGACACTTTATATTAATTAAGTTTAAGTAAATACAAAAATGACATAAGTTTGTATCTTTTAGAAAAACAATTTTTACATCAGGTTATATATGTAATATTTTCAATCATAAATATTCATTAGAAATATAAAAAGATTTAATACATAATTATATTTTATTTATAATTTTTAGACATTGAAAAAGTAAAAATATATATGACACAATAATGATGTAGTATTTTCTTTATTAATGAAAGAATCAAATAATTGGTATTATAAATGTTAAAATAAATATAATTTGATAGTTTTGATGACATACATGAATTTTCTTGGTTAATATTACATGTTATGATAACTTAAATTAATTTTTTTCGAATTAATAATGTTTTTAAGGATTTAACAAAAATCAATTTTTGAGTAGTGTCAAAATTGATATAAATGAGTTTTTAAAAACAATATTATATTATTAATTTATATTCTATTCCTAAAAATATAATTATAGGCCAAAGGACTTATATAATTATTTTTGTATCATTAATGGACCACTTGGGCATCTCTTGGATGTATATAGTATGTTTATTAACTATATATTATAAAAATACAATGTGACATGGTAAGTTTTAAACCAATTAACCAAGAGTTAAAACTAAAAGATAAGGTTAATATAATGACCCAAACCTCTCTAAAATATATTATATAAAAGGATTTCGACCCATCCCACCTTAGACTTTGAATAATCCACTTTGTATCCATTAGAAACCGAATATAATTTTATTATAAAATAATACTTTATGTTTTTTCTAAAGAGCCCCTCACCCCTCTTATAAAAGGGAACTCCCCCTTCTAATTAATTTACACCTTCAAATCCATTTGGATCGGCCAAACCTGCCCAAATTTTCTCAAAACGTCCCTCAATTCATCCTAGAGGCCTTATTTTGATCATAAAGTCAACCTATTGAGCCCTTTTGATCAAATCGAAAGGAAGAATCCGAAGAAGAGGTAACGTCTTCACCACCCTCTTTTAAGTTCCTTTCTTCTTCATCTTCTTCTTTCCTTGTTATTTCCATTATAAAATAATAACTCCAGTACCTTATATATAATGTAATGTTATTATAATTATTTAACTTACAAATTCATTATTCTATCCATCCCTTGAATGACATATCACCATACGTGCGTACGTACGACCTACCGTCTCCACGTTGTGGTGTAATTGTTATTCAATATACTATTATTTAGATGGTATAATAATGATGTATAATTCATGTAAATAATAAATATAACATGGTAATGATTCTTTCTATATGATATAACATCCAATTATATATTTTTTTAATATCAAAAGAATGATATTGTCACTTGTGCGTACGTACGGATTACCGTCTCCACGAACGTGATGAGATTCATTCCCCATCGTATCCATTCAAGAATAAATTTTATTTCATGATTAAAAATAATATTTAAGGACTTAATATCATTCATGATATGAGTTTGATACAACCTATACATAACAAACATGGCTTATATAAAAGAAAATGAGTAAGTTAACACCCAAAATGACGATAATACTATGATTTTATTAACAAAGCGATTTTAAAAGATCATATATGATATCATATTAATATATATGATTATTGTATAATTAAATAACAATTATTTTACCATTATACTAGAGGTTAACCTACCTTGAACTAATTAAAAGTACAAGGTAAGGGTTTATTCACAATCTCTTCATTATCTGAGGTTGTTTATACGTAATTATCTACTAGAACCTCTTTATCATCCACATCCATGTTTCTTAAAAATGTATTTCAAAACATTCTTACTATTTTACAGAAAATGGGTTAAATTAATTTATACCCTTTTTTGACTTTTTATAAGATGTTTATAATGGAATCTTTCCGTCGTTTTCCAAACAAGGTCCTTTTTAAACTTTTCGACAAAATTAAGGTAAGAATGTTTTTTTAACTTATACGGTGGGTGCGGCTATTTTCCGTCGTTATAACATCGTCGAAGATTCCCTTACAATATTATAATAATATTTTCAAAATAAATATTTTCTTTTTTTGAATCATAAATGATTTCAAAATATAAAGAGATATGTATCTAAAAAAATGTTTTAATTTCATCTATGTCAACATTTTTTGATGGATTTTAAGTTTATTTGAAGTTGATTTATTATGATACAAAACATCAATATTGTATTGAAGTTTTTGTGATATGTTTGATTGTGGATGTGCTATTTTTATACCATTTATTGCTTATGGTTAATTTTTTAGATTTCTTATGCTAGTTTTAATACGAATGTTTATGATATGTTTAAACCATTTCATATGATGAATGTATTGGACTTAGTAAGTGACGGGTGGAGCCCAAAATTGTTCCTCAATGCATCAGTAGGTCTCATGAGCCAACTAGACGTCGAATTGGCCATTTCCATTTCCCAATTTTATTTATAGTTTTGGCCAAGGCCTTAATCATTTTAGACTTCTTGGCTGAGGCCTTGAAAAAATGTTTCAGAATGTCCGACATTATACATTCCCTCATTATGGAAATAATATTGATGGTTCATGTGGTCATTCGACTAGTAGAATACCCATGATTATGTTTTACTATGGAATTATTTAATCAGCTCATAATCTTTCCATAAAAGTAGTCATGTTTATTATTGGTAAAGGAATGTGGTTTTCAATTATTTACCATGCTTAATATTTATGTCATTTTCCGCTGTATTACATACCCTTACTGAGAATTTGAGCTCACCCCTTTCTTATGTTTCATTTTCCCAGGATATGAAGAAGTTAGTTATGAGTGAACTGTAGGCATAATCTAGGAGGCTTGGATGCTTTTAATGAAATATATTATTGTTGTATTTCTCTTCAAGGTGTAAATTGGATCATATGTGTGAATCTTGTTTCCAATAATACTAAACTGATCGGTCTTTAGAGACATGATTTCCTTGTAATCATGCCAATGTTATGTAATAATGCACCAACTCTGGGTAACTGGGGTCGGGGAATTACACTCGTTCCAGCTACTGAAGTCACTAAACTCATCTTGTCAATAGTGAAAGGGAAGACTCATATCCCTGTCCATATTCTGGAAGCATGACATGATATTTTAACAACAACATCAGTAATATCATGGAAACATATATATGAATTTGTCCTCGCACATGGATGACAAATTGGCATGCCATCCGAGAGCAGATACAAAACTTTTTTCTAGTCCAGGAAGGTCATGGGGCATACTACCCCATATCATATGACCAACAAGATTGGGAACATACACCCTTTACAATTGGAGTTAACCGGTCTGTTCTGGTAACTAATACAAGACAGGAACATATACATTCCCATGATAACCACTTTTCTCAAAAAGTAGCCCCATCTTAGTATAAGAGAACATCCAAGATGAAATATCACCAAATACCGTTAGAAAATAAAGATTCAAGCTATAATTCATCTTCTATTAATGTTGGAGTTCTTGAATCCCTTAGACATTTTTATATTGATGCTCAAGATTCTACCATCTCATTACCATATTTTGGGAATGGTAGTGGTAATTATGATGTTTCTCACCGAACACTTCATCCTAAAGGCCTTCTTCATAAAAATTATGTCAATCCAAAGTGTCTATCTTTGGACGAGAGCCCCAAAAACCCTCCGTGTGTCCAGAAGACTAAGGGGAAAGAAGATTTATCCCTTTCCGTAATCTATCATGGTGATCCTACCCATGATTGCATTTTCTACCAAAGTCCTCTCTATGGTAGTTGTTTGCATTGTCAAAATAATTCTATAATTGAAAATGTAGAAAAAAAAATCAATCCTATCTCGAGGCACTTGAAAACACAGGGTCAGTCATGTTTGATTTATTTTCATTGACAGGTGAAATACTTTCTCAGTCAAAAAACATCTTAAGGGAATAGTCATTCTCCGAACCTCCCTTGGGTCAGTTATCCTCAAATGCATAGCATCCACTTTGGTCAGACCAAGTGGAGAAACCTCTAACAGAAAATGATGAAGACATATTTAACATGAAAAAACAATTAGCTAAAGGAGAAATACCAGTCAGGTTCTGGCCTTCATAAAATTCTTAGTTTGATATTCTAGAATTAATGGCATAAGATTACATTCATGACATTCGCCTGAACTTATGGAAGACTCTTAGTCATTTGAAAACTAAAGTATTACCATATGATGAATATCAAAATCATATAAAGGTAATCGAAGGATTAAAGTTCCCAATTGACATGGAATCTCTTTTAGTTTCCCAACATCCAAGGGTTGAAAAAACAGAGAACCCTTTAGCGTGAATGTCTCAATGCTCTGGAGAGGCTACGCCAATCAATTTCTGGTTCCTCATCTAATGTTCTCATTAGAGGATGGGGTGCATATGGAGAATTACATTTCACTACACTTCAAAATCAAAAAAAATCGGCCATAGTAGTTTCATCCAATTTTATTGCCCATGGATAGCCATAGTCAGAAGGTTTTTTGTGTAATCAAATGTACGCTCAAGAACATGCCTCAACCAGTTCTAATCAGAATCAGGCCCAAAGAAATAAAATTTTTGAACTACTTCTACATCAAGCCTCTGAGAATCTTGAGTAGGCATCTTGTTTATAGAATTTCAGGCTTCAGTGGATGCAAATGTCTGAAATAGCACAATGATCTTCTGAAATATGTAATTTAAGTAATTTTCCGATGATGCATCCAGCTAATGTCCGAACCAAAATCTACAAAATCAGAAGAGAAGTTGCATGAATTTCAGCTGTAACAGTTCAAGAATCACCCCATCTTGCCATTCTGGGGGCACATTTAATACAACCTTCAAACTTGTTAAAAAATGTTCAAATATTTGAAGAATAATAACAGGATCAACCCCAGCCTACAAGGTTGTGGGATATTTCGCATCTTCAATACCCTCCTCAACGGAAGCCAATTTTCTCCTGATTAGGGAAAGATCCATAAGGAAAGTGTACAGCTGAACTATCCAATGATTCCATTCATGTTATTGTTCATCAAATAGTTATAGTGAATTATTCATATAGAATAACAGATTTTTGTGAAAGACAAAAAGGGAGACGATCTACCAGAAACACTAAAAAATTCCATTAATGTGTTATGTATCAGTGAATTTTATTAATACCATTACAGAAGATCCTACAAAAAAATAAGTCTAGTTCATGGGAATCAAAATATTAATTTCTTGTCCACAATACAGTACACACTGAGGAAAATGAAGAAGGTGTGTGTACCTGAAATCAAATGATTTCCCAAAATCTAGGTATTCCTTCAAATAACCTACTCCCTCTTCTCCGAAAGGCATCCAACGTTGGGAAAGAAAAAAAGTCAGATTGAATCTCACTTTTCCATTGGAGAAGGTCAATATCTTTCACTTGAAGAGATACTTGCACATAAAAATAGTGGAAATAAAGGAGTTGAAAAGACTCAACATAGAGTTACTTCGAAGCATCATTTTTACTAAATGGTATCCCTAAGAAAATCCTCAACTTGAAAATCCTATACGAGCTCCTCAAAAAGACGATTTTTAGTAACTACAGATGAAGATAATTAATTGCCTTCATTGGGTACACAATCAGACAGAATCATGTACATACTGATAGACCTATTTTGGTGGGTTATCCAAGACAGATATCAGCACCACCATCGGTGGTCCTACTGGTTATTACACTAGATCATGCTCTATTTGCAATACTTGTATAGAATCCAACTCATCCAGATATTCCACAAATTATTATGAACAAAATTGAGGCATTAATGACTCGATTGAAAGCTATGGAGGAACGACGTGCACTAGATCAACCGAAAAAGAGAGCTTACCCTAAATGGGTGGATGCAATTCCTCTTCCATCAAATTATGAGAATACCAAATTGCCAATTTTTAATGGTTTGGGAGATTCAGAAAAACACTTAACACATTTTGTTTCTCATTGTGATCCTATGATGGGAACTCCTCAACAACAAGAAGTAGCTAAGCTCAGGTGTTTTGTACAGTCATTACAAGTACCTGCTTTTCGCTGGTATAAAAGTTTGAAATTTTGATCAATTACTGGGTGGGAAGATCTCTGTCAGAAATTCCTTTTTAAATTTTTAGCAACACTACCAAAGATGAAAGTTTTTTATCTTACCAATTATAAACAAAGGGAAAATGAAAGAGTTTCGGATATCATTGCTCACTAGAAGGGAATAATATATTCCTTATGTTTAGAACTCCCTCAAGAAGATTTGTTGCCAATCTATGTGGAAAATCTGCGTGATTAATTACGCAAACCCTTGGTTCCTGTGAAATAGACAAGAGGGTTTTGAGACCTTACTTCAATCGCTCAGCAGATAGAAGACTCTATTATAGAGACTAGGGCTAAAACTCGTGTAATTCCATCTATTCCAGGAAGGAGAATAGGAAAGGAAAAATATGCTACAATTACACTCAAACAGGCTCCTCTACCTGCTTCTACCTCAAGACCCTCATCATACAGAAGGGCTCCACTTCTTGAGCATCATCAGCAACGACCACCTCATCAAGATGATCAAAGAGCTCAAAGGAGGAAACAGTTTGAATAATTAAATAATAAAATATACTCTTTCAGGGATGAGAAAGTTCATGGTGACTTCATCTCAGCCGTAGAAAACAATTTGGTTCAGTTGACAAGGCCAAAGAAGAAAATAAATATGGAGATGAAGATCATCCGAATTATTTTCCCTTTCATCAGATGTTGGGACACCCCATTCAAGAGTGTTTTGTTTTCAAATACGTTTTGCAAAAGATGGTAGAATCTGGAAAAGTGAAATTGAAAAGTTAATCTGCTCAAGTATCATGTGTTACTGCCACCAATTCATAGTAATAGGGGGAATTTCAATAAGATAAAAGTAAAAATGTTAAAAAAATATGATGATTGGATGATCAAGAAACCAATCAACCAAACTCATGCTATTTTACAAACATAGTTGAAACAACCGATTGTGTCTTCTACCACTCCTGTCATTATAAAACCATATTCATCAAAGATTCGTTCTTAAAAGAAACAAAGTGGTCATAATGATAAAGACTAGTCAGAATAAGATGAGCTCGCATCAAGTCCAAAGTTGTCTTTAACCATGGAAGATTTCATGCCATCTGTCTCAAAATCATGGGCACCGCCCCACCAAATGGTACAACCAAAAGTAATATTTCAAGTAGAATCCTCATCAGATGAAGAATTGATCTTTGGTTCCATTAATTTTATCCATTTAACAAATCCTTATTCCAATGGTGATTCTAATTGTGTTGAGCCATAATTTTTTATGCCTATTTGGGGGATTAGAGGAAGAGTCCAAGGTCAAGGATACAGGGGAAGGTGTGGTAATTCCCGAAACAATCATTTTAACTCTACCCCTGCTCAAACCATATATGCGGTAGAAACTCGTGGAATATATCTTTTTCAATCTCAACAATAACAAGGGGTTTCTTCCATGAAAAACAAATCTAGTTCTGGCACAATTATTCTGGAGATCGATTAGAAGCTACACCATCTTCTTCTCAGCAGATGAATAGACTTAGTCAGTATAATTTTCCAAGGTCAGCGGTATTTCCCACTTTTATTTCAACACAGAATACATCTACAACAAAAACATCAACTTCCAAAGAACCTATAAAACCACATCTCCATGCTAGGAGACGTAGACCTTTATATCAAAAGTATGACGTATTGAAACCATTGGCACATGTACTAGCCAAGTTATCAATTTTAGATTCTTTGAATCTATCAAAAGATCATTAAGAAGCACTCATTGAGGCCTTGTTAAGTCCCCAAGAATTGGAAACTGAAGTTTCTTCTTCTGAGGTTTACCGTATAGAGAATGATTCTGCAGAATTTTATACAGTCATATCTTTTATAGATGAAGATGAAGACCATGTGGTACATGGACACATCAGACCTTTGTATCTGTCTAGAAAGGTCAATGATATGGATATCTGATGAGTCTTCATTGATAATGGCTCTGGAGTCAACTTCATTCCCATTCGTAAACTTCATCATTTGGGCCCAACTGAATCTGACTTATCTCCTTCGACATTAATGTTCAAGGATATGACAAGAATGAACAAGAACCTCTGGGAAAAATTACACTCATAACTCAGTTTGGAGATCTTGTAACTAATTCAAATTTCATGGTTGTTCGTTAGGACATAACCATAAATATTCTTATTGGAAGGCCTTGGTTGCATCAACATGCGGCCATACCTTCATCATACAACCAATGTCTGAAATACTATTTAAAGGGTAAAATAGGAACATTTTATGGTGACAAGACTCCATTCAAAACATGTGAATCTCAATATGTTGAGGTAGAGTCTTAGTGCACAAAAGGAACAAAGTCCATGACCAAGAAAATAACCAGATTTAATGCTCCAAATGGATTGGAAAAGATTCCATCATATCCATTCATGCATTTGAGTACAAATTATGTTCTACCCATCAATCAAGTTGAATGGTTAAAGCCAAATCCATCCACTCATCCAATAATTCTCATAATGTCAATTACGACAATTAAGCCTGATAACATGGGAGAAATTATTGATGCACCAAGAAATGATGAAAGCCTGAATGGAAATGTTTTTATTTCATCTGTTAAACAACAAAAATCCTCTACTTCCTTAATAGGAATATAAGAAATTGTAACAATATTAGAGGGAGACAAAGATATTGATTCTCAATCCATCAATCCCTCTTTACCACATGAAGACCCTTCATCATCAGTAGGGTCAGATGTGGTGGCTTCTTCTTTGAGATATTAAAATATTGATTCCTCCACTAAATTTGGGATTATTTCATTTTCATCTACCATGAAAATGGAAAAAAAATAAGTGGCAAATAATGAAGAAGAAGAGGAAGATACCAGGGATGCTCCTCCAACATTCAAAGAAGGTGTTTCTACCACCATGGTTGAACTCAGAGAAATAAATCTGGGTACAGTAGAAGATCCACACCCTACCTTAATTAGTGCGACCATGACATATGAGGAACAAGAGGTGTATACTTCCTTTCTAAAGTAAAATCGAGATATATTTTCTTGGAATTGTACAAAAACTACAGGTCTTAATCTTGATATAGCCACCCATCTTTTGGGTTTGCCAGAAGAACATCGTGGGTTCAAGCACGAATCAAGGAGAACACACCCAGATCACGCCTCAAAAATTGAAGCTAAAGTTGATAAGATTATAAAATATAACATTGTCAGAGAAGTTCGGTATCCCATATGGCTGGCCAATATTGTCCTAGTGAAAAAGAAGAATGTGAAAATTAGAGTCTCCATTGATTCTAGAGATCTTAACAGGCGTTGTCCTAATGAAAATTTTTCAGTACCAATTACAGAACTTCTAATTGATGCAACGGCTGGCTATGAAGCACTTTCATTCATGGATGGATATTCTAGGTATAATCACATTCGAATGTGACCTAGAGGATGAAGAATTTATAGCCTTTAGACCTCTTTAAGGTGTGTTTTTCTATCGGGTAATTCCCTTTGGCTTAAAAAATGTAGGCACGACATACCAACGTGCTATGCACCATATCTTCAAACCCTTCTTAGGGAAATTTGTTGAATGTTATGTAGATGTTTTGGAAGTGAAATCAAAACAACGTTCTAATCACTTTGCTGATTTTTAAAACATATTTCACAAACTTCGGCAACATGATTTGAAGATAAACCCCTTAAAATATTCTTTCGGGGTAACATCAAGAAAATTCCTTGGTTTCGTTTTATGCCATCATGGTATCGAAGTTGATCCTGAGAAAACAAAATCAATCCTTGGTATGTCACCTCCACGAAATTTGAATTAATTGAGAGTACTTCAAGGACCCTTGGCCTATATTTGGCACTTTATCGCCAATTTGGTAGTCAAATGTTTTCCTTTAACAAGTTTAATTCAGAAAGGAGTGACTTATCAATGGACTGAAGATTACCAAGAATCATTTGATATAATCAAGAAATATCTCTTGATTCCACTAGTATTGATGCCACCTATTGAAGGAAGATCACTCAATCTTTACATAACAGCTTTAGAGTGATCACTAGGTGTCGTCCTCACCCAAAAGAATGATGCTGGAAATTAAAACAGCCTTTATTATCTCAGTTTCACTATGCATGATGAGGAAACTCGATATTCAAGTATTGAGAAGTGATGGATGACATTAATTTTTGTTGTTCAGATGTTGAGACATTACCTGCAACATCATGAGGTCCAATTTGTATCTCGTAATAACCCACTCAAATTTATACTCAGTTGTTCTATGCTTACATAATTTCTAGCACGGTGGGTGGTTATTTTGAAACAGTTTGATATCTAGTTTGTACCTCAAAAGGAAATAAAGGGACACGCTCTGGCTGATTTCCTTGATGAACCTCCATCTACGGAAGATACATCGTTTATATAATGACTCGTACTTTACATACATTTTTAATACTTAAAAATTGAAGCGTACTTATTACATCATATAACAAAACCACAAAAGGACCGTATAGGTATAGTGTCTTTAGAAACTGGGAAACATAAACAACTGGTTCATAAAGCATCTACACTATCTCCCATTTCTTTCATCATATCTATAGTCCCTTTTGGCATATCTTACTTAATAACCTTCTTCATGACCTGGGGAAAGAAAACATACAAAAGGGTGAGCTCAAATGCTCAGTAAGGGTAAACAAAAGAAATATCAATCACATCATATTTATAAGAACATATCTTTTGGAAATCTTAACCTGCAAAAGAGATCATAATTTCATAACATGGGATAAATCATAGTAGTGAAATGTAATCCCAATAATCATAACTTAAAACATGATCCTTTGTGTCATACACACATAATCATAGATAATCATTTCTTATTAGTCAAGACTCATTTCCAAGACTATCTTAGTGGACAAAGTCCCTTTCTGATCCGAGTTCACTCCTCGTTTCAGTCCTGTTTCACTGAACCGGTATAACCTACCATTCCATCCATGTCTATATCATGAGATATAAAATATTTACCCAATGCATTGGAGGGAGATATAGGTCCCACCCATCTCATAATGATACCATTCTTATGTCTTCCACAAAATCATAAACCATACATCATAGCATAACCCTTGTAATAAAAATGGGAATCTTAAACATCATGACATCATAAAATAATTCATATAAGATAAAGGAATTCATAAAAATAATTTCATCACAACATAGTCAAATCAATGTAATAATAGGGATAGAAACAGAACCCTTTATTATCTTAGATAGAAAATAATTTTGATAAAACACTTGAACTCCATTCTTGAAGAAAATATCCATTCATCTTCAAAACATTTTCCTTTCTTAACATGTCATACAATTTTAAACTAAAATAAGTTGATTAAAAATAAACCGGAAAACTTGTAACGTAAGATTCTTGGAAATAATGTTTTAAAAATCCATTCATTCCGTATAAGTTAAAAAACATTCTTCTCGTACTTTTGTCGGAAAAGTCAAAAAGTACCTCGTACGAAAAATGACAAAAGATTCCTTTCATATCTTTTACTAAAAACTCACCGAAGGGTAAAATTGGATTTAAACAATTTTAGGTGGATGGAAACAATATTATATATTGAGTAAACATGGATGTGGATGATAAAATACACCCCAGTAAATACCAAAGTATAAACAATTTCGGATAAAAATGAGATTGTGATATTTTCCCTTACCCTAGGTATGATTTGCTTCGTAAGTGTTCGAACCTCCTGTATAATGATTTAAATAATGTTATTGAATTATTCCAGAATCATACTTATTGTTATGATATCATATATGGTCATATTATTAGCTCCTTATTAGTAATATTTCATTACTACTTGTTATTCGGGTGTTTATTACTTTTTGTTCTTATGTGTGTTTTGTCGAATAAATTCATATTATTCTCTTTAGGTTATAGATACCTCACTTCCAGAATGTTATTAGTGTAATATATATCATATTCATTCATTCAATTCATTTATATAATCATTATGAAATGAATATCATGTAGAACGAGTCGCATCACATCGTGGAGACGGTATTCCGTACGTATGCACGAGAGATGATATCGTTCCTATGATCGTGGAATTGTATTGGAGTTTATGTATACTATTTCAGAATCAATATCACTTTATAATAGTCATTTATAGTCATTATTTACACCATTATACCCATCCAAGTAAGGTGGTGGTGGAAAATTGATTATACCACGGCGTGGAGACGGTATTCCGTACGTATGCACGCGCGGTGATTTCTTTTTCCGTAGGATGGATAGATGGTGAAATAGGGTTTTTTCATACTTATACTAACATATAAGTATATGAGTTATACTGATGTTATTACTTCATAATGAAACAACCTAAGAAGAAGAAGTGGAAGAAGAAATAATGTTGAAAGAATCGGTGACGGACATTACCTCTTCTTGGAAACGCCTCTTTGAGTCCTCCACATAGGGCACTAAAATTGGTCATTGAAGAAGACCAGGACCTCTAGGATGTTTCTAGGGAAGTGGATAAGAGAATTTGGCAGGGTTTGGCTGAGCTTGAAGGCTCAAACTGGTGTGAGGAAGAGAGGGAGGAGGTTCCCTTTTATAACAGAGGAGAGGGGCACCTTTGGAATAACTAAACATATTATTTTATTATAAAGACAAATTCTGTTTTAAATAGCTCAAAATTGATTTATTTAGAATATAAGGTGGATAGGGGTCGAAATACTCTCATAAAATAGAATTTAGACAAGTTTAGGTATCAATTGTAACCTTATCCTTTAGATTTATCTTTAAGTCAGATAATTTAACTTTTACCGTGTCTTCTTGTTTTCTTACACTATAAGGTTAATAAACTTACCATATCAAGACACAAGAACCCCGAGTTGTCTATTATTAATATATATATCCTTATATAAGTCATATTTCCGAAACTTAGATTTTTAGGAATAAAATAACAAATAAAAATATAATATTTGTTTTAAAAACTATTTTATGTCAATGTTGACACTATTTAGTAATTGATTTTTTTGAAACTCATAACAGAATTATTAGTTCGAAAAATGTTACTGAAATCAATACTAACATTTCATATTAACCTATAAAATTATTTTAATTCATAAAAAGTCTCAAATTACATTTATGATGGTGTTTATAACATCAATTATGTCAATATTTCATTAATAAGATAATCACTGCATTATATTTGTGTCATAAATAAATTAAATTATTTAATGTCTAAAAATTACAAATAAAATACCATTATATAGTAAATCTTTTTATCTTTCTAATGAATATTTATAGTCGAATTTATCTTATGTATTACCCTATATTAAAAATGATATACTTATTAAACATTGATTTTAACTATTTTTACCCTTCTTTAAATAAATTAATAATAAATGTCATAATCTAATCCAAGTGGGCCTAAATGGTCATATTTTATTCCTAAGGTTTATTTTGGTCTAATTACACTTATTCAATAGAATTAGGACATGTTTTAGAGTAATATTAATAACACTTTTACCCTTAATTACCCTACTTACTTTTAACCGTGGTAAAAAAAAGTAAAAAGTTACTATTCAAAAAAAATTATTTTCATCTCATTGAACCACATTTTTGTCCTTGATATTATCCGTGTTTCTCGGATTTTCGAAACTCCACTCAAAGAAGCGGTAAAATTAAGTTTTATGAAAAATTCAGTTTTTTAACTACCACTTAGTGGTTTTACTATTCATCAAAAAATGAAAGTTTTCAGAAAAATACCAAAAATTAGGCCTAAGCTATATTTGATATTATTATTTAAAAAATGATGTTTATTTTATCAAATTAAAAACATATCAGTTACATTAACTAATTAAAAAAATTAATTCCCATCGTCAAAACAAATAGCGTGTTTTTACGGGATAATAACTATCAAAAGATTGAGACTTGTTTATGACTGGTTTAAATGTGAAATTATATCCAATGAACAACATTGTATTAAATTCTAAAAATATATTCTAAATATACTTTAAAACCACTCAAATTAATAATTTATCACTATTAATTATTTCAATTAAAAAAGTTTTTTTTAATTAAAATTTACTAATTTTCACTATTCATCAGAATATGGAAGTTATCCGAAAAGTACCAAAATTTCACCCTAGGCTAATTTCGATATTCTGAATCCAAAAATGAAGTCCATATTGAAAAATAAAATTTATAAAATTTCAAAAAGTGGTTATTACTATTCATAACGACTAGTTTTAATAATATTTCAATAGCATATCGTTGTTTAGTGAAACTCGGTATTGCGTACGACGCAAGCTATTGAGGAAGGTCGCGGTTGCGTGTATAGAAAGTCAAGCTAGTGTTGTGTGTAGTGAAATATTCCTTTGATAAAAACAACATATTTCTTATAAAAGTCTCAGGCGTTACATTCTACCCCCCTTAAAATGAATTTCGCCCTCGAAATTCGTCACTTTGTAACAAAAAGATAAGGATACCTCTCCCTCATCATATCCTCAAGCTCCCATGTAGCTTATTCTAATTGGTGGTTCCTCCATAAAACTGTCACCTATCGATTGGTCTTGCTTCATAGGACTTTTTCGCAATGATCCAGAATCTCTATCGGCTGTTCTTCATAAGAAAGATCTTGCTCCAGCGGTACAACTTTTAAGCTAAGTACATGTGAAGGATCATGTATGTAATTTCTCAAGAGAGATACATGGAACACATCGTGAACTTGAGAGAGATTCGGTGGAAGCACCAATCGGTAAGTTACCTTCCCAACACGATCATGTATTTCGAAAGGACTGATATATCTAGGGCTCAACTTCCCCTTCTTTCCAAATCTCATGACTCTCTTCCAGGGAGATATTCGTAAGAAAAATGTATCACCCACTTCAAACTCTAGGTCTTTTCTTCTGTTGTCGGCATAACTTTTCTGTCGACTCTGAGCTGCTCTTATGTGTTGTTGAATAGATCTGACCATTTTTTCCATTTCATCAACGAGATCAGGTCCTAATAGCTTTCTTTCCCCAACTTCATCCAAGCAATTTGGAGTCCTGCATTTCTTTCCATAGAGAGCTTCATAAGGATCCATCTGAATACTAGAATGAAAGCTATTATTATAAGAAAATTTCACCAAAGGTAGGTGTTGATCCCAACCACCTTTGAAATCCATAGAGGAAGCTCTCAACATATCTCTTGGGGTTTGAATTGTTCTCTCAGACTGACCGTCTGTCTGAGGATGATAAGCAGTGCTGAAACTCAACTCTGTATCCAGAGTATGCGGAAGACTTCGCCAGAACTTCGAGGTAAATCTTGGATCCCGATCAGATATAATAGAAATTGGTACTCCATGAAATCTTACCACTTACTTTACATATATCTTGGCAAGCTAATCCATAGAGAAATCCTCTCTAATGGAAATGAAGTGTGCAGACTTGGTAAGACGATCAACTATGACCCAGATAGAATTATTGCCTTTGGATGTTTTAGGAAGTCCTGTGACAAAGTCCATAGTGATGTTTTCCCATTTCCATTCGGGTATGGGTAATGGTTGTAACATCCCCTTAGACTTCGGTCTCTCAACTTTAACTTGCTAACAAACCAAGCATCGAGAGACATATTCAGCAACATCTCTTTTCATGTCATCCCACCAGAATTACTCTTCCAGGTCCCTATACATCTTCGTGCTTCTAGGATGAATAGAGAATGAAGAACTATGAGCCTCATCCAGCAGCTCCTTCTTTAATTCCGGGATGGGAGGAACACAAACCCGATTCCTGCACTTTATTATCCCATCACAATCAAGGTTGAATTCCGGAACATTTCTCACCTTCTTTTGTAACTCGACATCTTCTTTCTGTGCCTCTTTAATCTTCACATGTATAGAAGGTTGAACATTCAGTTGAGAAAGATAATATTTTTTCCCTTCCATTATAATTCCAAGATCCATCCTTTGTAAATCCATAAATATTGGATCTTTTGTGATCCTCATCATGGATAAACTGACATGGTCTTGTCGACTTAATGCATCTGCCACCTTGTTTTCTTTCCCAGGGTGGTAATGGATTGATCAGTCATAATCCTTAATCAGCTCCAACCATCTTCTTTGGCGCATATGCTGCTCCTTTTGTGTGAAAATATACTTTAAACTTTTATGATCAGTATAAATATCACACCTTTCACCATAAAGATAATGCCTCCAAATCTTTAATGCAAAGATTACCGTAGCTAACTCCAAATCATGTGTTGGGTA
This sequence comes from Viscum album, assembly GCA_963277665.1. Lineage (NCBI taxonomy): Eukaryota > Viridiplantae > Streptophyta > Magnoliopsida > Santalales > Viscaceae > Viscum > Viscum album. The sequence goes on from OY728145.1 coordinate 1,333,606,559, forward strand.
ATTTTTCTCATGGATTTTCAACTGTCGTGAGGCATAATCTATCACCATATCATTTTTCATATGAACACACCCAAATCCCTTCTTGGATGCATCACTATAGATCACAAACCTTTCTCTACTACAAGGCAGTGTGAGCATAGGTTCACTAGATAACCTTCTTTTCAGCTCCTTGAAATTCTCTTCACATTCCTCCGTCCAAACAAACTTAACTCCTTTCCGAGTCAACTTGGTGTGTGGAATAGATAATCGTGAAAAATATTTCACAAAACGTTGATAATATTCAGCCAAACCAAGAAAAATTCGGATCCTAGTTACTGTTGTTGGTCTCGACCATCTTTCGATAACCTTTGTTTTTGTTGGATCCACAGATATCCCCTCTTATGAGATTATGTGACCCAAAAATGAAACTTTTTGAATCCAAAATTCACACTTGGTAAATTTGGCATAAATCTCCTCCTTTTTCAGGGTCTTCAATATACTGTTCAAGTGATCTTCATATTCTTCCTTGCTCTTTGAATAGACAAGAATACCGTCTATAAAGACTACCAAAAATTGATCAAGATAGTCTCTAAACACTATATTCATCAGATCCATGAAGATAGAAGGGGCATTAGTAAGACCAAATGGCATCACTATAAATTCATAGTGTCCATACCTTGTACGGAAATCTGTCTTTGGTATATCCTCCCTTTTGACCCTTAATTGATGATACCCTGAATGAAGATCAATCTTGGAAAAGTATTGAGCTCGGCATAGTTGGTCAAATAAGTCATCAATGCATGGGAGAGGATATTTGTTCTTGATAGTGATCTTGTTAAGTTCTCGATAATCAATGTAGAGTCTCATTGATCCATCTTTCTTCTTAACAAATAGAACAGGTGCTCCCCAAGGTGACGCACTAGGGCGTATGAATCCCTTATCATGATTCTCTTGGAGTTGCTTCTTCAATTCCTGCAACTCAATTGGGGCTATTCTATATGGTGTCTTTGAAATATGTAAAGCACCTGGTACGAGTTCTATTGAAAACTCAACTTCACGATTTGGTGGAAGACCTGGAAATTCCTCCGGAAAGACATCATCAAACTCTCGTACAATGGGAATATTCTTAATCGTGAGTTTCTCACCAACCATTTGAGAAAAATAACCTTCATTTAGTGGAATCAAGACCCATAAGATGGAATAAATTTCCACTGGAAGGTTTTGTTCATCCTTGCATCGATAGACGATCATAGATTGATCTGGAATATGAAATGTGACTTCCCTTCTTTGGAAATTGATATGAGATCCATATAAAGAAATCCAATCCATGCCAAGAATCACATCAAATTCCACTATAGGAAGGATCACAAGATTTGCAGGAAGCACTTTCCCACAAACTTTGATCGAAGAAGAATTATAAACTTTTGATACGACTGTTGTTCCATTAGGTGTTTTCACAGCTAACTCAACATCTAATTGTTGAGGTAATACAGTTATACCCTTAGAAAATTCTTCAGAAATAAAAGAGTGGGTTGATCCATAATCAAATAAATCATTTTCTACTTTAGAGTGGATGGTAAGTGTACCTTTCACCACATCGTTATCGTACTCCACATCGCTAATAGAAATTGCATGTGACTTTCCTTTGTCTTTAGCCTTAAGAGTTTGTTGACTTCAACCATCATCATCAACCCTTGGATTAGGTAATTTATTGGCATAATGAATCATCTCCTTTCACTTGAAACATTTAAGTGTAGTAGGTTCATTCTGTGTATCCATTCCTTTTTTTCATCATTAGACATCTTCTTCCCATCATCGTGGCATTAAAATTCCAGATGATCTTCCTTTCCACATTTGAAACATTTACTTGTCCCTTTAAGACAACTACCTCCATGTTTCTTTCCACCCTTTGAGCATAAGGGAAAGCTCATATTCTTTTTAGTGTGCTCTTTAGATTTTCCTTTGAATTCCATTTTCCTCTTCTTATCAAACCCATATGACTGAGGGGTTACTCCAATATCCATCTCAACTTTGAGAGCACATCGAACGATTTCCTCGTAGCTATTGAAGTCCCTTATGGATAAGGCCCTTCGAAGACTTGGTTTTAAGCCACTAAAGAATCGATCGATCTTACTCTCAGGTTGGATAATAATAACAGAAGCATACCTTGCAAGCCTTGTAAAAAAATTTTCATAGGTACCAACAGATTCATCATCCTTTTTCTTCAGTTCAAGAAACTCTTTCTCCATCTTTGTTCGGAGAATACGAGGGAAGTACTTATTGAAAAATAAGTTCTTGAACTCATCCCATTACATGTACTCAATTTCATCCCTTTTCCTCGTATTCTTAATAAGATTCCACCATTTATCAGCATCACCTTCCAAATGATACACTGCTAAGATTAATTTTTCATGCTCAGAACATTGAAGAACTGAAAATATCTTTTCAGTAGTACTAATCCATTGTTCAGCAACTAATGGATCAGTAGACCCGCTGAATGAAGGAGGACGTTGTCTCATGAAGGATTCAACAGAATGTTTCTCCTTCCTTTGCTCGTTTGGAAGTCCTGCATGATTCATAGCTTGAGAAAGTTGTGTGAACATGGCTACAAGATTTTGAATTCCAGCTCCCATAACGTTTGGTTTCTCAGGGGGATAATCATTGCATTTCCCATCGGATTCCGCATTAACACGGTTCCTTCGGGTTCCAGCCATTGACTAAAACCAAGAAGAATAGTGTGAGAAACACTAATTATAATAGGAAAACCACATAATCAAGAATAAAATTTCACACTTAAGGTCTTATCCTAGGTTATTCGTGGCCATTTCTAAAACACTAAGATTGTGTTCTATGCTTAGAATTATCCTTAGGGTTCTTACTAAGGCTTTCACATCCTAGTTTCCAAAGGTTGACTATACCTTTACTCTAATACCAACTGTAGAGACCTGAAGCCTGATGTACATGGACATTAAATTACTTTAGCGGAATACTTAATACATAACAAAAACAGACACACAAGGACCGTAATAGTTTAGTGTCTTTGGAAACATGGAACGTAATCTTCTAATCGTGGTGAATGATCTTCAATATCTCCCATTAAGATCTTTCCCATTTTTTTATTTCCTAAAACCTTTATTTATATCCTGGGGAAAAGAAAACATACAAAAGGGGGATCTCAAATGCTCAGTAAGGGTAAACAAAGGAAATATCAATCACATCATATTCATAAGAACATATCTTTTGGAAATCTTAACCTGCAAAAGAGATCATAATTTCATAACATGGGACAAATCATAGTAGTGAAATGTAATCCCAATAATCATAACTTAAAACATGAAACTTTGTGGCATACACGCATAATCATAGAGAATCATTTCTTATTAGTCAAGACTCATTTCCAAGACTATCTTAGTGGACAAAGTCCCTTTCTGAACCGAGTTCACTCCTCGTTTCAGTCTTGTTTCACGGAACTGGTATAACTTACCGTTCCAGCCATGTCTATCTCATGAGATATAAAATCTTTACCCAATGCATTGGAGGTAGATATAGGTCCCACCCATCTCATAATGATACCATTCTTATGTGTTCCACAAAATCATAAACCATACATCATAGCATAACCCATGTAATAAAAATGGGAATCTTAAACATCATGACATCATAAAACAATTCATATAAGATAAAGGAATTCATAAAAATAATTCCATCACAACATAGTCAAATCAATGTAATAATAGGGATAGAAACAGAACCCTTTATTATCTTAGATGGAAAATAATTTTGATAAAACACTTGAACTCCATTCTTGAGGAAAATATCCTTTCTTCTTCAAAAACATTTTCCTTTCTTAACATGTCATACAATTTTAAACTAAAAGAAGTTGATTAAAAATAAAATTGAAAACTTTTAAAGGAATATTCTTGGAAATAATGTTTTAAAAATCCATTCATTCCGTATAAGATAAAAAAACATTCTTCTCGTGCTTTTGTTGGAAAAGTCAAAAAGTACCTCGTATGAAAAACGACAAAAGATTCCTTTCATATAATTTACTAAAAACTCACCGAAGGGTAAAATTGGATTTAAACAATTTTAGGTGGATGGAAACAATATTAAATATTGAGGAAACATGGATGTGGATGATAAAATACACCCCAGTAAATACCAAAGTATAAACAATCTTGGTTAAAAATGAGATTGTGATATTTTCCCTTACCTTAGGTCTGATTTGCTTCGTAAGTGTCTGAACCTCCTGTATAATGATTTAAATAATGTTATTGAATTATTCCAGAATCATAAGTATTGTTATGATATCATATATGGTTATATTCTTAGCTTCTTATTAGTAATATTTCATTACTACTTGTTATTCGGGTGTTTATTACTTTTTGTTCTTATGTGTGTTTTGTCGAATAAATTCTTATTATTCTCTTTAGGTTATAGATACCTCATTTCCATAATGGTATTAGTGTAATATATATCATATTCATTCATTCAATTCATTTATATAATCATTTTGAAATGAAGATCATGTAGAACAAGTCGCATCACATCGTGGAGGCAGTATTCCGTACGTATGCACGAGTGATGATATCATTCCTATGATCGTGGAATTGTATTGGAGTGTATGTATACTATTTCAGAATCAATATCACTTTATAATAGTCATATATAGTAATTATTTACACCATTATACCCATCCAAGTAAGGTAGTGGTGGAAAATAGATTACACCACGGCATGGAGACGGTATTCCGTACGTACGCACGCGTGGTGATTTCTTTTTCCGTAGGTTGGATAGATGGTGAAATAGGGTTGTTTCATACTTATAATAACATATAAGTATATGAGTTATACTGATGTTATTACTTCATAATGAAACAACCTAAGAATAATAAGTGGAAGAAGAAATAAAGTTGAAAGAATCGGTAACGGACATTACCTCTTCTTTGAAACGCCTCTTTGAGTCCTCCACTTAGGGCACTAAACTTTGTCTTTGAATAATACCAGGACCTCTAGGATGTTTCTAGGGAAGTGGAGAAGAGAATTTGGTAGGGGTTGGCCGAGCTTGAAGGCTCAAAGTGGTGTGAGGAAGAGAGGGAGGAGGTTCCCTTTATAATGGAGGAGAGGGGCACCTTTGGAATAACAAAAAATATTATTTTATTATAAAGAAAAATTCGGTTTTAAATAGCTCCAAATTGATTTATTTCGAATCTAAGGTCGGTATGGGTCAAAATAATCTCATCCAATAGAATTTAGAAAAGTTTAGGTATCAATTTTAACCTTATCATCTATATTTAACTTTAAGTTAGATAATTTAACTTTTACAGTGTCTTCTTGTTTTCTTACACTATAAGGTTAATAAATGTACCATATAAAGCCAAACGAACCCCAAGTTGTTTAATATTAATATATATAGCCTTATCTAAGTCATTTGGCCGAACCTTAGATTTTTAGGAATAAAATAACAATTAATAATATAATATTTGTTTTAAAAACTATTTTATGTCAATTTTTCACTATTTAATAATTGATTTTTGTGAAACTCATAACAGAATTATTAGTTCGAAAAAAGTTACTTAAATCAATAATAAAATGTCATATTAACCAATAAAATTAGTGTAATTTATAAAAATACTCAAATTACATTTATTTTGGTATTTATAACATCAATTATGTCAATATTTCATTAATATGATAATTACTGCATCATCTTTGTGTCGTAAATAAATTAACTTATTTAATGTCTAAAAATTACAAATAAAATACCATTATATAGGAAATCTTTTTATCTATCTAATGAATATTTATAGTCGAATTTCGCTTATGTATAACCCTATATTAAGAATGATATACTTATTAAACTTTGATTTTAACTATTTTAACCCTTCTTTAAATAAATTAATAATAAATGTCCTAATCTAATCCAAGTGGGCCTAAATGGTCATATTTTATTCCTAAGGTTGTTTTTGGTCGAATTAAACTTATCCAATAGAATTAGGACATGTGTTAGGGTAATATTAATAACACTTTTACCCTTAATTACCATACTTACTTTTAACCGTGGTAAAAAAAAGTAAAAAGTTACTATTCACCAAAAATTATTTTCATCTCATTGAACTAAGTTTTAGTCCTTTATATTAACTGTGTCTCTCGAATTTTCTAAATTCCACTCACAGAAGCGGTAAAATTAAGTGTTATGAAAAAATCAGTTTTTTAACTACCACTTAGTGGTTTCACTATTCATCAAAAAATGAAAGTTTTCAAAAAAATACCAAAAATTAGGCCTAAGATATATTTGATATTATGATTTCAAAAATGATGTTTATTTTATCAAATTCAAAACATATCAGTTACATTAACTAATTAAAAAAATTAATTTCCTTCGTCAAAACAAATAGCGTGTTTTTAAGAGATAATAACTATCAAAAGATTGACACTTGTTTATGTCTGGTTTAAATGTGAAATTACATCCAATGAACAACATTGTATTAAATTGTAAAAATATATTCTAAATATACTTTAAAACCACTCAAATTAATAATTTATCACTATTAATTATTTCGATTAAAAAAGTTGTTTTTAATTAAAATTTAGTAATTTTCACTATTCATCAGAATATGAAAGTTAACCGAAAAGTACCAAAATTTCACCCTAGGCTAATTTCAATATTTTGAATCAAAAAATGAAGTCCATTTCGAAAAATAAAATTTATAAAATTTCAAAAAGTGGTTATTACTATTCATAATGGCTAGTTTTAATAATATTTCAATAGCATATCGTTGTTTAGTGAAACTCGGTATTGCGTACGACGCAAGCTATTGAGGAAGGCCGTAGTTGCGTGTAAAGAAAGCCAAGCGAGTGTTCTGTTTAGTGAAAGATTCCTTTGATAAAAACAAAATATTTCTTATAAAAGTCTCGGGCGTTAAATTCTACCCCCCTTAAAATGAATTTCTCCCTCGAAATTCGTCACATTGTAACAAAAAGATGAGGATACATCTCCCTCATCATATCCTCAAGCTCCAATGTAGCTTCTTCTAATTGGTGGTTCCTCCATAAAACTTTCACCAATCGAGTGGTCTTGCTTCGTTGGACTTTTTCGCTACGATCCAGAATCTCTATCGGTTGTTCTTCATAAAAAAGATCTTGCTCCAGCGGTACAACTTCTGAGCTAAGTACATGTGAAGGATCAGGTATGTACTTTCTTAGGAGAGATACATGGAACACATCGTGAACTTGAGAGAGATTCGGTGGAAGCGCCAATCAGTAAGCTACCTTCCCAACACGATCCAGTATTTCGAAAGGACCGATATATCTAGGGCTCAACTTCCCCTTCTTTCCAAATCTCATGACTCTCTTCCTGGGAGATATTCGTAAGAACACTTTATCACCCACTTCAAACTCTAGGTCTTTTCATCGGTTGTCAGCATAACTTTTCTGTCGACTATTAGCTGCTCTTATGTGTTGTTGAATAGATCTGACCTTTTCTGCCATTTCATCAATGAGATCAGGTCCTAATAGCTTTCTTTCCCCAACTTCATCCCAGCAAGTTGGAGTCCTGCATTTCTTTCCATAGAGAGCTTCATAAGGATCCATCTGAATACTGGAGTGAAAGCTATTATTATAAGAAAATTCAACCAAAGGTAGTTGTTGATCCCAACCACCTTTGAAATCCATAGAGAACGCTCTCAACATATCTTCTAGGGTTTGAATTGTTCTCTCAGACTGACCGTCTGTCTGAGGATGATAAGCAGTGCTGAAACTCAACTATATATCCAGAGTATGCTGAAGACTTTTCCAAAACATCGAGGTAAATCTCGGATCCCGATCATATATAATAGAAAGTGGTACTCCATGTAATCTTACCACTTCCTTTACATATATCCTGGCAAGATGATCTAGAGAGAAATCCTCTCTAATGGCAATGAAGTGTGCAGACTTGGTAAGACGATCAACTATGACCCATATTGCATTATTGCCTTTGGATGTTTTAGTAAGTCCTGTGACGAAGTCCATAGTGATGTTTTCCCATTTCCATTCGGGTATGGGTAATGGTTAACATCCCCTTAGACTTCTATCTCTCATCTTTAACTTGCTGACAAACCAAGAATCGAGAGACATATTCAGAAACATCTCTTTTCATGCCATCCCACCAGAAGTACTCTTTCAGGTCCATATACATCTTCATGCTTCCAGGATGAATAGATAATGAAGAACTATGAGCCTCATCCAACAGCTCCTTCTTTAATTCCGGGATGGGAGGAACACAAACCTGATTCCTAAACTTTATTATCCCATCACAATCATGGTTGAATTCAGTAACATTTCTCCCCTTCTTTTGTAACTCGACATCTTCTTTCTGTTCCTCTTTAATCTTCACATGTATTGATGGTTGAAAATTCATTTGAGAAAGATAATATTTTTCCCCTTCCATTATAATTCCAAGATCCATCCTTTGTAAATCCATAAATATTGGATCTTTTGTGATCCTCATCATGGATAAACTGACATGGTCTTGTCGACTTAATGCATCTGCCACCTTGTTTTCTTTCCCAGGGTGGTAATGGATTGAGCAGTCATAATTCTTAATCATCTCCAACCATCTTCTTTGGTACATATTCAACTCCTTTTGTGTGAAAATATACTTTAAACTTTTATGATCAGTATAAATATCACACCTTTCACCATAAAGATAATGCCTCCAAATCTTTAATGCAAAGATTACCGCAGCTAACTCCAAATCATGTGTTGGGTAATTTTTCTCATGGATTTTCAACTGTCGTGAGGCATAAGCTATCACCATATCATTTTTCATAAGAACACACCCCAATCCCTCCTTGGATGCATCACTATAGATCACAAACCTTTTTCCACTACAAGGCAGTGTGAGCACATGTGCACTGGATAACCTTCTTTTCAGCTCCGTGAAATTCTCTTCACATTCCTCCGTCCAAACAAACTTAACTCCTTTCTGAGTCAACATGGTGAGTGGATTAGATAATCATGAAAACTCTTTCACAAAACGTTGATAATATCCAGCCAAACCAAGAAAACTTCAGATCTCAGTTACTATTGTTGGTCTCGACCATTTTTCGATAACCTCTGTTTTTGCTGGATCCACAGATATCCCCTCTTTTGAGATTATGTGACCCAAAAATGAAACTTTTTGAAGCCACAATTCACACTTGGTATATTTGGCATAAAGATTCTCCTTTTATCAGGGTCTTCAATATAATTCTCAAGTGATCTTCATGTTCTTCCTTACTCTTTGAATAGACAATAATATCGTCTATAAAGACTACAACAAATTGATCAAGATAGTCTCTAAAGACTCTATTCATCAAATACATGATGATAGCAGGGGAATTAGTAAGACCAAATGGAATCACTATAAATTCATAGTGTCCATACCTTGTACGGAAAGCCGTCTTTGGTATATCCTCCCTTTTGACCCTTAATTGATGATACCCTTAATGAAGATCAATCTTGGAAAAGTATTGAGATCTGCGTAGTTGGTCAAATAAGTCATCAATGTGTGGGAGAGGATAATTGTTCTTGATAGTGATCGTGTTAAGTTCTCGATAATCAATGCAGAGTCTCATTGATCCATCTTTCTTCTTAACAAATAGAACAGGCTCTCTCCAAGGTGACGCACTAGGGTGTATGAATCCCTTATCAAGATTCTCTTGGAGTTTCTTCTTCAATTCCTGCAACTCAATTGGGGCCATTCTATAAGGTGTATTTGAAATAGGTAAAGATCCTGGTACGAGTTCTATTGAAAACTCAACTTCACAATTTGGTGGAAGACCCGGAAATTCCTTCGGAAAGACATCATCAAACTCCCGTACAATGGGCATGTTCTGAATCGTGAGTTTCTCACCAACCATTTGAGATAAATAACCTTCATTTAGTGGAATAAAGTCCCATAAGATGGAAGAAATTTCCAATGGAAGGTTATGTTCATCCTTGCATCGATAGACGATCATAGATTGATCTGGAATGTGAAATGTGACTTCCCTTCTTTGGAAATTGATATGATATCCATATAAAGAAAGTCAATCCATGCCAAGAATCACATCAAATTCCACTATAGGAAGGATCACAAGATTTACAGGAAGCACTTTCCCACAAACTTCGATCGGAGAATAATTATAAACTTTTGATGCGTATGTTGTGCCATTAGGTGTTGTTACAGCTGACTCAACATCTAATTGTTGAGGTAATACGGTGATACCCTTAGAAAATTCTTCAGAAATAAAAGAGTGGGTGGATAAAGAATAAAATAAAACATTTTCTACTTTATAGTGGATGGTAAGTGTACCTTTCACCACATCATTATCGTACTCCACATCGCTGATAGAAATTGCATGTGACTTTCCTTTGTCTTTATCCTTAAGAGTTTGTTGGCGTCGACCACCATCATCAACCCTTGGATTAGGGAATTTATTTGCATAATGCCCCATATCCTTGCACTTGAAACATTGAAGTTTAGTAGGTTCATTCTGTGTATCCCTTCCTTTGTTTGCATCATTAGACATCTTCTTCCCATCATCACGGCATTCAAATGCACAATGACCTTCCTTTCCACATTTGAAATATTTACTTGTCCCTTTAAGACAACTCCCTCCATGTTTCTTTCCACACTTTGAGCATAAGGGAAAGCTCATCTTCTTTTCAGTGTGACCTTTAGATTTTCCTTTGAATTCCATTTTCCTCTTCTTATCAAACCCATATGACTGATGGGTTACTCCAATCTCCATCTCAACTTTGAGATCACATCAAACGATTTCCTCGTAGCTATTGAAGTCCCTTATGGCTAAGGCCCTTAGAAGACTTGGTTTTACGCTACTAAAGAATCGATCGATCTTACTCTCAGGCTGGATAATAATACCAGAAGCATACCTTGCAAGTCTTGTAAAATTTGCTTCATAGGTACCAACAGATTCATCATCCTTTTGCTTCAGTTCAAGAAACTCTTTCTCCATCTTTGTTTGGAGATTACGAGGGAAGTACTTATTGAAAAATAAATTCTTGAACTCATCCCATTCCATGGACTCAATTTCATCCCTTTGCCTCGTATTCTTAATAAGATTCCACCATTGATCAGCATCACCTTACAAACGATACACTGCTTAGATGACTTTATCATGCTCAGAACATTGAAGAACTAAAAATATCTTTTTAGTAGTAGTAATCCACTGTTCAGCAACTAATGGATCAGTAGACCCGCTGAATGAAGGAGGACGTTGTCTCATGAAGGATTCAACAGAATGTTTCTCTTTCCTTTGCTCGTTTGGAAGTCCTGCATGATTCAGAGCTTGAGAAAGTTGTGTGAGCATGGCTACAAGATTTTTCATCCCAGCTCCCATAACGTTTGGTTTCTCAGGGGGACAATCATTGCATTTCCCGTCGCATTCCGTATTAACACGGTTCCTTAGGGTTCCATCCATTGACTAAAACCAAGAAGAATAGTGTGAGCAACACTAATTATAATAGGAAAACCACCTAATCAAGAATAAAATTTCACACTTAAGGTCTTATCCTAGGTTATTCGTGGCCATTTCTAAAACACTAAGATTGTGTTCTATGCTTAGAATTATCCTTAGGGTTGTTACTAAGTATTTCACATCCTAGTTTCCAATGATTGACTATACCATTCCTCTGATACCAACTGTAGAGACCCGAAGCTTGACGTACATGGAAATTACATTACTTTAGCGTAATACTTAATACATAACAAAACCAGACACACAAGGACCGTAATAGTTTAGTGTCTTTGGAAACATGTAACGTAATCTTCTAATCGTGGTGAAATATCTTCAACATCTCCCATAAAGATATTTCCCTTTTTTCATACCTAAAACCTTTCTTTATATCCTGGGGAAAAGAAAACATACAAAATGGTGAGCTCAAATTCTCAGTAAGGGTAAACCAAAGAAATATCAATCATAACATATTCATAAGAACATATATTTTGGAAATCTTAACCTGCAAAAGAGATCATAATTTCATAACATGGGATAAATCATAGTAGTGAAATGTAATCCCAATAATCATAGCATAAAACATGAAAATTTGTTTCATACACACATAATCATAGAGAATCATTTCTTATTAGTCATGACTCATTTCCAATACTATCTTAGTGGACAAAGTCCCTTTCTGAACCGAGTTCACTCCTCGTTTCAGTCCTGTTTCACGGAACCGGTATAACCTACCATTCCAGCCATGTCTATCTCATGAGATATAAAATCTTTACCCAATGCATTGGCGGGAGATATAGGTCCCACCCATCTCATAATGATACCATTCTTATGTGTGCCAAAAAATCATAAACCACACATCATAGCATAACCCATGTAATAAAAATGGGAATCTTAAACATCATGACTTCATAAAACAATTCATATAAGATAAAGGAATTCATAAAAATAATTCCATCACAACATAGTCAAATCAATGTAATAATAGGGATAGAAACAGAACCCTTTATTATCTTAGATGGAAAATAATTTTGATAAAACACTTGAACTCCATTCTTGAGGAAAATATCCTTTCTTCTTCAAAAATATTTTCCTTTCTTAACATGTCATACAATTTTAAACTAAAAGAAGTTGATTAAAAATAAACTTGAAAACTTTTAAAGGAAGATTCCTGGAAATAAATTTCTAAAAATCCATTCATGCCGTATAAGTTGAAAAAACATTCTTCTCGTACATTGGTCGGAAAAGTCAAAAAGTACTTCGTACGAAAAATGACAAAAGATTCCTTTCATATCTTTTACTAAAAACTCACCGAAGGGTAAAATTGGATTTAAACAATTGTAGGTGGATGGAAACAATATTACATATTGAGGAAACATATATGTGGATGATAAAATACACCCCAGTAAATACCAAAGTATAAACAATCTCGGATAAAAATGAGATTGTGATATTTTCCCTTACCTTAGGTCTGATTTGCTTCGTAAGTGTCCGAACCTCCTGTATAATGATTTAAATAATGTTATTGAATTATTCCAGAATCATAATTATTGTTATGATATCATATATGGTCATATTCTTAGATTCTTATTAGTAATATTTCATTACTACTTGTTATTTGGGTGTTTATTACTTTTTGTTCTTATGTGTGTTTTATCAAATAAATTCTTATTATTCTCTTTAGGTTATAGATACCTCATTTACAGAATGTTATTAGTGTAATATATATCATATTCATTCATTCAATTCATTTATATAATCATTATGAAATGAAGATCATGTAGAACGAGTCGCATCACATCGTGGAGACGGTATTCCGTACGTACGCACGAGTGATGATATCGTTCCTATGATCGTGGAATTGTATTGGAGTGTATGTATACTATTTCAGAATCAATATAACTTTATAATAGTCATATATATTCATTATTTACACCATTATGCCCATCCAAGTAAGGTGGTGATGGAAAATAGATTACACCACGGCATGGAGACGGTATTCCGTACGTACGCACGGGCGGTGATTTATTTTTCTGTAGGATGGATATATGGTGAAATAGGGTTGTTTCATACTTATAATAACATATCAGTATATTATTGATACTGATTTTATTACTTCATAATGAAACAACCTAAGAATAAGAAGTGGAAGAAGAAATAAAGTTGAAAGAATCGGTAACGGACATTACCTCTTCTTTGAAACGCCTCTTTGAGTCCTCAACTTAGGGCACTAAAATTGGTCTTTGAAGAAGAACAGGACCTCTAGGATGTTTCTAGGTAAGTGGAGAAGATAATTTGGCAGGGGTTGGCCGATCATGAAGGCTCAAAGTGGTGTGAGGAAGAGAGGGAGGAGGTGCCCTTTTATAAGGGAGGAGAGGGGTACCTTTGGAATAACAAACAATATTATTTTATTATAAATCCAAATTCGGTTTTAAAAGTTCCAAATTGATTTATTTCGAAGCTAAGGTGGGGATGGGTCGAAATACTCTCATAAAATAGAATTTAGACATGTTTAGGTATCAATTGTAACCTTATCATTTAGATTTAACTTTAAGTTAGATAATTTAACTTTTACCGTGTCTTCTTGTTTTCTTACACTATAAGGTTAATAAACTTACCATATCAAGCCAAACGAACCCCAAGTTGTTTATTATTAATATATATATCCTTATCTAAGTCATTTGTACGAACCATAGATTTTTAGGAATAAAATAAAAATTAATAATATAATATTTGTTTTAAAAACTATTTTATGTCAATTGTGACACTATTTAGTAATTGATTTTTGTGAAACTCATAACAGAATTATTAGTTCGAAAAAATTTACTTATATCAATAATAACATGTCATATTAACCTATAAAATTAGTGGAATTTATAAAAAGTGTCAAATTACATTTATTTTGGTATTTATAACATCAATTATGTCAACATTTCATTAATAAGATAATTACTGCATCATCTTTGTGTCATAAATAAATTAAATTATTTAATGTCTAAAAATTACAAATAAAATACAATTATATATGAAATCTTTTTATCTTTCTAATTAATATTTATAGTCGAATTTATCTTATGTATAACCCTATATTAAAAATGATAAACTTATTAAACTTTGATTTTAACTATTTTAACCCTCCTTTAAATAAATTAATAATAAAAGTCCTAATCTAATCCAAGTGGGCATAAATGGTCATATTTTATTCCTAAGGTTGTTTTTGGTCGAATTACACTTATCCAATAGAATTAGGACATGTGTTAGTTTAATATTAATAACACTTTTACCCTTAATTACCCTACTTACTTTTAACTGTGGTAAAAAAAAGTAAAAAAGTTACTATTCACAAAAAATTATTTTCATCTCATTGAACTGCATTTTAGTCCTTGATATTAACCGTGTCTCTTGGATTTTTGAAATTCCACTCACAGAAGCGGTAAAATTATGTTTTTTGAAAAATTTAGTTTTTTAACTACCACTTAGTGGTTTCACTATTCATCAAAAAATGAAAGTTTTCAGAAAAATACCAAAAATTAGGCCTAAGCTATATTTGATATTATGATTTAAAAAATGATGTCTATTTTATCAAATTCAAAAAATATTAGTTACATTAACTAATTAAAAAAATTAATTCCCTTCGTCAAAACAAATAGCTTTTTTTTAAGAGATAATAACTATCAAAATATTTACACTTGTTTATGTCTGGTTCAAATGTAAAATTACATCCAATGAAAAACATTGTATTAAATTGTAAAAATATATTCTAAATATACTTTAAAACCACTCAAATTAATAATTTATCACTATTAATTATTTCGATTAAAAAACTTGTTTTTAATTAAAATTTAGTAATTTTCACTATTCAACAGAATATGAAAGTTATCCGAAAAGTACCAAAATTTCACCCTAGGATAATTTGGATATTCCGAATCCAAAAATAAAGTCCATATTGAAAAATAAAATTTATAAAATTTCAAAAAGTGGTTATTACTATTCATAACGGCTAGTTTTAATAATATTTCAATAGCATATCGCTGTTTAATGAAACTCGGTATTGCGTACGACGCAAGATATTGAGGAAGGCTGAGGTTACGTGTAAAGAAGGCCAAGCTAGTGTTGTGTGTAGTGAAAGATTCCTTTTATAAAAACAAAATATTTCTTATAAAAGTCTCTTGCGTTACAGTTTAATACTAAACTTCCTGATGAAGAGGTATTCTCTATTCAAGATAATTCCCAAACATGGAAAATGTATTATGATGGTGCTTCTATAAGTCCAATAGGGAAGAGACTGTAAATACTATATTCAACAAGGTTGGATTAGGGATAGTTCTTATTTCCCTAGAAAAGGCAGTGTTTCCTTATTATTTTCTATTATCGGATGGTGGTACCAACAATGAGGCAGAGTATCAATCCCTCATCATAGGTTTGGAATTGGCCCTTTAGGTGCGAATAGATCATTTAAAGATAAAAGGTGATTCATAATTGGTAATCAAACAAATCAATGGAGAATACTCTATCAGAAAATAGGATTTAATCCTTTTGTGTGATTATGTCAGATAATTAATGTCTGAATTTCCCTCATAGCCAACATTTTCCTATGTCATGTGATCAAAAAATTCCCAAGCAGATGCAGTGGCTAATGTAGCTAAAGCCTTGGAAGATCCAAATCAGGATGAAACAATTATCAGTATAACACATTACTGTATGGCTTCACCTTTTGTTCTAACCATAAGAGAGGAAATTAATGAAATTTTCCCTATTTCTAAACCATATGGTCATACTATGGGTTGGAGAACATCCATAATGGAATATATTCAAAATGGGGTACTTCCACCAAATAGGGCTGAGAAGAAGCAGATCTGACGACGAGCGGCTAATTTTACTCATTATGATGGTCCAAACCACCAAAAGATCCTTTACAGGAAAGGCTTTGATGGAATTCTCTTTATATGTATTGATGGAGAAGAGATTGTGGCTATCATGAAAGAAGTCCATTCAGGAACTAGTAGTTCCCACCAATCTGGGCAGAGACTCTCCGATCAGATTAGAAGACCTAGATACTTTTGGCCTTTAATGACATATGATTGTATAGACATCACAAAAAAATGTAATCCCTATCAAGTGAATGCCAAATTATTTCATCAACCTCCAAAGTTATTACATACAGCTAAATACTCATGGCCATTTGCCACATGGGGAATGGATATAGTAGGGCCTTATCCTCTAGCCACGGCTAAGCAGTTCAGGTATATTCTCACTGCTACTGATTTCTTCTCTAAATGGGCGGAGGCAATACCTCTCAAGTAATTCAGAGCCAAAATCATCATTAGTTTTGTCAAAACTAATATCATCACCAGATTTGGCATCCCTCATACTATTTTTATGGACAATGGCCCCAATTTTTGTTCAGTTTAAGTAAAAATGTTATATCAAGAATATAATATCAAATCCATCCATTCATCTTGCTATCATGTGGCGGCCAATGGACAGATTGAGGCTTTCAATAAAACCCTATCAAATATACTCCAGAAGATGGTGGATAAAGATAATAAATCATGTCCTGATAAACTTTTGAATGATTTATTGGCTTATTGGACAACTATCTGTACTGCCACCCAAGGAGCTCTTTATTCATTGGTATATGGAACTGAAGCGGTTTTTCAAATTGAAATACAATTTTCTTTACTTAGAGTTGCAATCTGTGATCAGTTATCTACTAATGAAAGATCTTAGAAATGGTTTAATGATTTGGAATGATTGGATGAGAAAATATTGAATACTTTTCATCATCTAGAAGCCTATCAGAACCGAATAGCGCGATGTTTTAATAAGAAAGTTCGTCTTTGTTCATTCCTTCAAGGGGAATTGGTATTAGTTCTTAGGAATCCAATGATACCAGGAAGTAAAGATGAAAAACTGTATCCAAAATGAAAATAACCTTATTCCATGCATAAGGTTTATTCAAATGGAGCCTATGCTTTAATTTCAATGGATGGAGAACTCATTACATCTCCAACCAATGCGATATTCTTAAAGAAATACTTCGTGTAATTATGCACATTAGTCCTCACTGCAAGTCTTTAAACTGCACAGTACCATGTCCTTACTACAAGACTTAAAACATCAAATCCCCCATTTCCTAGTTTCAAGACATTAAGTTTCATAACAACCATAAGTGTCCACGCTGCATGATGTTAAAGTGCATAGCGTTGTCTTCCTTGTCGCATGATGTTAAACCGCATTACATCATTTGTACAACTAACATTTTCTCTATAATATGTTATAATTTTCTATAAGAAAACATAATTGACATCATCACTACTCCTTAGTAGTGCATGAGTCCCTCTCTTTCCTCTATTAGAGTTAGATCTGCATAGAGACCAAATTTCAATAACTGTGTATGGATTGAATCTCATTTTCAATGAGATACGTAGAGATGCCTGAATCTCTAATTCTAGGACCATCCATAACCACAAAAAAAAATTTCTCTTCCTGTATATGAATAAGATCTTTAAAGAGTGTTTCATTAAGATATATGATTTAGTCCTTATACCATTTCATGCCTTACCTTCCTAAATGGCCCAAAGTCCAACATTTTTATTGATTTTGGATAATACCCCTTTTATGGGTAAAGGGGGGGGGAACCAAGACATCAAAAACATCAAGACATTAAAAAAATTTAGAAAACAGAGGTTTGCAACCCATAGATAAAACTACAAAGAAATGATTTAACCCAGTATCAACAACATTAAGGCACGATTCCACCAAACCATGGCTACTCAAAAAACTGTCTCGTGTAAGAATGCACGTGCCCGGTATCGATGGCTATTCCATACCCTCTCAATCAACCAAATCTGAAAAGTCATGCACAGTGAAGACGACCAGCTCTATCCTCATCTGAAGTAAAACCTTGTAGATTGTGTGGGTTCCCTAAAATTCCATTTTCACCACCATCAACAATCAAGAGATTACCAGCAGACATAGACATTTCTTGCCTTAACATTAATCATTATTTCAGAACGTATCAAAAGCACCTTTCCTCATATCAAAATTAGCATGAGGAATAATAATTTCAAGAACTACATTTGGCTTGATTATCATTTTCAATGAGATACGTAGAGACACCTAGATATCCAATCTTGGCCCTACCCACAATAAAAAAAACCTCCTTTATTTCTTTTATAAAAAATCAATCAAAATAAAATCAGCATATGAAATGTTTTAAAGAAAAAACTCTGTATGACTTGATTCTTTCCCCAGAAAGACATATAGTGATACTTGGGTTTTATCCCTTAATCCAGTTTTTATATTAGTTCATTGTCGTCCTTACCTCATGACATTACACTGAATGAAAATCTAATACTCATATTCTTCATTTGCATCACCTTTTCGTTATAAAAGAAACCCATACTTCTCCTTGTTTCTTACACCGAGCATAGCTCACGTGGGCTTAGGAGTCGAGTACAAGTTTTCTTTATAAATGGTGTTTTAATTTCATATGGAGTTATGCATGTCCTCACTACATGACTTAAAATTGTACAGTACCATATTCATTCAAAGGAAACAAAGAAAGCCTTGATTTTACATATGAGTCAGATCTATGTAAAAGACATCAAATTTATGGCGAATATTGATTCAAATATTTCTCATATACATTGGGCATAACACCTTCCATATCTCACACTCTTAATCTTTAATTCTTCTTTCATATTTTCATAATATTTCATACGGTTTCTTGTAAGATGGTTTTCAATATCTGAGAGCTCTTTTTCCTTAGTATGCAACATGTTCCCTTAGGTGGCCTTTCATAAGTTGCCTACATAACAGGCTTGTCAGTCAAAAGATGCCACTATTTTGTTATGCAGCATATTCCCTAGTTGGCCATGTATCATACAGCCCCCATCGCGGGTTTTTAAAATAATTGTAACTTCGTTTTGGGTTATATTATCTTTGTCCCCATTAATCATTAATGACAATGTACAAGAATTTGTATTTTAAAATAGTCATTCAAGTATACTTGTCCAAATATCTTTCTCAGAATCTGAAAGTCTTCAAGACCATGGTATACACATTTCCATTATCATGTGTTCGATACACTATGAAATAATTTTAAAATAACTTGGTCATATGTTATATATTGTGTTCATTCTTGGTTCTAGTTGTATAACCCAAAACTACAGACAACATATCTTTTACATTTGTGTCA
This sequence comes from Viscum album, assembly GCA_963277665.1. Lineage (NCBI taxonomy): Eukaryota > Viridiplantae > Streptophyta > Magnoliopsida > Santalales > Viscaceae > Viscum > Viscum album. The sequence continues at coordinate 1,333,626,220 of OY728145.1, forward strand.
AAACTTTGTAAAAGTCATATTCCTCCGACTCTTTGGATATCTTGATTGAAAATACCCTTTCCATATTCAGATATCTTTATCTATAAACCAAAACCTATGCTTTGGAAAATCCGAATCTCCATAAACTTTCTTCAACTTTTAGCAATAGAATGTCAAGTTTCTGAGAGACCTTTTGGCTGACTATGCAGAACATGCCCTCAGGCGTTCTTGCATAAGTTGCCTACATAACAAGACTGTCAATCAAAATATTCCACTATTTGGCTATGCAGCATATGCCCCAGTTGGCACTGCATAATACAGCCCCCATAACAGGTTTGTCAAATAATGTTAACTTTTTTCTTAGAAAATACTTCTTTTAATGCTTGTATCCCTTTTTCCATACCATTACTCGTTTTCAGAAATTCTCAAATCACAGTTTACAATTTTACCTTTCATACATGAATATGATAATATATTTCCAAAAAAATTATCAATAAATTGGGAGTGTTTCGTACTTTTGGTCAGAGATAAAGACCTTAAATTAAAGCCACACCCATGTCCTTACTTATTGACTTAAAACTAAATAGTACCCATGTCCTCACTACATGACTTAAAACTGTACAAACTCATGTCCTCACTGCATGACTTAAACTGCATAATACCCATGTCCTCACTACAAGACTTAAAATTGCACAGTACCAATGTCCTCAATGAATTACATAAAACCGCACTATACCAATTCCCTCACTACGTGACTTTAAACTTTTAGTAAAAAAATACTCAGTACTCATTAAATTGAGAACTTGCAAGGGGAACACTAAACAAAAGTCGAGTCCCAGCTCACTGAACGTAAATTTTTTGTATGATTTAGGTAATATTGGGAAATAAAAAAACATTCAAAAGACACAAAATTGGTGGGGTTATCCGTATAACCCTAAAAACAGTCAAATTATGATCATTGGGTCCCTTGGCTTAATAAGAAAATTTTGACCACATAATTTTTATTATTAAAAATAATGATTTTTTAATATAAGGGAATCATTATCATTATTTACCTTTTATATTGCTATCATGAAAAATAGAAATGGAGATATATATGACTGAAAACAAATTTTGGTTCATTTATATAAAAATAGAAGGTCATACACAAAATAGAACTTCTCTATCATATGTCAGAATAAACATTCAACATGAATTTTCATTTAGTGAACCGCTTCAGAAGCTATATCAACAGCTTGTTGAAGTTGAGATAGTTGAGAAACTCCAGCCTCCTCTGCCTGACGAAGTGCTTCCTTAGTCATTGAAATGGCATTTATCCCCTCTAATTGGATTTCTCCTAATGTCTGATTTAGTTTCTCAAGCTTGTTATGAATAGAATATAGTTGCTGTTGAAGAGAAAATAACTCCTTCGTGGCTTCTTTGATTTGTTGGCTAATCTCGAGTGATTTCTTATTGTGATTTTCCTCCACATCAACCACTACAGATTGAAATCCATTAATATTAACAAGTCGTTTAGCCTATTAAAATTCTCATCTCAGCTTACGCTCTTGCTCTCGTCGGTGAATAGTCTCTTTCATGGAATCGTAGACCGGCCGATAATTAAACCCACCAAATCCCAACACATAGAATAATGTGGAGAGTTTTGAAAAATGGGATGATAATTCATCTAAAGTATTTTCAGCAATTTTTCTCCAGATCTTCCCCAATGCCTTTTTACGTTCCATTCCAAGAGAATATTGCATTTCTAAATTGGAATCTTAGTCACTACCATGAGGTAAAATGTACTCTAGAAATAGGTCGCTTAAAGAGTTGTTTTGTTCTGCTTCTCTTGGGGTAGTAGAAACATCACCCTCTGATCTAGGAGTTGATAACCTAAAATAATAAATCAAGTTCATTATTAGTTTCAAATGGAGGAAACAAATATGATTCAGATGGCTAACTATATTTACCCAAAAATATGTCAGCTACTTGATTAGATTCATCAGCTGTATTCCCAGCTCCGGTGTTTTGAGCAGGTGTTTCTTGAGATGGGGGATTTCCTTGAATTTTTCCAGGTATGACATTTGAAGGCTTTGGAACATCTCTTGATGACGGATCCTTCATAAGTATTTCTTCGTCCCCAGTCGAAGGATAAAGTGGAACACCATGTTATTGAAGAGCCTTTACAACCTTTCCTGTAGATAAAGCTTCATAAGGTGAAATTTGATGTAAAGAATCAAGTTGAAGAAAAAATTATGTATGGAGAATTCATGAATAGGAACTTACTTCTTTTCAATTCCTCATGGAAATATCCAAACTCCTTGATGGAAACTGGAATATTAATATTTGGATTATGGGTGTCCATCATTTTAGTGTATACGGCCTAAAATGTTATATAATCCTCACCATTTAAGGTATCCAACAAATTTTGGTTGACGCCCAAATTGGCTCCAGTGACATTTTGTTCCACTGACTCTTCAAATGGTATTCCAGCATCTGATCTTTCTAGGTTTGGGTTAATCTCATCATTGGTTTCGGATTCCCATGGATCTTCAATCATTTCTTCTGAAGCAATAGGAATATCAGTTTTTGATTATTTTCATGATCCTTTGACAAAAGTAACTAGGGAATGTATTTAATCTTACCATGGCCTTCCTCTCTCTCAACAGAGCCAGGAGCAAGTATAGATGAATCTTCTAACGGTACAAATACGTCAGCATGAACTTGGGTTTCCCATGGGACTTCTTTTTCTGGTTTTGAAGCATCATCTCTTAATCACTTGAGAGAGGAAAGAGACATAGATCCTACAAGAGGATAAAACATGGTTACCAGAATGTCTTGATCAAGTTTTATGCCCTAAGGATTGTATAAATACTTACTCCTTCAGTGAACACTTTGAAGAAATATCATTTCTATTTTTCATTTTTGTTCGAAATTTTGAGGAGAGATTGAAGCACTTCTCTTAGTAGTGGAAACATGAGGTAATGGTTGAGGATTATCTATTCCCATTAACCAAGTCATGATTCTTTCTCCTTGAGAATGTTTTGGAGACTTGGGAGGATTATTCGTTGCGCCAATGGGAGAACCTGCAGGACTATACTGAGGCGATTTAAGAATCGGTCCAGATCATACTTCTCTACATTCAAGCTGCAGAAATACATTTTCATCAATATTAATGATGTAAAATTATAAAGCAGAGTTGAGATGAAAGAAAAAGGGAAATACATTCTTAGTATTAACATAAATATCCCTCTCCTCCTCAGAGTCGATAATTACCCCATCGCGAACTCCTAAGTACAGCATATGAGATACTCATTTAGAGGCTGGAATTTTTTCATCAATTGCATTTATAAAAGTCTCTTACTCTGCAACATACTTTTTTACATCATCCAATTTATTGTCCGGATTGAAATCCGAAGGTGCCTTGATATCACCAATATCTAGTATTTGAATACCATTCTGAAGAAATGCACAGGCGTCCCTATGATCAAGGGTTATTCTCTCCCAATGATGAATGGCCAAAGGTCTAACATAATTAGATTTTTTCCTGGTTGACTATGGAAGAGATTCAACACCTTATGATTGAAGAGCTTCTTCAGACCTTTCTTCCTTAGAAATCTTAACAGATGGAATATGAATCTCTATTTGATGGTGGTGACTAGATCGTATTGGTGTTGGAGGTATTGCTTATGTAGCCTTGGTTTTCCTGGTATACTTCCTACAAATATTCTTTGAGGGCTTGGAAACCTCTAAAATTTCTGTATCATCTTTGGCCTTGGACATCTTCCCACGATTTTGACATGCAACTGTCATTGTATCCACCACTCGATATATTCCTTTTGTCATAGCCCCTTGAGAATATTAAGAAACCCAAGCTTTGGCATACCCAGCTTCTGATCTTATTGATGCATATAGTGGAGGTAATGTAATTGACAATTTGGATACCTCTAAAGTTGTGAGAATCCATAATTTTCAAGCTACCATTGGGTGCTTCTCATGTCTGACGTATGTGGGTGGAAAGGTGAAAGATTATTTAAGACACCTGAACTGATGATCAAACCTATAGGGCACATAAGCCTCGCAGATAATTTCACCATCAATACTGGTTGATAGTAAACCATCCTTGAATGCCATCATATAAGATCTCAACTCATAATTCTCTTCTTTAACATCATTAATAAATGTTCTAGTTGGTGTATTTCCAAAAGGAAAGAAGTTTAATTCTCTTGAGACATTCAATACCTTCAGTACTCCATCAGGTCTCAAGTTTAGAGGCTTAATACTAGAAACTTTCTCTAAAAACAGGGTGAATTGACCATTTCGAACTCTGACTGAGTTCAGTACTAAGTATGAAGAAAAATGTGTTGTAATCCATCCCTACAACACTTTAAATGGATCAACAATTATAAATGGACCATTCCCATTGTATAAATGCAGTAGGATATGGTAAATTCTTGCTGAAACAGGGGTTGATAACCCAATATACTTACCCTATACCATTTTAGCTACAATAATGAAAGTCCCTGATCTTACACCTCCTCCTAATTCATGGACTGGAAGCAAATAAACACTTAGCCACATAGTAAGGAAGGAAGATAAGCTTACTTTTGTATCTATATCAGGTTTGAATTTATAACACCAGTGCTTGTAATTTCCTCTTTCTAGTGTAGGACAATATGTGCATGAACTGCCTCGGTTATCGGCAAAAGGAAAAATAGTAAGACGTCCACAGGTTGGACCTTTCTCTGTTGTTGGTTCTAAGAAGGATTACGTCCATACTCTAGCATGGATATCTTTCTTATCCTTGGGTAAATTCCTCGCTATCTTAAGTAATTCATGGTCCAGTGGGGGTGTTCTAGTTACATCACCCCAATTTGAAGTAGGTGGGATGAATTCATCATAAATTTCCCCAATAATATTAATTTTAGCTATTTGGTAAATGCCACATAGACTAATACCAACTTCACCATGTGTTAAATGGAAAGAATTTGTCTGTGGGCTCCATCAGCTCATTAATTCAGTAATAAATTCATTTTTATAAACATAAGTTTTCCCCATCCAGATAGCTTCATAAATATGAATGTCAGATAACTATTTTATGAATTCTGCACAAGTCTGGTGTACCCAGAATGCCCAAATCCACTCAGGTTTTACACCACCTCTATAATGAAGGTCCCAATCTCCTTTTCAAACATTAGATTGATCTATTTGAGAAGCCCAGAAAGTGGAATCACAAAAATGTGGTCTTGGCTCTACAACATGATCCTTCATGTCTGGAGTGCAACCACTGTGATGAAGGATGCAACCAATAGGGACTGTGCCTTCTTGAATCGGAACCCCCCTTGCACTGATATTCAGGCTGTTACAGTTATAATTGTAACACCCCAACCTTCGGTAGTACGTTTCCCTTTGAATAACACTATATCGTGTGTTGTACGCAACTTCGAGTTCTAACACACCACAACCAATCAAACAAACTGTTACGAATATTAATACCCACTTTTTGAAATTTATAAATTTTATTATTTAAAATGAACTTCATTTTTGGATTCAGAATATCGAAATTATCCTAGGGTGAATTTTCGGTATTTTTCTGAAAACTTTCAATTTTTGATGAATAGTAAAAAACACTGAGTTATTAGTTAAAACCGACTTTTTATTTAAATAATTATTTATTTTATTTAAATTTATTTTAGGTCAAAATATATACAAAATACCTATATAATTTCAATGTAATTCATTGGAGACAATTTATAATAATTTTAGATATATAAAAATTTTATTGAACTTTTCACCATCTTTTACCCACCTCCTAGGAGAATTTGGAAATTCACATAAAACATAATTTTGACACTTCTGTAAATTGAATTTCCAAAAATCCTAGAGACACTGTTGATATTAGTATGTAAAATGTGGTTCAATGAGACGAAAATCATTTTCGGTGAATAGTTACTTTTTTAGTTTTATTTAACTCCGTTAAAAGTAAATAGGGTAATTAAAGGTAAAAATGATATTATTTTTACACTAACACGTGCCCTAATTCTATTGGATAAGTATAATTCGACCAAAAAACCTTAGGACTAAAATATGATCATTTAGGTCCACTTGTATTAGATTAGGACATTTATTATTATTTAATTCAAAGAAGAGTTAAAAGTGTTCAATTCATAGTTTAATAAGTAAACCATTTTTAATATTGGGATAAATATAAGAGAAATTAGACTATAAATATTTATTAGAAAGATAAAAATATTTCATACATAATGGTATTTTATTTATAATTTTTAGACATTAAATAATTTAAAATTATTTAGGACACAATGATGATAAAGTAATTACCTTAATACTGAAATATTAAAATAATTGATATTATAAATACCCAAATAAATGTAATTTGAGACTTTTTATAAATTAAACTAATTTTACAGTTTAATATGACATATTAGGATTGATTTAATTTACTTTGTTCGAAGTAATAATGCTGTTATGATTTTCACAAAAAATCAATTTCTAAAGAGTGTCAAGATTGACATAAAAGAGTTTTTAAAACAAATATTATATTATTAATTGATATTCTATTCCTAAAAATATAAGTTTTGGACAAAAAACTTATATAATGATATTTGTATCATTAATGAACCACTTTGGGTTCTCTTGTCTTGTTATAGTAAGTTTATTAACCATATAATATAAAAATACAAAGAGACATGGTAAATTTCAAACTAATTAACTAAGAGTCAAATCTAAAAATAAGTTTTATATAGTGTCCCAAAACTATTTATAACTATTGGTGGAGTGGTTTTCAACCCATACCCACATTATCCTTGAAATAAATCAGTTTGGAGCCATTAGATACCGAATATGAATTTATTATAAAATAATATTTCTAGTTTATCCTAAGGTGCCCCTCACTCCTCTTATAAAAGGGAACTCCCCCTTCTCTAAACTTCACACCTTCAAAGACATTTGGCTTTGCCAAAACCTTCCCAAATACCCTATAAAATATCCTCCGTTCATCCTAGAGGCCTTACTTTAGTCATAAATCCATTATAATGATCCCTTTTGATCAACTCAAAAGGAAACACCCGAAAAAGAGGTAATAATTTCACAACCCTCTTTCGAGTTCTTTTCTTCTTCCACTTCTTATTTCCTTGTTGTTTCCATTATAAAATAACAAATCCAGTATCTTATATCTAATTTGATGTTATAATAAAAATGGAACAACCATATTAGTTATTTTATCCATCTTATGAATGAAAAATTCACCACATGTGAGTACGTACGGCTTACCGTCTCCACGTCATGGTGTAGTTTGTTATTCAAACATTTCATCATTTGGATGGGTATAATAATGATTATAACTGATGTAAATAATAAAAATAACATGATTATTATTATGTATATATGATATACCATTCAATTATATACTATTTTAATATCAAAAAAAATGATATTGTCGCTCGTGCGTATGTACGGACTACCGTCTCCATGAACGTGATGAGATTCATTCCCCGTCGTATCCATTCAAGACTAATTTTCATTTTATGATTAAAAATAATTTTTAAGTAATTGATATAATTCTATATATAAATAATATACAACCTATCCATAACAAACACAGCTTATGTAACAAAACATATAAAAGAAAACGAGTAATTTAACACCCAAAACGAAGATAATACTAAAATATTATTAACAAAACAATATTGGAAGATCATATATGATATCATATTTATGTATATGATTGTTTTATAATTTAATAAAAAAAATTAACTATTATAAATGAGTTTAACATACCATCCACTAAGGAAAAGAACAAAGTAAGGGTTTATTTCACAATCTCTTCATTATCTGAGGTTTTTTATACGTAATTATCTAATGGGACCTCTTTTTCATCCACATCCATGTTTCATAAAAATGTATTTCAAAACATTATTACTATTATATAGAATATCGGTTAAATTCATTTATACCCTTGTTTCAATTTTTATTAGATGTTCATAAAGGAATCTTTCTGTCGTTTTCCAAACAAGGTCCTTTTTAACCTTTTCGAGAAAATTATGGTAAGAATGTCTTTTTTAACTTATACGGTGGGTGTGGTTATTTTCCTCCATTATAGAATCTTTGAAGCTTCCATTACAAGATTATAAGAATATTTTCAAAGTAAATGTTTTATTTTCCAATTATGTGACTTTTAAATGATTTCAAAAAAGAGATATTTCTATCAAATAGTTTTGATTTCATCTATGTGAATATCCTTTGATGGATTTTAAGCTTATTTGAAGTTGATTTATTATGATAAAAAATAATCCATATTGTATTGATGGTTTTGTGATTTATTTGATTGTGGATGTGTTATTTTTATACCATTCATAGTTTATGGAGAAAGTATTGACATTTCGTATGCTAGTTTTAATACGAATGTTTATGTTATGTTTAAACCTGTTCATATGAGGAATGTATTGAACTTAGTTTGTGACAGGTGGAGCCCATTATAGCTCCTCGATGCATCGGTAGGTCTCATGAGATAAAATAGTGTCTTGGAACAAGGACTTGACAAAATATTATTTGTAGTCTTAGCACAAGGCCTTGACTATGTGGTTATTATAGTCTGGTATTATGCATTCCATCATCATTAATGTGGCTATTGATATTGCATGTGATTATTCGACTAGTATAATATCCATGTGAATAATTAAATGGAATTATTTGACTTTATCTTTACCATATATTGTTGAAGTTCAAGTTTAAAAGGCTTTTGTTTTATTTATACATTGCCTTAAATGTTTATTCTCATTTATGAAAGTTTCTGCTATATTGTTATCCTTACTGAGCATCTGAGCTCACCCCTTTCTATGTTTTATTTTTTCCAGGATGTGAAGAAGTATTGTTTGACTGACCTGTAGGGATAGTCTGAGGGGATATGAGTGTGGACTATGGAGACAATGTTTTTGTAGTTTTCCATTTTATCATGTAATGTAAGACTTATGAATGTATCTAGTGTTTCCAAGGCTACTAAACTAATCGGTATTTCGAGACTTGATCTTTTGTGATCATGACAATGTTATTTAATAATGCACTGAATCTGGGTAACTGGGGTCGGGGAATTACAGTTGGTATTAGAGGAAGTTTAGTACAAACCTTGGAAGCTAGATTTAGATAAACTATGATTAGAGAACAAAGACCTAAGATGGACTTTGAGGATTAGTATAGAAGAACATCCTAGAATTTTGGTATAGTAGAGATTTTTGTGAGTTTTCCGAGCAACACATCCCTGTCTAGATATGATGAGGTAGAGGCGGCTCTGGCACAGATGTACCTAGGGGTAAAACCTGAAAACACCACATTGAGCTAGACTCAAACGGGAACTAGTGCATGACAACGGGCCTTTCTTCACTCTTGGTTACAACACTCCCGGGGGATATTCTTAGGATAATTATCATTTTTTATACAAACCATTATGAATGGTTTATGAGTATATACTTCCTCAAAGAATTTTTTATTATTATTATGGATTATATCCATAAACTGTTCAATTTATGTTAAGTATTTTAAAATTTTCGAATTATGTATTTTGATTCATAAACTGATCTAGTTTATGTCATTGTCTAGAAATGGTTCCTAGTGGAAGGAATGGAAACCATATCAATGCGCACACTCCATGTAGGGATTTCCCTCCTGCTCAATATAATTATAGTGGAGCTGGTGATACAACTGGTGCTGATAAACTTATCACTATACTAGGACAACTCACACAGGTTATGAATAATAACCTTACCCGTATGGCACACCCTGATCCATAGTGTGGAGGATCAATGTTAGACCGCTTCACGAGGCAACAACCACCAAAATTCAATTTGAGTACAAATCCATTAGTAGATGATTAAGGGATAAGTTACTTAGAGAAAATATTTCATACCTTGGGGAGTAGTGAAAAGGAAAAAGTTATCATGGCAGTTTACGGCCTCACTGGATATGCTGATCAATGGTGGTCATTGATTCAAAACACAAAGGTAGATGCGGAAGTATCAAATATGTAATGAAGGGAGTTTAATGAGATTTTTTTATAAAAGTACTTTCCTCATGACCATCGAGAAGATATGGAAAGGCAATTTCCGAGTCTGAGGAAAAAGGATGATGAGAATGATGTAAAGTAAGAGTCTAACTTTAAAAGGATTGTAAGGCATGACGTAGATTATATAATTAACCCATGAAGTAAGATTGATTGTTTCTTTGATGGGTTAAAACCATTTCTCCATGAAGTATTATTCTCACAATCCTTGTCGTCGTATGAAGATATTGTCTCATGTGCTATCAAGAAAGAAAATGAATTCTCTAAGTTTTTAGACTTTAAAGCAAAGCAAGAGAAGAAGAGATCTGCTGATCACACTGGAAATAGAAATAAAGGGAAGAAGGGAAAAGTTGAATATCCATCCTTCAGTAAATGTGGGAAGAAATACCCTGGTACTTTCTTGAAGGTAATGGGAGTCTGTTACAAGTGTGGAGAAAAAGGCCATCAAGCTCATGATTTCAAGGGGAAGAAGAAAGCTTCTGATGTTCAATGCTACAATTGCAGGGAGATGGGACATTATGAAAATGAATTTCCTACATGTAAAGGAAAATTACCTTAGAAAAGGACAAGGGATCAAGGCCAAGTTTATTCGATCACTACTACCGAGGTTGAAAGACTGAAAGACGTGGTGGTAGGTAATTTAATGGTTTCCTCAAGTTTAGCCAATGCTTTATTTGATTCTGGATCATCGCATTGTTTCATATCTTCTCAGTTTTCTAAGAAAATTAAATATTTACAATTTGATTTAACAAGGGATTTTTGAGAAAAAACTCTTTAAGTAAGTATCATTGCAACAATGTTTTGTGAATTAGTCCCCATTAGAGCATATAAATGTTATTTATCCCCTAATCTCATCATCATACCCATGATTGAATTTGATATAATCCTTGGTATGGATTGGATTTCAGACCATGATGTGAAGATTTATTGTAATAAAGAGGTTACAATTTTTGATGATGATGATAAATAACACCTTATCTTTAGAGTAGAATCATCACCACCTAATTCTTATCTAGATCCACCCTCAGTAGCTCAACTAAATTCAATTATTGGGGAGGAAGAGAATAGAATGACTGTGGGTGTGAAAAAGGAATGTTCAAATAGAGGATGTACCTATTTTGAGAGAATATGTTGATGTGTTTCCAGAATATTTACATGGACATCCTCCATAATGAGAAATTTAGTTTTCCATTGATTTAATTCCTGGTTCAAGGCTCATATCAAAGACCACTTACAAAATGGCCACTTTGGAATTAGTGCAACTAAATAAACAACTAGAGGAATTCAGTAATAAGGGATTTAGTCTCCCTAGTGTTTCTCCATGAGGAGCCCCTGTTCTTTTTGTTAAGAAGAAAGATGGATCTATGAGGGTGTGCATTGACTATAGGGGGATTAATGCTATAACAATAAAGAACAAGTATCCCCTACCTTGCATTGATGATTTATTCAACCAACCTCATGGAGCTCAATATTTTTCAAAGATTGACCTTCGATCTGGATATCATCAGTTGTGTGTGAAGAAAGAAGAAATTCCGAAAATAGCATTTCGAACCAGGTACGGGCATTACGAGTTTACAGTAGTGCCTTTTGGGATGACTAATGCACCCTCTGTTTTCATGGATCTAATGAACATGGTTTTCAAGGAATATCTTAATGACTTTGTAGTGGTATTTATTGATGATATCTTGGTATACTCTAAAATCTATTAAGATCATGAAAATCACTTGCACATTATCCTGAAGACTCTGAGATGACATGAAATATATTGGAAGTTTAGAAAGTGTGAATTCTGGCTTCAGGAGATTTATTTTCTTGGACATATTGTCTCTAAGTATGGAATATATGTTGATCCTTCTATGACAAGAGCAATCCAATAATGGCCAACACCAACGAGTATAACCTAGGTATACAATTTTATTGGTTTAGCAGGTTATTATCGACGTTTTGTCCAGAATTTTTCCCAATTGGCTAACCCATTAACGAAGCTCACACATAAAGGGGTTAAATTTTTTTTGACAAAAGAGTGTGAAGAATGTTTTGAAGAACTGAAGAGAAGATTAGTCAATGCCCTTATATTAACTCAACCATCAGGGAATGATGGGTTTGTTATTTATAGTGATGATTCAAAGAAAGGACTTGGTTGTGTCCTTATGCAGAATGATAGGGTTATTGCCTATGCATCACGACAGCTAAAAACTCATGAGAAAAAATATCCTACTCATGATCTTGAATTAGAAGGAGTAATCTTTTCTTTTAAGATATGGACAAACTATCTCTATGGTTAAAAATGCGGGATATATACCGATCGCAAGAGTTTGAAGTATATTTTCTCACAAAATTAACTCAACATGAGGAAAAGGTGATGGCTTGGGTTACTCAAGGAATTATGATTACACAATACACTACCACCCAGGGATGGAAAATAAAGTGGTAGATGCTTTGAGCAGAAGAGATCATGGAGTTTTGAATAATATGAGAGTGGAAAAGGGTCTTATTTTCATGGATCTAGTAAAGATAGATATGGGAATAACCATGGAAGGTGAAATATCAATTCTTTTTCAAATTGTTTCCAAACCATCTTTACTAGAAAGGATAAAGAGTTCCGAGACCGCTGATGAAGAGTTTCAAAAGAAGATTAATGCTGTGAATGATGGGAGATTGAGTGACTTTGTTTATGAAGATGGAATTTTGAAATTTGGGAAGATACTTTGTGTTCTTGATATACCTGATCTAAAAAGGGAATTCTTTGACGATGCTCATAGTTCCAATTTCTCTATACATCCTGGGATCACCAAGTTGTATAGAGATTTGAAGGAACATTTTATGTGAGACAACATGAAGAGGAAAATTGTTGATTTTGTGTCAAGATGTACAGTTTTTCAACAAGTGAATGTCGGAAGGCAACATCCTGGAGGAGTCATGCAACCTCTTCCCATACCAGAGTAGAAATGGGATAATATTACAATGGCCATTGTCATTGGACTACCAAAGACTCTTATAAGGAATGATGCAATATGGGTCATTGTTGGTCGTCTTACCAAGTCATCACATTTTCTTGCTATAAGAGAGGATTTCCCAATTGAACGTCTAGAAGGACTATATATTACTGAAGTTGTAAGACTTCATGGAGTACCCATATCGATTGTTTCTGATCGTAATACACATTTTACATCAAGATTCTTGAAAAATATTCAGAAATCCCGGGATACTGAGCTTCATTTGAGAACTGCTTACCACCCCCAAACTGATGGAAAATCAGAACAGAATATTCAAACCTTAGAAGACATGTTAAGATCATGCTCACTTGACTTTCAAGGTATGTGGGATCAATATTTAACTCTGGTAGAATTTTCCTATAATAATATCTTCCCTTCAAGTATTTAGATGGCACTATATGAAGTGTTATATGGAAAGAGATGTCGCACACCAACCTGTTGGGATGATGTTGGTGAAAGAAAACTCATAGGCCCATAATTGGTGGAGGAAATGATGGAAAAGGTGAAGGTTATCCAAAACCACATTAAAGCAGCTCAATGTAGGCAGAAGAGCTATGCTGATAACCCAAGGGAGGATTTGGAATGTCAGGTAGGAGATCATGTTTTCTTGAAGGTATCTCCATGGAAAGGTGTTATACATTTCGGTAAGAAAAGAAAATTGAGTCCTTGGTACGTCGGACCTTTCGAAATTCTAGAATGAATTGGGGTTGTAGCTTATCGTTTGGCAATGCCGCCAAATCTCTCCAAAGTTCATGATTTGTTCCACATATCACGGTTGAGAAAATACATGCCTGGCCCAACACATGTACTCACCTATGAGGAATTAAAACTGGAACCTGATCTGTCTTATTCTGAAGAGCCTATCAGGATTGTTGATACTCGAGAACAAGTGTTGAGAAACTGGACAACTCATCTGGTAAAAGTTCTATAGAGAAACCATAAGATGGAAGAGGCAACGTGGGAACCTAAGGATCTTATGATGAATAACCACCTGAGACTTTTCATGCGATAGTATTCTAGAAATTTCAAGGATGGAATTATTTAAAGGAGGGGATAATGTGACACCCAAAGCTTCCACGGTATGTTTCCCTTTGAATAATACAATATCGTGTGTTGTACACAACTTTGAGTTCTAACACACCACAACCAATCAAACGAGCCGTTATGAATAGTAATACCCACTTTTTCAAATTTTATAAATTTTATTTTTCAAAATGGACTTCATTTTTGGATTTGTAATATCAAAATTATACTAGGGTGAAGTTTTGGTATTTTTCTGAAAACATTCAATTTTTGATGAATAGTGAAAAACATTGAGTTATTAGTTAAAATCGAATTTTTATTTAAATAATTATTTATTTTATTTAAATTTATATTAGGTCAAAATAGATACATAATCCCTGTATAAGTTCTATGTCATTCATTGGAGTCAATTTATAATAATTTTAGATATATAAAAATTTTATTGAACTTTTCACCGTCTTTTACCCACCTCCTAAAAGAATTTGCAAATTCACATAAAACTTAATTTTGATGCTTCTGTGAATTGAATTTCAAAAATCCGAGAGACAAGGTTGATATCAGTAAGTAAAATGTGGTTCAATGAGATGAAAATAATTTTTGGTGAATAGTAACTTTTTACTTTAATTTACCACGGTTAAAAGTAAATAGGGTAATTAAAGGTAAAAATGATATTATTTTTACCCTGACACATGTCCTAATTATATTGGATTAGTATAATTCGACCAAAAATAACCTTAGAAATAAAATATGATCATTTATGTCCACTTGGATTAGATTGGGACATTTATTATTATTTAATTCAAAGAAGAGTTAAAAGTGTTCAATTCATAGTTTAATAACTAAACCATTTTTAATATTGAAATACACATAAGATAAATTTGACTATAAATATTAATTAGAAATCTCCAATGCTTTCCTTCATAATGGTATTTTATTTATAATTTTTAAACATTAAATAATTTTATTTATTTATGACACAATGATGATACAATAATTACCTTAATAATGAAATATTAAAATAATTGATATTATAAACATCCAAATAAATGTAATTTGACACTTTTTATAAATTAAAATTTTTTTATAGGTTAATATGACATGTTAGGATTGATTTAATTTACTTTTTTCTAAGTAATAATGATGTTATGATTTTCACAAAAATTAATTTCCAAATAGTGTCAAAATTGACATAAACGAGTTTTTAAAACAAATATTATATTATTAATTGATATTCTATTCCTAAAAATATAAGGTTCAGCCAAAAAACTTATATAATGATTGGTGTATCATTAATGAACAACTTTTGGTTCTCTTGGATTGTTGTAGTAAGTTTATTAACGATATAATTTAAAAATACAAAGAGACATGGTAAATGTCAAACAAATTAACTAAGAGTTAAATCTAAAAGATAAGGTTAATATAGTGACCCAAACCAATCTAAAACCTATTAGTTGAGAGGTTTTCGACCCATACCAACCTTATCCTCAAAATAAATCAGTTTTGAGCCATTATAAACTGAATATGAATTTATTATAAAATAATATTTCTATCTTTTTCAGAGGTGCCCCTCACCACTCTTATAAAAGGGAACTCCCCCTTCTCTCAAATTCACACCTTCAAATCAATTCGGCTCGGCCAACCCCTGCCCATATACCCTATAAAATTCCCTCCCTTAATCCTAGAGTCCATCCTTTAGTTATAAAGTTATCCTGAGGATCCCTTTTGATCAACTCCAAAGGAAAGACCTGAAGAAGAGGTAATAATTCCACCACCCTCTTTCAAGTTCTTTTCTTCTTCCACTTCTTTTTTCCTTATTGTTTACATTCTAAAATAATAACTCCAGTATCTTCAATATATTTATATATTATTATAATAATGGTACAACCATATTAGTTATTTTATCCATCCTATGAATGAAAAAGTCACAACCCGTGCGTACATACGTCTTACCGTCTCCACGTCGTGGTGTAGTTTGTTATTCAAACATTTCATCATTTGAATGGGTATAATAATGATTATAACTGATGTAAATAATAAATATAACATGATAATGATTCTGTATATATGATATACCATTCAATTATATACTATTTTAGTATCAAAAGAATGATATTGTCGCTCGTGCGTACGTACGAACTACCATCTCCACGAATGCGATGAGATTCATTCCCCATCATATCCATTCAAGACTAATTTTAATTTCATGATTAAAAATAATTTTTACGGACTCGATATCATTCTAGATATAAATAAGATACAAACTACCAATAAAAAACACGACTTATGTAACAAAACATATAAATGAAAATGATTAAGTTAACTCCTGAAATGACGATAACACTAAAATATTATTAACAAAGAAATATTAGAAGATCATATATGATATCATATTTATGTATATGATTATTTTATAATTTAATAACAATGTTTTAACTATTATATAGGAGGTTAAAATACCATCGACTAAGGATAATAACATGGTAAGGGTTTATTTCACAATCTCTTCATTATCTGAGGTTGTTTATACGTACTTATCTACTGGGACATCTTTATCATCCACATCCATGTTTCTTGAAAATGTATTTCAAAAAATTATTACTATTTTATATAATATGGGTTTAAGTCATTTATACCCTTGTTTGACTATTTATAAAATGTTAATAAGGGAATCTTTCCGTTGTTTTCCAAACAAGGTCATTTTTAACCTTTTCGACAAAATCAAGGTAAGAATGTCTTTTTTAACTTATACAGAGGGTGAGGCTATTTTCCACCATTATAAAATTGTTGACGCATCCCTTAAAAGATAATAAGAATATTTTCAAAGTAAATGTTTTCTTTTTCAATTATGTGACTTTTAATTGATTTCAAATAAGATATATTTCTCTCAAATTGTTTTGATTTCATCTATGTGAACATCCTTTGAAGGATTTTAAGCTTATTTGAAGTTGATTTATTATGATAAAAAAAACATCCATATTGTATTTAATGTTTTGTGATATGTTTGACTATATATGTCTTATTATTATACCATTCATGGTTTATAGAGAAAGTATTGACATTTCGTATGCTAGTTTTAATACGAATGTATATGTTATGTTTAAACCTGTTCATATGAGGATTTTATTAGACTTAGTAAGTTACGGATGGATCCTGTTATAGCTCCTCTATGCATTGGTAGGTCTCATGAGACAAACTAGTGTCTTGGCAGAAGTCCTTGACAAAATCATATTTGTAGTCTTGGCACAAGGCCTTGACTATGTGGTTATGATAGTCTGGCATTATGCATTCCATCATTATGAAAGTGGCTATTGATATTGCATGTAATTATTCGACTAGTAGAATATCCATGTGAATAAGTAAATGGAATTATTTGACTTTATCATTTCCATATATTTCTGAAGTTCAAGTTTAAAAGGATTTTGTTTTATTTGTACATTGCCTTAAATTTTTATTCTGATTTATGAAATTTTCTACAGTATTGTGATCCTTACTGAACATCTGAGCTCACCCCTTTATCTGTTTCATTTTTCCCAGGACGTGAAGAAGTATTTTATGACTGAGCTATAGGGATATTATGAGGGGATATGAGTGTGTAATATGGAGACTATATTGTTGTAGTTTTCCGTTTTATCATGTAATGTAAGACTTATGAATGTATCTAGTGTTTCCAAGGCTACTAAACTAATCAGTCTTTCGAGACTTGTTCTTTTGTGATCATGCCAATGTTATGAAATAATGCACTGACTTTGGGTAACT
This sequence comes from Viscum album, assembly GCA_963277665.1. Classification (NCBI taxonomy): domain Eukaryota; kingdom Viridiplantae; phylum Streptophyta; class Magnoliopsida; order Santalales; family Viscaceae; genus Viscum; species Viscum album. The sequence continues at coordinate 1,333,644,025 of OY728145.1, forward strand.
ACGGTCAGGGTATTACAATAATACTAAAGAAACAAATTATTTGGAAACTACTTCTTAATAGATACAAAATCTGCGTCTTGAAAAATCCCATGCATGTACAGTGGTAAGTAAGGACTTTTTGGATAGTCACGCTGGTACAAAATTTGAACCTTCCATATCCTAGGAAGATTACTCTCAACGATGTAATAATAATCTATCCTGATGATCCTCATCATTTCGTTCTGACAAATCTGAGCTTATTCAGTATGGGTCATCAAATTAGTCATTCTTTCCTGCAAAAACAATTCTCAAAATTTCAAATCATATTTTAAAGAATAAAGTGAAAAATTTTGGACAAGGACACTGTTCGCATAGGTCCTTAGACAAGTTTCTTCGACAAGGTCCTTTGACAAGGTCCTTCGATGAGGTCACTAACAAAGTTCCTTAGGAAAAAGATCCTAGTGAAACTCTATTAGTAATGTCCTTTTCCATAGCTCAAATCGCGTAAAAAAATTTAATTTGAAGACATTTCAAGAGAATTATGCAAGAGCACACTGTAATAAAACTGGTCGAATGAGCTTTGGAATGAGAGCTCTAAATTATGTAGAAAGAAGAAGTGAAGATAAAAAATGAGAAAGGTTGAGACATATTTATAGGAAACAGAAGACTTACACATCATGACTACACATCGTATCTATGCAACATACCTATGTGACATATCCATGTGAAGTACCTCCATGACAGAATTGTGTTATTCATTAAATCCATCCGGATATTTTTCCCAGACATTCACCTTAGGACTGGACCCTCTTTTTATATTTCAGATCCAATTCTGAGGGGGTGCTTTTGTTGACACTACTAAAAAAGATTCAAATATTACAAGGGAAACATCCACAAATACTCCCAAAAGCTACGCAATGTAATAAAAATCTAGCAACTTCACAACAGAGCATCACGAATAAGCTATGCAACTGAGCCTCGCGAAGGAGCTACGCAATTGAGCTTCCCGTAGGAGCTACATGGCTGAGATTCAAGAACAAGGTACACGGTTGAGCTATGCATGGAATAATTTTTTGTGCCCCTACGCGGAGCACCGACGTGGTGGATCTATGCGGCAGACCTGCACGTGCAAAGTTTCTTCATCCAGGCCCCATCTGTGCCTATAAATAGGACCCTTGTGCTTCCCATTTTCAGACTGAAAAAAAGGTGAAAGACTCCCTGAATCTCCCATTGCATAACTCTTTCACCTAAACTCTCAAATTTTCTCAGGTAGTTCTCTAAACTAAAAAAGAAGGGATAATTAAAAGGTATAGGCATGTTTGGAAGTTCTTCACATTCTTCAGTCCTAATCTATACCTATACGATATGACTGCATGCCACACTTGTGCGGTTCACCTGCGCGTCATACTTGCACGCCATACCTGTGCGATAGAGTAATGCAGGGAACCTAAGTGGTATACCTGTGCGAGGTACCTACATGGACAACTTAAGTACCCTTCTTAAAATCCATCCATGGAAAGGTATCTCCTTTTTTGGTTCCCTTATCTAAAAGGGACGAAGTTGAAGCCTCCTCCAAAACCTCCTGACTTCTCAGACCTTTGGGTAAGGCACATCAGTGTTTCTCCAATTTGGGTTTGTATTTATGCAGTCATTGGTTTCCCACATTGGTTTCACAATGGGTTTATGATTCATGGGATGTTTTTGGATTTGTATATCTGTAGTCACATGGAATTTTCTCCCAGAAACTGTGTTGGGAAGTTCCCGGTTTGGAAGATGGTGGGATTCTAGCCTCACCCTTTTCAAAGAGGTGACCCGGTACCTCAGTTCTCTAGTATGGAAGGTACACTTCACACTTTCCATTCCGCACAAGTATAGGAGAAGTCTCCCTCCCCTACCAGAACCAATTTTAGGGTATCCATCCTGGTATAATCCTCTCACATTCACTGCTTCTTCCTTCCATTGGACCCTTGTCCAATGTAAATAGAATAGAGCAAGGCTCATCACCTCAACCTCTTCCACAGTCGATGTACCCTCTTCCATCAGTGGAGGAGGAAAAGTATGAAGTGTCATTTTTTAATCTTTTACATCCTTGTGTTTCTCACACCGAGCATGACTCACGAGGGCTTAGAGATACATGATGGTTACAAAATGTATACAAATAAACCAAATGAACTATGAGAACTCTGATTCCAATTCAAACTAGGATACGTAGGAAGACCTTTCAGGGCACGATCTCATCCAAACCTAATTCCCCCAAATTTGGGCATCCTCCTTAGGAAATAATCCCCAAATTCAATACTCAAATAATCATGGAATCCTTATTCCGAAATTAATCCCAATATCATCTCTCTCATAGGACTATACTATCTTATGAGATCTATCAAACTATGTGGGATTTGATTCCCTTCCATATGGGATATATAGGAGGCCTCCTTGAGGTTCAAACCCAACCCCTCAAAATCAACCCTGTTATCTTTGGGCCATATTCCCAACAGGGTCTTATCCTACATGGAAACTCATATCTTTACCAAGATCCTTGGGCTACTTCAGCATAAGTCCCACACTAAGTTTCATCTAAGAACCTTCCTCTTAGAGGTCCTTATCACATGACCTTAAAATGTATGATGTGTCCTATTAAGTGGCACCGAAATACGAGGGTTTTAATTTCTTTTACAAGGCTACGTAGGTAGCTCATTTTATGAGTACGATACCAAGATTAAAACAAACCTTTGTCTCCCTATATGATAATAAATTCCAGAGTTCCCCACTAAGTGGCTTAAAAACCAGAATCATCATAAAAATGATTAAAAGAATCTTTAATAAGAATATTAGAGGATACCATTAATGGAAAACCTCAAATACATACATATGTTTCCATTAATGAAGTACCTTGAATGCATAATGATGATTCCAAATTTTTCACATGTTAATAAGTGTTTACAAATTCCAAGGCATACTTATGATATACTTGGTAAATTAATAAGGATTAATGAAAATATTTTAATCTTATAAAGAGAGTCCTAGAGTAGACAATAATTCCCCCAAAAAGGGTGTGATGAGTCTGAACTCCCATCCTCTCGACCAATGAACGTTCTTAAGTATCATAAACTTCAAAACTTAATGAATCCCTACCTTTGGAATGCAGGTCCTCTTTGGACAATGAACTATTGGAGGTTTCCGGTTCCATGAATAAATCCAATGGAAACTGCCTGGAAACATTGATTCTTAAATCAAGAACACACGTTTCAAGTAACTATGAAACACCATATAAAAATTATGTTATGTAAAATTCATATACAATTATATTACTTTTCACAAAAATAAAATAAAAAAATTGGAGGAGGACAGATAAATATCGAGGCTTAATGCTGAAACATGGGCAGTCTGTGTTAAAATCTAAAATTTCTATCATATAATCCTGTTGACATGGTTTATATGTCATAATTTCATACATCTTCTTGAATGTATCAATTAAATTATAAAAATAAGTTATTATTCATAGATCAATATCATTGTATCAAAAACAAAACAAAAACAAAACATAATTCATGGGACTTAAACACCATAACTCCACAAAAAACATATTTCATTTGTTTTTAAATTTAAATCATTTTCCTCTATAACAATACCTTATATAGAAACATATTAGGAAGAATTCTAAAAATTGGATTGGTATTTATACACCCTTTTTATGTGTGTCCAATTTCATTACAATTATGAAAATGAATATTCGGTGGTTGCAAATAAGGTTCATTCATTTCATTGATATATGTCAATGAATTAAATTTTAACATAGGTGTTATATTCTAAAAAGTATGTTATGTAAAATTAATATATAATTAGTTGAATATTTACAACAAAACAAAAAAACAAGATAAAGACGATTAAAATATCTACTCTTTATGTTAAAAACTAGAATGTCAGTGTTAAAATCGTCAATTTCTTCCATCTAAGCATTTTTGACATGGTTAATAAGATAAAATGTCATACATATTCCTGATTGCATCAATTAAATTAACAATAGAAGCAATTAGTCATACATAAATATCATTTTAAGGAAAAAAAATCAAAAAAAATATTGGTATTTAAACACCAGAACTCCACAAAAAACATATTTCTTGTGTTTTCACATTTAAATCATTGTCTACTCTAACATTCTATTATTTATAAATGCATTAGGAAGACAATAAAAAAACCACTTTTTAAAAATTTTCACATCAACTTGGATTATTATTTATTGACAATTTTGTGTGTGACCAATTTATTTACAATTAGAACAATGATACAACATCATATTTTAAATACGAGACTCAATAAGATTATGACATGTTCTACAAGGTGGATGGTAACTCTTCGGTGCATGTAAAAGAATTTGATCTATATATTCATTTTATGTCAATGTATTCAAATGGGGCATATCATTGGTCTCAAATAGATTCATAACTCCCTGATAAATCTTGTTTTGGGTGTTGATCAGATAATAATCTTCTATATATCTGTACAAGTTACGTTGTACTTTTCTTATTGTGGAAATTTCTTGATCACAAGGCATCCCACCCATTTTCCATGCTAGACAAGTTCATTCTCAACTTCCATGTTGTACATAAATATCTAAATTACCGCTGTGAAATAGAAAACATTATTTCCAAATTTTTCTACTATAAAAGTTTCATCCCATAAAATATTCACCTTAAATTTTGCCTCAAGTTTGGGACCAACTCTATATATCTACCTTTTTATGTCTTCCTTGGTGAAGAAAATTTTCTTACTCAATGTCACACAATGTTCATTAACCAACACTCAAAAACTGTGTCTCCACTCCTTTGAAATTCATCCATGGAATGATTCGGATAAATTGGTAGTAATTGACCCCATCGATAGTGTGGAAAAGGATACATTTTCCACCTATCAACATATCAAGTATTTTCAACCCATATTTACAATTTTTGAAAAAATCTTGTCAAATTTATCATAGAAACATTGAAATCATAGTCCAAATGATAATAAGAAATGAAATCCATTAATTTCAATCCCCTTTCTATAGTTCCTCTTCCAATTCACTACATGATTTTCTAAATTTAGAGATAAAACTTTCTTTCACATGGTGGTAACAATATGCATGTCTATCTCTGAAAAAAAATCTATTATAATTGCACCTATAATTGCCTTGTGTCATTCAAATACAATAACTGGTTTAATATAACATGTAATTTCTTTTATATTATTCGAAAATTATGTTCAATCATCATCTGTTTCACCCCAAAATATTTAATATGACAATGGAAAAAGGTTTTCCTACACATCATATGTTGATTCTTCTAAAAAGGTACATTTTTAAGGACCACTAAGGTTCAGCCCATCCACAAACAACACACATCGAGAACCAAATATGATACAATTTATGCGAACCTCATATGTAATGAATAATATTTCAAATCTACCATTTTTTTAGGATACCCATTTTACTATTGTATCTTGGTTAACATCCATTAATCTATTGAATATCCAGGGGATCAACATAGATGACTGCTCTGGAACCCCATATCTTCCATCAAATTCTTTTTCTATGGATCTTTACACTTGATGGTGTGTAAGGGATATAAAATAGTCTATGTACATGTCAACATTAATTTCATTGGAAGATTTTTTCCCATTTGACTTGACCACATCACTAATAATAGATGACATTAATGATTCCCCTAATTCATTAAAATGATTTATTATATATTGAGTTGATTTCATTCAATCATTTTGAAAACAAATCATACAAAGAACTGGAGTCGAGTTCCCCAAGCCATATGTTATTAACTTTCACATGCAACTCTAATCTTTTCATTTGGAAATAATATTTTGAGGACTATTCCATAAATATTCATATTCAAACATGTGTGAGATTATACCCTTGGAAATTGTCTCCCATAATGCATTAGATGTATGAGATTTATGAACAACATCCACCAACAATTATTTCTACTTTGAATCATTTAACTCTATGATCGAACATGGGACACTACTAATTACACAAGGTAGTATTTGAAATCACCATAAGATGATAAAATTTTTTCTGAATTCCCAGCGACTAATTCAACCCTGTAAATAAAATATAAAAAGTAATTACATAACATGTGAACCAAATATTAACATAAACAAGTTAAACATGTCATTACCATTCATCTACATCAACTGTCGACTGCATGAATTCATCCAACCTAAAAATAATGTTGACAGGATAAAAACTGTCATTGAATGCGAACAATTTCTCAACTGCCACATAATTTATAAGGTTTAAAAAAGTTCCATTTTTGAACATTAACGTGTATTTTATATATAACAATGACACAAAATACTTCAGAATGGACAATGAAAATTTGGATATTTCATGAAATTATATTTCATCTATTATAATCCTATCCATAAATCTTCCACCTCCATAATCCATTTTTCCTTGTGAATGACCAATAGGTGCTCTATAAAAATGAAAATAAAAAACATTACTTTTTGAAAATAATTTGACATCATCTTTTATCAATCAACCAACAATATTAATAAATATAAGATATTAAAACCCAATCTCATTTCATATTTACATCAATGAATGAAATAAATCAAAAATAATATATGTAGCATTTAATTTATAGAAAATATGGATACACTATGGGATGGGAGAAAGTAAAGACTAATAAGTTGTTGGTGAGAGTGGATCCAATGGTGTGGGAAGGGCACTCCAGGGAGAAAGCCCACTACCGCACCAGAAGGATAACCATAGGAGAAGAAAACTGGATTAGTGCAGGACTGGATGATCAAGATGAATGATGACTAGTGTAATATCTGGATGAGAGCTGGAAATGAGGTAGTGATGAGATAATCATTAGAGATGATTTGGTAGCTAGACGAGCCTAGGAGGGGATGTGTTGGTTGGATGAGTTCCATAGAGGATTCATGGTGGGAATTACACCGGAGAGGATGTGTGGTCGGAATAGCTTGGGAAAGGGCTATTGGTGCTGAAGTTAGGTCTAAGGAGGAGCAATGTTTTTTAGGGTATAATAGTCATTTGGATACCTTGTTTTATAAAAGAAGGTCCCCCATTGGACTTTTATCATTTCTTGGTCCTTAAACAGAATTAGACCTCCCTTTGGGTCTGTATGTTTCATTCTCCCATATTTAGAAAACTCAGAACTTTTGTAGATCCTCATTTCATTCTTCATCAGTAGTGCATTTCATTTTCGAACAGCTACGTAACTCCTCACTTCAACATTCGGCTATGTGAATGCTTCTCAAAAACCATAAATAGCTAAAAAACTATATGAAACCGTTACGTAGAAAAACATATACCTGGACTCATTTCGTTATGTGGTTCTTTTCTCAAAAAAAGATAGATAATTTTTTTTAAAGGGACTTAGGATTTTAAAAAATTGAAAAAGGGGACAAGGTTGGGGATATTTAAAAAATGGGGTCTCGAGAACCATTAACCCCTTTAACGCTTCTATCCTCGATAGGAAGCCTGAACAAGGTTCACACTTCCTATGTAAACTTTTTGAAGGAAGAGTGAACCCCATTCACTCTTCCTACGAATATTATTTAGTAATTAAATATTATTATATATATAATAAAATAATAAAAAAATAATAAAAAATTAAATACTAATAAATATTAATAAAATATAAATAAATATTATTTAAAATTTTAACAATATTAATAAAATATCAATAAAATCTTAATTAAATACTTATAAATATTAAAAAAATATTAAAAATTCTTAATAAAAAATTAATTAATATTCATAATTCAAATAAGTATTAATAAATATAGATTAAATATTAAATAAATATTCTAAAATATTAATTAAATATTAATAAATACTGATGGATATAAACAAATGTAAATAAAGGTTAATACAAATAAATAATTAATAATAAAATATTAATAAAATATTAACAAATATTAATAAGTATTTATAATTATTAATAATTATTCACAAATACTAAAAAATTAATAAATATTAGTATTTATTAACAAATCTTAATAAATATTACTTAAATATTTAGAAATATTAATTAAATTTCAATAAATTTTGTTGATATTAATTAATATTAAAAACAATATTTATAAAAAAGTAATAAAATTTAATTAAATATTCATAAGTACCAATAAATATTAATTAAATATTAAAAAATTCCAATAAATATCTATGAGTATAAATAAATATTAATACATTGTAATTAAATATTATTATACCTAAATAAAATACTAAAAAATATTAATAAATACTATTGAAATAAATTTTAGTATTTATAAATACTAAAAAATATTAACAAAATACTTGTAAATATCAACAAATATTAATAAATATTAACAAATATTAATAAATATTAAATTAAAATTCATAAATTTTAATTAAATGCTATTAAATTTTAACAAATATTAATAAATATAAAATAAATATTCATAAATATTAATTAAATATTAATTAAAAATTCATAAAAAATAATAAATATTAAATATATATTCATAAATACTCATAAATACAAATAAATATCAACAAATTTTAATAAATATAAATAAAAATTAATAATTAGTAATTAAATATTTAAAAATATGAGTAAAATAATATTAAATATTGATGAATAACAACAAAGTATATTTCAACATTTATAAATATTTATAATTATTTGTAAAAAATTAATAAAAATTAAATATATATATATATATATAATTATTCATAAATAGTCATAAATACCAATTAATATTAATTAAATATTAATAAATATTAATTATATATTAATAAATGTTAGTAAAAAATAATAAATATTAATAAAAATATATAAAAATTAAATTAATATTCATAAATATTATTAAATATTATTAACTTGTATTAAATATTAATATTATTTATTATTTATTAACATTTATTAATATTTATAAATATTTATAAATATTTTTGAATATTTAATTGATATTTATTCACATTTATTAATATTTGGTTAATATTTATTAATATTTAATCAATATTTATCTATTATTTGTTAATATTTATTAAACATTAATGATATTTGGTTAGAATTTATTAATATTTAGTTAAATTTAATAATAATAATTTAAATTCATTAATTTTTAATTAGTATTTATTAATATTTATGAAAATTTATTTAATACTTATTAATTTTTAATTAATATATATAAAATTTTATAAATATTGAAAATAATTTAAATATTATTAATTAATATACGTTAGTATTTTAATTATATATAAGTTTATTAAATTTATATGTATTAATATTTATTTAGAATTATTTATGTTTATTTATATTTATTGGAATTTAGTTATATTTAATTAGTATTTATTAATATTTATGAATATTTAATTAAATTTTATTACTTTTTTTGAAGATTTGATTTATATTTATTAATATTAAAAATATTAATTAAAATTTAATTCATTTTTATAAATAGCTATTTAATATTTTTTAAGATATGTTTCTAAGTACTAGTATTTATTAATATATATTCATATTTTTAGTATTTATGAATAATTGTTAAAAATATTCAATATTTATGAATATTTATTAATATTTTATAACTAATTATTTTTATTCATTTACAATTTTTATATCTCTTAGTATTTATTATTATTTATATAATATTTATTTATATTTATTATATTTATTAATATTTAATAATATTTGTTAATATTTATTAATATTTAATTAATATTTATTGAGAATTTATGGGTAACGAGGTATTGGTGGGCGCCACACCTTGCATGTTCACCAATACCTTGAAACCCCGTGGGCCAAAAAAATCTGGTGTGCTTTTGCCAACAGGGGGTTTTGTTATGTGATATCGTGTAAGGCGGCCACTCCCTGACAATGGAACATGCACATGTTCGAGTTCCACCACACTCGAATTTAGCTAGGGCATGTGGCGTGCAAGTGTTGCATTGGGCCCCGGACTGGAATGGTTTGGTGCCTACCTATACCTCATTACCCAATAACATGTTTGCTGACTGGGGTTGGATTAGTGATTCTGTGTAAGGCGGTTACTCCCTAGCAACGAAACTGGCTCAAGTTCGAGTCCTACCACACTCAAATTTAGTTGGGGGCATGTGGAATTTAGGTGGTGGGTTGGGCCCAGGACATGCATGGTGTGGCACCCAGCTATACCTCATTACTCATATAACACATTATGATGGATATTTTATCTCCAATCGATTCAGATACTCTCTCTACACATCAATGGTGATTACCAAGACAATCATACTCCAATGTTATCTAACATCATTGAAGATGAAACTATTCAACACTATGAGATGTTTGCTACATGTGGCATCAAGTGTCATGAGGTAAGAAGTGAGAATCCTAATGAAATGGAGGGTGGGATCCCAATAATTGGAACTCTCTGTGAATGTTAATGGCATGAGGAGGACTATATGTTTGCAAATTCCAAATCAAGTGCATATTTAATTTCAGATATCTTCTCAGTGTTTAAGATACATAAAATCACTATTCTAGACTCGGACAGTCATCTTCATCATCTTGACGGGTGAGGTTGGTTCATGGGGATGTTTCTTAATGGTTATTTCACCCACCTTTGGAAATATAGTGTGGGGAAGGCGGCGAGTCGTCGACCTATGATGTGTGTGCATAGGAGTGACAATTTCAGAAGCTTGATCGCAGTGATCTGGTTTCTGTGAGCGATGATGAGGATAACCTCGATGATTTGGGATCCTGGCGGTAACGGGAGTCCATGTGTAATGGTAACTTCTTTCAGATGGAGGGATTTTTTCTTCCTGTGAGCTCTAGTGTGGTGATGGTGAGTTTCCCATATCTCGGGATGCGGCTGGACCTTGGCTGCGATGGGATGAATCAATTGCATCGATGCGACAAGCTAGAGGAATCCTGTTTTTCTCATATTTGTCTACAATTTTCCACATCCTTGGAATTCCGAATGAATTATAGCAATATAAGAGTAGTTCTACAGTGACCTTGAGTTGGGTTCTTGTTACACAATGACTCCATGATGGATTGGTTGTGTGGATATAGGGTGGTGGGAGCATTTTAGATGGTGAATATGGTCTTTGGGATAGTTCTTGTGGGATAATTGGAGTGATGATGGGATAGGTGTACTGGTGCGGTGGTGGCGTACCTCAAGTTTTCACTTGATGATGCGATGTTTGGGTTTATGTTTTTGGGTCATGTGACAATTTTAATTTCAAAATGGATTTACCAGTTTTTGTTTTTGTTGGTATCCATTTTTTCGACTTTCATTTTGTGGAATTTGGTGTACCTCATGGTTTGTTTTGTTGTAATTTTATTTTCAATAATAATTTTTTATGGGCTGATCATGCTCATCTCCAAAACTTTCCTGGTAATATTTATGAATAATTATTAAATTTTCATTAATATTTACTATTTTTTAAATATTTATGAATATTTAAACAATATTTTATTGATATTTTATTAATAGTGATTAATTTTAATTAATATTTAATTATATTTAATTAGTATTTGATAATATTTTAAAAAATTATTAATATTTATTTTAATATTTAATTATATATATAGTAATATTTATTTATTAAAAAAATATTTTAAAATATTGAACTGGGTTCACACTTGAGAAATTTTACATGGGATGCGTAAACCCCATTCACACATCCTACCGAGGGTAAAAGCGTAAACAAGGTCGATGCTTCCCAAGACCCCTTTCTTAGTCTATGAATATTGTTTCATATTCTTCTCCAGATATCTCCCCCATAATATGGGCTTCTTTTGTGCTTTATTATTTAAAGGATTATACTAAATATCCATCGTACAATGACCAAATTTGTTGTAGTTCCAACATTGATCCACTGACCTTGATATTCTTCTATTTTATGTATGCAATCCAAAATTTTTGGAATGATGTTTTTTGTTTTTTTTCACCACCTATTGGGATTATTTGGAGGTGCCTCCACTTATACACCTTCTATAGTTCACAATGATCATGGTACTAGGACTTATACTTTTCTCATCATTCAAATTTGTACTTAATTTTTATTTTATTTTACACGTTTTGTTAAAAAGGAAATACAATAATTATTACATTCATATATTGATGGTATGTCTTTCTTCACAGTAGCTTAGGAAATATAATTAGAATATTTAATGATCTTCATGTCATGTGATGAAAATCTGTAGCAATATAATCTTTCAAAGATCAATGGTTGGCAATGTAAAAACCCATATTTTCAACGAAGGTACAAATCATTATTTATTTTCAATTTGAATACTTTAATTAATCATTTTAAAGATATACTAAAACCTATGGAAGGTCTTAGGAGCATCCGGGGCTTGTTCAGGGCCTGAATTTAAAGAAAAATGGGCTACAAACTGGGGCACAATGTTAGTTGAAACCTTACATCTCATGCCACATGGTTTGTCAAAAACTGTGCAGTTGCATATAGTGGATCCTATGGGACGCACAATTTTTCTACAACTTTGTGGGATAAGGTGCACGGTCTTGTGGCATCTACTGGTTTTCACATATAGGGTTTCCGTAGAGTTGTCTTATGTTTTTCAAACCGTGAACCTAAACTATGTGCCCCGAAATTTTGCGTGAAAAGTATATTTTCCCTTCATTTAACTCTAATACATTATTTCATTTTTGATTTATTCCTCTAGTGGCTGGCCAATATTCTTCTCCTCGCATTGAGATACAAATATCTCAAGTTAGTCATTTAACTCTCATTCGGTGTTTGATCTTCAATCCATCTAAGGCATTGGATACATCTCATTAATCTCCCTTAGTCTCTCAACTCCTCTTAATGTTTATCTTGCCATCTATTGTGATATTTAGATGTAGGATCATATGCCATATTTTTAGGTAATTAGACCATTTCTCATATCTCTTATAACCTTCTCTATATCTGAGGTTGATATTTAGTGAGGAGTCGTCAATGACATTGAGGTAGGTGGTCACATTGTTTCCTCTATGAGTTTTGGTCATTTTGTAATTATGTTGATTTTTCATATGACAGTCGTTGTTGAGAACCCAAATTATATTGATTCCCTCATTTATAATTGACCCTTATACCTAGATACACATTTATTTAACTTTGTTTAGTAATTTATAGGTTTCACATACCTTATATGGTCACCCCATTAGAATTCCACTTAGAATTGGCCATTTTGGCCAATTGTTTCAATTTTATCGGTACTCAATTTTGATTTTATCTTGGTTCTTAAATGAAATTGTCCTTAATATATGAGTATTACATATGACCCAAGGATCCCCTTAGGTTTTTGTCCCTCTTAGACTTGGAATTTCCCAAGTAAGAAATTTCTTTATTGGTTATGTCACCTCCTAAAGACCCATTGCGCCTTATAAATGTAATTGACATGTTTTGGTAAATTAAAAGTCTTTCATTGAATGAAATGGATAATTCATGATGGTTTCCTTTCATAAAATTAATTTAATGGTTTAAATGGATTATTTTTATAGGATTTTTAAAGCATGCCTTTTTTATACCTTAAAAATTGTTATTTAAATTATATTGCTTGAAATGGATTTGAATGAACTAAAGGTACAATGGAAGGTAATGTCTCAGGTATTGTTTTTGATAAATGTAAATATTAATCTTATATATATATATATATATATGTGTGTGTGTGGGTTATATGAAAGAAATGTTTGTGATATAATTTCCCATGCTGGTTATAATTAATGTTTTCCTTTATAGAGGCTACGATGTGATGGTAAGGGGTTATGAGCCATGAGATAATTCAAAATCCCTTACATAGTGTATTGAGTGTGGCATATCACACCAGTGATACTATATAGACATTAGGCTAAGGTGCCACAATCCTTGATTAGAGTGTTTCCAGGGTTCCCCGATCACTATCTCAAGTGTTGTAGCATGACATCTCTCACTCTTTTGGGATGTAGAGCATGTATCCTATTGCATGATCTTATAGCCTCGTTAGACTGGTGATGGATGTTTGAGATACCCCCTGGTCCATCTGACTCTAGTATTCCCGTTATATATCCATTCGTCATTTTCACACACTTCGTTTATATTGGTTGATGAAATATATACTTATACTATATATATATTACTAATATATTTATAGTAACTATTCAGACTTTTATTCCATCCATAAGTTGAAGTAGGTAGACCCACCAAGTGTCCTATAAGAACCTGAGTGGGTTGGTAATTTATTTCATCATTGTTTTACTATTTTTCTCATACCTACACACTGTTTAGTTATGATCACTACACAGATTACACATAGACATTGTTGGGGGTGGCTTACTATTTTTTTATCTCAAACCCTACTCGATCATCCTTTTTTACATGTGAAGACTATGTTTATGTAGGTATTGATAAGGGAAAAGTCCATACTACAGGTTGATAATTTTCATACCTAGTTCGAGCTTGAGAGCCTATGATCGGTATTAGGCTTAAGATTTTATGAAGTTTTTCCTGTCTCTTGTCTTTTTGTAATACGGTATTGAATTCTTGTATCTTATTATTTATTTTTTTTATTTCATCATGCCACGAATAATGTATCAGAAAATTCCATAGAGGATTTTGATTATATTATGAGTTCAGTTATCTATTTCTTCTGCTGCTTACTTATTTAGTTATATGTTTACACTTCTACAATTAAATGATTATGAATGTTTATGCTATGCTTCCTCTATTGATTATGTCTATTTGTATCCATTATGATAATATTATATAAGGGTACAGTCTCCCCACCATACCACCTTTACACCCTCATTTCTTGATGGAAGCCTCTAGAATACAGGGTGGTGCGGTTGAGGCCATGTAACCTACCGAATCAAGGCACAGGTTAAGTGGATCCCAAGATGGGATGTTACAAAAAAACACATATTTTTCTATCAACTTGGTATGTCCCATATCTTAGTGATTACTAATTATCCAATAAAACCTCCATCTTTAAACACTTCATGTTGATTGATTTCTTCTAATCCCCATCTATTCTCATCATGATTTCACAATTATCCTTCATCTTATTTATTTGATCTTCATGAATTTTTCAAGATTCTTGGAAAGCATTTTCAAGATCTTTGACCTTGTAATATTTATCATTTAGTTGAGAAGATTTTATATCCCTTCAAACATTATAAAAATTTTAAAATTCATGGAAAGCTACTGTAAATACAATAATTGTTACACAAAAACATTTCCTTGAATTTATTCAAGATCTTTATCTTGTATCTCATTGAAAATTGAAATTGTTTCATCCTTTACTTTCATAAGTATGGTGAGTGTTTTGGATATGCTAACCCTTTTAGCCAATGACTCTTCCATATAATTATCATTTTATTACAACAATAATTTTTATCCAAAATACCATTGATGCCTTCAACAATACATTTTACCACATCATTAGGGATTTTCTTTAGATGTTATTTGAATACAGAATAAATATCACAGAGTGATTCATCATTATCATAGATTTATCATGATTCATTAGATGAATCATATTTAAAATAATTATTTTAACATATACCATTTGATTACCATCAGTTAGGGGTATCCCATCTTTAACTGTAAGATTATTATTCATATTATTTCCATCCTTTTTTTTCTATTATTCTAGGTCTTGGAAGAAATATCTAAATTAGTATCCTAAAAAAACTTCCTTTTTTCTATCTGATTTTATCACACATTTTTGGAAATTTTTAATTAATAACTTCTCTTTTGGATCTTTAGAAGTGACTTATGCTCTGATACCAATTCAAGTTCCCCATTACAGATTAACCATTGAGAGGGGAGTGAATTAGTGGTTAAATTTTGGAAATAAAATTCATTGGAATTCAACCACTTGAAGGTGTTATGGTTCTCAATCTACTCATTTATATCTCACAGACTCACTTCATATTTATAAATAATAAGAGAGATCATAGTACATGGTATTTACAAGGTTCAATACAAAGACTTACTCCTTACCATGTTAGTTATTCCCCCCAACATGTATTCTACAGTATAATATTATTATCAATTACAATGGTTGATACATAGTCACACTATTTCTCTCCCGAATCCTTATAGGAGGTTCTTTATACTATATCACAAAGTGTTACCAGAATCGACAATGTCCAACTCCAGAATATGCACTAGAGACTTATGCTCCTAAATCACACAACATACTTATAATGATCCAATATCCAACTAATATAATTACTCCTTTATTTAAGGCTTGATCCTCTTCAATATGATCTTTTGATATTTCTCGATGAGCTCATTTAATCTTACTTTCTCATGTACCTGTTCAAGTTCCTTTCTAAAGCTACTGTCCTTTATTAATAAACTATGATCATTTGCCTTAGTGAAACTATTCTTATTAAATTATTCCTTCTTCTAAATCCCTGAACTCAATTAGTTGTGTTAAAGTAGTGCACAAAAATACTCTAGTATTAATTTATGCAAGAATAATACATTCACAACCTCAATATTCCTTCTTTAATTCTCAACTCATAGTTACCATAGAATATCTTGTGTCTTCATCACCTCACATAACAATATGAACATATGAAACATAAACTAAAATTTCATAATATATATATACATTAAACTTTCTTTTTGTGTAGAACTATTTTCCCGTGGTATCTGAAACCTTCACTCAATATACTATATATCAATAAGAAGTGTGTGAGATATCTTTTGGGCTTCATGTGAATAAACCACATAGACCTTTTATTTTATTATTTACAAAACATAGGTATGTATCATGAATAATTATTCTTCCATTACATAACCAAATACAATGTGTGATTCCCTTTCATATGAATGAATCGCGTGTTTTCTTCTTCTTTTCATAATTTAATCACTACAGTTCTCTATCTCTTATGAAATGAGATATTTTCCTCAAGTATATAAAAATGGATGCAACCCCAAATCGTAATTGTAGCCTCTATTTATATCTTCCATTTTCATTACTTATCCTCCAATTTTAAAACCAAGTCAAGGATTTTCAATGATTTTAGGATCTCATTAAATACCGAAACTCTCTCGGTATATAAATTGTACTAGATTGGTAATGAAAAATGTTTCATCACCCCATGAAAACATTTTAT
Organism: Viscum album; assembly: GCA_963277665.1. Lineage (NCBI taxonomy): Eukaryota > Viridiplantae > Streptophyta > Magnoliopsida > Santalales > Viscaceae > Viscum > Viscum album. Next base: position 1,333,661,089 of record OY728145.1, read on the forward strand.
TATCACCTTCTTATTCTCAAGGAATTTAAATTTATATGATTCTATTAAATATTATATAATCCTGTCTCAAAAAAACTCTGATTAATAATCCTTGATCATTTAAATATCTTTAATACTCTGATATCGTATAGTTTATTTATGTTGTATTTAAAAAAAACATGGGACTTCTATAGATTCTCTTTTCACACTTCATCAATGGTGAATTTAATTTTTTTAATTGTTAAATAACTTCTCATTTCAACAATAGACTATATGACACATTCTCAAACACCATACTTAGAAATTGTCTACATGAAACCATTGCATAGAAAAATTTATATGTGAACTCATTTGATTATGTGATTCTTTTCCCACAAATGGATATGTATAAAATATGTATTTAAACTAATCATATACATCTTTTGATTCTATAAATATATTTGTTACAACAAAATCATAATCGATACATTATTATTTACTTCCCATCCACTGGTTTCATGAACACACCTCATTATCAAGCTTCTATCATTTAATGAATATCCATGAAAGTTGAATCGCACGAATAAATTTTTTTGACTATACCTATAAAATAAATCCAATTTCACATCATTTGAATACTCACTACATAAAGCAATATCACACCCAGTTTCCTCTATTCATGAAATATAGTTCATGTATATGATAATAGATAAATACTTTAGAGTTGCATATATCTCAAGAAGAACATTTTATCCTTATTTATTGTTAATGAAGAATTATTTTTTGTTTTTGGATGTTTGTTGACGAACATCATGGATCATCAATGGTGGATAATAAATTTTTAAAAATCATTAAATATCTATAATGTAAAATATTATCACACTTGTTAATCATATAGCTTAGAATGAAGAGATCATAAAACTAGTGGAAAGTCCATAAGTTTTTATATGGGTGAACAATTCCAACAATTCATCAGTCCCACATCGATTAATCATGTATTATGGAAGTTCCGTATTGATTAATCGACAGTAAAAGACCCCTGATCTATTAGCGAGGGATCAACACATGTATACACCTTGAACATGCATGGTCCTCATAGGCTATCACCTCCATACACTAGCAAACCTTCCCAACCAACGTATTCAGACTATCCTCATACACCCTCACATGGGGACAAACTATTGTGATCCTACACACGACCCACTCTCATCTCTACACCCCCTAGGATAACTACTATCAATTTGTTCCAACCGAATAAGTGTTTCATGAATCTATTAGATGGATCATGGTTGTAGGAAATATTTTCTAATACTCAATTAAACACAATTTACCCAATATCTCATGTACCAGTTCAGTCAATTCTTCTTCACTTATAAGCTAGAAATTAGTATCCTTTAGGAATGTTTTTAGTAGTATTCATCATTCCCCATTATCATCTGGGAATATAAATTCTTCTAATGATATAAAATTTTTGTACTTCATAAATAAACTTCATCAAAGTTATTTAAAATTAAATATTAGTTCAATCAATCATCACATTAAACAAGGTGAATTGTTCAACCAATACATCCAATTCCATCAAGTGGGTCCATAAAAATTATCTATGTAACACCCCACGTAAATAAAGAATATGACATCTTTATATTTATCCATATTTTTGAATCAAATATTAATATTACTTTAAAGGATATGCTATGCTTGATGGCGTACCCAACACGCAACAATGAGTTTCTTGGGAATCTTACGTTGCACTCTAATAATAAAATAATATTATTTTAAATGGTAGTTAACATGTAGCCATTGTATTGGAGGGAATGGATAGAAATAACTAAAATATGATTATATATGTTTTTAAATGTTTTTACATTTATCCAATAGAGGATAGAGGCTTAAAATACGGAAAGAATTCAATTTTAGGCGTATATGCCCTAGTTTTCACTAAAGGTTCACTTATCACCTTTTGATGGCGAACTGTCATTAAATATAGTTTTGATCACTCTTATAAATTCTTTTGGACCAAATAAAACTCTTCTTTAGAATTGGGACATTAAATTTTACTTTGTGTAAATTTTTGGTACCTTTCTGATAAAGTTCATTTTTTATGAATAGTGTAAAATGTTGTATTTTAATTCAAAACCTATTTTTAATCTAATTTATTTATATGATTTTATTATATTTTTAATTGTTTTTAAAGTTAAATTAGAAAATATTTTTACCATTAAATCCAATAGTGGTCGTTGGAATTAATTTCACTTTGAAATCGGACTTAAACTGGTGTCAATCTTTTGATACTTATTGTTTCATAAAAACATGCTATTTGCTCTGACAATGGGAATTAGTTATTAAATTAATTAATGTGACTTATATGTTTTGAATTTTTTAAAATAGAATTCATTTTTGAATTCTGAATATCAAATATAGCTTAGGGTGAATTTTTGGTAATTTTCTGAAAAACTTCAATTTTTGATGAATAGTGAAACCACTAAGTGGTACTTATAAAAACTGATTTTCCGTTTAAATGAAATTTTTCCACCATTGTGTTTTGATTTTCAAAAATACGACATACATGGTTGTCATTATGAAGTAAAATGTGGTTCAATGAGATTATAATAATTTTTTGGTTAATAGTAACTTATTAAGTTTTTAATCGCGATTAGTGGTAATTAGTGTAGTTTAAGGTATAAATAATGCTTTAATAATATGAAATGACCTAGACACATGTCCCAACTTTATTGGTTGTGTCATGGCCGACCAAGAAAAGACATGAGTCAACTTGGGGACCCCATGGAGACACTTTGGTTGGGAAATGACATAAATAACTTTTTATTTAATGTAAAAGTAAAAATGACACAAACATAATATGTTTTACAAAAACAAGTTTTAAATGGGGTTATACAAGTCAGATTTTTGATTATAAATAGTAATTTGAAATCTAAAAATATTTCCTACATCATAGTATTTTTGTTATAATTTTTAGACATTAAATAAATTAAATTATTTATGACATAATAGTGATGCAGCGATGACATCATTATTTGACGATTTAAATAAAATGGAAAGATAATGTAAAATCTATGAACTACACATGTCCAAAACTTATTGGATGGGTGGATTTCGAACCCTTATCACCTTATCCACTAATTATATCAATGTGGGACCTTTTAAAACCGAAACACATTTTCAAATAAAGTAATATTTCTTTACTTTCCAAAAGTGACCCTCCTCTCCTCTTATAAAAGTCCCCCACCTCTACCTCATTTCACACACTCCTCAAGCCTTTGGATCTGCCAAACCCTGCCCATTTACTCTCTCCACATCCCTCTCCTCATCCTAGAGGATTCCCTTTGGGAAGAATCCTTTCAAAGGAAACCTTTAGTCTCAAATCAAAAGGAGTTACACTTTTAAAGGTAATTCATTCTCTCATGTTCATTTGTTTTATTTTGCTTCTCCAACCCCCTAAACTCTTTTTATTTACTTATTTTGTAACAAAACCAGTATATTCAATATACTAGGATGTTTTTGTAATATTTATTTGAGCTAAAATCTCACACAACTACATCAAATGGTTAAAGAACATACGGTTTCCGTGGATGGCGAAATTCTGCCTCCCGAAACGATGATTGTTCAATACTCATTTAACACCTTCAAAGGTGGCCATTATGATGTCACTATTTTTATATATGATATATAATATGTTTATTGTTTCCTTAAGCTTCTGTTGTTTTCATTTTGGGCATACCTTTATGGTTTCCATTATGGGTAAACACGATATCTTCATTTAAGGAAGTGCGGACTACCGCCCCCTCAAAGTGATGTGATTCGTTAATGCCATATGTGGGACGTGTAAAGGATGGATTTAAAGTTATTATATATGATGTTATACTGGAATTATAATATACCTCTATATCATTATTATGTCTTTCCATTAAAGTATGAGATAGAAATGAAAGTAGCATTCATGCGTACGTACGGCTTACCGTCTCCATGAACGGTGCATTTCATTTCTTATCCCCAAATGTAATGTACTATTAAAAGTACATGTATATAATGGATATATATAATTAATGATATATCTAAATGATGAATATAATTCTGTAATTAAAATATACATACCCCTCATTTAGTTTTAATTCCATTAATATGACAAAGAAATGAAAGTAGCGTTCATGCGTCCATGAACGGTGCATTTCATTTCTTACCTCTAAATGATTATGTAATATTATAAATACATGTATATTCTGGATATATATGATACATATTATATCCAAATCGGGAATTTCATTCTGGATATAAAGAACCTTTGACCACATGAACAACATGTAATTGTAAGAAGTCCACTTTCGACTTAAGAACCAAATATTGAGAAAACAAACATTATTAACTTAAATGGTTACATAATGTTTATAACATGGAAATAAGTGATATAAAATGAATAATGAATTTTATAAAGGTTCTTAATCTAGTATAAATTAACTCAAGTTTATTATTCAGGACGTTAAAGAACGATCGAGTCAAGTCAGACCCGAGGTAAGGGACTTCGTCTCAATCTCCTTTCATTGAGGCATATTTCGTTTTATACACAACTTTCTTTTTTTACAGTGTATAAAACCCTTTGACTTTTACTTTTTTACAAAAGGAATCTTTATCTACGAAGTGTTTTACTAAACGAAAAAAAGGAATGTTTTTTTTAACGTACGCGGTGACAACGACCTTTTCCGCCGCCGTGAGTATTATTTGGTCTTTGGATTTCTCAACAAGCCGTAATGTTTTTAGAATAAAATAAATACCATATACTCTTTTATGTATTTTGGTATTGAAAATGGTTTTGAAAAAGGATTCTATTTTGTCAATATATTAATGATATATTGTGATTGAAATGTGGAAATGTTATCATTCCTTTATATTGGTTTTATGTTTTATGATTTTATACTGGTACTTGGACATTTTAACGGGTGGTTACGTTATAAACCATATGACAGGTGGTGCCGTGAATACCAGGACGGGTGGTTACGTTATAACCTCCAATGCATTGGGTGTGGAATTCGGCCGTATGGCTATTCCATTAAGTATGTATGGAAATTGGCCGTATGGCTATTCCATTAAGTGATATGTGTGGGAGTCGACCGTATGGTTATTCCACTTAAGTATGTTTATGTACCAAGTTACCTTTATATATGTTATGTGTTCTTTATATGGGTTTTATAGTAATACTTTGGTTAAAAAAAGGTAAGTAATGATATTTTATTTAGTGAAGAGTTTTTACTACTTCATAAAGGTGAAAAGTATTACCTTGATAAAGTATACATGGTTTACTATTTGTTTTGATAAAATAACAGTTTTTATTCTTTGTGTATCCCTTACTGAGTTTTTATGCTCATCCCAAGTTTTTGAAATGTTTTTCACAAGACTTAGCATGGAATAGGGTCAAGGATGGGATCAAGGGAAAGTCATGCTACCTAAAACATGAAACTAGACATGTTTCTTTTTAAGAATTTTTATTTTATGGAAATTTAGTAGAAGAGACTACTTTGTAATCTTTTGAGATGTAATAGTTATGTCCTAATTCTCTAAAACTCTAAACCTGAAAAGATCCTCAATGTGAATTATTCATTTAATTCAATTTTAAGTAAGGTTTAAGGCTGGGGCCTTATAGTTGGTATCAGAGGTCAGTTTAGATAACTTTAGAGGTTAGGGTATTTTTTAAGAATAAGTGACATTACCATAATGGTTAGGATTTTAGACAGAGTACTACTTTTAGATAAATTGAATGAGTAAGAATATCTTTGTGTTTATCTTTCTCATTAGTACATGATGGTTTTGTTGTTATACTCACACTGACCCTTTTTGGTTTTAGTAAATGGCTGGATCTAGCAGGCACCAAGGTAACGGTGGATGTGAAGGAAACTGTGACAGTTTTCTAAGCGAGCAACTAAATGATATGGGAGCTGTAATGAGAACTCTTGTGTTTATCCTCAACCAACTATCTGGAGTTATGATTGACCACCTAAACCTTGGTGATTTCTATAAGGCATCATGTATGCGAGAAACAAATCCCTACGTAACTACATGTAATAATCATAAAGGTAAGTGTGTTCAAAAACCTATGTGTCAAAGATGTGGAAAGAAACACCTAGGAAAATGTTTCAAAGGGACAGAAATATTCTATAGATGTGGAAATGAAGGTCATAAATAAAGAACCTGCCATGGAAAAAGGAAGCATCCAGTTGACTCGAGGAAAGGGAAAGAAGTTCTTTCTGATGGATCAATTGAATGTTTTAAATGTGGTGTGCATGGTCATTATGCAAACACATGTCCTATGAAGAAGTTTCGTGAATGGGGTCACCAAGAGCATACAAATGTTTGTTTACCACTACCTAATGCCATTCCGATTGAGGATGAAGAAACTGACAATGACCAATCAAAGGTATGTATTATTTCATGACTATTGTTTTCCTATTTTGGAATCTTAGGATATGATTCATGATTTTGTTTGTAGAAAAGAGGTATTTCGGAATAAGTTGTAAAGGAATGGTTAATGGATCATGAAGAATGTTGAATGAGTAAGATCTCAACATATAAGGGCTTCAAGAGTTATGGTGAAATTCTTAAGAGTATTAAGTCTCTTTTGATGATGGGGTTACATTAGAAGACTTTTTATATTATGTGTAACCCTGATGTTTAATATATCAAATTTTATTCAAGTAATAGTTATCTCTTCTTTTGTGGACATAGTTATAAAGAACCATTTGGGTTTATATGATCCTTACTTTTGAGGTAATTATGGGTTACTATATGTTATGATTGAAGTGAAAGGCATGAGATAAAATTGAGGATAAATTATGTTATGGTTATTTTTGATGATTTTATCCCTTTTTGGGGAATGATTTAAGAATTATATAGTTTTGGAAAAAGGACAACACGCAGACCGTGTGACAACCCGTCGCGTCGGACAAAGCTGCGGGAATCGAACCCACAACCAAAGTGCGACTGGTATTTATCACCTACCACTGGACTACGTGAAGTCCCTGGTTAGTTTGACTGATTCTTTCTGGTTATATGATTTTATGAATTAATAGTAATATGATTTTGGGTTATTTATGAACATGATTAACCTATCATGGAGGATATGTGATTAGGTTAATTACTTTTCAATACGGGACTTTAGGAGCAACTGATGTTGTTTGGAGATAAATGTTATGATTTAACGTGGAAGACTATGTGACTAAATCCTTCAAATGTTTGGGTTTCAATATTAGATTGGTTTACTTTGAGGAATTTTTATGGAAAAATTTGTTTATCGGATGGTCCTCGTTGAACTTTGGATTTTGTTGGAAAAATTTTGGAGATTAAGAATAGATTTTCTTTTTATAAAGGGTTATCCTTTTCTGGATTATCTGACCTTGTACTGACCTTTTTGGTTTTGGTTATGGTTAAGGTCTAAAGATATGGGAAGTATATAGTTCTCTTTTGTGGATTAGGAGATTCTCTAGAAGTTGATTATAGTACTCTTAATTTGAAAAAGTCTTCCTAAATACTCGCCTTTTGGAGAAAATATGAGTTTGTGTAAGGAATATAATAAAAGTTGAGAGTCAACATGATAAGTGATTATGTTTCCTTATGAATAAATTCCTCAATAAAAAGTAACTTAAAACAAAAATGTTGTCTATTAACTTTTCCTACTCGGGAATCGAATACCGTTTAACCCATCACAAGTTTGTGATTCTCTCATGGTTAACTTTCTCCTAAACATGTTTTCTATCACTCTCCATCAGAACATGACCCTATGTTTTCTCCTCCATGTCCATGTTTTCATACTTGGAATCCTAGTATGGGTTAACTCGGGTGACCTTTGTACTTATCTTTCTTTATTTTAAAGTGATTGTTTTACCGACCCTTGTTCCGATGTGGGACTTTCAAGGATGTTTCCAATCCCAATTTTAAAATTGCGAGGACGCAATTCCCAAAAGGGGGGAATGATGTAACACCCCACGTAAATAATGAATATGACATCTTTATATTTATCCATATTTGTGAATCAAATATTAATATTACTTTAAAGGGGATTCTATGCTCGATGGCGTACCCAACACGCAACAACGAGTTTCTTGGGAATCTTACGTTGCACTCTAATAATAAAATAATATTATTTTAAATGGTAGTTAACATGTAGCCATTGTATTGGCTGGAATGGATAGAAATAACTAAAATATGATTATATATGTTTTTAAATGTTTTTACATTTATCCAATGGAGGATAGAGGCTTAAAATACGGAAAGAATTCAATTTTAGGCGTATATGCCTTAGTTTTCACTAAAGGTTCACTTATCGCCTTTTGATGGCGAACTGTCATTAAATATAGTTTCGATCGCTCTTATAAATTTATTTGGACCAAATAAAACTCTTCTTTAGAATCGGGACATTAAATTTTACTTTGTGTAAATTTTTGGTACCATTCTGATAAAGTTCATTTTTTTATGAATGGTGTAAAATGTTGTATTTTAATTCAAAACCTCTTTTTAATCTAATTTATTTATATGATTATATTATATTTTTAATTGTTTTTAAATTGAAATTAGAAAATATTTTTACCATTAAATCCAATAGTGGTCGTTGGAATTAATTTCACTTTGAAATCGGACTTAAACTGGTGTCAATCTTTTGATACTTATTGTTTCATAAAAACATGCTATTTGCTCTGACAACGGGAATTAGTTATTAAATTAATTAATGTGACTTATATGTTTTGAATTTTGTAAAATAGACTTCATTTTTGAATTCGGAATATCAAATATAGCTTAGGGTGAATTTTTGGTAATTTTCTGAAAAACTTCAATTTTTGATGAATAGTGAAACCACTAAGTGGTACTTATAAAAACTGATTTTCCATTTAAATGAAATTTTTCCACCATTGTGTTTTTATTTTAAAAAATCCGACATACATGGTTTTCATTAAGAAGTAAAATGTGGTTCAATGAGATTATAATAATTTTTTGGTGAATAGTAACTTATTAAGTTTTTAATCGCGATTAGTGGTAATTAGTGTAGTTTAAGGTATAAATAATGCTTTAATAATATTAAATGACCTAGACACATGTCCCAACATTATTGGTTGTATCATGGCCGACCAAGCCAAGACATGGGTCAACATGGGGACCCCATGGAGACACTTTGGTTGGGAAATGACATAAATAACCTTTTATTTAATGTAAAAGTAAAAATGACACAAACATAATATGTTTTACGAAAACAAGTTTTAAATGGGGTTATACAAGTCATATTTTTGATTATAAATAGTCCTTTGAAAGGTAAAAAGATTTCCTACATCATAGTATTTTTTTTATAATTTTTATACATCAAATAAATTAAATTATTTATGACATAATAGTGATGCAGCGATGACATCATTATTTGACGATTTAAATAAAATGGAAAGATAATGTAAAATCTATGAACTACACATGTCCAAAACTTATTGGATGGGTAGATTTAGAACCCTTATCACCTTATCCACGAATGATATAAATGTGGGACCTTTTAAAACCGAAACACATTTTCAAATTAAGTAATATTTCTTTACTTTCCAAAAGTGCCCCTCCTCTCCTCTTATAAAAGGCCCCCACCTCTACCTCATTTCACACACTCCTCAAGCCTTTGGCTCGGGAAACCCCTTCCCATTTACTCTCTCCACATCCCTCTCCTCATCCTAGAGTATTCCCTTTGGGCAGAATCCTTTCAAAGGAAACCTTTAGGCTCAAATCAAAAGGAGTTACACTTTTAAAGGTAATTCATTCTCTCATGTTCATTTGTTTTATTTTGCTTCTCCAGCCCCCTAAACTCTTTTTATTTACTTATTTTGTAACAACAACAGTATATTTAATATATTAGGATATTGTTGTAATATTTATTTGAGCTAAACTCTCACACAACTACATCAAATGGTTAAATAACATACGGTTTCCGTGGATGGCGAAATTCTGCCTCCCGAAACGATGATTGTTCAATACTCATTTAACACCTTCAAAGGTGGCCATTATGATGTCACTATTTTTATATATGATATATAATATGTTTATTGTTTCCTTAAGCTTCTTTGTTTTCATTTTGGGCATACCTTTATGGTTTCCATTATGGGTAAACACGATATCTTCATTTAAGGAAGTGCGGACTACCGCACCCTCAAAGTGATGTGATTCGTTAATGCCATATGTGGGACGTGTAAAGGATGTATTTAAAGTTATTATATATGATGTTATACTGGAATTATAATATACCTCTATATCATTATTATGTCTTTCCATTAAATTATGAGATAGAAATGAAAGTACCGTTCATGCGTACGTACGGCTTACCGTCTCCATGAACGGTGCATTTCATTTCTTATCTCCAAATGTAATGTACTATTAAAAGTACATGTATATAATGGATATATATAATTAATGATATATCTAAATGATGAATATAATTCTTTAATTAAAATATACATACCTCTCATTTAGTTTTAATTCCATTAATATGACAAAGAAATGAAAGTAGCGTTCATGTATACGTACGGCTTACCGTCTCCATGAACGGTGCATTTCATTTCTTACCTCTAAATGATTATGTAATATTATAAATACATGTATATGCTGGATATATATGATACATATTATATCCAAATCGGGAATTTCATTCTGGATATAAAGAACCTTTGACCACACGAACAACATGTAATTGTAAGAAGTCCACTTTCGACTTAAGAACCAAATATTGAGAAAACAAACATTATTAACTTAAATGGTTACATAATGTTTATAACATGCCAATAAGTGATATAAAAGGAATAATGAACTTTATAAAGGTTCTTAATCAAGTATAAATTAACTCAAGTTTATTATTCAGGACGTTAAAGAACGATCGAGTCAGGTCAGACCCGAGGTAAGGGACTTCGTCTCAATCTCCTTTCATTGAGGCATATTTCGTTTTATACACAACATTCTTTTTTTATGGTGTATAAAACCCTTTGACTTTTACTTTTATACAAAAGGAATCTTTTTCTACGAAGCGTTTTACTAAATGACAAAAAGGAATGTTTTTTTAACGTACGCGGTGACAACGACCTTTTCCTCCGCCGCGAGTATTATTTGGTCTTTGGATTTCTCAACAAGCCGTAATGTTTTTAGAATAAAATAAATACCATATACTCTTTTATGTATTTTGGTATTGAAAATGGTTTTGAAAAAGGATTCTATTTTGTCAATATATTTATGATATATTGTGATTGAAATGTGGAAATGTTATCATTCCTTTATATTGGTTTTATGTTTTATGATTTTATACTGGTACTTGGACATTTTAACGGGTGGTTACGTTATAAACCATATGACGGGTGGTGCCGTGAATACCAGGACGGGTGGTTACATTATAACCTCCAATGCATTGGGTATGGAAGTCGGCCGTATGGCTATTCCATTATGTATGTATGGAAATTGGCCGTATGGCTATTCCATTAAGTGATATGTGTGGGAGTCGACCATATGGTTATTCCACTTAAGTATGTTTATGTCCCAAGTTACATTTATATATGTTATGTGTTCTTTATATGGGTTTTATGGTAATACTTTGGTTACAAAAAGGTAAGTAATGATGTTTTATTCAGTGAAGACTTTTTACTACTTCATAAAGTTGAAAAGTATTACCTTGATAAAGTATACATGGTTTACTATTTGTTTTGATAAACTAACAGTTTTTATTCTTTGTGTATCCCTTACTGAGTTTTTATTCTCATCCCAAGTTTTTGAAATGTTTTTCACAGGACTTAGCATGGAATAGGGTCAAGGATGGGATCAAGGGAAAGTCATGCTACCTAAAACATGAAACTAGACATGTTTCTTTTTAAGAATTTTTATTTTATGTAAATTTAGTAGAAGAGACTACTTTGTAATCTTTTGAGATGTAATAGTTATGTCCTAATTCTCTAAAACTCTAAACCTGAAAATATCCTCAATTTGAATTATTCATTTAATTCAATTTTAAGTAAGGTTTAATGCTGGGGCCTTATAATCTAAGTGTCACCACTTCATCCACCAATACTTATTGACTTATTGAAAACAAATGAAACTTGGGATCAGTAAGTTCTCAAATTTAAATCCAAATACATTTTGGTTTATGAAATGTTATTACATTATTTGTGTGGTTCTAAATTTGGTGGACTTATACCCACCATCTGAAATAGTTATATCCATCAGAATCTAGCTGAAACCTCATTGAAAAATAATATTCCAACCACTATAAAAATGTATATTTATATATATATATGTGTGTGTGCATGTTCTTCATTTGAAGCTCGCCGGAACAATGACATCAATCTGAATTATATCTTTGTATTACCAAAACATGGAAATCTGCTACTGGATCTACGCATGGTTTGTTGTAGTGGAACTGTTATGATTCCCTCTACTCAAATTTAATGAAAATTTATTTTTTACTTTAAATAAACCTTCAATTGATTTATATGATACCAATTGAAGGTATTGGGGAATGTAGGGTACGTATATGGGGTAGGGATTTAAAAAATTTCATTATCAGTCAACATAACTATAACATATCTAGTTAACCATATCCTAATTTGAATGGTTTGGAACTTGCGTGAATTAATTTAAGCACAAAATAAAATCAATTAATTGCATTGATCGATTTTAAGTCCCATTCAAAAACCACTCATCACTGATGGTCATTGATTTAAGTATGTGAAGTAATATACCTCTATATTTTCCACATACACTTATAAATACTATGGGAATTTCAATCATAAATATTTTGGTGTTAGCATGGAGATTCAATTAATACTTGAATGTTTTGATGATTAGTTTTATGTCGATCCTCTAAACTACGAAGAAGAAAATGGATCAAATGCTTTTGTTGGATGATTCTCTCTCTAGGATTTGGGAAATATGATGGAGAGGATATCAAATTCATCATCATCATTTTTAATTTTTATTAGGAAACAAAGTGAAACAACTGAAACACACCAAAAACTCATACATTGGAAAAGTCCCTAAGGTGGCAAGTAATAGTGAAGGTCGAGGGAGTCCCCTTTAACTAAGTTGGAACCCTCAGTTTTCAAAGATCTCACCATATAATGAAAGATTGGGTCAGAGCCTGTAACCTCCAAAGAATCAAGGTAGTCAGTAACTTGGTCCCCCTCTTTCAATGTGTGTTTAACCTTGATCTTGTTACTTAACTCTGCCCTGCACTTTCTGCTGATGTATTCGATGGACCACAGAGGTTGGAAAATCCATGAAAAACATCATCAATAATCTTGGATTCAGTTTCTGCCTCTTCAACTCGGACATTTTTTTAGGTGGAAAATACAGAGTCCCATGAGAAAAGATTTGGCCTTAGCCTAAAGGGAGGTCCATTTGCCTAACCTGGCATTGAAATCCATCACCATCGAGCCTTCGGATTTTTGAACTACCCTTAGACCCCGGAGGATCCCCATGTTTCATGACACATCTGTGTTGATTTTAAGACCTCTGGTTGGAGGGGACCAACAAACCCATTGCCCCAGTTGTCACTATTAACATGCAGAGAGATGTGGGAACTGACCTGTAATTTGAGGAGCGAGGGTGCCTATTTCCAATTGGATAAAAGCTTAGTTGTATCCAAGAGGAGAGTTTGGGTCATGATAATGATAGTTTAGGGCTTGTTCATCACCCATCCATGCATTTCCTTATTGCGGGTCGGCCATATACTCTAGTAACTGGCCTACCTGATCATGGTTCGAGACATCTTCTCTGAACCCCTATCACCTCAGCCATGGAACCATATTTCCATGAAATATAGGTCACCTTATTAAGGGATGTAAAGACCTATGAACGCCCCAAAGAATCACCAAACAACACCCACCAATTCACTACTGAATAACAGGTGGTACACACTCTCCTCTTGTAGATTTGATAGCATGAGCAGCGTGACGCCAATGGAATCCTGCAACGCTTATTGTTCCCCTCAGTTGGAAGGGATCTTTTTATGATTCTCCAAAGTAAGAAGTTAAATTTATCAGGCATGGATTTACTCCACAAGGAATCATTCTAGCTATGCTAAGGATCTATAAAACCCCATGAGTGGTGAAAATCCTGAGAAGTTAGTTCCACTGAGGAAGAAGGAGTGAACACACATTTATCATTTTCATAGGACATGTCAATGAGGTTGAAAGAGTTTTATTGATCTTCATCCAAAACTACTTTGATGAAGGGAGGGTGGCTTCATTATTCCCTAAAAAAATCATGGGGGTAGGACATCCCAGAAAGCAGAGTACATTCTCTGCCCAGTTTTGATGCGAGAACAAAATGTCTCCCCTCCCTATAATCCAGTGTGCATGAACATTGAGATCAAGAACAAGGGGGAAGATAATATCATAGAATGGGGATCCATTTCCTTCAAGATACTTCATATTTTCAAACTATGAGGTATTCATAATTTGGACCCACAGACTGCATTGTTCCAGGATTTCCTTGGAAATTCCGGAATGCATGTAATGGAGAGTATCCAAGAGAATTCAAACATTAATACCCCCTTCACTGGTCGATCTTGTCATTTTTTTCTAGGAGGACCATTGGTGTTTGCCCTTAGCTTTTGGGTCCCACATAAATTTATCCAGTATCTTATCAATGTTGGTAATGACAACCTTCAAAACATTAATGTTGGATAGTTCATGTATAGGGGTAGCAAGAAGAATGATGTTTATTAGTGCTATAAGGCCCTAAAAATTAGGGAATTTATGCTTCTAGTTGTGTATACGGTCTATGACCGCGTTGTCGAGCGCGTCAAATTATTTGTTTAATTTTGACTAGAATTTCTGCAGTACAGCAGCAACCCTAGGTCGTCTCTCGACGAAGCCTTATATCATTAATTCTAAAATGTGTTTATGATTATGAAATTAAAAAGGGAAATGGGGTTTTATAATACTTGGGTTTGATGATTAAATATGGCAATAAAAAATATAAGCTATGAAACAAAGTAGAGATTAACAAAATTAATTAAGTGTGATCAACCCGGGGTACTCGTATGATGTTTATCCTTCATCGCTTAATGATATAAGGTTATGATCTTTTAATCCCTGGTTTGTAACACCTAGAAGTATAATGTTACTGAGTTTATACTAGGATACCTCCTAGGGTTCAGTCAAAACCACACAATGATTCACCGGACACCGCTGATGATTGGTGTTTGACTTCATAACCAAAACTCACCAAGGCAACACACGAAAAATACAATGCACTGTCCAGATTTGTATGTTATTTCTTTGTGATACCATGACATAAATTTACATGGCCTTGACAGTACTTGTGTGAGTTCAATTTACCAATATAAACCACACAAACACTGCAATTGAAAGGGGGAAAGAAAGTGGTGAACGGTGTGTGAAACATCACATGAATGGGTACCCCCAAACATGATCATATGAGTTGAGAATGACATACCAGTACATAACTCAATAAAATAAGAATAGAGGATGATGAAAAACAACACAAAAATCTGGAATTTAAAAGATCATTCAAATATTACAAACATGAAGCTCGGGATGTACATCACATTCCTCCCCGGGTGATCACAAGGGGTTTAGAAACCCATGGGAGAGGAGGAAGAGAAAGATGTTGGGGTAGAACTTCTCATAGCCTCCAGAACCTCTAGGTATGTTGAGAAGACTCCTTGGGGACTCCAAAATGTCAGCACCTTTCCTCTTGGCCGAACTTACAAATGGGGATCCCAATGTGCCATTTTATAGGAAAATTGGAAGGTGGTTTTAGGCACATAGATTTCATAAATCCACTTTCACAATGCGTTTCGGCCTTCAGACAGTCTTATCTCGCATTGGAGAAAATAGAAAAGTTGTAGGGATGCCTCTTCGCTGTCTCCACCGAAAGTTTGGCACCGTTTGAACAACTATAGCTCAAGATATTGATAAAATACAGAACACCGCATTTGACTTGGTCCAAATTCGGTGGCTTGGACAGATCAGTTAGGATGGGCCCCATAGAGGCCTAATCAGCATTGGGTTCCTTAATATGAAATGTATCATATTAAATCTTGGACAGGACCACAAAAGTTCAGCCCATTGGGATGCACGGATTTTGTGTACTATGCAAAACAGTGGACAGATGTCCATGGATCCATGCAATTTTGGCCCATTTTTCTTCCACTTCATCAAAGGCCATCCAAATCACCTCCACCTACATTGAAACAATAAAAACAAGTAACATTTCCCATTATAATATTGATTAAAATTAATTGATTTATTAAAACATGAAGTGCAATTTATTATTATATTTGGAATATTCATTACAAAACTAGTTTAAAACTGCGGTGTAAGGGTGGAATAAAACAGTGAAGCGTGGTACGATCACACCCCCACACCTAAACATTTGCACTCCTGGGCAAATTCACATATCCAAATACAATGATTCATATATATATATATATATATTTCCAACATTCTAAAGATTTATCATTTGAGTAAATTTTATTTAATGTAAAGTGATCAATGCACGAACCACACCAAGGAGTTCTTCCTAGTGAAAATAGAAAAAGATGTCTCATAAATCATATCATAGTGAAATTAAAAAAGATTCATGATACCCAATTGAGAAAGGAATTTAAAAGTAAAACATGACACAAAATCTTCATGTGTGTGTGTGAAAACCATTCCATGCTATTCTTTCCACTTGATATCCAATAAATATATGTTATTTTAACATTTTTCAGCTTAAATGATTTTGTCACCGAACCTGTCCAACATCCTTTGCAATCATATTTCAAGACCCACTCATTTAAGCATTCCCAGAAGTCAAACCATAAGCTCATGACCTAGATATCCCCATATGTTTCACATTTCATCACTCCCCTCATTTTTTTTGAAGTTTCAATTGGAACAAATCTCACACTCATCTCTTAACCCTTGCTTGATCTCTTCACGACACTAATTACAATAGTTATAACAAGATCAAAGGTTGAGGAGGAGTGGTTTTTGACCTTACCAAGACACAACAATTTTTTTTTGTTTTTTTTTGAGGGCGTAGAACAGTCGGACATTAGGTACACACGCATAGGTCAATCTGGTACAGTAATGAAACAGATCAGATAAGGAACGAACGTATGGAAATATCATTTAAAGCTGAAAAATATTAACCCAACATATATTTACCTTATATTAAGTAAGAAATAATCACACTTTGTGGTTTGGTGCAATTTTTTTTTTGAGATATTAGTGAAACAGTTTTCCCAAAAACTACTCACACAATGGGCATCAATCATCTCAAAGGTTTCACATAGATACAACAATTTATATCATTGACAGAAAACCAATTCACTAAAAATCACTCCTTGATGGTAAACTCATACACTTTCTCTTTCTAGACTTCGTTATGGTATTTTTACTTTCCCCACTTTATGGTCGCCACATCATGGAATTTCGAAATTGTTGATGGGGAAAAATAAAAATACCATAAAGAAGGCCAGAAAGAGAAAACAAAAGGAGAAAAAGATGAAAAATCCTAACTAACCAAGGAATGTATCCACCCCCCCACACCTAGAATGTGCAGTGTCCTCACTGAAATAATTGAAAATGTGAGAAGGAAGGATAAAACCTGGTGTGTTTTATTGGTATGATGCGTCAAGAAGGTGGATTTCCTCCACCAGATTCTTTTGAAAATCCTCATAGAAGTGTTTAAGTCGCTGCCCATTGATGGTAAGACTTTGTACACTCTGCTCATGCAAAACTTGTATTGAACCAAAAGGGTAAACATTAGTAACAGTATAAGGACCGAGCCATCGGGAACGAAGCTTACCTGGGTGGAGCTTAAGCCTGGAATTGTACATGAGGACCTTCTCACCAATATGGAACTTCCACTGGTGAATCATGCTATCATGAATAGACTTTGTCTTCTCTTTATAGATTCGGGAGTTTTCATATGCATCATGTCGAATTTCTTCCAACTCTTGAATCTGTAGCGTTCTTTCCTCACCTGCATCTGAAAGGTCCATATTACATTGTTTAACAGCCCAATATGCACGGTGTTCTACCTCCACCGGGAGGTGACAAGATTTTCCAAACACAATCCTATATGGTGACATTCCGATCGGTGTTTTAAAAGCAGTATGGTACGCCCAAAGTGCATCATCCAAGTGCAAACTCCAATCTTTCCTATTGGGTTGTACCGTTTTCTCCAAGATTCGCTTAACTTCCCGATTTGAAATTTATGCTTGTCCATTATTTTGGGGATGATATGAAGTGGAGATTTTATGAACAACCCCATACTTACGAAGCAAGTTTTTCATGTTACGATTGCAAAAATGTGAACCCTGATCACTAATGATGAATCTTGGTAGACCAAACCTACTGAAAATATGGGACCTCATAAAATCAACAACCACTCAAGAGTCATCAGTCCTGGTGGCATTTTCTTCCACCCATTTAGATACATAGTCAACAGCCAATAAGATGTATACAAAGCCAAATGAATTTGGAAAAGGCCCCATGAAGTCAATGCCCCATGCATCAAAGATCTCACAAAATAACATGGGATGTTGGGGCATTTCATTCCTCTTGGAGATATTCCCTGTGAATTGACATCGAGTACATGATTTACAAAACCTATGGGCATCTCTATACAATGTTGGCCAATATAATCCTGAGTCAAGGACCTTTTGAGCTGTTCGTTGAGATCCGAAGTGTCCCCCTCATGCCAAGGTGTGGCAGAAGGTCAAAACAGAGGTGAACTCATAGTCAGGGACACACTGACGAACTACTTGGTCACTACAAATTCTACACAAGTATGGGTCATCCCAAATGTACCAACGAGAATCATGCTTAAGTCTATGGGATTGCGAAGTGCTAAAATCAGGGGGGACCCTAGATGTTGCTAGAAAATTCACAATGTCCTCATACCAGGGGGTAAGGTCCACAACATCACAAAGGTTCTCATGAGGGAATAATTCTCTAATGGGTAGGGGTGAGTCAACATGATGGTCCAATGATGGGGAAATCCTACTAATGTGGTCAGCTACAACATTCTCCACCCCTCTCTTATATCTAATATCAAGTTCAAACTCTTGGAGGAGGAGCATCCACCGAATGAGGCGAGGCTTGGCTTCAGGTTTCTTTAGGAGGAAATGAAGGGCAGCATGGTCAGAAAACACAATCACTTTTGACCAAAGAAGATATGAACGGAATTTTTCCAAGGAAAACACAATAGAAAGGAGTTCTTTTTCTGTGGTTGTGTAGTTTACCTGGGAAGGGTCAAGGGTACATGAGGCATACACAATGATATGAGGAGCCTTTTCAACCCTTTGTGATAAAACTGCCCCAACTGCAAAGTTAGAGGAATCACACATAAGCTCGAAGGGGAGATCCCACCTAGGTGGTTGGATTATGGGAGGTGATGTGAGACTCTTTTTTAGTGAATTGAATGCATCTTCACATTTTTTATCAAACACAAACTCAGAATCCTTTTGTAATAACCGAGATAATGGAAGTGCGATCTTACTAAAGTCTTTAATGAATCGTCGGTAAAAACCAGCATGACCCAAGAAAGATCGCACCTCACGAACACATTTTGGATATGGAAGGGATGAAATAAATTAAATTTTAGATTTATCAACCTGAATTCCCTTATTTGAAATGATATGCCCACGAACTATCCCCCAATCAACCATAAAATGAC
The DNA here is from genome assembly GCA_963277665.1 of Viscum album. NCBI lineage: Eukaryota > Viridiplantae > Streptophyta > Magnoliopsida > Santalales > Viscaceae > Viscum > Viscum album. The sequence goes on from OY728145.1 coordinate 1,333,680,751, forward strand.
ATTTTTCATAATTTAAAACAAGATCTTTTTCAATGCAGCGGCGGAGGACAGAACCTAGGTTTTCCAAAAAATCATCAAAAGAAGAACCGTAAACCATGAAATCATCCATAAAGAATTCCATACAGCTCTCAAGGTACTCAGAAAAAATACTCAACATACATCGCTGAAAAGTACCAGGAGCATTACATAGACCGAATGGCATCCTTCTGTATGGAAATGTGCCAAATGGACAGGTAAATGTTTTCTTTTCTTGATCCTCATGGGATATATGGATTTGGAAATAACCCAAATAGACATCAAGGAAACAATAATGAGACTTACCAGCCAATCGTTCTAACATTTGGTCAATGAAAGGTAAAGGAAAGTGGTCCTTCCGCGTGGCTTGATTCAGTCAACGATAGTCAATACAGACTCGCCAACTGTTTTGCACACGTGTTGGAACCAATTCATTCATTTCATTTGACACAATTGTTACTCCTGTTTTTTTAGGCACAATTTTCCCTGGGCTAACCCATTTACTGTCAGATATAGGATAAATGATCCCTGCAGCAAGTAATTTACTGACTTCCAATTTTACCACTTCAAGGAGAGTGGGATTCAACCGGCGTTGAGATTGTCTTTCGGGTTTAGCCTCATCATCCAAAAGTATATGGTGCATAAAAATAGATGGGCTAATCCCGGAAATATCATCCAATGTCCATCCTATTGCCTTTTTACACTCTCTCAAAAGTTTGAGCAGTTTCAATTCCTGTTGTGGAGAGAGGTTATTGGCAATAATGACGGGCAATTGGTCAATACCCTCAAGATATGCATATTTTAAATTAGAAGGAAGTTGTTTAAGTTCAAAAACTGGTTGTTTCTGGATTGAGGGAGGGGATTTAGGGGGAGCGAGGTCCATGAAACTATCTATCTTCTCATGTTTATTCTCAAAGGAAAGAGAATCTATTGAAATGAGATTTTCAGAATCATCGATAGTCATGGGTACCTCAGAATAAACACACTCATCAATTAAAGCACAAAATTTACATTTTTCTGAACCCACACAACATTCAAATGAAGAACTAAAACTCAAATCATCCAAGGGTGATGAAAACAAAAAAGAATCAGAGTTTGGGTTGAGGAGAGAATTGTGTGTGTGTGCATCGTTTGAGAGCACTTCCATCGAATAGACAGGAAGATTGGAGTGCTCTTCAACAGGGTTTTTCATAGCCTCAAGGATGTTAAAACTTATCTTTTATCCTCCGAATTCCATGGACAATGTACCATTGTGAACATTGATGATCGTCTTTGCTGTTTTGAGGAATGGCCTCCCAAGTATGAGAGGGGCATGTCCTTGGGTTCGGGTATCTTCCATCTCAAGAATGTAGAAATCAGCAGGGAAGATGAGATTCTTCACTCTAACAAGGACATCCTCAATCAATCCTTTTGGATGTGTTGTACTCTGGTTGGCAAGTTGCACGATAATTCCTCTTGGTTGAATCTCTCCAACCTGTAGAGAAGTATATACGGAGTGAGTCATTACATTAATGGAAGCACCTAAATCTGTCATAGCATCAGAAAAGAAGGTTTCCCCTATGGTACAAGGTATGGTGAATGTGCCGGGATCCTTGCATTTGGTTGGCATTGCTGGTTGAATCAAGGCCGATACATTCCTCCCCAGGTGGACTCTCTCATTCCCCTTCAACCTCCTTCTATGGGTGCAAAGCTGTTTAAGAAATTTGGCATAATGGGGAATTTGCTTAACTACATCCAACAATGGAATATTAACTTGAACTTTTTTAAATGTATCCATTATTTCATTATAAATCTCATTATCAAAGTTTTTATTAGATTTAGAGAGTCTTTGAGGGAAAGGAAGAGGAATTTATTGTTCATTTTAATCATCAATGATAATTTGATTTCCCTTTTTGTTTTGTTTTTCATTAAATGAAATTTTTGAGGGTTGGGAAGGAGTGTTTTCAAGAGGGGGACATACCTGTTTCATAGGATCAGTAGAAGGAGAAGCTTCTTTACCACTACGAAGTGTAATTGCACATACATTAACTTTATCCTTCGGATTGGCAATGGGTTGGGATGGTAGTTGTCCAGAACCTTGCATCTTAAGCTCACCGATGGTGTTCGCCAATTGTCCCACTTGAGTTCGTAGGTCTTGAATTGCTGATTGTGTGGTCTGTTGGAACTGAAGGTTCTAGGTTTCCATTTGTTTCACCATGTCCTCGAGGCTTGGTTCAGATTTGGGAGGAGGAGAAGGATGATTATTTTAAGAAGTTGAAGGATAAGAAGGTTTCATACCTCGGCCTTGTTGATACCAATTCTGCTTCGGGTAGCTTGAGTTTCCTCCTTGTCGGTATTGTGGTTGTGCTTGCCACCTGGGGTTTGGATTTGGCCTGAATGGTTCTTGCTTGAAGGGAGGCGCTTGTTGGAATGGACGCCCTAGGAACACAGCTGCACAGGACTCAGATGAATCTTGAAGTTGTGGGCACTGGTCAGAAAAATGAGTGTTATCAGAACAAATACCAAAATCCAATGGAATAGAATTAGAGTGTGAGTTACCTTGTGCTTGAGCTAATTGCCTTAGAAGGGTATGCATCTCATCAAGTTTAGTGTTTACCTTTTGTTCTAGTGATGAATGACTTACCTCATGAACTCCTCGGGTTGGTGCAATATCTCGTGTACCAAATTGTTGTGCATTTTGAGCCATGTTGGCTATTAAGTCACGAGCGGCAGAAGGAGTTTTGTCAACTAGGGTACCACCAGCTGCAGCATCAATCATTCCACGATCCATGGGGATAAGTCTCTCATAGAAGTATTGGATTAATAATTGTTCACTAATATGGTGGTAGGGGCAGCTTGAGAAAAGTCTCTTAAATCTCTCCCAGTATTCATGAAGGGTCTCTCCTTGTGATTGCCTAATTCCACAGATTTCTTTCCTAATTGATGCAGTTCAGGAGGAAGGGAAGAACTTCTCTAGAAAAATTCGTTTTAGTTCATTCCATCCCCCAATTATGTAAGGCAAATAATATTTCCAATCTTTGGCTACACCATCATGGGAGAAAGGGAAGGCCCTAAACTTAATGAGGTCCTCAGACACATTTTGGGGTTTCATGGTGGAGCACACTATGTGAAACTCTTTTAGATGTTTGTGAGGTTCCTCTTCGGGAAGACCATGGAATTTTGGAAGAATGTGGATGAGACTTGATCTAATCTCAAAGTTGGCTGCTTCCTCGGGATATTGGATGTACGTAGGTTGGTACTCCACATCAGGGGTAGTAAGTTCTTTTAAAGTTCGATTATTAGCAGCCATGTTTTCTTGGGTTTGATTGGGTTCAATTTTGGGTTTGTTTAGAACCACTTGAGGTTCTAAATGAGGTTCCACAATGTTACTTGATTGACCTTCTCTAGATTCCTTGATTTGTGTGTGAAGTGAATTTTCAATTTCAGGATCAAATTCAAGTAGTGTTCCTTTACCAGATCTTGTCATGCAACAATGATGTCCAGTTTGATTGATTGATTGTTTGTTGTTTTTTTTTTGAGATGGATATAAAAAACTTAATAAGGTTGAAAGAAGAATATAATGTTATACTATAAAATTAGATAGGGGGATTGAGAAGAAGAAGAGAGAGAGAGAGAGAGAGAGAGAGAAAGAACACACCAAAAACAACATAAAATAAAGACAAAACCCAAAACAAAAAACAATCAAATGGGTGTGGGGTATTTAGAGGAGTACTAATAAAGAAGAAAAATGACCCAATAAAAATAAAATAAAATAAAAAATGATCTTGGATCCCTGGAAACAGCGCCAAAATTTGACCGCATTGTCGAGCGCGTCAAATTATTTGTTTAATTTTGACTAGAATTTCTGCAGTACAGCAGCAACCCTAGGTCGTCTCTCGACGGAGCCTTAGATCATTAATTCTAAAATGTGGTTCTGATTATGAAATTAAGAAGATAAATGGGGTTTTATAATACTTGGGTTTGATGATTAAAGATGACAATAGAAAATAGAAGCTATGAAACAAAGTAGAGATTAACAAAATTAATTAAGCGTGATCAACCCGGGGTACTCGTATGATGTTAATCCTTCATCGCTTCATGATATAAGGTTATGATATTTTAATACCTGGTTTGTAACAACTAGAAGTAGAATGTTGCTGATTTTATACTAGGATACCTCCTAGGGTTCAGTCAAAAACACACAATGATTCACCGGACACCACCGATGATAGAATGAATTGTGTTTGACTTCATAACCAAAACTCACCAAGGAAACATACGAAAAAATTGATGCACTGTCCATATTTGTATGTTATTTCTTTGTGATACCATGACATAAATGTACATGGCCATGACAGTACTTGTGTGAGTTCAATTTACCAATATAAACCACACAAACACTGCAATTGAAAGGGGGAAAGAAAGTGGTGAACGGTGTGTGAAACATCACATGAATGGGTACCCCCAAACATGATCATATGAGTTGAGCATGACATACCAGTACATAACTAAATAAAATAAGAATAGAGGATGATGAAAAACAACACAACAGTCTGGAATTTAAAAGATCATTCAAATATTACAAACATGAAGCTCGGGATGTACATCACATTCCTCCCCGGGTGATCACAAGTGGTTTAGAAACCCATGGGAGTGGAGGAAGAGAAAGATGTTGGGGTAGAACTTCCCATAGCCTCCAGAACCTCTAGGTATGTTTAGAAGACTCATTGGGGACTCCAAAATGGCAGCACCTTGCCTCTTGGCCGAACTTACAAATGGGGAGCCCAAGGTGCCATTTTATAGGAAAATTGGAAGGTGGTTTTAGGCACACAGATTTCATAAATCCACTTGAACGACGCGTTTTGGCCTTCAGATAGTCTTATCTCGCTTTGGAGAAAATAGAAAAGTTGTATCCCTGCCTCTTGACTGTCTCCACCAAATGTTTGGAACCGTTTGGACAACTATAACTCATGATATTGATAAACTACAGAACACAGCATTTGACTTGGTCCAAATTCGGTGGCTTGGCCAGATCAGTTCGGATGGGCCCCATAGAAGCCGAATCAGCATTGGGTTCCTTAATATGAAATGTATCCTATTAAATTTTGTACAGGCCCTCAAAATTCATCCCATTTGGATGCGGGGATTGTGTGTACTATGCAAAACAGTGGACAGATGTCCATGGATCCATGCAGTTTTGGCCCATTTTTCATCTACTTCATCAAAGGCCATCCAAATCACCTCCACCTACATTGAAACAATAAAAACAAGTAACATTGCCCATTATATTATTGATTAACATTAATTGATTTATTAAAACATTAAGTGCAATTTATTATTATATTTGGAATATTCATTACAAAACTAGTTTAAAACTGCGGTGTAAGAGTGGAATAAAACAGTGAATCGTGGTACGATCAGTCTACTATATTGGTGGTGAGGAAATAGAAGTCCCTTATATGCAGGATTCATGGAGAAATGGGAGACCCTAGATACTCTATATGGAAGCTTCCTTGTTGCATGGAAAGGTTGATATGAACGACTAATGTTCGGCTAGGATAACACTTGTTCAAGATGAAGAAAATGATATTTTCTTTGGTAATGAGATGGCCAATTGAGAAGAAATAATCATCCAACACCTCATTCAGTACTCTTATTTACCTGATTCCCATGTTCATGAAAAGGATGGTGTCATCCGTGAACATGAGGTGGGAGGTATCTTGAGACCCCTGCACCTTCGTTAGGGTCGAATCGCTTCTCTGGTATATCCCCTCTGTATAAGACCGCTCAAAATGTCTTGGGATATTATGAAGACGCTCATAGAGATGAGACCTCCTTGTCTAAGACCATGAGTGTCTTTAAAAAACCCATAGGATTTCCCCATAAACATGACCACCATCCATGAAGAGGAGATTCATCTGAAAATTATATCAATGTTCCAAGGAGATAATCTCATACCTTCCAACACCCTATTAATGAAGTCTCACTCCATCCGACCAAAATCTTTGTTCATATCCATCTTGATCACCACATTTTCCCCACGCAATTTGAATTAGAGTCTCTAATAATTTCTTGGGAAAGTGATATGGATCCTTGGATTTATTTCCCCCACAAAAAGTCATGTTACTCCTTGGAAATCCACTGAGTAAGACGAACAGAGATCCTGACATTTAAGAGACCTTCTAAGATTTTGTAATTAAAGGTGCATAGATTCACTAGGTGGTATTTTATGATAGAAGTGGGGTATCTTTTTTTTTGGAATAAGCATCATAGAGGTGGACCACACTACCCTTGGTAATCATCCACCTCGAAAGAAACCTTGGATAGCTGAAGAGATATCAGACTTCAAAACGTCCCACACAACACTATAGATAGAACCTGAGAAGCCTTCATGGAATGGGGAACTCTCCAGATTGAGGTTCTTCATGGCCTCTTTGATCTCTTTCTCCTCTAGGGTGGAGCTCAACCTTTCATTTCCCTGGTTATACATGCAGATAATTATCACTTCAAATAAGTTTGTGGCTCTTCCTGGATAGTTGTTGGGAATTATCAGGTTGGTCCCTTCATGGAGGTTCTTGAAAAAATTATTCACCATCTTTCCCACCACTATTATATCATTCGAATAGTTACCATTATCCAAAAGTATATTGGGTTGTACCAACTGATGTCTTTCCTCTAAGAATGTATGGAAAAATACAGTTTTTCTATCCCCCTCCTTGATCCATTTGATTCTTGACTCCTCCTTCGCCAAACATTCTTGCCACAGAAGCCTTTCTTCCAGGTCCAATTTCCTACAGGAAAGATCCTCAAAGGTAGGGTGTTCCCACACATCCTCAAGTATACATTCAAGTAATTCCACTTCCTTCATCGCATCCTCCAAATCTCCATCAGGGGAAGGGTGCTCCTTCTTCTATTTTTGAAGCCTGTACTTCATGTGCCTGATCTTGTCGTGAATGGCCACCCAAGAGTTGCCCTGGGAGGGTTCATTACAAACTGACTAGGCCAGAGAGATGAAACCTGACATTGATACCCATTGATGATAGAATATGATTTTCCCCTGAAGAACATTACCTGATTCCAAAGACACCAGGAGTAGGGAATGATCAGAGGGACCCCACACATTGTCTCTTACTGTTGAATTGGAGAACATAGTGGTGGAATGAAAATTGTCCAGGCATCTGTATAGGAGGCTCCATGAATGACGAGGGCCTCTTTTATTGTTACACCACATAAAATTATTGCCTTGGAATCCTAGATCCATGAGAAATGTTCCCGATATGAACTCTAAAAACTCTAATATAGCTTGCTGTTGAAAGGTTCCCCTGCTCTCTTGAAGGTTGGCCACAACATTGAATTATCCCCCTAAAATCCATGGGAGGGCCCCCATATTGAAGGTTGATAGGTCACTCCAAAGTCTTACCCTTTTGTGATTACCGCATCTCATATATAAAACATAGATGATGAGACTGAAGTTGCCTTTGTAAACCTTGGTGGTGATGAATTGATCTCCTGCCTGGACCAAATCAACCAAGTAGTTATTATTCTAGAATATCCATATATACCTGTTTGAATGGGCGGTGTGCATGAATCCATGAATTTTGATTTTACAGGTGAAATCATTAATTCTGGATGGGTTCTATTTGTGCACTATAATGCCAAAAACTACCAATTTCTGTTTTTGGATGACTGAAGAGAGAAAATCTATTTTCACCCTGGCACACAGGCCATAGGTGTTCCAAAAGAGGATGGGAATAATTGGAAGGATAGATCTCTTTCATTGGCCCCAGATCTCAAATCCTTCTTGAGGAGGGAGGATGGACGATCTTGGAGACTCTTGGAGTGGGATCATGTGCAAACATCCACTTTGAAGGTGGTCACATGGTGTTTGGGAGTAGAAATGCAAAGGGAGGTAGGGGAAGGAGGCCTATGGGCCTTAGAGGTGGTAAGGGGAGCATTCTAGGTCTCAGAGGATTTATCTTTCATCCTAATAGGGACCACAGATAGGTGAACACAAGCCAGTAGCATTTGATCAGTCTTGGATGGGGGAGGCCTTCCCAAGGTCAGCATTAGTTAGTTCTTAAGGACTACGAACCAAGGAAGAGGGAGGGAGAGTAAAGGATTTAAGGGATGAAGGGGAGGACCTGGGGAGGTTCAGGGAGGAGTCCAGGTAGAGAATATTGAGATCCTGAGGGGAAAGAGTAGGGAGGAGCATCCCTACATCCTAAATGGGGGAAATGGGAAAGGAAATAAGGGACTGGAGACAAAATTTTCTTGGAGGAAGCTAGTAAGATGGATAGGAAGAGGATTGATAATATGGGCTTAAGATGAGGGGGCTTAACCATTAAGGCTCTCACTTGAGGAGATTTAAGCTGGACTTCTTCTGAGGGTGGAATAGAGGGCTTCGAAGACTGCCGGGCATGGGACTCCGGAGCACTGGGGGCGGCATGAGGCCCATTGATGAACCATTCTACAAACCTAGATAGAGTGGACCTAGAGGTTTCAGAAATCACAGAACCTAGGGAAGAATGATTAGGATATGTCCTGTTTCCAATAGAATCCATCCTCCACTGAAAGAAGGTGACGCTCAGGAAGGGGGAAAGAGAGGTCCATTTCTATGCATAAGAGATCCACTAAAGCATCTGAAAAATAGCTAGTTCGTGCATCCCAGAGTAAGAATATTCCAAGGGTGTCATCTATTTCTCTCAAGAATCCTTCATTATGGAATGGGAGAGGGAGGCCTAGAAGGAGAATCTCGACCGCATCTTGGGGGGAACTACTTTCCACTATCGGCATCCAACGACCACCGGGAGTGATGAGATATTATTCCAGATGCCATAGTTGGTGGGTGTTTCACCAACCACACCCACCATAAGAGGACTTCTATATTGGGGGATGCACATTTCACATGTGCAAAAACTATTGTTTTGGTTGCTATTGGAGTTGGTGGACACCATTTTTGAAGTCCAAGGTTGGTGGGAGATTTGGTGGGGGAGTTGTGTCAAACTTGACACCCCCACCATGGCTACATAAGTAAGCATTTGGGAGCTTCCAACATTGAATAGAGAGCCAAGTGTAGATATCTATTGTGAAAGGGCCGGGAGAGCTCCATGTGAGATTAACAAAGGGATGTGTGGGATGGGTGCATTGTAACCTTTGTTCTTGGTGTAATAAAATATGTTTTACCCTCTATTTTTCTGTCTTCGTGGTCAGCGAACCACAAAAAGTGGTATTAGTGGTGGTTCCGGTGAAACGGCGGCGGGCATTGGAAATTTTTCCAGTGGACGAAAACTTAAAGTTTCCAGGAATCGTGTTTTGAAGGCATATTCTGAAAGCCTATGTCAATACGATTCCAACGGCGTAAACGGCATAAAAATGGAGCTAAAACGAGCTTCCTAGGCCTGGTCAATGTTTGGTCAAACATCGGGTGAACAGTACACCCTTGCCGGAGAAAGAAGGTACTATTCCAACGCCAACAACTTTTATGGCAGGTATCTGGTAGCTACTCCAGTGTGCCACGTGATCGACATGTCATCTCCACGTCATTGCTACATCATCGAATGATCTTAGTCGTTGATGATGTTTTGATCATAACTTGATCAATCGGTATCCGATTTCAACGATCCAGAAGTCGATTCCACCATTTTCGACCATTACGGACAGAATGGTGAGCTCTATTTTTCCAAATTTTGTACCAATATTTAACTTAATTGAAATCCAATTGAGGGATCATCCACGGGAGGGATGATCATGTTGACTTCTTCGAACTACTCCATTTGGAAGTCTCGAATGGAAGATCTTATCAATGATAAGGATATTTTTGACCCCATTAAGAATGAGGGAGTCAACCCTGATGCCACAAAGGAAGTTGAGTGGAAGAAGCTAAACAAGAAGACGATCGGCCAAATCCTCCAATGGTTCAATCACAACGTTTACCACCATGTTTATCAAGATACTGGTGCGTATGAACTTTGGACAAAGTAGGAAAATACATACTAGTCAAAGACCACTCGAAACAAGAACCTCTTATTGAAGCGGTTGATGAATATTTGACTACAAAGTGGAAAATCTATAGCCAAACACACCAGCGAGTTCCAAAGCCTGGTGAACCAGTTGGTGGCTTCCATTAAGACTCTAAATGATGAAGATCAGGCAAACCACTTACTCTGTACACTTCCCGATAGCTGGGATACGCTTGTCGTCTCACTCAGCAACTCAGGTCCTGGAGGAAAACATACCATGGCGATAGTAAAGGATGAACTGTTCAACGAGGAAGCCCGAAGGAAGAATGTGAGTTTCAACCAGACGGAAGCTCTCGTTCTGGAGAAGCAAGGGAGACCACAAAGAAGAGGTCGTGGGGAAGGAACCAAAGGTAAAAGAAAGAACAGAGGAAGGTCTACAGATGGTAGGAGGCCAACATACAAATGCTACCACTGTGGCATGGAGGGACACATGAAGAAGAACTTTCGAATTTTGTTACATGAAAAGGGTCAAAGTAACAACCAGCAAAGAAGAAATGAAGACACACATGTGAGCGTCACCAGAGAATTTGTTCTTTGCTCCAAAGACAAAGAAGAGACATGCTTTCATACATCAGGCCAAGACGCATAATTGGTGGTCGATACTGCAACATCATACCACATCACACCACATCGTGAGTATTTCTTGACTTATCAAGCTGCTGACTTTGGTGCAGTCAAGATGGGGAATACCAGTTCAGCGGTGATTGTTGGCATGGGTGATATCCAAGTCAAGAATAATGTTGGATACACAATCACCCTGAACGATGTTCAACATGTTCCAAGCCTTCGGATCAACTTGTTATCTGGTATAGTCTTTGATCGACAAGGCTATGACAACATCTTCAGCAACGGAGCATGGAATATGAAAAAAGGTGCCATCATCATCGCTCGAGGACACATTTGTGGTACGTTGTAAAAAAACTCTTGTGAAGATATGTGCAGATAACCTCAACATAGTGGAAAGAGAGACGTCATCTAATATGTGGCATAGAAGGCTCACCCACAAGAGTGAAAAAGGGTTATCTACCCTAACAAAGAAGAATTACATCATTATTGAAAAGGATGTATCACTTGATCCTTGTAAATATTGATTGTATGGGAAGCATCATAGATTTTCATTAAATATTGATTCATCATGGAGATCAGAGTTGTTGGATCTGGTTCACTCTGATGCATGCAGACCCATGGAGCTGGATACACTCGGAGGTAACAGATATTTTATATCCTTTACTGATGATGCATCTTGAAGGGTGTGGGTGTTATTCTTACGAACTAAGGAACAAGTACTGAAATACTTAAAATGGTCCACGCCATGGTGGAGCATGAAACTGGAAGGAAGATAAAGTGTCTTCGTTCAGACAACGGAGGAGAGTACACACCCAGAGAATTTGATGCCTATTACAGGAGTCATGGAATCCGACATGAGAGGATGGTCCCTCGCACCCCACAACACAATGGAGTTGCAGAAAGGATGAACAGAACCATCATGGATAAGGTCGGAAGCATGATGAGTTTTGCAAAGCTCCCTGAGCCATTCTGGGGAGAAGCTGTTCAGGTTTCCTGCTACCTCATCAACCGATCACCGTCAGTCCTGCTGAATTTTGAGATTCCATGGAAGATATGGTCTTGTAAACATCCCTCTTACTCTCATTTATTAGTATTTGGATGTTTGGAATTTGTACATGTATCCAAGGAGCTCAGGAAGAAGCTAGACGGGAGATCTACTCCATGCATCTTCATCGGCTATGGAGATGAGGAGTTCGGATACAAGCTTTGGGACCCGATGGAGAAGAAGGTGATCAGAAGAATAGATGTTGTGTTCCATGAGAACCAGACGATCGAGGACATTCAAAATCCTAGAATGACTCGAAGGGAATGTACAGAGGACTCAATTCATGATCCAAAACCTATACCAGCACCACCTATCATTGAAGAGGATGAGGTGAAGGAAGACTCATCGGTAGCAGGCCTGGAGGCAGTGGAGGAGGATATTGAGTAGGGGGAGACTCAATCCTCTCCACAAGAAGTTTCAGAACCATCACAGGAGCTAGGTGATGTTGTGACTCCCAAACCTAACATTTCAGAGGTTCGAAGATCTTCACAAGGAAGGATTCCATCAACATGATATTCGGAGTCAGATTACCTATTGCGGACTGATGAGGGGGAGCCAGAAGGATACCAGGAAGCAGTGTCTCATCCCAAAAAACTCAAGTGCTTACATGCAATGGAGGATGAGATGGAGTCTTTGATGAAGAACCAAACATACGATTTGGTTGAATTACCCAAAGGTAAGAAGGTACTAACGAACAAATTGGTGTTCAGGCTAAAGAAGGATGGAAGAAAAAGGGAGGTCAATCACAAAGCTCAGTTAGTTGTCAAGGGATTTATTCAGAAGAAAGGAGTCGACTTTGATGATATTTTTTCACCCGTGGTGAAGATGGATTCAATTCGAGTTATTTTCGGATTAGTGGCTACCTTGGACTTGGATCTTGAACAGATGGATGTGAAGACAGCTTTTCTTCATGGTGACCTCTCTGAGGAGATCTACATGAAGCATCCTGAAGGATTTGAGGTTTCTGTACAAGAAAACCTTGTCTGCAAATTGAAGAAGAGATTGTACGGACTGAAACAGGCTCCCAGACAGTGGTACAAGAAGTTTGACTCATTCATGGTGAGTCATGGCTACAAGCGAACACAAGTAAACCAGTGTGTCTATATACATAGTTTTCAATATGGTAACTTTGTTGCCCTTATACTTTATGTTGATGACATTTTGATCATTGGGAAGGATGCAGCGAAGATTAGTCAGTTCAAGAAGGAGTTATCCAGGTCTTTTGATATGAAAGACTTGGGAGAAGCTCAACAGATTTTGGGGATGCAGATCATTCTTGATAGAAAGAGGAAACTGTTATGGCTATCTCAAGAGAAGTATGTTGAACGTGTTCTGAAACGTTTCAACATGGAAAAAGCCAAACCAGTAAGCATTCCTCTTCCGGTCATTTGAAGTTGAGCAAGAGTTCATGTCCGTCGTCCAAGGAAGAAGTTGAGGTGATGAAGATGATTCCATATTCCTCAGAAGTTGTAAGCTTGATGTACTCTATGTTGAGTACGAGACCTGACATTTACCATGTAGTGGAAATCGTGAACCGATTTCTCTCCAATCCCAAGAAGCATCACTAGGATGCAGTAAAGTGGATTATGATGTATCTTAAAGGTACTTAAAAGTTATGTTTGTGTTATGGGGGAGATGAACCTATATTGGAGGGCTATAAAGATGCAGATATGGCTGTAGATCCTGATAGTAGGATGTCTACATCAGAATAAATCTATACTTTTGCAGGAGGAGCTGTATCATGGCAGTCAAGGTTGCAGAAGTGTGTCGCATTATCCACGATGGAAGCAGAGTACATTGCTGCTTCAGAATCTGGAAAGGAGATGTTGTGGATAAAGCATTTCCTTCAAGAGCTTGGATTCATCCAGAAGGTGTATAGGGTTCATTGCGATAGTCAATGTGCTTTGGACTTGAGCAAGAACTCCATGTACCATTTCCGGATGAAGCACATCGATATTCTCTGTCATTGGATATGTGAAGTGATGGATCAACAGCTGTTGTGACTTGTGAAGATTCACACGAAGGAGAACCCGGCAGATATGCTGACAAAGGTGGTCACTCGGGAGAATCTAGATCTTTTCAGATGCTATAGTGGATTGCATCCAGCGGGGGAGAATTGATGATATATTATTCCAGCTTCCATGGTCGGTGGGTGTTGCACCAACCACACCCACCATAGGAGGACTTCTATATTGGGGGACGCACATTTCACATGTGCAGAAACTATTGTTTTGGCTTCCATTGGAGTTAGTGGACACCATGTTTGAAGTCCATGTTTTGTGGGAGATTTGGTGGGGGAGTTGTGTCAAACTTGACACCCCCAGCATGGCTATATAAGGAAGAATTGGGGAGCTTCCAACATTGATTAGAGAGCCAAGTGCAGATCTCTATTGTGAGAGGGCTGGGAGAGCTCCATGTGAGATTAACAAAGGGAGGTGTGGGAGGGGTACATTATAACCTTTGTTCTTGGTGTAATAAAATTGGTTTTACCCTCCATTTTTCACTCTTCGTGGTAAGAAAAACTCAACAAGGAGAGGCTAAAAATCTAAAAGTTTAACGAGTGTGGAACCTTGCACCACACATGGAAAAATTATTCTTCATAGTCCAGAACTATGTAGAAGGAATTTTTGTGGATCTCTGAGATCTAAGATGGGGACTGGAGATCCTATTCTTGGGAGAAGTGATAGAAGATCGGAAGGAGGGGTTTCGCAGAGCCGAAGCAGGCAATCAAGGTCTATTTCAAACAAACCTATACCTCCTTGAAAGATGCAGCAGAGAAATCCATAGTAATACAGGCACCATCATGAGAATTCACTACTACAAAACGAGGCAAGCAGAGCGCGCCACATTTATCAGCGCTTTTTAAAAGCGCTGATAAATGTGGTCTTTATCAGCGCTTTTTTTAGCGCTGATAAAGACCCCCCCTTTATCAGCGCTTTTTTAGTAGCGCTGATAAAAGGGGGGTCTTTATCAGCGCTTTTTTTAGCGCTGATAAAGACCCCCCCCCCCCTTTATCAGCGCTTTTTTACTAGCGCTGATAAAGGGAAAATTTAAAAAATATATATATTAATATATAAATCTATTAAGCTATTTATATTGATATAAATATAATATTTATTTTATAAATACGTTTTAGAAAGGATCTATGGAAATATAATATTAATTTATAATATGTTTAGTAAAAGAGGGTTATAAAATAAATTAAAAAATATTTTTAATTAGTAATTATGTAATTTTTACCAATTAATAGTCATTTAATGACACTTTTAATATAAAAAAAATAAAAAAATTAATGAAAGATCCAAAATAAGTTGAAAATGAAACCCAAACTTCAAACATCCATAACTTTTGATCCGGGACTCTGTTTGAGCTCCACAGCATATCAAATCGAAGCCTGCGACGAGATCTACAGCGCTATGGACGGCTAAAACCCGTCCAAGGTTTTTTCAAGGCCAAAAAAGGCCTAGAAGGCCTCCAAAACTGAGTTTTTAGTCGGGGTACCCCGGGTTTTCACCGTTCAAACAGCTATAACTTCTGATCCCGATGTCCGATAAACCTCTACCATATATCATATCTAAGATCGTTTCATGTTCTTCGATTTGACTGATTGTGGAGCTGAAACGGACTCCTGGATTATAAGTTATGGTCCTTTTAACATTCAAACGGCTATAACTTCCGATCCAGATGTCCATTTGGCCTGTACCGCATATCATATCGAAGATCGTTTCATGTTCTTCGATTTGACTGGTTGTGGTGTTGAAACGGACATACGGATTAAAAGTTATCTTCGTTTTAACATTCTCATAGGATTTTCGCCCCCTCATTTTTATGGATTCATTCATAACTATATATATATATCTATGTATATATATATATATATATATATATATATCTGTTTGTGTGCGTGTATTGTATCTATGTATATATGTATGTATTTATTTATTTATTTAAAAACACACATAAAAACACATATTCTATAAATGTATTTGAAATTAACTTTATAAATATATATATTAATATACAAATAAATATACGGATAAAAAATTATATATATATATATATTAATATACAAATATATATATATATTAATATAACTAAATAAATTTATTTTAATATGGATCTATATTAATATACGAATAAATATAACTAGATATATCATCAAATGGAGAACAAAACAAAATGGCTAAGTGGTAAAGTGGCAGCGCGTTAGGGTGGAGGTCTTGTGTTCGAATTCCAGTGGCAGCAGGGTTGTGCGGGACGTGAGGGAGGCGGGGTGCAGCGTGTGGAGCGTGCGGGGGATGAGAGGGAGTGGGGTGCGGGTTGGGGGGACAAGCGCTGATAAAAGGGAGGGGTCAAGCGCTGTGAAAAAACCCCTGACGAATTATATATATATTTTTATTTTTTCAATTTTTTAGACACCTTTTATCAGCGCTAAAAAAAGCGCTGATAAAGAACCCTTTTATCAGCGCCTTTTTTAGCGCTGATAAAAGTACCCTTTATCAGTGCTTTTTTTAGCGCTGATAAAAGGGACCCCCCTTTATCAGTGCCGTGCTTTACAGCGCTCAAAAAGCACTGATAAAAGGGACCCCCCTTTATCAGCGCCGCGCTTTACAGCGCTCAAAAAGCGCTGATAAAGGGGGTTTTTTAGCGCTGATAAAACCGATTTTTGTAGTAGTGATTAGGTAGTAGGTACAAATTTACCTTGAGGAAGCAGGGCCAGATGGGTCCATGCTTCTGGCCGCAAAGAACATCTCTAAAGGAGGCCTGATGGGGGGCCACTACTGAGGGAACATCTACGCACTGAGAAACTATCGGGACAACAGAGGTGGGGGAACACTAGGGAAGAGGGTTAAAGAGGCAGGGGCCTCAGGGGGTCGATGGGAAAGACTATAGGTAGAGGTAATATGTGGTAGCCAGGAGGATGGGGTCACAACAGCCGAGAAATTTGAAAAACTCGGCAGCACGTGGGGTGTGTTATCTAGGCGAAAGGGGTGATCCATTCCCTCGAACTACTCAAGTCTCAAATTCATGTAGTGAATATTACCTTAAATGAGAGCCTCCTCTTACTTACATAGCGTGGATGAAATGGCTAGAAATGGATCCCTCACTCCTGAATATGTTTTTCCTATTAAATAATCTATAAATGACATCTTATGACTAATTTATAGAGTATTAAATAACTTTCATATTTTTATCACTTACTTATAATATAATAAATATATTACATTATGAAATCAATTAATTAACTCAACCCATCATTCCTGAAAATATTTAATAAACCTTTAATATTAAAAAAATCATTTTTTGAATATATTTTCCCAAGTATTAACTTAATAACTAATGAATATTTTTAATAAATAAATTCAATACCAGTTATTATAAAATTTAATAATATCAATTTTTTTTATTTCATCATGATCGTTGAAACTTGAACATCACTCGGACTCACCGTGTCCTAAACAACAATTCATAAGAATAAGGCATAATTTTTAATACTCTAAATGTGTGACCCACTTGGACCATATCTCAATAGTAGTGAATACTATTCAAAGACCATGATTAATATCTAAAAACCCATCAAGGCCTCTAAGTAGTTATATATTAGTCATAGTAATGACAACCTACTATGAACACTCAACATGTAATATAATATATCTATCTCATGATATCTCATAAAGTAGGACACATACTTGATATTACCATCATTTATCTATTTATTATTCATTAAACATACTATATGGAATTACCTTCTTCTACCGTGGAAATGGATTCATGAAGGTACTACCATCTAAATAAACTTGGCTTTAGATATCACATCCTTTTGGTAATAAAAAATTTGGTCTTGCTTATTCAATCAATTTTATATTATCAATGGTTCTCCCAACACAAGTAACCTCACCATGAAATAAATTTTATAGTTTTCATCTTTCATCAAATTACGTGATAAAATAGTATACACATATAATAAAATCATGTTATGAGACTATTAAACATGTTCTCAGATACGAACTACCAATGTCTCTAAAATATGTGGTGTTCCTATTGGAAGTTCAGTCCTCGTGATCTCATAAAATCAAGATAATCATGTGAAAACATTATGAGAATAAGTTTCAATGCTTATCATCTCCCAACACCTGATGATCACACATCATTTTTTTCCTTTCAACACGATGTATCTAGAACATAGGAAAAAAATTAACATTAATACCATGGTATATCTAGTTTATCATTATAGCTTTGGAACTGTTATAAATTTTTGATATGACATGTAATCCAAGTAAATTACCATATAAATAGTGGAAATAGAAATATAAACCCTATTATGGTAACAATACATCATGTATAACTCACTATATACATGATATGGTAATAAAAAATTATTGTTCGAGTTTGGCCTCGAGAACCAACTTTTACAACTCTAACACACTTGACCAAGCCAATACCCAACATCAATCATAACACTAAAGACCTAGGACCTTATATTTCATACCTTGATGATTATATAGATGAAAAATCTTGCTATTTATTATAATATGGGGTTCTGAACACTCTTGGTGTATTTCTAGGCAATGCCAAGGAAATGTATACCAATAGTTTTATAATATTAATAATAATTCATATAAATATTAATTTTTAAATTTTAAAGTAATGGGTTCTCAGGTTATTTCATCATATCAATAGAAAAAAAAATTCATGGAATTTATAAAGAAAATACATAATGGAATAAAAATAATTCTTGTTTGTGTAAACTACTATCATCTGTTTTTATTGAAATGTATGTTTTCAAAAACTCGTTGACTATAAAAGATTAACTTGTATAAATTTATATCATACATGGGTAAAATATTACGTTTTATAAGAATTTATATTTTCTTTATTTCCAATATCCCATAAACTAAATAAATATTATGATTGTTTTTATATGATACCAAACCTATGAATTACATGGGGTTCCAAATGATGGAAAGATTGAAATGGGACTTTTTCCCTATATTGAACTTCCCTTCGTCTAATTGAAGAGATATGTTCTTGAAAATAAAATCTTTAAGAGATATAACATTATCTACTCATTCATACCCTTCTGGGATGTCAATAGTTTTAATAAAATGTTCAATTCTTTCCATCACAACCAGAATGAGTTATGAGTCATGATACAAACCTAACCTTAGTTAAGTGTTACATTGGTGAAAAGGTGAAATTTGATCTAGATATGTGATTAGACATGATCTCGTTTTTATAGAATTCTATTTTCTTAAAATAATTCATTTTAAAAAGAAAATTTTCACATTTCTAAATAAAAAATAAATTTCTCTTTCATTAAAAATATTAATTTTTTCATTATTTTATCTGAATTCCTTAATTTTGAAATTTTTATTAATAGTCTTATCCTTTTCATAAATAATTTAAACTCCACTTCATTATAAGTAAAAATAGATATTATTATAAATTTAGAAGAGTTATAGTTATATAATAAAGTTATAAATTTATGGTTTTTTCCTTATAAATTATTTTTTATGATGTTTTTCCTAAATTGAGTTTTAAGAATATAGAATTTCTATTGAAAGAAACATTACATTAAAATGAAACATTAAAATTAAACTCCTATATCCCTTTTTTCTTCTTTATTTAGGAAAAAATGTGTATTTTGGTTATAAACAAGTACTTTCCTATTCTTTTAATTGGTTTACAACTACTTCATACTTATGAAACCCATAAAATGTTATTTTTCGTATTGGACATCTGTTAGTTAAACTTAAAAGAAAAAAACACCACCCCATATTCTTGGTATTTTAAAACATTTAATTTCATATTCAATGATCATAAAAAACCCCAAATAATTATATATTGATATAAGAGAATATGGTGGATAAAGAAGCATGACTTTATTTTTATATTTTATGAATGATACAACATAGTTATAATGATTCAATCAATATTTCTATAGTTTTTATTAATCAAGAATATGATAAGAGGAAAAATATATTTTCATCTATCTAGTATAAATCATTCTCTTTCACCCCTATACGGGTGTGTACTCTTTAAATACTAATTGTTTTCTAGGATAAAAATTTCATAAAGAATATTAGTTTTGACTCCAATGTAGGATTCATTTTGATAATTAGGATTTTGATTTGAAATATGAGAATTAAAACATCTCAAGTATATTTTTTTGGATATATAATGTTCATTTGTTAGTGGTTTGGGTTCTTGGGTGATCATTGGATAAAGGTCTGGGTGGCCCTATAGTTTAATTTTCTACTTCATTCATCCACCACTATATGGTGGTTGAGTGCCACAATGTGGTGGATACAAAAAAATGAGGCCATGAATCATTGTTTAAGGGTTTTTTCATAGAGTTTTTGTTGGAGAATGTACCATTTCACATCTCTAAGTCTACACTATGGTGGGTGCCCAGGAGGATACGGGGTTGGACTGTTTCTTAGGGGTGGGTTGCACCACAATTTAGTGGCTATGACTTAGTGTGGACATGTTTGGGGTGACCATGACATGGACCTAAAGGGGAATTCCATGGTGGTGTCTGATGGGGTCAACCCCTACATTTTTGGGGCCATCCATACCATGTCCATGGATGATATTTCATAGTGTGTCATGGAATTGAGGTTCCACAACATGATCATCATGAACACATTGTGGTCAAGGAACTATATTTTTTTAACCAGATACTATTTGGAAATTTTTAGTTAATCCATTGGGTTTTTGGGGAATGTTATGCATTGGGGAGTGTCCACTAAATTGGAATTTTCTCTCCCTATAATCCTATTTTATTTTCCTAGATATATGTTGATTCTTTTTTGTTTTAATGTTGGTTTAAGTAATGATATCTTATGTTTCCTTATTTTTGTTTCCCTTTTGTTTCATTTGATTTTGGTATGATTTGGATCACGTCTATTGGGAGGATTCCGCATGAGCATTATGGTAACATCCTGATATGATGGATCTTTTACAAGATATAGATAGAGGATGTCCCGAAATGATTTTTTTGCATCTTGACATTACATTTTTTGTTGAGGTACATATCCCTACAAATGTTTCTATGGATTTAAAATTAAGTTTATTAAATTGTATATGGATTAATGAAGAGTAACAAGAATTTTTATAGATTAGGTTTGAGTTCATGTCAGGAGTGGACCACACACAATTGCTCGAGGTTTTAGTGAGATAATATCACTCGATGATATTTTATGCATTTATTACTATTTAAATTAAATTTAATTAAATTAATAAATTAATAATAAATCTTTATAGTTAATTAAAATTGATGTTATAGCATGATATATGTGTTTGAAAGGTGATGTGCGATGATTTCTGGTTTGGGAAATCTTGGGTGAGAGACATCATTCTATAATTAAAGGGAATTTGCTACGAATGAGGTAGGTGGTACCTTTAAAATCACCCTAGAGTAAATTCATTTTGTTTATGTGTATTTGGTATGATGTTTCAGCACTATAGGTGATCAATCTTTAATTTAATTGAAATATATCTTTCAATTAAAATTCATATAATTAGATGAAATGGTCGATGCCCATAACAGATCCATGAGCAATAGCTTAAATAATTGGCCACCAATGATCAGGTGATTGATTTTATAAATATTATATGAGATAAAAGGAACCCTGAGGGGTATACATAATGTGAAATGAATTGATCATATTGGACCTTGATATTTGTTACTTTATATTCCTTGAGAAGGGAGCATTGATGGACCGGTCCATGGACAACCACAAGTGTCACATTCAAACCTATAGGTAAGTCATGCTGGAATTGGGTTTCATTAGATCCTTGGGCTAGATGATTAGATAATGGGGAGAGTCTTTCACCTTCAATAGCATGTGAGT
The DNA here is from genome assembly GCA_963277665.1 of Viscum album. NCBI lineage: Eukaryota > Viridiplantae > Streptophyta > Magnoliopsida > Santalales > Viscaceae > Viscum > Viscum album. Next base: position 1,333,702,233 of record OY728145.1, read on the forward strand.
ACATAAGTGGGTATGGTGGGGAGACATTCCCCTAGGTGTGGATGATGATAGGATTCTTATAGGGAGGGTTACCATCCCCCTCCTGATGGTTATGCAACATTTTCAATGGTATTCAAAATTGGATAAAGTAGTTATGGTCTATGATGGGTGTCACAATCTAAATAAAATATCAATGATTATTTATTTATTTATGTTTTCATTTATTAATCATGGAATATCAGTATTCACTTTGATTGACTGAACATTTTTAGTGACACCATTGGTGGTTGACTATTGATTTTTAAACACACTCTACATGGGAATTCATGAGTTCTAAATCATAATATATGTTTGTAGGTAACTTTAAGGGAATTCTTATTATGTTTTATTGTGGATCTAGTTAGTTGGATGGTGTGTGGTAGATGGGATTGGGTCAGAACTTGGTATTAGTTTTTTGATCTTTTCTAGTTTTGATTGTTTTTATTTTCTGGTTCCTTTATTTATATAATCAACCCATGGTGGATCTTTGTTATATATATCTAAATTTTATTAATTTTGATATATATTTTGGTGTATATTTTTTATTTCAATTCAGTTATGATAATTATTATTTTTAGTTTATCTAGATGGTCGTTATTGTTTTTAATTCCACTACTACGTATGATTATATAATCGATGGGGTATAATCTACCCATGATATTATTATATCTATACTAATAATAAGTAGATTCTAGAATATGTGCAGGTTTACTTGAGGTCATAAATCACACTGTTATGGTTATTATATAATGATTCAGGTCAGATAATTACAAAGTGGTATCAAAGCCTTTGATATTTTCCTTTGTCACACTTTTTGGTAAAGGTGGACATTAGATAAGATATTTCTAGAGATTGTTATAGATATTATGACAAGGACTAAATAACCCATGTGTGAGGGAATTTCAATTTACTTGGGATTTGACATCTTTTCTTTGTATTTACTCTTACAATCGAGTTACTTCACTAAATTTGATGCATCCTAATTTTGATTTATAATTTATTGGATTTATACTCTTGAAATGGGGTGGAAAAAAGGGGTGAATTCCTGAATCAATCTAGGAATATTATACAAACACATCATATTTTTTCTTTATAATGATTGGCTACATTGTTCATAACATGGGGATCCATTATTTAAAGTTTCAACAAAAACTAATATATTGTTTTCCTATAGGAATTGGTGATGAGATCTTATCTAACTGATTCATTTTAAAGTTATTGTTCTTGTTAGTGATTAATTATTATTTTTTTGAATGATATCAGTAAAATAAAATTATAATATAAACGTACAAATTATTTTCCTTATAAAATTTAGATGGTTATTCATCTAACTAGGCCATAAATGTGATATCTGTGTCAATAGTAAATTGGAAATTAAATGATATGAATCCTATTTTTATTTGATGATGACCCTAAGAATGTTTATGTGGGTCTAGAAAGAGTTCCTTATATTTTTAATATAATTATGTGTGGGAGATTATGTATAGTAGTGAGATATTATTCTCCTTTCTACTTTCCCGAAATTTTTATATCATGGATTTTTAATGAAATGTGATTCAATGTGTTTGTTTGGAATTGTAAAGGAATGACACAATGATATCCTCTGGTGGAGTGTCGAGAGGGTATGGACAAGAAAGCCCTAACATCATTTTGGTTAGTCCCCCTATAGAACCAATACCGAAAATGGAAGATCATATCTATGAGAGGTTATTACAGGTTATAGTGTCTATGGAGAGAGATACTTATTGAGATATAGAATCTATGTCTATTCCGGTGTGAGAGATCCAACTACGGCACCCACCATTATTCACAAATGTGGGTATCCCCCATGATCCTAAGCACTAGGTGGATCAAATTCACACCATATTTTGACACTTAAGACACCCCATCATAAGAGAGCGAAGTTGGTGGTCTATATGATATAATGAACAACTAGGAACTGGTAGAATAATACATTATGGTTAAAATATAATAATAGGTTATCTTGGGAATACTTTCAGACAAAATTTTATGATAATTGATTTTAGGATACCCTAATTGAAAAAAGGTCCTAAAATTTTATGAATATAAATTAGTGGGGGATAATAGTCATGGATTATGTTGAGTTATTTATTGATCTATACTAAATTTCCCTAATGTTGGATTAGGATGAGGAATCTAGGGAAATATATTCTGAGGATGGTCTCGATATGCTATATAGTTGTAGGAAAAAAATTCCTATCATTTTTCATAGAGGTAGTAAATTAATCCCACATTATAGAGAGGGACATGAATTAAGTTAGAGTTTATAGTCAATTGACTCCCATTGATGGGAGTTTCAGTGAGTCCTTGATAGTAGGAAGAAGCTATTTTTATGGTTCAAACAAATGTGTCAATGGATATAGTAGCCAGATCAGTGGATTATCTCTTCCTCCTTGGGGATGTAATTAAGTATAGTGTTAATAGTGTGGAATATCTGGTCACATATAATCTTAGAGAAACCAATGGCCAGTTTCATGATGATTTTTCAGAGGATAGAGCATCTATAGTAGTATTTTTGGAGATATTATAGGTAAGTTGGGGAAGAGGGACTTGGGAAGACATAGGTTCCATGGGATGGATCTGGTATTCTATAGCAGATAGGTAGCTGGAGTTCAACTGTACATTTAGGTTGGGTTGGAGGAAAAAATTCCTAGAGAAAATGATATAATAAAAATATGTGATAAATTATTAGGGGATTTAAGTAGGGATTAAGATCCAAGGTTCAGATTGATGTATTTAATTGGACCTACTCCTACAGATTGAGATTCTAGGACATCAAATATTCGAGGAATGATTATTTTATCCTCAACTATTGAATCCATTTTATTTGATATGTGTTCCTTCCAATATTTTATATTTTCTCATTTTTTTTATATCTTAGGGTTATACATAGAGCATAAATATTTAATGATGTTGATCAATACACCCTTAGAGATATGATCTAAGGGTATTCCGAGATGTTAGTGTTCTCTATATAGGCTGGTATAAGAAGATTATTTTGAGACTTCTTTACATTATAGATGACTAGTTTGGATGTGATCTTTAGGATTGACTGGATGATTAAATATTGAGATTATATCAATTTTTATCATATAGGAGTATCATTTACATCATCTGATACAGAATGTTATGTCTATGATGGGGACTAGGATATACCGTTATATAGTGTGGTACCAGGCCATTAGAAACATGATGGTATCATAACCCTGGTTACTAGTATTATTTAAGATGATTAAGAGGCATGTGAGGTAGTTTTTCTTCTATGTTCATTCAATTTAGTATTTATTCTATAAGGATTTACCATTATTTCCACCCAAGTGTGATATTGAGATCGTGATAGAGTTATTTACTTGTATAGAGCCTATATATATTCCTCCCTATAGGATAACCCCTTCATATCATCAATATTTGAAGGCTCAATAAGAGAACTTAGAAAAAAAGGTTTATACAACTGATCACATCCCGTTGGGATGATCCTGTCATATTCTCCAAGAAGGTGGATTTTTATTTGAGGTTGTGTGTTGAATATTATAAGCTAAATAAAGGGATATTCAAGAACTGGTATCTATTTCCAAACATCAAACATTTATTTGAAAAGCTATTGGGAGAAGGATTTACAAATCAATGAATTCTAATTTACATAAAAAATCATAGTTCAAACCCAAGGGTTGATATCTTTAGGATGCCACTCACACAACACTATTTCTCTATTTTCAATATTAATTACTAAAATATCCTTAAAATAAAACCTAACCATAAAATAGTGGGGGTTTATAAATTCATTTTGTATATATATATATGAAAAAGAATGAAAAAATGAAAAACATAATGCAATTATCAAGAAAGAATAATGTTGTTATTGGTAGTTCATAATGAAGTTATCATTGTTTTTTAAAATTTAATTCTCATTATCATATTCAATGTATATAAAAAAACCTGCCACTCTACATCCTCATGTTACTATTGTAGTTTTACTACACTGATACCCTCTGTATGTGGGAAACCTCTTCCTAAATTTATCTAGGAGACCTCTTCTCTAAATAACACTAATTAAGACAATATCAACTTTATGAATGACTTGAATAGTAAAGGAAATAAAAATCCATGAATAAAGAATAATAATTAAAAAATAAGGGAAATTATGAGATTCTCACAAGAAATAAATTATCTACATTTTATTTCCTAAAATAAAACAACAAGGAAACATTGAAGATTAAATTAAACTCAAAGAAACCACTACTTCCTCCATTAAACCACAATGAGTTTTAGTTCTCCATTAGTGAAGAAGGAAAAAATTATAGAGGGATAAGAAATGAAATAGAAAATGGAAGGAGGGATAGATAAGTATTATAATTATAATGAAAAACATTATTATTGAAAACTGAATCTTATCAGAAAGTCCAATAGCCATATTTGGAACTAATCTGTCAGATAAGGAAGAAGATTAATTTAAAAATGAGGAAAAAATATTTAAATATCCATAATAGTTTTCAAAATTATCATTGAATACATGGGAATTGGTCTTCATGAATGTAAGTATTGGTAGTACTAACTTTAATATATATAATAATACTTTCTTTATCTTTCTTCTAAGTGGTAGTGGTAGTGGATTCTTTTTCACTTGCACGAGATAGAAGCAGTAAATATCCCCATGGAGTAGCAATATTTATTGTTCCCTGTAATCTTATCATGATATTAAAATGTTGGTCATCTAATAAAATGAATTCACATGATCTTATAGAGATATTTAAATATCCTGACAGTAAATACAATGGGATATTACTACGTTATTTTCAAAAACTTCATTATTTAATATCCAAATACACACCATAGTTCTTAATAATCCACTTGTCATCATTCCCAATATCATAACTTCATTACCAATTGTGTGTGCACTTATATACTAATAGTAACACTAAATCATTCCTAAACCATATCATAATGGGGATAAACTCTCATAGTTTGGATCTTATGTTTCATTATATATAAAAAATAATGAGACATTCATGTAGGTAGTGATGAATTTTACATATTGGGATTTACATCAACTGTGGATAAGTATATAACTCTTATATATCACTGAAGGCCATGGGTTTTACTTTTACAAATTCCTTCATCCATGTTTAAATTCTCTCTAGAGTAAAAAAGAATAACCTTTATGTATTGATGTATCCTCTAGGTTAATTTTACATGATGTCTAGGGAAAGTTACATATCAATATACTTTTCCAAAATTATTCTCTGTTTCATATCTGAATTTTATTTATACATAATTTTTCTTTTAACCACCACCATACATTTCCAATTCCTGAATGAAGAGTCAAAAATAACTCTTATATATTCTAGGGAGACTTTTATGTTTTCTTAAGAGTAATATAAAAAGTCTTATATGCAAACTCATTTTTGAATTTTACATAGGATTTACCCTTTAATTTTCATCAATAGCTTATCAAAATCAATTTTTTATATATCAGGGTGGTTTTAATGTTAATTTTACATTTTTTATCCTTTTTCCAAATTTCTTCCCCTAGTATTAAGATCAATTTTTAACATACTAAATGATACTTTTATATATGCTAAGACTTTATCAAATTTAATCACTACTACATTAAAATATCTTTTCATATGAAAAAAATAAAAACAAGGATCAAATGAATGGATTTATAATTAATTATAAAAATTAAAAAATATATTTAATAATACATAATTAATCCATTTTCATAATAATTTCTAAATAATTACTAAAACCATATAATGTGAAAATTACTTATAAAATAATGAAATTATGAGGATTAAATCACCGAATTAAATTAAAATATATATAAAAATGTAATCTTCTTCACTCCCCCAACACATATCTTTCTTAAATCCTCAAAAAAATATAATAGTAAGTTAAAAATAAATTTCATAAGATATAAATGGAGCCACTAATCAATTATCACACCCAAAAAAATATCATTATTTATAAATAGAAAGCAACTTACTAAGTATATAATTGATCATAAAATTTCATTCAATATCATATTAATCCCAATATGCATTTTGTTCCTACCTAACTAGAAATATATTTCTCTTTACCCAAGTATTTTAAATGAACTTTTTCCGATTCCCAATGAATTAATGATCTCTATAGGCTTTTTCATTACTAGTATCCCTACTTCATGGAGTCATAAAATTGTTTCAAACATGAGGTACTTATCATGGACATTTTATGGTTTATGGTTTAATAGGTTTTATGTGTTAAAAACATAGATAAAAATAAGAATGATTTATCTTGATAATAAAGAAAAATAAATAATATTAGTTTACACTCAATAATATATCCTCACTCATTCTCCTTTATAGTGTAATAACCACCAAACACCTTTTGATTATCATTGGTAGTGTACACATTAAGAATATCAACAATAGTAATTTTTCCTTTTCTCCTCTCTTACATCTAACTTCATCCTATCAATATTGTTGTCTATATTCTGTATCTAATACTGTAGACTCTATTTTTATTTTGGGGAAATAAAAAATTCTTTGATATTGAAAAGGTAGTGTTAACTCATTTTCTTTATCTTTGAATGATTTTTCCTCTTATTCAATCTTACCATATTTTAAATTTCTCTATAAAATAGATTCATTATATCTATAATTTTTATTCCTAAAAAAGTATCCCCCAATCTTGAGTTCAACAATAATCATCAATTTAACTTCTACATTGGAATGGGATCCAATATTGTAATTTGGAAACAAAATGATTCTATTCATGGATTTTAGGGGATTAATAAATAGGTTATATGTAAGGGTAATAAAAAATAAAACTATAATATATATTATTATTTCATAATGGTGCCTCAATAATAATTGACACAATTCATGAACTCTAACAGCTTTGAAAAATAGAAAAATGGAAATTTTTTCATCTCATATAATGAATTTTACTCTTAAGAAAAAGGTAAATGTATGGATGTTTGAATTTTTTTTTAAACATCTCAGGTATGACTATGTGATCATTTAATAGAACTAGTGCACATGAGATTCATAATTGGCCAAACTGCCTTAAATAAACAGATTATAAATCATGGAAAAAATCTATTTTACTAATTAAGTAAATCCTTAAATGTTAAAATAAAGAATTTTTAAAAAATAAAAGGATTTTATTAATTTATTAATGAGTTAAATTAATCTCATGTTCCAAAAAAACACTCCAAAAAATTAAGAAAAAATTGAAAAATAACACACATGTAGTTTTAAATAGATTTATCCCTCGCCCCCACACTTATTTTCATGTAACACAAATTTAAGCACAAAAAGATTTAAAATAAGATTGAGTAGAAACTAAATATAAAAAAATATACAACCAAAGTTTATTCAGAAGTGGCATACTTAAGTTAATATTCTAGATTCTGCCAATATAAAATCCTATAAGAAAACATGAAAAAATGTATAAGAACGTTACTAAAAGAAAAATAAATAAATAAATAAAAAGGTAAAATGGAATAAAAAGTATAGAACTTGGTTTGGACCCCCCATATGGGTACAGGTTTTTGGCTGCCCCCAGTCAGGTAGTTTCAATATTTTATCCTCAATATGATGAAGGGGGTTTTTTACTTTTATAACCCACTAAATCATATTCTTTATAGTGTGAATCCCTATACACTTGTTGAAGAGGACCCCATGGATAGTGTATAGAAGATCCATCCCCTTTTTTTTAAATATTTCCATTAAGGTGGAGGAATGTGAAATTATGGGCCCTCCACTACTTGGGACACTACTTTTAAATCCTAATTTACTTATTGGGCTTCATAATTTATAATTGAATTATAAATTTTAGAAAAGTTAAAGTCGATGTGTAGCTCAATTTTAATAATATTATAATAATTACTACTAATGTTAAATTATTCCTCTTAAAACTAACTATATTGTAACATTTTTTCTTCAAGAAAGGATTCTAGAAACTCTGTAGGTGCTTTATATTCTTATTATTCACCCTTTAAGAAAATCCAGGTGTAATCTAAATCTATAAAATCAAATAGTGGGAGGTAATATTCAATTGATTTTATAAAAAAAATTGCTAGAAATGAGTTCAAGAAAATATTATATCCATATATTGTCTCGACTTTTAAGTCATATTCTTTTCATAGTGCCTCTTATTGTTGGATTTTTAATGTTGGAGGAATATAGTCAATATCATCCATATTTTATTAAAATTACACCACTTCAATTCCATATTATTTTAAATATATATTAAGGTAAAATGGAACTTATTTTTCATTATCTATGATAGAAGATTCACATGGAATTTCAGATTCCACAATATCATCATAATATTCATCCAAATCATCTTGATCTACCATACATGCAACAACTAGTATGTACTCTTCAAGTAACACTTCAAGTAATGTTTGAGTAAGTACCATTGGTAGATCTTCATGTTACTCTCCCATAGAGTCCTTTGGTCTTTTAAATAGTAATGTGAATCGAAATTTCGTCACTTCTTCTTTAACTTGTTTTTGTTTTTCTTCCAACCTCAAAGCTTTGATTTCTATTAAAGAAGTTCTCATAATGTCTATTTTTTCTTACATATTTAAACATCTTAAAATTTGTCTTCACTTGAACCCATAAAGATTATCCACTTGAAAACTCATTCATTTAATTCTTATAAATAAATGTATAAGAATAATAAATATAAAAATACATCTTTAACCTAGAAAATTTAAGAGAAATATATATAATAAAGTTATGTTTTATTAGTTTTTTTAATTTATGATTTTTCATGTTTTTGTGAAAAAATATTGAGATTTTAGACTCCTCAAAGCCATAATAAATTGATGGGATTGGTATTTATCATGAATCCCTAATCAATGAATTCATATTTACCTAATAATGATGCATAGTTCATAGCATAGGGTTGATATCTTAAGGAAACCACTCTGAAACAATATTTATATATTATCACTATTAATTACTAAAATATAATATATATGAAATCCTAAAAATAAAAAAATGTTGGTTTATAAATAAAAATGATATATATATATATATTCGCAAAAGAACAAAAAGAAAAATCTAATGAAATTATGAAGAAAAAAAAATATTTTTCTGAAGAGTTTGTAGTGATGATATCATTGTTCTTTAAAAGTAAAATCCCATTATCCTATTAAATTCAGTGATAAAAATATATAATTCTATATAATTATATTTAGATTCTATTTATTCTATATCAAGACCAATATCTGGTAGGAAAACCAAATCATAAAGTCTTATAATTTTTATTTATCGAGAAACACTTACTAATACAAGATTTTCCATATGAATAACATAAGTAGTGAAAGTATAATAAAATAGATAAACAAGGAATAATAATCACAATGGTTGGGAAATCAAGTAAACCACATAATAAATCAATTTAACAAATTTTTAATTCCCATAATAAAATAATAAGAAAACATTATAGTGAAAAAAACTCAAAGAAACCACTTCTCCCTCTCTTCAAAACCTATAAGGGTTAGTTCTACATCATTGGGGGAAATAAGAATTATAGAAAGATAAGACACAAAAGAAACAAATGAAGGAGATAGAGAAAACTACTATTAATATAATATTTAATATTATTATAGAAAACCTAATATACTTTTTAATAATGAAGTCCAAGTTTAAAACTAAACAATCAGGGAAGGAATAATACCCTATTTCAATCAAGGGAAAAATATTTAAATAGTCATAAAGGTATTAGCGATATATTCGACTCTATAAGGACTATTCTACATGCCTACATGGTTTGGTAGTAGTAAATTCCACATATTCTGTAAAATTTTATTTATCTTTATTACATCTAGTGGTGGTAGCGGAATAATATTTTTTATGTCATTGCTCAAATATTCTAGTTTTAATAGCTAAATCCACACTAAAGCTCTCAATAATTCAATTTTATTCGTCCCCCACAATGTAAATTTATTCTACACTATGTAATTACTGGTAAATTATCAATTTTATTTAATATTTAAAAAAATATATCATGATATATTTTAACTCCCATGGTGAAATTCTTGTGTTTCTTCAAATTTCACAAAAGATTGTACTTTCAAGTACGCAGTGATGACTTTTAAATATTGGAATTTCCATCCCTCATGGATAAGTACATAACTCTTACATACCACTATGGGTCAAAGTTTATACTTTTATATACCCATTTATCCTAGAAAATATTATCTCAATTGTAAAATATATGACCTTTTTGTGTTTATTCATCCTCTATGGTAATTTTACATATGATCCAGTAAATCTTTTTTATTAACATACTTTGTAAAATTTCCTCTATACTCCACAATTAAATTTTTCATATTCACAATTTCACTTTTACATATCAACATACTATTCTAATTATATAGTGAATATTACATATTCTTGGGAGACTGGGATATTTTCTTCAAACTAAAAGTAAAATACTTTTCCATATACTCACAGAATAATTTTACGTATGTTGTACCTTCTCCAATTTTCTCAAATGTTAATCAGAATAACATTTAATAATATTATAGAAGACACAAGGTAATTTTTACCTATTTGATACCTTTTTAATATTTCATCCCCACAACAGTAATATTACTTTATGAATACAAGATGTTACTTTTATGCGTGTTTGAACTTTTTCAAATTTCTTCATAGCTGTTAGAAAATAAAATTTCACCTAAAATAATAATAAAAATACATATGAAATGTACGGATTTAAATTTAATTATAAGAATAAATAAAAAATTTAATAATAATGAATTAATCCATTTTTACAATAAATCTCAAATTATTCCAAAAAACATAAAATGTGATAATTACCCCCAAAATACTAAAATTTTTGTGATTAAATCATTCAATTATAATATAAAATATTGGAAAATTTGGTCTTTGTTCCTATATGAAAAGGGGAAATGTATTATATATGATTGAAATAAGATAATTTTATCATCATTTTAGGGTAAGGCCATCTAAAATACCTTGTACAATATTCATGAGTAGGTATGGGTTTTATAAGTATCTTGTGATGTTGTTATATTTGATGAATATGCTATTGGTGTTTAATAAACCAGTTCTCACATCCTTATTTGGATTCATTTATTGTTATTTTTATCAATTAATTTGTTTATACTCTCAAATAGTTTAGGAGAATTCTCATTATTTTGATATAGTTTTAACTACACTTAGGAGAACTGATTGCATGTCAATCTATAAAACTGTCAATTTTTTATTGATCAGGTGAACTTGTTAGGGAATGTGATGTTATAGATAGGTGTATCAGTGGACCCTGAGAAGGTCAAGGATGTAGTTTATTAGGATCATCATAAGAAATTTATTAACATCCATATATGTATCACTACTATATTTTATAGGTATTTTCTTTGAAATAAAAATGATGTATTTGATATCTTTTCTTATATGAAACCCCAGGTCTATATGAACCTCAATATAATAAACTATTACAACATGGATGTTAAATTAGAAGGTATGAATAGTGATATCCACTTTATAAAAAAAATATAAATGTTTAAAAAATTAATATTATTTAATTAATGAATAATAAATAAATACTCAATTTTCATTAAAGTCATTGTATGCATAAAAAAATATTTTATTCAAAAAAAGTTTTGTATCCCATATTTTTCACATAAACATTAAAATTAATATATATCTTTTAAAATAATTATGTTAAAAATGAAAATTGTTTTTTAAATCATCATGTAAATATAGATTATGGTTATTTTTTATGGTTTTTTAAAAAGATTAATTTTTCAATGAATAGTAAAAATACTATTTTTTAAATTGGTATTTATCTTCAAGTAAATGTAAAAAATATTTAATTTTATCTTAAATATATATATATATACTATTTAATTATAAAATAATCTAATTAATTAAATAGTAATATTCATTATACTTGATTTTAGTATTATCTCATTTTTTGGCTTAAAACACATTTTTCTAAAAACTATTTCATTCGCACAATGAGTTTTTATCTTAATAAATTAATTAAATATAGATTGGTTAATATTTTTAACAAAACTTAAATTATATATATATAATTAAATATTTTAATATTCATTTTATATTTTTAAAAGGCAATGAATGGGAGTAAAATAAGTTTTATTCTTAAATATCATTTTTCTAAAATAGGTTTATTTTTTTATTTGCATGCCCATTTAAAATTAAATTATAATACTTAGAGAAATTAAATATAATAATATGGATTTAATAATTTTAATCAGAGTAATTAATATAATTTAATAGGTTCAACATATTTTTTATTCATGGTGAATAGTAAAAATAGTAAAATTTTGTTACCACGGTTATAGTTAAAATGGGTTTATGAGGGGGTACAACCAAAATATAAGGGTCATATTTAGACCCACACCTAAAAAATTAATATTATTTAAATATATTTAAACCTTATCTCATCCTACTTTGAATAACTAACCATTTTGAACCACTTTTCCATGAAACTGAACTTATATCATTGAAATCATTGATGGAATTACATATGTGCCCCTCCCCTCACTTATAAAAGGGAAACTATCCTCCTACATTATTCAACCCATTTTAACCTTCTATATCAGAAAATAAATTCTTAAAAAATCCATAAATCCTTCCCTTTGTCTTATAATTTATTTATTTTTTCTAATAACAATCCTTCATGGCTTAAGGAGTATATCGAAGGAGGTCTCTCAAAGAATAGGTATAGATCTTAACTGATATATTTAAATTTTATTTATAATTATACTTCCTATAAAAATATTGTATCCTTAAAAAAATTATGAATATAATATCATAAATATACAAAAATATTATTATGATGATTTAACAACCATGTTCTACCTCTATCAAAGGGGAAATATAAGTATTGCTCGTTCGTACATGTGGACTAATGCCTCTACATAATGATACAATGAACTTCCCATCACCATATTTCATGGAAGTGTATTAATATGGATTTAATATTTATATTCAATATTTTTTTTTATAATTATTATAATGTAATTATAATATCGTATATACCTTATTACCTTCGTATCCATTAAAAAATGATAATGTCTCTCTTGCATATGTGTAGACTACCACCTCCATAAATCGATGTGATTCATTTTTCACTTCCATTTTACTTGGAAGATGATAAGGGTATATTTAATGAATATATATATAATTTGTGATTTAATAATTATTTGTTAAATTTTCATTATCATTAACCTTTATTTTATTTCATCAATTAGAAAATGAAAAACATCACTCATGCGTACGTACAGATTACTGTCATCACATAGTGATGTAATTTATATTTTCACCACCAATATATATAAATATAAGTAAATTTTTATATAATAAGTTTATATTATATTTAAATATTTATTTACATTCAATATATGAATCAACCATGATAAAATTGTAAGAACCATAACTGTCGAACCAAAACATACATGAAAAATGAAGTAGTTAACACCTAAAATGATGATGATAGTGAATGATTGTTAATAAATGAGTGATAAGATATTACAAGTAAACCATGTATCATATTATAGGTTTGAATGTGGTTATGGTGTTTAATTATAATAAATTTTAATTTATTATATAGGATATTGGAGCACTTTTGAATCAAGACAAACTTGAGGTAAGGGAAACCAAATTCATTTTTCTCTTTGGTCAGGAATATTTTCCACCATGTATATATTTTATTTAAATTTTTCCAAAGAATTTTTTTAATATAATCCAAATATTATTTAATTAAAATTTTAATTATATTTTAATTTATTTACCAAGATTTAATATTAATTTTATTATTGATTTCCAATTGTGCTAATTTTGACATTTTACTAACAATGTGAAAGAAATTTTTGTTAATGTGAATTGCATGAATTGGTTTCCCCTCAACCATAAGTACTATTTTATTTAAAGAATACATTTTAATATTCCTTGGTTCATTTTTTTAAAAAAAATCCTTATTATTTTCTATATTTTTTGATTTTAAGTATGTTATTTCAAAATTAAAAGGGGATTTTCCTCAAAAAAATGTCATAGTAATATTCTAATAGAATTTTCATCTATAAAAAAAATACTTTTATGTTTCTTATAGTTTACCGGGGATATGATTCAATGTTAAAAAATATATTATTTCCATGTATTATTTATGATTATGATGATGAAATGTTTATGAAATTTGTATCCAATCTATAGGTTATGATATAATGATATGATGAATAGTTTATGATCATTTGGAACACATATGTATGGTTTTCATTATGTGATGGGTGGTTCCATTACCAACCAAGTATGTGTGTAACATTATAAAAAAACATAGGGTTGGTTTTTTATATCCCTATAATGAATTGTAAAAATATGGATATGTCTTGGGATAATATGGACCAAAATTGAGAGTGAACCCAGTTCAGTAAGGGACTTTGTCTAATAAGATAGAATTACGAGTGAACCCCAACTAAGTAAATAATGGAATATGGAATGAAACCAATCCAAAATGATAGTCTTTGTAATGATCCTTGACTATGGAAATTATTTTTTATATTTATTTTTATTCCTCATGCTTATGACTATGATATTCTCTCATGGATCGTGATTGATTATTGATGATTCCACACTTTTATGTCTTATGTATTTTGATTGATAAATATTTATGTCATGTTTCATTTTAGTGATATATTAATTGATGGGTATGATATTATATTTTTAATATCATGTTCTCATACCCTTATTCTTTTATTATTCTAGTGTATACTCATTGATTTATATCTCTTATATTTAACCTAACTGAATATCTGAGCTCACCCCTTCTTATGTTTCCCTTCCCTGGGTTATGGATGAAGGTTTCAAGTATTTTTTATATAAGGAGGGTTCTAGTTGGGAATAAATTAATGGAAAATTATGTATATAATTTATTTAACAGTTATTTATTTATCCATATTTTTTAATACACAAAAAATTTTCAATTTTAGCGTAGATCATATTGAAATGTAATGAATATTCTTCTAATAAGATGGATATTTTAAGTATGTAAAATTTGGGTCTCAATTGAAGGTATCATATAAAGGTTTAGTAATTTTTGTAAAATTGAATGAGGAAACTTTAGTGAAATAAATTAGGATAATCCAAAGTATATAATATTATCCTTATGTTTTGGTAAGTTAGATATTGTTTGGTTTTCCTATAAATACATACCTATAAGGATACTACAAATGGATGTGGTTTTGGAACATATGTATCTAGGTTTAATTACCCTAAAAATAGTTTTTTGAGTATATTTTGACCATAATTCTAGTGCATGGTGAATGGGCCCTTACTAGGCACCTAGATTAACACTCTCAGGGAATATTATTTGGTTAATTCACATTTATTAAGATATATTATGAAGTATTTCAATAGATAATGACCATGGATAACATATGTTATTGAAAACTTTACATAGATTGAAAATAAGGTATCATGGTTTATATATCCTATAAATTATTTTTATGATTATATGATATCTCACTATGATTGTAGCCTCTCATAATATTCTTTTCAGGTTTCAATAAATGGATTAAACTAGAAGGAAATATGTTAATAATAAATGTGATTAATAATTCAATAGTTGTCATCCTAAGAAACTGAATATTATGAGATCTAGAATTCCAAATATTATTTCCATGTTTATAAAACTTCATCAGTACATGAATTATATTCAGATTAAAAATGAGAAAAAGAGGGAAAATTGTGTTGTTGACTCCTTCATGAGGTAACATCCAACATCTTTTTGTGGGTTCATTGACATAATGATTATAGAGTAATGAATTAGTGTCACTAAAAATATGTTTTTCATTATCCGGTGCTCATACCATGAAATGGTAATCATAGTTTTTTATCATTTGGAAAATTAAGAGGATCAATGCTAGAATCTTATCAAGAATATGAGGTAACAAGAATAAATTTAAACCATGTAGTGGTATGAGTTTAGGATATTATTTTTTAATAACTAATTTCTCCATATTTTTCATACAAAAATAGAGAATATATTCTATGATCTTAAGAATAATGATGATGAATCTATTGGAACTGATGAGGAAAATTTTACAAGACATTAAAGGTACACTTCTATTATTTTTATTGAACTATAATGTAATATTGATAGAATATTCAGTGTATTAAAACTAATTCTATGAAAGGAATTATCCATAAGATACTTAAGTATCTATGAAAAAAAATTATTTGATCTACTATTTAGATGGAAATGGATACTGGACTCATCCATCAATCTAGTGGTTTTCATAAGAAAGGAAATATTTAATTCAAATGAAATTATTATAACAAAAACAACAGAGGGAAAAGATGATTTTTCTTTTATTCCATATTAATGGAAAGAATCATGATGGAATTTTTTTAAGGGGTTTTTAAATATTTTAAGTGTATAAAATAAGGCTATCGGTCATTTGAATACAGAAGTGATGGGAAGAAGTTATCTAAGGATGAAAATTGATGGAAATATCCACATAATACACCACCCACAATCCATTTCTATAATTTTATAGAGGACAAATAATATTCTAATCAATGATAAAATCCTAGGGTTGTTGATGATGATCGACGTCAGCAACCTATTATGACTAGAGACAAAGGGAAATATCATGTGATCACTATTACTGATGTGGGGTGTGATAATTATGTGGTAAAAGGTACACATACCATCTACTCTAGAACTTCAATTTTTTTATATTATTTCTACCCACTCTATAAAATCTATATAATTTTATAAGGATGTTACATTTCCTCCTCAATAGTTAGATTTTGAAATAACATTAAAACCTTCTATTGGTATTATGATCATATATCAAGTATATGAATATTCCCCAATTGAATTTTGTGGGAATGTTCTCTATAGAAATCATTATATTATTACTCTAGTTTTATTTGATGTGATTTTGGGAATTGGATGTATTTCCTTATATAAATACCATATCAAGTGTCGAGGAAGGGAAATGGCATTTGATATTACGGACCAACCGATGATTTTATATCATAGTGAGGATAAATATAAAATTCCAATGGAAATTAAATCTATTGCATGGGTCTTGATTCTTATTCAAATGGAGTATTTATCTCAGATGGTTTGGGAAAAACTCAACATAGAATATGTTCCTATTGTACATGAAATTTTTTTATGCCTTTTGATACTAATTATCTAGTCTCCCTATGAATCATAAAGTTTAGTTTTCAATATAAATCATACCTAGTGCTATAAAAATTGAAAAGACTCCATATATAATGACTCCAATTGAGTTATTGTAATTAAAAATGAAGATATAGGGGAATCTTGATAAGATATTGATTAAGATAACTCTATCACCATGGGGTTCACTTGTACATTCTTTTAAGAAGAAATATAAATCAATGTGGCTTTGTATTTATTATTAAGATCAAAAAAATATCAAGATCAAGAATAATTACCTTATTCGACATATTTATGATTTTTTTGATCTATTAAGTGGAGAACAATATTATTCCAAGATTCATCTTTGATCTATATATTATCAAATGAGTTTAAAACTAAAGACATACTCAATACAGTCTTCTAATTGAGTTATGGAAACTATAAATTTATAGTGATTCCATTTGGTCTTATTAATTACCCCTTTATTTTTATGAATATTTTGAATATAGTCTTTATAGTTTACAATAATTAGTTTCTGTTAGTAATTATAGATGATATTATTTTATATTCCAAGGGAAAGAGACAGCATGATGACCACTTTAGGATTGTAATGAGGTACCAAAGAAAGAAAATGATGTATGAAAAAAATTACCAAGAGTGAATTTTATAAATATAAAGTTTCATTTTTGGGTCATATAATCTCAAGTGAGGGTATATATGTGGATCCATCAAAGATGAAATTTGTTGAACATTGGTCCAGAACAACCACTATGATTGAGATACATTGTTTTCTTATATTGGATGGATATTATTTATTCTTTTTTAAGGATTAATCTCAACTATATAATTCACTAACTAAGTTAAATTAGAATGTAGTTGAGTTCCATTGGATGGATGAATATGAAGAAAAAATCAAGGAATTCAATAGAAGGTTATTATATGCTCCTATTCTCACAATACCCTACAATATCGAATTGTTAGTGATTTATAGCGATTCATTAAATAAATATATGGGTTGTGTTCACATGGAGAATGATATAGTGATAGGTCATGCCTCACACCAATTCAATATTCATGATTAAAATTACAAACTTTTGATTTGGAATTAGATGTCATAATATTTGAATTTTATATAAGGAGAAATTATATTTATGGATAGTGGCGTGACATATATAATGATCATAAAATTTTAAAGTATATATTAATCCAAAAAGAGTGAATATTTTCCATAGAAGATGGTAGTAATTGATTAAAGATTATGTCTGCTTAATACATTACCAGCCTGGGAAAGAGAACAAGGTAGTTGATAATTTATGTTTAAAGGATCGTGATAGCTTATATATGATGTGGATCACAAAAGATACAATATTTATGGATTTCCAAAGGATGGAACTTGAAATCTTGAAGTCAGGGGAGAAATATTATCTTACAAAAATGATTTTTTGACCATATATCCATATGAAGATTAAAGAGGCATATAAAGAGGTTGTAAAGATAAAAAATATGTTTCGAATTTTTTTTTAGTTAAAACATGATTTTCATGGAAATATAAGTTTTATGAATTTATTATGTGTCCTTTAAATACCAGACTTTAAGAAGGAACTATTGGAAAAATCTCATAGCTCATCATTCTCTTGTCATGTAAAGAGATATGAATGATTATTTCTAGTGGTAAAACATAGGGAGAGATATTTCAGGGTATATATATTGGTTATTAGTATGTCAGAAAGTAAAGTCTAAGAAACAGAATTCTATGTGGATGTTACATCCATTACCCATACTAGAATGGAAATGAGTAAACATCATCGTTGATTTCATCATCAGACTCCCCAAAACATCTAAGTGTCGAAATGAAATTTGGTTACAATTAAAAACCATATGAATTCATCCCACATCACTAATATTAGATAATATTTCTCTCTTGATGATATTTCTTGGATATACATCAAGGAAGTGGTATGGTTTCATGGAGTACCAGATTCTATTGTATATGATCGATATCCGAGGTTTACCTCAATGTTTCGAAAAATTCCTCAATAAGTTATGGATACAAAGTTGTGTTTCAGTAATTCATATCATCACCAAATAGATTTTTGTTCAAATAGAACCATTCAGAACCTGGAGGATATTTTGATATCATATTCTCTAGATTATAAATCTGGTTGGGATTAACAACTTCCTCTATTCGAGATTTCATATGAAAATTGATTTCACTCAAGCATATAAATGGGTCCTTTTGAAGACCTATATGGAAAGAAGTGTAGAAATATGAAAAAATTGTGTTAATTTAGATAAATAAAGATAATGGTACTTTATCTAGATAAGTAAATAGTTGAGAAGGTTATATCCATTCAATAACACATCAAGGTCACTCGTATTATACAAACAAGTTATGCAAACATTATTTAGTGAAATATAAAAATAAAATTGGCTGAGAATGTTTTCATAAAAATTACAACATGTAATAATGCTATGATATTTAAAAATAAAATAAATATGACCCCTAGTAAAAATATTCCATTCGATATTCTTTATTGGATTGGGATGGGTTCTTATCGCTTGGTACTCCCATCATACCTCTCTCTAGTTCATTATGTGTACCAAGTATTTACCATGGGGAGGAAATACTCAGTCATTCACATATACTAAAATCATATTTTATACCACTGGATCATGATATTTCTTATAAATAATAAGTATTATACATATTGAATCCTATAGATAAAGTTCTGTTGAGCAAGACTACAAATCTAGTTAAAGTTCTTTGGAAGAATCATAAATTTGAGGAAGCAACAAGGGAACCCATGAATGTGATAAAGCAGAGATATCCTTATTTATTTCTATCAATGTAATTGAATTTTGAGAGAAAATTTCATTTTAAGGTGATTATAATATAACACCAAAATATTTTATATGTATTTCTTTTGAAATAAACTAGAATAATTTGATATCTTTCCTTACACGCAACTGTAAGTCTATATGAACTACTATATAATAAAGCATTATAACCTAGCCATTAAATTGGAAGGTACTAATAGTAACAAATATGTTTTGAAAAAATGTGAATAAGGGTTTTAGATAATTCAAATTTATTAGTTAATGTATAATAAATGAGTACTCTATTTTTTGTTAAGTCATTTTATGAATCAAAAATATATTTCCTTCAAAAATGGTTTTTATTGATTTTTCTCCTAAAAATATTAAAAAAAATTGACAAATTTTATATATTTTATTTTTTTCAATAAATATATCTTTAAAATATAAATTTCTAAATTATATTACGGTTAATGTTTTAGGATTATTATAAAATGATTTATTTTTCTGTATATAGTGAAAAATACGGATTTTTGTAAAAACTGTCATTTATTTACAAGTAAAAGTATTATTATGTTTTAAAAGTTTTTTAAAGTTATCTAAAAATAATTTATTTATAAATAATAAAATTAAATAAATAAGAATCATTATTATACTTGATTTTTTATATGATTTGTTTTGGGATAAAAACACATTTTTCTAAACACTTTTTCTATGCACACAACTGGTTTTTATCTTAATAAATTTACTTAATATATATTGATTAATATTTTTAATAAAATTAATATATTATATAGTCAATATAAAATTTTAAGATTAATTTTATGGTTTTTATAAGGTATTTAACGGAAGTGAATTAATTTTTCTTTATAAAAAATCATTTTACAAAACTGGGTTTTCATTGCTATTTACACACTTATTTAAAGTTACCATTTTAAACTTATAGAAATTTAATATTTTAAAATGGATTAATTAATTTTTATTATCATAATAAATATAATTTAATAGGTTCAAAACATTTTTTTTTATAGTAAATATTAAAAATAGTAAAATTTTGTTACCACACTTGAGGTTAAAATGGGTTTATCAGAGAGTCAACCCTAGAGATAAGGGTTGGATTTACCGCAAAACCTATCAAATTTGTATTTTTTTAATATATTTTAAATTTTTTATATAATAACTTTTAATCCATGTACATTTGGATTCAATTTCACATGAAAGTGACTTTAGATCATTGAAATATTTTAATAAATTCAATGTTTTTCCCTCCTGCTCAATTATAGAAGGGCACCTTCCCTCCTCACTTATTCACACCATATTATATATATAGAATCAAAAATACCTACTAAAAATACTTAATAGTACCATTCCATTAATCCAAGATCTTTTTTATATTTATAATACTAATCCTTCAAGGATTAAAGAGTAAGACAAAGGATGTATCTCAAAGAAGATATATAGATCTTAACCGACCTATTTCGATTTTATTTCTTCTTCTACTCAATATAAACATTTTTATATGAAAAAAATTATTAATAAAATATATTAAATATATTTATATTTTAATATTTTCATGTAATAACCAGTTCCCAACCCTTATCCATCAAATGTGGAATAATAGTATCGCTCGTGCATACATATACACTACCACATCCACATTACGGTACGATTGATTTCCCAACACAATGTTTCCAGAATGATTACTATTATGGATTTAATGTTTATATGTGATATTTATGGAATTATTATTATAAAATAAAAATAATATATTATATACCTTATTACCTTATGATCTGTTGGAAAATGATGATGTCGATTGTGGGTAAGTTTGCCCTACCACCTCTATGAAGCAACATGATTAGTTTTTCATTTTCAATTTACTTGGATGATAATAATATTATGTTTAATGAATATATATTATATTTATGATATAATATTTATTATATAAATTTTAATTATCATTTACATTTCTTTCATTCCATCCATTTAAAAGTTTAAAATATCAATCGTGTGTATGTTTGGACTACTGTCTCAACATAGTGATGTAATTCCTTTTTTGTCATTAAATTATATGAATAGATATAAATATATATATAATGAATATATATTATACCTATATCATTATTATCATTATATATATGATGTAACCATGATAAAAGTGAAAGGAACATCATCTTTGAACCAAACTATAAATGAGAAATGAACCAATCAGCAACTGAAATATTGATGATAGTGAATGATTATAAATAAACAAGTGATAAGATGTCATAAATAAAAAATGCATCGTATTATAGATATTATTATGGTTTTTTATATAATTATAATGAATTTTAATTTTTTATAAAATATTTTATAGAGATTACAATGAAATATGAACTTTATGTAAGGGTTTTATGTTATAATCTCATTTTTTAGGATTGTTTATGCTTAAATTTATGATGAAGGAATTATATAATATATATCCATAAATTCAAATGTATTTTATTATACTATGGTTTTTTATGGAGATTACATATTTTCCTTTATTTTTTCCTCTCTTTGATTATTCAAAAGATTAAAATAATTTTTTAAGGAAAATCGACTTCATTTCACTCTTTTGTTAGGAATCTTTTCTTCTCTATCCATATTTTTTAAAAACGAATTCATGATTGTTTTTAATAGTATAAAATTATTATTTAAATTAATTTTTATCTATATTTTAATCTATGTACTAATTTTTAAAAAAATATTTCTTATTGTTTTTTAAACTTCTTACTTTTGTTTTTTATTGAAAATGTGGAAGGATGTTTTGTTTTAACGTAAACTACATGAATGACATTCCCAACCATCATAAATAATATTTTATTTGAAAATTAATTTATAATTTTTCATGGTTATTTTCAATGAAATTTTTTTACTTAATATTTGTGATATTTTGGAATTTTAGTTAATTGTTTTAAAAAATTTACTATGGTATTTTCCTTAAGAAATGTTCTAGTGATATTTCAAAGTTGTTTTCTAATATAAATAAACATTTGATATTTATCCTGATTCACTAGGGATAGGATCCAATATTTACATATTTAATCTTTCTCTAGAAGGTTTTTCATTATGATTATGAAATTTTTATAAAACTTTTATCCTTTCCACAGATTATGATATGCTGATATAATGAATGTTTTATGATCATGTTGAACACATATATATGGTTTTGATTATGTGATGGTTTGTTATGTTATTAACAAAGGATATATAGATAAATTATAATCTAGGTTCATGTGGGTCCATTATATCCCTCAAATTCATTGGTTAAATATGGATATCTCATTGGATAATAAGGACTAGAATGTAGATCAAACCTTTTTGAGTAAGGTTCTTTTTTCAATAAGATAGTATTTGGAGTGTACCTCAACTAAGGAAATTATTGAAAGGGGAGGGAACCCAATCCACTATCATAGTCTTGGAAGTGGGCCTTGACTCTAAGGAAATTTTTTTCAATGGTAATATGTAGGAAGTAAACGTATGAATATGATATTTTCTCATGGACGGTGATTTATTATTGATAATTCCTCACTTTTTTTATTTTATCTTTAAATTTATAAACATTTATGTCATATTTCATGATTATGATATATGAATTTATGTGTATTATTTTTTATTATTATCTTCATGTTATAATACCATTTTTATTATATCATTCTCACTTATTATTATTGATTGATACCTATTATGTTTACCCTTACTATGAATCTGAGTGTATCCTTTCATATGTTTCCCTTCCTTGGGTTATAAAGAGTGGTTTTAAGTATGTTATGTCTAAGAAGTGTCCTCGATTGTAATAAATTAATGGGAAATAATTTATATCACATATGTACCAATTGATTATATATACATGTTTCCAAACACACTAAACCTTTGTTGTTATGGAGTGGATCATATTGATATGTAAAGAATATTCTAATAATAAGATATAGTATTTGAGAATGCAAAGTTTTGGGTCACCATAATTAGTATCGGATAATGGTTTAGTAATTTTTGGAAACTAGGATGAGTAAAATTTATATCAATATATACCTATCTAGATACTTCTGTGGGTGTGGTATTAGAAAAGATGCATCTAGTGGTAATAACCATTAAAATGGTTGGTTGAGTATATCTCAACCATAATGTTAGTGCAAGGTTAATGGGTTGTTACTACACACCAAGCTTGACTCTCCAGAGCTATATGATTACGTTAATTAACATTTTATTTATGATCCCTTATGGAAGATTTTAATAGATAATGACCTTGTATGGCCTTGGTTAAACCTAAGGTACCATTTATTGAAAAACGGTATCATGATTTATACATACTATAAATTATTTTTTTGATTATATGATTTCCCACTATGATTATTGCTTCTCATGATTTTTGGTTTCAATCAATCTATGGAACCATAAATAACCATTTTATCATTGAATATGATGCTCAATGTAATGATTATACTCTTAAGAAACAAAATTTTATGGGATCTAGAATGAAAAATATTGTTTTCATGCTTACATGGATTTCTCAAGACATGAATCATGTCTACCTTTCAAATGAGAAAAATATGGAACAATGTGTTATTGATTCCTTCATGAGTTAACGTCCACCTTATTTTAGTTGGTCCACTAATCCACCAATCGTTAAGCAATATATCAGTATCACTGAAGTGATATTTCTCATTCTCTGGTGCTTAAAACATGAAAAGGTTGTATTAGCTGTTTATCATTTTTAAGGTGAAGTAGATCAATGATGGAATCTTATCAATACTACAAGTAAATGGTAAGAAATTGACTCAATGGAGTGTGATGAGTTTAAGAGCTTATTTTTCAATAATTAAGTTCTCTATATTCTGTATACAAATATAGAGAAGGAATTCCATGAGCATAAGAAAAACGTTGATCGATATGTTGGTACATATGAAGAGAATTTTACAAAAAATTCATGGTACACTTGTAGTATTATTATTGAATTGGAATATAAGATTGATCAATTATTAATAATATTTCAACCAAGTCTCCAAAGTTAATTATCCATAAGAGTCTTTAGATTCTATGAATAAATTGATCGATGTGCTATGAAGGTAAAAATAAATATTATAGTCACCTATCAATCTCATGGTTTCTATGTGAAAAAAATTATTGAATTCAAAAGGAATTATAATAATAAAAACTGTGAAGGGGAGAAGATGTTTTTTCCTTAATTCAAGAAGTATGAAAATTAGCATGGTAGAAATTTTATTAAGGGAATAGGTAAATGTTTCAAGTGTGTAAAATAAGTACATAGAACAATTAAATGATGAAGTAATGGGAATATGTTAGATAATTATTAAAATATAGAGAAATATCAATAGAATACACCACCCACCCTCTAATGTTATAATCTCAAGGAGTATGGGCAATATGAAACCCAGTGCTTGAATCTGGGGGTTAATGATGATGATAGATGTTAGATTCCTCTTAAACCTCGAGATAAAAGGAAATCTTAGGTGATCATTATTACGGATGTGGGGTGCAATAATAAAGTGGTGAACGGTACACTTATCATCCACTCTATAACCGCTAATGTCTTATTTTTTATGGTTTTACCTACTCTATTATATTTAAATAATTTTTAAACGATATCACATTACCCCATTAATGATTAGATGTTAGAATACTATTAAAAACTCCT
This sequence comes from Viscum album, assembly GCA_963277665.1. NCBI lineage: Eukaryota > Viridiplantae > Streptophyta > Magnoliopsida > Santalales > Viscaceae > Viscum > Viscum album. Next base: position 1,333,727,926 of record OY728145.1, read on the forward strand.
AATTGTATAATGATTTAATCTTAAGTCATTGAATCATCCCCAATTGATGTTTATTGGAATATTCTCCCTATAAAACTCTTTATTCGTCCTCTAGATCAATTTAATGCGATTTTGGGATGGGATTTACTTTTATATATATAAATCACATATCAATTTTTGAGAAAGGGATTTTACATTTGGTATTATGAACAAAACTATGATTTTATATTTGTATAAGGATAAATATTAACTAATAATGGAAATTATATTAGTTTAAAGGGTATTGATTCCTATTAAAATGGGATATTTATCTCATACGGTTGGGGAGAAACTCAAAATCGAAGATATTCCTATTGTATGATATTTTTTTGATGTCTTCACTACAGGAAATTCATGTTATAGCGAAAGTTTTAAACCATGCCTATAGGTAATTGCCACAGTTTGAGAAACCCTGGCTATGTTTGGTGTGGCTATATGCCTAGACTTATAGCCACGTTTTGGAACTGTGGTTATAGGTCTATAACCACGGTTCAAACTATGGTTATAGGTATACAGACATGGTTCAAACCAAGGTAATATCCCTATATCCATGGTTTATAATCGTGGATATACTAGAGGATAGACACAGTTTATTTCCATGGTTAGAAACTGTGGCATTAGACCGATAGCCACGGTTAAAAACCATGGCTATAGGGTCTAAAAAACCATAAAACAATAGCACCCACCCCCTTCACAGCCCCCCTGGACAGCACACCCCCCTGGACAGCCCCCTCCCCCTGCAAAGGCCCCCTAGATAGCCCCCCTTCCCCCTGCAAAGCCCCCCAGATGCCCCCTCCAGACCCCTCCCTCCTGGGCACCCTCTCCCCCTCCCCTGGACAGCCCCCTCCCCCTACAAAGCCCCCTTCCTAACCCCCCCCCCCCCCCCCCCCCCGCAAAACCCTCCCTCCCTTCTAGACACCCCTACCTCCGGGACACTGGACACCCCCACCCTAAATAAACCCCCCTCCCCCACCCCTAGATAGCCCCCTCCCCTTACAAATCCCCACTAAATACCCCTCCCTTCTAGACACCCCCCTGCAGCCCCCTCCCTCCTGAACGCTATACAACCCCCACCCTACATAAAACTCCCTCCCCCTCCCCCGGACTGCCCCCCTTCCCCCCTAACCCCCCCCCCCCCACATCCCCCTACCTCCTGGACACCCCCTACAACCCCCTCCCTCCTGGACACTGGACAACACCCACCCATCATAAACCCCCTCCACCTCCCCTAGACAGCCCCCTTCCCCCTAAAAAGGCCCCCTCCTAGAAAAGCTACCCCCTCCCTCCTGGACACCCCCTATAGACCCCTCCCTCCTAGACACTTAACACCCCCACCCTGCATAACCCCCCATCCCGTCCCATAGACAGCCCCCTCCCTCCTGGACACTGGACAACACCCACCCATCATAAACCCCCTCCACCTCCCCTAGACAGCCCCCTTCCCCCTAAAAAGGCCCCCTCCTAGAAAAGCTACCCCCTCCCTCCTGGACACCCCCTATAGACCCCTCCCTCCTAGACACTTAACACCCCCACCCTGCATAACCCCCCATCCCGTCCCATAGACAGCCCCATCCCCCCCCCCACACATAAAGCCCCTGAACCCCCCCCCCGTAAAGCCCCCCTCCTAGACACCCCCCCCCCCAAACAGACCATGCCCCCCCCCCATAGAGACCCTAGATATCCCCCCCCCCTTCCGGACAAACCCTGGACACCCCCCCCCAGATAGATCATGGATAGACCCTAGACACCCCCCTCATAACTTACACCCCCCAGACCCTATACAGATCCCCCCAGCCTTTCTAGACCTCCACTCCCCTGGACAGCCACCCCCACCCTCCTGGATAAACCCTAGAACCCCCCCCCCCCCAGACCCCACCCCACTCCCATGGATAAACCCCCCCTCCCCCTCCCAGACCTTGGACACCCCCTAGACCCTGGACAGATCCCCATGTACAACCCATACCCCCACTCTCCTAGACATCCCCCCTCCTAGATAGACCCTGGACCCCCCCCCCCCAGAACTTGGACCCCCCCATAATAGCTGCACCTTATAGTAGTACTGACATCCTCTAGCTATGAGCAAAAAAACACCACCCTCAAAATAAAACTAAAATCAAGCATAATATAATATATATCATAAGAATTCAAACTCCCTCCAATATAGACAATATAAAATTTCAATATCAATATCATCATAATAAAAAGGACTATTTGATGAAATTAAATGTATAAACCAAGAATAAAATTTTCATCTGAAATGTACCTCAATATCAGCATCATAAGAACCATCTTGACCCTCATCATCTCCTATAGAATCACCAACATCATTATCACCTCTTCTCATACCACCATCAGCACCACCACCACTACCATCATGATCATTTAAATATTCATTAGTTTATGCACCTATATCAGTGGAAGGAGCGAATAATCCAAATAAAAATAATGAATACAATTGAGAACACATTTAATTAATGAAAACATTAAATGTTTATATAGTGATTCATATAATATCATTATGTTACCAATAAAATACTCTGATAAACATAATTCATACAAATGAGAACACATATAATTAATAAAAACATTGAAATATTCTTGTGCATGAGAGTTCATGAACTCCCCTACCCCCTCCCCCCACTGCCCCCTTTTCACCCCCTACCCCCTACCCCCACTTCCCCCCTTGCACCCCACCTCCCCCCCCCCCCCCGCGCCCCTCCTATTTCCCCCTCCCCCTTGTACCACACCTGCACCCCCCCCCCCAACCCACATGCACCCCCCCCCCCACCCCACCCTACACCCTCTCCCTACTTCCCCCTTTCACCCCACCTACACCCCCTGCCTCCTCCCCCCCTCCCCCCACTACACCCTTGCACCCCACATTCACCCCACTCCACCTGCACCCTCCCCACTACCCTGCCCATTCCCCCCTGCACCCCACCTATACCCCCTTCCCCCTCCCCCCACTTCCCCCCTTTCACCCCACTTGCACCCCCCCCCCCCTTTGTTAACTCCACCTGCACCCCCCGCACCCCACTCCACCTGCACCCTCCACACTGCCATGCACCCCACCTACACCCCCCTGCACCTCACTCCACTTGCACCCTCCACGACCCTGAAGACCCCCCCCCCCCCCCCGCACCCCACCAGCACCCTCCCCCAGCCCCATAGACCCCCCTGCCCCCTCCCCCCTTCTTGTTTTCCATCCCCCCACTAGCCCACTTGCACCCCACCTACACCCTCCCAACTTCCCTGCAGACCCCCCCCCCACACACACACACACCCCACAAGTGGGTAACATTATGGAAGAAAATAATAATTTTGGATGATGTAAGGATGTTAACCACACCCTAAAAAATGAGTGACATGATTACCTAGGTATGAGGAATTGATAAATAAAAATATTCTTTTTTTAATAAGATATGAAGGTTAGTATGAAAGTAAAATAACAGTGTAAGAAGAAAAATAAACATATTCTAAAGGTTTTAATGGATGTATAGATAGAAAAATTCAAGGAATCAATGAGGTTGGATGAAAAAGAAAATAAGGAGGAATGTTCGTTTCTAGAGTACATGAAGAAGAAAACCCCGGATACAAAAAAATAATACATAGAATAAGAAGTCTAGGAGGAGTAAGAGGATTAATTACTGAATAATCAAGTGTGGTCACATGATGAAAGATAAAGCTAACATGAACAATGATTTTTATTGAGATAATACTCTCAATTAATCCCTGATGAACTAGCAGGGATCTCATATTATTTTTTCAAATGTTAAAGTCATGATCACCATCAAAGTTTTTGATTTCGAACCAAGTTTTTAAAAAGTTTACAAGAAGATTGGATATCTATTTTTTTCATACAACGCTATGTGTACACCCCTAAAATCTGACCAATCTCAAGAATAAACTATGTTTATCAAATAGATTTGAAATATATAGAAATTATGAATATAAAATTGGCTCTAATAAAATATAGTAGATAAATAGAGGAAATTTATGAAGTGATCACAATGCAGAAATACACAAAATCAATTACTGAAAAAAGAAATGGGTTTGATAGAAAATGAAGACAAGTCTGTATCTGAAAAAAATTTGTGAGGGGTAATGGTGAAAATACAAAAATTAATAAAATTAAAACACCTAAGGACGGATTTGGGGCTTTGAAAGTAGTATTCCAATAAAGCAGAATCTAAATATTCAAGATGAAATAATTTAATGAAATAAGTAAGGAACACCTAATTTATGTTATTCAGTCTTTTTAGATCCTACATGCACAGCAAGAACACCACCTGGACTCAATTATTTTAATAAGATTACAATAATAAACAATTATAATATACAATGATGAAGAAACATCAACATGATAAAAAGAATACAACTTTAAAATAAGATTTAAAGACTTATAGTGGAAAACACAAAGAGGTCTAGTTGTCTTGATCACACCACCCCCCTTACCTAAACACCCCTCCCCTTCCCCCATCACACACCCCAGCCCCCTCCCCCCCCCCCACCTTCACACCCCCCACCTTTACACCCCCTCTCCCCACCCCATGCCCCCACCTGCACATCCGTCCCTCCAGGAACCCGCTACCCCCTCCCCCCCAACCTGCACAACCCCTCCCCCTACCCCCACCAGCACACCCCCTCCCCATGTCCCCTCCCCCTGCCCCCCCCCCCCCACCTGCACACCCACCTCTCCCTTCCCCCAGCACACCCCCTACCCCCCCCCCCCACCTGCACCCCCCTCCCTGCCCTCATCCCCCCACCTGCACACCCACCAATCCCCCTCCCCTGACCCCCCCTACACATCCCTCCCCTAACAACCCTCGTGCCCCCTGCCCCCCACCTGCACACCCCCCTCCCATTGCCCCAGCACACCCCCTGCCCCCTGCACATCCACCTACCACCTCCCCTACCCACCCCACACCCCCTACCCACCCCATGAACCACCTAATCATTGTACACATTTCATTATACTTCAACAACTTAATGAAATATGTTTATATATGATCATTCGTTATTTTTTTTCGAGAAAAAAACCTATTTTTCCCTAGATCAGGATAATAGATGATTTCTAGGAATCCACTCTTGAATTTGGAATGAGTAGTTGTTTCCATTATGATTAATAAACCATGATTTTTTCGATAATAAAAAATAATTTCCAAGGATGTGTATCCATTTTATGTGGAGTTTATAGTTACCTATATCCTTATAAGTTAGATAATTCAAATGAAATTAAATTTTTAGCCTCTAGGTAGTGAGAGTTTCAAGAATTGGTATTTATAAAAACAATATGAGTGTTGGGATGTCTCTTGAGGAGTTTTTATGCCTATTTAGGTGTTCAGGTGGTTTATAGGGTAATCAAGTAGTAGTTAGAGATTTACTAGTCCATTCTACTTAATTTTAAGACCCATCAATTACCATGTCCAAGTACAGTGGGTACCAAGTATAATAAATGAAAAAATAGTTGATTATGAGTTTTATTGTGGAGTATCCTCTAGTGGGAAACTAGGCATGGCTTACTGGATAGCCATGTTCTTGGTTTATGGTTGTGTTCTCTATGTATTTCATAATGCCTTACTATATTCATGTAGTTTATTTCTTGAATGAGATAGTGGTGGTACATGATATGATAAGAGACCTGACCTAAAGAATAGATTGGTAATATGAGATGAGATATGGGACCTTAACCTATGTGAGTGAGTGATATAATGATATGAGAAGAAATACCTCACCCTAAGTGAGATTTTTATGGTATATGTTAAGATACAAGACCACGCCTAATGTGAGATGGTTTCCATTTGAGAGGGTTTATGTGAAGTCACTCTGAGTGAGTGGGATGTGTAATTAGATAAGTTATGAGACCTCACCTTGGGTGGGAGGGTGGAAGTATGAAATAAAACATGAGATCATAACTTGTTATGGGACTGATTCTTGAGTGAGAGGGTTCTGGACCGAACAATTAGTGGAAACTATGTGACCCAGGTTGCACGATTTGTTTAAACAATGCGGCTACAGATAGGGGAACCTACAAGTCCACACGGTTTGTCTACAACTGTACAGGCTAAGATACATAACTGTGTGGCATGTTGTTCATGGGGGGAATATCCATTTATCACGGTTTTCACAGAGTTTGTGAACCATGTGCATAAATTGTGTGCAGTGGGGTTTTGGGGGAAAAATAGCATTTTCCCCTCCCTTTAATTCTAAAAAATATTTATCATTTTCCTTTACCTACAGTGGATATTCAAGAGATTCATACTCCCATAGATCTTCCTCCTCTACCATGCATGGATCTTATAATACTTATTCTGGCATCCCTTTTCAATTCCTTTAGAATCATTGGATAACAAAAGTTAAGACTAACCTCATGTTTATACTACCAAGTATGAGTTTAATGATATTGGTGTTATGGTTGTATCACAAAGGTGCATGTTTTAAAATCTTCCAATGGTGCAATTAGACATGTCTCAAGATGTTCTTGATGAGGTTAAGTCAATCAGGACTGAAATATAGGGAACCCTACACACATTAAAAAGTGTTGTATTAAGCTATTTTGAGTTAATTAAAAGGTTTCAACCCTATATAACTTCCACCTCAAAACCTTCAGTTCTTCCAGTTTTTTAGAGTGGAGTTGATCAATTTCGCTCAATAAGCACTAAAAAAATATAAGGAACCCACAAATCAAAATTTCTCTAATTAAAATTGGGCCAAAGAATAAACACGGATTAAACCTTACACAAATACAATGTTGAACTCACTGTCTTCGATGGTGGTGGATAGAACCGGCCTCACCATAAGAATCCACCAATAAAAAAATAGTGGGAAAAGAAATGAGATATAATGACTTCCTATATATATGAGATCAGTGTGTCAACTGTACATGATAAATGATACATGATTCCATAACCAACAATGAAAAAATAATATTCTAGATTGATATGTGCATCCCAATACTAAATAACATGATCATTAATAAAGCTCTTTATTTTTCAAACATCACTCATTCAGCTCAAATAGCAATGATTTAAGTTGTGATGAATAACCCAAGCATCAAATCAACATCATTTATATTATTCTTAAAAACTCATGATGTTTTTTATCAAGAAGCTCTTTCACCCCTGCCCCTGCACCAGCACCCCCTCCCCACCCCTACCCCCCGTTTTCACCACCCTACCCCTGCACCAATGCCCCCTGCCCCACCCCCTACCCCCAGCCCCACCCTTGCCCCCCCTTTCACCCCCTTCCCCTAATACACCCCCTCCCTACTGTGCACCCCTCCCTCTGCCCCTTTCACCCCCACTTCCCCCATCCCACTGCACACCCCCTCCCCCTGAGCATTTCATGATATCATACCAACCATATAAATATCAAATCTTGGTGTAACCTAGCCATACCAAATTCTTAAGTTCAAATAGCCAACTACTCATCATGAATTGATCCATGAATATATTCTAAGAATCATGAGAATTTCTATAAACTCTAATAAAATGAGTGGATTGAGGTTGATTCCTAGGCACCTCAGGTAATCACTGAATAAAAAACATCCCCCAAGTCATCATGCCAAATGGTCAGATCCCATGCATCATGATCAAGAATAAGTAAAATCATTAGGATTAACTGGATAATCCTTGAGATAACATAGTAATCTCATAATAATAATAATCTTGAATAAAAATAAATAATCCTCTAATCTAACTCTGTTGTATCCTAGTTAGGTTGGGTATCCTAGGGACTTGTGGCATCCAAAGCATCCCACATAGACTTGAGGTCGAATCCCAACGTCCCAAGAATTCTTCACATGGTTCAATAGCCGAATCCCAGGATACATGTCAGGAATATATGATGACATCATCATGTATAATTTCTCTCAAAACCATACCACATAAGGCCCAAGGTCGGGTCCTAGGAAACACTCTTAGGCAACCACCATACCATCATCACATCAGTCCCATAGGTCAGGTCCCAAGAATAACATCTGGGCACCATGGTTGCATCCAAAATAAACTTATGAAGGTATAAACAAAAGTTAAGGGTTTTAAAATTTTCCAAACCCATCACTACAATTCATAACCCCATGGGATTATACATTTGATGTTAGTTTTAAGGTGACTCCCACTACCATCTCTACTAAGGACATATTCATCCTCTTAGGGTTGGTTAGTCAAAAGGGCACCCATTAGTTTACCCTATGTTACAATATAATAGAGGAACCCTCACACAGGTCCTCGGCCTCAATCTAGGTCTTGGTTCAAGAACTGTTTCTCAAAGTAATTCCATTTTTCTTGGAATCATAATCAATAGAGCACAATATTTTTTACTAAACAAGTTATGTCATGTTGACAAGACTCAAGATATGGCACATGACCCATTTTGGTCATCAAAGTCTCATAAGGTCTATCTGCTCACCCAACCCATGTCCATAACCTAGCCAAACATTGTCTCAAGTTAAGTCCTAGATTATTAGTTTCTAAGGTAAACCGACTAGTACTAAGGTCTATCAAGACCTTAGCACTTTATAAATCATTATCGATGAATTTCAATTTCATTAATTAAAAAATATAATTAATTAAAACCAATTAATTTATATATTTGTTATGGGTTTAATATAATTTAAATAAAATGATCACTTCATTATCAAGACTACAATCCATGAGAATAAATCAAAATCATAAATACAACATATTAAAGTATGTATACTGCCTCTCTTTATTCTATTCATTTATAATTATTTCCCAAAGGTAGGAAGAAGCTTCCAAGGCACACCAAGGCCTTTCCATGATCATTCCCATTCCACATCACCAATCATGATCCGAAATATCTTTAATAAGATTAAAACAATTATTTAAAACATTTAAAATTAGTTTATAAGTTTAATTATAAAAGGGAATAAACATCAAAAATCTAACGGGATAACTTATTACACTGGAACCAAGTCCAACAACATCCCAAGGATCTTCCTCATATCCCCAGACCTACATCAAGAAAAATCCCCAAAAAAACAATGCCAATAAAATTGTAAATTTAATTTAAAATTTAGAGAAATACTAATAAAATCCACAATGATAACATAACTTTACAAATCACTGAGAAACTGGGTGTAGATGGAATCATAGGATATCATCATCCAAGGTTGTATAAATGACCATTGAGAAATGAAATCTAGTTTCATCTCAAGACATTTTCACATGCTTGTCAAGACTCACACGTCATAAAGAACATACAACCCATATAAATTGAAAATGAAACTTAGGGACCACCTACCACATAGTTATATGAGCCTCTATGTCTGATATTGATGGATGGTCTGATATAAATCCAAATTATTACTAAAAATAGATAAAATCCCCCATGTTATAGATTTAGAATGAAATTCCAAGAAATGGTGAGAGAGATCATGATTGGTACCATCGGGTTTGGAGGGTCACGCGCAAAGGGTATCTGAGAAGAGGGCACCGCCATGAGATAGGTCGAGGGTGGAGGGTCATGGATTGAGGGAGGATGGAGGAGGATAGTGACGATGTGGGAGAGGTTTATGGAAGAGGGTCTTGGATCAGGGGAGGATGGAGGAGGAGGGTGTCACTGTGAGAGAGAGCTCAAGGGTGGAGGGTCGCTGATCATGGGAAGATGGAGGAGGATGGTGCAGAGGGTCACGTATCAAGGGAGAATGGAGGAGGATCCCGATGGATTTTGGGGTAAAAAAGGTGGATGGAAAACGGATAGGGGTAGAATAGAAAATCCCAATGGATTTTGGTGAAAAAAAGGGGGACAACAAATTTTAGCCATGGTTTTTTAATTAAACTGTGGCTATAAACTGGCTATAGCCACAGACCTATAAAACCAAGGCTATAGGTCCATCTCTGTAACCTAAATTTCTTGTAGTTCTTTATGGAATATTTGCCAAGATTCCTTTCAATAATGAAGTCATGTTTCAAATAGAACCTGTACTCAATGCTACATTAATTTTAAACTATCTATATAGAATGGTGTTTATTGAGTTGAATCAATTGAAGAAGTACCACAAGGAGAATATTGATAAGGGATTAATTCTACCAAGTGTGTTTCCATGGGATGCACCTATAATTATTTATTAGAATAAATATGTATTAATGTGACTCTACCTAGACTATCATGATCTTAACAAGATCGTGATAAATCATATGTACCATATACCCCATATTGATGATTTGTTCAATAAATTATAAAAAGATCAATATTTTTCCAAGAGTTTTCTTCAATCTGGATAATATCAATTGAGGGTAAAAAGTGAATACATAACCAATACAACCTTCTGATTAAGGTATGGACACCATGAATTTATAGTGATATCATATTTTCTTACTAGTTACCTAGATATCTTCATAAATTTAATTAATAGAGTATTTAGAGATTACCTTGATCATTTTGTGGTAATATTTGTAGATGAAATTATTATATATTTTAGGATCATGAAAGATCATAAAGATCACTTTTTTATTGTACTGAAGGCCCTATGGAAGGATAATTTGTACAAATAAATTACCAAGTGTGAATTTTGTCTGTAAAATGTTTCATTTTTGGGCCATATAATATCAAGTGAGGGTATATTTGTAAATCAATGAAATACAAACGTTATTGAACATCATTCCATTCCAACCACTATGAATGATATATATAATTTAATTAAATTAAATATATATTGTATATTATTTTTGAATTATTTCTAATCAATATATAATCCACTAAATAATTTATCTCAGAAGGGAGTTAAGTACCATTGTATGGATGGATGTGAAGAAAATTTCAAGGAACTAAAGATTAGTTTATTCAGTGCACTTATGCTCACTCATACCTAGAGTGTAGAAGGTTTTTTTATTTGAATTTATGTATCAAATAATTTTTCAGGATGTTTTATCATGAACAATGATATGCTTATAACTTATGTCGTATTCCAATTGAAGATTCGTGATAAAAATTGCCTGAATCGAGATTTGGAGTTGGTGGCTGTAATTTTTGAATTAAAGATATAGAGTAATTATCATTACAGATAAATTTGTGACACATATATAGATCATAAAAGGTAAGTATATATTCACCCAAAAATACATGATTATGGGCCATAAAAGATGGTTGGAATTGATGAAATATTATGACTACTCAATACATTTCCACCCCTGAGAAAGTGAACAATGTGACTAATGATTTAACTCGTAAGGATCATGGTACCTTATCTATGAAGAGGATAAAAAAATTTCTAATATTTATTGACTCCCAAAGGATTGACCTTGAAATATTGAAGGAAAGGGATAAATATTATCTAACTCAAATAAGTGTTAAATAATATATCCATGTGAATATTAATGAGGCACATAAGGATGATGTAGATCTATAAAAGAGGGTGAAAATGTTCCGGAGTTCAACCTTGATTGCGATGAAATGATAAGGTTAGGAAACCATGTATGTTTCATGTCAATACCAATCATGGATAATGAACTATTGGAAGAATATCATAGTGCTTCATTTTCTGTTTCTCCTAGAAGTATATGGATGTATGGAGATCTGAAAGAGTACTTTTGGTGGGACAACATGAAGAGATATATTATGGGCTATATATCTTGGTTCTTGGTATATCATTAAGTTATGTATGAGTGGAAGAAGTCTAATGTGGTGTTACAACAATTACCCATAACATAGTGGAAATAAGAAATCATCACTATGGATTTAATCATCCAACTCTCCAAAAACACCAATGTCCCATTATGATATTTGGTTTGTAGTGGTTGACTTAAGAATTTATCCCAATTAATAATTATTAGAGAAGATCTATCACTTGAAAATATTTCAAAGAAGTACATTAATGAATTTTTAAGGTTTCACGAAGTAACAAATTTTGTTGTATCTGGTTAAGATCTGAGGTTTACATTGAATTTCTAGTAAACTTTTTAGTATGTTCTAGATATGGAGGGGTGTTTTAGTACTACCTATCATCCTAAAAAATATGTCCATTATGAGAGAACCAACTAATTATTAGAGTATATGTTGAGATATTTTTCTCTATATTTCATAGTTTTTTTATGATTAACGCCTTCCTCTAGTCGAGTTGTCTTATAAAAATATCTTTTACTTGAGTATTTAGATGACTCCTTAAGAAGCCCTCTATGGAATAAAGTGTAGAACTATGAAATACGAGGATGAAGTTGAAGAAATAAAGCTATTAGGACTTGATATAGGTGTGGTAATATCAAATAAGGTTATATCCATTCATCTACATGTCACGTTAGCATAGAGTAGACAAAAGAGTAATGATGAAAATCATCAGTGAGATTTGGAATTGGAAGTTAGTGAGAATGTTTTCCTAGGAATTTCACCATGGAATAAGGTTATGAGACTCAAAAAGAAGGTAAAGATGAGCCTTATGTGTATTGGTCCTTTTTATAATATTGATCAAATTGGGATGGATTCTTATCACATGGTACTACCATCAAACGCACATGAGCCTTAGCCTGGTTGGTAAGGACTCTGCAAGTGCATCCAAGCGACCAGGGATCAAATCCAGGTGGAGGCAAAATTTACAGACTGTAGCAGTACTGTAGTAGGTACTGTAGAAGTAATATGGAAGGTACTGTAGCAGGTATTGTAGCAGTACTGTAGCAGGTAGTATAGAAGTACTGTAGCGGGAATTGTGAAGTATTGTAGCAGGTACTGTAGCGGGAACTGTAGCAGGCACTGTTTGGCACTATAGTAGCTGAGGATATGCCCCTGTTTGGGCCTTCGGGCCACCGATTTGGTACCTAAGTCTTGTAAGGACTTCGGGCCACCCATGCCTTCGAGTCACTAAGTCCATTGGGCCACATCAAGGCCTTCAGGCCACCTTAACTGCAGATGCAAACCAGACAACCTGCAAGGAACAATCTCTACAAGGAGGATGAGCAAGGAGCTTTCACCAGAGAAGAAGCTAAATGGATTGCAAGAATGAGAGGGTATGGCACCTGCCATTGGGACAAGCATGTGCATGCACGTGAATGCCTAGACAAACAGCCATGCGAAGGTGGAGAGATGATTTCATGATGAAGATACTGGGGAGGAGCAGTTCCAAGTAGTTAGTCTGGGTTGTATGTAATGTTTGAAGCCTACGGGCAATGAATTCTTCTAAGGACTATGGGCAATGTAAAACTTATTCCTATGGTCCTTGTAAGGGTTCCACCTCACCCCTTGAAAGGTGGATTATCAAATATCAATAAAAAATGAAGGCCTTCAGGCCATTGGAGGAGGTACTGCCATCAAACCTCTCTCAAGTTCATGATTTGTTCCATGTATCTCTCCTGAGGAAGTACATACCCAATCCATAACATGTACTAAACTTAGAGGTTATACAACTGCGGAATGATATTTATTATGAATAAAATCCATTATAAATTTATTTCATATAGATAAATTTATATGGAACAAGACTATTCTTTTGTTTTAAGTTCTTTGGATAAATCAGAAATTTTATAAAGCTATATAGGAACCTGAGGATGTGATAAAGTAGATATATCCTCATTTTTATGAATCAAAGTGATTGAATTTTGAAAGAAAAATTTATATTATGGGGTCATAATGTAACAACCAAAAATTTTATATGTATTTACTTTTAAATAAACTTAAATTATTCAATATCTTACCTTACATGAAACCCCAAGTCTTTGTGAACTGTGATATAGTAAGTTGCTCTAACCTAGCCATTAAATTATAAGGTATAAATATTAATGACCAATTTGTGAAAAATATGTATAATGGTTTAAAATAATTAAAATTTATTAATTAATTCAAAATAAATAAGTACTCAATTTTTAGTAAAGTCATTTTATGGATCAAAAATATGTTTCCTCCAAAATGATTTTTATTGTATTTTTTCCATATGAACATTGTAATTAATTTATACCATTATTAGAAAAAAAAATCCAGAAAATTAATATAATTTTTTAAATCATCATTTATATATTTTCTTATGGTTAATTTTAAGTATTTTTTCTTAAAATATATTTTTTTTGGTGAAGAGTGAAAAATATCAATTTTTTAAAAACTCCCATTTATGCATAAAAAATTCATTTATTCTAAAATGGGTTTTGATTGCAGTTTTCATGATCATTTAAAATTAAATTATAAATAAATATAATATAGTAAATTGGATTATATATATTTTAACCAACATAATTAATATAATTTAATATGATCAACTTAGTTTTTGGTCAATGTAAATAGTAAAAGCAGTAAAACTTTATTGCCAGGGTTAAGGAAAAAATTACTTTTTTAGGGTTTAAACCAAGAGATAAGGGTAGGATTTATATTCACACCAATAAATGTATTTTAGGTTGAAGATATTATATCCATATCTAATTCTAACATATAATCCTTATCCATTTGGATCCACTTACCCATGAAAGTGACCTTATATCATTGAATTCTTTTAAAAAATTCCATTTATGCCCCCCCACTTAAAAAATGTTTCCTATCCCCATTTCATATTCATGCCATTTCACCCTTATATATCAGTAAATAACGACTCCAAAACCTTACTAGAATCCTTAACTTCATCATATATCTTTTTTTCTTCATCTATGATCAGTCATTCAAGGCCTAAGGAGTAAGCCAAAGGATGTCTCTCAAAGAAGAGGTGTAGATCTTAACCAGGCTCTTTTGATTTTATTTCATCTTTTAATTACCATAAACATGTTGTAACCATAAAAACAATATTAATAAATTATCATAAATATACTGAAATATTATTATGATTATGAAACATACATGTAACACCCCTTCACAATCAAATGGTATATTAAAGTATCACTCGTAGATACTTATTGACTACCACTTCCACGTAGACATACGATTCATTTCCCATAATCATTTTTCAAGGATGGTTATTATGATGGACTTAATATTAATATATAATATTTATAAAACAATTTTTATTCTAGAATTATATTATCTTATCCTCCTTATTACCTTATTATCTATTGTAAAATTATAACATTTCTTGTGTGTATATGTGGACTTCCACCTCCATGAAGCGATGTGATTCATTTTTTCATTTCTATTATACTTGGATGGTAATAAGAATAGATTTAATTAATATATACATATAAAATATATATGATATAATAATTATTCTACAATTTTGAATTATAATTTACCTTTCTTTAATTCTATATTTCAATAAGTTGAAGAAAATAACCTATGCGTACATACAGACTACCATCTCCACATAATGATATAATTAAATTTTCATGATCACTTTATATAAATATACAAAAATATGTATATAATAAATATAAAATATATTTATATCAATATTAACTTTATATAGATAAATGAACCATGATCAAATTTTAAGGACTATAACAGCTAAACCAAGACATACTTGACAAACGAAGTAGTTAACACCTGAAATGATGATCATAGTGAAATATTTTTAATGAATGGGTGATAAGATGATATAAGTAAACAATTTATGATATTATAGGTAATATTATGGTTTTGGTATGGAATTATAATATATTTGAAAAAAATTATACATGTGGTTAGAGTTCTTATAAACAAATATGGACTTGAGGTAAGGGTTTTATGTTACAACATCATATTTTTTAGGATTGTGTATTCTAATATTTATTATGATAATATTATATGATATATATCTATCCCAAGTATTATTTGTTTTTATATCCCTTATTTATTTTTTTAGATTACATGTTTCTCATTAATTTTACTCTCTTTAAGTACTAAAAATTATGAAAATTTGTTTTTAAGGAAAATCAACTTCATTTCACTCTTCAGTCAGGAATCTTAGCTTCCATGTCTAAATTTTCTTTATAATGGTTTCGAGAATCTTTTTAATATTTACCAAAGATTATTTAAATTAATTTTTGAATGTATTTTCCTTTATTTAACATGGTTTAAAATGAATTTTCATATCATTTTCCAAACATGGTACTTTTAACTTTTTACCAAAAATGTGAATGGATATTTTGTTTCAACATACATTACATAAATGGATTTCTTAGCAATAATGAATACTATTTTCCATGAACATCCATTATAATTTTCCTTGGTTCTTTTTAAAGAAAATTGTTTCCATGGTATTTTTGAAATTTTTAGATTTTAAGTAAGTGATTTTAAAATAATAAAGGATATTCTCCTTAATAAATCTTCCAATGTACGTTTAAATGCATTTTCATATATAAAAACATACTTTGCTGTTTCTTATAAATTACTGAGATTATGATCCAATGTTTATATCTGTATTATTTCTCTCAAATGTTTATAATTTTGATTATTAAATGTTTATGAAACTTATATCCCTTCCACAAGTTATGATATGGTTATATGATGAGTTTTAAATGATCTTGTTTTACACATATGTATGGTTTTCATTATGGAATGGTTGGTTCTATTATAAACTAGTTATGGATGGTTTTGTTATAAACGAAGTTTGGGTGTGTTTTTTATATCTCTCTAATGAATTTGGTAAAGATATATATCTTGTAAGATAATAAGGGATGGATTGGAGAGTGAACCCCATTCTGTAAGGGAAATTTTCCAATAAGACAGTCTGCAAAGTGAACCACAACTATGAAGATGATAGAATGTAGAGTGAACATAATCCAACAAGATAGTCTTTATAGTGAGCTCTAAATAAGGAAATGATATTCTTTTATTATGTGTCTTCCAAAAACACATGAATGCGATATTTTTTCAAGGCTCATGAGTGATTATTGATGATTTTTCATTTTTATGTCTTATAAATTTTGATTAATAAAACATTATGTCATGTTTCATGACTATTATCTATGAATTAATGGGTACGATTTTATTTTGTTAAGATTATTTTATCGTACCCTTATTCATATCTAATTCTCACTTTCTATCATTGAATAATATGTCTTATATTTACTCTTATTATGAATATGAGCTCACCCTTTCTTATTTTTTCCTTCTCCAAGTTATATATAGTTTTTTTAAGTAATTTATCTCTAATAAGGGTGATGGTTGTTAATAAATTAATAAGAAATTATTTAGATGATATATGTACCAGTTGTTTATATATCCATGTTCCCAAATTCAATAAAAATTTAAAGTTATATAATTGATTATATTGATATGTAGTGAACATTTTTATACAAAGGTGTAGAATTTATGTTTGTAAACTTTAGATTGATATAGTGATTTCTTGGGATTACACATTTAAAACTAGAGGTTCGTATATGACTTTTCCTTCATCATAGAACTAATGATAGCCTTGACCAAGAAGGGGGTAAAGTTTCTCTGGTCAGATACTTATGAGAGATCCTTCAATTGCTTAATGGGAGATTGGGGCTATCTTGATCATGACATTACTTGATAAAAGTAATAAGTATACTCCCTACTATGATGCATCAAGAGTTAGTCTAAGATAAATTTTAATGAAATAGGGTTGTGTATTCACTTCTGCTTCTAGGCAGTTGAAGTCATATTAGATGAACTACCCATTACATGATCTGGATATTTTAGTAGTGGTGCACGAACTACGATTATAATGATACTTCATTTTGGGTCATATGTTCATAGTATACACTAACTATAATTTCATGAAATATATTTTTTCAAAGATCAACCTAAACCATTGGTATTAAAGGTGGGATGCGAATGTATAGTCCTTCCATTTTGAGTTTTCATATACCCTCAATGAGGGGAACATTATTTTTGATGCACTAAAACAGATTAATTAGACATAGGTGTTATTTGAATCAAGTAGTTAGTGGAAGTTTATGGTCCATTTATCTGATTTATATATTGATATTCAAGATTCTTCGGGTCAAGAAACCCTTATATAATTTACTATTAACTCTTAACACCTTAAGAGGGTGAGTAGATACACTTTTCTTATTCAAAATATCTAATGATGGGAGAGAGTATAAATGGTTGGGAGCCTCTACTCAATTATTATATTGAGGAAAATGAGATCCTTTATATCTGAGGTTGTGTTGTATTCCATAAAAGAATATGTGAAGAGATGATTAGGGACTCACATACCTGTAGATGGTTTTTTCACCAAGAACATACCAATATGTACTATAAAATATAAAGATAGTGTTGGTGGATTTATATAATGGGAGATATTACATGTTTTGTCACATGGTTCTCCACATTTTTGCATTTGAAGGTCGAGCACTAGTGGGTTTCTGGTCTTATTCTATCATTACCCATTCTTGAGTGTAAGTAAAATGATGTGGCTATTGTTTTTTTATTGATTTTTCAAGGATACCTTGAGGAAGTGATTCAATGTGGGTTATTGTGGAATCATTGACTAGGTTTTTTTATTTATTTTTTTTGATACAAGGTACAATCTCTATTTATGTTAGGGTTATGTTGTATGTGAAAATGATAGTACACTTATATGAGCTACCTCAATGTATTTTCCTTAATTAGGATACCAATTTTACATTTCTATATTAAATAGGGCTATAAAAGGTTATTGAAATATAGGTGTATATAAGAACTAAATAACATTCATAGATAGATAGGAAGTTTGATTTTACCATTAGGATATTAGGGAAAATGTTACGGTCATGTGTCTTGGATTTTATGTGTTCCTGGGATAAATATTTTGAACTGGTATAGTTTTCCTACTAAAATAGCTATTATAATTCTATTTTGAAGGAAAAAAATTTATACTCTATATGGTAGTTCATTTTGATCACCTTTATATTGTCTATATGTGGGAGAGTCATAAATTATTTGCAATGATTCTCATACAAGATACAAATAAATCATATTTGATTGATCAAGAAGCGGTTTGAGGTCACCCCAAGCTTGAAAAGGTATTATCCCAAATGTTAAGGTCATCATCTAGAATAAGAGATAGATTATACAGAATTCATATAAGTGTTTCCTTGATTAATGCATCATCATATTAATAGGTAGAGAAAACCTTCACCTAGGTTCATGGGACTATTTATGATTATTGAGAGTATTGATATAAAAGTAAACAAGTTAGCTCTTACATAATATTTTGGTGTTATGAATGATTTATTTTAGGTATTATAACTTTTAAAATGTCATTCTAACCCATATCATGTGATTGGTATTTATGATGTTAATATAGATACTAATAAATCATTTATGGAGCATCCATTTTCTATTATGAACCAGTGTAAGAAAAATTGTATGGGAAGATGGTTCCTCTAGTATGTGTGTAGTGGCAAAAAAAGAAATATCTTGGAGGTGGTGCTGGAGAAAGAGTCTGACATATGGGAATAGTTTCTAAAGTTTTTCACTGAAAAGGCCTTGTGATGTTCAGGGAAATAGCTCAAGGACAAGTAGTTATATTTTGGGGAGGTTATAAAACCTTAGATTTTGTAAAAGTAAGAACATATTTGAATTTTTGGAATAACTGTGAATTTTTATTATTTTTTAAATATTAAGGTATTGGTAGGGGACCTAGGATTCATTTCTAGGAGATAGCCAATGATCAAGCTTTGAATTTGTCAGCTGGGGGGTTGTAAATTTCTACAGATGTATCATCACACCGTGGTGATTAGAGGTCAGGTTATGATGGGTACCTATGTGAATTAATTTATTTTCCTAAGTTAGGAAGAGTAAATCCATGTCCTAGAGAATCATATCATGGTGATATTTCAAATATTAGTGTTAAAGGGTTGGTTTAAGACCGTGTTGCAGTCATGGTCTTCACAGTGTGTGGTGAGAGATTTATACTGTACAGATGACCCGGAAGTATGTTTTTTTGAAAAATAATATAACTTTACATATTTACATGTCATGTTATATGGTTTCGTGTTGTGATGATGAAAATACTTACATATTAATTTGAAATTTCATTCATAATAAAAACCTATCATTTTCCATATATTATCTTTTGTATTGGATTTGTGAAATTATGAAGGGTTGTGAGGTTTATGCTGTGATGGTGGGTGTCACACCATCCTAAGAAAAATCATTATGTATCCTTAATAATCTATTATATACTAAAATTTTTTATATATTTAAAACCATATGATTTAACTTTGTGAAATTTGATAAGGAATGTGAGCCACACCATTACCCCTAGGGTCATGTTGTGACAAAGGTCATAATAAGTTTTGTTGTATAGTAGAGTTGAGGACCATGTCATAAAATTTGGGGAGGGAATAGGTTTTTATAGGAGGTTTCAATATGGAGTAAGTATATGAAGGATATTTAGACTATAAATAATAAGGATACATCATGATATCTTGTAGCCAAATATTTTTTGGTTCTACCTTATAGAGGTATGCCAAGCCATAGATAGGGGTGGCCATAACATGGGAGACGCCTAAGGGCCTTCAGTCCATGACCAATGTGGTCACTCCATGACGAATGACCTATAAATTTTTTCTATAAATAATTCATCTTAATAAATATATTTAATATTAAAATATATTAGCGAGGGTTTCCCCTTTTCTCTAGTTCATGTGTCCTTCCACTTCACTCTCATAACCCTTCCTCTTCCTAGGTGATTTATTCCTTATTATTCAATCAAATCTAGTTTCATATATTTTTTTTGATATTTATATTTATTTATATCACTCCACTTCATTTATTTCTTGGATTTTCAAGAAATCAATTGGTCTTATTCTAGTTCTGTCTATTTATACCCTATTTTGGAGTTTTCATTCAGATTCTTCAATTCCATTCATTTGATCTTAGATTAAATGATGAAATTCAATATAAAACCTCCTAAAATCATAATGTAGGAGGTTCCAAAGTTATCCTTAAGTATAATATCATTTTTTATGTGTGTATTATGTATAGTCTAGAAAATATAATGTGTGAATAAACTAAAAGTTAATAAAATGCTTTATATTTTTTATGTTATAGAAAATATATTATTTGGAAGATCAGTGTTCTATTAAAAAATATAATGTCTAAAACATTGGTCACCATATGAGGTGTTACATGAACTAATGAAATTAGAAATATGGGAGACACTTGCCTAAATGGAATTGTAACCTAGTATGTTGAGCATGGATTCTATAGGATTAATTTATTTTGTTAATGTGGTCTAGAATTGAAGCAACCTTAATGAATATGGGTTTAGAATTAGGTGGGTGGGTGACCCTCTTGAGAAGAAATATATAATGTTAAAATAGATGTTAGAATGACATAGATTTTAAATAAAATATAAAAATTATGTAACTGGAAAATTCATAAATATTGATTATTATGTGATTATTTAATAGCGGGAAACCATTTCCCCCTTCGGTGATGATTATATATGAGATGGTTCTAGGGAAGACAGACATTACCCCTGGGTGATGTTGAGACAAGTGATGGTTCTAAGAAAGGGATCCATTCCCCTTGGGTGATGAATTATGAGATGGTTATAGGGTGGATATTTTCTCCTCAATGGATGATTATAATACATTAGATGGTTTTGTGGTGGTCCTTTATTCCCGTTGAGTTATTAGAAACATGAGATGGTTCTGGGGTGGGGTTATACTCCTCCTTATATAGATACTAATGAGGTGGTAGTATGGAGGAGTGTTATTCCGCCCACCTCGAGTGATGATGATGATGTTTTTATTAGGTGGGGTGCCATTCCCCCTTAAAATATGATAATGATATGATTATAGGGAGGGGAACCATACCCCTGATTTGGATACTAATAAGGTGGTTTTATGGAGTGGTGTGATTTCACCCTGGTGTATATGTTAATGGGATTGTTAAAGGCAGAGGTTTAATTCTCCCATATCATGGATATTTATGGGATAGTAATAGGGAGGGGTTATATTCCCCCTAATGGTTATTAAAATGTTTGGTTTCATCCAACATTGATAGAACTATGTATTATTTATTCTAGGTTTCACCGTAAAACTCAACGAATGAAGATGGTTTTTTTACATACATTTTATATTATTTATCATGCACATTGATTGACTGCACATTTTTAGGGATATCATTTCTATTGGAATATTGATTTTTACTCACACCATGATTGGGTCACTATGGGTAACCAAGTGAAATTCAAGGATGTAGGTAAGGAAAATTGAAATGTCCCTATACTTACTAGATGATCTGGTAAACTATATGATGTATGAGAGATGCGGAGGAGAGAGGAATATTTATCTTTTTTTTCTCAATTTTGATTCTATTTATTATTTTTGGTCCTTGTTGTAAATGGTCTACCCATTGGGGGTCTTATTTTTATCTGTGTGACTTATATGATATGTAAATTAATCATTTTGATATAGGATAGGATTTATATTTCTTATAAATAGTTAGTTTTGTGTCAATTTTTAATATATTATCTAAATAACAATTATTATTATAACTTATACTATTATATAACTGAATGCTGATGGGAGCGGGAGCTAGGGCACTGCCTGGTGCGGGTGATGGTGAAGCTAACCCTAGGGGAGGGTTCCGCGATGCAAGATCCTTTGCAGAAGTTGTCGTGGGTGCCGATTCATCCACTGACTTGAGTAAGGAAGGGTTTTTCGCTCTGAAAACTTACAGACACCGAGGACTAAACGCCATATCATTCTCGAAGGAAGAGGTAAACAATCTTGCCTCAGATTTACATTTTTCCTTGATAGGTAAATTCTCAAAATAGCGCCCTTCGCTCCTGTTCCTATGAAATACCCTTGGAAAGATCGGTTTATCTGATTTCAAAATCAGTTTCTTCAACTCTTGGAATGTGATTTTTCGATTCTCATCAGATTCAGATTATTATAGATTTTGGGTACGTGGTTTTTGGAACTTTGGGAGATCCAACATGAAAGTGCTTAAATGGTCGCCTGATTATCTTGCTGGTTTTGAATCCCCCATCGCTCCAATTTGGATTGCTTTCCCTGATTTGTCGATCCATTTGTTTAAAAATAAATCTTTATTTGCTATTGCTAATCTCTTTTTAACCCCAATCAAGCTAGATCATGCTACTGAAAATCTAACAAGACCCTTGGGTGCATGGGTATGCACCGAGATTGATCTGTCCAAGGTCCTTCCGAGCTGCTTCTGGACCCAAAATGGTGATAAGGGCTTTGTGCAGAATGTGGTTTTTGAAAACCTACCAGAATTCTGTAATATATGCTTCAAAACTGGACATGTTTCCAACAAATGTGGAAAACAGGAAGCTCCCCCACCAAAACAGATAAAGTCATTATGGGTGAAAAAAACTCCCAAGGAAACTGTTAATTCTCAGAACCTTCTAACTGTTGATGGAAAGATCTCAAACCCTTCTAGAATTCCTAACTCATCTAGTATTCCAAGTACTTCTAAAGACACTATTCAGGTGGTGGAACAGATTAGTGTACCTAGTCTGGAGGTTAGGGTTTCTACTGTTGATTCTCACAATTCTGAGAATCAAATTGGAGATTTTATCAAGGAAGTTCTTGATGTTACATAAAAAACTAATGTGGAAAATAGGGTCACTCAACATGAACCTGTAAATGACAAGGTTTTTGTCCAACATACCATGGAAGATCATAACTTGCATCTTTCCCAGCAAATGATGCAAGTAAAGATTTTCCTGCTTTATCTGTTAATGTAAATCAAGAAGTAGGAGAAAGGGACCAAAAAGATGACTCTGATTTTTATGGATCATCGAATGAGAAGGATGATATTCATGGGAAAATAGAAGAAGCTTACTTGAAATCCATGGCTAAAAAAGTAAAAAAACCATTGGTCGATGCTGATGGTTTCATTACCCCAAATCCAAAGAAAACTAGAAGACGTAAGGACTACTCACACATAGAGAGAACCATCTCTACTAGGTCAACATATGTCAATAAAAATGTCTCTCCAGAAAAAGAGCTTGGAAAACCAGCATTTGAGGAATCCAACATTCTCTTATATTATTTCTAACCACTTTTCACAGAAGAAGATATTCAATAGTGGATTTCTCATATGGGAAAGCAACAAGAAATTGCTCATCAGGAGCTACAACGGGGGATTATCAATGCTGACCAATATCTACAAGTTAAGAGATTCATTTTCAATGAGAAACTGAAAATGAATATAAAATATTTTGGATGATTCTGTTTCTGGATATTCTTTGTTGTCTTTATTTCATACTATCTAGAGTTTTATCAGTGTTTTATTTCTGAAGTCTTGAGGGTGTGTGTTCGGACCTACATTATTCTGTTTGATTATATTTTTTGAGAATCTTGATGCTGGATGGAAAATCTTTTGTGAATTCTTTTCTTCTGGATCTTCTTGACATGCTCTAAAATCTGGATGATCTTCTCTGGTGGATGATGGAAGATCTATGTCGTCTACTCATGAAAATGGTTTGACTTCTGGAATTTGATTTCTGGAGTTGATCTTGCTGCATTTTATTTGGATTTTGAGAGATACTTCAATTCTGTTGGATCCCTGTATGGTTGGATCTGCTTTTTGATGCTTTGTTCTTCTCTAAGTGTTTGGTTGTATTCTTTAGTTGCTTTGAAACACTTAATGTTTGTACAAGTTGTGCTATTATCCTGCTCTGGAATATGAGGTTATCCCTGCTATATGTTAGTTTGCATCTGTCTGAATCTATTTTTTTCTCAATAGCTGGTAAAAGGTTGCCTCTTGTTGGTAGATTGATTATGATGGGGTTTCTAATGCTATCATCCGGGATGGATCATTTTCTTCTTTGCCTTGGTCTTGAGGGGGGTAGCTTGCTTCTGGTCGAATCTGGTTTATATGGTAATTCTTGCTATTGTTATTTTTTTATTTCTCTGCTTCCACAATCGAGGTGCTGGTCTCTTTCTGATATTTTTTTCATCCCTTTAGAGGATGTTTTGAAACTACTGGATTGTATTCTTTTGGGGTTTGATGATCTTGAACTATGTTCTAGATTTCCTGGAGACTTGGACTGAATCTATTTTTTGAGGAGAACCTTCCTGGTTAATCTGGATTTCTTTAGCATCTTTCTCCTTTTTTCTTCAGTTTTGGATTTCCTCTTCCATCTGACTTATAGGAATGATTGGTAGGCTGTTCTATTCTTTTTTATGTTCTATGATGGCTTCCAGATGTCATTTTCTCTTCTCCAAGCAGATTGAAGACTGTAGTTTTTCTGCACAGTGATGATTACCCGGATTTTGCGCTTGTATTCTGGTTCTGGTTTCTCTGGGAAGATAGTCGCACTAATGTAGTTGGTGTTGGGAACTCGTTGGAGCAGGAAACCTAGTTTGAATGCTTTAAATTTTGATCTCTCTTTAATGTTTCATTTGTATCACTGCTTTTTCTTTCTGATGGTGTAAATGCATTACACCTCGAGATTTCATTGTAAAAATTTGATTTAATAAATTTCTTTGGCATGAATTGGGAAAACAATTCATGTCACCTTCTTCAAAAAAAACTTATACTATTATATATGTTTATCTAATCTAAGAGGTATAGCCTCCCTGTAATATTATTAGACAATCAGTTCATTTGGAAGCCTCTGGAAAATGGTGAGGCATGCCCGAGGTCTTATATCCTTGAGATACATAGACCCTGGAGGGATAAACATGAAATTAATATAAATGTAGTGGTACTGAGGTAAGTCCCCTTAGTTCCCTTAAGTATGGGTGAGTGATGGACTTGGATCAGTTGTCCTGGTGATAGGTTAGGTAATGACCTTAAGATACTTTATAGAATTTGGACTAGTTGATTAAAAAGTGGTGTGGGTGTTTCTTCCTCTACTAGTTTGTGAGTACCTTTGTTGGTATACCCTGTGTAGGTTTATGGATAGGTTTGTTATGTAAGGATCAACCTAGAATAACATGGGAAGTGAGATAGTATTTAGGTCATCTTTCTAATATGATGATTATATGGAACTATTGGTGAGACCATTTAGGTCGTGATGTGAGTATGATATTGTTAAGGGACATGATTCCCTCTGTGTGATTGGAATTGTCCTTGGGATTGGGAAGGAAATAATGGAATTAATGTAGTGTTTCGTCGAAAATATGTGACATAGGGGACCTTATTGGTTGCACTAATATCTTGGTAACTTGAGAAGGGATAGTGTAGGGAAGTGGGTATGGTCAATCCTAATCATAACATTTGAACCTAAGGATTGACATTGATATCCTAGTGTATTCCATAGAAAGTGTGATGATGGTGTTAATGGATTCAACATGTTGTGATTTTGTGATCAATATGTTCTTTAGGTAATCACCTCATGAGACTGGTTAAATGATGATACATGCTTCGAGCCCTGGGTTAGGCCTTGTGTGATGAGTCTAGGTTTTGATATTTGGAGGCTAACACAGGGGATGGGTGATGGTTTAAGGTGATTGAAAATCCATGTGAGGATGATGCATGATAGGTATTATGGGGTGTATGTATTTCTCTATCATTGAGATATGTTACCTGATAGGATTTGAGTACACTCCTGAGTTACCATATGATGCAATATGTATTTTCCATAAAGGTATAGGTATGCCCTCGAGTTACCTAAGGATGTGTGATTTGATCTTCCTAGAGGGGTACAATTATTCCCCCAAAGTTACCTATTGATGTGATATTTGTTTCTTAGTAGGTATTTGGTACTACCTTGAGTCTCTAGATGATATAAGATATGTTTTTCTAATGGTGAGTGGGAATACCCTTAAGTTTTTGGATAATATAAGATGTGTTTTTAGGTAGGATACTGACACACCCATATGTTTTATGATGTTATGTTATATATTTACTTGGTCAGGAGAGTGTTCCCCATTGTTATTGATGAAGTTACATATGTTTTAAGGTAAAGGAAAATATAAACCCTTGGGTTTATAATGATGGTATTATTATGCTCAAATGCATCTGGTACTGGCCTAAGTAGGTGTGATATTCAAGTACTGGTTTCATGGAAGGACTTATTCCCCCAAGGTAATGTTTTAAAATGGTTTAAAGTAAGGATATGGTACCCCTGGGATGATGGGTATTCTATTCTTAGAGACATCTAACACTGTCCACATCAGGTTTTCTCAATCTTGATTTTCCTCATAGAACATGATAATAAATGTTGATTACTATATTATGCTTATGCATGGTATGTTTTTTTTCTAAGAATATCACATGTGCATATGTTTTATTTACCAATTATAGTAGGGACACCATTGGTGGTGTCCCATAGAGATTTAATCACACTATTCTTGGGTATCCCTGACACTTTGATACTTGAGAAAATCTCATTGTTCGTTGGTTAAAGTATGGAAGAGCCCAATATTTCATTATTGGGCTAGAGAAACTTAGCAGAGATTTAGAGATAGAGACATAAAGAGGCTTAGGAATGGTATGAGATCCTGTTATATATTTTACTTCTTGTATATATTGGTTTATGTGATCATCCTAGTGGTCTGTAAGTTGGGATATATGATTGTATGCTTTCCCATTAATTTGATATAACATGTTGAATATATCTAATTACATAAAAAACTGATTATTTTTTATAGATTATTTTTTTATTTGTGTCATTTATTTACTCTGATATTAATTTATAGTCACCATTAAATAACACATTATACTCTCGCTATTTATTCACAACCTATCGTATATTGGGAGGTGCGCTTAATCTCATGAGACACCCTAGGCCCTAACATTGTCGAGTGGCCCTGGTCTGGTGAAGAATTACAATATTTTTTATTTTTAATGATATTTTATTATACATGATTTTTTTTTAATGTAATAAGTTTTTTATAATATGAATCATTATTGTGTGACAAAATTAATTTTTAAAAAAATTATAATTTTTTAATAAAATTATCCACTATCACATATTAAATAAAGTTTATTTTTTAAAAAAATAATCTACATGAAATAAAATTATAAAGATAATATCCTTCTATATTTTGAAAACATGTTTACAATTATACACAATTGATTTTCATATTATTCATTAGGTGTGGTAAATTTTATTTTAAAAAAATAAAATCTTTCTAAAAAAATTAACAAAATATTCTTATAGATGAAATTTATATCACCCACATGTAAGATAATATAATATGAAAAAATAAAAAATAATAGTTTTTTGTAGAATTGAATATAAAAATTACTCATATGTCAAATTTCATTTGATGGTAAAATGAATTCACTAAAATAATATTACTATTTATATTTTTTTATTTCTAATTTTTTATATCTTGACTTTTTCACTTGAATACATTTTCATTTAGTGAGTTATTTTTATTTTCATATTTTATATAAATCATTTATAAGAATATAATTTTAATATAAAAAAATTAGATGTGTCACGTGATTTAATATATGTTTAAGAATTTACTTTTAAAAAAATATATAGATTTTCTATTAGATTCATATAAAGATAATATTTTAATATCAAAAAATTAGATATATAACATGAATTAACTTTATTATAATTATACATTATGTGAGATAAGTAAATAAAAATATTCTTAAAATGGGTGATAAAAAGGGGGTAGTAAAAATCAGTCAATTGGAAAACAATAATATATTTTCACTTTTGTAAATCAATAATTGGAAAATGGAACTCGCATCCAATAAATTGATGCGGTTTTTCAATTCCATAGTTCCTTCCATAGATCCTAAAAATGGCTCAATCTCAATCCCCACATTTATTGGGTTGGATACCACATCATGGTGTTGGACCTCATTGCCTCTGGCATCCATAGTTGGTGTATCAAGGATGTCATCTCACAACATTACTATAACTAACCTCTACTGGACATCATTCTGAGTCTCCCAATAGATATAAATGTTTCCCTCATTGGCTATATTCAGGTTGGAAAGATTATGGACCTTTACATGGACCGCATCCTAGAGAAGATATTTTGTAACTATGTTTGTGATTACCTTCATCCCTGACACCCACCATAATTTAAAAAATGTTATATTGAAGGTCTATTTCCACTTCTCATAATCATGTAGGTTGATTGGAATATAATCTCCCTAGATCATTTTATTGGGTATTATACACCTAAACATCTTGTTTATCACTAGTCTCGTGAGATTCCATAATAATTATGGATTATAGCTCATTAAGTATACATATTCAAGTATACTAAAGTTGTTGGTAAAAGTTATAAAGTATGAGTATCCACATCTAACTTCAAGTAGAAAAGTTCCACAGAAATATATGTTTACCTATTTAAGAATATTGGTGGTCCTTTCAACATTTCCACTAAATTGAGGTTTTTTCATTTTCTTAACAAACAATAATGAAACATACAAAGTGATTTTAATTCAAAGGATTCTAAATACCCATATTTATATAGATTTTGAAGTGATTATTGTTTACATGAACAAGTATTTGATTCAAAAAATGGATGTTATATGATTCACATGAACTTAATTCATTACATATTTCTAAAACTTTTTCACATTAATAGATATAAATTGTTTCTGACACTTTACAATGGGGTTTGTCTTCCACACATGTCTCTGGTATCGAGCTTGATGACAGACCACATTGTAACTTGCAATCCTGTTTTCCTAAGGAGAGCATCATTCATCACTTTCTCAACAGTTTCTTCTCCTTGACTGAAACATGATTATGGGATATTCATTTCTACTTCCATGGATTTATCCTTGAAATTAATCTCCTAGTCTGGGTATCCCTTATATATTTGAGTCATGGTTTTTGAAACTCATTCTAGGTTCCATCTCTTGGTGGAAGTCGATTAATTACACTACTCCTATCTGGACATTCCAAGGGGTCCTGACAGGGAAGAAAACTTTGGTTAGGGGAGTATTCATGTTGAGCATAAGTGGCTTGTATGGATGCTAGAACATTGGAACACATGTATTCCTTACCACTAGAGAGCATATCATGAGTGTAGAATCCAAGGAATCCCACATTTATTGAAGGGAATCTTATGATAGAAGCATGTATTTCGAGGTTTTCCTCAGGTATCCCATGTTTAACATGGGGTAGGCTATAATTTTAACATCTTACGGAGATGGTGAGAGAGGGATTGGTCAGGACGCCCAGTGAAGGTGGACCAGAGAGGTGCACCCCAATGGGGGATACTTAGAAATTTTACCAGATGGATGGATCATAACACACAATGAGAGCGGACCTAGGATGGTGTGTCTCATAAAAAGATGGTTTTACACCATGGAGAGTTAATTGGACACCACTGAGGGAGGATCAGAGAGTTTCACCCCAATGTGGAGGACAACAAGGTTTACCAATTGTTGGGATTTAACCTCATAGAGACTTCTTACATACCCTTCTTATAAGACAGGGATCAAAATCCACATTGTTTGAAGGGTTTTGTGGGGATTAAGAACTAATACTGCCTGTTGCAAGAGGATTTCTCTTGGTTGGATGGTTTGGATTGTGTGGCGTTTACACACTAAGACTACCCAGCTTCCACTAAGAGAAGCAATGGGATGAATGGGGATTATACACAGAGATAACTCAGATGGATGAAATGATCTCACTAATATATGAGTGAGGTGATGAGTGAAGTGTTGGAGTGGAAAGGAATAAATGGATAGAGTATGAGAGATTTTGGTCTTGAACCTCATGTAGTCTTCTAACATACAATTTTTAGAAGATACAAATCAAATTTCATGTATTTCTAGAGAGAAAATGGAAGTGGTTTGAGAAATATGAGTATTGGACCATATAGAGGCATCCTACATGCCATGTTTAGAAGTGAAGGATTAAATTCCACATAGTTCAGGATAGTGTGATGATACACCTAATAAGGTGGACCATGATAATGGAGAATATGTATGGGGACCCAAAATAAGTGTAACCTCTGGGATCGGTCATGATATTCTAGAGACATTATGACATAAGGGAAAGTTCAGTATGAAGAGTGATGAGGGGATTGAACCTCTAGGAGGCTTCCTACATACCATGTTCAGAAGACAGTGATCAAAGTCCATCTAGTTCTAGAGGTATAGATCTTATGCATGGTTAGCAGACCAAACAGATAGAGATTGGGGCTGTTTTACCTAAAGTGGAATCCCATATGAAAAATGTGAATATGGTTGAATGTCCATATCTTACTAGGATGTTGAATTCCATGCCAAAATTAGGATGGATAATGGATGAAGTGGGTGATTTTGGGTGGATCAAAACACCCCATAGAGGTAGATATGGGGAGGATATATCCCATAATTATAGGATTTAATATAATGAGGGTCTATCCCTAGGAGGGAGCACCTAGGTTAACCATTGGTGGTATTGAACCTCGAGGAGGCTTCCTACGTACCTTTTTAGAAGATAAGGATCAAAACCTATGTACTTTGAGAGGGATGGGTATTTTGCATGGTTAGTGGCCCAAATGGAAATTTGGGCTTACTCTAGGAATTATTACTCGATGGATAAGGATTTCATAGTCACTAATAACCTCTACGACCATGTTAGTCATGCTTGGTGTGAAAAATAAGTGGAATCAGCAAACCATATGATCATGTTGTGAATGATGCGTCAGTGATAGATGGTGTGAAGCTTACATGTATGATTTATCTGAAACAGATATCATTCTATGAGAGGAATATCTTACTCCCATGGAGATGAGTGGAAATGTAAAATTCTTGAGGTGCAACACACCATGTGAATTTCTTGGGGTGACACTATAGTTTAACTTCATGTTCCAAGAGTGTTGGTGCTGGGAAATTTTACATCATGCATCTCAGATGAGGATGACACACTCCTCAATCCCATGGACATACATAACTAGAACTCACCAACCCTTTTGGAAGGGAAGCCACCAAAAATTCCACGAAACAATGGGGTGTAGGAGTGGTCGATCATGGGTTCCTTGTTAGCATGCTTATGCCAAAAAGAAAGGTCTATTAGTGTAACTTTTCCAAAAATCATGAGGCAGATAAATGAAATAGGGTAGATCTCAAGAGGGACTAAGAAATCAATGAATACAAGCCTAGAAGGCGACACATAAGTGGATATCATGATGTAGAAGGCATCATTGATAAGGGATTCGTGAAGCTCTGATGATTCATGAAGAATCGGAGCTTTGCGAAGGAATAGTCTTCATGAAGCATGGGGAACATTCCTTAGCATGAAGTCTTAGCTCTGTGGAAGATTACTTCATGAAGGATTAATGCTCCATGAAACCTTGAGTAACCCAATGGGTCTACTTCCTCCATAAATGTTGTGGAACTCAGAGAAAGGAATCCCTACCATAGACATGGGCATTTTAGAACAAGGGAATGGGTGGATCATGATGCTCAAGTGCCTTAGGTGATCTATTTTCGGTTCTGGTTCTCGGTACCTGGGAGATTCACCATTTGTGAGATCAGAAGATGAATGGTAGGGTTGATTCATCCCCTTGAGGTTGGGGATCCAGATATTTATAGGCAATGGGGTCTCATGATGATCAGAGACACGTTGTGAAAGAAAATGGAGCTTTGTGAAATGTAGTGACTCCAACAGACTCACAGAGCCATCAATTAACTGCCAGATCCATCCATTAACTGCCTTAGCATGGTCGTGGAGGGCATCATACTCACAATAGTTCTTTCATCACTTCAATCCTTCATAATGATGAAGGTCTCTATGTTGGAGCTTTAAGAGCCAACCCATTTTTATGATATTTGGTCCTATTGTGATTTAATTTTATCTCAAACTATTGTGGACTTCCTAAATCTATCTCAGGGCATTAATTTCAGGGCCAACAAATCCCACCCCCCATAAGGGGATCCAAGAGAAAGGAGGTTCATATTCTGAGGGTGAATCTAAAAAAACATGAAGATCCCAAAGCAAGATCATGATTAAGGGAACAAAATCTTCGCATGGGTAGAGTCTATGTGAAGCTCAGTCAGCCACTACAATGATAGGTCAACAGAACACCTATAAGTATCATGTTTAGGGACCCTTATCCATACTTTATCTCCATGAAAGTGAGTGAGGCTCTCTTTACATGAAACATTTACACCCCGAAAACTCCCTCTATATACTAGTTCTTCATACATGTTCTCCATGAACACTACATAGTGAATCTGGGCATTCTGATTTATCATTGAATCATGACTCAAGCATAGTATAGCGAGGATCCATGAACTGGTTCTCCTTGAATTTCCTATGTGAGTGGTATTTGTGAAAAAGTCTTGAAAAATAAACTAAGTCCCAGATCTTTTATCCACTCAAGAAGCTTCTTGGGAGGTCCTTGAAGATTCTACCTAGAGAGAGGAAATGGATAAAAACATCATGATTAGGGAGTACATCCAGAGAAATTTGGTCCAATAATCATTTCTTGAACTTATATCATAATCCAAGAAGGACTACCACTTTTGAAAGAGGTTGTCGTTCTACATATTTGATTTGAGAGATGATTCCTTTATCCCACCAACCAGTTGAGGTGAAATAGATTACTGGTTTAGAGGCACACCACAGTAGTACCAGTGGCATCGAGTTATCGATGTCCATATCTGAAGGATCACTCACCTATCACAGTGGACTGACTCTACAACCATACCCATGACATTGATGAGAAGGTGCTATAGGTTGAGTTATCTCCACTGTAATAAAATAAAATTATCAAGGTAGACCTAAAGAACCCAGAGAATGAATGTACTGATTTCCAGTAATTACACCTGGGTGGAAACTTCATAGATCAATGGTCCTAGTCCTAATGGGTATGTGTATCTTGTGTAGAGTTTGGGGTAGAGTTTAGGGGGATAGGCCTCTATGAAGTGTAATGGGCATCCCAATTCCACATTTACCAATTTTGGGACATCATTCCTGAATTTCTGAGTATATGGTCATCAGATACCAACACATTCCATTTTCATCATGGGGAGGTTGGTATTCACCTTTGGGACCTCCATCATATTTTTGGGATCCCCATTCTAGAGAGAATATATGACGAATTCCTCCCCATGTAGAATGTGTGGGAGTATCAGGAGAAGATTCCACATCTAGAAAAGGTGTTGGTGAATCTATTTTCGGGCATGGAAAAAGATAATCAAGAAACAAGTGATGTTCATTTTAATTATTGGTTTGGCTATTTCTTGAAATTCCCAACGGAGGATCATTTTGAAGGTGAATAGGTACCTCAGAAAATACCAACAAGGCCCCTCACATGTCTGAGAGGGTCTTGGAAAGAAATGTATTGATCTTACTGGAATATCCTGAAGGATATCTAAGAGAAATTATGGGGATACAGCATCAATATAGGGACTCAACCAATAGTTAGGTTGGACAAATTTTTTGTTGTCGTGATCTATGGATGGATGATCCTAATAAGACATGCACACATAAGGGTGTGTAAAAGAATATTTATCATGCTGATGATGCTATAAATGAGGTATTATATTAGTCATGGGGTCATGGTGATGGAGGTGTAATATAAGGTGCTCCAAAATTTTTGGTAGGGGAAGAATCCGTTGTGCGTGTGTAGGCCGCTTCACTTTTTATACATCTTTGTGGTGGCACTCATGGGAGGATATGACTACCCAAATCCTATCTCTCCTCCTGAGACGAAATTATAGAAAGGGATTATAAACATTATGGTAATTTTCTCATTCTAGATGGT
Organism: Viscum album; assembly: GCA_963277665.1. Taxonomy (NCBI): domain Eukaryota; kingdom Viridiplantae; phylum Streptophyta; class Magnoliopsida; order Santalales; family Viscaceae; genus Viscum; species Viscum album. Next base: position 1,333,762,365 of record OY728145.1, read on the forward strand.
TTTGAAGAACGTGCTGATCAGGGTCAGTTGGAAAGATAGATTCAACATTCATATGTTCCCTCTACTAATGGGGGAGATAACTGATGATGGAATAGGGAATAAAGAATGGTGGTCATATACTCTTGTCCTTTAGATACGAAGAGCTAGTGGTGAGGGTGGAAAGTGAACCATTCAATGAACCATAAAACCCATACTATTTCACGAGGTAGTCCAGGTTCCTATAGGGACTGACTCTGAAGGTTTATCTAGGATTACAACTTGAAAATTATCCTTCTGTGATGAGGAAGATCTAGATCATGTTCTTGTGGGAAGATGAAAGAATATAGAGTGAACTGCCTCCACCCATTGCTGCATATGGTCTGGTTTATGATTATGTGAAGAGCTGGGAGGCCTCCTACCTGGGAGAGATGTTGAAGTATCATACCATTCAATCCAATGAGGGAGTAGTCCCTCCACCTAATAGATGAGGCTGAACTATTTAAATGGACCATTCTAGGAGTAGGGATGGTGCTCATCATGATGATGGAGCTACAGTAGTGAGTCCAATGATCAGTTGATCTACACCAAATCGAGATGAAGGAAGAGGAGAACTAGCACTATTCCCAATGCTCCCAAATGTGCATACTTGAGAGGAATGGGATCCCTTAGGGTAGTTCTGTAAGACATCCACCCAGGCTCCCAAGAAACGGTTGAATCGTGTGGACATTCCTAACAAAGTTGTATATCCCAAGGCTTAGGAATCCTTGGATAGTTGCATAAATTTCATCGACATTGATAGGATGTGGGATCATTTGAATAGGATTGGAATGCATCTGGTTAGGATTGGATGTGATAAAGGTATCTTCATCATGTCTCAGGGAAATTGGGTGTGATTCTTGATCGAATTAAATGACCTAGTGCATTACTAAGGCATTGTGCTCCCAATGAAAGATCGAGTGCGGGTGAAAGTAGAAATGAACTCTCCCCCAAATCTGTTAGAGGATTAGTTGGAAGAGTGCTACCTCATTCCCAATAAATCAGATGGATCTTTGGGGGAATATTCCAATAAATGAATCCCCTCAGAGGATAATGAGGTTGTAGCCTTGAAGGAATCCTCTTTGGAGGAAGGTGACGTATAAAACTTGGGGGACACATCCTTGGATGGATTCACTGAAGATATTGAATTAATATTTAAATCATTCCCATATTATTTCACTTTTATAATGATTTATCTAGAATACTCAGCTGACATATGTTCCACATAGTAGAATCTTTCAAAAGATACCTCAGATCATGGGGGTGGATGCATGGGAACAGGAACAGAGGACCAAGCCCCAGGACCTATGTCTGAGGAAATTGTAGCTATAGGGCCCAGCAGTTCTAAGGAGGCTAGGGTGGCCACCTTGGATCCTCCAGATCCCTAAATAATATTTAGAGGGCCACGTCCCAGTATCCCAACAATTACTACAAATGAGATTGATATGCCACTGCCCGAATGCTTCTATAAGTTCCTCACATTATAGATCCACATCTGTTGGTAATCTATTGGGTTGACTAACATGACTCTTGTATGAAAATTTTTGTTAGCAGCAATCATCCTACTATGGTACATGTTTAGAGGATCTATAATTCCTTTCATTATGGGGACTCCATTCTATGTAGATTTGGCCACTTGGGCTAAGCTGTTCATGACCTCTGGTGGGGCTACTGGCGGGGTAGCACCTACTGATAACATAGACAATCTCATTAAGGTGGAATCAAGTGATGAAGATAAACCTAATGATATAGACCAAATCTTATCTAACATGATTTTAGAGGAGGATCCCACTACTGAAATATTGGTCACATTTCAAGAGTATAAGCATGCTAATCTAGACGAGCTGGATGAGTTTGATTCTAATTCGGTTTGAGAAATTTTGTCCACCCAACCACGAGAATGGATGTTTATCAAACTATTTATGAAAATAATTAGGGTTCACAATGGATAAGCTGAATGATATCACTTTTACACTAGTTTCATAGACTATGTTTTGGAAGGGTGGATGCCCATGGTCTACATGTGCTGATTCGAGACTATCTCACTGAGAATATGCTAGAAAGCATTCTGAATTTGGACGTTTCTTAGAATAAGGAGAATTATGTTAGCACACTAAATATTCAAGATGATGAATATGAGATCTGGTGTCAGGAAGGGTAGATGAATGAGCATTCTTCTTTTTCTACCACCCAATCAGAACTGATCACATGATTGAGGGTCCAGATGATGGAAGATCAGGGGTAGCTGAGACAATTATCTCATCAAGTGGATGATCTCCAAACTTATTAGGATTAAATGTATATTAGGGATGATGAGCTCTACCCAGAATAAAATGAATAGTAAAGAGAGATCAGGGGGTGAAAATAGATCCTGGAGGCCATATGCTAGAGGGTGGTGGATCTGAAGCACTCCATTTTATGTGAAAATTCATAGGGGTTGTGTTTTTCCAATATCATGAAAGATACTTGATATTTTTTATTGATTTGAATTTCATTCATGGAAACATTTGTGATTTATTTAATTATCACACTACAATAATATCTATGAAACAACTAATCACCAATCACTAAGCTCACCTGGGTCTTGTCTAGTGTGAGAAACAAGGGAAGATCACATAATCATTCACTCTATACGAGAGTGTCAGATATTCCTTAGAAAAATCAGGGTCCGATGTTGTTGACTGACCATGAAGAGTGTTTAGGATGAGGGAGGTTATGACTAGAGAACAAGTCACTTAGAATATCTTATTTTTTCCCCATTACAACCCAGCTCACGAACGGTATAAATCTAGAGGTTTTGGAATCAAACTGAATAAAGGGTAATTAAAATTTTGAATCATAATGTCCAAAATTTGGAACACGGGGAGGAAGGAATGCCATTATGATATAAATGATGACCGTGTTTGAAACAAATTATCTGTACCGCTAGCCTAAAATGGGTATAAACAAATAATGGTTGACCTCTAACCATGTTAAAAACACAAAATTCCATCGGATTCCTTTAAAAACATTGGAACGGGATGGTAGGTGAGCTGATGTGGCATAACCATGCTATTAGGGGGTCTCTTTAGACATCAAATAGGATGAGTATCCAAATGAGGGGAACACGAAGAATGGGGGTGGGGTGATTGAATTTTTTAAGAGGATTCCAACACTCTTTAAATTATGCCGTTGTGACTTAAAAGATATTGATGAAGGTTCATTGGTCGGAAAAGAATAACAAACCCATATTTTAGGAAGATCCTCTATGGCGAGGGACTATGATGCATTTCGGTTTCATACTAAGAAAACAAGGATGATAAAAACATTGTTTAACATCATACAGGGATGATTATCCATGGTATAGTTTAGCATCATATGATTAGGATGTGTATCATAGTTTAACTTCATGGTATATATATGTTTCACACTATTTAATTTCATACTACATGGAACCTAGAAATGTCTATTCCAAGCATAATTATGCAGCACAAGAAGAAAAAACCTAGTCTGAATGACCCAAAAGGGGATCATGTACCACACAAATATCATGAAATAAATAGGTAGAAGGCTTCAAAAAAGTGGGTATATGTGGTGTGGAGAAGTGACAAGGCCGACACACCACACTTTTCTTGTGAGGTTTCTTATTTTAAGGTCATATTGTGTTGCTCGGACTATATGATTTCTATTTATAAAGTAATTGTTTCTCACTGGGGAAAGAAAACTAACATGAATGTTCCCAAAGAGGCATTCATACCACATAAATATTAAGAAAAAATCAAAATGAACGCTCATGTGATAGGGAAAGGGGAAAAACCTCAATAAAGATCTTTGTTTAAGGTCACTGAGTTTAGACCATGGCATACATTTTAATGTCATGTTGTTCATACTTATAGAAAATTTTCAGTCTGGGGGAATGAATATAACACATAAGATATAAAACCCAACATGAATGAGGCCAAGGAGGCTCACACGTTGCATACACAATTTAATTTTAACCGCATGATGTTTAAGGGTGAAATTATTACATAATAACTGAAGCCGAAGGGATAAAAATGTTAATGAACCTATGAATGGGCCTGAAGAAATAAGTTCATGAATCGCTTAATATCCCATAAGGATGGGAATAAAGTCACATTTTGTTCCAAAACATACCATGGGGGAGACCAAAAATGGTGTAGGAAATCATTTCTGTTGAGGAAGCTGACACATCCCATAACTATTGTGGGGCATCCTAAACTTGTTTAGGGTGGGATCATAGTTTAATACCATGCATTAAAGACATTAAATCTTATATTAAGGTCATAGATCTTGTACCAAGAGGAATAGTATCTCAAATGGTTATGTGTGGTGTGGTGTTATAATAAACCCATCGTGAATGAGGATCTGGGAGGCCCACTCATAGCACATCCTAGGAAAGGCCTAAATACAACTTAAATTCGTGTTTCTTAGACTTGGGTGTCCAGTTTAAGTTCATAGAACATAGAAAATTGGGGAATAATTCCAGGAGGAATATGCACAATGTGGTGGAATAACAATCTTGAAGTGAATGAGGCCAAAAAGGATGACACACCACATATGCTTCCTTGAGGTAGCTTGAATACAGTTTAATGTTATGTTGCGTGGACTAAGATTGAGGTTTAAGGTCGTGGAGTTTTTACATGAGTGAACCTACATGAAAAAAAGGTAAATACTATGGTTTGTCCCATAGGAAAAGTGAATGGGTGTACCTGCATATCCTTTAAGGATCATAATCATGCCACATGTAGTCTTGGAGAATCTATTCAGTTTAAAGTCATTTGGTAAGGTTAAAGATAAACTGGTGTGAAGGGGAAATAATGTTGTTGATGGACCTGATATTTATGATTATGACATCGCTAAATATCCCATGAGGATGGGAATCCATCCACATGTAGTTCTTGAGGAGAAATATATCTACGTAGGTCTAAACCACATACAAATAGGGGGAATTTTTTGTTTATATTTTATTGTTGATTTTTTTTGACTGGATGGACAAGTATGGAAAATTAGATCATTGATATATGTCCCGTATACACAGGAAACAATCCATATTTAGTTCTATACAGGTTTCATGGTAGGTGACCAGTGCCAAGGGTGATTTCCTCTCATAAGAGAACACCATAATGTTGTGTCGTTTTTTGTTGTGCAACCTGGATGATGATTCTATAGTTTAAGGTCGTGTTATAGGACCAATCCATGTATTTTAACATCATTTGGTGAGGATGATGGTTTGAGGATAGGCATCTTGGAGGGGATGTTTTTGGTGTGGTAAATAACCTTACATGAATGAGGACCAAAAAGATCCAGGACGCACCATACACTCCCAAAGGGAAACTCAAAAAAATGTACTAAAAGGTTTTTGTGATCATATAGCTAGTACCGAAGAGAAAATGTCTAGGATTCACTACATATCCTATGAGAATTTGCATCAAGACACACATAGTTCTTGAAAATGGAATGGTAGATGACCGATTCCAAGGGAAATTTCCTCTCAAGAAAGAACACTAATGCCACACAATTTAACATCATGCAGCTAAGATTAGAGGGAAGACATCTCAACCCAAAAAAAATACATGTCGTCATGAAAAGAATAACATGATTTGAATGAGGCTGATGTGGCTCATTCCACACCACTTCATCTTGAGGATATTCACATATAGTTTAGATTCATGATGTTTGAACTATGTGGTGAAGAGAAAATCTTTTTCATGGCATCACCCGATGTGAATGAGGCCAAACAAACCCAACACCACACAACATATCCGGATAAGAACATTCACATTGTTTAAAATTATAAGTCTTGGTCTAGGTGGTAGGTATCTGAGAAAGGGGATATGTATAGTGTAGTAGAAAAAACCTAACGTAAATGAGGACCAATGGAGTCCCACAGCATGCAATACATTTTTAAGGAAAACCCGCACATAGTTTAAAGTCATAAGGATTGGAATTGGGTTCCCAGTTTAATTTCATGTTCTTGGGACGTTGGGAATGTGCCTTTTAAGGACATAAAAAAGGTAACATCAGTGTAGTGTTGTTTAACATCATGAAGCTGAGACGATGAACATGTAGTTTAACATCATACGGTAATGACGAGGGTTGTTACATAGTTTATCATCATGAAATAAGAAAAATGTATAACTATTTAGTGTTATGTTGCAAGGATGAATCCATCTAGTTTAATGTTGTGTATTAAGGATGGTGATGTATATAGTGTAAGTTCATGCTTCTTGGATCATCAGTACTTTATGTGATATACTATTTTAGAAACTTGGAATATGTTAGAGGAGTGATGTACTCCCCATCCATGGTGACCAAAGAGTATGCACCACTGGGATCGATCTTTTGAATGATGTAAGGCCCTTTCTATTTCGGATTCAACTTTGGTGTCTTCGTACCAAGTATCATTAGTATCCATAGAGCCTTTATTATATCTTCTTAGAGGAAAGAGTGAATGAAAACATTCTTGTTGAATGTTTTAGTTATCCGATTCTAGTGCGACTCTAGATTTTGAAATGCCTAGATCCTATTCTCTTTGAGGTCTTCTAGTTCATCTATGCAGACCTAGCCTACATTTTATGATGTCTTATGACCATAAAAATAGGTGTAGATCAATGGAAACTGAATATTTATGGGATAGACTACCTATTTTTTATATACTAAGGATTATAGAGTCACATTATCTGATTATCATAGAGAGTTTTGGGGAACTTGACCAAACAAATCTTCTTCTACTAACCTGTCATATTCTTCAAAATTATATATAGGGTTTTTTAATACATCAATCTACCCACTCACCTATGCATGGTAGGGGGAAGTATGTTTGGACTGGATGATGTACTTGGAGTAAAAATTCTTCAACTCGGCTACCCGAAAGTTTGTTCCATTATTAGTGAGATTCACATGAGGACACCATATTGATAGATGATATGAGAGATCACAAATTAAACATCCAATAGGGCCTTAACTTCCTAGAGAGGAATCACCTCTACCCATTTGGAGAATAAATCCATTATGATCAGAATGAACCTGTACTGGAGACCTATTGCTAGGGGATATGGTCCCATGACATCAAGATCCTAGACTGAAAAGGGATTATAGTACTTTGCAGTATGGAGGGGATATATAAGTTGATGCATTAAGTTGGAATGAATTTGACATGCGTGGAACCTCTTGGTGAACTCGATACAATCATGGACCATGGTGGGCCAGTAGTAGCCCAACCTTTAAATCAATTGAGAGAGCTTCAACCTAGCCTGATGAGCACTGCAGGACCTGACATGAACTTCATACATAACCTAGGGAATTCCATACCCTTGAATGTAGTAGGGGATAATTCCATCAAACCAACATTTATAGAGAGTATTCTTGATGCTCGGCCTGCTTCTTATGGGTGAACTGAACTACATGTCGATGGGTTTCCTCACATTCATCTTTTCCCAGTGAGAGGTTCTCATGCTAGAGATAATTCGTGAAATGATTCATACAATCAGAGGCCTCTTCAACTATGGGGATATTTGAAGGTCCTAATTTGGAAGAACTAGTGGTAAGGTAATTTACCTGTTGGAAGTAATCATTATCCAAACTAACAAGGGTGATGACTCTTTGATGCGCCACATGATTGAATCAATCACCTATGTCAGGATCTAAAAGAGAAGTGGTATAATGGATATGGAATCATCTTGATTGTTCTATGGTTGGGGAACATGAGTTACCTCTATCTAATAAGGGAATTGGTCCATAAGATGGTGATCATGCCTGATTAAGGGCACAAGGTCTAACTTCATCGAAATGTAGACAATATTTATCTTCTTAATGACTAACTCGGAATCCCCTTTCACATGAAAGTGGGGAACATAAATCTCAAGATACAGCTTGAGACCGGTGATGATAGCCTATTACTATACCTTATTTTTTGTGAAGCTTTTTGATAGTAGGAATGAATAGGAAAAGAGAGCCTACAATGGGGTGATAAAAATGATTCCTAAACCTGCCCTGTTGATCTTGGGTTAATTGAGCCTTATACAGGTCAGACACAAGGAGGCACCATCTAAGTGATTCTTACATCATATCATATATTCGTCTACTAATAGGATAGCCTCATATAGGAAATCAAAATCTAGAGTCATTTCCTCGGGGGCTTGATGATCGGCCAGAAAATCTGCTAGTGCTTTACCCTTGAAGGCCTTCTGCAGAACAAATCTGATGTCGAACTGTTGAAGAATCACTACCCGGGGTTCTAGCTAGCCTTTCAACATCAGGAGGTTTAGAATATAATTTAGTGTACCCACAAGGGACACCATTTGTATATCTTGATGTAGTAAATAGTTTTGAAACTTATGCACTATGAAAACAAGCACGAGGGAACACTTCTCTATGGGAGAATATATGGACTCTATGTTTAAGAGAATGTGGAAGAGATAGTAAAAACTATTCCTTATCCCTTCTTTATTCTTATGAGTGAGAAGGGAACCAAGAGATCAGTCTAGGGTAGTCATATAAAGGATCAATGGTTTCCTGGAGATTAGTGGAATCGGAACTGGAGGCTATAGAAAATAGTTCTTGATCACTTCAAAATTGCTCTGACACTCTTTATCCCACTAATATATGGAACCTTTCTTTATGAGTCTCAAAAAGGGTTTACATTATCCAACCAGATTTGTGATAAATTTTCATATGTAGGATATGTGGAATTGAAATCCTCGGAGCTCCTAGAGGTTACTGGGGGGAGACATCAAGCTAATGGATTTGATCATATATAGTTCAACCTCGATGCCTCCGTATCTGACAATGAAGATGAGAAACATTCTAGTGGTCACCCCCAAAAGTGTATTTCAAGGGGTTCATCATCAAGTCCTGAGAGTGAATAAATCCAAACACGTTTTCAGGATCTCTAAGATGGTCCTGAAGGAGGTGGGAGTGTACACCCCAAATCATCCACATAGCATTCCACTAGCGTCCTAATGATTGTCTTGATGATTCCATGTATAGCAGGATAATAGGTATCTTGTGCATTATTCTGACTGAAATGCATCACTTGATAGAAAAAAGTATCTTGTGATGACCTAAAATAAGTATATTCCTAATCTTCGGGGGACATCCAAATCTATTTTTACCCAAAATACCCATCCATGAAGGAGAGATCCTGAAACCCAGTTGTCTCATCGATCTACAATTCCTTCACTGGAAGGGGAAAATCATCCTTTAGGAAGTGATGATTATGATTCTTTAAGTCGATAAAAACTTTGATATTCCCATTATTCTTCCTAACTAAGACAATATTACCTAACCATGTGGGGAATGTAACTTCCCTGATGAAGCTGTCCTTCATAAGCTTGTCAAATTTAGCCTCGACCATGGCACTATGAGAGAGGTGCATCTTCCCTGGAGGATTATTTAACCCATGATGGATCACAAGGAGGACAAGATGGTGGAAAACAATATGAGGGTCTATTCCTGGAATCCCACCATATCCCTAGGAAAAAACATCATGATGCTTCTTCAACAAATCCACATTATACTTCGGTTCCTTTGCAAACATGGACGTACTAATTATAATTGGTATGAGATCTACTTCAGTACCAAAATTCACCTAGACCATATCATTTATGGTGATAGATACACCTTACTCAAATTCTTTAAGAGAATCCTCCAAATATTCTTCATCATCTGAGGTAGGAGGATCATCCGCAAGATGCAATTTCTCTAAGCTGACTGATCTTGGAGGAATGCTAGTGTTGGCTTGAGCGGTAGTGGAATCCTTATCAAGAGACTCCTGTAATGTAGAAACCATTGTGAAATTTTTTTCATGTTTATTCAATTTTGAATTTAACTAATGGGTTCATGTTTGATGTAAAACCAATAGTGATGGGTCAGTTTGGGATAGTTCATCCAAGTTCAGCAGAATAACCAAGTATGATGGATAGTTGTATCCATGGAAAGAATATCTTGATACCTGAAATAAGTAGTGTGTTTTGGTATTACTTGATTATGACTCATGTATAAATACAAGTTAATATTTTGGTATTCCTTGAACCAAGGGACATTCCAACCTTTCCACTCATAAATGACAAGGCAGTTCCCCAAAGCTAGCATTGTAGCATCCAATCAGTGAATTGGGAGGATAAATGCATCATCCAAGTATATTCATGGGTTGGATCTGATGGAGGTGAAATCAACCTTATTATTCTATATGTGATTTTCCTTTCTATAATAGTTAGCTACATCTTTATAGTGAGCTTCAGTAGAGGCAATGGGAGAATCATCACCTTGGATAATGCCTACTCGACCATTTACAGAGTACTTGAGGCAAATGTGGTAGGAGGAGGGTACTAATACATGAAAATAGATCCAAGGACTATCCATGAACTCATTTTAAGTGGATTCATGTGAGATAACCATGAAACTAGTGTTTGTTATCATATTGTCAAACCAGGTCTTCAAACGGATCCATCCAAATAGTCTATGTTCAGTCCTGTCGTAACCCTAAATCTTCAAGTAATAGGGGCCCAAATCTACTTCAGTGAGTACCAACATGTGGAGCATATAGCTTAGAATGATATTGATCCCAGAACTTATTTCAATAAGACAGTGATGGACCTACACAACATTAAATTGGTCGGTGCTGTACAATAGGTGGATTTTCCCCTACAAGAGATAACTCTTATATTCTCTAGAGAAAGAGATGACGACCTGTAATTCTGACAGCTCTACATCCTCTATGTATAAATTATCAACTGTCGTAACCCGTATTTCAAAATAGAGTGGTATTTTTAAGGCTTATATAAGGGATTCTCCCATCTCTTTTGACATATGGAGGGCCTAAAGAATTGAATGTTTGGAAAGAATTAGGGTGAGGTGCTTCAACACGTCATACATCCACTCTAGGTAAAAATTTCTACCTATTCGGGGACACTCTATGGAAGGAGGAATGATTGTTCCTTCAAGTGGAACCACAAGGTTCTGGCTAGTGTTGGTAAAATTTTTATAATTAGATAGGCTGATAAGAATCACCACTGGATGATTATTAGCTAACTCAAGAATTACTAAATGCATATGGTCACGATACAACTGTGGAGATTCTGGATGGTCAATGATCATAGTCAATAATGGTGGTGGATATGGAGGAGTGGTCTAGAAGGATTGTTCCTGTTGATATCTACACAACACCTATTGTATGGTCTCAGTAATAAGAATGGACTAACTTAGTGCACTGAGCCGATAATTAAGGTGACTTTTACCCCCTTGGCTTCTTATTTGATGGTGTAGGCCATGGAAATTTGAAGGGATCTCCTAATATTACTCGTTGTTAGGACAATGCAGGGATCCACCAATTTAATGGTATTTAAATATGTGCACTCTTGATCATCATCAAATGAGTCTTCCAATACTAGAAGGATCCTGGGTGGGATTCCCATTTCCGTAGGCATGAAGGCTCTGAGTGTATGAGATGAATTTAGCACTGGCTGGAGACTTTTCTTTCCCCTACTTCATTAGCTCATACCCATCCGAGATGTTTAGGGTTTAATATTTGATGCATAAGTGGTAGCTGGAGAAGGATTGAAGACTTGTGGAGGTTCGGGTCAGCCTAGACAGGCACAGATGACTCCATGTGCATGAGAAAATACCATGAGATCCTGGTAGTCATCATACTTCTAAGTATCGAGGCTGGAATCTTACTTCCATTCATTAAAACATCATTGTTACTTTCAGTATTGATAGATATATGTGCTACAAGTTCCGAGAGTTCTCCCAACCTGATCACACCATTATCTATCTACTTCTAGAGCTAGTCATTGAACACATAGAAATTCTTGATGGTATATCCAAGAAACATATGGTAGGGATATCAGTTAGGGAAATCAATTAGTTTGGCCTCCTGATGCTTTCAGCATTTAGGTAGCTTCAGGTATCCCTTATCCTGAGCACTGCAGATATAACAGGGAACCATGGCTTTAAGGAAGGAATAGATCTAGTTTACCCTATCCTGAGGGGGACCCTAAGAACTGTATTCTAGAGCAGAGGTGGAGGTGGATGAGGATTCAGAACTAGATTATATCATTTGAGTGGTTTTGTTTATCGAGGAGGTGCATGCAGATTCTAAGGGTGATGAGGCAGAGCATGCTGAGGCTACTGTCATCCACAGGGAAGTGCCTAGAGAGGTTCTACTAGAAACAACTCTATTATCTATGGGGACCATACCTAAACTATTGTAACACTCTCTATCTTGGAGGATCTTCTTTATGGGTTTGGAGGAAGAAAAGGATGTGCCTTCTTGGCTCGGTACAAGCCTTTTCTAGGCATTGATCCTTGTTAAAGAAATCTTGTAATCCACCTGGGAAGTTATGAGTGATGAGAGTGGAGACCAATTCAGATTTTAATTTCCCTACACACATTGTCAATAGCTTCTCTTGAGTTTATGGAATATCAAGAAAGTAGGTGATGCCTTTCCACTTGAAAATGAAGTCTATGACATGATCATCTAGTTGTTTTTTTTACTTGAAGAGGTTGGAAATTCTCTTCTTCCATGTGGTGGAATTGAACTGGTAGAGAAAATAAATGTTAAGATCTTCCCAATCGGGGATATACTCAATGGGTAAATGGTTGTACCCAAAAAACATAGGCCCTTCCAATGTCTGAATGAAATATCAGATATTGGATTCTTCCTACTACTGTGGGATTCCCAACATAGTTCTGCACCATAAGATGAATTATTCTAGATGTTTTAGCGGATTTCCCATCTCCTTGAAGGGGGATAATGTTGGATTCGCAAAATCTAGGGTTTCTTGCATGTCTTCCACCCATGTCAAATATGGATTTCTGTCATGTGGGATGGCCACCTATCTCTTTTCCAAGGCTTTGAGCTGAGTAGTGAGAGTAACTATCAGGTTATCTGGGTGGGGGTTCTTTTGTGGATTAGTATTCTTAACCACTAGGGAATTGATGGACTCATCAACTTGATAAAAAGGTTCATAATCACATGGAATGATCTTCAAAGTAGCTAGATTAGCAGTTTTTAGGATGGCGTGATCCAGATCCTTAGGGGGATTCTCGCACTACTCAGGAAAATTTGGTGATGCATACCTTGATCACTTTACAAAGGCTCTAGATTCTTCTCTGTTTGGCTACACAAGATCCCTAGGCTCGTGTGGTGGTAAATGTCTTAGAAGTATCTACATATACCTTGGCTAAGTTGGTAGAGGAGTAGTATGGTCCAAATGAGGATCACCATAATCTTGATGTCTCTCATTAATGATCTCATTGATGATCTGATTCTAATCTATAATCTACTACCATATAGAGGAAATTTCAAGATCATTCTCTGACTTCTATGTGATAGTAGGTGGGTCTAATATATTGAGTGATCCCTTACCCTTATCAAGATTCCAGCCAATGGAAAATAATTTAGAGGGTTTTTCTACACTAAGAATATGCCTCTAATGGAGAGTGATAATACCTAGTGGGTCTATGTGACATTGTGCTACCCCAGTAGGTTTATCATCCTCATCATCCTTTACCCTTATCTCCTCATCCTTGGTAAATTTGACCTCATTCATATTCACTGTGAAAACCCCTATAATTTCCTCGTTTTTTCCAAGTAAATATGGGTTCCACTGGATGGTGCAGAAGTGGAGAATGGCATACTACCCCCAACCATGGACATTAATGTGTTGGGACTCTTTGATAATTATTCTATAGAGTACTATGAAGCTCTGGACATATCATTGTTGAAGGATCCAATGGAAACTAGGTGATGTTGGATGTATCACCACTTGAAGTGTTTCTAACTCTACCATGCGGCATTGCTGGTCAATGTCGTCAAAGTGTTCTTGACACTTTCAGAAGAAAAACATTGGGTTTTGTATATATAGATGCATTACCCAAATGGTATAGAAATATCCTAAGACATATTCTTTAGTAAGGGACTCCGGAATGTCAAATTCAGGAACTGTGTTTGGAAAAAACATTTTAGACAGCTGGTCAATGGACAGAGTTTCCCACAAGCTTCACTACACAAAATTTGGACCCAACTCTTGTCTTCCCCAGTCTTTGATTTGAATTATTGGAGAAGAAGGAAATGACATATATGTGGGTAGTTGTGGTAGTAGACCATCCAACAAAGAGACGGTTGCATGGGCTGATTGATCACTACATGTTGGATCATCTATCGAAGTTGGTTCCAATCACATCATCACATCCATGTAGGATGAGGTACTGATCACTTCTTAATGTATGATGGCAATGATAGTAATATGAGGGTATGTTGGGTACTTTCAGTCTATCATATCCTAGAAATACTCTTTTTGATTATGTGTAGAGGTTGATAATGAAGTTGGTGATGATAGATACATATTCACCATGAGACCTTGTAAGGGATCCAAATCTTCTTCCACCTATATATATTTATGAAGGGATTTAGGGATATGGTAGATCTCACCTTCTATAATGATGAGATTCACCCATCGAGCTCCTTCCCTAGCCTCTAATGCCGAAGAATGGGGGGAAGGATTCATCCTTGGGTGCCTTTCAGATTTTGAATTAGATGATTGAACATTATTCACAACAACAAAGTGCTTCTAAAAGTTATTCCTTTGGTGCTGATAGCTCACCCTTCTTCCCTGACATGGTTCTTTAGGGCATGAAGCTTTTTCGGCATGAGGCATACATTAAAAATACTAGGTGATTGTGTGAGGAGGACCTCTTCTTGAGTGATATGAGGTTCAACGGGGGTAGGAATATGTCAAATGGTATAGGTGGAGGACCTCTGTGTCATCTGTTGGACATGCGGGGAGGACCTCCACTTTAATTCTTTGGGACACGGGGGGCACCTCTGTATCGGTTGTCGCTGGACCAGGGAGGATCTCTGCTCTGGCTATGGGGGGCGTGCGGAAGACCTTCACACTGATGGTTGTTGATGTAGAATGAAGGACCTTACCAGAGTCATTAGGGACATTGGGAGAACCTCCATGTAGATTTTTAGTGGACTGGGGATGACCTACTCATTGATGGGTTTAGGTGTGAGGAGGAATTATGCACTGATCGAACTGAACACAAGGAGGACCACTATGCTAACCAAGGATAGCACATGGGGGACCTTCGTACAGATCATGGATAGAATAGAGAGGGCCTCCACATCGGTTTTTTATGGAGTATAGAGGATCTATACTGAAGTTGTGTATGACCTGAGGAGGACCTTCACATCACTAGTCAGATATGCGGAGAGGACCTACATATTTGGAACCATAAGCACATGGAGGACCTCCTTACTGAACATCAATGAGGTGGGTATGATCTTCATATTGGTTGATGCAGATAACATGGAGAGGACATCAATGTTGGGTGTGAGAGTGGGGAGGGCCTTAGTGCTGAGTATCATTACCAAAGATTGGCCCGTAATAGCTGTTGGGGATACTGATGCATGAGAGAGTCAACCCAACTCATTTGTGAGGTGATTGAGGGCTCGATCCCAATCAGGTGTTGAGGATTCCTTACTCTGTAGTATCAATTTCTTGGAAGAGTGAGTTTTGGGTGGAGAGATCCCCATGAGTTGTTGAATTCAATGCCCCGTGATGGGTGTAAGAACCTGGGTTTTGAGACTGTAAGACTTTAAAATTTTCTTGATGTTGTTCCAGAGCAGGGAATTCAGACGGCGTGTGATTCCGAGCCCCGGTGCGGCCGGAATTAAAATTTAAGTGAGTTCACACTGAACACGCCAAATAAACAGAATAACTCCTAAACAATTTCTTGGATGGGAAAACCGAGGGGACTGTTGAGTCCGTAATGTGTTGTTTAACCTAGGAGGGGTGTAACTTTCACGGGCGCGACCCTTCTATGGAAAACAACACCTGGGGTATTTTCATAATTTTGTGGCCCTGGGCGTGTACTTTGTAACATCTGAACAGAGGCTCGGATTAAAATTTCAAGACCATTGTTCCTCTCAGAATGTGGTTTTTACCCTAGGGTGGCTTAACCCTAACCCCGTCGTACGTTTGGGTATAGAGTCTACGGGTGGGGGGTTTAAGTGTTTTTCTATTTAAACACCCCCACCCTCTTCTCCACCTTGCTCCCCTCCATGGATAATTCCCCTAAACAATCTCATATCCTATCTTCTACCCCTCTGGCAAGGTGCAGCAACTACGACGGATCGTCGGTGAAGCTATGGGCTACGCCCAGCAAGGTAGGCTCGAGCGTTTTAAATTTTAATTCCTGCTACACCCTTAAAATTCTTTTCCTTGCATCAAAATTCTGTCTGATTGTTGATCAAAGCCCCTGGTTCCATAGGGATGGATTTTATCTTCCCAATGATCCTTTCTAATCTAAATTTTGAGTCCCGGGGCGTCCGGGGAAGCCCCAGGATGTTTCCCTGTCTTTTTCCTCCTTTTTCGGTGGTTCTAGGGAGGTTCGGCGAGCAACGGCGGCGGCACGGGGCATTCAAGGCGGCGGTGGCCGCATGGTTCTGGGACGGCGGTGGACCCAGGTGGCGCGGCGGCGGATCCATGCAGCGGCTCTTGGCGGCAGCTTCAGGCGGCGACTCCAGGTGGCGACTCCAAGCGGCGGCTCGAGGCGCCGGCTCCCGGCGCCGGCTCCAGGCGGCGACTCCAGGCTGCGGCTCTAAGCGGCGGCTCCAGGCGGCGGCTCCAGGAGGCAGCTCCAGGAGGCCGCTCCAGGCAGTGGCTCCAGGCGGTGGCTCCAGGCGGCGGCTCTAGGCGGCGGCTCCAGGCGGCGGCTCCAGGCGGCGGCTCCAGGCGGTGGCTCCAGGCGGCGGGCGAGGTCGACGGCGCAGGGTGAGACGGGGGTCGCGGTGCGCGACCCCGTGCGGGGACCAAGACCCACATTCGGAAGGTCTTTGTGTGAGAACATGACCGACCACGTGGGCCAGTCAGAATAGGAGTGGACCGGGGGTTAGCAGCCGGGCCGCGCGGCTGAGCCGCGGGCCGGCACGGGATGGCCCAGGCCGGTCCCGCCCAAGGGGTTTTCCCCCTCGACTTTAGACACCCATAACATTCACTACATGTGTTATTTTTGTGTTCCATCTACGGAAGTGCAATCCTCAGCTCAAGGAGAAGCTTTTGAGATGTCTTGGAAAATTTTAATTCTCGAGACGGGGGCTTGGTGGTGCGTCACGCTCATTAAGTACTATGTCTGGTTTCTTCATTCAGATGGCACAGACACATCCAGAGTCCGTTTAAGGTGTTGTCAGTAGTGTTGTGACCCTAGAATCGAGACGAAGTGGTTCAGGGAGGTTTCAGGCATTGAAGCCGGAGTTCAGTTGTGGGCCCCACAGGCTGTCTCTTAAGCTGTGAGCAACGTTTTGCGACTTTTTCATCAGACATTCATTCAGGGCGAAGGATTAGTCATTTTGGAATTTTTGGGAAATCGATGCCTCTTACATGATCTTATTATATGTGGAAATATGAAAGGACATTGGTTGAAGGTTTCTTTGACGCACTCTGACCCAATGCACGATCGCGATGTTAGTGACACCCAGTGATGGCGCAGGCAGCGCGGAGTCAGCGGACCCGTATCAGGGTTTACCCTCCGAGTGGGTTGGTTAGTGGTTTACCCATGGACCTTAGGGTTTACCCTCTGGGTGGGTCGGGCAGTGGGTTACCCATTGACCTTAGGGTCTACCCTCTAGTGGTTTTGGGAAGTGGGTTACCCATTGATTTTAGGGTTTACCCTCTAGCAGGGCTGGGTAGTGGGTCACTAGATGACCTTTTTGGGGGTTTACCATCCAGCAAGGCTATCGACTTCTTTCAGACTCTGCCCCTTTTGATGAGGCTAGTCAGTGGTTTTTTTTCTCCATGGTTACCGAAGGAGGACCTTTGGTGGTACTGTTTAGCAGTGAGGTAGCTTTGACATACGGGACTGTTGGGCCTCAGTGATTGTTACCCTTAGAACTATTAGAGACTTATCCTAGGATGATCTTGGAGATGGAGATCCCCTTATGCACTCATTCGGGTTTCTTATTGAACACACACACACATATATATATACACCCTAATTTTGTTCCCACTCCTTGCGTCTATTTACAATCCTTCTAATAGGGGAAAATCCGTGTGGGGTATGTCACGTTCTTTCCGTGTCTAGCTCCTCTTGGTTGGGATGAGTCTACTTCCTT
The DNA here is from genome assembly GCA_963277665.1 of Viscum album. Classification (NCBI taxonomy): domain Eukaryota; kingdom Viridiplantae; phylum Streptophyta; class Magnoliopsida; order Santalales; family Viscaceae; genus Viscum; species Viscum album. The sequence goes on from OY728145.1 coordinate 1,333,780,498, forward strand.
TATTTTTTTGGGTTGAGCTATACTCTCTCTATTGTACTCTTACTTTGTTCTGTCTATCGTTTACCACTTAGTACCTCCTTTGTTGCTCCCTAGTGATTTTGGGGTATCCTATTGAGTATCCTTATACTCACCACTACTTGGGCTTTTCCCGCACTTGGTGTGCCTTTGCAGATGACGGACAGGTCGATCGAGACTACAGAGGAGCGTAGGGGACACAGGATCTTGGGTTGTGTTTAGTGGACGTAGTAGGACTTATAGGTGTGAGAATCACCAGCTTTTTACTTTCATTTACCTATTTCTTGGTTGTGGAACCTTTTTGGTTGGGTGTGTGTTTTTTCCCTTTTTTTGTTCAGTATCTATCAGTACTTTTCTGCACTATACTTTTCCTGTTTAGTGGTTGATGCATGACTGTGGTTAGGTTATAGTAGTTGTCCTTTGATTTACTTTTTTACTCTGCACTTCTGCATTGAGTGGGTTGTGTGTGTGAATAGGTACTTAGGAAAAAGTCTCTCTAAGATTGTTACACCTTCGGTGCTTGTCCCCAGCCCCTGGCCTATGGAGGCGGGCTTCGGGTAGTTGCGGCTCGAGACCGGTAGGGTCGGGTCATGACAAAGTGGTATCAGAGCTGGTTCATTCTTTGGGGAGTTTTTCGGACGTCCCTAAAAAAAGAAATTGGTTGTGATTTAGGGAAATAGTGTTGACATGTCTTGAGAGAGGCTCTCAGGCTAGGGAGTCCAGTGATGGTACCGGCGGCCGACGTATCCATTCACCAGGACCCTGATAACCTGCTTGTCGACTCGGCACGCTGAGACATTTGCTTCAGGGAAGTTTGGAACATGCATCCGGTGGGATTGAGTCTTTGATAGTACTTTTTGAGTTATATCCCCTTTGTTATTACTGATATATATATATATGCTCATCTGATCACGGTAATCCTTGATAACTTTCAGGATGCCCCCACAATAGCATCCATCCAGGTTACCCTCTCCAGTTCGTGATGGAAACCTGGTGAGAGATGAGGTATCAATTCAGGGACCCTTACGTGATCCCCTTCCACCTAGTGCTTCAGTAGGAGCCCCTCCACATGAGGAGTGGCAGTTAGTACCAGTAGTACAGGCCGAGGTTGAGCGCAGGCTAAGTGCGCTCCGAGAATTTCAGGGTCAACGACTGTAGAAGTATCGCGGAGACCCGGATCCCTAGGCAGCGGAAGACTGGCTAGAGTCTGTGGACCGACTTTTTAGGCTGGTATGGACATCAGCGGACCATATGGTAGCCCTAGCTACCAGCCTTTTCCTCGGGATGGTAGGGCGTTAGGGGGTGGTTGGTTACACAGACCCACAACGAGTCGTCTCTCACGTGAGATAGCTTGTAGCAACTCTTCCAGGAGGAGTACTTCCCCTCTTGCTTACACTCTGATCAGATTCAGGAGCTTTTTGAGCTGAAGCAGGGGGATTTCCATGGAACAGTACTTAGCCTGGTTTACCGATCTGACATGCTACTCGTAAGATATGATATGCGACAATTACTTTCGGGCGTAGAAGTTTGTGCAGTGTATTCGTAGGGAGATATGTGCTACTGTAGTGCCCCTATGTGTCCCTACTTATGATGGGGTGCTAGAGCGGTCGCTCGTGACAGAAATATTCTTGACTGAGGGACACTAGCTGACAGGGCCTAGCAGTGGCCACTTCAGAGGAGATTCCTCGGTGATATGAAGGTAGAAGAGAGTAGAGCCTCAGTTGAGGAGGCCCTTCCGTGGGGAGACAAAGGGTAGGGTCGTACACCGTAGTGGCACCATGGAGCACCGAGGCAAGCAGGAGAGAGCTGGTTCTATTCCTGTAACTGACGGGGCCACCTAGAACGGGACAACTCGACCAGGCGTACCGAGCAGCTATGGCAGGCATTGGGGGCACCACATCAGTAGAGGCAGCGCCGTGACCAAGAATCCCCTAGGAAAGGATAGGGTGGTCCATAGGGAGGCGGTGTAATCAGAGTCGTTGGACTTGGAGGTCCAGGACAGTGTTTTGAGGTCCTTCTACCCCCACCACTAGGTGGCCCACTCCAGGATCAGGGAGCTGGCGGTAGGGTCTGCGGGCAGCTTTAGGCTATGGTTGTTCATGACCCCCTAGCACACGAGATGGTTCGAGCTACGCTTTATGTTTACTCTACACTTTCTTCGGTACTATTAGACATAGGCGCCAGCCACTTTTTTATATCGCTGCTTTTTGTATGTGAGTTGGAGCTTCCAGTAGAGGCGCTAACACCTGCACTAATCATCGTGGATCCTACAGGAAGTGCCTCGTTAGTGAAATTTTTCTTCAAATAGTGTGAACTATCCTTCGGAGGAGGGAGTTTCATGTGGGACCTACTTTTCATCATGATAGAACCTTACGAAATCATCTTGGGCATGGATTGTCTTTATACGGTTCACACCCAGATCGACTATCATCACAGACAAGTCAGAGACGTGTTTTTTGATGGGACAAGGTTCACCATCCTTGGTGAACGAGACCTCGAGGCAGAGCAAATTGGTACTCTGAGTAGGATACCTTGACCTTTTTCACACTAGTTATTGAGCATGGCTCTCAGATCAGCGAATAGTACATGCACCTGGATCCCTACCGTTATAGAGGAGTACATGGACGTCTTTCTCGAGGATGTCACAGGACTACCTCTGAGGAGAGAGATGGAGTTATTCATTGACTTGCAACTGGGGACAGACTCGATATCCTGTGCAGCTTATTGTATGTCACCCACAGTTCTTCGGGAGATGAGACTTTAGCTGGACGACCTTCGTGAGAAGGGATTCATCGGGCCCAATGTGTCCCCCTGGGAAGCTCTGGTTCTCTTTGTGAAAAAATCATATGGGAGTCTGCAGCTTTGTGTGGATTATCCTCGCCTAAATCAGGACATGATAAAGAACAAGAACCCCTTGCTGAGGAGTTACGACCTCTATGACTAGTTGAGAGGTGCGAAGTGGTTCTCTAAGATTGATCTTCGATCTGGCTACAACCAGTTGCAGGTTTGTGAGGTTGATATCTCGAATTTGGATTTCTTTTGTCATTATGGGATTTATGATTTTTTGGTGATTCCCTTTGGCGTGACGAATTCCCCCACCATTTTCATGGCTTTAATGAACCAGATCTTCCAGCCGTACTTGGACCGGTTTTTGGTTGTCTTTATTGACTACATACTCATCTAATCTGCGATGGAAGAGGAGCACACAGATCATTTGAGGATGGTCCTAGACTTACTCCGAGAGAACCAGCTATAGGGTAAGATCTCGAAGTGTTAGTTCTGGATTCATGAGGTTCACTTTCTGTGGAATGTCATTATGGAGCAGGGATTGGTCGTAGATCCCACAAAGATAGAGCCAGTGCTTGTTTGGGAGCCACCCAAGAATGTGTCAGAGGTGCGGAGCTTCCTTGGTTTGGTAGGGTACTACATGAGGTTTGTGGATGATTTCTCCAGGATTGATGCCCCTTTGACTGCATTGACATGGAAGGGATAATCATTCACCTGTAGAGATCAGTTTCAAAAGTCCTTCAAGGAGTTGAGACAGAGGCTGACTAGTGCTCCAGTGTTGAGGCTTCCAGAGGAGAGCGTTGAGTTTGTAGTATATTGTGACACTTCAGGAGATGGTCTCGGGTGTGTGTTGTTGTAGAAGCGGGCAGTGATTTTATATGGGTCGAGGAAGTTGAGGCCCCATGAGTAGAATTATGAAACTCATGATTTGGAGCTGGAAGCGGTGGTCTTCTCCTTGAGGCTATGGAGACATTACCTTCTGGGTGAGCATTTTGTGGTCTACGCAGACCACCATAGCCTAAAGTATATCTTCATTCACACAGATTTGAATCTGAGGTAGAGGTGCTGGATGGAGTTTCTACAGGACTATGATTTCGAGATAGTCTACACTCCAGGTAAGGGCAATGTAGTAGCAGATGCCCTTAGCAGGAAGTCCCAAGCCCGTTTAGTGTGGGAATCTTTAGAGCAGTTGGCTCCCCTACAGCTGGCCTTGGTGGAGCGAGAGGGTACGGCTTTTCTGCAGTCAATGGTGTTGACTCCTTCTCTCCTTGAGCATGTGAGAGGGTCACAGCTGGGGGATGTCGACAGCGATGTACTGCATGATCATATATCCACGTGTGATGCACCTAATGGGTATTCTGAAGGAAGGAATCACAAGATCTTGTTCTTGGGGCAAACTATAGTACCAGTGGAGATGTGGGAGGAGGTGATGCAGGAGTTCCACACTATTCAGGTGGTTGTACATCCCGGTGTGGGGAAGATATAGAGAGACCTTCAACGACAGTTTTGGTGGACTTGCATGAAGTGGAGCATAGCTGAGTTTGTTTCTCGATGTCTTACCTATCAGCAGGTGAAGGTCGAGCATCAGGTTCCGGCAGGGTTTTTACAGCCACTTGATATCCCAGAGTGGAAGTGGGATGGAATATCTATGGACTTCGTCACAGGGCTCCCACGCACAACGAAGGGCCATGATTCCATTTGGGTGATAGTGGACTGACTCATGAAGTCGGCGAACTTCGTTTCCATCAGAGAGAAGAGATCAGTGGAGAGTCTGGGGAAACTATACATTCGTGAGATTTTCAGCCTTCATGGAGTACCCACGACGATCATCTCCGACCGTGACACGTGGTTTACATAACGATTGTGTTGAGGCCTGTAGGAGGCCTTCAGGACCCAACTACGGATGAGTACAACTTTTCACTGCTAGACGGACGGGTAGACTGAGCGCACTATCTAGGTGTTTGAGGATATGCTCAGGGAATGCGTGTTAGAATTTGTCCTGATCTGGGAGGATCACCTACCCTTGGTGGAGTTCACGTACAACAATAGTTACCACTCTACTATTAGCATGTCACCTTTTGATTCCCTCTATGGGAGACCCTATAGGTCACCGTTGTACTGAAAGGACGTTGGGGAGACCTCCCTCGTGGGCCTAGAGTTGGTGCAGGAGACGAAGGAGAAGGTGCAGGTCATCCGTGAGCGGATGAGGATGGCTCAGAGAAAACAGAAGTCCTACGTAGATCGTGGTCGCGGGCCTTTGGAGTTCGAGCAGGGGGACCATGTCTTTTTTAGGGTCTCTCCGCAGTGTGATACTCGGAGGTTCAACTAGGGAGGAATGTTGTCCCCGAGGTTCATCGGGCCCTTTGAGATCGCGCACAGGGTCGGTGAGGTGGCCTACCATCATTCCCTACCCCCACATATGGAGAGGGTGCATGAAGTCTTCAACGTGTCATAACATAGGAAATATGTGCATGACCCAACGCATGTTATCAATTGGGGAGAGCTGGACATTGAGGATGGATCCACATTTGGGAAGCACCTTTTTGCGATTGAGGACCGGCAGGAGAGAACACTGTGTGTACGGACCATTCCTTTTCGTTCGATTACTGGGGCAGCAGGGGAGGGTGCAAGAGAGCACCTGAGAATGGGAGCGCCAGATACGGGCTCAGTATCCCGAGTTGATTTTGTTGTTTTGTTTTTCGGGGATTAAAAACATGAAGGAGGGAATGATGTAAGAACCCAGGTTTTGATCCTGTAAGACTTTCAAATTTTCATGATGTTATTCTAGAGCAGGGCGTTCAGACGGTGTGTGATTCCGAGCCCTGGTGTGGCCGTAATTAAATGTTAAGTGTGTTCAGACTGGACGCGCCAAATAAACAGAATAATGCCTAAATTATTGCTCGAATGGAAAAACCAAGGGCACCATTGATTATGAATCATGTTGTTTACCCTAGAAGGAGTGTAACATTCACGGGCGTGACCCTTCTGTGGAAAATGCCACCAGGGGCATTTTCGTAATTTGGTGGACCCGGGCGTGTACTTTTTAACTTCTGAACAGAGGCTCAGATTAAAAGTTTGAGACCACCATTGCGCTTATAACGTTTTTTCTACTCTAGGGGTGGCTTCACCCCGAACCTGCTGAAAGTTCGGCTACGGGGTCTACGGGCGGGGGGTTTAAGTGTTTTTCTATTTAAACACACCACCCCCACCCTCTTCTCCCCCTTTCTCATCTCCTTGGAAAATTCCCCTCAACATTCTCCTCTCCTCTCCTCCACCAGTCCGGAAAGGGGCAGTAACTCTGGTGGATCATCGGCGAAGCTATGGGCTACACCCAACGAGGTAGGCTCGTGAGTTTTAAATTTTAATTCTCGTAACCCCCTTCAAATGATTTTTCTTACATCAAAATGATGTTTGACCGTCGAATGAAGACCCTGGTTGTGGTGGGATTGATTTTATCTTCCCAATGATCCCTTCAGATTGAAATTTCAAGTTTCAGGACATTTGGGGCGGCCCTGAGAAGTTTTCCGGCCATTTTCCTCTTTTTCTGGCGGTTCAAGGGAGGTCCGGCGGGCGACGGCGGTGGCGCGGGGCGTTCTAGGTGGCGGTGGCGGAGGGGTTTTCGTGACGGCGGCGTGGCGGCAAACCCAGGTAGTGTGATGGGGGCTCTAGGTGGCAGCTCCAGGTGGCGGCTCCAGGCGGCGGATCCAGGCAGCGGCCTCTAGCGGCGGCCCCTGGCGGCTGCTCCAGGCGGCGGCTCCAGGCGGCAGGAGAGGTCCATGGCGCAGGGTGAGACAGGGGTCGCGGCATGCAACCCCGTGCTCGGACCAAGACCTGCCTTCAGTGGGTCTCCGTGCAAGACCACGACCGTCCATTAGGTTCGGTTGGCACGGGCATGGACCGGGGGTCAACGGTCGGGCCGCGCGGCTGAGCCACGGGCTGGCGCATCGAGCTGGGCCGGCCGGCCCATGCCGGTTCAGCCTAAGGGGTTTTCCCCCTCGACTTTGGACACCCATAACTTTCACTACTGGTGTCTGTTTAGCATACCATCTACGGAAGTGAAATTTTCGGCTCGATAGAAAGCTTTTGAGATGGTCTCGGGAAATTTAATTCCCGAGACGGGGGCTCGGTGGCGCGTCACTCTCATTAAGTACTACGTCGTGTTTCTTCTTTTGGATGGTGCAGACACATATTGAGTCCTTTTAAGGTTCCGTCAGTGATGTTGTGACCCTGGAATCAAGATTAAGTGGTCCAGGGAGGTTTTAGGTGTTGAATCTAGAGTTGAGTCATGTGCCCCACAGGCCGTCTTTTAAGCTGTGTGCGACGTTTTGTGACTTTTTCATCAGACGTCCATTCGGGGCGAATGAGTGGTCATTTCACCTTTTTTTCTGAGAGCATTGCAATAGAATAGTTCTCCCACACTCTTTTGGGACAAGGTGTGGGCCCCACCATACGTCATATGGGTGTAAAGCTTCATTGAGTAACTTTTTTGTTGGGAGTCTGATTCCAGTGAGTAAGTATTCTACCTCGTGTGTTTTTCTTTGAGGATTACAATGGTTTAATCTGTTTGAGAAATTGGAGCCTCTTACGTGATCTTATTAAATGTGGAAATATTAACAGATGTTGGTCGGAGGTTTCTTTGACACCCTCTGACCCAATGCATAGCCGCGATGTTAGCGACACCCAGTGATGGCGTGGGAAGCACTGAGTCATCGGACCAGTATCAGGGTTTACCATCCATGTGGGATGGGTAGTGGGTTACCCGTGGACCTTAGGGTTTACCCTCCGGGTGGGCCGGGTAGTGGTTTACCCATTGACCTTAGGGTATCCCCCCTACCGGGGCTAGGTAGTGGGTTACCCATTGGTTTTAGTGTTTACCCTCCAGAAGGGCTGGGCAGTTGGTCACCCAACGATCTTTTTGGGGGTTTACCCTCCATTAGGGCTGGGCAGTGGGTTACCCATCGACTTCTTTCAGACTCCTCCCCTTTCAACGAGGCTAGTCAGCGGTTTTTTTTTTCTCCGTGATTACTAGAGCGAGACTTTTGGTGGTATGGTTTAGCGGTGAGGTAGATTTGACGTGTGAAACTGTTGGGAAATAGTAATGGCTTCCCTTAGAATTATTTGCTACTTATCCTGGGCTGATATTGGAGATGGAGATCCCCTTACGCACTCATTCGGGTTTCTTGTTGAGAATATATATATATATATATATATATATATACCATAATTTTTTCCACTCCTTGGGTCCATTTACTCTCCTTCTAGGAGGTGCGAAGACACGCGGGGTATGCCACATGTTTTCTGCATCTAGATCCTCTTGGTTGGGATGAGTCTACGTCCTTTCTTTTTTTGGGTTGAGTTGTACTCTCTCTATTGTACTCTTACTTTGTTCTGTCTATCATTTACCATTTAGTACATCTTTTTTTTCTCCCTCGAGCTTTTGGGGCATCCTACTTAGTATCCTTATACTCACCCCTTCTTGGTCTTTTCCCACACTTGGTGTGCCCTTACAGACGACGGCCAGGTCGATCAAGACTACGGAGGAGCATAGGGAACACAGGATCTTGGGCTGTGTTCAGCAGACATAGTAGGACATACAGCTGTGAGACTCACCAGCTGTTTACTTTCATTTACCTGTTGTCGGGTTGTGGGACCTTTCTGGTTGGGAACGTGTTTTGCCCCATTTTATGTTTAGTATCTGTCAGTACTTTTCGGTACTTTGCATTTTCTATTTAGGGGTTTATGCATGGTTGTGGTTGGGTTATAGTAGTTGTCCTTTGTTTTCCTTTTTTACTCTGAACTCCTGCATTGAGTGGAATGTGTGTGTGTATACAGGTACTTAGGCAAAGGCCTCCCTGAGATTGTTATGCCTTTGTTGCTTGTCACCAGCCCCTGGCCTATGGAGGCGGGCTTGGGGTATTTACGGCTCGAGACTAGTAAGGTTGGGTCATGACAATGGGAATCTTACTGATCATGAGCCTGATGTTATCATCAGGCGAGTTAGACTAGGTTCAGTAGAGAATGCTAATGGTCCACCTATTCATTAGCCTATGGAAATTGTAGTTGGATGTGTTGACGCGGCCTGGTGGTAGCCCCCTTTGGCATCTACTGAAAAGTATTTTTTATTGAGATGACTTGGGTATCCCCTACCTTCTGGTCAAAGGGAGTGATTCAAAGGAGTGCTCTGGTGGTAGAACCCTGAAACAGTTCATTGTAGGAGTGGGTAGTATCTACTCCCTATGCATCCTTTGGGGGTAGCAGTGATGGTGATGGGAAAAAGCCTCTAGATCCTCGAAATCCATGTCACTTGTGGGAATGACTCCCTCCAACTCATACCATCATGTGATTTTGTCCATCACCCTACTCTAGATGATCTCATTGGATGATACGGGTTGTGGTAACCCAAAATCTAATAAATTTGGGGATTTAATGGTGTATGTAGGGTCACATGGGATACCGAATTGACATCTCTCCTTCCCCTTCATCAGCGGGCACTGGGTGAGAAGTATCCTATAGCTTGGGTCCTATAAAATTGGATGATTCATATATCAATATGGATACAATGGAATCAATTCCTAATGACCAGCTTCATAAAATTCTCTTTGGATTGAGAGAAATATCCATGCTGATAATTCCACACATAGGGATTCCCAATATTCATCTACCCCAACTACTGGTGAGTTCCACACCGAGTCCAGTGTTTTCTTAGTGGGCCCTAATTCCAGATCTCTGGATTCGGTAGCATGCTAATGTACTAAAATGATGTCTCAGACAATATTAGTCCCTACATCAGGGAGAATATATTCACATCTGGTTCACCATTTCTATTTTTTGACACTTTCTGTCAGGGCACGTTCACTATGCACATCTCTGATGTCACACTTGATGACAGAAAGCATTGTACCCCATGTTCCAACTTTCCAAAGGTGGGTGCCATTCACCACTTTCTTGGTGATGTATGGTCCATGATCAAAATGGTATGATGGTATGTTAGTTTCTTCTTCTAGGTATTTCTCCTTTAAAATCATCCCCTAGTCCGGATCTCCCTCATAGATTTGAGTTGTGGCTCATGAAACTCATTCCGGGTGTGATCTCTTTGTGGATGTCAATTAATTATGCTAGCTCTGTTTGGAAATACCAAGGGTTCTTGGTAGGGCAGCATCCTTTGGTTAGAAGAGTTGTCGAGTTGAGAATCAGTGGCATGTCTTGATACTGTAACATTGGAACACCTATATTCTTACACCTAATAAGGATTCTCAAGGGAGCAGAATCCAAGGAATCACACATCGATCACAAGGTGTTGTATGCCAGAGGCATGTATTATGAGGTTTTCCTCAGGAATCCCATGTTTAAAATGGGGTATGGCCCAATTTTAACATCTTGTAGAGGCTATGAGAGAGGTATTGGATAGGAAGCCTAATGAAGGTGTACCCCAATGATGGGGACACCTAGAAAGTTTTCCGAATGGATAGATCAGAATGTCCAATGAGAGAAGACCATGGATGGTGTGTCTCATAAAGAGAATCTTTCAGACTGTGAAGAATAATATGGACACTAATGAGGGTATATCAAAGAGGTGCACCCCAATGAGGGGGGCACTAATGTTTATCATTGGATTGGATTGAACCTCATGAATTATTCCTTTGTACCCTTCTTAAAAATAGGGATCAAAACCCATATAGTTCAAAGGGGTGATGTGGGGCTAAGAACTAAGAATACCCATTGCAAGAGGATTTTTCTTGTTTGGATTGTGTGGATTATGTGGAACTTACATAGTAAAACTACGTAGGTTTCACTGAGATCATTGATTGGAAAAAAGGGGCTTATGTGCTGAGACATCCCATATGGATGATATTATTTCACTGGGATACGAGTTATGTTATGGGTGAAGTGTTGAAGTAGAATGGATGAAATGGAAAAATCATGAGAGATATTGGGATTGAACCACATGGAGGCTTCATGCATGCCCTGTTTAGAATACATAAATCAAATTCAATGTAGTTCAGGAGAAAAAATGGAGAGTTTGTGAGAGATATTGGGCTTTAACCTCATAGAGGCTTCCTACATACCCTATTTAGAAGATAGGGATCAAAGTCCAAGTATTTTGGAGTTGGGCTATGAGACACATAAGAAGGAGGCCCATGGGAATGGAGAATATAGATGGGAACCCAAAGGAAGTGTAACATCTAGGATGGGTCATGATCCTCCCAATACATGCCGACTCAAGGGAAATACAATGATGGAAATGGATGATGAGCTTGAACCTCGAGGAGTCTTCCTATGTACCCTATATAGAAGATAGAGATCAAAGTCCACATAGATTAGGAAATATTAGACTTATGCATAGTTGACAGTCCAAATGGATTGATATTGGGGATGGGTTACATAAGAATGCGTCCCATATGGAAATGGATAATGAGATTGAATGTCAATATCTTAATGGGATGTGGAGACCCAGGGGAAAATTAGGAGTCATGAAGTGGGTGATAAGGGATGGATCAGAACACACCATGGAGGTGGATTTGGGGGGATGTTCTTAATAAAGGGATGATGTTACATCATGAGGTTATATTCCTAAAAGGGAGAACTTGGGTTTACTATTGGTGGGATAGAACATCGTGGAGGCTTCCTAATTACCCTTTTTAGAAGTCTAGGATCAAAACTTGCATAGTGTAAGAGGTATGGGGCTTATTCATGGTTAACAGCCCAAATGGAAACTAGGAATTACTAAAATCATGTCCAATTGTATCCAATAGACGGGTCAAGGTTTCGGTGCTCTGCTAATGTGTATAGTAGCACTCGGGTCAAATCCTCAGTGATGATACTTTTTAATAGTCAATTGTTTTTAGTTGATTGTATTCTGTTTGGGGGGTTTTTTTGCAGAGCCTGTGAAATAATTTATTGATGATGTTTGATTAAGATTGATTTAACAATTTGATAAATATTGGGGTGAGTTCATCAATAGGTAGTTAAGCTTGTGATATCCTTGATCCTTTCTTTGTATTGCATTAAATTAACACCCATGTCACAAGTTGACATTTATTGGAATTCCTTGGTGGTAAGGCTTTAATACAAGCCATAACTTAACTAGGATTATAATCTCAATAATTAAATGATTGTGGTAGTGTATTCATGGTTCTAATAATCCATGGAATCAATACGTTAAACACAATATTTCATTAATCCATGGCATGTTAAGTCCAACATACACAATGTTAATTCAAAGAATACTAATCACACAAAAGATCTCAATCGCTTAAGAACCCTAAATTATAACTCTTCCAAATGAGATATTTACACATCCATTTAAATGATTAATAATCTGGTTATAATGATTATGATGATAAATTAAAAAGATAAGAAAACTAAAGGGATAAGAAAAGAGTGGTGCATCGAACACACAAAAAAATGATGATGATAATTAAAAACAAACATTAGATTAAATGTGAAAGAAAAATAAGATAATGGGATTCAAATATATTTAAAAAAATTAAGAACATTAATATTAAACTAAATAGTCAGGATGATAATAAGATTTATTGAAGAAGAAACTTGCATTAAAACAGAATTACAAAAAAAAAGACATACAAGATTAAAATAATGAAGAACACAAAAGTAAAAGGGAGAAAAAGGAGGTGGAAGTGTTTCTCAAGTGAAAACATGATTATGGAAGGTCCTCACAAGACATTTTCAAGGAATTGGTCATGAAAATATGTTCTCTTCTCTTCTGAAATTCCAACCCTTCTGAAATGAGATGAGGGGATGTATTTATAGCCCAAGGTGGTGGACTGTTTCCATTCCAAAACTACCCCCACTTAAATTGATGATTTTGAAATCTATACAGATAAATATAGAGTTATCTATTTCTTAAAATTTGTAGATAATAATGTTGTCCGACTTCTTGAAAAATTTGGAGGCAATTGGACCTATGAAGCAAAAGTTATTGCGGTTTGATTAAACAAGGTTAAACTGTCCATTCAATCCATGATTTTTCACTGGTCAAAATGTGAATGGATTTTTTAATAGGAATATTCCATCAAATACTAATTATTTCTTAAAAAAAATTCTTCCACCTATATCTTATATTTCACACTGAAAAATCTTTGCTTTATTTGATGACTAGATCAAGAGACATGTCATGAATACTGTACTAATTTTAATTCCCAGAAAGAATGGTGGGATGAGTATAAATGAATCCATTGGGCCCCTTATCTTTGGAGTTGGGCCTTGAAATTTTTATTCAAGCCTCCCTAAATTGTCCCCCGAACATTGTAGGAGAATACAGAAATTTGGAATTCTACATTGATCCCAGTGATTAAATTTTCATAGTTGTTCTAGTTTCTTCACAGAATATATAGGCCTTGTTATGTGGACCATATGGCCCTTCAAATAAAATAATTGTCCCAAGATCCCTTCTAATGAAATGTTATATATTTAATTAGGAATTATAAAAAATAAGAACAATTAAATTTGGATAAATAGGGTGAGTGTTTTAAATAAAATAGTAAATTTAAACCGACTGGATTAATTCAAATAATGCTAAAAAATTACATTTAATATTTAAACATTAATATTTCAAAACAATTATGCTCATTTCATATAAAATCAGTAAAATAAGTTTATAAAAATTTTTGTAAATATTAATAATGTCAACTCCCCCACACTTAGTCTTGTGCATGTCCTTATGTGCAACAAATATAAAAATATGAAAATATCATTTTCAATCACCAACAAATATTAAAATTTTGTTTTCTCCACTTAGGGGAGGTTTAGAAAAGTTCCCTCATCCATATTTAATTACACCACAAGTTGTTAATGAAATAGTGTTCAGAAAAAAATAATTTTATCATTCTAAAATGCAGAAATGGAAAATGCTAGAACACAAAACTTTCTCCCCTCAAGATGATAAAATTAATTTATGGCGCTTCACTCTTTCACCAAACAAAAGTAAAAATCTTAGAGTTTGTAAGAGATATCATCTTACACACCCTATCCTAAAGTTCTAAAAAATAATGAGTTATTTTTAGGGGTTTATCTATGGCTATAGGATTGTAGGAAGATGATATCCAACAGATAAGAAAAGGGGGTAAAATACTAACATGGAAAAAGTAAAGCATATTTTTTTTGAAATGAAACATAGAAGGAAATTGCAACACAATTTTATATGGGAATTATTGTGTGAAGAAATACAAAAGAGAGGATGAATTTTTTAAGCGTATGAGAATATGAAATATTTAAAAAATACAAAACTTCTCCCAATGACATAAGTGTTCTTATTTTTCTTTACTTTTTTTTCATTTTTCAAAATTTGAACTCGAAAAAGATCCCACACTCATATCCCAACCCATGATTGATCTCCTCACAATGCTAATTTTAATAATAATAAGAATAAAAAGGGTTAAGGATGAGTGATTTTTTACCTACCCAAGACGCAACCCATATTTTTGTTCTTCTTTTTTATTTTATTTTTGTGATTTTGTTGAACACTTGTCAATAACATTTACAAAATTAAATTAATGAAAGTACATTACATTCCCAAAAACTCAATAAATGACAGCCTATCCCCCACACTAAAATGGATGCTTTCCCTCAAGCACATGATATCTCATTAGAAATCAATAAAAGGGCACCCAAAAAATGAAATCCATTCCCCCCCCCCACCCCTAAATTTTTAAAAAAATTATGCAATGATAATTCATGTTGATTATGGGTGGGAAAAGGTATTAGGATTTTAATGTGGCTATCAAATAAAAGGTTTTCATAGGCTCGAAGGGGCTTCCAAAAAGATGATTAATGTAAGGGAAATGGGAGGTTATTTCTCTATTGTGATTATAATGTGGTTTAGAAAATTTCTCTATCATATTAATGCACACCAAAGTAGGAAATTCATCTCTAAGGTCTACAAACTCAAGACTCGCAAACAGGGGTAAAAACACACATTTTGAAAAGATGGAAAAAGGTAGCCTTGGCATGAAAGATAATTTTGTTCCTCATGGTTGGGGAAAAATATTTTCAAATTAAAAAATTAAGCATTAAAAATTTTTTGGTTTTGACACTAGATTATTTCTCCAAATTCCTGATGAAAATAAACAATTTATGAGATGAAACCATGTATTTTGACTCCCCAAAATGGTTAGAAAAAATTTCAAAACAATATGGTGAGTAAGTATGTGTCTTTTTTTCATTTTTTTCATTTTTTAGTATTCTAGTGTTTTTATAATACACACCCACACACAAAAAGAAAGAGAAAAATAAAGGGTTTGATGAGGAAACTGGTAAGAAAAAATGAAAGAGAGAGTAAGAATAAGAAAGAGGAAGAGAGAGAAGGATGAATAAGAGACAAAGTTAAAGAGAAAGAGGTGCCCCCTGGTTTTGATTTGGTGGGTTACCATCTCAATCCAGTGGTGGGTCGACTGTAGAAGTTGGGGATTTCATGGATGTCTATGTTGTTCAAAGATTGTGTGTCCTCTCATGGTGATGCTTCAAATGATATCCATTAACTGTGAATGTCCTTTTTAAAGAGGGGTATTTGACTTGAACTACACCAAATGGGTAAACATTAGTAATAACAAAAGGCCCTTCCTAATGAGAATTAAGCATTCCTGGGTGAATCTAGAATTTATAATTGAAGAGCATATCCATTTCAACTTCAAGAAATTCCTTTCTCAAGATGTGTTTATCATGGGGTAAATTATCCTTTTCTTTGTACATATTGGAATTCTCATAGGAATCAAGTCGAAGATCCTCCAGTTCATCCAATTGCAACAATCATTCTTTGCACGATTTTTCAAAATCAAAATTATAGGTTTTCACAGCCCAAAAAATACTTATGTTGGATTTAAACTGGTAATTGACATGCTTTACCAAAAACTAACCTAAAAGGAGACATCCCAAGGGGTGTTCTATAGGTAGTTTGATGATACCAATGTTCTTCACCAAGTATTTCAATCCAGTATTTTCTGGTGGGTTTTGCAATTCTCTCAATCACTATTTTCACTTCTCTATTAGAATTTTCATCTATGCCATTTTTCTGGGGGTGATATGCAGTTGAAGTTTTATGTACAACACCATTCTTTTTCAAAAGAGATTCCATGGTTTTATTACAAAAATGGTTTCCTAAGTCACTTATCAAGGCATGTGGTGTGCCAAATCGATGGAAGATGTGTGTCTTTAGAAACTCACTAATAGTATGTTAATCATCCTCTTTAGTGGGTTTGGCCTTGACCCACCTAGAAACATAATCAACTGTAAGAAGAGTATATGAGAATCCATTAGAAGGGGGAAACAGTCCCCTGAAATCGATTCCCCAAACATCGAAGATCTCACAGAAAATTAATGGCTTTTGGGGAATTTCATTTCTCTTTGAAATTGTGGAGAACTTTTGGAATGTGGGTCATGTTTAAGAGAACACATGTTTGTCCTTGAAGAGTGATGTCCAGAAGAATCCAGAGTATAGAACCTTTCAGTATGTCCTTTGTGGTCCAATGCGGCCACCACCAGGCATTGAGTGGCAGAATTCTAAGATGGAAGAATGTTCATTTTCATCAACACATCTTCTAATTACCATTTCTTCCCCAATTTTCCAAAGTTTATTTTCTTCCCAAAAATATTATTTTGAATCACTTTTCAACTTCATTTTTGTTCTTTTCAAAATATTTCAGGAAAAACACCAGAAATGAAGTAATTTACAATTGGGTAAAACCATGGTATTTTTGTAATGAGAGTTGAAAGGTGCTCAGTGGGGAATTTAGGATCAATAATTTCTGAATGAGAATAATTATAAATACTAATAAGGTGATCATCCACAGGGTTTTCTTTTTCTGATCAATCTTTGATTTCAAGGTCAAACTCTTGGAGAATTAGGATCCATATTATTAGGCTCGGTTTGGAATCAATTTTCTTGTGTAAGAACTTTATAGCCAAATGGTCTATGAAGATGATGATTTTGGCACCTAAGAGATAGGGATGGAATTTATCTAAGGCAAAAACCACTTCTAAAAGTTCTATTTCAGTGGCAGGGTAGTGAGATTGAATTTCATCCATATTTTTGGAGGCATAATAGACGACATGAGGAATATTTTCTCTTCTTTGACCTATAATGGACCCAATGTCCCTATCAGAAGCATCACACATCAATTCAAAGGGTAAGGACCAATCTGGGGGTTGGATTATTGGGGCATATGTAAGAGCAGTTTTTAGTTCAATGAAGGCTCTCTTACAAACCTCATCTAAATATAAATTAATATCTTTTTTGAGAAACCGAGTGAGTGGGAGGAAAATCCTACTAAAGTTATGGATGAATCGCCGATAGAAACCAGCATAACCTAGGAAGGACCAGATGTCTTGAACAGATGTCATTTATGAAAGTGATTGGATCACTTCATTTTTGCAGGATCAACTTCAATACCATCTTTTGAAACTATGTTCCCTAGAACAATCCAATTTGCAACCATGAAGCGACATTTTTCAAAATTTAACACAAGGTTACACATGAAACAATTTTGAAGGACTACATAGAATAAATTCAAGAAACATTCAAATGACTCGCCATAAATGGTAAAGTCATCCAAGAATACTTCCATGAAGTATTCAATGAATTCAGAAAAGATACTCATCATACACCATTGGAATGTTACAGGAGCATTCCAAAGGCCAAAAGGCGTTATTCTATATGCATATATTCTAAAGGGGCCAGTGAAAGTAGTATTTTCTTGGTCCTAAGGTGTGATTGGGATTGGGAAGTATCCGGTGTATCCATCAAGAAAGCAATAGTGTGACTTTCCAGCTAATCGTTCTAGCATTTGATCAAGGAATGGAAGAGGGTATTGATCTTTTCTTGTTTCAACATTCAATTTCCTATAGTCGATGCGCACATTCCATTTGTTCTTCACTCGAGTGGTGACTACCTCCCCATGTTCATTTGTGACAATATTTATCCCACCCTTCTTAGGTACAACTTGAATTGGACTAACCCATTTAATATAAAAAATCAGGTATATAATACCAAATTGAAGAATATTGATGATATATTCCCTATCTACCCCAATTATGAGTGGATAGAGTCTTCTTTATGGTTGTCTAATTGGTTTGGATGATTCCTCGAGATGGATTTGACACATGAAAAGAGATGTTTTGATTCCTATTATGTCATCTAGGGTCCAACCTAAGGCCTTTTTGTTTTCTTCAAACCCCTGAACAAGTTTGGACTCCTCAGTTTCAGTTAGTGAAGCAGAGATAATGATAGGATATGAGTGATCATGGAAAATGAATGCATATTTCATGTGTTCAAGAAGAGGTTTCAGGTTAGTCTCATCTTTCATTTTTGGGATAGACAACTCAAGAATAGAGGAAGGGATTTCAGTTGCTTTAGATTCATTTTCCTCAATATTTTCCAAGGTGTAGCAGTAGAGATCAGAGTTGATGTGGGATTCAACAGAGTTTTCAAGTTCCTCTAGATTGATGGGGTCTATGAATGAGAGGTCACCATCAACTTCACCATTTATATCTTGGTTAATCATGGTGCAGATTTCACAAGATTCATTCTCATTAGAACATGATGAACATGATGGAATGGGGTTTGATTTATTTTTAGAAGCATCCTTAAAAGCATGGAATGAGAATGCAGAGTTTTCGTCAGATGGGTATCGCATGGCTTGGAAAATATTGAACATGACCAGTTGGTCACCAAATTCCATGGATATGATGCTTGAATGGACATCATTCTTGGTTCTAGTAGTCATGAGGAATGGTCTTCCTAGAATTAGGGGAGATAGAGAAGAGTTCGTCTCACCTTCCATGTCAAGGATATAGAAATTGGCTGGGAAGATAATATCATTAACCCTAATAAGGACATCCTCAATTATACCCTCAGGAATAGCAGTTCTTCGATTGGCTAATTGAATAACAACTCACATTGTATATAATGGACCTAAACCAAGGTTGGAGAATATGGATTTGAGCATGACATTAATTGAGTCTCCTAGGTCTATGAGTGCATCATCAATGTTGGAACTTCCAATTTGGATGGAACCGTAAAGGTCCCTAGATCGTTGCACATTATGGGAATAGACTTCTAGGTGGAAACATTTTCAAAGGTCCTAATTTTTCTCTTGTGGGTGCACAATTCCTTATGAAACTTGACATACATAGGGATTTGTTTTATGGCATATAAGAGGGGTATGTTGACATCAACATGTCTAAACATGTCGAGGATTTCAGGATCGGGTTAAAAGGACTTCTTTAGCTTAGAAACAGCTTGATAAAAAAGAATTGGATTCCTAAGTGGAATGGAAGGAGGTGAGGGAATGGCTTCAGGTTCCTTTTTGAGTTTCTTTTTCTTTTCATTTTCTAGGTCAACATTCAAAGGGGGGTTGGAGGAATTATATTGAGGAATAGAAATTTACTTCCCTAATATAAGTTTAATTGTACTTACATTAACCTTGGGGTTGGTTAATGTTTGATCTGGGAGTTGGGATGAATTGGATGGTTGCTACTGTCTAATGTGGGATGCAAGTTGACTGATCTGGGATTCAATTTTTTTAAGGCTACAATGAGTAAAAGAGAAAATATCTTCAACTGAACTTTCCCATGGTTTCTTAGAAGAAGAGGCTTATCCCAGATTGTGATTTCCCTGATTTTGGTTCTTTGGAAAGCAACTGTATTGGTTTGGGAATTGGGAAGGCTCACAAGGATAGTGGAAGCCTGTAGGAGCAGGATAATTGATCCTTTGAAGTTGAGGAAAAAAAGGATATGGTTTGTGGAAGTTACCACCACCTTGACTATATTGGAATTGGTTTGGATTTTTATGAGGGTATTGAGGGGGATGATAAATGAGATTTATATATCTCAAGTTAGGGTTATAAGTAGAATAGAAGGACTCAGAGTGGTGTTGGTTGGAGTTTCAAACAAACTGACTAGATTGTTGAGGGTTGGTGTTCCACTAAGCATATGCTGCATTGAGCTCCTTTATTCTAGATGAATCAGAAGGATCCTCTTGAAGTTGTGGACATGTGTCAGTTGGATAATATGAAAAGCTACATATTCCACAGTTCTTGATAGGTCCGGGTAACATTGATTGTGGAGAAGATGAGTTTGGGGATTTGGAAGTCATAGCTAGTTGTCTCACAAGACCTATAAGTTCACTCATCCACTCTATCATCTTGTTGGGCTCTACAAATTGACTATCGTGGTCTTGTTTGACTTTATCATGTGCTCGAGTATGGAATTTTTGTGTGTTTCTAGCCATGTTACTTATGAGATCTCTTGCAGCTGTAGGAGTTTTATCAACAAAAACATTGCCACTTGAGGCATCAATGAAGGTTCTCTCCATTTCCAATAACCCCTCATAAGAAGTATTGGATCAATAGTTGTTCATGTATTTGGGGGTGTGGGCAGGTTGCATCATGATTCTTGAACCTCTCTGAGTACTCATGTAGTGATTCATTTGGGGATTCACGGATACCACTTATTTCATTTTGGATAGAAGCAGTATGAGAAGGCGGAAATAATTTCTCTAAAAAGATTCCCTTCATGTCATTACATGTGGTTATGTAACCAGGAGGTAGGTAGTAAAGCCATGACTTGGAAGAGTTAGCTAGGGAGAAAGGGAATTCTCTAAGTTTGATTTGTTCCTCAGAAACCCCTTGAGTTTTCATGGTAGAGCATACCACATGGAACTCTTTAAGGCAGAGATGTGGATCCTCAATGGTTAGCCCATGGAAATGAAGTAGGAGATGAATAAAACTTGATTTGAGTTCAAATTCAGCCTCTATGTTTGGATATTGAATCCCAAGGGGTTGGTAATTAATATAGGGCCAGTGAGTTATTTAAGTGTTTGAACCCAAGGATTGGTTATTTCTAATTCAACTGGACGGACAAGGACAGTTTATTGAATGAGTTGATTATATTTTATGTTCCTCCTAATTTGGTAAAGTTTTCTCTCAACTTCAGGGTCAAAAAAATCTAAGTGATTGTTTGGGAGGATATGGAGTATTTAGAGAGATTTTGGAAGGAAAGGGAAGATGAGTTTTTCTTTGTATTTTTTTTTAAAATTTTTTACTTTTTTTTATTTTTTACAATAACTAGAAACTAATAAAAATTAATTTTCACCATCCTCGATAACAATGCCATTTTAAAGTGTGGAGGATTGTCTCTTATTGACCGGTCAAGGTTCTGATTCTCTTATAATGTGTAAAGAAGCACTCATGTCGAATCCTCAGTGATTATACTTTTTAATAGTCAATTGTTTTTAGTTGATAGTATTCTTTTTTGGGGGTTTGTTTGCAAGGCTTGTGAAACAATTTATGTATTATTATTTATTAATATTTATTAAAAAAAATTATAAATATTGGGGTGATTTCATCAATAGGTAGTTAATCTTGTGATATCCTTGAGTCTTGCTTTGTATTGCATTATATTAACATTGATGTCACAAGTTGACGTTGATTGGAATTCCTAAGTATTAAGGATTTAATCCAAGCCATAACTTAACAAGGATTCTAATATCAATCAGTACTTGATTGTGGTGGTGTAATTATGGTTCCAATAATCCATGTAATCCATATGTTAAACAAAATATGTCATTAATCTATGACATGTTAAGTCTAACATACAAAATGTTATTTCAAATAATACTCATCGAGCAAAAGATCTCAATCGCTTAACATCCCTAAATTATAACTCACCACAATGAGAGATTTAATCATCCATTGAAATTATTTTTAATATGGTTATAATGATTATGATAATAAATTAAAATGATAATAAAAAGAAAGGGATAAGAAAAGAGTGGTGTGTCGAACACCCACACAAACGATGATGATAATTAAAAACAAACTTTAGATTTAATGAGAAAGAAAAATAAGTGAGGGGGATTCAACTATATTTAAACAATTTTAAGAAAATTAATATTAAACTATAGAATATGGATAATAATAAGATATATTGGAGAATAAGATTTCATTAAAATAGAATTAAAAAAAATACTTACAAGATTACAATAATGAAGAACACAAAAATAAAAGGAAACAAAGAGAGGAGGAAGGGTCTCTCAAGTGAAAACTTGAGTATGGTAGGTCCTCCCAATTATTTTTAAAGGCTCTGGTCATTCAAATATGTACTCCTATATTCTGAAATTCCAACCCTTTCCAAAGGATATGAGGGTATGTATTTATAGCCCAAGGTGGTGGACTGTTTGCATTCCAAAACAACCCCCCCCCCCCAATTGGATCAATTATTTGGACATTCAAATAGATGAAGCTCGAGATATCTCCTTCTTCCAAGTTGTATATAATAATGTTATCCCACTACTCGAAAACTTGGGAGGCCATTGGACTTATGGAGCCCAAGTTATTGCAGTTTGATTAAGCAAAGTTATATTGTCCATTTATATCCATTCTTTTTCAATGGCCAAAATGTGAATGGATTTTTGAATAGGAAGATGCCTTCAAATATGAATTCCTTATTAGAAAATTTATTCCTCTTATATCTCCACTTTTACACTGTAAAATCTCATCTTGATTTGATTACTAGATCAATAGACATGTCATGAATACTGTACTGATTTAAATTTCTGGATGGAATGGTGGGATGAGTTTAAATGAATACTTTGGGAACCTTGAATTTGTATTTGGGCGTTGAAATTTTTATAAAAGACTCCTTACATTGTCCCTAAAACATTTTCACAAAATTAAGGAATTTGGAATTCTGGATTGAGCTCAATAATTCAATCTTCATAGCTGATCTAGTTTCTTCACAGATTTCGTAGGCCTTATGTGAACCATATAGCCCTTCAAATGGACGAATTGGCCCAAGATCCCTTCTAATTAAATGTTTTATATTGAAATAATAATCCTAAAAAAGAATAACCATGAAATTTGGATAAGTAGGGTGAGAGTTGTAAATAAAATATTAAACTGACATCGATTGTATTAATTCAAATATTGCTAAAAAATTACATTCAATTTTTAAACATTAATATTTCACACAAATTATACACATTTCATATAAAATCAGTAAAGGGAGTATATAAAAATTTGTGAAAATATTAATAATATAAAATCCCTTGCACTTAGTCTTTTGCATGTCCCCATGTGCAATAAATATAAAAACATGACAATATAATTTTCAATCACCAAACAATATTAAAATTTTGTTTTCCCCACTCAGGGAAGGTTTAGACAATTTCACTGATCCATATTGAATTCCACCACAAGTTGTTACAGAAACAATGTCACGAAAACAATTCATTTTTTCATTCTGAAATTTAGAAATGGAAAATGGTGGCACACAAAACTTACCCCTCTCAAGATGATAAAATTAATTTATGGAGCTTCACTCATTCACCATCCAAAAGTGAAAATCTTAGAGTTTGTAAGATATCTCAACTTACACTACCTATCCTAAAGTTCTAAAAAATCAATAGGCCTTTTAGGGGGTTTTTTGTGTCTATAGGACTGTAGGAAGATGATATCCAAAAGATAGGAAAAAGGGGGTAAAATACTAACATGGAAAAATAAATGCATATTTTTTTAAATGAAACATCGAAGAAAATGGAAAATCATATTTATATGGGATTTATTGTTTGAATAAATACACAAGTGAGGAAGAAAATTTGAAGGGGATGAGGAGATGAAATGTTTACAGAACACAAAACTTCTCCCAATGACATAAGTGTTCTTTTTTTCTTTTTTTTCTTTTTTTTTTGTTTTTAATTTTTTGAAAGATGAACTTGAAAAATATCTCATACACATATCCCAACCCATTATTTATCTCTTCCCGATACAAATTGTAATATTAATAACATGACCAAGGGTTGAGGGAGAGTGATTTTTGACCTGGCCAATACACAACCATTTTTTTGTTCTTTTTTTTTGATTTTTTTTGTGTTTTTTAACACTTTTCAATATAATTTAAAAAATTAAATAAATGAAAGTACATTAAATTCCCCAAAACTCATGAAATGAAAACCTCTCCCCCACACTAAAATGGATGCTTTCCCTCAAGCACATGATCACTTGTTTAAAATAAATAAAAGTGCACCGAAAAATGAAATCCATTCCCCCCACCCTTAAATTTCAAAAAAATTATGGTATGAAAATCTATGTTGATATTATTTGGGAAAAGGTATTGGGATTGTAATGTGTCTATCAAAGAAAAGGATTTCATAGGCTTTAAGGGGATGATAAAAGGAGGATTAATGTAAGTGAAATGGGAGGCTATTTGGCTACTGTGATTCTCATGTGGTTCAGAAAATGCCTCTATCATATTAATACACACTGAAGTAGGTAATTCAGCTCTAAGATCGACAAACTCATGGCTCTCAAATAGGGTTTAAAATACAAATTTTGAAAATATGTCCATAGGTGGCCTTATAATGAATTCTAATTTTGTTCCTCATGGTTGGGGAATACCATTTTCCAAATCAAAAATTGAGCATTCAAAATTTGTGGGTTCTGATTCAAGATTATTTATCCAAAGTCATGATGAAAATGAAAAAAAATTTATATGAAACCATGTCTTTTGACTCACCAAAATGGTTGGAAAAATTTTCAAAACTAGATGGTGAGTAAGTATGACTCTTTTTTTCATTTTTTTTCATTTTTTAGTTTTTAGTGATTTAATAATAAACACCCACACAAAAGATAAAGAGAAAAGGAAAGGGTTTGATGATGAAAGTGGTAAGAAAAAATGAAAGAGAGAGGAAGAATAAGAAAGAGGGTGAGAGGGAGAAAAAGGAGTAAGAGACAAAGTTAAAGGGAAAGAGGTTCCCCCTGATTTGGATTTTGTGGGTTTCCATATCAATCCAGTGGTGAGATGACTGTAGAGGATGGGGATTCGATGGAAGTCGATGTGGTTCCTGGATTGTGTGTCCTCTCATGGTGATTCTTTAACCTATGTCCATTAACTGTGAATGTACTTTTTGAAGAGGGGTCTTGGACTTGCACTACACGAAATGGGTAAACATCAGTAACAACAAAATGACCTTCCTAGCGAGAATTAAGCTTACCTTGGTGAATCTGAAATCGATAATTTATGAGCATAACCTTTTCATCTTCAGAAAATACTTTTCTCAGGAAGTTTTTATCATGGAGTACCTTAGACTTTTCTTTGTACAGACTGGAATTCTCATATGAATCAAGTCTAAGCTCTTCTAGTTTAGCCAATTGCAACAATCAATCTTTACAAGATTTTTCACAATCAAAATTACAGTTTTTCACTGCCAAAAAATGACTTATGTTGGATTTCTATTGGTAATTGACATGCTTTACCAAAAACTATCCTAAAATGAGACTTCCCAAGGGGTGTTTTATAGGTAGTTTGATAAGCCCAAAGTGCTTCACCAAGTCTTTCAGGCCAGTAGTTTCTGGTGGGTTTTACAATTCTCTCAAGAACTATTTTCACTTCTCTATTAGAATGTTCATCCATGCCATTTGTCTAGGGGTGATATGAAGTTGAAGTTTTATGTACAACACCATTCTTTTTCAAAATATATTACATGGTATTATTACAAAAATTGGTTCCTAGGTCACTTGTCAGGGCACGTGGTGTGCCAAATCGGTGGAATATGTGTGTCTTTAGAAACTCACTAATAGTATGTGAATCATCCTTTCTAGTGGGTTTGTCCTCAACCCACCTAAAAACACAATCAACTGTAAGAAGAGTGTATGAGAATCCATTGGAAGGGGAAATGGTCCCATGAAATTGATGCCCCAAACATCAAAGATCTCATATAAATTTAATATCTTTTGGGGAATTTAATTTCTCTTTGAAATTGTGCCAACCATTGGGAAAGTGGGACATGATTAAGATAACACATGTGAGTCCTTGAAGAGGGAATTCCAGAAGAATACAGAGTCTAGGACCTTTCGGGATGTCCTTTATGGTCTAATACGGCCACCACCAGGCATTGAGTGGCAGAATTCTAAGATGGAAGAATGTTCATTTTCATCAACACATCTCCTAATTACCATGTCTTCCCCGATTTTCCAAATTTAGGATCAAGGATTTCTGAATGGGAAGAATTATAAATTATACTAAGGTGATCAGCCACTGGGTTTTCTTTTTCTGGTCTATCTTTGATTTCAAGGTCAAACTCTTGGAGTATTAGGATCCATATTATTAGGCTCGGTTTGGAAACAGTTTTCTTGATTAAGAACATTATAGCTGAATGTTTTGTGAAGATGATGATTTTGGCACCTAAGAGATAAGGATGGAATTTATCTAAGGCAAAAACCACTGCTAAAAGTTCCATTTCAGTGATTGTGTAGTGAGATTGAGTTTCATCAAATTTTTTTGAGACATAATTGATGACATGAGGAATATTTTCTTTTCTTAGACCAAGAACGACCCCAATGGCCCTATTACAAGCATCACACATCAATTCAAAGGATAAGGACCAATCTGGGGGTTGAATTTTCACGGTGGATGTAAGAGTAGTTTTTAGTTCAATGAAGGATCTCTTACAAACCTCATCTAAATGGAAAGTGACATATTTTTGGAGAATACGAGTGAGTGGGAGAGAAATCCTACTAAAGTTATGGATGAATCGCCAATCGAAACCAGCATGACCTAGGAAGAAATAGATGTCTCGAATAGATGTGGGTTCTGGAAGTGATTGGATCACTTAATTTAGGCAGGATCAACTTCAATACAATCTTTTGAAACTATGTTCCCTAGAACAATCCCATTTTCAACCATGAAGGGACATTTTTTAAAATTTAACACAAGGTTAAACGTGAAACATTTTTTAAGGACTAGATAAAGTGAATTCAAGCAAGATTCAAATGACTCACCATAAATGGTAAAGTCATCCATGAAGACTTCCATGAGGTGTTCAATGAATTTAGAAAAGATACTCATCGTACACATTTGGAATGTTATAGGAGCATTGAAAAGGCCAAAAGGCCTTATCCTATATGAATATATTCCAAAGGGGGCAGTGAAAGTAGTCTTTTCTTGGTTCTAAGGTGCGATTGGGATTTGGAAGTAGCCAATGTATCCATCAAGAAAGAAATAGTGTGACTTTCTAGCTAATCGTTCTGGAATTTGATCAAGGAATGGAAGAGGGTAGTGATATTTTCTTGTTTCAACATTCAATTTCCTATAGTCCATGCACACATGCCATTTGTTCTTTACTCGAATTGTGACTACCTCCCCATGTTCATTTGTGACAATAGTTATCCCACCCTTCTTAGGTACAACTTGAATTGGACTAACCCATTTACTATCATAAATCAGGTAGATAATACCAACTTGAATAATATTGATTATCTCATCCCTATCTACCTCAATTATGATTGGATTGAGTCTTCTTTATGGTTGTATAATTGGTTTGGATGATTCCTTGAGATGGATGGGATGCATGAAAAGAGCGGGGTTGATTACTGGTATGTCATCTAGGGTCCAACCTAAGGCCTTTTTGTTTTCATCTAACACCTAAACAAGTTAGGACTCTTCAGTTTCAGTTAGTGAAGTAGAGATAATGACAAGATATGAGTGATCATGTAAAATGAATGAATATTTCATGTGTCCAAGAAGAGGTTTCTGATTAGTCTCATCTTTCATTTGTGGGATAGTCAACTCACGAATGGGGGAAGGGATTTCAGTTTCTTTAGATTCATTTTCCTTAATATTGTCCAAGGTGGAGCAGTAGAGATCAGAGTTTATGTGGGATTCAATAGATTTTTCAAGTTCCTCTAGATTTATGGAGTCTATGAATTAGAGGTCAACATAAACTTCACCATTTATAACTTGGTTAATCGTGGGGTATATTTCACAATATCCTTTCTCATTATAACATGATGAACATGAAGGAATGGGGTTCAATTGATTTCTAGAAGTGTCATTTAAAGAATGGATTGAGAATGTAGTGTGGTCCTCAGATGGGTATTGCATGGCTTGGAAAATATTTAACATTACCAGTTGGTCACCAAATTCCATGGATAAGATGCTTGAATAGACATCAATCTTGGTTCTAGTAGTCATGAGGAATGGTATTCCTAGAATTAGGGGAGATAGATAAGATTTCATCTCACCTTCCATGTCAAGGACATAGAAATCGGCTGGGAAGATAAGATCATCAACCCGAACAAGGACATCCTCAATTATACCCTCAAGAATAGCAGTGCTTTGATTGGCCAATTGAATGAAAACACCTGTTGTATGTAAGGGACCTAGACCAAGTTTAGAGAATATATATTTGGGCATGACATTAATTGAGGCTCCTAGGTCTATGAGTGCATCATCGAAGTTGGAACATCCAATTTGGCACGGAACCGTAAAGGTCTCTATATATTTTCACATTATGGGAATAGACTATTGTGGGGAAACATTTTCAAAGGTCCTAAGTTTCCTCTTGTGGGTGCACAATTCCTTATGAAATTCCAACCCTTCTGAAATGAGATGAGGGGATGTATTTATAGCCCAAGGTGGTGGACTGTTTCCATTCCAAAACTACCCCCACTTAAATTGATGATTTTGACATCTATACAGATAAATATAGAGTTATCTATTTCTTAAAATTTGTAGATAATAATGTTGTCCGACTTCTTGAAAAATTTGGAGGCAATTGGACCTATGAAGCAAAAGTTATTGCGGTTTGATTAAACAAGGTTAAACTGTCCATTCAATCCATGATTTTTCACTGGTCAAAATGTGAATGGATTTTTTAATAGGAATATTCCATCAAATACTAATTATTTCTTAAAAAAAATTCTTCCACCTATATCTTATATTTCACACTGAAAAATCTTTGCTTTATTTGATGACTAGATCAAGAGACATGTCATGAATACTGTACTAATTTTAATTCCCAGAAAGAATGGTGGGATGAGTATAAATGAATCCATTGGGCCCCTTATCTTTGGAGTTGGGCCTTGAAATTTTTATTCAAGCCTCCCTAAATTGTCCCCCGAACATTGTAGGAGAATACAGAAATTTGGAATTCTACATTGATCCCAGTGATTAAATTTTCATAGTTGTTCTAGTTTCTTCACAGAATATATAGGCCTTGTTATGTGGACCATATGGCCCTTCAAATAAAATAATTGTCCCAAGATCCCTTCTAATGAAATGTTATATATTTAATTAGGAATTATAAAAAATAAGAACAATTAAATTTGGATAAATAGGGTGAGTGTTTTAAATAAAATAGTAAATTTAAACCGACTGGATTAATTCAAATAATGCTAAAAAATTACATTTAATATTTAAACATTAATATTTCAAAACAATTATGCTCATTTCATATAAAATCAGTAAAATAAGTTTATAAAAATTTTTGTAAATATTAATAATGTCAACTCCCCCACACTTAGTCTTGTGCATGTCCTTATGTGCAACAAATATAAAAATATGAAAATATCATTTTCAATCACCAACAAATATTAAAATTTTGTTTTCTCCACTTAGGGGAGGTTTAGAAAAGTTCCCTCATCCATATTTAATTACACCACAAGTTGTTAATGAAATAGTGTTCAGAAAAAAATAATTTTATCATTCTAAAATGCAGAAATGGAAAATGCTAGAACACAAAACTTTCTCCCCTCAAGATGATAAAATTAATTTATGGCGCTTCACTCTTTCACCAAACAAAAGTAAAAATCTTAGAGTTTGTAAGAGATATCATCTTACACACCCTATCCTAAAGTTCTAAAAAATAATGAGTTATTTTTAGGGGTTTATCTATGGCTATAGGATTGTAGGAAGATGATATCCAACAGATAAGAAAAGGGGGTAAAATACTAACATGGAAAAAGTAAAGCATATTTTTTTTGAAATGAAACATAGAAGGAAATTGCAACACAATTTTATATGGGAATTATTGTGTGAAGAAATACAAAAGAGAGGATGAATTTTTTAAGCGTATGAGAATATGAAATATTTAAAAAATACAAAACTTCTCCCAATGACATAAGTGTTCTTATTTTTCTTTACTTTTTTTTCATTTTTCAAAATTTGAACTCGAAAAAGATCCCACACTCATATCCCAACCCATGATTGATCTCCTCACAATGCTAATTTTAATAATAATAAGAATAAAAAGGGTTAAGGATGAGTGATTTTTTACCTACCCAAGACGCAACCCATATTTTTGTTCTTCTTTTTTATTTTATTTTTGTGATTTTGTTGAACACTTGTCAATAACATTTACAAAATTAAATTAATGAAAGTACATTACATTCCCAAAAACTCAATAAATGACAGCCTATCCCCCACACTAAAATGGATGCTTTCCCTCAAGCACATGATATCTCATTAGAAATCAATAAAAGGGCACCCAAAAAATGAAATCCATTCCCCCCCCCCACCCCTAAATTTTTAAAAAAATTATGCAATGATAATTCATGTTGATTATGGGTGGGAAAAGGTATTAGGATTTTAATGTGGCTATCAAATAAAAGGTTTTCATAGGCTCGAAGGGGCTTCCAAAAAGATGATTAATGTAAGGGAAATGGGAGGTTATTTCTCTATTGTGATTATAATGTGGTTTAGAAAATTTCTCTATCATATTAATGCACACCAAAGTAGGAAATTCATCTCTAAGGTCTACAAACTCAAGACTCGCAAACAGGGGTAAAAACACACATTTTGAAAAGATGGAAAAAGGTAGCCTTGGCATGAAAGATAATTTTGTTCCTCATGGTTGGGGAAAAATATTTTCAAATTAAAAAATTAAGCATTAAAAATTTTTTGGTTTTGACACTAGATTATTTCTCCAAATTCCTGATGAAAATAAACAATTTATGAGATGAAACCATGTATTTTGACTCCCCAAAATGGTTAGAAAAAATTTCAAAACAATATGGTGAGTAAGTATGTGTCTTTTTTTCATTTTTTTCATTTTTTAGTATTCTAGTGTTTTTATAATACACACCCACACACAAAAAGAAAGAGAAAAATAAAGGGTTTGATGAGGAAACTGGTAAGAAAAAATGAAAGAGAGAGTAAGAATAAGAAAGAGGAAGAGAGAGAAGGATGAATAAGAGACAAAGTTAAAGAGAAAGAGGTGCCCCCTGGTTTTGATTTGGTGGGTTACCATCTCAATCCAGTGGTGGGTCGACTGTAGAAGTTGGGGATTTCATGGATGTCTATGTTGTTCAAAGATTGTGTGTCCTCTCATGGTGATGCTTCAAATGATATCCATTAACTGTGAATGTCCTTTTTAAAGAGGGGTATTTGACTTGAACTACACCAAATGGGTAAACATTAGTAATAACAAAAGGCCCTTCCTAATGAGAATTAAGCATTCCTGGGTGAATCTAGAATTTATAATTGAAGAGCATATCCATTTCAACTTCAAGAAATTCCTTTCTCAAGATGTGTTTATCATGGGGTAAATTATCCTTTTCTTTGTACATATTGGAATTCTCATAGGAATCAAGTCGAAGATCCTCCAGTTCATCCAATTGCAACAATCATTCTTTGCACGATTTTTCAAAATCAAAATTATAGGTTTTCACAGCCCAAAAAATACTTATGTTGGATTTAAACTGGTAATTGACATGCTTTACCAAAAACTAACCTAAAAGGAGACATCCCAAGGGGTGTTCTATAGGTAGTTTGATGATACCAATGTTCTTCACCAAGTATTTCAATCCAGTATTTTCTGGTGGGTTTTGCAATTCTCTCAATCACTATTTTCACTTCTCTATTAGAATTTTCATCTATGCCATTTTTCTGGGGGTGATATGCAGTTGAAGTTTTATGTACAACACCATTCTTTTTCAAAAGAGATTCCATGGTTTTATTACAAAAATGGTTTCCTAAGTCACTTATCAAGGCATGTGGTGTGCCAAATCGATGGAAGATGTGTGTCTTTAGAAACTCACTAATAGTATGTTAATCATCCTCTTTAGTGGGTTTGGCCTTGACCCACCTAGAAACATAATCAACTGTAAGAAGAGTATATGAGAATCCATTAGAAGGGGGAAACAGTCCCCTGAAATCGATTCCCCAAACATCGAAGATCTCACAGAAAATTAATGGCTTTTGGGGAATTTCATTTCTCTTTGAAATTGTGGAGAACTTTTGGAATGTGGGTCATGTTTAAGAGAACACATGTTTGTCCTTGAAGAGTGATGTCCAGAAGAATCCAGAGTATAGAACCTTTCAGTATGTCCTTTGTGGTCCAATGCGGCCACCACCAGGCATTGAGTGGCAGAATTCTAAGATGGAAGAATGTTCATTTTCATCAACACATCTTCTAATTACCATTTCTTCCCCAATTTTCCAAAGTTTATTTTCTTCCCAAAAATATTATTTTGAATCACTTTTCAACTTCATTTTTGTTCTTTTCAAAATATTTCAGGAAAAACACCAGAAATGAAGTAATTTACAATTGGGTAAAACCATGGTATTTTTGTAATGAGAGTTGAAAGGTGCTCAGTGGGGAATTTAGGATCAATAATTTCTGAATGAGAATAATTATAAATACTAATAAGGTGATCATCCACAGGGTTTTCTTTTTCTGATCAATCTTTGATTTCAAGGTCAAACTCTTGGAGAATTAGGATCCATATTATTAGGCTCGGTTTGGAATCAATTTTCTTGTGTAAGAACTTTATAGCCAAATGGTCTATGAAGATGATGATTTTGGCACCTAAGAGATAGGGATGGAATTTATCTAAGGCAAAAACCACTTCTAAAAGTTCTATTTCAGTGGCAGGGTAGTGAGATTGAATTTCATCCATATTTTTGGAGGCATAATAGACGACATGAGGAATATTTTCTCTTCTTTGACCTATAATGGACCCAATGTCCCTATCAGAAGCATCACACATCAATTCAAAGGGTAGGGACCAATCTGGGGGTTGGATTATTGGGGCATATGTAAGAGCAGTTTTTAGTTCAATGAAGGCTCTCTTACAAACCTCATCTAAATATAAATTAATATCTTTTTTGAGAAACCGAGTGAGTGGGAGGAAAATCCTACTAAAGTTATGGATGAATCGCCGATAGAAACCAGCATAACCTAGGAAGGACCAGATGTCTTGAACAGATGTCATTTATGAAAGTGATTGGATCACTTCATTTTTGCAGGATCAACTTCAATACCATCTTTTGAAACTATGTTCCCTAGAACAATCCAATTTGCAACCATGAAGCGACATTTTTCAAAATTTAACACAAGGTTACACATGAAACAATTTTGAAGGACTACATAGAATAAATTCAAGAAACATTCAAATGACTCGCCATAAATGGTAAAGTCATCCAAGAATACTTCCATGAAGTATTCAATGAATTCAGAAAAGATACTCATCATACACCATTGGAATGTTACAGGAGCATTCCAAAGGCCAAAAGGCGTTATTCTATATGCATATATTCTAAAGGGGCCAGTGAAAGTAGTATTTTCTTGGTCCTAAGGTGTGATTGGGATTGGGAAGTATCCGGTGTATCCATCAAGAAAGCAATAGTGTGACTTTCCAGCTAATCGTTCTAGCATTTGATCAAGGAATGGAAGAGGGTATTGATCTTTTCTTGTTTCAACATTCAATTTCCTATAGTCGATGCGCACATTCCATTTGTTCTTCACTCGAGTGGTGACTACCTCCCCATGTTCATTTGTGACAATATTTATCCCACCCTTCTTAGGTACAACTTGAATTGGACTAACCCATTTAATATAAAAAATCAGGTATATAATACCAAATTGAAGAATATTGATGATATATTCCCTATCTACCCCAATTATGAGTGGATAGAGTCTTCTTTATGGTTGTCTAATTGGTTTGGATGATTCCTCGAGATGGATTTGACACATGAAAAGAGATGTTTTGATTCCTATTATGTCATCTAGGGTCCAACCTAAGGCCTTTTTGTTTTCTTCAAACCCCTGAACAAGTTTGGACTCCTCAGTTTCAGTTAGTGAAGCAGAGATAATGATAGGATATGAGTGATCATGGAAAATGAATGCATATTTCATGTGTTCAAGAAGAGGTTTCAGGTTAGTCTCATCTTTCATTTTTGGGATAGACAACTCAAGAATAGAGGAAGGGATTTCAGTTGCTTTAGATTCATTTTCCTCAATATTTTCCAAGGTGTAGCAGTAGAGATCAGAGTTGATGTGGGATTCAACAGAGTTTTCAAGTTCCTCTAGATTGATGGGGTCTATGAATGAGAGGTCACCATCAACTTCACCATTTATATCTTGGTTAATCATGGTGCAGATTTCACAAGATTCATTCTCATTAGAACATGATGAACATGATGGAATGGGGTTTGATTTATTTTTAGAAGCATCCTTAAAAGCATGGAATGAGAATGCAGAGTTTTCGTCAGATGGGTATCGCATGGCTTGGAAAATATTGAACATGACCAGTTGGTCACCAAATTCCATGGATATGATGCTTGAATGGACATCATTCTTGGTTCTAGTAGTCATGAGGAATGGTCTTCCTAGAATTAGGGGAGATAGAGAAGAGTTCGTCTCACCTTCCATGTCAAGGATATAGAAATTGGCTGGGAAGATAATATCATTAACCCTAATAAGGACATCCTCAATTATACCCTCAGGAATAGCAGTTCTTCGATTGGCTAATTGAATAACAACTCACATTGTATATAATGGACCTAAACCAAGGTTGGAGAATATGGATTTGAGCATGACATTAATTGAGTCTCCTAGGTCTATGAGTGCATCATCAATGTTGGAACTTCCAATTTGGATGGAACCGTAAAGGTCCCTAGATTGTTGCACATTATGGGAATAGACTTCTAGGTGGAAACATTTTCAAAGGTCCTAATTTTTCTCTTGTGGGTGCACAATTCCTTATGAAACTTGACATACATAGGGATTTGTTTTATGGCATATAAGAGGGGTATGTTGACATCAACATGTCTAAACATGTCGAGGATTTCAGGATCGGGTTCAAAGGACTTCTTTAGCTTAGAAACAGCTTGATAAAAAAGAATTGGATTCCTAAGTGGAATGGAAGGAGGTGAGGGAATGGCTTCAGGTTCCTTTTTGAGTTTCTTTTTCTTTTCATTTTCTAGGTCAACATTCAAAGGGGGGTTGGAGGAATTATATTGAGGAATAGAAATTTACTTCCCTAATATAAGTTTAATTGTACTTACATTAACCTTGGGGTTGGTTAATGTTTGATCTGGGAGTTGGGATGAATTGGATGGTTGCTACTGTCTAATGTGGGATGCAAGTTGACTGATCTGGGATTCAATTTTTTTAAGGCTACAATGAGTAAAAGAGAAAATATCTTCAACTGAACTTTCCCATGGTTTCTTAGAAGAAGAGGCTTATCCCAGATTGTGATTTCCCTGATTTTGGTTCTTTGGAAAGCAACTGTATTGGTTTGGGAATTGGGAAGGCTCACAAGGATAGTGGAAGCCTGTAAGAGCAGGATAATTGATCCTTTGAAGTTGAGGAAAAAAAGGATATGGTTTGTGGAAGTTACCACCACCTTGACTATATTGGAATTGGTTTGGATTTTTATGAGGGTATTGAGGGGGATGATAAATGAGATTTATATATCTCAAGTTAGGGTTATAAGTAGAATAGAAGGACTCAGAGTGGTGTTGGTTGGAGTTTCAAACAAACTGACTAGATTGTTGAGGGTTGGTGTTCCACTAAGCATATGCTGCATTGAGCTCCTTTATTCTAGATGAATCAGAAGGATCCTCTTGAAGTTGTGGACATGTGTCAGTTGGATAATATGAAAAGCTACATATTCCACAGTTCTTGATAGGTCCGGGTAACATTGATTGTGGAGAAGATGAGTTTGGGGATTTGGAAGTCATAGCTAGTTGTCTCACAAGACCTATAAGTTCACTCATCCACTCTATCATCTTGTTGGGCTCTACAAATTGACTATCGTGGTCTTGTTTGACTTTATCATGTGCTCGAGTATGGAATTTTTGTGTGTTTCTAGCCATGTTACTTATGAGATCTCTTGCAGCTGTAGGAGTTTTATCAACAAAAACATTGCCACTTGAGGCATCAATGAAGGTTCTCTCCATTTCCAATAACCCCTCATAAGAAGTATTGGATCAATAGTTGTTCATGTATTTGGGGGTGTGGGCAGGTTGCATCATGATTCTTGAACCTCTCTGAGTACTCATGTAGTGATTCATTTGGGGATTCACGGATACCACTTATTTCATTTTGGATAGAAGCAGTATGAGAAGGCGGAAATAATTTCTCTAAAAAGATTCCCTTCATGTCATTACATGTGGTTATGTAACCAGGAGGTAGGTAGTAAAGCCATGACTTGGAAGAGTTAGCTAGGGAGAAAGGGAATTCTCTAAGTTTGATTTGTTCCTCAGAAACCCCTTGAGTTTTCATGGTAGAGCATACCACATGGAACTCTTTAAGGCAGAGATGTGGATCCTCGATGGTTAGCCCATGGAAATGAAGTAGGAGATGAATAAAACTTGATTTGAGTTCAAATTCAGCCTCTATGTTTGGATATTGAATCCCAAGGGGTTGGTAATTAATATAGGGCCAGTGAGTTCTTTAAGTGTTTGAACCCAAGGATTGGTTATTTCTAATTCAACTGGACGGACAAGGACAGTTTATTGAATGAGTTGATTATATTTTATGTTCCTCCTAATTTGGTAAAGTTTTCTCTCAACTTCAGGGTCAAAAAAATCTAAGTGATTGTTTGGGAGGATATGGAGTATTTAGAGAGATTTTGGAAGGAAAGGGAAGATGAGTTTTTCTTTGTATTTTTTTTTAAAATTTTTTACTTTTTTTTATTTTTTACAATAACTAGAAACTAATAAAAATTAATTTTCACCATCCTCGATAACAATGCCATTTTAAAGTGTGGAGGATTGTCTCTTATTGACCGGTCAAGGTTCTGATTCTCTTATAATGTGTAAAGAAGCACTCATGTCGAATCCTCAGTGATTATACTTTTTAATAGTCAATTGTTTTTAGTTGATAGTATTCTTTTTTGGGGGTTTGTTTGCAAGGCTTGTGAAACAATTTATGTATTATTATTTATTAATATTTATTAAAAAAAATTATAAATATTGGGGTGATTTCATCAATAGGTAGTTAATCTTGTGATATCCTTGAGTCTTGCTTTGTATTGCATTATATTAACATTGATGTCACAAGTTGACGTTGATTGGAATTCCTAAGTATTAAGGATTTAATCCAAGCCATAACTTAACAAGGATTCTAATATCAATCAGTACTTGATTGTGGTGGTGTAATTATGGTTCCAATAATCCATGTAATCCATATGTTAAACAAAATATGTCATTAATCTATGACATGTTAAGTCTAACATACAAAATGTTATTTCAAATAATACTCATCGAGCAAAAGATCTCAATCGCTTAACATCCCTAAATTATAACTCACCACAATGAGAGATTTAATCATCCATTGAAATTATTTTTAATATGGTTATAATGATTATGATAATAAATTAAAATGATAATAAAAAGAAAGGGATAAGAAAAGAGTGGTGTGTCGAACACCCACACAAACGATGATGATAATTAAAAACAAACTTTAGATTTAATGAGAAAGAAAAATAAGTGAGGGGGATTCAACTATATTTAAACAATTTTAAGAAAATTAATATTAAACTATAGAATATGGATAATAATAAGATATATTGGAGAATAAGATTTCATTAAAATAGAATTAAAAAAAATACTTACAAGATTACAATAATGAAGAACACAAAAATAAAAGGAAACAAAGAGAGGAGGAAGGGTCTCTCAAGTGAAAACTTGAGTATGGTAGGTCCTCCCAATTATTTTTAAAGGCTCTGGTCATTCAAATATGTACTCCTATATTCTGAAATTCCAACCCTTTCCAAAGGATATGAGGGTATGTATTTATAGCCCAAGGTGGTGGACTGTTTGCATTCCAAAACAACCCCCCCCCCCAATTGGATCAATTATTTGGACATTCAAATAGATGAAGCTAGAGATATCTCCTTCTTCCAAGTTGTATATAATAATGTTATCCCACTACTCGAAAACTTGGGAGGCCATTGGACTTATGGAGCCCAAGTTATTGCAGTTTGATTAAGCAAAGTTATATTGTCCATTTATATCCATTCTTTTTCAATGGCCAAAATGTGAATGGATTTTTGAATAGGAAGATGCCTTCAAATATGAATTCCTTATTAGAAAATTTATTCCTCTTATATCTCCACTTTTACACTGTAAAATCTCATCTTGATTTGATTACTAGATCAATAGACATGTCATGAATACTGTACTGATTTAAATTTCTGGATGGAATGGTGGGATGAGTTTAAATGAATACTTTGGGAACCTTGAATTTGTATTTGGGCGTTGAAATTTTTATAAAAGACTCCTTACATTGTCCCTAAAACATTTTCACAAAATTAAGGAATTTGGAATTCTGGATTGAGCTCAATAATTCAATCTTCATAGCTGATCTAGTTTCTTCACAGATTTCGTAGGCCTTATGTGAACCATATAGCCCTTCAAATGGACGAATTGGCCCAAGATCCCTTCTAATTAAATGTTTTATATTGAAATAATAATCCTAAAAAAGAATAACCATGAAATTTGGATAAGTAGGGTGAGAGTTGTAAATAAAATATTAAACTGACATCGATTGTATTAATTCAAATATTGCTAAAAAATTACATTCAATTTTTAAACATTAATATTTCACACAAATTATACACATTTCATATAAAATCAGTAAAGGGAGTATATAAAAATTTGTGAAAATATTAATAATATAAAATCCCTTGCACTTAGTCTTTTGCATGTCCCCATGTGCAATAAATATAAAAACATGACAATATAATTTTCAATCACCAAACAATATTAAAATTTTGTTTTCCCCACTCAGGGAAGGTTTAGACAATTTCACTGATCCATATTGAATTCCACCACAAGTTGTTACAGAAACAATGTCACGAAAACAATTCATTTTTTCATTCTGAAATTTAGAAATGGAAAATGGTGGCACACAAAACTTACCCCTCTCAAGATGATAAAATTAATTTATGGAGCTTCACTCATTCACCATCCAAAAGTGAAAATCTTAGAGTTTGTAAGATATCTCAACTTACACTACCTATCCTAAAGTTCTAAAAAATCAATAGGCCTTTTAGGGGGTTTTTTGTGTCTATAGGACTGTAGGAAGATGATATCCAAAAGATAGGAAAAAGGGGGTAAAATACTAACATGGAAAAATAAATGCATATTTTTTTAAATGAAACATCGAAGAAAATGGAAAATCATATTTATATGGGATTTATTGTTTGAATAAATACACAAGTGAGGAAGAAAATTTGAAGGGGATGAGGAGATGAAATGTTTACAGAACACAAAACTTCTCCCAATGACATAAGTGTTCTTTTTTTCTTTTTTTTCTTTTTTTTTTTGTTTTTAATTTTTTGAAAGATGAACTTGAAAAATATCTCATACACATATCCCAACCCATTATTTATCTCTTCCCGATACAAATTGTAATATTAATAACATGACCAAGGGTTGAGGGAGAGTGATTTTTGACCTGGCCAATACACAACCATTTTTTTGTTCTTTTTTTTTTGATTTTTTTTGTGTTTTTTAACACTTTTCAATATAATTTAAAAAATTAAATAAATGAAAGTACATTAAATTCCCCAAAACTCATGAAATGAAAACCTCTCCCCCACACTAAAATGGATGCTTTCCCTCAAGCACATGATCACTTGTTTAAAATAAATAAAAGTGCACCGAAAAATGAAATCCATTCCCCCCACCCTTAAATTTCAAAAAAATTATGGTATGAAAATCTATGTTGATATTATTTGGGAAAAGGTATTGGGATTGTAATGTGTCTATCAAAGAAAAGGATTTCATAGGCTTTAAGGGGATGATAAAAGGAGGATTAATGTAAGTGAAATGGGAGGCTATTTGGCTACTGTGATTCTCATGTGGTTCAGAAAATGCCTCTATCATATTAATACACACTGAAGTAGGTAATTCAGCTCTAAGATCGACAAACTCATGGCTCTCAAATAGGGTTTAAAATACAAATTTTGAAAATATGTCCATAGGTGGCCTTATAATGAATTCTAATTTTGTTCCTCATGGTTGGGGAATACCATTTTCCAAATCAAAAATTGAGCATTCAAAATTTGTGGGTTCTGATTCAAGATTATTTATCCAAAGTCATGATGAAAATGAAAAAAAATTTATATGAAACCATGTCTTTTGACTCACCAAAATGGTTGGAAAAATTTTCAAAACTAGATGGTGAGTAAGTATGACTCTTTTTTTCATTTTTTTTCATTTTTTAGTTTTTAGTGATTTAATAATAAACACCCACACAAAAGATAAAGAGAAAAGGAAAGGGTTTGATGATGAAAGTGGTAAGAAAAAATGAAAGAGAGAGGAAGAATAAGAAAGAGGGTGAGAGGGAGAAAAAGGAGTAAGAGACAAAGTTAAAGGGAAAGAGGTTCCCCCTGATTTGGATTTTGTGGGTTTCCATATCAATCCAGTGGTGAGATGACTGTAGAGGATGGGGATTCGATGGAAGTCGATGTGGTTCCTGGATTGTGTGTCCTCTCATGGTGATTCTTTAACCTATGTCCATTAACTGTGAATGTACTTTTTGAAGAGGGGTCTTGGACTTGCACTACACGAAATGGGTAAACATCAGTAACAACAAAATGACCTTCCTAGCGAGAATTAATCTTACCTTGGTGAATCTGAAATCGATAATTTATGAGCATAACCTTTTCATCTTCAGAAAATACTTTTCTCAGGAAGTTTTTATCATGGAGTACCTTAGACTTTTCTTTGTACAGACTGGAATTCTCATATGAATCAAGTCTAAGCTCTTCTAGTTTAGCCAATTGCAACAATCAATCTTTACAAGATTTTTCACAATCAAAATTACAGTTTTTCACTGCCAAAAAATGACTTATGTTGGATTTCTATTGGTAATTGACATGCTTTACCAAAAACTATCCTAAAATGAGACTTCCCAAGGGGTGTTTTATAGGTAGTTTGATAAGCCCAAAGTGCTTCACCAAGTCTTTCAGGCCAGTAGTTTCTGGTGGGTTTTACAATTCTCTCAAGAACTATTTTCACTTCTCTATTAGAATGTTCATCCATGCCATTTGTCTAGGGGTGATATGAAGTTGAAGTTTTATGTACAACACCATTCTTTTTCAAAATATATTACATGGTATTATTACAAAAATTGGTTCCTAGGTCACTTGTCAGGGCACGTGGTGTGCCAAATCGGTGGAATATGTGTGTCTTTAGAAACTCACTAATAGTATGTGAATCATCCTTTCTAGTGGGTTTGTCCTCAACCCACCTAAAAACACAATCAACTGTAAGAAGAGTGTATGAGAATCCATTGGAAGGGGAAATGGTCCCATGAAATTGATGCCCCAAACATCAAAGATCTCATATAAATTTAATATCTTTTGGGGAATTTAATTTCTCTTTGAAATTGTGCCAACCATTGGGAAAGTGGGACATGATTAAGATAACACATGTGAGTCCTTGAAGAGGGAATTCCAGAAGAATACAGAGTCTAGGACCTTTCGGGATGTCCTTTATGGTCTAATACGGCCACCACCAGGCATTGAGTGGCAGAATTCTAAGATGGAAGAATGTTCATTTTCATCAACACATCTCCTAATTACCATGTCTTCCCCGATTTTCCAAATTTAGGATCAAGGATTTCTGAATGGGAAGAATTATAAATTATACTAAGGTGATCAGCCACTGGGTTTTCTTTTTCTGGTCTATCTTTGATTTCAAGGTCAAACTCTTGGAGTATTAGGATCCATATTATTAGGCTCGGTTTGGAAACAGTTTTCTTGATTAAGAACATTATAGCTGAATGTTTTGTGAAGATGATGATTTTGGCACCTAAGAGATAAGGATGGAATTTATCTAAGGCAAAAACCACTGCTAAAAGTTCCATTTCAGTGATTGTGTAGTGAGATTGAGTTTCATCAAATTTTTTTGAGACATAATTGATGACATGAGGAATATTTTCTTTTCTTAGACCAAGAACGACCCCAATGGCCCTATTACAAGCATCACACATCAATTCAAAGGATAAGGACCAATCTGGGGGTTGAATTTTCACGGTGGATGTAAGAGTAGTTTTTAGTTCAATGAAGGATCTCTTACAAACCTCATCTAAATGGAAAGTGACATATTTTTGGAGAATACGAGTGAGTGGGAGAGAAATCCTACTAAAGTTATGGATGAATCGCCAATCGAAACCAGCATGACCTAGGAAGAAATAGATGTCTCGAATAGATGTGGGTTCTGGAAGTGATTGGATCACTTAATTTAGGCAGGATCAACTTCAATACAATCTTTTGAAACTATGTTCCCTAGAACAATCCCATTTTCAACCATGAAGGGACATTTTTTAAAATTTAACACAAGGTTAAACGTGAAACATTTTTTAAGGACTAGATAAAGTGAATTCAAGCAAGATTCAAATGACTCACCATAAATGGTAAAGTCATCCATGAAGACTTCCATGAGGTGTTCAATGAATTTAGAAAAGATACTCATCGTACACATTTGGAATGTTATAGGAGCATTGAAAAGGCCAAAAGGCCTTATCCTATATGAATATATTCCAAAGGGGGCAGTGAAAGTAGTCTTTTCTTGGTTCTAAGGTGCGATTGGGATTTGGAAGTAGCCAATGTATCCATCAAGAAAGAAATAGTGTGACTTTCTAGCTAATCGTTCTGGA
This sequence comes from Viscum album, assembly GCA_963277665.1. NCBI lineage: Eukaryota > Viridiplantae > Streptophyta > Magnoliopsida > Santalales > Viscaceae > Viscum > Viscum album. The sequence goes on from OY728145.1 coordinate 1,333,822,988, forward strand.
ATTTGATCAAGGAATGGAAGAGGGTAGTGATATTTTCTTGTTTCAACATTCAATTTCCTATAGTCCATGCACACATGCCATTTGTTCTTTACTCGAATTGTGACTACCTCCCCATGTTCATTTGTGACAATAGTTATCCCACCCTTCTTAGGTACAACTTGAATTGGACTAACCCATTTACTATCATAAATCAGGTAGATAATACCAACTTGAATAATATTGATTATCTCATCCCTATCTACCTCAATTATGATTGGATTGAGTCTTCTTTATGGTTGTATAATTGGTTTGGATGATTCCTTGAGATGGATGGGATGCATGAAAAGAGCGGGGTTGATTACTGGTATGTCATCTAGGGTCCAACCTAAGGCCTTTTTGTTTTCATCTAACACCTAAACAAGTTAGGACTCTTCAGTTTCAGTTAGTGAAGTAGAGATAATGACAAGATATGAGTGATCATGTAAAATGAATGAATATTTCATGTGTCCAAGAAGAGGTTTCTGATTAGTCTCATCTTTCATTTGTGGGATAGTCAACTCACGAATGGGGGAAGGGATTTCAGTTTCTTTAGATTCATTTTCCTTAATATTGTCCAAGGTGGAGCAGTAGAGATCAGAGTTTATGTGGGATTCAATAGATTTTTCAAGTTCCTCTAGATTTATGGAGTCTATGAATTAGAGGTCAACATAAACTTCACCATTTATAACTTGGTTAATCGTGGGGTATATTTCACAATATCCTTTCTCATTATAACATGATGAACATGAAGGAATGGGGTTCAATTGATTTCTAGAAGTGTCATTTAAAGAATGGATTGAGAATGTAGTGTGGTCCTCAGATGGGTATTGCATGGCTTGGAAAATATTTAACATTACCAGTTGGTCACCAAATTCCATGGATAAGATGCTTGAATAGACATCAATCTTGGTTCTAGTAGTCATGAGGAATGGTATTCCTAGAATTAGGGGAGATAGATAAGATTTCATCTCACCTTCCATGTCAAGGACATAGAAATCGGCTGGGAAGATAAGATCATCAACCCGAACAAGGACATCCTCAATTATACCCTCAAGAATAGCAGTGCTTTGATTGGCCAATTGAATGAAAACACCTGTTGTATGTAAGGGACCTAGACCAAGTTTAGAGAATATATATTTGGGCATGACATTAATTGAGGCTCCTAGGTCTATGAGTGCATCATCGAAGTTGGAACATCCAATTTGGCACGGAACCGTAAAGGTCTCTATATATTTTCACATTATGGGAATAGACTATTGTGGGGAAACATTTTCAAAGGTCCTAAGTTTCCTCTTGTGGGTGCACAATTCCTTATGAAACTTGGCATAATTTGGGATTTTTTATTAAATCTAAGAGGGTTATATTGACTTCAACATGTCTAAACATGTCGATCATTTTAGGATCATGTTAAAAGGACTTCTTTGAGTAGAAATGGATTGAGGAAAAGGAATTGTATTCCTATGTAGAATAGAAGGATGTGAGGGAATAGCTTCAGGTTCCTTTTCAAGTTTCTTTTTCTTTTCATTTTCTCGGTCAACATTCAAAGGGGTTTGAGAACTTATCCTAAGTCATATCAATTTTCTTCCCCTATCTAAGTTCAATTGTACTTACATTACCCGTGGGGTTGGATAATGGATGAGTTGGGAGTTGGGAATAATTGGGTTGTTGCTACTGTCTAAGGTGGGATGCAAGTTGACTAATTTGGGTTTCAATGTTTTTAATGATGGAACAAGTGAAAGAGGATAGATATTCCACTACACTTTCCCATGGTTTCATGGAATAATAGGCTTGTCCCAGATTGTTATTTCCTTGATTTTGGTTCTTGGGAAAGAGATTGTATTGCTTTGGTAATTGGGAAGGATCACTGGGATATTGGAAGACTGGAGGAGCAGGAGGATTGATCCTTTGAATTTGATGAAAAAAAGGATAAGTTTGATGGATGTTACAACCACCTTGACCGTATTGTACTTTTTTGGGTTTTGATGAGGGTATTGAGGGTATGAGAATTGGGATTCCCATATCTCAATTTATGGTTATAGGTATAATAGAAGAACTCAGAGTGGGGTTGGTTGAAGTTTCTAAAAAACTGACCTTATTGTTGAGGGTTGGTGTTCCACTAAGCATATTCTGTATTGAGATCCATTGGTCCAGATGAGTCAGAAGGATCCACTTAAAGTTTTGGAAACGTGTTATTCGGATGATATGGGGAGCTACAACTTTGGCAGTTCTTGATAGGTCCAAGAAACATTGATTGTGGAGAAGATGAGGTTGGGGTTTTGGAAGCCACAGCTAGTTGTCCCACAAGACCTATATGTTCACTCATCCACTCTATCATCTGGTTGGTCTCCATCTATTGACTATCTGGGGATTTTTTTACTTGAGCATGTGATCGAGTATGGAATTATTGTGTGTTTGAAACCATGTTACTTATGAGATATCTTGTAGATGTAGGAGTTTTATCAACAAAAGCACCACCACTTGAGGCCTCAATGAGGGTTCTCTCCATTTCCAATAACCCCTATAAGAAGAATTGGATCAATATTTGGTCAGGGATTTGGTGGTGTGGTAAGTTTGCGACAAGATTTTTGAACCTCCCCTAGTACTCATGAAGTGATTCATTTCGGAATTGATGGATACCACTAATTTCCTTTCAGATAGAAGCAGTACGAGTAGAAGGAAATAATTTCTATAAAAATAATAACATCAGGTAATTCCATGTGTTTATGGAACCATGAGGGAGGTAGTAAATCCATGACTTCATAGAGTCATCTAGGTAGAAAGGAAATGCTCGCAGTCTTATTTTTTCCTGAGAAACCCCTTGAGGCTTCATGGTAGAGCATACCACTTGGAACTCTTTAAGGGGGAGATGTGGATCCCCACTGGCTTGCCCATGGAAATGAGGGAGAAGATGAATCAAACCTGATTTGAGTTTGAAGTCAGCCTCCATGTTTGTATATTGAATACAAAGTGGTTGTTAATTTATATCAGGGGCAACGAGTTCTTTAAGTGTTTGTTCCCTAGGATGGGCCATTTGTAATTCAATTGGTTGGACAAGGACATGTTCCTGAATGAGTTGATTATCTTTTATGTTCCTCCTAATTTGGTGAAGTGTTCACTCAATATTAGGGTCAAACAAATCCGAGGGATTTTTTGGTAGGCTATGGGGCATTTTGAGAGATTTTGGAAGAAAGAGGAATATGGGTTTTTCTTTGTGTTTTTTTTAATTTTTTTAATTTTTTATACAATAACCAGAAACTAATGACTATTTAGTTTGCACTATCCCTAGAAATAGATCCATTTGAAATCATGGACTATTATCACCTATCTAATGGTCATGTTTACTATGTTATTCTAACTGTATAGCAGCACTCAAATAGAATCATCAGCGATGATACTTTTTAATAGTCAATTGTTTTTAGTTGGTTGTATTCGGTTTGGTGGGTTTGTTTAAAGAGCTTAGGAAATAATTTATGGATGATGTTTGATTAATATTGATTTAAAAATTTGATAAATATTGGGCTGAGTTCATCAATAGGTATTTAATCTTGTGATATCCTTGAGCCTTTCTTTGTATTACATTAAATTAACACCTATGTCACAAGTTGACGTTGATAGGAATTCCTATGTGTTAAGGATTTAATCCAAGCCTTAACATCACTAGGATTCTAATCTCAATCAGTATTTGATTTTGGATTGTATCTATGGTTCCAATAATCCATGGAATATATACATTAAACAAAATATTTCAATAATCTATGACATGTTAAGTTCAACATACACAATGTTAATTCAAAGAATACTCATCGAGCAAAAGATCTCAATCGCTTAACATCCCTAAATTATAACTCACCCTAATGAGAGATTTACTCAGCCATTGAAATGATTAATAATCTGTTTATAATTATTGTGATGATAAATTAAGAATATAATAAAAGGAAATGGATAAGATAAGAGTGGTGCGTCGAACACACACACAAACGATGGTGATAATAAAAAACGATCTTTAGATTGAATGAGAATGAAAAATAAAGGAAGGTGATACAGTTGTATTTAAACCATTTCAAGAACATTAATATTATAATACATAAGTTGGATGATAATAAGTTATATTTAAGAAGAAACATTCATCAAAATATAATTACAAAGAAAGACTTACAAGATTACCATAATGAAGAACACAAAAGTAAAAGGAGACAAAGAGAGGAGGAAGGGTCTATCAAGTGAAAACATTAGTATGGAAGGTCCTACCAAGCATTTTTAAAGGCTTTGGTCATGCCAATATGTGATCCTATCTTCTTAAATGCCAACACTTTTGAAAGGATAGGAGGGGATGTATTTATATACCAAGGTGGTGGACTATTTGCATTCCAAAACTAACCCTCCACTTGTATCGAAGATTTGGACATTTAGAAAGCTGAATCTCGAGATATCATCTTCTTAAAAGTTGTAGATACTTATCTCCTCTGGATACTTGTAAAATTTTGAGGCCATTGGACTTAATAATCTAATGGTATGGCTGTTTGATTAAACAATTTTAATCTGTCCATTTCAATCCAAACTTTTTAAAGGCCGAAATGTGAATGGGTTTTGGAATAGGAAGATGCCTTCAAATCATAATTCTTTCTTCAACAAAGTTAGCCACCTATATCTTTTTTCTTTAGATAAATTATGTCCCTATAACTTTGGTTCCAAAATCATCATCTTCACATACCATTCATCTATAAAGTTTATACTCAAGAAAATTGATTTCAAACCAAGGATAATAAGATGGTTCCTAATGCTCTAAGAGTTTGAACTTGAAATAAAAGTTAGACCAAGAAAAGAAAACCATATAGTAGATCAATTACTCTAGGAGGTATTTCCAAATGGAGAAGATTTTCACAGTCACTACTAACTTTTATGCACACATGAGTCACACTCGATGTGAGAAACAAGAGGAAGTAGTATACCAGACGTTCACGTCGCAAAAGATGTGTCAATGAAAAATTGTGTGGGGGATTATGCATAGGATTTGCCCAAAGTGGATCTTATTCCATGTGAGGATGATATATTTCCATGAAAGGAATGTCTCAATCCCATGGAGATGAGTGGGCATGGAAACTTCCTAATGCATGACACCCCATGTGCATTGCACATAGTGAGACTACAGTTTAACGTCATGTGCTGAGGACAATTGTGCTGGGAAGTTTTACATTTTGTAGCTTGGATAAGGAGGGATCAATCCTCAACCCTTGTAATTACATAACTAGAACTCACCAATACTTATTTAAGGGAAGGAACTGACAATTATGGGAAACAATGGGGTAGAGGAGTGGCCAATCATGGGGTTCATGTTAGCGTTCCAATGCCACAAATCAAGGTCTATTAGTGAACCGTTGAAGAAAATAAAGAGTTAGGGAAATACAATAGGGGAAATCACACTAGGGACCAAGAAATAAATACATAAAATTATAGAGGGCCACACGGAAGGGGGTATCATGAAGAATAAGGACTCGTTTAGGGGAGAATCGTGATGCTCTGAAGCTTTGTGGAGAACTGGAGTTTCGTGAAGGAATTGGATTCATGAAGCATGGAGAATCTACCTTAACATGTAGTCATGGATCAGTAGAAGAGTGATTCATAAGGAATTAATTCTCTATGATGCCTTGAGTAACACAAAGTGTCTCCTTACTCTAAGAAAGTTGTGGTCCTCCATGAGAGGCATCCCTACCATAGGTAGGGGAATTTAAGAACAAGGGAATGGGTGGATCGTATGCTTAAGTACCTTAGGTTATCCATTTTTTGTTCCGGTTCATGGTGCTTAGGATCTTTTTAATTTGGGATATCGGAAGATAAAAGGTCAGGGTGATTCATCCATTTGAGGTGGTGTGAGCCAGATATTTATAGGCCTTGGGGTCTCATGATTATCGGAGATGCTCCATGAAGGAAATCATGGTTTCACAAAATGCAGTGACTCCATCGGACCCATAGATCCATCGATCAACTTCCTTTGAATATTCACGAGGGCTTCAGACTTGTAGTAGTTCCATCAGTTCTTATTTCCATCGCTGAGATGAGGGGGTCCACACAGGAGCTTCATGAGGTAGCCCTTTTTATGATATTTTATCCTGTTGAGCTTAATTTTCACCCCAGACATTTCTGACCTTCCTTAACCTAACCCGGGGTACAAATTTTAGCACAAACAAAAATACCATTATTAAGATGTGTCATGCAAAAATAAATTATATCTTTTTAAAGGAATGATATTTTATTCCATAACTTGAATAAATATCCATCCATGTCAAAAATTGACATAGATATAATGTTCATGGAAGTACAAGGCACATAATAATAGTTATCTGATATGATATTCATTCATATTTGTTAAGTAAAGTTGTAGTATCATATACCCAGTGCCACATATCTTTCTCTATTGGTAGCTCTAAGATCCCCCACATCTCTTGAAACCTTACTAATTCTACTTTATTCCCATATCTAGATAAAAATGTTAGCACCAAAAGCTGTATCTAATACCCAACTAGTATAAATAGAAAGGTTTCATTCAAAAACAGAAATTATTGAAATTTTCTCATTATTCTTAATGGAGGAGTGATTATTATTCTAGTGTCCCTTAATTCTCTATTCAAAACATTCTATATTTTTTCTTAGACTAACGATATATCCTCCTCCTCTGTCCAGGTGTGGTATAGAAGCCTGAAAGAGCACTGTCGTGGCTTCCCTCAAATGATTAGTGTGATTTTGGGGTAATTAGGTGCAATCGAGTGGCTGACCAAGGTCGTCTCTCAAAGGAGGAAGTAAATTAAAAAAAACTTGTTAAATGTATCATAAAAATAAAATTGGAGAGAATAAAAACACTACTTGAAAGGATGGGGGTTGGTTATAGTTTATAAATCTAGAAGAAGTTTGCTGGAAGAAGATTGAATTTTTTTTTGTTTTTAGTTCTAAAATAAATTTTGATTAAAATGACACAACAAGAAGATATTTTTTAGACAATATTTAAAAGACATAATCGATATAACTCTACCTCTTGAATCAATTATTTATCATCATCATTCAAATTAAAATCCACTTAATTATGATCCCTTAACTTTTTAACCCCCGAACCCTACAAGAATTAACCTTACAACAAATACGAAGTGAATTAAACCCTAGGTTATCTTTGGAACATGTAATCCCAGCACCCTGCTTTGATTGATGTTATAAGGATAAATTATGGTTAGTGGTAAATTAAGTCACATATAAATTATATAATTGAGGACTAATTGATTTTAGGGATTATGTTTTAACTCTACAAATTAATCCCAAGTTGTTTTGAATTACCTATTAAGGTTGCGCTCTCACAGTTCACACAATTCCCGACCTCGCGTGTTTTGTGTTAACTATTAAATTGCTTTCCTAGTTTCATTTAAATTAAAAATTCAATTAACATATCATAATATGTTAATTAAATTATCTAATTGATTAAAAATAAATGAATGAAGAAGGATAGAGTTCGATCGATTACTAAAAAGAACTACTCTTCCATGGGCGGTGTAGTCATCGTAGAAATGTTTTGCATGTGCAAAGGTATAGAAAGGGTAGAACCCAATCACGTTTCTACTCTTGAATACAGATCAATTAGAAAGATTAAGAGAAGAATAAATTTAAACAAAATAGAAGAAAATAGAAGAAATAAAATAAGAACAAAGAAGCTTATTATTAAAACATAAACATTACAACATGAGGAAGAAGAATAGGGCTTCGACGAAGCATCCTTGCTTCAAGATCTACCCTTATTGAATTTCTTGGATAATTGGAGTGGAACCTCTTCTCCTCTACCCTAAACTTCCTAATTCACGTACCAACCCTTAAGAAAGATAAAAAAATCTAATTTATAGAGGATAGGGGAGGATAGGTTACAAGTGGCTTCAAGTGTGAATGTGGAAATTCGGGAAAATATTTTAATCCAATTTTCACCGCCCATTTGACCATGAAAACGCATGAATCAGCTCTTCGTCCAGAATGATAAAATGTGTGGATATGGGTCCTATATCTCCTCTAAAACCTTGGTCTCATTCAAAGCCCATATGAAGGAGTTATGGCCCAAATACAGAAGTTTCCCCATTATGGTGTGTCCAGCCCACCTTTGACTTTATGGCCCCATTACTCCATCCCAATGCATTTTTTTGATCTACTGTCCTGAATAAAAGTTGTATAACATTAAGTAAGGAACACAGTTACAAAATATTATGTTCAACTAATTCAAATAAAAGTGTTTATGATTGAAATACTACAGTGATTTTGAAAGGTTAAAACTGGAATTTTCATCAAATATTCAAATGAATGATCTAATCCCAAATACATTCTAATTGAACATATTTAACACAATATGAGGAAATTATATCATTTATTATAAATAAAATATTCCATCAAATAGTTTTTTATCAACTTCCCCACACTTAACCTTTTGCACTCCTTGGCAAAACCTCATATCAAGTAAACCTCAATATCAAATCAAAACCAATTTTAAAACACATATCCTTGAGATCAAACAATTACACACCAAGAAACAAAATATATCATGCCTAATAAAAAACTTTATTTCAAGTTCTATATTTATATCATTCAATATTTCTCCACTTAATTTATCCTCTCATGCACAAAATGCTTACCTCCCTTGAATTTTCTCTCATCACACAAATATCAATTTTTTTTGCATTGTCTTTCTCATCCAAACTCATAAAAGGGTCACCATAGGATTGATAAATTTCTACATCTCCACCCAATGTGATTCGAGGAAATATGTTTATCATGAGGACTTTTTAGGTTGGTTATATGTCTTTTGGTTGGTAGGATTTATATGTGAAAAACTATGAGGCTAAATGAGGAGGGATTGACTATTTTTGAAGCAAAATTGCATTAATCTAAATTTTCACTTAAATATGGTCTCCTTATTAATCCTCGTAGTATTAATTCAGCTCCATCATTATTAAAAGTCATATAAATTTTACACCATTCATCATTCAGCAACTAAAATTTCATTCTTCTCAAACATGATTTTCTTGAAATCTCTAGACAGGTACATCTTTCTAAATCAATTTGAAGCTCTGGAAATGGCACAGCTTTCAATATAATGATTTTCATTAGTAGAAAACACATCTCTTCAAAATTTAATTTCCCACCCAAAGTATCACAGAATTTCATACCACAACACAACACAGCTTCCCCCACACTTATGTTCAACTAGATTATGCAATTTCACTTAAATAGTTGGTTGGATAGTGAAAATTGTCTTGTAATGTGGCTAACCTAACAGGATGTGCATGGATTTTAAGGGATAAAAGGATTAAATGTTCAAGGTAGGCCATTATAAAAAGGATTATTTGAAATAGGGGCTTTAATAACAAACAAATTACTCAATAATTTAAACACAAGTACCTCAAACCGTCAAGTTTTGACTGGAATAGATCAAATTATGGTTAAATCAAGCATGGTTGGGTTCTTTCAAGAACTGAGGTGAATGTAAAGAATATGAAAATAATGGTTCAGAAGCCTCACAGGAAAGTGATTTAAAATATAAATATAGTGATATGTGGCATGGGATTCATAATTTAGTGTAATTTTAATTAAATTAATAAATATTTGAACTTGAAACAAAGTAATTTTAGCATTTATTTATGCTTGTTTTGAAAGGATAAATTGGTTTAATCATTGACACAAGTTTCAAAAATGGAAATGATAATCATTTCAGATCAAAATGTTTTTTAATAAAAACACACAAAAATTGATAAAGAAACACACAAAAGTTTTGAAAACAGAGAATTTTTTTAAAACAAACAACAAATGAAAATCCTAAACTATAAAGTTCCCCCCCCCCCACGCTTAAAATATTGCATTGTCCTCAATGTGAACCCATGAGATGATATGTGCACATGAAATGTATAATTTTAAATATGATAATGAATAAAAAAGTTAAAGGGTTAGGAATAGCCTAATGTGCTCAAGTGATGATGGGGTCATGTAGTGTGATAAAATACATTGCATCAGTAAGAAGTCCCTCAATGTATTCCTTCAAATGTTTCCCATTGACTATAAATCTCTTTCCAGTGTCCTCTTGTGTGATCTCCACTGCACCATAAGGAAAAACATTAGACACAACATAAGGATGTAACCATCTGGAACGCAACTTACCAGTCATCAGCTTTAGTCGTGAACTGTAGAGTAGGACTTTATCTCCAACATGAAACTCCCTTTTCTGGATCATTTTATCATGAACTTATTTGATCTTTCCTTGTAGAGCCTTGAGTTCTCATATGATGACAGTCGAATCTCCCCAAGCTCTTGAATTTGCAACTTCTTTTTAATTCCATCTTGGTCCAAATCCATGTTGCATTTCTTTATATCCCAATAAGCTTGATGCTAAACTTCCTTGGGGAGATGACACGCTTTCCCAAAAACAATAAAAAATGGGGACATACCAATGGGGGTCTTGTATGTTGTCCTATAATCCCACAACGCATCATCTAAGAACTTGCTTCAATCCTTCTTATTTGGTTGCACGGTTTTCTCCAAGATTTGTTTCAACTCATGATTTGAAACCTTAGCCTAGCCATTTGTTTGGGGGTGGTATGGAGTTGATGTTTTGTGTGTCACCCCATACTTTCGAAGGAGGGAAGAAAAATTCAAATTTCAAAAGTGTGTCCCTTAGTCACTGAAGATGGCATTTGGTACTCCAAACCTGCAGAAAATTTGAGCCTTGTCAAAATCCACTACAACAGGAGAATCGTCAGTCCTGGGGGCCTTGGCCTCCACCCATTTACTCACATAATCAACATAAATGAGGATATAAAAGAAAACAAATGAACTAAGAAAAGGGACCATAAAATAAATTCCTCAAACATCAAAAATCTCACAAAATAAAATGGGTTGTTGGGGAATCTCGTGTCTCCTTGAAATGTTTTCGGTGTGTTGTGAATGAGAGCATGACTTACAAAACACATGGGAATCATGGAATAAGCTAGGCCAATATAATCCAGAGTCTAATACTTTCCTAGTAGTACGTTGTGGTCCAAAGTGTCCACCACAAGCCAGTGTATGATAGAAATGAAAAACAGACTCAAACTCATGATCGGGAACACACCTCCTAATGAATTGGTCAATACACATGCGCCAGAGGTAAGGATCATCCCACACATAAAACCTAGACTCACTTTTTAATTTTTGGACTTGATTCTTATTCAAATTTCCTTGGATTTAAGAGGAAAAAATGTAATTAACTAAATCAGCATACCAAGGATGCGTACCTGAGATGGTATAGAGATGCTCATCGGGGAAAGTGTCCTAAATTGGTACCTGGTCCATGGTGTCCCCCTCTGGTGTGTGAGTAAGACTACTCCTGTGGTCTGCCACCAAATTCTCTAACCCCTTCTTTTCCTTTATCTTGATGTCAAACTCTTGAAGAAGGAGCATCCATCGGATCAGCCTGGGCTTTGCATCTGGCTTCTTCAAGAGGTACCTCAAAGCTGCATGGTCATAAAAAATAACTACTTTAGATCCCAATAAATATGAATGAAATTTATCTAAAGAAAATATAACAATAAGAAACTCCTTTTCTATTCGGGTGTAGTTTTATTGGGTAGAATCCAATGTTATCAATGCATACAAAATTAGATGTGAATGTCCCTCCACCCTCTGAGATAAGACTTCTCCAACTGTGAAGTTGGACACATCCCACATAAGCTCAAATGGAAGGTCCCACCATGGGGGTTGTATTATCATTGGAGTGGTCAGACACTTCTTTATCTCCTCAAATGATACCCTGCATGAATCATCAAAATTGATGTCAATATCATTTTGAAGCAATCGAGATAAGGGTAGAGCGATCTTACTAAAATCACTGATGAAGCGTCGATAAAATCCAGCATGTCCAAGGAATGATCGAACACCATGCACACATGTAGGATATGGCAGGGATGCAATAATGTCTACCTTAGATTTATCAACTTCAATGCCATGTTGCGAGACTATATGACCTAAGAAGATTCCCTTTTCGACCATTAAATGAGATTTTTCAAAATTCTAGACCATATTTTTCTCAATACAACGATGCAACACATCACCCAAACTAGAGAGACATTCACCAAATGAGGATCTATAAACTGTAAAATCATCCATAAATACCTCCATGCAGATCTCAACAAAATCTGAGAAAATACTCACCATGCATCTCTAGAAGGTACCTGGGGCATTGCAAAGTCCAAATGGCATCCTTCAGTAAGAAAAGGTACCGAATGGGAAGGTGAATGTCATCTTCTCATGGTCCTCTACTGCAATGGGAACCTGAAAATACCATGAGAAACCATCAAAAAAGTAATAATGTGTCCTACCTACAAGTCTCTAAAGAATTTGGTCAATGAATGGAAGTAGGAAATGGTCATTAAGAGTGGATTGATTTAGTTTCCTATTATCAATACACACTTGCAAACTATTTTGTACTCTCACAGGAACAAACTCATCATTTTCATTTTTATAACAGTGAAACCAGTTTTCTTTGGTAGATCCTAGATAGGGTTAACCCATTGTCAGTCAGAAATAGGGTAAATGATACCCTCCTCAAGTAATTTTTCAACTACATTCTTAACAACTTCCAAAAGTTTTGGATTAAGTCTCCTTTGTGGCTGCCTAATCAGGTTATCCCCATCCTCCAAGAGATTCCTATGAATGAAAACGGAGGGGATAATAATTGATATGTATGCCAATGTCCAACAAATTTCCCTAATGTTATCTCTCAAAATATTCAAAAGTTTTTCTTCATGTTCAAAAGAGAGATTTTTAGTAATGGTAACTGGAAATCTATCACCACTCATCAAGTAAGCATATTTAAGATTTGGGGGCAATGGCTTGAGTTCCAATGTAGGGGTGTGATGTATGGCTGGAGAAATTGATGAAACAGACATATCTACACAATGAACATCAGTATCAGAATAAAAATCATCAAAATTAGAAAATAATGCATCAAATCCATCAGTATACTCAACAGCCATGTCATAATAGGAGTTTATATGATCATAATTTGAATCCACATCAAAATCAAATCCAAGAGAGGTTTCTCCATCAAAAAAAGGTGTGGAAGTAGTCATGGACATCAAACTAGAACCAATACTCATAATCTCCCTAAGCATAGGACAATCAAAATCCATGGAGTTTTTACTTGGTGGTTCAAAATGGGAGATAAAAAAAAGCAGAATGGTCCTCAGAGGGGTACTTCATTGAGTCCATAAAATTAAAAATTACAACTTCATATCCAAACTCCATGGAAAGTGTTCCCTCATGAACATTTATGATAGTTTTTGCAGTTTTGAGGAAGGTTCTACCTAAGATAATGGGAGCATGAGAACTTACATGATCATCCTTAATTTTGAGAACATAGAAGTCTGTTGGAAAGATCATGTCTCTTACCTAGACAAGTACATCTTCAAGGACTCCTGCTGGATATATCATAGCTCTATTCACCATTTACACCACTACTCTTGTTGGCTTCAACACACCAACCTGTAAAGAAGAGAATACAGAGTGAGGAATCACATTTATTGAAGCTCCTAAATCACAAAGAGCATCACAAAAGTGAAACTCCCCTACGGTACATTTCATGGTGAATGTCTTGGGATCCTTGCACTTTGTTGGCATTTCTAGAGTTGGTGTAATGAGTGTTGAGGAATTCCGTCCAAGGTTGATCCTCTCATTTCCCTTGAGCCCTCTTCGATTGGTGCAGAGTTCTTTTATGAATTTGGCATACCTTGGGATTTGTTTGATGGATTTAAGTAGAGGGATGTTTATCTCAACATGCTTGAATGTGTCCAAAAACTCTATTTTCATCGCCTCTTTAGCCATATTCTTATTTTGAAAAAACCTATTTGGAAAGGGAATAGGTTTATGAGGAACATAATCAATATTTTCCTTACCTTTATCTTTCTCCTTGGGTTGCTAATCAGTTGGTATGGAATGGGGATTCTCCGGAGTTGAGGTGAATCCTGGTGGAATGATAGGTGGAGAAGCATCAGTTGTTTGCTTCCTGCTTATCAATATAATGGCACTAACATTTCCATTTGGATTGGGAGTAGGTTGGGAAGGTAGATTTTCAGAATTCTTACTTACCAGTTCATGGAGGGCAGTGGAAATATGGATCATTTGAGTCTTCAACCCCCTTAACTATGAACCTTGACTCTTCAGCTCATTCTATTGATTAAGAACATTTTTTTTCAAAAGATCATCAGTGTTAGAGTTTACCTTGTGTTGGAGATTCCCTTGTTGCTGACTTGTTGATGTTTGAGCTTCGAATCTCCTTTGGGGTTGTTGGAAACCTTGTTGGTAAGGTGGAGGATTCTGGATGTTTGGTTGAAAAGGGGGCATTTGTTGTTTCCCAAAGACATACCTATTGTCTGATTGATCCTTCCAACCTTGGTTAAATGTTGGTGCAAAAGAGTCATACTTATTTTGGGGATGTGGTTGTTGTTGTTGCTGATATGGTCTCCCATGGAATACTGCTACACAATCTTCTGTTTCTTGGAGTTGTGGGAAATAGTTAGTTGGGTGGCTTGTCTTAGTGAAAATACCACAAGTCCTTGAAGGAGGCGGTTGGGATGTATTTTGTTCCAAAGAAATCTATCTCACCATATTTTTCAATTCTTCCAACTTGGTATCAATCAAATGACTCTCAAGAGAAGGACTTAGCTGATGTACTCCCCTGAAATGTAGTGTACCTCGATCACTAAATTATTGGGAGTTTTGTGCCATTTTTTCAATCAACACAAGTTCAGCTACTGGTATATTGGCCACCAAAGCTCCTCCAGCCGCATCATCCACCATGCTCCTCTCCATAGGTGTGATTCCTTCATAGAAGTACTGGATGAGTAGTTTCTCACAGATTTGGTGATGTGGGAAGCATACACAGAACTTCTTGAACCTTTCCTAGTACTCATACATTGACTCCCCATGGGATTTCTTAATCCAAGATATCTCCTTTTGAATGGAAGTTATCCTTGATGCTGGAAAAAATCTCTGGAAGAATAGATGCTTCAAATCGTTCCAACAAGTTACATCTTCGGGTTGTAAATAATACATCCAATCTTTCCCAGCTCCATCAAGTGAGAATGGGAATGCTCTTAATTTTATTTGGTATTCGGATACATTTCTTGGTTTTAAGGTTGAGAAAACCACATTAAATTATTTAAAATTTTTATTGGGATCCTCACTAGAGAGGTCATGAAACTTTGGAAGTAAGTGAATTGACCCAGATTTTAGTTAAAAGACCGATTCGATATTTGGGCATGCAATAAAATTTAGTTGATAATTAATATCAGGTGTAGCCAATTATAGAATAGTTTTATTTATCTCATTGTTATTATTTCCATCCATGGTTCTTATTTTATGTTTTAATTTTAATTTCTTCAAATTTCAATGTTTCCAGAAGTGAGTAATTCACAAATTGGTTGAATATTAAAACTTCCCATAAACTGAGACTGTATGATTCGAGATCGAAGGTTAAGTTCAATATGAGGGTAAATATCTAAGAGATCCTTGGGATTAGTTCGTGTCTTAAATCAAAAAATGAAAATAGTAAAATTGGATGATAAGAAAAATGAAAAGTTTGAGTTGATGGTCCAAAAAGAAAAGAAGAGGTTGAAAAATGAAAACTTGAGAAAGGGGAAATATGAAAGAGAGGGGTGAAGAAAACAATCAAATGAAAAATAAAATAAATAACTCTAAATTTTTGAATAAATTACTTGCCTCACCGGCAATGGCTCCAATTTGAAAGATCACTATCGTTGGCTCCCTCAAATGATTAGAGTGATTTTGGGGTACATAGGTGCAGCAGAGTGACTGACCAAGGTCATCTCACAAAGGAGAATGTAAATTAAAAAAAATTCTTAAATGTATCATAAAAATAAAATGAAAGCGAATAGAAACACTACTTGAAAGTATGGGGGTTGGTTATAGTTTATAAATCTAGAAGAAGTTTGCTGGAAGAATATTGTATTTTTTTTGTTTTTTGTTTTGAAATGAATTTTGATTAAAATGGCACAACAAGAAGGTGTTTTTTAGACAATATTTAAAAGACATAATAGATCTAACTCTACCACTTAAATCAATTATTTATCATTATAATCCAAATTAAAATCCACTTAATTATGATCACTTAACTTTTTAACCTATGAACACTACGAGAATTGACCTTACCACAAAGATGAAGTGAATTAAACCCTAGGTTATTTTTGGAACATGTAATCGTAGCACCCTACTTTGATTGATTTTCTAAGGATATATTATGTTCAGTGTTAAATTAAGACACATATCCATTATGTAAATGAGTAATTATCGACTTTATGGATTATTTTTGAACTCTACACATTAATCCCAAGTGGTTTTGAATTACCGGTTAAGGTTGTGCTCTCACAGTTCACACAATTCCCGACCTCGCGTGTTTTGTGTTAACTATTCAATTTATTTCTTAGTTTCATTTAAATTAAAAACTAAATTAATATATCATAATATTTTAATTACATTATTTCATTGATTCAAAATAAATGAATGATGAAGGATAGAGGTCGATCGATTACTAAAAATAACTACTCTTTCATTGGCGGTGTAGTCATCGTAGAAACATTTTGAATTTGCAAAGGTTTTGAAAGAGTAGAACCCAATCACGTTTATACTCTTGAATCCAGACCAATTAGAAAGATTAAGATAATAATAAATTTAAACAAAACAGAATAAAAGAGAAGAAATAAAAGAAGAACAAATAAGCTTATTATGAAAACATAAACATTACAACATGAGGAAGAAGAATAGGGCTTCGACGAAGGGATCCTTGCTTCAAGAGCTACCCTTATTGAATTGCTTGGATAGTTGGAGTGAAACCATTTTTCCTCTGCCCTAAACTTCCTAATTCACGTCACAACCCTTAAAAATGATAAAAAATCTAATTTATAGAGGGGAAGGGAGGATAGGTTACAAGTGGTTTCAAGTGTGAAAGAGGAAATTCGGACAAATATTTTAATCCAACTTGCACCGCCCATTTGACCACTGAAATGCGTGAATCAGCTCTTCTTCCAGTAGGATCATATGTGAGGATATTTGTCCTCTATCTAATATCAAAATGGGGGCTCAATCCAATCCCAGATGAAGGTGTTATGGACCAAATACAGAAGCTTCTCCATTCTGGTGTGTCCAGCCCACCTATGACTTTATGTCTCAATTACTCCATCCAAATGCATTCTTTTGATCTAGTATCATGAATAAATGTTATATCCCATGAAGTAAGGAATACAGTTACAAAATATTAAGTTCAAATATTTCAAATAAAAATATTTATGATTGAAATACTACAGTGATTTTGAAAGGGTAAAACTGGAATTTTAATCAAATATTCAAATGAATGATCTAATCCCAAATGCTTTCTAATTGAACATATTTAACACAATGTGAGGAAATTATATCATTTATTATAAATAAAATATTCAATAAAATAGTGTTTTATCAAAGCCTCACACTTATAAGTAGTCTCAGGGACCCTTTCCTTTTCCTTTAACATGTTCACCATAAAGAAACCAGGTTTTTTAGGATATGTGTCCTTATCTTATTAGTGAATCATATAGGGGAGTTTTAACATAAAATTACAAATATAGTTCATATTATAATTCACAATAAAATTTTAAAATCTATTAGAGGCTGAGGAAAACACAATTTTTGTGTAAAACTCATCAGGTAGCTTAAGACCTAATATTTCCAAATAATCAATATAACCAATCATCTCTAATACATGAGGTTCATCTAGTGAACCGTCTAAAATCGTTCACATGAAATGTTCCATGGATATATAATTTTAATAATTATATTCCTTCAACTAAAAATATCATGGAGATGGGACATCACATTGTATACATCAATGTCCTCATACAACATCATGGGATCACTGGACATGAAGGATAACATGAGGCACAACTAAAAGATATAATTATCTTCATAAATAGCCTTTTATAAGTCTATATATCTGTAATATGGGACTCTAGTATATAAATTTTGTTCTCTGGGCATAGTAAGATGTGAAAGTTCCTATGCAACTCCTGGAATTTTTTTTGGTGAGGAGATTATCTTTCTCCAAAATATATCACAGGGATAATTTCTATGCCATATTAATTTCCATTTTCTACATGGAAATAATATTAGTCATTAATATTTTATCTTGATTACCAAAAAATGGATGTAATAAATTTTATTTATTGGTCTCTCACTATTTTATCAAATATCAATATCAATCACCATTGGATTTTTAATATCTTGTATGTTGATATTCTATAGTAAATTATCAATATTTACCTTTTCATAATTCATACTTGGTCATGAAAAATTATATTAAGTTATTAAGGCAGGCAGTCTTTATAGCTACATTAACTAATAGTTCCTTGATCTATTGAATGGAATCCCCAATATTTGAATCCTACAATTGGATGTACTTATCACTTGCCTCCAAGGTATACCAAGTGATGTTTGGGAAATCAATCGTTGATACTAACTAGGTTAAGTGGAACCAACAAATTAATTATAACTCCCCGATAATTGAATGTTCCCAAACATGGTCAAGAAAAGTACTTTGAACTATGGGTGCATTCTTAACTAATTTAATAAAAGGAATATGTTAATTAATATTTTATTTTATAGATCGTATCTTATGTATAAATTTATTTTATTTTACCTTTTACATTCTTATAATATTATATGGATTTTACATAATCGATTAACCATGTATCAATAAAATAATTTATATAAAATATGGTCATTTTATATTTCAAAGTATGATTTATATTTAATTTAATTTATGTGTGATCATATTTAACATCAAATAAACATGCATTTTGAAAATAAACAAATAACTATGATGTGGAAAAAATAATATAATGGTGTTTTATGATCATGTGATTTATTACCATATTATTTATCTAGAGGATGATAAACTAACCCTTGACCCTTGGGGAATAACTTTTGAAACTAGTTTTGTCTTGAGTCATATTTTTTCACCTGAATCCAATGCATATCATTGGTTAGTTTCACATTAATTTGGGATCTAAACCACCTCCTCTCCTTGAAGCGTCATCCTTTACATGAGTTTACTCACACACATGTGAGAGGAACCAGGGGTATGAGGTAATATAAAAGAAACCATGGACATGTAGGCCCATGAATAATAAAGGTGGAAGATATAACTCATAGGCCATAATATTTAATTTAATAAAACTTTTCTCATATAATAAACCCATGCAATAAATATTAAATTAATAAAAACAATACAACACGTGCATTAGTCAGTCAAGATCATGATCATCATCTCATGAAATGGATATGTATTTAAATAAAATGATAAAATTTATTTTTATTCATTCTTTATTAGAATAAATCACATGATTAAATAAATTAATTATCTTATTAATTAATTAATTTTCCATAATAGTCCATTTGAAAAATTTTGGAAATACCCATCCTTTTTAATTTTTTAAAAATTAAATTAATTAAATTAATTTAAAATTAATTCATACATTATGTTTTATGACATGGCATATAGAATTTAACCATTTTACTATTATTAAATTGTATCTAGAATTTAACATGACATTTACTTGATGTAACACATCATTTGACCTTCTACTCTAAATGGCATATACTTCTACACAAATGGAGTGTGACTATTCTCTGTTTGTTCCTTTTCATTTATTGTATGCTTACATGTGTTGTATCATACATAGTGTGTCATGATATTATATAGTGTATAGTTACATGAGTCAATCTGTGTAGTCAGCATAATTTTTATGATTTAATGACATTCTATTAATGTACCTAGTGTGCACCACTAGCAATGACTGTGAAGTACACATTGTGTATGATGACCATACATTTCATGTAGCTATAAATCAACATGTAATGTAATTAATTTAAGGATTTAGATCACACAATCCATTTAAAATTACCCATAGAGTAATTCATGGGAAAACCCTATCTCATGATGTGTACACCAGATACACGTCTTGTAGTTTGGTTCAATGTTATAATTAATTTTCTTTCTATATTTTGACTCACATGGGAAAACATGTCTCAGTATGTACTCCCCATGAGAGGGTATGAGTTAAATGAAATGTACATCCCATAACATTTCGTTTACACCATTCTCTTTATGCCTGCATCAAATTCCTAGGGACTCGGTGAGTTTTTCATGTGAAAATTTATGTGTTACATAGTGTGTACAATAGCTACACATTTTTTTCCACAATTGGATAATATTTCTCCGTTATTAATAAATTTGTGATGTGTAATTAATACATTTAATTTACTTTTACCTAATAAATTTCATGATTCATGTGGGTCCAACCCATGTGGGGTTATACAGAATGTACTCCATCTACATGGAAAGTAACTCTTAAAGTTATATTCCATCATTCCCAATTAATACACATAATATAGTTAATTTACATACTATTATAAAATATAATGATTCTTGATTTGAAAAACTCACCCTTCAGTAGTGAATATGGGTACATGGTGTTTACTTTTAAGTTACGCACCATGTATCCATGGTATCCAACCAGAATCTCTAGCACTACTAGATGGGATATTTAAATGTAATTTATATTTTCCTAGTATGTTATTAGTCATATAAAACTTAATGATCATGTTTTCTCAACATTCATGTTAAATATAAAAAACTAGAAATGAAAAAGTAAAAAAATAAATGTATAATTGGATCAAAAAATAATAAATAATTATAAATTAATATGTGACTACTATGATACCACTTAAAGGTTTCGGGGAATGATGTAAATGGGTGAACCCATGCCAAATAATTTATTTTCTTGGATTTATTCATATAAATCCTGAAAACTAGATGAATGTAACCTTAAAATATTAGATAGAGGATCTTTTTACATATAATTTAATATTAATTTATATAAATAACAATTACCTTTGTTTGTAATTATTTCTTGGTTTTTGAATTAGTTGAAAAATCTTGTCACATATTCATTATTTTGATGGATTCAAGGGTATAATCCCTATAGTGGTATCCACCAATGCTCCAGGAACCATGACACATCACCATAGAATCACTAGGTGCTGATGCGGGTGATACTAACCACTTGTGTCGATCATTTCTGATCACAATAATAATCTCTTCTAGTCTTGAAGTATTGTAAATAGTTGTTTGAGGGACATGATAGGGAGGAGGAGGAGGAACACTCTCCATTCATGGAAGTGTTCTTGGTAATTTAACTCTTGGGATTGAGAGAATTTTCTAGATAATTTACAGTTCAAAAAATTATCTTTATCCTAGAAAATGATATAAAAATATTTATATACTTAATTTAAAGAATTATTTATTACAAAAAGTCCCATAAACAGTATCTTAATTCTATATAAACTCTATTTTTTATAATAATATTATTATTTTTAATATTAATATTAATTCCTTAACGTTTTCTAAACTCATGGATTATATAAATAATAATTTCATAAATAAATAAATAAATATTTATTTAAGTTATATTAAATAAATATATCATTTTATTAGACTTTTAAATCATCATGTAAATCCTCTCAACATATATCGAACTGGGAATAATAACTATTTATTTAAATAATTAAATATCATTGTATTGTTCATTCAATAAATAAATAAATATTATTTTCACTAAACTAATAAAAAATTATTTATTTAATATTCAACTCATATGTATAATATTTTGAATAACAGATAATTGAATTTATACAATCAATATAAGTTGTAAAAATAATATTCCCTAAAAATAAGAATAATATATACTCTAATGTTAAATTAAAATAAATATTAACTAAGGTTTTGAATACTGTTATTGTGTGACTCTCTAGGACCCTTTCTCTGTGGGATTTGATAATGATTCTAAAGTCCAAGTTCAATATCTTGAAACTTGTAATTTAACCTATGTAGAAAGGTGTTAAATTCATAAGGACAACAACCACCTATGAATTTTCACTATGTAATATAATCTTTTTATCTCAATATCTCATCAAGAAAGTTGTATTACATGTTTCATCAACCTATATGTTTGATATATCTTTCTTTGATTTTCCTAAAATTAACTTGTTGATAAATCACTATGGTCCTAAAATTAATCAGACATTTTCATTTCAATTAAAGTATTAGAGATATATTCTTCCATTAACTCATATTGGAAACATACTTTCTTGACTTACTAAATAATGTAATATTATTCATGACACACCCAATGTATCATTCCTTTCCATGAACATATTTCATAATAGTTTTCATCAATACATTGAAGTGCACGAATCATGTTATATATTATTAGTAATATTAAGTCTAAGGAAAAATGAGCACATTTGTGGATAGGAATATCCATTCACACATATAACATATTAAATTCCTAAAAGTGGGTCTATTCTCATAACCTTATCTCTTGGATAATACTAAGTGAAAAGTTCATGAGAAGAAGTACCAATTTCTTAAAATCCCCCTACACTAGATATCATTAATCATTTGTGTCTTGTTAGATATATTTCATCCAAAAATAAAACATATATTTAAGAATATTATCATAGCTCTTTATGGTCCTCATCATAGTGGTGAACCTTTATAACATTTTAGTGGGACAAATATTCTAAGGACCTTGTTACATTAATTTTATATAGAAGAACAATCACCATGTGATAAGATGTTTATTAATATTAAAGACTTAGAAAATATAGGTAATCGAAAGTATAAAGTGGTTATTTCTAAGGAACTAACTCTAATACTAATATCCTACAAATCGACTATAAGGGATCCCCCTTATGAATTTGAAATACAATACTTTCAAAATTTTACAAATAAAATTAAATTTCTATATTTTATATTATGTTTTAAAGAGATTTTTTATTATAGGGAAGTGTTAATTTATCATCAAAATCAAGGTATGAGGATTCCCAATGTGCACAAGAACCCAATGGATTTATAAAAATGAATAAGTATTATGGTAAATATATTAATATTTCACTATCAAAACATATACCAAAATCGATTACATATTTTTTTCAATGTCTCTGTAATGTGTGAAATAAATTAATGAAAATGATTGTGGTTATTACATTTGTAAATTTTTTAAATATATCATATTCTATCAATAAACTAACATCCCCAAAGTGGTATTTACAAAGGTCATTATAATTTTATTTAAAATATATATTAATAAATTGTTGAGGGAAATGCGGGAGACATCTCTCTCGGTGATTCTATGGCGATCTTTAGGCTGACGATCCATGTAAAATCCACTAGAATGTTTTTTCGATCCTAAGTAAATATTCTTTCACCCCTCAAAGGTGGTGGTTAAGAGTGGTGGGATTTCTTTTAATCATATGGATGAGGTGAAGGAATATAAGAAGAACCCTAAGAGGTAGTCAGAGGGTTTGGCTTCCTGGAATAGGTTTTTTCTAAATCTCATCATGAGTCTTCTTCGTTACATAAACAGATTACCAAGAATATCTCTATGCATTAGTGGAAGAGAGTCCAAAAATTTTGGAAGCCCATCTTGAAGAATGCTGGTTGTCCCTCCTCGCTAGGTTATCGGGCATTCATAGTGATACCACTTTGGTGGTTGATGAAGTGTGGGCTTGATTATCTCAAAGTTGGGGCTCCACTGATTGTCGCTTAATCTCAATTGGGAGAGGTACTTTACATATCAAAGGAACTTCACAAATGTTTCCTAGAGATTTAGACCAGTTTTTCTGAAACCTGATTATATCATGGTTCAATAGTGGTATCTGTTAGCAATTCCCTTTGAAATTAGAAACTCCTCCACCCAAACATGGATTTGAATTAACGGCTTGAATTGGTTTTCCTGGAATCTGTCGGTTTTGTGGGAGGGCACTTCTATTGTTGGTTGTCCGATTAAGGTTGACAAGGAAACAGAGCATCCCAGGTATGGTCATTTTTCTCATGTATTGGTAGAGATTTAATTAGATCATGTTTTGATTGAAATAGTTTTCATTGTTTTTGATGATATTAAGTTAGAAGTAGCTATAAAATATGATTGGTAACCTAGTTTCTATAAGTCTATCTATGCATTGGCAATGATCTTGAGAAATTTCATAGGAACATTAAATTCTCACTTCTTAAATACTTGGGACATGCCCCAGATTAGTTCAAGAAGAAATGAGTTGACCTTAATGTTAATAAGAAATATTTCAGGATGAAGGATCCTCACAATTTTGGTACTTCATAATTTGTTGAGTCTGTCAAACAAGGTCTATCAAAGCTTGTTGGATTGTCTCAGCACCCTGCTAATGCTGTTGCTCTACCAATTAATGTTGGATAATTTGAGTATACTACTATTGGATGCACTAGGGGTTTTGATAACAGGTCCTGGGCTGATGTGGTTGAGGAGGAAGAAGAGAATCAATCAGAAAATGAGGTTGTTACCCAGAACAAATTCAATCAAGAGTTAGACCATGCTGAACTAACTTCTACTTGTAGGAAGGGTAAGGTGATGGTTTTGGATGCTAATGGAATCCATCTGGGGACTCCAAAGAAGCCGAGGGAATCTACGACTATTCATGATGAGGTGTAGGTGGCCAAGGTGGACGTTCAGAAGAATATACTGGCTCCGATAGTGTACAATCCTGCTGCAGGAGATGTTGTTGTAGAACAGGTGGATCAAGATGGTGTACATGTAGCTATTATTTCCTTTATTAAGATGTTTGTTGATAAGCATGGTGTTCCATTGGGGGCGGGTCTACTCTGATCTTCTGCAACTCAGCAGGGTGCTATTCTAGTAGGATCTCCTCTATTAATTTGGAGGAAGCCACCAAAGTTATTTACCTTGGTCATGTACAGGACCTCATATGGTCTCCTCCTATGGTTAAGGATTAGGGGGGACTAATCTGGATGTCATTTAAATGGATGCCTCTAGTAACGTGGCATTGCAAGGACATTAAAATACAGCTGTTAATTTCTTTTCAGGGTTATAGTCTATTAATAAACTTGAGTTTGATTTGCTTAATCTTGAAGGACTCAAGAATGCAATATGTAGTACTTCCTTGATACTTTCTTTTGCTGATAGTTTTGATCCTTCAAAGGAGCTGGACCAGCCTGTTCATAATGCTTCACAATCTTCTGTGGTTGTATATGACTCCAAGGATGTACATGAGGCTCTTCAAGATTGCAATGAAGAGTCTCCTCATGGAAATTCTAACCAAGATGAAATTTCCCCTATTGAGGATGTGCATTCAAGGTTTCATAGAGAAAAATCTCCTTAAGAAACTGACATGCACACTATGGAGGTTCTAGTGATGGATGATGAACCAATGATGCAAAGGGGAAGAGGACGTCATCCAGCTAATCAGGGAAGATCTTAGGGTCGAGACCGGCTTATAAAAGGGTAATAATTGGGTATCTAATGTGTATTTTTTGTTTTCTATCCGGGTGTGGTTTTCACATGTAATCATTTCCTCAAGTCTGTTGAACTTCTACAATTTTTTAATTAATTTTTGGGGTCATGGGTTTTGGTTTCTGAACCCATGGCTGAGATTTTTTAGTATATTAATAAATTTTTTGTCATTATTTTTTGATTATTTATAGAGATTTCACCAGTCTACATATTCAAAAAACAAATTACATTTTTTTAGAAATGAGTGTGCAGCTTACATGGTGTCATAATGTTTAAAAACATCATGATAAGGTGATTTCATAAATTTTTGAATAATCGGTTTTTCTAATGCTCATTTAGTTAATTTTATTATCATTTTAAATTAAATTAGTGGAGAGAGACTTTATAAATGAAACTTTTCTATCGTAGTAGGAATAAAAGAGAATTATGGAGTGTTGTTTTAGTAAAGGATTGTACCATTGTGTTTTAAATGCATGAATGGGATCCAAAATTATTTCAATAGTCATTAATTTTTTGATATTTAGGTTCATTTATAATTTAGGATAAATATTTATAGTACATGTTTTACATGTACGAATTAACATCTTTTCAATTTTTCAAACATTGTGGCTCGATTGATGGAAAGTTCATGTTTTCAGTTTAAAAGTGAAATTTTCGTTCAAAGTGATTTTCACATATTGAAAAATGAGAAAACATGACCATATTTTCTTGATAGTTTATTAAAATAATCCATGATTCATTTTTTATGTGTGTTAATTAACCACAGATCGATCTAGAAAACAATATCGATGGGTTGACTGAAAGTGCATGTCTACCATTTAAAAGTGGCATTTCAATCCAAAATGCATAACACATTCACGAAATTTAGAAAACATGATAAAATTAAACTGATAATTTATGATAATGATATATGATTCATTTTTTATTGTTTGGATTTCATCCTACATAAATTGGACAAATTGTGTGGTTGGTATGACTAAAAGTGAAATTTTTTAGTTTAAAGGTTACTTTTTACGCCAAAACACTCATCAAATACACAAAACAGAGAAAACACACTCTAATTCTCTTGATACTATAAAAAATGAACTATGGTTTATTTGTAAAATGTATGAATTAACCTCACATAAATATGATATGTTGTGTTTTTGAATTTATTTAAAGTGTATGGTTTAGTTTAAAAGTGACATTTTAGTCTAAAACACGCATCAAAAACTAAAAAACTAAGAAAAAACATTCTAATTTCCATGATACATTATGAAAATTAGTCATGATTCGTTTTTTATAAGTATGAATTAATTTTAAATAAATATGACACATAGTGTGTCTGGTATATATGAAAGTGTGGGATTTTAGTTTAAAAGTAACATGTTAAGACAAAATGCATGCCACGTACTCCAAACCAAGAATACATGATCGATTTTATTAATACATTTCGGGAAACATCAATGAAATATTTTTCATGTGTATATATTAATCTCACATCAATCTAACACATGGTGTGGATAAATTTACTGAATGTGTAAGTTTTCTATGTAAAAGTGAAATTTTTGTCTAAAACACGTGTTTAATACACAAAAATAATAAAAAATGATTGGATTAATATTTTACTTTAAAAAAATAATATGGGATTAATCATTGATGTGTAGGAATTAACCACACATAAATATGACACATAATGTAGTCGGTATGGATGTAAGTGCTTGTTTCTAGTATAAAAGTAACATTTTAAGACAAAACATGCTTCACATAATCAAAACTAAGTAAACACAATTTTATTGTACTTATACTTAAGGAAACATATTTTTTATTTATACGTGACATTTAGAAATTAACCTCACATATGTCCAACACATGGTGTGGAAAGGTTGACTAAAAGTGTATGGTTTCAATTTAAATTTTCATTTTAGTTCAAAACACACATCACATACTTAAAATAGATGAACAATGCTCATATTATATTGATACTTTATAAAAATGATACATGATTGATTTTTTCACATATTTTTTAACCGTAAATCAATCTGAAACACGATGTGGCTGATATGAATCACTCAAAGTTAAATATTTATTAAAAGTAAAAGAACCACGCAAAACCAAGAATCATGGGGGTCTTAAGTGGTAAAAACCCAGGACATTCCCAATAATAATAATACTACCATTATGGGGAGTATGGTATGATTAAAAGAATAAGTTTGTCTTTAAAAGTTTCATTTTAGTTTATCACATGGGTCACATACTAAAAGAGGATAAAAAATGCTCTCATTATCTTCATTATTTATCAAAAATATCTATAATTCATTTGTGACATGTGAGAATAGTCCTCAAGTCAATTTGATACATGGCTAGTCTGATATGAATGAATTTTCTTGTTTTCATTTTAAAGTGAAATTTTAGTTCAAAATGCATGTCGCATAGTAACAACTAAAAAAATGTCCTTGTATTGTATTAATAATTTAAGATAGTGATACCTGATTTATTTTGTATGTTTAAGAATTATCCTCACCTCAATCTGATACATAGTGTGACCTGATTGATTAAAAGTTTCTATTCTCAATTTAAAAGTGACGTTTTAAGCTAAAACACACATCACATACTCAAAACAAAGAAAAAACACTTGAATTTTCCTAATACTCTAGGAAACCAATCATTGACTTGTTTTTTAAGTTCAATAATTAATATCACATCAATATTATATACGGTGTGGATGGTATGACTCTAAATGTGTGTTTTCTGTATAAAAGTAACATTTTATCTCACACCGCATGTTAGATAGTAAAAAACTAAGAAAAATATCAAATTGTATTCATATTTTGGGAAAATGATCAATGATTCATTTGTGATATTAAGTAATTAAACCAAAATAAATCTAACACACAGTGTAGTTGGATTGATTTAAAGTGTGTGTATTTATTTAAGAGTGGCATTTTAGTTCAAAACATGCCTTACATACTCAGAATTGATAAAAGGAACTTAGATTGTATTGGTATTTTAGGAAAATGATACATGATTAATTTATGTTTTTTAAGAAGTAAAATCATATCAATCAAATATAGAGTGTGGTCAGATTTAATGATAGTTCATATTTTCATTTTAAAAGTGACTTTTTAGTCCAAATCACACATCACATGCTCAAATATAAGTAAAAATTATTGTATTTTCTTGATAATTTTGTACACAGATCATTAATTCATTGTTGATTTTTAGGAACTAACCTCATTTCAATTTAATTCATGGTTTGGTTGGCATTACTAAATGTGGTTCTTTTCATTTAAAAGTAACATTTAATTTGAAAATGTGCATAACATAATCAAAATCAGGTTAATGTGATTTGATTATCTTAATACTTTAGGAAATAAATCCTTGATTTATTTGGGATGTATAATAAATAACTACAAATCATTATGGCACTCGGTGTGACTAATATGACTCAAAGTGTATGTTTTAAGTATAAAAGAAAAATTATATATCAAAATGCACTTTACATAGTCAAAATAGATCAAACACAATCATATTGTGTTGATACTTTAGACAAAAAATCTATCAAACATTTTTAATGTGTAAGAATTATCCTTATATCATTCCAACGCATGGTGTGGTCGGATTGATTAAAAGTGTGTGTTTTCATTTTAAAGTGATATTTTAGTTTAGAATTCATGTTACATACACAAAACTATGAAAATACACTCATATTGTCAAGATACTTTTGTACAGATATCCTTGATTCATTTTAAAAATATAGTAATTAACCACACATCAATTCGAAACATGGTGTGTATGGATTAACAAAAAATTACATGTTTTCGGGTTAAAAGTTACATTTTTTTTCTAAAACATGTGCCTCAAACTCTAATCTAGGAAAACTCACCCATTTGGTCTTGATACTTTTGGAAAATGATTTGTAATTAATTTTTGATTTGTATGAATTAACTACATGTCAATTCTATTTGTTATGCACTAAAAATATATGTATGTGATACATTTGAAAAAATAAATTACACCCAACATTTTAGGAAAGTGCAAGAATTTACCACATATACCTGAATTTAGGATCATGCAAATTCCCATGATGTTTCAACAATCCATTGTGAATAGATTAAATGGATTGCATACATCTAAGGAATTCAATGAATATGTCCAGCATGAATATGTTTATACATTGAATATGGTTGATGCATTTCATTAAATGAAATTCATCTATGATAGATTTAAAAAGGGATAAGATACCTCTTATTATTTGTGACCAATTGTATGTAAGTTTCTAGATACTCTTTTCCTCTTGATATGGAGTTAATCACTATATAAATGTTATATCACCCCTTTTTCATTTAGAGATTTAAAAGAAATATTCTACAATTATTTTGATTTTTTAATCCTATTAGAGGAAAAAGGATTCCATATACTGTTATGGTGGTCGTTATCAAGCATATAATGAATAGTAAAAGATGGATTCCACATCACTTCAGGTATGAATCGTTTATGTTTTTCATTTCTATTACATGTTGATTCTATCAAGGAGAGATTAGTTATGTATATGGGTTTGATTATGCTATTTTTTTCATATGTTGAACCCCAAAAACCCATTAGTGGTATCAAATACTTCTTCGTTATCAAGTCAATGTGTTTCTTTCTCTGTTAAATTATGTACACATTTTTTGAATTCAAAACTTTTTTTTACCCTATTGAAATTATGTTATAAGATAATTTAATGTCAAGAGAACCACTCAAAGTTAAGTTAAACAGTTATCATAATGTAGAGTGGAAGGTGTGACTTATGTTAAGTATTTAACGCAGTCTTCACCACTACTGCTAGAAAGTAGAGAATCAAATATCATTTTATTTTTAAATTCTTTATAAAGAACGGATTAAGAAATTTTTGAATATTTATATAATTTATAAAGGTGTTTTATAAATTAATAAACAATAATACAGTTATGGTTAATTATTTTATTTTTCTATTAAATTATTATTATAAATATACAATTAATATTAAAGAATTAATATAGAGAATGTTCTTCAAATGTAAATGGTTTATAAAATGCTTATAAATCATAGTATACTGTATTTTACCTTTAACTAAATTATATGGAATTCTTTGTATTCTTGAAATAATGTTGTTATTAATAAATTTTAAGGGTGGTTTGAAAGGTATTCATAAATTTCATAAATAAGACCAAATTTAAATAAGTTTATATTTAAATTTATTAATTGTTCATAATTAATTAATTTGAATTTTTTGATTTAAAATGGATTTTATTTAAATTACATCAAATGTTTTAAGATGATATGTTTAAATATGGTCTAAATAATGTTTTAATATGTGATATTTAGAGTTTTTAATTATTTTTCTTAATAAAAATTTGATTATAAAATTTTATAATCTATAATAATACCATATTTTTAAAATGAAATTCCTTATAATATATAACATGAAAGAGTCACGTTGAAAGTGGATATAGAGTGTTTATATCCAGGATAATAAAAATTGAATAAGTCATAATGGGTTTTATATTCATGTGATGCATGTTATAATGGTATTAATTTTAAATTTTAAAAATTTATAGTTTATAAATATGTTATAAATTATATGTTTTGGGATTGAAGACAAATTTTTTTTTTATAATCCAATGTCAAATATTAAGTTTTTATAGAACTATCTTATAGTTTATAATTTACTTATATATAATAAGTATGAGCTTAATTAAATAAGTGTTTAATAAGCCTAAAATTTATTATGTAAATTCATAATTATAACTAATGACTAGATAAAATATTTATTTAATTATTTATTCATTTTTATTATTATTATTTCTAAAAGTTTTATATAATATGAATAACATGAATGTTTCTAGGTATTCATCTTCATAAAAAATTATGAGATTATGTTAAATCTGATAATTCATATTTGTTTCTCTTGATAAATGAAGTATTTATTTAGTAATCGTGAGTTTAATTTATAAATAATTTATATATTACTTTGATAAGGATAAAGTATAATGTATTTTATTCATGTATTCAGGAATTTTTAATAATTAATTGAATTTTATTTGAAAAAATTAAAAGAGATCCTATCAAATATATTATTTAGATAACATCAAAAATATTTCTATGACATTTTTATATAGGGTTTAAATAATGTTTAATTTTTTGTTATTTATATTATGTAAATAATATACATAAGAGAGATTGGGTTATAAAACGTTTATAATTCCTAATATTATCATAAAATATGAAATATTATTTATTTTAAAAGGGATTTAAATTTTATGCTGAAAATTTGATAATATTCATAATATTTAGCTTAATTTTAATTTTTTTTACAGCTAGATTTTATTTATGAAATGTTCCTAGATTTTTATATCATGTTTAAATTTATAAAATTTTTATTTATTGAAAAGTAATTAATTTCTAAATTCATTCTTGAAAATTATTTATATAATATCAATAATATGTATACTTTATTTATATGATAAATTAATTCTAAGAGATGGAGTTTGAAATTACTTGCTAAGTGTGATTCCATAATTTTTTTTCTCATCTACATTAAACACATTTGTTTTAGATTATTTATCTTTAGAATAGTTTTTTAATATGGTTTTTGTATATTTGGTGTTAGAGATGTAATGAAATTAATTCTCTCTTAAGTGAAGTGTCCCTAGAGAGAGGGACTTAGTGTCAAACTACCCACTGACATGGAGACTTATCCCTTGTTTTAGAAAGGTAGGGGGTTGAATATATTTCACTCTGGGATTAATCATATATATATATATATATATTCAAACTCATATAACTCTATTACTTTACATAAAAATTTAATGTTCTGTGTGCATAAATACACATTTAGATTTGTAGGAATATACATCGCTTGTCTTTTTGGGTAAAAAACATCTGGGTTGTGTAAAGAGTTAAACATTAATATGGTCTGACCATTAAAATTTAGTGGATGGAAAAGGATTCAAAAAACTAAATCACTAGAAGCATGCATTCAAAAATTAATAATACATGAGGAGATAAAATATTTCATTTGATATAAATAATTGTAAATTTAATATGCATATGATGTATATTATATTGGTGTGACTTTTAAGAAAACCCATCAAATACTAACTATGAAATTATATCTAAAATGAAAATTTTTGAGACCTCAATCATACAACTTGCTAGTTTCATGTCAAATTGGGGAGCCCCTAGGTTTTCTTATGTAAGACCAGTAAGTAATGAGTGACTTTGGATTATCCAATTGGGTAGTTTCACACTAAAAAGGGGTTCGCCTATATTGTATTGTGTTATCTTGTTTTTTGTTGTTTTAATAGGTTTACACTAAGCATAGAAACCCCAAGGGTTGGACTACTAGATATATAGAGTTATACATTATACATATGATGCATAATGATAAATATTTTTCCACTAAAATATCAAAGAATAAGAACTATTTTGAATGGCTTGATAGCCTACCTAAAAAACTAAATTAATGATTTTCATGCTAATGTGGTTCATTGCTTATTGAAATATGGATCTTAGATCACATAATTTATATGATTTATGGAGAAATTATTTTATTGGGAGAACTTTCATTAAAATTTTATGATGAAAATATTTAAAACATGACACTCTTCTGATAAAATATTATGATATAGATAAATGGAATCATCATTATTAATCTAAATATTTAATCTTGGGATTGAGTAGTTAATGTAAGAAGCTCTTGAAATTAGTAACTTAAGAAAATTTATTAACTAATTTAGGTTCTATGTGTTATAATAGCAATTATATCATTAACCAAACTATCAATATTGTTCAAAAAATAAATCTCAGATTCTTATGTGAACCATTAATGATTATCTTAAGGATTATTTATATTCTATTATGGTTAATGAATTTATCTAATTTTATCTGATCGAAATGCCTCAATATTTTTTTTTGTTCAAGAAAAATTTACTTAATATTATCAAGTGTTTATAATAGATAAAATATAAATGTGATGACACATGAACCTTAGCCCAGTTGGTGAGGAATCCTTAAGTGCATCAAAGAGATCCGGGATCAAATCTAGGCAGAGGCTAGTTTTCGATACTATAGAAGTAATGTAGCAGTACTATAGTAGGAACTATAGCAAGTACTGTAGCAGGAATTGTTTGGCACTGTAGAATCCATGAATATTCTGCCGTTTGGGCCTTCGAGCCACCCAGGCCTTTGAGTCAGTATGACATTCAGGCCACCTCAAGGCATTCGTACCACCTTATGTGCAGATGCAAACCAGACAACCTACAAGGAACAAGCTTCAGAAGGATGAGGATAAATGAGCTTTCCCTATAGCATAAGATAAACAGATTGCAAGAATGATAGGGTATGGAACCTGCCAATAGGACAAGTCTATACATGCCTGGGAAAGCCTACCCAAATAGCCATGTGAAGGTGGAGATCTGATTTCCCAATGATGATGCTTGGGAGGAGCAGTTCTAGGTAGTTATTCTAGGTTGTATGTAATGTTTGAAGCCTACGAGCGATGAATTCCTATAAGGATTACAGGATATGTAATACTTTCACCTAAGGGCCTTGTAAGGGTTCCACCTCACCCCTTGAAAGGTGGATTATCAAAATCAATTAAAAATGAAGGCCTTCGAGCCATTGGGGGAGGATATATGTGATG
Organism: Viscum album; assembly: GCA_963277665.1. Classification (NCBI taxonomy): domain Eukaryota; kingdom Viridiplantae; phylum Streptophyta; class Magnoliopsida; order Santalales; family Viscaceae; genus Viscum; species Viscum album. Next base: position 1,333,857,092 of record OY728145.1, read on the forward strand.
TCTAGGTTCTGGTGTTTTATAAATAGTAAAAGTGGGTCAAAGTAAAAACCAAAAAAATAAACGTTAAGTTGGAGAGTCGAAAATGTTTCTTCTAATATCCATGGTCAATAAAACCTATAGTTATCAAGAAATGGTAGTAATGATTACATGAGATGGAATTATTCTTGATACCTAAAGTTGTTTAAGAAACTCTAGGTAAGTTCCATATCATGCATCAGTGTTATAGAAAGAAATTATTCATTTTTGAATGGTATTGATAAATATATAAATATACATACAATTTTGGTAAATATACAGGACTTCAAAAAACTTGGAAATAATTGATTAAGTTTATAGTTTACATTCAAGTGATGAATAAAATAGTTTCTACTTAAATTATTTGAATATAAAGTATTTTAATAAGCTCATATAATTCTAAGTAAAGTATGATTATCTTTATATTATTTCAATTATATGATAAGATAAGTTTTTTGTTAAATAATAGTTGTTATAAACTATTTTAAATTATTAATTGTATACAGATGATTTGTGATTTAACAGATTCTATAACATATTTTAGAGAAGAAGATAAGTATTAAAATGTTTTATCCAGGATAAAAGTGTTTTATCCCAAAAATAGTTAAATTTTTGGAATGTTCTTCCCACAAAACTTGAGTGTTATATTTTAAACAATTATATCATCTTCGTGAAAATTATCCAAACATATAAATTATCATATATGATATGGAAATAATATTTTATTGGTTAGATATTCCTATTAAAAGGAAATAAGTGTTGCATCCTAAAAAAATTGTTTGGTGTATCTTAGCATGATATTATATAAAGAATATGGTGTTATAAGTCTAGTGGGACTATTATTGAACTTAGAGAAGTTTAAAATTAAAAAATAAAATATTATTCCAGTTTAAAGTTAAAGTGAGATTCACTATCTCCAAAAGAAGTATTTTAATTAAATAAAATTTCACTTTATCTTAATGAATTTTAGGATGTGATAGTAAATAATAATGTAAATGGTTATATTGATTTCATGAAAAATGTTTGATTGATAAGGTATCCAAATATGATTATGTTAAGATTGGAAATGGTTCTGGGTTGAAAACATAAGTTAACATAATAACATGTGTTGTTTTGGAGTTTGAATATGTTCGATGTATTAAATGTTTGTAATATGATTCCTTAGTCTCATAATGATTAAAAAATGATTACATCATAAATTTTATCATTAAAAATTTTAGTGGGGGAATTTTATCATGTTGTTACATAGAGATATAGTAGGAATTACATATAGTCATGATGAGTTAACGAAACCATTATCACAAGAGAAGCTTGATCATTATGTAAAGTATCTTGGTACACGACACTTAAGTTATTATTATAATAGTTGTATAATGTATTATGGTATTATAATAAAGGAAGACTCTAATTATCATTCATTCATGTGTGCTGTAATTTAATTTACGTGAATAGTCAAATAAAAATATCTCCATAAAGTATAACATTGTGTTTCCCCTTGTCAAGGATCATCACAAAGTATAATAGGTTATAATGATATGTTAGTGTTAGAATGAATAAATTCATATACTTATTACAAATGTTTGTGTATGAGATACCAATAATAGATTCATAAGGTAATAAGTAGAGACTTATTACTTAGATTGACTCACCAAAGTATATCTTAGGGAATATCATATAGTCATTGATATACTTAGGGGTGTAAGATTATTATCAATCCTTCTTAACTAAGGATAGTGATCTACCTAGAAAGTAATCCTTTATAATTTTATAACATACTTACAAAAGTCAATATGAAATATCTAATCATGGGGTAGTTGGGTATATTTTCGATCATATCATCGGTTTGAGTGCAACCAAGAAGGGATTTTTCTACTTGTATGACAGGTTAAGACATATACCCTTCATTGAAATAGATTAAGGAAATTCAAACACATGCTTAGTTAAGTCACATGTGATGTTTATAACTATATATATGAGGGACACGCGATATTCTCATTAGTTATATGAATTGCATATGCTAGATTCATTAACCTAGATAGTCAATTTTAGAGAATCAATAAAATATGAGATGAAATATACTAGATTAACATTGTTACATGCCTAGTGGTCACTCTATGTCATTGAAAAAATGATTATATATGTATACATATGATATATATAAAACATCTTTTGGTGGAAATTTTCATATAGAGATATGAGTATGTTTGATAGGGATTCCACAAGACCCCTTAGTTTCTTGAGCAGTACTAATGATTTTTCATAGGTCGTTCTTTGCTCACATCTTTGAAATAAGGATTTAATATTTGGTATCAATTATTCTAAGTCATGTAGGGTCACATAGTTAAGGCTTTGGATATGGATTAAGGTTTTAATGAACTGTTTGAATCAAAATAAATATATTTTATTGAAATCATATCCAAAAAGAAGTTTTGTATGGATTCACAAAGAGTTATGGAGTTTTTCCTAAAGTCCTTATAGATTTTAGTGAAAGTTAGTGATTTTTGGTTATGAGATAAAAACATATTTATATGATACATTTTAAAGAATATTTTTCACCCAATGTTTTAGGCCAATTGCATTCATGTGCCACATATTTATGACTTTTGGTGCAATTATATATTGGGATCCAAACCAAAAGAACTGTCACATTGACTAATCTATAAGAGAATCCTTCTAAATAACCATCATATGAAAGTCTTCACAAGCCCCTTGAATTTATATTTTGGAACAAGGAAGTATACACAATCTAATCACCCCACAAAATCATAAACAAACACACTTTATAGAATGAGAAAAAATGAAACATTGGAGCACACATAGAATTATATGGATCAAACAAAAGTCAAATGTCTGCGGTAGAACACTGCAATCACTATAATAAATAGAATTGCATGAGACTACAAAAGACACTCTCCCTTTAACTATTACCAATCAGAAAAACATTCCTTTTGATTACATCAGATCGTCTGTGGGTGATTATTATCTCAACAGATGGTCTCAAATCACTTTTATAGAGGCCTCCAATTGATAAACTAGTTCCAACACCCTTTGAGATTAATAATTTCTTTTTTTATCTAGGAAACCTCCAATGCACCATTACACATTAATATTAACCACCGATAATTGGTGAACATGTGTTCTCACCAAGTATCAAAATTTTCCTTATCATACTTTTAACTAAATATCAAATCAATATGCATTCAATTGAACCCTTCCACAAAATATGATAACCATAGCTCCTGGCTAAAACTCATTCCCAAAAAAATGCTTATTCAAAAAAGATCATTCCAAAAAACTCCTTCTGGAATAATGAAGAGACTTCACAAAACCAAACAACCTACCACTTGAAGACTAATTGAAGGATTCTATCCTCATTTAGGTGCATTTAATGTTATCATTATCCTTCCATTCAGCCAAGTCCAACAGAGGAAAAGTGTTAAAATGTAAATTCATGGACTAAGATTTTTGTGAACATATCCACAGGATTCTACTTTCCATCTAGATTATGAAGTTCCAACACTTTTTCTTCCAATAGTTTTTGTATGAAATGGAATTTTAAGTCTATGTGTTTTTTCAATTCATGAAAAATGGGATTCATGGAAAGGTGAATGGAAATAAAACAATCATGGACAATATCAATCCTTTTGATTCCTTCAACATCTCATTAAGCAAATCATATTAACCAAAAAAAATTATTTCCTTCTTCTATAACAATAATATATTATACTTTTATTCTTGATGGGGTAACCATAGGATGTAATCAAGACATGCAAATATCCATTTTAATTTTAAAATTGAACAAAAAAATTCCCATTCACTTCTAATAATTCGTGTCTCTAGAAAAATACACATCTATAAAACATTTCAATGGATCATCATCATTGAAGAATAATGCTAAATATTTTAAAAAAATTAGCTATTGGATGATATATTTCACAACCTCCCAATGAATCCTTATAGTATTTGACAAGAAAAAACCCACAACTCCCACTATAAAAGAAATGTCAGTTTATGTCCAATTCATTACATAAATCAAACGTTTGTTATCGGAGGCATTGGACACATTTACCATGTTTTGGAAATCCTCTTCAAGAGATGGTGTATGTTATTTTGAAAGATTAAAGTGTATAGAAAGGGGAGTTGGGAAAGGTTTACATCCATTCATTCATAATCTTTCAATAACCTTATGAATGTATTCCTTTGAGGATAAAAACAAATTCCCAACTTTCATAACCCTCCAAATTTTCATCCCCATTATTTTTTAGCATGTCCAGTATCCTTCATCTCAAACCATTCAGGAAAATATTATTTTCAACTTCTTAATCCATTGAATTTTCCTCTAAAAGAAACATATCATCCACATAAAAAGTAGTATAATGAATGTTCCATCATCCCATTGCTTCTGATATAAAAAAGTGATCATTGTTACACTAAGTGATACTTTCTTCAAGTATGGAAGTATAAAACTTTTGATTTCACTATCGGCGGGATTTCTTTAAGACATAAACACTTATCATCAACATACATACTAATTTATCCTTCTAATAATATTATTAACCCCTGTTCTAAACCATGTTGGACTCCTCTTCTAAATTTCTAGGATGAAAGGTCGTATTGATATCCATTTACACTATGTGAAAATTATCAGAGGTAGTGATACTCAGCACCATATGAATAGTAGTATGCTTAACGACCGATGGTAAAATCTCTAAAATAAATTATCTCTATTTATTGGAATCCTTTTAGCACCAATATTTTTTTACCTTATGATTTGATTAACTTATCCCTTTATATGGAAACCCCTTTTTTAGTTTAGGTCTCACTTTCATTCTAGAAGTTTAGATAGATCCCACATTTCATTAAGCTTCAAGTAATTCATTTACTCATTCATAAACAACTCCCACTACTCTACGTTTCTTATGGTAGCTAATTATTCTATATTTTTAGGTTCCCTAGCATTTGTTAAAAGGAAAATGTTCATATCATCCACAAACATCTGAACTATTTTCTGAATTCTAGTTGATCACCACAAGTGAATTGGTTGTTCCGCACAACTTGGATCCAACATTCCTTCTCGAACCATTTCTTATGGAACTCTCTCTCAATTTCCAGAACATTTATAACTTTATATTCTTTATTTTGAGTTCCTTTTGGTAATATAATTCTATCCAAATTAATCTTCATCGGTTGATTTTTCCTCAACTTCATTCTTTTATATGTTCTGATCTTTCCATGGTGTTTTCTCATTGAAGAAAATATCTCTGATCTAGATGACATGATTTTTATCATCATCCAAAAAATGATATCTAAATTTTTCATCAACATATCCAACAAGAAAAAAAACTTTCTATTTAGCCTTCAACTTATCTATATTTCTAGAATCATCAGGAACACATGTCATACTTCTAAAAAATTTGAAATGTTTTACTTCCAATGTTTTACCAGACCATAGTTCTTGTGGAAGTTCTTATCCTACAATAAAACATGAACTTATATTAACCAAGTACAATGTTATATTTATAGATTTACCACAAATTTCTTTTTTCATTTTGTAATGAATCCTCATACTCTAGGATTTCACTTGAAGAGTCATACTCATTCTTTCAGCTACTATTATGTTTTGGATTTCATAGAACTATCTCATCCTTCATAACTCCCTTATTCTAATAAAATTAATATAAATTGGGTCTAATTTACTATCTATCATTATCTGTTTGGAGGAACATAAGCTTTTGATCACACTCCCTTTCAACCAAAGATTTCTACTTAATAAATTACTAAAAACATCATTTTTATTCTTTAGAAAGTATAACCAGAACTTCTTAGTTGAGTCATAACTAAAAGTAACAATTTATAGATGTCCAAAATTGGAATTCATAGGTTTAGGTTCTCAAAAATCAGAATGAAGAAGTTCTAGTTACACATTCCTTAGCTTTTATCCATCCAAATTGAAGGATTACTTCATGTGTTTCCCTAACATATAACTCTCACATCTTATGAAATCTATGTGATTGAGTTTAAGTATTATTTTTTCCATTAGAACCTTTATTTTATTATCATTAAGGTTTCCATATCTATAGTTCCATAATTATAGATATTTTGATGAGATGCTTCTGGAAATTATAACTTCATCTTTTCTTCTATTCAAGTATTGGGTTCTATTCTTCACCCCTTGAATAATTACCATGGATCCTTTGGTAATTTTTCAAACCCCATTCAAGAAAGTTGTTATGAAACCTAATTCATCATGTTTTATAACTTATATGAGGTCTATCATGTTTTTTAGAGGTTCATAATATTCAAGATGTAATTTGCCTATGATTTTAGATACATAGTCCACCATGCACCCCTTGTCACCAATTGAATGAAAATAAGCAATCGATTTAACAAACCATACCTCTTCTAAATTATTCACACTAAACAAAAAAAATTACCAACATCCATCATACTAAAAGGAATTATGCTTATAGAAGCTAAAACCTTTACACTATACTCCTTCAAACTTATGAAATCTATCCTAATATACTCATTTTTTCCATAATTTCCACAATTAGGGTCATAATTAATTGATCTACTATGATTTATTCCTTGGTAATTTTCCATCGATAACTTCTTCTGATGGAACTTCTATTGAGGTGACCTTCCTCATCCACCATCATTAATTCCTTTTGATTTAACTCCTCATCAGTAATCAGATTTTTAATTTCATAAACAAAACAAGGCATGTCCTTACACTCAAATTAATCGCTATCATCACTATATCATCCCATAATTCTAGAAGTTAAGATAAAAAAAAATTCTATCATATTTTTAATGAAATTAACCATCAATGGTTTGAGATGTCCTTGGATATTATAGAAATAATTCATATGTTATATTATCAGTCTTCCTTCTAATAGTCTCCAGCTAAATAATCACCACATCATAAATATTTTATTGATTACATATTCAGATTGACTACTGATAACTGGTGAAAACTACAAGCACTCTAATAAATGAAAGTCCCTGAGATTACAAAAAACAATTTCCCTTTTAATACTCCCACTCAGATGATTTTTCATTCCAATGACTTCATATTATCCTGGGTGATTTTTATCTCAGTAGCTAGTCATACCTCGTATTTATAGATTTCTGCAACTAGTAAAAAGATTCCACCTCCCTCTGAAATTCATGGATATCCTTTCATTGACCATGGAAACCTTTGATACACTATTACACCTTCATATTGACCACTGATAACTAGAGAATATGTGTGCTTCTGAAGTATTGAAACTATCTGTATGATACTTTTAACTGAACATCTAATCAACATGAAATCATCTAATCTCCTTCTACAAAATCTAAGGTCCACAGCCGATGACTGAAATAGGTTCCTATAAAAATGATCCTTTTTGAAAACCTCATTCTAGAATACTCTTTTCAAAAAATTATAGTGAATTTACAAAACCCAGCAGTGTATTCCAATGTATTTTCATCAATAAATTATGGTTGGATTAAATGGATTGCATTCACAGAAGGAGTTAAATGAATAATTCCAATAAGAATTTTTGTATGTTGATATGTAGAATATAACAGATTTATTTTATTTAATTAAATGAGTCGATGATGGATATAAAATGGAATGATAACCCTTCAATTGGTTACAAAAGATTTTATAAAATTTTCCCAATACTCTCTTCCTCCTAAGGTACAATTTATACCAAGGAGAAGGTGTTAGTACCCCTTCTATGTTAGGGATACTTAAGAAATTTACTAGGATCCTTTTTATGATGTAATTTCCTCAGAGGAAAGAGGATTTCATCTTCTACTAAGGTGGTATTTATTAATTGTATAACTAAGTATCAAAGATGGATTACACATCACTTCAGAAAGGAATTGTTTATGTTCTTATTTCCATTACATATTTATTCTATCGAGGATAGATCAAGAACATATTTGTGTTTTATTTTGATGAATTCTTTTATACGATGAACCCCCAAAACCCATCAAATGTGACACATAGTGTGGTTGGAATGACTGAAAGTGTATGTTTTAATTCAAAAGTGACATTTTAGTTCAAAACATTTTTCACATAATCAAACCCAAGAAGACCTAATCTAATTGTATCGATACTTTAGGAAATCAATCCATGATTTATTTTGGATATATAGAAAGTAACCACACATACATCTAACACAAGTTGTAGTCGGTATGAATCAAGGTATGAGTTTTTAGTATAAAAATAACATTTTAGTTTACAATGCGCCTCAAATATCCAAGATCAATAAAACATTATTGGATTGTCTGGATACTCTAGGACAACAATCCATGATTCATTGATAACATATTTGAATTAATCAAGCATCAATTTAACACATTTTATGTCTAGATTTATTGAAAGTGTGTGTTTTCATTTAGAAGTGGCATTTTCATTCAAAAAGAATATTGTACATAAAAATAAGAAATCACACTTAGGTTGTCTTGATACTTTAATATAATTATCTTTGATTCATTTGTGACATTTAGGATTTAACCTCATATCAATCTAACATACAGTGTTCCCAGAGTTATTTAATGTACATGTTTTCAGTTTAAAAGTAAAATTTTAGTTAAAAATGTGAATCACATACTAAAATCCAAGAAAATTCACTTGGATTAACTATATACTATAGAAAAATGATCTATTATTCATTTGTGATATATAAGAATTAACCACATGTCAGTCCAAAACATGGTGTGGTCAGTAAGAATAAAATTACTTTTGTTTCATTTAAAAGTGATATTTTAGTTCAAAACACACATCACATACTCAACACCATGAAAACACGATCTGGTTGTATTGATTCTTTAGGAAAGGATCGATAATTAATTTGTAACGTGTAGGAATTAAGCTCACATAGAACCAATATAAGGTGTTATCAGTATCACTGGAAGCACATGTTTTAATTTTAAAGTAACAATTTAGTTCAAAACATGTGTCATAATCCCAAAATTGATAAAATTCACTTAGGTTGTCACAATACATTAGAATAACAATCAATATTTTATTTTTTACTTGTATAAAGTGACCACATATCATTCTAATTGAAATTTATAATGAATTATATAGAATTTCAATTATAATTTTTTTTTATTTTTTATATACTATTACTAAAATAAATATTGTTTTTATTACTGACACATGCTTGTTTTGTACGATGCTAGGTTTATCATCGGATAATTCCAACTACAAGAGTTTTGTTTTTGTATTGGTCATAATTATTTTTATTTATAATTTAATTTTACATCATTGTAATTGTATTTTATGAAAAAAAATTAATGTAATGTTTTTTATTGAATTGATGGTGCAATGAAAATTTAAATATTTTATGTTAAATGTAATATCTGTACGGCAAATTATATTATTTTATATTTTTTTATCAGTTTCTACCACTAATAAAGAATCAAGCTTATTTAGTGTCACCTTTTATCATAACTAAAAAAATCATTGATAGAGGGGCCATTTTTATCAACTCTAGATAAAATTGGTGATAAAGGATATTATTATCCGCATTAAAAGAGGTGTGCCATTTATCAGCTCTAACAAAGGTTCACCCTTTATCAATACTAAATCACTTTCCTTTAGCATTTATAAAAGGTAACATTCATAAAAATTATATATTAGTAAAAATAAAATATTATTATAAATATATATTTCTATTGATATGTATAATATTTTTGGTCAAATATTATTTGTATAATACTAATTACGTATTGACACTTAATATAAAATATATATAGTGAAAATGGTTTATAAAATAATTAAAAATTCATAATAATTCATAATTTCTTAATTAGTATTGATTAATTTAAATTTTAAAAAATAAAGTTGTGAAAAAATTAATTAATATCATATGAAAAGCTGAAAAAGAGTTTCAACTTTAATGACCATAACATTTGATATGGGTATCTATTTAGGATCCACAAGATGTCACATCGATGCGTATAAAAAGATCTACACTAATTGTCCCTTTGGGGACCTTGGTCCAATTTTTTTATGGTCAATAAAGGTTCATAAGGCCTCCAAAATAGTGTTTTTGGTTGTGATACCCTAATTTTTGAAGATTTGATGGAATTTCAGCTTAGTTTAAGAGGGGTTTCACCTTTTTTCACTGGCAACAACATCTATCTCCAAGTCTTAATTTCATATGAATAATATGGGGTTCAAATTTTTTTCATTTATCATATTTTAATGTTATTTATAATAAAATATATAGATATTTGTATAGATTTACATATAAAGATTTAATTGTATAAATAAATGTAAATTGTTTTATTTATTTATTTATAGAATTCCCATAAATAATGTTCAATTATAAAGTGTTTAAATTTTATTATTTATTAATTCACCGATGATCAATAATAATCTCCAGTTTACTAAAATGAATCATCTATTTAAGTTAAAATGGAAGAAACCAAATGCACAGTTCATAGTGAGATAAATATTAATCAAGTAATTTAATCGGATAACATAGGTAGTGAACAAGTGAAAAGGGTAAAAGTACATACAAAAAAATAAATTTACTAATAAAAAAATAAATTAATATTACATGAAAATTTTCATGGGGATATAGACAACATAAAAAAATATAATTTTTAAATCAATTTGAAAAAGATGTTTTTAGAAATCCCTTACATTGGGAATAAAATTGTGAATCCTACAAACTTACTATGTTTCCACTATTGTAGTTGGTTCCCTAGAACGAACTACTATGTACATTAGATTACTAGAATAATCATGGTGTTTAATATTTATTAGTAACTTATCAAATATTTATCACTATTCTATGAAACAATGAATGTGATCATGTATTTGGAGTACTTTTCATATTGAAAAGTCAAAGTAGTTCCCTACTATGATGAGCATATTGAAGTACTGTGATAGTATTATTAAATATTTTTTCTATAATCGTATGATATAATTTGATGATATACAAATGATATATGCAATTAGGGGTAGGGGGATCATAATACATTGAGACTTCTTCTCATCTTGTTCATCCTTGGAAATCTCAAGAAAGGATACTATGAGAACTCGACCTGCCAGTAGGAAATCCAAATTTATATATTCCTTTGGGTGTTACTATCAATAGATGTGTGTAATGGTCCTTATAATTTAAGATTATTATTGATTCATATTATTATTCGTGTACATTGATGTATTGTTGAAATCCGTGATGACTTATGCTCATGGAAAGGTATGATATGTTGGATTCGTCACAAGTGATTTGGTATTATTGAATAATGAAAAAAAGGTTTTTTCAATTATATTCCTTAACATAAGGTGGTATATTAGGATTTTTTATGGAAATGGGGAAACCTATTTATGTCTAGTGAAATGGAGTTTTGTTGGCATGTTCCTTTCTGGGAATTCAAATAAAAGAGACTACAAGCACATAGGATGATGACACCAGTATGCAATCTGCTTGACTGGAGATATTGATAGAAAGAGATTATATTACATTGTGTTTGTTCGTAAGAGGTTTTTTTTAATTTTCATCAGTAACTCCTTTCTCTATGTGTTTCTTGGGTTGTTACTAGATGAAAACATTTGACTTTAGGAGGTACACAAGTAGAAAAATGGTCTTAAACATCAGTTTTTAACTGATGTTGAAGCCACCGACGTAAAACATACGACTTTTGATGTCTAAAATTTCAAAAAAAAATGCCAAAAGGGATTTAATTTTTTTGTCAGTTTTTTACAAAACCAATGCAAAAAATACCAATTGGAATCATTTTTTGCGTTGATTTTTAAAGAAACTGACACAAAAAAATTTAAAATAAAAAATCACATTGGTTTTTAAAAAACCAACACAAAAAAGATAAAAAAATAGAATCTATTTAAAAAAATGGATTCCAATAATTAATTTTTTTCCCTAGGTTTTATATTATTTTTTATTCTTTGATTTTATTATTCGTATAGAAAAAATGGAGTTACGGATCCAAAATTATGGTCGTCGGAAGTTGGACTTCTCAAATCTTTGATAGATACAACTCATTTCAAAACAAACATGAGAAACATGAATAAAAATTACATACACCAAATATAATAAAATAAACTTAAGAAATTGAACATATTTCAATTATTTTAGGAGTTTTTGTCAAATTTATTTGTTGTTTATCATCATATCTCTTAGTTTTAGGGTAGAGCTCATACGACAATGAAAACGGTGATCGATAATGAATTTTTAACCTTGATTGGTAAATCTCATCTAGTTGTTTTATATTTTTAGCTTGATTATAAGAATAAATCATCATTATAAGTAGTATTACCGAGAAGTTTTGCAATGAAGGAAAATAATTTAAAAAATTAAATGACTAGAATAGATATTGTGATCAAATCATCTATTGAAGTTGCATTGAAAATTTTATTGAATCGAATTGGTAAAAAATGATGTATGAAAGAGAAAATGGATTTATATATAGTAAAAGAAAATATTTTCAATGATTTTATATTAAAATTTAGGTGGGATTTTAAAATTAGAATTGCGAGTTGTGAAAAAAATTAAATACCAATGTTGTGTATTTGTGGAGACTTTTTTTTTGTCAGTTGTGTTTAAAATTGACGCAAAGTAGGATTTAAATTGGTTTTTTAGAGTTAATTTTTACCGAACCAATTCAAAAAATTCTCATTGATATCATTTTTTGCCTCAGTTTTTAAATAAATTTATGTGAAAAGGTAAAAAATATATTTTTGACGTTGGTTTTTAAAAAACCTAACACCAAAAAGTAAGAATTTTTTTTGGAATCTATTTAAAAAAAACTAATCCTAGTAAGTAACATTTTGGTGACTATATTTTAGATCATTTCCTAAGATTCGATTTGACTAGTCGTAGAGCTAAAACAGAGTTACAGATTAAAATTTATGGCCTTCAAATTGGACGTCTTTAAGATTTCTCTTAGATAAGTTCAACTTTAAACATCCATAATTTTTAAACTATAACTTTTTTTTATCTCCATGACCATTCAAATCAAATAATAGGAAATAATATAAAACATAGTAAATTTTTTATTTTTATTTTTCGCATCGTTTTTTTAAACTAGCACAAAAAACTTTTTAAAAATTTTTAGTGTCGGTTTTTTTAAAAACCGACCCCAATCATAATTTTTTTTATCTCTTTAGAATCAGTTTTTTTAATAACTGACACCAAAAATGATACTAATTGGTATTTATGGCTTCAGTTTTGTAAAAACCTGATGCCAAAAATACAATGTAAATACTCTTTTGCGCCGATTTTAAACAAAACTGACTTTGAAAATTCTTCGCAAACATCTCTTAAAAAAGTACAACATTAGAAGGTCATAACTTTTAATTTATAACTTTGTATTAGCTCCATGACTTGTCAAATCGACATTTAGGAAATGATCTAAAACATATTAATTTTTTAAAATTATTGACATTGGTTTTTTTTTAAAAACAACACTAAAAAGTCTCCATAAACATATTTTCATTATTTTATAAGAAACCAATGTCATATTTTTTACGTTAAAGACTATTTTTCTAATGGTGGTATTTCCCAGTGCCTTAAAGAAAGTTTTCTAGAGGGTCACCCACTAGGTGTATATATAACCTCAATTAAATTCTATATGAATTTAATATATGGAATTAATATTATAATTGTACATGGTTTAATAATTATTACTCTTTATTTGATCATAAATATTCCGTCACCAGTTATTTGAGTGGATATATATGTGAGTTAAATATTTAATAAATATGTATTCACTATTTAATTGAATATAATATTTAATTATGCATCTTTAAATAATGGAGTGATATTTTTCTATATAAATAAAAAACCATTTTTCAAGGTCCAATAAATATTGATAACGATAGACATACCGAGTTTAATGGTTTGGTGAGAAATGATAAATTAAATATTATTTGAATAAATATTGATATATTTATTCGAGTAAATAATATTTATTTATCTTCAAGTTTAGTGCATGTCAAATAAATAATAATAATAATATAATTATTTATACATTGGGTTTTTGGTTATTAACAATAATAATTAGGGCCCATGAGAAATTATTTACTCTCTAACCCTAAGTCTATTAATACTCAGTTATTTCATTCTCTAAACCAAGCCAAGTCAATCCATGCCATTCTAATAATTGTGTACAGTAAATTTTAGAGAGAATTATCTCAAGCCCTAGAGATCCATTTCTATAAAACATTTTCAAGAATAGAGAGAGATTCTTCTTCTCTCCTAGAGTGATTTCTTCTCACCTCAAAGGAATCTTCTACGATCGCTGCGAGCATTAAATCTATTTATTCTAGTACCCTGAGGATTCTATGGTGATGATTAGAGGTTTGAGAAACATGTGTGGATCACTTCTAATGGGAATAGACCCCTGATTCCTCTGATGTAATTATTTTAAAATAAGAGGTGTCTATCGTATCATCTACAATGAAGGAATTCCAATGAGAGTTAATTATTAATATTGACTCAAAAAGTTATAAATTAAATGTGATGATCCTGCCTCATGGATTATGGGGTTTCTATTTCATCATGTTCAAATGATAAATCCAATGGAGTTGATGAAAAATCATTATTGTGTGTGGGCTCAACAGAACCTTCAAGTGGTATCAGAGCGACTACATAATAATTTTTAATTAGTTGTTCTTCATTGATTGGTATGCATATTTTTTGTTAGTATTTCATTTCTATTAATTCATTATTCTAATTTGAAAGTACCTAAGTCCACCAAATCTTGATGCGTCATAGGATACACAGATCGCCACATGGAGTCAATACGTAGGGTATTTGTAACATGTCACTTGTTGACTATCCAGACCAGCACATAAATTTCTAGATTACAAGACATGTAGCTGGTGTACACATTGTGTGGTCTACACATTCTCGTTGTGTAAATCACGGGATCTTCATGGGAAAAGACACATCATGAATCTATTACATGATGCATGAGACTGACATTCGAGAAACAAGGTAATTAATGTTATAATAACTCATTTTGTATTTATTTAATATTATTATAATGGGATAATAAGGGATAAAATTGTCAATTGATGGACTTTAACAGTTAATTAAGTAAACACCCATATAACAATTTTGTCCCTATTTAAAGGGTCATGTCCTTACCAATTAAGTTTCAATTAAGTTCTGGTACATTCCATCAATTTTTTCTACAGAAGAGAAAGGAGTAAAAGGATAGAGATCCTTTTAAGTTGTAGAAAATCAAGGAGATTCAAATAAAGAAGATACAATGGATCAAAGTATGTATTATCTTATTTTCATTTTTTTTCTATGTGATAATCACATATTTCAAAGATCCTAAAATAAATGAAATTAATTTACATATAGTATCAGTGGAAGTTATGAAATATATGTTTTTCCATGAATAAATTTATTGTGTGTTGCGTTAAAATAAGAATAAAAAATATGGATTACATTCTATAAGAAATGTGTGGTGTTAAATATGAATTCTTTTATTCTTATTTTAAATGGTCTTTAATATTAATAATAACAGTGTGTGGTGGAATTTTCTAAAACCCGAATATGTTGTGAAATTTTTTTTTATTATTATTATTATTATTAATATATGATAATACACTACCTATCTCTTCAATCGTGGGGTGTTTTGTAGCATTATTGTTTGATAATGGTTGTGAAATTATTATTATTATTATTAAATTATGAATCCATTGTGCATTTGTTTTTATATTCCCAAATATAAAGTGCCTATTTTTTTGGGAATCTCAATATGCTGCATCTTCTCCTTCATTTTAGATTTTTAAATCTCCCTTTTAGTTATTTATTATCTTTTATAATAGAATTAATTTTATATTTAAAATTGTTTTAATGATTAAAAAAATGGATAAGGTTTCCTACCTTTATGAAAAGGGTTTTAAAGGTGACGTGTTAGAATTTTTAATTTATTTATCACCTTTTTCTCATGGGTTTTCAAACATTAAAAATTTTTTATAAAAAATTATTTATCATTATTTGAAATAATTATTAGTGTTTTAAATTTGACGCCAAAACAAATTAAAGATAGAGTAAACAAAATTTGGATTTATGTTTATTAAAATTTATTTGTATTTATAACTATGTTATGGTTATGATATTTTATTTTTAGAACATTATTACATGAGATTTTTTAATCACCAAAGTGATCAAATCATAAAGTTAAAATTGTTTCAAAAATTATGTTAAAATAATATATATTTATTTCTCAAAAATTTGATTCTATTAGGATATCTCATGAGTAATTAAATTTCATTATTATAAGATATTTATTAATTGACCAAAGGAAATTTTCATATTCTTATAATTTATGAATATAATTGTTTGAAATATATATTATTCATTATGATATTTATTTATATATCCAAAGATAACAAATAAATCTAATTAATGCGTATATTATTTCCAAATAAAGTTATTTTAATTAGTATCAATTATGTCTGTGTATTAGTGTTTCACCCAAATGAGAACAAAAATACACATTTATTTTAAATAATTTGTCTGAATAAATGTACTATTATTATTTGAAATCATTAATTTTAAGCATGTATTTATTGCAGTTAGATTTTCAACATCATTGCACTCATAGAAATCATCTGTTCTGATCTTTAATGGATTAAATTTCTCTGATTGGAGTGAGAAAATCCAATATCACCTTGGTGTATTGGATCTTGATTTAGCACTCTGAGTAGAGAAACCTGCTACTACAATGGATGACAGTAGTGATGATGATAAAGTATATTATGCATCATGGTAATGATCAAATAGATTAAGTTTTACGTTCATGTGAATGAGCATAGCAAGTAACATCAAGTCAGGTCTCACTAAAACTGAAAACACTAAAGAATTTATGAAATTTGTGGGAGACTGATCTCAAACTACTAACAAATCTCTTGTTGGAACATTAATGATTACATTGACCACCATGAAGTTTTATGGTTCTCGTACCATGCATGAGCATGTCATTGAAATGACAAATATTGCAGCAAGACTTAAGTCTTTAGAAATAGAAGTGGATGAAAGTTTCCTTGTACAGTTTTTCTTAAACTCATTACTGTCTGAGTATGGACCATTCCAAATGAACTACAACACCATGAAAGATAAATGAAATGTGCATGAATTTCATAGTATGTTAGTTCAAGAGGAAACATGTTTAAAGAGTCAAGAAATCCACTATGTCCATTATGTGCATTGTCAAGGAGGAATGAAGCATGGAAAAGGAAAGGGACTATTGAAGGTTAATGAGTCTTTTATCAAGAACCATAAGAACACAAATAAATATAAATGAAATTTCTGTGGGAAATATGGAAATTTCCAAAAGTATTTTCTGAAACAGAAGGCTTGTTTATAAAAGAAAGGTAAGAAAAATGTTTATACATGTTATGAATCAAACTTAGATAAAGTTCCACATAATACATGGTGTATTGATGGTTGTATGACTCATGTTTCTAATACAATGTAGATATTCCATTCAACCCAAATAAAAATCCAAACTGAAAAGTATATCTTCATGGGGAATATAGTGAAGGTTCTAGTTGAAGTTATCGGGACTTATCGGTTAATCCTTGATAGTGGATATAGTTTGGAATTATGAGAAACGTTTTATGTACCTAATATATCTAGTAACTTGGTTTCTTTTTCAAAACATTATGCTTCTATATATTTTTTAATTTTGGGAAAGGATATTTTAGTTTGTTTAAGCATACATGCATGATTGGATCGGGTTTATTGTATGATGGTTTATATAAACTAAATCTTGATAATATGCATGTTGAAGCAATTATTATCATGCATAATAATCAGGGTACTAAATGTTGTTTAGTAAATGAAAAGTATTATTATTTATGGAATAAACGTTTAGGTCATATTTCCCAAAAAAAATTAGAGATTGAATAATTTTGAAATCCTTCCAAAATTAAATTTTACCGACCCAAACATTTGTGTGGATTGTATTAAAGGAAAACAAAAAAAACACACAAAGAAAGCTTCCACAATAAGTACTCAACTCCTTGAGATCATACATACCAATATATGTGGACCTTTTTATGTCAATTATTTCGGTAAAGAAAAATACTTTATCAGCTTTATTAATGATTTTCCACATTATGGATATGTATATTTATTGCATGAGAAATATCAAACAATAAATGCCTTGGAATTTTTTGTAAATGAAGTTGAGAGGAAATTAGATAAAAAGGAGAAGGTCATAAGGTATGATAGGGGTGGTGAATATTATAGGAAATTTGATGAAAGTGGACAAAACACCAGTCCATTTGCAAAGTTTCTAGAAATTTATGGCATATACGCACATTACACTATGCCTGGTACACCACAAAAAAAATAATGTAGCGGAAAGGCGTAATAGAACTTTAATGGATATGGTTATGAGTATGATAAGTAATTATTCTTTACCCTTATCTATGTGGATGTATGCTTTAAAAACCGACTTGTACTTACTGAATAGGGTTCTTAGTAAAGAAATTCCAAAGACTCATTTTGAACTTTGGACTGGTATGAAACCTTATTTAAGACACCTCCGTGTATGGGATTGACAGGCATAAATAAAATCATATAATCCACAACAAAGAAAACTGGATGCAAGAACAATCAGTGGACATTTCATTAGTTACCAAGAGAAATCAAAGGGGTATATATTTTATTTCCCTAACCATAGTATGAGAATTGTTGAAACTGGAAATGCTAGATTTATTGAGAATGGTGAATCCAGTGGGAGTGTAGTTCCATAAAATGTTTAAATTAAAGAAGTTAGAATTCAAGTTCCATTTTCTTGTATTCCAACTACACATGTTATTGTTCCTCAATTTATTGCATCACAAAATAATCCAGTAGAACCAAAATATAATGTTTTCCAAATTCCCAATGAAGAAATGGTTGAAGAACCACAAGAAATTGTATTAAGAAGATCCCGAAAGGAAATAAGGTCAGCTATTTCTGATGACTATGTGGTATATCTGCAATAAATGGAATATAATATTGGCATTAATAATGATCCAGTTTCATATTCTCAAGCCATCAAGTGTGATAATTATGATAAATGGTTAGATTCCATGAAATGTGAGTTGAATTCCATGGAACAAAATAATGTGTGGTACCTTATGGAATTTCTTAAAGGATAAAGGAGAGTTGGATGTAAATGGGTCTTCAAAACAAAATATGACTCCCTTGGTAGCCTTGAACGTTATAAGACTAGACTAGTTGCTAAAGGATTCACTTAAATGGATGGTATAGACTATAAGGAAACCTTCTCCCTGGTTTATAAGAAAGATTCTTTTAGAATTATCATGGCATTGGTAGCTCATTATAATTTAGAGTTACATCAAATGGATGTTAAAACAAACTTTTTAAATGGATTCTTAGTGGAAGATGTATACATGGATCAACCAATGGGTTTTCCCAATGAAGGAATGGAATACATGGTATGTAAATTAAAGAAGTCAATATATGGACTTAAACAAGCTTCCTGACAATGGAATATTAGGTTTAATGATACCATTGTATATTTTGGATTTAAGGAAAACATCGATGATTGGTGTATATATCAGAAGATCAATAGGAGTAAATATATATTCTAGATTCTATATGTTGATGATTTATTGCTTGGTGTAAATGATTTTGGTCTATTATTTGAGACCAATAAATTCGTCTCTAATAATTTTTAATGACAGACATGGGAGAAGCCAAGTATGTGATTGGAATAGAAATATTTTGTAATAGAACTCAAAGTATATTGGGCTCATTTCAAGGTATATTTTGCTAGTTTTTTTTATACAAGAAAGTCCACTGTTGGTTATGTGTATCTTCTAGCTGAAGGATCAATACCATGGAAAAGTGAAAAGCATTCGGTTATAACTGCTTCGACCATTGAAGATGAATTTGTAGCATGCTTTGAAGCCACAATTCAGGGCACGTGGTTGCGGAACATTATTTCAGGACTTGGAATTGTCGACAGTATCACCAAGCCCTTGAAAATTTATTTTGACAATACTACGGCAATATTCTTTTCCAATAATGACCGATATTCCAATGGTGCTAAGCACATGGAATTAATGTACTTCGCAGTTAAGGAGGAAGTTCAAAAACGTAGGGTGCCAATTAAACATATTAGGAGAATTCTTATGATTGTCGACCCTTTGACGAAAGGGTTGCCGCCCAAGACATTTATTGGGCATGTTGAAAGTAAGAGAATTATCACTGAGTAGGTTTCATTGTATGTATTGAATGTTATGATTATTACAGATGACACATGGACTTATAAATGTTTTGATCATGTTGCCTGTTTTTTTTTTCAATAAGTATACATGATTGGATTGAACTATGATAGCAAGCACAGTCTTTAATAAAGACATTATTGTTAGACCAATTATATATATATATATATATATATATCCGATTTTAATTATGATAAGGAAAATGTTCATATTGTAGTACATGGAAGGGAGTATATTAATAGAGAATATACGATTGTCATGATTCATGTGGACATTATCCTCTATTATGATGAATGTTGTATACATGATAGAATAGATATAAATGTGCATAAATGACCGATTGAATATTAAACCTCATAAAGAAATATCACATGAGTTAAGTGGGAGAATGTTAGAATAACTCACATTGTATTTATTTAATAATATTATAATTAGATAATAAGGGATAAAATTGTTAATTGATGAACTTTAATAGTTAATTAAGTAACAACCCATATAACCGTTTTATCCCTATCTAACGCGTCTTGTCCTTTCCAATTAAGTCTCAATTAAGTTTCGGTACATTCCATCAATTTTGTTGCGGAAGACAAAGGAGGTAAAGGATAAAAAGCCTTTTAAGTGGGAGAAAATCAAGGAGATTCAAATAAAGGAGATCCAATGGATCAAGGTATGTATTATCTTTTTTTGAATTTTGTTTATCTATGTGACAATCACAGATTTCAAAAATCCTAAAATAAATGAAAATAATTTACAATTAATGCCCATGACGTGGTGGCCATATATTAGGTCAATTACATCTGTCACTGCGGAACACAACAAAAAGAAAATTGCATTACACTGCAAACCTCGGGACTTGACCCTACCACATGCCTATCACCACTTCCAAACTCTTACCACCCCACCACCAACGGTGGGATATGATGTGGTGGTCATGTAATTAGTGCACACAGGGTGCATTTAATACACAGGATGAGATGGTTATGTAATTAATACACATGCATGGTATTTAATACAAATGATGCAATGGTCCTTTAATTAATTCACATATGGTGTAACCCATGTGAGGTTTAATTAATTGACATGTAATGTGTAATTAATTCATGTGGGGTGTAATTAATTGACACACAAAGTGTTATTAATATATATGTGAGGTGTAATTAATTTATTTACAAAAAAGGGGCAGTTGGAAAACCTCTATATATGGCCCCTTGTGCAACCCGGAAAAGGAAAAATGGCGTTGGCATCCAACCAAGGCAGGCACTTTGTTCTGGTCCACGGCGCCTGCCTTGGAGCCTGGACCTGGCACAAGCTGAAGCCCCGCCTTGAGTCGGCTGGCCACCGCGTCACGGCGCTGGACCTCGCCGCCTCCGGCATCCATGGCGGCAGTATCAACAACGTCACCACTCTGCTTTGCTACACCGAACCTCTGCTGGACTTCATGGCGGCTCTCCCCACGGACGCCAAGGTTATCCTCGTAGGCCACAGTCTTGGCGGCATGAGTCTGGCCCTCGCCATGGACCGGATCCCGGACAAGATATCGGTCGCCGTGTTCGTGACGGCCTTCGTCCCGGACACCCGCCACAGTCCAGCATTCGTTTTGGAGAAGGTCTTTTTTCCGTCGTCTCTGTCGATGGACATCCAATCGTGTTAGATCCTTTTATTGGGTTTCATACTCCGGACAATCTTGTTTATCACTAGGCTTGTGAGGTTCCAGAAGAATTCTGGCTGGACACCCAGTTTTCACGGCGCTCCGGCAACGGAGGAGAGACTCTGGAAACGATGTCCATGGGGCCCAAGTTCCTGCGCACCAATCTGTACACGCGGTGCTCCGATGAGGTGCCAAAATTAAACCCCTTTCGTTTTGTTCATCTCCATTTTAATGGTGAGTGTGTGTGTTGCAGGATTTTGCGCTGGCGGAGCTGTTGACGAGGCCAGGATCTCTGTTCATGGAGGATCTACGGCGAGCGAATAATTTCTCCGACGAAGGGTATGGGTCGGTGCGGAAGGTGTTTGTGATGTGCGGGATGGATATGTCACTGACGGCGGAGTTCCAGCGGTGGATGATATGCAACAGTGGAGTGGAAGAAGTGGTGGAGATAGAGCATGCCGACCATCTGCCAATGCTCTCCGCGCCCAACGAACTCTGCAATTGTCTCCTCCAAATTGCTGATAAAAACCTTAACTAGCTTGACGCCCTCGTGATGGATCCTCTTTTGATTGACTCTTAGTGATCCTCATCGACCTTAATTTTGTGATTGAATATTAGAGATTCTACCATCAATGGTGAATAATTGTTATTGGATCTTGATTCATGAAATAGTTTGATATAGTTTTTGAACTATATCTTTGAATATGATATATGATATCATATAAGACATCACACCATGTGATACAATATAAATACTTCAGTTTTCAGCATGCCATAAAGTACGATTGCTAGGTGTGATATATAATTTGTTCTATATAATGACATATAATTGGAGGCATGGTATTCCATGATAACACCATTTTGATTTGTCCATGTATCTACAAAACAAAGTATTGTTTTGCCTTAGCAGTATATGGTATATCATAAGCGGTGATTGCCTGTTCTTGAATAGAATATCACTGGCTACAATTCGCCAATAGTAAAACACGTTATATGTTTCGAATTGAATCGCAACTTACAATTTGAGAATATCATAAAATATGATTTCTTATGACCGTAAGAGTTATTGCTAGCCACTGCATGCAATCGTATGAAAATGAACCAGCACGAGCTGACCCGACACATCACCCGACTAGATTTGCCACTAGGCCCAAAGGGCGTTTCCAACCCACACAAGATTGAAATTGGTGCTTGGGTAGAAAAAAACACACATTTGGGAATGATTTCACCCTCAGAAAACCATATAAATAAGCAGCTGAAACCATCAAGAATCCTACATAAACTATATAGACGTTCTACATCCATGCATATCAAATTAACATAAACTAAATATAAATGAGCCTACAGGGAAAAAAACATTCATCCAAAATATATAAATGAAACAAATACAACAAAATGTTGGGAAAGACGGGAAAGCGACGAACGTGCAAACAAAAGAAAAGCGAACGCGCAGCAGAAATTGAATCTTTCCCCCCAAATAGAAGCGGATGTGCAGCGACAAAATTAAATGTGCAGAAAAAATAAATTTGACACCGGAATTTTTTACGAGGAAAACCCGAAAGGGAAAAACAACGGGACCTAGTCCAGAAAGAGGGATCCACTAAAATCAAGAAGTACACGGTAGAGACTCCCCAAAATGGAAGGGATCTCAAAAGTAATACTCAAGAATAAAAATATGGATCAAAAGGTG
Source organism: Viscum album (assembly GCA_963277665.1). Taxonomy (NCBI): domain Eukaryota; kingdom Viridiplantae; phylum Streptophyta; class Magnoliopsida; order Santalales; family Viscaceae; genus Viscum; species Viscum album. Next base: position 1,333,880,684 of record OY728145.1, read on the forward strand.
GAGAGCAAGAAAGATGATCGTCAAAGAAAGGCGATCACCAAATGGGATTTTCTCTCGGTGTTATTGCTGCCGGTGATGTTGAAATGCCTTGCCTCTACCTCCTTATATAGGAAAAGAATCAGCATCAAAATAATGTCGTCGCGTCAAAAGAGTGTCACCGCGTGAATTAATTCACGCGGACTTGGCCCGCATTAAAACACCACATTAAAACAGATACCGCATGTGCACCATTTGAGGAGGCGTTGCCCAGTGCGCCAACCAGGAAGGCGCCCAACAATCTCCCCCTCCGACTCAAGTGGGGATCACCGCCAACCCTACAATCTGTCGGCAAGTCTCAAATTTTCCTCTGGGTAAACTCTTGGTCAACATGTCTGACCCGTTGTCATCAGTGTGGATCTTCTCAAGTTCTAACTGTCTTGAATCAAGGACGTTGCAAATCCAATGATATCGAACATCGATATGTTTCGACCTGCCCTGAAAAGTAGAATTCTTTCCCAAACAAATAGCACTCTTACTATCACAAAATAAAACATACCTATCCTGATTTAAATTGAGCTCTCGAATAAACGTTTTCATCCACAAAAATTCTTTTCACGCCTCAGTAGCTGCAATAAACTCTGACTCTGTGGTAGATAAAGCAACACATCTCTGCAATCTAGACTACCAAGATACAGCTCCCCCTACAAAAGTGATCAAATAGCCTGAAGTAGACTTCCTCGAATCGATATCTTCTGCCATATCTGAATCTGTAAAGCCACAAAGAATAGGTTCCCCTTTGCCAAAACACAATCTCAGATCAGAAGTACCACAAAGATAACGAAAAATGTACTTCAATGCTCTCCAAATGCTCTCTACCTGGATTTGATAGAAAACAACTGACCACACCAACTGCATGAGCTATATCAGGTCTAGTACATACCATTACATACATCAAACATCCAACAGCAGATGAATAAGGTATGTGTTTCATCTCCTCTCTCTCTTCATCAGTAGAAGGTGACTGACTGGTACTGAGATTAAAATGTAAAGCAAGAGGAGTACTAACCACTTTCGCTCTATCCATAGAAAATCTCTAAAGAACCTTTTCAATGTATCTCTCCTGAGATAACGACAACTTCTTGGCCTTCCTGTCACGGGAGATCGTCATGCCAAGAATCTGTCATGCTGACCCCAAGTCTTTCATCGCAAAAGACTGACAAAGATCCTTCTTCAATCTGTCAATTCTAGAAGTATCATGGCCAACAATGAGAATATCATCAACATAAAGCAACGGTATAATAAAATCGTCATCAGTAAATCTCTGAACAAAAACACAATGATCAGTAGATGTCTTCCTGAAACCCTGATGAGAAATGACAGATTCAAACTTCTTATACCACTGCCTCGGAGCTTGCTTCAAACCATACAAGCTCTTCTTCAACTTGCAGACATGATTTTATTTACCTGTTTCAACAAAACCCTCTGGTTTCTCCATATAAATCCCCTCCTCTAAATCTCCATGGAGGAAAGCTGTCTTCACATCCATCTGCACAATCTGCAGATCTAAACTGGCAGCCAAACCAAGAACAACCCCAAATGGAAGACATTTTGAAAACAGGTGAGAAAATCTCATCAAAATCAATACCTTTCTTCTGACGGAAGCCTTTGACAACTAACCTTTCCTTGTATCGTGGAACAGAACTGGATTCTTCATTCATAATCTGATAAATCCACCGATTTTGCAAAGCTCTCTTCCCTGTCGGTAACTTCACCAGCTCAAAAGTGTGGTTGTCGTGCATTGATTTCATCTCGTCATCCATTGCCGCAACCCATCTGTCCTTCTGTTCACTATCCATTGCCTCATCAAACGATTCTAGTTATCCCCCTTCAGCGAGGAGCACATACTCATCAGGTGAATATCGAGTAGAAACGGTGCGATGCTGAGATGACCTCCAGAGTGGAGCTTCGGGTTCATTAATAACCCCTGGAACCGGATCATCAGAAACAAAAGGTGCATCAGAAACTTCAACTCCAACCTGTTCACCTTGAGCATCATTCTGTATATCAACATGATCATCAGAATCAACAACATGAGGTAAATGTGAATTAGAACCTGGCTCAAGACTGATAAAACCATCAGAAGTTGGAGAAGCATCTTTTTCTCCCTTATCCATGTCTGCAATAGTCTGATCCTCCTTAAACACTGCATTGCGTCTTCTGACAAGTTTCTTCAAAACAGGATCATAGAACCTGTACCCAAACTCATCGTGTCCATAGCCAATAAAAATACACTGGTGTGTCTTACCATCCAGCTTGGATCTCTCATCTCTAGGCACATGAACAAAAGCCTTGCAACCAAAGATGTGCAAGTGATCGTACCTGATCTCTTTGCCATACCAAAATTTGTCGGGAGTGTCTGTCTGTAAAGAAACCGCAGGTGACAAATTGATAATATAAGCAGCAGTAAGTAAAGCCTCACCCCAAAAATGTCCAAGCAACTTTACTTCTGAAAGAAAACAACGAAATCTTTCTAGCAAAGTTCTGTTCATTCGCTCAGCTACACCATTCAGCTGAGGTGTCTTGGGCGGCGTCTTCTGATGTCGAATACCTTCCTGCCTACAATAATGATCAAATGGACCACAATACTCTCCTCCATTATCAGTGTGAATACATTTTAATTTCTTTCCTGATTCTCTCTCAGCAGAAACATGAAATTGTTTAAAAACACTGACCACCTAACTTTTGGCTTTCAAGACATAAACCCAGAGCTTTCGTGAGTAGTCATCAATAAATGTAACAAAATAAAGACCGCCACTAAAGGTCTTCGATTTCAAAGGACCAAAAACATCAGAATGTACCAATTCAAGTACCTGTGACTTCCTGTGTGGAGGATGACTGCTGAAACTCACTCTGCTCTGTTTTCCAGCCATACAAGGATCACATGTGTCCAACTTGACACTCTTCAAATCTGGAAAAATATTTCTCTTGGCCAAACAACCGAGACCTTTCTCACTGATGTGACTGAGCCTCTTATGCCTCAACTTGGATGAAACACTGCACTCAACAACGCAAGCAGCATCACAAGAAATAGAATCTATAGTCCAGTACAAACCTGATTGCTTCTTCCCTCGAGCCACAATCAAAGAGCCCTTGGAAATCTTCCATTGACAATCACCAAAAGTGCTGATAAACCCTTCATCATCAAGAACGGTTGTAGAGATAAGATTCAAACGAACCTCGGGTGCATGTCGGACATTCTTCAAAATCAGCTTACTTCTTGTACTGGTCTTTAAACAAACAGTCACGATGCCTACAACGTCAGCATGTCCATCGTTTCCCATCTTCAAAATCCCAAAATTACCTAGGCTGTAAGATGTAAAGAACTCCTTCTTCGATGTCACGTGAAAACAGGCACCACTGTCAATAACCCAGCAAGAATCATCAGAAGCAATGTTAATGGAATCATAAACAATAACAAGATCACCCCCTGTAGCAGCGAAAACATTCTCATCTCCATCGCCATTTTTATTCTGTTGATTTTCCTTCAATCTGTTCTCTTTTTTCAGCTGATAACAAAACTTCTTAACATGCCCCTTCTTACCACAATGATGACATTCAAAATCTCTCTGCTTCAGTCTGGATTTTCTTCTACCTCTGCTCTTATCTCGACTGCTCTGCCCCCGGTCCTGGATTCTCCCCCTGTTCTCTGCGACCAAAAGCTCGGAAGAAGATTTCTCCTGAGTACGTCTGTTGACCTCTTCATTTAAAATAGCAGACTTGACAAAACTAAATGTCACAGCACCATTAGGAGCAGAACCGGTTAGAGTAACACGTAAATTTTCCCATGAATCGGGTAAAGTGTTAAGCAGCAAAAGAGCTAAAACCTCATCTTCAAAATTTATACCCATGCCAGAAAACTGATCAAAACAACCTTGATATTCACTTAAATAATCAGAAATAGAAGTACCTTCTCAGTACCTCAAGTTCATCATTTTCTTGAGAAGAAATAGTTTATTGTTTCTCGTCTTCGAAGTGTAGGTCGTCTCAAGCTTCTCCCACAATGTTCTGGCGTGAGAGATGTTTACAATGTGGTTCAGCACGTTGTCTTCAACCCATTGACGAATGAAGCCGCAAACCATCTCATGCTCGAACGCCCATTCTTCTTCTGACATTCTCTCTGGCTTCTGGGTACTAAACACAAGAAGATGCATTTTCTTGACAAAAAGCAGATCCTTCATTTTAAGTTTCCACATATGGTAGTTGGTACCATTTAACAAAATCATCCGACTGAAGTTGGCCTCCATAATAAATATGAAAAGAAAAGAACCAAACCCTCTGATACCAGATGTTGGGAAAGACGGGAAAGCGACGAACGCGCAAACAAAAGAAAAGCGAACGCGCAGCGGTAATTAAATCTTTCCCCCCAAATAGAAGCGGATGTGCATCGACAAAATTAAATGTGCAGAAAAAATAAATTTGACACCGAAAATTTTTACGTGGAAAACCCGAAAGGGAAAAACCACGGGACCTAGTCCAGAAAGAGGGATCCACTAAAATCAAGAAGTACACGGTAGAGACTCCCCAAAATTGAAGGGATCTCAAAAGTAATACTCAATAATAAAAGTATGGATCAAAAGGTGGAGAGCAAGAAAGATGATCATCAAAGAAAGGTGATCACCAAATGGGATTTTCTCTCGGTGTTGTTGCTGCCGGTGATGTTGAAATGCCTTGCCTCTACCTCCTTATATAGGAAAATAATCAGCGTCAAAATAATGTCACCGCGTCAAAAGAGTGTCACCGTGTGAATTAATTCACGCGGTCTTGGCCCGCATTAAAACACCCCATTAAAATAGATACCGCATGTGCACCATTTGAGGAGGTGTTGCCCAGTGCGCCAACCGGGAAGGCGCCCAACACAAAAGAAAACATATCACATTGAATTAAAAGTTGAAAGGATGAATTGAAAAACACGAAGTTGAATTAGCCAATAAAATATCCCACAAACAAAATAGAACCCAAACAGCTCCAACAAAACCATCACGTGACCCGCAACCACTCACCGTAACCCCACTCATCCATCTATGAACCCAGATGAAAATCCAACTGAAATCAAGACATGGTCACTTAAAAGAAAATATTAAAGTTGTATACACACAAATACACCAGTCTACATGCAGAGTGCGAGAAAAATATGCCGAATAGGATCTCAACAAGGAGTCTATGCAATTCTCTACACAACAAAACTTATGAATTTTAGTTTGAACATTATATAAAAAAATCTTTCTTTCACTTTTAAATGAATTTTCATAAATTAAACAAGAAACATACTTTACTACTTTTACCATTTTAAAACCAGAAAACAAACCTTTTTAAAATAAAAGGGAATAATTGGTTTAAAATTCAGAAGTTTCAAACCCAAAATTTAAGAAAATATATTTTTAAAACACATTTCAAACACAGGAAACATGTCCTTTAAAATAACTGAATAAAACCCAACCCCTTTCCCTCTTCCTCCCCAAATCAATTCACAATTATCGTTGAGAAAACAGTTACCAATTCACTTTATAAATCACACTTTACAAACCATTAAAAAATAATTTTAATGTAAATAACAATGATAAACAGAATCAAGGAAAAAAGACACTGACACCAAGATATCAACAAAGCATAAACAAAAGTGAAATAACCAACAATGGTGTCATGCGATCAATCAAGGCTATGGGACACAAAATGTCTTGTAATGAAATCCCCTAAATAATCCATAATGGAAACCAACATCATGGAAAACTCCCTAGGTGATAAGAAGAATGATACCATAACTGGTTGTCTCAATTCACTCCCTTTAGCCCCCCCCCCCAAGTGAAACTAGAACATCACCATTCAATACCCCAGGTGTCTGAGTGCAATATGTATACCCCTAGGAGGGGCTAATCTCCTTGAGAACTATCTAGTGAGTGTACATCAGGCTAACGTAACACATATACAGCCCTTTTATTGGTTACTCAGGTTACCATGATAAGTTAAGAGAATGTGAGAAAAACAATAAGGCATGGTACCAATACATGAATCAATAATAATAAATCACTCCAAAGTAATCTTTATCTCACCTCCTACTCCCTAGCGTAAAATAAACCCTTTCATTCCATCCCAGAAAAACATCATACAATAGGAAAAAATATAAAACATTCCCCCTTAGGGAGACAAAATAAATTTATTCCAAATATAACAAGGGGCTCAATGGGGTTTTCACCATTATAAAATAATTCCTTTATAAAATACCAAATGAGCCTTTCAAAACAGGATTAGAATTCAAAACAACTTTTTATCATTTGAAATTTCATTTCAGAACATCATTTGAAATCTAGTTTTCAATATACACCTTGAAAATTAATTTGGAAATCAAATCATTATAGAGAAGTCACTTTTAATCCACCAAAAGACCATTAATCTTTACAAACCATTTCAAATAAGACACACAGACAATTCTCTTTATGAACCAACCCCTTTAAAAAACCTTTCTTTGAAATCCAACCGTTTTGAAATACATTTTTAAATATTTCGATTCCCTTTTTGAAAACAATTAAAACATTTTATTAAACACTTGGTATATCAAAACATTCCATTTCTAAATAAAAACATGAAAATCCATGAAACACTATTTTATACCATGTGTGGAAATATATTTAAATGCATTAAACCAATCTTAGATACAACATATACATTTATTATCTCATAATTAGGAAATCATAATCATTTAATCATTTCATGACATGAAATATAAGGATGATTGCAAATAAACACCTACCTGACCCAAATAGAAACTCATTGCAACACATCCCTATCAATGGTCAATGCACAACCATGCACAGAAACACTATATAAAACTCATTCACAACAAAATCTCTATGATTAGTTCCACCCCAACCCTAATTTTGATCCCCATGTCCATTTACGATCACTGGAGTAAAGAATCTAAGAGGAAAAGAAGAAGGAAGAAGGAAAATAGAAAAAAGGAAGGAAGGGATATAAAGAGAATAACATGAGCGATATACCTAGAAACAAGCATAGTAGTCTTGAAATCATGAAGCGAGGGAACCCCATGTGCACCTATGGTCCATTTGAATAAGTGGGGGGGGGGAGGAAGTCCTTAGGCCTTAAAATCAAGAAGTTGTATAAGTCGAATTTAAACTTTTTAAGAATCTAGTCATGCTCACAATGTAAGGATACATGGATTGGAAAACCATTTTCCAACCACAGAAATGGAATGGAAAAGTCATTTGACAATCACATGGTTTGGCCACACAATTTATCAAACCATTTTCTAATCGTACAATAACACTCTACTAAAAAAATACAAAAATTGTCACATGATCACTTTCATGGTTTCTCCTAACGATGTGCAAGAAGTGCGCAAACACCCTAAACATAAAATGGCTCACATAGTTTCACATGATTATTCATGGTTGAAACCCAACCACGCACTAACCATGTATACCAATCATTCATTGATAAAAATGAACCACAAACTCTCATACAATAAACCCTACATGGTATCCCTATAATCCTTCATGATAAGATGTATATAGAAGAAAAATGTTTAGAAAACTCAGCTTTTGTTGATTTTGGATTACCTGATCTTTGTTTTTAATTAAATGTTTGATTTAATATGCATGTTTTTCATGATTGTATTTTTTTCATTTTAATTTCATAGTTAATTTTTGTCTTTTTTGGTTTATCCTTATGCTTTCTGTAGTGGGAACCTTTACATAGGCTCTGTTTTTTGCTCAAGATAACCCTTATATGGGGTGTGACTTATCGTTATATGAGATTTTTTGTTACCCTTATACATAAAATTCATTCACCCTTACATGAGGTTATAGGTTACCCTTACATTCTATTTCTTATTACCTTTACACATCAGTGTAGGGTGTGACCTTGACACAGTTATCATTGCTTACCTTTATATATCAGATGTCACAGAACATTACACTTTCTTGTTGGGTGAGATTTACGTGGTGGTCGGGTGACCCTTGTGTGAGGGTGTGTACTTACCCTTATTGGTGATATTATCAGCCATATAATTTCCCTTCCCAACTATACTAGTCTTGGGGCTTATAGGCCTACTCTACCTTCTTCATCCCATCGAGCCTCATTTTGATGATGGAGTTTTAGAGATTTTTGGTCTATGGAATCCATTCACCACCTTCAGTTGGGCGATATAGTTTGACCATTCCTCTGGATGAGAGAAAGTAGAGGAGAGTCCCCCAGTGGAATTTATTAATGGTCTTATAGGGAATGGGAAGTGATTATAGTATATTTTATCTTCCATGATTGGTCCTTTTACTTGAAAAAATGATTTTCGAGTAATATGATGATAGACCACAATGATCTTACATACATCGAACCTTGTAGACTCAAAAATGAATATTTCAATATTTTTAATGTAACTCTTCATAGATATGGTAAGCCCATGACCTAGAAATGGGGTCTCAATCCTCTATATTTTTTCTTTATCAGTTTTTAAAATTCATTGGAATCTTCCTTGTTTTCATTTATCATGTGCACCATGTTTGATTCCTTTCCCAATTTTTTTCCTATCTTTGTTTCTTGATGTACTCTCTATTATTTTTCATAGTGGAAACCCATGATGTTATTTCCCATTGCGCATAGGTCAATTGGATGAATAACATTAAATCCTCATGTCATTTACTGCTTTTAGTTTCTTATTTTCTTCAACCATGAATTTTCTGAATGATGTTTCTCTTTTTGATGTTTCTTGGACCATGATTCGTGTGTTCCATGTTATTTTTGATATATAAAATTTGGTTTTCTTTTTATTAGCATGTTATGTGTTCTATTATGCTCTTTGTAATCACCATTTCTGTTACCATCTATTCAATCCCACTAGTTTGGATCTCTATACAGTAATCCCTATGACAAGTTTGTGAAATGTATATCATCAATTTGGTATTTTATTCTCATGATTTGAATTTATGTAATTGAATCAGTTTGGTAAAAAATTTCATTTTTGTTGCAATGAAAATATTGTAAGCATAAATTGATGTGTAATTCCTTTGACTAATGTGAATTTGTGTTTCCACTACCCATTATGATCTCATTTTTGGAATTATAATCATTTATAAATCTTTATTCTTGAATTGTGTTGTACGAACATGTTTCAAATTTATTGGAACATTTTTTTTATTTTTATCAAGGTTTCTTGTTGTCATGTTCTAGATTTTTCTAACCAAAATTAAACCTAATAGGATCTTGTATATTGAATGTGGATGCCTGTTGTAGCAAAAAAAACAACGAATTTCATGACTAAAACTTGCATAAATGAAAATCACCCCTAATTAACAAAAAATATAAATAACAGTGACAAGAATGAGACTTAATTCTCCCCACCTTGCCACTTTATGCCCCCAAAAATTCCTCAGAAAACTAAAAGGAAACACAACATCAAAATCTACACACCTCAATGAAAATGGGAGAGAGGTTAGGGAAACCCTCTCGAGGAGCGTAGAACAAGGAGAACACCTTACACTTACAATTCATCAAATAGTGGAATGAATCCTCAATCAACGCTAAACCACCTCAAAAAAAATCTAAACCAAAACAATTTAATGAGAATCTATAAGAATACAAAGAACTAACATAGGTATCCCCACTATGTATATTTAATTTAAAATGTTGGAAATAATGGGAAACCTATTTTAGAGAAATAGAATTACAAAAGAAAATCATGAATCCACAAATCAACAAAAGAAACAAAACAATTATCCACTCTACTATCAAACAACAAGAAAGAGGAAAACATTATATAAAGGATGCACAACCTAAAAATGAAACTAAGAGACCCTGAATCGAAGGAACATATAAAGACCACCAAAACCAGGTAATCTAATCCATCACATACAAAAAATAACCAAAGGAATCATAATCTCGGGTGATGACTCACCAATAAACAACATGGTCCTAACCTCAGGCTATGAAAAAGAATCCAAATTTAACATGGGGGTATAAGATCACATTACACTTTCTCAAGGATCTACTGATATAGAACCTCTTCCCGGTGGAACATAAGTACCAAATAGAAATGAACTAAACATCCCAATAACCCATGCATGTTCCCCAAGCTTTCCCATGTCCCATCCATCAAACTGAACCTCATGCATAACTCTCAAAAAAAAAACTTTCATTACAAACCAACCATAAAATAAAATGAAATAATAAGGCTTGAACATCCCAAAAAACCACAACTCATAAAATATAAAACCAAAAGGAACCAAGATAACACATCAATTGATATCAAACTCAAAACCAAAACCGCTCTAATCTCACTAAGAAAAAAATCCCATGAACATCAATCCTTCATAACCCAATAGGTCATCCAAATCAACCAACACAGATCCCAAATAAAATTACTTGTAAAAAACTATCTTGAAAAATTCAAAGACTCACCACTATACCATAAAGATAGGAAAACAACAAATTCCACTCTATTCAGAGTTTGGAAGATCCAAAAATAGAAAAGAAATAACCCTTAAGGATAAATTTTCTACCTTTTACCAATAACTTATTGGGAGGTGTATTTAAATAAAATGAGAGATATACCCAACCCATTCATATATCCTAAAATAAGTTAATTTTCCCAATATTCCTTAAGGGATAAAACCAAATTTTCAATCCCTTAAAATTAGAAAAAAATTATCAAAAATTCCCATTTTAAAAGAAATCAAACCTTTAAAATAAACTAATCAATGTTTAAATATTCAAACTATTTTAGAAAACTTAAATAAAATGCTTTAATAATTTAAATTTCAACCTAAAATCCAGTTCTATTTAATGTAATAATTCATATAAAATACAATTTTCATCTCAAAGCATTTCAATCCATCAAAAAATTTCCAAATAACTCTTGGTTTTCATTTTAAATCATTAACCATTTCAAAAAGAGATTTTTTACAAGATTTCATAATGAAATAAATCACTTCCAAAAAAAATCCTGGAAATGAAAACCCATTTTACAAAAAAGAACCAAGGTTTCATTTCAAACCAAAACATTTCCCAAAAAATACTCTATTTTCAAAAAAGGCAATTTCAAAAATAATCATATAAAAAGTAATAACGCAAACATCATCATCCAAAATACCACCCATTAATGTCAACAAATCACATGTCCCACATTGATTCATCTCCCATTAATGAGAACCACTCAAAAAGGATCTGGGAATATTTGGGTATATGTAAAAAAACCAAACAGGATGTTGAAATATGATTAATTGGGCTACATGGTTTAATGGCCAATGTTCCAATAAGGAAATATCACTATTTTTTTTTACAAAATCATGTGTTTAGTAACTACATGGTTTTTCGGCCATGAAATACAATCTCACTTCAACAATTCCTTTGTTTTCGTCCTATAACTTCAAAAACAACCCATGGTAACTCATATAATGCCAATGATGATAAAAATACCACCACTTAAAATATTAATCTAAAATAACATATAAAATATAATAAAAAACCCAAATACCCATAGAAAATATAGGCTCAAGATGATAAATATCTAGCTAGAATCTCCCCAATACTACCTCTCAAGTTCTGATAACCCTAATATATATTTTACCATAACAAACTTGAATAACCCGAGAGTGTTTCAAGAACCTAGCATCTAATTAAGAACCTAGTCTTTGATACCATCTTTAATTAATTAAGTTGTGTTGACCTGGTATGTCATGAACCCCACTCTACTCGCACCCATCTTGGGTGAAGAGAGATGAGAAAGAGTGACCTTAGAATCCTGCTTCTAATAGGCCACAGGTTGGAGACTAGCACCAAAGGTTTACATAAAAGTATGTGAGGTATTATGATAAATATAAGGATTTAATGAAAATATATAATATGGGAACCACCAATAAACACCACGTCATATAAAATAAACAAAGATCCCCAAACAATAAAAATCTAAAAACATTAGGGACACTATAAGAAATACGAAAGACACCAACAGACATATACAAATGGTTTGAAAAACCGTTAGTATAACCCATTGGTATAAGTACATTTTTTCACATATACCAACGGTTTAACCAAACCGTAGGTATATTATTTTCTTTCGTCCACCTATACTAACCATTTGGTCAAACCATTAGTATAAGTGAAACTATTATTCATGTGTAATAATAATAATAATAATAAATAATACAAAATTGATAATTATTTTCATGGATACACACATATATATATTTATGTATTTAATAATACAAATGTGGTTTTAGAATAGTAGTAAAGTCTTTATAAAATAACAGTGAGGTCATGAGATAGAATATAAGTGCTTGATTTTTTTCAATAGTATACCTATACTAATGGTTTGACCAAACCATTGGTATAGTTAATTTATTTGAAATTACCTATACCAATGGTTCTCAAATTGTTGGTATAGAACTCCTATAACAATTTTTTTGGTAAAACCATCTATATAGATCTTTCCATACACCAAATCACCCAATGATTCATTAAATTATTAGTATAACCTATTTTTCTAGTAGTGATATTAAAAGAACCAGTCTCCCAAAATAGATTACTAAAGGAATCCTAGAAACCACCTCCACCAATAACTCTCCACTTTAAGATAGTATGATCTATATTAGTTAACAAAGGCCTCTTGATTACTAGAAAAATAGTATATATATATATATATATAGAAGTGAACATAACATGTATACTTAGTAGAATCCTCCATAGAGACTCTTATGCACGTGTGAGAAGAGAATACTAATACTCTAGTGAATAAGTAGTAGAACCAATGAGCACCTATAAGGTCAACTCCCCATTACTAGCATAACTAAGGACCACTCACCAAGTATCACACACAATGTAAGATCATAATATCCGAAGAATATAATCATTGGTTCCCCACAACCACTTACCCATTGGTTTTCTTCTCTCACACACCATCATATAACGTACTAATATTCTATTCTTCTATATAACAATCACATCCTCATAAGGTGTAAGTCCAAATTTGAACATTTTTTAATCATTCCATTAATACCACAACCCCACATCCTCTAATAATCGAATGATAATCTAAATTAATTGAAAATATTTGTTTAATTAATTTTGAATGGAATTGATGTTTGTTCCATATCGTAGGTTATATATGTCTTCATATATATTTTTTGTTATTTCTGTATGAGTGAATCTGTGATATGTAGTGTGCATGCAGTTGAGAATTTCGTGGAAGTAATTATGTGGTTGGTTGAGAAAGTAAGGGGCTAGTACTGGTGCCCGATTGGCAGGGTATTTCTGGTTGGGCCAAATGAAGTGATGTGGATGGTAATGGCATATCACTTATTGTATAGAATGATTGAGATTTTTGAGGTGTTGGATATGAGATATAAGTTTTTTTTGTAATACTTGATGGAATGGGATGTAAATTTACAAATATTGAACATGAAATGGATGTTTGGGAAGAAATTGATAATGTAGTAAATGTTTATGAATTAAACTATAATAAATGGAATTATGGGACCATAATAGAATGAGAACTGTATTGTGAGTGGGTCGTCATTAAAATATGGGTAATAAAATAAAAATGAATATGATGATGAAAGATAATGGAAAATTTATATTTAGATTATTTTTTTTAAATGTGAACACATGTAAAGTTATATGGTTTCCTTCATGTAGTTAATGGTAGGTTGTGTAATATAGGTAGTGATGGTTTTCAATGAGTAGTAGTGATGTGATCATGCGATAAATGAGTTGTTATATGGATTTTTTTTGTGTAACCTAGGTTTGGTTTTGTGTGTGGCTATCTAAAATTTTATTTTTCTTGTGATTTCTATAAGCACCCCACATGAATAAAGTATTCCATATAGACAGAAATATGTTTTGGGGGTGTTTTCCCCCCAAAATATAGGTTATTAAGGGTGGATGAATGACTGAACTCTCCCACCAAATCTACATTATTCATTATTATATAGACTATTTGGTGGTAATTCCTAGTTACAGAATAGTTAGTGGTGATTCCTGGTTGTGATTTTTTTCAGTGGAGGATATGCATGGTAGGAGGAGGGCATAAGGTTGATATTATTCATGTTCATGATACCATACCACTATGGAATTATTATGTGATGGTATTGTGATTATAATGGAATGATTATCATAGTTTGAAATATAGGCTTTCCCAATATGACGATGTGATTATGATATATAAGGGATAAAAGCTTAGGATGTTCGACATGGGGCGTGAGAGGAGTAAAATAGGGTGGAAGTGGTTGCGGCATGCTGATGAAAAAAATATTATTATATTATGTTCTTACATTGTGTGTGATACTTGGCAGGTGATCCTTGATGAGTCTAGGAATGAGTAGTTTACCTTGTATGTTCTTGTTATTTCTACTACTTTTTCACTAGATCATTGGTAGTTTCTTCTCACATTTTCCGGAGAGGTCTGGAGGAGTATCCTACTGAGTATACCTTTTCTGCTCTCCCCTCTATATATAAAATATTTTTAGGTAATTAATAATACATTGGTGACTGAGTTGGATTGTACTATCATGGAGTGGAGAGTTTCTATTGGTGATACTTCCCATGAGTCTTTTAGTACTTTATTTTAGGATATTTCATGTTATTAATTTCATACATTATTGGTTTTTTATTATTATGGGATCTTGGTTTATTTTATTTTATGTGGTGATTATTGGTGTTTAACATCAAATCTCTTATCATTTAACACTTATATTCAGGGCAATGCCTCATATTGTGTGTTTTATAACCTCGGTGCTAGATTCCAAGCCATGACCTATTTGATGTGGGCTTTGGGGGTCACTCTTCCTCTTTATTTATATCATAGGAGGGGTACCAGTGGAGGTTGGGGGAGTTGGGATGTGGTAGAGTGATTTTATAGTTGATAATTGAATGATATGATGGATCTTGTGGGATAGGGATTGGTGATTACATTATGGGATTTTTGGGTGAAAACATAAAATGAACTTAGTACGCATTGTAAGAAATGGAGACCATCTAAGACATGGGATTTTATGGTTCTCTATGATCTGATGAAAGATCCTTAAGACTACTAAACCTACTAGATGAATTAATTTTGACTACGAGGTAAAGAACTAAGAGGTGTACATGCATCATGTTTGGATGCTCTTATGTTGGAACTCAGGTGATTTTGGAGAAAATGAAATGAATTCGTTTAAATAAATTTTGTACCATAATTCTTATAAATTTATCCTTTCCTATAGATATTCTTACTGGTCATCAACCATGAATTGTGTATGTTTTTGAGGTTTGAAAGTATGATTTGGTTAACCATTTTAGGGTCAACCTAGATAAGGAGGATGAGTTTTAGTAAATGATTTTTCATGATTTTAGCATTATAATATAGATAAGTATGAGGGTAGTGTATCTGATTTAGATATGGAATTATGGTGGGAGGATCTAGAGATTTTATTCAATTTGATCATTGATTAGGATAAGTATTGGACCCCACTGGTAGTTTTTAAGATGACAGGAGAAACAAATCATTGATTGATATTTTATCTTAGAGAGTAGAAGTAATCAGATGTTTCCAAGAAAAATTTCCAAAAGGAGTTCCATTCAATGTTTTTATCTTTGAAAATAATTGAAGAAAAGTGGAAGGAGTATCTCTCCCTATAGTAGGGGAGCTTGAGTGTGTGAGAGTTTTGGATTAGGTTTAGGACCTTTATTACTTTCCCTCTGACCTCTTCACTATTGAGGAATCTTAAGTGAGATTCCAAGAGGAGGAATTATTCCCATCTATCAGATATGAAGTCAATCTATTTACATTACCTATGTACTTGGAAATATAGAATACGTTTATGGTGATATGGGGGATGTATTATCATGGAGGATAGTAGAGATTTTTGAGAGGCATATATTTATGTGGTTATCAGATATTAGGATAATTATGGATCTAATCAAAAGTGAGTCAATACCAGCACTCAACATCTCGATTTTCTAGGTCCATTAAATCTCACACATCCACAAGATTCCCCCCATTTTTTGTGTTTCATTTTTTAAGGCCATGAACATCGATACAGGTAGTTCCCATCAATCCACGGGAGTCGATTTGGAATGGGAAGTTAGTATCCATATCCTCCTTAGTAGATGATTCCTTAGAGGTAGTTTCTATAGCCAAGGAATTCAATGTATCTTTATCAGTAAGGACCTAGAGCATAACTTGGATACGTAAGTGGTTATCATTAGGGAGGTATATGATATAGGTGTGGGAAGTTTCATGCCTCTATGGTTCAAGTTCCCAAAGGTCCAAATATCATTTGAGGTATGATTTTCATGTCATTTACAAAGATTTATAACTTTTTAGATTCAAGACAGTCTCACTCCTTCATCTTTTCGTCCTTACTCCTTATAGTGGGACTAAAGGTAAAATGGATTCCAGTGCCCCTAGTGGTGGCTACACTGATCAAAGGTAATTTGAGTTTATTTTATGTTTTTCTAGTCTATGAACTAATGTTTGGGAAAAATCAATCATCTAAGGATTTATTCCTACTAAAAATGAAAATATATGATGTTATTCTTGGAATGAATTGGTTATGTTCAATATGCATGGTTATATATTAATTACTGAGGTGGAATTATATCTATACTATGGAGGGAAATATTGGGGTATCTCTTATGAGAGAGACCATCAAATGGATTGTAGGTTTTTGGAACAATTTTCATTATAGGTAAAATATATAACTTTACATTAGGTGAGGGATTAAGCAATGGATTTTCCTAAGGTTGTTGAGGTGTATCTGGATATTTTACCCATGGAAGTTGTGAATTTACTACCATATACATAACATTGAGTTTGGGATAGTGTTACAACTAGGTGCTTCATTGATTTCAATGGATCTATATCAAAGATAATATCTTTGGCTACAAGAATTGATGATAGAAGTTAGTGATTTGATGAAGAATGGATTCATCATGCCAATTGTATCTCCTTAGGGTGCTTCAGTGTAGTTTTTTAGGATGTAAGATAGTAGTTTTGAGGTAGTGTGTTGATTACTGGTGATTGGATCTAGTGAGGATCAAGAATCACATTCCCCTTACAAGGAAATATTATTATTTTGATTAGTTAAAGGGATCAAACTAGTTTTTTGAGACTCATATATGGTCTGGGTATCATCAGATGAGGCATAAGGAGGACATCCCAAAAACTATTTTTTGGTATCGATATGTGAACATTGAATTTGTGATCACATAATTTTATGTCAAAAACATTCCCTCCATGTTCATGGGACTCCTTAAATCTGTGTTCTATGAGTTCCTAGATTGGTTCATGATCATGTTCCTAAACAACATTCTCTTGTACTCAATGAATAAAGTGGACCATATGGAACACCTGATAGATTTATTATAGAATCTCCAACACCACCAAATCTATAGGAAGATATCTTGGTTCATGTTTTAGATATTTGAGGTGCACTTAGATGGATATGGGGTGTCTAAGTGAGGAGTGATAGTGGATTCATAAAAGGTTGAGACAATTGTTTATTGGGTAGCACCCAAGAACGTGGTCAACATCCATAGATTCATGGGTATAGAAGTATATTATTAGAGGTTAATATCTATATTTTATCAAGTCTCAAACTCATTTAAAGCCCTAACCAAGAAATACCAATATTCTTTATGGACTGATCATTATTAGGAAACTTTTGACTACTTGAAGGAGCAGTTGATTAGAGCTCCCATTCTTTAGTTGCTAGAGGAATGAGTGGTGTTTAAGGTATTTAATGGTGATTCTTGCTTAGGTTTGGGATGTTTTCTGATTCAATAGAGGGTATTGGTCACCTATGGGTTTATGAATTTATATCCCCATGAGAATAAAAATTCTCCCATTACATTGAGTTACTATTCTTGGATTTCTATATAAACTCCTCGAGATATTACCTCATTAGGGATAAATTTTTGGTTTTCATTGAACATGAGAGCTTGAGGTATGTATTCTCTCAGTGAGGCCTAAACCTGTGTTAGTAGAGGTGGATGATGTTTCTCTATGGATATGAATTCAAGAACTGCTACACTCCAGATAATCAAAATGTGGTTACTGACATATTGAATTATAAGTCATAGGGAGACACTATCCAAGAGTATGAGGATACCTATAGAGAAACATGGGAGATAAAGGATATGAATATTTTTGAAAATTTTGTTGATGATAGAGGGTATCTATATCGAATTTTAGTGTAATCCTTCTTGAGATGGAGTAGTCTCAGTGGTAAAAATAATAGTTGGAGGTGAAGTGAGACTGTGTTACTCACAATGATGCTGCAGAGAGATGGTCAAAAGATGATCATCATTGGATAGTGTTCCATGGGATATTGTTCAGCCTATTAGTGATGCAAGAGATAATCCTTCACAAGATACATGAATTTCCATTAGTAGTATATCCAGGTGTCTCCAAGATGTATTACTCTTTAAGGAGTCAGGTTTTGTGGCTCAGGACGAAGAGGTCAGTAGTAGAGTTTATTTCATAGTGCTTGATATTTCAGTAGATGAATGTAGAGAAATGAGTTCCAGGTGGGTTTTCCAGTCATTGGATATCCCTGAGTGTAAATAGGAGGGAAATATGATTGATTTTGTAATCAAGTTTCCATGAACCCAAGAAGGGTATTATGAAATTTTGGTGATCATGGATTGACTGACCAAATCATCCCATTTTATTGAAATTAAGGAATAATGTGCAATATATTCCTTAGTGAATCAATATATGGATGAGGTAGTATGTATTCATGGGGTATCGATGGCCATTTTTTTGATAGGGTTCCCTATTTTAACTCACGAGTTCGAGGTGGTCTTAAATGGTATTTTAGATCCTAGTTATGACTTACCAAAAATTTCTACCCACTAATGGATGAAAAGAAAGAGTAGACTATCAAAAACTTGAAATATAAGTCTCAGGATTGTATCTTGCATTTTTTCATGTCTTGGGTGAAGCATTAGTTGTTTGTGAATCTCACTTATATTAATAACTACTACTCTTACATCATCATGGCTCATTTTTGGTCTATATATGGGAGACCTTGTCAATCCTCATAGTATTGGACTAAGATCTGGGAGAATTTTATAACTATACCATACATTGTGTAGAGCATGACCAATAAGTTCTAGGTTATCAAGACATGATTAAGTAAACATAGGACCATTATAAGTATTATACTAATCATAGGGGGAAACATTTGGAGATTTTGTTTTAGGATCACATGTTTCTAAATTTTTCTCTTTTTTATGGGATGTGTTGGTTTGGTTATGGGAGTTAGTTATCTCATAGGTTTATTATCCCTTTTATGGTTTTGGGGTGAGTCGGTGAGGTGACATACCTTTTTTTCTTCTCATATATCTTGTGAGGATTCACGATGTATTCCACATGTGATAGCTACTCTGGTATATTCATAATTAATCCCATGTGATTGATTGGGGATAACTAAATGTAAAGGATGCTACCAAATTTAAGGAGTAACTGATCAAGAATAAGGATCATTGAGAGAAGGTGTTTCATGGAAAAACTATCCCATTGATTCATGTTCTATAGTAGAATGGTGGTTTGAGTAGAGTACGTGGGAACCAAATTTGCAGATGCGTGCTCAATATCCCAGGTTGTTTTGGTTTTTGATCCTTATTGAAATGATTATTTTGATTAACTTTGGGATAATTTTATTATATAGTATGTTTAAGGATTTTTTTATGAGATTATTTAAAATTATATGTATATTGTGTTTCATTGATAGTGCTATCACTATTTGAGAGGTATCTCCCCCATGGATCATATTTTAGATTTTGGTATTATGTGTTTATATTCTCTTTCATCTGTGTTGTTGGCTGTGTTCTATTATAGAAATATCCTTAATAGGTATCTCATGTGGTTCTGTTAAAACACAACATTTATTTCATTCATATGTTTGGTATTAATCCTTAATTATTGGAACTTTTTAATAGGTTTTTGATATAATGTTCTAGATCCCTGGATCCCCTCTTTTTGTTCTCTTAGGGACTGGAGGTCTCACGAGGAAGTTCATATGCATTTAATAGGATATATATGAGTTCCTATCCATTAATAAGGTCATTGTACTATATTAGGGGATGCAATGTTTTGTATTTTGGGTGTTTTGGGAGACTAGATCATGGGGGAAAGTTATGGTGTGGTTTTTGTACCTGGTCCTTTTGGTGTTTGGTTGTGTAGGCTGTCATTTTTGGTGATTGGGTGAACCCCATGTAGTGAGATGTACATGGTGGTTGGTATTTAACATGGGGTTTCCACCTATACAAAATAGGTATACCAAAACAACCAGTTTTCTGGATGTTGTGATTTGGGAAATTGGTTAGGGGAAATTCCCAGGGCATTGGATGTGTTGGGGCCTTAAGGTGTGGTAATGTTGAGTGCATAAGAGAGGGAGGAGAGGGAGATTATGGGGTTTCTACATCACGGTCTTTAGTGATATATGTTGAAATGGATAATGCAATTATGCTACATCTTAGAGGTAGGTCATGGTGGCTATCTGGGCATCAGAACCACCTTTTACCACAGTGTATTGCATGGATTGGTGGCAATCAAAAGGGTCAATCATGGTTTTTAAGATTATCATGATTTAGGGAGATAATATTTTTCAAAAACTGATATTATAGATCTCCCCTTTGATCAGATGCACCACAAGTATAGTGGGAGTAATTATGACATGTTGGAGGTATTTTAGGGATCCTCTATAAATTGTGTTTTGGATTTGACATAGTTTTAATTTTTTATTTTTCTCCCAAACCCTAGATGACCCCTATCAATCTCACCACCCTCTTACTAAATCTCTTTTGAGTCAAATTTTTCAGTTCATCTGACTCAAAGACTCAAGAATCAAGGTATTATCTCCTCATCTATTCTCCTTATATTTTTTAATCCATTCTTTCTAGAGGTTTATCTTACATGGTAACTCTAGTTTTGTGATGAAAATCAAGCATGAATTGATGGTGTATTATGGTGGTTAGGTTTTTATGATATTTATTTTAAGATTGATGGTGGTTTATCCTTGTTTCCTTCATTATTGTTTGACGGTTCTTCAAATATTTAGATCAAGGTAGGGGATTAAAGAATCTCCTTTTTATTGAATTTTTTTATATCATATTGATTTTGGTTCTTTGTGGGATTATATTGAATTATTATAATAAGACAATAATTGGGAAGATTAAAAATTAAATGGAGAGAAATTTTTCAAAGGTGTATATCTATATTCAAGGGTTATTTCATGTGTTACAACATCTATTATACTATATTTAGTAATATAATGCATTATTAAATAAGTAATAATATATTGATAAAATAGATTGAGAATCATTGAGAATTAGGGGTGGTGTGAACATTACTATTACATGGAAATGGAACCCCTTAAATCAAAGGAATGAAGAATGTTTACTTGTTATTATGAACCCCTTTACTGGTTTGAAATGATTTACATGAAATAATTTATTTCTTTTTATGATTAAATGTAAAAATAATAGTGCATGATTTAAATATAATCTATGATAGTAATTAAAAAGGTTTATTTAATTAATCTAGAACTAAATTGATGTTTTTTAGACCCATATATTATGTATGAATGGGTAGTTAGTTGTTATTGTTGTTTTCGTGTGAGTGTGGATTTGATATGAGGTCCACATGTGTATATAAATATTGTTGAAGTGGTGATGTAGTAGGGTGAGAAAAGAAGGTGCTTATATTGGTGACCGATTATCTTCGTATGTGTGGTAGTGCAAAATAATACGATTTGACTAGTAATAACATGTGGCCTATTATACCGGATGGCTATGATTTATTAGGTGAAGGTTGGGATTTGTTTGGATTTGTTAGAAATGATTTATGGTATAAGATATAAATTGACTCATATTGAACTTGGAATAGGGTTTTTGGGAAGAAATTTACTATATAGTAAATTTTTATGAATTCAACTATAATAAATGGAATGATGGGGATGGAGTAGTGTGGTCATTATCTTGTGAGTGGATTTTAATTAAAATATGGTATCTGAAATACAATTATACAGGATATGGAAAGATAATGGAAAATATTTATTTGGATTAATAAATGTTTAAATTATAACTTTGTTCCTATTATATGGATTCATTCTTGTGGTTCATGGATTGTTGCGTAATAGAGGTAGTGAATGTTATTGATAGGTAGTGGTGATGTGATGGTGGGATATATGGGATGTTATTAGGGTGTATATGTGTACCTGAGGTTGGGTTATCTATGTGACTATCTAACCTCGTATTTTTATTGTGATTTTTATATGCACCCCACCCGAGTCGAGTATTCCATATTGACAGTGAAATATTTTTGGGGATGTTTTACCTAAAATTTATGATGGTTATGGAAGATAGATGAATACCCCCTCTATTAAAGTCTCCCTTCAATAGTAGTTCATGGAATATTTGGTGTCAATTCTTATTTATAGTGGGATTGATAGAGATTCTTGCTGGTGATGTTATTTAGTTGGGGTTATTCATGGTAGGAGGAGGGGACAAGGTTGATAACCTTTATGTTCATGATACACTAATAATTTGTAATTATGATGTGATAGATGTGTATGTGGAAGGATTGTGATGTTAATGAAATGATTGACACAATTTTAAATCTATGCTTGTATGTTATGATGATTTAATGATGATATGAAAGGGTTGAAAGCTTAAGATGTCCAGCATTGGGGTGTGAGAGTGGAAAACTAGGGGAAGCGATGTAAGGGTGCCTATAATTATATTATTAAGATACTATGTTCTTATACTATGTGTGATACTTTGTGGGTGATATTTAAAGAGGAAGGGAATGGATAATTGACCATGTAAGTTCTTATTGGTTTCACTTCTTCTTTCATAGAGGATGAGTATATTCTTATCACATTTTCATGCGAGGCCTTGAGTAGGGTCCAACTTAGTATACATGTTATTATCACTCCTATATATATATAAACTATTTTTTACATAACTAGGAGGAATTTGAAAACTAAGAGAAACCATACTATCTTGGAGTGGAGAGTTTCTATTAGTGATACTACCTAGGAGTCCCTTGGTACATTATTTTCATAGACTAATTGTTTTCCATTTCTTGCATTTTTGTATTTTTATTATTTTGGGATCATGGTTTATTTTATATGATGTGGAGTTGATTTATGGTTCACATCTTATCTCTTATCCTCGAATCATTATATTGATGGTAATTCCCCCCATTGATTGTTTTATACCCTCGATGCTAGTTTCTAACCAGTGTCCTATTGGAGGCGGGCTTCGGGGGTCACTAATCCTATTAATTACCATCCTAGGGGTGGAACTAGTGGGGGGGGGGGGAGGGTCATGGCATGATATATCACATGACACAATTATCGGTTACCCCAAAGGGTGTTCTTGATCTCTACAGACTAGAAACTAGTTCCTAGTTTAAATAAAAAAATTTAAGAACACTTTAATTCTCATAAAAACCATATAAATAAGTTTCAAAAAGCACTAAGAATTTGACATGAAATAGAAAAACATTATTCATCCATACATGCAAAATGAAAATAAAATATAATATAAACCATCCAAACATGACATAAAGTTAAAAAACACCCCTAAAAAATATAAATAGAAACAAATTAAATTGAATAAGACATGTTGTAATGAATTAAAATAAGAAAGGATTCAATAAAAATGGTGAATTGGACAATAAAAAATCCCAAAAATAAAATAGAACCCAAAATTCTCCAATGAAACCTCCAAATAACCCATAGGCACACACCATTACCAACCTCATATTTCCATGGAACTAGAAAAACATCTAACTTGAATCATGACCTAGGAACTTGAAATAAAAAATAAGATATTTATACACACACATACACTAGTGTGTCTACAGGATATGAGTGAAATGTGCCAATTAAGATCTATCCATGGAGTCTATGTATTTACCTTCACAAAAAAACTTATTAATAAGGGTTAAAACATCAGATAAAAAAGGTTACTTTTATTTTAATTGAATATGAATGAAGGAAAAAAATAAAACACGCTTGATAAATTTTCCCATTTTAAAACCAAAAAACAAGACATTCTAAATAAATGGGAAAACTAATTTAAATTTCCCATGTTTCAAACCCAGGAATTCTGAATTTTGTTTCTTTAAAAACATCATTAAAACCAATGAAATATGGCCCTTAAAATAAATAAATCAAAACATAAACCCCTTCCTTCTATTAGAAAAAATAAATTCCCAATTATCAATTATAAAATTGATATTTATTCACATTGAAAATAACAATTTATTATCCATTTAAGAAAAGATTTGAAGTAAATCCAAATGATAAAAAAATTGAGAACAAAATTCATCGACACTAATATATTGATGAAGCATAAACAAAATTGTAGTAACCAACAATGGTTTTATGTGATTAATCAAGGTTAGAGACGCATGAAGTCAAGAAATAAAAAGTAATAAATAATACCTAATGGTAACGAGAATCATGGAAAACACCCTAGGTTATTAAATGAATGATAATTGACCCAGTTAAATCAGTCCACTCTCTCTAGAAAACCTAATCCAAACCAGAAGATCACCATTACTCACCCATCTGGGCCACTGAGTAAAATATATATATCATTAGGAGGAATTACTATCCTAGGTTACTAGCTAGTGAGTTCACACTTGTATAACGTAACACACATCTAGAACTTATATTAGCAACCTCAGGTCCCATGAAAATTTAAGAATTGGTGAGCATACAAATTATCATGAGGAAAATACATGAATCAATGATAATAAATCACATTGAAATATACATCATCTCACCTCCTACACCCTCACAAAAAACAACCCATTCCATTATATTCAAGATAAAGCATCATATAATAGAAAAAAATATAATACATTCCTCCTTAGAGATAAAATATAATTGTATTCCTAATATTACATTAAGTGGCTCAATGGGGGTATCACAATTATAAAACAATTCCTTTTACAAAAATTTAAAGAGACCCTTCTAAAACATGCCATGAATGAAAAGACACTAATAATCATTTGAAATCTCATTTAAAAACATCAATTGATATATAATTTTCTAAAAACCATATGAAAATTCATTTGGAAATAAAACCATTATAGAGAAATCACTTTTAAACCACAAAAATACCACCAATATTTTAAAAAATATTTCATATAATCCACAAAAAAAACTCCTCATTATCAACCAACCCCTTAAAAACAAAAAACTTTTATTTTAAAGATAACCAGTTCCCATTACCTTTATAAATTCATTGATTCATTTTTTAAAAACCATTAAAATATTTTATCAAACACTTGGTATGCTAAAACATTTTATTTTCTAATCAAACCCTAAAAATCCATAAAAACCAATTTTATAACAAGTGTCAAAATATTTTGATTTTTTTTTTCAAAAATATTATATACCACATATATATTTTTTTTAATAAAAAGGAAATCGCAAATATCATATCGTTTCATGACATGAACTATAAGGGATATTTCCTAGAAAAACCTCCTAAAACCAAATGGAAACTCATCGCATCGTGTCAACATTGATAGATAATGAACAACTTATCAAGTAAAAACCATCTACAATTCATACACAACCAAAACCCCATGATTAAGTCCACCCCAACCCTAATTATTATTTCATTTCCATTCGGGTTCATGGGTGAAACAAAATTTTAGAGGAAATGATGAATAAATAAGAAAGTAATGGGAAAGAGGACAATACCTTGATAGATATTCTTGGAAACAAGGATATGAGGCTTGAAGTCCAGAAGAGAGGGAGAGGGGAGAGATCTCCATACAAACCCTTGTTTGTTAAAAATTTAGGGATATGAGAGGAAGTCCGTAGGTTATAAAATAATGAATGGTTATAATAATAATTTCAACTTTTTATGTATTTGAGTATCTCACATAGGTTGGTAAACTCTACACCAACCATCCATCTCGATATAGGAATGAATAACACATTCTCATAGTTTTACCACATGGTTTATTAAACCATACCCTAATATTGAAAAATATATCTATTAAAAACTACAACATTGTGCACGGTCACCCAAATAGTTTCTCCTAACCCAACACAATCCATTAACCAATACCCTAAACATAAAAGGAATCACATGATTTTCACATCATTCGGACCCAACCGTGTCCTTTCCATGAACACCTACCATGAACTAAAAAAACTGAAAAAATCATGCCCAAAATACTTCACATGATTTCCCCTAAACCATGATTGATTAACCATGAAAAAAGAAAATTATCCAGAAAACTCCATTTTCATGGCTGAAAACTACAAAAATATAAATCACCCCAAATTAATATAAGATATAAAAAATAGTGACATACAAGTGTAACAATATCATACAATATTGGTTTACTATAACTTATGATATAACAAAAATCATAAAAAATGATATATAGAAAACAATATGCCTTTTACATTTTTTAAAATTTTGAATGGATTTTAATAATTTATAAAAAATTTATAAATTACTGAAAAATAGATTTTTATATATTTATTCAATTAATAAATATTTTATAAAAAAAGTAACTATAAATTTTTCATCATTAATTATTAAATGTTTATGGAACATTTAATAAATAAATATCTTTAATATTAATTACTAATATTAATATAACGTTAATAAATATTAAGTGAAATATGATTTTGACAGAAAGTTTTTATAAAGAAATTGTAATGTAATTTAAAAAGTTTTTATAAATTAAATAATTTTATAAAATATAAAAAAGATTATATTAATTTATGAATTGTTCATATTTATTAATTTGAAATGTTCACAGTAAATTAACTTATTTGGGAAATTATGTAACCCATATGAAAATAATTTTTGATAATTAAGATGATAAATGTTTAAATAATATTATATATGTAATATTTTGATCATTTAAAATGTTTAAATAATTTATGTATTTTACATATGAAATATAAAATAATCACATTTCAGTTAAATATAAAATATTTAAATAAAATTCCACATGACGTGATACTTTTGATAAATCAATCTTATAAATAAATATAAATTGTTTTAATTATTTATTTATTGAATTTTCATAAATAATGCTTTTTTATAATGTGTTAATAATTTATTATTTATTAATTAATCAATGATCTATAATAATCATGGGTTTGCTGAAATGAATCATGGAGTTAAGTGATATTGGAAGAATCCTAATGCAAAGTTCATAGTGAGGTAAATATTAATCAACTAAATCAATGGGATAACGAAGGAAATGACCTCATGGTAAAAGTCTAGACCAATAAATAAATTTAATAATGGCCAATAAAAAGTAATATTACATGAGAATTTTCATGGGGATACAACTAATATAAAAAAATAATATGATTTTTTAAAAAAATTGAAAAGCTATTTTTATAAATCTTCTACATTGGAAATAAAATTATAAATCCAAAAAACTTACTATGTTTCCACTATCATAGATGGTGTCATGGAACAAAATACGATGTACATTATATTACTAGAATAATCATGGTCTTTAATATTTATCAGTATCTTATAACCTATTGATCATTGTTCAACTTAATAATGAATTTAATTATGTATAAGGATTACTTTTCATGCTGAAAAGTCATAATAGTTCCCTAGTATTATGAGAACCTAGAAGTAGTGTGAAAATATTATTAAATATTTTTTCTATATTCAGATGATATAATTTGATGAGGTACAAATGATATATTCAATTAGGGGTAGAGGTATCATAAGAAATTGATACTTCTTCTCATAAAGTTCATCCTTGGTAATCTCAAGAAATGATATTATGAGAACTTGACCCACATACAGGAAATCCACATTTATATGTGAATTTTGATTTTTCGACCAACATATGTGTGTAACGGTCCTTAGACTTTAAGATTGTCATTAATTCATATTTTGAGTCATGTATGTTGATGTATTGATGAAATCTACAATGAATTTTTCTTGTGGAAAGGTAGTATATATCAGGTTCTACACATGTTATTTGGTATTATAGAACAATGAAAAGGGGGTTTTCCATTATATTCTTTAATAAATGAGGATATCTCAGGCCATTTTATCGAAATAGAACTACATTATTAAGTCTATGTAAATGGAGTTTTATAGGCAAGTTTTTTTCCAGAAATTCATATAAAGAGACATCGAGCACATAAGATAATGACACAAATATTAAATCTTCTCGATTGGAGATATCAAGAAAAAAGAGATTATATTATACCATGTGTGTTTTTATGAGGTTTTTTTGTCTTTGTAGCAATAAATCTTGTCTCTATGGGTGTCTTGGTATGCATCTAGACACTAACCATGGAATTTAGGTATTATTTCCCAATGCCTACATGAATGAGTCCTAGAGGGTCACCAACTAGGTGTATTCAGAAACTCTATTAAATTCTATATGAATTTAACTTATTGAATAAATATTATAATAATACACAGTTTAATAATTATTTATGTTGAGTTGATAAAAAATATTTAGTCACTAGTTATTCAAGAGAATATATATGTGATTTGAATTTTTAATAAATATGTATTCCCTATTTAAGTGAATATAATATTTATTTATGTATTAGTGAGTAATGAAGTGATATTTTTCTATTTAAATAAACAACCATTGTTAAATGACTGATAAATATTAAGGATGATTAACAAACTATGTTTAACAGTCTTGTGAGAAATGATAAATTAAATATTATTTGAATAAATATTAATTTATTTAATCGAGTAAATAATATTTATTTATTTGGAAGAGTAGTGAATTTAAAATAAATAATAATAATATTGTTATTATTTTGACATTGGGTTCTATGAATATTGTGAATAATAATTAGGGAACATGTTAAATTATATATTATCTAACCATAGGTTTATTAATACTTAGTTATTTCATTATCTAACGAAGTCCAAGTCAAGCCATGACATTATAATTATTGTTCATAATGAATTCCAGAGAGAATTATCTCAATCCTTAGAGATATATTTATATAAAACATTCTAAAGAATAGATAGAGATTATTCTCCTCTACTATAGTGATTTATTCTCAACGTGAAGTATTCTTCAACAATCACTTCAAGTATTAATATTATTTATGCTAAACCCCACAGGATTGTATGGTGGTGATCATAAGTTTGTGAAACTTGTTTGGATCACCTCTAGAGGGAATCTACCATTGATTCCTATGACGCAATGATAGTATAAAAAGTGGTGTCTGTTGTATTATTTACAATTAATGAATTCTGATGAGATGTAATTTTTAATATTGACTAAAAAAATTATAAATTATTTGTTATGATTCTATCTATTGGATTGTGGGTTTTATATTTAATTATGTTCTAAGGATAAATCCAATGGATTTGATGAAAACCCATTTTTGTTCATGTTATTAACCACATTTACTCCACCCTATAAACTCTAAGTCAAATTAGACTGGTCACATAATAATTTACAATTATTTTTTCTTCATTGGTTGTTATGAAATTTTTTTGTTAATATTTTATTTCGATTAATCTATTTTTTTAATAAGAAAATAATTTTTTTGTGGCCATTCACCATACTATAATGAAGAACTGGTTATATATTGATGAAAAATGAATTGAAAAAATCCATTATGAGTTTCCAAAGATTAAATCCAGATTACACGGATACATGGATTGTAATTGAATAGTACAAGGAATGTACCAAAGTCTTCCAAATATAGATGGGATGTGTGGTACAATGATCACCACATGGTGTCAATACATACTGTATTGGTTATATTTCACAAGTTGACTATCCATAATGGCACATGAACTTCTAGATTGCATGACGTGTAGCTGGTGTACACACCATATGGTATATACATTCTCATTGTGTAAACAGTAGAATTCACATGGTCAAATACACATCTAGTATTCATTATCTAATGCATGCTACTGAAATTCAAGAAACTTGGTAATTAATTCACATGAAATGGCGGTCATGTAATTAGTATACACATGGTGTATTTTATACAGATGATATGATGGTTATGTAATTAAAACACATGTTGTGTATTTAATACAAATGATTCAATAATCATTTAATTAATTCACATATTGTGTAATGTATGTGAGTTGTAATTAATTAAAATATAATGTGTAATTAATTCACACATGATTTACTATTAACATACATGTGAGTTGTTTAGTTAAAATGGTGTAATTAATTTATTTACACGATGTACATATCATTCTATGTTGAACATGCATAAATTAATTTGCATAAAAATAAAATTAATTGAATTATTATACCGGGATACATACCATATAGAAATGGTATAAAGAATATTAAATGCCCAAATAATTCCATGTCAAATTTATAGTAACTCTCAATGTTGCCTCCAAGTACACACCATGTACTTATTTTTTTTAAATAACATTGATTTATTCAATTTATTTAAAATTATGTCTAATGTAATTTTTAGGTTTGTTCAGATGAGATAAAATGAAGGAATTAATGAATTAATTAATGAGATAATTAAATAGATTATTTTGAGATAATTTTATCCTAAAATATAAATGAATTGAAGTGAATTCCTATTAGTTTATAGATATATATTCAATAAATTCTTGGATAATCATTATCTTAGACTAACCAATTCAAGTTCTTGGTTTATTTTAATGTCATTATAATTTAATGAGTTTTGCAATAAATATTTTATTAAATTAATATTATGGCATCCATGTCATACCTCAGATATTATGTAAGGAATTAGGTGCCATTAATTTATTTTTTATAAACCTCCCATAATTAATCCTTTCACCCCCCCGCATATGTTTGATTAAAAGTGTAGGTAATAGATGGTGCTCCCAGGAAAGTGGAGGTGGTTTGAGATTGTATCCAAGGTGGAACCAACCTAAGAGTTACATTTGAGTATTGGTGGAATGATATAACTTGAACCAAGTTTCACTTCTTGGATTTTTTCCTATGTATATAGGTTAGTTTATCATCATCTAAATAAACTAACCATTAGATATACTCATGATCATTATTAATTTATTATTTGATTTCGGTTAGTTTTATATTTAATTATTTATTCTTATAGATGCTATATTATGTCTATATAAGTAAATAAATTAACTATCATGTAATATGGAATTAAAATAATCATATTATGTGTAAATAAATTATCAGGTAATTTTTATCTTGAGTTTGGGGTCGACATAACCTAGTTTTCATTAATGGTTTATCGACTTTATAAGACATAGTGTAACTAGTAGGAAAGTGTTGAGTAAATCCATGTCCAAGATTTTTGGATTGGGGATTCCACTCAAGGGATCAATTATCGAGTAATATATCGAAAAAAATGGTAAGGGCTATTGGTTTTGGACATAATAGTTAGAGACTAATAATTAAAATTCATCACAATATATATTTTGGAAATCAAGATAAAAATTAAAATCTAGTTTTAATTAATGCGTAATATGGTAAGTTAGGGCTTCATAACACAACGATCATTTAGATAAAGACCATGATCTCACTAAAAGATATCTCTAAGTGGTTGTATAATTGTTTCTACATTGAACCGCAACTGGAAAATTTATTCTATGTTGTATAACCCCTTTACCTATTTAGTCATCTTAATGAGTAATCAATGTTGATAAGGATTACTATTTGTGGTACATGGGTACAC
The DNA here is from genome assembly GCA_963277665.1 of Viscum album. NCBI lineage: Eukaryota > Viridiplantae > Streptophyta > Magnoliopsida > Santalales > Viscaceae > Viscum > Viscum album. Next base: position 1,333,912,378 of record OY728145.1, read on the forward strand.
TTCAAATATTTGATGCATCCAATATCAATTATGTCTAGAGAACTAATAATGAAATATAAGGACATCAATACTTATACCATGATGTATCATCTCCTATCTATTAAGAATGAGAAAGAGAGGACTTAGATACATGATATTTCGACTAAACCATTTTTTTGTAAACCGAAAGAAGGTATTCACTTAATTTTCTTGTCTTCAATAAATTAATGTACATTGATCAGTTGAAAAAATTGTTCTTCTATATAGATAAGCTATTATCAATTAATATCATAATACTCTCCAAATATTCCATGACCTTATTATTCATTTTGAGTTATAATATGAACAATATGGAAAAAAATCTCAAGGAATCATTTGAATAAGCCTCACCATAGAGATATGGGTTATGGGTAACTCAGTTCCACAACCCTTACAGTGAACAAAATGAAAGGAATGATTGAAAAACCCATGGCTATTTTATAGTAAATGGTTCCTATACAATGTATTTCAATGAGACAAAAAGATATATAGGTAGTGAAATGAACAATATGCTATTTTCATTTCATGTCTATTAAAAGGTCATTTTGAATAGAATTGTAATAAATTAAAGAAAAAACATGTAATTTAATTGACATGAATTATATTAATCATGGATTATATTATTTCTCTTCTTGGGTATTAAATTCAATATTTTATTAAAATACTAAAATTAATAAAGAATTATCACTAGATATATGGTTTATTATTCCAGGTATTGAGTAAGTGTGATTCTTATGTCATCTATGAGAAGTACATGACTTTTGGAAGCAAATTTAATTCTCCCAGAGGATGAAAAGGGTGTTTTGTATGTTAATAGTGAGAATTTCCCAAACCTCTAATTACCTAGTAGATAGATTCTAGTTTAACAATTTTTTATATTAAGTGATACCTATATATTTATCTCAACACTATGTTGGACATAATGATACATTATTTACATTTGAAATTAATGTTTTTATAATATTCTATACTTGATTAAATATTCTGTAATACAAAAATCTTAAATATCTAATCTAGAAATCAATGTTGAAATATTAAATATAAGACTCTTACCTAGTTATTGAAAAATAATTCTTTGTCTTGTATCACTGATAATAGTTGAAATGTATATACCCTAAATAGTTTTTTGACACTTTGAGATAAAACACTAGGCATACTGAAAAACTTATCAAGTTTTAGATAAAGAACCCTTTATAAATAAAAGTATTCTACAAAACTTTCAGAGTTAGTTCAAATATATTTCATGAAATATTCCACGATGAAGATATAATTAAATTCATATAAATCATTAAAGAAATTTAATAATTTTTTTGAATTATAAATTAAATTAATGAATGAACATAGTAGAAGATGTAGGAACATTTGGGCTTATATTTTAGAGAATATCTTAACAAAATATTCATCAATCATTAAATGTAGAGTGAATGTTTTTCCAACACTCACATTACCTTATTCACATCATAAATATGGTGATATCAGAAGGTATATTTATGAGGAGTCTTATATATATTTCATTTTTTCCATGATACCATTCCAAACATTTCTCATAAGATAGATACATAACAACTAATCATATGCCAACTAAATTGACTAAAAATTATCATATAAGTCAAGATATATTGATGGAATATTATGTCATTATGTAAGGTGGTTTTCTGATAATAATTTTATTTTTTGGAATCAACATTAATTTCATATCCAAGGAACCCCAAGGTGAATCTTAGTTAATTATCATATATCTATTGATGAAATTAATATCCCCATGATATAAAGGTATTAATCATACCAACTACATTTCTATGTGGGAAAGAAATCAAGGGAAATTCTTCAATTGAATCATGGATGTAGATGAAAAATTTGGAATAATAATAATGATATCCACAAGTTTTAGTAGTAAGAATTATTCTTGAGACATATACTATTTTGGAAAGTTAATACCATAGTATTGGTTTTATATTCACTATGGCAGGTGATATATATTATTTGGTAAGAATAATGATTTTTATAGGATATAGTATGTTAAAAAATTTCTATGATTGGTATTTTAATTTAAAATTAAAAATGGATTCCATGTAACCAAATCAAGTTCTGAATATTTATAGTTTATCCAGTTGATGTAAAGAAGATTAGAAGGTATTCAAGGAAACCATACAAGTTTATTCAAGTTTGAACCAATAATGCTTATGATCAATGAAAGGCTTACAACATATAGATGTATTCAATGATAATATCTTATGACTAATCATCATGTAAAAATACATTTAAATTTTAACCCTCTTAGCTTTATATGATCATTTTATTGGGTATTTGATTTCAAGACCTTGACCCTTAATGGAAACCTTAAGGTAGATGCATATATAATATGACCAGAGAGGTTGGTGACATCAAGAATTACCAATATGATATATAAATTTCAAGGATATATTTTTAGATCAAAATAATCATAATAATCATAGTACATTCATTTAAATTAATTTGTTCTAAAGTGATTATAATTAGTTAACTGGAATGCTATAATTTTCTATGAAAATATATTTGAAAACATATATAAAACAAGTGATTAGTCTTACGGTTAATTAATATTATTGTTATTTTATCCAATATGACTTAAGTAGAAACTCAAGTTCAATGAAAAAATATATTATAGCAATGATTAAGGGGATTATTAATTGAAGCCATTATATAGAGGTGGGATGGTACTGAAAAATACAAGATGGAGTAATAAAAAAAATATTCTTGTGTCACATGGTATTCTTGTGATATATAGACTACAAATGCATTAGAATACCTCAAAAATATATCTATCAAGACATGATATATACTCATGTTTTATATTTATTATGCACAAATAATAGAATGATGATATCAAATGACACTAGGAAAAATCCATAGGATTCCAGTTAGAATTATCTTATAGTGATTGAGGAAGAAACAATGGACGAGTTTATATAAATTAGAGAAATGGGAATACAATTTTTTTAAGGATATAATACTAGTCTTATTTAGATCAGTTTGATATATTATTTTATTAAGGATTAGGTAATATGAATGTGTTAAGTATTTTATAGTGATTAGTTCCTATATATGCATTATATTGAGTATGTTATGTCTTTTTATGTGGCTTAATAACTGAGTTTATAAACATTTTTCTCTAGATTTTGGATTTTTATCGTGATAGTAAAGTTAAATTATATTATGTTGAAATATTAAATATGGTGTAGTCCAAGATTTCTAGGATAAAATAGGACAAAATTATATACTCAGTCATATTGTCTCTTAAATATTTTATCTTAGATATGGGGTCAAAATAAGTAGATCATCCATATATAGCTTTGTAAAACCCTGACTCTAGTAACTTGATGCTAGTGGTTATCTTACTACATTGGAAAAAGATACAAGTGATCACATTCTGAAGGATTGAATAGTTTATAAGTATTATGAGACTAGATATATAAAATATTCTCACATTACATTTGGAAACATAAAATACAACTCAAAATTATAGTGATAAATTTATTATTTCCTCTATTATATCTCTAAAATAATTCACATACTCATTCTTAGTATCCATGGGAAAGGAAAACATAATAAAGGGGGAGATCTGATGATTAGTAAGGGAAAATGTAGAGACCCAAAGCTTGATGTACATATACATTACATTAATTTTGAAGAATACTTATTACATAACAAAAACAGACACCAAAGGACCTTAATAGTTTAGTGTCTTTGGAAACTTGGAACATAATCTTCTAATCATGGTGAAAGGTCTTCAACATCCCCCATAAAGATCTTCCCCTTTTGTTTCCTTTCCTAAAACCTTTCTTTAAATCCTTGGGAAAAGAAAACATAAAAAGGGTGAGCCCAATTTCCCAGTAAGGGTAAATATAGAGAACATAAAACAATCCATAAACATTTGAATTCAAAAACGTGAACATAAAATCTAAACATCAAAATCTTGAGCAAAGACATAAATCATGGAAGTACGTAAGGAAGATATCATAATGGAACATCAATCATGATAAAATAGTATGGGAAGAAAACATTTAATTGTGGAAAACCATTAATAACATGATATTATTTCCATGGTATCCAAGGCATTGCTGCCAAGACCATCTTAGTGGACAGAGTCAATTACTGAACCGAGTTCACTCCTCATTTCAGTCCTGTATTACTGAACCGGATTAACTTTCCATTCCATCCATGTCTATCTAATGAGATATAAATATTTAACCAATGCATTGGAGGGAGATATAGGTCCCACCAATCTCATAATTAAATAATTCTTACGTGTTCCACAACATATACATAAATCATTCATCATAACCCAAAGAATAAAATGGGTTTCATAAACATCATCTCATCATAAAATAATCTATATAAAAAAATGGATATAATTTCCTCATAAGATGAATCAAACCATGTAAATAATAGAGACATTATACATGAAAAGTACACATATGAAATAATGTCATCTTAGATGGAAAAGGGTTTTGATAAAACACTTGAAATGAATTCTTAAGGAAAATATCCTTTCTTCTTCAAAATCATTTTCTTTTCACGAAATGCCATGAAATTTTAAAAGAAATGAATTTTGTTGAAAATATTCATGATATCTCATAGAGTAAGCTTCATGAAAATAAGGCGAGATAAAATCGTAAAAAATCCGTTCATGCCGTATAAGTTAAAAAAACATTCTCCTCATACTTTTGTCGTAAAAGTCAAAACGTTTCTCGTATGGTAAACAAAAGAAACATTCCTTCCATATCACAAAGTAAAAGTCAAAGCAGGGTAAACATGACATTAAAAATAAATGGAATAATATTAAACAATTCATGAAAAATATTTTATGGGCATGGATGAAATATATAACCCCAATAAATACTTACGTATAAGAAATCTCAGATAAAAATGAGATTGCAAAATTATCCCTTACCTTAGGTCCGATATACTTCATACGTATCCGAAACTCCTGTATAATGATTTAAATAATGTCATTGAATTATTACATAATCATATTAATTGTTATGATATCATATATGGTTCAATTATGACTTTATAATACCTGTTCTTTTGTGAATTCCATGTTAAAGAAGCGTTTTGGGTAAAATCGTTTCATTTATCGTACGTGTTTCGATTTGTTGTTCTTGATATTATTATTACTTATATCATGATTTAATTACTTCCAGAATGTAAATAATGATTTATATATCATATATATTCAGTACCTACATATATATAATAGATATATGAATGGAATGAAATACACCGTTCATGGAGACAGTATGTTGTACGTACGCATAAACACTGTTTTCCTTTCCTTATTGAATTGAATGGAATTAAGTAGATGACATACATACATATATACATAAATACAGTAGCATTATTATGTCATATATTTCATTATTACTTATTATATATACTTTATAATCATTCATGAATTGTTATCCTGTAAAATGCATCTCATCGCGTCGTGGAGAAGGTAATCCGTACGTACGCACGAGCGATGATATCATTACCATATTTATTGAATGGAATTGGATTGGATGATATAATATCTTAGAATCAGTATGATGTTATAATAATCATATATAGTTATTCTTTACACCATTATACCCATCCATGTAAGGTGGTGGTGGAAAAACAGATTACACCACGGCGTAAAGACGGTATTCCGTACGTACGCACGCGCGGTGATTTTGTTTTCTGTAGGATGGATAGAAGGTGAAATGGGGTTGTATCATATTTATAATAAAATATCATTATATAATTAATACTTATGTTATTAAATTATAATTAAACAACTAATGAAGATGAAGTAGTAGAAGAAAGAAACTTGAAAGAGTCGGTAGAAGAGATTACCTCTTCCTCGACACACCTCCTTTAAAATTCTTCTTAGGGCACTAGAGTTGGTCTTTTGAGAAGACCCGAACCTATATAATATAAATATATAGGTTGATAAGAGTAATTGGCAGGGTTTGTCCGAGCATAATGGCTCAAAAGGGTTTGAAGAGAAGAGGGAAGGACTTCCCTCTTTATATGGGAGGAGAGGGGCACCTTAGAAAAAACATAAAATATTATTTTATAATAAAGTCATATTCGGTTTTTCATTGCTCCAAATTGTTTTATTTATAATATAAGGTGTTTATGGGTAGAACTAATCTCAAAAAATAGGTTTTATACAAGTTTAGGTTACTATTTTAACATTATCATTTAGATTTAACTCTAAGTTAAATAATTTAACTTTTACCGTGTCTTTTTGTTTTCTTACACTATATGGTTAATAAAATTACTATAACAAGCCAAAAGAACCCCAAGTGGTTCATTATTAATATATATAACCTTATCTAAGACATTTGGCCAAGCCTTATATTTTTAGTAATAAAATAACAATTAATAATAAAATATTTGTTAAAAACTATTTTATGTCAATTTTGACACTGTTTGGTACTTGATTTTTGTGAAAATCATAACAGCATGATTAGTTCAAAAAAAGTTAATTAAATCAGTACTAACATATAATATTAACCTATAAAATTAGTGTAATTCATAAAATGTCTAAAGGTACATTTATTTGGGAATTTATAACATCAATCATGTTAATATTTCATTAATAAGGTAATTACTGCATCATCATTATGTCATAAATAAATTAAATTATGTAAGGTCTAAAAATTATAAATAAAATACCATTATGTAGGAAATAGTTTTATATTTCTGATTAATATTTATAGTCTAATTCATCTTGTGTATAACCCTATATTAAAAATTTTTTAGTTATTAAACTTTGATTTTAACTCTTTTAACTCTTCTTTAAATAAAATAATAATAAATATATTAATCTAATACAAGTGGACCTAAAGGGTAATATTTAATCCCTAAGGTTGTTTCTTGTCGAATTACACTTATCCAATAGAATTAGGACATGTGTTAAGATAATAATAATATCATTTTTACCCTTAATTAACCTATTTACTTTTAACCGTGGTAAATAAAAGTAAATAGTTACTATTCACCAAAAATTATTTTTATCTTATTGAACCACATTTTACATACTAATATCAACCGTGTCTCTCGGATTTTTGAAATTCCACTCACAGAAGTGGTAAAATTATGTTTTATGTAAATTTGTAAATTCTCCTAGGAGGTGGGTAAAAGACGGTCAAAAGTTCAATAAATTTTTTATATATCTAAAATTACTATAAAATGACTCCAATGAATTACATTGAACTTATGTAGGTATTTTGTATCAATTTTTACCTAAAATAAATTTAAATAAAATAAATTATTATTTAAATAAAAAGTCGGTATTTAAATAGTAACCTAGTGTTTTCACTATTCATCAAAAATTGAAAGTTTTCAGAAAAATACCAAAAATTCACCCAAGGATAATTTTGATATTCCGAATCCAAAAATGAAGTCCATTTTGAAAAATAAAATTTCAAAAAGTGGGTATTACTATTCATAAGAGCTGGTTTATATAACATATCGTTGTTTAGTGAAACTCGTTATTACGTACAACATACGCTATCATGGAAGGTCGCGGTTGCGTGTAATGCAAGCCAAGTCAGGGATGCTTGTAGTGAAAGATCCTTTTGGTGTAGCGTACAACACAAGACATAAATGAAATTAAAAAGAATATTTTTCATAAAATCTCGGGGTGTTACATTTTACCCCCCTTAAAATGAATTTCACCCTCGAAATTCGTCGGGATTATAAATGGTTTACTACTCGAATGTTTTAATAGAAAACCACATCGTAAAAAGGAATACCAAAACATATCTTTAAAAACTAAAGTATGAAATGTAACGGTTACCCTAATTAACTAATCACTGGGTTTCCACATAGGGGAACATAGGTTAAAATATGGATATTGAAGAGAAATCTAATCATCAAGTTCTGATGGAGAGTGGTAGAGTACATGGCTATGAAAAATCCAACAATCAAAAAGCCATAAATTAGTGATGATATAAGGTACATTCTAATTCATTGGATATGAGGACACTAGGACAACATTTTTGGTTTTCAAGATCATTTCCCTAAAGTTGAATAATTGTTTAATTAAAAGAAATACTTACTTGATTTTGGTAAAATCATACTATTGTTTGTGCCTTGAACAATTTCCACTTCATCTCATAAAGAAATAAAGTTGAATTTGTCTTCTGTGAAGTGTTAACAAATCATGTGATAGAATGACGGGTCATACCATCTTTTTCAAACAAAAGGTTAACAATTGTTATCAAATATACATAAGTCCATCTATGGCGAGGTTAATTGTATATGATTCCAAAAATAGACTTATACTTCATCTACCATACAGCTTAATAAAACTCGTTTCTACTAACTAGGGACTTCCTGTAGGCTGGTGGTAGGAAATAAAGGCCTGTCGCACTTCGGTTGTGGGTTCGATTCCCACAGCCTTGTCTAATGCGATGGGTTGTCGCCCATCTTGCAGGTTGTCCTTTTTCTAAAACTAAATTATTATAAAATTCTATCAATAATATCGAAAAAGTTCTATCCTTAAACAATACTAACTTATGTCCAACATAATCCATTCCAATCTTTAGGCTTATCCAAAATAATTTTGTCGAAGCTCATAGTATAAAGAAAACAATTACTAGAAATGTCATCTCCCAAGCATGTGAATTCCATCATTTATCCCCCATATATCATACGATATATCTTGTTGGTCAAATTATAAACATGTGAATACCTTAATCATGTATTCTCTTGAAAAATTAATACCCATTGAACCTTAGTGAAAACATTAATATTGTCAAATGTTAACTCTTTCCACATACCAAAATCCCAAAAATTATATATACTCAAACCATAATGTCACTTAGTCCTTATATCAGTCATGATCTCATAAATACTATTAAACATTTCATTTTCTCCTTATCATATCATCTGCTTTCCAAAATATTAGAATTACTTTTCATGGTTACCAGTACCATATAATTATTGAAAACCATAATAAACCAATACATAGATATTCCAATATTCCACAGTACTATAAATTAGATTCGACAACATTATTTTTGGAATCCCATTACATAAACACATAATCATTCCACTACATCGCTGTCATACTCAACATCGCCAATAGTGATCACATGTGACTTCCCTTTGTCCATTTCCTTAAGAGGTTTCTCATGTTGATCATCATTAACCCTTGGATTGGTTAGCATAATTCCCCATTTCCTTGCACTTGAAGCATTGAAGTGTTGGTGGAGCGTTCTCTATACTCTTTTCTCTATTCACGTCATTAGAAACCTTTTTCCCATTACTTTGGCACTCAGTTGCTTTATGACATTCTTTTCCACACTTGAAACATTTTCTAGTACCTTTTAGACAATCTCCACCATGCTTCTTTCCACACATTGAGCATAAAGAAAAATTCAACTTCTTTTCACCATTGTTCTGAAGTTTTTCCTTGAACTCCATCTTTCATTTCTTGTCAAAACCATGAGATGGATATGTTACACCAACTTCCAGTTCTACCTTGATAGAACAACACACAATTTCTTCATTTCTACTCAAGTATCTTATAGCTAATGCCCTTCGAAGACTTGGTTTTAAGCCACTAAAGAATTGATCAACTTTACTTTCAGGTTGGATGATAAAGCCAGATGCATACCTTGTAAGTATTGTAAAATTCACTTCGTATATACCAACAGATTCATTATCCTTCTTCTTAAGCTCAAGGAACTCCTTTTACATCTTTGTTTGAAGAATAATAGGGAAGTACTTACTGAAAAACAGGTTCTTGAACTCGTCCCATTCCATGGATTCGATTTCATCTTGGGGCCTTGTATTCTTAATTAGAGTCCACCACTGGTCTGTTTCACCTTACAAGCGGTAAACAGTGAAAATGACTTTTTCATGTTCTGAACAGCGAAGTATGGAAAATATCTTTTCAATGGTACTGATCCATTGTTATGCAACAAGTGGATCAGAAGACCCATTAAAAGATGGTGGACGTTGCCTCATAAAGGACTCAATAGAATATTGTTCTCTTATCTGACCAATTAGAAATCCAGAATGATTCATAGCTTGTGTAAGTATAGCAATAAGATTTTTCACTCCATATCCCATCACATTTGGTTGTTCGGGAGGAAAATCATTTCATTTTCCATTACATTGATCAACACGGTTCCTTCGGGTTCCAGCCATCGTCTAAAACCCAAAAAGAATAGCGTGAGAGGCAAAAATCATGTTAGGAAAACAACATAATAAATGGGGAGTACCTTCAATATATAACATCTTAGGTTTAATTCTAATATCATTACCATAATTATAGGACTATAAATTATACTTATACTTAACCTTAGGGACATCCCTAGAAATACATTAGAAATATCTCTAGGGATCTCACTAAAGATCTCACATCCTAGTTTCCAAAGGTTGACTAAACCAAACCTCTGATACCAACTGTAGAGACCCAAATATTGACGTACATAGACATTACTATACTTTTTTGGAATACTTAATACATAACAAAAACAGACACCAAAGGACCGTAATAGTTTATTGTCTTTGGAAACTTGGAACATAATCTTCTAATCATGGTGAAAGTTCTTCAACATCTCCCATAATGATCTTCCCCTTTTGTTTTCTTAACTAAAACCATTCTTTAAATCCTGGGGAAATGAAAACATAAAAAGGGTGAGCACAAATTCCGAGTAAGGGTAAACATATATAACATAAAACAATCCATAAAAATTTGAATGAAAAAACTTGAACATAAAATCTAAACATCAAAATATTGAGAGAAGACATAAATCTTGGAAGTACGTAAGGCATATATCATAGTGGAACATCAATAATGATAAAATAGCATGGTAAGAAAACATGTAATTGTGGAAAACCATTAAAAACATGATATGATTTCCATAGTATCCAAGGCATTGCTGCAAAGACCATATTAGTGGACAAAGTCCATTACTGAACCGAGTTCACTCCTCGTTCCAGTCCTGTATTACTGAACCAAATTAACTTGCCATTCCAGCCATGTCTATCTCATGAGATATAAATCTTTACCCAATGAATTGGAGGAAGATATAGGTCCCACCCATCTCATAATGAAATCATTATTATGTGTGCCACAACATATACATAAATCATTCATCATAACCCAAAGAATAAAATAGGTTTCATAAACATCATATCATCATAACATAATCCATATAAAACAAATGGATATAATTTCACTATAAGAAGAATCAAACCATGTAAATAATAGAGACATTATACTTGAAACATAAACAAATGAAATAATGTCATCTTAGAAGGAAAATGGTTTTGATAAAACACTTGACATGAATTCTTGAGGAAAATATCATCTCTTCTTCAAAATCATATTCTTTTCACAAAATTCCATGAAATTTTAAAAGGAAAGGATTTTGTTGAAAATATTCATGAAATATTGTAGAGTAAGCTTCATGAAAATAAGCTGATATGAAATCATAAAAAATCTGTTCATGCCGTATAAGTTAAAAAAACATTTTCCTCATACTTTTGTCGGAAAAGTCAAAAAGTTCTTCGTATGGTAAACAAAAGAAAGATTCCTTCCATAACACAAGGTAAAATTAAAAGTGGGGTAAATATGACATTAAAAATACATGGAAGAATATTAAACCCTTTATGAAAAACATTTTATGGGCATGTATTAAAAAATATAACCCCCGAAATACTTACGTAGAAGTAATCTCAGATAAAAATGAGATTGCAAAATTTTCCCTTACCTTAGGTCCGATATGCTTCATACGTATTCGAACCTCCTGTATAATGATTTAAATAATTTCATTGACTTATTATAGAATCATATTCATTGTTATGATATCATATATGGTTCAATTATGACTTTATAATACCCGTTATTTTGTAAATTCCATGTTAAAGAAGCATTTTGGATAAAATCATTTCATTTATTGTATGTGTTTCGATTTGTCGTTCTTGATATTATTATTACTTATATCATGATTTAATTACTTCCAGAATGTAAATCATGATTTATATATCATATATATTCAGTATATACATATATATAATAGATAGATGAATGAAATGAAATACACTGTTCATGTAGACGGTAGGTCGTACATACGCATGAACGCTATTTTCCTTTTCTTATTGACTTGAATGGAATTAAGTAGATGACATACATATATATATACACAAATACAGTAGCATTATTATGTCATATATTTCATGATTTATTATTATATATTCTTTATAATCATTATTGAATTGTTATCATGGAAAATGAATCTCATCGCGTCGTGGAGACGGTAATCCATACGTACTCACGAGCGATGATATCATTCCCATATTTATTGAATGGAATTTGAGTGGATGATATAATATCTTAAAATTAGTATGATATTATAATAATAATATATAGTGATTCTTTACACCATTATACCCATCCAAGTAAGGTGGTGGTGGAAAAACAGATTACACCACGGCGTGGAGACGGTATTCCGTACATACAAACGCTCGGTGATTTCGTTTTCCGTAGGATGAATAGAAGGTGAAATGGGGTTGTTTCATATTTATAATAACATATCAGTATATATTTAATAATTATGTTATTAATTTATAATAAAACAACTAAATAAGATGAAGTAGAAGAAGAAAGAAACTTAAGAGTTGGTAGAAGAGATTACCTCTTCCTTGACGCACCTTCTTTAAACTTCTTCTTAGGGCACTAGAGTTGGTATTTTGAGAAGACCAGAACCTATATGATATAACTAGAGAGGATGAGAAGAGTAATTGGAAGGGGTTGGACGATCTTCAAGGCTCAAAAGGGTGTGAATAGAAGAGGGAAGGGGTGCCCTTTTTATAAGGGAGGAGAGGGGCACCTTAGGAAAAACATAAAATATTATTTTATAATAAAGAAATATTCGGGTTTTAATAGCTCCAAATTGATTTATTTCTAATATAAGGTGGGTATGGGTCTAAATAATCACAACCAATAGGTTTTAGACAAGTTTAGGTTACTATTTTAACCTTATCATTTTGATTTAAGTCTAAGTTAAATAATTTAACTTTTACCATGTCTTTTTGTTTTCTTACACTATATGGTTAATATACTTACTATTACAAGCCAAACAAACCCTAAGTGGTTAATTATTAATATATAAAACCTTATCTAAGACATTTGGCCAAACCTTATATTTTTAGGACTAAAATAAAAATTAATAATATAATATTTAAAAAAACTATTTTATGTCAATTTTGACACTATATGGTACTTGTTTTTTGTGAAAATAATAATAGCATAATTAGTTCAAAAAAAGTTAATTAAATCAATACTAACATGTCATATGAACCTATAAAATTATTGGAATTCATAAAAAGTCTAAAATTACATTTATTTGGGTATTTATAACATCAATCCTGTTAATATTTTATTAATAAGGTAATTACTGCATAATCATTATGTCATAAATAAATTAAATTATTTATTGTATAAAAATTATATATAAAATACCATTTTTTAGGAAATATTTTTAAATTTATAATGAATTTGTATAGTCTAATTTATCTTATGTATAACCCTATATTAAAAATGTTTCAGTTATTAAACTTTGATTTTAACTCTTTTAACTCTTCTTTAAATAAAATAATAATAAATGTTCTAATCTAATCCAAGTGGAACTAAAGGGTAATATTTTATCCCTAAGGTGTTTTTGGTTGAATTACACTTATCCAATAGAATTAGGAAATGTGTTAGGGTAACAATAATATCATTTTTACCCTTAATTACCCTATTTACTTTTAACCGTGGTAAATAAAAGTAAAAAGTTACTATTCACCAACAATTATTTTTATCTTATTGAACCACATTTTACTTACTGATATCAACTGTGTCTCTCGGATTTTTGAAATTCCACTCAGAGAAGTGGTAAAATTTAGTTTTATGTAAATTTTTAAATTCTCCTAGGAGGTGGGTAAAAGACGGTCAAAAGTTCAATAAATTTTTTCTATATCTAAAATTATTATAAAATGACTCCAATGAATTACATTGAACTTATATAGGTATTATGTATCAATTTTGACCTAAAATAAATTTAAATAAAAGAAATAATTATTTAAATAAAAAGTCGGTTTTTAAATAGTAACCCAGTGTTTTCATTATTCATCAAAAATTGAAAGTTTTAAGAAAAATACCAAAAATTCACCCTAGGCTAATTTCGATATTCTGAATCCAAAAAGAAGTCCATTTTGAAAAATAAAATTTCAAAAAGTGGGTATTACTATTCATAGCGGCTAGTTTATATAACATATCGCTATTTAGTGAAACTTGGTATTGCATACAACATACACTATCATGGAAGGTCGCGATTGCGTGTAATGCAAGCCGAGTCAGGGATGCGTGTAGTGAAAGATACTTTTGGTATAGCGTACAACAAAAGAAATGAATGAAATTAAAAAGTATATTTTTCATAAAATCTCAGGGTGTTACAGAAAACATACAGTAGATTCAATCACAAAATAAACAAAGCATAAATAATATGGTATATTTAAACAATAATCAAATATACCATATATATAATATCATAAAGCAGAATATATCTATGGATAACATTACCACATAAATAATTACACGGATAACAAAAACTAGTTTCATAATGGATTAATGCATAATACTGGACATCATAATGTTTCCATCAAGGCCTTATGAAAAGACATCATACATAAATAGGTAAGGCGTATTCCAAATACCCCAACTAGTTTTTCTAATGATACTTACTAATGATTTTAGGGGCCATAAAATGCACCACCTATCACTTACTAGAACCAATTCTTTCATCATATAAAAAATTGAATAATAATTCAAAACATAATCAATAAAAAAATTCCTATTGAAAACTAGGACATAAAATGTTAATACTTTTCCCATTAAATTAGTTGTACAACATGATCATAAGAAATCAAAAGAAATAACGTGGATGGTTTTATTGGAGTGTATCATGAGTAAGGTCAGTTTTCTATAAGATAATTTCCCCATACGTTTTAAGTAACAAAAAATATAGAATGAAAGAAAACATATAAAATAAATAGATAACCATATTAAAGGAATATATATATATATATATTAAAAGTGTAAGTTTTTATAATTTCCTTTAATGGACATTTAAACAAAAACAATCCTGAATAAAAATGAGATTATAGAATAAACCCTTACCTAGAGTTAGACTTGGCACATATGTACTTAAAAAATGTATAATAAACTTATATTAATTTTATAATATATTAATAATATTTTTTAGTTATGCTATTTTTTAATAATTAAATTTATTTAATTTATTACCATTTTATATATATTTAGTAAACCAGTTAAGTTCCCATTGGAAATTTTGGGCTCCTTCAGTTCATAACCTCAAAATAAAATTAGTGCATTGACCATGGTCAAAATGGTAATTATTCCATTAAATATAGACTATAAATCAAGAAATAATTATATTTTTTAAATATTAAATAAAAATTTATAATCATCCATTAAAGTATGTCTTAAAAAATGGATCATATCAGTTCATGGGAGTGTTAGTCCACAGATATGGGCAACCAACGTTATCATTTATTAAAGGGTTTTAGGGTAAGAATCAAGATGATATATTATATTTATAGAATCATAATTATGTCATAAATATAATATATATTAATTATTTACATATTCATAACCATCTATGTAAATTTTTGATGAAAAATGAATTACAATTCTATGTAGAGTTGGTAGGCACTACACACACATGAGTGATGTTTTCATTTTCAATAGGATTGAAAATGAGATGATAAAGGGTTATTCCTTAAAAATATTGAAAATTTAGTATATGAATGATATTTTTTTTCATATAATCATTCTTATAGAATATTTTAATTAGTTGTATTAAGAAATACATATAAAAACACCCGGTTAAGAGTTATACCTCTTCTTTGAGAAACCTCCTTTGGATTTCTGCTTAAGCCTTCTTGAAGTTTTTTCATGGTGAGAATAGAACTTATAAGAAGTGTAGAAGGATTATGGTAAGCTATTTGGGTATATCTTATTTGATCTAAATGGTATAAGTGGTTTTAATTGGAGTGGAGAGGAGGATCCCTTTTATAATTGAGGTGAGTGGAACACTGGTATTTATTCTTAACTATTAAATATTATAAGAAACTTACTCTTGGATAATTATCACTTAAACAATTAAATTGTGAAAATAAGGTAACAAGGGTAAAAATATCCTAATAAAACAATAATTAATATGATATTTTATGGCCATATTAAAATATTTTAACCTTAACTAACACATTTTACCCCTGTACTGTGGTGACAATATTTTTACCAAATTTACTATTCATAATGACAAAAATGAAATTGAAACCATTAATAAATTTTAACCTCATGATAAAAATATTATATATATTTTTTAATATTCCATTTTTATAAGTGTCAAAAATTAATTTTAATGTATGTGTATAAAATGAGATAATTTTTTTAAGAAAAGCATATTTTTAATAAATGATATTATTATTCCAAAACCAAATATAATTATGATTAATATATAATTAATTATATGATGTTTTAAAAAAGGGATATTATGTAACTTTAAAATATAAGTCAAAACATTATGGTACTTTTAAATTACTTGATTTATGAAATTAAATGACAGTTTGGCCAAAATCAGTATTTTTCATTATTCACCGAAAAATCAACTACTTCTAAAAGATCCAAAAAATTCACCCTAAGATATATTTGACCTTATAAACTAAAATTTTATATCCATTTTACATAATTTACTTTAATTTTTTTTATAAATTTATCTTTTAAATATTATAATGAACTATTTTTAATATAATGATAAAATAATAGGATGTGAATTGGGATATAGTCTAGGGATGTAATGGTTAACAGTTATTGGATTATATTGGGTATTAAATTACCCCCCATTGAATAATTTAATCCCAAAAATATGATAACATAAATTTATTAAATATATATGGGTAATCCTTCATCATAGCTTCTTGAGTCACCCATGAGGCATCTTTTAGTTTTAAATTTCTACAAAGAATGTTAACAAGATGAGTTGTCTGATTCCACAACACATTGTATCTAATGTGAATAATTTTGACTGGATATTAAAATTATAAAAAATATATTTCCAATTATACTTCCTTATAGGTGAGAACATGCATTTGGCCTGGTATGTATTTACATAACAATGAGAAATGGATCACATCATCAACTTTGGTGAGGCTTGGTGGAATTTAGAAAAGGTAAGATACAACTCTAATTCCATCCAAGATTCCAAAATTCTCAATGTATATAGGACTTAGTTCCCTTTTTCTTTTTGAAACTCATAAAACCATTCCATTGATATACCTTCAATAAAACATGATCTCGCAATTGAGATTATAAATCCTTCATTCAGCTATCAAAATAATTTTTTTTTCTACTTTGAGCTTTATTAATATGATTCTGAACAGTATTCATATTCAACATTGCATATTCCATGAGATCTGGTCCTACAAGATTACTTTCACCAAATTCATCCCAATAAGTTGAAGTAGGACAAATCTTTCTATACAATTCCTCATATGGTTCCATTTGAATTCTTGAATGGAAGTAATTGTTAGATGAAAATTCAACCAAATATTATTAATAATCCCTCAAACTATGAAAGTTTATTCATCATAACCTCAACATCTATTATAATATCTGAATAGTCCTTTAAAATGACCCATTAGTTTGATAATGTTAAACTATTCTCAAATATAGTTCAGTGACAGCATCCTTATGAGGTCACATATATAATTTTGATATAAACCATGGATCATGACTAGATATGATCAAAATATTTACACCATAATGTCTTAAAACTTCATTAACATAGAGTCTTGTAAGGTGATGAAGTGGTACATTTCCCTTATGGTCAGGAAAAGTGAAGACTTGGAAAAGAGATCAATAATAACCCATATATCCTCATTATTTCTAGGAGTATTTGAAAATATAGTTATAAAGTCCATAGTAACATCATCCAATTTCAACATAGGAATATGTATAAGTTTAATGAATCAATTATAATTTTTTTTCTTAGACTTTACCTATTGAAAAAACCAAGCATATTGACACATAGTCTTCAATTTTTAATTTTCTATTATCCAGACAAAAATGCTACTTAAAATTTTGACACATTTTGGTTCCACTAGAGTGTATAGATAATTTTGATCAATGATCTTATAATATTTATATTTTTAGCTCATATATGGGTGGACCACATATCTTATTTTCAAATTTCAGTATACTATCTTCATATATTAAGTCTTAAAACTTCCCATCATTTTGGGTTTTGATCTTCTTTTGAATATTATTATTATCTATCTAGAAAAATTTTATTTTCTCCAATAATGATGGTTCATAAATAATTTTAAATATAAGGGATTTTCCCTATATTTAATGATTACCATATATAAATTTACTAAATCCATGAATATATGATTTTTTCAATATTCATTTTAGTCAAAATCCCATGATCATTTCTACTCAATACATTAGACACCTTATTTTACTTCTCAGGGTGGTAGGGTATTGAGAAATAACAATCCTTGAGAATAGTTTTAGCCATAACCATTTCCCCATGTTGAGCAATTTATATGAAAATATGTATTTAAATTTTTTTGATCTAAATATACTTAACACCTTTCACCATAAAGTTAATGCTTCCATATAATAAATTTTAATATTAAGGATACCAAATCAAGATCATGGGTGGGATAATTGTTTTCATGAATCTTCAAATTTCATGGTTCATAGGAAAGAAACTCTATCATTATGTATATGGACACATCTACGTCCCTTTTTTGATTGATCACTACATATAAAAAATTCAACCCTCCCCAATGGTAAATTTAATACCAATGAATTGAACAATATCCTCTTTAATTATTCAAAATCATTCTTTAAATTCTTCTGACTATATGAAATTAACCTCTTTATGTTTCAACTTATTTAGTGGGTGAACTAATTCAGATTTTTTTGAAAAAAATCATCGATAGTAACCAAAAAAATCAAGGAAATTACATACCTTGGTAATATTGTTTTGAATTATCAATTAAATTACTACCTTTTTATTTAAATTATCAACAATGTTCCATCCTTAAAGAAAACATAGATAAAAAAATCATTTTTCTAGAATTCAAATTTTCTCAATTTTTCATATAACTCATTTTCATTAAAAATCTCAATAATAATTGTAAATAGATTCTTAAGATCAACATATGTTTTAAAGTATACTAATAATCATCAATAAATACCATAGTGAAATTATAATGATAATCCTTAAATAATATATTTATGAAATCTATAAAAAGAGGGTGAATTATTCAATCTAAATACATTATTGTAAATTCACAATGTCCATACCTTGTACAAAACTACCTTCTTTAGAATATAATCCTTGTTTATTTTTAGTTTGTGATACCCATTACAAAGATCAATCTTTTAAAATCATTAATCTCCATAAAGATGATCCAATAAGTCTAAAATGTTGATAGAAGATATTTATTCTTTATATTAATAGAAATTATTTCACTATAATCAATGCATAATCACATAGGTTTTCATGAATCAGCCTAGATACCCTAGTACTCTGATACTTCATTTGACACTGGAAAGTCCGGACGGGAGTTCCCAATTATCATGGTTTTGTGACTAGGAACTAGCATCATACAAGATAAAATAGGGAAAAAATTTCCATAAAATAGTCGAAGATAAAAGATACAAGTCAGTATTCTCAACACTACAAAAGGATAAAGTACCTAAAAATAAACAGGTATATAAAAACCAAAAATATAATATCATCTAAATAAATAGAAACTAGAAATAAAAAACACAAAAATCCCAAAGTAACCATCACTTCAAGCCTAAGGAATGAAGAAAATCCACCTCCTCCTAGAGGTGTTTCCCTTTGCTCCTACCTAGAAGAAGAAAATCTAAAAACATCGGAAGTCAAAGGTAGTGTTTGATCTATAAATCCTAGTAGGGTCCCACCAAGTGTTCTATAAAAATATTCCATAATAATAAACCAAATAATTATTCAAATTTAAATATGAAAATGTCTTGGAAATACATTTTAATATTTAAAAGAAAACATGATTTCATTTCAAGTATGATGGAAAATATTTCCAACATGACTTAATAAAACTTTTATATAAAATCATTCATATAAATATACTGGAACAAATAAAATAGTTATATAAATAAATATAATATATTTATATATATATTAAAAGAGTCATAATAAATACCATGGTCATCTTCCCTATAGTCAGATAAATTATGGTTATAAGATCCCCACACATCTCATATCAATGATCATGGAAATATATGTACCACTTCCCTTAGGAACATGTCAAATAAGACATATCAACATCCCATTGAGGATACGATATGACTAAATTGGTTTTTTAGAGTATTCATCATCAATATCTTTCTAGGGAATTACTATCCTAGCATAAATTTCCCAAATAAATGACTAACAACCCCGACTCACATGTGCTAAATCAATCAATCTACCAATAATGGAAAAATGATCTCATTTCAAATAAAACATCATTCATAATTCAATTTCACCAATTTCAGTATTTATAATCCAATTTATCTTCCAAACCAAAACATGGGTTTTCATTATTTTATTTATTTTCAATAAAAAACCAATCATAATTTTTTATTTCTTCAATTAAATACATTTTTCTAAAAAAATTCTCAAATCAATTTATCAGTACCATCAATTTCAAAAATACTCCCGAAATTCCAATTCCATTGGATATGAGGGTTTCCCCCCAAAATCAATTCCATTTCAAATTACAATTCAAATTAATCGTGAATTATATTCTCATAAATGAATTTAATGTGATTTAATTCAAATCAAGAAAATAAAGCTTTAATTATATGAAAAACTCAAATGGAATCACTTATCTTTAATAATGAAATCATAGAGCATAACACCAATAAAAGGATTTTCCAACAAAGAAAGAGTGACATGGATATAATGAAATCAATCCAAGAATAAATATTAAAAGAAAAATAGTTTAGAATCATCAAACACATGGAAATATGACACTATCCTAGTATTATAGAAAGGGATAGTGGGAGAAGCCACCTGAGAAAAGATTCACTTAAGTAGAGAAGATCAAACGAGATCCTACATTCTTTGATCAACCAAGGAATTGGTTTGGAGGAGAAAAAATCACCTATAGAGAGCCCTGGTATCCAAGAAAATTGATTTAGGTCAAATTCGGATCAGGAGGGGTCTTAAATAGGGGTTCAAGATTTTATTAAAAAAAATTTAGAATAAAATTATCCCTAGCACATAGTTAGATGGATATGGGTGCACAGTTAGAAAAACTGTGCGCCCTAACCATGATGCCCTTCACTAGGGTGAATAGTTTCTACTAGGTGGCCACATGGTTTTTCAAACTATGTTACAACCTTGAAAACCCTCAATGTCCCGGGTTGGATGGTTTCTACTGGTGGGGCGTACAGGTTTGGAAAATAGTGCACCAACCATGCACAACCCATAAACATCCAAATTTTTCCAAAAATTCTGATGAAAGAATTCAAGATAATACCCAACCAATTAATGATCAAAATAAGGGAGTAGGGGTACGTGAATACCAATAATAGGAAGTTACAAAATCCCCACTATATAAACATTCTATCCTTAGAAAGCCTATCAAGAGGTTGCCATATAAAAAATTTGAGGCCACTACTCACTCATTAGTACCTCACTCTCCCAAGTCATATGCATATTAGAACCATACTACCATAGCACAGGGACCAAAGGCATCATCCTAACATTAAGTACCTTTTTATGAAAACCAACAATCTTGACTAGTTGCTCAGTTACAGATAAACAATCTCAATGTGAAGATCCTCCTAGTTCTAGATATGATATGGATCCGAAAGATACTTTCTAAAGTCTAGTTATATGAAACATGTTATGTATCAATTTCAACTATGAAGGAAGTGGAAAATGGTAATCTACTTTAACCAACTTCCAAAAAACCATAAAAGGTCCCACAAAATGAGCACCAAGCTTCTTTTTCCTCCCAAGTCATCAATGAAAAAAATAGGGTAAAATTTTCATGAACACATGGTCACCAACTGAAAAATCCAACGGTCTACAAAGAAGATAAACATAATATTTATATCAAATTTGTGATGTAAAATTTCTTTGGTAAATAAAATCAATATTTTATATCATCTCTTGGTCAAAAATAAGTCTAACCAAGGATGTTTAACAAATATTTAACCAATATAATGGATATTTACAATTCCGTCTATATAAGGCCTCAAAAATATCCATTCTGATTGTGTACACATACATATTTCTATAAGTGAACTCAGCCAGTCCCAAATGGTCATCCCAAGATCAAGTAAAATCCCGAATTTCAGAAAACATCATATCCTCAAGAATATGTATAACTCTCTCTATCTGAAAATCCATTTGTGAATGGCATACCATACTCAAACCTGAAATCCCAGTGCCACTTGGAGGAATCTCCAAAAGTGAGAAGTAAAATAATGATATATATCAGAGACTATAGTATATGGGACTCTATGAAAATGAATAATCACATTCACATAGAGATTTCCTAGATCCTCAACATTGGTTATATCAAGATTGTGTATAAAGTGAGATTATTTGGTCATCCAGTCAATCAAAACCCATATCACATTATTCTTTATTAGGGTATGAGGTAAACCAACCTTATAGTCCATAGAGATCTAATCACACTTCCAAGTCAGCATTGGATGTGTATAAAGCATACTCAAATATATTTAGTGAAAAACTTTGATATGTTGGAATGTATAACAATGGGAAATAAAAAGAAAATGTCCCATTTCATACTGTTCCACCAGAATTGATTCCATATATCATAAAACATATTTTTGGTTCTGGGGTGCACTGCCCATTGGGAATTATGGAAATCTCCAATCATGGATTTCCTTATATAAAATGACACAAAAACTTTTTATGAAAACATATAACACCCTCGTTTTAGAACTACCACTCAATAATGGTCTCTCATCTATAAACAAAGTCTCTAATGCTACAAAATTCATCATCCAATTACTGTTTATAAACAATTATCTTGAGAAAAGTAAATTCAACTAAACAATAGCCATGATAACCTTATCCCCTATTTCATGAACTGTTATATGAAACTATGAAAAAAGATCCATCAAGTTCCAGTCTTTTAATGATTCTTTCATGGATTGGGTTGGACATTTCCTGATCAAGTCATCAACAATGATATTCCCATTCTCTGGTGTATAAAAAATGTCAAAATAAAAAGGCCTAAGGTACTCCACCCAAAAACATTGGGGGATATAAAAATCATTATGAGAGAAAATATAACTCAAGATATTGTGGTCAGAATATATGGTAAACCTTTCTATGAAATGGTAATTCCACCAACTACTAATATCATGCACCATGGTCGTGATTTCAAGGTCATGTTTTGATTAATTACTTCCATGAGGCCGAATATACTGAGAGATATAGGTGACGATGTGATCACCCTACGTAAGGACATTGCCCAAACCCAAACCTGATCTATAATTGAAGGCCACATAGCCCTACCTGGCCTCTGGAAGTTTCAACACTTTCATAGAAGTCACAATAAGTTTTGAGCTCAATAAAAGAACTATGAAATTTATCATCCCAAGAGAGATTCACTTCCTTCCGATTGAGTGAGGTCATCAAAGAAGTTATATTTAATAAATCCTTTACAATCAATTGATAATACCCAACTAAACCCAAGAAGCACCGAATCATGAAAACATTATGTAGTTGATTCTATGTCATAATTTCATTCATCTTTTCAAGACAAATGGAGATACCATGGGCCAAGACCCCATGTTCCAAGAACCTTACATACTATTTTTATAAATCAAATTTCGATAGCTTTGTTTGGAGTTGGAGATTTCTCAACAATTCTAGGATTGATCTCAGATGACTCACATGGTCCTCCTCAGACTGAGAGTAAACTAGGATTTCGTCCAAAAATACCACCAAGAACATATCAAGATACTCTTGGAAGATCCTATTCATCAAATCCATAAAGATTTTAGGATTAGTGGTTATAAAAAATGGCATGACAAGATACTCACAGTGGACATACCTTCTCTAGAAGGGGGTTTTCTGAATGAAAAATTATTTTATTCTCAACTGGTGATAACTATATCAAATATCAATATTTGATAATCCATTCACCCTTTTCAACTTTTCAAAAATATCACCAATCCATGGAAATTGATACCATTTCTTTAACATTAAATAGTTTAGTTTCTAGTTGTAAACACAAAGGGGAAGTGTTCTATAATATTTCTTAGAAAATAGAACATGTACCTCCCAAGGTGACACACTCGGGTATATAAATCATTTCTATAAAAGATCATCCAACCCAGTCTTAAACTCTTTTATTTTAGCCAGTTCCATGTGGAAAGAAGGAATAGACACTAGATGAGCACCAGAAACTAAATCAATAGAAAACTCTACCTTCCTTACAAGTGGTAGACTGGAGAAATAAGACGAAAAATATTGGGAAACATGATGAAAACTAGAGGGAGATAATCACTCAAAGATTCACACTTCAGATCAAAAGAAAACAACGATATTTCTCTCCCAAACCCTGGATAAGAAGTTCCAACTCTACTCGACCTCAGGTATCATTCTCCTTGAATGATATGACACACCCCATTGGGTGAAGTTAGTGAGACCTTACGAAGATAACAATCAATTTAGGACTTATTATAAATAAGATAATCCATCCCAAGAATTAAATTAAGAGGGTTCTTGTCTAGAACTAGAAAATCATAGGTATGTTCAGTCTATGATTAAGAGAAAACAAAAGCAAGACAATAGAGACACTACTCTCTATTCATTTCAAGGGGTGTAGTAATATCTGTTACATAAGATAAAATCATTGCAGGAAGATTTAATAGGTTTAAAATATAAGTTGATATAAAAATGAGATTCACATGTATAAAATAAAGTATTTAGTAAAGATGAATCTATAGGTATGGTACCTCTCATAGTCGCAGGACTTGTATTAGCTTCATCAGAAGACTCATCCACTATGTAACAGATCTTCATTCTAGATTCCTGTGTCTAGAACCCCTTTGTTCGTGAAGAATATGATTTAACTATAGATCTTTTTGGTGCTAATGACCTCGTTACACATTATGGGTTATAACATATATAACATAATTTCTTAAACTCTCCTGAATGTTTATAAGAGTTACAAATCTTAGGTTCTATAGTGAAACCCATTTTGAATTCCCTAGATTTTCATAATATAAGAATTTCAAAACACCTCTGCTTGGAACTATAGGAGGTCTGGAAGAAACCTAATTTTGAGATCTATTATTAAAGTCATCACACTTTCACTTTACATTAAAGTAACTCACAAAATATACATTGGGAGAAATAGAAACTACCGTCAATCTTGAATTATCAAATAGGTAAAGGTCAACCTTTAATTAATTATCTAGAACATCAGTATAAGAAGAAATATTTAAAAATTAAATATTAGACCAAATATCATTTCAAAGATCCATATTAAATCATCATGTCTTTATAATCTAATTTGATACAATATCAAGTGAAAACTGCACAAGTTCAGAAAATCTATACACATATTCGGTCACGATCCTGTCACCATGTTTCAGTTTGAAAACCTCCAAAGCATTACCAACACCATTTACTATGGATATAACTAGTCTATGAAAATATCTTTAAATTAATTCCTTTATAAACCCTAATTATTTTTCATTTTCACCATCAAGTCCCAACATATCCTGCAAGGCCCCTCTAGTTTGAAGGTGGAAAATTTCACCTTGATTGAATAAATCATTTCCAAGAATTCCAAAAAAATATTAATCTGTATAAAACAATCCTCGACCTCTCTAGGATCATTTGATCCATAAAATGATGGTGGATTTTAGTGAAAGAACTTCTAATCATGAATCCAAGATTCATCAATATGTGGTTCTATAGCTAGAGCTTGAGTAGGAATGGGTACAAGTTCCTATCATAGATCTTTGACCACACGCACAATAATCTCAATAAGATTCTAGTCTATGAGAGGATTTTCTCATTACTGCTCACCAGAATCTTCCTGTAGGATCACATTCATATGACTTCTTAGAGGCATGATGCTACAAAAAATTAAAGTACCACATTGAAGACATCAGAATATTACTCATATCAACAAATCAAACAAGTGAAATGGGAAAATTTATCCCATAAACTAAGAGAATTATATTTTTATTTTAAATTATCCAAATGAAAATCAAGGAAAATACTAAAATTAGATCAAATTATTCCCCAACATTCCTTCCTCCGAACCACCAATGGTAAAATATGGATCATTATAATGATAGATATCTAGGAACTATATCAAAACTACCTCCTAAGTATCGATATGGAACTGAAACTACATACTAACATAAAAGGAATATGGCTAACCTAAACCTATGATGCCACATCTTCATGAACTAGCCTAGATACCCTGGTACTCTAACACCCAAGCTAAGAATCACATGGAATGAGTAGAATTCCAAATCCCCATAGGTTGGAGAATTTTACTTGGCATCATACAAGATAAAAGTGGGGCTAACATTTCCACAAAATAGTATAATATAAAATATAAAATATTGTATTCTCAAAAATTCAAAAGGAGAATTACCAGAAACTAAAATGGTATATGAAATCCCAAAACTAAACATCATCAAATTACTAAGGAACTAGAAAGATAAAACTTAAAAATCCAAAATTAATCATCACTCAAATCCCTAAGCATAAATAACATCCACCCCCTCCAAGAGACGCTTTCCCTTTTGTCAGACATGGAAGAAGGAAATCTACACATTCTTGAAGGAAAAGGTAGAGTGTGATCTATAAATCCCACTAGGGTCTCACCAAGTGTTTTATAAAAAAAAATTCATAACAATAAACCAATCCACGATTCCAATTGAAATATATCAGAGAATACAAATACATTTTAATATTAAAAAATGATTTCATTTTAAATATGATGGAAAAAATATCAAACATGGATTAATAAAAATTTTATATAAAATAATTTATATAAATCAGCTGGAATGAAAAAAACAGCTCTACAAATCAATTTCACACACACATAGATATATATATATATATATATCAAAATATTCACTATGGTCATATGACCTATAGTAAAATAGATTCTGGTTATAGGATCCTCACAAATCTCATATCTGTGACCATGGAAATATGTGTAAATAGGTCACTCAAGCTTAGGACGAATGAGGCTTATCAACATCCCATTAGGGAAAACATCTTCCTAACTAGGTTTTTATTAGAGTTTTCATAATCATTATATTTATAGGTAATTAATATCCAGGCGTTATTATCATAAATAACATACTAACTTCCTAGGCTCACATATGATAAATCAATCAATCAGTAATCTTCCAATCATCTCATTTCAAATCATACATCATTAAGAATTCAATTTCCCAACTTTCAATTTAAATATGTGAATTTAGTTTCAAAAAAGAAAAGGGATTTCCCAATTTCATGAATTTTCAATACAAAACCAATTATAGGTTTTCATCATTTCAATTTTATCCTTTTTCCCCAAAAAAGTATCAAATAAATTTATCAATTCCATCAATTTAAAAAATACACCACAAATTTCAATCCCTAATAATTGGTGTGTTTTCCACAAAATCCATGTCATTTTAAATTCTAAGTCCTATTCATATTAAATTAGGTTTTCGTAAATCAATTTAAAGTGATTTAAATCAAATCATGCAAATCAAGGTTAAATTATATGGAGAAACTCAAATGAAACCACCTACCTTTAATCACAGAATCACAACACACAACACCCACAACATGATTTTCCAATGAAGAATGAGGGAAACAAATATCAATAATTTGAACATAGAATAAATATTAAAATAAATGGATTTTAGTTCCATTAATAAAATAAAAATATAACACTCATTAGTGATGAGAGAAAAAGAGAGTGAGATAAGACACACGAGAGAATATTCACTTACCCAGATAAGATCAAATGAGATATGAAAACTTCGATATGCCAAAGAATGGGCTTAGAGGGTCCAAAATGACCTTTAGAGAGACCTCATAGCCAAGTAAATCTATTCATGTTGATTTGGGGTTGAGCGAGGGCTTAAATTGGGGTTTTGTGATTTTTTAATAATATTTTGAATAAAATTATCCCACAAGCATAGTTTGTTGGGAAGGGCCACATTATTAGAAGAACTATGTGCCATAACAAATGGATAATTCACTAGGGTGAATAGGTTCTACTTTGTGGGCACACCATTTTTCAAACTGTGCACCAACTATGAAAACCCTCTCTATCCACGGTTGCATAGTTTTCACTATTGGGGTGCATTATTTGGGAAAAAAATATTACAACTAGGCACAACCAAAAAACATCCAATTTTTTTTTGAAAAAATTCTCATAAAACAACCTGAGGTATGACCTAATCAAAGAATAACCGAAAGAAGGGTTGAAGAGTACCTAAATACTAATAATATAATGTTATATAAGCCCATATTTCATCTTAACAAAAATAATAAGGGATCTACATGGTGAAAAAATAGGGAACATAAATCCATTTTAAGGAAATTCCTATGGTTGTTTCTTCATTTAAACTAATTCCACTCCATAAAACCAATAAAGAGTCCTAGATATAGGGTTTTCAGCAGGGATGAGACTAATGGAAAAATCATTTTCATTGTCAAGTTGATGCACAAGAAGTTATTCATGAACAACATTAATTTTTTCTTGAACTATATGTATATTCTCTATAATAAGGATATATATTTTATTAATAGGTTGTGTATTCTATTCTTCTTAAAGAATATGATTAAGGGGATCTACTAGATGTGGACCTAGACAAGATTTATATGATGTAGTCTCCCCTATGAAGACAAGGGACTACACATCTCCACTATGATTCATAATCTTCTTATCTCCGAAATAAATTTTCATATTATAATTTTAAATCCAATCCATACAGAGAATTATATAAAAGAAAACCATAGGTATAATAACCAAGTATTCAAATAGGGAATTTCCATGTGTCATTATGGGAACCCAATGACATATCCTTGTTGCAATAATATTTACACTAAGAATATTGATTAACATATCCCTTCTTAAGGTCCATGTGAAATGTATAACTTTCATGGAAAACCTATAATATATAAAAGAGTGTCAAGATATAAATATAAAATAATGAATTATCTGAATTTACGGTTATGATCAAAGTACCTACCATTATATCTTTAATAACTTCAACAAAAACTATAGTGGTTGCATATGCTTGGCCTTTCTCACTTTCCTTTTTCTGAGAAAAATTACCTAGATGCTTATGGAATTAATTCTAATAGATCCCCATAACTTTATAGTCAAAGCATTAAAAATAAAAAACTTCTTTATTAACGTTGAAATCATGATCCTTATTTCCTTACTCTCCACACTAGAAGAAAAATACCATTCCAATCAAGCATTTTCCATGTTGTTTCTTTCCATATTTATTACAAGATTGAAATTCCACACATCCCTTATCCCATTTTTTTGTATTTATTTTTTCATAGTGCTCATCCGACAACTTATTTTATTGTTTCCCCAAGAAAACATAAGACATGAAGAATTATTTTTGTATGTTAATAGAACTTGATTTTATATCCTCATATACTAAAAATGTTTATGAAACTATTTATATTCAATGTATATGACTTTTACCATCAAAACATAGATCAATATTATTAGATTTAATACATAATCAACAATATGAGTTTCTAACCTTTTAAATTTGGATTCAAATTGAACAATAGTTTCTCCTTTATTTTTCCTTAGATTGAGAAATTGTCTCTCCATATCAACTTTCTATTCACAATAATTTTTTTAAAGAATATATCCTTGAAATTATTCCACTCTATGCTATCTATTTCCTCTGACTACTTATTTTTCTCGATCAATGGCAACAATCTATTGATGTATCCTTTTTAATAATAAACTACAACGATAAATTTCAATCTTTCACTACATCCCAATGAGAGAAATATATTCTTTAGGTACATGATCTTTTTCTCAACTACTAAGGAATTAGTAGTCTAATTGAATGATGGTATTTGTTGTCACATGAAGTGGTCCAACATTGTTTGACCATGTTGGGAATTAGTGGGTAGCTCCATACATGCAATATTTTTTATCACGACTTGAGTAAAATTACCAAATATAGTTATAATTTTTTCATCTCCAGCTTCATTTTCGTGCATAGTAGTAAAATCCATACACAGATTATGGACATTTATATAGTTTAGATTTCTAACACTTGGCTCCATTTCCACGAAATTTAATATACTATCTCATAAATTATGAATTTTAAATCATAGTGTATAATTTTAAATCTGGTTAACCCTTAACATAAATTGAAAATTTATGCATGACTAATCTCATAATCATAAGCATACTATCTTTGTGAAAATCATAAATTATAATAATATTTATAAATATTTCATAATGGTTCTTAAATAATGTGTTGTTTAACTAAAACATTGCTCTATGATTGTCAATCCAGGTGGGTAGTCTTAGGCCCACTCATCATAAATCGAGTGAATATCAAGATAATACTCAATTATCCTTTTTAGGGAGTTTACCCCTAGGTGAATATATTCCATAGTCGTGTCCACTTTCCATTATATAGAAAGGTATTTAATTTCTAGGAAATCACATATTCTCTTTCTTACTAAGAAATCTAGATATTATCATATTCTTAGAATTACCCCTAGATTTTTTCATTGGGTTGTGTTCTCTAATCTAAATTTTTCTAAATCAATTTTTCAAGGTATATATAAATGTTCCTTTGATACCAAATGTAAAAACCCAACTCCAGTAAACTAGATCCTATAGTAATAATTTTTACATTGACATAAGATAACAAAGATTTAATCATGAAGGATTTAATAGTTTAATAGACTAGGGTGACTAGATGCATACATGATTCTCCCATTTCATCTGAAAACATGAAATGAAAATGAAAATTAAATAAATAAAATTATTATTTATTCTAGTATATCCCTAAAATCACTCATATATACCTTCATGGTAACCTAAAAAAAGGAAAACATAATTAACGGTGATCTAATATTCCCAATAAAAGATAACATATAATTAAATATATCATAGAATAAATAAATCACGAATAATATGGTAGAGATAAACAATAATAAAATATTCCATATAACTAATGTCATAAAAGGAAAATATATCCATGTAGAAATGACTACTTAAAAAATTAAATGGATAACAAAAATTAGTTTCATAATTATTGAATGCATAATTCTATACATCATAATCTTACCATCAATGCCTCATGTCAAGACATTATACATAAATGTGTAAGACATATATCAAATACCCAAACTAGTTTATCTCATAAGACCTACCAATAAATCCAGGGGACATAATAGGCCCCACATATAACATAATAAGTCCAATTTATTCATCATATGAAATATATGAAAAATAATTCAATACTTAATCAATTCAAACATTTTTATAGAAAAATATCGTTCAAAATGATAATATTTTCCCAGTTCAATAAATAAAACAAAAGGATAATAAACCATCTAGTGAAATATGGTGGATTAAATCATTAGATTATATCCCTTATAAAACATAATAATCATCATAGGATTCTTATGTAGATGTAAATACCTTTAAAATTAAGTTCACACATTTCTTTAAAAATAAAAGAAAAATATCTTTTTCCTTTAATAAAATTTTAAATATAAATATATAAAATATTGATAAAATGAATTTATTTTAAAATAATCATGGAAAATATTGAAGTAAAATTCAAATAAAATAATATTTATGGTGATGGGAAATTCCATTAATTCAGTAAATGTTACAAAAAATATTCCCTTTACACATTTAGTAAAAATTCCAAAGTACTTTGTTTGGAAAATGACAAGAATATTCCTTTTAAAACACTATAAAGAGAGTAAATTATTATAGATAATTAATATAAATAATAATTTGATAATATTAAAAATATTCTTGAAACAATATAAAAAATGAGGATATGGATGAGAAATATTCCTTACCAAAAGGATAAATAAGGTCAATTTTCCATAAAAATATTTTATTCATTGTTTTGAGTTCGATAAAGAGGAAAATAAAAGGAAAGAATTTAAAATGTATATATAAAAAAGGGAGAATAAAATATATAGATTTTAAAATATAAAGTTATTATAATTTATTTCAATTTATATTTAAATAAAAACAATATTGAATGAAAAATGAGATTGTAGAATAAAACCTTACCTCAAGTCTGACTTTCCATGTACATACATTAACTAATATATAATAGAATTATATTAATTTTATACTTTATTAAATAACCTTTTCATGTTCATTTCCATTTCAAAAACCATTTTATTTCATTTATTATATTTTCTTATATAGTTAGTAAATCATTTAAGTTCACATTGGACATTTTGGGGTCCTTTGGTTCATATACTCAAAATAACAACGATACGTTTACCATGGTCTAAGGGTTATTGTTCCATTATATCTTGTATATTAATTGTGAACTAATTATTTTTTTTATAAATTAAATAAAATTTTATAATCATTCATTATTTTTTTACATTCAAAATGAATCACATTGCTTCATTGAGGTGGTTAATCACTCAAATGCACGAGTGATAATATCATTTTTTATTAGGTGGAAGGGTAAAAAGGTAGATGATATATTATATTTATATAATATAATTTATTTAAAAAATATCATATATATTAATTATTTTTATAGTTATAACCAAATGAGTAAAGTGGTGATAAAAAATAAATTACACCCTTATATGGAGAGGGTGGGCTGTATGTACGCACAAATGATATCTTAATTTTACATAGGATGGAAAAGAAGAATATAAATGGTTTCTAAATAAAGATAATAAAATTTCATTATATTCAATATATTTTTATTATCATATAATAATAATTATATAATATTTTAAGTAGGTGGAAGAAGAAATAAAAATCAAAACACTCTGTTGAGAGTTATACCTCTTCTTTGAGAAACCTCCTTTGGAATACACCTGAAGCCTACTTGAGGTGGTATTTTGGTAATATTGGGAACTATATTAAATTTAGAGGGAATTTGTAAAGTTATTTTCATATATATTGGTATATATAAGTGGATTAAGTGTTGTGAATAAGAGACGGGAGGAGATTCCCTTTTATAATTGAAGTGAGTGGCATACTTAATTATTCTTTACAATTAAATATTATAAGTGTCTTACTCATAGATAAGTAGAAATAAAAAAAATTACAATTAAAATATAATGTGATAAGTTTTTAAATATCATTATAAAATAATAATTAAGATGATATTTTATGAACTTATCATAATGTTTATACTTTAATTAAATTATTTTACATCTTTACGAGGGTGAAAACATGTTTAAAAATTATACTATTCATAATGAAAAAAATAAAACTGTACTCGTTAACATATTTTAACCTAATGATTCAAAATATTATATATATTTTCCATGTCTCAATTTATATAATTGGTATAAATTAATTTTAATATAAGTGTTCAAAAACACAGTAGAAAATAATTGTTTTAGAAAAAAGTGTTTTAAGAATAAAAATAATATTATACGAAAACTAAATATAATGAAAATTCATATGGATAAAATTAGATTATGTTTAATAAAATGGATCATATGTTATTGTTAAACCAAATCCATAACGTAAGGGTAATTTTAAGTTACTTTATTTAATAAAAATAACTGATAGTTTTTCAAAAATCGGTATATTTAACTGTTCATCTTAAAATTAAGTATTTTTGGAAAATACAAAAAATTAAGCCTAAGATAAATTTTAACTTTTAAAATTATAAATTATATCAATTTTATCTAATGAAATTTATAAATATTATAAGTTTTACTTTTAAAAATAACCATAAGCGGTTTATATTATAATGATAAAATAACAGGATGTGCATTGGTAAATATTACAGGGATGTAATGTTTTTCTATTATAGGATGATAATAGGTATTAAAACTGTGGTGGGATCATAAGATATATCTATATCTCAATATAGTAATGTTTATCATGTGATTATAACTAGTTGAGTTGTTAGTAGTTAGATCTAGTGCAAGTGGGTTTCTTTTAATGTAGGTTCCCTAAAATCAGCTACTATATACATTTGATAAGTAAAATATTCTTCTTATTGAATATTAATCAATATTTTATCATTTATTGATCATTATTCTACATGAAAAAGAATGTTGTAACATCTCAGAAGTACTTTTCACACTGAATGGTAATAACAGTTCCCTGATACGATGAAGACGTAGAATTTCTGTAACAATATTAATAAATATATGTTCTATGGATTAATGATGTTATTTGATGGGATAAAATGATATAAGATTTTAGTTTTAGGGGATTTTAAGACATTGATACTTCTTCACATGATTTTCATCCTCGTTAAACTCAAGAAAATACATTATAGTAACTTGACTCACAAGCATGATATCCACATTTATAAGTGTACTTTGATGTTCATATATATAAATGTGTTTAATAGTCCTTAAACTTTTAGATTATTATTAATGAATATCATGATTCATTTACTTTGATGTATTGATATAAAACCATGATTATATATGGTTATAGAAAAGTAGGATACATTGGGTGCATCATGAGTGAAATTTTATTAATGAATAATGAGAGAAAGGGTTTCCCCCTTTTTTTCTTTTACTATAGGTGACATCTCATACCCTTTAATTGAAATGGAACTACCTAATTAAGTTCATTGACATGAAATTAGGTTGGAAAGTTCATTTTTATGGAAATTCAAATAAAGATACATTGAACACATAGAATGATGGAAGTAGTTTGCAACCTCAGTGGTTTAATATATCAATACAAAGAGATTATATTACATGGTGTGCGTTCATATGAGGTTTTTTTTGTCATGAAAATAACTCATTTCTTTATGAATGTATTAACATAAATCTAGATGATGACCTTGAACTTTTGGTGGTATTTTATAACTATATTACTAAAGAGGCATACATGGCCACATAATAAAATTATTCAAAACCTCAGTGAAATTCTATATGAATTTAACATGTTGAATAAATATTATTCCTATGAATGTTTAAATGATTATTCATGTTGAGTTGATAAAAAATATTTAGTTACCCATTATTAGAGTGAATATATATGTCAGTTGAATATTTTAAAAAATATTTATTCCCTATTTATCTAAATACCATATTTATTTATTTGTTGGATAATTTTTAAGTGATATCTATTTATTTAAATAATTATCTATTGTTTTGGTTTGATAAATATTGAGGAGGATTAGCAAGCCGTGTTTAATGGTATCATAAGAAATGAGATATTAATTATCATTTTATTTATTCAATGAAATAATATTTATTTATCCAAATTTTTATCTCATGTCAAGTAAATAATAATAATAATATTATTATTTAGACATGATGTTCATTGAGAATTAAGAATAATAATAAGGGTCCATGTTCAATAATTTAATCTCTAACCATAGAACTAATAATATATGATTATATAATTTTATAACATTATATAATCCTAGTTATTCTAATATAATAATTTTGCACAATCGATTCCGGAGAAAATAATCTAAAACCCTAGAGATTTCTTTCTCTATAATTGCCTCAAGAAAATGGAGCATATCACATCCTCCACCGAAGTGGTTATTTCTTGTATCGAAGGATTTTGTTGCGATTAACAATGCTTTCTAAAAGTATTATAACTATCTATGCTAGATCCCAGAGGATTCAATGATGACAATATGAGGTTCAAAGAACATGTGTAGATCACCACTACATTGAATTTACCCATGATTTCCATGACATAATGATATTAAGATAAGAGGTGTCTACCAAATCATCAATAAAGACGGAATTCCAACAAGTGGTAATTATTAGTCTTAAATAAAATTAATTTTAAATTATAGGTGATTATCTGGTCTCATTGATTATTAGGTTTTTATTTTATTTAGTTCTAAGTATAAACACGAAGTAGTTAATGACAACCGATTATTGGTCATGGGAATGACCGCTTCCACTGTACCCTAGGACCTTCATCCACAACCTACACTATTGAAATTGGCATATATTTAATGTAATTGCCCACATAATTTAGATTATTATTTTATTCATTTAATTATTTAATTAATCTTTTGGTACTCATAAAGTATTTAGGAGAGAAATTTGGAGGATTTTAGAGGAGAAACAATCGAGTTTTATAAAAAGAGGAAACATGTACTCTGTGGGCTTGTAGTGGGTACCTCATGGGATCTGGTGAAATTATAGAACCTCCTTACGCCTCTAACATTTGGATAATGAACTAATATAAGGTACTTTGTGTTCACTAGGTGGATATTGGTCCCAATTAATCAACCTCATAGATGGTAGACATGTTTTTTTTCAAACATGGGAAAGTTAATAATTTTCTATAGAATAATAATTTACATAATGGGTTTCTTTGTGATTTTTATGTCATACCTTATCTGATGTTCTCCCATTTGGATTATCCTCTTCTATATCCTCATCCATTCTCGTTTTATAATCATTCATGATTCTTTATTCATACTTGATACAATTGCATTTGACTTTTTATTAGTCTAAGTTAAGGCCACTTTTTTAATAACTTAATTTTTGCTAAACCTTAATGATTGAATACCAAAACACATAAAATTCGTGTGTATTTTATTTAAAATGGTTTTATTCAATTTATATAAGTTTTTTTTTGCCTAATTAGGGTTTACTTTATCATGATAATTGATCTACTCCTCTTCCTCTCTCGAATACTATTGTAGTATAATGTTTTAAATGAAATTTGATAGAGTGATATTTAATAAAAATTCAATATTCTTATATAAATATCTTCTTAAACCATATTTTCCCAAATCTATTTTCTTAACCTTATTTTTATTTCCTATTATGTATTTTATTCCAGATTTGAAAAAATATCTTGATTTAAATATTCTTGTCTATAATTATTTACACTATCTCAATGCTATGAGTTAGTTATTTTCTACGTTCTATGATAAGTCACCATTTATTTATACCCTAAATTGATTTATACTGCGTATTGTTGTTTATTATCTAAATATAAGGTATAAAATTCTCTAAATACATAACTACATGGGAAACATCCCTCATAACTTGTTTTTTAGGTTCCTCAAGCTATGAATAACATTGAGCACATAAATATTTTGGTTGTAAACTATGTATATAGGATTTATGGATATACCTGTAGTAAATGAGATGTTTTACCACCCCAGATAGGATGTGTTTATATATATTAATCCTTATGTGCATGACTTTATGATTGAATTTTTGTGTCTAAATAATATATTTTTATGTCATGGTTTATCTATTGATGTTGTTTCATTTTTTATTGATTTTGAGCTATGCTCGAAGAAGGTACTGTTTGTTTTCACTATGGTTTTGTTATCACATGGGAACCAAAAACAAAGGTAAATGTTTATTTTTTTTACAGTACATATATGATAAAAATTTTCATTATATTATTTAATAATATTCCTACTTTATGATTATATTTCATTCTCTATATTTTATAGTTGATAAGCTTGGGGTCAGGAGGTGATTGCTTATTTAGTACATTGTACCCATAAACTATACACACCACTTGGGTTATTTATAGAACTTATTTTTCTGGATTAATTAATTTAGATTTTGAGGATTTTATGGTGTCTAGTGATGGTTAGATTTAGATTTTTGGTTTTTAGGTTAGTTATGTTCTATAGAGATGAATAGATGAGTTTTTAGTTTTTATGTACATTGGTATTAGAGTTTTGTTGAGTTTTAGATTTGTAACAAGTGTTAATTTTTTAGAATCATATAATGGTTCTTGTTGGGGTATAATAACACTTGATTATGGTAGAAGAAATTACAAAACCCAAACGAATATCTCCATGCTAAAATTAATGAAACCATGCATACACTAGAAATGAAAAAACTAAGTTAACAATGCACGTACCTTACACCAATGACACCTTATGCTTCTTCTGTTGTCTTATTATATTCTTGATAATGATCACCAAGGAATATTTAAAAAATTCTTCCCACTTTGGTGTAATAACAAACTGATTGGATCAATTTTCATATAATAAAGTTCATCCTTATCATCAGGTGTTCTAGCACCTCACTAGGTAAATAATTAAGGAAAATAGAGATTTGAGTGGATATATTGAATCTAGGGATTAAGTAAGAATATTTAAATACATGACATGGTAGTGGGATTCATTAGAAGGAATTAAATTATGTTTATCGATAGTCCATGAGTTTAATAATTCATTATAACACATAATTATATTCATCAACCGAATCTTGCATCATATTCATGAATTCATTGAACTCCCTTATATTACATCTCATGTAATGACCATTTAATGAAAATTGATCAAGGGATACTATATGAACATTAACAATTAATATATATAATCCTTCTATATCATATATAGTTCAATGGTATGCGATGAAATACAATATGGGTAAGTCATATTCTATGATGTTCATGTTAGTGGAACTATGATATAACTCAATTACACATCATGATTCAGTAGGTAGTGGAATGTTTTCTTTATACCATGTCATACGACAAACCTATATCATCAAGAATGATATGACCAAACCAATTATATTTCTATATTTCCTAAAAAATAGATGACATGTGTAATGGATTTAGGGAATATGACTTTCAATCTCCCACTTACACTGAATCCTATATGTCTCATGTTCCATATTATATTGTATCATATATAATTACTCAGGAAATTAAACTCAAAACTCTTATGGATATCTTCCAATACATTTTTTTAAAACAATAATTAACTTCAACTTGTATCACATCATATGAAATACCTTAATAATACTCATCCCAAACCATTTTATATTAAACCTAAAACACTTTTAAAGTAGCTCTCCAAAAACACTCAATCCCCATTCAGTAATATATAAAGTGAAACTTCATAGGATTTTATATAATTAACAAAAAATATGAATATTTTAATCAATAAGTATAAGAAAAGAGAATCCTATAACAATGAATCACTACTACTAAATCTAAAAATTGATCTTTAATGATCTCCATAAAAAACATGTATCTCTATACTTGTGTCCTAAAGTTTCATCACATTCTCGCATGAATTTTCATCCATTCCAATTATCCAAAACATCGAGTGACTATTTGAACATAGAGTATTTCAATTACATATATTCAACTCATACATTCTAGAATATATGAGTATCGAGTAGAGATATTGATTATTATATTACATTTCATTCATCTTTAGGGATGATCACATCACATTCTTCACACCCAATAGGTGATCACATCATATATACTATCTAGGTGTGGTCGAACACTCCCAAGATTATCTCAATTGAGGCCCAAATTTCATACTCGTTCTACAAGGGGTAAAAACCATCTTAGTTGAACTATGACTAATATCATGATCCATAACATACCCAACCACCCCTTGATTATCTAGTACACAGGGCTTGTATATGAAATATACAGAACAATGAAGGTTCTCATGTTATGTATCAGACCAAACTCTAGTAAAAGGGAATATACGATCTATAAACCATTATTGTACCAATGATATAGATCATGTCACAGTATTTGGTGTACATAGTGGTTTATCTAGTGCACAAAATAATTTTTTGTTCTTCATGAGGATATTCCATATCTCAAAAAAGAATCCTACTCACCATATTCTTCATATTTTTTCGTAAGATAAAATACTTCAAGGAAAAAAATTAGTTATGGATAACTCAAATTCATTATTTTAGAGAGAAACTATCATTACACTTTAGGAAATATATATATATATATATCTCTTTATTAAAATATGAAAAAAAACATAAATGAATGATAAAGTAGTGATAGACTTTTCTTTGATACATTT
This sequence comes from Viscum album, assembly GCA_963277665.1. Lineage (NCBI taxonomy): Eukaryota > Viridiplantae > Streptophyta > Magnoliopsida > Santalales > Viscaceae > Viscum > Viscum album. Next base: position 1,333,952,492 of record OY728145.1, read on the forward strand.
TATATTCATAAAATCATTTAAAGAAAACTTAATATAAACATATATACGAAAGTATCTATAAAATAATATATGATAAAATGATAGAACAATCTTATATTTTCTTCACTTTAAGATATTTTTTAACTCATTACATATGCATGTAATTCCTTTGACATCTTTATGAAACCACCTGATAAAACCATAAAACTAAACTCTTTAGTGAGTAACATCTATAAGGAAAACAATATTGAATAATTGTGAGTTTTTGGAGTCATATTCATAATGTTCAACTCCATAAAACTTTCCAATCTTCTTAACTCAATAACATCAAATGTTATGATGTCAACTTATGATATGTACTTAGAACTCATTCTCCGTCGAACATAATCATCCAAGGAACCGTTTTCATTAAATTTTTTATTGAAATATTTTGGTAAATATTTTAACTATTTATATTATTACTTACAAGAACATCATATCATACTTTAGGATAAATTGACATTAACTTTTGTTATGATAAATAAATGAAACTCTTTATATTTTATTATCTTTCTCACAAAAATATTAGGATGTTAAGTGAAATTCTCCAAGAATTTTGATTGGTATAATATTTTATTTGTTAAATTTGAACTTCTATATGTTTAAACACACCCCCAATAACATGTTAGATATTATATTATTTTTAAAATATCATTCTATGATACCCAGATCCTTTGTGTTAGTAGGTAAAACTTATTTCCTTTTATTAAGAGTATTCAAAAAAATAAACTATGGAACCCATTTCATATATGGTATTCTTCATGTTTGGATATTTTTTCTTTAAAAATAATAACGTATTATTTAAAATATACCATTGATGGGTGGAAGGAACAACATCCCTTATATTTTAATAAAAATATGGAAAAAAATTAACCTATGTAATTTTTTTATCCCTATCTCTTTTTCCAAATATGATATAGAATCTGATGGATCATAAACTATGTTTATTAAATTAATTTTCTCATATTGCTAATAATAATACATTATTAAAAACTAACTTTGCTTATCATTTAAGATAAATTAGATAACTATATATTTATTTTATTTAGATATATCTGAGCATGATATATTCCTTTAATTTTAAATCACTGATGTAGAAAATCTTTTCTTCATCACCTGAATGTAAATTATAAGCTCTGTCAATTATTCTATTTATTTTTAAATCTTATATATTTAAAACACTATTAAATTATACATTTGGTATCATATACCCTTAAAAAATGAAGAATTTATTTCTATAAAATTGATACCTAACATAGATATTCTATAGAATTTCCAAAACCACTTCAGGATTCTTAAACATTCCATCCTATGGAATATTCAATACCTCTTCAAAATAACACAAGGCATCAATGAACTTAATTTTATAATTGAATAAACATTTTTGGACTCTATAATCAACTTTTTTTATTTTGATTTTAGCTTTTACCCACTTGTATTATAACGACCCCAACCCCAGTATCGTATAGCTAGTGTCTAATTATTTACATTAGAAAATGATACAAGAAATCAATGCCCAAAGTAAAAATTATCTTAGCAGACTTGGTAAACTAGATTCATACATTATTACCATATCAAATTTGAATATAAAAATTATAACATTTTTTTGAGAGTATCATTATTTACTCTTTTATATTATTACATATATTATATATCACACTTCCTAGATTCCATAGAAAGGAAACAAAATGTGAGTGAGCTTAAATGATCAGTAAGGGTTGATTATAACATAAGATATCATGAATCAATGGGAATAATAAACATGGAAGGGTTAATAATTAAACATACATTCCATTTAAATAATTTGATGATCAAAATTAAATAAGACATAGTAAATATAGAAAGGTAAATATATAAACAAACATTCCATTTAATCAATAACATTAATATGATGATTAGATAAGGCATAATAAATATGAAAAGGTAAAAATACTAACACACATTCCATTTAATTTATAAATTGACTAAAATGATTAGATAAATCATAATCAAGATGGAAAGGCAAATAACTGAAAACACATGACATTTAATCAATAAATCGAGAATGAAATGCATTCAAAGATAATATCATTGTGAACATCTCATGGATATAATAATTAATTTTTTAATGAAGTAAATTCATAATTATTGGATGTACTGATCTCATGCATCATGATACCTCTACTATGAAGACCTTTTATAAGACAATTTATAACTGATCAGTAGGTATACACTAGAAAACCATTTAAATAAGGATATATAAATGATTAATATCCTGATACTACAATTTAATTTAGGGTCTATTTATAACTATAACCCACCCATATATGCATTTCAAAATCATTCATTAAATATCAATTAGTAAATTTAATTCATGAATTAGTATGCTTTATCATCACATATCCTATCGAGTAAAGGATACCTACTTATCAATATTTCTCGAGTTAATAAAATAAATATAAATGTAAAAAAATGTATGTATAAATGATATATAGTTCAAGAAATAATAATATAAATTAAAAATAATTTGGATATTTATGGGAAATTTAATTTCCAATGATCATATAAATGTAAATATTTCAAGGGAATGTTAATGACTACAAAAAATGAATCATAATAGTGAAATTCAATAATTTCCTTGGTCAAAAGGATCATAAACCATACATAAAAATATTAAGGATTAAATAAACACAACAAATACCTAGTGGAGTATAAGTAAAATATAGGTTTTTTATTGTTAATGAATAAAATTTCCATAAAAATTTTATTAAAACATTATTAAGGAAAAAATAATTTTTTACTTTAAAAATATATTTAAAACTAAATTTTCAGAAAATATTTTGAAAATAATTTTATTTTAAAATAACTATTGAATATTATAAAGGAATCTTTAAATAATTGAATGGTCAAGACATTGGGAAATTATGTATACATTAAAATAATGTTTCCTTTCAGATTTTTGATAAAATCCAGAGAAGCCATATTTAAAAATCAACATGAAGGTTCCTTTCAAAACAATTTTTAAAAATTAAAACATGGGTAAAAAGGCCATTAATATATCATTTTGGTAAATTTTAAAATATCTTTTGAATTTTTTTGAAAACATGGTTTTGTAAGAAAATGTATATCCCATCGAAGATAGAAATGAAGTAATATTTTGTTAAAAATATTTTCTCAATAATTTTAAGTTCCAAAGAGTGAAAAATTGTAATATAACATGAAAAAATCTGGAATAACTAGAGGATATAATAATATTAATCAGATTTATAATACAATTAACTAATAATTTCCTTCAATGGAAAATCAAGCATAAACAATCCTGATTAAATTGAGATTGTAAAATAAATGCTTACAAGGATCATAATATTGAAGTGATAATTAAAAAATTAGTGGATCATATTTATAAAATGAAATTCCACATAAATCAATTGGATATAAAATATAATATAGTCAAATTTCATTGCACAAATAATCTTAAAATATCAAATATAATGAAGAATTAATATAACCCAATGAAAATAAATTGAGTTATGAAAATATTTATAATTGGAAACTTTTATGTAAAATACAATTAGATGAAATAATTAAAATTGATACATAAAATACCATGAATTATTAATTAATAGTTTTATTAAATGTAAAATGGGAATTATATATACCATTCAAAATAAACTAGGTATATAACATTACAATATGGCACAATAAAGGGAAATAGAGACGAAGTCCCTTACCTCACGATTCATTTTTGTTGAACAAGATTTAACCTATTGGATAATCTTTTTAAGCATGTTATTAATTTTTAAAATATCCATATTAATATTTATAATTTCATATACGATCCTCATATAACATTTTAACAATTTTCTATGAATAATATTTCATTATATTCATTGTTTAGGTGTTAATTGCCTTGTTTTCTCATGCATGTTTTGTCATGAATGTATCAGTTATTGTGAATTTTATATATTTAATTCATCTAAATAATGATAATATTGATATTAATATCATATTTACTTACTATATAAATTTTATAATCATTCATGATTTTTTTACATGGAAAATTAACAACATCGCTTTGTGGAGATGGTAGGTTGTATATACGCATGGGCAATGATATCATTCCCTTAATGAGTGAAATGGTAAGGAAATGGAAGATATATTAATTTTAAATATTCTATACCATGTCATATATATGACATATATTTTTTATATTTATTCTTATTACCTTCCATGTATATCATTAGGTAAAAAAATCACATTGCTTCGTGAGGTGGTAGTATGTCGTACGCAGGAAAGACCTTATTGTAATTTAATCAAAATGGAAAGTAAGAAGGTATATGTAATATTATAATTAAATAAGTATAATAATAACCCAAATATTAAATATATACATTAAATCCATCATTTTATATAATCATGAGATGTGTTGATGGAAAATCAGTTACAATTGGTTCATGAGGCGGTAGTTCGCCTTACACACGATCGACGATTTCATTTACCTTTTGATAGAGGAGGATATGAACAAAAGTTATGAAATTAACATAATAAAATCTCAGTATATTTTAGATAATTGTTTTATACTAGTATGTTTTAATATTATTTTAAGGAGGTGGAAGAAGAAATAAAATAAAAATGATCGTTTAAGAACGTTACCTCTTATCCGGCGACCTCTTTATGTTTGCCTAAAAAGATATCATATGATGGATTTATGATAAAAAAATGAAAAAGGATATTTTTAGGGGATTAATAAATTTATTTTTACTAGTATTTGATAAACTAAATTTATTTGTAAGTGTGACTAGGGGAGTAGAGGGGGAGGCCTTTTATAAGTGGGGGAAAGGACACACATGGATTTTTTTGAAAAGAATAAATTACACTCTAGTTTTTACAATGGAAAAATACCAAAAAATGAGTCATTTGTAACCACCATTGGTTATGAGTTCAAATATTTCTATAAAATCTTTGTTTGAAAAGTTTTTAAGTCATTTTAACGATTATCTTTTTAGTTAACCCCCGATATATCAGTTTTCACCAAAACTGTTGTAATTAAGTTTTAATTATATTACTATTAATAATTGTAAAAAATTAATTTTAAATTATTATATAATATAAATTATTATAATTATAAATACTTAATCAATTTTTTCTGTCACGACCCGTCCTCGGGGCCCGTGTTGTGACTACCCCAAGCCCGCCTTCTATAGGCCAGGGGCTGGCGACTAGCACCAAGTTGTAAATCCCGGTAAAAAGGGAAGGCATTGCCTTAGTAAAGTAAACAAGCACTACAGTGTAAGAAAGCGGAATAAGTAAAAAGTAAGTAAAAGCTGGTACAACAGTAAGTGCGAAAAAGTAAAGGGGGCCGGAAATACAAGCCCACCTGTAAAGTACAACTGAAAGGGGGAAAACAACAACTGAAAATTAAAGCCTCAACGTCGAGCCGTCCACTGGAAGTCCCACATGAAGGGTGGGTACAGATAGCCTCCACTGCTCCTCGGGTCCACCTGACCGCTCCAAGTACATCCTGCCCAGTGGTCCACCTCCAGGTACCGTCCTGCTCCGCAAGCCTCCACCACGATCAGCGCTGTCCATCGTCTACAACCAACACAACGTAGTCCGGGCACATCCCGTTCAGGGGTGAGTATAAGCTACTCAGTAGGGACCCCGAGACCCCCGAAGGTCTCCCAGAATCCACAAAGGATAAAACACAAAGGAAAGTTATAATCAGGAAGTAACATCCGACACTGCTTAGGTATATGCCCATACATATACCAAAGTCATCAATTTACGTCTGGCTCCAACATCCGAGCCCAAGCACAACCCAATCCACACAGGAAAGAAAAACGTAAAATCCACACTGGATAGCTCAACACAATCCACAAAGGAGAGTATCACAGGATTCAGCTCACACAGGTATACTTCTTCAAATGACGATAGAGATGATCAGATGTAGCCACTGATTCATCTAATCCGTCGGACCCATAAAGGATCTGAAGGTACTAACCCCCGCAATGACCCACATAGGATCGATCATGAAGTTGGACCCAAAGCTATTGGGAAACTCCTTCTCCATCAAGTACAGTGGTTATGCCGCTACAACCAAGCGCTTCCATCTTACCTTGGACTGCTGTAGTTCTCCACCTATCGGGTACTGTGGGCCTGCTGCTACCACCAAGCGCTCCCCCATGCCGTTACAACCAAGGGCTCCTCCGTCCTGGGTCTGCCGCTACAACCAAGTGCTCCCATGTGCCGCTACAACCAAGTGCACCTCTGTCATGGGTCTGCCGCTACAACCATGCGCTCCCCTATGCCGCTACAACCAAGCGCACCTCTGTCGTGGGTCTGCCGCTACAACTAAGCGCTCCCCTGTGCCGCTACAACCAAGCGCACCTCTGTCGTGGGTCTGTCGCTATAACCAAGCGCTCCCCTGTGCCGCTAAAACCAAGTGCACCTCTGTCGTGGGTCTACCGCTACAACCAAGCGCTCCCCTGTGCCGCTACAACCAAGCGCACCTCTGTCGTGAGTTTGCCGCTACAACCAAGACCTCCCCTGTGCCCCTACAACCAAGCGCACCTCTGTCGTGGGTCTGCCACTACAACCAAGTGCTCCCCACTAGGCTATCCATAACACACCGAGTCGTTCGATCAGCAGTCGTCAAATCTCAACCGGCTCTAGGGTTTCTACACACAGCATGCTCGTTCCGGGAGGGTCCACTCCACGAGCTAAGTGGTCGATGCATCAACTGACATGCAGTCCGGAGTTGATGTATCCCAAGATGTACCGTAGTGGTCACTGCCGAAAACACGGAGGATTCCCATACTGTTCTCATCATCGTCGCAGTCGAATCCACCGAGGATCTCTGTATAGTCCTCGTCGTCGAAGTCGCAACCAGCACTAGGGTCCCCGCACACAGTAAGCTCGTTCGGGAGGGTCCGCTCCACGAGCCGAGAGGCTGATACCTCAACTGACGCATAGTCCAGAGTTGATGTATCCAAAAGTTCCGTATCGTCAATAGGAACTCAACGTCGCAGACGACGCGTCAATCGGACGCCCGGTCTGAGAGCTATTGGCTTTTTCGTCCCAGGGGCCCGGTTGGTTTTTAAGGCAAAACCAACCCGACCGTACTCCAAATGCATCCAAACCTCGGGCAGAGTGAGCCAAAAGATTCGTCTCACTTAGAGGAATACAACAAAGTCGACGGCACGTCAATCGGACGTCCGAAGCTCAAGATATTAGTGTTTCCGCTCCGAGGGCCCGATTGGTTTCGTGTACGAACCAACCCGGAAGAACCCAAAGTATTCCGAAACCTTGAGTGCAGTATACTGAAACGACCGTATCGATCAAAGGATCACGTTTCCGCTTACGGAGCGTAGTTCGGATTCCCGTAGCTTATGTTACGGGCGAATGACCAAAAACGGTCCGAAGACGGGGGGTCTGGGCCCGGGCCGACCCGGGCCGACCCCCCTAGGTCGGCCAAACCGGGTGCCCGACCCGGGTCGACCCGACCCGGTCCGACCCGGCTGGACCCGGTCTGGCCCGACCAGGGCGCGGCCCGGCCGGTCGGACTGGCCTGTCTCGGCTCGGCCGAGCGGCCGAGCGTGGCAGCTGCGGGGCGCCGCCCCCGTGGGTTGAGGAAGCCACGAACCTCGAGGGGCCGCGCTGGACAACAGCGGACGCGGCTTTGGCTGCATCCCGTGCGGGCGAGCCGGACCCGCGCGGCCGCGGGTTCGCTGGCCGCCGCCGGAGCCGCCGCGCCGCCGGAGACTTCCACGGGCCACCAGAGTTGCTCCGGTGGTCCGTTTTCCTTCCCGTCTGCACTGCTGCTCCTCCCGGGACCCGTTCTTCACTGCTGAATCATCAAATCGCTCTTGCGTCACGTTTTTGTCGTCGCTCCCCAAACCCGCACAACAACGAAGCACGGAGGAGGGTTGTCGGGCCGTGTTCGTTTGTCCCGCACCCTCTGCGTTAGACAGTATCAATCGGGAGGATAAAACAACATATCCAAAAAACAATTTTAATAAAAAAAATTGTTCATAAGAATCCGGGTTTTTTATTTTAAAAGAAACGATCATGGGAATAAAAAGGGTATTTCCAAAATAAAATCCCTGCCTCGTCAAGTGTCGCACGCGCGTTCTTCGCGGAATTGATCACTGTGGAAGGAGGCGATCGTCGTGTCGCAGACAGCGTCGCGTCGTCATGGAAGGGTGTCGCGTCGACGAACTCCGAGGTTCAAGAACAAAAATATTTAATTAATAATTAAATCCGTGCGTTGTTAAAAATCACAAGGGAGTTTTAAAAGAAACCCGAAATCTCTTACCTCAAACAGATGATCAAAGGTTCATGTCACGGAGGAAGGAACGTCACAGAAGAACGTCGCGGAAGAGGAAACGTCGGCGTCGCGGCACACGGTGTTGCTTCGTCAATTTCCGCGGTTTCGGCGTTCTTCGTCGGAGGCCGGCGTTCTTCGACAGAAGTTCTTGTGCCTTCACCCTTCTTTGCGAAGAACACAAAGAACGCGAAGAACACCGACCTCCGACGAAGAACGCTGAAACTGCGGAAATCGACGACGCAACACCGTGTGCCGCGACGCCGACATTTCCTCTTCGAGGATGTTCTTCTGTGACGTTCCTTCCTCCGTGACAAGAACCTTCGATCATCTGTTTGAGGTAAGAGATTTCGGGTTTCTTTTAAAACTCCCTTGTGGTTTTTAACAACGCACAGATTTAATTATTAATTAAATATTTTTGTTCTTGAACCTCGGAGTTCGTCGACGCGACAGCCTTCCACGATGACACGACGCCTTCCACGACGCGACGATCGCCTCCTTCCGCAGCGATCAATTCCGCGAAGAATGCGCGTGCGACACTTGACGAGGTAGGGATTTTATTTTGGAAATACCCTTTCTATTTCCGTGATCTTTTATTTTAAAATAAATAACCCGGATTCTTATGAACAATTTTATTTTATTAAAATTGTTTCTTGGATATGTTGTTTTATCCTCCCGATTGATAACGTCTAACGCGGAGGGTGCGGTCCAAACGAACACGGCCCGACAACCCTCCTCCGTTCTTCGTTGTTGTGCGGATTTGGTGAACGATGAAAAAAACGTGACACAATAGCGATTTGATGATTCCGCAGTGAAGAACGGGTCCCGGGAGGAGCAGCGGCGCAGACGGGAAGGAAAACGGACCACCGGAGCAGCTCCGGTGGCCCGTGGAAGTCTCCGGCGGCGCGGGTCGCCAGCACCCCGGCGCGCCGCCACGGCTGAAGCCGCACGGGTCCGGCTCGGCCGCACGGGACGCGGCCGAAGCCGCGTCCGCTGTTGTCTAGTGTGGCCCCTCAAGGGCCACGGCTTCCTCAACCCGCGGGGGCGGCGCCCCGCGGCTGCCACGCTCGGCTGAGCCGAGCCAGGCCGGTCCGACCGGCCGGGCCGGACCGGGTCCAGTCGGGTCGGACCGGGTCGGGTCGACCCAGTTTGGCCGACCCAGGGGGGTCGGGCCGGGTCGGCCCGGGCCCAGACCCCCGTCTTCGGACCGTTTTCGGTCATTCGCCCGTAACTTGAGCTACGGGTCTCCGAACGACGCACCGTCAGTGGAAACACCATCCTTGGATCGAGACGGTCGTTTCAGTATACTGCACTCAAGGTTTCGAAATACTTTGGGTTCGGCCGGGTTGGTTCGTACACGAAACCAACAGGGCCCTCGGAGCGGAAAAACTCATATCATGAGCTTCAGACGTCCGATTGACGTGCCGTCGACTTTGTTGTATTCCTCTAAGTGAGACGGATCTTTCGGCTCACTCCTTCCGAGGTTTGGACGCAGGTGGAGTATGGTCGGGTTGGTTTTTCCTTAAAAACCAACCGGGCCCCTGGGACGAAAAAGCCAATAGCTCTCAGACTGGGCGTCCGATTGACGCGCCGTCTACGATGTTGAGTTCCTGTTGACGATACGGAACTTTTGGATACATCTACTCTAGACTATGCGTCAGTTGATGTATCAGCCTCTCAGATCGTGGAGCGGACCCTTCCGAACGAGCTTGCTGTGTGCGGGGACCCTAGTGCTGGCTGCGACTTCGACGATGAGGACTATACAGAGATCCTCGTTGGATTCGACCGCGACGATGCTAAGAACAGTACGGGAATCCTCCGTGTTTTCGGTAGTGACCACTACGGTACATCTTGGGATACATCAACTCCTGAATGCATGTCAGTTGATGCATTGACCACTTAGCTCGTGGAGTGGACCCTCCCGGAACGAGCATGCTGTGTGCGGAAACCCTAGAGCCGGTTGAGATTTGACGACTGCTGATCGAACGACTCGGTGTGTTATGGATAGCCCAGTGGGGATCGCTTGGTTGTAGTGGCAGACTCACGATAGAGGTGCGCTTGGTTGTAGCGGCACAGGGGAGCGCTTGGTTGTAGCGGCAGACCCACGACAGAGGTGCGCTTGGTTGTAGCGGCACAGGGGAGCGCTTGGTTGTAGCGGCAAATCCATGATAGAGGTGCGCTTGGTTGTAGCGGCACAGGAGAGCGCTTGGTTGTAGTGGCAGACCCACGACAGAGGTGCGCTTGGTTGTAGCGGCACAGGGGAGCGCTTGGTTGTAGCGGCAGACCCACGACAGAGGTGCGCTTGGTTGTAGCGGCACATGGGAGCGCTTGGTTGTAGCGGTAGACCCACGACGGAGGAGCACTTGGTTGTAACGGCATGGGGGAGCGCTTGGTGGTAGTAGCAGGCCCACAGTACCCGATAGGTGGAGAACTACAGCAGTCCAAGGTAAGAGGGAAGCGCTTGGTTGTAGCAGCATAACCACTGTACTTGATGGAGAAGGAGTTTTCCAATAGCTTTGGGTCCAGCTTCATGATCGATCCTATGTGGGTCATTGTGGGGGTTAGTACCTTCCGATCCTTTATGGGTCCAATGGATTAGATGAATCAGTGGCTACATCTGATCATCTCTATTGTTATTTGAAGAAGTATACCTGTGTGAGATGAATCCTGTGTTACTCTCCTTTGTGGATTGTGTTGAGCTATCCGGTGTGGATTTTACGTTTTTCTTTCCTGTGTGGATTGGGTTGTGCTTGGGCTTGGATGTTGGAGCCAGATGGAAATTGATGACTTAGGTATATGTATGGGAATATACCTAAGCAGTGTCAGATGTTACTTCCTGATTATAACTTTCATTTGTGGTTTATCCTTTGTGGATTCGGGGAGAGCTTTGGCGGTCTCAGGGTCCCTACTGGGTAGCTTATACTCACCCCTGCACGGGCTATGCCCGCACTACGTTGTGTTGGTTATAGACGACGGACAGCGCTGATCGTGGTGGAGGCTTGCGGAGCAGGATGGTACCTGGAGGTGGACCACTGGGCGGGACGTACTTGGAGCGGTCAGGTGGACGCGAGGAGTAGTGGAGGCTATCTGTACCCACTCTTCAGGTGGGACTTCCAGTGGATGGCTCGACGTTGCGGCTTTAATTTTCAGTTGCTGTTTTCCCCCTTTCAGTTGTACTTTACAGTTGGGCTTGTATTTCCGGCCCCCTTTACTTTTCCACACTTACTGTTGTACCAGCTTTTACTTAGTGTTTACTTATTCCGCTTGCTTACTCTGTAGTGCTTGTTTACTTTACAAAGGCAATTCCTTCCCTTTTTACCGGGATTTACGCCTTGGTGCTAGTCGCCAGCCCCTGGCCTATGGAAGGAGGGCTTGTGGTAGTCACGACACGGGCCCTGAGGACGGGTCGTGAAAAATTGGTATCAGAGGAGTTAGGTTCTATCGCAGACTCTGATCTTTCTTCTATGTGAAGAAATAGTGTTAAGTGTATTGAGTGTGGTTATCAGTCCAGGGAGCCCAGTGTTGGTGCGGCGGCCGACGTATCCGTACACCAGGTCCCTGACTTCTGATTTCCAACTTAATGCACGAAAACATTGATTGAATGTGTGTTTCAAGTTTTTTGTGTGATTACTTTGTGTCAGCTCACCAGGTACACTGTTCTGACCGTGGAGCACCTGTTTCTTTTCAGGATGGCCCCACGATGGTAGCCAGCTAGGGTTCCGAGCGTTGTGCGTGGCGAGAGCCCGCCGAGCGACGAGGCTTCGGTACAGGGCCCTTTGACAGCTGAGGCACCGACGGTACCTATACCTGCCGAGCCACCGATACTACCCAGACCCTTTACTTTCAGCACAACTTGTTACAGTTTTTAATTAGTGTTTACTTTTCCGATTGCTTACTCTGTGGTGCTTGTTTACTTTACAAAGGCAATGCCTTCCCTGTTTATCGAGATCTACGCCTTGGTGCTAGTCGCCAGCCCCTGGCCTATGGAAGGCGGGCTTGGGGTAGTCACGGCACGGGCCCCGAGGACGGGTGGTGACATTTTCAAATTCAATTCATATAATTGTCCAAATTAAATTTAATATTATACCTACAGACACAACAAAAAAGAAGACTTCCAAAGAGAAAATCCTCATAAGTGTATATGGTTTTAATATAAAAATTCAATATAAAATTGATTTCACTAACCTAAATTATATTTATTAAAATACTATTAAAATATTATTATACTAAATTCACTTTAAAACTAATTTAATATATAATTTATCTTTCTTAATAATTTAAATGAAAAGGCATTTTTCGATATAAATCAGTATTTTTCATTATTCATCAAAAAATGAAACATTTGAAATATATACAAAAAATTCAACCTAAGATATTTTTTATATATTGATTTAAAAAAATAATTTAATTTTATAAAATAAATTTTCTAAAATTGGTAAAATTTGATTTCAAAATATGCATGCAAAGCGTGACTAAACCACCTTTTAGAAAAATACTGTTTTTTCAAAAACAATTTCTTTATATTTGAAATCATTTTTATTTTTATTTATAATCAATAGATAACCAAAGAATATGTGTAAAACATATATTTTAATAAATTATTTAGTCTTATTCATACCCTCTAAATTAGTGTCTAGGTTATAATAGTCACGTTTTAAATAATAAAATTTTAATAGAGTATTGTGTTTTGTTTAAACCTGTTGTTGCGTGCATCACAAGATATCGAAGAGATTGGATTTATTAAAAAATTTATATATCAGAAATTTTTGAGGTATTATATTTTAATATAATCTTGGTTTCACATTTAATATATGCAACCAAAACCACTTTTATTCTTTTAAAATATCATGGGGTTCCATTCTACCCCAATAAATAAATTGTATCCGCACAATTTAATCTTGATCTTGGTAATAAAGGGTTTTAAATTTGAAAATAACATTATTATAAACCCAAATTATTAAAATGGTTAATAGAAAATACTATTAATGTTATATAATGTTAAGTACAATGTCCATATATAATAACACATACTTGGTTTCCAAATATGAGAAAAATGGTTGAAAGTGAAGATATGAACATGGAATAAAAACATAAATGATTATAGAGAGCGAGAAAGATAATTGATCAAAAGAAAGTGAATCATAAATTGAATGTTATAGACCTAAAAACAATAAATTTTTTATGATTTAAAAGTCCTTTTGATTCATCAGATATGAAGGTAGATGTATAGAATTTTGGGTTGAAGAACCTTTTTTCATAAAGATGAGGAATTCATTTACCATCTAGACTGTGGATATAAAGAAATATATTTACATGATATCTTTCTATTTCATAAGAATAATTTCATCATTTTTTTATGATTCAATAAATTTCAACATCATCACATACATCAAGAAATGAATACCCAAATATGAATTTATTATGTCTAAAGCACTAAAATTAACTTTTAACGGATCATAAAATGCATTTAAGAGTGAAAATTCCTTCTGTATGTCTTTTAATATTTTACAAAATTGATATGGTTAGCCCAATTTATCCAATATAATACATTATTATCTAAACCTCAATAGTAAGACCACTTCTTTAAATTTATAATTATTTATCCCCACGTTTAAGTAGAAAAATTATATATTAAACAGAACATCACTTAGGATAGTGTTAGCTATGTATGGTCCTAAAAATTGTACCAAGGGGAGAAAATACCCCCACAATCACTTTGTAGAAGGAATCAAGCACTTGTACAAGTCTAGTAAGGTGAATGGACTCAAACTGAGTTTCAATCTTGAAAATAAACTTGAAGGAATTCATGATTTCAATATATTTTAAGTGTCCTGCATACCATCACTAGGAAAGGTACGCAGACCGGATGAATCGCGAACCACCAGGATTGTGGGATAATCCATGAATCGATGGCCCATGGAGCGATGGATGGAAAACAAATAAAACCACAAACTACATCACAGATAGATTCATACATGTGAGGACTGTCCTTGTAACATGCCACAGACTCATCAGTTCATGAATAATGGAAATTAGAAGGGTTCCACGAACCATTATCGCGAAGAAAAGCCTCCACAAACCCTGATTGACTGAGTCTTCTGTATGTCAGGATATTGCTTCAATGGGACTATGGAAATGGTGCCAAGTGCCTAATAGATACTATTTCTCTGATTCTATATAAAAGGAGCACAATAGAATTATGGAAGATAGAAACCGAGGGAGACATATAGTGAGAAGGACAAATGAGAAAATATTGAGGGAGAGTTAGAGGTTGCACTCCGGCTTCTATCTTGTTTCATCTGCAAAGCCCGAATTACGAACCACTCCCTCTTTAGGTACAACCGACAACAAACAATAAATTGGGGGAATTAAATAATAATAATATAACTGCAAACCTAACTGGATAATTGCGAACCAAAAAATTTTCTCAGATGAAATCTCTTTGATGATGATCCCCCGGATGCTCCCTCAATATGGTTCTCTGCGTAACATACCACTACACAGACTAAACCCGACGCTGTGTACTACATTAGTACGTGGATGGAACCCAAAAGAGTATGATGGGCCATATACCACTATTTTCCACGATTTTCTATACCCATGCCCGTATACCACATCAGTATACAAACGTCCCCTCTACCTGCATACCATTTTGGTATATGAAGCCTCCCCCATCCCGCATAAAAAGGTGTTTAATACTATAAATTTAGGATCAATCTAAAACTAAAAAACCCAAGATGAAATTCATAATACATAATTTAAATAATACATATATGATTCTAAAATTTAACCCAATCCATATATGTTCCATGATTCTTATAACCAAAATACCATTGGTAAACTTACATCAATAATATAATTCTGGAATCCCAATACATAAATACTTCAACCATTTTATTTCAACACAGGTCTTTCCTTGGTCAAGGATTTAACCTTTATAAGATGGAATTGACTCGGATAATGCCTAGGATCCCCATATTTATGTCAATGGATTATAAATGGATCCCTAGGATGAAACAAATTTTCTTCTATCATAAAATTCATTTTTCCTTGAAAATTCATTGATTTATGCCAATGTTTTTACACATAAAACATTTTTTATTCCTATGTGATTGTTTATTGGGGTCGCTTTACATATTGATAAAAATAAGGAAATCAATACTTATTTCCTCTATGATCTAGACCACTTGAGGTATTATCAAACACTATCATTATCTTTTTGTACGAGTCTGATAGTTGGTTAAGTTATAGGTTTTTAATCACATTTCGTGATAACTGATTTGGAATCATCATGATATCTTTTACTCCAGTAACCATACCATTTGGCTTATCACGGTCACTGTATTTTCTTTCACATAAAAACCATTTAATAAAACCAAAAATCATAATGTGTGTAATAATAATCATACTGGGAAACTAAATAATAAAAAATAATCACTTATGGAATTTCTAAATACTAACATACTCTTTTCAATCTAATGCACCACAGGTTTAACATAGGTCATTAATTGTTATCATGTATTCAAATGTTTCAAAATAGTTTGTAAATAAAATATATACTATCTAAATCATATCCCCCAAGACTTTCAAACAAGGTGCACATTAAGGCCTATTTTCATGTACCATGTAATGCTCGAGTGAAGCCCGATGCACCTTCTTCAGTGTAATAACCCCTAGGTAACTCTGTTCTAGAACTGTGTCCTCTTGTAGTATCCATATAATGATATATTTCCAAGAAAAATAAAATAATATATACCTTACCAAAACATTAGGAATATCATTAATACTTATCCTCAATGTCTATAATAGGGTTATGTTTCTAAGTATATGTTTTCATAAATCTAGTTCCCAATGCTTCAATTGAACTTCCATTAACACCATCTATAACAACCTCAACCCCAGTATCCAAGAGTGGGTGTCTAATTTATTATGATATCATAAGATATAGTGAATCACATATCAAATGACCAAATAGGTTAGTTTTCTTGGTAAAATTGATATATGCATGATTCCCATATTACATTTGAATGCAAAAATTACAACATAATTATTTTTTGAGAATATCATTATTACATCTAGAATTTTCTTGCATATATTTCATAGTACACTACCTATATTATTATGAAAGGAATAAAAATAAGATTGAGATAAAATTATAATAAAGGGATAAGTACATTGGAATATATCATGAATCAATAATCATAATCCTCATGTAAAAGTCAATAACCTAGAAAAAACTAAATTTAAATAATTTTAATCTCATGATTAAATGAGGCATAATCAATAAATAAATATAAATATCAAAACACTCATTTAATTTAATCAATAACTTTAATATAATTATTAGATAAGGCATAACCAATATGAAAAGGGAAATATCTAAACACAGATTCTATTTAATAAATAAATTTAATATAATGTTTAGATAATTCATAATACATATGGTAAGGTAAATAATTGAAAACACATTCCGTTTAATAAATTAAATGAGAATGAAATGCATCTAGAGATAATATCATTGAAAAAATATCATGGTTAATGATAATGGAATTATTAATGAAAGACATACTTAATTATTTGAGTTCATGATCTCATGCGTCATGATACCTCTCCTATCAAGACCTTTCATGAGACAGTTTAAAATTGATGGGAAGGTTTATATGAGAAACCCATTTATCTAGGGCTAGATAATTGATTCGTATCATTATACTACCAATTAATTGAGGGGATATCTATATCTATCCCCCTCTAATATCTGCAAGTCCAAATCATTTTTCAACTATTTAATAATAAATTTTTTTCCTGAATCAACATTCTTTATCATCAAATATCCGTAATGAGTAAATGATGAATATTTATAAATATTTCCCCATTAATTCAAAAAAAATTTAATAAAAAACAAAATATGTAGAAATGATATATGGACCAAGAAATTTGAATATCCATGATAAATAATATGGATATTTAGGGGAAATTTAATTTCCAAAGATCAAAGGAAGGTTAATATTTCAACGGAAAGTTAGCTATTACAAAAAAGGAATCAAGAAAGTTAATTTAAAAAATTTACTTACTAAAAATGAAAAAAAAACCATAAAAATAATAATTATAGAATAAATAAAACATATCCATAGTTTAGTATATGTAAAATAAAGGGTTTTTTTTAGATGAAGATATATTCTATAAAAAGTTCATTCCAAAAATTATGGATGAAAATTTATTTTTTTATTTGTATTTAAAAAAAAGATAGAAAAATACTTTGAAATAAATTTAATATGAAAATAAAATTTGAAACATATAAATGATTCTTTAAAACATGAGTTTTCATAATGGTGGGAAATTCCATACATACCGTACAAGTTAAAATAAATTTTAATTTCGATTTTTTGGTAAAAGCTAAATGGGCCTTGTTTGAATAATGGAATGAATGTTCCTTTCAAATATTTTTTTAAAAATAAAAAAATGGGAAAAAAATCCCTTGATAAATCGTTTAGTGAATTTTGAAAACATTTTCGAAACCATTTTTTTAGAATATGGTTTTAGAAGAAAAATGATTTTTAACAAAAGAGAAAAATGAAGTAATATTTTACTAAAAATATTTATCAATATTTTTATGTAGAAAAGAGTCAAAAATGTAATATTACTTGAAATAATCTTGAATTAAAAGAGGATAATAAATTAAAAGTGGTTTATTAGAAAATGATCAAATAATTTCCTTCAATGGAAATTCAATCATAAACAATCCTGATTAAAATGAGATTGTAAAATAAACCCTTACAAGGATCATAACGCCAAATTCTGAATTTACCAATGAATAACTTATATGTATCAAATTTAAATCCACATAAAATAAGTGGATATAAAAAATAATATATTAAAAATTCATCACACACATAAACATAGAATATCAATGATAATGAAGAAGTAATATAACTTAATGAAAAAAATTGAGTTATGAAATTATTTACCACTTTGAAAATTTTATGTAAAATAAACTTAGATAAAACAATTCAAATTTAAAATTAAAATACAATAAATTTTTAATTAATCATGATATTTCACATTCAAGGGTAAGTATACACATCATATAAAATAAATTATGTGTATAACATTACAACATGCCTTAATGAAGGGGAACTGAGATGAAATCCCTTACCCTACACTCCCTTTTCGTTGAACCTACATTAATCTCAAGTATAATGATTTTAATAATAGTATTAATTTATAAATTTACCATATTAATATTTATAATATCATATATGATCCTCTATTAACATTTTACCACCTATTTCTTAATAATATTTCATTATATTTGATATTTTTGGTGTTACTTGCCTAATTTTCTCAAGCGTGTTTTATCTTGAAAGTTTTGATCATTGTGCATTGTTTATAGATAATAATATTCATAATTATAATAATGTTATTAATATCATATTTACTCATTATATACATTTTATGAGCCATTCATGAATACTTTATAAGGAAAATGAATCACACCACTTTGTGGAGATGGTAGGACGTACGTACGCACAATCAATGATATCATTCCCTTAATGAGATAAAGGGTAAAAAAGTTTATGGTATATTAATATTCTATAATTATTAAAATTTCACATATATGATATATAGTATTTATATTTATCCTTATTACCTTCTATGTAAAGTGTTAGTGAAAAATGAATCACATCGCTTCGTGAGGTTCTAATCCGTCGTACATAGGAGCGACATTATCATAATTTGAAAAACCTGAAACATTAGATCATGTATGTGATATTATAATTAATAATGTATAATAATTTCATAAAAATTATATATATACATTTAATCCATAATTATATACAATCATAAGATGCATAGATTTAAAAAGAGTTACATTGGTTTGCGAGGTGAAAGTCTGTCATACTCATGATCGATGACTTTGTTTCCCATTTGATGTAGGAGGATATAGATAAAATTTAATCCATTAACATAATAAAATATCTATATATGGTATATAATAATATTATTATACTATCATGATTGAATAATATTTTAAATAGGTAAAAGAATATATAAAATTAAAATGATCATTTAAGAACATTACTTCTTATACAGATGACCACTTTAGGTTTTCACCAAAAGACATCCAAGAATAGATTTTTGATAAAAATTGGTATATGGTATTGTTATGGTATTAAGTAATTTATTTGAGCAGGTATTTGATTAACCAAATGGCTTTGATAGTGTGAAGAGGGGATGAGAGAGAGCATCCTTTTATAAGTGGGGGAGAGGATACACATGGATTTTTTTGAAAACATTTAATTAAACCCACATTTTGATCATGAAAAAGACTCCAAAATGGATCTTTATCCACCCTTATAGGTTATAGGGTCTAAATATGGAAATAAAATGGATTTTGGAAAAGTTTTTAGTTCATTTTAACACATATTGTTTTAGTTTAACCCTCGATAAATCAGTTTTTACCTTAACCACAGTAATTAATTTTTACTGATTTTACTGATCATAATGGCCAAAAATTAAAGTTAACTTATTATATAATATAAATTATATGAATTTAATTTTTTTTATCTATTATTTAAAATTTAATTCATATAATTGGTTGAATAAAATTTAAAATTATACCCACAAACGTGACAAAAAAGAAGGTTTATAAAGGAAAAATCCTCACAAGTGTAAAAGGTTTTAATATAAAAATAAAATATTAAATTTATTAAACTAACATAAATTTTAATTATTATAATATATTTAAAATAATTTTACTTTAAAAAAACTAAAAATATAATTGAAAATTGTATATAATTTAAAAAAATGCATTTTTTTATAAACATCATTATTTTCCCATATTCATAGAAAAATGAAACATTTCAAAAAAATAAAAAAACATAACCCTAAGAAAAATTTGATATAATTTTTAAAAATATTTTTATTTTATCAATTAATGTTTATAAATGGGAGATAAATTAATTTTAAATTTCATTTTAAAAGTGTGACTAAAACAGATTTCAGAAAAAATGAAACTTTCAGAAAACATTTCTTTTTTTTAAATGATTTTTAATTTATTTATAATATATAGATAACCAATGAAAATATATAAAAAATATATTTTCATAAATAATTTAGTCCTATTAATACCCTCCAACTTAACTATTAGGTTATAATGGACTCATTTTAAATAATAAAATTTTAATAGATTATTATGTTTCCCTTAAACCCAATGTTGTGTGCGTCACAATCAATAAAAGAGACTAAATGAATTAAAAAATAAATATAATCATAAAGTATAAGTGTGTTATATTCTTTTCTATGACCAGTTTCATGTTTCATATACACCATCAAACCAATTTTTCTTCTTTTAAAATCTCTAGGTTTTACATGTTCTGTAAATGTAGTGCTAGAACCTAGACATCATATGCCCAATTTATCTATTATATAAGATTTAAAAAATAATGGGCTAACAACTTATTGTATTCATTAACATTTTGAAAAACAATTTTCAGATGAAAATTTAATGAATTCCTTAACCAGAATACCCTTAAAGAATCCTTTAGTCACACCAAGTCATTTACACATCCAATTGTACTGAATATATGAGTTAAGACAAAACTTTAAATGGTAACATTGAATCCAATGCCTTTGAAATATGATTTGAAGAAATCTAATCATATGAAAATAATAAATATTAATGTGATGAAAAACATCAATATTTGGTTAATCATGAAGGGGTTTATTTAAAAAATAGAATTTATCATTTTGATTAAAAACTTTTCTTGTGTCACTAATCTTAAGGGTTGCCTACATTAGGCTTCTCCTTTATATAGGGTTGAACTCAAAGTAAAGTTTGTTAATGATAAAGATAACATCTATAAAAAAATATTTTATCATATGAGTATAATGTATTATTATTATTTAATAAATACTTTCCATAAATGGTATCCCACTATAATAATGACCTATTTTAAACATATCATATCTATAAGTGGAAAAATATCCATATTTAACTATTCAATGAGTCTTATTTGGTGTTACTCTCTCTATTTAGTTTTTTATGCAGAGAATCATTCCAATCATATCATATATAAATATTATAAAGTTGAATAGAATACTATTTTTCCAATCCAAAATATTGATAAACTAAACTCTATTACTTTAGTATCCTAACTCTCCGGGTTTCATAGCTATGATTAACATAAAAAAATAATGGGTTTGGGTTACCTAACTCTTAGGGAAATCCATTAACACCAAGCCTTAAAAACGATATTCCATACGTACCATACTTTGGAAGAATATACCCAGTTGCATGATAGAGGTCTTGACATGTTCTTATTTCGAAAGACTCTAACACATAATATTTTTATGGTGTTTTGATCAAATAATATTATCTAATGTTTTTAAATTTATTTATTCATGATTCTAGGGATTTAATTAGGAATCATACTCCTTCAAAAAATTAAAAATGTTCAAACCATATTGACGTGTAACTATTGAAACACAACACTATTTGTTTTACTCACCCAAATAAATGATACAGACATTTTACACATATTTAAATGTATCTCATGTGTAATGTATATGGAATTTCAGTTTAAGTTATAAAATTTTATAAAATTGAAAATCTCAACATGAGTAATTGTAGAGACACAAATAGAAAACCACCACCTTTATAGAATAAGACATAAGTCTCTCAGCCAGTGAGAAGTTTAACTGTAACAATCTGGCCTAGGTTGGCCATACACTACACCAAAATTGGAACGTCACAAGGCTTAAAGGGTGTTCCCAGTCACCATGGCATGGAAACTAGTTCTTGTGAATCAATAAACAACCATTGGGAATGATTTCACCCTCTAAAAAACTAACAAAACCAAGATCCCAATGTTGAAATATGTCATGAACCATCCAGATAAAAAACACACATGCTATAAAAAAATTTATTTAATATAAATATTTTCAATATATTATAGTAACTCATAGAAAAAATAGTAAAAAATTACTAATATCTACACTAGGTATAAATAAAAAACCAATAATAAACTTCAAGGAGCCTATATTAAATAATTAAAAGGAATGTTTTGGGCCTAAAATATTGATACACAAATGATTTCAAAAATAAAAGAAACCACAACCAATATAATACACCAGACCACCTTAGGAACCACAGTCACTCACAATGATCTATCCTTACCATGACAGTCTATCCCAAACCTAAACTACCAATAATACTGCACCATGTTTATGGAACCTAAAAGAAAACATAAGATATATATAAACTATATGGTGTATATAGGTTGTGAGAAAAAACCCCTATATAATATAGTAATTTCACTTCAAATTTAGATAAAACCAAATATTATACTGTAAATCCTATTACCAAATGTCCCCTTTCTTTAAAAATAGGTAAAAAGGGTGGAAACAAAAAAAAAATTCCTCACTATTGTAAAACATTTGGAAGAAAAATGGGGCACATACATCCTAAAACCATAGTTTTCATCCCAAGCCACAATTTAAGGTTTTTATTTCTAAAACTCAATTAAACCCAGAAAAGAGGAAATTTTAATCAACACCCCAATCATATAATTTCTTCCAATTTCCCCAAAACATTTATCAAAATAATTATCAAAATGACCCCCACTTTAATTTTTCAAAAGAAACAATGATATCTAAATTATCTCACTAGTCAATTTGAAATGTAAATTCGGTCCATAACACAAAAAAACAAAATAGGCACCACATTTCAACAACATGCTAAAGTTGGTAAATTAAGAAATAATGTTAATAAACAATGAACTAGTAAATGGTGAAATAAATAAACCCAATACCCTATGTCATCTTAAATTGTCTCTATGAGTTATGGGAATCATCATGAGAATTATGTATCTAGATCCTAAACTCATGATAAGGAACCTTGGATGATACTACTAAACTTATAATTTCCTGATAGTCTTGTAGATATAACCTAACTCTATCATGATTAAGGGATGAAATGAAAACCTAGACCCTTCAAATACATCCCAAGTCCTTGGAAACATCCCATTATCTTACTCAACCAAACTGGGTCCTTCACTAGGAAACACAATATACACCAGGTCTTTCACTCATCTGAATCCCTAATAGTATACTAGGACTCTCATGGAAAATATAAAATAGAGGTTATAAATTATGAATAAAATATAGTAGGAATAAATAATTAAAAAATAAATCCCACACCACCACAAACAACCTCATATGAAACAAACCCTTTTACATATATAAAAAATCATTATAATTAGCACAATAATATAAATTAACCCTGCAAATTCAGAATCCACAACTTGTGTAAGAAAAACACAGAGATCAATTGAGAGACTAAAATAAATTTGAAAACAACTTAATGTGAAGAAAAATCATTTAAAACATTATGCATAGAATGATAAATCATTTAATCCACATTAGAAAATCATTTTAAATATCTTTTAAAACATCCTTTAAAACAAACCATTTCAAAAAACATTGAAATCCTTTTAAACACATATCCTCTTTGTGAAAACCTAAATGGGAAATCATGAACTTCCCCTAAAATGACATTTAAACAAACTCATGGTCCAAATGGGTTAAAAAAGTGTTTAAAATTGACTTTAACTCAAAACAATAATTCTTAGCATCTTTCAAAATCAATTGGAATCCAAACAATATTTTTCAACCTATGGAATTTTGGTTATCACTTGATATTCCAATTAAAACCTTTTTTCCATGCACTAATCCAATTTAAAGAACTTAGAAAACACATTATAGATATCCAATATACTTTTAATTTTATAAAAAAATAGTTTTTAAGCCTCAAGAACAAGATAAAATTCCAAATAAAGGAAATTCACAAAAACATCTACCTTGAAACAAGAATAATCATTTTAATACTGTTCTAAAAATTGTAGCCCACAATTATGAATTCTCGTAAAATAAATAACATGTCCGTTATGACCCACAACAACCCAAAATAGTTTTATAACCCACTACAAACACTATACTGGGATGAATAATTCTATTTATGTTTATAATAAAGGGCTAAGAAAAGTGAAAAGGGAGAAGTTGGGAAGAGGAAGATAAATAAAGAGAAACAAAGGGATTACCTTATAGAGAACACTTGAAACCAAGGGAAGGATGACAAAAATCAAATAACGGAGGAGGATCTATCCCTTGGGAGTTCCTAGTTAGGTCAAACCATAGGGGATAAGGGGGACCAAAATCCATAAAAATTTCAATGGATAAAAGGGCTATTTTACCAATTTAAATGAAATGTGGGCATTGCACACAATTTGGACACAAAGTTTTCCAAATAATGAACTGAATATTGGGAATAACATTGTCCTCTAAAATAATTATTCTCAAAATTTCACATAGTTAACAAATCCATGTAAAATCTATGCACAAGACATCTCCCATATAAAAAAAGTCACGTAGGTTCTATTAAGATATGGGTAAACTGTGCGATACCGATGTAGGTTACACCATGAAAACTCAAAATGAAATACATACAAGGGTACTAAAGGGTAATGTAAGGCTCATTAAATAGTTAATTCTAAACATTTCTCTAGAATAAATTTTCTAGAATTTTAAAAAATTCTAATGAAAAACTTCAAATAATATAAAATAATATAAAATAATAAGATACATTGACACATGGGTGTCACAATTCTCTCTAACATGTCAATTTCTTCCCTAAATTAATCATTGATAAGAGTAAAATAAAAATAAAACTAAAAACTCCAATACTTAAAATAGAGGTGGGAGGTCACGGGAAAAGGGTCTTATGAAACAGATAACATCTCTCACTCAATTACACAATCTTCCAGTCAAAATATTTAATCAAACCTAAACATATCCAAGAAAAAAAATCTCCCCACCCATAAAATTAATGGTTCTCAGAAGATATAATCCTACTAAAGGACTCTCCACTATTTAATTTTTTTTCTAAAATAAAGGAATCACTTCAAAACCACTCAAGGAATCCATCAACCAAAAACACATACCAATGAACCAACTCATCTCTACAATATTTTCTTATCCAAAAGACTAAAATTAAATAGTGAATTTCTTTTCCATGACCCTTACATCCAATATAATCAAAATGAGAAATTATATCTTTACTAGAAACATGGATCATCAATAAATTATAGGGTTTGAGACCTTGGTTCATAACTTAGTGGAAGGGGAAATCGATGAACTCATACCTGGGTCACCATCCCATGATGAGCCCAACAAGATCCAAAATGACCCTGATTAGTATATAATCTCAATCATATCCATGTCCATCATGGTCACCCAAACCACGAACCCAAGACTTATACATGTATAAAACAATACAAACCAACCATGGATTGTGTCACACATGGACCTCAAGAAGAAAGATCAACCACTAAGGCATTGAACCAACGTAATGAATGTCAACAAATCATATGAGAGGGACCACATGAATAAAGTGAGAAACAACACAGTGAAAAAATACTCATGATTAAGGATCAACAAGAGAACCTAGAATGCATCAGGTGGAAATGAACCTCAAATAACTCAATAAATTCTAGTGTTATCAAATGTTAAACCCAAAAGATGAAACCACCTCGAAACCACTCATATTTCCAAAACTTCCAGATATATAAAGAAGATATAACCATATCACAAACTCCAAAGTACCTGGAGAACCATGAAACAAGGTATGGAGACTGAATATGTTTTAAGGAAAAAAGGATTCTAGCTCTACCACTCCCTTCAGATTTGACGAAAATCAAAACACTAAAAGAGAAACATTAGAATAAAAAAAAGGATTCACCAAAATGTTCATCCTCATAAGGATACTACTATATTTTATAAATACATTTCTATGAGACATAATCAAGTTGAAAGAAACATGAATATATCCTATTCATTTTTCTTAAGCTACTCAAAATTCATGTTCCCATTACAAACCAAAGAGTAAAATTAAACAAACAAGGAATGTGAAAAAGATATACAATAAAACCTCTTTAAATTAATTGTATCCCTTTAAAATCTCACCCAACTCTTAAGAGGTATTAATTAAATTTTTAAAGTTATATATACTTTTAAAAAACTCTAATTTCACCCTTTTAAGATACTATTCTTTCTCAAGCAGTTTTAAATAATACAGAAAATCAAAAAAATATTTGAAAAAACAAAATTCATGAGAAACCACTTTCAAATTAATTAGGAAATCAAAAAAAATCCCTTTCAAAATAAACCATAATATTATGTTTTGAAAACCAGCATATTTACTAAATTCCTCTTTTAATTTCAAAATAAAAAATATATATTATAAATGAAAAGATAAGATAAATATGTTTAAAAAATTCCATAATCAACAAAAATTATTTTATCACCCCGTAAAAAAATAGTTTTGAAATAAAATCACTCCAAAAGTTTCAAATTTCTCTTTAAAATATAATTTTTAAATCCCAAAACCACTATTTTTTACAAAACAAACCCAAATAAAATGGAATATAGGAAAGTGAAACATAAATATATAATATAAAATGACCAAAATATCCCCAATTATCCTCACTTCAATGATTGGAACTATATTTTTATACCAACCGGGATTTATTTTTTTTATGATTGGAAATGAAGCTGGTGAACATGAAGTGGAATTGTTTATAGTGTTGTATTTTTTTTCAAAACATAAATTAATCAGTTATAATATGAAGAGAACATTAAATATCAATGATATGATGTCATTATAACATGATTAATAATTATATTTTACATGTTATGGGGATTGACCTTATGAATGATTATTCTTATATGAGTCAAGCTTCCATGATATGTGATTTTGTGAAAAGAACAACAAACCTTTTGGGAGTTTTTTAACTTCCATAAAAAGAATATTGAATCTTCCTAGATGATTTGTGGCTCCATGTGTACTACTAAGATATTACACAAGGAGAATATATATTTTGTGAGTTAGAGAAAAAAACTTTTGTTGGTAAAGAAAGAGCGACCGTAAGACATAGAGTAGGAGGAGATACTGATATTTTAACCTGAAAGATGGCTTAGAGATCAACCAAAGAATAGTGGTAGATAAATCAGGTAATAAAAAATATAGTTATCTACCAAAGCTTAAATATCTTGATAATTAATTCCATTATTCTCTAAAAGGATCATTTTGGATGAAGATATAATGTAGAATAAAGAAGAGTGATCCAGTGCAATTGCTTAAATTCTCTGAAGAAAATATATAACGAAATATGTGTTGTGCATATCATTTTTCATAGGAATAAGTAAAAATATTGGTTGAGTTTTCCATTAATTTCATATTAAAAAATATGTGTTTGATAATATTTAAATGGAAAATAGAATACAGGATTATGACATGCCTTGTGTCTATAATGGAAGATGGAATGTCAGATTGCATGCCTGAATTTATACATATTTACTGAAAACAGTGAATTTTTCAATTATCATGGAAAGAAGGAGGTGTGGTTCCAATGGTATTTATGAGGAAGAATTCCAAAATTTATGTTTGAATGATCATATCAATATAAAATGATTGTATTAATACATAGGTGGGGATTTAATAGAGAATAAATACAGGATTAATGTATAATGAAGTGGCCACAATATTTCATCATGTTAACATGTGGTTATAAATAATTATGGAATTGGATTACTAGGGATGTTATTATGAATACCATATAGATGAATTTTCAATATTTGAGATCAAAATTATTTATGCAGTTTTGTAAATATTTTAATAAATAAGAAAGATAAGTGGGATCTGACACTATATGATATATGTTTTACAGATGTTCAAGATCAAAGGTGTACATGTTGTTTGAAAGAAGAATAAAATGAGGGAAAAAGAATAGGAAGAGGTTCTTTATTATTATTGTGAAAGAAATAAAATAGGAAGAATATCTAAATTTTAGATGGGAATGTGTGAATAATTCA
The DNA here is from genome assembly GCA_963277665.1 of Viscum album. Lineage (NCBI taxonomy): Eukaryota > Viridiplantae > Streptophyta > Magnoliopsida > Santalales > Viscaceae > Viscum > Viscum album. Next base: position 1,333,980,738 of record OY728145.1, read on the forward strand.
TGTAGAAAATTGTTGATGTGTTGAATCTTGTTGGTTACGGTTCATTACATTGTTAAAAATTACATTTTATCATATTGTCAATGAGGGGAGAAAATGCACTATAAAAACAATATAGGTAAATGTACGATATAGATATACCTTTATTTTTTAAAACCATAAAAGATTATTTTATTGTTGATTGTGTAACCTTGGATTTTTTCTATAGCACCCCAAAACTTAAGAAACCCATAATTACACATTTATAACAAGGGGTTCACCTTTATATATTTCTAGGACATTTTCATTTTATAGTTTTATATAATTAGGGAAACCATTAAATTATATAAAGAACAATGACAAAAAATATCCACTTTATCCACACAAATATGATTCATAAGTTCACAGTTCTGTTACCTTCATGACATGATTTTTTTGTTCATGAAAAATATCCTTTACTAAAATAAAGAACTCATAATAAATAATACACATTATTAGGCCCTGGAAAAAATATTTGAAAAAAATGGAATGAGAAAAACAAATCTTATTAAAGGAAATAAAAATAAATCAAACACATTAATTCATTTTAAATCCATGAAAACCCATAATCATATTTTTATTTTCTCATAAAAAATATGGAATTTTAAATAATCACTTACTCTATAAATTATCTTCTTTCCATTGTTTTTCATAAAACATTTCATAAGTGAGAATAAAGGAAAAATCATAATTCATGAGGGTTTCTGAAAAAACATGAATGATTTTTCAAGAAAAGAATATTTTTACCAATTTGGTATTATAAAATTTTTTTAAATAAAATCTGATTTTTGTAACCTATGAATTCAATAAATTTATTTAAAAACTATCAACAAGTCTAATATAAAAGATATCCAATGATAAAAATAATCACATGGATGATAATAACTAATTTCATAATGATGGAATTTATAATTTAAAACATTAAAATCATATCATTAATCCCTTTGCCAAGAAATCATAACAATACAATCAAGGCCTCATTCCAAGACTTCATAAATAATTGGACATGCATACACCAAATAGTAAGTCTAGTTTTTCTTATGAGACCTAATCATGAATCTAAGAGATATAAAGATACCTTCATATCACTTACTAAGCCCAATTCACTCTTTCTACGAATGAAATTAATAATAATTCAATACATAATCAAAATTAACATTCATATTAAAAAACTAGAATAAAAATGTAAATATTTCTCAATCAATAAGTAGAAAAACATGATCATAATACATTTAGAGAGATAGGGTGCATATTAGAATTATATTATATCTCTAGTAAATCATAATATTCATAAGTGGATAATGACATAGATTAAAATAACTTTAAAATAAATTTCAATCATTTTATTAAAAACTTGAGAAAAATATCCTTTTCTGTTAATAAAAATTTAAATAAAAATTTATAGAATATCGAGGAAATGTATTTACTTTAAAATAAAAATAAAAAATTATCAGGTAAAACTCCAAGAATAAAAATATCATGATGGTTGTTAAGTATATTCAAGATGTATTCATTAAAATACAACATTATCTTCACACTTTTGTAAAAACTCAAAATTATGTCATTTTTTTAAATATTACTTTTAATCATTTGTAAATAATGTAAAATTTAGATAAAAATGAATTTTAAAAATATTTTAAAAATAACTAATAAAATTTTCAAAATAGATACTCAATATGGAAATGGATGAGAATAATCTTGAAAGTAAAACATTAAAACAATGTTTTAATAGAAAATTCCTTACAACTTTGGAGACATTTAAATAAAATGGAAATTTCAGATGAGAACATTAAAAGTATTTGTAAAACACTCAAATTTTAAAATATTTATGATAAAAAACATTCATATTATATTATATACACCACAAAAAAGAACAAATGTGGTGAAAATGATATAATTCTCAGGAAAATAAAATCTATATTAGAAATACCTTTCCTTATGTCCCAAAGGGTTTATATATTATCTAAATTTGGAATAATAAAATTAAATTATTTTTCTATTTGATTAATAAATTTTTTCATGTTTATCCCATTTTAATTATTCCTTTTAATTAATTTATTAACAAGAATAATCTAGTCATTAAATCATTTATGTCTACATAAAATATTTTGAGGGAAATTTACTCATACTCCGAAAAAAACGTTTGTAGGTTGAACAAGGTAAAAAGGGTTATTGTAACACCCCATGTTTTTATGGAACTGTTTTTTATTAAATTTAAAATTTCATATTAAAGTGCACTAAGTCAAATATTCCTTTCACACTAAACCAACATCTCGTATGTTACACACAACACTAACTTTTCGTACATTACACGCTACATTGAGTGGGCATACGATACATGCAGCACTAAGTTGGCATATGATACACACAACATTGAGTTTCTAAAAAACATCATTTTTTTATTTAAATAATATAATCACAACCAAGACATTAAACTTAGTTATATGTATAGTAATAACTAATTTTAAAATATTTTCTATAATTGTTTTATATAAATAAAAAACATTGATAATTAATGATAAGATTTTTGGTAAAGTCTTTCTATGTCTAAAAATACTGTTTTTAATATACTTAAAATAAAATTAATTTTTTACACATTTATAAATTTAATTTGATAAAATAAACATCATTTTGAATTTATAATGTCAAAATTATCTCAAGGGTGAAATTTTGGGATCTTTCTGGGAAACCTCATTTTTGGATGAATAGTGAAAAATAACATTTTTAAATTCAAAACTATTTTTTCATTAAATTTATTTATAAGGTTAAAATATATTTAAATTTTACTTATATGTTTAATTAGTTATTATTTTTATCAATTAATCAAATTTTGGTCATTCGAATCATTTCTACATTTAATTTGGACTTAAATACTTAACAAACTTTTGATTCTTTTTACTATAAAAACCCGCAGTGTCATCCTGATAGTGGGATTATTTTTTAAATTAATTAATACCACTTATGTGATTATAATTTGGAAAAACGAATTCCATATTTTTAATAAGAATAATTTCTAATTTCTAATAAGTTCAACTTTGTTTTTGAAAAAAAATAGTAAAGGTGACTAAAATTAATTACATTGATTAAGAGGAAAATTAGGTTAATAAAGTACTAAACATTACATATAAGACCCAAAATGAACTTGAAACATGTCAAAAACCTATTTTATTTCTATATTTCGTCAATAATGCTTATATTATTGAGTTTTGTTTTGTTTTGTATGACTTTTATATGGTAATAACATGTGAACACCTAACTTGTTTCTAAAAAAACAATGTGAGTCATTTTCCTTCCCTATATAAGGCCACTACCTATACCCATTCCTCAAACCTATAAAATATTTTATGTTTGGATATTATTTACCCAATTATCCTCCCAAAAATCCTCCCTTATACCATGAATCCTTTCTTTGGTCAGAAATCTTCTCAAGGATGCTTTTTGGTGTAAACCAAAAGGAGTTACTCGATTAAGAGGTAACGTATTCTCTTAATCTCCTTTCCATTAGTTTACTTCATCACCCACTCCAATCTCTTTATTCCATTATTGTGTTAAATAAAAAGTATCATACATATAGTAATATGTTTTTTAAAACTATTTAGACCTACACTTACACACACCACTATATAATGGATACTCAACATACTATTTCTGTGTATGGAGAACTACTGCCTCACAAAATGATGATTGGTCATTTTTCTTTTACCACATATCATGGTTTCCATTATGATAGAAAATATATTTATATATGTTATATAAAATATTTATTATGTCTTTAAACTTATTTATTCCATTTATATAACAAATCACTTTACTTTCCATTTGGTGTTCATACGATAATCTTATTTGAGGAACTATCGACTAGCACCCCCTCAAAGCGATGTGATTCGTTTACACACCACATGGAATGTATTAAGGATGGGTTAAATGAAATTATATGATATATATGATATATTCATGATACTGTAACAATTATATATATACATACATACATACATATATATATATATATAAATATGTCATTTACATACTTTCATTCAATACAATAATAAAAATGGAAACAACATTAATGCGTACATACGACATACCGTCTCCATGAACATTGTATTCCATTTCATACTTATTTTTGAGATTTTTTTTTATAATATACATATATTGGATATATATGGTATTTTTATCATTACTTACATTTTGGAATCATGATATAAGTATATGAACTAATAATATAACATATTAAGATACATGCGAAGAACAAAGTGAATATTCCCCGAAGTGAAACATTAACATTGGATCCTTAACAAGATAGTAATATAAGATCATAATAAAACCATATATGGTAATATATATAATAATATTATGCATTAAAATATGTATAATAAACTCATATTTATTATATATGAAGCTAGTATGAGTACTGAGAGAGTAAAGAGACAAGGTAAGTGCATTTCATCTCACTTTTAATTTCTGTGAGATACAAACTATGTTCACTACTCATTTATTTTATGTGGTGTATGTAATGAACATGATTGTATTATATGTATATTTTAATAAAATTTATGTGTATTCACATGCTCATTTTATGATCCTTCTTTCATGGGGATTAACTTTCAAAATTTACCAAATCTGTAAAACAGTTTTGTCTTAATTTGCCTTCTTTGATATTCATGTTTTATTATGCACCAAAACTATATTTTAAGGTGTATATATTTCCATTTTACATTTTATATCATGAATATACTTATTTTAATTATATATTAAGCTTCATGTAATTTTCTTTTCTTACATGGAGAGTATGATCCCATGTTCCCAAGTCATAAGTGTTAATTGAGAAAATCTAATTGTTTTTCGATATTGTTCATGTTTTTGGTTCCTTTGATAAAATATTATGGTTCATCTATCAAGAACACTAATGAGTTCCCTCATACTCTATTTATTCAATATATCCTCTTGTTTTAATACTATTTGGTACTCCATATAAAAATTTTAAGTAAAATATGATAGTCTCTCTCTCTCTTCGGTCAGAAATATATTGTATTCAAAAACAATGTTTTCAAAAATGTATTCAAAAAAATAATTTAAAAATATACTTGATGATAATTTTAAATAAAAGTGAAATTTAAATGTATTTTACTGTTGGTAAGGCATCCTTTATTAGTTTTCGAAGCTATTTTCAAATAAAATGGTTTAAAAAAGGTTTTAAGTTTTAAAAAGAATATTTCAAATGAAAAAAGGATATTTTTTATAAAGAAATATTTTTAAAATATCATTAAAAATTATTTACCATCTAAAATAAAAAACTACTGGTGTTATCCATGCCATTAGAGGGAAATTATTCAATGTTTCTATTCATATTCCTTCTCTTAATGGATTTTGTTTTGATGGCATGATGTTTATAAAGCCCATTTACCTTTCATGGATTATATGATTTTTAAAAACACTTATTTTCAGTGGTTATTCCTATGAGTAAATGATTATGAAACCAATATCTATCAATTGGTTATGAAATGTATACATGTTTATGATACCAATTTAATTTCATGGGTTATGATATGTTTATATATGATCTTATAGAACATGTATGTATGATTTGATTATGTGAATGGTGGGAACTATATCTCCCTCCAATGAATTTGGTAGTGTTTTATATCTCATGACATAAATTAATATGGTCTTGAGCGTAAACCCTAACTATTATGATGGCCATAGGATAGAACAATGACTACTAAAATGGTATGATGAGTGAAATCATGCTACTATAATGGCTATGGGAGTGAACGATAAATACTATGATGGTATGGGGAGTGAACCCATACTATTAAGATGGTATTGGAAGAAATTCCTTGGATACTATGAAAATCATTATATGCATCTGTGTCTTCCAAAATTACATGTTTTATTCCTTTTTTATACTTTTATGTATTATGATCTCTATTTCATTATGATTCATGTATTATAAACTTACAATATTTATTCCATGATCTCTATTATGATATTTGATATGTTGGGAATGATATTATATTTTCATGATCACATTCGCATACCCTTATGCTCATGTTTATTCTTATATATCTCCCTTGTTTAACCTTACTGAGCATTTTATATCACCCCTTTTATGTTTCCTTTCCCAAGGTTATGAATATATGTACTGTGGTTGAAATGTCTAAATGGTTCTAGTTAAGAAGAACCTATTTAGAGATGATGTATCTCACATATGTACCAATGTTTATGTTTCCATTTTTCTAAAGGCACTACACCAACTATGGTGCTTGGGCATTTGTTTGTATAATGTTTAAGTATTCCACCAAATTTATGTAATGTTAATTATTTAAAATGTGAGGGTCATTATAGTTGGTAACAAATAAACTGTATCGTTAAACTTTAGAAACTAGGATGATAAAACCTTTGTGAGATCCATAGGTATATTTCTAAGTATATATATGGGGATGTCTCTAGGGATAAGTATAAAGATGAGTTAAAATTTATGAAAATGTCATGGAATTTTGGTAAAGGATAGTGTGAGTGGTTTCCAAAAAATATATACCTATTTGGATACTAAAAGTGGATGTGGATTTGGAACAAATGTACCTAGGGGTGACAACTCTGACAAGATGTTCCGATCTTAACTTAGGGTAATCTGGTACAAAAAAACAGGCCTTGCTACAAACCTAGTTTGATATACCCCGAGGATATGCTTTGGGAATTCACAAAATCGTAGTGATCCATAATAAAGGGTTTAGATATAGGTTATCTATGAATAACCTAAGATAAAACCTAGGTGTCATAGATTACTGAAGGTGTCATGATTTAGAAATACTATAATTAATTGTTTTCATGGTTATGTGGTTTTGTACTATGATACGTAATGGTCAAACTATGATTATGGTTTTTGTTAGTGGCTGGAACCAAAAGTAACTTGAATACTTTTAAATGTGATGGAAGATTTTATGATGAGTAATCAAGTGGGATGATAATTGGAGTGGAATATTTCTTGATCATGCCTAATCAGTTTTCACAGAACATGATTAATAATATTTACCTTAACCAAATCCCAAACACACGAAAGAAGAGAAAGAAGTATTTTGTTGAGAGTTCGGGTAATAGAGACAATTTAGGAAAGAAGATTCAGTTTCTTTTGTGTCAAGAATGTGGAAAGAATCACCTAAGTGATTTTCTTATAGGAACAAGAAGGAGTTTTGACAATGGAAAAGAAGGAAACAAATCAAGTGACTAAAAAGGAAAAAATGAAGAGTTCAGTTAATGAAATGGATTTGAATTTTATCCTCCCTAATTAATCATCAAAGGTTAAAGTGTGGAGAAAATGGTCATTGTGCAACACAATATCCCAAGAGGAATGTTCCTGAAGAGAACCTACAAGGCAGTGTGATTAATGGTTACATTTTGGATGATTATGATATTGCAGATGAAATGTGAAAAGAAAGAGGTATTATTTTTAATGGATTAAGGATGAAGTAATCTAAGTTTTTATATTTTTGGATTAAAAATTTATGAATGATGAAATATACAAGGACTATTTTAAATATATTTTTTCACATAGTATTAACAATTTTAGGTTGGACTGCTGAAGTGATTTAATGATTAGATGAAATTTTTACTAAGGGAAGGTAACCCTTAATATGTTATTTATGATAATATAATCTTGTATGAATAAAGATACATGGGATATGAATAAGAAAGTTGGAAATTATTGATTACCTTAGAACTAAGTAATGACTTTTTTATAGGTGTTTTACGCTATCACTAAGTAATTTTACAACATTTTTGGATTTAAGGAGTAAATCCAATGCACTTTTGAATGGGGAATCATGCATGTTTTCCAAAAGGATTTATGGTAATTTAGGTTGTTACCATGTTTCAAGAGAATTTATTATTAGGTTATTCACATGTTTGGAATTTGAAAATGAAGAGGTACATTATGATATATAGGAAAATCAATGTTAATCTAATTTCATGATTCAATTTCTAATGTTTTGGATTTTTCATCTTGGAGCAGAGTTATAAGGTTATCTATTTACGAAAAATTTATGTCAAACTTCATTAGAAGTATTTGTGCATTGAGTTTGTGTTGAAAACCTTGGTAAATATTCTAATCAGTAATTAATCTTATTTCAATGATGTCCATATTATATATTATATTACAGTAGTTTTAAAAAAGGACATCATGTATGTCGGGTGATAACCAGTCATGTCTGGTGAGGCCGTAGGTCTTGAATCCATGACCGAAGGATGATAAAGGTTTCTTGCCCACCACTCGCCTACGCAATGTCTTGGTTAATTTATAATTATTTTTGTTGAATAAATATTTATGATGAACCAGTAGTGTTACTTTTTATTTATAATTCATGTTTATTTTTTAACAGATAAATAGTTATAATTTTTATTCTTTTATGGGATATAAGATCTATTAAAAGAATATTTTAGTGCTTTATTCAACAAATTTAATTTTTTGACATTCATTCCATGAGGTAGTGGATGTGTTAGTAATTTTTCAAATCACAAACCAATATTAATAATTTGTTTATTAAAATTTATCAATAATTACTCAACATTATTAAAGTTTTCAAATACATTATTATCCCAATACCTTAATTTTCATTGAGTTGATGGCCTTTTAAATCATCACAGATTTATGAATTTGACACCCTCAACTTTACTTTGATCATTCACTTGTTGTGATTGATGACCTCAATCAATCCCTATAAATATTTAAACTTTTCCTCCACATCCAATCTTCACTCCCAACTTATGTTATCATATGTGGAAACCTAGTTATATGTTACTTTGGGTAACCATTATGGTTCAAAATTTTCTTTTTAAGGTATGTTTTAGTATCCTTTTTTATAATGTGGGTTTCTATAGAGGAAACTTTAATTATTATAACTTTGATAACCTATTATAACTTCAAGGGTATAATTAATTTTAATGGGGTAGAATGTAACACCCTGAGTTTTTATGGAACAGATTTTTTCTAAATAAATTAAAAATTTCATCATGAAATGCACTAAGTAAAATATTCCTTTCATAATAAAAAAACATTTCATATGTTACACGCAACATGGACTTGTCATATGTTACAGGAAACACTCGGTTGGTGTACGATACATGAAACTCTAAGTTGGGGTACAATACATGCAACGATGAGTTTCTACGAAACATCATATTATTGTTTAAATAAGATAATAATAACCGATCCATTAAAATTATTAATATAAATTCTAATAACTATTTTTAAAATATTATCTACAATTGTTTTATATATAAAAAATCATATTGATAATGAAAGATATGATTTTTGGTCAAGTCCATCTATATTTAAAAATACTATTTTTAATGTCCTTATAATAATATTAATTTTTAAACAGTTAGAAATTCAATTTTATAAAATCAATCTCATTTTTTAATTTAAAATTTCAAAATTATCTTAGGGTGAAATTTTGGGATTTTTAAAACAAACTTCATTTTTGGATTAAGAGTGAAAAATGCTGGTATTCAATTCAAAGCTACTTTTTAATTCAGTTTATTTATAATGTTTAAATATATTTTAATTTGATTAGAAATTTTAATTAAATAATATTTTTATAAAGTAATCCAATTTTTGTCATTATAACCATTTCCATATTTAAATTGAACATAAAGACTTAACAAACGTTTGATCATTTTTACTATAAAAACCACCAGTGTTATCCCAATAGCGGGATTGTTTTATAAATTAATTTCTACCAATTATATGATTATAATTTGGAAAAAATATATTCTATATATTCAATCATCATAATTTATAATTTCTAATAAGGACAACTTCATTTTTGACAAAAAATATTAATGAAGGTGGTTTAAATTAATTACACCGGTTATGAGAAATATTAGGATAATTAAGTACTAAACCTTAAATATAAGACCCAAAAGACCTATAAAAATGTAAAAAACACATTTTATTTGCATATTTCTTAAGTTCAAATTATATTCTTGTGTTTGGTTGGTTTGGTAAGACTTTATTTAGGTAAGGACATGTGCATAACTAACTTGTTTCCAAAAATTCAACGTGAGTCCTTATCCTTACTTATAAAAGGCCACCACCTCTACTAATTCCTAAAACCTCTAAAACCTTTTATGTTCATCTAATTACTATGAAATTATATTACAAACAATCCTCCCTTTGACATTGAATCCTCCATTTTTTCATAAATCTTCTCATGGAAGCCTTTTGGTATAAACCAAAAGGAGTTACCGAATTAAGAGGTAACATCTTCTCTCAAACTCATTTACTTTATTTTACTTCTTCACCACTCCAATATATTTATTACATTATTGTGTGAAAAAATGAAATCATAGATATAATAGGATGTTTTTATTCAAAAATTTTGGCATACAATTATACACACCTCCATTTAATGGATACTGAACATACTATTTCTGTGTATGACGAACTACTACCTCATGAAACAATGATTGTTGATTTTTAATTTACCACCTATCATGGTAGCCATTATAATGTAAAATATATTTATATATTTTATATAAAATATATATTATATATTTATGCTTATTTATTCCTTTTACAACACACATATTGTTTACTTTCCATTTGGTGTTAATACGATAATATTGTTTGAGGAATTGTGGACTACCACCCCCTAAAAGTGATGTGATTCATTCACACACCACATAGAATGTATTAAGAATGGGTTTAATGAAATTATATTATATATATGATATATAAATTCTAATGAAACATTATTATATATGTATATACATATATATACATATTTAATTTACATACTTCTTTTACTATGATAATAAAAACAGAAACATTGTTGATGCGTACATACGACTTACCGTCTCTATGAACAATGTATTTCATTTCACACTTATTTATGATATAAATAATTAGAATATAAATATAATGGATATTAATTATATTTATATCATAATTAAAACTCATTAATCTTGATATAAGTATAAATACCAATGGTATAACAAATTATGACACATGTAGAGAACGAAGTGATTATTACCCAAAGTGAAATCTTAACATTAGACCGTTAAGAAGAGGGTAATATAAGGTCATAATAAAACAATATATTTAAATAGATATAATAATATTATTCTTTAAAATATATATAACAAACTTATATTTTATTACAAAGGAATATTGTATGAGTACAGAGAGAGTCAAGACACACGGTAAGGGGATTTCATCTGACTTCTAATTTCTGTGAGATAAAAGCTATGTTTTCCACTTTTTAATTTTGTGTGGTATAGGTACTACCCATTATTTTATTATATGTATATTTTACTTAAATTTATGGGTATTCCCAAGCCTATTTTATGATCTTTATTTCAGGGGGTTTAACTTTCAAAATATACCAAATCGGTAAAATAGTTTTCTCTCCATTTTCCTTCTTTGAGTCTCATGTTATGTTATGCAGTGAAACTCTTTTTTGAGGTGTATATACATCCATTTTACATTTTATATCATTAATATGCTTCTTTTAAGGATATATTCAGCTTCATTTAGTTTACTTTTCTTACATGTAGAGTATGATCCCAAGTTACTAAGTTATAACAGTTTATTGAGAAAATCTTATTGTTTTTTGAGATTGTTTATGTTTAAACCTCCTTTGATGAAATATTATGATTTATATATGAAGAACACTCATGTGTTCTTTTATCCTTTATTTTTTAAATATATACTCATGTGTTAGTAAAATTTATCCAATCTTTAGTACTTAAGATAACGTTTTTAAGTAAAATATGACTATCTCTCTCTTTCTTTAGTCGGAAATCTATTGTATTTAAAAACCATGTTTTCAAAAATGTTTTCAAAAAAATGATTTCAAAAGATACTTGAAGATAATTCTCATGGAAAAAGGATTTTAATTTTTTTTAATTGTTTTCAAACCTCCCTTTATAAAATTTCATTGCTATTTTCAAAGAAAATGTTTTTCAGAATATTTTATTTATAAAAATAATTTTCAAAGAAGAAAAGATATTTTTATTAAGATTTTTTTTAAATAATCTTTAAAAATTACTTCACAACATAGATAAACATAAATTGGTGTTACTGATGCCATTGTTGGGAAATTAGTCAATCTTTCTATTCATATTCCTTCTTTGAATAGATTATTTTTTGTTGGCATGATGTTTATGAATCTAGTTTCCCTTTCATGGGTTATATTCTCTTTTAAACCCACTTCTTTTAATTGGTTATGCTTATGAGGAAATTATTATGAAATGTGTCTCTATCCTTAGGTTATGATATGTTTACATGTTTAGGATACATATTTTATTTCATGGGTTATTATATGTTTATTTATGATCTTGTGGCACATGTATGCATGATTTCATTATGTGATGGGTGGGACCTATATCTACCTATAATGAATTAGGTTAAGTTTTATATCTCATGAGAAAAACTAATATGGCCTTGGAAGTGAACCTTGAGAACTATGATGGACATGATAGTGAACCATGACTACTATGATGGTATGATGGGTGAACTCATACCTCTATGATGGTTGTGGGAGTGAACCATGACTACTATAATGGTATTAGAAGTGAAACCATACTACAAATATGGTATTGGTAGTGATGCCTTGGAAACTATGGAAATCATTATATGCTTATGTGTTTTCCATAATTCCATGGTTTCTTCCTATGTTATGATTTCATGGATTATGATATTTATTTCATTATTATTCATGTCTTATTAACTTAAAATATTTATCCCATGATCTTTGTTATGATATTTGATATGTAGGGTATAATGATCTCTTTTTTATGATCACATTCTCATACTCTAATGCTCATGTTTATTCTTATATTTCTACCTTATTTACCATTACTGAGGATTTGATATCACCCCTATTTATGCCTTGATTTTTGATATGTAGGGTATAAATTCTATTTCCATGATTATATTGTCATACCCTTATTCTCATTTTTATGCTTACGTGTCTCCCTTGTTTACCCTTACTAAGAATTTGGGATAGCCCCTTTTATGCTTCCTTTCCCAAGGTTATGATCATATGTACTGTGTTTGGAATATCTAAAAAGGGTGCTGGTCAAGAAGAACCTAGTGAGAGATGATGTAGCTCACATAAGTACCTATTTTTATGTTTCCATGTTTCAAAAGTAACTATACCAACTATGGTCCTCAGGCGTATGTTTGTATAATTTTTAAGTATTCCTCAAAAGTTATGTAATGTTAATGTTTTGAAAAGAGAGGGTCTCTATAGTTATGGTTACACAATCTCTAGAGTATTAATATTGAAATAATTATCATTTTCATACATTGAATACAATATTATAATCATGTATCAATGGTGAACATGTAAAAAATATCACATCACTTCGTGTAGTTGGTAGTCTACACATACAGAAGAGTGATGCTATGATTTTAATGGGTTTGTGGGTAATAGGGTAAATAATATATTATATTTATAGAAACATAATTATGTCATTAATATCATACATATATTCATCAAATTCATCATAATAACCAGCCTTATGATGATATGAGGAAAAATGAAACACATCACTTCACGGAGTTGGTAGCCACATGTACACACAAACGATGTTTTCATTTCACATAGGATGAAAAATGAGATGAATAAGGGTTTTTAGATAAACATAATAATATTTAATTCTATATAAGATACTGATTTTTTATTATATCTTGGTAAGGACATAATTGATAGAGGAATAAAAAGAAATAAAATCAAAGTACTCAATTAATATTTATACCCCTTATTTGGAAATCCACCTTTGGATTAATAACTAAGCATTCATAGGATGGTTATTGGGAAAAAATCTCTAGTAAGTGGAGTGGGAATATAGGAAGATATTTTGGTATATATTGGCCAAGATAAATTTCCAATGAAGTGAGAGTAAGGGAGGAGAGTAGGATCCCTTTTATAACTGAGGTGGGAAGAAATATTGTAAATACCTAAAATAATAATATATATAATGTGTCAAACTCTTGTAAAATAGATCCAAATAAAATTATCTTATAATTTGAGGATGAATATGTAAAAATATAATCATCTAATTAAATTTAGACAATTTGTTTGGTCATTTTAAACCATATCTTTTGGTTTAACCCCTTTGTTGACCCAATTTAACCTTAACCATTATAACACATTTTGTTTGTACTATTTATGAGTCCTAAAAGTAATTTTATAAATTACAAGTGGAACATATATAAACGATGAATGATAGGATAGAAATTTTCCAATACACTTGAGTCATGACAGTTATTTTATAATTGTATAATGATTTAAAAAATATTTTTTAAAATATTAAATTCCATTTAAGGTCTTTTTTGAGATAATTCATATATCTTGAGTTAAAGGCATCAATATAACAATTGAATTAAAATATAAAATCTTTTAAAATATATGGTACATTATAATTATTACTGAAAATCATGGTACACCATTATTTATCTAAAATATATCACTATTAATGTTCTTAAAATCATTTATTTTATGTTTTTACTCCTTGCACAAGAACTTCTTGAGGGTTGCATAAATATTTAAGCTAATTTTACCGATGCTAATTTTATTTCATTCTTTTTACCACACCATTTTTTTAATTGGTTTCATTTTTTATTAAAATAATGTATATATTTGAATACATTCCAATTGTTTTTAATTTGGTATTAAATTATTAAAACTATGATTTTTTATTAAAATATATATTTTATTGATTATTTATATTTTTTGTTATTTTTTAGATTTAGTAGTATTTGTTTACAAATACATCATTTTTTTCTTATTCATAGGTTTAATTTTGTTCTAAAATTATTTCAATTCATTATTAATTAATTTTTTTTCTCAATATAATATGATTTTTTTTAAATAATTTTTTAATTTTAATTTTTTTAATTGTTAGATAAGTTAATTTATTCTTTATTTTATTTGAAAATAATTTATTTATCTTTTCTTTATTTTAATTTAAGATTTGTTCTATTTTTATTTCTTTTGTAAATTTTAAATAATTTACGATCTTTTTTTATTTATTTTTCAGGAAATTTCATGGTGTGATTACTATTCTGACCACCCGAACAAGTGGAATGGTCACTGTAATGACCATGCCAAGTGACCGTAAAAAGTACACTATTTGTATATTGATTGTGTGTGTAGGGTGAAATCTTATCGTAACTTTTATTTTCAAGGGATGATGTATTTTGAGGATACCTATCATGAACCAGCCTCTCGTGCCTCTTGAAACCTACCATTCCCTAATCCTACAACAGACTGTGAAAATAATTTCACTTACCATACATGTAAAATGAAATGAATATGAGGAGGCCAATGCATCTTGAGGTTATACCTACCATGTCTATGATTCAAACTATTTCACCTTTTGAAGTTGTCAAAAAACTCAAGTAAGGTATTCCTATAATAAGATAAAACAAAGATCTAGAATAAATTCTAGTCACGTCACCTCCCCACCAAAGATCACTGCCCTAATTGAGATTGGAAGTGATGATTCTTGGTCTGATGGTAATGTATCCACTATTAAAGAACCATAGATCTTGCCTAACCGTTATTGGTGTTGTTGTGCGAAATCGATAGAAGACTATCACTAATAAAAAAATCATTAACTTGTCACCACCATGCTTTTGGAAGAAAAATCTATGTGTAATTATGGATTCACCATTTAAATATGTTGAATAAAGAATATATAACTCCTTAAGGATGATTCCATTCAAAGTCTATGATTGAGTATGACTGACCTTGCTGGATAGATTGATGATGGATATTCTAAGAACCACTGAAATGGTCCTCAAAACACGACTATGAGTGTAGTAATCTCCATAATGCCTGATGCCACTGATCATCGACCAAATATGATGAAGCCATGCCAGATCATGGGACTGGTGATCATGGTACAAATTTAAGATGACCCAAAAACAATTCTTGAGGTGGTCAAATCAAATTCAATATATTTTCAGCTAGTATGGAGAAAAATGATCATTAATAAAAATTTGAGTTTTTTTAATATGAATGGAAGACTGATATAAAATGATGTTGATAGTATAAATTTAATTTGTAATTAAAACAAATTTTTAATCAATAAATTTTAAAGATTATAGATGAAAATCAACCTGGGGTGTTGTATCTAGAGGTTTGCTGATATATGTGAGAACCTGTGATTTTACACTGATCTCCAAAGATTTCCTGATTGCAGATTATGAGTTATGGAGGTTCATTGTTGAGTTGGCGAAGAAATCAAAGTTGAAGAGATTTTCTATCATATTTTATTTCTTTTTATGCAAGTGAATGATTGGAGATAAATGACACTATTAGTTTTTTTGATGTTGTGGTTGCAAGGACACACTGTTATATATGATATATGTTCGATCACTCAACTCAATTAGTTAAACCATATAGAGGTGAAAAGGGAAGTGAAGCCACTAAATAATTCTAGTTAAGTATTATGAAGGATATTAACTCTATGATGACATAAATAGATGAGGCTGATATTTCAGATAAATGGTGGAGATTTATGATTTGGTAGTTTGTTTTGAAGCTAGACTAAATTTGATGCATCAAGGAGTTTCTCCATAATAAAATATTGGTTCACCAATTCAATATTTTATGAGGAGTCTCAAGGATTCAACTTGTAAGAACAAGATGAGGTGGGTGTTTTGATTTTGAAACATTAGAAATGGTCAGAAGATCGAAGAATTATAGTTTGAGTCATGATCACATACAGATAATGTGATGATTTAATTCAGTTACATAACATGATTTCATAATTGGGAATGGAAAATATAGTAATTCAATCTTAAGAGCAATTGGAGATTTTGTAAGATTCCATAATTTTCTAGAGTCTTGAGCGACTGACTAAGGACTAATGATTGGGAAGGTGTTTCCACTTTCTAGGGTTACAATAACACAAGATAGGTACATGAGTTTTAGAAAACTATTTCTCAAGTCATCAGTGGATGAAGTTGTATTGTGAAGGAAATACACATAGATGATAGATAAAGCATACCGAGCAGTGACCATGGCCAATCAATTGGGATTTGTGTGAAAAAAATTAGTTAAAAATAAGAGGTTACACATACTAATAAAGACCAATAATCCATCAATCTACTTTCTATCATTGGATAATCATCCAAGAATTCATCTGGAGAATAGATAAAAAAGGATACCCTTGTATTTGGAGCTATTTTAGGAGCATATGTTTAATGTAATATGACTCGTATTCTTCTTCTTTATTTTTCTCATGATCTATAATTTCCCATTGTTGAATTTCAAATTTATTTTTGGCTAAAAATCTTGTGTGGGGATGTGTAGGTTTCTCCACTAGTATTTTATCCTTTTTTTATCTGTGATCATTTCTAAATTGTAATAAAATTATTCCTCTTATTGATTGAATGCTTTTTTATATAACAAGATACAAAATCATTTAATGACTAGTCAATATTCTTAACCATGATATTGAAATCTTATTTTTTTAATTTCAATTCAACTAAAACATTACAAATAAGAAAGTCATTACTCAGACAATTGAAATTTCCCCCACTCTTCATTCTTATTCATACTCTTATCAATTTTCAATTTCATTTTTCTAACATATGATGAAAAACACTTCAAACCACTCATCTGTTTCTTCTTAATGGGTTATTACCATCATATTAATTAATTCATGCATGTTTTTTTTACATTTTAGGTGCTTTTAATCATTTTCTCACACCTTCACCCACCATTTCCTTCCCTGTGGGCACGATAACCTATCTCACTAATATTGAGTAGATTTTTGGAATTTAATTTGAGTAATTAAATGACCTATACAATAACATCACTAAAAATTAAAATTAAATTACCATAATAAAAAAAATTATTTTTGT
Source organism: Viscum album (assembly GCA_963277665.1). NCBI lineage: Eukaryota > Viridiplantae > Streptophyta > Magnoliopsida > Santalales > Viscaceae > Viscum > Viscum album. Next base: position 1,333,998,634 of record OY728145.1, read on the forward strand.
TTAGAATAATATTTTATATTCATTCTAAAAATATTTTATCCCATTGAAAATACATAAGAGAAACCAAAAGTGGTTGAAATTTTTATAATTATATTTTACTTAAAATAATATAAATGTAATAATAAAAGTCATGTTGCAAAAAATTAACAAATTTTATAATCCAGGTTATGGTTGAAAATAGTTATCAAATAAAATAAAGACAAGTGTTGGGGATATTTTTAGGTTTCATTTCATTATTTTTACCCTGTATTACCTATTTTACCCTTACCATAGTGAATTTGTTTCACCAATGTTACCATACATAATGACTAAAAATAAAATTTATCTATTTTAAAAATTTTATGCTAATGAATTAAAACAATGTATAAATTTTTCATTATTTACAATTTAGTGGATTCAGAAATTTATTTTAATATAAATGATTAAAATCTAGAGAAAAATAATTTTTAGTCAAACATGTTTTGAATCCAAAAAAATATTTTATATTAAATAAATTTTAATGATGATTACTATTTAATAAATTAGATTATGTTTAATAATGGTCTATTATGTTACTTTAAAACCAAATTCAAAATATAATGATACTTTTAAATTACCTGATTTGATGATAATAAATGACAATTTGGAAAACCTCATCATTTTTTACTATTCACTCAAAATCATTATTTTCAAAAAAATACTAAATCATCAACATAATTTAACCATGAAATTATGATTTTTTTAAAAAAACCACTTTTTTTAAATACAATTTATAAAATTTTTTGAAGTTAATTATAAAATCCATGCACCAAATTCAATAAAAACCATTTGTGATATAAATTTATTTTTGAATATTAAAATAAATTTACTATAATTACATATCTTAAAGGAATGTTAATTCACTCAATTAAATATATAATATAATTATTTCATTAGAATAATTTATCTATATTGACTAATTTAATATTTTAAAATCAAAATACATTACACACATAAAAAAATTTTTATAAAAAATATCACTTTTACATTTAAACAATCACATATTAATTTCAAACAAATTAATAATCAATTTTTTATTTATTATTTATTTTATTAATGAAAAAACCTCTCTATATATTTCATAATATGATTATTCCTATTTATACTTTCCAAACAAACGATTAGGGAATAATGACAATATTTAAATAATAGTATATTATGAGTCATTTAATCTTGGTGTTGTGTATACCACACACTATCAAATTTATTATGTAAAGAGAATAAATTATAAATTTTTTTGGTGTTAAAATCTACCCTATATATAGAAATTTCATCCCTGTAATTTTATCTCATGCCCGATAAAATGGGTTTAGAAAATTTAAAAAAAATAAATTCCATGGAGTGGAATTAGGAATAACACATAATGGGCTTCCCAACCATGGAGACCATGGGAGGAAAGTAATAAATATGTAAATGGAGGATAAAAATAAAATACCAGGAATAATAAAGGGTGATAAAAAAAATGACCATGATAAAGTAAATGAAAAAAACCATAAATTAGTAAGTAATAATGAATACTATCAATTCATCATATATGAAGGTGAAATGATCACATTTTTATTTCAATATACTTTTCCTAGAGTTTATGTATTATTCTACTATCATGGTAGATAACCTGATAAAACAAAAATATTTGATTTATTTCCATTTCATAATCATAGTTTCATACTTTTGTTATTCTTAAATCAATTTTCACTTCTATCTCATATCTTACTATAATAAATTAATATTAAAGATGTTTTCTTTTTCAAGATTAAAGCACTAGAATTAATTTTTAATAGCACATAATAACCATGAAAGTATGGAAAAAATATTTCTGTTATTTCACTGTATTAAAGATAACCAAAATAGTTTTTATAGGATGAGATAATATTCAATGTGAATAAACCTACACATGGATAAATACTATATTAATCTATAACTATTCATCAAAAACACCTAAAGTTCAACCTAAATCATTATATAAATAACTAACCTTATAACTCTTCATAATATTCTAGAACCAAATGAAACCCAATGATTAGAATTATCTAGACACATATTATTCCAAGATCAACTTAATATTTATCTCCAAACAATATTAACCACTCATAAAGTCTTATAAAAAATGTTTATTCCCTAATTATATAATAACAAATATATGATAAATGTTTCCATAAATAACATTAATACCCATAAATCAACAATAAAATAAAATATTCTTTTAAAAGATATTTCAATGCGTATTCTAAAAATAAACTCCCATCTTAGTTGAAATTTATTTCATTTACCTTAATCATATAACATTCCAAATATAGTGATCTTTTTAAAGATAGATTTAATCACTTAGTCACCAAATAACAATTCAATCCCATGGTTATCAATACATTAACAAATATGTTACCAAAATTTAATAACCCTTTTATACCAATTATCCATAACTACCTCAATATTAAAGAGCATATTAAACCTAATGGTTATCAAAATCTTTCAACTTATATCCTAAATTTTTAAAATAATTCTTCCACAAATAATCTTGTTACATACTAAACCTGTAGGTAATAATCCCATAAATGTCTCCCAAAGCACCCTTAATCATATTGAACTACCATCACATAAAACCTTATAAGTTGTAACTATGTCTTTAATATTATGATCAAACATTGACTTATTAAAATATTATTGTATCTAAATTGCTTAAAAAATCCTTAGATAACTCATCCTAACCTCAAATGTTATATTAAACCTTCCAATGATGCCAACTATATTACCACATAACTTAAACTACCCATAATTACATGATTTATAACAAGGGTTTCAATTTCTTACATTTTTAGGATCTTTTTAGGTTTGAGTTTATTATAATTAAGAAAATTAATTACACTACATTGGGAACAATAATATATTGTTTCTATTTTTTCCTATTAAAATAGTATTCTTAATCTCAAAATTCTATTACATTTTCAACAAACTTTCTTCGTTCATGGAAAATTATCTTTATTCCAAGATAAATTTCATAACAAATCTTACAGATCCTTAGGCCCTAAGAAAAACATTTGAAAAAATGGGATAAGAAAGAAAATCTAGCTACGAAAATAAATAGATATAAAACAATCAATCCATTTGAAATTCATGAAAACCCTTAAGGGTAGTTTTTTTCTCGTATTAAACATTGAATTCAAAATAATCACTTTCTCTAGAAATATACTTTTGACCCAATGTTTTTTAGAAAACATTTCATAAATGAAAATTTATAAAAATCATAACTCATGAGGGTTTCTTAAAAAACAAGCAATATTTTCCTTTAAAATAATACTTTTAACCATAAGAGGTTATAAAATTAATTTTAAATCAAATCTCATTTTCTTACCATATAAAATCAAAATATATAAATAAAAAAAATAAAAAACTTAGTCATGAAATACATTAAAGGAAAAAAATAATCACATAGATAATAATAATTGATTTCATAGTGTTTAAATTCATAATGTTGGATATCGTAATCATATCTTCAACTCCGTGTTCGATGACATCATAAACATACTATCAAGGCCTCACTCCAAGTCATAATAAATAATTGGGAAGACAGACACAAAATACGAGTTATTGTTTTTCTCACAAGACCCACCAATTCATCAAGAGGATATAACAGGCACTACAAATTACTTAATAAATCAAAATCATTCATAAAATGAAATAAATGAATAACAATTTTATATATAATCAAAAAAAATATTCATATTAAAAAATGAGAATATGAAATAAAAATATTTTCCCAACCAATCAATAGAACAACATGATCACAAGAAACCTGAAAAAATACCTTGGATGATATAATTAGATTATATCCCTAATAATTCATAATACTGATCAAATTGTGTTCCAATTTATTAAAATAACTTTAAAATAATATTTTAACCATTCATTGAAAATATGATAAAAATATATTTTTATTTTGATAAAATTTTAATTAAAATTTATAAAATATTTTGGAAATGTATTTCACTGAAAATAAAAATTGGAATATACTAATTAAAATTAAAAGACAATACTTATCATGATGGATTTAAAATTCATTCATGTCATATATATTAAAATAGAACATTATTTTCACACATTTGTAAAAAGGAAAATGTATGTAGTATGGAAAAAATTTGAAAAGATTCATTTTAATAAATTTTAAATCAAGTTAAAAGTAGTTTAAAATTAACTTTAAAAATATTTAAAACATAAATAATAACATTTTTAAAACTTTTTAGGAACATTGAAATGGAGGATAATGATTTTGATAGGAAAACTTAAAAATATTTTAATGGAAAACACCTCACCAATTTGGTAAAATTAAAATCAAAAGGAAAGGAAGATAAATTTGAAGGGATTTTTAATCCAATTGAATTTTAGTAAATTAATAATAAATAAATATATATGTTAGTATATGCATGATATGAAACAAAACATGTGGTGAAAATGGCATAAGTCTAAAAATATATAAATTGTGATGAGAAATCCTTTCCTTATGTCCCAAATCATTTTGTACATTATCAGACAGTAGAATAATTAAATTATATTTGTTTTGTAATTTATTAATAATATTTTCATGTTGATTCCAATATAATTGTTTGTTTTTTTTGAATTATCTAGTTTCTAAATCTGTTGAGTTTACAACATATGTTTTTAGGACGATCGACTCATAATCCCAAAACAACTTCTATAGGCTGAACATGGTCAAAGGGGTTATGAATACATCAACCTAAAAATATTAATAATGACACATTTATCATAAATATATATTAAATATAATTTTATAATCATATAGGAATGGAAAACATGAAAATGTAAAAACAACACTTTGTGGAGGTGGTAGTCCACCCATACACAAAATTGACGTTATGATTTTTTTTAACGGCTAGAAGGGTAAGAAGGTAAGTAATATATTATATTTACTGAATCATAATTATATCCTAAAAATAATATATATTCATTAAACATATCATAATATGTATCCTTTTTGGGGGTGAGGGAAAATGGAATACAACTCTTTGTGGAGGTAGTTATCCTCAAGTACACACAAGCGAAGTTTTCATTTCTCATAGGATGGAAATGGAGAGGAAAAATTATATTTTCATAAAAATAATAACATTTAAGTATATAAAAAATACATATATTATTATATCATCATTTTTAGGACAAAATTGGTTGGGTTAGAAGAATAAATAAATTTAAAGTACATGGTTATAATTTATACCTCTCCTTTGGAAATCCTCCACTAACTTACACATTAAGCCTTATTATGAAGGTATTAAGCGATGAACTGAAGCCCTAAGAGATAGAGAAGGAATATAGGAATTTATTAGGATATATATTGTTTGAGATAAATGGATTATGAGGTGAGAGTAATATAGGATATGTGGTTTCCTTTTATAAGTTAGGTGAGTTGAAATCCATTAAACACTTAAAATATTAATATATAATAAGCATTTAGCTCATGTAAAATGGATCCAAAGTGAAATATATTCTAATATTAAGATGATAAGATCTAAATATGAACAAAAAATATAATTTAGACAAGTTTTAGGTTATTTTATTTATTATAGTTTTCTTTAATCTCTTCGTTTACCCCCCTTAACCTTAACTATGATATTAAATGTTTCACTCTTTAAAAGTCATGAAAGCAATTATAAATATAAAAGTAGAATATAAATAAACAATGAATGATATTATATACATTTTACCTTCTAATTGAGCCAATATAGTTTTTTTATAATTTTATAATGATTTAAAAATAATTTTGAAATATAAAATTATATTTAAGGTCATTTTTAAAACTCTTTAAATATCTTGAATTTAAATGCATAATAATAATAATGGAATTCAAATATAAACTCTTTAATTATCAAATATACAGTATTATTATCCGATAAATTCACATTACACCATAAATATTCGAAGAATATATTAATATCAATATTTTTAAAATCAATTATTTGATATTTCTACTACTTTCACAAGCATCGTGTCATTGTTGCATAAGCATTTAAGGTAATTGTACCATTAATGAAAATTAAAATTCTATTAAAATCATAAAAAATAATTATTAATGTTAAAATTAATTTTTTATAGTTTTTAAGGATGTATTTTTATCCCAATGGAAACATATATGAAAAATTAAAATCACGAGAGTGACATTTTTATAATCATTATTTACTTAAAATAAAGGTTATAATGAAATCTATGTGGTAAAAAATTACCAAATTTTAGAATATTAAATGTTTATGGTTGTTATAAACTCATTAAATAAAATAAAAAATGTGTTTGGGATATTTTTGCGCCTTATGTCATTGTTTTATCCTTACTTTACCCATTTTACCTTTATCGTAGTGACAACATTTTTAAGAAGGTTACTATTCATAACGACAAAAAATAAAAGGGAAATATTTAAGAAATTTAAAACTAATGATTGAAAATAAGTAATACATTTTTTAAATAATCAATTTAAAGGATCCTAAAAAATTAATTTTAATATAAATGCGTAAAATATAATGAATTTGTTTTTTAGAAAAATGAAATTTTAAGCCTAAAAATGATTTTATATCAAATAAAGTATATTGTTGATTCCATTAGAATTAATTAGAGTATTATTAATTAAATATATCTTAATTAACTACAAAAACAATTCCAAAATATAATTATAGTATTATATATTTTGAAATAAATAAAAGAAATTACAGTTTTGAAAAAATTGACATTTTTCACTACTCACTCAAAAAGAAATATATGTAGAAAAATTCAAAACATTCATCCAAATACTATTATAGAATGATGTTTTCAAAAGATGATATCATTTTTTTCAATTTAAATTTTTAAAATTGGTATATATTTTTTGTAATATTCACCCAAAAAATGCAATAAATCCATTTTTGTTGAGAATTTATTTATGGACCAAGAAATGAATTTATCCTTATTACTTGTATAATAATAATAGTTAAATAGATGTTAATTACTTAATTTTTATACATAATATACCTATTTAATTATATTTGTTTTTAATAGTTCTTAATTTAATCAATTAAAATCAACATACAGTGCACCAAAAAAATAGTTTTATGAAAAATATATCTTTTACATTTAAAATATTTTATCTTTATTTTCAACCAATTAATAACTAATGTATGATTTATTATTAATTTTATTATGTAAAAATGTTAAACATATATTTCAAAATATGTTTATTTCTAATTTTACCTTCCTTAGCTAATAATTTTCATATTTAAATAATAGCATATCTATGTTTGTTTAAGCTTAGAACTGAATATACAAAACAATATAAAAATTATTACTTAAACAAAATAAATTTTAAACTATTGGGTTGTTATAGTTTCTAGATCATTCCATGGACCAACTACACTTATTGAGTAGAAAACCCTATAAATTCTTGTATTCCTGTGGGTTTTGTTTTTGTGTTCATCAAATTCACTTACCTCTAACAAGAGGTAATGATTATTTTAAATGAAGAAAACATAAAAATAATTACTCATTTATTCAACTTCTCTCAGTTTCATATAGATCCTAATTGTTCCTTTCAATTTATATCATAGGGAGGATCTTTAGTTAAATATATGGATTTTAAGGTTTAATAAGAAGAAGAATATCATGCATATTTAGAAGTCAGTTTATAGTAAGGGGATTCCAATCTTAAATTAGAAGAAATATTATATCTGGAAGGCTATAATGCAACCAAATCTATTATCGATTTTCTATGATGTTCTGTAAGCTGCTGCAAATGGTTTCACTCCTCCCACTGAGGGTTCTCCCTTAATATTTATAGGTAAAATGAATCTAGATAATGATGGATAATCCAAAATTTTTAATCATTTCTCTCTCTTAGAAAGTTAATTTCTATAGGTTAGTGGAATTGAAAGTGGAAAATTCATATGGGATAAGTTGAAGAATATTCATAATGGAAATAATAAAGTAAATAAATCCATGTTACAAATTTGTATATTGATATATGATTATTTTAAAATAATCTATGATAAATGTATTGGAGAGTTATTTATAAGGGATAATGATATTTTAACCAACAAAAGAATTAATAGAGAAAAATTGGATGAAATAACATTTGTTGAAAAGATATTTAGAATTATTCTTGATATATTTTATGGAAACGATTCATCATTGGAAGATAGAAATCATGAAATAATATCTTTGAATCACTTTATCATTATTCTCATTATAAATGAGATGAGAAAAGAGAATGTTATCAAAAGGAATTGAAAAGATAATCATGAAATCTCCTTCAATGAAACAAAGTAAGAAAAGGAAAATAATGTTTCTATTGAGAAAGAAGTCAGGGACATTGATTCAAAAAATGAAACATGTAACAAGTTCATATAATTTATTTATTTTTTTAAATAATATGATATGAGGAAAAAATAATTATAAAAGGAAAGTTACCATTAAATTGATTTTACTATGGATCCATTAGAAATTTTCTAGTAAATTGAATAATATTAAAGTAATATGAAGATAGTTATGAAGAAGATAAGAGTCCAATAAGAACACTAAAGAAGAAGCTATAAAAATCAAAGTATCTTTTAAAATGAAGGAAAAATAAGTTTTATAAATATAAAAAAATATATCTTTTACTAATTAAAGGAAGATGATGATAGTGAAAAATAAATTGAAGATAAAAATTCTTATGATGAAGATGAGGAGAAGTTTCTTATTAGATAGGTGAATTATGAGAGTTTTATTAGTAATTAAATATGATAAAAATAATATTTAAAGAATGTATCTTGAAAATTACAAATCAAGAGAAAGAGAAGAATATGTTAGAGAATGACGGAATAACTGTTAAAAATAAAGAAACAATGCACGAAGAAGAAGTATCCAAATTTCAAAATATATATTGAAAACATTAACTAGTAACTTCATAAAGAGAAAAATATTAACATCAATATTAAAGAAAATATTTGTGATAAGGATAAATAATTTAATGTTGTTCCAGATAAACTTGTTGAAGACAAATAAAGAATATTTAAATTTCAAAATTAAAATCCAAATGTTGGTGAATGATTTAAAGAGTGTAAATATTTGAAATATCAGCAAAGACTATCCTTGAAGGTTAATAAAAAGGCAAAAGATGTAGGGAAAGGGTATAAGATGAAGAAGCAAGCCAAAAGGACAGTGTATGCACCTAATGTAGGAAAATCCCAAAATTATATAATTTATAAGAAATCCAAATTTTACAAAATAAATGATAAATCTAGATACATCATTACGGTTGAGAAGAAATATAAAATGAAGAAGAAACATTCACGATTACACAAAAGTTTTGGTTCACAAAAAGTATCCAAGACTTATGGTAAACAAGAGCTTGGAATAAATATACATAGTTATGGATATGAAGAAGGTTACAAATAAAAATATGATATCTATGGATATAAATAGTGTTTTAGAGGATTTAGGCATAAAAAATTTTCTGGTTCAATTATCAAAAGTAAAATTGATCCATGAGGTATTATGGGTATATTTTGAAGGGGTGTCATCCCACTCAAAGAAAAAAAATTCAAATACAATCTGAATAACCTAATTTGAATATTTGGAATAGATTCTAAATTCTTGAAACTCTATGTGAGAGGTGTGACCTACCTGGACACCATGAGTTTTTTTGTGAAGCTATAATCCCTATATTGATTTAATGACAAAACTAAAAATAATTAAAAAGAATAAAATGTTAATGAGAAGGCTCTTGTAATTGAAATTTCTTTCCACAATGAAAAATGAGAAAGACTTTATATATTTTTGAAAGAATGTTCATTCAATATGAAAATAGATTTGAAAATTTTTAAAAATTTGAAAGAACATAAATAAGTAACTATGTATTTGTGGAATAGAGAGCCTCTCAGAATTAAAGGCATTAGATCTACAGTTATTGGAAAAGTAATAATGAAATCTAGAATTTCCTTAATTTTTAATAAACTGGAACACAATTTGTTGAATGTTTGATCGATTTTTGATGATGGAAATGATGGTATATTAATAATATATGGTTTTATAATGAAAATTATTGAAGGTGGGGGAAGTTCTGATAAGAGGACAACAAACTAAGGTGAACTTATTCTAGGTTGGAGATGTATAAAATTGAAGGTATTTGAGTATGAATGAAGAAAATAAATTATGTCATAGAAGGATTATACATATATCCCACAGATACATGAACATGCTAACACATAAAATAAGTGTTCATTATGTCCCTGATATTATGAGAAACAAATATTGCTATTGTTCCATATGATAGAAAGATAAATTTTCAAATTATTTGCACAAGAAGGTTGACATACATATATTGAATCCATTAGAACATACTAATTCTAGAATATGTGGAACTATAATGATGTAATTAACAAATGAAGATCATTATTTTATATTTTTTTATCGATTATTTCATTTTTATTACAGTTATTATGTTTTTTAAAAATAAATCATGGAACTAAATATATTCAAAAGTTTTAGGATAAGTGATAAAAAGGAATTTGGCTAATATATAAAAATGATTCAAATTGATAATGGTTCTAAATAAACTAGTGGTATGTTTAAGTTTATCTTTAGAATAATATTATTTATCATGTGTTTAGTGAAAAAAAACACACCAAAAAATTGTGTGTATGAAAGAAATAATCGAATCTTGGATGGGATGGATCAAACCATGTTGATTAAACATGATACCTATCAATTCAATTAGAGGCATGTTAATGGCTCAACAGTCCAAATTCAAAATCATTAATTCCATAGATCAAATTCATACATGTCTCCATATGAGATGTGTTATAATAGGACTACATGTATAAAGTAATAAAAGGTTTTTTTGCATTCCCTACATTATCAAAATCAAATGTGAAAATCTTTGGATTTTTTATCAAAGTGGGTTTGATGGTATTTTTCTTGGATATTCTTTAAATGGTAATGGACACCAATTCTACAAAAAGGAAATTAGAAAGAATTTTTAATTATTATAATGTGAATGTTTTGTAACATTCAGAAAGAATGTTTACATAGTTATCTATAGCTATAAGAGGATGTGAAGAAGAAACTATTTGTATTAAACAACATGATAACTTTTCTATCATAATTGATGATGTAGATGTTTTACATGATGATGATATTACTTTAACCATTTCAAGTGATGAAGGAAAAATATGTTAATCTCATACAAGGAACATGAAGTAAGTGGAGATCTGAAATATCGTTGGGTTTTAAGGATAATAGGATCAAAATATAAACACCTTGGGGAGAACACATACCTATTTGTCTTCATAGGTTGATCCAAGAGACATTAATGAATAATTGAATCATAAAGAGTTTATTTATTTCATGAATGGATAATTAAATCATATTGAGAATGATTGGACATGAGATATGGTTCTCAAACATGAACATAATTATTTTTGGAAAAAACTGGTTTTTACAAAAAATGTTGAATGAAAGATGTGAAGTGGTAAGAAACAACAAAGACTAGTTTGTAAGGGCTACTCACAAATTGAAGTTAGTGATTTTTATGAGAAACATTTCTAATTAAAAAGACACGAAATCATCATAATATTTATTTTTATTACTATAAAAAGTAAATATAATATTTTCCCAATGGATATCAAGTGTTTATTTTTCAATAGAGATCTAGAAAAAGAAGTTTATTATTCATATAGGTAGTCTTCTACTAGTAAAAGAAGAAAAATATTTGTGTAAAATGAAGAAGATTTTATATTGGATGAAGAAATTACCAAGATAATTATATTCCAATATTGATTCTTGTTTAATGAAGATTAAATTAAGGAGGGGAAGGGTAAAAAAACTATATATAAGATAAAATCATTATATTTACATCATTGTGATTATTTATACTGATGATATTACATTTTATGGGAACAATTATTAAGACTATGAAAAAAATTCCAAAGAGAAGAAAATTATATTTTTAATGTCTATTCTAGGAGAAATAAGGTACTTTATTGGCATGAAAATCCCTCAAGAGAGGGAACATATTTTCCTATCATAAGAAATATATGATAGGTATTTTTATTAAAAGAGTTATCTTGGAAGATTGAAACCCTATTTTCCCACCTATCACAATTGGAACGAAGATATTTATGTATGAATTTGTAAAGGATGTTGATCTAACAAAATTAAGGAAATTGATTAGAAGAATTATTTATTTTAGAACCTCTATTCCATACATAGTTTATTCTATTACCCTTTGTGATGAATTTAAAAATGAACTGAGTAGGTCCCTGTTTTTTGCTAAAAAATGAATTCTTAGATGGATGAAAGGGAACTAAAGATTATAGGATTAAATGTGAAAATAAAGAAATTTTGAATTTATTTTTATCTATAGATATATACTAGTAAGGTTTTGTCATTGAAAGGAGATCCACTTATGGTGGATTTTTCTTTATGAGAGAAATACGAGTGAGTTGCGATATAAAGGAAAAGAATTAGTTACTACGAACTCTGTAGAAGCTTAGTATTTCAGTTCCTCTAAATTTATGACACAATTTATGTGGATTAAGACATAGTTAGATGTTTTTTTGGTGGATGTAAAGCTACCCCTTGTCTTAGGAAGTGAAAATAAATGATCTATATATATATATATATATCTAATAATGAATCCAATGAAACACTAAATATCAAAGAACATTGATATAATTATCACATCATCATAGAGCTTGTGGAATTAAATGAACTCAATTTGGAGTTTATGTATATGAAGAGAGGGTGTTTGATATTTTCACTAAACCACATCCAAATAACACATTTGAGAAATTGAGGATGATAATGGGTGTTCAACCTCACCAACATTAATGATATGGTTTGTGTTTTTTCTTCCCCTCCATCATATTTTATTTGGATATTGTTTCCAATGGGGGATAAATAAGAAAATATAAATTTATCCACTGGTATATGATTTACCAATTTAGGATGAGTATATATTTTGGGATAGTTTTTAAAATTCCTAATTTATGACATCAACATATGTATTTTTGTGTGAACATGTTTAACAGTTTATTGAAGTGGTTGTTGGAAAAATATTTTATAGGTTAAATCAATTTCTATCGATAATATGGGATTAATAATGAAGCTCAAAAATGATTTATTGTGATCATATTATGGAAATTATGGATTTATTTTTCAATGATTCATATTTCTTATGATGAGATAGCTCACACATGTTTAGAATTGTTGGATATTTATCCATTAATTGAGTTTTATATCTTCATTGATTTATGTTCATTGGTTGAAAAAAAATTAATGGGTGTTATTTTAAAAGACAAGTGGTTTCAAATTGTTGTTTGATTAGTGAAGAAGCTATAGAATTTGAAGTGGAACTATTTACATTATTTTCTTTTGTTGTCAACACATAATGAATAATTTATAAGGAAATATATCAATGACTTTCATTGAGTTATGGTGATCAACTACATGATATATTGTGATTTTGAGAGTCATAATTTCATGTGATGTACTTCCATTAGAATAATAACAGATCTTTAATGATTTTTTAGGATTCTTTTAAGAGTTTGATAGATCGTATGAAATTATTAGTGCTTCCATCTGAACAAAATGAATATTCCATGAGTATGAGCACATACCTTATCTGAGTGAAGAAATAGAGATCGTGAGTCACACAGTAGGAGGATCTACCAAGAGTATCACACATAAAGTTTCTTAGAGATTGACCAAAGATCAAGGGTAGATAAACATAGAGATTAAAATTAAAGTGATCCATAGATGTTTAAATATCTTGAAATTTTATACTGGGACTCTTGAAAATGAATCTTTTGGATGAATATATAATGCAGAAGAAAGAAGTGTGATCTAATGTAACTATTAAATTTTACTATAGAAACAACAAATCAAAAGATGTATTGTGCATATTTATTTTCACAGTAAGAAGAAGATTTATTGGTAGATTTATCTATGAATATCATATTCAAGAATTATTTCTTAGTATTATTTGAAGAGAAAATGGAAGAAGTTATTGGGGAAACACTTATTCAATAATATAAGGATCATATTTCAGATTTCATGAATATATTTATGCATGTTTACTAAAAATAGTTATTTGTGAAGTTAACATGGAAAGAAGGAGGAATTTGTGAGGAAAGTTTACAATATTGAAGTTGGAAGATTCCCTTTTCTTTAAAATTCATGTATTTATACATACATGACGATTTAATATATATGAAAAGATAGTTTAAATGAAAATGAAGAATCCAAAATATTTCTATATGTTTACTTTTAGATACAAAAAATTATGGGATTAGTTTCTTATAGAAATTATTGTGAATACAACGTCTGATAATTCTAGAGATTGGAATTCAAAAGTATATATATGGTTTATAAATATTTTAATAAATAAGAAAGAGAAGAGGTATCCAACACTGTATGATAAATTTTTTACAATTAATTTATATCAAAGGCTTCCAATTTGTGTTGAAGAATAATATAGGGAGATAGAGATAAAATAGAGGAAGAGATTCTTAATTTCTACTATGTAAGCAATCGAAGAGGAAAATGATCTGAATTTTAGAAGGAAAGTATGAATAATTCAAGGATCACATCGATTATGTGTTGAATCATGTTATATAAGGTTCATTATATTCTAAAAAAATATCTATTTTATCATATTAACTATGTGAGGTTCACATACACTACAAAATGAATAGTGCAAAGAAATAAATAAATAAGTATATATATATATTACATTCTATAAATCACAAAGGATTGTTTTCTAGTAGAATGTCTGATCTCAAATTTTTCTATATCATTCCAAATACTAGCCCCTCATATTGAGTAGTGAACCTTGTAAATTCTCATGTTCTCATGGATTTTCTTGTTTTTTGTGTTTAGAAGAGTCAATTATCTATAATAAGTGGAAAATGTAATTTTAATAGATGTAAATATAAAAATATCTGACCATTGATTCATCTCCACTCTTAGTAGTTACATAGATATGAAATTATCCATTTACTATCAAGGTTATCCTAGAAATAAAGGGAGTTGAGACATAAATTCTGGGGTGGAATCATAATTTATCATAGTTTGGTTGCACTAGTTTTCCAACCATGTACCAACCATTCCAAATTCCACTTTCATGGTTGCAAACCTAACTATAAAGGATCTGTATAGTTTAATGGATCACAAATCTCTGTTTATCCTTCCATTTTAACTCAAAAAGCATCAATAATCCCAAAAATATTATTAGTACACACATTAGGGATCAAAATACCACTCTTATTTCAAAAAACATCTGAAAAATTCATATAAACCCTTGTATTCCAAATTAAAACCTAGACCACCCATGGTAAATCAAGGCTTGGGGTGATAAAAGGTTCATGCAACTATCCCTAAATATACCACTTAAGTTACAACAATATTTATAATTCTCTATTCTACCTTGACACACCCCGTATAAAAAGAGGACTCCTTTAGGAATGTAGGCCCCACTATGAATATAGGTTTTAATACCATTTTTTGTAATGAAACTTCCATGTTTGACTATACATGTCCCCTAAACTAGAATGCCATAAGTACTAAAAGTTGTTCCCAATCCCTATAGGATGGAAAATAGATCATGAGAATCATGAAACAATACTTGGGAATGATTTCAACCTCAATTTATTTTCACCAAACCAGGATCCCACAATGGAAATTTTCATGACCCATCTTGATTATGAACGTTCATTCCATAAAAATAAATAAATTCAATATAGATGGAAGTAATAAATAATAGTATCATTGGAAAATAGTAAATATTAAAAAATATCCATACATAGAACCAATAATAAACTAATCATAAAATTAGGATTCATCTATATATAAATGAAGTGAAAAGAAAGACATAAGATTATATGGCTAATATATAAGAAGTAAAAAAACCAAAAACCAGGATGCTACACTAAAACCTACTTGTGACCCACAATTAGTCACCTTGATATATCATGACCATCATGGTCTAACCCAAACCAAAATTCCCATAAATTCCAAACCATATCCTAGGAACCAAAAATAAAACATAAGGGTTGTATACACTTAGTGGTGTATTCATGGTGTAAGAAAAACACTCATAGTAGAAATTTTAAAAAATATTTTTGAAATTTCATTTATGAAGACCATTTGCTTAATGGTAGTACAAAACATAGATATAAAAATGGGTTTCCACATAAAAAATTATTATACCATAAATCGTTTTAAAAAATGTCCCCTTTATTTTAAAAATAAGAAATTAATACAGGAACCAATTTGTTTTCAAACTAAGGTAAAAAATTAAAAGACAAATTACTCTCATACTACCTAAAACCATAGTTTTCATATCATACCTTAATTCAAGATATTATTTTGAAAACTCCTTTGAACCATAAAAAGAGGAAATTTTAATCCACACACAAATCATACAATTTCTTCCTCTCCCAAGATATGTATCAAAGTAATTTTTCAAAATGAAACAACTTTTTCTTTATATAACAACATAAAAATTCCAAATTATTTCACAAATCAATTTGAAAAGTATTTATGGGATATCACCCAAAAAAATTGACACAATAAGCGTCACTTGTCAATAACATGAAAAAATATCCAAATGAAGTAATGATGAGGAAAAAATGAACATGAGGAGGATTCAATCAAAATTCAAAATGAAATACCCTATGTAATCTTAAAATAGAAAGTAAGGATAATGAGCATTCCCCTAATACTTAAGGATATAGACCATGAACTAGAAACATAGAGCCATGTTCGATACTAATGATCCTATCATGTCTTGATTTACCTACAGAACTAATGCGGTTCTTTCATGATCATGAAATCAAATTAAACATTAGGATCTTGTAATATTTTTTTGTTCCAAAAAACATATTGTTAGCTCAATCGGTCTAGAAACGTATTTCCCTATGTAGAAAACTCTACATCAAGGCCTTCAATGATCTGAATCCCAACTAATCTATCAGGAATACAATGAATAACATCAAGTGGTAGTGAGAAATAAATAAATAAATATATATATATATATATAAAATTAATAACTCACTCTTCACCAATTACACCCTTGAAAGAAATACCCCATTTGAAAACCATATATAAGCATCAAAATAATAATAAAAATATAAAGCACCTCAAAGGGGTACCAATTCACAACAACCATAGAAACACCTACTTTGAAATAAACAAAATCCTTATAAAAATATTCCAAAACACATCACCTATGATAGATAATTCTCAACCCCGGAATAAAATGTTCTTCATAATCCCTAACAACAAAAAACGACATTAAAACCCACTCATAATCATAACCATGGATGAAAGTAAATTTTAGTTTTCATAATAGAATGAAATATAAACAGAAAAGGGATAATTAGGGAATATGAAGATAAATAAAAAGAAAGAGAGGGATTAACCTGGTAAGAACACTTAAAATCATGGTAAGGAGGTCAAAAATAAAATATGGAAGGGAAAAGGACCTTTCCCTTTGGTTTTACTTTTTTATTAAAACTAGAGTGGAGAAGGAGGTCCAAAATCCATAAAATGATTTATGGAAAAAATGCCCATTTTATCAAATTAAATGAAATAAGGGAATAAAACACAATTTGACAATAAGATTTTCCAAATTCTTCACCAAATCTGAAAAATAGACTGTCCCATTACAAAAATCCTTGTATTATTTTCACATGGTTTACCAAGTTGTGAAAAAGAAAAGAACTAGAAAAATCTAATGGAATTTTAATCCACACAGTTACTACTATGACCCATGTAAACTATTCTATACTTATGTATGTTAAACTAGGCTTGTTCGAAATAAGCTACATGTTAGGGTAGCAATGGACTATGTGAGGGTAACCCCATAGTTTATTCTAAACAAGACACCCAAAATAGTAACTAGAGAAAATATTCTAGAAATTCTAAAATATGAAAAGAATATCTCTAAGTAAGATAAAGTAATATAAAATAACATTCTACAGTGACATATGGGTACCACACCAACCCAATGTATCTATATCCAAAGATAAGTTAATCAAGATAAATTTCAATTCAACATATATCTTAAACCTAATAGGGGTAAAATATATCCAATAACTAAATTAAATCTTATTACTTTAATTATAAATTAAAGTAAAGGTAAATGAAAACTAAATCTATTATCAAATGTTACATATAACTAATTATATGCATGTATGGAAATACCTAGAATCAATTTATGAATTTAAACCAAATAATAAACATATTCAATGTATACATTTTTATCCCTGAATATAAAACAAGGGAATAAAGTTTAAATAAAATATCATTTCACATATTTTAACATGTGATAAATATTTATGAACAATTCATAAAAAAATATGCATATAAACACATTATATTCATTTCGTAACATGAACACATTAATATTATTCATTTTATGGAATTAATCTTTTAAAAATATGATATTTCCTGAAATAAAATTTTTTATAATCAAATTTTTACTATGTAAATAATTTAAATAATCTAAATATCTCATACTTAACATTATTTAAACATTGATCAAATCAGACATCAAAACCTATTCATTGAGGGGTAAATAATTTATCCAAATAAGAATTTAATTTAATGTTTTATATTAATAAATTATGAAGAGTTCAAATTGATTTATTCTGAACAATTCATAATTGAATATAATTTTTTTTATTTGGACATATTTTTAACTTTTTAAAAACTGTATAAAAACCCTTATGATTTCTAAAGAGAATCATTAGTTTTAAGTCATATTTAATTCCATATAAGTTAATTAAATATATTTTTATATTAAAATTTAATATTAAAGAATATTTGATTATAAATATTTTATATAAACTAATTAATTAATTATAAACTCTTAATAATTAATTAATTTATAAACAATTTATATGTTAAAAAATATCCCCAAAATATATCCTTCATTGTTTATAATATTTTATAAATAATAAAGTCATATTCATAATTGGAACACGAGAATAATAAAATTTCACGTCTAATTATATTTAATTATTCATCCAAAGTTGTAGGATATGATAGATAATCATCCAAACACTAAAAGGTTTAGTGTTATCCGTAATATTTTATGAATGATATCCATATCAACTCCTAAAAAACCCCTTTCAAATTTTATGATATATCTTGATATCTCTTTAATGATTCAATGCTCTATTTTTGATACACAACACTGTACAATTGTAAACTATGAAACCTAGGCATTGTATTCTAAGAATAGTAAAATTTTGTAGGATTTAAATTGATTAATTTCTTGTGATATCCCATATTGTATGTTATATCTCACTCAATAATAACTAATTTATATATCATATTTTATGGATTTTTTTGACATCAAAATGGATATTGAAAAGAAATATATTTCCTATTGATTTCACAGATCTAAATTCATAGTAGGACCTCATACTATTTTTTGGATTCATTGGGTTATACTAATGCTTATCAGAGGAAACATAATTGATAGATAAACAAAGAAAGATCTTTATTCTAGAATAAGTGAAACCATTCCTATATTGTAAATGATGAACCAATGTTAATAGTTCATGTACCTTATGAAAATAACACTATATGATTCTACCATTTTTTTCCCATTCATGAAGAGGATCGCTAATTAAAAATCATATGATTTTTACCAATAAGGTGTACCTTATTCAAATAACACCGGATTTCCTTCCATATAGGAATGATTAACCTTCTATACATGATATACTAATTCCTCATCTGGTAAAGATGAAAGGAAAAGAGAGATTACGGTGGAGTTATTTTATTTAGGGATCAAGAAAGCATGTACATAGCTACTATATGGTAGTTGGAAAATTTTAAAGTCCCTAAAGGAAGCATAGAAATCATAGAGGCATTTACTCTTAAATTATAATTTAAGAATAAAAGAATTATCCACTTTATATATCATATATATTAATTCATTAAACTCACTTGCAATAAATATTATGTAATGAAAATTTAATTATTTATTAACATGGAATACTACATGAATTTTAACACTTAATAGATGAATTCCATCTACATTTTAGGTAGTGGTATGATATAGAATTCCTTATGATATATGAAAGTTGTATTCTATGAGTTCTATGGTAGTGGAACTATGATATATCAGAATCGTACATTATAATTGAGTAAGTAGTAGAATGGTTTCTCTAAACCATGTCTTATGACATGCTGACATCATCAATAATGAGATTTCCAAACCAATTCAGTTTCTATATGTCGTACAATAATTCACATCTATATCATACCCAATGATATAGGCCAAAACACATCACATATATAAAGGATTTTGCATATATATTTTTTATCATATGTGATAAGTTTTAAATATTCTACGATATCTATGTGTGTTTAGATGTTAGGTTTTATATTGAAAATATGTTTTTTAATTTTAGAATCAATGATGGTATATAACTTCCCACATTGATTATTTTACCTTTGGATATTTATGCTATCCTCTAGTGACCCGTAAGTGAAATTAAGGGCTAATGGAAATTCAAGTTGGACAATGTGATCCACACCTAGTAGTTATAATCAATATAAATACAAAATTCATAAATTTTGATGATGACATGGCTATAATAAAACTATTGTCTAGATTATTTTTATGGTTTATATTTCTAATACACACAATTTTAAATTAAATAACATATATAATAAAATGTAGTATAATATTTATATACCTTTATTTACTATGAATGACATGATCTTTTAGATAAATGTAATGTAGAATGACAATCACACTAAACATAGATTCTTGATGTAGAAAAAATAAATTTCATTTATTAAACCTTTCATCTATATTTACCCCTTAATTTATTATACTATAGAAATGTATTTGGTATAGTGTTGGAAATATCAAGGAATGTTTTATTACAATTCAATAAAATAAGATCACTAAAATAAATAAAAACAAATCCAGTAATAGATTTTAGAGTTATTATGTACGAAACACTGTCCAAATATACATATCCTATCACTTTGTAGTTAGAATATTTGTTATTTTCTTGAAATAATAAAAGATTAATGGGAAGAGATATATACCTGAGTAACTATTTTAATTCACACAATTGAATATTTTTGGGTTTCTTATACACCCAATAAATAATAATATAGAATACATAATATTCAATATTTAAAAGAACATAACATGAATAATGCTCCAGAATCTATTGATATAAGGTTTTATAAAAATATGGGACATATATGATTATATATTATGTTATTATAAGAAATATAATTATATATTTCATCCAAAATGTATACTAATTGGTTTCAAATTTCAAATAAAATAATATATTAAAGATTATTTCATGTAACTATTCTAATAAGTGTATAATAATTTATTATTCTTATCCTTTATTAGTTCCATACATTTATTTTGTTTTCATTTCCATGATGCTTAATTGGTTAAATATATTTAAATTGTATTTTTATATGATTTACTCGTCTCGTTTTTTATGAATGACAAGAAAATAATTGATATATTAAAGCTAATAAATCATATTATGCTTTATAGATTTAATATAATTAAATGAATCATATATCCTTTTAGTGAAACTTTTCGTAATCATAAACAAATCAAATTTATATACCATTGTCTAGTATTATATTTTAACAATAAAATGATTCATTTAAAAGAAAAAAACTTATTCAGTTTCAATTTATCAAAAAACCATTAGGTGGTTTTAAAACAATTTATCTAAACAATAATCCTTATACAAAATATTTTTTTTGCATATAAATATTCCAAATAAAAATAATGGTTTGTAGAAATGCAAAAAAGTAATAAAATTGATGGATTCTTCAATATAAGAGAAAATCTGTCATTTTAATAAACCCATTTTTTATAGGAATACCTTAGTAACAATTTAGACTTTCAATCTGTACTTAGTATTATATTCATTATATTTATTTAATTTTAATGTACCCCTACAATCAATGGCCATATAATAATTAGGTTTAATGATATATAAGGAAATTATTTCATCTTTTGGAGAAGTGAACCACATATTAAATTCATTTCTCATTACATATTTCTTATAAATTTTAGGTTCATCATTGTTTAGATCTAGGGAAATATTAAATCAATTGGTAGCCACATTAGTTTAGTAGAACTAAGATACAGGTTGTATGACCCTTCATACCTAGTATCCTTTAATCTAGTAGTCATTATCTCCATCTAAAACTAGACTATATGACTCATAGTTGGATTTTTACTCATATTGAGTCCCTTTTAATGTGTCAAATTACAACTTTAAACTAAATTGGGGGCTTTGTTAAACTACCACACCCTTTAACTGGGGTGTAATAGTACTTTCATCATTTTATAGGTCTAGGCTAGAAATTTTAAAGTTGTAAAATGTAAAATAATGGATAAATATATTTTTTTGGTAAACCATTTTATTAACCTACTATTTATATGAATTGAATCCCTTGGGGAAACCATTAAAAATAAACGTACTAACTCTCAGTTCTAGCTTGTCAATTTTTGAATAGAAATATGAATTATAACATAAAATTATTAAATTATAGTAAAGGTTATATTTTTTATAACATATATCCTCTAGGATGTCAAATTTATTAGAAGTATATCGAGAATGATTAAATAAGTTGGATTCCATAGTTTTAGCTAGAACTTATAATCACATAGGTTAACCATAATATTATTACGTATTTCATGCTCTTTATAGTATTATACTGTTAATGTATTTTTATATATAATTATATTAAGGGTTTTGTTCAACTATTCTACATCTAATAACTCACATTGATTTATATAAATAAAAAAAGATGTACATAGATATTCTATATGATTATCATTTTTCAAAGCCATTAGTTTTCTACCTATATAATTTTCAATAAAAATTTTCCAAATTTTAATGATCTAAAAAGTCTCTAATTTTTTATTTTGAATACAGATCCACATCATCTTAGAATAGAAATATATTATATCTATAGAATAATATTCTATACTATTTGAGGTTTTTTTAGAAGGACCTGACAAATCAAAGTGTACATACTCAAGTGGGTAATTAATTTTAAATTTTGATGAATTGATACCCTCCCACTTTTAATTTTTCAATGAATAAATATTCAAATGAGTAAAAATTACTTAGTATAATATAATTTAATAGTTCTTGGATACTTGTTTCTTTAAAGTATTAGATCCCTAAAATGGAACAAGTATCCTATTTCATTTAGGTGTTGTAATTTCTGGTGATATATGTGTCCCTTAGTTGTTTGATCTTAATATTTTATTTTAAAACATATATTATATTTCAAAATATACTCTCATAATCGTGAGTGATCCTCTAGTGATTTTCAATAATCCATCCTCTAATCTAATAGAATACCCCTCCAAATGAAATGAGGTTCCTCTAATGTTCGGTTACCCACCTCACCTCATGAATATATTTTAATGTTTTATCATCCATGTATAACAAAAAAAAAATACATAGGACATTATAATTATTATTATTAACTAATATTAAAATTTTCTTTCAATTATCTTGGAGAAATAATCTTTTCAAGGATAAATGTAAAAATAAATTCCAGAATATAAGACCCATTTTTTAAATATAGTATCACTACAAATATTATGCAACTAAAAATTTTTATAAATTGTTTCCAGTAAAAAATAATGTCCCAAAACCTTATTAAAACCATGAATTGTGATTTATATATATATTCAGTTGGATTTGGAGATATAATCAATTGATTGAGATTGTAAATTTCCATCTTAGATGAATATTTTTACTATAAAGACCTCGAATCTTTTAAATTAGAGGTGGGGTTTAGTTAATTACATTGCTACAATTTATAAGAGATCACATTAAAAATTATGGAATGGTTTAGAAGTTTGAGATTCTAGATACGTAAATGATTTCAATATTACATCGGAATCCTAAATCATAGTTTTTATTATTAAAAAATTCATTCTTATTTCAGTTAGTATTTCCATGAAATCATTCAATGATCCATTCTTTGTACCCTAGGGAGAGATAAATTTAATAAAGGGTGATCTCAAATTCTCATTAATGGTTTTATACAATGTAATCTATAATGAATACATAAGGTATAAAAAATATGATAGAGTGGATAATTAATAAATTTTACATATACATCTCTAGAATGAAATATATCAAAGGATGATAATTTAAATAATCACATTGATAAAAATAAATGATTTCATGGTAATGGAATACATAATGAAGAACATATTAATATTTACATCAAGGCTTGTAAACCATAAATATTTACATATCTTTATGGAATCTTAACCAAGATTGATTACATACTTTCAGGGCCTCTTAACCAAGACATCCTAAATATATGGGCTGACATACACTATGTGATACCCATTATTATTTGTCTTATAAGAAATACCCAATACATTGAAGGGACATAATAGACCCCCTGTTAGTTACAGATTTCCAATTAATCACTCATGTATTTAAATAACTATACAATTCATTAATAATATTCCTTAACAATCAATAATAAACATATTCAATAGAGTATATCAAACATCAATATTTCCCCAATAAATGGAATAAATTTCTTAGTAAAATTCATTCAATTAAATATATATATAATAATGTGTAAATTTTTTTCAAACATTGAAATAATAATAAATATTTCCATGGTATATAATCACATTTACATGTAAGATAAAAATAATGTCAATGAATGATGGAGAGTTAAAGAGCCCATAAGTTTTAAGAAGTGAATGATCTGAGAATAAATTCTTATTTGAAAAATAATGTATAAACCATAAATAACTATAGGATTAAAGTATACTATCATTTAATAAGAAGCCTTTTTAGTAAATTCATGTCCTTCATAAAATTATAAAGTATTACGGAGGAGAAACATTGAAAATAACTTTCTTAATTTTTTTCAATTTTCTTGTAAAAATGATGTTATAAATAAATTATAGAACTAATTTCTTTTGGTGTTAACAAGAATTTTTAAAAACCTATTTCTAAAGTACTTTAAAATAATTTAATACTGAAAATAAAATATGTGGAGTTACAAAAATTTTGAGTGGAAAATAAATACATGCTTAAGTGAACTGAAATCCCATTCCAAACTTTTTAGAAAATAACATCATTTTAATTTAATAAAAAAATAAAAATTCATAGAAAATTTAGAATAGTTATTACATTTTAAAACCATTAAAACATGTAAATTATGATAAATAACAAGGAATGGTCTTGATGATAGGATAATACAATCCTATGGAAAACATTAAAAATATATTCTTTTCACACTCTTTTGAAGAAAATCCAAAAAATATTATTTGGAAACTTTTAATGACATTCCTTTAAAACATATGAATAAAAATTAAACTTTTATTGAATAATATCTTAATAAATCATTTAAGTATATAATATAAAATATTTTATTGAAATTAATTAATATGGATATGAAGGAAATGTATTCTTGACCAAAAAATGAGAAATATTGTTGAATTTTCGAATAAATATTTTTTGGTGGTTTTGATTAAAAAAGAGATAGGAAAGGGAATTTATACTTGAAAAACCTAGAATTAAAAAATTTTAAAAAAATATTTTTTTTATGAATCAAATAACATATAATTAACCCAATAGAAATTTAAATGTAAATAATCATCAACACAAATGAGATTGTAAGATAAACACTTACAGTAGACTCTTTCTTGGTTGAATGCATTCCAGCCTTCGGTATAATAAATTTATATTTATTAGTAATCTATAATAGATTCATATATATATATATATAATTTATTTATAACTTATTTTTATCCAATTACATATAACTATTTTTAAAAAATCATTTTTTAGATATAAATTATTCTATTTCTCATTCATGTTTTGTTTCAATGGTTCTAGTATTTTCAACTTGGTAATTATTTTTTAACCTATTTAATGTTAATAATGTCATATATATCATATTTATATATTAAATAATTATTTCTAACCATCCATATAAGGTGGTTATAAAAAATGAAATTCGTCATTCATGGAGGGGATTCTGCACACATGCATGAGTGACATTTTAAATTTTCAATGGATGAAAAGAAATGGATTTATATAATTTATTCATATTTACTAAAACTTAATTATGTATTAAATATTATATGTATTCATTAATTACATCTATATTACCATCCATTTTAGGTGGTGATAAAAAATTAATTACATCACTTTTTGGAGGTGGTATTCTGGATATACACACTAGCAATGTTCCCATTTTCCTATAGTTTAATGGAAAGGAAATTTGATATTATTTTATATTTATAGAATTATAATTATTCCATAAATACTATATATATTCATAAAACCAATATTTATAAGCATATATGTTATGAGGTGATTAATAATGAAAAACATCACTTTATGGATGTAGTAGTCCGTACGTACACATGAACGCCGTTTTTATTTTCCTTTAGATGGAAAAGATATAGAGAATTTTTATTAAATTAATGAAAAAACATTTTATTATATTAAATATACTTATATAAACATTATTATATGGTTATAAAATTTTATAAGTCATTTTAAGAGGAATGAAACTTGAAAGATCTTGGTAATAACATATACCTCTTCCTTGGATAATCTCTTTTAAAAAACAACTCAAGGCTTCTTGGATTGGTATTTTAGGAATAAAAGAACAAATAAGTCAGGTTTAAGGGTGTTTTTTGGGAATTTATTTAGATATTGGTCAAGATAATATACATTTGGGTTTATGGAGAAGTGAATATATGAGGTTCCCTTTTATAAGTTAGAGAGGCTATAGTTTTGTAAATACTATAAAATTTAAAACAATATAAAGTTATTTTCATGTTAAAGTTGAACCATATAGACAATATATAGAATATAGAATAAAATCAAAGTCTAAATCCACTCCAATTAATTTTTTTTGATAATTGTTAATGATACTAGAAGGCTTATCTATTTATTTAATCCCCTCGTTAACTCATTTAACCCATGTCGTGGTGAAATTTCTTTTACCATGGTAATAATTAATTATGAATAACAATAAAATTGGACTTATTAAATAATTTTAATATTATTATTAATAATATTTAATCTACTTCAAAAAACTCAATTACTATGGGTGGAAAATATGAAAATTAATATAAGTACCAAAAAATGAAAAATTTTATTTTTGAAAATGATTTTTCAAGCCTGAAAATGATTTAACACTGCAACATCACATATTTTTAACTAAATGAAAATTCCAAGAGAATTTGATCTTTTAATTTTGTGTATGGTAAAATATTAAAATGATCTTCATAATGTAATTACAAGAGTTGGAACTGATAAAAGTGTTTGTTTTGGATGAGTTTCAAGGCCCGAAAGGTGTCTTAAGATTTTGGATGAGTCTTGAGAGTTTTGGTTTATGAAATATAATTTTTATGAGAAATAGATAGGGGAACACCATTTTTTCAAAACCATGAAACCCTATAGGTGAAGCAAAATGGCCTTGTAATGTGATTCACATAGTTTATTAAACCATACACATGAGTCTATAAGACGATCCATGTGTTCTGCAGAAAGTTGCATATGGGAATGCATGGTATGATCATAGTTAGTTTAACCATAAACCTAGACATGTATGGGTATTAATACTTTGGGAAGTGGAAACAAATGGCTAGATTATAGTTTTTTTAAACCATTTTGCCAAACGGAGTATCCATTAAAAAGGTGAAAAATAATTATTTTTCCTCTGCCTCATTTAAGGCTTACCTCCTCCATTTTCTTCCCCAAACCATATAACAGGCTACCCAAGGCATGGGGTGATCCCTATTCCCTCAAGATAGTATTTGATCTAGATCCCCAATAAAATATTATATTAAACCATTATTAGTTTCATTTTATATCCCTTGGTAGGACTATGATTTCACTTCCTTATTTTCTTCACATATTTTTTCGCATTAGATATTATTTCTATGTGAGATCATATGTACTATATTTAGGGAATTTGTTGATTCTTTTGATTTATATTATTTCAGGAAAAATAAAATCCCAATAGTGGATGAGTTTGGATTAATAAACATCAATTAGGTGGTCTATACATTTCCCTTAAATTCATGGGTTTTTTATAGCTTACACGGTAGTTATATAGGACAAAACCATTGTGTGTTCCTTCTAAAATGAGTAATACATGAAATTAAAATGTTGTAAAATGCATTTTGTGGTTCAGTTTTCCATTTGATATGGTTAGTGTTCATCTAATTTTACCCAAAACACTCCTTGAAGTGTGTTTTTCTTAATTCCAATGACAATGCTACCCATTTGCGGTTTCAAATTTTTTCTGCTCTGGTGGTTCTTTGATTTGCACATGAAGAGAGACCCCCCGAAGATGGCGATTTGAGTAAGCCTTCCCAATATTCCTTTTCCATTTCAAAATCTTGTTATTTTGTGTATGTTAGGGAACTTAATTGGTGGGTATCTGTGCTCGGACAGTCACACAATGGTGCTATGTCGTCCCATTAACCCATGCATTTGTGTTGAAATTTCTATATCGAGGGATCCTTTTGAGTATGTTTGGATTACTGTGGGTGATGAATACAGATGTAAACAGCATGTGGTGTATGAATCATGGACATACGTTTTCATTGGATGCATACTGGTGGGGAATTATCTGGATTTTTGTCGCAAGAGGAATATGGTGAAGGTTCCAGAGGCAGTGGGGAATAGGCCTCTTTCCTTGATTGGAAACAAAGGGAAGGATGGGTTCTTGGGATGGGATGTTGGGTCCAACAAGAAGGATAAGGGGCTGGACGAGTTGTAAAGTGTGGGACAGAGGTCTCCTAAACTGGTTGTTAATAGAGGGGAAGAGACTTTACTTTGTAGGAAGATTATTGGGGGGAAGGAAGTTCGACTTCATCAGGAGGTGTCTCATATGGGAAGTATGGTGGATGGTTGTAGCGAAGTGGCTGAGGGGATGCCTTAAATTCTTGAGCAGGGAATGGCTGAAGATGGAACTGCTGATGAGGCAGCGGTTCTCCACCCGCCTCTCGATGGTTATAAGAAGGATGAAGTTATGGAATAATGTGATGGTAATGCTGTGAGTAACCCAGGGGTTGAGAGTCAGTCAATTATGGTTCCTCCTATGCAATGTAAGGAGAATCCACCACATGAGGGTGATGGTCAGGGAAGTGGTGAGATAGGGAAGTTGCAGGAATTGGATTTATTACATGATTTTCAGGATGGAAAGAGTTTGTCTTCAATTCCTTTGAAAAACCAGTTTGAAGGATTATATGAGGTTGATCCAGGTACTATTCTTAGTTTTCCAGATGATTCAGATGAGGAGGAGGGGGTGCGAAAGAATTGGAAATGGTCTTGAACCCATTCTCCTAGAAATTGAAATGTCAAGTCCTAATAGGGATAGGGTTGGTTTTAGAAGGAAGGGAAAGAAGGATTATTCTAGATTACCACCCCCTATGGAAACTAGATCTGCTAAGAAACCAAGTGACAATAAGGACTCCCTGGAAGAGGTGTTCTTGCAACCATCAAGGGTTCAGGGTGAGAAATTCTTGGACGATTTACAGAGAAATGAAGAGGAAGTGAGTGAGCAAGTGTTGTGGCTAAATGCTTCAGAAGAGGAGGCAGCTAAAATGATGGGGAGGCCTTTAAAAACGACATTTACTTAGGATAAATATGCTTGGGTGGACAAGAAGGACCTTATCCTTGTCGGGGGATTTAACCAAGGGAAGATTACCATTGAGGAGTATATTTAATCTTGCGATCAGATGGCTTTGGAGATGGAAAAGATGTGGTTAGAGTCTCCGAACATCCAAGTATCCTCTTATCTTGGAAATTGTTCAGGAAATCGCCGTCTGGTAAGCTCAAATTATCCTTCAATGTTTCTAGTTAATTATTGGTTTCTTTTTTCTGAGTTTGGGAGATCCTAACCTGGGTTTTAGGAACTATTTTGTGGGTTTGGTGTGTTGTTTGGTTAACGTTCACCTGGAATTTTGATAGGGTTGGATTAATATGGGCTAGAGCACTCTACTATCACCTTTGTAGGCCATTTGGGATTAGGTTGACAGAGAGGGATGGCTTTTCCATTAGGAGGAACCATGCTCACATGGGATTGCTGAGTGGTATTGCATTGGGGATGTTGGTTTCTACTTATGCTTGGAAGAGGCAGATCCTCTTTTTTTCTTAGGGCTGTTTGGATGTTATGTTGAACTTTATAGTTTCTCACTTTTTTTGCAAATGTGTTTTTCTTAATAAAAAAAATAATTTTCAGCCATAAATGGGGATGTTAAAGGTTAAATACCTCTTATAGAACATTGTATTATATAAAATAAAGGGGATATGAAATTGTTTATTTGGAAATTATAAATGATATTTTTGATCTCTAAATTTATTACCTAAATGAAAATGGTCGGTAAGGTGGCATGGAAACTAACATACCCCCTTCTTATTTCACATGTGATTGAATTGATCAATGGTTATAATGAGATTAATTTAATTGTTAAAAAGGTGACATAGACACTAACATAAAACCTCATTATATCACTTCTGAGTGAATTTATCAATTATAATAATTTGATGAATTTCCTTTTTAAAAAGGGAATGGAAATTAGGATGTCCCACTCCTTTTATTACATAGATGTGAGATGAAAAATGAAATGAATGTGATTTGTTAAATTGATAACGGGAATGAACACTAACACAGACCCTTGATCTCTTATATAAAATGGTTAATAATGGATAATTCATTATGGCACCAATATCATGAAATGCTGGTGATGGTTTATTTATATTGGAAGACTTTGATTACACCATAGGATTCAAATTTATTTGACCACCTTGGAAATAATCCTTAGACTCCTATGAAGTCTATCTCGAGTTTTATATGGATGAGTTCCACAGACTAAAAGAGGACACATTGATTGAAGGAATTATTTCCTATACCATGTAGGCCAAAATTATAACAATTTTTATATGGATGATCTTTGTGGAATCGAAGATGATATAACATACTAACTCAGATGCCATTAATCTGGTGCCTCGAGCCAATTCACAGCAAGGCCTCAAGCGTACCCCTTGTATGCTAGAGGCTTTCAACCAGTAGTGATGATCTAAATGGGGAAAAATTGGGAGAATATATCCTTATATTGGAGTAAAGATTGGGTAGATACTCAAATTTCATCCATAGAAGTTATAAAAAAAGGGAGGAAGAAATTGATAAACTGAAATAAGAGTACACTGTAATAGTAAATGAAATTCAATAAAGGGAAAAACAACCATGACATATATACAAAACTGATCATCAACTTGGCCTATCACACATACAAGAATGAAATAAATAAATAAAAGTATAAGTCACTTCTAGTATATTTTTTCCAAATCACATACTCAACATCCACATAAAAATCAGAGCCATCCGGCTCAATCAGTCTTGGACCTTAGCCAAACTTGTTCCTGAAATTAAGTAAATTTCCACTCGTCTACCACGGTGTAATGGAAAACCAAGAAGTACATGAGTACAAAACTCTATTGGGAACTAATAAGGTTGTCCCATAAATATCCAATAAAACTTACTTTATGTACATGTGAACAACCCAGAAGGATAAACATAATAACAAGAGAATAACTAACAGCTGAAAATAAAAGAAACAAGTCCAAAAATGAACCCGGGGTCTAAGATCCCTGATGTATAGATGTTGTGATATCTTATACAAGTATATATATTCATGTATGTATAAATATATCCCCATATATATATATATATATATTCATATGCTGGCATTTACATATTTATAATAAAGTAAGTAAAACATAAAGATCTCAAACCATGAAAAATACATAGATCCATGATCCATTCAACTAGACATCCTATGGGAGGGAAATGAGATACAATTCATCCCACTCCAGTTGGGTATAATTAATTTGATCCTTACATCCCTAATCTGAAATGAAAAATACCTTCTTTGGCCAGTGATGAAAATGTATCTTAACAATCTACATCACCACAAGGGAATACTTATCCTAGCCACAGGATCACCCATACTCACCTCTAATCACCATAGTGATGGATTCTATATACCGACTGAAAATTATTTAAATATGGAACTACATAAACTGGATATTATTATTGATGTTCCATGTATTGGACCTATTATGGTCAAGACCAAGGTTCATTAGCCAAGGAATCCTATTCAAGTCCATGAAGCTCATCCATAGAAAACACAGTATAATATAGACCTATATGGGCCATACCCCAAGGTGATAACATGGGATACCTATATCCAGATATATGAATGTATAAGTAAGTCTCAGGTTCTATACATATATCTTTCTCTTTAATGACATAAAATAAATAACCATACCTAGGGGTCATAGGTGTCATACCTTGACTCCCTAGTCAGTGACTCACCATTACACACATGTGACATGCCTTGATAATAATTCAGTTCCATAGCTATATAAACAGGTTCCATACCTTAATTTGATATTGGTTCCATACAAATATATAATAGGTGTCATAATTTCATATGAATTCAGTGTTATACATCTATGACTATATACATAAATAAGGATCAGAAGCATGATCCCATGAATCACCTTTGGGAATCCCTAAAATGATATAACAATCAAATAAACTTCTCAGAAGCTAGATACTAGGAAACACATTTGGGAATCTCAATAAAAAAAATAATAATAAATTACTTCATGTATGTCATGTCAACCAAAAACTAGAAAGGACATATGGAAATCATCATTTCATTTTCAATAAATAGGTGAATTCATAATTAAAAGAATGAGGGTGGCAAAATACCGAAACCCACCATTACTATCATAACCCCTCGATCTAAAATGTTTAGTACATGTTCTAAGGTGACACCCACTACCATCTCCAGCCAAACCCAATGCACTAGCTTAGGGTCATTCAAGTACTTGGAATCCACCAGATCTCATAGATCAAAACACTGGATATAAAACATACTTCGGATCCTCAAGGTCTATATAAAATAAATAAATCCCTCTTGGGGTCATGTAAGTCAGTATATAAGAAGTTCATCCCTCTTGTGATCCTATAATGGAATAAGTAGAGGCATCCCACAAGGGATCCTCGATCATGGTCACAATCTGAAGTCACAGGATGAAGCTAATACACTGCGATTATTAGTGACCCTAGGAATTCATCCAATGTCATGTACCTATTTTATTTAATTAAACAATTCAATGAAATTAATTTATACAATGGGTGGGACACCCTCAATGATGATTCAGATAATTCATTTAATACTGTAAACATGAATAAATACTAAAGGGGTGTGGGAATAATGGACCCCCTAACTTTAAGAAGTTTTAAACCATTTATAAACACCTCTTGAAAGATCCATCCAAGATTTTTGATGTTCTAGCCAAGATGTGTAGGCTTCCAAGATCCTACCCACATTGGAAATATCCATTATCAGAAAATAAAATCAGTTATATAATTTAAAATTTAAATATAAAATGAAAATGAAAAGGAATGACATGAGATACATCACCGGATGCCTATCACATAATGAAATTGCGAGAAAACAAGTGAGTAAGGCCTACCAAGTACCCCTGATATCATTCTCAAATAAATCCATAACCAATAGTGACAAAACATCTACTAAATTTTTTTAATTTATTATATAAATATTTATAAATTTATTGTATCAACATACCTTGAAAAATGACATACAAAAATGTGTGGAAGACCTCTCGGGACGTCATCTTCCTAGGAAGAGTAAAAACCCATATGAAATGGATGATTACACCATGATCTACTGAAACCATCAAAGAACCCTAAACATAAACCTTAGAAAATTGGAATGATATAAGGGAAACAACATACAAGGATGAAGGAGGAAGATCTTACCTATCAATCCATCGAATCACACTCAAGATCTCCTTGATCTGTGAAGAACATTGGGAGAGTAGTCTTACCTGATATCTTCTCATTAACTATTGTATTTAACGATTAAATAAATGGGGAAATCCCTCTGTTAACATTTTTAAAAAACAATCCCTGCATATTTCATGGTGGGAAATAGTTTCATGACATGGACTAGATTGATTATGTGAACCATCTACACATAATGAATTCCTCAAGGTAATCCCCAATTCATTCAAATAATATATCCTCAAGGATTCATCTCGTGAAACTAATTCATTGTAATTTTGAATTCATGATTTCAATGGTTTACTGCAGCTATTTTTAGCATCCTAGCTTCCCATTCCTTGTCCAATACTTTTTGGTACCTCGTGGTACTTCTACTAGTAATTAGAACATAAAAAACATGATGTATAGAAATTCAAACATTCAAAACCTCATTATGATTTCTAGTTCATAAGAAGGCCCATCCACCAATAGAAGAAATTCAAATTTTTCAAAAAATTCAACTAGTACAAGAACAAGGGACCTTGAAGTATCCCCATTATAGAACTTCTCATCTCTAAGATGCGATGGGGAATAAAAAAACATCAATCAACCTACTAGGGTCATTAATTCATACTTAAATGGTTGTGTTTCATTTCTCATACCCAACACACATGTCTGCGCTACACAGAAAACATGTTACATAAGCTTCTGAAACATGATCCTAAAATCTTAATTGAGAATAGAAACCAAGACAACACTAACTTGAGACCATCTAATCTGATTCATGACCATGTTGTTCTATCATTCATCACCTAACCCATCCCTCCACATGTTCTCACTTTCAATGAAAAATTATAAACAATGGTACATCCACCATTACAGTTTCCTATCAAAACACACCACTATAAAAAAGAATGAATGTCAATAAATCTCTTGTCAATTATTCTAGAAAAATATCAACTTCAAAAAACAAGAATCACTAAAGAATATTCTAAAATACATTATCCCAAGGAAGATCGAGATCATTCCAAGCACTCTTAATGAAACCTGTAACTAAATTCTAGTAACATCTCCTGGAAGAACCATCCCCTATCCATACCCACTATCAATTCTCCACATGAACACTGATAAATTTATAATCCAATACCCATGGATTATTCTAAGATTTCCTAGTCTAACACTCACACTAAAACTTCCCATGTTCATATTTGAACCTATTCCTAACATATCCTGATAAATTTCGGTATAAATGATTCCATTTATCCATAGAATTGAAAATCCAAATGTCCATCCCATGATAGGTCTCACCCAACTCCTAACTATAAAAAAATCCTTATCATATCACTAAGGATATGAATCATAGATCACTAAAACCAATTCTCATCCATTACTAGACATAACAATGAGCATATCTTAAAACACACTCACACACATGTATCAAATAAAGCATCACCCATAGCCTATTCATGATCCATAGATATGGTACCAAAAAAATTCCTAATTTTTTAAACAAAATGAGGTTCAAAACTTTTAAAATAAAAATGATATACTATATACAATATGGAATATATTTTTTCCTCTCCATGATAAAAAACTCCCAAACATTTCGCCTATCAAAATAAAAAATCACTTGATTTAGGTAGGAATTTACCAGAAAATATCTCAACGTACTAAAGAAATTTCATGATGTAGGGAATGATCACGTATAAACTAAGAGTACACAAATATTCCATTGATAGGTCTATATATATCTCTTTGAGTCATGATCACATTTGAACATGTTTTACTTTCCTATAAGTAACTCTTAACACCACATCTCCTGATAATGTGTTTCCATGTCCAACCACGAGTCAAATTTCTTGTGGTACCCAAATTTTCATTTATTTTTCCACTATAATGGGTGGACATTTTTTATTTAAAAACACTTATAGGAAACCATGACCATGATAATCCTTTGAAACCATCATTCCATTGATCACTCACAACCACCCACCAATTTACAATTTAAATGGAATAATGCGTAATCAACATGTAGAATCATCAACCAACTCACACCCTGGAGTGTCATACATCTCAAGGCTAAGGTGGATATACTACATGAAAGGTGAGGATCATTAACATGAGAGCTCCATCAAAGCTCTTCTTCAAAATCATGAACATTACTCATTCCACCATTTATTCCATAACCGCTCGTCACCCAGTTTCATTCAATTCATGAGCATTTATCCATGCTATAACTACAGTAGTAGCAGTAAAACACTGTTCATAGGGATATTCACCCTAATTTCCCTACCAATCTAAGTAAATATCAAAAACCACCAACCCATATAATTTATCTGAAACCAAAGGCACCACCATTCCTATAACATAAAACCGTATCACCTCCAGTGCATCAATATCTAAAGATTTAATATCGCAAATCATTTAAAAAAAATGAATCTAAAACCCTGGGAAAACCCTAATCATTGCTTTCCCCTGATGTAATGAAACATAAAACAACAAGGGTCTGAGTCAAAACTATGATCTTATAGGTCTCTCACCCTGCCCTAACAAAAAAGTATCACATCATGGTATCTAGATCCAGCCACCTATCCCAAATTTCAAACCTCTCAATGGGAGGTAAATATATCATTGGACTACAAGAGACAAAATTATCAAGTATCGACCTACTATGGACCAGATCGTCTCTGAGCATCCTCACAAGGAACATCTCCCTAAAGTATCATGATACCAATGTAGAAGAGAATGATGAACTGAAACTCATTAGGAATCCGTATATACTAATACCCCCTCGAGGTCCATATCACTATATATTCCTAGGTGTATATCGACATCATACAAAGACACCAGACTAGATCACCATGAACAAAGGAATCAGCTACTAATGTTGACATATAGGGGTCAACAGTATGCACACAACATCATCTCAATAAACTGAGTCATAGAGATCCATCACTGTTTGGTTAAGAAGAATTTAATTCCAATATATGTAATAAAAAGTTTTATAGGTTGTTAATGACACTTTAAATAACTGAACATATGAAACAACATCCTATGAGGGGTTCAAAACATGGGCATCATGTGCCATATATACCTACTACTATAACGACCCAACCCCAGTATCCCGTAGCTGGTGCATTACTTTATTACATTTTTATCAATACAAGATTCTAAAATCAAATTACAAAACAAACTAGAAGTTTTAGAAAAGTAGATTACATACATTATAAACATAATACATTAGGAAAACAAAATAAAGAAAAACATTAGTCAAAGCTCAGCATCATTAAAACTCATTCAAAGGATTCCTCTTCATAATCCCTGGAAAAGAAACATAATAAGGGTGAGATCTAATGCTCAGTAAGCGTAAGTAGAAAATTAGAAATAATGAATCAATAATAATAATGAACATGGAATGGTAAATAACTGAGAACACATACAACTCAATTAACTAGATTTGGGATAATCAATATGTCAAGGTAAATAACTAAAACACATTCCATATAATTAAAAAATTGAGAATGAAATAAATCCATAGATTTTATCAAATTAATATATCATGGGTAATACTAATAATAACTAAAATATCAATGAAATAAATGATTAATTATTGGACTTGATTTACGAGGTACATGAAAAACCATAACATCAAATCCTTTCACAAGACAATTTAAAACTACATGTAGAAACCCATTTAATTTGGCCAAAAGTTTTTTCTCATGAGAACCTGCTAATGAATCAAGGTGATATATGATTTCTAGGCCCCAAAAATAATTAAAAATCTAAATAATTCATTATATCATGTAATCTATTTTATTAATAAACAATATTCCATATAAAATATCTATATTGAATAAAGAATATAGATTTATCAATATTTCCCCAGATAATCAAATAACTATCAAAGTAAAAATAATATTTAAATGTATTATATGGTTTTGAAAATAATAATATACATCACCCAAGAATGTTTATATTTATGTAAATTTCTAATGAAAAATGATTCTAATATAGTTATTGTTTCAATAGAATGTTAACAATCACAAAATGAAGTAATATTTCAAAGATACTTTTACCATTTGG
Source organism: Viscum album (assembly GCA_963277665.1). Classification (NCBI taxonomy): domain Eukaryota; kingdom Viridiplantae; phylum Streptophyta; class Magnoliopsida; order Santalales; family Viscaceae; genus Viscum; species Viscum album. The sequence goes on from OY728145.1 coordinate 1,334,036,641, forward strand.
TAATTTTCAATGTAAACACCTTGGGTGAGATAATTAAAAGTGAAACATAAAATATCATGAATTATTTATTGTTCATGACATTAAATTACATAGGGTAAGTATATACACTCCATTAATGTGATTTGGTTAACAACAACAAATAAGTCTCAACGGAATGTAAATTGATATGAAATCCCTTATAATTGTGGTGAAATTTGAATCAGAAAACCAACATGTAACAATAATCAAATGAAAAATTAAATAATAATGAAGATAAAATAATTTATTATATAAAATATCAAAATTTATATTGGATACAATACAAAAAATAATTAAGTGGTGAATATTACATTTATCTCATAGATGTAAATAGTGAGAGGAAAATCTATTACCTTGCATTTCCTTTTGGAATAATTACCTTTAAACTCTTATATAATAGTTTTAATCATGTTATTAACTTAAAATAGAAACATATTAATATCTAAAATAACCTATATATTACTTTTATAAGATATTATAACCCATCCATTAATAATATTTTATCATTTTCAAAATTTGGTATGTTAATTGACTTGTATTTTAAGTATGTTTTGACTTGTTATTTTTGTTTATATTAATTCGATCCAGATTTAATCATCTATAGAATTTAAAATATTATTTAAATATCCTATATATTTATAATATATGTATTTATATCAATCCTTAATTTTTGGATATAAGAAATGAATGCATTGTTCATAGAGACGGTAGGTCGTACGTACCTATAAACGCTACTTCCATTTCCTTATCAAATATAAAACTTAAGTGATATATATATGTATATTATCATTACAGTATTATATTTATGTTATATATATAACATATTTTTATTAAAAACATCCTTAATACATTCAATGTAAATTGTCAATGAATTAGATCTCTTTGAGGCGGCTGTCGACACGTCCACAAACGATGTCATTATATTCCTACCAAACATAAAGAATGAAGACATGTGTTATATAAAAATTAAATAAACATAAATAAATTATAAATAATATATATATAATATATAAACTATAAATACATCATTATTTAAAACCTTTAATGGTGTTAATGTAAGAACAAATGGCATCAGTTCCCGAGGTGGTAATATGCCATATATACAATTAATGATTGCATATCCCATTTGATGGATGTGTGTGAAAATGTAGATATAAATATTATCATAAAATATTATTAGTATATTTAAGATACTATTTTTATTATATAATCATTATATAAAAATAAATGAAGGGGTTCCAAAGTATATGAAGCAAAATTGATTGTTGAAGAACGTTACCTCTTATTTGGGTAACTCCTTTTGGTTTATACCAAAATTTTTACTTGGTTTTATTTTTCCTAATTTGAGGATTATATGATTAGGGGAGAGATATTTGGAGATTATTTTGTCGGATTTTTGACAATCCAAATGGCTTTAGAGGTTTGAAGATATGAGGGTTTGAGTGCATTTTTATATTGGAGGAGGAGTGGCGTTCTTGTAAATTTTTTAAAGAGGAAATTACAGTCACGTTTTTCCATGTTAAACATATCCAATAATGGACCCAATACCCTAAAATATAGTATATTGTATATATATGGATATAAAATGGATTTTGGAAAAATTTCAAGGTTATTTTATCCCTTAAGTTTAAGGTTTAATCCATTTTAAATTATTTTTTCTCTTTATCACTGTAAATAATTTGAATTGATTTAACAAATATTTTTGGTCAAAAACTATGTTGAATTTATTAGTAAATATAAATTATTATTATCAAAAATATGTAATCCACTTTTAAAAACTTCCAGTCACAGGAGTTGAAGAAATTAATCTACATTTAATCCCACAGACGGGACGACAAATTGAGTTTTTAATGTAAAAATGTTCAAATGTTTGAATTATTATTATATCCAATTTCAATGTGAAATTGATTCAAATTAACTAAATTGGATAAAGTTATGTATAATTTAATTAAATATTTATTTATAAAAATTAAAATATAATTTAACTATATAAATAAATTAGTTGAAAAAATAATTTTCAATTAAAATTCAGTATTTTTCAATAATCATCACAACAGAAATTTCATAGAAAAATAAAAGTACTTCACAGAAATTTAATTTTTATGTTATGTTTTAATAAATAAAGTTTATTTTTTCATAATAAATTTAAAATAATGTAAAAATTTTACATTGAAAATAGGCGCACCATTAAAACTCAGCAAAATTATCGTTATAAAAATATAGCTTTTATGCCTAATATTGGGATTGTTATTATCTTATGCATATTAAAATAGTTTGGATGAATGTGAAAAATATTTTATTATATATATATATATATTATGTTAGTATATTTCAATAATTTTAATTAATTTAATTTATTATGATAAAATTTCTTTGTGAGCATAAAAATAGTTTTTTATAAAGACATTACCTTTATTTTCAATTGATTATTATATTAATTAATTAATTTGTAACCAATGACTTCAACCATATATTTTGATAATTTAATTAATTCTATTCATAATCTCCAATTTAATGGCAAGGTTATATCTTATTATATAAAATTATAAAATTATAATAATAAATTGTTGTTTTGTAAAACTCGGTCATACGTGTAGTGCAGAACATTCTAGAAAGTCATTGTTTTGTGTAGTGTAGAATTAATTTGGTTTTGTTTATGAAGAATTTTATCAAAAAAATTAAAATTATTCTAAAAGGAAAATATTGTAATGTCTCAGGGTTTTACATTCTCTCTACCTTGATTAAATTTAATCATTGCAATTTAAAATTGATCTCATTAATTAAGAGTTTGATATTTGAAAAAACTATTATAGAAAAAATGACATTATAAATAGGGTTCACAACTCATCTTCTTAACAACAAGTAAATAGAAATGTGATGGTCACCATAGACCTAGTCTTTTGAATATGAGAACATTATTAAAAACCTGGACATGAAAGAGAAATCTAACAATCAAATTCGGATGGAGAGTGATAAAAAATGTGTTTATGAGAATGTTTTTGAATAGAAAACTATAAAACAATGGTGTGAATAAATTTCATTTATATAATAAAAAACGAATATTATAGGAAAATATTTTTGGTTTTAAGACTATTTTATTTGAATTGAGGAATTCATTAACTCTCTATTAATATAAGTAAATATATATTTCTATAAACACATTTTTTTTGATTTTTCCTTGAACTACTCTACTTCATCTACTAGCAGCAGATGAATCATATAGTGGTGAAATAAAATAATCTCTAAAACCTCATCCAAAATTAAACTTAAACAATTTTATAAATGGTTAACCTTATGACCCTTCCAAAATATTATGATCCAAAACTTTAGATTCATTTCCTAAGAAGTATATAATATACAATTTACTTTATTCATATCAATCATCTCTTTATTGAAGAATCATGTTATCAACATCCGGAACATATTAAAGCATATATTTCCCTCAACCATGTATTTTTAAAAAAGTTTGACTTTCTACTAAATCACTTTTCATGGTTCCATTCAACATATGATCTCAAATCATTAATGAAAAAGAACTATAGTACAATGCTTATATATATATATATTTCATAATTCATATGATGATAACATGATCAAAAAAATACATTTAAAAAATATTTCTTAGATTCAAATATAGAAGAAAAATAATCATTCCACTTTAGTTGTGTTAATGATATACGCTCGACCCTAATCTCATTTCTTATTCTGATGTATATTCTCCTGACGGTTAGAGAATTCACTTACATAATACCCTATATACTTATAGTTGTAACACTGAATAATATCTTTTTTATCCTTCCCATTTCATTATTTTTTCTCATGACCCTTATATCCACACTTATAACAAACTCCCCTTCAATTTAAGAATGTACCAGGGTGTTTCTTTCGAAAGTTATCACATTTTGGAAAATACTTCTTTCCCATATTCTTATTTGACTCAATATATTTTTCATGGGGTTATGATGAACCCTTATTCTCTTTCTTCCCTTAGAATCAATAGGACATAGAGAATTATTTATCTATATTGATATCACATAAAACTATTTCATTATATGAATAAATGTTTTGAGTCACTAGCACCCTTCAGAGACTTGGATTAATCCCTTCAATGAAATGGACAATCTTGCATTTTGTGTTGGATATGAAATCCGTGTCATACCAAGCCAAACTTGTAATGATCATTTCATACTCTTTAAAACATTTATCCTGATCTTTCTTTAAACTAAGGAAATTTATCTTCATCTTAGTTTGTTTCTCACATGGGAAATTTTTATAAAAGAATGTGTGCTTAAAATTTCTCCATTCTATGTTTTATATTTATTATTCATCTATATTATTCCTGATCAATGACCACCATTGATCCACATAGCTATTGAGACAATATAATGCAATTATAACCTTTTCCTTTTCATAACATCCCAAAGATATAAATATATTCTCCAATGAATTAATCGATTACTCAATTTCTATTGGATCATAGTCCCACTAAATTATGGGAGCCAATATTACATAAATAGATCAAACATTAGATAATCTCATTATCGAACTGGTTTCTCCATCCAAAAAATTTTAGGTGTCATACCCTACATAAGATGATATAATATATCCACAACATTATTAGTTATAATACTAGCTATACCAGATTTCTTAGTACAGAAACCTCTAAAATGGTCACAAGTATTGATACACTTATTCATTCTTGGTTACATTTCTAAATAATGGCATACACTAGATTAGATCATATCATTATGAAAAAAAATTTATAATCCAAAAACTAGTAAAATACTTAACTTAAATTGAAAAATTAATACATATCTAATCCCATAATCATAAAAGAGTTTTCATTTTTATGTTCTTATATGCTTATCCTCAAATATATCTTAGAGTTATTTTTCAAAATCTATATTTTCTAAATCTAGTTTTAGGGGTTTCTACTAAACATTCCTCAATAAAAACTATGACGAATCAAACCCAGTATCCCTAAGAAGGTACATTGCATTATTCATTGGAATAGATTCATGATTCAAATACCAAAGGACCAGAAAGTTTAGCAGTTTTGAAAAACCATATTACATACATGACACCCATAATATATTGGGAAAACAAAATAAATCATAACCTAAGTAAAATATTAGTATACTGGAAACCTACTCAAAGGATTCCTCTTCATAACCTAGGGGAAGAAAAAATTATAAGGGTGAGATATAATGCTAATTAAGGGTATATAAAGTGGAATAAATAATATATAAATAAGAATAATAAAAATTACATGATAAATAACTAAGAAATAATTCCATTAAAATAACGGGATAATGAATAATAAACATGGCATGGTTAATAACTGAAACATATTCCATTTAATCAATAAACTAATAATAAAATTCATCCATATATTTTTTCATATGAAAATATAATTGGTAATAACAAAAATAACTGAAATATAAATTAAGTTAATGATTAATTATTGGAATTTGTGGTGGAGAAGCATGAAAACCTATACTATCAAGACCTTTCACATGATAGTTTAAAACTACAGGTAAAAACCCATTTAATCTGGCCATCTAATTTGTCTCATGAGAAACTGTCAATGCATCGAGGGGCTATATAATGTCCAAGCCCCAACTATAACTTCTATTACAAATAATTTCTCAAATTGAGAAATTGATTTAATTAATAAAAAACATGCCTTATTAAATATTTGTATTGAATAAGTAATATGGATTTATCAATATTTACCTAGATAATCAAATAATTGTAAAAGTAAATAGGATATATAAAAGTGTTATAAGGTTTAGTATGTAATAATATCCTTAACCCATGAATGTGTATATTTAATTAAATTTACTATTAAAATTGACCATAACAATGTTATTTTTTAAGAGAAAGTTAATAATCACAAAATAAAGTAATATTGCAAAGATAACTTTTACCACTTGGTAATTTTAAAGAAAAACCCCAAGGGCATGATAATTCAAATTAAAACATAAAATACTAGGAATTATGAGTGAATCTTGATATTGAATAAAAAATGGTAATTATATACAAAACATTAATGGGAATTGGTACATAACAATAAATAAGTCTCAATGAAATGTAAATTGGGATGAAATCTGTCACCCCTACGATATCATTTGAATCTGAAACCCAAAAAGTAATAATCATCAAATGAAATATTTAATTATCATGAATATAAAATAATTAAGTATATAATATATCAAAATTGGTTTTATAAACACCACAAAAAAGAAGTACGTGGTGAATAATACAATTATCTCACAGATGTAAAAAGTGAGTTGAAAATCCCTTACCTTGCCTTTCCTTTTCAGTGAAAATTCATTACAATTATGTATAATGGTTTTAATAATTTTAATAAATTAAAATAGAACAATATTTGTATCTATTATACCATAAATATTAATTTTATAACATAGTATAACCCATTCATTAATATTCTAGTATCGTTTTCATCATTTTGTGTGTTAATTTCTTTGTTTTTCGAGAATGTTTTGACTTTTTATTTTTGTTTTTATTGATTGAATAATTATTTCATCCTCTCCAAAATTTAATCCATTATTTAAAAACCATATATATTTATTATATATGTATATAGATTAATCCATTAAATATTTAGATAATAAATTAAATGCAGTGTTCATGGAGATGGTAGGACGTATGTTTGCTTGAACACTATTTCCATTTCCTTGCCCTATTTTAAAATTAAGTGATATATATATTTATATTATCATTATAGTATCATATTTATGTTATATATATCACATAAATTTTTAAACCATCCTTAAAAAATTCCATGTAAATTTTGAACGAATCACATTCTTTGAGGATGCCGTTGTTCACATGTCCACAAACGATGTTATCGTATTCCCACAAAATGGAAATCATGAAGGTATGTGTTATATAAAAATTTAATAAGCATAAATACATTATAAATATCATATATATCATATATAAACTATAAATATGTCATTATTTACCACCTTGATAGGTGGTATTCCTATGTACACATGAATGATTACTGTGTATCCCATTTGATGGATTTGTGTGAAAGTGTAGGTAGAAAACATATCATAAAAAATATTAGTATATTTAATATACTCATTTTATTATATAATAATGATATAAATATAATTTAAGGGGTGTAGAAGTAAATGAATCAAAAGACATCATTGATGAACATTACCTCTTATTCAGATAACTCCTTTTGGTTTATAGCAAAATAATTCCTTTGTTTCCTTTCCCCCCAAATGATGCTTATAGGATTACAGGAGGTATTTTGTTATACTATTTTGGAAGATTTTGGATGATAAAAATTTCTTGATATGTGTGAATAAGTGAGGGTGGGTGTGAGTGCCTTTTTATAGTCGAGGTGGAGTGGTATTCATGTCAGTCTTTGAAAGGGTGAATTCTACCCACGTTGTTTCATGTAAACTATACCAAATAATGGAAAATATTAGATCCCAGAGTGAATGTGGTCTAAATATGTCCATAAAATTGATTTTGGACAAGTTTCTAGGTCATTTTGTCCCCTAAGATTAATGTTTAGTTCATTGTTAAGGTAATTTTTCTCTTAATCACTATAATTAATTTTAATTATTTTCCCTAATTTTTTTGTGTCACAAACTAAAATTAAATTATTATATATTAAAATCATTCGAAAAATGTAATTAATTTTTTAAAATTGTAGTCATAGAAGTGGTATAAAATTAATTTAAAATTAATTCGTAATACAAGATGACAAAATGGGTTTTTTTAAGTAAAAATGTTTAAATGATTGAATTGTTTTTATATCCAATTTAAAGGTTAAATTGATTAAAATGCCCTAAATTTGATTTATTTATTTATGAAATAATTAAATATATTTTAAAACAAAATTAAAATAAAACTTAATTATTTAAATAAATTATATGAAAAACAGTTTTCAATTAAAATTTAGTATTTCTCACTATTCATCAAAAAATGAGAATTTCTCATTAAAATTCAAAAAATTAACAGTAAGTAATTTTTTATATTCCTATTGTAAAAATAAATTTTATTTTTTTATATTAAATTTATTAAAGTATAAAAATTTAGATTTAAAATAGGTTCTTTGTTAAAAGGTAGCAAAACTACCTCTATAAATATATAACTTTTATGCCTAATATTGGGTTTGTTCTTATATTGTACATATTAAAATATTTTTTATGAATGTAAAAAATATTTTTCTGAATATATAATATATATATTGCATTCATATCATTCAATTATTGTAATTAAGTTAATTTATTATATTATAATGTCTTTGTGAGCCTAAAAATAGTTTTTTTTATAAAACAAATTCCATTATATTAAAATTTATATTTTATTCATTTATTAATTTGTAACCAATGAATTCAACCATATATTTTCATAAGTGAACTAATCCTATTAATAACCACCAATTTAATGGCTAGGTTATATCTTATTATATTAAGTAACAATATTTTAATAATATATTGATGTTAGGTAAAACTCAACCTTACATGTAACACATTCCATTAATGAATTTCATTACTGTGTGTATCATAAGATTAACTTGGTGTTCTATATAAATAATGTCATCAAAAAAATTAAATTTACTCTAAAAGGAAAGTATTTCAATGTTTTGGGGTGTTACAACAATGAAAACTTCACCTCCTATGCATAAGGGCCAAGTTATCAACCACACTTCTAAACACCTCAAATTGAGTAGGATTCCACGAAAAACATATATGGGAAAATACAATTTAGTGGTTTTTGAAACTTTGAACCATTTACCTCTATCATTAATAAAATTACACAATAGAATCCATATAGTATATGATTCCTATGTGATAAATATGATGCATGAGACCCTTATTGTATTTTCTGGCCAGGACTCAAAATCAATCACTAACCTATTAATAATGGGAAAATATCCTATAATCTATCAATGGACATACACTAATGGTATCAGATCCATATATCCCTCATAAATCATAAAATCCACACAATATGTACAGATCTATAAGTAGAAATAATACAAAACAATAACACCACAGATCATAATTGTAATCTCATATCCTAGGAAACCAGGACTTCTTAGCAGAACAGTTGTCCTCGATGAACCAGTCTGAAATTCATCGCCAGTTCCAACACATTCCTAACACTCTATTATTCCATATACCCAAATATTAAATAACAAAGAAACAAGAACATTTGATACCAATTTGTAACATCATGACCCAATTGCCATTAATCTGGTTCCCCGAGTTAGTTTTTCACAAACCCTTAAGCATGGCTCCCCATATGCAAAAGTCCACTGACTAGAAATGGGGGTTTAATGGTGGAACAGTGGGGAGAATATACCCTCATATCAAAGTAAAAATAATAAAAATCAATAGATATTTTCTATAATAGTAATAATAATAGGGAAAAATTAATAGATAAACCAAAACATGAGAATGATATAGTAGTAAATGGACTTTAGTAATAACCCAAATATCCATGTCATGCATACACCACTGACTGGAAACTGGGCCTGTTGAATATATAAGAATTAAATAAATAAATAAAAGTGAAAGTATCCAATACTGTTTTCGAGCTAAATCACATTCCCATTCTCTACATACAGATTCGATTCATCCTATTAGATTATTCATATGCCTTATCCCAACATATTCATGCAATAAACTAAAAATATTCTTGGATACCCTCATCTAATGGCGGCCCATACAAGGTGTGAGTATCAAACTAAGCAAGTAACCACCAACAGGGTCCTATAAATAGCCAATAAAAGGGAATTTAATTTTATGTGAGATACATAGAAGGATAAAAATAATAATTAAATAATAACTACCTACTGGAAATAAATGAAACAAGTCCATAACCGATCCTTTGGTCTATGATCCCAGTCTTCTCGATGATGTGACATATTATACATGTATATATATGCATGTATATATATCCCCATAAATATATGCACATGGTCATATATACATTTTTATTATAAAGGTATTGAAACATAATTAACTCTAACCATAGAAAATCCCCAGATCCCTGATCCAGTGACATCTTGTGAGAGGGAAAAGAGATAGATGTCGTACCAATCAAGACGTGTATAATTATTTCAATCCTTAGGTCACTAATCCAAAATTGAAAAATATCTACTTTTTCTAGTTCTATAATTTTTTCTAGGAATTCTATGCAACCATAAGGTAATACAAATCCTGGATCTGGGATCACCTGTACTCACATCCATTCACCATAGTAATGGATAAGGTATAATGATGGAAAATTCTATAAATATGGAACTACCCCAACCACGGCCTATTCTGGATGTATCATGTATCAGGCCTATGATGGATAGGACCTAGGTCCATTGACTAATGGATCCTATTCAAGTCAATGAATCTCATCTATAGAAAAGTCAGTATAATATAGAACTATAATGGATAGGTCCGAAGGTGATAATATGGGTCACCTATATACCGAGATATGAATGTATAAGGATGTCACATTTATCATACGTCAATACATCCATTCAGTGCCACAACATTAATATTCTTACCTAGGGTTCATTGGTTTTATACCTTGACTCCCTAGTCGGTGCCATACCGTTACATACAAGTACCATACCTTGATAAAAAGTTGGTACTATACCAATATACACAGTTTCCACAACATAATAATAATTTGGTTCCATGATAATATAAAAAAGGTTTCATACTTTCATAAGAATCTGGTGTCATAATGAGATGTCCATATACATAAATAGGGGTCAGAAGCTGAATCCAAGGAAGCACCTCTAGGAATCCATTAAATGATATAACAATTAAATAATTGGATCAAAAGATGGATACTAGGAAACACATATGGTAATCCCCATAAAAATAATAATAATATATCACAGCACATCTGGAACATTAGAAAAAAACTAGGAAGCACCTATGGTAATCATCGTTTCATCAACAACAAACAAGTGAGTTCATAATTAAAAGAGTGAGTGTGTCTGAATGCCTAAAAAACTACTACTATCATATCCCCTTGTGATTACACAATTGGTATGGGTTATAAGGTGTCACCTACTAACATATCTACCCAAACTCAACATACTAGCTTAGGGTCAGTCAAGCACTGGGCACCCACTAGGTCCCCTAGATCAAAACACTTGAGAGGCATCAAACATGGGATCCCTAGGGTCCACAGTAAATTGATGCATCTCTCTTGGGGTTCACAAAGTTATTATATATGCATTCCATCCCACATAAGATCATATAAAAGAATAACCAGAGGCATCCCATAGGGGACCCTTGATCAAGGTCATAGCCTCAAGTTGTTGAATGGAGCAAGTGAATTGGGGTTGTTAGTGACCGTGAGAGTTCATCAAATACAATCTATTCATTTATTTTAATTAAATAATTCATTTGAATGAATTTATATATTGGGTAATAACTTTTAAGGATGATCTTGAGAATCCATATAATAACATAAAAAAGCATAAATACTAAATGGAATGTACACTGGGGAACCTCCCATTTGGAATCATTAAACCATTTATAAACAGATCTCAATAGCTCCATCCAATCTCATTGAAGTTCGAGAAAATCCACATCAGATTCCAAGATCCTTCCAACAATTGAAATCTCAAATATACCCCAAAAATATTGGACAAATCATTAAAAATTTTAATGTTAAAAAGAAAAAAAATGCATAACATGACATATCTCAATTGAAACCTATCGATCGTGGAATGTATGAGCAGCCAAGTGAACATGGACTACCAGGTACCCCTAAGACCATTATTGAAAAAATTACTAACCAAAGACATCAAAAAAACACATAACAATTTTAATTTAAGCTTTAGAGAATTATAAATTCACAATGGTGACACACCTCAATGAAACGACATGAGGTGAAGTGAAAATGACCTCTTAGGATGTCATATTCAAAGAAAAAGTAAAAACCCCATGAGAAACAGAAGATTTCACCATGTTTTGGTGGAATTGTTAATGAACCCTAAATGGAATCTTTTGAAAATTTGAATAATGGAATTGAAATAAAATATAGTGATTAAGAAGGAAAATATTACTCACTAATACTATCGAATGGCACCAATGATCTCCTTGGTTGATGAAGAACAGAGGGATACGATCCTTGACTGAGAGCCTCTCCCATTACCCCTAATTTCAAGATGAAATAAATTGTGAAATCCCCCTATTAACCTTTTTTAAAAACCATCCCAACACATTTCATGACATGAACATGTTTCATGATGTAAACTGGATTGATAATGTGAACTAGTTACGAATTGTGAAATCCTTAGGTTGCGATCCCAGGATTTCACATCATGTATCAACTAAGCTTCATCTCGTGAAACCAATTCACATAGTGAATGTCTATCTATAGCTGTTTTTAGTATCCTAGCTACCCTTTCCTCCTATGGTTCTTTCCTAAACCCTTCGGTACTTCATCCAGTACATAAAAAATAACCAAAAACACAATGTCTATACATTTAGAAACTTGTAACCTCATTATGATATTTGATTGATAAATAGTCTCATCGACCATGGGAGAAAAATTCAAATGGTCTCAAAATTTCAACTAGTTCAAAAATACAGGACCATACAGGGGATTCAGTGGTCAATGGACTTGGGTACTATCACATATAGGTCTAATATTTGATACAACTGAAGTATTCCATAGATGAAACTTTACTCTCATATATAGTTTTTCATCATTTATTTATTGATTATTACATAATGTACATATCAATTGGATTTCATCAAATTATAATTTTAGAATTTTTCCTATTATACATGTACTATGTTATGGATTATATACATGGAATGGATTTATAATACACACCATTGGTGGTGTCATACTGGGTATATCGTAAAACCTTCTTGGGTCGCTAATGAGAACAAATAAAGGCTTCGTGATTGAAGGTTAGGTATTGGCTATACTTTTATGTTGTTTTAATTATGGGCTAGGACTAGACATGGGATATTGGGTGTAGTGGCTGAGTATGTACTCATGATTCCTTCTGGAGTTCTGTCTTTCATTTATTTATTCCTTTGGTCAATTTATACTTTACTGTAGTATTATTTTCTACACATTCTGAATGTATTTATATCAGAGCATGATCATACCAAAATCATTATCTGGATATATCTAGAGTATCTTATACTGTTGATTTCTAGTTATTATTATATTCCAATGTTTACATTTTTTTCTTCCACTTTTTACTACTAATCCATAGGTTATAGCCTCCCCACTATACCACCTCTAGATACTCGTTGTGAGTCATAAACATCTAGTATATAGGTATATGTGCTTGAAACAAGGTTACCAACCTGTATATATACTATTTATAAAGTGAGTTGGGTTAGAGAGAACTTCAAGTGGTTTCTAAGCCTTTTATTCCTTTTTTGGTTATGGTTTTGGGATGGTATACAGGAGACTAGGAATTTATATGCACGTGGTAAATATCATTTTTCTAGGTCTAGCCAACCCACACATGAGGTTATGATCATATTTTTAAGGATGATACTATTGTTTAAAATATTTTTATTATAGTTTATTATTATTTTACCTTGAGTGATTTATGTAATTTTTCATTGGTTATAGATTTATGAGATTTACCTCTTAGTTCAGTATGGTAATAGATGGGGTGTGTACATGAATCATTATAGACATATAATGATTCATAATCCATGACAATTATATGCAATGTTGAGTACATTTCCTTACCTCTAGATACTTATTATATATGTACCTTATGTGATTATTCACATGTTATTAGCATGTTCACCAATATAAAATAATTCTATGATTTCCTTTTTATATTAAAACATTCCTTTCTATGTGGTAACATTACATGTTATATTTATGACATATGATTAGTTATTAAAACGTTTTTATCAATCTAAAAGGTGTTTTCTCATATAACTTGATCGTGGAACCTTAATTAACTAATTACAAAATGTTTGAGCCATGAACCATTGGTTTCATGGGTTGAATTTTTTTTGGAATCAATTAAATGGGTTTCAGTAGAAATTTATAAATAACATGGGCCTTTATAAATTATAAAGGGTGACCCATATAATCAAACCATCTTTTATAGATATTATATATTTCGAGACTAAAGGAAGCAACCAAGTTACAGTTACATAAAGGCCAATTTTAACTTATAAAAGAATTTAACATTATAATTTAAACATGGCAATTCATCTAATCAGACCATGGTATATATATTTTTATAAATACATGTACTACTATATTTTTGGCATGATATCCCATATGACTAAATTCATAAATTCACTACTGGACCTAAGTAGGTTAGTTGTGGAATGTTTCTTATGAGATAGAACCACTAAGGGTGTAATTAAGATTTAATAAAACAACTGATATTGTATTTAACATACATAGAACCATGATGGAAAGACATCAACCTAGTAGGTAACCTATATATTTGATGCATTATTTCTTGACCCCATGGGGGTAAATTCATACTTTGTGGGATGGTTATTTGATGTTTTAGTAGAATATTATACATGTTATGTATCAATTTAAGATGAAATCTTACTAAACTTATCCCCTTTAATGGACAAATAAAATTTAGCTTCTTTTTATTATTATGAAGAATTCATGAATTAAAATGAAAATTACTAGGTAAAGGGTGTTTTCCTCTATATCCTAAAATTAAAATATTATTTAAAAAAAATCCTATTTTGATAATTTCTTTGTTAAATAAATTGAGATTAAAATTTTAAAAGGAAATTATGACATAATTTTCCTATTATGTTTCATGATGAAAACTAAATAATGTGTTAATACAGTTTTTTATAACTTGAACATAATATTACATATTTTCGAGCTGCTTAAGAAGTTAAAATGAATGAGAATCAGTTAAATTACAAAAAATAAAACCTTTTAGAGGTTTTTATATAATTAAATCTCATTTAAGGGGTAGCTTGGGTTTTCATTGGGATATTACTTGAATAAGAGTGTGAATATTTACAATATATCTTTGTTGTACTATTTTCTATTTTTACATGAATCTATTAGATGGGTGGTAGATCCTAGTGAAATTTGGAGTGACTCTAGTTTAAATTGTCAATGAATTACATTCAAAATTAAGGATTATCCCATTGAGTTACAACCCTTGGAATTGGGAAACATGTAGACTTTGGAATTGGGTTTCTAGGATATATATGTGTGGCCCATCAGATCATTTTAGTAAGGTATAACTTTTAGTTGATAAAAAAACCACCTTAGAGATCGGTGGTTTAGTGGTAAGTTGAAAATTAAGGGGGTATTAGAATATACAATTACCTGGTTAGTGTTAGCTCCTTTACCTTTTTTTATAGACATTGCGACCCTTTAGGGAGTACTCCCTTACAAGGATGTTTGGAATGGATCAGGGCTAGGTTGGCTGATTCATGGTAGGTTTTTTGGTTGTGACTAAGTTGACATGTTATGAATCTCATTACATTATAGTCTTTTTACATACATTTAGTTTTACCTATTTTAAATAGAGTTACATGTGCTTTAGATGTCATGTAATGGAGGACCCTAAATGTGATATTCTTCACATATGAGATCCCTTAGGATTAGATGGATGAACCTAGTATCCATTTTTTTATTATTGAACCATAGCGATATGTGGGAGACATTGATGCCCATAATTTTTCTATAGAACCTAGTAGGTCACCCTTGTTTCCTTGATTGAGGGAAACATGTGAGATATTTTGGATCTAGGATTATGTTTTCCTTAAATACAATGAGTTTGGTTTTATAATTGATTGAAACTGATGAATGGGTGTTTATCAGGTTATGTATTATAGGTATGTTGATTCTTGGGTTTTCAAAGAAGCACCCGAGTGCTTGTGCATTGAGATTAGCTTTAATGGATGGAACTATTTAGGCACATGGCCTAGTTGATTAGTTGTTTTGTGTTGATTCCATAATTTATTAATGATGTTCGTAGGTGGGAAATAATTCATTAATTCAAGTCACATTGGTGGAACATTATTTTTATGAGAAGTTCCAATGGAACTACAGGTGTGTTAATACTGATATCTAGAGAAGCATGACTAGTTTGGACTTGCTGATAGACAAAAGACAGCAGGGTGAGTCAGGTCTTTAACCAGGTGGTATGGGATGTACACCCAAAATGTAGGATAAGTTTTCACATGATATCTGGATTCTGTGGAACATGGGTGAGTGGTTTTGTGTAAGCTGAGGATTGATATTAATTAAAACAATGATTATTGGAATTAAGACCATAATATTTGGGTAAAAATTTGAAGGAAGTGCCTATGAAGAGGGATAATTTGGAAATGGACAAGGTGATTGAGATGGTTGACCCTTGGTAAAACCTAGACACACATTGTCAAGAGACTTGGTTTCTGGTATTGGTTAAGGAATGTATATCTTGTTTTGATGAGAGAAAGGATCGAGAGGGGTGATACATGACTATTGATGAAATCATAGTGTACTCCATATCAAAATATGATCATGAATAATATCTTAAAATCTCCCTGAGTATGTTGAGAGAGAATTATTATTAGGTCGAGCTTCCTATATCAATATTAATCTTGTTTTGATGAAGAAACTATTTGAGAATTATTATTATGGAGTATTTAAAGAAAATCCATATGATATATAGTACACCATTGGCTATGTGATGTTAGAGACCCTCATTTTGATTCTGATTTTGGTGATCATCGTAGGAAGAATTCTCATAAGGTGTGAATGAGTGATTGGTGAAGTTTATGTTTGTGATCGGATGTGAGTATATCGTTATCCCTTCTAGTAAATATGTTTAGCTTCTGATGGCGCATGGAATGTGGTGACCGGTTTTATCAATTTTTTGTTATGATGACTAGGATGCTTCAAAGGTGGGAAGTATGATGTCGGTCACTGGTAGTGAGACACTCATGAAGGAAGGGGAATAATATCTTGAGGCCGGTCATTGGATGGTCATTTTGGATCTCGAATTATTTTATGTAAATGGATCAATATATTGATGGAATCCTTAGTATATTCCATATACATCTTCATTTATGGATTCACGTGGAATCCATATGTGTGCATTAAGCCCGAAGTATCTTATGATGATCCATGGATGATGGATTGGGAATGTGATGATGTTGTGTTATAGAATGAACAAATTTTGATTTGGAGATGGTTCAGTCAAGATATTTTTCTAGAATTTGGGTATGGACTTAAGTGGTCATTCTTAGAATGAACTCAGTATGCCTTGGGATAAATGTTTTTGTAATTTGGGTTTGGTGATATGTCGACTATAGAACTTGAGAATTCTTGAAACTAGTCGACCAAATTTTGTCCAACTATAGTTTCCTTAAAAAATTAAATTTGATTTGGGTGGAATCACATTAAGAACACATGGGTAGGAGATGGATGTTTTACATGGGTCAATCAAGGGTTTTAATGGATAAGATGGTGTGACCAGTTTGTGTTTTTTTATTACAGTTCAATTTTTTTATCTAAATATGAAACAAGGGTGTTATCATAATTTTTAATGTAATAAACATACTATGAGTGTCACTAAAACACTAAGGATGTTACTTAATAACAAATTATGATGGTGGGAGTACCATGGCTCAAAATTGGCAGTATAAATATAGAGAATATAATAGGGACTTTCATAGAATAAATAAAGAATGAGATGAATAGTTGAACATTTATTAGGTTAGATGGGATAAGTTAAGAACCATATTGATGTTTAGTAGTTTATTATGACATTTAAGTCATGTTTTAGTGACTTAAGGATGACATGTTTAAAGTAGTCCTTGTTGGTGCATTGGGCAAGGTAAACGTAACATGACTATATGAGTAGGAATTTATGACCCGAGTATGAAAATTCTTGTTTTCATTGTTCATGAAGGTTTATTGGGGATGAGAATATCTAATGTGGGGAGATATAACATCCTCTATTTTGAACGTATCTAAAATTTTATGACAATGAACTTTTATATTGGTGGATGGACCAAATAATAAAATGAGCTCCAAAATGTAATTCTGATAGTTGGAACACATTTGTGTGTTATTTTTGGATGACTTTTAAGTACCAAGAGGTGCATTGGAATTTGTAGTAGTTGTAAGAGTTTTAGGATCACAAAGATCATTTTCATGAGAAAAAATAGTGGCATAAAGATGGTTAAAAACTGTGTGGTCCAGTAAGTGAAATTTTTAATCCTTCTATGGGGTTTCACATGATTTGTTAAGTAGTTCACCCAAGTCCAAACAAATATGCGGGTAGTGTAAATATTTTTAATGGGGTAGAAAAAGGCTATTCATTGTAATGACCCTAACACAAGTAACCAAGAGCTAGTGTTTTCTTTATTACTTTGGCCTAAGATATAAGCAATCACATCCTAAAGGGCATAATAGTTTAGTAATATTAGTAAACTAGATACATACATGATTCCCATATTAGATTTGATTATAAATTTTTTTTTTTGAGAATATCATTATTCCCTCTAGAATATTCTTGTATATATTTCATTATACACTTTCTAGATTCTTGAGAAAATAAATAAAATAAGGTGGAACTCAAATACTCAATAAGGGTTAAGTAAAATGGAAGATACCATGAATCAATAAAGATAATCAAATTGTCAATGAAAATAACCAAACAAACATTCCATTTAAATAATTTGATGATCATGGTTAGATAAGGAATAATACATATATCTTGTTAAATACCTAAACACACTTACCATTTAATAAATAAATTTACTATCATGATTGATAAAGAATAATTAACATATAAAGGAAAATAATTTAACACACATGCCATTTATTCAACAATTTTACTAATAGTAATAGATAATTCATAATCAATATGTAATAGAAAATAACTAAAAACACATTACATTATTTGATAAACTAAGAATGAAAATGCATCCAAAGATAATATCATTGAGAAAATATCATGAATAATAATAATTGAATTATTAATTAATTGTATTTTTAATTATCAGATGTCATGATTTTAGGCATCATGATATATCTACTATCATTATCTTTCAGAATACAGTTTAAAATCGATGGTTAGGTATACACCAAAAACTCATTTAAGTAAGGATAGCCTACTGATTCCTCTCAAGAGACTTCAAATACATCATGGAAATTTCTATAACCAGGACCTACCTATATTTTCATTTCCAATATAGTCCTTATATATTTAATTATATATTTAATTCATTAACAAAATTTCATAAAAACAATCTTCTTTATCGAGTAGGGAATATAGTTTAATAATAGTACCTCCAATCAATTATATAACTTTCAATGGAAAATACCACATC
Organism: Viscum album; assembly: GCA_963277665.1. Taxonomy (NCBI): domain Eukaryota; kingdom Viridiplantae; phylum Streptophyta; class Magnoliopsida; order Santalales; family Viscaceae; genus Viscum; species Viscum album. The sequence continues at coordinate 1,334,055,990 of OY728145.1, forward strand.
TCGAAATGATATACATTTTTTTAATAAGTATATCCATGAACAATAATATGGATATTTAGGGTAAATTTAATTTATAATGACCAAAATATAGTAAATATTCCAAGGGAGAGTTAATGATTAGAAAAACTAATGAAGAAATATAATGTCAATACTTTCCCTGGTCAAACTAATCATAAACCGCCTAGAGAAATAATGACGTTGATATCAATACAATATATCCTTAGTGAAACTATAATGCCCCAGCCTTAAACCTTACTTAATCTTGAGTTATTACAAGATTACACATTAAGGATCTTTTCGGGTTTAGAGTTTTAGAGAATTAGATCATAAAACTTGCATTACATTCCACATATAAACAAAGTGGTTACATAAAGATAGTATTCTTCATTACCATCAATGGAAACACAATTAAAATAAAGCATGGATTATTTCTTGACACTTCCTTGACACTATCATCATATCATGTACCTTTCCCTTGACCTGTGAAAAACATTTCAAAAAACATGGGATGAGCATAAAAAGCTCAGTATGGGTTATAAAAACATGGAAAGGAAACATGAGTTCATATATACATAAGAATGAAATCATACTCTACCCATAAAACATAGGGACTTTAACATACCTTATAAAATCATGAATAAATCATAGAAATCATAAGACATAAAGGTAACTTGAGGCATTCATAACATTCTTACGTAGGGAGTAACCCTCTTGGTTACGTTTGAAATACCCATCACATCATATTCCCTAAATCACTTCGGAGAAACCATAAAGTTTCACTCCTTCGCGTTACCCAATGCATTGGAGAGCTATATCGGGCTCACCCGCCCTTAGTTTATCACGGAACCACCCTTCTTCATAATAATGCCCAAGAACCATAACATAATCGTATCACATAAAACATGCATAAAGGAAACATAACATTTCCACATTTCAATCACAATATATCAATACAACACAAAAAAAACATTGTGAAAACCATTTTCAATACCAAAATAAAAGAAAAGTAAAACATGGTATTTATTTTTCTTTTAAAAATAAGGTATGTCTTGTAGAGGAAGCCGAAACTCAAATAACGGTCACGACGGCGGAGAAGTCGTTGTCGCCGCATACGTACGACAAAAACATTCCCTTTTGTCGTTTAGTAAATGCTTCGTATTAAAAAGATTCCTTTTGAATAAACACAAAAGTCAAAGGGGTTTATACACTGTATAAAAGAAAGTTGTGTATAAAATAAAATATGCCTCAATGAAAGGAGATTGAGACGAAGTCCCATACCTCATATCCGACTTGACCCGACCGTTCTTTAATCTCCTGAATAATAAACTTGAGTTAATCTCTACTTGCTTAAGAACCATTTTCAAGTTCATTATTCCTTTTATACCATGTTATGAACATCATGTAATCATTTAAGTTAATAATATTCATTTTGTCAGTATTTGGTTCTTAAGTCAAAAATAGACTTCTTACACTTACATGTTGTTAATTTGGTCAAAGGTTCATTATATCCAGAATGATATTAATGATTTGGATAACATATATATCATATATATTCAGCATATACATGTATTTATAATATTACATCACATTTAGAGGTAAGAAATGAAATGCACCGTTCATGGAGACGGTAAGCCGTACGTACGCATGAACACTACTTCCATTTCTATTTCGTATTTCTGGAATGGAATCATAATTATATAAGAGTATATTATAATTCCAGTATAATAACATATATAATATCATTAACTTTATCCTTTACACATCCCACATATGGTATTAACGAATCAAATCATTTTCAGGGGGCGGTAGTCCGCACTTCCTAAAATGAAGATATCGTGTTTACCCATAATGGGAACCATAAAGGTATGCCCAAAATGAAAAAAAACATATGATTAAGGAAAACATAAACATATTATATATCATACATAAAAATAGTGACATCATAATGTCCACCTTTGAAGGTGTTAAATGAGTATTGAACAATCATCGTTTCGGGAGGCAGAATTTCGCCATCCACAGAAACCGTATGTTCTTTAACCATTTGATGTAGTTGTGTGAGAGTGTAGCTCAAATAAATCATATAACAACATCCTATTATATTGAAGATACTGGTTTTGTTACAAAAAAAGTAAATAAAAAGAGTTTAGGGGGTTGGAGAAACAAAATAAAACAAATGAATATGAGAGAAATGAATTACCTTTAAAAGTGTAAGTCATTTTGATTTGAGCCTAAAGGATTCCTTTGAAAGGATTATGCCCAAAGGGAATCCTCTAGGATGAGGAGAGGGATGTGGAGAGAGTAAATGGGCAGGGGTTGGCCGAGACAAAGGCTTTAGGAGTGTGTGAAATGAGGTAGAGGTGGGGGCCTTTTATAAGAGGAGAGGAGGGGCACTTTTGGAAAGTAAAGAAATATTACTTTATTTGAAAATGTGTTTCGGTTTTAAAAGGTCCCACATTGATATAATTCGTGGATAAGGTGATAAGGGTTCTAAATCCACTCATCCAATTGGTTTTGGACATGTGTAGTTCATAGATTTTACATTATCTTTCCATTTTATTTAAATCGTCAAATAATGATGTCATCGCTGCATCATTATTATGTCATAAATAATTTAATTTATTTAATGTCTAAAAATTATAAAAAAAATACTATGATGTAGGAAATATTTTTATCTTTCCAATTACTATTTATAATCAAAAATATTATCTTTATATCCCCATGTAAAAATTGTTTTCGTAAAACATATTATGTTTGTGTCATTTTTACTTTTACATTAAATAAAAATTTATTTATGTCATTTCCCAACCAAAGTGTCTCCATGGGGTCCCCAAGTTGACCCATGGCTTGTCTTGGTCGGCCATGACACAATCAATGAGGGTAGGACATGTTTCAAGTTCATCTTATTTTATTAAAGCATTATTTTTACCTTAAACTACACTAATTACCACTAATCGCGATTAAGAACTTAATAAGTTACTATTCACCAAAAAATTATTATAATCTCATTGAACCAAATTTTACTTATTAATGACAACCATGTATGTCGGATTTTGGAAATTCAAAACACAATGATGGAAAAATTTCATTTAAACGGAAAATCAGTCTTTATAAGTACCACTTAGTGGTTTCACTATTCATCAAAAATTGATGTTTTTCAGAAAATTACCAAAAATTCACCCTAAGCTATATTTGATATTACGAATTCAAAAATGAAGTCTATTTTAAAAAATTCAAAACATATAAGTCACATTAATTAATTTAATTATTAATTCCCGCTGTTATGACAAATAGCGTGTTTTTATGAAACAATAAGTATCAAAAGATTGACACAAGTTTAAGTCAAATTTCAAAGTGAAATTGATTCCAATGACTTCAATTGGATTAAATGGTAAAAATATATTATAATTTAACTTCAAAACCAATTCAAAACATAATCTAATAATATAAATAAATTAGATTAAAAAGCAGTTTTGATGTAAAATGCAGTATTTTTCACTATTCATTAAAAAATGAACATTGTCAGAAAAATACCAAAAATTCACACAAAGTAAATTTTGATGTACCAATCATAAAGAATAAGTTTATTTTGACAAACATAGTTTATAAAATTATCAAAAGATAGATTCAAAAATGTTTTTCCATCAAAGGCAGTAAATCAATCTTGTAAAAATATTAGTGTATTCCATGCTTAAGATTGGATTTATTTTAATTTTAAGCATCTAAAAAACTATCTAATTCATTAATAGACATAGATAAAAATATCTATTATTCATTACTTACTTGGGATGTTACATCCTTCCCCCCTTTAGAAAATTGCGTCCCCGCAATTTATTTACTTATCGAATAAATGGGGGTACTTATCCCTCATTGCATTTTCAGATTCCCATGTTGCCTCTTCAATCATGTGGTTTTCCCACAAAACCTTTACCTAGTGAATCACCTTATTCCGTAACACTTGCTCCCTATGGTCAAGAATCTGGACCGGTTTTTCCTCATAAGATAGGTTCTCTTCCAGCTGAACTACCTCTGGACTCAAAACATGAGATTGATCTGGCATATACTTTCTCAAAATCGAAACATGAAAAACATTGTGTACCTGAGATAAACTCGGAGGTAAAGCCACTCGGTATGCAACTGATCCAACTCTCTCCTGAATTTTGTATGGTCCAACGAACCTCGGACTCAACTTTCCTTTCTTACCAAATATCATCACACTTTTCCAAGGAGAAACCTTGAGAAAAACATGATCACCTACCTCGAAAGATAGATCCTTCCTCCGGTTATCCGCATAACTCTTCTTCCTGCTCTGAGCTGTTCTCATGTGTTTTTGAATCAGCTGAACTTTTTCTTCCATCTCTTCTACCAATTATGGTCCCATCAACTTCCTTTCACCCACTTCATCCCAGAAAGCTGGAGTTCGACACTGCTTCCCATATAATGCCTGAAATGGTGCAATCTGTATACTGGAATGAAAACTATTATTATATGAAAATTCAACCAAAGAAAGATGTTGGTCCCAACTTCCCTGATAATCCATAGAACAAGCTCATAGCGTATCCTCCAATGTCTGAATTGTTCATTCTGACTGCCCATCTGATTGAAGATGAAAAGCTGTACTAAAATTTAATTCAATACCCAACGACTTCTGAAGGCCTTTCCAAAAGTTAGAAGTAAACGTGGGATCACGATCCGATACAATGGAGAGAGGAACTCCATGTAACCTGACTATCTCTTTAAGATACAAACGGGATAGTTGATCAAGAGAAAAAGTATCTCGTAAAGCAAGGAAATGAGCATATTTAGTCAAGCGATCAACAATAACCCAGATTGCATTATTACCTTGAGATGTCTTCGGTAATCCAACAACAAAGTCCATGGATATATTCTCCCATTTCCACTATGGCACTGGTAAAGGCTGAAGCATCCCTTTCGGTAACTTCCAGTCTACTTTAACCTGCTGAAAAGTCAAACACTTCACAGTAAAATCAGCAATATCTCTTTTTATTCCATCCCACCAGTAATACTCCCGCAGATCTCTATACATCTTAGTACTGCCTGGATGAACTGAAAACGGAGAACTATGAGCTTCACATAACAACTATCTCTTCAACTGTGAATCACAAGGCACACACAATCTCTTCCCAAATCTCAAAACACAATCATTATCAATGTTGAATTCAAGCAACTTACCTTTCTGAACCAGCTCTACCTTTTTCTGCAACTCACTGTCTTGCTTCTGTGCTTGCTTGATTTTATCTGATAGAGATGATCTCACTGATACCTGAAACAAAACAGAAGGACTTCTTGCACCAACAAATTCTATGCCAAATTTCATCAAATCCCTAACCAAAGGATCACATTCCAAATGCAACATTGTTAATGAAACATTACTTTTTCGACTCAAAGCATCAGCCACTTTATTTGCTTTTCCCGGATGGTAATGAATTGTACAATCATAATCCTTGATTAATTATAGCCATCTCCTCTGTCTCATGTTTAACTCTTTCTGAGTGAATATATACTTTAAACTTTTGTGATCGGTATATATTTCACACTTTACTCCATACAAATGATGCCTCCAAATTTTTAAAGCAAAAACAACATCAGCTAATTCCAAATCATGTGTAGGGTAATTTACCTCATGAGTTTTCAACTGTCATGAAGCATAAGAAATTACCTGATCATTCTACATTAGGACGCATCCAAGTCCTTTCAATGAAGCATCACTGTATATAACAAACTCACCATTCCTGGAAGGTTGTGCCAAAACTGGAGCATTCACCAATCTTCTTTTCAATTCCTGAAAACAATCATCACATTCTTTTGTCCAGATAAACTTAACACCCTTCCGATTTAGCTTAGTCATTGGACTAGATAACCATGAAAAATTTCTAACAAACCTTCGGTAATAGCCCGCCAAACCAAGGAAGCTACGAATCTCGGTTACATTTGTGGGTCTTGGCCATTCTTCCACAACTTTTGTTTTTTACAGGATCAACAGTTATTCCATCTTTAGAAACAATGTGACCAAGGAAAGAAATTTGTTGCAACCAAAACTCACACTTGCTGAATTTCCCATACAGTTTCTTTTCTTTTAAGGTTTGCAAGATAACCCTTAAATGTCTTTCATGCTCCTCTTTACTTTTAGAAAACACAAAAATATCATCAATGAAAACCACCACAAACTTATCCAAGAACTCATGGAAAATTCTATTCATTAAGTCCATGAATACAGCAGGTGAGTTGGTTAGCCCAAAAGGCATTACTAAAAATTCATAATGGCCATATCTCGTACGGAACGTGGTCTTCGGAATATCTGACTCCTTTACCTTCAGCTGATGGTACCCCAATCTCAGGTCAATCTTTGAAAAAAACTGAGCTCCCTGGAGCTGATCAAACAAATCATCGATATGAGGCAAAGGATATTTGGTCTTAACAGTGATGTTATTCAAGGCTCTATAATCAATGCAAAGTCTCATAGAACCATCTGTCTTTTTAACAAATAAAACAGGTGCACCCCATGGTGATGTGCTAGGTCTAATGAAACCTTTCTCTAATAAATCTTGCAATTGCTCCTTCAACTCTAAAAGTTCAATTTGTTCCATTCGATACGGGGGTTTTGAAATTGGCTTAGCATCAGGAACTAAGTCAACAGTAAACTCAACTTCCTGATCTGGTATTATTCTAGGCAACTCATCAGGAAAAACATCAGGATACTCATTTACCACTGGCACATCATTAATCTGAACAGTTCCTTTATTTTCAACGACGTGTGCAAGGTAACATTCATTTCCATCTTTTACAAGTTTCTCGGCCTCTTGATATGTTATCAAAAGTAAGGGTTCATTCTTGTAAACAAACTGAAAGTCTTTCTGAAAAGAAACTTCTTTAGCTCTACAGTAAATCTTAGCATGGTAAATAGAGAGCCAATCCATACCCAGGATAACATCAGACTCTACTAGAGGTAGAACAATAAGGTTTGCAAGTAGGTTCTTTCCACAGGTAAGGATAGGAAGATTCTTATAAATTCTTTTTGCCTCAACATTTCCCCCAGGTATTTTTACCAAAAGTTCAAGAGTAATTTCTTGAGATGGTATTCCCATTTTACTAGAAAAGGTTTCAGAGATGAAAGAATGTGTAGACCCCGAATCAATCAACACACTGGAATAATCTGAAAAAACAAACAAAGTACCTGATACAACTTCATTTGATGGCCCGACATCTGCTGAAGTAGTTGCAAAGGATTTCACCACCCCTTTCTGCTTGTAGTCTAACTGCTTCCCATCACTCAAGCTCTTTGTCGGACACTCGTTTGCATAGTGACCCATCTCATTGCACTTATAACATTTCACTAACTGTAAATAAAATTTGTTCTTACCTTCACCTTGATCCTTTTCAGTGCAATCACGAGCCTTATGTCCCATATTACCACATCGGTAGCACTTTCCAGAATTCAGAAGACATTCCCCAGCATGCCTTTTGCCACATTTATCACAAACTGGAAACTTAGTTTTCTTACCATCAGACTTTTTTGAAGAATTCTTACCTTTCTCCTGCCACCTCGGTCTCTTCTTCTGCAGGTTGTTATAGAACACTTGGTCATCGGAAAACTCCATTTCCACCTTCTCAGCACATCGAACAAGCTTTTCATAACTTTTAAACTCACGATAAGCTAATGCTCTTCGATATTTTGGATTTAATCCTGAGTAAAAACGATTGATTTTACTATCAAGGTCTCGGATAAAATTTGGAGCATACCTTTCCAATCGAGTGAACCTTTCTTCATAGGCAGCCACTGAGTCTTCTTCTTGCCTCAATTCCAAGAATTTCTTTTCCATCCTAAGTCAAACAGCCTTAGGAAAATACTTCTCAAGAAACATACCTTTGAATTCATCCCAGTCGAGAGCATCAATCTCATCAGCGTCCCTGATATTTTTAACAATCGACCACCACTGATCTGCCTCACCCTTCAAACGGTAAATAGAAAGACTAACCTTTTGATTGTCTGAACACCCCATGACATCGAAAATCTTCTCCAGTGCTTCAATCCACCATTCAGCTAGCACAGGGTAAGATTATCCTCTGAATGATGGGGGATGTTGCCTCATGAAATGTTCCACCACTGACACGTTCCTCTGCGGTTGGTCTTGCTGATCTCGTGCATGGATACCACCACCATTTATAGCCTGAGTCAACTGCGCCATTACTGAAACAAACTGTTCAGTTCCAATTCCGACCATCTCAGGATGCTGATTCGGAAGGTTATTTCCTTCTGTATGCCTTCCTAGCACTGCTTCCCTGTTTCCTCTGCGGAAAACCCTTCTGAACAAACATGTCTTAGATGAAGCAACATGGTAATCTTCAAATGCTATATCATTTCAAAGAAATTTATTTGGATAATCATTTAATAGAATTCTAACTCCTAAAGTTATCTAAACTGACCTCTGATACCAAATATAAGGCCCCAGCCTTAAACCTTACTTAATCTTGAGTTATTACAAGATTACACATTGAGGATCTTTTCGGGTTTAGAGTTTTAGAGAATTAGATCATAAAACTTGCATTACATTCCACATATAAAAAAAGTGGTTACATAAAGATAGTATTCTTCATTCCCATCAATGGAAACACATTTAAAATAAAGCATGGATTATTTCTTGACACCTCCTTGACACTATCATCATATCATGTACCTTTCCCTTGACCTAGGAAAAACATTTCCAAAAACTTGGGATGAGCATAAAAAGCTCAGTATGGGTTATAAAAACATGGAAAGGAAACATGATTTCATATATACATAAGAATGAAGTCATACTCTACCCATAAAACATAGGCACTTTAAAATACCTCATAAAATCATGAATAAATCATACAAATCATAAGACATAAAGGTAACTTGAGGCATTCATAACATTCTTACGTAGGGAGTAACCCTCTCGGTTACGTTTGGAATACCCATCACAGCATATTCCCTAAATCTCTTCGGAGAAACCTTAACGTTTCACTCCTTCGCATTACCCAATGCATTGGAGAGCTATATCGGGCTCACCCGCCCTTAGTTTATCACGGAACCACCCGTCTTCATAATAATGCCCAAGAACCATAACATAATCGTATCACATAAAACATGCATAAAGGAAACATAACATTTCCACATTTCAATCACAAGATATCAATACACCACAAAAAAAAACATTGTGAAAACCATTTTCAATACCAAAATAAAAGAAAAGTAAAACATGGTATTTATTTTTCTTTTAAAAAGAAGGTATGGCTTGTAGAGGAAGACGAAACTCAAATAACGGTCACGACGGCGGAGAAGTCGTTGTCGCCGCATACGTTTGACAAAAACATTCCCTTTTGTCGTTTAGTAAATGATTCCTATTAAAAAGATTCCTTTTGAATAAAAATAAAAGTCAAAGGGGTTTATACACTGTATAAAAGAAAGTTGTGTATAAAATAAAATATGCTTCAATGAAAGGAGATTGAGATGAAGTCCCATACCTCGTATCCGACTTGACCCGACCGTTCTTTAATCTCCTTAATAATAAACTTGAGTTAATCTATACTTGCTTAAGAACCATTTTCAAGTTCATTATTCCTTTTATACCATGTTATGAACATCATGTAATCATTTAAGTTAATAATGTTCATTTTGTCAGTATTTGGTTCTTAAGTCAAAAATAGACTTCTTACACTTACATGTTGTTAATTTGGTCAAAGGTTCATTATATCCAGAATGATATTAATGATTTGGATAACATATATATCATATATATTCAGCATATACATGTATTTATAATATTACATCACATTTAGAGGTAAGAAATGAAATGCACCGTTCATGGAGACGGTAAGCCGTACGTACGCATGAACGCTACTTCCATTTCTATTTCGTATTTCTGGAATGGAATCATAATTATATAAGAGTATATTATAATTACAGTATAATAACATATATAATATCATTAACTTTATCCTTTACACATCCCACATATGGTATTAACGAATCAAATCACTTTCAGGGGGCTGTAGTCCGCACTTCCTAAAATGAAGATATCGTGTTTACCCATAATGGGAACCATAAAGGTATGCCCAAAATGAAAAAAACAGAAGCTTAAGGAAAAAATAAACATATTATATATCATATATAAAAATAGTGACATCATAACGGCCACCTTTGAAGGTGTTAAATGAGTATTGAACAATCATCGTTTCGGGAGGCAGAATTTCGCCATCCACGGAAACCGTATGTTCTTTAACCATTTGATGTAGTTTTGTGAAAGTGTAGCTCAAATAAATCTTATAAAAACATCCTAGTATATTGAATATACTAGTGTTGTTACAAAATAAGTAAATAAAAAGAGTTTAGGGGGTTGGAGAAACAAAATAAAAAAAATGAACATGAGAGAAATGAATTACCTTTAAAAGTGTAAGTCCTTTTGATTTGAGCCTAAAGGCATCCTTTGAAAGGCTTCTGCCCAAAGGGAATCCTATAGGACGAGGAGAGGGATGTGGAGAGAGTAAATGGGCAGGGGTTGGCCGATCCAAAGGCTTGAGGAGTGTGTGAAATGAGGTAGAGGTGGGGGCCTTTTATAAGAGGAGAGGAGGGGCACTTTTGGAAAGTAAAGCAATATTACTTTATTTGAAAATGTGTTTCGGTTTTAAAAGGTCCCACATTGATATAATTCGTGGATAAGGTGATAAGGTTTCGAAATCCACTCATCCAATTGGTTTTGGACATATTTAGTTCATAGAGTTTACATTATCTTTCCATTTTATTTAAATCGTCAAATAATGATGTCATCGCTGCATCATTATTATGTCATAAATAATTTAATTTATTTAATGTCTAAAAATTATAAAAAAAATACTATGATGTAGGAAATGTTTTTAGCTTTCCAATTACTATTTATAATCAAAAATATGATCTTTATAACCCCATGTAAAAATTGTTTTCATAAAACATATTATGTTTGTGTCATTTTTACTTTTACATTAAATAAAAAGTTATTTATGTCATTTCCCAACCAAAGTGTCTCCATGGGGTCCCCAAGTTGACCCATGGCTTTTCTTGGTCGGTCATGAGACAACCAATGAGGGTAGGACATGTGTCAAGCTCATCTTATTTTATTAAAGCATCATTTTTACCTTCAACTACACTAATTACCACTAATCGCGATTAAGAACTTAATAAGTTACTATTCACCAAAAAATTATTATAATCTCATTGAACCACATTTTAATTCTTAATGACAACCATGTATGTCAGATTTTTGAAATTCAAAACACAATGATGGCAAAATTTCATTTAAATGGAAAATCAGTCTTTATAAGTACCACTTAGTGGTTTCACTATTCATAAAAAATTGAAGTTTTTCAGAAAATTACCAAAAATTCACCCTAAGCTATATTTGATATTACGAATTCAAAAATGAAGTCTATTTTACAAAATTCAAAACATATAAGTCACATTAATTAATTTAATAATTAATTCCCGCTGTTATGACAAATAGCGTGTTTTTATGAAACAATAAGTATCAAAAGATTGACACCAGTTTAAGTCCAATTTCAAAGTGAAATTGATTCCAATGAACACCATTGGATTACATGGTAAAAATATATTCTAATTTCACTTCAAAAACAATTCAAAACATAATCTAATCATATAAATAAATTAGATTAAAAAGCAGTTTTGATTTAAAATGCAGTATTTTTCACTATTCATTAAAAAAATGAACATTGTCAGAAAAATACCAAAAATTCACACAAAGTAAATTTTGATGTACCAATCATAAAGAATAAGTTTATTTTGACATAGTTTATAAAATTGTCAAAAGATAGATTCAAAAATGTTTTTCCATCAAAGGCAGTAAAAAAATCTTTTAAAAATATTAGTGTAATCCATGCTTGAGATTGGATTTATTTTAATTTTAAGCATCTAAAAAACTATCTAATTAATTAATAGACATAGATAAAAATATCTATTATTCATTACTTACTTGGTATGTTACAGAAACCTTAATAAAATAATGGTTTTATGTTATTTATTAATATAAATACATTAAAAATATCAAATATAATGAAGTCGTAATATAACCCAATGAAAATAAATTGAGTTATAAAATTCTTTACCACTGGGTAATTTTCATGTCAAATCCGATTAGATTAAATAATTCAAATTATAACTTAAAATACTATAAATTAATAATTATTCATGGTATTAAATGAAATAAGGGTATTATATACACCATATAAAAGAAATTAGGTTCATAACATTACAATATGCCTCAATAAAGATAAATTGAGGTGAAGTCCCTTATCTCGAATTTTTTTTTGGTTGAACAAGATTTAACATCCTATATAATTTTTTTAATGATAATATTAATTTATACCAAAACTATATTAAAATTTATAATATCATATATGATTATGTTATATAATTTTACCATATTTTTTTTATAATATTTCATTATATTCATTAATTTGGGTGTTAAGTGCCTCCCTTTCTCAGGCGTGTATTTCATGAATGTTCACATTATCATGCATTGGATATATATAATTGTACCCATGAAATTAATTTCATATTTACTCACTATAAATTTTTTTAGAATCATTATTGAATGCTGCATATGGAAAATGAACCACATCATTTTGTGTAGATGGAAGGGTGTATATACACACAAGTGACAATATCATTTACTTAATGAGTGAAATGGTAAGGAATTGGACGGAATATTAATTTGAAATAATTAATACCATGGAATATATATCACATATATTAATTATATCTATCCTTATTACCTTCTATATAAAGCGTAAGTGAAAAAACAAATCTCATCGCTTCATGAGGCGGTAGTCCACCATACACACGAGCGATGTTATCACGATTTAAAAGGAATATAAGGTAAGAAGGTGTATGTAATATTATAATTTAATAATACAATAATATAATAAATATGATATATATATATATATATATTAAATCCATCATTATATATAATCTTCATATGTTTTGATGGTAGAAGAGTTACAATGGTCTGTGAGGTGGTAGTTCTCCTTACACACAATTGGTAATTTTGTTTACCATTTGACGGAGGAGTATATAAATAATGGTTATAAAATTTACAAAATTAAATCTCAGAATTTTTGAGATTATGTTATAATTATTCTTGAATTATAGAATTATATTTTAATGAGTTTGAAGAATAAATTAAAAAAATGATCATTTAAGAACGTTACCTCTTCTTCGGATGACTTCTTGAGGAATTTACTAAAATCTTCCATTGGATAAAATTTATTATCCAAATGGACTTATTATGTTATTATGGGATTAATTAAGTGATTTGTGTAGGTATATCCTAAAATAAATTGATTTTGAAGTGCGAATAGGGTAGGAGAGGCAGTTGCCTTTTATAAGTGGGGGAGAGGATACACATGGAATGTTTGAAAATATTCCATCAAATTGTAGTTTTAAATATTCAAAAATCCTCAAAATTGGTTCATTATACCCCATAAGAGGGTACAAGGTCTAAATATTGTCATAAAAGGGGTTTTGGACATGTTTTTTTGTCATTTTAAAACTTATACATTTAGTTCAACCCCTTGGTAAATCAGTTTTTACCTTAACAGTGATTATTAATTTTTAATGATTTTTCTATTAATAATGATTAAAAATTAATATGAAATTATTTTATAATAGAAATTATTCTAATTCAAAATTTGGAAACCATTTTCTTCAAATAAATTCATAGAAGTGGAATTATCCAATTTAAAAATATATCCACTGACGCGATGGAAGAGCGAGTTTCATGTGAGAGATTTCTCCGAAAAATAAAATATATTAATATCAAAATTCAATATGGAATTTTTTAAAAGAAAATAAATTAGTTAAGTTGTGATATAGTTTAACTACAATTACTAAAAAACCAATTTAAATTAAAATTCTACTATGTAAATTATTTAAATAAAAATGAAGTTTTTAATAAAAATCAGTATTCATCACAATTCATTGAAGTATTAAAGAAAACACGAAATTCACCCTAAGATAATTTTGATATGAATATTTTAAAAAATTAAGTTCTTTTTATCAAATAAATTTTCTAAAGGTGTTAAAATTTAATTTTAAATTATGTTCTCAAATAGAGACTAAACCATTTTTTGAAATATACTATTTTTTTGAAAAAATTTATTTTCCATTTAAATGATTCTTATTTTACTTTTAATAAATTGATAAAAATAATTTAAATATTTCATTTAGAACAACTCATACCCACTGAATTATGTTTTAGTTAATAATGGTCATATTTTAAATAATAATATTTTAATAGATTATTTTGTTTCGTTTAAACCCTATGTTACATGCATCGAAATCTATCCAAGAGATTTAATTTATTTAAAAATAAACATATCATAATATCTTGGGGTGTTAAAATATCTTATAATATTGGTGTTTTTTTTGTAATATATGATATCAAAAACAATGTTCCTCATTTAAAATATTATGTTGTTACATTCTCTTATAATCTTAGTGTTAAGTGTCATATATGCTATCAGACCCAATTTTCATTTTTTAAAATCTCAAGGTGTTACATTCTACCCAAATTTTAAAAAATTCACCCTAATTATTTGATTTTTCACTAAAGAAATAAATTTATTTTTATTTGGAAGTTTCTTTTTGGAAAACCAAATTATAAAAAGGGTTAATAAAACTGCCTCTTAAAATAGGGAGGGAGAAACATGAAAGGCCCTTTAGAAGGAAAAATAACTAGATTTTCAAGTTAGAGAATATAGGTGGTATGTAAAGATATGGACATGGAATAAAATTTTAATTCCTAAATTGTGATGGATGGTGATAGATGTCATAAGCAAAAAAAATTTTAATTTCAAATATAAAGTCTATAAATATAAAACCATAAATCTCTAATGAGTCAAAATAGCCTTAATTCCCTAGATATAAATGTAATATGATAAATTTTTTGTTTAAATATTATTTTTCTAAAGTTGAGGAATTATTTTCATGTCTATGAATATATTAAAGTTTACTTATTTGATATATTTTTATATAATAAGAACAATATAATCCTTTTGTTGTGTTTTGATCAATTTTCACTCCATATCTTACTCCAAGAAATTAATATCAAAATGAATTTTTATACATGAAGCATGAAAATTAACTATTAATGGATCATAATATCCATAAATGTGTTATGATTATTTAAAAATATTGAAAAACATTTTCCAAAACTGATATATTTAGCACAAGTTATCCAATATAATACATTAACATATAAACCTAAAACCTATCCCCACCAGTTCAATATTAATATTTATCTATAAAATCATTTTTGTTAAAAATGGTATATTAACAGAAACAACACATAGACCAATGGTAGTAACAACACACTTCACACTTTGGTTATGGGTTGAAGCCCCACAACCTTACCAGATGTGACGGGTCGTCACCCGACATATTGGTTGAATGTTTTCTAAAACTATATTAATATAATTATTATAACACTCCCAAAGTGTAATAACCTGCAATTAACTCAATATAAAATATAAGATAAACTATAAAGGATACCAATATCTTTAAATGTATTCCCACTAAAATTAAGGGAATTCTTACTTAAATATCTTTTCACTAAAACATATACTTAACTAATGAGTTTTATTTCCATAAATGTCTCCCAAAATATCTTTAATCATGGTATACTCTCATCACATAAAATCTAAAAAGGAGAGTTTAAGACTTTGAACATATGATCAATATTAAAATAATAAATATATGATGGTATCCATAAGCCATTAGTTAATAAAGACATATATGCTTTAAAAATTTAACACAATCCTTAGATGTTTCATGATTCTTATAACTAAAATACTATTATAAAAAATACTTCTACAATATAATTATATAATACCAATACATGAATACTTCAACCATATTATTTCAGTATAGGTCTTTACTTGGTCCAGGGTATAACCTTTAAAAGAGGTCATTGACTCAGATAATGTCAAGGATCTCCATATTTAAGACAAAGAACTATAAATAGATCCCTAGAATGAAATTTATTACATTCCATCATACTCAACAATTTTCTTCAACAATTCATCACATTATGCCCTTCCTTTCCACACATTAATTTTTTTCCCATTCCTTTGAGACAATTTCTTGGGTTTATCTTCCCATATTTATGAAATTAAGAAATTGAAGATTTATTTATTCCATTGTCTCCACCACTCAAGATCTTATAAAACTCCATCCTTATATTCATTGATGAGTTTAAGAGTTAGTTAAGTTATACGTAGTTAATAATATTTTAGGATATCTGATTAGTCATAATTATGATATCATTAACTCTAGTCATCTAACCATTTGGTTACTCATAGTCAGAAAATTGTCCTTTATATTCAATATTAACATTATTACATTGGGTTACATCCAATTATTAAATAAATAAATAATAGTGTGAACAACAAAAAAAAACATTTTTGGAAACCACAGAATCATGAAGAATCAAATTTGGAATTTCTGAATCATGAAACATTATTTTAAATATAATAAATAATTGGTTTAACTTAGTTCATTAATTGTCATCATATATTTAAAAAATTCAATATATTTTGTAAAAAATTTTGAATTATCCAAATCATATCCCATGATAGTGTCAAACCAAATGTACAGTAAGGCTTATTTTCATGTAATATGTAATTCTCTAGTCAAGAACAACATGCCTTTTTTAGAGTTATTACCCCCAAGTATATCTATGAAGAAACCACACTCACTTATAGCATCTAGACATGGATATTTTACCAAGAAAAACCACATAATCTCTATCTTACCAAAAAAATAGGCTGCTCTTCTATACTTATCCTCAAATTTTACCATAGGGTTATATTCCCTGAAGAGTTTTTTTCTAAATCTACTTCCAAAGGCTTATAATAAACTTCAATTAATACCAACTATAACAACCCTGGTCCCATTAACCTGGATCCAATGTCAGCTCAATACATTGGCATAAAATACATAAAATCACATACCGAAAGATCAAATAATTTTATTCTCTTAGTAAACTAGATACATACATGATTACCATATTTCATTTGAATATACAAATTACAACATATTTTTTGAGAATATAATTATTCCATCTAGTATATTATTTCATATCTTTTATTGTACACTTCTTGGATTCCTAGGAAATGAAAAAATAAGCGTGATCTCAAATGATTAGTAAGGGTTAAGTATAATATAAGACATCATGAATCAATAATCATAATCAACATGTATATGTAAATAACTGATCATGTATTCTACTTAATTAATTTTACTATCATTATTAGATATGAAATAATCAATATGGAATGGTATATAACTGACCACACATTCCATTTAATGAATGTCTTGAATATCATGATTAAATCAGGAATAATTGACATGGAAAGGTAAATAATTGAACACACATTCCATTTATTCAATAACATTAATATAATGAATAGATTCGGATAAATTAACATGAAAGGTAAATAACTAATAACACATGCCATTCAATCGATAAAATGAGAATGAAAATTCATACAGAGATAATATCATTATGAAAATAGTATGAATAATTATAACTAAATTCATAATGAATGAAAT
This sequence comes from Viscum album, assembly GCA_963277665.1. Lineage (NCBI taxonomy): Eukaryota > Viridiplantae > Streptophyta > Magnoliopsida > Santalales > Viscaceae > Viscum > Viscum album. The sequence goes on from OY728145.1 coordinate 1,334,073,634, forward strand.
TCTTAATTATTGATCATCTAGATCTTAGACATCATGATGCCTCTACTTTCAAGACCTTTCACAATACAGTTTATAATTGATGAGTACTTATAAACCAGAAACCTTTTTAACTACATTGATCCAAATGATTCATCTGAGGAGACAATTGATGCATCAAGGGGGGTATCTATAACTGGCCCCCACTAGTATCTTCTTGTCCAACACATTTATCATAAATACAATTTTTGATTTAATTCTAGATCAATATTCTTTATCAATAAATTTTCATATGGAGTAAATAGTATGGATTAACAATAATTTCTCCAATCAATCATATAATGTTAAAAGTAAAATACCATATATATAAATGATATAATATCTGTGTAATAAGTATATCCATGATAAATAATATGGATATTTAGGTGAAATTTAATGTCTAATGACAAAAATAATGTAAATATTTCAAAGGAAAGTTAATGATTACAAAAATTAATCAAGAAAGTGAACGTCAATTATTTACCTATTCAAACTAATTATAAACCCTCCCAAGAAATAATAAGATGATATCAATATAAAACACCCCCAATGTATCATAATTAAAATAAAGTCTTTATGTCAATGATTAATAGAAACACTATACAAAGGTCAATAATAATAGATAATTAATACAACCCAATTAAAATAAATTGAGTTATGAAAATATTTCACCACTTGGTAAATTTCAATTCAAATACCATCAGTTTAAATAATTCAACTTAAAACATAAAATACAATGAATTATGTATTATTCATGATATTATATGAAAAAATGGTATTATATACACTATATAAAATAAATTAGGTTTATGACATTACAATATGAATCAATGAAGAGAAATTTTGATGAAGTCCCTTACCTCACAATTCCTTTTGGTTGAACATGATTTAACCTATGATATAATGGTATTAATAAATTTTTAATTAAAATATTAACCATATTAATATTTCTAATATCATATATGATCCTCGAATAATATTCTACCTCATATTTGTTAATAATATTTCATTTTATTTATTATTTCATGTGTTAACTTCAATGTTTTCTCATGAGTGTTTTATCATTAAAGTTTAGGTTATTTTACATTGGATATCGAAAAATCATATGCATAATGATATGAACGTTATTAGTATCATATTTACTCATTATATATATTTTTAGAATCATTATTAAAAGATGTACATGGAAAATGAATCATATCACATTATGGAGATGGTAGACTATAGACACTCTTGAGCAACAATATCATTCCCTTAATGAGTGAAAGGGTAATGAACTGGATTGTATATTAATTATAAATAATCAATAAAATTTCATATATATGACATATATTCATTATATTTATAAATATTAACTTCCATGTAAAATGTAAGTGAAAATTGAATCACATCGCTTCGCGAGGTAGTAGTCCTCTGTACAGATGAGGGAAGTTATTATAATTTAAAAGTCATGAAAATTAATAATGTATATGTGATATTATAATTAAATAATTTTAATAATATCATAAATATGACATGTATACATTAAATAAATCATTATATACAATCGTGGGATGAATTAAAGGAAAATAATTTACATCAATTCGCGAGGCGGTAGTCTTTCGTACACACAATAGATGATTTACATTACCATTTGATAGAGAAGGAGATGGATAAATGTTTTCTCATAATGTAACAACATATCAGTATATGGAAGATACTAGTGTCATTATACTATCATGATTTAATAATAATTGAAGGAGGTGAATGAATAAAGAAAAAAAATTGTTTAAGAACGTTACTACTTCTTCAGAATAACTATTTATTATTGACCTAAAATACTTCATAGGATGAATTTTTGATCAAAATGTTAATATACTATATTAGTATAGGAGTAAGGAAGTGATTTGGGAAGGTATTGGAAAAACCAAATGGCATTGGAAGTGTGAAGAGGGGAGGAGAGTGGATGGGTTTTTATAAGTGGGGAAGAGGACACAAGCCTAAAAAATGGTTCATTATAGACCCTTAAAGGAGATAATGTTGAAATATGGCCAAAAAATGGGGTTTAGACAATTTCTAGGTCATTTAAACCCTTATCCTTTTATTTTACCCCTGGTAAATCTGTATTTACCTTTAGCACGATAATTAATTTTTATTTTTTTAATGTTCATAATTATCCAAAATAAATGTTGAACTTATCAGATAATATAAATTATTCTGATTCCAAATATGGAATCAATTTTTCCAAATTCAATTCATAGAATTGGTAGAATCCAATTTAAAAAAATACACACCGACACAACGAAATATTGAGTTTCTAGTGAGAAAATTCTCATAAGAATAAATTGTTTTAATATAAAAAGTCATTATGAAATTGATTAAAATGACATATATTGGTAAAAATGTAATATAACTGAACTTATTTTACTTTCATTCCAATTTAAATTATAATTTATCCATGTAAAATATTTAAATTAAAAGGATGTTTTCAATAAAAATTACTATTTTCAAAACATTGAAAAATGAAAATTTTCATAAATATCCATCAAGTTACCTCTAAGATAATTTTAATATGGTGATTTAAATAATTAATTTAATTTCATCAAATATATTTTCTAATATTGGAAAAAATTAATTTTAAATTATTTTTTGGAATATGCAATTACACCATATTTTAGAATAATATAGTTTTTCAGAGAAACTATGTTTTTTCATTTAAAAGATTATTATTTTATTTCTAATAAATAGAGAACTATAATTTTAATAATTTAATTAAATATATTCATACTCAAAGACTTAATAGTTAGGTTATGACAATATTATTTTAAATAAAAATATTTTTATTGATTATTGTGTTTCGTTTATACTCGGTGTTGTGTGCATCGCATTCTATCAAAGAGATTGAATTTATTTTAAAATAAATTTATCATCTAGTCTCAGGGTGTTACATTCTATTTTGATATGGTGTTTCATGTCATATACACCATTGAACAAGATGTTCCTATTTTGAAATCTATCGGTGTTATATTCTCTTATATGCTTGATGTTTCATGTTATATATGATATTGAACCAAGTTTTCTTGTATTAAAATCTCAAGGTGTTACATGCAATGTTAGTATAATTGTTTACCATGAAGTGCATGGGGAGTAACCCCTGAAGGACCCAAGAACACCCTGAGAGGGGAGGGGTGAATCCAGGTGTCAAATTTTTATTTCTAAAGTTGTGGATCTTGTTACCACATTGGTAAGAACTTGTTAAATCTGTCAAACAAATGAATGAAGGGAGATGACATAACACTTTTACTTGGTTCACCTCAAAGGGCTACGTCCAAGGAGAATATGCCGATAGTGTGTCGGTCATACCTAAATACACTAATCATCACTAGTTTAAGGATTAAAAGACTTGTTCAAAGTCACTCTGTGCCAAGCACACTTCCTTTACAAAAGATTATGGATTGCTCACTGCATCCCTTAGATCACTTCCCTTGACTCCTCCTAGCTCACTACCTTGAGTGAAGTCAAACTCAGTTTATCGACTTGAAGGTCTCTTCAATAGAATTTCATTGAAGTCTTTTTAGCTATTTAGCATGAGAAATGACTTGCATTGAAGTCCTAAATTGAAGCACTTGAAAACACTAAACAACTGAACTGGATATTCAGAACGTGCAAACAGGTTACACTGACGATTGTGCGCTACACCTACCTTTTGCATGCAAGATCACACTTTTGCCCACAATATTTTCTTTTCACGGGGAAAATATTTTGCACAACAACCCACTTTACGCGAAACATTCAATTTTATGCACAAACTCAGTTTTTACGCACATCTTATACTTTTTCACGCATCAAAAATTTTTACGCACACTATCATGTTTTATGGCCAGCCTCGAGTTTTACGCAAAACCTCTACTTTTTCATGAAACTTACAATTTTATGTGCAACTCCATTTACATACATCAGAACTAATATATTCTCTAAGTCTTCTGCCATTAAAAATTAGTGGAAACCTATTATATATAGGTGTCACCGACCCCTGCACACAAACCCCACCATGGCGTAAAAAACTCACATTCTGTGTGAAATCCTTTTTTGCACAGGAACCATTTTTCACGCACATCTCCAGATTTTTTTCACACCTCATTACTTTGAAATTTTTCATCATTATAATCCCAAAACATGCCTTGTGCACAAGTTTACAACACACCTACCCTTTTTTGTGCATGTTCCTTTTCCAAACACACATTTTCTCATTTCCCAATTTTCAGGCCCAAAAATATGGCAAACTCTGGGAAATGATTCCATCTTCAAAACTGTTGTCTACTTGAAATTTATAATCACTTTACTCAAAAACATTATAAACATCCAATGAAGATTGGAAACATACACAAACCATACTCCAATTCTTTCATATAATGACCATGGTTCTGACAATATCCCCCATTGGGTTTGTTGGCAATCACAAAATAAATTCAATAGAGCCCCAGCCACATCCAAACCTAAAATGAAAGAATCAAATCAGATAACTCTCTAAGTCTATGTGAGTAATGCTTGGTGTAGAAAACAAGAGGGGAAGCGGGAATTGGGATCCCTTGTTTTGGAATTCATAAAAATACCCAAGCTATTCAATTACCATGTCACAGAAGCATTACATGACCTAAATGAATTACTTCTCCTACGAATTCCTTCTCCTCCTATCACCAAATTCTCATCGTGTCACAGAAGAATTACAAGTATATCACATGTCTTGATTTTATTCCTTCTCCTCTATTGACAATAAATCCAAAGACCCGTATGTGTTCATTGAATAGTTAGAAAAACCCATGGATAGTATTTCCCCCCAAAACCTACATCACATCCATAAACAGATTAAAACATTTAACAAAAATGGTGATAAGGGAATTTTGTAACCTCCTTATGAATTGGGAGGTGTCTAAACACCAAGGTTTAACCAATGTTTTTCAAACACAACTGCTAATAGTGGCATGGTCAATATTTCATCCACTTGCACATTAGTTCCCACATGATCCATTTTAATCATTCCTTATTCAACCTTTTCCTTGATAAAGTGATATCTGATTTCCATATGTTTTGTACGAGAATGGTGAATAGGATTTTTCATAAGATAAATTGCGCACTTGTTATCATAGTAAATCACTATTGGTTGTTTCACCTCATCACTAATATCTTTTAGTTGTTTCTTTATCCATAATAGTTGAGTGAATGCCTTTGTAGCGGAGATATAATCAAAATCATCATTACTAAGAGAAGTACATTCGTGTTTCTTGATCAACCATCCAACACATTTCTTCCAAATATAGAATGGTCCACCACTGGTGGACTTTCTGTCCACTACATCTCCATCCCAATCAGCATCAGAAAACACTAATAATTGATTTCTCTTCCCCCAGTAAAGTATAAACCATAATTATGAGTACCTTAAATGTAACTCTTGATTATTTTTATCACTATCATAAGCTCTTCCTTCAGATTACTCGGAAATTAGGAAGCTAAACAATTTGCAAAGACAATATCAGGTCGTGTCACTGTTAGGAATAATAACCTTCAAATAATCCTCTTATACATGGTGGGATCTACCAAGGTCCCATCCTCAGGCTTTTTATGTATGGTTCCTATTGAAATCGGAGTTGACATTGCTTTGGAGTCATGTAGATTAAATTTCTTTAGCAGTTCTCTTGCATAATTTTCCTGAGAGATGAAAGGGAAATATTTATTTTGAGTCACATTTATCCCCAAGAAATATGTGAGATCCCCAATCATTGAGATTTCAAATGCTGGTTTCATGTGATTGGAAAATTAATCAATTGAGTTATGTCTACTGCCTCCAAATATAATTTCATCCACATAAACTTGAACCATGAACTGATCTTTTAGAGAATTCATCACATATAGATTGTGATATACTCCTCCTCTTTCGAATTCCAAATTATTTAGAGAAGAATCCATCATGGAATACCATGTGCGTGGTGCCTGCTTCAAACCATAGAGGGCCTTCTTTAGTCTACAAACCATTATTTCATCAGTACCAAGAAGAAAACCCACTGGTTGTTCAATGTAGACTTCTTCTTCAAGAATACCATTCAATAATGCTATTTTGACATCCATTTGATAAACATTATATCCTCTTTGTATTTACATAGAAATAAAATTCCTAATTAACTCTAGTATAGCCACTGGTGAAAAGGGTTCTTCGACATCGACACCTTCAATTTGTGAATATCCTTTACATACTAGTCATGCATTATTTCTGATAACCCTTCCATGCTCATAAAACATGTTCTTGAAAATCCACTTTTGGCCAATCACATTGTGACCATTGGGTCCCTTAACTAGATCCCATGTATGATTCTTGTCATTCTGATCTAACTATTCATTAACGACTTTCAACCATGATTCATCCTTTGCAGCTTCTTCAAATGAGGACGGTGGTTCCATAACTAATAGATATGAAGATTGTGTGTTATTCCACATTCTCCTTATTTTTTTAGGTACAACCCAATCCCCTATAATTTTGGATTGATCGATTTATGCTCTTCGATTCCTCCTTTGAGACTCAACTTCATTCTCTCCTTCCAAGGTTTCCTCTTCAGATTATTTTTTAAGTCTACATCATGATGTGACTCTTGAGTGTTTTGTACACCTTCCTCTATTTATGTGCTTTCATTTACTCCACATTCACATTGTTCCTCATTTCCTATCACATCATCGTGTGAAATACTTGAATAATTTTTGGTGTTCTCTTCAATGATCTTAACATCACTACTTTCCACAATCCTTTCTAAGCACCTATTGAAACACTTATAGGCTTTTCTATTCATTGAGTATCCATAGAAAATTCCTTCATCTACATTTTCACCGTACTTACATTGATTTATTTCATTGTTTCTAATGATTAATTTACTTCCAAAAACATGAAAGTATTTCAAGGAGGGATTCCTTCCATGCCATAATTCATATGGTGTCTTCATCTCACCCATATGAATCCCTATTTGATTTTGAATATACATTGCAGCTTGAAAAACCACTTCCGGGTAATGTTGTGAAATACCACTCTCAATTAGCATAGTTTTTGTTATATTGTTAACATGTCGATTCCTGCATTCGACAACTATATTTTGTTGTGGACTTCTCACAAAAACTACCTCATGTTGTATCTCATGCTTATACAGGTAACTTTCAAATTCAATGGAAGTGTATTCCCCTCCATTATTAGATCACAAAACTTTGATTTTTCATCTAGTATCGTTCTCATCAATTCACCGATATGTTTTCATGTATTCAAGCACTTGTTGTTTACTTTGAATAACCATTACACATGCCATTCTACTGCAATCATCTATGAATAGGACAAAGTACCTTTCTCTATGAGTTCACACAAAATTTATCAGCCCACATACATCTGTATGAATGACATCAAGAAGATGTGATGCCCTTTTCATCTATAGATGATATGAACTGAAGACCAGCTTTCCTCTAATGCAAGCATCAAAAGAGTTTTTCTGTTCACACTTCAGGTTAAGAATGTCTATGAAAATCTTCAGTTTTGATATTTTTCTCATGTCTTGTTGATTTATCTGACCAAATATCTGATGCCAAGGTTCTTTTTTTCATAAATAGACATGTAGAAAATGTTTTCTTTACTATTAATATGCTATATGTTTCCTTCTATTATATATCCCTTCATTAGTGAATTTCATATCTTTCCCTTTATAATTTAGCCTTTTAGATTAAAAGTAACTATAAGTCTCGAGTAATAGGGCTGACTCACACTGAGGGGATTATTATGTAGGCCATCTATATAAAGGAATTCAGTTTTATTTAGCTCTCCATTAGATAGTTCAATACTTCCACTAACTTAGATTTTCAGAGCTCCATCATTACCAAACTGTAATGTACCATCAACCCTCCTTTTGAAATATGTCAACATGCCTGCGTTACCTGTCATATGAGATGAACAACCGCTATCTAGAATCAATGTGATGTTTCTTTTTGTAGTTTTTAGGGCCACCTATGCAAGGTTGGATTTCTCAATTTTCTTCTTTTCCTTTGAAGAGACATTAGATTTAGTGCGGAACACTAATTACCTTTCAATTATTTCTTCCATGTACATGGATTCTTCATAGTCGAAATATTTTTCCATAAGAGAAAACTTGTTTTTAATTAAAACATTGTCTTATTAATGATCTTTGACTTTTCTCGGACTCTGGTATGAGGTTTCCATGTCCCTCATATTCCTGCAATCAAAATACATATGACCAAAGATAGAATAATGAAAAAATATATCCATAGAAAGTGTTTATTCTAAAAGAATTAAGATATGTATTTGTTCTTCTTTATTGAACTCCCATATCTTCTCCATTAAATTATCTTCTTGCCTCTATGGAATAAGACATGGTATGGCCTAGATATACGCATAACTAAAACTTCATGAGAGGGAATGTCTTCTCACTTCAATTTATCCCCATTCCTTCTTCAGTGGGATAATAGTTTGACAGTCTATTTTTCCTAAAGGCTCAAGGATAGTATTCTTTCCTTCTTTTAGATCGAATTGGGGGTTTCTTTTTCAACACTATAGGTGATTTTTCTTCACGACCCAAATTCTTTTTTCCTTTATTTTTAGATTTTGATGATTTATCATCACAATGAATTCCACAATTTTCTATGCAAGCAGGTCTTTGATCATTTAAAATATTTTCAACTTCATTAGAGCCACGTTTTTATCTCTCGAATAGCTCAGTATTTGAGAACCTTCCAAACTGAATTTTCTTACTTGATTATTTTGAAATTGATTTACTCTCATGTTTCCGTCAAAGAGTTACAACATCCACCTCAAAACCCTCAGCAGTCATGGACTTTTCTTCTAGTTCAGAGGTGAGGTCATTGATAACCTTTTCCTGATCATCAGTTCTCAGCTTCAGATCCACTACGTCATCATTATTTTCCAGGATATAAGACTATACTTTCACAAATTCTTCCTGTCATTCAATTTCATATTTGATCGGACCAAAATATTCTATTTATTCTTCTACAATTGATTTCCACTTATTGCAATTCTTACATTTAATCTTAAGCTTACTAACAACATCCTTAAGTTGTAACTCTGGATTGGCACTAGTTTTCAACTGATTTCCTCCACCAATATCTTTAGATTTTTCAACAGTGTCCATTATAGATGCATGGTTTCCAGTTTTAAATTCTAGTTAATCTTCTTAACATAATTCATTATCATCATCTTCCTCTTCACCGAAAAACTCTTTGTCAGGAATTTCTTTCTAGATTTACTGTCTACCATATTGAAAATCCTTTTTAGGGATTCTAAATGTTTTTTTTCATTTCTATCTTCATCATAAATCTTTTTTAAGCACTAAGCGGCATTGTTCCCACCTTTTCCACATCGAAAGCAATCGAGAGGTAACTTTCCTTTGAATTTCCCTTTTACCTTCTAAAACTTCTTAGAAATGAGAAAAATAATTTCTTCTTCTTCATTATCTTCACCACTAATATATCTTTAAATTTTCAATTTCTATATGTCTTTGAATTCCATTTCCTTGCATACTCGAATCGTAGCATCTTTTGGTTTGACTCTCATTTCATATGCCACCAGGCTGTTCAGTAGATCATCCAGAGAAAGTTTGGAAAGATCTCTTTTCTCAAGGGCTGATACCTTTGCATTGTACAGGTGTGGAAGTCTTCTTAATGTTTTCTTCATAATGTCAAAGTCATATATTTCTTCTCCTATACCCCAAATATCTCCAACCACTTCAGTAATTTGATTTAAGGAGTCCACATTCTCATCTGCATGCATCTTCAGATCATCAAACCTATTGTGAATGAATTGAAGTTTCATATCCTTCACTTTTCTATCTACTTCATAAATATATTAACATTTATCCCAAATGTACTTGGATGAGGTGAAACTCATTAACTTTAGATAGATCTGATTCGAAAGGGCTGCGGTGAGACCATTCTACGCTTTAGCATCTGCATCAAGAATTTTCTTATCTGAAGTAGTCATAGCCATCCCTATTGGATCAAAAACTTGTATACTTTGCATAGTGGAAAATAGGACATCCATTAAAAGGGATCTTAAATGTGATCTCATTATGTCCTTCCAAATTGAGAATTACTTCCACCGAAGACAAGGACTCCCCAAACACTAGATGAAATCTCTGTGATGGTATCAGATAGATTAAACACTAGTAACCTCCCTCTAATACCACTTAAAGGACCCTGAAACACCCTAAGGGGTGAGTCAAGGTGTCGAGTTTTTATTTCTAATGTTACGGATCTTATTCCCACATTGGTAAGAACTTGTTAAATATGTCAAACAAATGAATGAAGGGAGATGACAAACCACTTTTACTTAGTTCACCGCAAAGGGCTACATCCATCGAGCATACACTGACAGTGTGTAGGTATTACCTAAATCCACTAATCTTAACTAGTTTAAGGATTAAAATATTTGGTCACAATCACTTTGTGCTAGGCACACAGCCTTTACAAAGCTATAGGTATTTCTCACTGCGTCCTTTAGATCACTTCCCTTTAATCTCCCTATCTCACTACCTTTAGAAAAGTCTAACTTAGTTTATCTACTTCAAGGTCTCTTCAATTGATTTGCATTGAATTATTTGTCTCTATTTAGAATGAGACACCACTTTCATCAAGGTCCTGAATTGATGAACTTGAAAACACTAAACCACTGAACCAGATATTCAGAATGTGATAACCTGTTACAGTGTCGATTACACGCAACACTTTCATTTTGCATGCAAGATCTCAAATTTGCGTGCAATCATTGCTTTTCGCATGGAAAATATTTTGCGCAACAACCCCATTTATGTGCAACATTCAATTTTACACGCAGCCTCAGCTCTTATGTGCATCTTTGAATTTTTCACACAGTAAAAAATTTTATGCGCACCCTCAAGTTTTACATGTAGCCTCGAGTTTTATGCGAAGCCTCTAATTTTCTGCGCAACTTCCAATTTTATGCTCAACTCCCTTTACACACACATTTTACGCTCATCAGAACTCATATCTTCTCTATGTCTTCCGCCTCCACGAATGATGGGGGCCACCTCTTATTTATAGGCGTCACTGACCCCTGTGCACAAACCCCACTGTGGCATGAAAAATTGGAATTCTGTGCGCAATCCTTTTTCACACAGGAACCATTTTTCACACACATCTCCAGTTTTTTCGTGCACCTCATTCCATTGCAATTTTCAGCATTCTGATCCCGAAACATGCCTTCTGCGTAATTTTCCAGCACACCTACCCTTTCGCATGCATGTTCCTTTTCCAAACACACATTTTCCCATTTCCTTATTTTCAGCCCAAAAAATATGGCAAACACTAGGAAATGGCGCAACCTTAAAAACTATTTTCTCCTTGATCTGTATGATCAAATTACTAGAAAACATTCAGAACTTTCAATGATGATTGAAAACAAACACAAACCATAATCCAATTCTTCCATATAACGACCATGGTTCCAACAACCCCTTGGGAAAATTTCACCTCATGGTATGTACATGGTTTTCCAAACAATGCGTCCATATCTTGAGTCTCTTAAAACCCAAAAAAAATGATGAATTTTCTCTACCCCAATTAAGTCTTCCCTCCTCCTTTTTCTTCCCCAAACCACAAAAAATCCTCTCCCATGCATGGAGAGCTCTTTATTCCATCATGATTGGATTTGAGATGGATCCTCTATTTGAGATTAGAATTGGATTCCATATAGTATATTGGACAACCCCCAATAATACTATTTTTTTCTTCCTTATATTCACTATTTATATAGCTATATCAGATGATATTCCAATACAGACTCATATGTATTATTTTTTGGGAGTTTGTCCATTGATCCAATTTTTATCATTTCAAGCCAAATAAAATTGCGATATTGGATGAGTATGGCTTAATAATCCTGAGTTAGGTTTTCTATACCTTTCCCATAATTTCTTGGTGTTTTATATCTTGCATCATAGTGAAAAATGAAATACCCTTGAAGAATTACTTCTAAAATGGAAAATACCTTAAATTTAATTATTCTAAAACATGTTTGGATGTTCAATTTTCCTGTTAAAAAGCTTAAAGGTCATTGGAATCAACCCAAAAAATACATTTTGGTGAGTTAATTTAATATTATATCTCTATGCCACACTTTTTAGTGGGATGAGATTTCCACCCCTGAGTGGAATCCATTTGAGAATTAAATGGGGATCTGGATGGTTTAATACCTCTTATAGAACGTTGTATTTTATTAAATAAAGGGGATATGAAATTCTTTATTAGTAAATTGTAAATGATATGGGTGATCTCTTGATTTTTGAATTTGGTGTAAAAGACTGTTAAGGTTGAATCAATACTTACATGGACCCTCCTTATGTGACTTGTGAGTGAATTGATCAATGATTATAATATGATAAATTCAATTGTTAGAAAGGTGGAATTGAAACTAACATAGACCCTCCTTATATCACTTATGTGTGAATTGATCAATGATTATATTTTAATGAAATAATTTTTAAAAAGGTCATGGACATTTTCATGTTCCCTTTATTTGAATACATAGAAGTGAAATGAAAAATGAAATGAATGTAAAGAGTTAAATTTATAAAGGGAATAGAAACTAACATGTAACCTTGAAATCTTAAATAAAATGGTTAATGATAGATATTTTAGAACAAAAACAACATTTTGACATGGATCCATTGATTCATTTATATTGGATGCCTTGAATTATAACCTTGGATCCCGAATTCTCAGGATGCCTTGTATTTTTTTCTTTAGGATCCTCCCTAGTCTATCCCTAGTTTTCTATAGATGAACTCCGTCGACTTTAAGAGGATGAAATAGTCAAATTCCTTCAATCTTGACCCATTTATGTCTACATTATACTAAGTTTGTTATAGATGAGTTTCATGGACTCAACAAAAGATGCCTCGATCAAGGGTCATGGGTCATGGAACTCATAAGAATAATACTTGACACACCCAACATATAACATAAATGATGCTTTATTACTACATATAGTATTTCATGAGTTATATAATACTTTTTATATAATTTACTTATAGATTACATTGCATCACTTTATCATTATAAATCTATTCCTATTATTACTACACTATATAACATATTATATGCATATACTATATTTGTTGTAGACACCATTTGTGGTTTATTACTGAATATATCTCACACTGTATTTATTTCACCTATTGGTACTTAGACAGACTTCATGATTTCAGTTTTGGTATGGACTATTCTTCTTTGATGTTTTTATTGTGAACATATACTGGACAAGAGAGATTAGGAGTAGCATATGAGCATTTACTCGGGATGCCTTATAGAGTTCTGTATTTCATTTATTTATTCCATTGGTCAGTCTATATTTGAATATTATATTATCTACTACATTAGATGTCCTCAGTTATGTTAGATAGTACTCTTGCATTGATGTTTATTTGGATCTCGCTAGATTATCTTTTATTTTTTATTGTAAGTTATCATTATCTTCCACTTTTTATATTATTCACTTTTTCTTCCACCATGTCTACTACTAATATAGAGGATATAGTCTCCCCAATGTACCACCTCTAAACCCTCGATGCAAGCCATCAGCCTCCAGCATATAGGGAGACGTTCTTGGTGATAGGTAACCATTTGATCTGGCTACTTTTTATAGAGTGAGCTAGTTCGGGGCATTACAGACACCAATGTCTTGTATAGAATTGATTATAAGGAAGTTTATATGTATATAAATATAAAATTAGATTTATGTTAATTAAAAATAAACTCAAAACCAGATTTAAAATTGTAGTAACTTAATTAAAGGAAGGGATATAAAATAATTATATTATCAGAATAAAACTTCACTTAGGTTTTAAAATGTAAAACATAGATTTATAAATTCAATATTATATTTGAAATGATTTATTTCAATTATTTAATATATATTTTCCCTATTAAAAAGTTTTTAGAAAATATAAATCACTCTAATACAATAATAATTCCATGAAATTGACATTATTCATTAAAACAATATTGTTCAATATTCACCTCTAAATAAACCTTTTCATAAAAATACCAAAAATTAAAAATATGATAATTTTTACATTCTAAAATAATAAATTAGTTTCCTTTCATAAAATTGAAATAATTATATTTTTAAATTTATCTTTGAAATAAAAATATACAAAATAAGGACTTACAAATTTTAAATAAAATGATTTTTTTTAAATATAAATTTTCTTAATCATATTTAATATCAACTTCAGTGTTTATATATTAGTTCATATATTGAAATAATACATATTATTATCTTTTAAAAGTGATTAATTTAAATTATTAAAATAAATAGATCTTTAAAAATAAATATATCTAAAATATACCATTTAATCATTGAATTATTTTAATCAGGTCATATTTAAAAAATAATACCATGTAATCATCTTAATAGGATATTATATTTTTTATTTATTAAAGGATTATTATTATATATTGTAGCTCATTATAGTTTGGAACTATATGTGTTAGATTATTTTCAACATTATATTTATTTAATGTAAAACATGTTCTAAAATATTTGTGGTTTTATATTCTCCCCCTTAAATAAATTGCGTCATCATAATTTTATTTTGTTCTTAACAAAATAAATTTATATCGAAATAGGTATAATCACAGATTTAGAATTTAGGTTGATAAGTAATTTCTAAGATACTATTAGTAATATTTTTATTTATTAATTAAATATTTTTAATACGATATATGCATTATTGTAAGACCCAGAATTGTGAACTAGTATCTAGAGGCACAACTTGATAACTGATAGATATTTGACATACAAGACTTAATAAATTTGTCTTCATCTTGTTGGATTATAAAGATTTTTTTTACCATAGAGATAGATAATATAATTTAATAAACATAATTTATTTCATTCCACTTTATAAGTGAATTAGTTTGATTGATTATTTGAATCATTTTCCACTTATGACTCGAAAATTAGATGATTATAAGAAATTTTTCGTTCTTAAAGCATTAAAATCAACCTTTAATGGATAATAAGATCCAAAAAAGAATGAAAAAATATTCCACGAATCTAAAATAAAAATGAATAGCGTATACTAAGATAATACTCAATATCAATAAATCATTTTGTGAACATATAATACATTAATTACTAAATTAATACCACTCATTGATTATCTATAATAATTTAACCATTAAAATATTTTTTATAAGATAAATCACTAGTTAAAAATATATTATTCTATGCTTTATATACTAATACCTCATTTCTTAATCTCCAAACATTATAATTATGTCAGACTTAATCATAATTATAACAGCTAGTTTTGAAAATATATAATATTTGAGCATATTATTAGAGATAACCTGATAGATTCTATTTAAAAAAAATTCCCACAAGGTTTCATGATTAGAAACTACTTCTTCAGAGTGTTATGGGATTATTCAATATTCATAGTAGGTATAAAACAGTTCATAGTTAAAGAATAAAATAAAATATGAGTTTTTGATCAAATTACCCACTATCAAACAGATAGGGCTTCAAATTCCATTATTGTAATTTCATAAGCATGACCATGATATAATGTCCTCTTTTGTGGTAAATTCACTATATAATTATTAAACTAGTTCGAATAGGGACGCATCTCCTTAATGTTGAGAAAATGGATGTTAGAAGATTATTTCTTTTACGTAAATTCATGAGTTAGATAACCCTTACCTTCATATATTTAACAAAATCACATTCCATTTAATAAATTACCATGGAGTTTCATTCCATAATTATTGAATATTGGGATTTTTGTCTTTCACATATTCCCCTTAACATCATTTTATTTTATTTGGCTATAAATCACCATATTCTTTTATTGATTTACTTTTAAAATATAATATTGCGATAGTTCACCTTTGGTCTTGATTAAACATGATACCATATCATCATATGATGAAATTTTTTGAGAGACCAGTTCCCATCTAAGGCTTGACTTAATCACATAAAATAGAACACCAATCATACATTCTAGATTATATATATAGTCCATATAATTCCTTCAAAATCTAATAATGTTTTCCACATACTCAATAATAATTTCTTCTTACCCCTATCATAAATTTATTAATTCCATTTCTGTATAAACTCAATTCTCTTAAGGAAAACATTTTTAAAAAAAATATCACATTAAAAGTATCCCATTACATTCCATCTATCTTTTTCTTAACCTTTATATTTTGATCCAACGACCATTATTGACCAATATTTCCATTTACATAATAAACTACCAGAATAAAATCTCCCATTAATTACTTTTCAAATCCATAAATATATTTTCATGAGGCCTGATCAATTATAAATCTATAAATGAATTAGTTGTTACATTAATGCATGGAGGTTTATTCCATATAAAGTGATCCAAAATAATTTTATCATGTTATGAAGAAATATTTTATTCCTTATGGGAACATTTTTTCATAAACTATTTTAATTTCCCTAATATAGGTATAATATGATTAGCAGAAACACCATTTGTGTGAAAAATATCAAGGGGGAAATGTCTACATTTATTATGGGTATTGATATGTTTTCTATTCCATCCACTAGGTGCTATCTATAAATAATTAAATACACTTATTTAACTCTAATAATTAATAATATTGATCTATAATATAAAATTACTAATAAGTTATTAAAAATTCTACGGGTTTATCAAAATAATTATGTTATCTATCTTTATAAAAAATATAGGTCTCGTGGTTCCTACTAATTATTATTTAATACCATTCGTGTCAACCTAAATTATAGTAACAAGAGCTAGTGCATAATTTATTACATTGATATAATTTACAAGGTATCACATCAAAAAGGATCGAATCATTTATGATTTTTGGGGGACAAGATATTTATGATTTTCATATTAAATTGAAAATATAAATCATAGTTTTAATATTCATAAAATTATTCTTATATCCTTTATTATGTTCTTGAGATCATTCAAATATCCCTTTATGGTACCATGGGTAAAGGAAAACATAATAAATTTTGAGATAAAATGATCAATAATGATTTTATATAGAAGAATTTACCCTTAATAAGAGAGTTATAAAAATTATTAGAGTGGAAAATCAACTTAGTTATCATATAAAACATGAGCATAAAATATATCAAAGGATAATAATGTAAAAACCCACATGGAAAATAATAAATGATTTTATTATGATGGATTAAATAATTTCAGAAATATTAATTATAAAATCAAGTCCACTCACCTAAGACTTATTATATATCATCAAGGTCTCTCATCCAAAACATCTTATATGCTTTCAAATCCTCTCAACCAATAAATAAAAAATATATGTGTTAGAATTCACCAAGTGATACCCATTTTTATTTGTATCATGAGACCTACCCAGTGAATTGCAGGGATAAAATATACCACACCCATCATTTATATTTGTAAGATACATTCCTCATTTATTTAAATAACAATACAATTCATCATCAATATTCTATAATAATCTATAATTTATAAAATTTAATCAAGTATTTAGAACATCAATATTTCCACAGTAAATGGAAAAACATTCCTAGTTGTATTCCTTAAACTGAAACTGTATATAATAATGGATATATAGTTTATTAAAAATTTAAATGATAAAAAATATATACTTGGGATAAAATAATATGGACATGAAGGAGAAAAATATTGTCAATGTGTGATGGAGAGTAATAGAGAACATGACTTTAAGGAAGTGAATGGACTAGGAATAAAATTTTGTCAGAATTTTTTTGTATAAACTATAATTTTTTCATAGATGAAATGAGACTATAAATTTATCATGAAATAATGTTTTATATAAAATTTATGTTCTTTTTAAAATTAGAGAGGAAAATAAAAATAAAACATTGAAAAAAACCTTCTTAAAACATTTGTAAATTTTTCCTAAAAAAGGTTATAAATCACTTCCATAAAAAATTAATAAGGATTAAAGAATAATTATAATTTGTTTGAATTTTTTTTCAATAAATCAACATTGAAAATAAATCTATGCTTAAGTATTAAATTGTGTAATGTGTGATAAAACTATACATAAGTGATTTGAAATCCCTTTCAACGCATTTGAGAAAAAAATAGAATTTTAATTTAATATAAAAAACATCCCATGATAATTGGAGTAGATATTACCCTATAAAACCCTAAAATCTTATAAAGGTATACTAATAATTATGAATAGTTACAATGGTGGGAAAATCCATTCAAGAAGAAAACTAAAAAAAGATATTTTCTCACACTTATAATGACAATCAAAAATGATTTTTATAGAAAAAGTTAACCATATTCCCCTAAAAATTAGAATATAAAATAAAATATAATATATTTTTACCATAATAATTCATTGATGTATTGGAAGGATAATTATTAAGAAAAAATATGGATATCGAGGGAAAAAACCTGATAAAAAGGATAAATATGGTCATCTTTTCTGATAAAATTTCATTTAGTGGATTCGAGTACCAAAGAGAGAGGAAGTGGAAATAATAATATGAAAACCTATAACTAATAAAATTATAATACAATATATGGGTTTTCGGAAATAAATATCATATATTTCTTCCTATTTAAATTTAAACTTTAATAGTCTTGAATAAAAATAAGATTGAAAAATTAAACCATACATTGGATTCCTACTTGACTGAACATATACCAACATTCAATATAAAAATTTATAATTTTTATTATTCTATATTAGATGCAAATTTATTTCTATATTTAATGATATCATTTATTCATTGATTTTATTATCCCATTGAATCATAATTCTTTGTTAAAAATCAATTTTTAGGTGTTAATTATTCTGTTTCTCCTGCATATTCTCATTTAGTGGTTCTAGTCTTTGCACCTTTGTTATAAATTAATCATATAAATAATGTTAATATTTTTAAATATATAAATTTATACCCCAAATAAACTTTTATAACTATCCATGTATGTGTTTTATAAAAAATAATATACATCGTTCAAAGAGGTGGTAGTCAAAATATATGCAAGAGTATTGTTTCTATTTTTAAATGCATGAAAAGAATAGGATAGAAAATGATTTATATTTAAAGAATACTATGTATTTCTTGAATATATTATTTATTCATTAATTCCACACATATAAAATCAATGTGAGGTGGTGATGAAAAATTAATTACATTGTTTCATGGTGGTGGTAGTCCATATGTATACACAAACAACATTTCCATTTTCCAATGGATGGGAGGGAAGAAAATTAGATAATAGTTCATTTTTATAGAATCATAATTATGTCATAAATATCATATATATTAATTAAATCTATCTATATAACCATCCATGAGGGGCGGTCATGGAAAATGAAATACATCACTTTATGGAGGTGGTTGTCCGCACATACGCATAAAAAATATTTTCATTTTTCATTAGATAGAAATAAGATTGAAAATGGATATACCATTAACATAAAAAAATTCATTATATTAAATATAATTATTTAATTATTATATGAGTTTTATAGAATTCCAAGTAGGTTTAAGAATAATGAAACTTGAAAGAGATTGGTAAGAACTTATACGCATTCATTGGATAATCTTTTTTGAAAAAGACCTTAAGGATTTTTGGATGGGTATTTTGGGAACATTAGTACCTATAAGTCATGGATAATGATATTAGGAGGTTATTTAGGAATATTTTGGAATTTATAATGTAATATTCTAAGATTTTTAAATAATAACAAAAGTTTCAATAATGTTTACAACATGAAACACCAAACTTAAATGACCCACATTATATATTATCATTTTAACCTAGATATTTAATTATCTGGAATGAATAGTGATAAATACATTATGAAATATATCTAAAGGACCTACTAAATATAAATTTATCGATAAAAACTTAATAAATAAGAAATTAACTTCTAATAAAATATTTAATCTATAAAAAATTAGTTTCTTTTAAAAACTATTTTTATTACTTTTTTATAGAAAATGTTATAATTAATTTAGTACCCCATTTCCAAGAACAAGAGCCTTTAGATTGTTAAATTGAGGTTATAAAATTCATTTGATAATTTTGGTGAGTTTTCAAGAGGTTTAGTATTTTTTTAAATAAATTTGGAGGTCCATGATTTATGAACGTTTAGTATAAACCATACACCGCATACAAGAAACCATGAAACAAGTTTTGGGAGTAACTAGGTTGGAAAAAACTTGATGCATGGTTTGTCCAAACCACGTGACTTCCCACAAGAATCTAGGAAAATTGAAATTGAGGGAAAATAATGGTTGGTGCATGATTTTTCTAACTATGTAAGCCAACCAAGTGATGGGTTATCTTGAGACAATGTCATGGAATAGTTGAAAAACAGTTTTCCAAACAACGAGAAATAACTATGTAATGTACATTTGGCACCCCAAATATATTTTATCTAATCCCAATTAAGTCCTAAAAGCCTCATTAGTTTCCCAATACCATAGGATCTTGTATTCCAATCTATCTAAATGATTTAGTTTTTTTATTTGATCCATAAGAGATTATTAGGTGAATCAATGTGTGTTTGAGATATTGAATTGTTGGTAAGTCCTTATTTCCCTTTGATTATTTTTTCTTTTTAGATTAATGGTTTTTCACTGTTTATAAAAACCATAGATCATGTCACTTACAGATAAGCCTATGTGTTATGAAATTAATTATTATGAGGTATTGTTAGATCTATTGAAGGAAATGATATCCAATAATGAATCTAAATGATATTAGTCCCATTAGTTTTTTCTCAAACCATTGAGAGGTAGGTTGATTCTATATTATCTCCACTTTTTCTAGAACATTAATTCTTAGTTTTGATTGAATTATTTTCATTAATGTTTTCTGAAATACCTATACGATTCTACATAGAAACATATTTTGGAAACATATTTGGGAATTATGGGAAATATTACAGTTTTATGAGAATCCTTTAGTTATAATTTTAAAATGTTGAATTTAAAATTATGATTTTATTTTTTCACACAAAATTAGTTTGATAAATTTTTTTTGATAAAATATTTGGTTTATTTGAAAAGTTTTTCATGGGTTTTAGAGTACATGGATTGCGTGAGCTCATTTTTTTTATGTGACCCAAAATAAGTGGTATGTACCATTGCGGTAGAAGGACATGACCTAGGATATAGGGTATGTTCCATTGAGGTACAAGGATATTGGAAACCTAGTGAAGACATGGTGGATATACAAGAGACCAATCATTAGTATGGAATTCCCACTAGTCATGCATGTGTGGGTGTTTTTTGAAGCATAGAATGGGTATTCCAAATCGATGAGAAATATTTTAAAGGATTTGTTTATCACATATAATGGAATATTGTTTATGGTTTTTATATGAAACGTTTGAGTAGATTTTATGTTGTTTTATATAAAATGTATTAACTATTTCTTATCATAGTGGTATGAGTTGGGATGTCTTTATGGAAATCCTACAGAGCTTTACTCACCCCCCATCTTGGGTACTTTGTGGTGTTTAAATATTTCTTCTATTGATACATATGTAATGGAAAGGTATATAAATTATTGAGTGATGCTTCCAGAAACCCTAGGAGAGACATGTGGGGTTAGTTTCTGGAGATGGTCAAGAGTTGGGTTCCTTGATGTCTTGATTCTTTTTTTCTTATGGATTATTATTCCCTAATTTTGTTGAACATATGATTTGATTTTTTATTTTTGGGTATAGTTTTGGTTTTATTTTTGTTCATGCATTATATAGATTATTGGATGGTATTCTTTTATGTTGTCATGGTATTTTATCTTTAAAAAGTAAAAATCATCCCCCAAAATTCATGAAGACCTTGGTATTTATTTTTAGCCTTTGGTATCTTGGGGATGTATCCTAAGGCCTAGTATCACCTCCCTCTCTTCTCAATAAAATGGGGAGGGGTGAGATGTTACAAATGCTATCAGGTTTTTTCAATCATTGGTATACATTTTATATGATCCTTGGTATAAGTTTTGTTTTATCATTGAGTAGGAAATGGAATTAATCTTGGTCTATTTTATGTGTGTATTGGGATGGTATTAGGAAGACCGTATTATTAGAACTGGAAATGTAGATAATAAAAATAAATTTCTAAAATTTTATTCTAAACTTAATTTTACTAGTGAAGTTTGGGTAAAAAGGTGTTTGAGAAACTTTTTGGTGTATTTTCACCTAATCCTCATGGTTTTAGCTGATGATAGTTTCATTTTATTCATTGAAATTAAGACTTCTTATTATAATTTTATGTTTTATTAAACATTATATTATTTAAGAAAAATATTGG
The DNA here is from genome assembly GCA_963277665.1 of Viscum album. Lineage (NCBI taxonomy): Eukaryota > Viridiplantae > Streptophyta > Magnoliopsida > Santalales > Viscaceae > Viscum > Viscum album. Next base: position 1,334,096,015 of record OY728145.1, read on the forward strand.
AAATGATTTAAAATTGTTGGATTTTAAAAATAATTGTCATGGTAATTGTTCATACTATAATTTAAAACATTAAAGCCTTCAGTTTCTAATGGGTTGTGATTAAATAGAGCTTGTTTTTGTAATAGCGAATGAAATCAGTTATGTGTCAAAGATATCAACCAAAAAAGTCTACTGAGAATGTGGTATCACCTAAGACACATGTGAACTAATAGTTATTCCAAGTCATTATCTAATATTTTCAAGATATGAATAGGTTTAATCAGAATGAGGATCATTTACAATTATACCATTCAATTCAGTTCTAAATGAAAAACATTCCCACCTTTTAGGGGGATTCTAAACTGTAAAAAGCATATTTCTAGTCGAATAAGGTGAATTTAATATTAAATATACCTAGGCCATCATCATATTTGAATGTACATTTGGAAACTTATATGATGGAGGATCTATCATATTAATCATAAATTTATCCATTCAGGCAAAAGTTGACCAAGGCATCACACGGGATGATTTGCAAGAATTTTTCAAAAACAAATTCTATCCTCACACATTTAGAAATCTATAACAATAGAAATAATAATTTTTAGCAATATAATCTCTTGGTAGTAGATTATTTAAATATATTTATTAATTTAGTCCATATTTCCCAAGAATTTACTAAAAATGAGTGCTAATGGTGTGCAATTTTGAGTTAGGTTTTAGCCAATAAATTCACTCAAAGATTGTTGATTTTTTATTATAAACTATATAGAAATGGTCAATAGAAGATAGTGGAATAAATTTATTTGTCAATAAATTTTTTTGGTAGGACCATGTTTATTTCAATGGGAATGGGTGGAAACTCTAATACTATGAATAAGAAGAAGAGGGAATCCAACATCCAGGGTTGCAAGGAACCTCAGAATTAGACAATGGGGTAATTGAACATTCCCCCATGAAAAAAATGTACGATGAGATGTTTTCAAATAGGTTATTTTGATTATATGAAGTGATATGTATGGAAACAACTAGATCTTGTAACAATTTTAATCAAATGAGACATCCTAAGTACTATTGTCATTATTCTCGAAATAATTGTGCTTTAGGAACATATCATATTTCTTAGAGATCGTGTGCTTTGAATAAATGATCTCAATAGAATAACTATCATCATTAGAACTGACTGAGCCAAGGTGATTCTAGTAAACCCATGACTTCTCAAACAATACATTCTAAATAGGTTAATAAAGATAAAAACAAAATAAGTAATCAATTGTATTGAATTGAGAAAGTGATCATGGATGATTAATAAAGTCCTTAGATAGTGAGGGGAAAGGTTATTTTGAATTATACCCTTATGGAATCTTTATTTAATATAGGAACATCCCACTCATTTATTTCTTCTCATGTTGTATATCATATGGGTTTTCATGTGGAGATAAATCCTTCTATTTTGAAAATTCAAACTCCTCTTGAACACGTAGAGTGTTAAGACATTATGTGTAAATATTGATCTATAAAAATCAATGGGGTTGTGTTTCTTTGGGATTTCTCTATTATTGATATTTATGTCAATGAATTTATTTTGGATATGGAATGGTTTAAGTTGTTCAAGGCCCATATCAATCGTTATTACTTAAAGGTTTTTTTCATATCTATTGTTAGAATCGAGAATGTCTTTATAGAATATTGAGATGTAATGTTAAGTAGAGAAGGTTTTTTGGAACTAATGGTTAGAACCATCTCTTATTTGTTAGAAATTATTAATTTATAATCTACAGAAGAGATCATAAATATATATTTTACAAATACCATTGACCAATTCCTTTATGTTTTTCCTGAAATTTTATCAGGATTTTCACCTAAAAGTAGAGTAGAGTTTACGATTGATCTCCCACCAAATACCCGGCCAGTTTCACATTATTCTTATCAGATTACACTAATAGAACTGAGAAAGTTAAAATTTATTTTGGAGTATTTTAAAAGTAATGGGTTCATTTTATCGAGCATATATATTTGGGAAGATGTACTTCTTTTTATAATGAAGGTAGATAAAAATCTTAGACTCTGTGCAAATTGTCTTAATTGTAACCATGTTACGATAAATAATCAGTATCCTCTTCCATGAATCTATGATTTGTTTGATCAATTTATAAGAGCCTAGTGGTTCTCTAAAATTGACCTATGTTTGTTATATCACTAACTTTTAGTTTGGACAGAGAATATTATAAAGACAGATTTAAAAGAACATATGACCATTATGAATATATTGTTATGCCTTTTGGTCTTATAAATGCACCGGTAGGGTTTATGAAATTAATGAGTTGAATCATTCAGAGGTATCTATATTCATTTGTGGTGATTTTTATTAATGATATTTTGGTGTATTCTAAGACGTTATATGATCAAGAGAAACCCTTGAATATAGTGTTGGGTATCTTGTGTAAGCATCCCTATTATTCTATTTTATCAAAGTGATATTTATAGATACTAGAGGTACATTTACATAGCCATATAATTTATGAAAATGGGGTTCTTGTAGATTCAAAAAAGGTATAATCTATTATCTCTTAGAAATCACTAAAGAATGTATAATGACCTGGACTATACAAAAGTTAACATACCATAACTTTTATTTAATATTTAAAGCATTATATAAATCGATGCCTAAAGGCCATATTTGTTTAGTGCCTTTAGAAACATGAAAACATAAACACTGGTGCATAAATGTGCTACATTATCTCCCACTAGGTTCTTAATTACTATCACCCATACTATACACATCCAACATATTACATATCTTCATAACATGGGGAAGTAAAAAAAAATTGGTGAGACCAAATACTTTGAAAGGGTAAATAAGGGATATATGTAAGCATATTCTTGAGCATAAGGGTATAAGAACATGATCCTAAAAATATAATATTAGACCCTTTATATCAAAGATACTATACTTGAATCATGGCATATATCTTGGGAGTTCATAGGAAATGAATCATAAGGAAATAAAGATCATAATCCATGAAAGAATAACCTGAAAAAAACATGGACTTGTAATAGACACATAAGAATATAATGTGATTTCAATAGTATACAAGGCATTTCTTCCAAGACTGTCCTAGTAGCATGGTTTCACACCCCATATAATCTTGGTAGTCATGGATCAATGCCGTGGCCATCATAGTAGCATTATTTCAGTCCTCATACCATCCTGATAGTAATGGTTCAATCCCATGGCCATTTTAGTTATAAAGTTTTTTTCCCAATACCATCTTATTCTATCTCATGACATATAAATCTTTATCCAATGCATTAGAGGGAGATATAGGTCCAACCCATCTCATAGTGAAATCATACATACATATCCCACAAGATCATAAATAATCATATCATAACCCATGAAATGAAATGGGTATTATAAATGTGTAATCATATCATAAACAGTGAAAAAATACATGTTTCATAATCATTTCATCATAAACATAAATCCTGAAAAGAAAGAGGTTTCAAAATCATATATCCCATGAATGGGAAAAGGATTTCATCAACATCATGCCATTAAAACAAAATCCATTAAAAGAAAGAATATAAAAGGAAACATTGAATAATTTCTCAAAAAGGCACAAGTAACACCAATGGATGTTATTTTATAAGCAAAATAATTTTAAAATATCTTTTAAAAAAATTTCTTTAAGAAAATATCCTTTCATCATTGAAAAATGATTTTTAAAACATAAAATATTCAAAAAAAACCTTTTCATTGAAAATATATTTGAAAACATATAGAGGAATAATTGATAACTATAAAAAGTTTTTAAAATCTTTTTTCGTTTAAAATTACTTCAAATATATTTTGAAATAATTTTTTAAAATACTTTTGAAAACATGGTTTTTTAATACAATAGATTTCCAACGAAAGAAAGAGGGGATCATATTTTAAATAAATATTTTTAAGTAAAAATGAGAGTAAAAATGGTAGTAATACAAATGGATATATTTAATAACCAGAGGAGAATAAAATTCATGAGTGTTCTCGATATATTGATCATAATATTTCATTAAAGAAAGTATATAGATAAATAATCTTGAAAATCGTTTAGATTATTTTAGTAAATTCTTATAACTTGGTAACTTGGGATCATGCTCTCCATTTAAGAAAATAAAATAAAATTAAGCTCAAAATATCATGAAAATATGGATTTTAATTAAAAAACATGTAAAATAGAAGTATATAAACCTAACAAATAATTTAGTTTCATAACAAAACACGAGTCTCAAAGATGGAAAATTGAAAAAAAAAACATTTTACCGATATGGTGTCTTTTAAAACAAAAAACCCCATGAAATAAATATCATACAAATTAAATAACAATAACCATAAATTTTATTATCTGAATAATATAATACATCAATGTCTATTATACACAATACACAAAAGGAAAGGGTGGTTAATAAAGCATATATCTCACCGAAATAAAAAGTGAGAAGAAATTCCATTACCTTTTGTCTTGACACTCATCATACTTGTTCAAACCACATGTATAATGAATTAAAATTTACTATAAATATTTTACAAAAATATATTATTTTATATAATAACATATATTGTTTTATTATTACCTTATATTACCTGCTCATTGACAATACTAGGTTACGTTTTCACTTCAAGTAATATTTACTTTTTTCTTCACATATGTCTTAATTTGTTATATATTTTGTCCTTAAACTTATATCATTATTCAATTAATGACAATAATGATATAAAAATGAGTAAAATTCAATATATTTGTATTTTAAAAGCTATATAATATATAAGTATGAAATGGAATACACCGTTAATGGAGATGGTAGGTCATGCGTACGTATGAACGCTATTTCTATTTAATTCTCATGCTGAAATAAAGAAATTAAAAGAATAAATGAATATATATATATATATATATATATCATTATAAATTAGATTTATTATATTTCATATATCATATATATTCACTAATCCAATCATTAATACATTCAATGTATTGTATGAATGAATCACATCGCTTTGAGACGGTAGTAGTGTCCACATGGCCTTAAATGAAATTATAGTATTTAGACCAAATGGAAAGTAAAAATATACTTATTGTAAAATTAATAAATAATATTAAAGAAATAATAAATATAATATATGAAATATTTGATTGGATTTTCAATCATAATTTCCACTGTGAGAGGAGTTCAAAAAGTGAACAATCATTGTTTAGTGAGATGGTAGTTCTCCGTAAACATAAACAATATGTTCCTTACCCATTAGATGGAAGTCTGTGTAAGTTTAGGTTGAAAACTTATCATAAAAAAAATCCTAGTATAGTTAGGATAATTGTGTTGTTATAAAATCATGGATTAATTATAGTTGAGGGGGTGAAGAAAGAAAATAAAAGAGAGGAGCTTGAGAGAAGACATTACCTCTTAATTAGGTAACTCTATTTGGTTTGTGCCAAAAGGATTACTTGGAACACATTCCTAAAAAACGATGGATACAAGGAGGAATATAGGTAATTTTGGGATCTATTTATGTGGATATTTGATGTTAAAAATGTATTTAGAGATGTCAGTAAGTGAGAGGAAATAATCCTTTTTTATAGTGGAGGAGGAGTGGCACTCGTGTAAATATTTGAAGAGAGAATTTCACCATCTTATTTCATGTTGATAGTGTTTCCAATAATGTTCCAATGTCAATAAAAGATATTATATGGTTTCAATATGCCATAAAATGTATTTTTTACAATTTTATATGTTATTTAGACCCTTAAGTATAATGTTTAGTCCATAGTTAAACATAATTTTTCATTAATCAATGTAATTAATTTTAATTACTTCAACTAATATTTTTGGAAAAAAATTAAGTTGAACATATTAGAAATTGTAAATTATTATGATTAAAAATATAAAATTTATTTATATCAATTCCAATCATAGAATTCATAGAAATTAATTTAAATTTAATCTCATCCTCAAGTCGACAAAGCATGTTTTAAAAGTAAAAAAGTTCAAAAGATTTCTTTGTTTTTATGACCAATTTCAATCTAAAATTGGTTCTAATAACCTAAATTGGATCAATTGATAAAAATATTATTTAACTAAACTTTGAAACCAATTTAAAATATAATTTAACCTTATAAGTAAATTATATGAAAAAGAATTTTGGAATTAAAATCCGGTATTTTTCACTATTTGTCAAAAAATGAAGTTTCTTAGAAAAACCCAAAACATCACCCTAAGCTAATTTTTACATCGTAAACTAAAAAAATATTTTTATTTTATCAAATTAAATTTATAAATATGTCTAAATTTTATTATATTATATTTCACATAAGGACATTAAAATTACTTCATTTGAGAAAATGGTATTTTTATACATATAATAAATTTACAAAAAATTATGTCTTTCATTATTAATATGTTTTATTCATATAAAAAAATACGGAAAATATAAGAAAAATAGTTATAACTATTCATATAACTACGTTCAATGGATAGGATATAATTATCTCATTTAAAAAATTATGACAGTAAAATGGTGTTTTCTAGAAACATCTGTGTTGTGTGTAATGTACGACACGTTAGTGTTGCATGTAATTTTTTCTGAGCCGATGTTCAGAGTATCATACATTGAGTTGGTGTCATTTAATGTATTTCAATTCAGTTCCATGTTAATTTAATGTTTGACTTAGTGCATTGTAATACATAAAAAAATATTAAATTTATTCGAGAGAAAAAAGTCTATAAAAACTCAGGGTGTAACATTCTAAACCCCAAAAAATGAATGTTTCTCTAAAAATTTGAATCTGAGGAAGAAATAAATTAGGATACTTATTATTCATCATATCCTTAGGTTCCCATGTAGCTTCCTCTAACTGGTGATTTCTACACAAAACATTGACCTGGTGAGTGGTCTTGTTTCGTAGAACTTTCCCTATATTATCCATAATTTCAATATGTTTCTCCTCATAAGAAAAATCATTCTCTAGAGGTATGACCTATGAGTTCAGTAAATGTGAAGTGTCAGTGTACTCACTCATGAGAGATATATGGAACGCATAATATACTTGAGGGGGATTTGGAAGAAGTTCCAATAGATAGGCTACCATCCCAATATGATCAAGAATCACAACAAGACAGAAATACCAAAGGATTATTCTCCCTTTCTTCCTGAATCTCAATATTTATTCTAGGGAGACAATTATAGAAACAAATTTTCACCAACTTCAATTTCAAGATCACACTGATTGTTATCAGCACAACATTTCGACCGATTGTGAGCTTCCTTGATATGCTGTTGAATGATACTAACCTTCTCGACAATTTCTTCAGGAATCTTAGGTCCCAATATATTTATTTCTCGAACCTCATCCCAACATGTTGGAGGTCTACATTTCTCCCTATATAGGGCTTCATAAGGTTCCATCATAATCATGAGTGAAATCTATTTTTGTATAAAATCCCAACTAGAGGAAGGTATTGATCCCAACCACCTTTTAAATCCAAAGAACAAGATATCAATATATCATGAAGTGTTTGAATTGTTATTTAAATCTAACAATCTATCTGAGGATGATTATGTAATGACTTGAACTATAATGAATAAAATTCATGTTTTTGATTTAATTAAATGTCTTCTGGTTATATAAAGCACATGAAATTATTTTATTTTATTATATCTAATTATATTTAAATGACTATTAAGTATCTTTACCATTGAAAATATAGTAATTGAACAGTTATCACATGACTAGTAGAAATATAGGGTTTTAAAAAATCCTGTTGAAATAGAAAAAGGATGTGATGGTCTCAACAAATAGGATCATACCCTATGAATCCCATTTATCAGAGCTTCCAAAGGATATAACATTTCTGGTCTTTGTCCTAGACCAAGCCCAATATGAGACCCAAAAAAATTAGTATGAGTGAAACCATTTATGGGAGTTTTTTAAGCTCATCAATATCATGACCCAAACCTTGTTCACCGAATGACCCCATGAAATCCCCACCATAACGCATTTTACTCTTCGGGAATATGCTTTTGTAATAAGGGATATGTATCAAGACCCTATCAATATAAATATGAACATTATTTTTTATAATGTAATGAATATATTTGCATCCTATTATTGTTACTTTATAAATTATTTTTAAAGCACAAATTTTTTTTTTGGTTCATATTCTTATTCCATTAAGAAACCTATTTTGAGGAATTATTTTATTTTTTATATAAATAATATTTTTATGTAATATTATTATTAAATAGTATTTATCTAATATAAATGATCGTATAGTTTTTATGATGTCAAATGTAATTTTTAGGGTTTGAAAACTTTTATTGTCCAAAACCCATCATTTTCAATATTCATTAATTTTTATTTTAAAAGTGAAAAATAACATATTTATAAAATTATTTACGTAAAATGAATATTATTTTAGGAATTTGGATGTTCAAATTATCTAACGGTGAATTTTCCATAATTTTCTGAGACAGATGATTTTTTTCGGTAAAAATTCGATATTGTATAAATATATGGTGTGTTTTATAAGGCTCAATGGTGATTTTTTAAATGATATAAAATGTATCCTAAAAAATATACATTTTATCTTTAATATAATTTTATTTATTTTATATATCCTTAGTGAATCATCCAAGACTTAAAATATAGTTTAATATTTTAAAATCATTTCATTGAATGTGTGACTCATCTCGTCATAAGTGAGGTCATTATTTTGTTATATTTGGAACTTGGAGTTATAAAATAATGTAATACACACCCATTTTCTATAAATAATGTAAAAAACAACAGTATGGTTAGTGGTTTTGAATATTTTATTATGTAGTGTCCTAAACCAAAATAATAAATAATTCCCCCTCCTTTCCAATATAAACCCACCCAAGCTCCAATTTCCCTTCATTAAAACTCCTTGAAGTGAATCCACACTCTACCATATACTCCCTAGATTCCTCAAAAGGTTCTATCAATCTCCCAATAATCCTCTACCAATCCTTTAAAGTCACACATTCAAGTAATGGATCTACACATTCCTCTCTTTTCTTCAATTTAAGAACCTTCTTTTGAAATTAGCTTATATAATTTTAATTGGTTATGTTTTCATTAAATTTATATCATTACATTACTATCTAGTAAATTTTATTTGAATAATATATCATATATACTCTCTCATTTTGACTCTTTCCTAAGACCTTACTATGTCAAAATTCTATAAGGAATCTTCCACCCTACTCTTTTTTCAAGCATTCCTGTTCTGTTATGTCTTATAATTTACCTTTTCCTATATTGGAATATGTTCTTAAATATACCCCATACTATCCATTTTATGTATAAATTATGAGATCCCAATTTCTCTCTTGTAAAACCATTTTTATGAATTTTTATATGACGTCGTTATGATATCAAAATTGCACCACGATTTTCCATTCCAAAATAATTCTACAGTGAATACCATATCCATTTCTTTATAATGGGTAGTCACATTTATAATTTTATATTGAACAATCCTTGAACATGTAATAAATTATGATGTTGAATAAATCCATGTTATATTATCTATGTGGAACACTAAAGCATGATAATGAAAGGATAATGAACAGTACATCATGATAGCACTCCAATGCAATGGGTAATGGTTAGTGTCATGATACGTCATGCTAGGATAGGGGGTTTACCTGATTACATTATGGGACTTTTCCACCATGGGGTTTTGGAATATTTATCCATGATCAATTTATGATGAAGTGTTTTAAGTAGTTACCACATTTCCTATGTTATGTTTACCATGTTATATCATGCTTTATTATTCATGCTCCTTTCATGGTCCATTGATATGACTACTATCGAACATGTATTATCTTTTTCATGTTATGCCTTATTTATTAACATACTTAGATTTATAGATAATCTCTTTCTTATGTATGTCCTTAGGTTATCCCTTGTAGTGTTAAGTATAAAGGTGCATTTTCATCATGTTAAATGTGATTTCAATAAAGATGTTGGATTTTATGTTTGATGTTGTTTTGTAATGTACTTAATTTCCCAAAGACACTAGAACTATAAATCATATGAGTTTTACTAAGTGAAAAACATATGTAATAAATCATTTTTAAATGTGAAATAAAGACCCGGGTTGTTATTGTTGGTATCTTATGATAGGTTTAGTTATTTTTGGTATTAGGATTAGAAAACTTCAGTGAAAACCTTAGGGATAATAATAAGTGTAAAAAACATCCCAAAATTTTGGTGAGTATAGAGAAAGTGGTTTATCAAGAGAATACATCCTTGTTTGGATACTAAAAGTGGAAACAGTTCTATCATAGATGTACTTAGGATTCAAAAATTTGAAAAGGTGTTTCGGTCCTGACACTAGGTAACCTAGTAAACGATAACGGGCCTTAATTCGCACTTCGTTTGACACTCCTAGGTGATATGATTTGGTAAATTCATAATATAAATACAACCCATTATTAATGGAATAAAAATGACAATATGAATATATTCATGGAAATAGGTATGGGATAGAAGTTTTTGAAGTGTATAATTTAAGATGTTAAGGAGATAAATGTAATTTGTAAGTATTCCCTTTAATGACATTGGAAACCCATTTATGTGTTCAATGATTTAATAGTTTCTATCACAAATTCTATATTAGATAACGTAGAACGAGAATCTAAAGATAATTGTAGGGTTATCTTTGATAGTTCTACTCATTCCTTCATATCACAAATGTATAGTATAATAATCCAAACACCGCCACAAAGCATGGAAATAGAGATGTTGGTAAAAAGTGAAAATGGATAAATTATTGAATCCTATGTATATAAATCCTCCCCTATTAATATTTGTGGAAAAAATTATCGATGAACCTTTTTATACTCCCTTTGGTGTAATTTGATTCAATTCTAGGCATGGATTGGATTTCTCTATATAGATCCTACATAAATTTCCACGAGAAGCAAATGAATATCTATATAGAGAATCGACCCTATATTCTATGCAATTTCAAGGAGGAGGATGCATCTTCTTTAGAACCATAATCTCAAGCATGGATATTATAGCAGTGGTAGCAAGTGTATCTTTCTCAAATGATAGTGTGTAAGGAAAGAATTATTCTCGAAGACATACCTATCAGGAGGGAATTCACTAACGTTCTTCTCGAGGAATTGTTTAGTCTTCCTCCAAGCAAGTAGGTTGGATTTTCAATCAAACTTATTCCAAGGGTGTTGCCAATATCAAAGACTCTATATAGGTTAGATGTTGTAGAGAATAAGATAAAGAATAAACAACTACAGATGAATCTTGATAAAGGGTTTATACGCCCATATGCTTCACTATGGGGTTCACTAGTCCTCTTCATCAAGGAGAAGGATGGGACAATTCACATTTGCATTGATAATCATGAGATCAAAAAGATCATGATAAAGAATAAGTATCCTTTTCCATAAATTGATGAATTTTTAATTCAGTTACTTTGAACAAAATACAACTTGATGGTGGATCTGTGGTTGGGATAATACCAAGTTAGGGTAAAGAGGGATGATATCCCCAAGAATACTTTTCGTATGAGATACAAGAACTATGAGTACATAATAATGCCATTCAGACTCATTAATTCCCCAAAAATATTCATATACTAGATGAATAGAGATTTTAGAGATTACCTTGAAAATTTTGTGGTAGTCTTTATAGATGATATTCTAGTATACTCAAAAACCAAGTAGGAGAATAAAGAGAATCAGATCATTGTTCTAAATACCTTATGAAAGGATATTCTCTATGAAAAGTATAAAAAGTTTTAGGTAGGGTTGAAATAAGCCTCATTCAAGTGGAATATCATCACAAGCAATGAGATATCTATGGATCCTTCAAAGAAAAAAGAAACTAAGGGATGATTGATGCCAACATCTATGATAGATATCCATAGATTCTTTTGGTTAGCTGGATATTATTGCAGATTTATGATAAATTTTTCATGATTGAAAAAACCCACTTACCATGATAACTAGAAAGGGAGACACATTTTCTTTGAATGATGAATGTGAAGAAACATTTATGGAGTTGAAAAGGAGGCTCATCACTGCCCCTATGAGCACACTACCCACAAGAGGGGAGTTTTTATTAGTTGTTAGTTATTATTAAAATAATTTATTGGGTTGTTTGTTGATTCAAGATGAAAAATTCATAACCTATGGTTCAAGGAAGTTGAAAATTCATGAAACAACAATCCCACACCTGATTTGGATTTGGAAGTAGTGATATTCTCTTTAAAAATATGGCAACATTATCTCTTTGGGGAGAGGTGTGAAATATATACGGATCACAAATATCTAAAATTTATATTCACATAGAAAGATATGGATATGTTCGAACAAAGATAGTTAGATCTCACCAAGTAATATGACTACAAAATCCACCACCATCATGGGTAAGTGAACAAAGTGGAGATTACTTTAACTATAAAATATCTAGCAATTCTATCATCAATTAGAATTGAGAAGGACCCTATATTTTTAGATTTGAAGAGTATGAACATGGGAATCATAAAGAAAGGAACATCATCAACCCTTTCAAAAATTATTTCTAAACTGTATCATATTAAAAGGTTAAAGGATCCTAAAAATGGTGATGTGGAAATTTAAATGATATAGGAAGCTATAAGAAAAGATAAATCCTTAGAGTTTAATGTTAATGAAGAAGGAATAGTGAGATTTGGGTCAAGACTATGTCTTACATAAAATCTTGAGTTAAAGAGGGAATTTTTTGTTGATGCAGATAGTTCGACTTTCTCCATTCACCTAGTAAATAAAAAGATGTATCGAGAAATCTGAGAGCACTACTTATGGTATAACATGAAGAAGGAGATAGTTTATTGCACATCAAAGTTCCTAGTATATCAGCAAGTGAAGGAAGAAAGTAATAAGTCTAATGGTATGATGCAGCCATTACCCATACCAACATGGAAATGGAAAAACATCACCATGTAATTTGTCACTAGACTTCTAAAGACATCTAATGGAATAAATTCTATTTGGGTTGTTTTGGGCCACCGTAAAAAGACTGCACACTTCATTGAGATTCAAGAGGATTTCTTATTCGATCAACTCTCATGATATATATCTGATAAGTGGTAAGGCCACATGGAGTACCACTATTGATTATATCTGATTGAGATCCAAGGTTCACCTCTATATTTTGGAAAATTCTGCAACATTCTCTAAACACTGAGCTAAACATTAGTATGGTTTCTCACCCTCAAACTAATTTCCAATCTGAGTGTACTATTCAAACACTTTTGGACATGTTGAGAAATTTCTCAATGGACTTTAAAGGTGGATTTGACCAATATATCCCTCTGGTTGAGTTCTCTTACAACAATAGTTTCCACTCGCTTATCCAAATTCCTCCATATGAAGCCCTTTATAGGAAGGGGTGAAGAACACCGACATGTTGGGTTGAAGTTATGGAATGGAAACTTCTAGTTCTTGAAATGGTTAAGGAAATAGTGTATAAGGTCATAACCATTCTACTACACATAAATGATGCTCAGAGTCTACAAAAGAGCCATACTAATAATCATTAACATGACCTAGATTTTGATGTTCGAGACATGGTATTCCTCTGTATATATATCCATGGAATAATTTGATAAGATTTGGTAAGAAGGGAAATCTTAGTCCAAGGTACATCTACCCTTTTGAGATCCTTGATCACATTGGAGTAGTGGGATATCGACTAGTATTCCAACCAAACCTGTCCTACATACATGATGTATTACAGGTGTCCCTCTTAAAAATGTGCATTCTAACCCATCACATGTAATCAATCCTGAGGTGGTACCTTTAGAGAATGACCTTTTCTATGAGGAGTTGCTAGTGAAGATCTTAGATTTTATTGAAAAAGTTATACAAAATAAGACAATGAACCTCATAAAAGTGTTGTGGAAAAACCAAAATTTTGATGAAGGAATGTGGAAACCATATAAAGTGATGAAGCAGAGTTACCCACATTTGTTTTATGTATGTGAAAAGGAAAAGTTTAGGGTGAAATTTCTTAAGGGCAGAAGATTGTAATGACCCAAACTGTTATGAATAAAATTTCCCTTTTTATATAATTAAATATCTTAGGTTTACAGAAAACACATGAACTTGTTTTATTTATTATACCAAATTTCATTTAAATGACTATTATGTATCTTTACAATTGATTATATATTCGTTTAATAGTGATCACATGACTAGTATAAATATAGAGTTTTAATAAATCCTTTTGTCATAGACAAAGGAAGAAATGACATCAAACACTAGGATCTTACCCTATTAAGCCCATTTATTAGTGCTTGTGAGGGAGATATAATTTTTGGAATATTCCCTAGACCAAGACCAAGATGATATCCAACAACTTAAGCATGAGAAAAAATATTTATGGGAGAACTTCTAGATCATTTAGATCACGACCCAAACCATGTTCACTGAATGTCCCCATGAAAGCCCCACCAACACCCAACTTAATATTAAGGAATATCATGGTGTAATAAAGTGATATGTATCAAGAACCTATAAATAGGAATTTGTAAATTACTTTTTATAATGTCATGAAAATATTTTCATTTTATTATTGTTACTTTGTAAATGATTTTTAATGCATAAATTATATTTTTGGTGAATATTAAAATTTAATTAAGAAATCTATTTTTATGAGTTATTTTATTATTGAAATAAATAATATTTTAATGAAATATTATAATTAAATAATATATATCAAATATAAATTATCATATAATTTTTATGATGTAAAATGTAATTTTATTAGGGGCCAAAAACTATTATTGTCAAAAAACTCATTATTTTCAATAACCATTATTTTTTATTTCAAATATGAAATTAAAAAAATTTAGAAAATTATTTACATAAAATGGATATTATTTTTGGAATCAGGATGTCAGAATTATCAAATAGTAAATTTTTCATAATTTTCTGAGACAATAATTTTTTTCCATTAAAATTAAATACAGTATAAATATATGATGTGTTTTATAACATCATAAAAGCCCAATTGTGATTTAATAAATACTATAAAAGGTATAATATTCATAAAAAATATCTTAACATTAAAATACAATGATTTTATGTTTATGTTTATTTATTTTATAAATCCTTAGCGAATCCTTCAAGACTTATAATATATTTTAAGATTTTGAAATCATTTCATTGAAAGTGTGACTCACCTACACATAAGAGAGAGAATTATTTTATTATCTTCGGACCTTGTCTATATAAAATAATTTAATTTACTCCACATTTCTAGAAACCATCGGAAAAAACTAAGGTATGTTTCCTGGTTTTAAATATTTTATTATGTAGTGTTTAAACCAAAATAATAAAGAAACCCCCATCCATTCCAATATAAACCTACCCAATATCCCATTTATCTTCACTAAAAATACTTGAAGCATGTAAAAAATCTTCTTTCTACTTTCTAGAGTCCTTCCAATGTTCTTTAAATCTTCCAAGAGTCCAATCACACACCTTTGGAGTCACACATTCAAGTAAGGGATCCTCACCTTCCCCTATTTTCTTCATTTTATGAAACTTCTTTTGAAATTAGACAGCATAATTTCAATTGGTTATGTCGTAATTAAATTTTTATCATCGCATTATTATATATTTACTGTTATTTTAAAGATATAGAATTTATAATCTCTCATTTTTTCTTTTTCATAAGCCATTACTATGATAAAATTCCATTAGGAATCTTCCACCCTCCTATTTTATCAAGCATTACTTTTATGTTATGTATTCTAATTTACTCTTTCCTATGATGGGATATATTCTTAAATATCTCACATAAATTACATTTCATGTTTAACTGATGAGATACCCCTTTCTATCTCATCAACCCATTTTTGTGATTTTTTGTACGATGCTGTTATTCTGTTGAAATTTCACCGTGATTTTTCATGCTAAAATAATTATATAGTGAATACCATACCCATTTATCTATAAATTGTAATCACCATTATGCACAAATTCTTTTTTAATATGGAATTACATTTATTTATTCTGAATTCCATTATCATGTAATAAATTATTATTTTTAATGAATCCATGTCTTATGATCTATGTGTCACACTTATGTATGAGAATGAAATGATTATAATGGGTGTGCATGGATGTCACTCTAAGGCATTGCGTAGTGGATAGTATCATGATACATAGTAGTGGGAAATAGGATTTACCTGATTCTGTTATGGGAATTTGTCCACCATGTGGTCTTGGTGGATTTATCCATGATCTATTTATGATATAGTGTTTTAATTATTTCTACAGTTCCCATGCTATGATTATCATACTATAGCATGATTTATTATAAATGTTCCATTCATGATCCATTGATATGCCTATTGACTAACATTTATTGTCTTCCTCATGTTATTCCTTATTTATTACCTTACTGTGTAATGCCCGGACCCCCGTTACCCAGAGTTGATGCATTATTACCGAACATTAGCATTATCACAAGAGATCATGCACGAAAATACAGATAAGTTTAGTATCCTTGGAAGTACTAGACACATACTTAAGTTTTACATTAAATTATGAAATAGAAAGACAAAAACATTGTGTCCCCTTTGAACACACTCATATCCTATAGCCTATTCCTCCAAGTCAATCATAATATATTTCATCGCATCCTAGGAAAACATAAAATGTAACAAAGGGGTGAGATCAGATGATTAGAAAGGATAATAATATAGCATAAACTATCATAAATAAGAAAAAACATTTAAGGCAATACATAAGACAAAATCACAAGCCTTTTAAAATAAACATTATCATAATATGGAAAAGATAAATCATATAATTTCATTTACTTTTTTATATGAATATCATACTAGTCAAATAATCACATGTAAGATCAATAGCTAATTTAATAAGGATGGAATGCATAATGCCATACATCATAACCACATAGTCAAGGCCTCATGCGAAGACTAAAAATAATATTTTGTCAAGGCCTTGTGACAAGACACTAGTTTGTCTCATGTGACCTACCTATACATCGTGGAGCTATAGAGGGCTCTACTCATCACTTACTAAGTCAAATTCATTCCTTATATGAAAAGGTTTAAACATAATATAAAAATTCGTATTAAAACTAGAATACAAAATGTTAATAATTTAACTATAAACCATTAATGGTATAAAAATAAAATACCCACATTCAAAAAAATCACAAAAACATGAATACAATATGGAATATTTTATCATAATGAATCAACTTTAAAAAAATATAAAATCTAATGAAGGATGTTGACATAGATGAAATCGATCAAAAAAGTATTTGAGAGAAATATTTCTTTCCACTTTATATTCATTTAAAAGTCACATAATTATAAAATAAAACAATTATTTTGAAAATATTTTTATTATATTTTAAGGGAAGCTTTGAAGGTGTTATATCGATGGAAAGTAGCCACACCCACCATATAAGTTAAAAAACATTCTTTCCTTAATGTTTTCGAAAAGCTCATAAAGTACCTTGTTTGGAAAACGTCAAAAAGATTCCTTTAAAAACATTTTAAACAAATTCCAACAAGGGTATAAATTACATTTACCATATCCTAGTAAATAGTAAAAAAAATTTAAATACATTTTAAAGAAACACTAATGTGGGTAATAAAGGTGTTCAAATATATACATATGTATAAACAACCTCGGGTAATAAAGAGATTCTAGAATTAACCCTTACCTTATACTTTTCCTTAGTAGTGGGTATGTTAACCTACTATATAATGTTGAAATAATTGTTATTAAATTATAACAGAACCACATACATAAATATGAAATCATATATAATCCTCTAATATTGCTTTGTTAAAAATATTTCAGTAGTATCATTGTTTCAGGTGTTAACTGATTCTTTTTCCTTTATATGTTTTGTTATGTAAGTCATGTTTTTATGGATATGATTTATTTTATTCCTATAAATAATGATATTAATTTCTCAAAAATTATTTCTAATCATCAAATGAAAATTATTTTCGAATGGTTACGATGGGGAACGAAATCTCATCGCATTATGGAGATGGTAAACTATACGTACGCCCGAGCGACAATATCATTCTATTGATGGTGAAATCTAATGTACTTGGATGGTAATTGAAATGATATTTTATTATAAAATAATTTTCTTTTTCTAATAGATCCAAATCGATTTATTTTGAGGATAAGTTGGGGAGAGGTCGAAAACTTCTCAACCAATAGGTTTTTGAGATGTTTAGTCACCATATTAACCATATATTTTAGTTTTAACTCTAAGTTAAACAGTTTAGGTTTTACCATGTCTTCTTGTATTATTATAATAAATTTTTAATAAACTTACTATAAAAATCAAAGAGAAACCCAAGTGGTTCATTATTGAAATATCTAACATTATATAAGTTATTTTTCCTAACATTAATTTTTAGGAATATTATTTCATTTAATAAAATAGTATTTGTTTTAAAAACTCATTTATGTCAATTTTTACATTATTTAGTATTTGGTTTTTCTGAAATTCATAAAAACATTATCACTTTGAAAAAAAATATTTAATGAACCATAAAATGTCATATTAATCTATAAAATTTGTTGAATTCATCAAAAGTCTCAATTTACAGTTATTTTAATATTTATAATATCAATTATTTTAATCTTTCATTAATTAGGAAATTAATTCATCCTCATTTTATCATAAATAACTTTAATTATTTAATGTATAAAAATAATGAAAAAATACCATGATGTATGAAATATTTTTATATTTCAATGGAATATTTATAGTAAAATTTATCATATTTTTAAGACTATATTAAAAATGGTTTAGTTACTAAACATTAAATTTTAACCCTTTTAACTCTTCTTTAAATAAAATATAATAAATTTCCTAATCAAATACAAGTGGACAAAATGGATCATATTTTATTCCTAAGGTTTATTTTGGTTGAAATACACTTATCCAATAGAATTAGGACATGTGTTGGGGTAATTATAATATTATTTTTATCTTTAATTACCCTTTTTACTTTTAATGGTGGTAAATAATATTCAAAAGTTACTATTCAAAAAAATTATTTTCATCCCATTGAAGCACATTATACTTACTGATGTCAATCATGTCCCTCATATTTCTAATATTCAATTCATAGAAGTGGTAAAATTATGTTTTATGCAAATTTTCTAATGTTCCTAGAAGGTGGGTAAAAGACGTTAAGAAGTTAAATAAAATTTTATATATCTAATCTTATTATAAAATGAATTCAATGATTTAAATTGGAATTATATAGGTATTATGTATCTATTTTTAAATTAAAATAAATTTAAATCAAAAATAATTATTTGAATAAAAAGTTGGTTTTAAACAACAATGTAGTGGTTTTTATTATTCATCAAAAATTGAATGTTTACAGAAAAATACCAAAGATGTATCAAAAATTGAATGTATCAATTCATGTTTTATGTTGTTATGTAATGTAACTAATTTCACAAATACAGTAGAACTCTTTTTCTTTTGAGTTGTATTAATTTCAATCGTATGTAGTATATTATGTTTAAATATGAATTAAAGAGCAGTGTTATTATAGATAAGAAGTACTGAAACTCAATTTTGTAAAAAGTTATTGCTAAAGACTTTTCCATAACTCTGAGGTACACCTCAGATCCCGATATTATATAATGGAATGTGGTACTCCATTCAACATTACCAATTTCTTAATGTATATGATGGAAATATAATCTAGAGATGAGTCTTCTCTAATAGAGATGGAGTGTGATGACTTAGTAAGGTGATTGACTAAAAATCCTATAGAATTAAAACCTTTTGAGGTTTTGTATAGTAAAATGACAAAATCCAATGTGATTTTCTTCTATTTCCATTATAGTATGGGTAATGGATGAAATAATCCATTTGAATTTTTTCAGCCTTAACTTGTTGGAATACCATGAAATGAGATACAAACTCGGTGATATCTCTCTCCATGCCATCCCACTAGAAGTATTCTTTTATATTCCGATACATCTTTGTACTTACAAGATTAATAGAGAATGAAGAACTGTGATATTCCACTAATAGATCGTTCAAATATGGAATGGAAGGAACACATAAACACTTCCTAAACCATACCATTCTATCCCGATCAATGTAAAACATAGGAATATTTATGACTTTTTTATAGATCTACATATTCTTTCTATGCCTCTTAAATAATCACTTTTATAGAGGGTTGAACATTCATTTTAGAAACATAAGATTCCCACCCTTCATTTAGGATTTCTAGATCCCTCTCTTACAGATCCAAAAATATTAGATCTTTTGTGATCGTCATCATGGATAAGATAACATGATACTTCTGACTCAAAGAATCTACCACCTTATTTTATTTACCATGGTGGTAATGTATTCAGTAGTCCTAATCATTTATCATCTCTAACCAAATTCTATGGTGAATGTTCAACTCCTTCTGTGTGCATATAAATTTTATAATTTTATGAACAATATAAATATCACAGTTTTCTCTATAAAGATAATGCCTCCATATCATTAAATAAACAATTACCACAACTAACTCTCGAATCTTGAGTGGGGTAATTTTTCTCATGAATCATTAAATGTCATGAGGCATAGGCTATAACAATTTTATTATATATAAGAACACAACCCAATCCCTTCTTGTATGAACCGCTATAGATTACAAACCCTTCTCCACTATAGGGTAATGTAAGAACAAGTACACGGACTAACCTTATCTTTAATTCCTTGAAATTTTACTCACATTCATATATCTAGAGTAACATGAACCCCTTCTCAGTTAACCTGGTTATAGGATTATATAATAATGATAAATTCTCCCCAAAAATTCAATAATATCCAGCTAAAATAATAATGATATCGATCTCAGTCACCATGGTTGGTCTATGCCAACATTACATATCCTCTGTCTTTGATGGATCTACAACTATTTGATAGACAGCCAGAATGACTTTCTGATTCTTTGAACACTAGATAATGGAAATTATCATTTTAGTAGTACTGATTTATTTTTCAACAAAAAATAAGATCAAAATACCCTCTAAAAGAACATGTAAATTTCATCATGAAGGGGTTCATATAATTTTTCCCTCTTTTTCTTATTCAGAATTCCACTATGATTCATATCTAGAGAAATCTGAGTGAGCATAATAATGAGTTATTTCATTCCATCTATGATAGAAATTTGTTTCTTAGGAGGAAAATCATTACATTATCCAATAAAATCACTATTAACATGGTTCCTTTGGGTTCCATCCATTAACTAAAACCAAAATCATAGTGTAAGAAATAGTTATCATAATAAGGAACCACATAATCATGAAAATTTACTTATTGGATGTCTATGTTATGAAACCTTTTCTTAATATATGACAATATAGTTTTATCCTAGGTTATTAATAGGAAACTTCTATTTAAATCCTTCATGATGGTTTGTGAAGTGTTTGGGAATTTCCAAACCATATCCCCTAAGAGTGTGAAACCAGGTGTAGAGTAAGGACCATTTTCATGTACTAGATTACCTTGATCCTGGCCCACAACATCTTTTCAGAGTTGTTGCACCTAGGTAAATATGTTTCAGAGCGACATCTAAATGTTGTTTCTAGACAGAGGTGTATTTATAAGAAACCAAAAACTCAATCCTTTACCAAAATTCCAGGATAATTTCCTATACATTTTCATATGCTTATACTTATCCTTAGACATGTCCTCACGGTTATTACTAAAGTATTCTCATCCTAGATTCCAAAGGTTAAATAATTTTTTTTGAAACCAGCAATAATGACTTGGTGTTGACATAAATTCACATCACATAACTTTTTTGAAATACTTAAAACATTATACAAACAAATTCCCAAAAACTATATTAGTCTAGTGCCTTTGGAATCATGGAAACATAAACATGGGCTCATAAATGAGCTACATTATCTCCCACTAGGTTCATTTGGACTAGAACCCTTCTTAGTCACATCAAACATAATACATATATTCATAACCATGGGAAGGAATCCTAAAAGGGGTGAGACTAAATGCATAGTAAGGGTAAAAAAGGGAGATATGTAAGCATAATCAGGAGCATAAGGGTATGGGAACCTGATCACGAAAATAGAAGATCATACATTGCGTATCAAAGATCATACACATAAAAGATGAATTAACGCTTGAAATTTTATTAGATATGAATCATTATGAAATAAATAACATACACCATAAATGTATAACATAGGAATAGAACATGGAATTTTGGTGGACACATAAGCATATAATATGATTTCCATAGTAGCCAAGGAATTACTTCCAAGACCATCTTAGTAGTACCGGTTCACTCCCAATAGCATCTCGGTAGTCATGGTTCGATATTATAGCCATATTAGTAGTCAAGTTTCTCACCCAAGACCATCTTAGTCTATCTCATGAGATATAAATCTTTACAAAACACATTGGAGGGAGATATAAGTCCCACCCATCTCATAGTGAAATCATACAAACATGTTCCCCAAGATCAAAAATAATAATATCCTAAACCATGAAATTAAATGGGTATTATAAACATTTAATCATATCATAACCTATGATAAAATAAAGTTTTCATTATAATATCATCATAAACATAACCTATTAAAAAAGAGGGTTTCAAAAGTATATTACTTGTGAAAGAGAAATGTGATTCATCAACATCATTCCCTTAAAATATATTCGATTAAGGGAAAAAATATGAATGAAAACATTGGATAATTTTCTTAGAAAGGCATGAGTTACACCAATGGATATTATCTTAGACAAGAAATAATTTTGAAATATATTTTGAAAACATTTCTTGATAAAAACACCCTTTCGGCATTGAAAAACTCTTTTTTTAAAAAGAAAAACTCTTTGAAAAACTTTTCCTTGAAAATAACATCGAAAATTCATAAAGGAAGCATTAAAAACTAAAAAACTTTTTTAAAATACTTTTTCCATGAAAATGGATTCAAAGATCTTTTGAAAACGTTTTTGAAAACATGGTTTTTGAATACAATAGATTTCCGACTCAAGAGAGAGATAATAGGATTTTACTTAAAATATTATATTAAGTACCAAAGAGTGAAAAGTGGTACTAATACATGAGGATATCTTGAATAACTAGAGGATAAGAAAATTCATGAGTTTTCTTGATATATGGATAATAATATTTCATCAATGTAAGCATAAACCTAAACAATAATGAAAATCATTGAGATTGTTTCTGAAAACTCTTATAACTCCGTAACTTGGGATCATACTCTCTATGTAATTAAAGGATATTAAATGAATCTTATAATACCATGAGAAGAAGGATATTCATGATATTACATTCAAAATATAAGTAAATAAACATAAAAAAGAATTTAGGTTCATAAAAAAATAAGAGTTTGAAACAAGGAAAATTGCGACAAGAATATTTTACCGATTTTTTAACTTTTTAAACATAAACCCCGTGAAATAAATATAATATAAATGACATTAAAATACACATACATTTTATTATATTAATCATATAACACATTTTAATAAAAAGTGAGATGAAATTCCCTTACCTTGTGTCTTGAATATCATCTTACTCATTAATACCACCTGTATAATAAATATAAATTTATTATACATATTTTAAAGATCCATATTATTATATCTAATATCATATATTTTTTTGTTATGACCTTATATTACCTTCTTGTTAACAATCATATTTTAAGGTTTCACTTCATGTAAAATTATCTTGGTTCCTCGCATGTGTCCTAATTTGTTATATTCTTGGTTCTTATAATTATATCTTGATTTACAGAATGAAAATCATGTTATAAATATAATTTAAATTATGTATATGTGTATTATAAAAATATATAGAATATATATGTATGAAATAGAACACACCGTTCATGGATTGGTAGGTTGTATGTATGAATGAATAATATTTCCATTTTATTATCCCGTTGAAAGAATTAAAGAAAGTCAAATACATATATGTATATATATGTGTGTGTGTATATAATTATTAAATTATCATTATTATATCATATATATTATATATATTCACAAATCCCCCCCCCCATTAATAAAATTCATGCAGTGTATGAATGAATCACATCACATTGAGGGGGCGGTAGTCCACACTTCCTCAAATAAAATTATTATATTTACACCGAATGGGAAGTAAAAAATATATATGTTGTAAAAGTAATAAATATTATTGAATACATAATAAATATAATATATTGAATATATAAATATAGTATACATCATAATTTTCTCTATGATAGGTGGTAAAATAAAAATGAAATATCATCGTTTAGTGATGCGATAGTTCACCATAAAAATGAATAGTGTGTTTTTTACCCATTAGATGGAAGTGTGTATAAGTGTTGGTAAAAATATTAGTATAACAATTTCCTATTATATTGAATATATTGTTTTTCTATACAATCATGGAATAAATAGAGTGGAGGGGTGGAGAAAGAAAACAAAAAACATGAGCTTGAGAGAAGATGTTGCCTCTTAATTAGGTAACTCCTTTTGGATTGTTCCAAAAGCTTATTTTGAAGCCTTTCCTCCAACAGGGAGGAATAAAAGAGGAAGGGATGACATTTTTTGGAGATTTTTGGGAAGATCTTTATTGATCCGGAGGTTTTGAGAGGTTTAAGGAAGTGGGAGGAAAAAATCCCTTTTATAGTGGAGGTGGAGTGTCACTCTTATAAATATTTTAAGAGATAATTCCACCCAAGTTTTCACATCACATGTGGATCAAATAAGGTTATAATTTTTACAAAAGTTATAATAGGGTATAAATATGTCCATAAAAATATTTTGGATAGGTTTCTAGGTTATTTAGGACCTTATGTTTAATGTTTATCCCTTAGTTAATCCTAATTTTACATTAATTAATGTAATAAATTTTAATTACTTTCACTAAATTTTTTTGTTAAAAAACATTGATAATCATATAATACATTATAAATTATTATGATTAAAAATATGGAATTAATTTTTCCAAAATAAAATCACAGATGGGCCAGAAAATATTTAAATTTAATCTTATAGTCGGTTCAACAATGTGGGTTTTAAAAAAATGTTCTAATGTTTTCTATGATTTTATATCCAATTTCAATGATAAATTGATTTCAATGACCTATATTGGGTTAATTGATAAAAATATTATCTAATTAAAAATTTAAACTAATTTAAAATATAATTTATACTTATAAATAAATTAGATTTTAAAGTAGTTTTGAATTAAAATCCTGTATTTCTCAGTATTCATCTAAAAATGAAGTTTCTTATAAAAATACAAAAAAATCACCCCAAGATAATTTTGACATTTTAAATTAAAATATGAATTTTATTTTATCATATTGAATTTATAAATATACTTTAAATTAATTTTATTAGTTTTCACATAAGGTCATTAAAAGCATTTCATTTAAGAAAATGGTATTTTAAAACATATAAGGAATTTACCAAAAATTTTATATTTCATTATAAATATGTTTTATTTATATAATATAATTATAAACAATATTTTAAAATTATTTATTACTATTTATATAAATAATTTTAATGGATACATTATAATTATCTCATTTAAATAATTATAATAATAAAATGATGTTTCGTTGAAACATCAATATTTCATGTAATGTATGCCAAGTCATTGTTACATATAATGTACACCAAGTTGATGTTCCATGTATCATAAACTGAGTTGATGTTGTGTAGTGTATGAGAAATCAGTTCCATGTGAATGGAATTTTTGACTTAGTGCATTCCAATACATAAATGAAAATTTAATTTCTTTGAGAGAAAAAAAAGTTCTATAAAAACATGGGGTGTTACAGAATGTCTTTATGATATGTAGTTTCCTTGTAATAGCGGGATGTTATAGATTTTTAGTATACTATTTTCACATTTGGCCACACCAATGATAGCTTTGATGATAAAAGTAATTCCTTTATAATGGACAAATGAATTCTATAAATCCTTTGAAAATGTATTTTTAGACATACATCAACAAATATAATCACATTTCCAGAGTTTGTAAAGGTATATTTAGTCTATTTTGATGCATCAATATTTGGTTTGGGATGCATTCTCAAGTAGGGAGATCATTTTTTTCTTATGGATCATAAAAACTATAAATGCATGATAAGAACTATCCAACACATGATTTGGAGTTGGTTGTTTTAGTTCATTCCTTAAAGACTTAGAATCACTATATTTTTAGTGTTAAATTTACTATTTACAAAAATTATAAAATCTTGAAGCACATTTTCTCAAAAAGATATTTGAATCTAAGGAAAAGAATATAGATGGAATATCATTAAATATATTATTTTTTCTTGTGGTATACACTAGGGAAAGGAAATATTGTTGATGATGTATTGAGTGGGAATTAATATGCTCAGTTAGCTAAAGGGGATTTATAAAAATCGAAAAATAATTCAGTCATAGATCAGATGCATCAATATTATGCATAACTAGATAATATTGTAGTTTTCTTTCTGGTTTTTTATTTTTGATTTGGTTGAGAAAGTTAGAATTTCGGAAAAATACTATCCAAAATGTGTTACCATGATATAAAAACTCAAAGGTGGGGATACTATTTAGGGATAAAATCAACATGGGGGTTCAGTGTTACAATATAGATTTTGGATAGACATACCTTTAGATTACCTGGAAAAACATTCTAGTACTTATGAACTTTCAATATGGGCTGCTCGTCATGGTATTTAGAAAATTTATAAAGAATTTAATGCATAATTCTGGTGGGTTAACATGAAAAGAGTTTTATTAGATTATGTATCTAGATTCCTCACCTGTTAGTAGGTCAAATAATAGTATCAACCACCAGCTGGTATGTTGTAGTATTTACTAATTCTTATGATAAATTGGGAGAAGATATTTATGGATTTTGTAATAGGTATACTAAGGATAATTATGAAACATGATTCCATATGGGTGATATTTTAATAGATCATAATGTTATCTAAATTAATCCCTATTTGTGAAAAAAATATTGTGGAAGACTTTCCCAAACTATACATTAAGAAAATTGTAAATATTAATGATGTTGTAGTCTCAATTCTATTTGAAAGAGACCCCAGGTTTACATCTCATTTTTAGAAATCCTTATTGAAATCCCTTGGAACCCAATTGACCATGAGCACATATTATCATCCTCAAACATATGGAAAATATGAATTGACAATGTAAAAAATTGGTGACATGATTAAGGCTTGTGTGATGGATTGTGGTGGCTCATGGTTTAATTATATTCCATTAGCAATGTTCCCATACAATAATAGTTTTCAAGACTTGATATATATGGCTACTTTTGTATCATTATATGGAAACCCTTATCATTCACCACATTATTGGATTGAAACATGGGACAATTCACATATTCAACCAAGAATTATACAAGAGACAACATAGATGATTCAAATGATCATAAAAGGTTGGAAATTCCCCATAGTCATAGGAAATAATATGTAGATCATCATTTACACCCATTATCATTTGAGTTAGTTAATAATGTATTCTTGTGAATCTCCCTAAGGATTGGGAATCATCATTTTGGTAAGAAGGGTGGTTTTTCTCTAGGAAACATTATCCCTGTTGAGATACTAAAAAACATTAGTGATGTGTCATATCAGTTGGATTAACTGAAAAAGTTCAGTTTTGTGCATAATAGATTTTGTGTATGTTTGTTGAAGAAGTTCCAGCCTTATCCTGACCATGTGATTCATTGGGGCTATATCAATCTTTAATTGGATTCTACATTAATTTATGTTCTGATACAGATTGTGGATAGGAAAAGGATTTTTTTTATGGGAACAGAATCTATTTAGTCTGTATTTTATGGTTGCATGGTCAAATTAATGATAAAATATGGGAGTTATAAAGTGAAATGTTTGAAAAATGGCCAAAATGATTCTAGTAAAACACTGATTTTCTACTTTTTGGGGATAGAAATACCAATGATTGGAAGAATTTATTACCCCTAGTTTTAGGTACATGACCCTATATTTTTTTTATTTGTATCTTATAGAATACATGGATTAAGTGTGGGGAGTTTCATTGAAGTTTAAAAATGTTTTTGAGCTGCTTATAGAGGTTCATGGTTTATGAATTATTAATAGAAACCACACACCAACTCCATTAAATAGTAAAACATGATTTGAGAGTAACTAATAAGGCCCAAAATTCATTCATTTTTTAGAAAAATTGTATGATTTCCATGAGGAAATTTTGAAATGTAAAATAGAGGGAACAATATGATTAGTGCATGGGTTGTTTAACAGATTTATCCAACTATGTAAGGGGTTGTCTTGAGAAAGTTTCACTATACAATTTTTCAGACCATTCAACCCAACCATAATAAATACAGATCAAACACTAAAAATATTCGATATAATACAAATTATTTCTCAAACCCCTTATTAGATTACTAACCCCCATGATCTCTAATTCACCTCTCTCCTAAGGCTTGATATTGTTTTCTCTTTAATATAGATGTGATTATTAGGTGAATAAATGCATGTTGTAGATCCAAAATCATCAAAAATTCCTTCCTCTATCTCTATAATTCCTTGTTATTCATTGATACAAGGTTATTCACTCTTTGAGAACCATAGATCTAGTCTATTATGGATATATGTATGTGTTATAAAATAAATTTTTATGAGATCCAACACATCATCTATAGTATCTTAGTCATGTTCTTTGTGTTAACCAATTGTTGAGAGGTATGTAGATTCTCTCATATCTCCAATGTTTTTATATCTTTAAGGCTTATTTTTTATTTAATGATTTTCGGGATTTTTTATGAAATCCTTGTGTGATTCATGATAAAAAATCTTTGTGTAAAGGATTCAGGAATTGTGGAGAATTGGATGGGTTTTGAAGATGATTTTGGTGATAATTTTAAAATAATGAATTTAAAATTATGGTTGTGTTTTTCCAAACAAAATTTTCTTGATAAAATGTTTTCATTAAAATATTTGGGTCATGTAAAATGGTTGTCATGGGTTTTGGAATAAATTCTTGGTGTGAGTTTATTTCTTTCTATGTGACAATGAATAAGAGGTGTGTACCATTGGGGTACAAGGAAGTGACCAAGGATATGGGGTGTGTTACATTGGGGCACCAAGATATTTTACACCTAGTGATGACTTGGTGGATGTATTAGAGACCACTCATGATTATAGAAATATCACGAGACATGCATGTGTGTTGTGTGTGAAAACATCTATTAGGAATGACAAATAATTGATAAATGTTTTAAAGTATTTTTTTTCTATTTAAATAGAAATTTGTTTATGGTTTTGATATAAATTAATTAAAATACATTAAATATATTTTATATAAAATTTTATAACTAGTTATTATCCTAGTGGCATAATTTGAGAAGTCTTTGGGGAATTCCTACTGAGTTATACTCACCTAAAACTTGGTCACAATGGTGAATTAATAGATTTAATCTATCATAAAACAGGAAAGTGAAATATATCTAATTTATTGATGGATGATTATTGATATAGTGGGAGATACATGTGATATTTGAGCTCAGATCTAGCTGTGAGTTGGTTTTCTTAATTTTTTTTTATTTTTATCTTCTAAATTATAATTTTACATTTCCTTTATAACATTGACATTCTTGTTTATTGTTGGGTATGATTTTGGTTGTATTTCAGTTAATGAATAAAATAATAGATTGTATCTTTATAGTTTATTTTGTTAAGGTGTTTTATCCTTCAAAATGGGAAATCATCCCAAAATGTTCTTATATCCCTTGGATGTTATTGCCAACCTTTGGTATCTTAGGGTTGTTACCTAAGGCCTAGGAGCACCTCCACCTCATATCAGTACAATGTGGAGGGGTATGATGTAAAAAACTTTAGAAATATTATTCTATAAAACAAAAAACATTTTTTAAAAACCATATAATATTGAATTAGGATGAAATATTGGGAATTTTTTGAAATGCCTGGATTTCTGTGAAAAGTGAAAATATCTAATTTTTCAAATACTAACATTTCTTTTCAATAAATCATGAAATGTAGAAGTTACATTATATTTTTTATTTTATATAAAAGTAAAAAATAAAACATTTTTTATAACAAACTAATTAATTTCATTTTAGTCATTAGTATTCATGATTTTGGTATAAAATTATTTATATGGATGAAAATGTAGTTTATTAAAAACTGTATTTAAATTAGTAATGTTTATGAATTTTAATTAATTAAAATTACCCCCAGTAAGGAAACATTTAAATTAAATTCATATATTATATATCTATTTATATTAATTTAAATTCATATATTTATTATTTTTATTCATACAGTTAATATAAGATTATATATTTCATAAAAAATACATTTTTAAAACCTATTTTTGACACATTTTATGGGTTTACAGTTATATTTAATTTGTAAACTTATCTGAGTTGAATTTAAATTTTTTTTATATATTTGTAATCATAATAACTAATATTACATAATAATTTCCACTTAATTTTTGATCATAATGAATGGTAAAAACATTAAAAATTTGTTGCCATGGTTAATGTTAAAACTGGTTTACATAGGCGTTAAACTAAAGATGTAAATGGAATAAAATGTTTAAAATGTGTTTTTTATGAATTATAGAGGTGTTTATTGACCATAAAAGTCATAAAATACATTATTTATCAAATATTTGCGCACTATTATTGAGATTAACTTCTCATTATTGAATATTTTTGGGTATTTACAAAAAATGTCACTGCTCCTCAATTATAAAAGGGAACCCCCTAACATAAATAATTCAAAACTATCAAAAATATTTCCCACCCAAAATTTGAAAAAATCTCTCCTAAACATCCTTATCTACATTCTATATATTCGGGTATCCCCCAAGGATCAACCATTGTGTACTTGATAAGATATCTGAAGGAGGTTCTTCTTAGCGATGTTAATTGTCTTCATCAACCTCCTTTTTACATATTATTTTTTCACATTAAATTTTTTCTTAAAAATCCTAATATAATAACACTAGTATCAACTATATACTGATATGTTATTATATTTATGGAATAATATTTATCCATCTCCTCTTCCTTCAAATGCAAAATAAGACCACCATTCATGTGTACGACAGACTACTGCCTCGTGAATCAATGTAATTAAATTTCAACCATCACCACTCATTGATATTCATCATGTTGGATTTAATATTTATTGAAATTTTATTAATGAAATATTTTTAATTATGTAATATTAATACATAATATACCTACTTACTTTACCATCCATGTAAAAATGATTACATTATTCGTGTGTATGGAGGACTACAATGTGTCGAAGTGATGTGATTCATTTTTTACTATCACATCACATGGATGGTTTACATACATGTATTTGAATAAATAATATTATATTTTTAATATAATTATTATTATTTAAATATAAAATAAAACTTACCTTTTTTCCATCATGATTATTAGAAAATCGAAGCGTTACTCATGAATACATATAACCTACCATCTCCATGATTTTAATGTACTTCATTTTTCATAATCATATTAAATGGTTGGTTTTAAAATTATAATCTATGTATAAAAATGATAATTATGTCATGATTATTAATCTGTAGATAATGGAATAATGACATCTTTGACTAAGGTCAACACCCCAATCCTGTTTTGGAATTATGAACTGAGCATCCTCAAAACACCTAACAGGGACAAAAATGAATAAGATGTTAAATATGTTATTAAAATAAATGAACTATATGATATAATTTAATTATATTGAACCTAGAAAATTTCCTAAATAAAAAAATAATGTATTTGTTTTAATTATATTGGATATAAAGGACAAACACATGATTTTTGGACTTGAGGTAAGGGTTTTCATCTCAAAGCTTCATTTTTTGATATATGTTCTTTTGTGATCTTGATTTCTTTTATATGGATAATATACTACCAATTATAAATGTAATATAATTAATCCTTCATACATAGTGGTATTTTATGTTTAAATTCTAATAACTTTATCTATGTTGATTTTACATGAAGGATACCAAGTGGTAAGAGATTTTATAATTCAATTTCTTTCATTGGGCTAAATTACTTTTTCATTGTCTTTAGTATTCCAAGAAAATGTGTTTAAATACCATTGAATATTTTATATTTTATTTCAACTTGGTTTATATAGACATACATTTTACACACATAATTACATCATTGATTAATTATCACTTTAATGACATATTTTTTGTAAGTTATTTTCATATAACATTAATTTCCATGAGATATATTCTATATTAACCACTTATTTATTTTATGTAGAATATATACTGACCCTTTTATATGTTATATCATGAATGTAGTTATCTTAAAGGAATTTAATATTTTATTTGAAGTTACTTGTTTCATGGGGGTTATGATTCAAAAGTTACCAAAGTGGTAAGGGTTTTTTTGGAATATCATCATTATTCAGGATTGTTTGTGGTTGAATTTCCATTGAAGGAAATTATTTTTTCATTATCAAATAAAACCATTTTATTACCTTCTCCAGTAGTTATTTTTGAAATTTTAAAGTAATATTACCAATTTACTGTAGTTTTTACTTCAAATGGTTGATAAAATATTTTTAGAAAAATACAAATTTATCCATTTTTTTAGTCAAAACATATTTTCTTCTATGTCCATGTTTTCAAAAAATATTTTTTATATTATTATATGATTGTTACAAGTCATTTTTACCCAAGTTGTATTTATTAAAATATTTTAAAAGGAATATTCTTGTTGTTTTCTAAATAAATCACTCTTTATAATTTTCCAAAAATGTGAAAGGGGTATTTTTTTAAAAAGTTATTTCAAAATGAAAAGGGTATTTTCCCAAATGAATATTCCATGTAATATTTTAGATACATTTTCATCAATTAATGTGACAATTTATTTTATACATTGATTCTAAATTATTTATATATGTATCTAAAATATATAAATAGATTATTATTAATTAATTTTATAGGGTATTACTTGACATAGGCTTATCATTAAAATTCCTTCATCATGATGTTTCCTTTGATTATGATATGAGGAAAGATTATAAAACTCATTTTCTATCCATTGGTAATTATTATTATTTTACCTTATGATTGATTTCCATTTTTTAGAATGCATAATCATTACCATGTTCTGATAGTTGAACCCAAATAATGCTCTAATGTATTAGAATTATCCTTATTCTCAAGAGGAATAATATATGAGATTAGGGAGTAAATATAATCCATTATGGGATTTTTACACCATGTGATACTGTCTAGATAGTTAACCTAAACCCGTGTTTATCTCATGTTATATATGGATACCACATTTCCTATGATTTTATGATCTTATGATAATATGTTTTTTATATTATGATCCCTTGTGATTACTCATTAGTCTTATTTTCACAATATCATGTTATACCGTTGACACACACATTATGATTCCTTATCAATTCTATTCTCTTAATGAGATTTTGAGCTCAATCCGTTTGTTTATATACTCCAAATGTTATCCCATGTAGTTTTAGGATATCAAAATGCTTTACGATCTAATTATGGAGAATAAAATAAAGAAGTTTTGTTTTATTTTCCCTTAGTTTTATTAGGAACTTAGTTATCTAAAGACACTAAACCCCAAGATATATCGGTTGTAATTATTGGTTATTTATTTTAAAAATCATGTAATAATATATGTAAAAGGATTTTGTTACTATAGTTTTTATAAAAAAAGGTATAGTTATTTTTGGAATTGGGAGTAGAATAATTTAGTGAGAACCCTATGGAAATTTATGAGGAGAATTATAAGTATAGGAAAATATCCTAGATTTTTGAAAAGGTTTAGGGTGAGTGGTCTTCAAGAATTTACATAAAAATCAGGATTCTAAAAGTGTATATGGCTAAGACATTATTATACATATAGTTAATAACTCTAAAAGGGATGCATTGGGATTTTACTCAATCGTTACATAGTGCACGATAATGGACTTTACTACACAACTAGTGTGAAACTCTTGAGGGTTATGTTTTTGGAAATTTATAAAATATTTATGAACCATTATGAAGTACATAAAAACATTGTTAGGATAAGAAATCCTAATAGGAAACATTTCCATTGATAACCTATATTAAATCCTAGAGACTCATAAGTCAGGAATTAATTATCATTTATAATTTATTCCTTCTAGGTTAATGAGTTTCCCTTTTATATATTAATTAATTTTCATATTTTTTATTTTATTATTTTTAGTTAATGGTGGGAAATACGAGAAAATATTCCTACAACAAATGTGATTGGAAACATAATTACTTCCCTAACAATATTCCTAACCTAATAGGATTGATAGTCAAAAATATTTTCATCATGCACAATGAGAAATCCAGTATTATGATTGACAACTAAAACACATTTTAATTTACAAACACATTAATGAAGTGATGGATGAAATCCCATGGATGTTCAAGTGTTGATGATTATATAGAAAATAAGTTTCAATTTCTGAAATATCAAAAACGTGGGAAGAGGCACCACGGAAAATTCCTTAATGTAATTGTAATATGATTTTGGTCTTGGAAAGGAGAGAAAAGAGGGAAACTTCTGGAAAAAATTAATAGTCTAGTTACAAGATGTGGGAAAATAAATTTCAACATAAAACACTACTAACAGTTCAATGTTTTATATGTATAGATATTTTTCATTATCGGAGTCAATTCCCAAATACAAGGATTAGTTAATAAGGACTTATGTAAGAAAATTCATTAAATTTGAATGATTTAAGTTTTTATGTCTTTAGATTGAAGAATAATGTTGTTGAAGTGTTTTTATTTATGATATTATGTTTATAAGAATCATGAAACTTATAAGGATTGTTCTATAATGTTTTTAATTTAAGTATTTGTAAGAATATATTGAATTGTTGTAAATAAATAAAAATATGATTTAATAGTAAGGGTATATTTTATAAGATCAAAAAAAATATTGAGGAAAAGATAATCTTTGATACATGCATGATGTTGGGGTAATTATATTCAATTAAAATTATTATAAATTTTGGAAAATTATTGAACTGGATATAAATATTTATATGTTAAAAAAGTGAATTGACGAATAATGTTATTTTTGAATATGTTTGTCATATTATTGAGAACATTATAGGATCAAGGTTAATTATGAATATTTTTTTCAATATTTGTTTCTTGTTTTAAAAAAAATACATCTTACAATATGGGAAAGAACCTAACGCACCTCAAAGGGCTATAGGGCTTGAACCCAAAACCGAAGGGCTATAACGGTGTAATTCCTACCACTGGACTATATGATTTACTAGTTATTATGAATTGTTTTACATAAATTATTTGACCGATAAATATTAAGTAAATTTGTGAAACACATTTTAGGATAAAATCTTTTTGATTTTTTAGGATTTTGAGTTGATTAATAATATTTTGGGAAATGGTTCATTTAGTTTATTTATATATAACCCTTATGTTTAACACATGATTTTACAAGAAGTATTATTTGGGAAGAACACAAGTAAATTGTAACATCCCAAGTAAGTAATGAATAATAGATATTTTTATCTATGTCTATTAATGAATTAGATAGTGTTTTAGAGGCTTAAAATGAGAATAAATCCAATCTTAAGCATGGAATACACTAATATTTTTAAAATATTGTTTTACTTCCTTTTGATGGCAAACCATTTTTAAATCAAACTTTTGACAATTTTATAATCTCTATTTGTCAAAATAAACTTATTCTTTATGATTGGGACATTGAGATTTACTTTGGATAATTTTTTGGTATTTTTCCAGTAAAGTTCACTTTTTTTAATAAATAGTGAAAAATGTTGTATTTTAATTCAAAACCTATTTTTAATATAATTTATTTATATGATTATATTATCTTTTGAATTGGTTTTAAAGTTTAATTAGAATATATTTTTACCATTTAATCCAATAGTGGTCGTTGGAATTAATTTCACTTTAAAATTGGACTTAAACTAGTGTCAATCTTTTGATACATATTGTTTCATAAAAACAGGCTATTTCCTCTGACAGCGGGAATTAATTATTAAATTAATTAATGTAACTTATATGTTTTTAATTTTGTAAAATAGACATCATTTTTGAATTCGGGATATCAAATATAGATTAGGGTGAAGTTTTGGTATTTTTCTGAAAAACTTCAATTTTTGATGAATAGTGAAACCACTAAGTGGTACTTATAAAAACTGATTTTCCGTTTAAATGAAATTTTACCACCTCTAGGTTTTTTAATTTAAAAAATACTACATACATGGTTTTCATTAAGAATAAAAAAGTGGTTCAATGGGCATAAAATATTTTTTTGTTGAATAGTAACTTTTAAGTTTTTAATCGCGATTAGAGGTAATTAGTGTAGTTTAAGGTAAAAATAATGTTTTAATAAAATTAAATGACCTATACACATGTCCTACCCTTATTGAATGTGTCATGTCCGACCGAGACAACCCATGTGTCTATTTTTGGGACCCCATGGAGGCACTTTGGTAAGATAAAGACATTAATGCCTTTTATTTAAAGTAAAAGTAAAAATGACACATACATGAGTTGTTTTACTAAAACAATTTTTAAATTGGATTATACAAGTCATATTTTTTACTATAAATACTAATTGGAAAGATAAAAAGATTTCCTACATCATAGTATCTTTTTATAATTTTTAGACATTAAATAAATTAAATTATTTATGACACCATGATGATGCAGCGATTACCTAATTATTTAACGATTTAAATAAAATGAAAATATAATGTAAAATCTAAGACCTAAACTTGTCAAAAACCTATTTTATGGGTGGATTTCGATCCCTTATCACTTTATCCAATATATTTATAATTGTGGGACCTTTTTATCCGAAAATAATTTTATAACAAAGTATCTTTTCTTAACCTTCCAAGAGTTCCTCTCCTCCCCTCTTATAAAAGGCCCCCACCTCTACCACCTTTACCACACTTCCAAAGCCTTTGGATCGGCCATTTTCTGCCCATTTTGTCTCTCCAAATCCCTATATAACTCTTAGAAGCCTCAATTTGGGCATAATTCTTCCCAAGGAAGCTTTTGAGCTCAAATCAAAAAGAGTTACCCGTTTTAAAGGTAGTGTTTTCTCTTGTGTTCTTATGTTTTATTTTGCTTCTCCAACCCTATAAACTCTTTTTATTCCTTTCTTTTATAACAACACCAGTATCTTAAATATACTAGGATGTTGTTATAATAATTATTCGAGCTACACTTACACACACATACATCTAATGGTTAAAGAACATACTGTTTCTGTGGATGGCGAATTTCTGCGTCATGAAACGATGATTGTTCAACACTAATATAAAACCTTCAGAGGTGGCCATTAAGATGTCACTATATTTATATATTATATATAATATGTCTATGTTTTACTTAAGCTTCTGTATTTTTCATTTATGGCATACCTTTATGGTTACCATTATGGGTAAATGTGATATCTTCATTTTAGGATGTGTGGACTACCGCCCCCTCAAAGTGATTTGATTCATTAATGCCATATGTGGGATGTATAAAGGATTTAATTAATGATATTTTGTATGATATTATACTGGAATTATAATATACCTTTATATCATTATGATTTTATTCCATAAAATACGAAATGTAAATGAAAGTAGCGTTCATGCGTACGTACGGCTTACCGTCTCCATGAACGGTGCATTCGATTTCCTACCTCTAAAATTTATGTAATATTTTAAATTCATGTATATACTGGATATATATTTTATATATGATATCTAGATCATGAGTATAACTCTGGATATATTGGATACATGAACAACTTTTAATTATAGAGAGTTTATTTTTGACTCAAGTACCAATGATCGTTAAAACGACCGTTATTAACTTAAATAATTACATAGTGTTCATGACATGGAAATAAGTGATATAAAAGGAACAATGAACTCGAAAAAGGTTCTTAAACAAGTAGAAATTAACTCAAGTTTATTATTCAGGATGTTAAAGAACGATCGAGTCAAGTCGGACCCGAGGTATGGGACTTCGTCTCAATATCCTTTCATTGAGGCATATTTTGTTTTATACACAACCTTATTTTATACGGTGTATAAACCCCTTTGACATTTACGTTTATCCAAAAAGAATCTTTTTTATACAAAGTGTTTTATTAAACAACAAAAGGGAATGTTTTTGTCGTACGTATCCGGCGACAATGACTTCTCCGCCAGCGTGACCATTATTTGAGTTTCGGCTTCCTCTACAAGCCATACATTTTTTTAAAAGAAAAATAAATACCCTATTTTACTTTTCTTTTATTTTGGTATTGAAAATGGTTTTCATACTGTTTTTATATCAATATGTTGTATTGATATCTTGTGATTGAAAAGTGGAAATGTTATGTTTCCTTTATGCATGTTTTTTGTGATAAGATTATGTTATGGTTCATGGGAATTATTATGAAGACGGGTGGTTCTGTGATAAACTAAGGGCGGGTGAGCCTGATATAACTCTCCAATGCATTGGGTAACGTGAAGGAGTTAAACGTTAAGGTTTCTCTGAAGAGATTTAGGGAATATACTGTGATGGGTACTCTAAACGTAACCAAGAGGGTTACTCCCTACGTAAGAATGTTATAAATGCCTCAAGTTACCTTTATGTCTTATGATTTCTATGATTTATTCATGATTTTATGATGTATGTTAAAGTTCCTAGGTTGTTATCGGTAAATTATGATTTCATTTTTATGTATATATAAACTCATGTTTCCTTTCCATATTTTTATAACCCTTACTGAGCTTTTTATGCTCATCCCATGTTTTTGAAATGTTTTTCACAGGTCAAGGGAAGGGTACATGATATGATGATAGTGTCAAGGAAGTGTCAAGAAAGAATCCATGTTTTATTTTAAATATGTTTCCGTTGTTGGGAAAAATTAATACTATCTTCTATGTAACCACTTTGTTTAAATGTGGAATGTAGTGCATGTTTTATGATCTAATCCTATAAAACTCTAAACCTGAAAATATCCTCAATGTGTAATCTTGTAATAACTCAAGATTAAGTAAGGTTTAAGGCTGGGGCCTTATAGTTGGTATCAGAGGTCAGTTTAGATAACTTTAGGAGTTAAAATTTTATTAAATGATTATCCAAAAATATATTCTTTATAGTCAAATTGAAATGATATAGCATTTGAAGATTACCATGTTACTTCATCTAAGACATGTTTGTTCAGAATGGTTTCCGCAGAGGAAACAAGGAAGTAGTGCTAGAAAGGCATACAGAAGGAAATAACCTTCCGAGTCATCATCTTGGGATGGAAGGAATTGTAACTGAACAGTTTGTTGCTGTAATGGCGCAGTTGACTCAAGCAATAAATGGTATAAGTATCCATGCACGAGATCAACCAGATCAACCGCAGAGGAACATGTCAGTGGTGGAACATTTCATGAGGCAACATCCCCCATCATTCAGAGGATCATCTGACCCTGTGCTAGATGAAGGGTGGATTAAAAAATGGAGAAGATTTTCGATGTCATGGGGTGTTCAGAAAATCTGAAGGTTAGTCTTGTTATTTACCGTTTGGAGGGTGAAGCAGATCAGTGGTGGTCGATGGTTAAAAATATCAGCGACGCTGATGAGATTGATGATCTCGACTGGGATAAATTCAAAGGTATGTTTCTTGAGAAGTATTTTCCTAAGGCTGTTCAACTTAGGATGTAAAAACAATTCTTGGAATTGAGGCAAGAGGAGGACTCAGTGGCTTCCTATGAAGAAAGGTTCACTCGATTGGCAAGGTATACTCCAAATTTTATCCGAGACCTTGATAGTAAAATCAATCATTTTTACTCAGGATTAAAGCCAAAATATCGAAGGGAATTGGCTTCTCATGAGTTCAAAAGTTATGAAAAGCTTGTTCGATGTGCTGAGAAGGTAGAAATGGAGTTTGCCAATGATCAAGTGTTCTATAACAACCAGCAGAAGAAGAGACCAACGTGATAAGAGAAAGGAAAGAATTCTTCAAAAAAGTATGATGGTAGGAAAACTAAGTTTCCAGTTTGTGATAAACGTGGTAGAAGGCATGCTGGGGAATGCCTTCTGAATTCTGGAAAGTGCTACCGATGTGGTAAGATGGAACATAAGGCTCGTGATTGCACTGAAAAAGATCAAGGTGATGGTAATTCCAAATTTGATTTGTAGTTAGTGAAATGTTTTAAGTGCAATGAGATGGGTCACTATACAAACGAGTGTCTGACAAAGAGCTCGAGTGATGGGAAGCAGTTAGACTACAAGCAGAAAGGGGTGGTGAAATCCTTTGCAACTACTTCAGCAGATTTCAGGCCATCAAATGAAGTTGTATCATGTACTTTGTTTGTTTTTTCATATTATGCCAGTGTGTTGTTTGATTCGGAGTCTACACATTCTTTCATCTCTGAAAACATTTCTAGTAAAATGGGAACACCATCTCAAGAAATGACTCCTGAACTATTGGTAAAAACACCTGGGGGAAATTTTGAGGCAAAAAGAATTTATAAGAATCTTCCTATCCTTATCTGTGGAAAGAACCAACTTGCAAACCTTATTGTTTTAGCTCTAGTAGAGTTTTATGTTATCCTGGGTATAGATTGGCTCTCTATTTACCATGCTAAGATTGATTGTAGAGCTAAAGAAGTTTCTTTTCAGAAAGACATTCAGTTTGTGTACAAGACTGAAGCCTTATTGTTGATAACGTATCAAGAGGCCGAGAAACTTGTAAAAGATGAAAATGAATGTTACCCTGAACATATTGTTGAAAACAAAGGAACTGTTCAGATT
Organism: Viscum album; assembly: GCA_963277665.1. Classification (NCBI taxonomy): domain Eukaryota; kingdom Viridiplantae; phylum Streptophyta; class Magnoliopsida; order Santalales; family Viscaceae; genus Viscum; species Viscum album. The sequence continues at coordinate 1,334,136,985 of OY728145.1, forward strand.
AATGATGTGCCAGTGGTAAATGAGTATCCTGATGAGTTTCCTGTAATAATACCAGATTGGGAAGTTGAGTTTACTAAGGACTTAGTTCCTGATGTTAAGCCAATTTCAAAAACCCCTTATCGAATGGATCAAATTGATCTTTTAGAGTTGAAGGACCAATTGCAAGATTTATTAGAGAAAGGTTTCATTCGACCTAGCACATCACCATGGGGTGCTCATGTTTTATTTGTTAAAAAGAAATATGGTTCAATGAGACTTTGCATTGATTATAGATCCTTGAATAACATCACTGTTAAGAACAAATATCCTTTGCCTCATATCGATGATTTGTTTGATCAGCTCCAGGGAGCTCATTATTTTTCAAAGATTGACCTGAGATCGGGGTACCATCAGTTGAAGGTAAAGGAAGAATATATTACGAAGACCGCGTTCCATACAAGATATGGCCATTATGAATTTGTAGTAATGCTTTTTGGGATAACCAATTCACTTGCTGTATTCATGGACTTAATGAATAGAATTTTCCATGAGTTCTTGGATAAGTTTGTGGCTGTTTTCATTGATGATATTTTGGTGTTTTCTAAAATTAAAGAAGAGAATGAAATACATTTAAGGGTTATTTTTCAAACCTTGAAAGAAAAGAAATTGTATGGAAAATTCAGAAAGTGTGAGTTTTAGTTGAAAAAAATTTCTTTCCTTGGTCACATTGTTTCTAAAGATGGGATAACTGTTGATCCTATAGAAACAAAGGTTGTGGAAGAATGGCCAAGACCCACAAATGTAACTGAGATTCATAGCTTCCTTGGTTTGGCAGGCTATTACCAAAGGTTTGTTAGAAATTTTTCACGGTTATCTAGTCCAATGACAAAGCTAACTCGGAAGGGTGTTATGTTTATTTGGACAAAATAATGTGATGATTGTTTTTAGGAACTGAAAAGAAGATTGGTGAATGCTCCAGTTTTGGCACTACCTTCCAGGAATGGGGAGTTTGTTATCTACACTGACGATTAATTGAAAGGACTTGGTTGTGTCCTAATGCAGAATGATTAGATAATTGATTATGCTTCACGACAGTTGAAAACTCATGAGGTAAATTACCCTACACGTGATTTGGAATTAGCTGTTGTAGTTTTCGCTTTAAAAATTTGGAGGCATCATTTGTATGGAGTAAAGTGTGAAATATATACTGATCAAAAAAGTTTAAAGTATATATTCACTCAGAAATAATTGAACATGAGATAGAGGAGATGGCTAGAATTAATCAAGGATTATGATTGTACAATTCATTACCATCTGGGAAAAGAAAATAAAGTGGCTGATGCTTTGAGTCAAAAAAGTAATGCTTCATTAAAAATGTTGCATTTGGAACGTGATCCTTTGGTTAAGGATTTGATGAACTTTGGAATAGAAGTTGTTGGTGTAGGATGTCCTTCTGTTTTGTTTCAGGTATCAGTGAAATCTTCTCTATCAGATAGAATCATGAAAGCACATAAGCAAGATAGTGAGTTGCAGGAAAAGGTAAAGCTGGTACAGAAAGGTAAGTTGCCTGAATTCAACATTGATAATGATTGTGTTTTGAGATTTGGGAAGATATTGTGTGTGCCTTGTGATTCACAGTTGAAGAGAGAGTTGTTATGTGAAGCTCATAGTTCTCCGTTTTCAGTTCATCCTGGCAGTATAAGATGTACAGAGATCTGCGAGAGTATTACTGGTGGGAAGGAATTAAAACAGATATTGCTGATTTTACTATGAAGTTTTTGACTTATCAGCAGGTTAAAGTAGAGCATCAGTTACCGAAAGGGATGCTTTAGCCTTTACCAGTGCCAGAGTGGAAATGGGAAAATATATCCATCGACTTCATTGTGGTATTTCCAAAGACATCTCAAGGTAATAGTGCAATCTGGGTTATTGTTGATCGCTTGACTAAATCTGCTCATTTCCTTGCTATACGAGAAACTTTTTCCCTTGATCAACATTCCTGTTTGTATCTTAAAGAGATAGTCAGGTTACATGGAGTTCCTCTCTCCATTTTATTTGACCATGATACCGGGTTCACTTCTAACCTTTGGAAAGGCCTTCAGAAGTCGTTGGGTACTGAATTAAATTTTAGTACAACTTTTCATCCTCAGTCAGATGGGAAGTCAGAAAGAACAATTCAGTCATTGGAGGATATTCTACGTGCTTGTTCTATGGATTATTAGGGAAGTTGGGACCGACATCTTTCCTTGGTTGAATTTTCATATAATAATAGTTTTCATTCCAATATACAGATGGTACCATTTGAGGCGTTATATGGGAAGCGGTGTGGAACATCAGCTTTCTGGGATGAAGTGGGTGAAAGGAAGTTGATGGGACTAGAATTGGTAAAAGAGATGGCAGAAAAAGTTCAGTTGATACAAAAACACATGAGAACATCTCAAATCAGGCAGAAGCGTTATGCTGACAATAGGAGGAAGGATCTCTCTTTTGAGGTAGGTGATCATGTTTTTCTCAAAGTATCACCATGGAAAAGTGTGATGTGATTTGGTAAGAAATGAAACCTGAGTCCAAGGTTCATTGGACCATATGAAATTCTTGATAGAGTTGGATCAGTTGCATACCGAGTGACTTTACCTCCGAGTTTATCTCAGGTACACAATGTTTTTCATGTTTCGATGTTGAAAAAGTATATGCCATATCCATCTCATGTTTTGAGTCCAGAGGTAGTTCAGCTGGAAGAGAACCTATCTTATGAGGAACAACCGGTCCAGATTCTTGACCACAGGGAGCAAGTGTTACGGAATAAGGTGATTCATCAGGTAAAGTTTTGTGGAAAAACCACATGATTGAAGAGGCAACATGGGAATCTGAAAATGCAATGAGGGCTAAATACCCCCACTTATTCGATAAGTAAATAAATTGCGGGGAAACAATTTTCTAAAGGGGGGAAGGACGTAACATCCCATGTAAGTAATGAATAATAGATATTTTTATCTATGTCTATTAATGAATTAGATAGTGTTTTAGAGGCTTAAAATGAGAATTAATCCAATCTTAAGCATGGAATACACTAATATTTCTAAAAGTTTGTTTTACTACCTTTTTATGGCAAACCATTTTTAAATCAAACTTTTGACAATTTTATAAGCTATATTTGTCAAAATAAACTTATTCTTTATGATTGGTACATTGAGATTTACTTTAGAAAAATTTTTGGTATTTTTCCGGTAAAGTTCATTTTTTAATGAATAGTAAAAAATGTTGTATTTTAATTCAAAACCTATTTTTAATATAATTTATTTATATGATTAGATTATCTTTTGAATTGGTTTTAAATTTCAATTAGAATATATTTTTACCATTTAATCCAATAGTGGTCGTTGGAATTAATTTCACTTTGAAATTGGACTTAAACTAGTGTCAATCTTTTGATGCTTATTGTTTCATAAAAACACGCTATTTTCTCTGACAACAGGAATTAATTATTAAATTAATTAATGTAACTTATATGTTTTGAATTTTTTAAAATAGGCATCATTTTTGAATTCAGAATATCAAATATAGCTTAGGGTGAAGTTTTGGTATTTTTCTGAAAAACTTCAATTTTTGATGAATAGTGAAACCACTAAGTGGTACTTATAAAAACTGATTTTCTGTTTAAATGAAATTTTACCACCTTTGGGTTTTGAATTTCAAAAATCCAACATACATGGTTGTCATTAATAAGTAAAATGTGGTTCAATGGGATTAAAATATTTTTTTGGTGAATAGTAACTTTTAAGTTTTTAATCGCGATTAGAGGTAATTAGTGTAGTTTAAGATAAAAAAAATGTTTTAATAATATGAAATGACCTAGACACATGTCCTACCCTTATTGGATGTGTCATGGCCGACCAAGAAAACCCATGGGTAGATTTTTGGGACTTCATGGAGCCACATGGGTAAGATAAAGACATTAATGCCTTTTATTTAAAGTAAAAGTAAAAATGACACAAAGATGAGTTTTTTTACTAAAACAATTTATAAATGGGGTTATACAAATCAGATTTTTTACTATAAATACTAATTGGAAAGCTAAAAATATTTCCTACATCATAGTTTTTTTATAATTTTTAGATATTAAATAAATTAAATTATTTATGACACCATGATGATGCAGCGATTACTTCACTATTTAACGATTTAAATAAAATGAAAATATAATGTAACATCTAAGACATAAACATTTCAAAAAACTATTTTATTGGTGGATTTATAACCCTTATCACCTTATCCTAGAAATTTATAATTGTGGGACCGTTTGTATCCGAAAATCATTTTATAACAAGGTATCTTTTCTTAACTTTCAAAGAGTGCCCCTCCTCTCCTATTATAAAAGGCCCCCACCTCTACCACCTTACCCAAACATCCAAAGCCTTTGGCTCAGTCTAACCCTACCAATTTTGTCTCTCCAAATCCCTCTATAACTATTAAAAGCCTCACTTTGGGCAGAAGTCTTCCCAAGGAAGCCTTTGAGCTCAAATCAAAAAGAGTTACCAGTTTTAAAGGTAGTGTTTTCTCTTGTGTTCTTATGTTTTATTTTACTTCTCCAACCCTCTAAAATATTTTTATTCCTTTATTTTGTAACAAAAACAGTATCTTCAATATACTAGAATGTTGTTATAATAAGTATTTGAGCTACACTTACACACAACTACATCTAATGGTTAAAGAACATACTGTTTCTGTGGATGGCGAATTTCTGCCTCACGAAACGATGACTGTTCAACACTCATATAACACCTTCAAAGGTGGCCATTAAGATGTAACTATATTTATATATTATATATAATATGTTTATGTTTTACTCAAGGTTCTGTATTTTTCTTTTATGACATACCTATATGGTTACCATTATGGGTAAACGTGATATCTTCATTTTCGGAAGTGCGGACTACCGCCCCCTCAAAGTGATTTGATTCGTTAATGCCATATGTGGGACGTATAAAGGATTTAATTAATGATATTATGTATGATATTATACATTAATTATAATATACCTTTATATCATTATGATTCCATTCCATAAAATATGAAATAGAAATGAAAGTAGCGTTCCTGCGTACGTACAGATTACCGTCTCCATGAACGGTGCATTTCATTTCTTACATCTAAACGATATGTAATATTATAAATGCATGTATATACTAGATATATATTATATATATGATATCTAAATCATGATTATAACTCTGGATATTATGGATATATGAACAAATTGTAATTATAGAGAGTTTATTTTTGACTCAAGTACCAATGATCGTTAAAATGACCGTTATTAACTTAAATAATTACATAGTGTTCATGACATGGAAATAAGTGATATAAAAGGAATAATGAACTTGAAAAATGTTCTTAAACAAGTAGAAATTAACTCAAGTTTATTATTCAGGACGTTAAAGAACGATCGAGTCAAGTCGGACCGGAGGTATGGGACTTCGTCTCAATCTCCTTTCATTGAGGCATATTTTGTTTTATACACAACCTTCTTTTATACGGTGTATAAACCCCTTTGAATTTTTCGTTTATGCAAAAGGAATATTTTTTTATATGAAGCATTTTACTAAACAACAAAAGGGAATGTTTTTGTCGTACGTATGCGACGACAACGACTTCTCCGCCGTCGTGACCATTATTTGAGTTCCGGCTTCCTCTACAAGCCATACATTTTTTTAAAAGAAGAATAAATACCATGTTTTCCTTTTCTTTTATTTTGGTATTGAAAATGGCTTACATAATGTTTTTATATCAATGTGTAGTATTGATATCTTGTGATTGAAAACTGGAAATGTTATGTTTCTTTTATGCATGTTTTATGTGATACGATTATATTATGGTTCTTGGTTATTATTATGAAGACAGGTGGTTCCGTGATAAACTAAGGGCGTGTGAGCCCGATATATCTCTCCAATGCATTGGGTAACGCGAAGGAGTTAAACGTTAAGGTTTCTCCGAAGGTATTTAGGTAATATACTGTGATGGGTATTCCAAACGTAAACGAGAGGGTTACTCCCTATGTAATAATGTTATGAATGCCTCAAGTTACCTTTATGTCTTATGATTTCTATGATTTATTCATGATTTGATGAGGTATATTAAAGTGCCTATGTTTATATGGGTAAAGTATGATTTCATTCTTATGTATATAGGAACTCATGTTTACTTTCCATATTTTTATAACCCTTACTGAGCTTTTTATGCTCATCCCATGTTTCTGAAATGTTTTTCACAGGTCAAGGGAAGGGTACATGATATGATGATAGTGTCAAGGAAGTGTCAAGAAAGAATCCATGTTTTATTTTAAATATGTTTCCGTTGATGGGAAAAAATAATACTATCTTTTATGTAACCACTTTGTTTAAATGTGGAATGTAATGCAAGTTTTATGATCTAGTTCTATAAAACTCTAAACCTGAAAAGATCCTCAATGTGCAATCTTGTAATAACTCAAGATTAAGTAAGGTTTATGGTTGGGGCCTTATATAAATCCTTGATTATTGAGGTTATTTGTGATGTATCCTAATTTATTTATGGAATGATTTAATTTGAACATTGTATGTAGACATTAATGTGAATTTTTATCCATTTATAGAATTATATTACCTTTTCATAATAATTTTTGGTTTTGGTTAATGTCTTATACAATAGTAATATATTTATATTATTTGGTTGAATCATGTGATCCATTATAAGTTAATTTTAGTTCTTCACAGATAAATAAATCATCTTGAATACCCATCGTTCAGAGAAAAAGGTGATATAATGGAAAAAATTATAAAAGTATGAAATTTTACTTTTCAGGTAAGTATATATAGTTTTGTTCACAATTGATATTGTAAAAGAATACCTTAACTTTACGAAAATGAACTTGAAATAATAATTTTATTTATTTTCAATAAATGAATGATCTATTATCTCTTAAAAAATAGTATAACATTATATACTAAATAAATATTCTTTCAAAAACATGTTTTCAATTCCCATTAGTTTTATCCTTATATAGAAACAATGTTTTGTGTCATTTCATATGACGTTTTTATTTCTCTTTCCCTCTATTTAAGTGGATCAATTATGAACCGTTGTTATGATGTTGACATTCTATATATTAATTTTTGAATGAAAATAATTTTATTAATGTGCACAAAGTCCAATTATAAGGAAGAAATTTTTTAGGGGAGTAGAATGTAATATCTTGAGATTTCAAAAAAATAACACAATTTTTATAGTGTATACGACATGAAACACCAAACTTAAATGAACTGTAAAATATATTACCATTATAACCTAGCCATTAAATCGGAAGGTATGAATATTATTAAATACATCATGAAATATATATAAATTTCATACTCAATATAATTTTTTTGATAAAGTATTAATAAATATCACTCACCCTTTAATAACGATACTTTATTCTACAAAAAATATGTTTCCTAAAAAAACTACTTTTTTTATTTGTGAGAGAAAATATTATAATTTATCTTGTCAAATTTTAGAAATATTATCTTATAAAATTTAAAAAAATTCACAAATAATCATATCAAAATTAACATAGGATGAAAATTTGGGATTTTTCTAAATTGTTTTATTTTTAATTGAATAGTGAAAATTATCGATTTTTCAAATAATGAAATTTACTTTCATTAAATCAAGTAATTTAAAATAAAAATTATATTTTTTAATATTATAGTAAAATATGAAACATTTTATTTAGAAATAATTTCATTTTAATAATCAATTTTCATGATTTTGGTATAATTTTATATTTATGTTAAAAAATACGGTTTGCTGCAAATTGTATTTAAATTATAAAGTTAATCAATTTAATTAATTAAAATAACTCACAGTAAGAAAATACTTAATTTAACTGAATAAATTATAAATATATTTATATGAACTGAAATTTATATAATTATTATTTCTATTTATATAGTTAATATAATATAATTTATTGATTAAAAAATGTATTTCATGAAAAATCATTTTTTAGCACATATTCAGTCATTAATTTTTGATTAATTTTTTAAATTTTTGTGAATTCAATTTGAAAATATGGATTCTAGAATTTTAATTTCAATAATTAATATTATATAATATGTTCAACTTAATGTTTTTTAATAACAAATAGTAAAAACATCAAAAATATATTACCGTGGTTAATGTTAAAATCAGTTTACTAGGGGTAAAACTAAAGAGGTATATAGAGTAAAATCCTTAAAACATGTTTAATTTTGAATGTTGGAGGTTTTTATAGACCATATAACCAATAAAATCCATTATTTATCATTTTTTATGCACTTGGATTGAGAGTGACATCCCATTATTGAATATTCTGGATATTTACAAAAAATATCACTCCTCAATTTTGAAAGGGCACCCACCCACCTCACTTATTCGAACCTATAAATCCATTTGGATCAACCAAACCATACCAAAATATTTCCCCAAAATCCTTGTCCACATTCTTGATAGTTGTTACTTCCCAAAAGCCTAACCAGAGGGTCCTTGATAAGATATCCATGAAGGTTTTTCTATGAAAAGCTAATCATCTTCACCGAGCTCCTTCATTTTAGTTATTATTTCTCCACATTAAATTATGTATCAAAAATTAAAATATAATAACACAATTATATATTATATAGTTATATGTTATTATATCTATGGAATACTATTTATCCATCCTATCTTCTATCAAATAGGAATCAAAACCATAGTTCATTTGTACGGAGGATTACCACCTCACGAGTCGATGTAATTCGTTTTACATAATCACCTCTATTGGATGTTAATGATAATGGATTTAATTTTTATATATTAGATCTAAGAAATAATAATCATTATGTAAAAGGGACCTATCATATACCATCTTACCTTATAATCCATTGTAAAATAATAACATCCTTCGTGTGTGTGATAGACTAACACCTCACGAAGCTATGTAATTTGTTTATTATTACCGCATAAAATGAATGTTATATGTAATTATATTTAAATAAAAAATATTATATTTATGATATAATTATTATTATTTAAAGAACAAATAATACTTATCATATTTCAATCATGATATCTGAGAAAATGGTAATGTCACTGATACGTACTTACGGTCTACCGTCTCCATGATTGTAACGTAATTCATTTTTCATAAAAATATGTAATGATCAGTTTTAAAATTATAATTATATATATAAATGATAACTATTTAATGATTATTATTTTAGATATTATGTAATTATTTTCCCTTTTACCATGGTCAACACACTGATGTCGTTTTGAAACTATGAACTAAGAGTCCTCAAAACACTCGATGTGAACATAACTGAAAGTGTAATTAAATATTTCATTAAAATAAATTAATCATATGGTTCATGTATAATGGATTAAATGTTTGAAATGATATTAATAAAACAAATAATTTATTTATGTTTATTATAAAAGAGTTAAAGGACATACATGAAAAGTTTAGACTAAAGATGAGTGTTTACATCTCAAAACGTCTTTATTTGAGACACGTGCTATTTTATAAACCTAATTTATTTTATATGGTATATATACTAGAAATTATACAAATAATAACATCAATTTTTCATAATACATGGTATTTTAATTTTTTAATTGAATTATTTCAACCAAGGTGAATTGACTTGAAAGATTCCAATTAAAAATGGATTTTATAACTAAATTACTATCATTGGGTTAAATTACTTATTCATTGTCTTTGGTATGATAATATAATTTTTTTAATGTATATTTAATATTTTATGTCTTTTTACCACTTATTCTATGTGTAAAGACATTTTACAAACGTAATAACTTCACTGATTAATTTGACACAATTTTGAAGGGGATTTTTATATCACTTTTATTTCGTTGAGACATATTCCATATTCACCACTTATTTATTTTGTGTGGTGTATATACTGAAACATTTATATATTCTATCACAAACATTCATATATTCATAATCATTATATAATAATTAAAATTTATTTATTTCATGGGGGTTATGATTCAAAATTTACCAAAGCGGTAAGTGTTTATTTCACAATCGCATCATTATTCTGGATTGTTTATTCTTGAATTTCCATTAACTGAATTATTTGATCATTGAATAATAAAACCATTAATTTTTTTTTCTTAAATGGATATTTAGTAATTTTTAAAGTTATTATACCATTTTCATTTCTTTGTTACTATGAATGGTTTAGATTGTTTTGTTTGAAAATCTAGCTTAATTCCAATTTTCAGGGAAAAAATTATTTTTTCCATATCTATATTTTTAAAAATTGTTATCAATTTTTTTTACTAATAATATATTATTTTTTAAAATAAATTATTAACCATGTTTAAATTTTTACAAATTAGTTAAAAATCAATCTTCCAATCATTTTCTGAACAAGGTTCTTTTTAACTTTTACTAAAAAGATGAAAGGAATATTTATTTTAATGTAATCAATGTCAAACCAATTTCATACCATAATTACCAATAATTTATTTGAATATTACATCAAATTTTTTCTTGATTATTTAAAAAAAATCTTAAAATTATAGATTTTTTTTTATTTTTAATAATAATTTCTAAGTGAAAAGGGAATTTACCTCAAGAAATATTCCATGTGATATTGTCTAAGTAGTTTTCATAGACTCATGTTTATGTCATCCTATATTTTTTCCACATTTCCAATGATTTCATGACCTTATGATACAATTTTTATTATGTTATTCTCATATGTGATCACTCTTGAGCCTTCTTTTTGTGATATTATGTTATACCTTTACCTCACACGTTATGATTAATTATCATGTTTATTCATTTTATGGTATTTTTTCTCACCCATTTTGTATATTTATTCCCCATGTTATCTATGTTGTTTTAGGATATTTAATGTATTTAGGATCTCATTATGGATAATAAATTAATGTTTTATTTTAGACTCATTTTTATGTATTATGAACCAAGTCATTCAAAGATACTAGGCCTCATATTCTTTGGGTTGTAATTATTGTATGTTTATAATAAAAATATTGGATTAATATGTTAATAAGGATTCAGTTTCTATATAAAAGGGATATTTGGGTATATGAATAAGTGAACAGAGGATCATCCCTTTTAAAAGTGAGTGGGGTGGCACTTTTTTAAATTCTCTACACGTTAAAAGAAATATAATGTTAATTTCAGTCGAAAGTGGCACTTAATGAAAATTATTAATATATAGGATAAATTAATATCTTAATAGTATAATAAAATTAAATTTATTCAATTATTAGTTATATTAAATACTTATATCTTAGTTTGACCCCCTCATTAAACATTTTATCCCTTACCATGGTTACAATATTTTTATCATGGTAACTATTCAATAATAAAAAAATGAAATGGGACTTATTATATAATTTTAATGTTCTAATTCCAAATATTTAATCAATTTTCTAAGTAAAATTTCTATAGGTTTTAAAATAATTTTCTTTATAAGTATGAAAAACACAATGAAAACTTTTTTTTATAAAATTGAATTTTTAATTATAGAAATGATTTAAAACAATCTTGTATATAATTAATTATCCAAAAAAATTAATATTTTTTAAATAAAACAATAGTTATCTTGATTAAAAATTTATTCAAAACTAAATGAAACATATATATTAATTAATTAATGAATAAGATAAAAAAATTCCTTTATTAAAATAAAACTCCACATTGGTATTAATATGGGAATCAAAGGTTTCTAAACATAATATATTATTTTAAATTACTTATTTTAATTATAAATTACATATTTTGTCTATAAAAACGTTTTAACAAACATTAAATCTGTCCTTATAAAATAATGTTATCGTAAAAGTGATACTAATTTTCGAAATGGTATTTTTTACAATTGACCTAAAATTTAACATTTTCATAAAAATAAAAAATAACAAAACCTACCATAGTTTTGAAATTTTGAAGTAATAAATGAATTTCATTTCATAAAATTAAAATTATAAAATTTGTTACTTTATATTCTAAATGAAAATATGAAATATAAATATAAATATATTTTATAAAAATTAATTTTTTTTAAAATTTTAGTGTTTGTAAAGTTATTTAATATTAATTTGATTGTTAGTATAATTATTTATAAATTAAAAAATTAAAATTTAATTTTTTTTTAAAAATTGATCAATTTAATTTATGAAAATATAAAAACATTAAAAATTGTTTATCAAATAATATACCTTTTTTACATTTAATTAGTTTAATCACATAATATTAAACAATAATCCTATATAATCATCTTAATTGATTATTATAATTTTATTTATAAAAGGATTATTATTATATGTTGTAGGTTATTTTTCTTCAATGTTTTTTTGTTACAAGATATTAAATATATTATTTATTTAAGGGAAAAAATGTACTAAAATCTTTTGGTGTCATATTATCTCCTTGAAATAAATTTCATACTCAAAATTTTATTTTGTTCTTTGAAAAATAGTTGTATCTTTACATAGTATAAACTAAAATTTACATTTTATCTTCATAATATATTACAATGTTACTAATGGTAATCTTATTATTTATTAATTATATATATATAAAACCATATATTCATTATTATATGACCTATAATTGTGAATGTGTTTCAAGTAACATAAATAGGTATCCAAAAGTTGTTTCCAACAGAAGAATTCAGAAATTTTTCTTCCAGTTATTCTAGTTTGAGGAATTCATTTACCTTTGAGATAGAGAATTTTTGAAAGTATACTCACTTGATTTATATACACTTAATAATTTATTTATTCATTATGTGTTTTAATTACTTTATATATTTTATTCTAATGATGAATGATTAAGAGGATTGTTTCATGCCTGTAACTTGATAATGAAACATTAATTGTTTATAAGATCTATAAATAAATCAAAATTTATTCCACCTCTATAAAAAATAAATTATTATCAGAAGATAATATAATAAGGAATATGAATAAATATTCATTTGAATAATTAATTCATTAATTCCTGAGACATAAATAATAACACTTGTTAAAATGATAGAATAATTTAACCTTTAAATTAAATTTTATAAACAATACCACTAGTTTAATTTATATTATTTTATGCTTCATATACTAATTACTCAATGCATAATCTCCAAGAAATTGTAATTATATCCTATTTGAACATAGGTATAATAACCAGACTTACAATTTATAAATTCATGTTTATATGTATAAAGAATTCATGATATATTCTCTTTAAACACATATTCGCACTACTTCACTCAATGGGAATGTTATTCCTATGATTTCTAAGGCATGATTGAATATTATCAATATGTATAAAATTATATGAAGATACAAAATAAAATGGAGCCTAATTTTATTTTCAAAGTGACAATTATCACAACTTAATGAACTTTAACTTCAGTTGTAGAAGTTTCATCAATGTGGAATTTCTCTCTTAGCTTCTAAATTACATTGATAATTAGGGAATTTGTTTGAATAGTACCTGGTATCTTTATAGTTGGAATGTTGAATATTAGTTCTTTATTCCTTTCCTTGGAAGTCATTATCCAGATTCCCTATTATATGCACTTGTAAGTGACTATAATTACCTTTTAAACAAGTACCATAGTGTTTCTTCCCACAATTATCAAATTTTGGAAGATTAATATTTCCATAATTCTCTTTTATACATCATATATTTTTGTCTTTAGTGATAAACTATTATATTATTCTCTTGATATATTTTATTAATATAATACTTGTAGAATTATAATTGTATCTTAGTGGCACTTCATACCATATCCTTAGAAAATGAAAATGTTTGATATTAATACCCATAAAATTCTTGTATTAAACTTATCAAACAAACGGTCAATATTACTCTGTTGATTTTATACCTAGTCCACATAATTCCTTTATAATCTAATAAATTTTCACTTGTACTCATTAACACATTACTCTATTAAATTCACTAATTTCATTTCCAAATCGTCGCAATTATCCTGAAGAGAAAATTTCTCAAATAATATTACCTTAAAATTATTCAATTACATTCTCTATATCTTATTTTTTTCCTTTCTATTTTGAATCAATTATCACCATTAATCAACATAAACCTAAAAAAATACATTGATAGAATAACGTCCCACTTTTATTACTTCTGAAATCTATAATTATCTTTTCATGGGACTTGATCCATTGTTCAAATATCAATGGATTATTATTTCCATTAAATGATAGAGGTTTCTACTATATAAATCATTTATAAGTCATTGAATTATATTTTGAAACAATCAGTTATTCCATATAGTAAGGTTTATTGGTCATAACCTAAGTCAAATAATCTAATACATTTATTATTTTCTCAACACCAATATCAACCGTGTTGACATTATTTAGAGTGAAATCCCTACATTGAAAATCAATGTTAACAAGTTATACTTTACTTTCTCTAGGAATCATCTCTAAATAATGAAACAATGTTAATTAGATAAAATCATTTTGATAAATGGACCATAATATAAAAATCACTAATAATTTTTTGAACATTCTAATGGTTTATAAAAATATCAATGCTAGCTATGATCTTCTAAAACCAAATTCCCAATATTTCTAATAAAATTTATTTGATTCCAATAGTAACAATCATGACTCTAGTAACCCATAGTTGGTATTTTCTTTATCACATTTGTACAATTTTCAAGGTATCATGTCACAACTAGTCAAAGAGTTATTTATTATTATGATACTAGACACATTTATGTTTCAAATATTATATTAAAAACATGAATCATAGTTTATAAACTTGATAAAATCATTCTCATTTTGTTTAGTAGGTCAATTAAGTCATTCATGATCCTTTATGTATCCTAGGTACAGGTAAACTTAATAAAGTTTTATATTATGTGGTAATGAAGGGTTTCATACAATTAAAACAATCAAGAATACATAAGTCATAAATATATAGTAGAGCACGCAATAAAAAAAATTTCCACTTACAACTTGAGAATTTAATATAGTCACAGAAATAATGTAAATAATCACATAGACAATAATAAATGAATTCAAAGTGATATAATCCATAATTCATAATATCTTAATGTTATCATCATAAAATCTCAAACAATATTTAATACATATCATAAAGTCCTCTCAAAAAAGAAATCATATATACTATCATATCCTTTCAACCAAGACATCATAAATATATGGGTTGGAATACACCAAGTGATAATGATTACTATTTATCTCATGAGACCCACCTGATACAAGTAAAGGATATTATGAATTCCACCTATCACATAAACATGTCTAATGAATTCATCATGTACTGAAAGAAACCTAAAATTCATTACCAATAGGCCTTAATATTCAATAGGTAACCATATTAAATAGAAAATATAGAACAAAAATACTTCCCTAGTTAATGGAATAAATTTATTAGTAAGGATAATTAAATTCAAATTGTATATAACAATGGGTATACTATTTTTCCAAAATTTCAATGATGATAAAAAAATTATGTTATAAAAGTAAATTCGCATCAGGGATAAAATCAATGTCAGTAAATGATGTATAGTAATAGAGAACATAACTTCAATGAAGTGAATTATATGATAATAAATTCCCTAGAGAAAAATTTGGCATAAATCATAAAAAATTCATGGATTAATGGATACCATCAACTGATTAGAAAATATGTTTTGGTAGAAAACAAATGTCCTTTGTAAAATTATAGAAAAAAATGGAATCGAAAATTTGAAAATTTATTTATTAAAACAATTTCAACTCTATAGTAAAAAATAATTTCTAAATAACTTACAGAAAATACTTATTAAAAAAATATTCGAAAAATAGATGACAATAAAAAAATCATCAAATTAATTTATGATTATGTAACATCCCAGGTAAATAAGGAATATACAATTTCCATATTTATAAATATTTGTGAATTAAATATTAATTTTATTTTAAAGGGGGTGCTATGTCTGATAGAATACTCAAAACGCAACAAATATTTTCTTTAAAATATTATATTTCATACAACATTGAGTTATACCGAAAAATGATATAATAATATTATTATTTTAATTGTTATTTACCAGATAACCGTTGTATTGATGGGAATGAACATAACTAACTAAATTATGATTAAACAAGTATTTTAAAAGTCTTTAAATTTATCCAATAACTTTTAGCAAATTAAAATAAGAATGAATCTGATTTTAAGCATGAAATACTCAAATATTCTTTAAAATGTCGATTTACCACCTTTTGATGGAAAACCCTTTTTAAATATTGTTTCTCTCACTTTTATATGTTCTATTTTAAAAAATATGATTCTTATATAGAATAGGTATATCAAAATTTACTTTGTGAAAATTTCTGGTATTTTTCTGATAAAGTTCACTTTTTAATGAATAGTGAAAAATATTGCATTTTAAGTCAAACCTGTTTTTTCATCTGACTTTTTTATATGGTTAGATTATCTTTTTAATTGGTTTTAATGTGTAGTTAGATTATTTATTACATTTTTAATCCAATTTTGGTAATTATAATTAAAATCACTTTGAAATTGGACATAAACACATGTCAATGTTTTGGTAGTTTTACTTCTTAAAAACACGTTTTTTGGTTTTGAAAACGAGAATTTATTTTAAATTAAATTTTGAAAGTTTTATTATTTTAATTTGAAAAAATATATTGCATAATTGGAATCAGGAGAATCAAATTTTTTAAATAGGTAACTTTTAGTTTTAGACACTATGAATAGCAACTTCAGTAAATATTTTATTTATCATGGTTAAAGGGTAAATCAATTAAAAATGGTTAATAAATAATATTATAATAATAATAAATTACCCTAACACGTGTCCTAACACTTTTGGATGATATATTTCCAACCATGGGCATCCTTGGGTCTGTTTAGGGACCCAATGTAGCCACTTGTCTGTGAAAATGAGATTTTATAGAAATTAATTTAAAGTTAAGGAAATGATTTATAGGCATATATCTTTTAGTAAAACAATTTTTATATGGGGTTATATAAGTGATATTTTCAACTATAATTCATCATTATAAATATAAAACAACTTCGAATATCATGGTATTTTATTTATAAATTTTAGACATCAAATAAATAAAATTATTTATGACACAATGGTAATGTGGTTATTACCTTATTAATGAAAGATTTAAATAAATGAGATTATAAATATTAAAATAAACTTGTTTGGAAACTTTTTATTCCATACACAAGTTTTATGGATGATTATAACTTTTTATCTTTGAATTAATGTAGGGTGTTCAAAAGAATCAAGTTGTTGTATATTTTTTTGTACAAGTCTTGGTATGAATAGTTTATAAATTGTCATAATTGAGTTTTTTAAATAAATACTATTTTATTAAATGATAAAATAATCCTAAAAATATAATATTCTGCCACATAGCATATATGATGTTACAATTTTCATTAATGATCCATTTTTGGGTCTCTTTTTAATTCATAGTAAATGTATTAACCATATAGCATGAATATACAAGTGGACATGGTAAAAGTTAAATTAGTTAACTAGAGGTTAAAACTAAAAGATAAGGCTATATTTATGACCTAATATTTTCTAAACCCCTTTGGATGAGATGATTTGGAAATATAAGCACCTTATCTTATAATTAAATGAGTTTGGGTCCTTTTTAAATCTAAATTGAGTTTAGAATAAAATAATACTTTCAAACATTCCTAACGTTCCCCTCCTCCCTCTTATGAAAGGCCACCACCTCTAACCCATAACACACAAATCTCAAACAACTTTTCTCATCCAAACTTTTCTAAAAGAAGCTTCCAACATCCCACTATTCTTCATAAAAGCTTTCCCCTAGGAATAAGGCTATTAAAGAAATCATTTTAGCTCAAATCACAGAGAGTTACACGTTTTAAGAGGCAACATCTTCTCTAAAATTCATTTCTATTATTCTACTTATTCACTCCATATTCTATTATTTTTCATTTATTACATAACAAAACCTGTACCATAAACATACTATAATTTTTTTAATATAATTATTCAAACTACACTTACACAAACCTCCATCTAATTGATATAGAACATACTGTTTCTGTGGATGGTGAACTACTGCCTCACGAAATGATAATTGTTCAATCTTATCCTATTACCTCCCATGGGGGCCATTTTATTGGAACTGTAATTATATATGATATATATAATATTTATTTTATCTCTATTATTCTTTAATTATCATTTATAACATACCTTTATTCTTTTCATGTTGAATATATACAATAATTTCATTTGGGGAAGGGCAGACTACCACCCCCTCAAAGTGATATGACTCGTTCATGCTAAACATGGAACATATAAAGGATGAAATTAATGAAATTATGTAATATATATAACATAGATATTATATTTTAGTTATAATATACCTATGTATCATTTGGATTTCATTCCATTTAAAATTAAAAAAAGAAATGAAAGTAGCGTTCATGTGTATATACAGCTTAGCTTCTCCATGAATGGTGCTTTTCATTTATTGTGTCCAAATTCTATTGAATATTATAAATACATGTATACTTAATATATATGATATATATGATATCTAAATCATTAATACCATTTGGGAGATAATGGACTTTTGACCACATGGACAATTTTTAATTTTAACAAGTTCATTGTTGACTCAAGTACAGAACATTGACAAAACGATCGATATGAACTTGAATAATTATAAGATTTTTATAAAATGGTAATAAGTGATATAAAGGATTAATAAACTAGAAAATGGTTCTTAATAAATTATAAATTTAATTGAGTTTATTATACAGGAATAAAAAGGAACATACGTGATGATTCAGACTCAAGGTAAGGGAACCTTTCACCCTTCTCTTTCAGTAAAAAAATCATTGTTGATATATATTGGAATTTATATTTTAGTATGTTTGTATATGATCTTATATATCCCTATTATTTTAAATTTTATTTCAAATTGATGAGATTCCATTTTGTCTCTCATCAACTCATTTTTTGGAATTTTTAAGTGACCTAGTTAGGGTGCCAAATTTTCATAAGGGAATTTGTCTCAATCTATTTTCATTGAGGTGTATTTTGATTTATAGAAGACAAGATTTTATAAAGTATATAAATACCTTTTAATTTTTATTTCATTCAAAAAAAATATTTTTCTACAAAGCATTTTATTAAACGACAAAGGAAATTTTTGTTTTTAACGTACATGTGACAACAACCTTTCTGCCGCCACGAGTATTATTTAATATTTAGATTCCTTAACAATCCATAATGTTTTTAAATGGAAAATAAATACCATGTGACCTTTTAAAGTATCTTGGTATTTAAAATTATTTTGGGAATGTCTTGATTATTTCAATATCCTGAAATGATATATTTTTTTGCAATGTGGAAATATTATATTTCCTTCATGCTTGTTTTATGTGTTATGGTTATTGAGAATTGTATATGTATACAGGGGGTTTCGTGATAAACCTTCGGAGGGTGAGCCAAGATAGCTCTAAAATGAATTTGGTAACATGATAGAAGTAAACTTTAATGATTCTCCTAATATATTTAGGGAATATACTCCGATGGGTATTCCAAATGTAACTCCCTATGTAGTTATGAAAGCTACAATGTAAGTATGATAAGGATGGCACAAGTTAGCTTTATGAATTATGATTTCTATGTGTTATTCATAAATAATATGATTTTTTTGAGGTAAATTAAAGAGCTTATTTTTTATTATTGAAACATATGATTTCATTGATTTGTATGTATTGATGGACTAATTTTTTCTTTCAATGTATTATTACCCTTACAGAGATTTTAATGATCATCCTATGTTTTTGAAATGTTTTTCATAAAGTATAAGGAAGGTTAAGGGAATGAAATAATTCATGAATATTTATATCAAGAAAAGAATTCATATCTTATTTAAGGAGTTTTTTATTTTCAAACAATAGGATATATTAAAAGTGTCTACTTTTTAATATTCTAGTTGTTATGTATATATTTTGACCTATTTCTATAGAACTCTAAACCTGAAAATATCCTCAATGTGAATTATTAACTTAAATAAAGATTAATTAGTGTTTAAGTCCAGATCCCTATAGTTGGTATCAGGGGTTGGTTTATAAAACATTAGTGTTTAGGGTGTTATTAAAGCCTAAGTGACATAACCATAATGGTTAGAATATTTGAAAGAGTCATACTTATTTTAGAAAAATTTATTGAGTTCATGATAACATTACTAAGAATATATTTTTGATTACCCTCTTCATAAGATATTATATTATGATTTTACTAGTATACTTACACTTATCATTATGGTTGTAGTAAATGGATGAATCTACCAGGCACCAAAGTAACAATGGATGTGAAGAAAAATATGATAGTTTTCTAAATAAGAAACCAAATGAAATGGGAGCTAAAATGGGAACTCTTGTGGTTATTCTCAACCAACTATCTATAGTAATGATGGAACACCTTAACCTTGGTAATTTTTATAATGCATCTATTATGTGAGAAACAAATCCCTACAGAAGTTCAGGTAATAATCATAAATGTATGTATATTCAAAAACCTTTGTGTCATGGATGTGGAAAGAAACACCTAGGAAAAAGCTTCAAAGGGACTAGAAGATGTTTCAGATGTGGTAATGATTGTCATATAGAAAAAACCTTCCATGTAAATAGTAAGAATCCGGTTTAATCTAGGAAACAGAAAGAAGTTATTTTCGAGGGATCAATTGAATGTTTTAAATGCAGTGTGCTTGGTCACTACACAAATAGTTTCCTTATAATGAAGGTTCTAGAATGGGATCAACAAGATCATTCAAATAAATGCTTTCCAATACCTAATTTCATTCCAATTTAGGATGTGGCAAATGACAGTGATAATTGTAAGGTTTAAATTATTTCTTAGATGATGTTTTATCATTATTGAATATTAGGATATGATTCGTGATTTTGTTTTTAGGAAATAAGTTTTATGGATTAAATTGGAAAATAATGGTTAATGGATCATGAAGAATTTTTAATGAGTAAGAAGTTCATATATAAGATATTCATGTGTTATGGAAGATTTTAGGACAATAAAATGCTTGAAAGTATTAAGGCTCTTTTGATAATGGGATTATTTGGAAGACTTTTTCTAGTATATGTAACTTATAAGTTTGATATGTGATAATGTTATTCAATAATGATTTATCTTTTCCTGTGTGGACATAATGGATAACATTAAGGTTTCATATGATCTTATTTTGAGGTGTTAAATGGTTATTACACATTGGGATGAAAAATGAAAGGTATTTGATAACCTTTGAGGATAAAACAGGTTATAGTTATTTTTGAGGAAATTATATTTTTTTATAGAATATTAAAAAAATGATATTGTTTTAGAAAAATTAAAACCCACATAATGGGTGATAACTCATTGTGTTCGATAAGACAATGGGACTCAAACCCACAACTAAAGTGAAACTGAGATTTATTGCCTACCAGTGGCCTACGTTATGTCCCTAGTTAGTATGACTCGTTATTTTTATTTAAAGGATTATATTGATAAAGAATATATTGATTTTTGATATTATGTTTTAATAAATGGATATCCTTAGTATAGGAAAATGATTTCTTGATTAAGTGAAAAAGAATATTTTAGAAGATGTTTTCTCTTTTGGGAACACTCTATGACTAAGGAAAATAGAATACTTTCGGATTTCAGTTGAGGAGTAATGGTGGAATTTTATTTTCGAAGAATATACATTTTTATTTTAGACATATAGAGATTTGGGTTATTTATGTAAATGATTAACCTATCATAGAATGTATGTGATTAGTTTAATTACTTTTAGGTATGAGACTTTAAGCATAACTGATGTTATTTGAAGATAAATGTTATGATTTTTATAGAAGACTATGTGATCAAATACTTTTGAATTTTGGGTTTCAAACATAGTTTGGATTATTTTGAATAAATTTATGCAAAATTGAGTAATGAAAGATCTTTTTTGATCTTTGGGTATTGTTTGTTCAATTTTGTAGATTAAGAGTAGTATTCCATTTTACAAAAGATTATCCTTTTTGGGGATTATCTAATCTTGTACTAACCATTTTGTTTTTGGTTAATTTTTAATGACATGGGAAATATATGGTTCATTTTTTTGGATTTTTTTATTCTCTAGATGTTAATTCTATCACTTCATGTGTGACTAAGTCATCTTGAATACTAATCATATGGAGAAAAGATGAGTTTTTGGTATAATCTTATTAAAGGATGAAACTCTACTTGAGAAAAATGTATATTTCCTTTTGTTCTTAGTCAATCTCATCAATAAATTATCCAACATTATGAAAGATAACATAAAACAAAAAAAAAATTCTATTAACTTTTCCTTCTAGGGAATTAAAGACTGTTTAACCTATCACATGTTTGAGGTTTTATGGTGGTTAACTTTCTCCTGATCATGTTTCCTATCACTCTCCATCAAATGTTAACACATTATTTATCCTCTATATCTATGTTTTCTTACATGGAATCCTAGTATGTCTTCTCTCAGGTGACCTTTTTTAATTATCTTTCTTTATTTTAAGGTGATATATTTATTGACTCTTTTTCTGATGTGGAACTTTTAATGATGTTTCCGAGCCCAATTTTAGAATTGAGAGACACAATTCTCAAAAGGGGGGAAGGATGTAAAATCCCAGGTAAATAATGAATACAAAATTTTCATATTTATTAATATTTTTTAATTAAATATTAATTTTACTTTAAAGGGGATTCTATGTATGATATCTTACTCAACACACAATAATGAGTTTCTTTGAAATCTTATGTTGCACACAACATGGAGTTATACAAAAAAAATGATATAATAACATTAATATTTTAAATGATAGTTAATGAATAGTCATTGTATTGCTGGGAATGAACATAAGTAACTAAATTATAATTACACATATTATTTAAATGTAATTTAATTTATTTAATAAATTTTAGAGTATTAAAATAATAATTAATCTGATTTTAAGCATGAAATACTCTAATATTCATTAAATGGTTGATTTAACGCCTTTTGATGGGGAAACCTTTTTAAATATATTTTTTGAAACTGTTATATATTCCAATAGAAAAAATAAACTTCTTATTTAGAAGTTGGATATCAAAATTTACATTGTGTAAATTTATGTTATTTTTCATATAAAGTTCATTTTTTATAGAATAGTGAAAAATACTACATTTTTAAGTAAAAACTGTCTTTTTGTCTGATTTGTTTATGTGGTAATATTATATTTTAATTGGTTTTAACGTGTAATTAGATTATGTTTTTACCTTTTAATACAATTTTGGTCATTATAAGTAATTTCACTTTTAAATTGGACATAAAAACATGTCAATATTTTTTGTAGTTTTTACTTCTTCAAAACACGTTTTTTGGTTTTGACAATGGGAATTAATTTCTGAAAATTTTGTGTTATTAATTTCAAAAAATGGATTCCATTTTTTCAATCTATAGGTAAATTTTTTTAAATAGGTAAATTTTATTTTTAGACATTATGAATAGTAACTTCAGTAAGTATTTTATCTACCATGGCTAAAGGGTAAATATGGAAAATAAGGGACAAAATAATATTATAATAATATTAAATTACACTAAAACGTTTACTAACCCTATTAGATGATACATTTATGAACATTGTAATCCTTGGGTCTAATTTGGGACCCCCTGGAGCCACATGAATGTGAAAATGACAATTTATAAAAATTAATCTAAAGTTAAGGAAAATGTAACAAAAACATATAACTTTTAGTAAAACATTTTTTATATGGGATTATTGAAAAGTTATTTTTGACTATAAATAGTCATTATAAATATAAAAGTATTTCCTACATCAATATATTTTATTTATAATATTTAGAATTCAAATTTATAAAATTATTTATGATACAATGGTGATGTAGGGATTACTTTATTAATGAAAGATTTAAATAAATGTGATTATAAATAGTAAAATAAATTTATTTTCAAACCTTTTATGCCATTCAAGAATTTTATGGATGATTATAACATGTTATATTTTAATTAATTTAAGTCGTTCGAAACAATAATGTTTGTATAGACTTAGTTTTTAAAATTCTTCAAATGAATAGTTCATAAATTGACATAAATGAGTTTTTAAAATAAATACTATTTTATTAAATGATAAAATAATCCTAAAAATATAAGATTCGTCCAAATGAAATATATGATATTAAAAATGTAATTAATAACCCATTTTTTGGTTCTATTGTCATTTTATAGTAAATACATTAACCATATAGTATGAATATACAAGAGGACATGGTAAAAGTTAAATTAGTTAAGTAAAGGATAAGGTTAATTTTATGCCCTAAATATAAGGCCCCAGCCTTAAACCTTACTTAATCTTGAGTTATTACAAGATTACACATTGAGGATATTTTTTAGGTTTAGAGTTTTAGAGAATTAGATCATGAAACTTGCATTACATTCCACATTTAAACAAAGTGGTTACATAAAAGACAATATTCATTCTTCCCATCAACGAAAACATATAAAAAAACATGGATTCTTTCTTGACACTCCCTTGACACTATCATCATATCATGTACCTTTCCCTTGACCTGTGAAAAACATTTCAAAAACTTGGGATGAGCATAAAAAGCTCAGTATGAGTTATAAAAATATGGAAAGGAAGCATGGGTACATATATACATAAGAATGAAATAATACTTTACCCATAAAACATAAGAACTTTAACATACCCCATCAAATCATGAATAAATCATAGAAATCATAAGACATAAAGGTAACTTGAGGCATTCATAACATTCTTACGTAGGGAGTAACCCTCTTGGTTACGTTTGGAATACCCATCACAGTATATTCCCTAAATATATTCGGAGAAACCTTAACGTTTCACTCCTTCACGTTACCCAATGCATTGGAGAGCTATATTGGGCTCACCCTCCCTTCAGAACCACCCATCTTCATAATAATGCCCAAGAACCATAACATAATCGTATCACATAAAACATGCATAAAGGAAACATAACATTTCCACCTTTCAATCACAAGATATCAATACAACACATTGATATAAAAACATTATGAAAACCATTTTCAATACCCAAATAAAAGAAAAGTAAAACATGGTATTTATTTTTCTTTTAAAAAGAAGGTATGGCTTGTAGAGCAATCCAAAACTCAAATAATGGTCACGACGGCGGAGAAGTCGTTGTCGTCGCATACGTACGACAAAAACATTCCCTTTTGTCGTTTAGTAAACACTTCGTATAAAAAATATTCCTTTTGAATAAACGTAATAGTCAAAGGGGTTTATACACCATATAAAAAAAGGTTTTGTATAAAACAAAATATGCCTCAATGAAAGGAGATTGAGACGAAGTCCCATACCTCGGGTCCGACTTGACTCGGTCGTTCTTTAATCTCCTGAATAATAAACATGAGTTAATTTATACTTGTTTAAGAACCTTTTTCAAGTTCATTATTCCTTTTATATCACTTATTGTCATGTCATGAACACTATGTAATTATTTAAGTTAATAACGGTCGTTTTAACGATCATTGGTACTTGAGTAAAAAATAATCCCTTTATAATTACAAGTTTTTCATGTATCCATTATATCCAGAATGTTATTCATGATGTAGATATCATATATGTCATATATATACAGTACATTCATGCATTTATAATATTACATAATCATTTAGAGGTAAGAAATGAAATGCACCGTTCATGGAGAAGGTAAGCCGTACGTATGCATAAACGCTACTTTCATTTCTATTTCGTATTTTATAGAATGGAATCATAATGATATAAAGGTATATTATAATTCCAGTATAATATCATATATAATATCATAGTTCCATCCTTTATACATCCCACATATGGTATTTAACGAATCAAATCACTTTGAGGGGGCGGTAGTCCACACTTCCTTAAATGAAGATATCGCGTTTACCCATAATGGAAACCATAAAGGTATGCCCAAAATGAAAAAAAAACAGAATCTTAAGTAAAAAATAAACATATTATATATCATATATAAATATAGTGACATCTTAATGGCCACCTTTGAAGGTGTTAAAAGAATGTTGAACAATCATCGTTTCGGGAGGCATAAATTCACCATCCACGGAAACCGTATGTTCTTTAACCATTAGATGTAGGTGTGTGTAAGTTTAGCTTTAATACTTCTTATAAAAACATACTAGTATATTTATTATACTGTATTTTTTACAAAATAAGAGAATAAAAAGAGTTTAGGGGGTTGGAGAAGCAAAATAAAACAAACAGACTCAAGTAAAGACTTTACCTTAAAAATGGGTAACTCCCTTTGGTTTGAGCTCAAATGCTTCCTTGGGAAGACTTCTTCCCAAAGTGAGGCTTCAAGGAGTAAGAGACGGAAGTGGAGAGACAAAATGGGCAGGTTTTGGCCGAGCCAAAGGCTTTGGGAGTGTGGGTAAGGAGGTAGAGGTGGGGGCCTTTTATAAGAGGAGAGGAGGGGCACTCTTGGAAAGTAAAGAAATATTACTTTATTTGAAAATGAGTTTCGGATTTAAATGGACCCACATTGATATAATTCTAGGATAAGGTGATAAGGGTTCGAAATACACCCATCCAATAGGTTTTGGTCATGTTTAGGTCTTATATTTTACATTATCATTCCATTTTATTTAAATCGTTAAATAATGAGGTCATCGCTGCATCATCATGATGTCATAAATAATTTAATTTATTTAAAGTCTAAAAATTATAAGAAAATACTATGATGTAGGAAATATTTTTATCTTCATAATTACTATTTATAATAAAAAATATGATCTTTATAACCCCATGTAAAAATTGTTTTCGTAAAACATATTATGTTTGTGTCATTTTTACTTTTATATTAAATAAAAAGTTATTTATGTCATTTCCCAACCAAAGTGGCTCTATGGGGTCCCCAAGTTAACCCATGGCTTGTCTTGGTCTGCCATGACACATCCAATACGGTTAGGACATGTGTCTAGGTCATTTTATATTATTAAAGCATTATTTTTACCTTAAACTACACTAATTACCACTAATCGCGATTAAGAACTTAAAAGTTACTATTCACCAAAAACTTATTTTAATCTCATTGAACCACATTTTACTTCTTAATGAAAACCATTTATGTCGGATTTTTTAAATTCAAAACACCAAGGTGGCAAAATTTCATTTAAACGAAAAATCAGTTTCTTTAACTACCACTTAGTGATTTCACTATTCATCAAAAATTGAAGTTTTTCAGAAAAATACCAAAACATAACCCTAAGCTATATTTGATATTCTGAATTAAAAAATGAAGTCCATTTTACAAAATTCAAAACATATAAGTCACATTAAAAAATTTAATAATTAATTCCCGCTGTCAGAGCAAATAGCGTGTTTTATGAAATAATAAGTATCAAAAGATTGACACCAGTTTAAGTCCAATTTCAAATTGAAATTTATTCCAATGACCACCATTGGATTAAATGGTAAAAATATATTCTAATTTAACTTCAAAACCAATTCAAAAAATTATATAATCATATAAATAAATTAGATTAAAAAGCAGTTTTGATGTAAAATGCAGTTTTTTTCACTATTCATTAAAAAAATGAACTTTGTCAGAAAAATACCAAAAATTCACACAAAGTAAATTTTGATGTCCCAATCATAAAGAATAATTTTATTTTTACAAACATAGTTTATATAATTTTCAATAGATAGATTCAAAAATTGTTTTCCATCAAAAGGCTGTAAAACAATCTTTTAAAAATATTAGTGTATTCCATGCTTAAGATTGGATTTATTTTCATTTTAAGCCTCTAAAACACTATCTAATTCATTAATAGACATAAATAAAAATATCAATTATTCATTACTTACTTGGGATGTTACACTAAACTTATCTAAAACCCATAGGATGTGATTATTTAGAGAAATAATCAACATATTTTTTAATTAATGGAGTTGGTGACATTTTTAAATTGAAATTATGTTTATTATAAAATAATACTTTTAAACCATCCAAAAGTGTAATCCTTCTTCTTATAAAAGGGCACCACCTCAAACCCATAACACACACCTCTCAAACCCATTGAATCATAAAAAATATGATCCAATAAGCTTTAAAAATCCTCCTATTCTTCATAGAAGATTTTTCCTAGGCATAAGTCAATTCATGAAAGCCTTTGGGCTCAAATTAAAGTGAGTTACACATTACAAGAGGTAACGTATTCTCTAAAATTCCATTCCATCATTCTACTTCTTCACTCCATATTATATTCTTTTTCTTTGATTACATAAAAAAACCAGTATACCTATTATTCTGGGTTTTTTTATTAGAATTATTATATCTACACTTACACACACCTCTGTTTAATGGATATAAAACATATTGTTTCTATTGACGGGGAACTACTACCTCACGAAACGATGATTGTTCAATATTCCCCTACCTCCTGTCACGGTTTCCATTATGATGGACCTAAAATTATATATGATATTTATGATATTTTTTTTATCTCTATTCTTTTTTCATAATCATTTAGAACATAAATTTATTCTTTTCCTGTGGAATATATACGATAATTTCATTTTAGGAAGTGCAGACTACCGCACCCTCAATGTGATATGACTCATTCATGCTATACATGGAACATATAAAGGATTAAATTAATGAACTTATGTAACATATATAACATCTATATTATATTGGAGTTATAATATACCTATTTTTAATTTTTTTCAATCCATTAAAAATGGAAAAAAAATGAAAGTAGCGTTCATGCATATGTACGATTTACCATCTCCACGAACAGTGCATTTCATTTCTTATGTCCAAATACTAAGGACTATTCTAAATACATGTATACTGGATATATATGATATATATTATATCTAAATCATTAATATCAGTCTTTAGATAATGTAATTTTGACCACATCGACAATTTTTAATTTTAAAAAGTTCATTTTCTACTCATGTACCGAACATCAACAAAATGATCAATATGAACTTGAATAATTATATGATTGTTATAGAAAGGTAATAAGTGATATACAATGAATAATAAAATTTAAAAGGGTTCCTAATCAAGTATAAGTTTAATTATGTTTATTATTCTGGAAGAACAATTAACATACGTGATGATTCAGACTCAAGGTAAGGGAACCTTTCACCCTTCTCTTTTAGTAAAAAAAACATTTATGATAGGTATTTTAATTTTATATTTTCTTATTTTGGGATATGTTATTATATATAATTATTTATATACATTTTATTTTCAATTATTGAGATACCCTTTTCGCTTTCATCAACTCATTTTTTGAGTTTTTAAGTGACGTCATTAGGGTGCTAAAATTTTGCAAGGGACTTCGTCTCAATCTCTTTTCATTGAGGCATATTTTTATTTATTGATGACTTTATTTTATAAGATGTATAAACCCATTTTACTTTTAATTTCATTAAAATGGAATCTTTTTCAACAAATAGTTTTATTGAATGACCAAGGGAATGTTTCTTTTTAACATATGTGGTGACAACAACCTTTCCACCACTATGAGTATTATCTAATATTTGGCTTCCTTAACAAGGCATAATGTTTTTGAAAGGAAACTAAATAACATATACCATTTTTAAATATTTTGGTATTGAAAATTATTTGGGAAATCATTTATTATTTCAATATATTTGAATTATATATTGTGAATGTAGTGTGGAAATGTTATATTTTCCCTGTGTTTGTTTCATGTGTTATGGTTCTAGTGTATTGTTTACGTATACGAGTAGATCAGTGATAAAACTAGTGCCGGTGAGCCCGATATAGCTCTCAAATTCATTGGGTAATGTGAAAAAGTTAAATTTTAATGTTTCTCCAAGGAGATTTTGGTAATATACTGTGACGAGTATTCCAAATGTAACTCCCTATGTTTCTCTGAAAGCTACAATGTAAATACGATATGGATGCCACATGTTACCTTTATGATTTATGATTTATATGTTTTTTTCATAAATCTTTTGATTTTTTAGGTATGTTAATGATCTTATGTTTTATAATTGAAAAGTTTGATTTCATTGATTTTTATGTATTAATGGACTGATATATATTTTTTCCTTGTTTGATAACCATTACTAAGATTTTTATGCTTATCCCATGTTTTTGAAATTTTTTTTATAGTGTACAAGGATGTTTAAATTATTGAATTAATTAATTAATATTTATATCAAGAAAATAATTCTTGTTTTATTTATGGAGTTTTTTTTATTGTGGAAAAAATTAGATAGTGTAGAAGTGTCTAATTTGTAATATTCTAGTTGTTATATATATGTTATGACCTAATTATCTAAAACTCTAAACCATAAAATATCATCAATGTGAATTATTAAATTATTTCAAGATTACGTAGTGTTTAAGTCCAGGTCCTTATAGATTATGTAAGAAATGTTTCAGTGGATGAAAAAAAATATATAAGCGAAATGAAATCACGTTCAAACCATTTATAAAAATAATATCATTTTAATTTAATATAAAAAGAAAAAGTTTCCATAATATGGGTAAGAAATAATAATTTTTATAACTATAAAAACTTAGAAATCAATATTAATAATCCGGGATGTTCTTAATGATGGTAAAATCCATTCATGTGGAAAACGATAGAAATTGATTCCTTTCACACTTTTATAAAAAAAGTTATAAGTGGATTGTATGAAAAATAATAAAATGATTACTTTAAAAAAATTAAATATAAATTGAATGTTAATAATAATTTTATCTTAATAAATCATTTATGTATATAAAATAATATTCATAGAGAAAATAATGAATATGGATATGTAGGAATGAGATTTTCCGCCATAATGGTGAAATAAGGTTTCATTTTCATATAAATATTATTTTGATGGTTTTCAGTACCAAAAAGATTGTAAATGCAAAATAAAACTTCAAAAAATCATAATTAAAACATTTATAATATAATAGATAGGGTTTATCAAATAATTATCATAAAATTCCCCCAATTGAAATTTACAAATAAACTATCCCCAATAAAAATGAGATTGTAAAATAAATCCTTACCTTGGATTCCTACTTGATCGGACACATTACAACATCCTATATAATAAAATATATATTTATAATTAATCTATATTAGATCAATATTTATATTTTTCTTCCTGTATATCATTAATGAATCACTTCATTTTACCCATTTACTCATTATTATTTGTTAAAAATCAATTATTTAGGTGTTAACTGTTCTGTTTCTCATGCATGTTTTGATTTGGATGTTTCATTACTTCAACCTTGGTTAGGGTATAATCATCTTTTATGTATAAAAATTAGTTTGTGTGAAATATTTTTATTTTTTAATAATTTAATTTCATTGAAATCTTGTGTTACACATGACATCGAGTCTTAACAAACTGGGATATATTATTAAAATTATTATTTTCATTTGACCATTATAACCATGCTATTAAATGTAGAGATACAAATAGTAATAAATAAATAATTTTTTAAATTATAATGGTTTCATATAAATATAAAATATTGATAAAAACTACATAATTTTTAGAAAAGTATTTATATATTTCAAAAATACTATTTTCTTAAAACTAATGGTTTTTTATTTATTTTTGTGAAAACTAATAGAATTAATTTTTGAAGTTTTTATAAAATTAATTTGATAAAATAAAATTAATTTTTTAAAAAATAACATAAAAATTATCATAAAGTAAATTTTTGGTATTTTTTCTAAAGAGATTAAATTTCCAGTGATTTGTGAAGAATATTGGTTTTTATTAAAAAAATGCATTTTTAAAGAATTTATAGGGTTAATTTTTGTTTTAAAATGGATTTAAAATTAAAATTTCTAAAATTATATATAAATTAATCCAAATTACTTTATTGGAATAATTTTTTTAATGAATTTTGATTTAAAACCCTTTTAAACTTTTGAACATTTTTTTGGAAAACTACTTTGTCATCATGTCTCCAGGTTCAATTTTAAATTAAAAATTTTCGATTTTTTTAATTGAATTTGAAAAAATGGATTAAGAATTTATATTAATAGTAATTTATATTATATAATAATGCCAACTAATTTTTTTACTACTATGAATAGTAAAAATTACTTATTATGGTTAAAGTGAAAATTGTTTTACCATGGGGTTAAACTAAGAGGATAAGGGTTAAAAATGACCCAAAACGTTTCCAAATCCCATTGGATAGAAATATTTAGAAATTATATATTATAGGATCTTATATGGTCCATTTTGGATCATTTTTGGTTCACAAAAATGTGGTTACAACATTCTATTCTCAAAAACATATAATTATACCACTCACATCAATTATTAAAGGAAACCCTTTCCCCTACACTCTTCAAACATAAAAAAATCATTAGGGTCAAACAATATTATCCCAAATCACTTAATTAATTCCCTCATACCATCCTATAATAATTTTTTTCATAAATCAATCCTAATAATCCTTTTGGTTCAAACCAACAGACATGGTTTGAAAAAGATGTAACAACCCTAACATAGTATTTTATTTTATTTCCTATCCCACCTCAATCAATTATTATTAAACAATGATGATATAATAATATAAATATTTCAAATATACAGATATTTTTTAAGATACTGAACTATATTTATCCCCTCTTCTATCTAATGAGATACAAAATCCTAATTCGTGTGTACGACGGACTACCGCCTCGCAAACCAGTGTTATTCATTTTCCATTAACACATATCAAAGAAAATATAATGATGGATTTGATATTTATATATAATTTATTATATTATTATACCTATGTAATTATAATTCCACATATAAATTATTACCACCCAACCCATTGGAAAATAATAACATCACTCCTATATTCAGTGGATTGCCGCCTCACAAAACGATAGGATGTGCTTTTCATTTTTTTTATTTTATTATGGTAAGGTTAGAATAAATAAATATATATGATATTTGTAACTTAATTATAATTATATAATTTTTATATCACATATTCTTTATTACTTTCCATTCCATGGGGGATACAATAACATCATTCGTTTGTATGGAGGACTATCGGCTCGTGAAGCGATGAGATTATTTTTTCACTGATGCTTTACATGGAATGTAATTAGGGTATATTAAATGAATATATGTGATATATAATACATAATAATAATTCCTTAAGGGTAAAATAATATTTAATTTTCTTTCATTTAATCTTTCGAGTAAATGGAAATAGCGTTCATTCATACGTACAACCTACCATCTCCCTAAATGGTGTTTTTCATTTTTTATCTCTAAATTTTATGGATTACTATAAAAAATATATAATGAATATATATGATAAATATATCCTGATTAATATTCTATATATTATTAAACCATAATCAAATTAATAGAACCAAAATTAAAAAATCAAAACAAACTTGAAAAACAAAGAATTTAATACCCAAATCGTGATTTTAACACATAATTATTAATAAATGGGTAATAAAATGTCATAAAAATAATATATGGTATTATATATATAATTATGGATCTTTAATATATTTTCAATAAAATCATATTTATTATAATGTATATTTTAAATTTTTCAAAGGAATTTGATACTTAAGGTAAGAGATTTTTGTCTCATGATTTTACTATTGTGAGACTCAATGAATATTCAAATCATATTTATTTTATGTGCTCTATTTATACCCATGAATGTATTCTATGATTATTCTCTTGAAAATATTGGTATTTAAATATCCAATTTATTATGTCACTTTCATGGGGATTACAGTTCAAATGTTACTAATTTATTTTCCTAGGGTTATGACATGATAATAAACTTTTCCCTTCATTTTCCACACTTTATATACTCAAGAGTTTAGAATAAGGATTATAAGAAAAATTTTATTTATTTCATTCTTCTATCAAAAAATCTATTTTTCTTTCAAAACTATACTTTAAAAAGATAAAATTTTTATCTTTATCCAAATAATTTATTTAATACATTTTTAACCATGTTTTACAATTTAAATTTTTTTGAGAGGAATCTTTATTTTATTTTCCAAACTATGCCCATTTATATTTTTACCAAAATATGTGAGGTGCCCGGATCAGTGTGATCATTGAGAGGGGGAGGGGGTGAATTATTGATCCTTTTAAACTTTTTACTAATTGATTCTTTATCAATTAAACCACTATGACTTGTTAAGGCCTCGATCCACTCTTCTTTATCTCTTAGCCTTTCCTCAAGTGATGTAATAAATGTAAAGGCATAAGACACAAGGATTTACAAGGTTTGGATCCAAAGGGCTACGTCCTTGCCATGTTGGTTAAGCACCCCAACATGGATTCTTCACTATAATCTTTCACAATTACAATGGTTGGTACAGAGTTACATTGTACCTCTCATGATTCCCATAAGAGGGTCTTTATACTGCTTCCCATAGTGTTACCAGAGTCCCACTAGCCTGCTTCAGCTTCCACTGAAGACTTCTCATCACTGAGTCTCATAGGGGGTCTTCTTCTGGATCCTCGAGTCACACGAGTAGCTCTTTTTCTTTAATCTCTTCAAGAGTCTTCAATAACCTTCAGTAAGCTCTGTTGGCCTTGCTCACTTCTTCTGATCACTTGTGGTGATCATGACTCCTCTTCTTTGCTCAGGCTTTATCTCCTTATTCTAAGGATGACCCAGCCTCTGTCTTCCAGAATCTTTATGGGAAAATATGTTCTTGCACTGAGTATACCCACTCAATCTTCTTGGTCTTCTCAACTACTGAAAAATAAGATGAATGATGTCTTTAACTTCAGTCTAGCTTCAGTCTCTGTTTTCATTCATGCATGTATTGCATGGGTATCTCAAATTCTTCTTCCTAAGTGAAATATCTGAATACACAACACCTTCTACTTGTTTT
This sequence comes from Viscum album, assembly GCA_963277665.1. NCBI lineage: Eukaryota > Viridiplantae > Streptophyta > Magnoliopsida > Santalales > Viscaceae > Viscum > Viscum album. The sequence continues at coordinate 1,334,171,989 of OY728145.1, forward strand.
CTTGGCAAGAATAACATAAACTTATGTGATTATTCAACCACTGAAGATCATCTCACTTGGCATCATCTGAATTCATACACGTGCATGTGTTCATGCATGATTTCATGCATATGTCTCTTACTTTTGAACATGCACTATCTTATTTTCTTTCACACACACACTAAGGTGTTATGTTTCTTCTCTTCTTCACACAGTTATTTATTTTTCATAAGCACACTTAAATGTATGTTCTTATTTGGTGTGGGTGTCTTCTTCTTCTTCTTAAAGTTTTCACCCCTTTTAATTCAACATGAATGCATGTACATACATGCAACTCCTCCTTCACATGTGCACACACACTTTGTTCTTATGTTTCCATGCACATTAACTCCACCATGAAAGAACACTCCTTCCTCAAGTAAATCACACACAATCCGAATGGTTATGTGGATGGTGTAAGTGTGAGGTTTTCTTCTCAAGAGGTTATTAAAGCCTCGGCCTCATGCATGTGTTCCTCTTTGTGACAATACAAGGCCACGGGTTCTCCTTCTTTGTGAAAAACAAGAGTGCACGGTTCTTCTTCTTCGTGCAAACCAGGGAGCACGGGTCTTCTACGCACCAAGAGTGCTTAGGAGCAACAGGTGCATAGGGTGCGAGAGCAGTGGGCACACAGGTTCCATGACCACCTACTGTCGCGTAGGTTTCATGGGCATAAGGCATGCAGGGTCGCACGGCTCGACCTCTTCCTATCGTGTAAAAGGGAGCACACAGGGTGGACCTGTCCTCCTTCCTTCATGCAGGGGTTGTGCGAACGGTTCCCTCGGAGCCTCAGGTGACTCCAGAATACACTGTCACGTGTTTGGGTTATTTCGCGAACTAGAATGGTTCACGTTTCTGCAATTCGCACAAGTGATGCACGAAACTACTTTGTGCAAGAGTTGCACGACTCTTTCACAAACCAAGGGGTTCGTCCTTATCCTCCATGCAAGACCAGGTGTGGGGCTCCTTCGCGTAGCAAGGCTATGCGGAACTTTTTGCGCAGTGCTCTGTTTCACAGAGAAACAAGAGCTCTCTCTCAATAATGGCAGCACCTTCTTCACTGCTTGGCCTCCTCTATTTATAGGTAAGGAGCGCGTTCAAAAATCCTTCTAAGATTCCGTGGTATTAAAATATTTCAATACCCATTATCTTTGGTTTGAGTATTTCAAATGCGGATGAGATATCCTGAAAATCTTGGTTGTTTCCTTTTTCTTTTTCAACTACGGGATCCTTCATTCTTGGTGTGCGCATCACGTGAATGCATTTATAAAAACATGTAATGTTTTTCCTTGTATGTCGAATGGGGAAGTGCACCCTTGGGAACTTTGTTTTCCTCGGGCTCCCTCTAATTTATTCATCTCATTGCATGCATGTAAATTTTAATGCATGCATGTATTCGGTTCGTCAAAATGGTCATAACACACTTGATTTGAGCTTCAACGGTGGTTAGTAATTCGATCATGGTGGATCAGTAGTGGCGATGGTGACTGGTTCACGTCGGGTGGAGATCAGGTGTCCGAAGATTGAAGACACCTCAGTTTTTTACCTTGGCTGTTGGATTGGAGTTAAATGATCTCGGACGGTTATGATTATAACATGGCATGGCGAGATTAGATGAGCGGCCGCGATTACACGCGGATCAGATGGATGGCGTAGATCAGCTCCGCGTCTTTAAAACTTGCCCCACATCGAAATGCACCGTGGATTTATCGTGTTTTAACAAACAGCACCTCCCGTTCTCTGCTCAGATTACTCCTCTCCCCCTCCAGTGCCACCCCACACCGGTTCTCCTATGGGCGCACTCTAGCGCCAATTACGCTCTTCCACGGGCGCGCCCTTGGCGCCCACGCTGCGCGGGCATGACCTCCACGTGGCTTGGGCTAACACACGGCCTGGCCTCCTATTGGCTGGCCCATGTGGTTTCCCCATGGGCGTTGTGACCTAGTCCCACATGTGCCTTGGGTGAGACCCTAAGGCTGGCCCAATTAGTTGGCATGTATTTTTTACATAAGCTCCACCTTGTATACTTGGTTAAACCAAGTAGGAACAAGTCTACTTCAATGCCATTCTCCTCTTCTTCATTATAATTCCTCACTCCTCTCAACCTGTATTCTTCACTTAAAAGGGAATTCTTGAAGGTTCTTCTTCAACCGTTACTCTTGAATCAAATATTTCGTTAATGTACTTCATTGATCCAATCAGAGATGAGGTTGGATCATCTTCAAGTCCTCATGCACTAAGAGATAATGCATGGTCTTCTTCAAACCACTTCATCCACCTAGTAGCTATGGATGGTTCATCTTAACTTCATCCACTTAGTAAGATGGATGGAACTCCTTCCTCTCTTCATGCATTGTGAAGACAATGCATGGACTTCTAACAATGTTGTGACATTATATATTTTTGATACAAGTTATTTGAACTTAATATAATCTCTAAAATCGCCTGATTTCGTATGGAGAATGTTTCAACCATTACCTCCTATGCCACTTAGTGATTCTCCTAAGTGACATTCTTCTTAGTACCATGTTCATTCTCCAGTCATCACCATCACAATCCCTTCCTTTGTCATTCACATATTGACACACTTTGTCATCAATTCAATCCTTGACACCTTATTGACAACAAATGCAACATAGAGAACAAAAATATTCCCCTTTGTAATTGTTGTCAATATCACTTGAGCACATATGAATGGGTCAATATGTGTTACAAGCTTTTCTCCCCCTTATTGGCAACCAAATGCAAACGTGTGGTGTGGTTCTCTTCAAAATATTTCTTCCTCCCTTTGAATTGCATCTTCTTGAAAATCACTAAGAGAGGGATGATGTCACATGTTCACTTTAGCAAAGAGCCTTTAATAAATCATCTCTAAGTCTACTTGGGCTAACCTGGTGTAGAATGAAAGAGTGATGTAACCAAGTAATTCAATGTTGTCCACAATGCACTATACATGTGAGACAATGATTAGGCTTCAAGGGGTTGAAATGTTTCAGATATATCAATGAATTGGAAAATCATACACATACTTCACCAAACTCATTAAAAAGTTCAGGTGCAAAGATAATGCTCCCCCTTTCATCCATTTGTCTTCAATCAATTAATCCGCCATAATTGAAATTTTAAATACAATTAAGAAACAAGGGATGAAAGTGTGATTGGAATACATTCATTTTTCACAGGATGGTATGAATCTCAAAATATCATCTTCTACAGATTGGCTCCCCCTCACGGGGTGCACTCCATTATGTCCATACCATTCTCAATTTGAGAATGATCATCATCCTAAATTCCCTGAAATGTAAGCACATGTATATACTAGTGATTGGGGAATAAGATGGAACCTCCTTGGTTCATCAGTGTGAACAACAAGGTTGAGAAGATTCTCTCAACTGAGATGTTCCACTTTCTCCATTCTTTACACTTGCACATTTGATCTTCAATGATGTTTGTGATGGTGTAGATCTTAACACCTCTTCAACTTCTTTGTGTGTGACTCCTCTCTTTCTAAGTGCCTTCTGATCACTAGAATCTCCCGATGCAATCTTCATTTTTTAAGAATTATTTTTGAGCTGGAATGAGTGTTATGTATTTATTACTAATATGACCAGCTTTATTGCACCCCACACAGAGAACTTCATCTTCATGTGAAATCTTTGGTTTTCCTTTTCCACAAGCTTTGGCATGTGCATTCTCTTCCTTTATCATTCTTTCCAAATATTTTGGCCAGATGATTAATATGTCATTTGGAAGTGAGGCATCAGATTTGGATATTCCACATGGTTCCTTTGATGCTTTTATGTTACCTTTCTTAGGAAACTTATTTTCAATCAATACCTTATTCTTATTCTGGATTGATTGTCCTGTGGAGTGCAGTTTGGTTCTATTTAGTTCCATGGCTTGTTTACAAAGATCCATGGTATGACCTTTCTTTCCACATTAGAAGCATTTTTTCTTGGTGGCCCTGATGCATCACCCTTCTTGGATTTGGAATCCAAGGACTTATCTTTCTTTTTCAAAATATTCTTGGGATCATTTTCAACTTTCTTCTGCTTGCTTTACAAGGATACTCTTTGAGCCAGGTTCTGTGATAGTCATTTTTTTTAGCTTTGGATACATTTGGAGATTGACATGTATCACTATTGTTACCACTTTTGCAAACATCCTAGATGTTATCAAACATTCCAAATCTGTTTGCAGTAAAGAGATGTTTCTGAACCTGTGGATGTTGTCTCTTTCTCTCTGTCTTGCTACCCCATGGAATGGGATTCCTTTGTGCTTTTACATTAAGAGGATTGTACCAAAAATCCATTGCACAATTCCCATACCTGTTACAGCACCAACATTGACCCACAAATCTTGACTTCTTGAGTCCTTCTGGTTGTTGGGTATTTTTCTTGAATTTATGTGTTGATTTAGGAGAAATATCTTTCTTCATCTTCTTCATCCATACTTGTTTAGAGTTACTCTTCAATCCTGCACTTTCTATGTAAACACATTTAGAAGCATGAGTACAATATGGGATGGATGATACCTTCTCCTTAAAAGATGTTTCCCTTTCATTAAAGGATGTACTTCTTTTGGAATCATCATTCTCAATGCACACTTTAGTGGAAACATTTATTCTTTCGGCTAACTGGGAGGTTTCGACTTTGGGTGATTTCTGATTTTTCAATATCACCTCTAGTTCAAAGCATTTCATGTTGGGAGAGTTCTTCTCATCCTCAAAAAATCTTAGCCTTCCTTCCCAATTCTCTTTCAGTTGTTTCATCTAGTCTTCATGTACCTTCTTCATTTCTTGCAATGAATTGTCAATCTCTTTTACCCTTTTTACTTTATCATATAGTTGAGCATCTTTGACAACCATTGACACTCTGTACCACTTTTCCAGTGCATGGAAAACTTCTTTGAACAGTATCTCAAATAATTCTTTCTCACAAATGCTTCTTTGCAATTATTTACTAACATCTTCAATACTTTCATTGCAATGGGAAATTGTTTCATCCTTGGCCTTCACCAGCTTTGTGGGAGTGGCGGTTGTGCCAACCCATCTTTCCAATTGATCTTACATAGAATTGGCTTCTTCTTCTAGCTGTAATTTTTCAACTTGAAGATCATGGATGCTTGTAGCAATACACATTTACACATCCCTGGGGACTGTCTTCCGAAGATATTTGAGTGAATTTATAAGATCATTGACTGTTCCATCATCATCACATCTGGAGCAGGCTTCATCAGAAGAGTGATAAAAGGAATTTTCATCTGTTGTGACTTTCACATTACCGTCAATAGAATGTGTTTCTCTATTAGTAGGAACCTTCTTCTTCATCTTCTTATCCTTTTTCTTCTTTCTATTTTTCTGAGTCTTGGCATATATCTCCATTTGAGGGTGTTCGCTCATTTACTCAAATATACAGTTCATAAAGACTCCCTTGGATCTTTTAGAGGCAACCTACCTCTGATACCAATTGAAGTAACTAGATCAGTGTGATCACTGAGAGGGGGAGGGGGTGAATCAGTGATCCTTTTAAACTTTTTACTAATTGATTATTTATCAATTAAACCTCTATGACTTGTTAAGGCCTCGATCCACTCTTCTTGTATCTCTCAGCCTTTCCTCGAGAGATGCAGTAAATGTAAAGGCACAGGACACAAGGATTTACAAGTCTCATCTCCAAAGGCCTATGTACTAGCCATGTTGGTTAAGCACCCCAACATGGATTATCCACTATAATCTTTCACAATAATAATGGTTGGTACAGAGTCACATTGTACCTCTGCTGAGTCCCACAGGAGGGTCTTTATACTTCTTCCCACAGTGTTACCAGAGTTCCACTAGCCTGCTTCAGCTTCCACTGAAGACATCTCATCCCTGAGTCTCACAGGGGGTCTTCTCCTGGCTCCTTGAGTCACACGAGTAGCTCTTCTTCTTTAACCTCTTCAAGTGTCTTCAAAAACCTTGATTAAGGTCTGTAGGCCTTGCTCACTTCTTCTGATCACTTGTGGTAATAAAGACTCCTCTTCTTTGCTCGGGCTTTATCTCCTTCTTCTAAGGATGACCCGGCCTCTGTCTTCCAGAATCTTGATGGGAAAATATGTTCTTGCACTGAGTATGCCCACTCAATCTTCTTGGTCTTCTCAACTACTGAAAAATCAAATGAATGATTTCTTTAAGTTCAGTCTAGATTTAGTCTCTGTTTTTATTCATGCATGGACTGCATGGGTATCCCAAATTCTTCTTCCCTAGTGCAATAGTTGTATACAGTACACCTTCTACTTGTTTTCTTGGCAAGAATCACATACACTTATGTGATTATTCATCCAATAAAGATCAGCTCACTTGGCATCATCTAAATTCATACACGTGCAAGTGTTCATGCATGATTCCATGCATATGTTTCTTACTTTTGAATATGCACTATATTCTTTTCTTGCACACACACACTAAGCTATTATGTGTCTTCTCTTCTTCCCACACATAGTTCTTTTGCATAGACACACTTAAATGTATGTTCTTCTTTGGTGTGGGTGTCTTCTTCTTCTTCTTAAAGTTTGCACCCCTTTTAACTCAACATGCATGCATGTACATACATGCAACTCCTTCTTCACATGTGCACACACACTTTGTTCTTATGTTTGCATGCACATTAACTCCACCATTCAAGCACACTCCTTCTTCAAGTAAATCACACACAATACCAATGGTTATGTGGATGGTGTAATTGTGAGGTTTTCTTCTCAAGAGGTTATCAAAGCCTCGGCCCCATGCATGTATTCCTATTTGTGACAATACAAGGCCTCAAGTTCTCCTTATTTGTGCAAAACTAGAGTGCACAGTTCTTCTTCTTCATGCAAACCAGGGAGCACGGGTCTTCTACGCACCAAGAGTGCTTGGGTACAACAGGCGCACCGGGTGCGAGAGCAGCGGGCATGCAGGTTCCAAGGCTACCTACTGCCGCGTAGGTTCCGTGGGCAGAAGGCGCTCAGGGTCGCGCGGCTCGGCCTCTTCTTGTCACGCAATAGGGTGTGCGCAGGGTGGTCTTGTACCCCTTCCTTTGCACATGGGTTGTGAGAACGGTTCCGTTAGAGCCTCGAGTGACTCCAGAATACACTGTCACGTGTTCGACTTCTTTCGCGAACCAAAATGTTTCGCGTTTCTACACTTCGCGCAAGTGATGCACGGAACTCCTTCTTCACGCAAGAGTTGCATGACTCTTTCACAAACCAAGGGGTTCGTCCTTCTCCTCCATACAAGACCAGGTGCGGGGCTCCTTCGGGTAGCAGGGTTGCGCATAACATTTTGCGCAGTGCTCTGTTTCATGGAGAAACAAGAGCTCTCTCTCAATAATGGCAGCACCTTCTTCACAGCTTGGGCTCCTCCTTCTATAGGCAAGGTGTGCGTTCAAAATCCATCTGAGATTCTGTGGTATTCAAATATTTGAATACCTATTATCTTTAGTTTGAGTATTTCAAAAGTAGATGAGATATCCTAGAAATCTTGGTTGTTTCCTTTTTTTTCTTTTTCAACCACGGGATCCTTCGTTCTTGGTGTGCGTATCAAGTGCATTCATTTATAAACGCATTCAATGTTTTTCCTTGTACGTTGAATGGGGCAGTGCACCCTCGAAAACTTCGTTTTCCTTGATCTCCCTTGAATTTATTCATCTTGTTGCATGCATACAACTTTTAATGCATGCATGTATTCGGTTCATCAAAACGATCATCACACACTTGATTTGAGCTTCAATAGTGGTCAAGAATTCGATGATGGTGGATCGACGGTGGCGACAACGACTAGTTCACATCGGGTGGAGCTCGGGTGTCCTGAGGTTTAAGACAACCTCAGTTTGTCACCTTGGCCATTGGATCGACGTTAAATGATCTCAGATGGTCAGGATTATAACGTGGCGTGACGAGATTAGATGAGCGGCCGCGATTACACACGGATCAAATGGATGGCACAGATCAGCTCCATGTCATTAAAAACTAGTCCCACATTGAAACACACTGCGTATTTCTCGCGGTTTAACAAACAGTGCCTCTCGTTATCAGCTCAGATTACTCCTCACCCCCCTCTGGTGCCGCCCCGCACCGGTTCTCCTACGAGCGCGCTCTAGCGTCCATTATGCTCTTCCACGGGTGCGCCCTTGGCACCCACGCTGTGCGGGCTTGACCTCCACGTGGCTCGGGCTTACACACGACCCATCCTCCTGTGGGCTAGACCATGCGGTTTCCCCATGGTTGTGGTGAACTAGTCCCACATATGCCTTGGGTGAGACCCTAAGGTTGGCCCAATTAGTTGGAATGTATTTTTTACATATGTTCTACCTTGTATACATGGTTAAACCAAGAAGGAACAAGTCTACTTCAATTCCATTCTCCTCTTATTCACCTCCTCTTCTTCATTATAATTCCTCAATCCTCTCAACATGTATTCTTCACTTAAAAGGGAATTCCCGAAGGTTCTTCTTCAACCGTTACTCTTGAATCAAATATTTCTTCAATGTACTTCGTTGATCCAATCAGAAATGAGGTTGGATCATCTTCAAATCATCCACTTAGTAGCTGTGGATGGTTTATCTTAACTTCATCCACTTATTAAGATGGATGGATCTCCTTCCTCTCCTCGTGAATTGTGAAGACAATGCATGGACTTCTAACATTGTTGTGACATTGTATCTTTTTTATACAAGTTCTTTGAACTTAAGATCATCTCTACAATCGTCTGATTTTGTATGGAGAATGTTTGAACCATTAACTTCTATGCCACTATGTGATTATCCTAAGTGAAATTCTTCTTAGTACCATGGTCATTCTCCAATCATCACCATCACCATCACTTCCTTTGTCATTTACATATTGACACTCTTTGTCATCAATTCAATCCTTGACACCTTATTGATAACAAATTCAACACAGTTCACAAAAATATCTGAAATGAATATTAATTTTCACATGTATGGAAATAATGTAATTCTCCATAGAAATTACCAATGATTTCATTAATGATTCTTCAACAATAGTACAAGTTTATTTTCAAATAAAAATATTTTGAAAATTTTTTATGATTTAAATGTTTTTCCAAAAGGCGATATATTTTACTTAAGAAATGTTTTAAATTATTTTTAAATATTCCTTTATAATGTTTCACATTTATTTTAAATGAGAAGCATTTCCAAAATATTTTATAAATTTTTATTTTTTAAAGGAAATTTTAAAATAAATGTTATTTTCCTCAAGAAAAATTCCATGTGATCTTTCAACATCATTTTCAATCTAAGATGACGTTCTTTGATGATACTTATGCTTTAATGGGGATATGTTCCAAGGATACCATTCTTATTATTTCTCTATATGTTTTATCTTTTTTTATGATTAGATGTTTATGAATCATATTTGTCTTTCAAGGGTTATACCATGATGAAATACATATTAAACCCACTTCTTTCATGGGTAATGCTATGATGTAATAATGTAATGATTATGAAACTTGTATCTTTTTCACATGTTATGATATGATGAAATTTTTATGAATCCAATTTAATTTTATGGGTAATGAAATGATGATTTTTTATGATAATTTGGAACACATATGTATGATTTTAATTATTGGATGGGTGGGGTCTATATCCCCCTCTAATGAATTGGGTAATGATATATATATCTCATAAGATAGACAAGACTGGAAAGGGTAGTGAAGTTGGTTTAGTAAGAGACTTTTTCCATAATGATAGTCTGGGGAGTGAGACATGATTACTATAATGGTTTGGGTAGTGAAACCATTCAACTATGATAGGATTTCAAGTGATCCTTTACTACTTTGGAAATGATTTTCTATACTTATAAATATTCCACAAATCCATGTATTATGTTAATGTTATTAGCTCATGGATCTTGTTATTTTATTTCCATATGATCCATGTCTTATAAACTGGAAATATTTATTTCATGATTCAATATTTTGAACTTTGACATGTAGGGTATGGTTTTCAAATATTATGCTCATTTTATCATACCCTTATGTTCATGTTAGGCTTAGGTATCTCCCTTTTTACCCTAATTAAGCTTTAAATATGACCCTTTCTTATGTCTCCTTTCCCCATGTTATGAATAAATGAATTATATATGATATGTCTAAGAATAGTTATAGTTGTAATGAAATTAGTGTGAGATGATGCAGTTCTCACATGAACAAGTTTATTATGTTTTCGTGTTTCAAAAGGCACTATACCTTTATGATCCTCAGGAGTGGGTTTATACAATGTAATGAATATTCATAAACAATAATGTAATATATATGTAGGAAAAATTCTGGTTCACAATATCTGGTATCATATGATAGGGTTAGTTAACAATTTGATACTAGGATGTGAAAAATTTAGTGATTTATCTAAGTACATGTCTAAAGATATGTTTATGGATGAGTCAAAGCATAGTAAAATTTCATGGAATTTTAGTAAGGGATAGAGTGAGCAGTTTACATGAAATTATATCCCTACCTGGATACTTCATGCAGATGTGGCTCTAGAACAAAGGTACCTAAAGGTAATGAATTTGAATTTTGTGCATTTATCTGGACTTAATCATCACCGAGTGCATGAAAATATGTTCTACTACACACCTAGTTTGACACTCTTTGGAGATATGATTTGGGAATACCCAAAGTCTCTTTGAAATATCATAATGGATTTAAATTGATGATGACTATGAATGAACTAGGATAAACCAATGGTTTCATATATTAAAAATAATGTTTCATTATTTAGACATAATAAAAGTGATTTTTCATGATTATGTGGTTCCCTACTATGATTATTGTTGCTTACAATATGGTTTTGGGTTTTAGTCAATGGATGAAATCTAAAGGAACCATTTCAATGCTGAGTGCAATGGAAAATGAAATGGTTTTCCTCCTAATAATCCAATGGTTATGGTATATGGAATGTAAAATCTCATTGATATGCTCACCCAAAATTATCAAGCCATGAATAATGATAAAATTACAAAAGAGAAAAAGGGGTAATAATGTCTTGTTGAGTTCATCATGAAGAAACATCCAACATCCTAAATGAGATCTGCTGATTTTACAATTTCTAAGAATAATGATCAATATTATAGAAACTATATTTTCTATTCTATAGTTTCTGGAACATGAAAAATTCTTTTTGTATGTTTATCATTTTGAATGTGAAGCAGATCAATGGTAGAATCTCTTCATGAATACAAGGTAATGTGTTGAAACTAACATCATGATCTAGGAAAAGTTCATGAAATTATGTTTTGATAATTATTTTCCTCATATTCTTCATAAGAATATTTATAATGAGTTACTTGAGCTTAAAAATTATGATGAATGCATTCATACCTTTGAGGTCATGTTTAAAAGACTTGTGAGGTATGCATATGGTACTATCAACAAACATGAATGTATGGTTGATCAATTATTCAATGTATTAAAATAATGAATCTGAATAGAATTATAAATATTAGACTCCAGTATCAATGAAGAGACTATATGATATGTTATTAATGTCTAAATAGAGGTTGGATTTACGTATCAATCTCATGATTTTGATAAGTTGATAAAGATATAATACAAATAAAAATCTAAAAACTATAGAGAGAAGAAGATATGCTTTCATTTATGATCAATGTGTGGTAATAAACATGGAATCAATTGTTAAAAGAGGAATAGTAATTATTTTATGTTTGGAATGGAAGGTCATTGGGAAATCGAATGCCAAAGTGATGTGAATAAGTAAGCTGATGATGCAAATTGAGAGAAAGATTCATAGAATTCACCACCCACACTCCCGCATTTCAAATTTAAGGAGTATGAGAATTATTCTAATCAGTTCCCAAATCTGATGCTTAATGATAATGGTCAACATCAGCTAAATACTATGCTAATAGAAATAGGAAAATCTCATGATAATACTCTTTCTAATGAGGAGTGTTGTTATAATGTGGTGAAAGGTACACTTACTATTCACTATAGAAATTCTAATGTCTTATTTAAATCTAGATCTACAATTAAATTTATATATGAAGAATTTTAAAAGGGTATCAAGATGGAACCCAACTTATTTGATATATAATTAATAGTTAAAACCCATAATGGTGCGTTGATCACATCTCATGTATATTATTCATGTTCGGTTAATGTTTATGAGAATATGATTCCTAAAAAAATTTCATTATTCCACTAGTTGAAGTTGATTTTATCTTAGGTATGGATAAGATTCATAAAAATAAATACCACATCAACTTTTAAGGAATGGATATCATATTTTATATTCCAAAACAACATATGATCTTCTATCAGTGCAATGATAAATATTAACTTCCCATAGAAATCAAATCCATTTTATAGGTTTTCATTTATATCCAAGATGGACATTTCTCTCATATGGTTGAAGAGAAACTAAACATTTATGATAAGCCTATTATTTGGGGGGAATTTTTATGTCTTCCCAAAATAGTTTCACATCCTTCCACAAAAATATGATGTCTATTTCTCAATGGAACTCATACCAAGTGTAACACCTATTTTGATGACTCCAAATAGAATGACACCGATTGAGTTACCAGAATAGAAAATGCAACTTAAGGATAAACATGACAAGGGATTCATTTGGAAAAGTTTTTCACATTAGGTTTAACCTATTAGTTTTTTAAAAAATAAATATTTATCCATGAGACTCTATATTGATTGTTGGGAGATGAAAAAGATAAGAATCGAGAACAAGTATCCTCCACCCCGTATTGATGTTATGTTTGATCAACTTTGCGATGATCAATACTTTTCAATATTTAATTTGGTTTTTTATATCATAAATTGAGGGATAAAAAGGAGAATATTACCAATAAAAAATTCCATACAAGGTATGGAAACTATGATTATATAGTTATTCTATTCGGTTAAACTAATTCCCTCGCTATCTTCATGGATTTAATGAGTAGAATATTTAAATATTACCTTGATCACATTGGAGTAGTATTCATTAATGATATTATTATATATAAAATAGGAATGTAATATTATTAATATCACTTGATAATTGTACTAAAGACCCTATGTAAGGGGAAACTATATGAAGGTTTTAAAAATTATTCATTTTAGATGCAAAAGTTTTCATTTTTGGGTTACATAATCTCAAGACAAAGTATATTAATAGATCCATTAAAGACAGAGGCTGTTGAGTGTTGGCCCAGACTAACCATGGTGACAAAGATCCCTAGTTTTCTTGGTTTATCTAGATTTTATCAATGGTTTATGGAAATTTATTATGAATACATAATCTACCAATAATGTTAACTTAGAAGGAATCTATGTTCCTCTGGTCAGCGTGTAAAAAAAATTTCAATGAATTTAAGAGAAGATTAGTTAGCAGACCTGTGATTATATTACTCCATAGTGGATAAGGGTTTATAATATATATTTATGAATCCATGATGGGTTTTTATATGTTATTATGCATAATGACATGGCTATGGATTATTCCATATGGAAATCGAAGGCTCATGGGAAAAATTACTCAACTTTTGATTTTGAGTTAGCTGTAGTAATGTTTTCATTAAAGATATAGAGGAATTATATTTATGACCAAAATTATGATATATATAACAATAAAAAAGTTTAATGTATATATTCACATATATGGATTTAAATATGAACCATATAAGATCGTTGGAGCTGATTAAAGATTAGACTACTCAAAACATTACCACCCTAGGAAATAGAACAAGGTTTCTAATGTCTTTAGTCGAAAGGATCATGCTAGATTATCCATGATGAGAATCAAAATAGATCCAAAATTTCTAGATTTGAAGTGCATTGATATGTAAATACTAAAGTGGAGAAATCATATATTTCTCAATTTAATGATCAATCATCTATCCAGATAATGAATAAAGATAAACGAACGGAAGATATAAAGATAACAAAGACAATTACAAATGTTCCTAAGTTCAAACTAATCCTGATGGAATGATCGGGTTCAAGAACAGTTTATGTGTTTCATATAAACCATATTTAAAAATGGAGTTTTAAGGGGAAGCTCGTAGTTTTGAATTCTCTAATTATCCAAGAATTATTAATTTGTATAGTGATTTGAACAAGCATTCATGGTGGAATTAAATAAAGTGAGATATTTTAGAATTTTAATATTGATGATTTTTTTGTCAACAAGTTAAGGCTATGATAAAAAATCCTAAAGGGAGTTATATCCATCACCCATAGAGTGATTTAAATGGGATAACATCACCTTTTATTATTTCATCATACCCCCCAAAATATCTATAGGGAATAATAAAGTTTTCATTGTAATCGATAACCTTAAAAATTTAGCACACTTCATCACTATTAGAGAAGAATTATCTCTTGATATTGTTTCTATAATATACACTATGTAAATGGTAAGGTTTCAGGGAGTAAAACATTCAATTATATCTTATATGGAACTAAGTTTTACCTTAAGGTTATAAAAAATTCTTCAACAAGCCTTGGATACAGAGTTAAGTTTCAGAACAACACATGATCCTTAGACAAATGTTCTGTTATAGAGAATAATTGAAACCCAAGAGAAAATGATGAGATATTGGTCTATGGATCTCAAAAGTTGTTGGGACCAATGCTTTCCTCTAGATGATTTTTCATACAACAATATCTATTAATAGAGCATTAAAATGGATCCCTATGAATCCCTCTATGGAAATAAGTATTGAGATCCAACATGTTGGAATGAAGATTATGAAATAAATCTATTGGGACCTAAGATAGTTGATGAAATGGTAGAGAATTTTAGATCTATCTACAACTCATGAAGACATCTCAGAGTCGGTAGAAAAGTTATACTTTCAATCATCAACATGATCTATAATTAGAAGTTGGTGACAAGTTGATTCTAAGAATATATCCATTAAATATGTTAATAAGATTTTGAAAGAGGGGTAAACTAATCCATAGTAATATCTATCACTTTGAAATTATTTTTCATATCATGATAGTAGCCTATCAATTTGTGATTCCACCAAACCTCTCTTAAGTTCATGATATGTTCCATGTATATCTCTCAGGGAAGTACATACACTAAACTTCACATGTACTAAACTTAGAGGTCATAAAATTCGAGAAGGATATTTCTTATGAGCAACATCTTTTGGATATTATAGATCATACACATAATGTTCTATGAAACAATATGACTCACCAAGTCAAAGTTTTATGTTGAAAACAATAGTTTTAAGAAGCTATTTGGGAACCTGAAAAAAATGATAAAGAAATATTATTCTCATTTGTTTGTATCAGAATGAATAATTTAGAGGTATAAATTCATTTTAATGGGTCTAGAATTTGAAACAATAGGTTTTATGAATAACTATTATTTTCAAAGAAATTAAATTTCTTTGAATCTTGTGTTACATTCAACAACAAGTTTTAACAAACCTTGATATAATATTAATATTATTATTTAAATGAATCAGTTATAACATATCCATTAATATTTTAGATATTAATAGTAATAAATAATTTTTAAATATTTAGTATAATTTTTTAAAATAATGAAAAAATATTGATAAAAATGTATTAATTTTTATAATATTTATTAAATGTTTTGAAAATAATATTTTCATAAAAAATATTATTTATTTCTTCTTATAAACCATAATAAAATTAATTTTTTTTTAAATTTAGAAAATAAAATTTATTTTTTAAATAATCGTGTAAAAATTATCTTAGGGTGATATTTTGGGATTTTTTAGATACGATTAATTTTTAGTGAATAGTGAAAAATGATGGTTTTTTTTATTGAAAACTACATTTTTGTTTAAAGATATTACAGTGTTCCATTTTTCATTAAAATGTATTTAAAAGTTTCATTAAATAAATTATTTAAAAATTAATCCAATTTAGGAAATTTTGATCTATTAAATTTTGAATTTTGATGTGAAACCATTTTAAACTTTTGAACATTTTTACCCTAAACAAACCTCTTTGTCAATGCTTATACATGTTTAATTTTAAATTATAATTTTCCACATATTTAAATGAAATTAATAAAAATTGATTCCATATTTTTATTCATAATGATATATATTTTCTAATAATGACATGTTAATTTTTTACCATAATGAATAATAATAATAGTAAAAATTAATTATCGTTATTATGGTGAAAATTGGGTTACTAGGGGGTTAAACTAAAAGTATGAGAGTTAAAATGATCCCAAAAATCTAAAAAACACATTTTATGTCCATATGTATATCTTATATCTTATATTATCAAAACATTTTCATTTTTAGAGTATTTGTTGTATTGAAAATGTGGATAAACATTTTTCTTTTCAAACAATTCAAATTATTCTAGTTACCTCACTTATAAAAGGCCACCCATTATCCTATCCTCATTACACACAAAAAACCCTTGGGTCTATAAAATCAATAACCAAATCCTTTCCTTAATTAAATCCACACATCCTCTAATTCTTTTTTTTAAACATCCTAATAAGACTTTGGGGCAGACCAAAATAATATTTTTTTCGATGAAGAAGTAACACCCATAACCGATACTTTTATTTTATTTCTTCCTTCCCTCCTTAAAATATTGTTAAAACAAGATGATATAATATAACTATTGTCCCAAATATACTTATATGTTGTTATGTTATTATAATTACCTATATACATCTCCCATTGCATCAAATTAGATTTGAAATCGTCATTGGTGTGTACAACAGACTGTCGCCTCAAAAACTGATGTTATTCATTTTCCATCAGCACCACTCAAAACTGGATATAATAATGGATTTAATATTTATATATTATATTTTTTATATTATTATACCTATGTAATGATAATACCACATATACCTTCTTACCACCCAACCCTTTGTAGATCATTAACGTCAATTGTGTGTACGACGTACTACCACCTCACGAACCGATGCAATGTGTTTTTAATATTTATTTTACTGGGATGGTAAAAAGCTAAGAATAAAAGAATATATATAATACTTTTACCATAATTATACTAATTTATTTTTTGTATCTCATATAACTTCTCATTTTTCATTCCATGTGGGATATGATAACATCGTTCAGGTGTACAGTGGATTATCGCCGCACAAGGCAATGTGATTCATTTTTCACTATCTTTTTTCAAGGATGGTTATTTTGGTAAATATAATAAATATATGTGATTTATATGACATAATAATGATCTTTTAACTATATGATATTTTTTACCTTTTTTTATTTCATCAGTATAGAAAATGGAAACAATGTTTAGGTGCACGTACGACCTACTGTCTCCATGAACTGTGTATTTCATTTTTATATCTAATTTTTATAGATTAATCTAAATACAGATATAATTAATATATATTATTATTATATCATGATTATTGTTATAGATATGATGTAACCATGATAAAATTAAGAGTACTTAAAATAAAAAATCCAAACATCTATGAAAACAAATCAGTTATTTCTTCAAATGTGATTTTAACATAAAATTATTAATAAATGCGAAATAAAATGTCCTAATAAAATCATATATCATATTATATAAATAATATGGATTCTTTAATATAATTTAAATAAACTTTTATTTATTATATTATAGTTTTGAACATGTACAATGGAAGATGAGACCTAAAGAATAGAATTTTTGTTTCACTTTTTTACTTTCATGAGACACATGCCATATTCATCAACTATTTCTTTTATTTGGTGTATATAATTCAGATGAATTTAATTTTTTATGGTTCAAATAATATATATTAGAATTTATATATCCATTTTAGGATTTTTCTTTCATGGGGTTTATAGTTTAATAGTCACTAAATCGATAAGTGATTTTTTTCTCAATTTTTATTCCTTGAGATATATGTTATGTTATGCAGCTATATTCTTTTATGAGTAGTATATAAATACCCTTTAAATTTTAATATCATGATTTTTTTATTCTCATGATATTTTATGTTTCATTTATTTTTATTCCTTCACGGGGCATTTAATTCAGAGTTACTAAATGGGTAAAAATTTTAGGTTACAATCCCATCGTTTATTGAGATTGTTTTTTATTATGTTTCTAATAATAAAATATCATGATCCATATATTATGAAACTTATTTATTTTACTATCCTTTTCTTATTTCAGGATAATACATTTTTACCATAATTTTCCTCTATATGCACTCATAATTTCAAATGAATGTTTTTAAGAAAAATCCTTTTTTATTTATCTCTTCAGTTGAAAAAAAGTTTTCCTTCTAAAAACATGTTTTAAAAAAAGTCCATAATGTTTTTAACATTATAAAAAAATATGTAAATATATTTTTTTCCCAATTTTTAATTTTGATATGATATTTTCAAAGAAATCCTTTTGTCGTTTTCTAAATAATTCATGTTTGGATTATACCGAAAATGTGAAAGGAAGCTTCACTTTAGAATGTATGACATGGATAGGATTATCCACAATCATGAACAATCATTTATTTGAATATTAATATATAATAATTAATGTTTATTTTAAAATAATTGTATTTTTTAAAAATTTTATGTTTTCAAAAGTATTTTTTAATGTGGAAAGAATATTTTCCACGAGAAAATTTTTAAATGATTTTAAAGATTATTTTATATGCTTTAAGGTTATTTTGAACTAAAAGTATTTAGAAAATATATTATTAATTTTTATTTTTAAGGTGTGATTTTAAAATAAAAATTATTTTTCATATGAAATTTTACATGTGATCTTTCAAAATCATTTTCCATATAAGATAATATCCTTTTATGCTACTTATGATTTATGGAGGATATGATACAATGATGCTATTATTATTATTTCATCTCGATAGATTATGATTATGATTAATAGATTTTTATGAAACTAGATTCTCTTCCATGGTTTATACCATGTTATAATGATCATGAAACCCACTTATTTTCACGTGTTATGTTGTGATGAAATGATTATGAGACCTATATATTTTCTATTTGTTATTATGTGGTGACATGATTATGAAACCCATTTCCTTTCATGAGTTATGTTATGATTAATTTTTTATGATCATTTAGAAAGAATATTAATTTTTTTCATTATGTGGAGGTTGGTATCTATATTTCCCACCAATGCATTTGGTAAACATTTATATCTCATGAGATAGAAAATACTAGAATGGAGAGTGAACCAGGTTCAGTAAGGAATTTTTTTTCATTGATGGTATTGGGGGAGAACCTTGACTAATATTATGGTTTGGTTAGTAAACCCATTACACTATGATATCATTGGAAGTTATCCTTGACTTCCATTGAAATAATTTTCTAATGATTATGGGTATTCCAAAATTCCATGTATTATGTCAATGTTATGCGCTTATGGCTCATGTTCTTTGACTTTATAATGATTCATGTCTTTTTAATTTATAATACTTATAAAATGACTCAATATTTTGATCTTTAATATATATAATATGGTTTTCATATATTATTCTCAAGTTCTCATACACTTATGTTCATGTTATGCATACATATCTCCCTGTTTTACCCCTTATAAGCATCTGATCTCACTATTTCTTATGTTTTCATTCCCCAGGTGATGAAGAATGTAGTTATATATGATATGACTAAGAAATATGATAGTTATTAATAACTTTTTGATAGAATATGTATTTATCATATATACTAGTTTTTTATATTTCCATTTTTAAAAGGCACTATAACTTACCAATCCTCAGGCATGTGTTTTTTATAATATAATGAATGTTCATCTAAAAAATGTACTATCTATGTATGGAAATCCTGAGTATGTATATTTTTAAGATTAATAAAGTAAGATATATTTAATTTATATTTTAAATAAACTTTTATAACAATCCATGTAAGGTGTTTATGAAAAAATATATACGTTGTCTATGGAGGTGGTAGTCCGCAAGTACTTTTGGATAACATTTTCATTTTTTAATGAATAGAAGTAAAGAAAGCTGGAAAATGAATTATTTTTCTAGAAACATAATAATTTAATAGAAATATTTTTTATTCATTAATTCCATCCATATTACCAATCATGTGTGGTGATGATGAAAAAATAATTACAACTCTCCATGTAGGAAGTTGTATATATATAAAAATGAGTGACCATTCCATCATCCAATAGATGGGAGGGGATGAAATTGGATAATAATTTATCATTATAGAATATAAATTATTTCTTTAATATCATATGTAATCATTAAACTCAACTATATAACCATCCATGATAAGCTGTAATAAAAAATAAAATACATTTCTTCACATAGGTAGTAGTAT
Source organism: Viscum album (assembly GCA_963277665.1). Classification (NCBI taxonomy): domain Eukaryota; kingdom Viridiplantae; phylum Streptophyta; class Magnoliopsida; order Santalales; family Viscaceae; genus Viscum; species Viscum album. The sequence goes on from OY728145.1 coordinate 1,334,192,317, forward strand.
GCACATACCCATAAACGATGTTTTCATTTTCCATTAGATAGAAAAGAGATATAAATTGGTTATATAATTAACATAATAATATTTCATTATATAAAATATATTTATTTAATTATTATAATATATTTATATAGTATTTTATGGATGTTTCAAAAGAATGAAACTTAATAGAGCTTGGTAAGTACATATACCACTTCCTTAGACCGTTAGCATTGAAAAATCCATTAAAGTTGAATGGGTCATTTAGGAATATTGTAACATCTAGGTAATAGAGAGGGGTGTTAGTAGATTTGTTTTATATATACTAGTATATCTAAGGGATATTTTTGTGTGTATTTATGTAAATATAGGAGGTACACTTTTATAAGTAAGAGTGGTGCCACTTTTGTAATTTCTCTAAACATTAAATGAATATATTGTTATATTCACTGTAAGGTTGCCCAAAATTGATTTTCAATGAAATAAGATATTCAAAGGTCTAAATAAACTCATATAATACAATTTATATATGTTTAATTTATATTTAAAACCATATCTCTTATTTTAAACCCTTGTTAAAACTTTTAATCTTTATCGTGATGATTGTTTTTACAATGTTAACTATTAATTATGAATAAATATAAAATGCAATAAAATTAAACAATTTAAATTTGAATATTCAAAATACAGATTCCATTTTGGAAGATTCAATTCTATGAGGTGATAAAAATCAATATTATTATATATACAGAAAATAGAATAAAAAATAGTTTTTTTAATAAAAACATTCTTTAAGGATAAAGTTATTTTTCACAAAATTCATTTATAGGATTTATTATAAATAAATTAATTCATTTATAAATTTATGGTCAGAGTTATTAAATCAATAGGGGTTGAATTTTGTTCCCCATAAAAATTTCTATTAAAAACTATTTAATACAAAGTCCCCAAAATTAATTAAAAATGTTCAGTTAGTCAAAATTATAGAATCATATAAGTTTTATATTTCCTAAAATTTCTCAATGTGGGATGTGGGATTGGTTAAAAAAATTTTGAATTTAATTTGACATTTGAATCTAAATTACATAATTAAAAAGTTTATATAAACACATTCTAAGGATAACTATAAAAGTACAGTTTTGATTACCGATTTATCAAGAAATTAAGTTTTAGCTTCGAAATACAAAAAAAACTAATAGATCACACATTAGAAAAAAGAAAGGGTTTAATTCACAAATAATGTAAGAAAAAAGAGTATCATAGAGTTTGAATGGAACTTCTATTTCTAGTCTGTTGATTTTAAATAACATCCACCCATGACTCTTGATATAGTGTATAAAAGGTTCTTGTTATTTTGTATAATGATACATCCACACCAATATGTATGTATCTGTATTCATGTGTTAACCACAAACATTTTGAATGAGGGAGATATTCATAATATATATCTCTCCATGTCCAATTATCCATTGAATAATAATAATATAAATATCTGGGATCCTCATACTAAGCAATAAATCAGGAATCCTTCGACTTTGTCTTCAATGCATATATGGAGTGGTTTGGTTGTAAAGATTAATAAATCCGTGTGAAAATGCCTAAATTTAATTAATTACACTATCTATTAGAGGAATTGAATTTGAATGGGAGATAAAATAATCATGGTTGTAAACTAGTGGAAGATCATCTTTGATAGTATTATAGACCAACAGTAGATTATACTAATGGTAGTATGGTATAATGGTATTTCTGTCAATGGTAGATCATTTGATGTAACAATAGATCTGATCGATGGTAGATCTAGTCTAACGATAGATATAGTCTGACAGTATCATAACTCTAGTGGTAGATCTAACTGTAAATAGATTTCTTATGGTGTTAGATCAACTCTAATTGTAAATCTGACTGGTTGTACATATGTTCTTATGATAGATGAAATTTGAGTGTAGATTCTCCAGTGGTAGAGGAAATGAAATGGTAGATCATGATTAGCTGTAGATAAATGTTTATCACTCGACCTATTCTGAACTAACTATGGATCTGTTAAACTAACAAATGATCTGTTGAACATACTGTGGATGTCCTCAATGATAGATCCATCAATTGAAGATTCTATAAATAAATGTAATCCACTAGTAGATTAGATTGAACAAAATGTATGTGGATCAAAATAAACAATGAGAGATATTCATCACTAATGGTAGATAAGTACTTATCCAATTTTCTTCCCAAAATTATGTACTATAATGACAAATAATTCTTATTATAAACATAATAGACACAGTTTTTGGGTCGTAAAATAAGGAGGTTCCAATAATATCCCCCTTTTGATGATCATCATTAATGGATTTTTATAACCATGTATATAAAAAATAGAATAGATGAATTATGAAGGTAATGGAATTTTTAAAAATTAAAATTACTAAAGTGAGATGATGACAATAAATTTTGTAAATGGAATTTAAAGGGTGAAATAAAAGTACAAAAAAACTTAAATTCCATAAAAAATCTACCCTTTTTTATTATCAAAATGATAAGATAATAAAGATAGGTAAATAGATAATGTGTAAGAACATATAATTTAAAAATTTAATTGTATAAAATCTAAAAATAAATATAATGGAAAATAAATTCCCCATCAAAGAATAATCCTACAAAGAACAATTCCCAGTTCTGTGGGAGGAAGTATCAACTGTATCTTTTCATTTTTCTAGAGATAATAGGCACAAAGGTAGAATATGGGGATGAAAATGTATAAGTAGGAAGCTCACATATCACCAGTGTCCTAAGATACTGAGAAGATTTATTTAGTGACATGATCAAGGGTTGATATTGAGGAGAAAGAGGAGGAGATAAAAGTTAAAAGGAGAAGTCTAGCATAGGAATGGATTTTGGTTCCATATCTTCTATCCCACGTATATAAAAAAATTACTTCACTAGATTCAAAAAAATCTTTTATGATGTTTGGGACTCTCTCCAGTATAGTGAAGAAGTCCTTTTTCTATTCCATATATAGTTTGAGCAGAGGGGCCAATAATTTAATCTTGTTTAATTTTTCCTTAAAGGCCCTAGTCACATGTGTATTTCTTAATTTCTCAACAAGAAATATAAAATGATAATTTTTCTATTAATGGGTATAAATTAGAGAAAGGTAGTATTTGATTTCATTAGTGGAAGTTTCTCTATTACTTAGCATTATTCAAACACTCCATAACCAATTTATATCTATTCTCACCATGCTTCTTGATTTCTTTAAGGTCCTCCTAATGAGATGTTTTGAGGTCACCCGAGATGGCATGAAACTCCTCTCTCTCAAAAGATCTGTTTGTCTCACCAACAATAGAAGGTTTATGTTGTGGAGTTGTCGATATAGTGGCAAAAACCATGGGTAAGGTATCCAACCTCTCAAAAAGAGTTGTCTATATTACATAAAAACAATCACTTGTATCCTTCATCATAAAATTAACATTTTCTATCTAATTTTAAAATCTTTTACTATCAATTGTAACATCTTAAATCATCAAAATCCTCTTAGTATAAACATGAATATGACTAGATTAAATATATACCTGGTATAATTTTCATATAGATGAGTTACTCTAGGAGTTTGAGATATAATAATTCCACTAAAACAAAAAAAACAACCTCACTTTGAAAGCATCCAAATCATCTCTAGTAAAAAAATATGAAGGTACAAAAGGAGTAGATAGAGGTTAAGGAACCCACTGAGGACATGTCAAGACAACCTCTACATGCTCTGATCTAATAGAAACAGAATCAGAAGTAAAAAATTTCAACAAACTAGCTTCATCGATTTATTCCAAATAGAGATACCATATGATAATTTCTATTAGTAGGAATGGAAATTTCACAACTGATAGGTGGAAGGCCATGTTCATAATCACTATCAACCTCCTCATCTGAATCATGATAAGAAATTAGAATCATCTTGGATCAAAGATATGGATCCCCCTTGGATGCAGCTCCATACTCAACTATGGTAGAAGGATAATCTCTATAAATTGAATTTTATCTAGAAAAACCAAGGGATACCCCCCAATAGATTCTATAGGCTCACCATTGATAGAGTTAGTATCATCAATAGGCTAACCAGAACATAGTCTTTTCTCATGTATAAAGCTACTTGAAACTTGAACAACAAGAGATGGATGTGACCGTTCCATCTCAATAGTATCATCTTCATCATCATGAAATTTTGAGTCAAGATTTATATCACCATTCCCATCTATATAACTACCAAAAAAATCAAAGTATTTATTTTTTAGGTATTATAATTACTCTGAGATTTTTCATCTCCTCATACACTAGTCTCCTCTATTCTCCTTAACTCTACAGGATCTCATTATTAGGGAGAGAAATATAAAGTCTACCATCACTAATGGAAATATATGGACTCTATCAACACATGTTTTACTCCCTTACGCAACAAAAACAACTATTTCTTCTTCAACCTTAGAAACTTATTCTTCCACTTCCTCATTAGAATTAAACACAACTTCACCAGTCTCCAAGCTAGGCCGAACTATATTCTCAGGCATTGTAGGGTGTTCCACAAGATTAAAATCCACATAAATACTTTCATTATAAAAAACCATTTCTTCATCCATGGATTTAAATTTACCTTTATTAATTTACATATAAATTAGATTAAAAACCACCACATTTTACTTATCCCTATTCATTATCATCAAACAAACTTTTAGCTTCGAACATGGATCATATCAGTTTAATGTAGGTGAAATAATTTGATCTGGATGAGTCTTACTAATCCCAATAATTTTTACCAAAATATATCTACAATAAATTATTTTATACACTATTTCCAGAAGGAATAAAATGAATATGACCCGGTACCTCATCATTCTAAAAACTGCCCTTTCTAGGACATAACATGTGCTGAATAAATTTTAACACGAGTCTACTCTCACCATCTGGCTCTACAGCAGAAATTATTATCAGTATACCATTTCCCTTTAGTTCCTAATATGGATACTTCTACAGAAACATCTCACTATCACTTGGTATAGATCCTTCACAATCATTCGAGATGCCTTGGTGAGGTATATTGATACATATATCCCATTGTTTTTAAGAAAACCTGACCTTTTTACCATAAAATATACTTGGAATCACATATTTATTCTTACCAAAGATATACTCAGTAAACTTGTAAAATTAGTAAAAAAACTTCAAATAAAATGGTTTATCATTCTCTAAAAACCTCTCAATCCATCCCTGGTCCTAAATCCCCATGAGCATTGATTACTTTATTGACAACGTCCATTCCCCATATATTTATTTCTCTATAAAAACTACTCAAGCAGCAAGTTGAGGATTCTTTAATTTTACTACAGAATAGATCTATTCTTCAATAGATCTCTTCACATTCCATTACCCTTCACGATAAACCATTAAGGGGTTCTTCACTCTCACCATTGGATTGGATGAAAAGGTAAATAGGGTGTTTGAAGAAGGTTCAATGTTTAGAGAGAAGGGAATTTAAAAGGTTTGATATGTAGTCAATGACGAGAGTGTTCCAAAATGAGATTTAAGTTTTATTTTATCATTTAGAGATTTTGAAATTTATAAAAGAACATAAATAAATCAAATAATAACTTGACACAAAAAATAGGACTGGTAGAAAATAAGAACAGATATTTGACTAGAAGATCACCAATGGTGGATCTTCTAATAGTGGAGAAAAAAATAGTCGATCACCCAATAGTTGATCTCCAATGGTGGATCAACCAATTGTGGATATTCCAATAATGAATCATTTAATAAAGGATCTTTAAATGGTGGAAAATTAAAGATAAAGGATTAAACTAAATTTATCATCACAAGTTTATGATTGATACAGTTTAATCTCTCAGAATTTAAGGGATTAGAAAAATTATCAGAAATTTGATGTTTATTTCCTATTAATTCAAGGTATATAACTCCTTTTTGGAAATGATCTCTCAAAAAGGGATGAACATTATCAATTTATTTTTTCCTAAAATGAGATACAAGATTCCTGGAAATATTTATCGCACTCATATTGTAAACATTTAACCAACATGGTTAAATTGATATCCATAGTCAAAGAAATTTTGTTGTGTCCATAGAATCTATAGAAATAACTTCTTATAACTATATATTCATCTCCAATAGTGGGTAGTGCAACAAAGTTTTTTACTACACTAATATACTAGTGACTTATCCAAAAGGTGACATGTTATTGATGTTATATTTTTATCTAACTTGCAACCACGAATGTATGAATCTTAATAACAAACTAAATAAAATTATTCTTCTCAATGATAGAATAGTCTTAAATTGGATTTATACTTGAGTTATTTGAAAATTAATTTAATATACATTAAATGGGACTCATTAAAATTTTATTTAAAATGATCCCTAATATACAAACTAAACATAATATCTTGTCGGATAAAAGTTAAGCATAAAAAGATTCCAATCATACCTATGTAATTGTTTTTATAAAATTATTTTCTAGTTTCATCATTATATAGCTTTTAAGTTGTACTCATATGAGTATCACTAATTTTTTTTCTGTCCAATTTTTTTTTCAAGTGACATTGGTGTACTTACTTTTATTTAAAATATTTCCTTCTTTATTTTTAAAAATATTAAAAACAAGAAAGAATTTAATTTCTCCCATTGAACTCATTTTAAATTTAGTTCTCATAATTTTTGAAAAACCATTACAAAAATTATTTCTTAAAGATCAAAAAATAATATCATCAATATAAATTTGAACAAGAATACTATATTTTGAAATTATTTTTATAAATAGATTAGTATTAACTATGCCTTTAGTAAATCATTTAGAAACTAGAAAAGATATGAAACAAACAAACCAATATCTTGGATCTAATTTTAAACCATATAATGATTTAGCTAATTTAAAAACATAATTTGGAAAATGATTATTTTTAAATCTAAGGGGTTGTTCAACAAAAACATCATCAACTATATAACCATTTAAGAATGAACTTTTGACATCCATTTGGTGTAGTCTAGAATCCAAATTTGTTTCATATAAATAAACCATTTAAGTGGATTCAATTATATCCAGTGGTGCAAAGGTTTCTTCATAGTTAATTCCATTTTCATTACTATATCTTTGGGCATCCAATATAGCTTTATTTATGACTATAGTTCCTAACTCAATAACTTTATTTCTAAACACCCACTTAGTTCCAATATTCAGAGTGTCTTTATGTATATCTACTCATTCTAAAACATTATTCCCTTAAAATTTATCATGTTATTATTTTATTTTCATCACCATTAATTCATCATTAATTGAATCATCGATGTTCTTAGGGTTAAGTTGTGCCAAGAGGGCTTAATGTTCAACCTATTTTTTAAGATAAGATATAGGTTGTGTAACTCCATATTAGCCTCAAAATAAAACATCTATAGGGTGGTATCTATTAGTATTTACAATTATATGAAAATAAGGATTGGATATCTCATTGTATTCTATAGGTTCAACTTCAGGTTTAAGTTCAGAACATGATGATTTTTTTCTTGTTTCACTGAATTTTTACAAGGTTTGGCATTGATATTCAGGTTTGATAGGTCATATTCAAGGTTTTCTAAATGGGTATTAGGTTCATGTGGATCTATTTTATCAAATTTGACTTGAATAGTTTGTTGTATGATCTTTTTTCTTTTATTACACACCCCATACGATTTACTAGATGTTGAATAACCAAGGAAATTTCCTTCATCACTATTAAAAGAAAATTTTCAAGTTTATAAATAGTATTACGAATAAAGACTTTGGTTCAAGAAACTCTCAAGTAATTAACCTTTGGTTTTCTTTTATTTTATAATACATCCGGATTTTTCCTTAAGATAGGTCTTATAAGAAATCTATTATTTATATAACAAGATGTATTCAAATATTGTTCCCAAAAATAAATATTTAATTCTTACTCATTGAGAATGGTTTGGAAAATTTATTGAAGGGTTCTATTATCCTTTTTACATCACCATTATACTCTGGGGTCCTATTAGTCAAAAATTTATCTCTACATCCATTTTGTTAAAAAAATGATTCAAAATCTTGATCATAAAACACACTACCATGATCACTACTTAAGGTATTAATTCTATGTCAATTAATATTTTCTACAGATTTAGAATACTTGGTAAAAAAATAATAAGCTCTACTTTTGTGATATAGAAATAATAATCAAGTATAATTAGAAAAGTCATCTATAAGAACATAAATATAGTGCTTACCATTTTTTCTAGAAACTATACGAGGTCAAAATAAGACCATGTGAACCAATTCTTGGGGTTGAGTTGTTGAAAAATCTTTCTTGGATTTGAAATAGATTTTGTGACGTTTCCCTTTTTAACATGGGGTACAAAATTTATCATTTAGGAATTTGAGTTTAAGTAGATCCTTGAACAAACATTTCATAGTTATCATTTTTAGTAAATGAATATTGAAATGTATTAGTCTCATATTCCAAATGCAAGATTATTTATGGAAGGCACTAAGACAAGAAATATTTTGAAAAAAATGAACCTATATTCACAGCATAAACATATTAATTTCTTAAAGAAGAAAAAAAAATTATAGTGAAAATCATTTCTTTCATTATTTTCAAACATAACAAGAAAAACATTATCAAATAGGTAGGAAATTCTTAGAATATTATACATTAATCCAAATACAAAGAAAACATTAGAAATTAAAACAGTGTTATAGTCACCCATTTGACCAAGACCAATATTTTTTCCTTTCACATTGTCACCAAACCTGACATGTCCACCATCAAACATGATTAGGTTCTTAAAAAATACATAGTCCCCAAACATGTATCTTCAATAACCATGGTAAAAATAAAAAAAATTATTACAATATTTTTTGAAGTATTTTTCCTAAAAAATAAAATTTAAACCAAAAATGATTTTGGTACCCATATCTTCTTGGGTAAATTTTTTTTAGTAATCAATGATTTAGGAAACCATAATTTATTAATAGTTTTCCTATAAGTATATTTTATAATTTTAAAAATAAAAAGTTTTTTAGTTTTAAAATTTTAAAAATTAATTTTATAAGAACTAGAGATAGAAAAAAAATTCTTAATGATCCTATTTTGTTTAGGTTGATACGCTATTCCAGTAGAATATTTATGAGTAGTCTACTTTACAAGAATCTATTTCATGGTATTTCTGACATTATTTAATCTTTCCAAATCCTTCTTCTATTTATCATTAAATAGTTTTTAGTCATTGTTCTCTTTTAGTAGTTGATCATTCTTATCCTGCTCAATAGTAAGATAAGTATTGAAAATTATAGTCAAGGAATGTTGCTTCATTAAAATATTATATTTATCTTTGAGTTTATTAAAACTATATTACAACATATTATAATATTAAAAAAATTATTAATTATACTTTTTTCAGCACTTTTCATATCGAGAATGATTAGAAATATGTATAGTAAAAGAAACAAAATATTTGATACCTCATACATGTCTCTCATAAAACACATGTTGGATCTATCATGATTATCCTCTTGTGTTGAGTTTGAATCACTCACGATATCTTCCAAATAAATCAAAATTTATTTCATATATTTATTATATCTCTTATCCATATCATCATATTTTTTATCTCATAATTTATGACATTCAACTTTAACATGACCTTTCCTCTTGCACCCATAGAAGACAATCTCATTCCCAGTATCATCCTTATTGAAATCCTTTATCCAATTAAATATATTATCATATTTTACTTTATAAATAGGTTTCCTAAATAACATCATCCCATTATATAACATTTTGAATATTTTTTTGAAGAGATCATTTTCATCATCATTGTCAGCAGACAAATCTTCATCACTTGAGTTATTTGTTTTCATCTTCTCATTTTTTTAAAGCATTTGTTTTGAAGGCTACTGATTTCTTCATTAGTTCAACATATTATTCTCTATTCATAATGATCTAATATTCCATAATAATAATATTTTTATCAGTACTTTAATAGGAAACATTTATACATCACATAACTCTCAGGATGGCAATGATGTTCCTCATTATTTTTCTGGAAAACACCTTAACAGGAACATCACTTGATCTTTTTAAGGAATTAGGTTTCCATGTGAATGCATTGTGTTAAGGATATCATTTAACCTGAGATACATATCATAAATTTATTCAAAAAGTTTTATATTAAAATTATCATACTTAATAGTGTTTTTATTTAACATAATTTTTTGAACTTTATATTTTCCTTCATAAGAAACAACTAAAGTATCCAAAATTTAAAAGTCAATAGTAAATGATGAAACTATATTAAATTATTCACCCCCTAAATAATAATATAAATCACTCATGTATTTATTGTTATTATTATAAACTTCTTTAGTAAGTTCACTTCATTCAGCTCTAGAAATTTTGGGTTGTGTAGATTTTCCTTAAATAACTTTTCAAATATAAAAAACCATGTTTTTAATATGCACCTTAATTTTAAACTTCAACTGAGCATAGTTTTTGAAATTAAAATAACGTGTCATATTTGTATCAAATCCCACATTTCTATTATTATTCATATAGAAAAAAATTTGTAAATAATATAAATTTAAGATCATTAAAATACAACTATATCATAGTTGAAAATATATTTGAAAAACATCTAATACTAAATGTTTTTCTGAGTGAGTAACTCAATATAGGGGTGAATTGAGTATCCTATAATTTTTTTATAAATATAAATTTAAAATAATGCCCCCAAAATTAATTAAGAACTCCCAATTAATAATAATATTAGAATTATATAAGTTTTATCTATTATAAAATTTCTTAAATCAATATTAATGCTTACATAAAATAATATTTGATATTATGTTAAAATTTTAAACTAAATTAGTTCTTCAAACAAATTATATAAACACATGTTAATAATAACTATCAAAGAATTTCTTTACTACATATTTAAATAAAAAAATTATTTTTATCTTTGAAATATAAAAAAACTAATAGATCACAGAGATGAATAAAACAAGGGGTTCAGTCTCATGCCGAGAATTAATCCCCTAACCTTGGAAATAAAATACTTCCAAGAATATTATTATAGAAATAATCATATCCACAACTAGGATCAGGTTATACCAACAATAGTACACATAATATTTCAGATCAATTCCCCTTTCACAGTTATATGTAGGAATAAAAACAATAAACAGGTCACACATGAACAATTACAAAGTTTATATGGGTATGTAAGTAAATAAATTTGAGGGAGTATGTTTAGAATACTCCTATTTAACCACATTAGATAGTGTGTTCAAATAAATAGAGTGGAAAAACACACTGCTCTAATGTAGAGCATAATTAAAGAGGTAAATATAGTAGAGATAAGAAAAGATGAATTTTTACGATATATATTTCTTCCGTTGTTTATAGGTCCTTGAATATGTCATAGAAAGGATCATGAATAGGTTTGTTGGAACTGAAATACATGCCACCAGAATAGTCAAAGAAGTCATAGAAGGTAGGGAGAAAATCCAAGACAAAATAGAATAAAAACCCACTCAGGGAATTTTCTTCACAAAGACCTGCTGCTCCATGAACTAGCGAGAGATCACAAAGCTCCCTATCCATGAAATACCCTTCGTGAGCTTGTAAAGAGTTGATAGAGTCCCCAATGAGTTTTGAGATTCTCCACAAACGATCCAAGGCAAGATGGTGTGATTCACATGTCTGATGAAGCCACACCCATTTGTAAAGCCCATAATTGTTTGGGAACCACTTTTTAGATTCATGAAACCCCTTTCTAATAAATACTTATAAATTCTAACCTTTGCAGGAAAGTTTCTCAACATTTCAACTTCTGAATTTCTCCAAATTAACAAAGCATCTGGGTATTGTGAACTTGAATAAAATGGATAATCCATGGTATCCTAGATTCATGAAAACCCCTTCTATACGTTCTTAAATAACTAAAACTAAGGTGTGGATGCCTTTTGTGAAGGCCTATTCCATTCACGAAATAAAGAGGCCGTATGTGCCACTTGAGGCTTCAAGAAACATTTTTCCATCATAAGGCACTCATTTTAAATCCAAGACATTATCTCGAGGAGGATTCACCATGTTCTGTGAAGCCTAATCCTTTGTGAAATCCCAAACCTCTATAAATTAGTACAGATGTGTGAAGAAACTCCTTTTGAGGCCCTATGCTTTATGAGGCCCCTCTATTATGCTTCTCTATGATTCCTCCCTTCTATTGACACCTCTTCATGATGGTTGAGTGCCCAGAACCCCCACATCCTTCCTGGATGGGTCCAACTAAACCTCGAGCCATTATGTGACATGTTCTACCCATTCATGTGGTCTCCTCCACATCAAGTGTCACCCAAGTCTCCCACCCAACTCTTGCTTCTCACATAGGTACGATAACACATATTGCTTCCCAGTATTGGCATGCTAATGTGGACCACATTATCAACAACTCATCCCCATCATTACACCATATAATTTCTAAATCCATGCCCCTACCAATGGTTCATGATCAATAGTTATATAATACCAAGGTTTAAGGAGTGAGTCCCCCATGTCTGAGATGCATCGTGTAAAATTTATGAGCACAAATGTCCGCTACACATTATGTTAAACAGTCCCCTTACGTTGTTCCACTAGCATAGGATGATCAATTTATGACACATATGGAATGATATCCTCCAAACATGGAATGAGATCCTTATCACATGGAATGACATCTTCCTCAGGCATATTCCATGTGTAATCCACACACCATCTCTTGTTGGAACTTCTTTTGTGACAAAAGTGTTAGGTTTAATAATTCTCCTTGTTTCATACACCTATCACGACTCACATGAGATTAGAGGATCATATTGACCTTGAAATCCTTCTAATGAATCCTAATAGGAATCCCTACTGGAGTAAGTCCCATTCTCCACCTAGAATGGGATGCTCCTACGCGTAATACCCAACCTACCACATCATCTATGAGAATTCTCATAGGTGTAAGCCCCATCATGTCAACTCAAATGGGCCTCCTCCTTAGTTGTAATCCACAATCATTTCAAACTATGTGGGATTTGGTTCCCAAACAAATTGGATATGTAAGAGTCCTCCTTGAGGTCTAAATACAACATCCTCATTCATATTTATTTTTTTCCGACCACATACCTAGTAAGATCATGCCCCTATATAGAGACTGCATCTCCCTAAGGTCCCTTCAGCCCTATTTCACAAGTAAGCCTCATCTATGTCATAATTTATCCCATAAGAAGAATGAAATATTACATGTATAATCCCCCACACCAAATCCAACCCAGAGAAATACTCTTTTAGAGGGAAGCTTTTAGGTATAATCCCCTAACCATCCCTTATCACTGATCCCTTTGCAACACGAGCATCCTTACCGCTTGATGTTAAATTGCTTGGACCAGTCCAGTAATACGACTTTAATTTGTGACATCAAATTGTGTGGGTTTTGATCCCTATTTTCAATGCAGGGTACATGGGACGCCTCTATGATGTTCAATCCCAACCAATGGTAAACCTTGGTAACACCGTTTTTAAGGGTTCAACTCTTTGATCCACCTCTAGTGGTGTTCTGATCAACCTTCATAGTGTGAAATATTATATAAATGGGACACACCTCCCTTATCCTACTCCACAAGGAATTCTCATTCATCCACCTAGTAAACCTTCCTGATGATCCTTGTTAGGGATGTACCTTCATGTTGTGATATCATCTCTTTATGAGACACACGTCTTTGATATGCCTCCATAGGGAATTATGATCAATCTACATTTATGGTCTGACATCCTCCCATTATGGGACACTCCTCCTGGATCCTCCTCCACAAGCATTTTAATCCATCCATTAGTAATCCATTTAGGTGCTCCCTCACGGGGACGTACCTTCTTGATCAGCCTTGATAGGGAATTTTGATAAATAACCTAATTTCACCTAAATATGTTAAACTTGTGACCCAAATAGTTTCCTCATGATAAAGATGGGATACATGAGGTGAAATTCCTGAAATATATGATCTTATTGAATTAGATACCTCATGAAAAGCATGGGATAGCTGAGGTGAAATCCTAGGAAGATATATTCCCCTGGTGTAAGATAACCCATGATTGACATGGTATGCATTAGGTTCTACACCTATGATTCCATCATATGAGGAATAATATAGGTGATCAATGTTCCTAGTGTCCATACATGCCAACAATGCCCAATGCGACTACCCTTCTGATCGAAGGATGCTACCTTGTCCAGACCCATTGGAATGTACAAACCAAAGCATCATAATTAACCAACATCCACAAAGAGATTGAACTGGGAATGAGTTCCATGAACATGAAATACCTCTTATAGGGAGACTTAGACTTGGTGATTAGTTCTAAGGATGAATCCCTGGATGGAGGAACCAACATCCCATGTTCCTATTTCGATCAAGGGGAAATCATCACCATTGATGGGGGTGATTGATGTATGCCTTTGGAAAGAGGGAATGTAGGGTAAAAAATTCGATGTCGATGTACATCAACACTAAAGAAGTAATACCATAGTTAAAGAAGAAGAAATATAAATGGTGAAATTAATGTGAATATTTTCTCCTTCAACCATGGATTTTATCCTTGTTGGACATGAAATTGGGGATTTCACAAAGACACTGCTAATTTTGGCCATCCAATAGAAATGGTGAAATCGACCTGAAACACTTCTCCTAAACATGGGGACTAGTACTGGTTGAGACATCAACAAATTATCATGTCACTATATTCACTTATCTAGTTCTAGGACCCACCAATAAAATAGTGGCCCCAACATAGAACTCACTAGAAATTGGGGCAGTTAAACATTGGAAATTCTAGTCTGTAAAATCACCATCATGACTCCCTATCCCTATATATCTATTCAAATATGGAATATTGGAAAAAACTGTGGAATTGGTAATTGGTTTCCTTATATTTATAAAGATAACTGAATCCTCCTACTTTTAGTGCCCCATGTTGTAGGAAAACAACCATCCAAATCCTGTAGACACAGGGGTATGATAAATTTTAATCTGGAAATCTATCCTGACTCAACCTTCACCATGACCTCCGCCGAGACTATAGCTATAGGGAAACCACGCCCCATATCAGCCTCTAAGATTTTCTATAGGAGGGTGATAAACACACTAATAAGATAAAATGATTAGGGGTAATTCCCAAAAGGGATATAGTCTGATAGTACCTAGAGGCTTTGATGCCTCCCCAAAACATAAAGGTACACATATAGAGCCACTTCTCCCCACTCCAATGATGAAGAACATTGGGATCATCTCCCAAATAAATACTAAGAATTTCTCCCCTATGTCGAGGTGGTGGGGGAAGCGAAAGTCACCCCGGATGTGACTACTACTTGGGAACCTTTAAGAAGAGATCCCACCAGGCCCTGTCAGTTCCAATGATCGATCATTCAGGATGAACATCAAGTGGACGATAGACCTGCTCCACTAGCCAAAGTCCAGACCACATAGTTTCAATATTGGGTAAAAGACTAGAAGAATTACTAGTAAGGGGAATCATCTTAAATGGATCGAGTGGCCTCTTCCATAATAGGTGCATTCTTCCAAATTCTTGTAAGAGATAACATGGATCCACCCATGCCCAAAAAATATCAAGACCTTTGCCACCACGTAGGCAGGCTGGGATGACACTGTTAATCATCGGCGTCTCTAATATCCATTACGTGCCATTTCGTGATAATGAGATCCAGTACAAAGTCTCTCCCCATACTATCTCTAGCTAAAGCGGAGTTCCTCCCTATTATCAAAACCAATATGGAGGTCCTCCCCATGTTCTTACCCTCAGTCAAAGAAATGTTCCACCCTATTTCATCGACAATCTATGTGGAGGTCCTCCATGTTCTATCACCATCATCTTACACGGAGGTCCTCTAAATGTTGAAACCAACTAGAATTGAGGTCCTCCCCACTTCTTAAATATTCAATATGGAGTCCCTCCCTATGTTTCCACTAACCAAAGAAGAGGCCCTGTCCATGCCATCTAGTACAAGGTCCTCCCCATATTCCTACTCCTCAACATGGAGGTCCTCATCATGTCCATGTCAATCAGTGTAAAGGTTATCCTTAATATTTAACTTTACATTATGGTGGTCCTCCCCATTCCATTACTACTGGTCAGCATGAAGGTCTTCCCCATGTCCCCTCCAAACAAATAAGAGGTCCTCCCTGCTTCATTAGTAAAAAATAGTGGAGATCATCTCCATTCCAACAATAATTGATATAGAGGTCCTCCATGTATCCCAATTTATCAAAGTGGAAGTCCTCTTCATTCCATAACCTACAAAAAAAAGGTCTACCCCATGCCGAAAAACATCCCTACCCTGAGGAACCATCTCGGGGAAGAATGATGAACTGTTACCACTGAAGGTAAAATTCTAAGAAGCCCAAAGTCATCATCAATCCTGTTCAACTATCAAATTTTGAGGTAGAATGTGTTTCAATAAGGAAAACATCACCCAATAATCTACATTAGAGTCTGTGGTTGTAACCCGACATGTAATGTTCACCATTATAAAGGTTGGGATTCACAAGATCCCAAAATCCCTCTATATGTGAATGCTAGTGGAGTTTGTCCTAGATCCTTTCTAGGGTCTCATAGAGCAGTCATCTCTATCATCACCAATTTACCTCTATACCTCTACAAAATATTTCAGAGATCTATTTTCGAATGGGATAGTTTTTTTGTATCCATTAGAACTTATGATGATTGTTTTTTCCCTCACAGATAATGTATTGGTGAACACTCGGTCCTATAAAGACGTGACAATATGGATGAACCAGCCCCGAGAGATGATCCAGTGTGTAGAAAATAGTAAACTAATGTAATGACTCTACTAACATCCATCAGACCACCACACTGATGCAAATTATTAACCCTACCAATCTCTTAGTAGGCACCGATCAGAGGTTGGGAAAACCAAGAGAACGATCCCACTTCTGAGTAACAAATCCTATGGGGGACTCTGGCTCCAGATCAACTATTTTTCATGTTCTAGAAAAATGAGATATCCAACATAGATATCTTGGAGTCTCTCATTGAGGAACAGGTTGTGTGCTTCTGCTAGACTATCTAGGAAACCTTTTTTTTCCTCTTTGACCATTAGTTGGTCCACCCATGATGCTAGGAGCCCTTCAATGAAATTGATCGAAAATGTCACATGGTTGAGTTGGTAGCACATCCAGGGGATCAACATCCTACATCACATGGATATCATCAGACCCTCCTATAGAGATGTGTTAAGAGCCTCATCATGACTTATAGAATTATGGAATAGTAATCCCCACATCTACAGATTCGAGGATGGGGAACATATGATGCACTTGAGTTTAGAACAATCCCATGAAGACCTATCATATGTAGTTATATTGATGATTTCCACTAGGTATAATTATGGTAATCATGGTTTTCCTTGAGTTTTCCAAGGAAGGGTGCACCAACGAAGGGTCTGATTGAGAAAACCCGCCCCCCTGGGGAAGTGCAGTATTATGTAGATACTCATATAGGTGTCCATACCAACCAATAAAGACACACACATATTATTAAATATCCCTCCCACAAGTTTCTCTCCATTCGTAACCTCATGAAGGTAAATAGAATATTGGGACCTCTAATCCCTCTAATCCATCTGATATTGCACCAAAGCTATAGGTTGATCCTGCTATGACCGCCTTACTCCAACAGGTTGAAGATCAGAAGTGTGTCATCGATAATCTCCATGATGAGTGGTGTCTAGACTATGGTGCTCCTCAATAGGATTTTGTTCATCCTCCATCAGGGTAGCAGAGGTAGCCACCAGTCCTCCTCGACTAGTTTTCCCCAGTTGAGCCTGGTGATCCCCAACATCCTAACATGGAAAATGTGGCAGTGTATGGAATTTCTCCACGATATGAGTCAGAAAATCTGCCTAAGTAGCCTGATCACATTCCTCAGGACCTATATCATGCCACCCCATGAGTCAAAAAGCATTCCTACCTAGTCGATGAGTTTTTCAATGCATTGGTTGTCCAAGATCCTCATCAAGATATAAACCCCCACCAAGATGATTTAATAGACACTCTCACTACTCATCTCAAAACCCTAGAAATGTGATATATGTTAATATCACCAAACAACAATCTATATCTGGAAAAGGTTCATGGTATATGAGAACCACTAGATTATTGAAACCCTGATTTTACCCTTTCAACATGATTAGTGAACTGCTGTAGCATTTGGTCAACATCTTCTCATGGTGAGGACCCATGTTCAAAATGCCAGAGTAGCAAGAGGAACCCATGCACCGATATTTTTTGTACATTGGAAGGGTATGTGTTTTTTGGGTAAAACTAGTTACCCATTAGGTCCATCACAAGTTTTTAAGACCTCCGCAAGAAGTTTCTCTACCAGTTCAACTCCACCACATGAAAGAAAAGCATTTATTACATCTCCATGTTCAAGAAATTACCTGATGAGCATATCATAGACTTCATCATCTAGTCTAAGGACCTCATGTAATCACTCGATATTCCATTGAATCAGGAACCAATGTTGATGATTTTTGTGGGGAACATCAAGAATTATTTGGTCCCTACAGTTATAACTCATAATTTTCCATATGGGTTCCATGATTATTCAAATGAGGCCTTATTCCTAGTGGAAGCCTTAAAGTTGTCCATATAGGCATGTCAATTGCCTCTCACAACTCCTACATGAATAACCACAATCATAGATACCACCTCCATATTATTTTTGGAGTCTTCAAAGCCACTATAAATTTTGGCCCTTCTCTAGTAGTGCCTCACTGAGTGAAACATCCTCATCAAGATCAGACTCATCCAATGCATAATCTGTAGGAAATGCCTCTCCAAGTGCAACCTCCTAGAAAATAGAATGTGGTTCCAACCCCTTATTATTCTCCAACCCCTCATCAGGGCCAGACTATCTGAGTGCCCTTCCTGTACATGAGAAACCTGAATAACTACTTCAAGGATTCTTAGGTTCATGAATATTTCCTTAGTGACTTGTAATAGGGGATCTTGAAGCTTCCAAATTATAAGAAGCCCCAAGACTCTGAGTGTATTGATCACCTTGAACATTTCCCTTACTACATGATCCTTGGAAATACCATTAATAAATTATTCATGTTCAATGATTGGCTTCAGGACCAAGTGGAAAATGACTTTTTCATGTTTTTCAACAACCTAATAGAGGTGTAACACATCTCCGTTGAGCCTGACTATTGTACTGGAGGTGAATGTCATCAGGTTTCCAACCATGGAACTCAGAAAATATGATGAATTGTTGGATAAGAGATATATTACTCACATATATAGTGTCATATATTCTTTATTAGGGTATCTTGAATCTTCTAATGTTTCCATGCCTCCTTTAGTTTATGCTTCTGTAGGTACCACATAGCTTATTATGTCTCAGAATAATAGGCACCGACAGTGAAAGGGAAATAACAGTTCCCCACTAGTGTTAAATCCATCTTGTACGCATGGTGATTTTATGTCTCCAAAGATAGGAATCACCCCCAGGATCTACCTAGCATAGAAAGATTACTCTAATGGTAATCTGATGTATGCCTCTATGAACACCATCGAGTTGGTATATCCTTTCATGTTCCCGGAAGATGAGGACTACCAGGAAATCCCCTCGAATGCATCAGTATGATGTTGTTGAATGAATGGTTGAAGGAATTAAAACATACAAAATTCTGAGGCCATTTCTTCAAGACAAGTTGTGCATACTATTGAGACTAGGAAGGATGTGTTGTGTAGAGCTCAGAAAGCATAGTCTTATCATCCCTCTCTATCAGACACACTACAACAACAAACCATGCTAACTAACTTGGATGAACAGCCATGGTGTCATCATGATCTACTTAATCCAATTTAATTCTAGCCATCAATCATTTGATAGTAATCAAGTATTGGTTTTGGGAAAGTTAGCAGATTAGTATAAAAACATTCCCAGGACTAGCCAAAAACCATTGGTTCATCCAGGAGTGCTCATCATGCCTCCTACCAAAGAGAGACCCCCAGCATGAAAAAATATTAATTTATCATATAAGTATATTGTTTAGAAGAACATCGCCAGTATACCTACAAGAATCCTAATCCCTAAGTATCTATGCCTATTAGAAGAGGTGTGTGATTCCACTACATAATCTTTGAAAATCCCCATTCAGTTTGAAGTAGAGGTAGCTTCCACATAGACCATCATTGCTAAGGATGTCAATCAAGAAAAATTCAAAACCGTCATCTTATTATCTGAAAAAGACAAGGGCTCCATTGTATTGGGGAATATTATCTCACTATACATCATATTACAATTCAATGGAATGGAAATCCATAGTTATTTAGTTGGAATATTTTTTTTTGATCAATGTCATCCCAATTGGACACTCCACAATTTGGGACTAAGTGAAGAAAATTAGATTTCCTCTAACCAGAAGATCCAATGTTATGATAGGATTGAAAAGAAAATGTATAGAGAAATCTTATTAAAGACATAGTTTAATGTCTGGGTAGAAAGTGAGGAATTCATGGTTTTCTCACAGGATACCACCTATAATGCATTTATGTGAAGAACCAAGCTTCATATTCATGCAACAATCCACTCCTCATATCATCAATGTCTCATGTACTATCTCAATTTTTGAGTAGGCATGATTCAAGGTGATGCATCCCACTTTGACTACTATAAGTCCTTTTATCAAGATGCCACAAGAGAAAGGATAATATAGTTCAAAACAATGAGGTTTATCACACCACCATTTCGACCATCTCAAGGATAGATTTGGATGACACTTTTATCTTCCTAATTCCCCAGTTGGAGGAAATGATGTCAGATGTGGGAACTTGCTTCATCATTTCTGATATGAAAGGGCAGTGCAATACTAAGTACAATCAGTTTTAAAATATTAACTCAAAATCCTACATAGGCTAGACCCGAGTGATACTAGATACCCCTATCCCTATGAAGTATTGAGATGTTGCCCCGATGGATACCATTGTACGTTATACTCTCATGTTCTTCTGAGCTGGGTCAAATCAATGAAAACTGACTCACTATTGGGACCATGGTGGATGGATAAGGAAGTAAAAAAAAATTCTGTTATAAAGTGTTGTATTTTGTTTTCAAAGAACCTAAATCAATTCACATTGTAATGGACTTATAAAATACGATGATTCTTTGCTGATTTCTATTTCACAAATATCATAAGTTTGGAGAACATGTGATGCAATCATTATGAATAGTAGAGAGAGTAAAGAAGTGATTTTTTCAAAGGAAAGAAAGTGGCATGCAAGTAGTGGCGCACAAGTATTGGGGCGCAAGTATTTTCATGCAAGTGTAAGTGGCACCCAAGTCATATTTCAATATCATCCCATCAAAATATGATAAAGGTAATAAAGTGGTGTGAAAGTTAAATATTGGAATGCAAGTCAAAAGGGGCATGCAAGTATTGGCTCACAAGATTAAGTGGTGCGCAAGTCATATTTCAAGATCATCGCATCAAAATATTTCAAAATAAATAAAGTGTCATGCAAGTTAAAGATTGGTGCACAATTCAAGTAGTGGCGTGCAAGTCTTGGCGCGCAAGTCTTGGTATGCAAGTGTAGGTGGCACGCAAGTCATATTTTAACATCATCTTATCAAAATATGACAAAGGAAAGAAAGTTTCGGGCAAGTGCAGAAGTGGCGCGCAAGAACTGGAGTGGCACGCAAGTGATGGAGTGGCGCACAAGTGCGGGAATGGAGCACAAGTGTATGTGGAACGCAAGTCACCAAAATGCCTATAAATAGAAGACTTTCCTCCTCATTATTTAATGCCCAACACTTAGGAGAAAGTTAGAAATTTGATCACACAAGTAGTAGAGGGCTGCGCTCAAGTTGAAGTGGTGCGCAAGATGAGGGTTATTTATAAGAGGTGCATGTTTTACCATGCACGTTTTTTCAGGAAAGTTTTTTCCTACAAGTTTTCCGATGCAAGTTTTTCCGTGCCAGTTTTGCCGCGCAATTTTTGCCGCGCAAGTTTTATCGTGCAAGTTTTTATGTGAAAGTTTTTCTGTGAAAGTTTCCATAGGCATGCAAGCAAGGAGGTAATTTAAAGAAGTGGGCTCTGTATAAGACAAAGGTGGTGCGCAAGCAGGTGGTGTGCAAGCAGAAAGGCACACAAGCAGGGAGTGGCATGCAAGCTGTCTACACCAGGATGTTCTTACCAGCATCTGGGTAGGAAAGTTAAGAATTATCTTGAAATATCTTATTCGTGAATGTTCATTAAGAAGCACAGATTCATTACATTACCCTATTTGTGCTAAGAGGGTGTACACACACTATTGTATTGTTTTCAAAGTGCTACATGACTGTAAGGGTATATCCTACTCATTGTATTCCACATAAAATGATTACTTTCTAGTGGATTTTGTGGTACTGGATTGTTTCCATACCATACCAAGGATGTAGCTACTCTTGTTCAGTAGTGAACCTTGAAAATATTGTGTTCCTATGGTTGTGTGTGTTCAGTAGGGAAGAAACTCTTTAACTGGAGGTGAATATTGTTTCAAAAATAGGAAACATAAAAAGAAAAAGATATCACTGATTCACCCATACCCCTCTCTGTGATACTTGGATCCTGAGTGGGAACTTCAATTGGTATCAAAGGGATAGGTTCCATTCGTTTATTCTCTGCTGAAGTGGTAGAAGAGAAGTTGTGATGAAGAATCTAAATTTTGTAAATAGTAAGGGGATTCTGATTTTTGATGGAAAGAACTATCACATCTGGAAGGATAGAATGATGCCTTATCTTATGTCTCATGGATATGAAGTTCTTGAAACTACAACAGATGTATTTTCTACTATTAATGATAAGGTTCCTGTTACTTCTGTCAATAAGAAGATTCTTGAGAATGATGGAAGAGCTAAAAATGTGTTACTCTCATCTCATTATGAGAGTGAATTTTTAAGAGTGAAAGGTGTTGCTACAACCAAAGGAATCTGGGAAAAACTGAAGAACATCTATGAAGGAAATACAAAAGTGAATAATGCTAAACTACAAATCTGGAGACTGGTGTTTGAAGACTTGAAAATGAGAGAATCTGAATATGTTAGGGATTTCTTTACCAGGATAAATGATATTGTCAGTACAATCAGATGTCTTGGTGAAATGTTGTAGGATTCTACAGCTATCGAAAATATCTCAAGAATTCTACCTAACAATTTTGATGTTGAAGTGTCTTTATTAGAAGATAGAGACCCTGAAACATTATCTTTGGATGATTTTCATAGCACTCTCATTACTTATGAGATGAGAAGGGATAATACTTTGAATGGAAAAACAAAAGCTGATAGAGAAATTTCATTCATGGCTACAAAGAGAGAGAAGTCAAAGAAGACTCTTATTGAAGATGATGCTATTGAATCTGATTCTGAAGATGAGGTATGTAAATATTTTGATGAAATATTAACCTTGTTTTCTAAGAATTTGAAAAGAGGAATAGGGAAATACAAGGGTAAACATCCCTTGAAATGTTTTTAGTGTGGAGTCGTTGGTCACTTTGTGGATAACTATCCTCAAAAGAATAAAGAAGAAGACAGTGATGATGAAAACAGAATCCCAAGAAGGTTGTGGAAGAAACAAGCCGACAAAGACAAATATTTTACAAAGGGGAAGGATAAAAAGTTATTCAAATAAAAAAGAAGAATCTTTTTATCTAAAGATAAAGATGAAAAAGACATTGAATATAAATCTGATAAATTATTTTCTAAAAAAACTAGAGAGAATACCTTTATTACTGCAGTGAATAATGAAGAGTATGATAGAAGCATTTCAGAAGAAGAAGAAACTCATCTTGAATATCATCTGATGGAAGATTTGAAATAATGCCTGAGGAATATTAGAATACTTGAGAAGGAAAACAACAAGTTGATAAATAAAAATTCCACATTAAGAAATCAAGAAGGTTTTACTGATGAGAAAATCATGATGGAAAAGGAGATTGATGATCTGAAAAATTCTCTTTATAATACAAAGAATTGTAATGATCATCTTAAAGTAAATCTAAAGGCAAAAGAAGAAGAGTTGGAACTTGTCAAATAGAAACTTTATAAATCTAAATAAATGAATATCAGTTTCAAAAATTCTATCTTAGAATATGGAGAATGTTTCAGTAAGAATGAACCAAACAAGGATCCACAAAAGTTACCTTCAAAAGTTGAAATGAAAGATAGATCTTTTTCTAATAAGAACAAGGATAGAAAGACCATGTATGTGGTCAAAGTCAACAATGATGAAAAATTCAAAGTGCACAAAAATCACGAGTCAAGAAAGAAATCTAATGCTTCTGGTGCTGTTAAATCTGAAATGAGAAAGGGAGTTATAAATGAAAACATGAAGGTCGATGGTAAACATTGTTCTATTAATAAGGTTGTTGAGAATTGTGTTCACAAATCTGGTTAGTATAGAAGTTTCAGAGGAAAATATTCTTTCTATGGTTACTATTGATATTGTGGTGGATTCAAACACATGAAAAATATATGTCGGTTCAACCAACAAATTACAACTATTCCATAAGTTTTGAGAGAAATGGATTTAGGGGGATCCAATACTTTCAAAGGAAAATATCTCCAAAGAAATTTTAGATGATATATGAGAAGGTTGGTGTGAAAGTTGAGAATAGGTTCCAACCACTAGAAATTATTTTTTTAAAGATGTGATCAATGAGGAAATCTTGCTAAGGGATGCCTTAGTATGTTACCAGAGCAACAAAAGTTTGTTAATAATTCTTAGAAGCCATAGTTTTTAAAAGCTAAAAGGGACAGGTTAGATACGTCTGAAAATAAAGAATGCATGGTTGTCTGGCCCGAACACATTGACTTGGCTAGAAAATTGGCAGAAGCACAACAGAAAATAGAAGAAAAGGGAGAACAAAAATATCTCATTGTCGAAACATCTTTGAAAGCTACAATAGGAGAATGTCCATAGATTCTTGATAGTGGTTGTTCCTATCATATGACAGGAGACTTAAAGCTTTTGAAGAATGTGAAATAATTCAAAAAGTAACAGTGACATTTTGAAATGATGAATCCCTAAGGATCAAAGGTGTTGGATCAGCCATAATTGGAAAAGAAAAGATGAAATCCAGAAAAACACTATATGTTGATGGGCTGAAACATAACCTGCTTACTGTGTCACAACTCTGTGATGAGGGAAACAATGTTATCTTCATAATAGATGGATTTTTTGTGAAAAGTGAAAAAGATGGAAATATAGTTATAAGGGGGAAACGTGCAAGAGGAAATTTGTTCCAAGTTGGTGAAGTGCAGAACTCTTGTTACATGGGTGTAGTAGATGAAAATCAATTATGGCATAAAAGTATGGGAATTATGTGTCAGAGAAATATTTTCATGTTATAAACGCAAGACAGTGTCTGAGATATGCCTGATTTATCAAGAAGAAGAGATTGGTGTTGCACTATCTGTGAAAAAGGGAAGATTACAGAATATTTTCATAAGAGAGTTGGAATTCGTTCAAAACAACCGTTGGACCTTATACATTCTGATATATGCAGACCAATGAGAAAGCAATCAACAAATGGAGATAATTACTTCATTACTTTCATTGATGACTTTACTTGCATTACTTGTGTTATGTACATGAGACATAAGTCATATGCTCTGAAAATTTTAAGAGTTTCAAGAGGAAAGCAGAAAAGGAATGTGAGTATTTAGAGAAGATGGTAAGGATTGATAATAGTGGCGAGTATAAGAATAAAGAGTTTGAAGGTTTTCTTGAGGATCATGGAATTCAACATGAGTTCAGTTCACCATACACACCTCAACAAAATATGGTTGCTGAAAGAAATAATCAAAGTTTGGTGGAAATGGGTAGAACTGTTAGGTCCACGAGGTTAGATACCCTAAGAGGGGTGGTGGTGAATTAAGGTATGATAGATTAAAAAAACTACCCCTATTGATCTTGTCTCACTGTTAAGAAAGACTCTCTTCTCCCCCTTTCCTACAACAAAGTATAAACAAAAACTAAAGCATGCACATGACACTACAATTTTTAGTTGGTTCACCCTCACTCGGCTATGTCCATGGAGTATAAACTGGCAATGTGCTGATGTACCAAATCCACTAAAATTCAGTGCTGTTAAAAAGTTTGGGATAGATCACTTCTATTCCCAGGCTCATTACCTTTACCATGTTTAGGGACAGCTCACTCCTTTCCCAAGAGTCACTCCATGTCTCTCTCTCTCTGGATCACTGCTGCTGGAGAGGATCACCTTATTCCTCTTCCATTGCTCACTAATCTAGAAGGGATCAACCCACAGTTTATAGAACTGTAGGTCACTTCATTATCACCAATGAATGCATTCTTTATTTTATGTAGATTCTCTGTTGAAGTCCACCTTTCACCTGTAGATGAATCTCACTTTGCACCAAAGGTATCAGGCAATCTTCCAGCATTCACATAGCCCTGAATCACTGTTGTGCTTTAACCATACCTAGCACCCTTCTCCAAGCTGACGTGAAAGTCTCGGTGCGCAAGATAAAACTGGCACTCAAGTTCACCTCAACTACTTGCGCGACACATGCTTCTTCAACTCCAAACATTCCCGACTCACACCCTTTTACGCCCAAACCAATTTTGGCGCGCAACCATCAACTGTCGCGCTTCTTCAAAATCTAGTGCGCAAGTGTCACCCAACCACTTATGCGACATCCCCTTATTCAACTCTAAACTTGGGCTACTCCATTCCTTTCTCACCCAAACCTCCTTGGGCGCACAAGAAACAAATGGCGCGCAACTTCTACTTGCGCGACCACATCACCACTTGCACGACCACCAAACCTACTTGACGGGAGCTCTAATTTTCTATATGTGTTGAACTCATGCCGAATAAATAGAGGTAGACCTCTATTTATAGGCATTTGGACACCCTGCGTGATGGCGCACAAGTCTCCTCTCGGCACGCAAGTCTAGCCACCCTAGTCTCTGCCGCGCAAATCACTTGCACGACCAACCCTAAAACTTCGACGCCCATTTTCCCTTTGCCATATTTTGATGTTATGATCTTGAAATAAATATGGTGAGGAATTTTCCTCTCCTCATTTAAATGGAACGCAAGACCCTTTGCAAAAACTACTTTTCTCCATTTGTTGATTTTCATGCCCAAAAATTTGGGAAAAACTGGAAAACGACACCACCTTATATCAGATCTTTCTGTACCACCTCCAGATCATCCATTACATTATCGACGTTCTGGAATCAAACCTAGATCGTTAACCAAATACCTTGAACTCGACATGCCACCATGATATCCCCTTTGTCAAAAAATTTATATGTCATGGTTTTCCTTGTCAACAATCACAACACAGATGTTTACTGTGTCAACAAACACAATCACCTCAAAAATGATTCAATGATACCTTGAGGGATTTTTTCCCAACAATATCCCCCTTTGGGTTTGTTGAAAATTCTTCCATAAAAATATACATCGTTAATTCTTCATCCACTATTTGCCTATTGCGATTCTGATAGCAATCAAGGATTTACTCAACACATACTCTATGCCCACATGAGCAATGTTCAGTGTGAGAAACACGATTAAATGAAAAGTTCATCAATGAATCAATTCAACTCTAACACCCATTGTTGACACCAAACTGATACCAATTATTGGAAATATTCTTACTACATTCCAACACCACTCTTCTGCTTTTATCAGGATCCTCAGCTGTCGTGATATCTATTCTTTGATCGATCACTTATAGCATCATTAGATTTAATATTCTCCCCCTTTCACATTGCTCCCCCCTATCTCGTTGCTCCACCTATCGTCTTCTCCCCATATCAATAATGATTTATCCAATTGACACATTGTCTCCCCCTTGAACAATCACTATTTTCTCCCCCTTTGTCATTGAACCCAAAGGTCACTCCTTTGTAGTCTGTAACAGAGTAGAGAACACATATCAGCACATTAGGGAAAAACACATCATACCTCAGGGAGAGGGGGGTTCCACATCCACACTCTTTCAAGTGCGGGGAGTCAACTTAACTCCCAGAGCTAGTCGATGTCTCTCAAAAGCTTCCTTTAATAAGGCCTTTGTTAGAATGTCTGCAACCTTTATCTCTGTAGGCACATACTCCAACTTCACGATTCCCTGCTCAACTTTCTCCTTGATAAAATGATACTTTATCTCAATGTGCTTTGTTCTTGAATGATGGATGAGATTTTTTTAATATTGATATCACTTGAGTTATCACACTGGATTCCGATCGGAGAATTCACTTCAACTCACATATCTTCAAGATGATGCTTCATCTATAATAATTATGTGCAAGCTTGAGTGGCCGCAATATACTCATCTTCTACGGTGCTTACTGAAATGAAATGCTGCTTCTTTCTTAACCAAGCAGTACATAGTCCACCAAGATAGAATGCACCTCCAGATGTTGATTTCCTATCGTCCACTGAACCATCCCAATCGACATTAGAATATCCCAATAACTCTGTCTAAGATTTTTCATTATATGTCAACCTCAAGTCCACTGTGCCCTTGATATTCTGAAGTATTTTTTTCACTAATAGCATGTGGCTTTCCTTTGGATTACTCTGATATCTCACTGCTTGGCATGTGGAAAAAACAATATCAGACCTTGTTGCGGTCAATTACAACAAACATTCAATAATTTTCTTGTATTGTGTGATATTAACGGCCTTTCCATCCTCATCTTTGGACAGTTTTATTCAAGTAGCAACTGCATTCTTCATATCCTTGGAATTTTCCATTCCAAATCTTTTCAAAACCTCCTTGGAATATTTGGATTGAGAAATTAATGTTCCATTCCTTCCATGTGTCACCTGTAGACCAAGGAAAAACGTTAACTCTCCAATCATTTACATTTCAAGCTCATTTTTCATGAAATCAGAAAACTGTTTTCACTGAGCTTCATCTAATCCACCAAATATTATGCCATCGTCATAAATAAGCACCATCATCCTTGTATTACTATTTTTGTTGAAGTAGATATTTTAATCAACTCCACCACATAGAAATCCATGTTTCTTCAAATACTGATCCAGCCTTGAGTACCATGCTCTTGGTGCTTGTTTCAACCCATATAGTGTTTTCTTCAGCCTAAAATCATTATTATTATCTTCATGAATAAGAAAACCATCTGGTTTCTAAATATACACAACTTCTTCCAGAACCCCATATAGAAATGCAGATTTGACGTCCATCTAGAACACATTGAACTTTCTTTTCACTACTATGGCTAAAAATAATCTGATTGTCTCCAGCCTTGCAACAGGTGAAAATGTCGCATCAACATCAATACCCTCTATTTGGGAGTATCCTTTGCACACCAATCGTTCTTTGTTTCGAATCACTATGCCATCTTCGTTCATCTTGTTGCGAAAGACCCATTTAGTCTCGATGACGTTCTTATCTACTGGCCTTGAAACAATCTCCCACGTATGATTCTTCTCAATCTGGTCTAATTCTTCATTCATAGCCTGAACCCAGTACGAATCTTCAGCTGAGTCGGAAAAAAATTTCATCTCCACCTGAGATAAAAACAATTTTTTCTATAATGATTTCATTTTGTGATTCTGAACTAGAGCTGTCTAATCACCAATGATATTTTTCCTATCAATTTTAGCTCAACTCTTTTGCTTCTTAGCAGATTCAGATTTTGTTTCCTCTTACTCGTCATCAGTGTCTTCTTTTGAGTCAGCCTCTGCCACTTCTACTCCCCCTGTGTTGCTTACCTCCTCATCAATTTCATCCAGAAACTGTTCATTGGGTCATTGAGTATTCTATTCATTTTCAACTATAATGACATCATTTCTCTCAAAAAAATTTCCCAGCCTTTTGTTGAAGCATTTATATGATTTTCTTTTCCCTGAGTATCTAAGGAATATCCCCTCATCTCCTCATGACTCTAACATCCTATGATTTTCTTTTTTGTGAATGAAACACTAACTTCAAAAGATTCAAAAAAAATTCAACATTGGCTTCTTTCCATGCCACATTTCATATGGAGTCTTCCCTTCCTTCGCACACAACAGAGACCTATTCGAAATATAGACTGATGTCAAAACTACTCCCTTCCAAAATTTATCTGGTGGGTCCTTTTCAATAAGCATCGTTCTGGCCATGTTGTTGATGATCTGATTTATTCTTTCAACCACTCCATTATGTTAGAGAGTTCTCACAGATGAAACTTGATGGCGTATCCAGTGCTTCTCAAGATAGTATTTAACGTTACTGTCTGTGAATTTTGTACCGTTATCAGTACGAAACATCAGATTTTTCTGCCCAATCATCCTTTCAGATTCCCTCCTATACTTCTTTATGAAACTGAACACCTCTGACTTATGGGTAATGACAAATACTCAGGCCATTCTAGTGTAATAATCAATGAAAAGGACATAGTACCTTTTCCCATTTATAGCTTGTGGTGAGATAAGTCCACATACATCAGCATGCACCAATTCGAGAACTCTAGTTGATTTCTGTTCCTTTGTCATGTATTCCTTTCTGATGATCTACCCTTTTTGGAAAGAATTGCATGTATGAGTACGATCACGTGATAGTTTGGGAAGGTCTCTAGTAGCATCACACTTTACCAGATCTTCCATGGATGGTTGGCATAGATGACCAAGTCGCTTATGCCACAACTAGTTTTCTTACTCTCTAGATAAAAGGCATGTATCTTCTTCCCCACTTACAAAGTAATGATTTCCCTTTTTCCTTTTTCCCTATAGAAAAAATGATATATCTCTTCCTTTCACAACTCACATATTCCTGGTAAATCAGATAGAGTGCCCTGAGTCACATAGTTTAATGACACTGAGCATGTTATGACTAAGACCCTCTTCTCCCAAGACATCAGCACATCTCATTTCTTTTCCCCCAAATTTAGCCTTTCCAGAACCAACAATCTTCAGCCCTTCATCATTCCCAAACTTGACAACTCCTTCTTTGTCATATCTTATGCCTGTAATGAGATCCTTGTTCCCTGTCATATGGGATGTGCATCCACTATCAATGATCCATATTCCTAAACGATCTGAAGCTTTAAGGGAAATTTCCACAACTACTACATTCTCATCCTTTTTATTTTTGATCCATGTATTCAACATCACACTCGGTGTGATTTTGAGAACATGATCTTCCTTAGAGTGTGATGGAATATCTTCATCCTGTAGTGATGCAAACTTATTTTGTGATTTCAGCTCACTTGTTAATTCCTTAATTTTTTCTTGCGACGACTCAAATTTTGTTTTGGCACACTTCGTTGTATGATTGATGTGCAACATCTAGACATGTTCCAAAATTCTCCACACCAAAACAGTGACCTTAAAAGGATGTTCTGGAGAACCATTCTCTATTTGGATGCAACTTTTTTTCTTGTTCCCTTTAATATATCTTGGCTATGGAACACACATACTGTGAATGTCCCATATTTACACAACAATTACACTTGATATAAGGTTCATTACTTCGTGTTAATTAAGCATTACAATTTTACCCTTGGGATATTTTAATATTATGATTCTGCCTTATGCCCAAATCAACCTTCAATCTCGGGATGGGTGCTTGCAGCCAGACATCAATTGTCACAGATTTTTTCTTCTGATCAGGCCCTGAATCAGCCTTAACATCTGAGCTCAATTTCTTCTTCTTTACTAATGAACTATAAGCCTACTGTTTTATCTTTTATGGATTCTAAATTTCATGATTTTATGATATCATACTGGGGGTAAAGAGCTTTTCTTGATCCTTCATTTTTTATTTCAGGCTGACCACTTCTTCATCAAGTTCTTCGATACACTTGACTTGATCTTTCACTTTTCTATTCAAGCCATCGATCTCCCTTTTCTGTTCTTTAATCTTGAGATTATACTCACTAACTGATTGTAAGGTATCTAGTGTTGATAACTTTAGTTTCTCAATTTCTTCCATCAACTCAGACTTCTCTTCTTCCTATTGTTGCATGTAGATTTTGGCATCGTGAACAACTTTGTTATCTTTCTTTGTTTTTGATCTCCAAACATCTATCTCCTTAAGAGAAGCCTCTAACTCAGCTTGCATATCTATTCTTCCTTCAACTTCTTCTTCATTATCATCTTTAGTTTTTTTATTCTCCTGAGAACTACCAATGACTTCCACCATAGCATTTTCTCCACAATCATTGCAATTTTCAATCTCCTAAACCTCTTTAACCTCAGACTAATCTAAACTGTCTAATTCTTATGAAAGAATATTCTTCTTCTTGAAGAAATTTCTCTTGAGATGCTTCTTCCCTTTCACATAGGATGAATATTTCTTCTTTGGAATTTCAACTTCATCTTCATCATTTTCTTCTTGAAACTTTTTGGGGCACCTCGCGGCAAGATGACCAACTTTTCCACATATATAGCAAGCAAGTGAAATTTTCCCCTTGATCTTTCCTTTTCCTTTTTAAAGATTTGAGGAAATGAATGACATTACCTCATTTGTCTCTTCTTCTTATTGATAATCTTCAATGGTGAGATTTTTCATGGCCTTAAATTCCACATCTTTGGATTTCCCTTTTCCACATCCTCGTTATCTCCGTTCCCCATTTCATATGCAACCTATGTACTGTGCAAATTGTCTACTGTAAGCTCTTTTGAATCCTTATCTTCTAGAATAGAAACTTTCAGATTGAACCGAGGTAGAAGTTTCCACAAGATGCACTTTACGATATTTATGTCTTCAACGACTTCACCAAGACCCTTCATATCTTCAACATAAATATTTACCCTATCAAAGAATTCATCAATAGAGTCATTCGGGTTCATTTTCAGATCTTCATACTTATTCCACAGTACTTATAGCTTTGCCTCTATGACCTTTGTATTTCTTTCATATATATTCAAAAAAATTTCCCACATGGCATGTGATGTTTTACAAGACATCACCTTCATATAGATATCATTGGATAGGGATCCCCCTAAAGCATTTATTCCCTTTGCGTCATAATCCAATTTTCTTCACTTGGCTTCCGATAATGCACCACTGTTTATTTCAGCTGTTATACCATACATTTCTGATGTGAGTACATCCATTCTCAAATATCGGAAGTAGTATTGCATCTGATTCTTCCATAGTTGAAAATTGTTCTCATCAAATATCAGAATAACTTTATGATTGGTGACTTCCATTTGAGATAGAGAACCACTGATATAAACCTTTCTCTCTAATACCAATTTTTAGGTCACTTGGTTAGATACCCTGATAGGGGGAGTGAATCAGAGTATGAAAGAATAAAACAACTTCCCCTATTGATCTTGTCTCGCTGTTAAGAAAGACTCTCTTCTCTCTCTTTCTTGCAGCAAAGTATAAACAAAAACTAAAGCATGCACAAGACACATTGATTTTTACTTGGTTCAACCTCATTAGGCTACGTCCAAGGAGCATACACCTGTGATGTGCCAACGTACCAAATCCAATAAAAGCGCACTGGTGTTTACAATGTTCTGAATAGATCACTTCTATTCCTAGGCTCACTACCTTTACAATGTTTAGTGTTAGCTCACTGCTTTCCCAAGGGTCACTCCTTGTCTCTCTCTCTTTGGCTCACTTCCAATGGAGGGGATCACCTTCTTCCTCTTCCTTTGCTCACTACTCTGGAAATGATCCACTCACAGTTTATAGACCTGTAGGTCACTTCATTATCACTAATGAATGCATCCTATGTTTTATGTAGATGCTCTGTTTAAGTCCACCTTTCACCAGTAGATGAATCTCACTTTGCACCGAATGTATCCGACAACCTTCCAGCTTTCACGCTACCCTAAATCACTATCGTGCTTCAACCATACCAAGTTCCCTCCTCCAATCCAGTACACAAGTCTCAGCGTGCAAGATAAAATTAGCACGCAAGTTCACATCAACCACTTTTGCGACACTTTCGTATTCAACTCCAAACTTGCATGACTCACACCCTTTTACGCCCAAACCAATTTTGGCGTGCAACCATCAACTGTAATGCTTTTTCAAAACCTGGTATGAAAGTGTCACCAAACCACTTGCATGACACCCCCTTCTTCAACTCTAAACATGCGAGACTCCCTTCCTTTCTTGCCCAAACCTCTTGGGCTCGCAACAAACAACTGGCGCACGACATCTACTTTCACGACCACATCACCACTTGCACGACCACCAATCCTGCTCGACAGGAGATATGATTTTCTCTAAGTGTTGAACTCATTCCAAATAAGTAGTTTTCAAACTCTATTTATAGGCATTTGGACACCCTGCGCGATGGCGCACAAGTCTCCTCTCAGCGCACAAGTCTAGCCACCCCAGTCTCTGTCGCACAAGTCACTTGCATGCCCAAATCTAAAACTTGGGTGCCCCTTTTCCCTTTGACATATTTTGATGTTAAGATCATGAAAAACATGTGGAGAGAATGTTTCCTATCCTTCAAGTCAATGACGTGCAAGTCCCATTGCGAAAGACACTTTTTTCCATTTGTTTATTTTCAAGCCCAAAAATTTGGCAAACACTCGAAAATGGCACCACCTTGTATCTTCTCTTTTTGTACTACCTCCAGATCATCCATTTGTTTGTTGATGTTTTTGAATCAAACATGGACATTAACCACAACCCTTGAACTCGACATGCCACTATGAAATCCCCTTTGTCAACAAATTTGTATGTCATGGTTTTCTTTGTCAACAACCAGAACACAGATGTCCACTTTGTCAAAAAACACAATCACATAAAAAATGCTTTAATGATACCTTGAGGGATTTTTTCCCAACAAGATATATGTTTCTTGAGCATAATCCTTCTCATTATTATTGTAGGTAATCCATGAGCACTACTATGTATATTTAGAACCGATGTTTCTTTAGACCAAACTCATATATGACTCCTTAAGAAATGATCTATGGAAAAACTCCAAGTCTGAAACACTTAAGAGTTTTTGGGAGTCCATCCATTATAAAGAAAAAAGGTGGAATCCTTGGAAAGTTTGACCAAAGAGGAGATGATGGAGTTTTTCTTGTCTATGCGCCAGAAGGAAGAAGATATAGATTTCTAAACAAATAAATAGGAAGAATTATTGATTCTTCATATGTAAAAGTTGATGAAATTGTTGAGAAAGAAAAGAAATCATATGTTGATGAGGAAGTTGAGCTGGATAGAGAAGATTTTGTTAACAATTCTAATAATGCTGCAGACTGTGTTAATCCTACTCAAGAAGATGAATCTAACTCAGAAATCTCAAGTGATGATGATGGAGTTCAATCAATGCTTCTTAGGTTAAGGAAGCTAGTGGAGGCTTAGAACATTATTGGAGATAAAAATCAGAGGGCTCAAACAAGAATAATAAGGAATTATATATCACATATATATCTTTATTCAAAAGTTGAACAAAATAATGTAAATGATGCATTTGAGCATCTAGAATGGGTTCATGCAATGAATGAAGAGCTTGATCTGATAGAGAAGAATGATACTTGGGAACTTATACCCAAGCCGGACAACAAGAGAATCATTGGTACAATGTGGGTTTTCCAGAACAAGATGAATGAAGAAGGTAAAGTAATAAGAAACAAAGCAGAATTGCTTTGTAAAGGGTATTCACAAATTCAAGTCATTGATTTTGATGAAACCTTTGCTCTGATGGCAAGATTAGAAACAATCAGAATGTTTCTTGCTATTCTTGCACAACGAGGTTACAAAATCTTTCAAATGGATGCAAAATCCACATTTTTGAATGGTGACCTTGACTAGGAAGTCTAAATTGATCAACCTTGTGGATTTTTTATTGGAAAGGATGAATGTTATGTGTGAATATTGTAGTAGGATTTGTATGGGCTAAAACAGGCTCTGAGATCTTGGTATTCTAAATTAGATACTTGCTTAAAGAAGATGAACATTAATAAAGGGAGAGTTGACAGAAATATCTACATCAAGGAATGTCCAAAGTTTTCAGTGATCATTATTGTTTAAGTCGATGATATTATATTTTTTGGAAATGAGGAAAGATCATGTGGAAAAATTTCTTAGG
The DNA here is from genome assembly GCA_963277665.1 of Viscum album. Taxonomy (NCBI): domain Eukaryota; kingdom Viridiplantae; phylum Streptophyta; class Magnoliopsida; order Santalales; family Viscaceae; genus Viscum; species Viscum album. The sequence goes on from OY728145.1 coordinate 1,334,228,452, forward strand.
AGATGAAGAAGTTATTTGAGATGTCCATGCTAGGAGAAATGAAGTATTTTCTTGGGCTACAAATTTTACTGAAGAAGAATTACGTTTTTATATCTCAAGAAAAGTATGCTAAGGAACTTCAGAAGAAGTTTGACATGGAAAATTTGAAACCAATTTCCACACCAATTTTAGTGGGAACCAAGTTGTATAAATATGGAGAAGGAAAGGATATTGATCAGATAGAGTTTCGAAAGCTGGTTGGAAGTCTGTTTTATCTGACTGCCTCAAGACCCGACATCATCTGTGCTATTACATTATGTGCAATATTTCAGAGTGATCATAAAGAATCACATTTGATTTCTAGAAAAATAATTCTCAGACATATCAAAGGAACAACAAATTTTCGAATCAGGTATGATGGCTTAGGAAATATTGATCTATTCGGGTATTCTGATGCTGATTGGGCTGGAAATGCTGATGATCGAAGATCCACATCTGGTGGAGTTTTCTTTCTGGGGAAAAATTATGTTAGTTGGAATACTAAGAAATATAATTTAGTAACTCTTAGCACAACTGAATCTGAGTATGTTGCTGCTACTCAAGCTGCAACTCAACTAATGTGGATGAAGACTTAGCTGGAAGATCTACTTGTTGAAGTAAAGCTACCATTGATCTTGGGTTGTGATAATCAAAGTGAAATCAATCTTACAAGAAATCCAGTCCAACATTCTTGTTCAAAACGCATTGATATAAAGTACCACTTCATCAAAGAGCAGGTGGAGAAGAATGAATTCAGGCTGACGTATGTTCCTACATATGAACAAGTTACTGATATATTCACAAAACCATTACCGAAGGAACCATTTGAAAAATTGAGGTTGAACATGGGTGTCCAACCTCCTTCTCATCAAGTTTAAGGTACGTGTTTCTGTCCCCTCTCTCATCTTACCTTTGGATAGTGTTGTCAAGGGGGAGAATTGTTTCATAAATCTATCCTTATGGAAGAATGCATAAATGGGGAGTTGTGGGTAAGCTGTGAATCCAGCATGTATGTGTGTGAACTATTATAACTATTTGTTGGAGTGGTTTTAGGAAACAATGTTGTTTTCTAGGAATGTTTATGACATGAAGAAAGCCGAGGAAGAAGATTTAAAGATGCTCTGAAGAAGGCTGAGGAGGTACGTTCATGAGATTTCACAGTCACTGCTTTTGGATAGCATGGTTTTGGCCGTCAATAATTTTGTTTCCTACAATGAGTTACCTCACATAGTCTTAGAATTGTTGATAAGTAATAAATTGCTTAAGGTAACAGAGTTCAGTGATTTATGAATCATGTTTGACACCAAAATCCCAAGGGGGGATTTTTGGGACCAAATTGGATGGATTAGAAAGTAAGAAAAGTTTTCTGTTATAAAGTGTTCTCTTTTTTTTTCAAAGAAGTTAAATCAAATCACTTTGTAATGGACTTGTAAAATATGATGATGCTTTTCTGATTTGTATTTCACAAATATCATAAGTTTGGAGAACTTTTGATGCAATCCTTTTGAAGAGTAGAGAGAGTAAAGAAGTGAGTTTGGCAAAAGAAATAAAGTGGAGCACAAGTAGTGGCATGCAAGTAGTGGCGCACAAGTAGTGGCATGCAAGTTAAATATTGGCATACAAGTCAAGTAGTGGTGCACAATTCTTGGCGCGCAAGTCTTAGAATTCAAGTTTAAGTGGCACAAAAGTCATATTTTAGCATAATCTTATCAAAATATGACAAAGGAAATAATGTTTCGCCCATGTTCTGGAGTGGCACACAAGAGCTGGAGTGGCGCGCAAGTGCTGGAGCGGTGCGCAAGTGCTGGAGCGGCACACAAGTATGGGAGTGGTGCGTAAGTGTATGTGGTGCACAAGTCACCAAAATGCCTATAAATAGATGAATTGCCTCCTAATTTTTTAATTCTCAACACTTTAGAAAAAATTAAAGATTTGATCATGAAAGTAGTAGAGGGCGGCGCACAAGCTGAAGTGGCACACAAGCTAAGGGTTATTTATAAGATGTGCAAGTTTTTCCATGCAAGTTTTGTCGTGTGTGTTTTTTCCTGCAAGTTTTCTCGCGCAAGTTTTTCCGCCCAAGTTTTTCCGTGCAAGTTTTTTCCATGCATGTTTTCCCACACTAGTTTTTTCACGCAAGTTTCCATAGGCGTGCAAGCAAGGAGGTGATTTCAAGAAGTGGGATGTGTATAAGCCAAAGGAGGTGCGCAAGCAAGTGGTGCGCAAGCAGTGAGGCGCGCAAGCAGGGAGTGGCACACAAGCTGTCTACACAAGGATGTTCTTACCAGCTTCTAGGTATGAAAGTGAATAATTGTTTTTAAATATATGATTTATGAATGTTCATTAATAAGCACAGAATCATTACATTACCCTATTTGTGCTAAGAGGGTGCACATGCACTATTGGATTGTTTTCAAAGTGCTACACGAGTGTAAGGGTATATCCTACTCATTGTATTCCATATCAAAGGATTGGTTTCTAGTGGATTGTGTGTTACTATATTGTTTCTATACCATACCAAGGATGTAGCTACTCTTGTGGAGTAGTGAACCTTGTAAATCTTGTGTTTCTGTGATTGTGTGTTCAGCAGGGAAGAAACTCTTTAATAGAAGGCAAACGTTGTTTCAATAATAGGAAACATAAAAAGAAAAATATATCACTTATTCACCCTAACCCACTCTCAGTGATACTTGGATCCTAACTAAAAACTTCACTCACCACCATTACATTGATATCAAACATGGACCCCTCAGTTAATTTCATCCTGGAATTAGTTTGTAAAACTCTATCACCATGGTTTTACTTGGTCTTGAGTCTCCTAGTGAAGATTCTATATCCCCTAATATGGCGCCAACATTCCCACATAATGAGTTGTATTGGATGAAATTTTTACTCCCATTGATTCCCCTACCTCAAAATATAAAGAGGATTTAAAAGACCCTAATCCCACATTCAGTGAGGGTGTCTTGACCACCATAGATGAATTTTATAGGTGAACCTTGGTACCAATGATGATCTATGGAAAAACTGATCAGTCCAACTAGGCCTCCAAAGGAATAGTCGTAGTACAGGGATTTCCTAAAGCAGTACCATAATGTATTTTCCTAGAGTTATGATGTGATTCTAGGATTAGACCCTCCAGTCTTCATCTATCTTCTTGGTCTCCTAGAAAGTCATCACACGTTCATTAATCCTCTGAGGAAGACGCAAAATTATCATGGTGACATGGTTGCAACTAAATGTGGTAATCTTATCAAATCCAACATCATAAAGTATGTTTAGTACCCTAAGTGTCTAGAAAATATTGTTCTAGTCAAGAAGAATAATGGGGAGATCAGATTCTATGTCGACTTTAGATACCACAATCTCCATTTCCCATAGTATGAATTTCTTCTTCCTATGATGGAATGTTTGATTGACTTCACACCTAGTTTCTGGGATATCTCCTTCATGGATGGGTATTTCGGGTACAATCAAATACAAAAGGCCCATGATGTTGTGGAGACTACATCCATAAGACCAAAGCATGGGAACTTATACTATCAGGAAATTCCTTTCATTTAGAAGAATTTAGGGGCCACTTATCATCTTGTTATACACCACATCTTCAAATTTATCCTCATAACGAAAGTGGAATGCTACGTAGATTTGGTGGTAAAATCCCACCAATGTCATGACCATAGTAGTGACATTGAGAAAGTGTTTATATTCCTATATTCCTCCACTCTAGTCATCTGAAGATTAACCCCTTTATGTGTTCCTTTTGTGTTACCTATGGGAAGTTTCTCTACTACGTTGTCAGATACAGAGGCATCGAGATCGACCATAAGAATATTAGGGCCATCACTCATATTCCTCTAATGATAAAACTCTGAGATCTCTAGGGTCTTCAATTCCACTTATCATACATACAATGATTCATAAAAAATATATTTATAAAAAGTAATACCTTATCTAGGATCATGGATAAAGTTATAGTCTAATAATTGGATGAATAGTTATAGGATTCTTCTAAGGAAATCAAGAAGTATCTGCTAAAACCTCTAATCCCAATTCCACCCATCTCTGAGAATCCTCTGTCCCTCTATGTGACCGCCCTTGAATGGAACCTTAGTTCTATTCTCATTCAAAAGAAAAATGAATGATGATATAATAGTTTACAATACCCCATTAATATTCTCCTCGACACAGAGTCAATTCATTCTCATATTGAGAAGATATTCCTCATGTTGGTTTCCATATTGTAGAAGTTGTGGCATTATTTTCTGCATCATATGATATATCTAGTGTACCAAGTAAAACTGATGAAGTATACCCTAAATCGACTGATGATGAAAGGATTGTTAGAACATTTGGAGGTGATCCTCCAGTAGTTAGGAATCAGGTTCATTCCATAGAAATTAAACAATGGTCAGGTCTTGGATGAATTTCTAGACACTCATCCGACTACTAAAAAATCACCTATGGAATTTTATTTCCTAGATGAGTCTATCCTTTTATTAGATCAGGTTACATTGTACTAGTATAAGAATTTTGATGGTGCCTCTCATAACCCCACCAATATAAGTTTCAAAAATCCCAATCTCAACAGAGTAGGTATGGGAATCATCTTCATCATGCCTCCAAAATTTGTTCTTCCATTCTCATTCCTATTTTTTTAAGTATACACCAACAATGTGGTAGAGTATCAGGCTCTAATTACTAGTCTCGAGCTATCCTTTAAGATTGATGTCCCTAATTTCATTTGAAGGGATACTCTAAGTTTTTCATCAAACAAATCTATGGTGATTACATCATCAGAAATCCAAAACATGTACCCTTAGTGGAGTTAACTTGCAAATTGAAGTCCTAGTTCCCTTCTTAGTTAGAGGTGACTCATGTTCCACGATCACTAAATAGTTGAGAAAATGACGTGGCTATCCTTGAAACTTCTCTTTTAGATCCTTACCAGGATGATATATTCATTCATGTGGCACATTTGTTATTCATTACTCCCAGAAATCTGGATGATAATTACATCCATCACATAAACTAGGTGACTAATAGTGCTTTACATCATGATTAATAGATCCCCCAGTAACATAAGAAACCTATGATTGGATAAACCCATTAATCAAGTATATCTAGAATGGTATCCTATTATTGGAAAGAGTCTAGCATGAATGAACTTTCCAACACGTAGTGCAGTTCACCCTTTAGAATGGGCCTAACCTTGAGAAGACTGTCTATAAATGTCAATTTGATGGAATTATCCTCTGAATAATTCAAAAGTGATGATATTTCTATAGTCAAACAAGAATTTATTACCAAGTCATGTGGCGCCCATCAGGAAACATTGAAACTCTCCCACCATATTTGATGGATGGGATACTTTTGGCCCACCATGGTCCACGACCGCATCGAGTATACAAAGATGTTCTATATATCTCATATTGATTCCAATTTCGTTCATAGACCATCAAATACACTCCAAATCACCAAGTAATATAGGTCTTTCACAGTATGGGGAATCAATATTGTGGGACCATATCAACCAATAACAACACTCCAATGATGGTTTATTCTAACTGTGGATGATTTATTTTCTATGTGGGAAAATTGATTCTGATTATGGAAGTAAACGAATGATCAGTGGTTGAATTTTTGAGCTCCCACATCATTCATTGGTTAGGAATACCTCACACCATTTACACCAAAAATGCAACCAACTTCTAGGTGACTGAGTTTTAGAAGCTATACACCAAGTACAACATCCAATATAACCATGATTATGACTACCATGCATAAGAAAATGTAAAGATTAAGGCATTTAATAAAACCTCCTCCAATATTCTTTAGAAGATGGTGGGAATAAATAAGAAAATTTTGTTAGACAAGCTCCCCAATGCCCTCTGGGTCTATTGGTTGATGACTCAAATTTACACACCGGTGAATCCATATTCCTTGGTCTATAGAACAAAGGTTGTCTTTTCCATTAATATTTAGTTTCCATAAATCTAAATATTATTATATGATCATAAAAATGATAGAAATAACAACATAAGTACATCTAGTTAAGCTATAATCCCACAAAGAGAAGAATCTCAAGGCTTTTCATAATATAGAGAGGCACCGAAACAAGATATCTAGAGAATTTAATAAGAAAGTTGACATCTACGAATTTCTCTAGGTAGAACTGGTACTGGATCTCAGAACGCCATTATTACCTAACATGAAGATACCAAAGTATGTTCCCAAGTGGGAGAACCTTAAATCATTAGCATAGACTATTCGAATGAAATATAATCTTTGATCACCATGTATGGAGATCTCATTACTCCTCCCATGAACATTATGTTTCTTAATCAGTACATCATGTGAAAATCAATAGTCATCCCCACAACATGATTTGAAATGGTACTATTGTTGTCCAAGCCACATGACAATAAAATGCATAATACCAACGTCCTAGTTTAATTACTTTAAACTAAATAAAAAACATAATTCTAGCATCACGATGATAAACTACACAAAACCATAATTTTATTTCATGAGAGAACATCACCTTCATCAATTTTCACCCACCATTCTATATTCAAGAACTATTTCCTACTAGATTCCTCTCCAAATAAGATACAAAGTGACACCTAGATTTTTACATCCCAGTACGACCGACATAAAAGTAAAAAAACCCTCCCTATGTATGGGTCATACCTACAGAGTAATATTTCCATCAAGAACTATTTATTTCTTGATTCCCATCCTTATGGGATATGTGTTGATGCCTAATCACTTTTTCTTTAGAACCAACCACATATTCGTCAACACTGCTTCACACTTAGGCACCATTTATGGTAAGTTGGGCCTACATTTACCTTGTTCTTATTAGGCATTTCTTCTATATATTCCTTATGGGTTCCCATAAGGCCCATATAAATCCATGAATCATGACTTTAAATGATTTGAAAGTCTCCTCAGAATTATGTGGTGTGGATTTTAGTTGCTTTGTATATAATTCAAAATGGGTTTCTCAATCCAACAAGCTATATATATTCATTCAAGAACTCCATGGTCCAAATTCTATGACCTTAAACTAAGAATCATATGGTCTGAACTCTATGAATTTAAACCAAGAGCCCATTTCTAAGCATCAGGACATAAAACATTATGGAAACCTCCTCATGAATTCATATGTGGTGTGTGGTCCTCCATGGTCCTTGTCCACATCATGTTTTTTATTCCACATCATTACACATACCAATTTTTAAGTGATTACCCAAGATCTAAGCTTCATGACCTTAAATTAATATCTACCCTATGGTCAATGAAACATGAATATAAACTATTATCAGGGGTCCAAACTCTCTGAACACAAACTAGAAGATTCATTCCAATCATAATGACTTTAAAATATATTTAGAAATCACCCTAGGGATATGTTCTATGGAATGGGACTCCTTGGTCCTCATTTGCATTGGGTTACTTATATCATGCCCAAAATATTCATCTTTTTTGAGATGACCCCTTTATATAGGCTGAGTGTTCTCTAGGATGTCTTTTGTGGTGTTGGGTTCCCTAGGAACCTCAATCACGTTAGGTTTTTTATAACCCTACACTAAACAGACCCATTAGATAAAATCCCCTATTATGTTCGGCCTTAAACTAGGAGTTTTCTTCCTCACTTTACAACATTAAACTTGGATCCTACCCCGAAAAAGTTTAGGAAGTATCATGATAATGATGGGATGCCTTAGTTCCCCCACTAGAGTGGATTTCCCACAGTGGCATTGGTCGCTCACCATGCTATGTGCCAAAACAATTTATCGGTTGATTCTCACCCTTATTGAATACATAACGATGTCAAAAAAACATTATCTTTGGGCCTAGATGAAAATTCACCAACCCTTCATCCCCTTATCCACTAACATGGTATATAAATCATGACCTTAAACTGTTTACATCATGTCTAAGAATAACAACATAAAAAGTAATACGAGTATCCTTAGGGATGTGTTGTGTGATGTTGGGTACCCTTGGGCCCTTTTCCACGTTGGGTTTATCATGAAACCACACTACACATATCTACTTTGGACACTCATCTTTAGTCTGAGCTTTACGATCATAAACTAAGAGTTGAAGTCCCAACATCAAGACATTAAACTATGCATAAGTCTTCATGGAGAGTGTGTTGTATGACACATGTTGCCTTAGTCCTCATTGACACATAGTTATAAATTTTTCACCATGAACATACCTTTCTATGTACTTTCCCCCATGGTCCTCAGTGAATGAAATTAAACTACATATATACCGTATACATGTTCAGAATGCCTCTCAATTAAATGATTAGTTTAGCTCATTTTACACTTGGATGCCTAATACAATTAGTATGGGGTGGTTAACAAAAGTTACCCCATTTTTTGAACATGGGATGCCCCATGATACCATGGGATGCCTCCAATTTCCTCATCATAGAGGACCATCTTCACCAATGTTGGTATTTTACCACACTATGTTATAAAACTATATGTGGATTGATTCCCATACTCATGGGATACATAGAGACACTTAGAATTATCATCTCCGGTACCTACTGTGGGTTCATTAAACCTTTGGACCGTTAGCATAAATCATAGTCCATGAATTGAAACCTTAAACTATATATTGTTCATATTAAGGTGTGTTTGTGGTGAATAAAAATTCTTGGACTCATTCACATCAGGTTTTACCTCATTTGTTCCATGAATATACCATTAGGATAAACATTTTCCTTATATTCTGAATGACAGGGCTTTAAAGTATCCACCAAAGTCCAGATCATATGAACTTAAACTATGTGTGTCATCATCAAGATATATGTGTTCCTTGATTCCTATCCTTATGAAATACATAGTGATGCTCAGACATCATGTCTCCAGGCACAACTACTAATAAACTTCGGCCCCATGGCCCCAGTTATGGTCCACATAAGAGAATCGTAAAGTATCCACAAAACATGGGCTTGAATCCCACTTTCTGATATGCAAATTCCACACTTAAATACTTTCTTGATTTAGATTTCCATCACCCTTCAAATCTAGAATTACCCCTAATGGTGATGTTGTCATTCCATTTTTGTGTCAACTCCTATCTTAGGCCAACTCCATAATAGATCTATAGTAGATAACAACGGATCCTATGTTTCAAACATGGTGACTACCCGATCTTGCATTTTCTTACCCCATTCTTGACTAGTGTAGTTGTGAGTCCTATGTTTTAAACATGGTCAATAGTCCATCCCTTCTCATAAATAATTCATAATCTATATCTCAAAATTCTCAACATAACTCATTTTCACTTCCTTGTATCTTAGTAAAATTCCAATAGCCTTGGTGTCTCTTCTAATGCACGCTTCCATATTTTAGGAAACCCCCTTACCATTCTTTATTTCCCCTCTGATCATAAATCATGTGGTCATAAGACTTTTGGTAGGTTGTATACTGTTGTGGTTGAGATGCAAAAAGTGCATTTATTCTAACCTCCATGATCATAAACTGTAGCTTCAAATCCAATTATCAGGACTTTAAACTGCATGCAGGTTGTCTTGCTCAGGATATGTTGTGCAATGTTTGTGTCTCCATGACCTTCATTCAAATCCGTTTTTTGACCTTATCAAACTATACATTTCCATATAAGATATTGAACCCATGGTCTAGATAGTACAACCATAATCTATGTGAAAATGTCCCAGTCTCATGACGTTAAAACTACGAGATGGATCCTAACCACCGGACATAAAACATTACAATGATCCATCCTAACTATAGGACATTAAACTATATGTCCAATGTGTTCACCATATGACGTAAAACTGGGTATCTAACATCCTTTTTTATGAAATGAATCTATAGCTTATCTTAGTCCCTTGACTGGACCCATTACTTTGATATTGATCATATACTGCATCAATCAATTTATATCTACCCTTGCTCGATATCTGATATAGTTCTGCACTATATGATTGGTTTTATTTTTTTATATGAATATTCTTACACCAATGTGCTCTAATATACGGTGGTATAATTCCAAGTGTGTTTGAAACCAATAGAACATTCCATCACTCCATTCATTCTCCTTGGGTTCCCCTTATTTGGATCCTCATCCCCTTCCATGTTTAAAGTGATCCCCTAATAGCTTGGTATCATGTTATTTAGGCTCACCTACCATCCTGGGCCAACATCCAAAAGAATTTAGAATACATTCCTAGATTGGTTCTGTGTTTAGAACATGGTCTATGGAAAACCCTCATTTTTTGTCCCATTATAGGATATAGTTATGGATATTATGTTATTAATGTTTTCATTAGTTATATTTTATCTCTATTCCACTTTCCTTGTGTTCCATATTTGAGCATCATGATTCACACTTTCCATTCCTATTTGTTTGAATTTAATTCAACACCCTTGGAGTTATCTTGTTGGTGCACATGAGAAAATTAGAAAAATGGATTGGTTGTTATGAAATCCCTATTCTATAGACACAACCTCTCTCAGCATGAATGGTCCTAGAGTTCAATCAAAAATACCAAACCCCGAGTGCTAAATGACTATATAGCATTTTCAAATGAAAAGAAATCATGTGGACATCCCTTGTTTCTCACACCAATTATGAATCACATGATCATAGGAATTTTTCATTGTTATCTCAAAAATATGATTAAAGTTTAATAATTAAGAGTGGGAAAATAAATGTGTCCACACATGTAGAAAAGTTTGATAATAAAACAATAAAATGGTGGTGTTATCAAGGGTCATCCACATGTTTGAGCCACTCTTAGGTCTCAACAAATTTCCCAAATGGTTCTGCATTATAAATCAAACACCTAACCTCTTCTAGTATCTGGTGGGTGGAATCCAAGACCCTCTACCTATTACTATGATATACTTCCTCTTCACCAACAATGGGATGGATTTTTTCATCCTTGATATATATAGGGTCCACCTCAGTAAGTATATCATCTACTTGATGTGTCTCCTGACTTATAATTCTCTCGGCCTCCTCCATTAGAGAACATGTTTAGATGATGAATTTTGATTTATTGTCAATAAAAGAAGAACCCTAATACATCTACTATTCAAGATAATAGTCGTCTTGGACTACTTAGTAGAGCTTACACATGATTTCATACCTCTTATGGTGCCAGGAAACCTCAAAATGGTGAGCTCTCTCACACACTTTCTCAAAAAAGAGGTTGCAGACTAACAAATGGAGATGGTGAGTTCCCTCCCCTCTAGTGCTCAGGTTATTCAACCAGTGGGGGAGGGACCCCATCCGGTTTACCCAGTATGGATCACATGTTTGGGTGTTGAAATGTAGTATATTTTTCCATGCACTGCACTATACTATGATATTTTCTTCTAGATCCTTAGATTTATAATCCTATTGTTCTTCAATAGGTGTAGGCTCACATTCAATGAAATCTTAGAGAATAGTGGAAATAAATCCTCTTATGGATCAACTTTGATGGGATGGGCTCTATATCATGAGGTCATCCATCCTCACTTGAATTTTCCTCTACGTCTAGCCTGACCACCATGGCCTCTCCATCCATTTTTTTGGGAGAGAAACATCCATTATCTTCACCTCTGTCCCAGGCATAGTTAATGGGAGTGTTGTCGATGGGTTGGTTTGGAGAACCTTTCCATTTTCTATTACAAAATATGTCAGTCAAAAATAAAAAAAATTCATGTAATAAATGATTTAGAGGATATGGGAACATAAGTACAAACTCTAAAATATTCATGGGTAGTTCCCTAGGAAAATCCCCCACCCTGTCATCTGCTTCAGCTGTGAGTGCCAATGTTTGGATTCTTATAACTAAGCTATCATGATGAGATCCCACACTTTACCCTTCACGGGTTGAGGTACTGAGACCCTTTTTTCTAGGTATCTCTCAGAACTCCCCATATTCTGCACTTTATTCCTATGCAAGTGGAATGAAAGAGTCAGAAAAATGCTCTTAGGATATGTTTATATCTGAGGTACAAAATATTTTGATATTTTCCTTATTTGTACTAATGCTTAATCTGATAGGGGAGCCTCGATGATCATCTCTTCGCCATGACTTGTCCGAATCCTTTGGGAAATGAGCATGCATGACCAATTCAACTACTGAAAGTATTAGGGGATAGTTTATGTCCAACAATACCTTCATTTGACCAGTTAGAGTGTGTATAGTGACTCAGTAATGCACCCAGTCCACCAGCTCTATCACTTACCACTCCATGTCATCCCATGACTTGTGGAAACTAAATATGGAATGAATTATCCTGGTCAGATGCTTCTCATATTTGTTGATATGTTGCCACATCACACAAACACAAAATAACTGCATGAAGGAAACCTAGATGTCACTTTCCCTAAGAAATATGGCATTGCTGGGAATGTCCATGCAGCATAACCTCTTCTGGGTAGTCAATAAAAATGTCTTATGGATCACCCGAGATGGCTCTCCTTCCTCTTGAATCTGCCTCCCCAAGAGCATTGGGCCTCATAGTTTTGTTATTCCCATCCCTTCTCCACTTAACTATTTAATCCAATGAAATGCTGGACCCACTGATTATATACTTCCCACTAGAGATTTTATACCTCTATTGTTCCATCTATCCACTATTTGACCTCATCCCAGCGGTGGAGGGATCACCCTTTCATTGGCCTGGGTGGCTCGCTATCTCAATGTGACTCCAGGACCTGTGATCACCAAACTCTTTGTGTAGTTATGAGTAATATTATACGCATCAGTGGATAATAGTAGCTCATTCCAAATCATTCCTTCTTTATTTATAATCATATGGCATAATTATCTCATCACCAAAGGGTGGAACTCATGACACCCCTCTAAGTACATCATATAGGTAAACCCTTGTAGACACCTAAATTGATTTGTGAACCAGTGTGGATTTTATAGCTCACAAACTAGATCACATTCAACACTTGCTATTCATACAATAATTTTAGATGTTATAAGGTAAGATCTCTACTCCTCGGTCCCTACGTCATCATCAGTTACCACCTTGGTTTGTGAGGATAACATGTGTAATATGAATTGATCCTCTAACCCAACCTTATTTATCACTTTCACCAGACAAAACATGAATAGGAATCTCCCTATGATGTTCAGAATTTCCAGCCAGAAGTTTTTCGTGGAAGGAGAAATAGGTTTTGGGCACTCATTACACCCAAATGTGTGTGACTGCCCAATTATAAATAAAGTTAATTCCCCCCCACACACACATTAGTGTCTTCTCCATGCTAATATGGTGATGTGAACTATATAATATTGCAGGTACTAAGATACTGAGGATGGAACACTTCCCCTTTGCTTGAATCGCTTCCATTATGAAGGTGTTTGTCTACACCCCCATGTACTACACCAACCTAAGAGAATCCCCCTAGTGATGAGCTTCAAGATAAAACCCTCTATCCTAATTATGGGTTTAACATAAGTTTTAAAGTTGTAACCCCACAGATTCCACTAGCTCACATCTAGGATTTGCCAGCATGATCCCTCCTTTCCCTCTTGAAATCCCCGGGGACATGTGTGTGGCATCATTGGCAACATCCTAGCTTGATGATACCCCATAGAGGGATCCAATACTGGTCTATGAAAAAATTATCCATACAATTGCTTTATGTGAACATCCATAATCCTCATATTCTCCTTAATATCACCCTCCACCAGATCTAGCAGGGCATTCACAAAAGTTGGCAGCTGCTCTTGGTCTTCACATAAATTATCTATGGGGAGAAATTCATCATACATCACCAGCAGGATCGGGATCCGAATGATTTTATGAAGGTCCCATAGGCTGAAACCAACATCCCCATGATGTAAATGAAACTTATTGTTCCCTAGTGACCATCTACTCAGTATCTCAGGCATGATCTCATATGACAGGTAAACATGGAACTGATAATCCCATGTTGTTTTGTAAATTAACACCCACTTCATCTCTACATCAAAATGATGGTATGGGACTAGGCTCACTCATTTATGTTGTTGTTTATCTAGCACAAATATGAGTCATCATTCCTTACCTTTTTTAGGTCCCCCAATCCCACCTTTATTATATTCTAATACTGTGGTGGGGATACCTCATCCTTCAACTTCTCCCCATCAACATTGTTGATATGGTTATGGAGATAGTCTTCTATGATGGGTACACATACTATCCATATATGACCTGTAGTATCTGTATTACCATAAACCAATAGGATGGATCAACCATAATCACCTCCTAGATGAAGACCTAATACCCAAGCCAAATCCATATAACGATAGCCTCTTTCACAATGGATATACCCATTGAGCATCTGATAGTAATTCAGGAAATTATTCATAGTCTATGGAACTTCATACATGCTCCCTGATGCTAATTTCTTCCACCATCTCTTACCTCCGAGCAACATCCACAATGAATCCATGATAAACTTCCTGAGTGGCCAATGGATGAAAGACTTAATAGATTTATGAGTATGGTTCCCGAATATATTTATAGCATCCCGCCTTTTTATCACATAAACTTTCATTAAATTTTACAAAACCGAGGATCTTTAAGGTTTAGTGTCTTGGAAACCAGGAACTTAAAACATGAAAACATAAAATATTCTTCTTAAACACTTGAAAGGATTCTCCTCATGTTCATCCTAGGTTCATTAATGCATCTCATAACCTGAGGACATACATCAAAAGAAAGGGTGAGCAGAAGGCCCAGTAAGGGAAACAAGAGAAACATTTTACATGTGAACTTGAGATACTTCAATAAGGTCATGAAAAGAACATTAAGGCATGAGAAAGAAATCATGGGGCATATCATAATAAAAATAAAATTTTTCATAACTTGAAGATGTGGCTGAAACATTTAATATTGAGAATCATTTCATTTCACCAAGGTCCATCCCCAAGGTGTCATTAAAAATTACCAAGGTTATTCACCAAGGTATCAGTCTAAAAAGTCATCTCTAGAGATTAAGTCTTTACCCAATGCATTGGAGCGCTATATGGGCGCACCCTTGAAATGTCTTTATTATCATTTGAGCCACACATATCATCATCAATCATTTCATAAACAACCCATATAGCATAAAATAAATGGGTTTCATTTCATAATCATAACATTTTAAAAACTTCTTTAAAGACATGATCTTTATGTCACTTTAAACCCACGAAAAGGGAAAGCGAGTTTCATGTATGTAGATCCCAGAATTTAAAATAGAACATCTTGGTATATATGTGAATACCCATATAAAAGGTAGAGCTTTGAGTATTCACTTAATAAAATAAAATATCTTTAGAAAAAAGAGAGAGACATTTTGAGACGAAAATTCTACAGCATAACGGCTATGTTACATGGTTTTTAGAAAACATTGAAAAGAGAGGGGACATGGGTAAAACATTCATAAATGACCAATAAAACAGTAGAGGTACAGAATATAAGGGATTTAAGAACATGGTAATGAAATTTAAAAATAGACCATATGAAATGAAGAACATGAAAGGAAGACAAAAATAAGATTTCTCTTATGAAAATTTGGCAGCCTAACGGCGTCACATAAACTTCAACCAAAAATGAATTGATGAGATGAAATAGGGTCTCTAATCATATGAACATAAAATTACGGTATGATAGATATAGATATCATACCCCAACATAATAAAAAGGAACTTGAAAGAATTTACATGAAAGTAGAACTTTGAAAAAGAGAAGGGTGAAAGAATCCCTTAAAAATTCAGCAGCCTAACGGCCTCACTTAAACTTCAACAAAAATGAATTGAAAAGATAAAATAGGGTCTCTAATCATATGAAAATAAGAGTCCAGTGTGATAGATATAGATTTCATAGCCCAACATAATAAAAAAGAACTTGAAAGACTTGACATGAAAGTAGAACTTTGAAAAAGAGAAGGGTGAAAGAATCCCTTAAAAATTCGGCAGCCTAACGGCATCACTTAAACTTCAACAAAAATGAATTGATGAGATCAAATAGGGTCTCTCATAATATGAACATAAATGATCATTATGAAATATTTATAGATCATATCCCAACATAATAAAAAGTAACTTTCAAGACTTGACATGGAATTAGAACTTTGAAAAAGGAGAAAGGTGAAAGAACTACTTAAAAATTCGGCAGCCTAACGGCGCCACTTAAAACATCAAAATACTGAATTGAAGAGATAAAATGGGTCCTCTCATCATATGGTCATAAAATATCAGTATGATAAATTTAGTGATCATACCCCAACATAATAAAAAGTAACTTGAAATACTTTACATGAAAATAGATGTTGAAAAATGAGAAGGGAGAAAGAATCTGTTACAAACATTTTGGCAGCCTAACGGCGCCACTTAAAACTTCATAAAACGAAATAATGAGAGTAAGAGGGGATATCTCATTATATGAAAATGAAAAGGAAAGTAATATTAGTATAAAAGAACATCCTCCAACATAAGAACATGGAGCATAAAAGGAATGACAAAAAAGAGATTACTTGAAAAAAAAGAGGTCAGATCCCTTACCTTAAAACGCAACTCTTAAAACTCAAAGGTTGGGACCTTGAGGGCTTGGGGAAACCTTGGGAGGACTACTTGGGAGGTAATGAGACCAGAACTTCGTTGGGGGAGATTGGGGAGTCGAATGGATGAGAGGATGACTTGGTATTTATAGGGAAAGTGAGGGGACAAAGCATTAATGGCCAGGGGACACCTCATTAGTGGTTTTGGAAAAACCACGGGTTTGCCCATGGTTTTTTTCCCATGGTATTGGCCACCTGGGACACCTCATACCTTATCTTACTATTCATAAGTCGACCATATTGATTACATACTTAATACATCATTTAATGATGTCATTAAACACCCGTAACTTAAAAAGTGTATTTTCACCATTCATCGAAAATTCAACTTTCTCAGAATAATCCCAAACTTTTACCTTAACCAAATATCAATGCTCTGATTTCAAGAATGAACTCCATTTTATAAAAATAATTTTCTAAATATTTTTAATTTATTTTTTAAATAAATACACTATTCACCGAAAATTCATTTTTTCAGAAAAAACCCCAAAAATTACCATAACAAAATATCGGTGCTCTGAGTTCAAAAATGAAATCCATTTTATAAAAATATATTTTTTAAATATTTTTAATTTAATTTTTAATTAAAAAACACTATTCACTTGAAAAAAATTAATACTTGAATAATAATTTATGAAATCGTTATTTAACCATTTTATTGAATCACATTACTTAATCAAGGTGCCTAGATTATATTAATACTTTCTTTAAGTGACATTAATAACCCATTTGGACACATTACTAATCCTAATCATAAAATCACTATTCATAATTTACTATTCATCAAAAATTAAGTTGATCTTATTAGACTCTAAATTTCATACCAAACATAATTGTAGAAGACCATTTTTTGAAAATCATTACACATTTTTAATTATTTAAGGTTTACATAAACATTTTTAAAATATCCTTTTTCTAAAATTCATCAAAAATATGCATACTATATTTATCCGTTCATTTAAAAATTCATAAACTTCAACATAAGAAGAAATCCCAATTTTTATTTAAAACAAAGGATTACACAAGGCAGTTACGGTCTCCTTACATATCCCTTTATCACACCAGCATACGACCTAAGTGTAAGGTGTGCTAAGGTGAGAGAATCTGAGGGAGGATCAGCTAACATCGCACGAGTAGTAATTTCTATCAGTTTGAACTTCTCGCAAAGGCGATTCCGTTCTAGCTTCACACGATGAAGTTCGGCTTGGGTTTGGTCCAGAGCAAAGCCCAGTGGTGCTACCTCCTTCCCAAGTTCTGTTAGATGGGCTTCGATCGGTCCAAGACTACTGGGTGAGGCCATCGAATCCTCTTTCTATAATAATTAACCAAGATTACTTGTATTTAGAGACAATAATCAAAATGTTTAGTTTCCAGGGGTCATATTGACCAATGGTCATATAAAAGTCAAAACCCAATGGTCTCATTTTAATTATACTCATGTTACCAAATGAAACATTTTTTTTGAGTATAAAAATAAAATAAAATAACACATAAAATTAGGAAACAAGATTTATTCAAAATTTCGGGTCGTTACATTCTTCCCCCTTAAGAAATTGCGTCCTGGCAATTTTTAAAATTGGGTTTTGAAATTTCATTGAATGTCCCACATCAGAAAAGGAGTTAGTAAAACTATTACTTTAAAAGAAAGAAAGGGAAGAACAAAGGTCACCCGAGTTAACCCACACTAGGATTCCATGTAGGAAAACATGGACATGGAAGAAAAACAATGGGTCAAGTTCTGGGGGAGAGTGATAGAGAACATGATTAGGAGAATGTTAACCATAAGAAAATCCCAAACTTATGATGTGTGTAAACGGTCTTTGATTACCTAGTAGGAAACATAAACCAACAACATTTTTGTTTTACGTTCCTTTTCATAACTTTGAGGAATTCATTTACAACATAAAAAAAACATAATAAAATATACCTATCTTCATGTAGAGTTTCATCCTTTAATAAGTTTCTACCCAAAACTAATCTTTTATCCAAGCTATGAGCATTTAAAACTACTTGGTCTCATCAGAACACAAGAATCATCTTCTAGAGAATCACATAATCCAAAAAATATTAACTATATATTTCTTCTATCTTTAAACATTATCCCAAAAACAGAAAGGGTAAGGTAAAACAACTCTTCAAAAAGAAATAATCCCATAGGAATGGAAACTACTTTTAAATCTTCAAAGTTCCATGGTACTACCCATGGTTCATCATTGACCATTCCATAAATAATGGTCCTTAAAATTCCTTAAAATAAACCAAACTAAGATTGAAACCTAAATACAAGAAGGATTTGATAACATAGTCTTCCAAAATAAACTTCATTGTTCATCTCCAAACATCATCAACCACTCCTAACATCTTATAACAAAAGTATCTAACCTAAACATATTTTACCCAAGATAGGTTAATCATTCCCATAAGTAACCAAAATTACTATAAGTCCACCTTAAATTCATCGATTCTTCATAATATAAGTCAACATTACTCCTCAATGAAAATACCGTAGTAATCTATTTACCTCGATTATATAGGGTCCCCAAAATAGTGAACATCTTCAAAAATAATAATCATCTTTTAATCCCCTAATCATCTCTGTCATATTAATACGACAATCGTTGCATTTCTTATCACATTGGTTGTTGGGACATGTTCTTCCATTTCCCACCATTAACTAAGAATAGAAAGTATAATTAGGGGCTTAAATACTTAGCTAATAATCATGAAAAGGAACTTAAAGCATATAAGGATAACTTGTAGAAGAAAAGTATACCCTAACTTGTGATCCCCTAGGTTCCCATCTAGTTTATCCATGATCATATATTCTTTTGTGAATCTTTATTTTATTTTATCTTTGTCCCTTTAACAATGGTTCATAATAATCTTATGAATTTACCAAAGCATATCCCCCAGGAGTGTCGTAACCAAGAGTTCAGCAAGGCCCGTTGTCATGTACTAGTTCCTGTTCGAGTCTAGCTCAAAGGGGTGTTTTCGGGTTTTACCCCTATGTACATCTATGCCAGAGCCACCTCTACCTACTCGTATCCAGACAGGGATATATTTTCTTGGTAACCCCTTACTCAATACTCACCAAAATACCAGGAAGATTTCTTATATTTTAAATTTTCTATAGGCTTCTTCCTAAAGTTTTCATAAACTAATTTCCACAAATAACTAAACCATCCTTTGATACCAACTATAGCATCCCGCCTTTTTATCACATAAACATTCATTAAATTTTACGAAACCGAGGATCTTTAAGGTTTAGTGTCTTGGAAACCAGGAACTTAAAACATGAAAACATAAAATATTATTCTTAAACACATGAAAGGATTCTCCTAATGTTCATCCTAGGTTCATTACTGCATCTCATAACCAGGGGACATACATCAAAAGAAAGGGTGAGCAGAAGGCCCAGTAAGGGAAACAAGAGAAACATTTTACATGTGAACTTGAGATACTTCAATAAGGTCATGAAAAGAACAATAAGGCATGAGAAAGAAATCATGAGGCATATCATAATAAAAATAACATTTTTCATAACTTGAATATGTGGCTGCAACATTTAATATTGACAATCATTTCATTTCACCAAGGTCCATCCCCAACGTGTCATTAAAAATTACCAAGGTTATTCACCAAGGTATCAGTCTAAAAAGTCATCTCTAGAGATTATGTCTTTACCCAATACATTGGAGCACTATCTGGGCGCACCCTTGACATGTATTTATTATCATGTGAGCCACATATATCATCATCAATAATTTCATAAACAACCCATATATCATAAAATAAATGGGTTTCATTTCATAATCATAACGTTTTAAAAACTACTTTAAAGACATGATCTTTATGTCACTTTAAACCCACAAAAAGGGAAAGCGGGTTTCATGTATGTAGATCCCAGAATTTAAAATAGAACATCTTGGTATATATGTGAATACCCATATAGAAGGTAGAGCTTTGAGTATTCACTTAATAAAATAAAATATCTTTAGAAAAAAGTGAGAGGCATTTTGAGACGAAAATTCTGCAGCATAACGGCAATGTTACAAGGTTTTTAGAAAACATTGAAAAGAGAGGGGACATGGGTCAAACATTCATAAATGACCTATAAAACAGTATAGGTACAGAATATAAGGGATTTAAGAACATGGTAATGAAATTTTAAAATAGACCATATGAAATGAAGAACATGAAAAGAAGGAAAAAATAAGATTTCTCTTATGAAAATTCGGTAGTCTAACGGCGTCACATAAACTACAACCAAAAATGAATTGATGAGATCAAATAGGGTCTCTAATCAATGAACATAAAATTACAGTATGATAGATATACATATCATTCCCCAACATAATAAAAAGGAACTTGAAAGACTTGACATGAAAGTAGAACTTTGAAAAAGAGAAGGGTGAAAGAATCCCTTAAAAATTCGGCAGCCTAACGGCATCACTTAAACTTCAACAAAAATGAATTGAAAAGATAAAATAGGGTCTCTCATCATATGAAAATAAGAGTCCAGTATGATAGATATATAGATCATTCCCCAACATAATAAAAAGGAACTTGAAAGACTTGACATGAAAGTAGAACTTTGAAAAAGAAAAGGGTGAAAGAATCCCTTAAAAATTCGGCAGCCTAACGACATCACTTAAACTTCAACAAAAATGAATTGATGAGATCAAATAGGGTCTCTCATCATATGAACATAAATTATCAGTATGATATATTTAGAGATCATACCCCAAAATAATAAAAAGTAACTTGCAAGACATGACATGGAATTAGAACTTTGAAAAAGGAGAAATGTGAAAGAACCACTTAAAAATTCGGCAGCCTAACGGTGCCACTTAAAACTTCAAAATACTGAATTGAAGAGATAAAATGGGGTCTCTCATCATATGGTCATAAAATATAAGTATGATAAATTTAGAGATCATACCCCAACATAAAAAAAGGAACTTGAAATACTTTACATGAAAACAGATCTTGAAAAATGAGAAGGGAGAAAGAATCCGTTACAAAAATTTCGGCAGCCTAACGGCGCCACTTAAAACATCATAAAAAGAAATAATGAGAGTAAGATGGGACATCTCATTAAATGAACATGAAAAGTGAAGTAAGAGGAGTATAAAATAACATCCTCCAACATAAGAACATGGAGAATAAAAGGAATGACATGAAAGAGGTTACTTGAAAAGAAAGAGAGAGGTTTGATCCCTTACCTTAAAACGCAACTCTTAAAACTCAACGGTTGGGACCTTGAGGGATTGGGAAAACCTTGGGAGGACTCTTTGGGAGGTAACGAGACCAGAACTTCGTTGGGGGAGAGTGGGGAGTCGAATGGATGAGAGGATGGCTTGGTATTTATAGGGAAAGTGAGGGGACAAGGAATTAATGGCCAAGGGACACCTCATTAGTGGTTTTGGCAAAACCATGGGCTTGCCCATTGTATTTTCCCATGGTATTGGCCACTTGGGACACCTCATACCTTATCTTACTATTAATAAGTCGAAAATATTGATTACATACTTAATACATCATTTAATGATGTCATTAAACACTAGTAACTTAAAAACTGTATTTTCACCATTCATCGAAAATTCAACTTTCTCAGAATAATCCCAAAATTTCACCTTAACCAAATATCAATGCTCTGATTTCAAAAATAAACTCCATTTTATAAAAATAATTTTCTAAATAATTTTAATTTATTTTTTAAAATAAATACACTATTCACCCAAAATTCATTTTTCAGAAAAAACCCCAAAAATTACCATAACATAATATCGGTGCTCTGAGTTCAAAAATGAAATCCATTTTATAAAAATAAAATTTTTAAATTTTTTTAATTTTATTTTTAATTAAAAACACTATTCACTCGAAAAAAACTAATACTTGAATAATAATTTATGAAATCGTTATTTAACAATTTTATTGAATCACATTACTTAATCAAGGTGTCTAGATTATATTAATACTTTCTTTAAGTGAGATTACTAATCCATTTGGACACATTACTAATCCTAATCATAAAATCACTATTCATAATTTACTATTCATCAAAAATTATGTTGATCTTATTAGACTCTAAATTTCATACTGAACGAAATTGTAGAAGACCATTTTTTGAAAATCATTACACATTTTTAATTATTTAAGGTTTACATAAACATTTTTAAAATATCCTTTTTCTAAAATTCATCAAAAACATGCATACTATATTTATCCGGTCATTTAAAAATTCATAAACTTCATCATAAGAAGAAATCCCAATTTTTATTTAAAACAAAGGATTACATAAGGCAGTTAGGGTCTCCTTACATAGCCCCTTATCACACCAGCATAGGACCTAAGTGTAAGGTGTGCTAAGGTGAGAGAATCTGAGGGTGGCTCAACTAATATCACATGATTAGTAATTTCTATCAGTTTGAACTTTTCGCAAAGGCGATTCTGTTCTAGCTTCACACGATGAAGTTCGGATTGGGTTTGGTCCAGAGAAAAGCCCAGTGGTGCTACCTCCTTCCCAAGTTCTGTTAGATGGGCTTCGATCGGTCCAAGACTACTGGGTGAGGCCATCGAATCTTTTTTCTATAATAATTAGCCAAGATTACTTTTATTTAGAGAAAATAATCAAAACGTTTAGTTTCCAGGGGTCATATTGACCAATGGTCATATAACAGTCAAAACCCAATGGTCTCATTTTAATTACACTCATGTTATCAAATGAAACAACTTTGTTGAGTATAAAAATAAAATAAAATAACACATAAAATTAGTAAACAAGATTTATTCAAAATTTCAGGTCGTTACAATATTTCATAGAGTTTTTTCATGGGGCTCTAGTTTACAGTGCTCCCTTTTTGGAGATATGGTTCATATTGTTTTCTTATCTTTGTAGTGTTTGTGTAACAAAGGTCAAGAAATCTGGTTCCCTAAAAAAGCATGCAATGCGTGAGATCGCAGAGGTAGTGAGCTTCAATAAAAGATAGAAAGATATATTTTCTTCACATGAAGTCAAGTGTCTTTGAGGGATCACACTACACTATTTATAAGAATATGGATGGTAGACACATCATGATGGCCTTCATTCGAGCGACCATTGTGAAATAGAATTGCGCATGAGCATTACAAATGATCTTTATGAAGGGTACCAGATTGTCAACTTTTTGCAATTCTCTCTCAGAAGTTGACCAAACATTCTAATCAGTTACCATTCTGAGGGTGAAAAATGTTGGGATCAAAATATGTTCCTTGGGAATATTTGAGAAAGTCATAGCCACTATGGAATAAATCTATGCCAAAACATCCTAAAAACCCTCTAAGGGAGTCTTCTTCATGAAGCCCTGCCACTCCATGAACCATTCAAAGCTCTCAGAGGTCCATAGTTGAGAAATCCCATTCGCGAGTGCATGATGATTTGATAATGTCCTCCATGAGTTTGAAAAAACTAGATGACCTTACTAAGGCATGAAGGTTCACTTCAGGAGACTAAAGGATACACAACCATTCAATAATCCTAAAATTTATTGTTGAACCACATCACTATGTTGAAAACCACTTTTTATTGTAAATACCCCCTTATTCCAACCATTGGAGTATGATTTCCCAACCATTCAGCTTCAGAATTTCTCCCAATTCACAAATCATATGAGCACTATAAACCAAACTAAAATAGATTGTACAATGTATCATAGATTCACAAAAAATCCTTTCCAATGTTCATGAATACCTCCAACTAGGATGGGATGCCTTTCAGGAAGGCCTACACCATTCAATAAGGAATAGGCTCTCTGGGTCACTCGAGGCTTCATGAAGAATTCAGCCTCTGTAAAGAATTACTTTACAAATCCAAGAATATATCCCTAGGTAGGATCACCATGTTTTCAAAATCCTACTCATTTGTAAAAAACATGAAATTCATGAAGCGCCTGATCATTGTGATGTACCTCTTTGTGAGGACTTTTTCTTCATGAAGCCCCTCTCTTGGGATTCTCCATGCTGCCTCATTATTTTTCACCTCTTTGAGATTGCTGATCCCCTAGAGCCCAAAAATCCTTCCATGATTGGTCCAACTATACCTTGAGTCCCTATATTACATGTTCCAGCCATTATTGTGTCCCACTCCACAACATATTTGGCCAGACACTCCCACCTACATTTTAGTTCTCAACATAGGTACAATAATGTATTTTTCTTCTCAGTAGAGGCATCCTAACGTGGACCTCATGATCAACCACTCATCCCTATTTTTAAAACCTAGAATTTGTAAATCTTTGCCCCTCCCAAAGGTGTGTGATCAGATGTTATGTATTTTCAGGGGGTAAAGAGTGAGTCCCCCACATTCGAGCTACATGGCATTAAATAACTAAGCACCAACTTCCTCAACACATGACATTAAATTGTAAAGTTACCCTATGATGAAAGAAGAATATGATCCATGTATGAATCATATGGAGTGAGATACTCCTACCATGGGATGAGGTCCTCCAAATAGGAAATGAAAACCTTCTTGGACATATTCCATGTGTAGGACCGACACCATCTCTCGTTAGAGTCTCTTTCATGACAGAAGTGTCAGGTCTTCTGCTCCCTGATGTTTCTCACACCAAGAACTAATCACATGGGATTAGAGGTTCTTAGTGTTCTTGAAATCCTTCGAATCACTCCAAATGGATTTCCATCCTAGAGTAATCCCTAGTCTCCACCTTGAATGTTATTATCCTATTCTTAATCCCCAACCAACCACATGCTCCTTGGGAATCCAAAAAAGGTGTAACCCACATCATGTCCTGTCAAAAGTGAATCCTCCTTAGGTTTAATCCCAGACCATTCCAAAATAGGTGGGATTTGATTCCCAACTAACTAGGATATGTATGAATCCTCCATGAGGTCCAAACCCAACATCTACATTCTTCCAAATCTTGTTAGGACGTCAACCTTGTTAAGATCATGCCCCTTCCCAGAGACCACATCTACTCCCAGTCCCTTTGGTCTAATTTCACATATAATCCCCATACACATAATCATTTCTTGTAGTAGCACTTGGGAAGCTAACATGTATAAGACTAAAACAAAATAAAACCATGATAAATTCTATTTTTTATGGAATATTCCATGTGTAATCCCCACACCATCCCTTGTTAGTGATCCCTTCACGACCCGACTGTCCTTATGCATGATGCTAAAATGTGTGGACCAATCCTGTCACATGAACTTAAACTGAAAAATCAAACTACATGGTTTTTGATCCTATTATCAAAGTTGGGAACATATATAACCCCTCTAAGGTTCAATACCAACCGATATAAACCCCAGGTTCCACCCTTTTTAGGGAAGCACCTCTTTGATCCACCTATAGGTGTGTTCCGATCAACTATCATGGTGTGACATCTGCCCTATATGGGATACGTCTCCTGGATCCACCTCAATAGGGAATTCCGATCCATCCATTAGTAAATCCTTCATGATTATCCCTCATGGTGTGACATATTCAATTTATAGGAAACACCTCCGGGATCCACCTCCATAGGGGTGTTCTGATCCATCCATAATCATAGTGTGATATATTACCTTTATGGGACATACTTCTTAGCTTCATCTCCACTGTAATTTTGATTCATCCATCAGTAAACCATTTTTGTGCTCTCACATAGGGATGTACCTCCTTGATCCACCTCCATGGGATCTTCTAATCAATTACCTTCTGTCTCCACAATACGTTAAAATTTTGACCCAAACAGATAACAAATGATAAAAATGCAAAGACTAAGGTAAAATCCATAGAAGATATGAACTTATGGCATCAACTACCTCATTATAAACATTTTATTCTTGATGTGAAAGTATTATAATATATACACCCTCTACATTAGATAAATCATGATTGATGTGAGATTCCTTTGGTTTTCTTCCTAAGATACCTCCATGTGATTCCCTATAATGATGAAGAATATAAGTGTCCAATGTACCTGAAGACCATACATGCCAGCAATGCCCAACATGAATACTATCCTGATTTAAGGTTTCTTCCTAGTCAAGACCCATTGTAATTTCTATATAAGAGAAACATAATTAACCAACATCCAAAAGAATATGGCACCAAGAATGAGTTCCACAAACATGAATTAACTCTATGAGGGAGACCCAGACATTGAGAAGAAATATAAGGAGGAATCAATAGAAATAGGATCTAACAACTCATCATACCATTTTGATTGAAGAGTAGACATATCCACTGAAAGTGATGAGAGCTTCATTCCATTGAAAAAAGGGAATTTCGGGAACCAAATGTGACACCAGCTCACATCAACACCTGAGATGGCACACCTCAAAGAAATCATTAGAAAAAAAATCTTCAATTTTTTTAGAAAAATAGAGTGTCATAGATTCTTGAAGGATCTTTTTTCATTATGTTTATGTTTAGAAAAATAGACAGACATGTCTCTTAATTAAGTCTATAAAAGTTTCTTTTGATTTTTTATAATCCATACTTCCACACCCACATGCACGTATCTTTATTCATGAATTCACCACATACATTGTTCATAAGGGAGATCTATGGAATATATAGCTCTCCTGGTCCAATAATCCATTGATGAATAATAATAAAAATATTGTTATTCCACATACCAAGAAATAAATCTAGAAACCTATCACATTATCTTCAATGGATCCATGGAGAGGTTTAGGAATAATTATTAATAAATAAATGTGATAATTCCTACATTGAATTCCATAAACTTTATGTTGGTGGAATTAAATTAAAATGAGGGAAATAAAAACAACATTTTTATATTGGTGGTAGATATTTTTTGATGGTAGCATAGACCAATGATAGATTATACTAACAGTATCATGATCTAGTGGTAGATCATTCGGTTTTAGATCATCTAAAATAGTGTTGGATCTGATCAATAGTAGATATTGTCTGACAGTAGATCTAGTTGAATGGTATCATAAATCTGGAAGTAGATTTGACTAGTGATAGATCTGGATTGGTGGTATATCAAGTTTGATGGTACATCTTACTTGTGGTAGATCTGGTTTGGAAGTATATCAAATATGGTGGTAGATTCTTTAGTGGTAGAGGTTCTGCATTGATAGATATTTTTCAGTGGTAGATGAAAGTTCACGGGTAGATTTGGATTGAACTAATATTAGATCTATTGAACTAACAGTGTATCTTTTAAACAAGTGATTGATGTCCTCAATAGTAGATCCATCAATGGTAGTGTCTGGTAGTTGATGTAATCCACTAGTAGATTACATTGAACTAATTGTAGATCATCAAAACCAATTATAGATCTTCTAAAACTGATGGCATATCTATACATAGCCCATTTTCTTCACAAAATGATGCACTATCTTAACACATTAATCATATTAGAAACACTATAAACATGATTTTTGATAATTAAAATAAAAATGTTCCAATATAAATAAAAAATGGAGAATTATATGACTTTAAAATCAATTAAAAAAATGATTCATTATTATTATTTATTTAAAGAAAAATATAAAAAATAGTTCTTTTATTATAATAAAACGTCACTTAGGTTTTAAGATGTAAAATATATGTTTCTAAATTAAGAATAATAATTTTAAATAAATAATTTTAATTATTTAATGTATTTTTATATATATAAAAGGTTCTAAAAACATTAAAGTCATTATTATATAATAATTACTTCAAAAAAGTGATAATATTTAAAAATATGATATATTTCACCATACACCTAAAAATCAACATTTTCAGAAAAATCCAAAAAAATAATCCAATACCTATTTTGAAAATTTACATTCAAAAAATAAATATCATTTCATTAAAATCGAATTATAAAATTTGGGAATTTATCTTTTAAATGAAAATATTAAATATAAAAAAACATCTTTTACAGAACAATGACCATTATAAGCTCTAAATGTCTTAATCTTTTTCCAAATATACATGATTGTTAGTCTCTTAGTTGATATATTAGAATATTACATATCATTATCAATTAAATGTATTTAATTTAATTAATCAAGAAATGAAACTCTTTAACAGTAGTTATTTGAAAAATATCCATTTTTGAAATTGAATGATTTTAATCATGTCATATTAAAAAAAATATTATATAAGAATATTAATTAACTGTTAAATTTTTATTTATTTAATGATTAATCTTATATTTCATGGATATTTTTAGTTCTATTTTGTTTGTGTTAAAAGATATTCATCTTTTTATTTATTTTGATGAAAAAATGTAATAAAATATTTTTGTTTTATATTTTAAAAACTACTTATTCTAATAGTGATATGATGGAAAGTGATAATTATCACATAATGGAGACCATATTTAGTGATAAAGTATTCTTAAAAATTACTTATTCCATGTAATGGTTAAGAAAAAATGAAGGTATAATATCATGTAAAGGGGAACAAAAATGAGATGTGTATATAGATGAGCATGGAAGATCCGTTGGGGATTTTTTGGAGCCAATGTAGTTTCTATATTGAGGAATTTGTGAATAAATGAAGAATGGATTACCTTGATATATATTTATATTAAGGACAAGGAATGTAAATCATGTAGATTACTTAACATTATAGTATAAAATGTGTGTGCATTCATGGGGGAATTTGGAGAATAATGGATATTATTTGTTGAATGAAACACATATCATGATGCAACAAAATAGGTTGATCCCTGAAGTTGGAATGTAGCACCGCTGTGCTGAAAACCATGCCACAAATGAATGAATATAAATTATAACAAAGTAAATTTAATGACTATAAATATAGGACCACACTTCAATTCATGGTCATATGATTTTGTTTCACTATTTTCTTGATATGAGAAGACACTGCACAATGAAGGATGTGACCACACCAAAACCATGAAAGACCTTTAAAAGAGTTAGAAATGTGCATGCTCTAACACTTTCGGTCATTCAATGAATATTTTGTTTGAATCGTAATATGGTTTCTAAATAATTTTCTATTCTATTTTTAGGATATGGAAGAATAACTACATATTATAGGATGACACCACATTGTAATTAGTCACGTATAAGATAAAATCACACCTCAATAGTGTGAGAGTCATAAAATTACATGCCAAAATCAAAATGTGAATTATATGAGAGGCGCATTTTAGTATGAGTCAAAAAACCATAGGAGGATAAATGTGATTTTATTTGCATCATGAGGCATATAAATAAAATAAAAAGAGTCTTAATATTAAGAGGGTTTGAGAGAATCACCGCTCAATTAAATAGATGTTTTAAATGAGTCTTGACAAGAAAATTAATCATGATTTTGACTAAGGATGATGTTTTGATGAATTATGTCAGGCCATAATAATGGGGAATCCATGGATTATCATTCCATAATGAGAGATTTCACACCATAAGATTGGTGGAACTAATGATTGTCACAACATGATAATGATATTTTTAAAATGTATTAAAGAATAAAATAGAATTCATAAAGTGTAATTTTTTTCCTAAGATATAGGTAATAATCAAAATATAAAGTTACACATTTTGACCACTATGAATGAGTTAGAAACCAATAATAATCCCAAAGTATTATAGGAATGGGTGTAAATATCAACTATCAGATAAATTTTTGAAGTCTCTATGTAAGTATATAAAACTATACATAGTAGTTCTGAAGAAACAACTAAAGTGTAATGATATTGAATATATGGTTCTACAAATAAAAAAAATATAAATTATTAACACCGTTGAAATAAATTTCAAAAGACTAATAATTGAAGATATCCATAACATAGTTCCAATGACAACATCTAGTGCATTGATATATGTAATCTTCATGAGGATATAATTTCTTTTATATATTTGGATGATTGTAAAATAAAACACAGAGCACAAATAAGATGATTCTTGAATAGAATTATATTCACATGGAAGGAAGTTGATACGGATATGATTATTTTTGTAGGTAATGAGTTAAACCTCACATAAAGAGGTCAGTCTAATATATATTCAGAAGAAAAATACACAAATCTTTATATGGAGTTGATCTCATCCATTTTTTGGAAGAATAGAAGCACAACGATGTGGATCATAACATATAATATTTTGTTTGTAAAGATACATGGTCAATCATTCCTTAGGGATAATGAATTACTTCCTATTTTTATAGAGTTTATAGTTGTTAGGATTCGACCTATGCACTACCTCTTTATGTTTATAGAGAATGGAGTGAGGGTGAGGTCATCTGTATAACACTAGTAAAATACAAAACCCAATGTGGATTAGAGGCCCAAGAAAAAATAGATTACCTCATGGAGAAACTTCCTATAGTTTACAGTTGTGTTTCATGATCCAAAAAACTATATGACATGTATTCCATTCGGGAATGAAAAAAATCCTATGTGAAATAAAGAGACTAAGGCTGATACAAGAGATATTGTGTTTAAAGAAAGACAGTTTAGGGTCATGATGCATGGAGAATTGTGGATATATAGCATAGGTTCATACAACATATACTAATACCATATAGGTACCTCACTTCCTTAGTGTGCATTAAGATACTAATGTCTAACAATGGAGAATGAGATTTGAAGATTAGGTGAAGGAAATGGGAAGACTATAGTTGGGCTTGAGATAGGGGACCCATGAATTACTACATATCCTATGAAATAAGAATGAAACCGCACATATTTATTAAATTATGTTAGGTATCAGGAAATAATGAAAATGGGAATCCTCTTAAGTGAGGTATAAAAAGTATATCCTAATTCTAAGTCATGTGATGGAGACTATGAAAAATAGTTTAATATCACATGATAATATTGAAATAAGGGGTTGAGGTAGGTTGTAGAGTATGATAAGTAATGCAAAGTAGATGTGAATGTAGGGAAAATTACTTGATTCCATGAAACCATTCACAAGGTCCTATGCATATAGTTTATGGTCTTGATTCATGAACCAAATACATAAATTTTAAATTCGTTACTTGTTGACTGAGTGTACATAGTTTAGGATGATGATTTATAGACAATGAACAGGATAAGATATGTAGCATCTGGAAGTGCAAACACTTGACATGAATTAGAGGAACCAATTCCATCATAGAGAGTCTTAAAATAGGGTAAATAGGGGTGTGTGGTTATAATCATGCTTCCATTATTAAAATGTGGTCCCATCCCATAAATACAATTCAAATCAGTCATGCAGGGAACAATCCACTAAAACCCTTAAGCCCACATGATCCATGAATAGTTTGAGAAACATGAATTAGAAGAAGAATACCCATTCTACTTGAGTGTACACAATAGGGTAAGAAGGGTTATTTTTGGAATAAAAAATTAACCATAGGAATATCCCCCAA
This sequence comes from Viscum album, assembly GCA_963277665.1. Taxonomy (NCBI): domain Eukaryota; kingdom Viridiplantae; phylum Streptophyta; class Magnoliopsida; order Santalales; family Viscaceae; genus Viscum; species Viscum album. The sequence continues at coordinate 1,334,260,406 of OY728145.1, forward strand.
AAAAGGGAGTCCCGTAAGTGAAAGGAAAATACAAGAATGTCCATCTTTATCAACTTTCACAAATGCATGAGTGGTGTAAAAACAAGGTCATTGTATCCTAAAAAAGGATAATATGAAGAAATAAATCATGAAATCCATGTTCACAATCACAAAAATAAGTGAAAATAGATGGAGGATGACTATTGACCCAATATTTTATATACAAGATCCACTTTCATACTATCAAATATTGGGATATAAATGTTTCAGATCCACTATTGAACATATTCAGCAAATGAGAACCATCATTTTCTACTGTAAGTTCTTCTGGGACTATTCCCTAGATAAGAGGTGATCCTATTTGGTGTTGTTTTATCATTATAGGGGATCATATTAATATTTATAGTATGTAGGGGGTCCTGATGAAGGGAGTCTTGAAGAATAGGGTCAAATGATGGGTTGTTTTAGTAGACCCAACACTCTAAGTGAAATGCCACTATACATTGAGCGTTAGGATGAGTCGTATTCGCATAAGTGATGGTAAAAATCTACCTCCTAAAAGGAGTTTCATTTTTATGTCATGTTAGATCAAAGAATCTGATAGGGGGTATTGATCATCCAGGTAGTGTAAGGCTAGTAAGATGTAAATGGTAATGATGGTCATAGATGACTTATATATATGTGATCTTAGTGTACCTACATTACTCATATGATGGGAATAGTTCCATACATATATATTTCAAATGGTATAGTAGGATAATGGTCACTAGAAGGATGGGGTATTACCAACTTGGTAAGGACAATGACATAAAAATATAGTTTAAAGAATAATAATGGAATTCGTTGGCTATATAACTTAATTTAACTCACCTAAGACTTGTGGTTGGTGTTGTTTAATTTATTTTATATAGTATTTTGATCATGATGTTTACCATCATACAACATGGATGTAAGGGAATATAGTTTAAAGTCAATATTTTTGGATTGGGTTTCTGTGGTAACATCTAATAGTGAGGATAAAAGGGGGGGTTTCCTAGAGTTTATTGTCATATAAAATTGGATGAAGAAGAGGGATAAGGTAGCCTTTTGCATATGATAAGTAATTAAAATAAAATTTAAATGAAGGGTCAAGGGGCCTACCCTGATAAAAAATATCCTCTAAAGGGATAAACACATAGTTTAAGGCTATGATGTATAGACTGTGATAGTCTAGTTAAAATTAAAACATAGAGAATGAAATAATTTATTTATAGTATAGAGTCACATAACCTTGACCATTAATTGAAATAGAAAATGTATCATGGATCGTAGAGAAGAAGTAGATTTGAATTTTATATTCATGTACAACATGGTGAACATCAATAGGGGGAAAAGGGGATGTGCAGTTTAAAGTCATGCTGTCAGGACTAGGGGAAAAGGGTGTAGAATATTTACAATAACTTATTTCAAAATAAGTGTATTAAGGGAGAAAACCCATGATTTCTTTAATGTCTTGATGATGAAACCTATAATATTTTTGACATTTCAATTTTCGCTTGAATTTTTTATAACTTTTTGATGTTTGAATTGGTGAATTGAGGGATGAAATTTTATTAGGTCACACATTATGCGATTTCAATCCTATTTAGTCTTTTTGATTTTTTCCTATATAAGTTTAGGGTCATGAAGTTCAAATAATTATGTGATTTTGTTTAATGTCACAAAACATTAACTAAATATCATTCTATTATTTTTAGGTCATAGATCTTGGAGTAAGGGTGTATTCTTTTTAAGGCTTTAAAACTAAGAAAAAACCATAGTTAAGTAATTTTTATTCACAAAAGGAAATAAGAACACTATATGAATGGAAGGTGAAAGAGGCTTGATGTCACATGAATTTCCTCAAGAAGTAATATATATAGTTTAAGGATATTTTTTTGGAAAAAAAGGGTTCTACCAGTTTATTGATATTATGTGAGGACAATTGGTGTTCGAAGGGGGTTGTTGTAGCCTAAAGGATAGTATAAAAATAACATGGATAGAGGTAAAAAGGGATTTGATGCCACAAAAATATCCACAAAATGGATTGAGAATAGTTTAAGGTCATTATGATCTAACCAAGGGTGAGATACTTTGGAAAGGGTGAATAATAGGGTTGTGCAGTCTGAAGTCATAATACAAGAACAATGAGTGTGGTTTACATGGAAATGAAACATGCCTTGATTATGTATTAGAAAAATATACCATGAATCATATGCTCCCATGAGTTTTGATCAATGTTAGAAACAAGGATTGGTATGATACTACCCATGTCACATGAGAGTTCATAATATACAAAAATGGAGGAAACTTGGACTGGTCCCTATGATACTAACTTTGTTTATCATGCATACAAATTTATGAAGGGGTATCAATGAGGGAATTGATGTTCTACCAAAATAAATTAGTTTTAATGGGAAGTAAATATGGAATTCCATAATTAAAATCATATAAAATTGAAAAAATAGGTGGAGGATGACTATTGAACATGTTTGGGGCACATGTTCCAGCAATACACTATCAAGAATAGAGTGGAAAATTTTTTTATTGACCATTGACCATTTGATTCATATAAGAACCTTCATTTATCTCCAAAGAATTCTTCCGAGCATATACCTTTTATGGGAGGTCAGTTTATTTGGAATTTTTCCTATATTAGAGGAGAGACTGCTTAGACATGAAGGATAATGAAGTTCCAAATCAAGGAAAACCATAAAATTTCACGCATTTTAACACCTTTAAAGTTTGTATTAGTGAGAGAGAGTCAAACATGTTCCCAAAAGGGAAAATTACCCAACAATTATGTGAGGAAATGAAACCAAATAGAAGGATCCTGGTAATGAAGAGAAGATTAGGGATACAAAATGGTGACAATGTCTAGGTTTGAGATAAGACATCGATGTATTACTACATATTCCATAAGGTGGTAATAAATAAAAATATAGATATTGGAACTGGCATAGTAGATGACTGACACCAGAAGTGGGGTTTCCCCTTGAGTGAGTGAAAAAACCTGATTATATACTTTAGATTCTATAAATAAGGAATATATCTATGAATTTAATAGTTAAATAGATTTTAAATTCATTCTATACAGTTTAATGTTATATTTCTAAGATTGTGTATATTGTTTAATATCGTATGACCATGTGTTGAACACATAGTTTAAGACATATGGCGAGGATTAAATTTTAGTTAATTTAAATTCATATAGGTTTGATGATTTTTTATATAGTTGAAATTATTATAGTGTAGAACCATGTGATATTATGTTAATGGCTATATATCTCATACTTAATTTCTTATAGTTTTACATTAAGTGACTAGGAATTTAAAAATGATGTGATGTTTTGAAAATTGCTCATTGAGAAACCTTTTATTAATGGGAGGTGTGATGCTCTCCTCCTACATAGAGATCAACTAGTATTCAATTTTGAAATAGAAATATTGAATGAAAAAGGGACCCTACCCTTTGGTCACTAGATTTCTTGGTTTCATTCTATGTATCATAGGTGTTCACAAATCTAGCACCAAACTATAATGGAGGAAAAGAGAAAAGACAAACCCTATTGTTGAAGGCTCATGTTATATGGGTATGATGGACCTCAAGGTTGTGTAGAACATAGAGATTATTCTAATTGATGGATTATAGTTTATATAGAAAGTATTGATATGTTTTATCTTCCATAAAATATTTTTTGATGGATATCCATAGTGATGATAGTATGGAAAAAATGGGTAGAATTGCTTCTTTTTCACATTCCAAGAAGTTCGGAGTTTCCTGGGAGGAAGTCTAAATTTCATTTTGGTATTCCTATAGGGAAATGAATAGATTTTTAAGATATATATTTTTATTCTAGTATTCTCTCTTCTATAGAATATCAGATAGAGTCATGATGGATGTCTCGATCTGTCTAGTTGCATACATATGGTAGTATTAAGTATGATAGGATCAGATATTTTACATATCATACTATTTATTCATCTTGGAAGATAAAAATATGGTTCAAATATTTGTGAGGATATTGTGAGGGATCCAAAATTAATATATGATATATGATTTCATGAACACGATCATAGACCTGGTCTTGAACTTTTTGAAGGGGTTGGTTTTAACCCTTCTTGAGAAGAAATCAATGGTGGTTAGGATGAACCAACACTATAGGACAATGGCTGGTGGTTAAGGAACTATTATAGCCAATCACCATAAAATAAAGGGACCAAAAACTTGTTGGTGTTTATAATTTATGATTTCTAATGAATAAAGTTGTAATTAATATAGTATGAATTACACAACTGGTGAATTACATGCCATAACAAAATGTGATACTGAAAAAGTATTAGAAAATTCATATTTGATTGGAGAGTTTAATGTAGGAGGTAAATAATCAAAGGATTCATTAAACTAGACACTTATTCTATATATGGGTTATTTGAATGATCTTCCACTAATTTTATAGTGGTGAGTTGATTTACCTATCAACTATATTTATCATGAATTAAAGGGGTTATAACTTTCTAGTGGGTCATGTGGATGCCCAATCTGTTCTCGTCTAGTTCTATAAGAGATGTGGACATGTTTTTACGGTGTCAAAAAAGGATTTTTTATGATCATGGGACACGAGTAATCTTTGATTTAGAGGATAACTAGGAAATAATCTCATGGGTGCAATCGAGGAAAGGGATGAGCTCTTGTATTTTGATATTATAGTCACCATTTTTTTGATGAATAACTTGGATTAAAATTTAATATCTAACCATTGGACCTTGATCTTTAGAGATAGTTAGAGAACAATGATGAGAGTTGGAAAGTCATGACCCGTCCCCCGGGGCCCATGTTGTGACTACCCTGGGCCCACCTTCCATGGGCCAGGGGTTGGCGACTAGCACCGAAAGGCGTATTCCCCAAAACTGGGAAGGTATTGCCTTTATAACCTGTTAGCAAATGCAACCAACCAAACAACAAGATACGAACACAAGTCAACTGTATAGCAAAAAAGTGCTCAAAGTAAAAAGGGGGTCAGAATACAATCCCGACTATAAAGAAACAAGTACAATTGAAATACAAAACAACTGAAGAAAGAGAAAAGATAGATACTAGATCATCCTCTAAGGTTCCTACCAGAAGTCTAGGTACAGATCGCCCCTTCAGCACTCCACGTCCACCTGTCTCCTCTGCGTACCGACACGTCGTATGGTCCACCTCCGGGAACCGTCCAATCCTAGTACTCTCAGCCTCAGTCAACGCTATCAATTGTCTGTATCCAACACAACAAGGTGTAGGCATAGCCCGTGCAGGGGTGAGTATAATGATACTCATTAGGGACCATGAGACCCTCATGGTCTCTAAAAACAACCAAGGATAAAACATAAAGTATGAAATCAATAGATAACCCTATATAGGTATATGCCCATACATATATTTAAGTTATCAAGTAATCCATATCAATCATGAGGAAAATACCGAGATACTCACTCAGCTCACACCAGGATTTATTCTAGGGGTAGTAATAAGAAACATCCACAGTCACACCGTTGAACACCTTGGCTGCTGGATATCCCCTCATCTATCGAGTATAGTGGGCCTATCACATCACACAGAGGCGCTTCCCAAAAACCTTGGACAACTGAGGTACTCATCTTGTCGAGTACCGTGGGTCTACCATGTCACAGAAAGACACTCCCTACCATGGTTTTGTTGCGTCAGATAGAGGTTCTCCCCCTCGTGACTTGCTGTTGTACTCCTCCTGTCAAGTACTGTGGGTCTGTCGGATCACATAGAGGAACTCTCCACCATGGCCTATTGAGGTACTAATCCTATTGTGTACTATGGGTTTTTCATGTCACACAGAGGTTCTCCCAACCATGGGTCTCCTGCATCACATAGAGGCGCTCCCCACTGGGCCTGTCAAGTCACTTGAAGTAGAAAATGTCAGTAGCCATCAAGTCTCAGCCAGCTACTGGGTTCCCACACTATGCTCACTCGTCTTCGAGAGGATCTGCTCCATGAGCTACTGGCCGATACTCCAACTGCCATGAAGTCCCATGAATAATCATCTCAATGGTCTGCCGTATCATAGGGGTCTCAACACAACAGATGGTGCGTCAATCAGACATCAGGTCTGTGAGTTATTAGCCTTTTAGTCCAGGGGGCCCGGTTGGATTCGTGCTCGATCCAACCTGACCATTTCCAATCATAATCCAAAACGTGAGTGGGATATAATCAAAGAGAACATCTCACTACAAGATTTAAAATGCCACTGAAGGCTCGTCAAAAGGACTTCCGGTGCCAAAGTTATGGCTAAAAGAAAGTAAATGGGTCATAGTGGGCCCGGGTCCGGACCGACTCGGTCAGACCGACCTGACCCGACCCACTAGGTCCATCCCAGTCTGTGCTGGGTGGCCCAGCCTACTGGTCAGTTAGGAAGGTCATGAGGGTCCTCAAATGGTGTGAGGCCATAGGGCGGCTCGGTCGGAGTGGCTCGGGGCCGCGGGGTAGCTCGGTCAGAGCAGCTCGAGGCCACGAGATAACTCAGCCGGAGCGGCTCGGCCTCAGTGGGATCGGCCGGAGCAGATCCGTCGCGTGTGGCTCATCTGAAGCGGTTCGGAAGGCCGCGGGTGGCACGGTCGGGGTGGCTTGGCTAGATGGCAGTGGCTGGACGGATGGTGGTGGCGGATCGACGGACAAAGGTGGTGACTCAGCAGACGACGACAGTGTCTCGGCCCAGACGGTGGTATCTGTGGGTGGCGCGGCAGGGCTGCGGTTGGCAGGGCTACGGGGCACGGTGCTCATGGGCGCCGTGGAGCGGCTTTTCCATGGGGGTTCCACGAGGGCACAGAGGTTGCGAGGTGATGGTGGCCATGGGGCAGTGTCGTTGCGTCGTCTCCTTCATCACATTCAACACCAAAAATCATCACAGGATTTGCGGAGGGGTTGGGCCATGTTTGTTTGTCCCGTACCCTCCGCATTTGGGTGGTAGCATATGGATCAACAAGAACTTGAAGAAGAACGTCAAGCTTTAAAACATCCCATAATGATTTATTCCCAATCCTGAAAAATAATTTAATGTAAGAACATGGGAAAAGTATTCATACACAAATAAACCCCTACCTTTGATCATTCATTGACATTGGCGCGAGAATAATTTGAAGTTGTAAACGTTCATATCGTCTACCACACACCTCCAATCCTAGGATCATTCGTCGGTTCGTCGTAGTTGAAGAAGGTCCTCGTTGGAGGGTGTCCTGAGGAAGAAGTGAAAGTCAGCATTCTTCAATGGAGTAGCGTTCTTCGTGGAAGAAGTGAAATCCTCCAAGGGTTCTCCTCTTACAATCCCACCCAAAAAATGAAAGAGGTGCCAATATAATCAACTTAAAGGATTAATTATGCTGGCACAACCATGTCGGCGTAATTAATGTACGACATTGGCACAATTAATTATCTCAATTAATTAGCCCAATTTAATGGGTGGGGTGTAATATTGGGAAGTTGGGAGGTTTCTCCCCATTAAGAGTGGTCGGGTGGTCCCCACCTCTTTAATTAAATTGGGGGTTTATTCTCAGGTGGTCCCCACCACCATAACTTCACAAGGGAGGTTTAGCTTAGGTGGACCCCACCTCTTAACATCTACATGGGTGTTATAAATAAAAATAAATTGTTACACAATTTTATTTGTATTTTATTCTTTCATGAAAAACCCAAAATCTAACATTCACCCTCGACCAACTTCCATTGAGATTAAAGTCTCTTTAAGCGAATAACGGCACTGTGATTTCAACGATGTCCTCGGATTTCAATTCTAAGCACCAGTTCAAATGTTAGAAAAACCCGCTCGCATGTTTACTGAACGTACCTAAAAAAAATTCATAAATTCGATCCGGGTACTTCGGGCCTCAGAATCACTTGTCGTTCATTTTCGCAGACTCATAAAATTTCCATATATTAAAAAAAATTACACGGAAATTTTGGCCCCATTGTTAGTATATTGTTTTTTTAAGATGACTATGTATGATATAAGGGCCTTGGAGGGATTGATGAAAAAAAATTACATGTCTAACCATATTGATCATAGAGTTATTGATCCTTCTTTAAATCATGATTTGATATTGACCATATCAATGTATCTGACACCATGGAATTACTTGATTGAGAGAGAGGATGGACTTATCCATGAAATAGACATCAAGGGGAAATTTTTCAATTATTGGGTACACAAAAAAGAAATATTCCATTTATCAACCCTTAAAATCTATTTGATGGATGAAATTGATTTCAAATACTACAACATTATTTCCCATTATGCCAATCACCCCATAAAGAATTTATGGAAAAGTATACACATTAGAATATCAATTTGGGAGACTAGTTGAATCTCATGGTGTTACAGATAGTGTCACATATTTTGGACTATAAACACTTGGTTGAGAATGTTCTTCTCGATGATGGAATATATAATGTCAGTATTGAGAAACATGTGACAAAGGAAATATATAATTTTCACCTCATTTTAACATTATTATGATTTAAGAGGGAATTGAGGAAATATTATAAATAATTTTCATAAAGTACCTAAGGTTATACTATGATAAGAGGCATCGAGATTGGTGGATATAACAGATACTTCATGATGACATCAAACACATCCTAGCATTACTCATCCCAATAATAAGTAACACCTTTTTTTATCATCCTAGAAAAAGGCCTATATTTTCTTTCTAGGATAGAGAAAAATGTTGTATCTCAGATAAGTGTCCTTAAAAAAGTAAAATAATTAAATGGTTATAAAGAGTAGGAATTTGATAATGGACTAGAAAAAGTCACATTCATAGGTTCTCTCAAATGATGTTCAGTTTCAGGATATTTAGGTGCAAAAGAGTGGTTGAACAAAGTCATCTTTCAAATAATGAGGTATTTTAAAAAAATATTAAATTTATTTTGGTAACAAAATAAAAGGGTAGAAAAAAACTACTTAAAAGGATAAATGGTGTGTTTTATATTTATAAAATTATAATATAATATATTCAGGAAGAAGATTTTATTTTTTTCTTTTTATTTTTAAAATTAGATTGAGAAAATGTAATTAGAATATATATTTTTCAAAAATATTTAAATGGTGTAATTGATATAACTATACCTATTGAGTTACATATTAATCATTATCATTTAAATTAATATCCACTTAATTATTATCCCACAATTTCTTAACCCCTTAACCATATGATAAATAACATAACCACCAAGATAAAACTAATTAATCTTTAGGTTATCATCGAAACGTGCAATCACAACAACCTTCTTTGATTGATGTTCTAAGGATAGTTTAGAATCAGTGGTAAATTAGGGAAAATATCCCCTCTATAAATGAGGATTAATTTATATTATGTATCATTTTTGTACTCTACAAAATTTTTCCCGTGTGGTTATGTATTACCGATTAAGTTTTCACTCTCACAATTCACCCAATTCTCGACCCCATTCGCTTTTCTGTTAATTTTTCAATTGCTTGATTATTTTATTTTAAATTAAAAAATAAATTAATAGATCATATTTGGTGAATTATAGTAGCTAATTAATTTAAAATAAGTAAATGAAGAATTTAATATGTAGATTAATTACTAGGACAACTACTCTTCAATGGGCTGTGTAGTCGTCATTGCAACGTTTTTCATTTGAAAAGGTCATGGAAAGTTTATAACTCAATAATATTTCAAATTTTAATTTCCAACCCAAATAGAAATATTATAAAAGAATAAAAGTTATTAAAATAGAAGAAATATAATAGATATAATAGGAACTAATAAGTTTATTACACAAACACAAATATTACAATTCAAAGAAGAAGAAGAAGAAGGCTTCGATGAAGGGATCCATGATTTAAGGAGTAACCTTATTTAAATGATAGGATAATTGGAGTCTAACCAATTATATTATTCCCTATACATCCTAATTAACATATAAAACCCTACAAATGATAAATACAAAAATTTATAGAGTGGAGGGGAGGCTATGTTAAAAGAGCTTTCATGTGAGAATTGGGAAATTCAGCCAAATAATTTAATCCAATTTGATCCACCTATTTGAAAACCAAAACACATGAACAAGATATACTTCCATCATGATTATTTGTTATAAAATCATTTCTACATGTTTATCTTGAAATTTTGGCCCAATCGAAGGTTGGATGATGATTTTATGGCCCAAATACTGAAGTGGTGTCCATTATAACAAGTCCCACCCATTTTTTATTCCTTGGTCTATTTAGTCCAATAAAATGAATTATTTAGATCATATGTAACTAATAAAAGATATATATCATTTATTCAAGAATACGGTTTCAAAATTTTAAGTTCAATAAAAACACAAAAAAAAATATTTATGCCTGAATTAATATAGTAAATTTTAATTGGTTAACATATAATTTTCATAAAATTTTCATATGAATGATCTAATCCCAAATATTTTATAAATAAACATATTTAACACAAAGTGAGGAAATTATGTCATCTATAATCAAAAAAATATTCAATAAAATTGTATTTTATGAACTCCCCCACATTACCCTTTTCCTTCCTGGGAAAAGTCACATATTATATATTTCAAATAAAATGTCACAAGATATGCATGATCATATTCCTCAATCCATAGTGGAAGTATAGGAAATGTTAGAATCCCATAAATAGTCAATATAAATAAATTTAAAATTCATTGTCTCATAAATTATGTCCAAATAAAATCCAATGTTATTAATAAAACTAATTATATAGAAATATTCAGGGGTCTTGCATGCCATTAATTCCCCACGTGTGTGTGTTCCAACCATTCCGGGTTCATATCACCACCTTTTATTGAAAATATTCACGATAAGAAAAATAATTATTCTTACATGTTTTAATTCACTGAACCTATTCTACATTCCATTACAATGAAATTTCAAGACCCACTCACTTATATATTCTCATATGTCATACCTTAATCTCCTAACATAGATATCCCCACATTTTGTACATTTCATCACTACCCTCATTTATTATTATTTTTTGTTTCTTTTTCAAAATTTTCATTTGGAAAAAAATTCACATTAATCTATCAAACCTTTTTTATCTCTTCACAACACTAATTGTAAAATTTGTAACAAAATCATAGGTTGAGGATGAGTGGGTTTTGAACTTCCCAAGACAGAACCCATATTTTTGGTTTTGTTTTTAATTTTTTAATTTTTGTTATTTTTTAGGAGTACAACTAGCAGATAACATGCACACACACACACACAGATCAATCAATTATAGAAATGAAAGTGATTGTAAGGGAAATGAACGCATGGATCAACCATTGATAATGGATGATTTTTATCTAACATTGCTATACCTTCAATTGAGTATAAAATTTTCACATGTCATGGTTGAGTGAATATTTGCGTGGATGAATCAATGAAAAAATTTTACAAGAATAAATAGCCCAAATAATGGTGTCAAAATCTAAAAGGTTTTATAATGACACAACCAATCATATCATTGATGACATCAATTTTTATAAAAATAATCACTTTGATGAAGAAATATTTTTCATGCTTGTCATTCCACCAAAGAATTTTAAAAACCTAAATTTTCCATATTTTTCATATCTAAATGAAAATGTTACATGATTTTTATTTGTTTTTTTGAAAAATTTAACAGAAAAAATAGAAAACCATCAAATAACACACAATTCAAAATCCTGAATACCTACCCCAAAATTTTGTCCCCTCTCCCACATATAATATATTTTATTTTACACAATTCTAACCCATGGTATGATATGTTCATATGAAATGTAAAATTTTAAATAGGCCAGCTATTAAAAAAGTGAAAGGTTTTGGAACAACATGATATTATCATGTGATGATGGGGTCATTCAATGTGTTGTAATCAACTGCATCAGTATGATGTCCCTAATTTTATTGATTCAAATGTTTCCTATTTAGTAGAAAGCACATTCTAGTGCCCTCTTATGTGATCTCCACTGCACTATAAGAAAAAACATTAGATACAGCATGAGTAACTCACTATAATGACCCAAAATTCAATCAATTAATTTCCCTTATAATAATTTTTAAAAAAAATTATGAATCATATAAACCCACATACATTACAAAATATAATCTTTATAAATGAATAATAAAATAAATAAGAGGTATTTCTAAAAATTAAAGAACCTATACCAATGAAATAGTAACTTTCCCTTAGGAATAATAATATGACACTTATGAATAGTAAATAGGCCTAATGAAAAGTAGAGTCACCCATGAAACTATAAATAAAATTTAGGAATCTAATAAGTGAGAGTATGATATAATTATATCATAGTAAAAGTAAGTGAATATTTTAAAATTAATATATATGTTTTGTTATTTTTATAAGTCATAATTATTTTATTTCAAACTTATAGTTAAAAATATTATCTAAAAGATAATTCATTTTCATAAAATGTATTCATAAATCAATATTTTTCTTTCTTATGATATTAGGATAATTTTATGAGACCTTAGTTAATTTTTGAATGTGTTATATAATCAGTTTTGAATTTAAAATCTATATTGTTCATGTAAATAATTATTTTATTTAAAAATTAAATTAATTATATTAATAAAATTACATTAATAAAGTGGATTTCATTTTTTAATTCTATACTTCAAAAAATGGGTATTATGAATTTTTTATTTTTTTCTAAAATACTTGAATTTTTTGCGAAGAGTAAAATAAAATAATTTAAGTTAAATAATAAATAAATGAGTTAGAGAGTCATGGATCATATTTGGATGATGTATGAACCATTGGTTATAAATAAAATTAAATAATTACCATATTTAGTCAAAAGAATCAATAATATTTATTGTCTTGAGAAAAATAATAAAATAGTTAATAAAATAATGAGAAATCATACCTCTCATCCACTATAAAAAACTCCTCACCCCCTATTCTCTTCACATATATAAGACTTGAATCTATTTAATGTTATACCCAATTACTTTTAACAAGTCTTCCCCCATCACTAGTAACTCTTTTTCTTTCCAAAATACTAGAACTCATTTCCTTAAGGAGGTTATCAAAGAGGTTAATTGAAGAGGTAAACCCTCTTCCTTTTTATTTTAATTTAATTTTCAATTTAATTTATTTTATTATCTTCTCCTCACATCCTATTAAACAATGATCATGATAACTCTGGTATAATCTATACACTATAATGATATAATATTAGTGAAATATCATTCCTCAAACTACAATCTCTCCATCTTTTATTTTTAAAAATGAAATAATCATCCGAGAGGTGCTGATTTATAACCATAATGGATGATGAACCTTCATTCTTCAATTTATTATTTAGGTGTAGTCATGAAACAATTTTTATGGTTTAACAAGATTACAAAATATTTAATATGTATCATTTAATATTTTAGAACTAGTATATATAAATAATACAAATTAATACAAAAAAACTGGTTCGTGGTGATCAAAATATTGTCTTAATAATCTAAACAGTTATCACAAATGTTTTATCTGATAACTCATCCTCATATTATATAACCTAATGAATTATAAAACCATTTAATATTATTTATGTTCATTATTTTCATATAAATTCAATTTTGAATAATTATCTCCATTCCACATGAACTTCTATACCCACATACACGTATACTGATCGTGAAAACCAAGGAAATGAATGCTCTCAAGAAAAAAAATTGCATATTATGACTCATAATAAATTCCATAAATGAAATTAATAAAATTATAATAAATAAAATAAATATATAAATGTCTTTGAATTATTCAATTAATGGAATTAATTTTATTATCATGGACATTATTGTCAATTGAAAAATATATTCAAACATAAGGTAACGGTTTTCTACCCGAACCTCCATTTCCATTCAGGTTACTCAATTCTTCTCTTTACACCATTGAAATTATTATTATCTTATATAATCCTCTTAAATTAGGTTTTAATGTTTTATATATATGTACGAATCATAATCCATCTTTATTTTATGGGGAGTTAGATGTTTTAAAAGAGTAATTGTCAAATGTTTTCTGATAAACAAGCTCGATTCAAGGGAACTTCTTGAATTCTTAACTATTTTTAAGGGAAATACATAATATATTTTAAGAAAATGTTTTTTCTAAAATAAATAATTTTATTATGAAAATAAAATCATATTCCAATTCATGTTTTATATAAATATTTTTCCAAAATAACTCTTTTTTTCGAAGTAAAAGAGTATTTCTTTTATGAATTACATGTTGATTTTATAAGACTATTTTCAAATATTTAAAAAATCATGTTGATTATTATGTTCCACTGGGATTAATATTTTATGATATCATTTACAATATTTTAATTAATTTTTAATGATTATTTGGACTATAGATGTGTTATCTTGATACAATTCACCATATTACTTTGAATGGTTTGTATTTATGTTTACTGATAGGGGAGAGTGATTTATATTTCATATATTAGATTGAATATGAAAATATATGTGGATTATGTTTCAACCCTTTCATTAGTGTAATTTGTTATACATATTATGTGTGATGTGGGGAACGTTATATCCCCTTGGTGTATCTGTATGATTCTTGAGACAAATTAGTTTGGTTTTTTACCTGTTTATGTATGGTTTTGGCATGAGGTATTGAAAGTATAGTTATGATGTACTACATTATTCATTCCCTCATTATGAAACTGGTAATTTATTGTCCTTGTGATTAATTGACTAGTAAAATATCTATGGTTAAGTTCTATTATGGCATTATTTATTCATCTTTTATTCTGACCATATTATGCTCGATTTTACTTTTAATGATATATGTACTTTTATTCATTTACAAAGACTTATTACTTATTAGTCTATTGCATTAAATTCCCCTACTAAGCATTCTAGATCACCTTATTTCTTGGATAATCTAGGAGTTATGGATGTTTATAATGGAATTTATATATTTTATTTCATTTCATGTTTTAATGTTGAACTTTTTATGTTGTTTTCCAAAGCTACTAAACTATTCGGTCCTTTGGGATAAACCTTCTATATAATCATACCCATTTATTGATGTAAGGAACTAGGTATGGGAAATTATAGTTGAGGTATTTTCATTTTTTCATGAGAGGAAGTTTATTAGAATCATTGGAAACAAGATATAGAAAACGTAGATTAGGTAATAGAACCCTAAGATAGAATTTAAAGATAATCGTACAAGAACTTAATATAATTTTGGTAAGGTTTATATTATTTCAATATTTTTCAAAATAAATCTCTATCTAGATACTAAAAGTGGACTTTATTCTAGTATATATGTACTTAGGAGTAACAAATATGACAAGTTATTATGGACCTCACCCAGGATAAACTGGTATAGGACAATGGGTCTTACTACGCAACTAGTTTAACACTCTTAGTGTATATTCTTAGGATAATTTACATTTTCATTAAAAACCATTATGTTTGATTTACTTATAAATTTGTCCCCAAATAAACCACTCTTATGATTATGAGATTATACATGCATAGGATTTCAATTTATGTTATGTACTTTACTAGTTAGACATTATACATTACGAATCATAACCAAATTTAGTGTATAAAATTATTTAGAAATGGAACATAGTTGAAGGAATGGAAACCACATGAACACGTGTAACCCATGTTGGGATTTCCCTCCTATGCAAGAAAGTGATGTTGGTTCTAGAGCTGTGACTAGTGTTATGAAATAGAAAACTATACCGGGAAAACTAAATCCGGTTATGAAGGATAACCTTACCCATATAGAGCATCATGATCGAGAATGTGGAGGATAAATGTTAGAAAACTTTATGGGAAAACAAACTCCATCATTTAATGGGACTATAAAACCATTCAGAGTAGAGCAAGGAATATGTTTTTTAGAGATGATATTTATAACCCTGGGATGTAACAAAAGGGAGAAGGTTGTTATGGAAGTGTATCATCTATATAAAGATACTAATAAATTGATATATTTGATTAAAAAAGTATTTTTATATTTAAAAAATCGAATGGAGGTATTTTAATCAAATTTCCTTAGAAAAATAAGTTCATCACGAACAACGAGTAGATATGGAGAGGAAATTCTTGAGTCTAACACAGAAATAAGATGAAAATTTTCTAAAGTATAAAGCCAATGTTACAAGGTTTGGAAGGAATGTTTCATACTAAATACATAATACAAGGAGTAATATTTATTTATTCATTGATGGTTTAAAACCATTCCCCAAAGGGGAACTGTCCTCTCAAAATTTCTCATCATATGAAGATATAGTCTCATGTGTTATCAGGAAAAAAAATAATTCTCTGTCTTATGAATTTAATGGAACTAAAGAGAAAATCATGGGTTCAAAAAACATTGAAAAAGGAAATAAGTAAATGGGGAATAAGGGAAGAGTTGAATTTCCCCCTTTTAGTAAATTTTGGATGAAACGCCCAGGTACTTTCCTGAAGCGAATGGGTGTTTGTTACAAATGTGAAGAAAAAGGCCAATAATCTCATGATTTAAAGGAAGGGAAATAAGATTCCAATGTTCAATGATATATTATAAATAGATAAAAAATTATTCACATGAATTTTATAATCTTAAAGTAAGCATTGCTCAAATAAGTCCATGTTTATTCTGTAATAATATTTATGGTTTCGATGTTGCAGTAGGTACTTTAATCATTTCCACAAGCTTATCCAATGAATTATTTGATTTTGTATCATCACATTCATTCATATCATCCCTATTTTCTAAGAAAACTATACAATTTCAAATTGATTTAATAAAGGAGTTTTCAGTAAAAACTCTTAAGGGAAGTACCATTGCAAAAAATATGTGCCGATCAGCCCCCCTTATAACACATAAGCATGCTTTATTTGCTGACCATATCATCATACCCATGATTTAATTGGATATAATTGCCAGTATGAATTAACTTTCAAATTATTATGTGAATATCTATTTCTTGAAGAAGGAAGATACAATTTTTCAGAATAATTTAGAGTCCCTTATCTTTATAGGAGAAACCTCACCATATGATTCTTATCTAGATCCACCCCTAATAGCTCTACTAAATATAATTATTTTGGAGGAAGAAGATGAAATGTCTATGGGTTCAGAAAGAAATTTTCAAATTTATGATGTACCTATTTTTCAAGAATACATTGAAGTATTTATAGAGGATTCATCTGGACATCCCCCAATGTGGAAATTTCAGTTTTGTATTTATTTAATTCCTGGTGAAAATCCAATATAAAAAACTACTAATATAATTTCCACAATAGAATTAGTGGATCTGAAGAAACAACTATAGGGTTTGAGTTGTAAAAGCATTATTCTACCTAGTGTTTCTCTATAGGGATCTCCTATTACATTCATTGAGAATAAAGATGGATCTATGAGGTTTTTTATTGAATACAGGGAGATCAATGATATTATGATAAATAAAAAGTATCCCATTCCTTGGATTGATGATATATTTGAATAAATTTACCGGTCCAAATATTTTTCAAAGATTAAACTTCAATATATATATCTTCAGTTGCATGTGAGGAAGGAAGATATACCAAAGACAATATTTCAAAATATGTATGATCATTAAGAGTTTATAGTAATAACTTTGGGACCGACTAATGTACCCTCTATTTTCATGAATCTAATGAATAGAGTATTCGAGGAATTTCTTAATGACTTTTTTGTGGTATTTATTGATGATATCCTAGTATGATCCAAAAGATATGAAGATTATCAGAATCATTTGTGTGTTGTTATGAAAACACTTAGAAGACCTGAGTTGTATGGGATGTTTAGTATGTTTGAATTATAGCTTAAAACAGTTTTTTTTCTTATCTATATTCTCTTTAAGGATAGAATCTTAGTTTATTTGATGAATACAAAGGTAGTTTAGGAATGGACTACACCAATGAATATAATCGAGGTATGTAGTTGTATTGGTTTAGTAGGTCATTATTTTCATTTCGTTCATAACAACACCAGGTTAGCTAACCTATTAACTAAGCATACAAATAAATTGGTTAAGTTCATAGTGAAAGAATAATGTTAATAATGTTTTGAAGAATTGAAGAAATGGTTAGTGAATGCTCTAACATTTACTCTACCATTGGGAAATGGTGGATTGGTGGTTTATAGAGACGTATTAAAGAAAGGACTTTTTTGTGTCTTTATTGTTAATGATAGAGTTATTACATATGAATCATGGTAGTTAAAAACTCATGAATTGACCTATAAAACTCATGATGTTGAGTTACCATATGTAATATTTTATATGATGATATGGATACAGTATCTTTATGGTGAAGGATGTGAGATATATACAGGTCACAAAGGCTTAAAATATATCTTCTCACAAAAATAAATCATCAATAGGAAAAGGATAAGGCTCTAAATTTTCAAGGATTATGATTGTTCAATACAATATCACCCAAGAAAGGAATAGAATGTAGTTGATGCATTAAATAGGAGGGATCATAGAGTTCTAAAAAAATAATTATTAATAGGGATCCTATGTACATGGATCTAGTAAAGATGGAATGGTAATTATCAAGGAGGTTGAAATATCATTACTTTTTCAATTGGTTTCCCAACCATGTTTATTGGAAAGGATTAATATTTCTCAGTTTTATTATGAGAATATTCAAAATAAAATTAAAGGTTTGAATAATGGGATGTTGCATGACATTGTGTGTGAGGATAGAATTTTGAAATTTTGGAAGAGGGTTTCTGTTCCCTATATACCCAAGCTAAAAAAGGATTTATTGGATGATGACCATAGCTTGAATTTCTCCACACACAATTAAACCACTTAGATGTATATATATTTTACGGAACCTTTTTGGTGGGATAACATGAAGAGGGAAATTGTTGATTATGTATCAATATGTTTAGTCTATCAAAATTTTGAGGATGAACGATAACATTCTAATGGATTCTTTCAATCTATTCATATTACTACATATAAATGGGATGGAATAAATATGGATTTTTTCAGTATATTACCAAAGACATCAATAAGGAATGATGAAATATGGGTGATTATTGATCGACATACCAAATTTTCACATTTCCTTACTATAAGGGAGGATTTTCTACTGGAGTGTCCTATACAGATCTATACGAATGAAGTTGTAAGACTTCATGGAGAACATCTAATAATTTTTTCAGATCATGATCCACAATATACATCAAAATTATAGAAAATTCTCTAGAAATATTCAGATACTAATCTTTATTTGAGTACTTCTTATCTCCCTAAAACTGATGGGTAGTCAGAAAGGATGATCCAGACATTATAAAACATGTTGAGATCTTACTCACATGATTTTTAAGGTATTTGGGATCAGTGTTTACCTTTGGTAGAATTTTCCTATAACAATAGTTTTTATTCAAGTCTTCAAATGACACCATATGAAGCATTGTACAAAAATATATTTTTTACACCGACATGTTGGGATGAAGTTGGGGAATGAAATCTTATAGGCCCAAAGATTGTAGTGGAGACAATAATGAAGGTAAAGACTATTCAAAACCACATTAAAGAATCTAAGAGTAGGAAAAAGATCTATTCCAATAATTGAATGAAGGATTTGTATTTTCAAGTAGGTGAACAAATTACATGAAAGTATCTCCATGGAAGGGTGTTATAAGATTTGGAAGGAACAGAAAACTAAGCCCTAGGTACATTGGTCCTTTTGAAATTTTTGAGAGAGTTAAAGTTATGGCTTATTATTTGGACATGCCACCTATCCTTTTTAAATTACATTATTTGTTCCATATATCATTATTGATAAATTTAATTCTAGACCCAACACATGTACTCACTTTTGAAGGTCTCAAATGGGAACATGAATTATCATACTTTGAAGAGCCTATCCAGATTTTGGACATTAAATAATAGGTTTTAAGAAATCAGAAGACTTGGATGGTAAATTTAATTTTGAAAAATCGTAAAATTGAAGAGGTGATATGGGATCATGAGGAGCTTATGATGAAGAACTACTGAATTCTTTTTGTGAAGTGACATTATGGGAATTTTGAAGAAGAAATTTTTGTAGGAAGGGAGAATGTAATGACCCAAAATTCTATAAATGAAATTTAACTTCTTATGTTTGATTTAAATAATATTAATCATAAAATAACACATATATAACACAGTAAAATCTTTATAAATGATGAATAAAATAAATAAGAGGTATTTCTAGATGTTGTGGAACCTATACCGATGAAATAATAACATTACCATATGAATAGTAATAAAAATATTATGAATAGTAAATAGGCATAATGAAAAGTA
The DNA here is from genome assembly GCA_963277665.1 of Viscum album. Taxonomy (NCBI): domain Eukaryota; kingdom Viridiplantae; phylum Streptophyta; class Magnoliopsida; order Santalales; family Viscaceae; genus Viscum; species Viscum album. Next base: position 1,334,280,738 of record OY728145.1, read on the forward strand.
ACATAACCCATGAAATTATAAATAAAATTTAGCCATCTCATAAGTGAAATTATGATATAATTATATCATTATTTATGTAAGTGAATATTTTAAAAATTAATTTTAAGTGTTGGTATTTTTTAAAGTCATAAATATTTACATAAAATTTTATATTAAAAATATTATCTTAAAGATAATTAATTTTCATAAAATGGATTCATAAATAAATATTGTTTTCTCTTATGATTTGGGAATGATTTTTTGAGACATTTTTTAATTTCTGAAAGTGTTGTAAAATTAGTTTTAAATATAAAATATGTTATTTCAAGTAAATACAGATTTTATTTAAAAAGTAAAATTTACATATATAATAAATTATTTTGTTAAAATTGAGTCCATTATTAATTCTACACGTCTAATACTATTTAGGGTGAATTTTTTATAATTTTCTAAAATACCTGAATTTTGGGTGAATAGTGAAATATGATAATTTATGATAAATACTAAATACATGAGTTAAAGATTCATGGTTGATGTTTTGATAATTTAAGAACCATTGTTTCAAAATCACATGCACTCATTGCTGAATTTATTCAGAAGAATCAATAATATTTATTTTCATGAGAAAAATAATAAAATAATTAATAAAATAATGGGAAATCACCCCTCTCCTCCACTATAAAAATCACCCCTTAACCCCTCCTCTCTTTAATCTCTAATACTTGAAGCATGTAAAATTTCTTCCCAAATACTCTTCACTATTCTCTCCCTATGTCAAAGAGCTCTTATTCTTGCCCAAATACAAAAAATCCTTTCCCTATGGAGGTTCTAAAGCAGGTTAATTCCTCAGGTAAACCCTCTTCCTTTTTTCTTTTAATTTCATTTTCAATTTATGTTATTTTCTTATCTTCTCTTCACCTCCTCTATCTGAATCATCATTATAACTCTATTATCATCTATATATTTAAATTATTTCGTTTTAATGTAATATCATTACTCAAAATACTCTTTCTCTCTTTTATTTTAAAAAATGAAATCATCATCTAGGAGGTTCCGATTTACAACCTTTGTGGTTAATGGACCCTTATTATTACATTTATTCTTCAATAATGGTCATGAATACGTTTTTATGGTTTATCTAGATTATAAAATATGTATTATTTCTCATGTAATGTTTTTAAGCCTTTATATATACATTATACTAATTGATATGACAAAACTAGTTCATGATGATCAGAGTACCATCGTAATAATCTAAACGATTAACACTAATGTTTTATCCAATAAATCATACTCATACTATATAAAAACATGAATTATATAACCATTTAATATTTTTTATTTTCATTAGTATCATATAAATTCAATTATATATAATTATATCCATTCCATATGAACTTATATACAAGTATACCAATCGTGAAAACAAGAAAATAAATGCTCTTAAGCGAACATTTTTCATCTTATAACTCATAAAAAATTACATAAATGAACTTAATAAAATTATAATAAATCAAATATATATATATATAATTATATTAATTAGTTAATTAATTTATTTAATTTAGTTATCTAGTACATTAAGATCAAGTGAAGAATACATTCATACATAAGGTAAGGGTTTTCAACCCGAACATCAATTTTCTATATGGTTATTATTTCTCTATATTTAAACAAATTAAATTATTAATTATTCTTATCGAAACCTCTTAAATTCTGTGACAATGTTCTATATATGTGTAATAATCTTAATCCCTCTATTTTTATGGGATGTTACTTGTTTTAAAAGGATAATTCTAAAATTACACCAGATAAACAAGCAACATTCAAGGGAACTTCCTGAATTATTACCTATTTTCAAGGGACCTATTTAATCTACTTTAAGAAACCATTATTTTTTTAAAATTAATGATTTTAATATTAAAATACTATATTATTTCACTTTTGGTTTTATAAAAATATTTTTCCAAGAGAACTTTTCTTTTCAAAGTAAAAGAGTATTTCCCTAAAAAATGACACAATGATTTTATAAGAGTATTTTAATATATTTCAAATATTTTGTTGATTATTATATTCAATTGGGATCAATATTTTATGATAACATTTACCATATTTTATTGAGTATTTTATGATTATTTTGAATATGGATTTTCTATCTTGATAACATTCACCATATTATTTGTATGGTTAGAATTTATGTTTACCGATTGGGTAGAATTATTTACTTTTCATTTGTCTGTTTCAATACGAATTTATATGTTGATTATTATTCACCCCATTAATTTTAAGAACTCATTGGACTTAGTAAGTGTCGGGTGGAACCCACTATAGCCTCTCGGTGCATTCGTAGGACTCATTATACAAACTAGTTTGGGTTTTTACCAGCTTATGTATGGTCTTGGCATAAGACGTTGATGGTATAGTTATGATATCCCTCATTATGCATTAAATAATTATGCAACTAGTAATTTATAGTCCATATGATTACTCTACTAGTATAATATCCATTATTATGTTTTATTATAGCATTATTTAATAAGATTTTATTCCTACTATATTATGCTAAATTTTACTTGTAATGGCATGTGTACTTTTATTCATTTACCATGCCTTATTACTCCTGATTCATCTGTAATATGTACCCTTACTGAGCATCTAAGATTACCACTTTATTATGTTTTACTTTTCCCCAGGATGAAAATAACTATATAATTAATGGATTGTAAGGATAATATAGGATTCATTGATGTTTACAATGGAATTTACATAATGTATTTATTGTCAAGTTTTAATGATCTTATGTATCTTGTTTTCAAAAGATACTAAACTATTCAATACTTAAAGATATGACTTCCTTGATATTATACCAATTTATTGAAGTATGTCATCAACTCCTAGAAGTTGGCATCATGGTCTTTACATAACAATCTGGAACACAACATACGGGACCTCAAATTTTATCAGGAACTATAGAGAAAAAACATCCTCTCCTACATGAAACGTACCTTGTTGGATCATTAGGTAATGATATGGTTTTTAAATTTTCTAGAAGAGCCCTAATATCTCATATTATGACAATCTAAACTCCTCAATCTCTGGAATTTTTAGTTTACTTTGAATTCTATCTTTTTCCAAATCCATGTTGTATTTCTTTATTTCACAATAGGCCTGATGCTTGACTTCCAATGGGAGATGGCATGATTTCCAAAAAACTATAAAAAATGGTGACATTCTGATGGGGGACCTTTATTATATCCTATAATCACAAAGCACATAATCTAAGAGCTTGTTCCAATCTTTCATATGCAGCCGCACAGTTTTTTCCTAATTTTTTTTCAACTTTAGATTTGAAGCCTCAACCCAGAAATTTTTTTGGAGGTGGTATGTTGTTGATTTTTTGTGTCACCCCATTCTTCTTAAATATTTTATCCAAATTCCTATTGAAAATTTTCTTCCCTTGGTCACTGATGATGGCCTTTGGCACTCCAAACCTGCATAAAATTTGTCCCTTGAAAAAGTCCACTACAACATGACAATCACCCGTCCAGGTGGCCATGGCCTCCACCCATTTGATAACATAATGAACAACAACCAAAATATACATAAAAAATTGAACAAGGAAAATGAACAAAAAAAAACAATTCCTCGTACACAAAAATATCATAGAATAGAATGGGTTATTAGGGAATCTCATCTCTACTCAAAATTATTCTATTGAATTGGAAAAGTTAGCATGATTTACAAAACAAATGATCATCATGGAATAATCTAGGCTAATATAAACCAGAGTCTAATAATTTCCTAGCTATTCATTGGGGTACAAAGTGTCCTCCATGTGATAGTGTGTGTAATAAAAGTAGAACAAACTCAAACTCATGATTGGGAACATACCTTCTAATAATTTGATCAGTACACAAGCACAATAGTTAGGGATCATCCCCAACATAAAACCTAGAATCACTCTTTAGTTTTTGGACTTGATGTTTATTTAAATTTGAATGAATTTTAGAGGTAGCAAGATAGTTAACTAAATCAGTATCCTAAGTATGTGTACCAGATAGTTCATGAAGATGCTCATCGTGAGTAGAGGCATGAAGTGTTAAATGGTCCAAGGTGTCATCCCCTAGTGTGTGTAATCATACTCATGTGGTTTGCCACCAGGTTTTCTAACGCCTTATTTCCCTTTATCTCAATATCTAATTCTTGAAGAAGAATCGTCCATTGAACTTGTCTGGAATTTGTATCTAGCTTATTCAAGAGGTACCTTAGATATAAATGGGCATAAAAACAACTAATTTAGATCCCAAAATTTTTGAATGAAGTTTATAAAAAGAAAATATTATAGAAAGAATCTTCTTTTCCATGATTTTGTAGTTTAATTAGGCAAAATCCAATGTCCTCAATGCATATATAATCACATGTGAATATCCCTCCAACATTTCTGATAGTAAAACTCCAACTATGATGTTTGATGAATCACACATAAGCTTGAAAGGAATATCCCAACATGGGGTAATATGATAGGTGGAGTGCTCAGATGCTTCTTTATCTCATCAGAGGAAGTCCTACAAGATTCATCAAACTAAAAATCAGAATCCATTTGAATTTATTATGATATTGGAAGATAAATACTACTGAACTATTTGATGAAGCACCGAAAAAATCATACATTATATAGGAAAGATCTGACATCACACACACATGAAGGATATGGTAATGATGAAATAATATATACCTTAGATCTATCAACCTCTATCCCATGTTTTGATACTATATACCCTAAGTTGATTCAATGATCTACCATAAAATGACACTTTTCAAAGTTCAATACCAGATTCATCTCAACACAATTATTAAAAACCTATCACAATATAAATATACATTTATCAAATGAAGATCCTTACTCTGTAAAATCATCCATAAATACCTCCATTTAGGTCTCAATGCCATCTGAAAAAATACTCATCATGCATATCTGGAATGTACCTGGGGCACAGAAAAGTCGAAATAGAATCCTTAGGTAGGAAAATATTCCAAATGGACAAGTGAACATTGTCTTCACCCGATTATATGCACCTATAGGAACCTGAAAATATCTTGAAATTCTATCCAAAAAAACAATATTGTGTTTTCCTATCTATTATCTCAAGAATTTGATAAATAAATGGGACTGGGAAATGGTCCTTATGAGTGGATTGTTTTAGTTTACTATATTAATAAACACATGACAAATGTTTTTCACCCTCATTGTAACTAAGACCTCTCTCTCATTTTTAACAATAGTAACACCACTTTTTTTAGGCACAACCTGAATTGGACTCACCCAATGGGAATCTGAAATGGGATAGATTATACCTTCCTAGAGAAGTTTTTCAACTTCTTTTTAAATAAATTATAGAAGATTTGGATTCAGTATTTTTTATGGATACCTAACCTATTTATCCCCAGCCTCCAAAATATTCATATGCATGAAAAGGTATGAGGTAATACCTGATACGTCATCCAAGGTCCACTCAACCACCCTAATGTTAACCCTGAAAATATTCAAAAGTTTTTCTTCATTTTCAAATGGGATATTTTTAGAAATTATAACCAATAGTCTCTTACCACTCAACAAATATGAATATTTTTGTTTTAGTGAGAATTGATTGAGTTCCAATGAAATAGGTACTTTATGGATAGAGACATTAATGAAACTAAATTTTGTGCACAATGAACATCAGTACCATAATATAAATAATCAAAATCATAGAATAATTCGTCAAATCCATCAGCATAATCAATTGAAAAGTCTTAATCATAATGAACATGATCAAAATAAAAATATGAATCCTCATCAAAATAAATTCAAGAGATTTTTTTGCATTAAAAAGAGGTGTGTAATTGATCTTAGTCATCAAAATAGAAATAGTGCTCCTAATATATCCAATTATAGGATAATAAAATTCCATGAGGTTTTTACTTTGTGGTACAAAATGGAATATAAAAAAAGAAGAATTGACTAATGAGGGGTACTTCATTGTGTCCATAACATTAAATATCACAACTTATTCTCCAAAATCCATAGAAAGTGAACCCTTATAGACATTTATGATAGTTTTTGTAGTTTTGAGAAAGGGACTACATAAGATAATGGGATTGTGAGAATTTAACCAATAATACTCCATGTTAAGTATATATAAATATACTAGAAATATCATGTCTCTTACCTAAACAAGTGCATCCTCATGGAGTCCCACTTAATACATTATATCTCTATTAATGAACTACACCACTACTCTCATCGGCTTCCACACCGCAACCTATAAGGAAGAGAATAAGGACTGAGGACTCCGATTTATTGAAGCTCCTAAATCACATAAATTAGTGAAAAATGGAATCTCCCTTATGGTTCATGGGATGGTGAATGTCCTAGGATCCTTGCACTTTTTTTGGAATTACTTGAGTTTGTGTAATGATTTCAAATGAATTCCTTCCAAGATTGTTCATATCATTTCCCTTGAGCTCTCTTTGATTGGTACGTAGTTATTTTTAGAATATGGAATACCATGGTATTTTATTAATGGATTCCATAAGGGAGATGTTTAAATCCACACTCTTGAATGTTTCCAAAACCACTTTTTTCATCGCCGCTTCAGCCATATTTTTTATTTGAACTACTATATTAAGAATTGTAAGGGTTTTTTGGAGTAACATTATCAATTTTCTTCTTACCTTTGGATTTATCCTTTGGATTTTCATCAACTGTTCTTGAATGGGGATTCAATAGAGTTTAGGTGAATCCTAGTGGAATGATAGGTGTAGAAGTATCATTTATTTTCTTTCCACATATTATAGTGATGGCACAAACATTACCCTTAGGATTTGGAGTAGGTTGGAAAGGAAATTTTTTTGATTTCATACTTACAAGTTCGTGGAGGGCAGTGGAAATATGGATCATTTGTGTCTTAAAATCCTTCAACATAGTACCTGGACTCTTTATATAATTCTGTTGATTACGATTTTTTAAAAAAAATCATAAGTATTAGAATCAACCTTTTGTTTAGAATTCCCTTGTTGTTGACTTGTTAGTACCTAAACTTAAAATCTCTTTTGTGGTTGTTGGAAAAAATGTTGGTAAGATAGAAGATGTTGGAAATTTTATTGAAAATGGGAACTTTTTATTTATATATATCCATACCTCATGTTTGATTGATCCTTCCACCCTTCATTAAATGTTGGAGAAAACGATTCATATTTCTTCTAGGCATGTTGTTGTTTCTGCTACTAATATGATCGCCTAGAAAATACAACAGCATAATATTCTATCTCTTTTAATTGTGAGAAATAGTCAGTTTGGTGGTTTGATTCCATGAAAACTCCACAAGGACTTATTGAATAGGTATGGAATTTATTTTTATCTAAATCCATCAGTCTTGCCATATTGGTAAATTCTTCCAAATTAGTATCAATTAAATTAATTTCAAGAGAATAAATAATTACCTAATGTACTCCTATTATATGTGTTTTAGCACAATCACCAAATCCTTTGGAGTGTTGGTCCATATTCTTGATCAATTCATGTGTAGATTCTAGTTTTTTGTCGATCAATTCACCACTAGTCGTGATATCCTCCATTTTCCCTCCATAGGTGTAAGGAATTTTTAGAACTACTGGACAAGGAGTTGATAACTGAAGTGGTGATGCAGGAATCTTTGAAAAAGCATCATGAATCACTTCTAGTACTCATATGTTGGCTCTACTTGTGCTTTCTTGATTCCTGATATCTCTTTTGTAATGGCAGTGGTCCCTAATGCTAGAAAAATTCTCTATAAGGAAAGGTGTTTTAAATCATTTTAATAAGTTATATATTTAGATTGTAAATAATACATCCAGTATTTTGCAGTTCCATCAAGTGAGAATGGAAATTCTCTTAGTTTTATTTATTCTTTATGTACATTTCGTTATTAGTGGTTTTATAAAACAATATTAAATTCTTTTAAATGTTTTTTGGAACCTCACTAGATAATCCATTAAATTTTAGAGGTAGGTGAACTAACCAATATTTCATTTCGAAGCCCAATTCAATGTTTGGATATGTAATAGAATTTGGTTAATAGTTAAATTCGGGTGCAACCAATTATAGAATGGTTATATTAAGTTCATTATTATTTTTTGCAGAAATTGGTTCTGGTTTTATGTTTGAATTATAATTTCATCAAATTTCAATGTTACCAGAATGGAGGAATTCCCCATATTGGCTGAATATTGAAAATTCCTATAGACTGAGACACCTTGATTCATGCCCTAAGATCATGCTAAACATTAGGGTCAATATCTAAGATATATTTTGGATTATTTCATTTCATGAACCAAAAAAATGAATTTAGTAAGATTTAACCATAATAAAAACCTATGAATCTTGAGTTGATGGTCCGATAAAAATAAAAGAAGTGAAAGAAATGAAAAATTGAGAAATGGGAAATAAGAAAGAAATAGGAGAAGGAAATCATAAGATGAAAAACGAACAAATACTTATAATTTGTTAAAATAATTAATTTCCTCCCTTGAAACAACACTATTTTAAAAGGCACTCTCAAATGACATTCAGTTTCAGGTTATTTAGGTGTAACATAGTTTCTAGCCAAGGTCGTCTCTCAAAAGAGAAAATAATTTAAAAACATATTAAACGTATTTTGAGAATAAAATAAAAAAAGAAACAAAATAATTAAGAGGATGGGGTATTTTTTATTTTTATAAACGAATTTGAAAAGGTTTTCTGGAAGAAGATATTAATTTTTTTCTCTATTAAAAAAATATATTGAGAAAACGCAACGAAAAGATTATTTTTTAGAAAACTATTTAAAAGGAGTGATCACTCAAAATATACCTCTTAAATGACATATATATCATTATTATTTGAATTAATATCCAAATAATTATGATCCCCAAATTTCTTAACCCCCAAACCCTTTGATAATTAACTTAACCAACAAGATGAAATTAATTAATCCCTAGTCTGGCTTTGGAACATGCAATCGTAGCACCCTGCTTTGATTGATGTAATAAGGATAGTTTATGGTCTATGGTAAATTAGGGAACATATAAAAACTATAAATGAGTATTACATGAGTTTTGGTATAATATTTGAACTCTAAAAATTAATACCATGTGGTTTGGTATTACCGATTAAGGTTGCGCTCTCATAATTCACACAATTCTCAACCTCGCGTGTTTTGTGTGAATTGTTCAATTGATTTCATAGATTATTTTAAATTGAAACTAAATTAATAAATCATATTAATGGAATTATAGTTTCTCACTGATTCAAAATAAATTATTTAAGATGCTAATAGGTAGATCGATTACTAAAAATAACTATTCTTCCATGGGACTTGTAGTAAGCGTAGAAATGATTTTCATTTGCGAAGGTCATGGAAAGGGTATAACTCAATCATGTTTATACTCTTCATTTCCAGAAAAATGAGTAATACTATAGAATAATAAACTTGACGAAAACATAATAAAATTTAAGAAATATAACATATATAAGAGGAACTAAGAAGTTTATTATGCAGACACAAATATTCCAACATGATGATGATGAAGAAGAAGAAGGCTTCAATGAAGGGATCCTTACATGAAGAGATAACCTTAATGAAATGATTTTATAATTGGAATATACCCACTTATCCAATTCCATAAAATTACTAATTCAAGTTAAAACCCCTCCAAATTTGAAAAACATTAATTTATAGATTGATGGGGAGGCTAGGTTTAAAGAGGTTTCAAGTGTGAATGGGGAAATTAATCAAAATAATTAAATCTAATTTGAAACCCCTATTTGACCAAATAAAAATGTGAACTATCTATCCTTATAAAATTTATATTTTTTCAAATAAAATTCCTATTTATTCTCAAAAAAATTTATCCCAATCCAAGAATGAATGAGAACGTTATGGGCCAAATAATGTAGTGGTGTCCAATCTGGAAAGTCCAGCCCATCTGTTACTTCATGGCCCATTTAGTCCAATCACATGAATATTTAGGTCACATGTCCTGAATAAAATTTTTAACCCATCAATTTAGGAAGACTGTTGAAATCTTGTAAGTTCAAATAAAACACAGAACAATATTTCTGTCGGTAATACTACTATGAATTTGAAAGGGTAAAACTGGAGTTTTGAAAAAAAATTATATGAATGAACTAATCCCAAATATTTTAAAAATAAACATATTTAAAATATTGTGAGGGAATTATATCATTTATTATAAATATAATATTTAATAATATTTTCTTTTATAAACTATATATTCTTTAGGTCCATATCAATACATCAGTTTATGAAAATTAAACTAACTAACTTCTTGGAGGAAACCACAAATATATACTTCACAGGATTCATCATAAGGTGTTGGGAAAAGATAATTCTAAAACACTTCCCATGATCTTTGAGAAGGTATTGTAATTATTGTTATTATTCCACCATTTCATCAATTTAAAACTCCTCTAATTGTCTAAGCAGATTCGTGAAGATACGATGCATGTCTCGTTAACAAGTTTCTCCGGTGTTATACACGACGAGTGACATCACATATTTATAGAAAGTTACCTGAGGTTCCTTGAATGATGTTAATTATTAATATCTTGGAACCATATATATTTTATTGTATCTGTAATATCCATCAATGAAAAGGAGATGCTTAAAGATGGTGGTTACATATATCTGTAACATGATGACCCAAAAGGTAAATTTATCATTTAGAAAAAGTCGATTAAGGTCCTAAGAGTCAATTTAGACTCTAATAGGATAATTATTTTTCCTATATGAGGTAATTTTGGTTATCCATTTGTGTTAATTAACTTCAATTAAGAATTTTCATTTTATCATCTAATCAAATATGGCCATAATAATAGCACCACAGGAGATATGAATTTTCCTTGGTTCCTACATGAATACATTGTGACTGATAGGAAGGCCATGATATTGGATGAAAAATTGAGTATTATTCCCTATAATATAATTTTAATTCCATTAAAATATTTCATGGTTTTATTTTAGGAATGAAACATAATTCTACTTCTCATCGGGAGACATGATGACAACAATTAGTGTTGACCTCAAATATTCCTTAGTGTGGAGATTCAACTATATTAGGTCATAAATGGTTGTGGAGAACCCTTCTTCAATGTTAGGGGGCTCATATAAATCTTCCCCATCATAATAATGAGGATTGGAGGGAGGATAATACTCCTCAACCATAAGGGGGATGTGGGATGGAATCAAATTTTTGAATGGGGGATTAGAATCCTCAAAAATGGGTTCCTTCCACACTAGCTTTATGGAGACCATGGTGATAGAGTCTGAGCACAAAATAATATGTGAAATTCATTGATGGGGTATTCCCTTAATACTAACAAAATCATGCTCGATCAACTTCCAATGGGTTGAAAATTCCATCTAAAAGACATGGTGGTGATACTGGTGATGGGAATGGATTGACCCATCTAATATATAATAAAACAACGTTCTATATTATTTAGAGTCACATATAATTTATAGTATCCTAAGGGGATTTGAAAAAACATAATTTTCTTGGGAATGAATAAGTGGTTCCCAAGGTATGGAGTCATTTCGTATAAGAGGTTGATTGGTGGATAACAATATCCTTCAGATCCTTTCAATGATCTATTGAAGTGGTTGTCAAGTCATTATGAGGCTATCAGTGTTGGACCTTCTGAGACTTCGATGACTGTGATTATGATGGGGTAGAAGAGAGAGATGAAATTGATACATGGAGCACAATTTGAGTCAATAAATCATGAATTATCTTGTGGGATCTAATAAATAAATTTTAGGCTATAAATCATAAAATTTTTGTTCATCTTGATTAAATTATTGTTTCTATGGCCTCACACATTGATCATCATATAGGGTTGAAGAGATATATGTGACCTATGTTAACGATCCTCATAAATATAATATTACATCATCTTTTTGGTTCTAAATTCAAAACTTGAATATAGAAAAAAATTTGATAGTGTTTCTAAGAAGTTTGTTATAGGGGAAATATTTAGCTTGATTTTTTTACTTTAGCCTCTTGATTATTTATATTTTCAAAATCATCAAAATTAAATACCAATAGACCAGAGGAAACATCAATGGACCTTCCAATATATTAATTAGTAGACTATATTCTTTCATACTATGAGTTGAATCGAGGGTGTTATCCCCTGATGGGGGGAACATTCTCAATGTAAGGATGTGCCTGATGAGGTCTTTTTTGCGGGGCCCACTAAATCTAGATTGGTAGAGGGACTAGATCTTGTGTGATCATAGCCATTGTTTCTCTATTGTGATTTCATAGTTGTGTATAAGTATATAATGTACATGGACAATGCATTGTCTACCGCATTTTTTCCACAAGGAATTAACCCGTTTCATCATATTCATGGAATTATATTGGATTCATCCGGGAGTGTAGAGTTGAGATCAGTTAATCCAAGATATTCTCCATGAACATTCTAAAAAAATTCTGTGGGAATTTTTACATTAAAGGAATATGTTAGTACCTTTCAATGAGTGATTAAGTAAGTTAAACAATCATTAACTCACTATTTTTAACATAGAGAGGCTGGTGACACTCATCCCATGCGAGGTGACACTGAGTAGATATAGGAATAATCAATAGATATCCTCCTAACTAGTGATAAACCTTTGGAATAAATGGATATTCAAGAAGAAGGTTGGTCCTTATAGGATCCAGAAAAACGCACAAAAATCACCTTCCTACTTCTATTGTGTTCCCAGCATCAAGCCACATCAATAGGTAATGTGGTCAAGGTAATGTTCTTGATCACCTATTCCATTGAAAGAGGATAATATTGGATTTCAAAAAACAAGGGGTAAATGAGTATGATGCACCCATGTATGGTATGGATTCATCTTTGGTTTAATAGAGGCCCCCTATTCCTTTATGAATTCAAAATTATAGAAAATATGACTGATCACATCATTAGGTGGGGCAACAATATGTGTCTTCCCTATGACATGTCAGATCAATTTCAAAATAATTTGGTTGTGAGCTAACGTTAGGAATCAGCATTGATCCACTGAAGGGGTAACTAGATGGAGTACTTAGTTGTGCCTGGGATGAGTGGAGGCACCAACTGCAGTCCTGGTTGGATGGGTGGAACTTCCATCCTTAGAACTATTCTATTGAGGTGAACCACCTTCTTAATCACTGATCGATCTACCAAGAACAATTAGTTTCTCAGACCTCAAATAGAGTGTTATAATGTTAAATAGTTCTTCACCTTGGTTTGGGATGTTTGTATTGTGGAGTTTAGTATTGAGTAACTTGTATCCTTTTATCTATTTTAGTAATGAAAAAAATCATATCATCCACTTTCGTTACCTATTTGGTTTCACGGACAACAAAGGGTTTGAAAATTCATTTACCCTTATTTAAGTGCCAATTGGTGTATGAGAGTTACATAGTAAGATATTTGAGGTTGAAATATTATCTTTAATGGAGGGTATGGAAACATATTTTGGAGTCATCTTGATGTAATTGATCTTCTCTTAGAATATAATTTTACACATGCACCACATCACTGGTCTCAAATTATTACACATCAAGGGGATTGATGGTGACTACGTTCATTGTTATGGTGGTCAGTGATAGAGAGATATAAACAATAGCTGATGGACCAACCTGGGAGGCCTTATATCATTACAAAAGATAACTAGATTGAAGGATTCATACATCTCCCAAAACTCTAATATACTTGCTAGAAGATTCCTATTATAGTATTAGATATAACATGGTGAGGTACTCAATATAGTTTTGTTGGAAAAAAAATTACTACCTATATGAATCGAGGTGTTGAGCTACTAGATGTACAGTGAGATCAGCCATTCAATAATATTTATCAAGGGACTCATGATGATTTATGATCATTATATATGTAATATGATGGCTCAAAATGTCATGACATGTTTCCCAAATATTTTTTCAAAGGCATGCTACAATGTTTTCAGTAATAAGCCCTAAAATATTGATATTAAGGGTTACACAAGGCCAAAACATGACTATGATCTCATATGAGACTAGGATTTCCCAAAATGTTTTTTCATCCCTATTTTTGTTGGAAGTTAATCTATCTCTTGATCAATCTGAGATTCTATAAAAGATATCGAGGAAGATGTATGAGTGATTGATGTTGTTCTATTCCTCCATTGGAATTTATATTAAAGAGACATCACACACGCCATCCTTTCATGGAATATGAGAGTATCATTTGAAGGTGGTTCAATCTTCATGAATAAAATTTTAGAGGATGTAGGATATGTTTCATTTTATTGGTCAAGTATTTCATCGAGTGTGTACGAATCGATCGAATTCCTCTCCTCATTGGTCAGTGCTTGTCCTACCCTAATGTCTCATATTTCTAGTATAGAGGTGGAGACGAGGGATGATATTGATGGTATATATGGATCAATAGAGATTTTTTGAAAGGAATCCAAAACAAATTCTTTATGTGGGTACTTTTAGAGGGGTTTCAAAACCTTGGGAAATTAGATTGAATAATGATAAACATTAATTAATGTGTAACAACTGCTAAATTTTGTTGTATTGGTAGAGAATTTCCATTGAATCCTAGATATTCTCGAATTCTAAGAGGTTAAGTGTAAACAAACATTGTACCCATTATATTTCCCCTTTAGATGATGTGGTAGTTCCTCGAGTGTGATATTATTAGATTCATGTGGTGATATTACATGTGAGTTATGTTTTGTGTTATAGGAAAGGCCTATATGGTGGATGGAAGCCCCTCCTCCATAGGGAGGACCTTCAAGGTGTTGGAGTTATTTTGAATAATGAGTACCTCCACATTAGTTGGAATTATTAGGGGAGTAATCTCTATAAATATACTCTTTTTTATGGGAAGGACCTCCATGATAGTTATTAATGGTGACCGTGGCTGCGAGAGTCAACCCAGCATGCCCAATGGCAAACTAGGGTCCTGATCCAAACCTAGAAAAAACAAACCCCATGTGTTTTGTTGAGGATGGTTCTAGATGAATTGATTATGGAAGGAGCCACATGATCTATAAATGTGTCATTCCATTAGTTTGTATTGATGTACAAACCCTAATATAGGAATTTTGTAGTCTCAACCAGGGTATGTTGAGAAGGGATCAGAACAACCAAATCATTTACCAGTGGGGCTACCCGACATTATCAGTTAATCTAGTCGGTGGTGGGAGCCCTCCAATACGAATCCCAAGTGGCAGTTGCAACAAAAACAAACTGAATATCCCCTACCTCATTGGTGTAAGTTAGAGTGCCATCCGAGAGATCTAGAGAGTGACTCTCAAAGTGGATGGCATTCACAAAGGGTGGGGGAGGGGGGGGGGGTTCTCCTACATTCACCTTACTGGAAGTAGTGAAAAAGGGGAACTAAATTCTCCCATTCTTTTTGAGACATCACTGGGGTGCGGATGACTATTTACACATCGTAATGGTATATAAGGGTAGTGATTATCCTTTACTAGATGAGATCTTATGGATATATGGGTGAGTGTGTCCTAAATAATTGGGAGAGGTGGCCGCCATATCTAATGAATAGGTATGTAGGATCATTGTGTGGTTGGATCCTTGTACACCATGTCTATTGGTGGTGGGTGGGGTATTTTGTTTGTTCATTTTTTATTCTAATTCGTTTTGGAACAAATGGTGGGAACTATTGGTACATGTATAATGAATGTGATGCCCAACATCCCTAACATTACTCATCCTCTCTTTGATGAATGAGAATAGATCTGTGCTGAGGATGTTTAATACTAGAAAATCCCAATGCTCATTATCTTCAAATAATTGTAGGATAAGAGACTTAGGTTAAGTTCACCATTCTATTTTCTAATGATTCATCCATGGTACACCGTCATTCTAGTCCTATTTCTTTGGTCAGATCATGATCTCGTAAACCAACATTCCTACTTTCTAAATGTGGTGGCATTTATCTATATAAATGATGGTGTTGTCTCTTTGATCAGAATGGGATGATGGGATTCTGTCTCTTCCCTCCATGGATTTCTCCATGGATTTTTTCACATAGTATGAGTTTTTTGGAATGTATTCTTTCACAAATACCTTATAAATCTTATGGATTTTGATGTTCACAAATACCTGTATTGGTTTTAGTAATAATTTTTATTTAATTGAATTTCAAGAAATTAAAATTCCTTTTAATATTTTTTATTGCTATAAATCCTTAAGGAATATTCATTATTGTGTTCAAAATAGGTTTTATCATATTCTGGAAGCACTGTTCAAACCCTATATTTGTACGAATAACGAAAGGAATGATCCCTATGTTTAAAAATAGAACATAAATAATGAACCCTACATTAAGAACAATGCATATGGATCATATACTGTACTTTTATAGAAATTATTATTTATCAATCCTACTTAAGTATGGTACCTTGTGTTTGAAAGAAGGGAAAGTATGGTTTAGCAACTCTATGTAAGTAAGGAACCCGAAATTTAATGAAACAAATGTATGGTACATAAAACCTAATTTTATGAACAACTATACATTTTCAATCCTATGTGATGTATTTTTTCATATCTTGAAAGAACCCTATGTTTGACAATTGAACAATAGAATTTTGAATTCATGATTTTATTAAAGATTTCTACAATAGTAATAACAAAAAAAAGTTTGATGGAAATCTATTTTATGATTGATTCAAAGGGTCATTTTTACCGATTCAATGAATCGTATTCTATATAATAAATTATTTCAATTTAAAAGGGAAGTTTCATTTCCACTGAATGATTAAAATTCGAATATCTGTGATCTTTCATGTGACATTCTTGGTTTTTAAAACTGAAGCGAGCAGTCTGCTCTATATATTCAATTGAAATATCTTTTCTCTAAATATATGATATATATGATTACACAACTGCATATTTTGAGAATATATTTTGATATAAATAACTTCTGAAAAGAATGATTGACTATGTTTCCTTTTGAGAAGGCTATACAATAATGTTTTACATTTCAACCTCTTTCTACTGTAACTACTATTGTTTAATCACTGATCCTTTTATTGAAGATCATCTCAACTATGATATCTTCATAGTTATTCTTTCTGGATGAAATTAATTTCTAAAGAAGAATATATATATTCTGTTAGTTTTTGTAGAAAATATGAAGTGAAATATATACCATAATCAAATCAAGATCATTTTTTATGGGAGTTTCTTTTGCTCGTAATCAGTTTTGGATTATGTTTCAGCTTCTTTCAATAAAATTGGGATAACTAGTTCCCAATAAATTAACCATAAGGATCTATTTAGCAATATTTTAATGGTGTTAACTTCCATTTCTTTTTTGTGGATCTGAATGTTGTATGATAAGAGTGCCTTTCTAGTTAAAATCACCAAACTCAGAGAGAGGGAGAGCATTGGTGGAGTGGACGAGGGGATCTTTGTTCCCCAAACCACTATAAAAATTGTTTTGTTAATATTTACTTTTTATCCACTCCTCATATTTATTATAGAATGGAATGCTCCATATCTTCACAAATTGAAAAGTGATTTAAACACTATAATTGGAAAGGATTATAAAAAAGATAAAATTCATCCCTTATGTATATTTGTATTATTCCAACCTAACAATTGGTATTGAAGTTGAGATGTTTGATAAAGCAGATAAAGCTCTTGAAATCTTAATATAAAAATTTCTATACAAAATAGATGTCAATGGATGATCTTAAAGAAGGTATTTCTATTGTTCATGCTTCATATTTCAATGGTAAAAACTATGGACACTAGAAATTACAAATGATAAAATACCAGAAAAATATAGGATTCAAAGTTTATTCAAATATCATCACCCATTATGTGATTCCTAAGAAATCAAAAGCTTGAGATGCTACAACAGAAGATAATTTTGACATCAAGTTAAAGGTGATGAATGCTATCATATTTGGACATTGACCTGATGAATTCAATAGAGTATCATAATTACCTACTACCAATTAGTTGTTGTAAATAATAACTATCGCATATGAAGAAACATTGAACATCAGATATATGAGATATGATACTGCAAAAACTATGATTTTAACCATTAGAATGTTTGCTAGTGAAAGTATGATAGAAATGAATGGATAGTTAATAGAGATTGTCAATAATATTACTACCTTGGGAGATCCCATCATCCAATCAGATCAAGATCTAAAATTACATAATGTAATTCCCTCTAAATGAAATGGAATATTTCTAGCTATTCAACAATCGTCACCTATCAAGAATTTAACTGTGAAGAAATTAATTTGAACATTGATTATGTACAAAGAAGAAATGAATGTTGATTTATTAAAAAAAGGTAAAATACATCCCTTAAGGTGAGATCTAAAAAGAATGAAAGAAAATAAAAATAAGATTTCAAAACAAACAAAAAAACAGATTTGTCATACTCTAAAATAGAATTGGCTCAACTAGCTAGAAAATTCATTAAATTACACATGAAGAAAAGAGGCTTTAGAAAATCCTTTTATAAGTATGATAGGGAACCTAGAGAAGTAAGATGCAACAAATGCAAAAAATGCAAGTCACAACATGTCATATTTCCCCCTATTGAAGGATGAATGAAAATGAATAGGGAATAAATAATAGAGCAAAGATAATTGTGAGAATAAAATAAAAAGTGCCATGAAAGCTACATTGTGTGTATCTAAAGACTCTGATAGCTCTTTTAAAAATGATTTAGACAAAGATACACAGAATCTAAAAGAAAATATGTGATTTATGGTGATGGATGAAGATTAAGTAAAAAATATAATACTCTTATAACTCTAACTCTGATAGCTTCTCTACAAGTAAATTGGATACCTACTGTTCAATTATATTAGAGTAATATGATTATTTATTATAGAAACATAAATCATTTAGAAAATATTGAAAATATTGTATTTGGTGAAAGATGCACAATTTTAAAACAATATCAAGAACTATTTTAAAAATTCAATTCATTTACATCAAACTGTATTGTTCCTGAAAAAAGGATCAAATAATTATATGATGAAGTATAAAATTATAAAATTGCATTCTATTATTTTATCCAAAGGAGAAAAGATTATAAATGAAATACATAGAGAAGATTCTATTCAAAGAGAAAAATATGGAATAGGAAGTATGGGTGAGAATTCAAAAAATATAAAAGAATTATTTTGTGCCTAATTCAAAAAATACTACCTATTTTAATTGTGGAATAAAAGGTCATTAAAGTAACAACTATTATTTAATAAATACTCAAATAACTATTATTAAAATTGATTTCATTTCCAAAAACATGGCTGAAGATAATAATTTAAATGTTAGAAAAGTAAAGCAGATCTGGTTTCCTAGATCATTACTTGATGACATAGCTGGACCGCAAAAAGTATGGGGAAAAACATGTGTTTAAATTCTTTTTCCGGAGAAAGGACACAAGATCACAAAATTTATATGGTATATGGATAGTGGTTATTCTAAACACATGAGAGGAGACTTACTATGTTTCCATACATTGGTTCAAATGGATTGAGTTCTAGTCCACATTGGTGATAATACAAATGGAAATATTGTTGGAGTGGGAACTTTTAGAGATCCAAAGTCAATAACAATCAACAATGTATGTTATGTAGAAGGGATATAGAATAAATTGATTTGTATTTCAAAAAAAATTATAATGTATTTTATGTTGATTTATCAAAAAAATCTAATGTTGTCATTAAAAATAAATTTCTTAAATTTAGAGCACTAAGAACTGAAAATTTTTATACCTTGGATCTCAATTGCTTATGTAAATAGAAAGTGAATTTCTTAACTACCAAGACAAATGAGTCATTAGTATGGAATAGGATAATTTGAGATTGAAATATATTTGATTTAATAAAATTATATAAGAAACAATTAATTTCTCATTTACCCAGTCTTAAATTTTGGAATGGTAGATTATAAGATGCATGCCAAATTGGATATAAACATAAATCATCCTTCAAATTAATTAACAAAATTTCTACATCAAGACAATCAGAAGTTATTTACATGTGTCTCTTTGGACCATCATGAGTATCATGTTTGGATGGTAAATTATAGGTTTATGTTTTAGTTGATGATTTTTTATGATTTACTTAGGTTTATTGTCTAGAACTCAAAAGTGAAGTATTCAATTTTTTTGAAAGCCTTTTCAATATTGTTCAAAATGAAAAATATTTCAAAATAATGTCATTAATAAGTGATCATGATGGAGAATTTGATAATCAATAATTTAATTATTTTATCTCAAATTTAGTTATTAATCTCTCTTTTTATACACCAATAATAGCTAAAAATAGTGGAATTGTTTAAAGAATAAATAGAACAATTCAATAAATGGAAATGACTATACTGAATGAATATAACCTTCCTACATATCTATGGGAAGAATCTAAAAGTAAATTTTTCTTTATCATGAATTTTTTTTAATAAGATCAGTTATTAAAAATACACCCTATGAACTATAGAAAAATAGAAAATCTAAATTAATGTTATTTAAAGTATTTGGATGGAATGTATATATATCTTGAATACTAAGGATAACCTTGGTAAATTTGATCCAAAATATTATAAATGAATATTTCTAGGATATTTTATTACTTAAAAATCCTATATAGTGTTTAATAAAAATTCAAGGACTTTTTATGAATCGATTCATGTGAAGTTTGATGAAACAGACCTATTAATTAAAAAGAAATATCAAACAGATGAAAATACTAACTATTATGACAACATGAGACATGATTCACCTATGAACGTTTTTGAAAATAAAATTATTTAAATTTAGTCCAGTTTAGATGAAAATAAAATTTAATAACCTAAAGGTGTCATACCTAGATAGTATAGATCCTTAAAGGAACATCCTTTAGAAACTATTATAGGAAACCAAAAAACATGAGTTAGAACTAGAAGAAATGTAGTAAACTTAGTTCAATTCTCCACATTTCTATCTCAGTTAGAACCTAAGTCTTTTGTAGAATATTAAGAAGATAATATTTTTTTATTATCCATGAAATAATAACTAAACCAATTATGTATAAATAAATATTGGGATCTAGTTGATAGACCATAATATTAACCTTTTGCAGAAACAAAATGGATATTTAGAAATAAATAGGATGATAGAGGGATCATAACCGGAAAAAAATCTAGATTGGTAGTTAATTGATATAATCCAAAATAAGGAATGGAATATAATGAAACCATTGTGGTTGTAGAAATACTACAATCCATTATAATTCTTCTAGATTATGCATCTCATATTACTGGGACAAAGTTTAATGGAGAAGGAAGTAAGAAGAGTTTCTATTTGCAGAGTGTTGTCTTTGTTTTCAAAGAGGATAAATAAAATCACTTTGTAAAAGTATTACAGAACTAGATGATGGTTTGTTGAGTTTTATTTAACATGTATCATAATTTGTTTTGTAGAACATGTGATGAAAGGAATGTAAAAGAAAAGGGGGGGGGGAGGTAAATATGCATCCAATCATATTCCAATTTGATTGGAAACAAAGATGTTGCTGAAATATAGGGAAGTAACATTACTTTTCTCAGAAAATCTGATAATTCTAATGATTATTGATCTAAGGAAAGATATAAAAATAGTGGAGTTTGTGATGAAATTAGAATAATGGTTTTGTAGTAGTGTAGAGTGAACCATGATAAAGGAATGGAAAATCTTGAGGTAGTAAAAAAGATGTTATACAAGGTGGTGTCAATTCCCAGTGTTTTCCATATTTTGGACATAAAAATTCAGAGATAGAGAAATGTTCTTTTAGAAAAAGATGTTGCGTACAAGATTGAATATGTCTTGGTATGTTGCGTGCAAGAGGAGTTCCCAGATCAGTAAATCACTATTTGGAAAAAGAATAAACCGCATGAAATATTGGTTTTATGTGTGAAATAAAGAAGGTAGTTTGGAATACTGTGCACAAGGCATGATTCGAGAATTGATCATCGAAAAATGGCAAAGGAATGAAGTACATGAATGATTCAACAGGTGCACGAAAGATGAGGATTCATGAAATAAAAATACATGCCCAATGTGACGTCAAATGTGGTTTTTCACGATGCGTTAGCATTTTGTGGGACACGTCAGGGTTTTTCAAGTTGGGGTCATCATTTCCAATAAATAAGAGGTGACCCACCTAATTTTATAATGTTAACACATTGAGAAATCTCATGCTCTGAAAAGAAAAATAATTTTAAAGGAATGGAGTTGTGTACAATAAATAGAGTTGTGCTTAAGGAGAAGTTTCACACAAGAATAGATTTTCATGCAAGATTGATGTTGTGAGTAAGAGTTTTTTCCTGACAAAAGTCAAATCATGCATGTAGGGTATTAATGTTTTCTATTAGACACCTAAAAGGGTGTGAAAAATATTGGATTTCAGCACAAGTAGTATGTTTTGTGCATGGTAGTTATTACTAGCCCTTGGGTAGGAAAGAGAATAATTGTTTGGAAATATCATATTCTGAAAGATGGTTAAGAAGTACTAAAAATTTGATTTCCCCTATTTGTGATAAGTGGGTGAACATGCACTTTTATATTGTATTTCATGTTATACATGATTTTAAGGGTATATCCTACTCATTGTATAATACATCAAATAATTGTTTTCCAGTGGATTGTGTTATATTGGATAGTTTCTATACTATACTAAGGATGTAGCTACTTTTTTGAGTAGGGAACCATATAACTTTTGGTGTTCTTATGTATGTGTTTTCGGATTGTGTTCATTAGAGAAATAAAACATTAACACGAGGGTAATTTTTTTAAAAACTAAGTAAATACAAAAGAAACATATATCACTAACTCACCCCTCCCCCTCTTAGTGATACTTGGATCCAGATTAACCAACTTCTATTGATATTGAAGGGAGGTTCCTTTCATTTGTTCTTTTCTGATGATTTGAAGGTAATTAGTGTTGGAGAATATGAATTTCATGAATATTAAGGATATTCTGATATTTTATGGGACAAATTATCATATTTGGAATGACAGAATGATGTTGTATCATATGTATCTTGGGTATGAAGTTCTTGAAGTTACAATAGATGGATTTCCTTCTATTGATGATAAGGTTCCTCTTACATCTGCATATATTAAGAATCTTGAGAATGAGGGAAGAGATAAAAATGAATTACTCTCATCTCTTTTAGAGAGTGGGGTTTTTATGCTTTAACGGTGTCTCTAAATCGAAAGGCATCTGGGATAAGATGGAAAAATATATGAAGGAAATACAAAATTGAATAAGAAAAAACATCAAATATGAAGGATGATATATGATGACTTGAAAATAAGGGAGGTTTAATATGTTATGGAATTCTTTACCTGAGTAAATGACAGTTTCAGTAAAATAAGATGTCTTGGTGAAAATATGGGGGATTCTATGGTTGTTGAAAAGTTATTGAGAATTCAACTCAACAAGTTTGATGTTGAATTTTATTTATTAGAATATATACACCCTTAAACATTAACTCTATTTTATTTTCATAGTGCTCTCATCACTTAAGAAATGATAATGGATAAGACTATGACTATCAAAACAAAATTTGACAGAGAAATTTCTTTCAAGGATACAATGAAAGGGAAGTCGAAGATGATTCTTATTGACGATAAAGCTGGTGAATCTGATTATGAAGATCAGGTATGTCAAAATTTTGATCAAATTTTATCGTCATTTTATATGAATGTGAATAGAGGTACATGTAATACAAGGGGAAACTCCGCTTGAAATGTTTTGAATGTGAATACGTTGGGAAATTTATGGGTAACTGCCCTCAAATAATGAACAAAGAAGGTAGTGATGAAGATGAAAGAAGTTCTAAAAGGTATTGGAATAAGTATAGTGACATAGATAATTATTTACCAAAAGGTAAGGATAAAACGTTCATCAAATCAAAAGGAAGAACATTTTTTTTATAAATATGATAAAGAATAAGATAGAAAAGACAAATCTAAAAAAACTTTTTTTGAGAAAGATAGAGAAAAAATTTTTATTTTAGTAGTGAAAAATGAAGATTATGGAAGCAGTAGTTCTGAAGACAAAGAAACTCAACTTGAAAATCATTTAAATGAATAGTTGAAAGAATGTTTGAGGAAGATCAGAAGGATTGAGAAGGAAAACATGAAGCTGATAAATGAAAATTCCTCATTAAATAATTGAGAAGGTTTTCCTAATGAGAAATTAAAGATATTAAATAGATTGATGATCTGAATAATTCTCTTGTGAATGAAAAAAATCATAATGATCATCATAAAGTATAGATGAAGGAAAAAGAAAAAGAGTTGGACCTTTTCCAAAACAATATTTCTAAATCTAAAGAAGGGAATATAACTTCTAAAAAATATAGCTTAGAAGTTGGTGAAATTTCTAGTAAGGATGAACCTAAGAAATATCAATAAAAGTTATCTTCAAAGGTTGAGAAGAATTATGGAACTGAATCTGATAATAACAAATCCTATAAGGCTATAAATGTTGTTAATGTTAACAATGCTAAAAATCAGATGTATCAAAAAATTATGAGTTTAGAAAAATAACTTCTACTTCTGGTTATGATAAGTCTGAATATAAATCTATCATGAAGAATAATGTTAAAATTGAAAATAAGAACCTTAATCGTTATCAGATTTCAGTTAAGAAGTTTATTGAAAGGCATGCTCACAACTCTGGTCAGTATGGAATTTTCATAGGTAAATACTCATTTTATGTCTACAAATTGTATTGTGGTGGATTCCTACACATGGAAAACATTATTTGGTTCAACCAAAAACATTCCTACTATTCCAAAAGTTATGGAAGTCAATTTTAGAGGGAGAGTCAATACTCTCAAAATAAGAAGTCTGAGAAGGAAGTTCTGAAGAAATATGAGAACGCTGGTGTGAAAGTTGAGAATATTTTTCAACCACTGGAAACTATTTGTAAAATATATGATCTACTTGGACATCTTACTAAGGGTTGTCTTATTTTGTTATCAGTGCTGAACAATATCATTAAAAATTCACAGAAATCATATGTGAATAAAGAATAGGAATACGAAAAACCTCTTGTTGTTGAAACCACTTTGAAATCTATAAAAGGAGAACGTCCCCAAATTCTTGATAGTGGGTGTTCCTCTCATATGACAGAAGACATAAATATTTTGAAGAATGTGAAAAACCTCAATGAAGAAATAGTGACATTCAGCACTGATGAATCTGTGAGGATCAAAGGTGTTGGATCAACCATCATTGGGAATGAAAAGATAAAATCCAAGAAAACTTTATATGTTGATGCACTGAAACACGACCTTCTGATTATTTCAAAACATTTTGATGAGGGTATGAAATTTATCTTCATAAGAGATGAGTTTTTTTGTGAAAAAGTATAAGAAAGAAAGATAGTTACATGAGTTCAATGTACAAAAGGAAACTTGTTCCATGTTGGCGAAATAAAAAAAATCTTGTAGCATGGGTTTGGTGGAAGAAAATCATTTGTTGCATAAAAGGATGGGACACATGTGTCATAGAAACATGAGAAATTTATTGATTCAAGATAGTGTCTGAGATATTATTGATATGTCATGTAGAAGATATTTGTGTTCAACTACATGTCAGAAAGGTAAGATTACAAATTCTATGCGTAAGTGAGTGGGAATTTGTTAAAAAACCCTTAGAAATTATTCATTCAGATATATGTGTGCCAATGATAATGCAATAAACAAATGGATATAAGTACTTTATCACTTTCATTGATGACTTTACTCACATTACATGTGTTATGTAATAAAACATAAGCCAGATGCTCTGAAAATGTTTAAGAGTTTCCCGAGGAAAATAGAGAAGGAATGTGAGTATGTCATGAAGAAGTTGAGAACTGATAATGGAAGAGAGTATGGGAATATTGACTTTAAATACAATATTGAGAATAAAAAAAATTCAACATGAGTTAAGCTTACACACACACTTCAATAAAATGGGGTTGTTGGATGAAAGGGAAAAAGTTTGGTTGAAATGGGCCAAACTATGTTACTTGAACATGGTCTCTCTCATTACTATTTTAGGAAAACCATGAGTACTGTTGTGTACATTCAAAACCAATGTTTCTATATACCAAGTCCAAATATAACTCCATATCAAATGAATTATGGAAAAACTCCATGTTTGAAATAATTAAGAGTTTCTGCAAGTCCATCCATCATAAAGAAAGAGGGTGGAAACATAAAAAAGTTTGAGAAAAGAGGATATAATTGAATTTTTCATAGTTATGTTCTAAAAGGATGAGGATATTGAATTTTCAACAAATTAACTTGAAGAATTTTGATTTTTCTGATGTGAAATTTATTTAAAATCTTGTGATAGAAAATCGTACTTTGGCTGATATAGATGTTTAGTAGTATAAGGAATGTTTGGTTAATTTTTTTAATGCTACCAATAGTGGTAATCCTAGTCAAGATGAAAAATCTGACTCAAAAATTTCAAGTGATGAGGATTAAACTGAAATAACTCATCCTAGTATAAGGAAGAAAGTGGAGGCATAGAACATTATTGTTGATAAACACCAGAGGGTTCAAACAAGAAGAATAACTAATGTTGTTACACATACTTATTTGTATTTAAAAGTGGATCCAAATGATGTGAATAATGATTTTGAGCATCAAGAATGGGTTCAAGCCATGAATGAAGAGATTTATCAGATATGAAAGAATGATAATTAGGAACTTTTAACCAATCTAGATAACAAAAATGTTATTATTATAAAATGGTTTTTCTTGAACAAGCTGAATGAATAATGTGAAGTGATAAGGAACATGAAGAGATTAGTGTGAAAAGGTTACTCAGAGATTGAGGGTGTTTATTTTTATGGGACTTTTTCTCTCGTGAAAAGATTGAAAAAAATGATTATTATTCTTTCTATTGCTTCACAATGAGGTAACAAATTTTTTTCATATATATGTAAAGTCTGCATTTCTAAATGGAAATTCTGATGGATAAGTTTACATTGTAAAACCTTATGGATTTGTTGTTGGGAAAGATAAAAGCTATGTGTGCAGTTTGAAGAAGTATTTGAATGGGATAAAACAATCTCAAAGGTCATTGTATTCAAGATTGGAAACATTCTTTAGAAAGATGAGTTACATGAAAGGAAGAGTTGACACCAATCTTTACATCAAGGAATGTCATGTGTTCTCTCTCATCATAATTGTATATATTGGTGAAATTATCTTTCCTAGAAATGATGAAAGAACTTGTGAATTGTTTTTTGAATAGATGATGAATTTATTTGAGATTTTCATGTTGAGATAAATGAAATAATTTCATGGGTTTCTAATTTTATAGAAGAAGAAAAACATTTTCGTTTCTCATGAAATGTATGCTAAGGAAATTCTGAAAAAGTTTAGTATAGAAAATTTGAAACCAGTTTCCACACATATTTCAGTGTGAACCAATTTTTCTAAAGATGGATAAGTAAAGTAAGTTGATCCAAAAGAGTTTCAAAAAATGATTGGAGGTTTTTTATATCTAACTACATAAAGACCCAGCATTATCTATGTTTTTACATTATGTGAAAGGTTTTAGAGTTCTCCCAAAAAATAAAATTTTATTACTATAAAAATGTTTATTAAAAATATAAAAGGCACAACAAATTTTGGAATCTGGTATTATTTCTCAAACAATATTGACATTTTGGGTATTTAGTTGCTGATTGGGAAGGAAATGTTGATGATTGAAGATCCACATCTGGTGGATATTTATTTTTGGGGAAATGTAGTGTTAGTTGGAATAAAAATAAACAGAATTCAGTAACTCCTTGCAAAACTAAAGATGAGTGTGTTTCATCCACTAAACTTTCTACTCAACTCGTGTGGATGAAAACTCTATTATATAACATACTTTTTGAAGTAATTTTAACCTTTCTCTTATGATTTGATATTCAAAATTAGATCAATCATAAAATAAATCCATTATAACATTCTTGTTCAAAACATACTGACATAAAGTACCACTTTATTAAAGAGAATGTGGAAAATAATGAATTGAAGCTTGAGTATGTTTCCACATCAGAATAAGTTCTTGACATTTTCACAAAACCATTACCAAAGGAACCATTTTATAAATTGTGGTTGAACATGGGAATCAAAGCACCATATCATCATGTTTGAGTTATGTGTTTCTATCTCATCTCTCATATTACCTATGGATTGTGTTGTTAAGGGGGAGAATTGTTTCATAAATATATCCTTATGTAAGTATCTATTAAGGGGGAGTTGTGGGTAAGCATGAATCCATAATGTATGTGGTGAACTATTCTAACATTTTTGGATTGGTTTTAGGAATCCAAACTTCTGTATTCCAAGAAATTTGATGTGTTTTAGAAATCTAAGAAATAATTTTTTTATAAATTCCATTGTCATCACTTTTGGAAAGCATGGTTTTATTGTTAATAATTCTTATTTCCTAAAATGATTTAGCTCACATAAGCTTAGAATTGTTGATAAGTAATCTATTTCTCGAGGTTACAAAGTTTAGTGATTTTTGAATCATGGTTGATAAAAAACCAAAGGGGGGTATTTTTGGGACTAAGTTGAATTGAGAAGGATGTAAGAAGAGTTTTCTTTTACAGAGTGTTGCCTTTTTTGTCAAAGATGATAAATCAACACAATTTATAAAATGCATTTAAAACTAGACAATTCTTTGATGAGTTGTATTTAAGAAAATACATAAGTTGATTGGAGAACCTATGATGCAATCCTTGTGAAGTAAAGGGAGAGTAAAGGTGCTACTAATCCTATTCTGGTTTGATTTGAAAGAAACACGTTATGGAAATATAGGGAAGTTACATTAATTTTCAAAGAAAATATGACGGTGCTAAATCTGATCGATAAAAGGATAGATAACACAATAGTGGATTTCATAATTAATGAGAAATAATGTTTTTGTAATGGAGTTAGTGAACCATGACATATGAATTAATGATATGGAGGCAGTACAAAAAAACGTATATAAGGTGGCGCCGTCTTCTAGTGTCTGAAAAAAAAATTAGGCCTAAAAATAGAGAGATAGATAAATGTTCTTTTCAAAAAAAGTTGTTGGGAATAAGGTTTAAGATGGACTTGTATATTGAATGAAAAAGTATTTATAAGATTAAAAAATCACTACCTAGGAAAGGAATAAACTGTACGAAAGATAGTTTTTTGTGCAGAAGATATAAGATAGCTTGTAATGTTTCACACAAGGAATGATTTAATATTAGAACATAGAAAATTGATAAGTATTGAAGTGAATGAAAGATTAAAGAAGTGTGTTAATGATTAGGTTTCATGAAATAAGCATGCGTGCCCAATGCAAAGTCAAATGTGGTTTTGTGCAACGCATTAGGATTTTTTACTACATGTCAGGGTTGTGGGTGCAGGGGTCAGTATTGCCTATAAATAAGAGGTGACCCACTCCTCATTTGATAAGATCAACAGTTCAATAAACCCTGATCTCTAAATCATGGAAGAATTTAATATAAAGGGAGTTGCGTGAAAGAAATAGAGTTACACATTAGAAGGTTAAGTTGTGCGTAAGAAGAAAGTTTCACACAAGATTGAAGCTGCATGCATGAGGTGTTTTGTGAAAAAAATCAAATCATGTATATAAGGAATTAATGTTGCGAACAAGACACCGAAAAGGGTGCATTAAATATTTGATTTCATCACAAGTAGTATGTTTTGTGCAAGGTAGTTATTACCAGCTTATGCGTAGGAAGGAGAAGAATTGTTTTGAAAGTTTAAATTGTGATAGATGATTAAGAAGCTTTAAAACATTGGTTTCCCCTATTTGTGATAGGAGGGTGTACATGTAGTTGTGTATTGTTTTCCAAGTTCTACATGATTGTAAGGGTAAATCCTAGTCATTGTATTCCACATTAAATGATTTTTTTATAGTGGATTGTGTGGTAATGGATTATATCCATACCATACCAAGGACGTGGGAACTCTTGTTGAGTAGTGAATGACATAAATTTTAGTGATTCTTGTGGATGTGTGTTTGGATTTTATTTAGTATTAAAATATCTCTTTTATAAGAGGTAATGTTTTTAAAAAAAATAAGAAAACTTAAAAGAAAAAAGATATCACTGATTCACCCCTCCCCCTCTAGTGATACTTGGATCCTGACTGGGAAACTTTACAAATAAATATTAAATTATATCAGATAGTTGTTAAATCTCTCTTTATAAATGGATATTTAATGGATGAAGTTTATGTTCAACAACCACCATGTATTGAAAATCATCACAAACCAAATTCAGTTTTTAAATATACTAAATCTATTAATGGACTTAAACAAGAAACTAGAGGTTGGTATGAAATATTAGGGTCCTTTTGGTAGAAAAATGCATTTTCTATGGGATTAGTAGATTTTCCCCATTTTAGGAAACCCGATTGTTCTAATATTTTATTTGTACAAATTAATGTTGATAACATTATTTTCAGTTCAACAAATAAAAAGCTTGGTAATGATTTTTCAAATCTAAAGCAAAAATAATTTGAAAGGAGTATGATGGGAGAATTAAATTTCTTTTTTGGATTTAGTATCTATCAAAAATATTAGGGAAATGTTATAAATCAAAAAAAAATATTGATTTATTAAATAGGTTTTTTTTTTCTGAAAATTGTAAGACTTATACAACTCATATGTATACTAATATAAAAATACTTTTGGATGAACCTAGAAAACTAGTTGATAAAAAGTTATATTGAGGTATGATTGGTATATTATTGTATCTTACTCAAAGAAGACCAAACATAATGTTTTTGGTATTTTTTCACGATATATTTTATTTAAATTCAAAATAATCCCAACTTACTGTTGTTAAAATTGTATTCAGATATTTAAAAGGAACTATTTTTCAATCTCTTCTTTACCCCAATACTTCTGATTTTAATTTAATTTCATATTCATATGGTGACTTTAGAGAAAGTAGATTAAATACAAATATCACCTTAGAAACCTATCACTTTTTATGAAAATCTTTGGTATTGTGGTCAATTAAGAAACAACATTCAGTTTCCCTATCGACAGCCGAAGAAAAATATATATCTGCTAGTAGTCGATGTGCACAAGTGTTGTAAATGAACACACTCTACTGTATTTTGGCCTTAATTTTAATAATATACCTATTTTATGTGATAATACTAGTGCTATTAATAATTCAAAAAAATCATATAAGTCATTCTATGAAAAATCATATTGATATAATACATCATTTTCAAAGAGATCATATTTTTAAAAAGGATATATCTTAAGAATTTTTAGATACTGAATATGAATTATCTAATATTATAAATAATCTACTTCTCACTTAATGTTTTTATTTTTAAGGGGAAGTTAGTGAAAGTACCTAGTCAAGATGATTATATCACAGAGAGGGGGAGGGGTGAATCAACAATACATCTTCTTTTATGTTTCTTTTCAATTGAAACAAACTTCAAATCTGGTTAAATATTATATTTCCTACTGAAAAAAATTCAAAAAACATCAATAGGAATATACATATTTAGATATTTCAATATTAAATAAAAATAGCTATTCCCTTGGT
Organism: Viscum album; assembly: GCA_963277665.1. NCBI lineage: Eukaryota > Viridiplantae > Streptophyta > Magnoliopsida > Santalales > Viscaceae > Viscum > Viscum album. The sequence continues at coordinate 1,334,312,366 of OY728145.1, forward strand.
ATGGTATGAAAATAATCCAATACCACTCAATTCACTAGAAAACAACCCTTGTATTACAACGAGTAGGATACACCCTTTCACTCATGAAGCACTATGTAAACAATCCAACAGTATCTATCCATCCTCTTAGAAAAAATATAGTAATAACGAATTTATGTAACAACTCATGTTACCTATGATTCTTTTCAATTCTAAAAATGTATATAATTGAAAACACTTCATCAATTTCTTACCCAGAAGAAGGTAAGAACCTCATGTACTTTGTTAAAGAAAAACCAAGACCAATTTTCTTAGTCGTATTCCTATAAGTAGAATTATCCTTGATATGATTATTCCTAGTAGAATTCTCCTTGATAATATTCTTCTTGGTATCATTATTCCTCAATCTATAAATTTCCATAGAAAATTCCTGAGTCCGATTATCCAACCTGATATGATGATCAACCGACTAAGATTGACAAGATGAATATGGTAATCAACTAAGTATGATAATCTTTGAGTACGATGATCAGCTAAATAAAGTGTTGTGATCTTTTCTCATCTCATTCACTTCAATCCGTTTAAACATTAAAAAAAGTGAATACAGAAAATTCTTCTTCTCTCTAAAACTCAGTTCTTCTCTCTCATGAAAAGTACATCAGTCATTATCAATATACAATGTACTTTTCACCTTTTATAGGTGAGACTAGATTGCATATGGAAGTAATACCAAAAAATTATCCACTTAATCGAATTCAAAATGACCTCAATTCCCTCTTAAATACTACGTGGTTTTTTGACATTGTCAACTCTTCTCAAAGTTTATCAATTTTTCAACAATATTGACCTTTTCTTTAGCCTTTTATTTCTATTACCTGTCTGATTTCAACTAAAGAGTCTGATTTTAAGATTCCAATTTATTCAATACAATGCTTTGTATTAATTGAATATAAATGTATGTAAAAATTGATATAACTTATAAAGGTTTAAAACTATCATTATTTTGAATATCAAGCTACCCCTTGATATCACATTTGGAAAACTCCTTCACTTCTTCATTTTAAACTTCTTCATATTTTCTATTAACCCCATTGAGATACAAGACTTCTTCTTCTCCTCTACTCTTAACCCATGTGGAAATATATAACAATTTAACTCTAATATAATGGCACTTGACCAAATTTAAAACAAGGAATTAATTCAACCCTTTTGAAAGGCTGACAATATTTTTGATCATTTTATTTCATTACAATTTTTATTGGCCTCATCTCATATTCAACAACTTCCTTCATTCAAAAAACTATTCTTATACCATGAATTCCTTCATGACTTTAAAATCATTTTATAATAGCTCCAACATCATCAAAATTCATTAGGAATGTGTCGTAACTTTCTAAAAATTCCATCTTCTTTTTTCCTTCACAGTCTAAGTATGATTTTTGGGTATGAATGGCATGAATACGATCCCTTTTCCATCGACAACATCTCTTTCTTTTCTTCTAGTGAATACGATAAATCTGGGTTGGATTCTTTTTGATTAGTAACATCTATTTTACCCCATTTTTATCAAGATTTCATAATTGGATTCACAAATTAGTTATGATTTGTGAAATATGAATCGATAAAGGATCATCCCATTTAATTTTATCATAGTCAGCAGACTCTAATACTTCATCAAAACAATCACTTCTTTCATGCCTGATCTAGAATGAATCTGATTACCATTTACTTCTTGAAAGATACATCCTCCATGAGACTGGTTTTCTCTTTTCAGATAAAGATCATATCCTCATAATTATCTTCTCCCATTCCATACCCAAGGAAAGTATGATTCTTTTAAAAAAACCATCAATACGATTTTCATCAAATATAAAGTGAGGTGATTTCCTTTCATCAAAATATTTCCTTGAAAACAAAAGATAACACATAAAAATAGAAACCTTCCTCATCAGCTTGGTCCTCACAATCCCCCCCTTTAGATTTTGTGGTCAACCATGTTTTATGAACAACAAAACTTCTTTTCCTCAAGAAATGGACTACTTATGAACAATTCTAAGCCTAAATGAGTTGAAACATTGTAGGAAACAAGAATCATTGATAGTTGGCCCATGAAGTCCAAAAGTAGTGATTATGAGAACCTTTTTATTTTTCTTTCCTCATCTCTTCTTTAACCTCATATTTTCTTCATCCTCCTAGTAATAAATTTTTTTCCCTACAACTACTCTAACAAAAAATTATCAATGTTTACACATAATACAATTCTAAATTCATACCTTACCCACAACTCTCTCTTTTTATTTAAAGTACATTAATTTATGAAACAATTATCCCCCTGGAAAATACAATCCATAGGTATGATTTTATAGGGTATAAAAACACATACCACAACCTCGATGAGAAAGAGGATGTCCCCCATGTTCAACCTCAATTTATATAATGATTATTTCGATAAAGGTATCATGAAAATGTCAGCAACATGTTCTAATGTTGGAACATATTCACGTATCAATTAATTCCTCTCCACTTGCTCATTGATTAAATGATACTTGATATCAATATGAATTGAATGAAATATTTGAATAGTATTATAGGTGAGATTCATTGTGATTTGATTTTCACAACCCAAGGGAAAGGGTCACTTCACTTCAATAATTAAATCTTTCAATTGAGTTTTGATCCACATAAGTTGAGTAGTGGATTAGGTGGAAGAAATATACTCATCTTCAACCATACTAAGAGTTACTAAATGATTTTTCATTGAATGCAAACCAACAAAATTGTTTCCCAAAAAGAATATTCAAATAGATGTGGATATTCTCTCATCAAAATTTCTTTCCCAATTAAAATTTGAATACCCAAACAATTCAATATTATCTGAGCTTCCATACGTAATTTGAAATTTTGTTGTGCCTTTTATTTATCTAAGGATTGTTTTCTAGAAAGTAAATATGATTCTTTTGGAGCAATCTGAAACTTATGCATAAGGTAACAACACAAACAATATTAGGTCTTGAGGCAGTCAACTACAAAAAACTTCTTATAAAATTTTGAAATTCTTTTTGATCAACTTCTTTTACTTGTCCATAATTTGATTGCTTTTTTACTTCTGATATTGGTGTGAAAGGATTTTTTTAGTTTTTTATGTAAAATATCTTTATGTTCCTAATCATACTTTTCTAGAAAATTAAAAATTTATTCCTTCTTTTTATATATTTTTAACCAAAGAAATTATTTCATTTCCCCAAAAATAGACATTTAAAATAACGTTTTCACTTAATTAACAAACCATTCATAACTTATTTCATCTTCCTAGTAAAGATAATGTCATCAATATAAATAATTATAATGAGGGAGCACTTTTTATTTTCTTTGATGTAGAGATTTATATCCACTCTACCTTTTTTACATATCATCTTCCTTAATCATGTATCCAATTTGGAATACCATGCCCTCATATAATTTTTAGGCCATACAAAGCCTTTTTTAATCTGCACACATAACTTTCATCTTTCCCAAAAAAAAAGACACAAGGATAATCATTATAAACTTCCTCTTCGAGATTAACATTTAGGAATGCATATTTAACATTCATTTGATGATCATGTAGCCTTATTATCCAGTAATAGAAAGACAGATTCTGATTTTTTTAAGTCTTACCACCAAAATAAATCATTGAAATCAATACACTCAATTTTTGAATACCCTTTACACACCAATATTTCTTAGTTTCCTATCACTTCACCTTATTCATTGTTCTTGTTTTAGAAAACCCACATTGTGCCAATAAAGTTTTTGTTTGATAGACTGGGTATATGTTACCATGTATCATTGTTTTCAGTTTTATCCCACTCTTCATTCATGGCCTGAAGCCATTCTGGATTCTCAATATATTCTTTTACATCATTCGACTCCACTTTTGAATATAAAAAAGTATGTGTAATTGCATTTGTTTTTCTTCTTGTTTGATCCATCTGATGTTGATCACCACTTATATTCTAAGCTTTTACTTGCATCTAGATCCTAGTATGAGATTTTTGTGTACCTTCATCATCACTAGAAATGGATGAGCCTAATTATTCTTCTTAAGTAAGAATACACTTGTTTGTATCCTTATCAAAAAAATATTCAACATTCTCAACATACTGTTCTATCTAGATATGTTTGTATTTCTAACTTATTTCAATTACATTTAAATCAATTGAATCAATACTTCTTGTTTTCTATTTGTTATATCATCTATATAATCTTCATTCCAAAGTATAACAAATAAATATTCCATCTTCACAATTCCGCTCAATCTTTCCATAGTTTACACATGTCTTCTTTATAATACCCAGACTCCCAAAAAATATAAAGTGTTTCAAGCTTGGTGTTTTTTCATAGAAATCATATCGATCCATATATGAATGAGGCATAAAGAAACAATGATTAAGAATATAAATAGTAGTACTCATGGATTTCCTCCAAAATTAAAGAGAGAGGTTATGCTCAAGTTACATGGTTCTTACCACTTCCAACAATCTTCTCTCATTTCTTTCTACAATGCCATTTTATTGAGAAGTTTATGGGGAAATATATTCCAGAAAAATTCCATGATTCTTTATATAACTTTAAAATTATTAACTTCTATATTCATCACCATTATCTATTCTCAACTTCTTCATCAAATACTCACATTATTTCTCTTCCTTCCTTATGAAACATTTAAACATTTTCAAAGAATTTGATTTATGATTCATATACATAAGAATAAAAGGATAGTAAAATAATCAATGAAATTGATAAAGTACTTATCTATATTTGTTAACTATTTTCTCATTGACCCAAATATATCATATTGAATCCATTCCTGGGGTTGTTCGGAAAAAATATCAACTTTATTATGCACAATATTTGTAATCTTTCATGTCTGAAAAATAGAGAAACACAAATATCTTCTTCTTAGAAAATTTGGAATGTCTCAGACACTATATCTTTTAGATAAATTTATAATGTTTCTTTAATAAATTTGTCCCATCCTTTTATGACACAATTGATTCTCTTACCCCATACTCATAAATTAAGTGTTTTGTATTTCACCTACTTGAAACAAATTTCCTTTTGTATGTTGGAATATTGTAACAATCATTCCATATTTTTCACTTTTCAAAACAAACCCAAATTTTCTAAATATAAATTTTTTACCCTCATCACACAATTGTGAAATACTTAGAAAATTGTGATTCATGCCATCAACAAACAAGTATTTATTTGATTTCACCTTTTCTTTCCAAATGATGGTTTAATCATCACCTTTGATTTCAAAGGATTCATCATTAACAAATGTCACAATTAACTCTTTGAATTCATTCACATTATTCCAAAATTTTGAATATCATATCATATGAGAATAACACACTCTATCATGAATCCAAGGTCATTATCCTTTTATAGCTATCAATAAGGTTTCAATAATATGACATTTTACTTCATCTCTTTGTTTCTTCAACTTTGGGTTTTGGGAAATGTTATGAATCTTTTAATGTTCTATTAGAAAAAAGATATACTCTTTCAAGGGTTTTAGGTTTTTTACATCGTTCACACATACATTCCAAAGGTTTTGTCCTATTTTAAGTTTTTATTCCACATTTCTCATCATTTTCAGGATTCTTTTTTGAGCGAATTAACCCCCCCCCACCTCAACCTTTACCTTTCATAACCTATAAAATAATAGTAATTTTGTTAGTTGAAAAAAACATATTTGATGTATGTTCAAATCCACCACAATAAAAAAAATATATATAGAAGCATTATTTGGCAATGAAACTACCATATTGATTGGAATTGTGAATATGGTTTTCTGTCACGTTCTTCTCTTTCATTTCTGATCCATCAACCTTTATATTAGAAATCATATACTTCATTTATTACTACTTTATAAGAACTCTATGTATTGAAATTTTTTTCTAAATCAGTGTTCTTTAAGAATTATAAATTTCAGACATTATTAGACTGAGATACATATATAACTTTCCTATTATTCATCATTTTAAAAACAATTATATCTTTCTTCTAAATCTTTAAAGGTAACTTTTTTGGAACATTATCTGGTTTCTCATTCCATGAAAATTCACCAACTCCAATAATAGTGTTTTGGAAACAAGTATTTTTCTTTTCATCTTTAGAATGTTTTTTTGGAAATGTTCCAACTCCTTTACTTTCACTTTCAACTCCACCTCTTGATGCTTATTAGGCTACTTTACTTCTTCAAGGTATTTCTTCAAATCATCAATATCTTTTACCAGCTTTACCTTCTATTCATCAAAACAATCTTGATTTCATGTTAAATAGAATTAATATTCTAACTTTTTGTTTTCTTTTCAAGACTTTTGATCTTTCTCAGACATTCTTTCAATTATTCATTCAAATGAATTTCAATTTGAGTTTCTTCTTATTCTTCAGAGCTACTGAATCTGAATTTTTCATCATTATATGTTGCAATAAAATTTCTCTCAATACCATAAACAACTTATTTTTTGGACACAACATCACTACCTTATTATTCTTCATATTTAGGAAAGAAACTTATTCTTTTGGATTTTAGGAACTTTCTTTCTTTCCCTGTGGATTTTGATTTTTCTTTTTCACTCTATTTATTCTATTAACATCTTGACTTTATTATTCCTTCATCACTATCTTCATATTTCTTTCTTCAATGAAAATTAGCAACAAACTTCCCAAAGACTCCACATTCAAAACATTTGAATGTAATTTTCCCTTTATACTTCTCTTTACCTATTTGTACATTTTTATAAAACAAGATTAAAATATAATCAATATTTTTACATAAATCATCTTCAAAATCATATTCCCCAACTTTATCATAAATAAGAATCTTCATTGAATTTTCTTTCTTTTCATCCATGAAATAAATTCCTCTATAAATATTTTTTTCATAGATTTCTCCCAAGTCAATTTAATAAGTAATGAGAGTGTAATAAAAATCATCAAGAGATAATGTTTCAGGATCGCTATCTTCTAATGAAGAAACTTTTATATCAAACTTGTTGGGTAGGATTAACAAAATATTTTCAACAATTGTAGAATCATTTAACTTTTCACCAACACGTCTGATTTTACTCAAAATTTCATTTACCATACTAAAGAAGTCCTCAATATATTCTTACTCACCCATATTCAAGTCATCATACATAAATCTCCAGATTTGATGTTTTTTCTACTTCAATTTTGTATTTACTTAATATATGATTTTTAGCTTATCCCATATAACTTTGGATATGGATGCATATTTCACCATTAGGAATTAAAATTCATAAAGTCATAATAATATAATATTTTTGTCCCTTTTATCATTCTCTTGATTCTTCTTATCAACATATGTAAGAGGTGTTTCGAAATCAACAGAAGGAAACCCATCTATTGTAGCTTCAAGGACATCATTTTCAATAGGCATAAGATAAGGCAACATTATATCCTTACAAATCTGATAATTCTTTCAAATAGAAAACCAAAATACCTTTACTATTCAAACAATTATGATTCTATATCAGCAAATAATATCTAAAGGGAACTAGTCCTATGATACTAGTTGAAATTCCCCAGTCAAGATGATTATATCAATAAGAGGGGGGGTGTGAATCATTGACAATATTTTTTATAATTCATTTCTATTAAAACAACCTTTACCACTTGTTAATTATTCTATTCCTTTATGAAAATAATTCAAACACACATCCACAGGAACACAAGTATTTACGAGGGTTACTATTTAATAGAAATATCTACGTCCTTGGTATGGTATGGAAATGATCCAATACTACCCAATATAGTAGAAAACAATACTTGGATTAAAACAAGTAGGATATACCCTTTCACTCATGTTACACTATTTAAACAATCCAATAGTACATGTGCACTCTCTTAGTACATGTAGTGTAGTAAACAATTTACATAAAATCTCATGTTACATATTATTCCATTCAATTAAAGAAATGTATTCAATTAAAAATACTTCTTTAATTTCTAACACAAAAGAAGGTAAGAACCTCCTAGGATTTTTTAATGAAAAACCATGTCCTATTTTCTCAGTCCAATTCCTCAGAGTATGAATCTACCTAATATGATTATTCCCGATACAATTCTCACTGATACAATTTTTCTCGATGTGGTTCTTCTTCAGTCCATAAATCTCAGCACGAAAATTCCAAATCTCATTATCCAGACCAATAAAATGATCATGAGAATACGATTGAAAAGATGAATATGGTAATCATATTATTATGATAATCTTTTAGTTTGATGATCATCTGAATACAACATTGTGGTCTTGTCACTTCTAAATGACATCAATCCATAAAAACCTTTTCAAAAAAAGAGAATACAGAAACTTATTCTTCTCTATAAAACTCAGAGATTCTCTCTCTTCAATAGTACATTTGTCAGTATAAATGTCTAATATTCTTTTTCGATTTTACAGGTAACCCTCGATTGACTTTTGTAGGAATAAAAAAAAATCCCTCTTAATCAAATTCACCATAATCTCAATTTCCCCTTAAATCCTGAGTGAATTTTTGGCTTCAACAACTCTTTTAGAAGCTTATCGATTCTTATAAATATTTTACTTCTTCCTCAGTCTTTCAATTATATTACTATTCCAATTTCAATTCATGTGATTGAAATTATGAATCCAATTTTTTCAATACAATTCTCTATATCAATTTAATATAAATGTATGAAAAAATGGATATCATTTCTAAATGTTGAGAACATTCATTCTTTTGAATGTCAAGCTCTCCATTGATATCACATCAAGTAAACTCCTTCACTTCTTCCATTTGAACATATTCATCTTTTATATTGACCTAGTTGAGATACAATACTTCTTATTCTCATATTTTCTTGAACCACATGTAAATATAAAACAATTTAACTCTAATGTAGTGTCTCTTTACCCAATTGTAACCTACCTAGTAATTGAACCCTTTTTGAATTGTTGACTATAGTATTGATTAGTTTTTTTCATTTCAATCTTCATTGGCCTCATCTCATTTTTAGTAAATTCCTTCATTCACAAACCTATGCATGTATCATGACTTCCTTCATTAATTTAAATTCATTTGAGAAAAAATTTAGCATCATCAGACTTCATTTGAAAAGTATTGTAACTTTACACAAATTTCTACTTCTTTTATTCCTTCACAGTCTGAGTACGATTTTCTGGTTTGATTGGCCTCTATACAACCCATTTTTGATCAGAAGCATCTATCTCTTTTCTTCCACCCAGATACGATAAATTTGGTTATGATTTATTTTTGATAAAAAAACATCTATTTTAATCAACATATATTTTATCAAGATTTCATCATAAGTTTCAAAACATACTTATGATATATGAAATATGAATCAACAAAGCATCATCACATTTAATTTTATCAAAGAAATTAGACTCCGATACTTTATCAAAACATTCAATTATTTCATAAAAGATCTTGAATTAATTCGATGACCTTTTAGTTCTAGAAAGATTCATTATCCATGTAAATTTTTTTATCTTTCTAGATAATGATAAATTCCTCAAAATGATCTTTTCCCATTCTGGACCGAAAGAAAGTTTGATTCTTTTGAAAACAACCATCAATACAATTTTTACCTAATTAAAAAGGGAGGTGATTTTATTTCATCAAAATATTTACTTGATAAGAAAAGACAACGCATGAAAACAATCACCTTCCTCATCAGTTTGGTCCTAATAGTTAGGGATATTTAATTTAAAATTAATTATCATTAGTTTACATTAATTTATTTATGTTAATTTATCTCTCAATTTATTCTATTTATTAATAATTTTTTTTTAAAATTAAAATATTAATTTCAACTTTAGATTTAATTATTTAAAAAAGAAACCCTCATCTTTTAAAAATTAAAATTTGATGATTACCCTACATAATCAGCATGAGAATCCAAAGGAATCACTAGTACATCAGAAACCTCTTCATTTTCCTTACATTTTGATATCAAACCTTCCGTATACGAGATATGTTGTCATTATTTCAAACCCTAGAATACTAAAACCTCTGACCATCAGATTATAATCAATGATAATGTCAAAGTAAATAGATAAAGTAAAACTAAGTGATCCAAGGCATCAATATGTCCTCTTCAGGATGATTCCTTAAGGAAATATCATTGATTTTTAATGGATGTATTCGACAAACCATCTAATCAAGCAAGATCTTGTGTTTCAAGGGTAAAAAATTTATATTTAATGAAGAATGTACAAAATTTATTTTTGATTTAGAACTAAAGAAGTTTTACAGGGATTTTTAGTTTGGATTTATGAAAATATAAGATATAATTACTTTACGAATAAGTGATATGGATTTTTCAATCTCCTAAGTAGAAATTGCCCAATTTTTTAAATTCTCCAATAAAGGATTATTTCATTTTGATCTTTAATTTTTTTTAAATTAGGACCATAAGTTAGAAGAAATCATGTTATTTATTTTTGGATTAATAAATATATGGAATTATTTTTAAAAGATCATGAGACTGAACAAAAGGTATTAATCATGATTATTTAGAAAAAAATAATTCCAAGGACTATTGAATTGGAAAAAATTTTGTACATAGAAATATATATAATGTTTTTGTTTCTTAGTGAGATTAAATTAAATTTTCCCAGATATATGCTGAGATATATAAATCACCAGTGCCAAACAAAGGGAAGGATGTCTTTTTATCCCTATTGTCAGATTATTTTTTACTATTGTAAAGAAAAAATAAGATTCGAAAAGTTGAAGTTTATACCAGATGTCAACATAAAAATGTTCTGAATATCGGCACTCTTTGAAAAATAGGTTTCATTTGTAGTATAGTTAAATGTAAACTGCAAACTATTGGTGCAGATGAAAAATAAGAATCTGGTCCTTTTGGTATGGGGGACCAAGGTAATCTCAAGTCTATATGATCTGTGTGTTTAAAAAATTAAGAAGTTAGAGAATCCCATATAGAAGGTGTTACACATGATGCTAAAATAAAACTCCATTATGGTTCAACATATTAGGATAAGGATTATTTATAATAATAATACCATGAGGAACTTGTAAAAATTACAAGGATCAGAGGAGACCATCATCTTGAAGATCAAGATGTAGAAAATCCTAGACCTAGAGATACAAAACAATCAGTTCCATTGTGAGACAAAGAATCAACATAAGGAACAATAACTTGAATGTAAACTTCAATAACAACAAGTTTCAAATAAATTAGATAAAAAAAGAAAAAATTCTCAAGAATAAAAACAAGTTTAGACATCAAATTTTAAAACTACTAGAATTTTTTAGCATCCGATTGTCTCTACTTTTGATCAATCCATAGAAAGGAAAACTTATGTGCCTGGTGAAACGAAAAAAGTCCCTAATGTTATTTATTTTTCATGTGAAAAGAATTTAGTTAGTTATTTAGATGTTATAGAAGAAGATCCTTAGTCTAGAATTCCAGATGAATGAACATCTAATTCCCTATCATATCAGATAGAAGACCCAGTTATTAAATTTAAAAATGTATAAGAGGAGAAATCCATTATTTGACAAGAACTAGAATCTGTAAAAAAATATTTTGATGAATTATTAAATTCATCTATTCTAAGAATAGAATATGTTTTTTTTAGTCACAGATTTAGGATACAAGATAATTTTGTTTGTCAAAAAGTGGTTTTGATTCTTTCAAGAGATATATGTTGGATCAATTTGGGAAACTGAAACCTGAATCTGTTTCTAAAATATATTTTGAAGATCAGAAATGGTATTTGGGGAGATGGTTTGAATTGATAAAAGGGTGTATCAATCAGTCTAGAGAATCCACTTTTTCACCTCCAACATCACCAGATATGATAAAAATATTTCATGCAATAACATCAATGATGGAAGATATTAATGAAAGACTCCAACATCATCAGTGCAATAGTTCACCATTGTCTGTTCTATTGCATAATCAGAGAGATATTTTTGAAAGAATCACTTCATGTGAACCTTGAATTAGGTGGCTACTTAATTAAATCATCAATTGGATTTCTTGATTTCTGAAAATAGAGGAAAATCCACATGACATTCTAAAGGTAAATTTTATTGAAAATTTTAAAGTGAGTCACAAGTTATGAATCATAATAAGGTAAATATTAGGATGCTTAGGCTTGGATAGAACCAAAAAAATTTCTTGATCAAAAACTTTTCCATCAACCATCCCTCTTGTTTAAAATATTTTTCCTCAAGAAAACACCACCCATGTATTTATACAGTCTTTATAATGAAAATAGCAGTGGTTTTTGATATTCAGTGCATCATTTTTTAAATATTATTGTATGTAGATCTTACACTTACCAAAACCAGGTATTATTTTTCAAACTAATACACTATAACATTCATTTATTATCTTGGAAAACAATTAATGTCTTATAATCCATTTTAGTATGCTTTCTGTTTTATATCAAAAAATGGGGGAGAAAATTGGGTAGACACAAGATTCATAATTAAGTATCTATTTCTTATTTATTCCTCATAAAACTGTGAAATCAAATCAGTATTATTAATATGGAAAATTAATTTTAAGAACTTCAATTTTTTTATTAATGTTTACAAATACATTTATTTTTATAATTTTTTTATTGGTTTTTTGATCATAAAAAAGGGAGAGATTGTGTTGGATTTACTGTCTCAACAATACACTATAAAACATATTAATTTTAATTCTCACAAATAACCTTGTTTGTTTTACTAATAATATATCTATATGTTAATTTCAGTGAATTAACATTCCTTTCAGTATTTATATTATTATTAATCCTCAAGTAATATTTGTTAAAGTGTTCAAAATGAATTTTAGCATATTCGAGAAACAATTTTCATGCCCTATGGTTATAAGTGTAGTGAATGGAATGAGCCCTAAAATTTAGAAAATCATTTACAGAATGAATCCTACATTTAGAACAACATGTATCAATCATATAAAATATGATGATAGAAAGTTTGGATTATCAATCATATGTGTGTATGATACCTTACATTTTAATGAAGAGAAATCATGGTTTAACAACCCTATGTAAGTAAGGAACCCTATGTTTGAGGAAACAATTGAGTGGTATATCAAACCAACGTTTATTAATAACCCTACATTTTCAACCCTACATGATAAATTTTTTCATCTCTTGAAAGAAACCTTCATTTTACTATTCAATGACAGAATTTTGAATTCGCGATTTTATCCGAGATTTATAAAATGGTCGTAACAAAACTAAAGATCGATTGATATATATTTCATGATTTATTGAATGGATCATTTTTTTATTTAAATAATTGTATTAAATGAAAAATAATTCCTATTTCTATGGGAAGTTATATTCCCTCTGAATGATTCAAATTTGAATATCTACGATCTTTCATGCAGTATTCTTGGATCTGAATAACTAATGAAATCTATCTACTCTATATATTATACAAGAATATTATTTCTATATACGTATAATACATATGATTACACAATGGAATATTTTTTGAATATCTTATGATATATAGAACTAATTCAAATAATGATCATCTATGTTGTCTTTTAAAAAAGAAACTCTTTGAATATATAAATTTCAACCTCTTTCTACTATTAATGAGGTTTTTATTCAGTGCTTGTTTTATTGAATTTTGTCTACAATTAGGATATATTTAGAGTTATTCTTTCTTGAATACATTCATTTCTGAAAAAAAAGATCCATATTTTGTCTATTTTTATAGCAACTGTGAAGTTCAATCCAAACCATCATTCAATAAAACTATTTTTATTTATTGGAGTTTCAATTTCTCATACTAAGTTGTAGATTAAGTGTCACCTTATTACACTGTAATATGGATAACCAATTCCCGTTAAAAGAATAAAAATTATCGAATTAGCCTTTTTTTTAAGGTTTCAACTGCCTGTACTCAGTTGTAGAATTGAAGGTCTTGTGATAAGAGGAAATTTCTAGTTAAAATCACCAATCTTATAGAGAGAACGTTGGTGGAGTAGACTAGGAGATCTTTATTCGCCGATCTACTATTAATTTTGTGTGTTTATCTTTATAATTTATCTACTACTCATATTTATTATATAATGGAATGTTGTATATCTTAAAAATCTCAAAGATATTTAAAATCCATATTCGGTCAAGATTATTGAAAAGAAAAAATTTACCCCCTCTTGTGTATATTTTTATTATTCCAACCTAAAATGGGTCTCCCTTATATATCTATGAAATATTTTAATCACATTCTGAACTCTTTCTTCTAGTGGTCACCAGTTAACTATAGTGTCTGCTTCCATGATAGTGTGGCTACCTATAGTTGGAGCTAATAAACTACATTGTCTATATTTGGAATCCATAAAAATCTTTCTCTTGTGAGGTAATGAGGGGATATTATTCTAGTGACATAAGGTTCCTCGGGTATAAAACCTATGCTTTCTTCTGATTTCTATAAGTCATAATTACGTTGATGCATAAGGAATCCAAGGATAATCATTATGGTCATCCAATGATCATCTCACAAGGTGAACCATATTTTTTGTGAGTCATTTCATGCTTTTCAGGATAGTAAAGTTATACTCATCACATATATCCTTTTATGATCATCACCTATAACATCCCAGGCTCATTATAAATGGTATGAATTTTAGGCTTATAACTTAAGGAAAAGGTTGAGGGACCCATGCTCATCATATATGCTTCTTATTCGCATCACATAAGTAATATCATTCTCATCACATGAGTAAACATGTTAGGTTTATCACATTATTAGTGGGAGAAGAGATCTTAGAGGGAAAATGTAGCATCACAACCTAGATCACTCTAAATAGTAATAATATTGGAATGTTGTGTGACCTTAGGTATTCCTCCTCAAATTCCAATGGCTGCTGACTAGAGGTATGGTTCTAAGAAGGTATTGTGGGGTGGGGTGGGGGGGTATACCCCCTCTATCATATTTCCCAATCATATGAAAATAAGAAAAATAGTATGACAAATATTAGCATTATTCAGAGTATATAAAAGGAAAAAACATAAACATGCTAATGATGGAAATACTAATGTACAATCATACATAACGGTTCACCCAATGTGTTGATGACATATATCTATATATATAAAGAATAACAATTATGAGAAACAATAAAAGTATAGGAGGATCTATTAAAATTCTCAAGCCTCACCTTATCTAGAGATCTAAAGTAAAACTAAATTATCCTATTCAATCAAAAAATCCCATCCTCAGCCAAATATGTGTGTGCAATATGTGTGGAGCTGTTCAGGTAACCAAGTGCAGTGGAATATTGAGTACAGTGTCAGTAAAAATCAATAGGCCACCACCAATGGAATTCCTAAAATAACCAATCTAAAAAAATTTGATATTGAGTGCTCAAGGTAAATATTCTCAATGAAATTAGTTTAAAAAATTTAACAAAGTAAAAAAAATCCGAACCCTGGGGATGGGATCACCCCAGTAATAGTACTTACCTACATTTTCTAGTGCTAGGGTGTCTCTAAGAAAGATTCGATAATGGGTTTGTCCCAAAAACTACATCGAAGGGGTAATATAACCAACCACAGTAAAAAGAAGATACATCTAAGAATAATATATCCATAACAAGAGCCCCAATTACTAGTTGTGGGCAGTGTTAAAACTGAATTTAACCATAAACATGTTTCCACCAAGGGGCCATGTTCACCCAAGCTTTTATAGTCACACCTACATACATCTAAGGGCTGCATTCACCCAGTGTTTAACCATTTATCCAAGAATCCACCTAGGGGTCATGTTCACCATTGGTTAATCCATATACCACAAATACCAAAAAATAAAGCATTAGGGATCATTAATAGTTCTATTCAAGGAATAAAAAATGAAACCAAAATGAGGGTCCAAAACCATTAAACACTTACACCATTTACTAATTACCAAACCAAAACAAAATTCATAAAACAATTTTCTGTTTTCCAAAAAATCATTTACCATTTCATAAGAAAATTTTCATTTCATACTACATCAATTAAAAATATGAATATATTCCCTTAATAAGAACAACCCCCAAAAGGGGATTTAATTTCACAAAAAAAACATTTTAAAAGCCTAAATCCAATTTACAAGTCTACTTTACAAATCAAAACCATTTTCAGACATTTTTACTCCTTAGTACCCATAAGATTTAATTTAACACTCTAGGCTTACCATTTCATTAGGTACAAGCCCATGTTCAGTTCCACTCGAAATTATCACTGATTGTGAAATTCCATTTCAAAACCTCTAATTCACATCATAAAACTATTTTAATCCATTTAAGTATAATTTACTCAATTAAAGGGGTAATCCATTAATTCATGTTTTTAATTAAAACTTGTTTTATTCAAGAAAGGACAACATAACTACATGTTACCCCATAATAAAAAGCAAATCCAGACAATTGGTTAGTAAAAGTGACCACTTACATTACTTTAAGGCATTATTGTTTAACTTGAAGGGTCGAAATTATCTTACAAGGAATATCCATGCCCAATCATGATCCACTGACCTTCAAAAAATCTCTTAAGGCCCTAAATCAAGACAATAAAATAGTAATTATTAAATATAATACTAATAACCAATTAATAAATTTATCTCTAAATATGTATAATCACCAAAATCACACAAAATTCCTGATAATTTATGAATTCTCAAGAATTAGGGTGTTTGTTATCCTAAAAACTGTAAGGACCCGACCCTAGTTGCCCGGAACTGGTGATATATTTGATTACATTGGTATACGAACAAGTAATAACCATCCCAAGGGACCAAGTATTTTAGTATTATGGGATACAAGATACATAAATATGGTCAACTTTACATCAAGAAAAAAATACAATACAAATTTATTCCATTAGGATCATCGATGCCTCCTAGATTATGCTTGCAAGTCATTCATAATTTACTTCTTCATACCATGGGAAAAATGAAACATAAGAAAGGGGTGAGCTCAAATGCTCAGTATGAGTAATAAATACAGCAGAAGATAGCATAAACATAATACATGGTGCATAATTGAAAACACATACCTTTAACAACAAACTTGAACACATTAAGGTAGGAATATGAGCTGAGAAAATAATACCATAATATAACATAATCATGGGAATTATACTAGTTGAATAACCACATGGACATTAAATTACTAGCTTCATAATGAGGGAAGTGCATATGCCAAAAATTTAAAAACATTTTCTCAAGGCCTCTGCCAAAACGTCTAATGATTAAGGCCTCATCCAAAATCTATATATCACACTGGGAAAGGCCTCATCCAATTCCATGTATATTTGTCTCATGAGATCTATCGATGCATCGAGGGTCTATAGTGGGCCCCACCCATCACATAATAAGTCCAATTCATTCCTCATATGAGCGGGGATAAACATAAACAACATATACATTTATATTGAAACTATCATATTAAATGCAACTAACTTCCCCCAATTATTGAACATAAAACACTAACCATTTGGAATAATATGGTGAATGGTTTTAGGACAGATCATCCATAATAAATTTTTTCATAAACCATTCAATAAAATATGGTATATGACAACATAAATGATTAACACCAAAAATACATAAGAATCAACAATATTGTTGAATCAAACAAGAATAATCTTCTAAAATAATTAATCAATTCTTGTGATAAATACTCTTTTGTTTTGAACAGAAGAGTTCTTTTGGAAAAATATTAATTTTAAACCAGAAGTATAGTAAGATAGTCTTTCATGATAAAATTATTTTTTTATAAGGATAATGGTTTCCAAAAATAGCTTTTATCTTTCCGTGGAAAATATATATGAATTTGCGAAATTCCCTTATATCAGGCTCGTATTTTTTGAAACAGTTTTCAGAACATCTTTTAAAACATGTAATTATCCAAAAAATAGTGAAGGATTTTTTTGGGGTACATATATATAATTATCACCCAAAATATATTAGGAGTACATAACAATACATAAGAATTTCATCGAGGAAATTAGACAATAAAAGTAACCCAAATGAAAATGGAAGTTCGGGTGGAAACCCCTTACCTTAACTCCAAACGTGTTCCTCTCCTGAACTTAAGCTCTTGGAATATGAAATTATAATTATTAATAACTTATTTATTAACCTATTAGAAATTTATTTAGTTTATCATAATTTTTTTAACTCATTTATAACATTATTTCTATGTTATTATATTGAATTTCGTTGTTCGAGGGTGTTCATTTTCTTTTCTTTCATAATCAGTTCACTTGTTTTGAAGTAATGGAGTTCAATTGGAATGGTTATAAATCACCAAGATTGAAATTATATATTATTTATGGAAATAAATAATTGATAATTTTCATTTATAACATTTTTTATATGGAATTAGGATGAATCATTAGATGACAACCACTTCGATTATTCGATGGTATTTGGATTGTTATGAACTAGTTTTGACATATAACTTAATTATGCGTACATATTCTGGTTCCTTAATATTAATTATGTTATAATACATATATTATAGTCTGGTTAAAACATAAATATGGTTTCATGACCAGTAATGAAGTATAAATTTTAGAATGAAACTTCATCGTCCATGAAGGCTATAAATTGGAACCTCATGGACGTCGATTTCATTTATAAAAAATGGGAGGAAGTAAGAATATTTATGATAGTTCCTCCATTCACATGATATAATTACAGTATATAGAATATACTGAAGTTTTTTTAATGATCATTTGAAAAAATGAGGAGAGGAGAGGATTGAAAAAGAAGATAAATTGAAATGAAACCAAATGAAAAATAAGGGTGCTTTACCTCTTGAAATAACCTACTTGAGAAACTCTTTAAGGGAAGAGGTTTTGGTCTGTTCACAAGACCAGAAGCTTCTTGGACGTGGGTAGAAACTAAGGAAAGATAATTGGGCAGAAATTTGAGGAGAATCAAGGCTTAGAATAACGAAGATAAGAGGGAGTGGTGAGGGGTGTTTATAGTGGAGGAGATGGGTAAATTTTGAATATTTAATTCATTATTTCTTAATTTCCCTCTAGAAAACCAATAGTGTTGTTTCATGTGACCCCTAATAGTAATAAGTTCATGTGAGTTTGAACCAAGGGGACTTGCATCAGTTGTGATGTCATGAATATATTATTTAACTGATAATTTGTACATATGGTATTTTATCGTATTTCACTATTTATGAAAAATTAATGAAATTCAGAAAAATCCAAAAAATTCACCCCTACAAATTTTCAATGTGTATAATTAAAAAGTGAAATCCATTTTTAAAAATATTTTTTTAAATATTAATAATTTAATTCTTAAATAAAGTCATATTTAATTCCAAAAATAACAGTCTTAGAGATATAATTAGTTTTATGTGACATTGAAAAATTAATTAAGATCTCGTTATCTTATTACCTTGAGAAAATAAAATAATACCATTTTTTAATATTCATAAGGGTCATATTATTATTCATATTAGTATTTATAAGGGTATGTTAATATTCACCAAAAATCAAGTTTGTTTTATCAGACTTCAAATGACTTACTCAACACCACTCTAGCTGACCATCTTTCAAAATTCAAAACATAGAAGAGGAAATGTTGTGTTTAATGGATAGATTATAAAATTACATTCTATAATTATTTTCAAACCCATGGGGTGTTACATTCTCCCCTCCTAAAAAAAACTTCATCCATGAAATTCATAAAATATTACCTAAAAAGATTCAGGTATGTTTTTTACATAAGCTCCTCAGGATCTCATGTTGCTTCCTCCATCTTATGGTTCCTCGAAAGAAACTTTACCATACAAGTCATCCGATTTCTTAGTACTTATTCTCTAGTATTAAGAATCATGATAGGCTCTTCACAATAAGATAAATCGGTCTCAAGATCTACTTATTCATAAGTGAGTACATGTGTTGGGTATGGAATGTACTTTCTTAACATTGACACGTGCAACTCATTATGAACTTTGGAGAGACTTGGCGGCATTGCCAAACGGTAATCTACAACTCCAATTTGGTCCAGAATTTCAAAACGTATGATGTACCTGGGACTTAATTTTCCCTTTTTAATGAATCGTATAATACCCTTCCATGGAGATACCATTAAGAAAACGTGATCACCTTCTTAAAATTATGAATCATTCCTTCTATTATTAGTATTGCTCTTTTTCCTACTTTGAGCTATTTTGATATGGTTCTGGATAATCATCACCTTTTTCGTTGTTTATTCAACAAGTTCTGGACCCACTAGCTTCCTTTCACCAACACCATCCCAACAAGTTAGTGTACGATATCTCTTCCTATATAATGCTTCATAGGGTTCCATCTGAATACTTGAATGGAAGCTATTGCTGTAGGAAAATTCCACGAGTGGTATGTACTGATCCAACATGCCTTGAAAATCATGTGAATAGGACCTCAACATGTCTTCCAATGTTTGAATAGTCCATTCTGATTGTCCATCAATTTGTGGGTGGTAGGCAGTGCTCAAACGAAGATCAGTATCTAGGGCCTTCTAAAGACTCTTCCAGAATCATGATGTAAAACAGGGATCATGATCGAAAACAATTGATGAGGGTACACCATGAAGTCTTAAAACTTCATTAATATATATTCTTGTTAATCGTTCAAGTGGTAAATATTCCCTAATCCCAAAAAAATGTGTAGGTTTTTTAAGACGGTCAACAATGACCCATATCGTATCATTATTTTTTGGAGTCTTTGGTAGCCCCATGACAAAGTCCATTGTAATATCATCCCATTTCCAAATAGGTATATGAAGGGGTTGCATGGCTCCACTAGGATGTTGTCTTCCTGACTTCACCTATTGACAACCCAAACATCTCGACACGTAATGATAAATCCCCATCTTCATGTTTTCCCACAAAAAATGTTCCTTTAGATCTCTGAACATCTTTGTGCTTCTAGGGTGTATAAAGAAATTATAGCTATGAGAATCATCCAATAGTTCCCTCTTTAGCTCGAGAATAGCGGGAACACAATGCCTTTTTCCGAATTTCAAAATGCCACCTTCATATGTGAATTCCGTCAACCTCCCATCATTTATAGCATTAATCTTCTTTTGAAACTCCTCATCATCAGCCTGAGAAAATATTATCTTTTCCAGTAAAATGGTTTGGCACCCATTTGAAAAACTAGTGACATGTTACCTTCCTTGATAATTTCCATTTCCATCTTTATGAGATATATGAATAGAGGATCCCTTTCAACTCTCATCTTGTTTAGAATTCCATGGTCCTTTCTACTGAAAGCGTCTACCACCTTATTTTCCTTCCCGGGGTGGTCGTGTATTGTGCAATCGTAGTCTTTGAGTTACTCGATCCATATTATTTGTCTCCTATTGAGTTATTTCTATGAGAATATATATTTAAATCTCTTATGATCTGTATATATCTCACATTTCTCACAATATAGGTAATGTATCCAAATCATCAGACAAAAGATTATAGCTGCTAACTCAAGATCATGAGTTGGATTGTTCTGTTCTTGAATTTTTATCTGCCTAGATGCATAGGCAATCACTCGATCATTCTGCATAAAGACACAACCAAGGCCTTTCTTTGATGCGTCATTATAGATAAAAAACCCATAATTCCTCGATGGTAGGGTTAGGATCGGATCATTCACTAACCTCCTCTTGAATTCATTAAAAAAATCTTTACATTCCTTGTTACATATGAACTTAACCCCTTTTCATGTGATCATGGTCATTGGGTAAGCTAAACGAGCGAAGTTATGAACTAAACGCTGATAATAAACAGCTAAACCAATAGAACTGCGTACTTTAGTTATGTTCATTGGAGTAGTCCATTCATGCACAAACTTTTTCTTCACAGGATCTACAGATATTCAATCCTTAGAGACAATGTGGCCTAGAAAGAAAACTAATTGGAGCTAGAACTCAAACTTGCTGAACTTCCCATATAATTCATTTCTTCTCAGAGTCTTCAGAATGGTGTGAAAATGGTTTTCAAGATCTTCATAGCTCTTACAGTAAACCGGGATATCATCGATAAACACCACTATAAAGTCATTAATATATTTATTAAAGACTTTTTTCATGAGATCTATGAAAACATATGGTGCGTTGTTTAGTCCAAAAGGCATTACTATAAACTCATAATGATTGTACCTTGTTCAAAATACTGTTTTTGGAATGTCTTCCTTTATCACAAGCAACATATGATATCCAGATCAAAGATTAATCTTCGAAAAATAATGGGCTCCATGAAGTTGATCGAATAAATCATCAATTCGTGGAAGAGGATTCTTATTCTTTGTTGTAATAACATTGATTTCCCTATAATCAATGCACAACCTCATTGACCCATATTTCTTTTTAACGAAAATAACAGTGGCTCCCCATAGAGAAACACAAGGGCGAATAAATCCTTTATCGTTCAATTCCTCTAGTTTTTTCTTTAGCACAACTAACTCCATAGTGGACATTCTATAAGTGGTGTTTGATATGGGCCTTGAACCAGGAATTAGGTCAATGGAAAACTCAATTTCTTGCTCTGGAGGATGTCCAGGTAAATCCTCTCGAAGACATCAATATATTCTTGCAAAATAGGTTCATCTTATATTTCAACATTCTTTTCCTCACCCATAGTTATTTTATTCCCTTCCTCTCGATAATTGAATTTAGTTGAGCTACTGGTGGTGGATCTAGATAAGAATCATGTGGTGGCGTTTCTTCTCTAAAGATAAGGTACTCCTTATTATCATCGAAAATTGTTACCTCCTTATTCTTACAATATATTTTTACATCATGGTCCGAAATCCAATCTATACCAAGGATTATATCAAATTCAATCATGGGTATGATAATGAGATCATAAGATAAAGAAAATTTATATGCCCTAATGGGAACTGATTCACAAAACTTTGTTACAATGATACTTCCCTTTAGATTTTTGACTGAATACTCCCTTGTTAAATCAAATTAGAAATATCTAATTTTCTTGGAAAACTGGTAAGATATGAAACAATGTGATGATCAAGAATCAAATAAAGCATTGGCTACGTATGATGAAACAATCAAAGTACATGCCAACACATCATTCAGAACTTCAACATCTGTAGTTGAGATTGCATAAGCTTGTCCATGATCCCTTTTCCTTTTATCTTGAATATTTCCTTGATGCTTTGGATAATCATTAGCATAGTGTCTCATCTCCTGACAATTATAGCATTGAACATCATTTAATTCCTTCTTCTCTTTGAAATCATCAGTAAGATGGCCTTTCTAACCACATTTTTAGCATACTCCTTTTCCTTTTAAACATGCACTAGGGTGTTTCCTTCCACAATTGTCACATGGTGGAAATTCAACTCTTCTATTCTTCCCTATTTCCTTATTTATTTTCCCAGGGTTTCCAGTATCCCTCTTCTTTTATTTCTTTCCCTTAAAGTCATAATACTTAGAGAATTTTGTTTCTGTTTGGATAGCAGATGAAACTATATCCTCATATGATGAAAAACTTTGGGAGACCAGTGCTTGCTAGAGGAATGGCTTTAGGCCATCAAAGAATAGATCAATTTTTATCCTTGGGTTCCGTTTGTAGTCCAGAGCCTGTCTTGATAACCCTGTGAAGTTAGCTTCATACTTTTCAACATTCTCATCTTCCTTTTGCCTCAGATTAAAGAATTTCATCTCCATATCCTCTCTTTGTTCACAAGGAATGTATTTCACTAGGAATATTTCCTTAAAGTCCCTACAATCCATCTCCTCTATTTATTCCTCCTCCTTTGTGTTTTGGATTAAGGACTACCAATGATCTATATCTCCCGATAGATGATAGACTACCATGACAACCTTCTCCCTTTCATTATAACCCTAGGAAAGAAATATCTTCTCAAGGGAACATATCCACTTCTCTACTAGAAAAGGGTATGTAGTCCCATTGAATGATGGAGGTTGTAGTTTTTTAAAGAGATCTTACATAGCTCCTCCATGTGGTGGATCTGGATTCTCCATATGGGTAAGGTTATTATTCATAACTTGAGTAAGTTGTCCCAGTATAGTTATAATTTTCTCATCACTCGTCACAGCACTAGAGACAACATCATTATCTTGCATCATAGGTAAATCCCCATGCATGTTCATGAGATTTCCATTCCTTCCACTATGATCCATTTTTAAATAATGGTATACACTAGATTAAGGTATATATCATAATTTATAATCTCAATGTAGTAAAATACTATGCATAAAATAAAATAATACGCATAGCTAATCTCTTAATTATAAACATTGTATCTTTGATTAAAAAATGACATTTAAATCCTTCATAATGGTTTGTAAAGAAAACATGAATTATCATAATCATTTCCCCCAGGAGTGTCATAACAAAGAGTGAAGCAAGGACCATTGTCATATACCAGGATACCCCAAGTCAAGACCGAAACTCCTTGTTAGAGCTTTCACTCCTAGGTATATCTCTTCCAGAGCCACATCTTCCTACTCGTATCATAACAGGGATGTATTACTTGAAAGATCCACATAATCTATTAATTACCAAAATACCAGGAAGTTCTTGTATGTTTATCCTCAAAGACTATCTTAGGGAAACTCCCCTAATCTATGTTTGCTAAATCTATTTTCCATGTTTTCTACTAAACTTCCTCTCATACCAACTGTAAGGACCCGACCCCAGTTGCCCGGAGCCGGGGCCTTATTTGATTACATTGGAATACAAACAAGGTATAAGCATCCTAAAGGACTAAGTATTTTATTATTATTGGAAATAGTATACATAAATAAGTTCAACTTTACATCAAGAAAGTAAATACATCACTAATTTGTTCAATTAGAAACATCCATGCCTCCTAGATTATGCTTCCAAGTGATTCATAATTTACTTCTTCATATCCTCGGTAAAACGAAAAATAAGAAAGGGGTAAGATCAAACACTCAATAAGAGTAAGAAATACAGTGGAAGATCACATAAACATAAGACATGGTGCATAATTGAAAACACATGCCTTTAATAATAAACTTGAACACATTAAGCCTAGAATATGAGGTGAGAAAATAATTCCATAATAAAACATAATCATGGGTATTCTACTAGTCGAATAACCACTTGAAATTTCAATTAATAGATTCATAAAGAGGGAAGTGCATATGATGGACATTCTGAAACATTTTGTCAAGGCCTCGGAAAAGATATCTAATGATTAAGGCCTCGACCAAAATCCATATATCACATTGGGAAAGTCCTCAGCCAATTCCACGTCTATTTGTCTCATGAGACCTACCGATGCATAGAGGGGATATAGTGGGCCCCACCCATCACATCATAAGTCCAATTCATTACTCATAAGAATGGGGATAAACATAAAAAATATATACATTCATATTGAAACTATCATATGAAAGGTAACAAACTTTCCCTAATTATTGAACATAAAACACTAACAATTCGGAATAATAGGGTTAATGGTTTTAGGATAGATAATCCAAAATAAAGTTAGTCATAAACCATTGAATAAAATATGTTATATGAAATCATAAATTTTTAAACCCAACAATATGTAATAATCAACAATAGTATTGAATCAAACAAGAATAATCTTCTAAAATCGTTACGCAATTATTGTGATAAATACTCTTTTATTTTGAAAAGAAGAGTTCCTTTGGAAAAATCATTATATAAAATTTGAAATAAATTAAGATATTATTTCATGTTAAAATGAGTGTTTTTATAAGGATAATGGTTTACAAAAATATATTATAGCTTGCCCATGAAAATAGATATGAATTTGAGAAATTCCCTTGTATCGGGCTCATATTTTTGGAAATAGTTTTAAGAACTTCTTTTAAGACATGTAACTATCCAAAAAATAGTGAATGATTCTGGTTGGAGTACCTATATATAATACTCACACAGAATTTATGAGGATTACATAACAATACATAATAATTTCATCAAGGAAATTAGACAATAAAAGTAACACAAATGAAAATGGAAGTTCGGGTGGAAAACCCTTTCCTTAACTCCAAAAGTGTTCCTCTCATGAACTTAATCTCATAGAATATGATATTATACTTATTAATAACTTATTTAAGAACCTATTATACATTTAATTCGTTTAACATAATTATTTTTAGTTCATTTATAACCTTATTTCTAAGGTATTATTTTGAATTTTGTTGTTCTGGGGTGTTCATTTTCTTTATTTTCATAATTGGTTCACTTGTTTTTAAGTAATGGAGTTCATGTGGAATGGTTATAAATCTCCAGGATTGAAATTATATATTATTTATGAACATAAATAATTTATAATGGTCATTTATATCATTTTTTACATGGAATGAGGATGAATCATTACATGACAACCACTTCGATTATTCGACGGTATTTCGATTATTATGAACTAGTTTTTTCACATAACTTAATTATGTGTACATATTGTGGTTACTGAATATTAATTATGTTATAATACATATATTATAGTCTTTTCAACCATAAATATGGTTTCATGACCAGTAATGAAGAAGAAATTTAGGAACAAAACATTGTTGTCCACGAAGGCTATAAATTGGAACCTCATGGACATTGATTTCGTTGATAAAAATAAAAGGAAGGGAGTAAGAATATTTATGATGGTTCTTCCATTAACAAGATATAATTATATTTTATAGATGATAATAGAGTTATCATGATCATTTGGACATAGTAGGTTAGGAGAGGGTTGCGAAAAATAGATAAATTGAAATGAAACCAAATAAAAAAGAAGGGTGCTTTACCTCTTGAAATAACCTCCTTGAGAAACTCCTTAAGGGGAGTGGTTATGGTCTTTTGGAAAGACAAGAAGCTTCCTGGAAGTGGGGAGATAATAGGGAAGGGAAATTGGGCAGAATTGTGAGTATCATTAAGGCTTAGAGGAGTGAATAGAAGAAGGAGTGGTGAGGGGTTTTATAGTGGAGGAGAGGGGTAAATTTTGAATATTTAATTCATTATTTTTTCATTTCCCTCAAGACAACCAATAGTGTTGTTTCATATGACCCTTAATAGTAATATGTTCATTAAAGTTCGAAAAAGTGGCTTTGAATCACTTGTGATGTCATTAATAGTGTATTTAACTGATAATTTGTACATAGAGTATTTTATCATATTTCACTATTCATCAAAAAATTAAAGAATTTCAGAAAAATCCCAAAAATTCACCCCTACCATTTTTTGAAGTGTATATTTAAAAAATGAACTCAATTTTTCAAAAATAATTTTCTAAATATTATTAATTTAATTCTTAAATAAAGTCATAGTTAATTCGAAAAATAACAATCTTATAGGTATAATTAGTTTTATGTGACATTGAAAAATTAATTAAGATCCCACTATCTTATTACCTTAAGAAAATAAAATAATATGATTTTTTAATATTCATAAAGGTCATATTACTATTGATATTACTATTCAAAAGGGTATGTTACTATTCACCAAAAATCAAGTTTGTTCTATGAGACTCCAATTGACTTACTTAACACCACTCTAGATGACCATCTTTCAAAATTCAAAACATAGAAGAGGAAAAGTTGTGATTAATGTATAGATTATAAAATCTCATTTCTATATTTATTTTCAAAACCTTGGGGTGTTACATTCTCCTCTCCTTAAAAAAATTTCATCCTCAAAATTCAAAAAATATTACCTAAAAAGAATCTGGTATATATTCAACATAAGCTCCTTAGGCTACCATGTTGCTTCCCCCATCTTATGGTTCCCCCAAATAACCTTTACCAGACGAGTCATCCTATTTCTCAATACATGTTATATAGTATCAAGAATTTTGATAGGCTCTTCACAATAAGATAGATCGAGATCAAGTTCTACTTCTTCATAAGTGAGTAAATGTTTTGGGTCTGGTAAGTAATTTCTTAACATTGACATGTGGAACACATTGTGATCCTTAGAGAGACATGGCGGCATTACCAAACGGTAAGCTACAGCTCCAATTCGGTCCAGAATTTCAAAAGGTCTTATGTACTTGGGACTTAATTTTTCTTTCTTACGGAATCGTATAATACCCTTCCATGGAGGTACCTTTAAGAAAACATGGTCACCTTCTTGAAATTCCAAATCCTTCCTTCGGTCATCATCATAGCTCTTTTTCCTGCTTTGAGCTGTTTTGATATTGTTATGGATAATATTCACCTTTTCTATTGTTTCTTCAACAAGTTATGGGTCCACGAGCTTCCTTTCACCAACATCATCCCAGAAAGTTGGTGTACGAAATCTCCACCCATATAAAGCTTCATAGGGTGCCATCAGTATACTTTAATGGAAGATATTGTTGTAGGAAAATTCCACGATAGGTAAATACTGATCCCACATGCCTTGAAAATAAAGTGAACAAGACCTCATCATTTCTTCCAATGTTTGAATAGTCCATTCTAGTTGTCCATCAGTTTGTGGGTGGTAGGTAGTGCGGAAACGAAGATCAGTATCTAGGGCCTTCTAAAGACTCTTCCAGAATCATGATGTAAAATGGGGATCACAATCGGAAACAATTTATGAGGTTACACCATGAAGTCTTACAACTTTATTAATATATATTCTTTCTAATCGTTCACGTGGTAAATCTTCCCTTATAGAATGAAAATGTGAAAAAAATTATGACGGTCAACAATGAACCATATGCCATCATTATTTCTTGGATTCTTTAGTAGCCCCATGAAAAATTCCATCATAATATCATCCCATTTCCACATAGGTATAGGAAGGGGTTACATGGCTCCACAAGGATGTTGTCATCTTGCCTTCACATGTTGAAAAATCAAATATTATGACACGTAATTTTCAATCCCAATCTTCATGTTTTCCCACCGAAAATGTTCCTTTAGATCTATGAACATCTTTTTGCTACTAGGGTTTATAGAGAAATTAGAGCTATGAACATCATCCAATAGTTCTCTCTTTATCTCGGGAATAGAAGGAACACAAATCCATTTTCCAAATTTCAAAATGCCACCTTAATATGTGAATTCATTCAACCTACAATCATTTATAGCTTTAATTTTCTTTTGAAACTCCTCATAATCATCCTGAGAACATTTTATCTTTTCCAGTAAAGAAGTTCTGTCACCCATTTGAAAACGTAGTGATGTGTTACCTTCCATGATAATTCCCATATCCATCTTTACTAGATCCATGAAAAGAGGATCTCATTCAACCCTCATCTTGTTTAGAATTACATGGTTCTTTCTAATCAAAGCATCTACCACCTTATTTTCATTCCCGAGGTGGTAGTGTATTTTGAAATCATAGTCTTTCAGTATCTTGATCCATATTCATTGTCTCACATTGAGTTCTTTCTGTGAGAATATATATTTCAAAATCTTATGATCTGTATATATCTCACATTTCTCACCATAGAGTTAATGTCTCCAAATCTTCAGGGAAAATATTTCCACTGCTAACTAAATATCATGAGTAGTATAGTTTTGTTCATGAATATTTAGCTACCTAGATGCATAGGCAATCACTCGGTCATTCTATATAAGGACACAACCAAGTGCTTTTATTAATGATTTACTATATATAACAAACCCATCATTCCCCAATGGTAGGGTTACGATCGGAGCATTCACTAACCTCCTCTCCAATTCATCAAAACACAATTTACATTCCTTATTCTATACGAACTTAACCACTTTTCATGTGAGTGTGGTCATTGGGATGGATAAACGGGTGAAGTTATGAATGAAATGCCGATAATAACTTGCTAAACCAATAAAACTACGTACCTCAGTTACGTTCGTTAGAGAAGTCCATTCTTGCATAGCCTTTGTCTTCGTAAGATATATAGATATTCCATCCTTAGAGACAATGTGGCCTAGAAAGGAAACTGATTGGATCCAGAAATTAGACTTACTGAACTTCCCATATAATTAATTTCTTCTCAGAGTCTTCAGAATGGTGTGCAAATGATTTTCATGATCTTTATATCTCTTAGAGTAAACCAGGATATCATAGATAAACACCACTACAATGTCATCAAGATTTTACATGAAGACTTTGTTCATGAGATCCATGAAAATAGATGGTGCATTGGTTAGTCAAAAAGGCATTACTATAAACTCATATTGCCCGTACCTGGTTCGAAATTTTGTTTTTGGAATGTCTTCCTTTATCACAAGCAACTGATTATATCCATATCAAAGATCAATCTTTGAAAAATATTGGCCTTCATGAAGTTGATTGAATAAATCATCAATTTGTGGCAGAGTATACTTATTCTTTATTATAATAGCCTTGATTTCTCTATAATAAATGCACAACCTCATTGACCCATCATTCTTCTTAATGAAAAGAACAGGGGATCCCCATGGAGAAACACTAGGGAGAATAAATCATTTATCACTCAATTCCTCTAGTTATTTCTTCAGCTCCACTAACTCCGCATTGGCCATTATATAAAGTGTATTTCAAGTTCTTATCTAAAAAGAGAAACTTAGGAGCCTTTCCATTAATATATAAAACCTAATCCTTACAAACCTTACTTTAAAGGTCACTTCTAGTTCCCAATATTTCCCATTTTATCCAACATGACACACCTAATGTGGTTTTAAGAGAATCACATCCAATTACACATAGAAATTAAAGTAAAACCACCTCTAGATGAATTATACCAATAATGATCTACTTTCAATGACTATATTCCAACAATGACATGATCCCAATTCCATTACCCTCGAAGGAACCATGATACTATTCCTATTGACCTCATTATGATCTCAAATTGATTTTCATTTTGATTTCATAGATAAATCATTACTTGATCGAAAACACCATCATGCTCTGCCATATCATGGGAATTGGCATTCCTCTAATACAAACCCATGAAATATATCACTAATCCCGAACATGAATCCAATACTTGGAATGCATATAATATAGTAACCTGGTTAACTTTTGTCATTCTCCCAAGAATATGGTTGAATTCTGTATCATAGCTCAAAAACAACTAAAATGCCAACACGGTCAACTAATAATTAGTCATATCAAGATATCCTAACCCCACACACATTGGAGTTATATCTGTTATGATCGATGTTATGTTCCCACCATAAGAGGTCCCTTGTCTTGTTCTTCCAAAACAAAACCCTCAACCATCATATCCATTGCTCTATCAATGGGAAAACATGATGAAAGGTCACGTTCTAAATTCTCATACTCAATATCTAACATGAAACGTGAATTCTCACCCATCCTAAGCTCATGGGAATGTAATTATTTATCATTTTTGTGAAACATGATCAATAATGAGGCTCTTAACATTTTTATTACTATATGTTGCTCTTCAAGTGTTGCCTCAAAATTTCTATCATTATATGAATGAAGCTACACCAAATACACACTCCATTACTACATCAACCCTTAATTATCACTCCTAGATACATCAATGATGTTTCATAATACCATACTAGATCTAGTCATGGTTTCACCAATCTCTGCAGCGACACCTCAAGGTATATCACAAGCTCCATGATATAGGGCCCACACTCTAACAAACTAAATCATGATAACCATTTTATTTTCAAATTTATTCTCTACCATATATAGACATTTAGAATATTCATCCAAACCCAAGGCCTCTATTCCTACAAGCATTTCATTGATTTCCAATTGCCCTTTTCTCACCCAAGACCATTTCCCTTAGAAAGTTCCATGTGTGAATACCAAGAATCAACCAAATCTTATTAGAAATAATGAGTGTATGATATATAACACCTGACCATTGCACTAAAAATAAAAATTCCATTCATATTACTACATTGAATTTAGGATCATGATACTAATTCAACAACCAACACAACCACTTATATATCAGGCTCATGTATCCCATGAATTCTATATGAACCCACACCTATAGGGGTCTAAAATCTCATATTATGTCTGGGATCAGCACCCAAACTTCTGATGATTCCCCTACAACACGTAATATTTATACAACTAGGAATAACCTAGGAACTCCTCTTAACAATCAGGCACTTTTATTATCCAATGATTTACCTAGTAATCACCCACTACACATGTGTTGTTCCTAAACCACATGTGTTTATCCATGATCCTAGTTGTTTTGGTATCTTTCAAACACATACCCACCACCTGGTGTTATAATAAAACCAAAACAATCTTCCCATGATTTTAGTGCGACCTCAATGTGCATCCTAAAACACCAGGGCCATACAACCTATCAGCTCCACTATTATAGTCCTACTATAAAAAAAGAACTAACACTTTATGTCTTTCACATCCCACTAGTAGAAGGAATTATTCATGCCTCTCTTAGATCCAGTATAAGGGTTCTCATATACTAGACAACCCTATAATCATTCAAAAATTAACAATCCAATCCCATAGCACCTATAGGATCATCCTTAAGGAATCAAAATACCTAAAAACCTAGGAAGAACCTCATATGAACAATTAAAATATCATATCACATATCTTTGATTCCTGTCTTTAAGGAAAACATACACTTGGTCTACCCCCTTGGATGTGCCACCTCAAGAAACACTTAACATCGAATCATTGAACAACTGAGCTACATCCCAGGATCTATGGGTCTCCCACAAAGCCCAAATAGTCATGTCTCGAGAAAATTCATAAATCATTACAAATTTTCTACAATTCCCTCTCAACAAAAAATGACATAGAACGTGCAAGAAAACCCCATCATGGGTCTCATACAATTAAAAATGGATTTACATGTCGAAACTAACGACCCACAAGGTGACAAACTCCTCTAGAATCCACATCTAGGACTTCTCCCTTGATGGTCACTACTCATCAGTCATTGATATCACAACCAGGAATATCATCCTAGATGAACTACACCAAAGGAAATCGTAAAAACAATGTTCAGTTAAATAGAATTCCATTCCAAGCTATACAAGAAAATACTATATAGTATGTTACTGAAACATTGAATAACCGAACCAGAATAATGACCCCTATGGGTTTCCTATTAATTCATCATGTCCCCTTACTAATCTACTAGGGTCACAAAACCTCTTGTGTGCACGAACTATTTCATTATCATCTAGAAACCTGTTGAATATCCACATGAACTACCATTAGAAGAAGATACAGATATATATGTCGGCCAAACCGAGTAAAATGACACTATGTACATATAATGGATAATTCCATGCGATAAATTGTTGATAATTTAAACTAATCCTCTCATTAGTGATAAAAATCGCACAAAAGAAAATACACATGCCATGTGGATCCTACATGCCAACTCATTATGCATGTGATGTCGGATGCCTAAATAGGCCAAGAGTCGAATCATCTAACCAACATCATTCTAATGGTACAAGATTTAAATATCAATAATATATCATTATACTTAAACACCATATGCATTAGATGAGGTAAAAATCATATCAATAGTAACATCACATACCATGATTAGTAATATTGAGCCCCTGGTAATCTAGAATTACTCCCGAAATATGTGTTCATGACACACTACCCTGGTATCCATTAGAGGATATGAAAATTTTCTATAACTTATGGCCACCATATCCCAAAATAGAAATAAAATAGAAAAATATCACTCTGATACCACATTTGTAACTTTCTGACCCATCTCACTCTGAATCGTAATAGGACTAAAACATTATATGGCCCCAGGAATGGCTCCCCAAATGCCAGAGGCTATAGAGTAGTAGCCATGGTCTAAGTAAGAACTGTGTGGAGGTTACACCCCCTTATATAAAAGTGGGTAGTCATAATAAAATTACCAAAATACATCTAAAAATACCAATAACAGTGACAGTATAGAAAATGTATAATTAAACTGAACAGGAACCAAAATAAAATGATGATATGCAAGAATAATTGATGGATCATGCATTTGGTTGATCTCATATATAGAAAAAAAAACTAAGTCCAAGACAAATGTACAAGAGGCTATAATATAATCCTAGAGCCTCACCTCATCCATAGCTTAAAATCCAAATCGAGCTATCTCACTCGATCAAAAAAATTCAGTCTTGGCGAAACCTATGTTTGTAATAAGTGTAGAGCTGATTGGGTAACCATGTGTAGTGGCAACCCGATCAGGGTGCGAGTACAACTTCGTAGGACCCACCAATAATGTCCCTAAAATAAAAAGTTTGAAAAAAAGTGAATGCATATACGCTCATGGTAAACAACCCAAATGTAATTATCTAAAACATTTAAATGAAGTACAAAATAATTTATGAACATTGGGGCCGTGTTCACCCTAGAAATAGTATATACTTTCTTTTCCAAGAATCTAAGTGCCTCTAACCATGTTATGTTGATCGTTCCAACACAAAAACCACTAAAAAAATTGAATTATTGTGACCGCTTATTTGCGATTGTCCTATGAACCATCGCAAATAGGCTGTCGAAATTGACTATTTTCTATGAGATTTTTCTCCCGTTCCAAATAGTCCATAAAAAAGAGGTGTTTGTGATGGACTGTTGCAAATACCTTTGGCATGCTTGTGTGAGTTCACACAGGAAGGTTAGTTGTGATGGAAGTTTAGTCCCCATCACAAATAACCTTTCTGGGTTTTTTTTATTTGGGACGGGGTTGGATCCTCGTCGCAAATAATATTTTTAGACAATAATATTTGCGACGGAACACATCACAGATACAATTTTTTATCACCACCTCAATTAATAACTGGGGAACTATTTGTGATGGGGCTTAACGCCAATACTATGTCAACATGAAGGTATTTGCGACATGACCTGTCACATATGCTATTTTAACTGCCACCCCTAATTTATAGGGTGTTAGGATTTAGGACAGACCCCATCACAAATGTTCGAACCTATATATACCCCATCTAATTTTTTAAAATTTCACACATTTCTCAAGTTATCACTCTTTCTCTGCTCTCATAATCCCCTCTTCATTTGTTCAAACTTTTTATTTTTACATTGGTCCCGCTTTCAGGACTTACATCCAATGAAAGATTTAGTTTTAAGGTATTTATTTTTTACATTTATTTTTTAGTTAATTCCTTTTAATTTATATTAGTAACAATTATTATTAATTAGTTGTAATTAAATTAATTTAGAATTAGATAGTTTTATTTGGCATTATTTGTTTGAAAAAATTTGTTGTTTTGTATTAATTAGTAAAAATTAGTTTTAATTCGTATAAAATAGTAATAATTAGAAAGAATTAGTAATAATAAGTAATAATTAGTAATAAATAGTAATAAATAGTACTAAAAAGTAACATTTAGTAATAAATAGTAATGAAAAGTAGTAAAAAGTAATTATTAGTAATAATTAGTAATAATTAGTAATAATTTGTAATAATTAGTAATAATAAGTAATAATTAGCAATAATTAGTAATAATTAGTAATAAATAGAAATAAATAGTAATAATTAATAATAAATATGAATCAATAGTAAAAAAAATAGTAATCAATAGTAATAAGTTGTAAAAAATAGTAAAAAATAATAATAAATGGTAGTAAATAGTTGTTTTTAGTAATAAATAGTAATAATTATTAATAATTAGTGGTAATTAGTGGTAATTAGCGGTAAATTATAATAAATAGTAATAATTAGCGGTAAACAGTAACAAATGGTAATAGTTAGCGGTAAATAGTAATAAATAGTAATAATAAGTGGTAAATAGTAATAACTAGTAATAATAAACAGAAATTAGTAATAATGAGGAATAATTAGCTGTAATTAATAATAATTAGGAATAATTAGGAATAATTAGCAGTAATTAGTAATAATTAGCTGTAATTAGGACTAATTAGTAGTAATTAGGAATATATAGTGGAAATTACTAATAATTAACTGTAATTATTAACAAATAGAAGTAATTAGTAATAATTATCGATAATTAGTAATAATTAGCTCTAATTATGAAAAATTAGCAGTAATTAGCGGCAAATAGTAATAGATAGTAATAATTAGCAGTAAATATTAATAAACAATAATAAATGGTATAATTAGTAATAAATAGCGGTAATTATTCATAATTAGTAATTATTAGTAATAATTAGTTATAATTAAAAATAATTAGTAATAAATGGTAACAATTAGTAATAATTGGTAATAATTAGCGATAATTAGTAATACTTAGTAATTACTAGCCTTTATTAGTAATAATTATCGATAATTACTAATAATTAGTAGTAATTAGCGGCAATTAGTAATAATTATCAGTAAATATTAATAATTAGAGATAAATAGTCATAATTAGTGATAAATACTAATTATTAGGGATTAATATTAATAAATAGCAATAAATAGTAATGAATAGTAATAAATAGAAATAAATAGTAATCAATAGATATAAATAGTAATAATTAGTAATAATTAGTAATAATTAGAGGTAATTAGAACTAATTAGTTATAATGAGTTGTAATTAGTAATAAATAGAAGTAATTAGTAGTAATTATTAACAAATAGTATTAATTATTAATAAATAGTTGTAATTAGTAATAATTAAGCATAATTATCTATAAATTGTAATAATTAGTAATACACTTTAATAATTGATAATAATTTGTAATAATTAGTAATAAATATTAATAGTTAGTAATAATTAGAAATAATTAGTAATAATTTTGAATAATTAGCAGTAGTTTGTAATAATTGGGAATAATTACTAACAAATTATGGTAATTAGTAAATATTGGTAATAATTAGTATGAATTATTAGTAATTAAGAATAATTAGCAGTTATTAGTAATAATTAGTGGTAATTATGAATAATTAGCATAATTGTTAATAATTAGTCGTAATTATGAATAATTAGAGTAGATAGCAATAAATATAGTTAATTAGTGTTAAATAGAAACAATTAGTAATAATTCAAAGTAATTAACTTTAATTTGCAGTAAATATTAATGAATATTTATAATTAAGGGTAAATAGTAAAAAATACTAATAAATTGTTGTTATTAGATTTAGTTAGTAATAAATAGCAGTAATTTGTAATAATTAGGAATAATTAGTAATACAATGTAATAATTAGTAATAGATAGTAATAAATAGTGATAAATAGTGATAAATAGTAATAAATAGTAATTATTAGTAATAGTTAGCCATAATTAGTAATACCTAAAGGCAACTGGCATTAATTAGTGGTAATTAGTAATAAATAGAAATAATTAGTCATAATTAACAATAATTAGGAATAATTAATAGTAATTAGAAATAATTACCAATAATATCCTATAATTAGAAATAATTAACTATAACTAACAATAATTATCAATATTTATGAAATAATTACTCGTAATTAAGAATAATAATGAATAAATAATAATTTTTTCTTTTTTAGATCATGTTTTTCTTATATAAAATTAATCATAAAGATAGTTATTTTATATTTTTTGAGAAATATGGAATAAGGAATTCGATTAAAATCATTATTAGATGATCAAACTTGAATAAATTATCATATGAATCCAAAATTTTCTAGTATAAATCTTTTATAAATGAGTGTGTTGAAACTTCCTTATCATTTTCATCATCAAAACCAAAAAAAATAATAGGAGACAATTAAGTGTCCATGTAAAAAATGTCGTCTGAGGACGTTTGGCACATTTGGTGATGTTGGGAGTAATCTATTGCATTTTGTTTTTTGAATAGATTGAACATTTTGGTATCAACATGGAGAATGCAATTGTAGGGAATAGAATTATAATTTGGGTCAAAATCCATCATAATTTCAAAATAATGGACAAGATGTGGTAGGTCTGTCTTAAAAAAACACTGGAACTCATGATGATATTGATTTAACTCCAGAGTTGGAACCATCTAAATTTTATGAGTTATTGAGGTCCGTTGAGGATACCATTTATCTTGCATGAAATATAACAAAATTTTAAGCAGTTACAAAAATTATTACTATAAAATCAGATAATGGAATGGAAGATAGATTTTTTGGTCACATATTCTCTTTGATTAAAACATTATTACCATATAGACGTGTGTTGACTATGAATTTCTATGATAGAAAGAGGTTGTTTCATAATCTAGGTCCTTGTTATCTGAAGATTCATGCATGTTCAAACCACTACATCTTATATTATATTGAAATTGAGTCATTGGATAGATTTCCTACATGTGGAAAATCGAACTATAGTGAGGCTCAACTAGGGAATTATAGATTTATTCCTATAAATTAATTAAGGTATTTACCGATTACAACCATATTGCATCATTTATTTATGTCTCATAACATAGCGTCATTGATTTAAGTGAACAAATAAAATATTTCAACTGTTAAATGCATAAATCTTCCATATGATGGTGATTCATGGAATTATACTGACCATGTAAATATGTTTTTTGCATCAGATGTATGAAACGTGCGATTGGGTATTTCTACACATGGTTTCTACCCATTTGGTTCTTATAGTAGTAAATAATATTGGTGTTTTGTCTTTATAACTCTATAAAATTTACTTCATTGAATGTTGATAAATGAGCCACTTATATTTTTTCCTTATTAATTCTAGGTCATCAAAAAAAGAATATTGATGTTTATTTGGATCCATTGACTGATGAGTTAAATTTATTGGGGAGTAATGGTGTCAGTACATATGATGTTGGTGAAAAAAAAATTTCATACTAAAAATGAAATTTATGTTGACAATTAGTGACTTCCCAGCATATGGAATGCTATATAGAAAGTGTAAAAAACGTCCAAAATCATGTCCATACTGTATGAGAGACATCAAATCATTTATGATCGTCAAAGGAAGAATTTTTTTAAAATCATTGCATATTCCTTCCAACTTATCACCATTTTTGGAAAGAACAAATACCATTTCCAAAAAGGCACAATTGAAAGAGATTGACCTCCAAAAATGATATTAGGAATGGAGTTAAATTTATTTATCTCATTATTTCCTCTCATTACATTTAGAACATCTGTAAACCACCATACAAATGAAGGATTTGGGAAAGTACACAATTGGATAAAATGGATAATTTTTTGGGATCTACCATATTGGTCTTATTTTTAGGTCTATCACATATTGGATGTCATTTATATTGACAATAACTATTTTGAAAATATATTTTATACATATTTCGATACACCGAGTAAGAAAAAAGATAATGTAAAGGCATGATTTGATCTTGTCCAAATTTCATGGCAACCAAAACATAAACTATTTTAAATTGTTAGATCACAAAATATAATGAAGCCATAAGAATCTTATACAATTTCCAATGAAAATTGTTTATTTTTTTTCAGTATATTGTAGAGTTGAGACTTTTAGATGTCTATGATTCCTAATGTGGAAGATGTGTCAGAAATGGTCATATTATCCAATTAAAAATTCATGACTTCCATGTTGTAAGAACCCAGATCATATTTTTCAGGTATGTTTTCCCTTTTCTGGTGTTTTGAAGAAAAAGAGGAGTTTTTTGGAAATTTTTGAAGTACACGCTGTGTACTTTCTGAGTACACGCCGTGTACTCGGTTACCATGGGTAGCTGTGTGTTGTCCATGTAACATCCATAAACACGGTAGTGTGTGGTAAACTGGACACCGCCTAATGCGAGGGATGATAAAAATAAGTACACTCCATGTAATTCAAAATTACATACCTTGTAATTTCTTTTTTATTCATTAAATTCATTGGGGTCACGTCTGACGGACAGAACCGTCTTCTTCTAGGTCTGGTTAGTCCGAGAGAAATCGTACGGCTGTGATCTTTTCCTGAGCCCCTAATCGAGCATCTGATCTCCGATTTGACTGTCGTATATTGCGTTGGGATCGCCTCAGTATTCTCTTCCTTCTTCTAGAGATTTGTTTCCTGATTCCTTATCTTTCTAAAGTTATTTTTGTTGAGAATTTTTAACTTTTTCGTAGATCTATGGTATTCTTGGGAAATTCAAAGCATGAGGTTTATGTATAGAGATCCTACAACACTGAGGTAGGTTTTTTGTGCCCTTCTGTTGAAATTCTTTGAGTTATATGTGCAATTTGACCAATACCCTTGAACGGGGTAGTGCGTGTTTACTATTTTATCCCTGGTAATTCCCTACTATGCTTGTATGCTTGAGTAGAGGTTGATTGAATGTGAATAAGGTTAATTATTATGCTTTGAATTTTTTTCCCATGCATGACTTGTTTTGACCGTTTGGTTCTACTTTGCTTGTTAGGCTGCCCTATTATTTTTTTCATGCCCAATATTTTAGGATGGTGTGATTTTGATTATATGACATGTATATATGTTGTAGACTGCTATCCAAGTAGTTCTTGAGGGTTACTTTGGCCGATAGGCATTTCTAAGCTTTCTTGACTTACACATGGCTGTGAGAACCTAGTGTAGTAGACCACAGTGATAATGGATGTAAGGACTTCTTTATAGTGTCTATTTACTGTTACGATAGAGATCATAGGGTGAATGGATGCAAGTTCTTCCTCAGAGTGTCTGTAGTTCCTCGATACATTCTATAGTGGGAATGTGATGTAAGTGCTTCCCTAGAGAACCTTTAGTTATCGGTACAAGTCTATAGGAGGAATTGATGGAGATTGATTCCTCAAAGATTCTATAATTATGTTGAACCAGAAGGGTTAGACTGAGTTTACTACCCAGAGGGTTGCTTGACTTCTTTGTTTGAACTAGAGGGGTTATGCTGTGAGTACTTCCCAGAGTGTTACCTTTTGTGATTAGCTACTTTCTGGTACTTTTTTGGTTGAAATAGAGAGGTTAGGTCGTGAATACTACCCAAAGGTTTACCTTCTTTGATTAGCTATTGTTCGATATATGATACTGAATGCATTGAAACTATGGATTGTTTACTGATGAGTACTTCCTTGTTTAATGCTTTCTTTTACTTCTTACCATCTATATATTCACTGACTGTTAGGAAGATATCTTTTGGTGGTTGCCTACTGGGATTCATCTCACACCCTGTTGGGGACATGGTTTTGGGCCCAAACAAATTATATTTTTATAGGTGTAGATAATGGAAAGCGCCCTTCTACTTCAGGTAATTGACTACTTTGGAGATGGAGAGCATAGAACCAATATATGGCTTACGATGCTAAGGATTTGTTTACTTGATTTTCTTTTGTACATTGGATTTGTACTGTATTCAGTATTGTGACTTATTTGGATGTTTTCATAGACATATGTATCATTCATCATTATATATATGTGCTACATCTGTTTATTTCTTCAATCTTTTGTTGTTTCTTTTTTATGGTAATATTACGAAATCCGCTATTGTTATCTGTTTATCTTCCACTATGTTACTCTGTCAATGAGGGCATAGTTTCCACACTATCACACCCAAGGCCCTCGCTACTAATCGACAGCCACAGGTGTTCGGTAAAATGCACTTGAGGCCATGTGACCAACTAGGCACGGGGAATCTTTGGGCGGCATCCGGAATCAAGACTTTGCAAATTGCTATCGGAGGTGTTATTTTCTTCTTGACTTACTTATTGGACCCTATAGTTAGGGATAGGATGTTATTGGTACTTGGTAATAAGATGTGACTAGGCGTAGCTAACCCGTGTACAGAGAAAATCCAATCTACATCGATATTGTGATATTTTCAGATTTTGATATTATTACAGTTGATTTTATTTCACTATTTGGTGATTCACATGTTCTGTACTATTATTGATGATATTATGGAGGTTCTATTTCTGTTGCAACCTGATGAGACGAGGGTATTCCATCTCATCCATCAAATAGGAACTTGTTAGAAATCACATTTCATACATTTTTTCCATGACAATTAGGGTGCATTAGTAATTGCATGTTTTTGTGATAGATCTTGTGCTATATATGCATGTTATTGTGATAGATGCCTTGATTGAATACCATATTTTGATAGGGTATTGTTTTTTCATAAGTATTTCCTTGAATGAACGTCAAACATTGGTTCTTGAGGAGTTATGGGCCCTCAGGGACCGGAATTTAGTGGATCATTTTCTTTTTTTCCTTGTATGTGACATGTATAAGATTCCAAGATTGGATTCATGGGGAGTATGACCCCTCACAGATTGGAATTTGGCACTTTAATGTTCATTTTAGTGTTTTTTTGGGTTTCAGAGATGTTTCTAAGGCTTATTGTCCAGAAACCCCTAGAATACATGGCGTGTAATGATGAATACAAGCCATGTGTTCTTCTATTCTTTAGGTAACTGTTATTCTTAAGTACACTCAGTGTACTATATGTACACGCTGTGTAGTCTCTAGTTGTGTCACAGACTATGTGGGTGGGGACATGGGGTTTGGAAATCCCTGGTAGGACATACCGTGTACCAGATGCACATGTCATGTTGTAGAACCGTGTAACTGGCCATGTCACTAACAACACGGGTTAGTTGAGTCTTTTCTAATACATGCCATGTCCATCTGGAACATGCCGTGTAGTGTGAGTAGTGTATCTGTCCATGTCACTAACAACATGGGTCAGTGAATCTCATCTAGTACACACCGTGTCTAGAAAGAACATGCTCTGTAGTCTTGTTCTATGAGAACCGTGTGGGTTATCCGTGTAGAAGAAATCAGGAAGGGAAAGAAAATTCAACTACACATCCTGTGTTTGGACAAAACATCATGTATGGGGTGTGACATGACCTGTTTTGGAAGGACTACATGCCCATGTGAAAGGCTTCAAGGAACATGTCTTGCATTCGTTATACACGTCGTGTATCTATGTTTTTAAAAACATGAATCCTTTCTTTATCCTGTTACTTTCATACACTTCCATTTTTCATTCCTTGATAATCTTGGTATAAGGTGTGCAATTGAGTTTTCAGAGTCTTTCCACCAAGACCCCTTCTGGGAGTATGCCAGTTACCGGGCAACGATCAGACACTGGACATGGCTGATCAGGGACCTCCAGCATTTCCTCAAGTTGTGCCATTCTTTTCACCAGCCATCATTGCAGACCTGGGTTTTGATTCACAGTTCTGAGAGTGCTTTATGAGGTGTAAGTAGAACTTCTGAGGAGTACCTCATGCTGCCCCATCTATGGAAGAGTTGATGCGGATTTTCCTACAGCAGCATCCCCCCCCACTTTCACTGGGGAAGGAGGACCATAGGCAAAATATTCATGGTTATAAGCCATGTTGTATATTTTGGATCACTTGGAGACACTTCTGGAGAGGATGGTCAATATTTCAACATATATGCTTCAGGATTTTACCAAGAGATGGTGGTATGTGATCTCCCAGGTAGGACACCAACAGGTTATGGCCTGAGATGAGTTTCAGCATGCCTTCTACGATTACTTCTATCCAAACAGTGTGATGGACGATCGAGCCTGAGAGTTTATGAGTCTGGAGCCGGTTATTCATTCTTTTATTAAGTATTATTCTCGCTTCATTGATCTCTAGTGATTCATGCCTATTCTCGGAGGTGATGATTTATTCTTGGAAAGAACGTTTGATGATGGTATGAGTCCTGACATCTGATCGCAACTGAATATCTTCAGGTTGATGTCTATCACTTCTATCATTAACCAGGTGTTGATCACATAGCGTAATTTGAGGGATTCTGGAGATATGAGCCAGGGAGGTTCAATATCCGGAGTTAGTATCCCTCCTACTGACAGTAGGAAGCACCGCATGGGGTCTTCTCATGATGATCTAAGGAGGCGCGACACTTCTTCTGGTAGCCAGGTGGTGTTCTACCAGTGCGAGAAGTGAAGGAATATGAGGCCACATTGCTTGAAAGACCCAGTA
This sequence comes from Viscum album, assembly GCA_963277665.1. Taxonomy (NCBI): domain Eukaryota; kingdom Viridiplantae; phylum Streptophyta; class Magnoliopsida; order Santalales; family Viscaceae; genus Viscum; species Viscum album. The sequence goes on from OY728145.1 coordinate 1,334,356,133, forward strand.
GAGTGGTGATATTACTGCAAGATGGGCCATCTTCAGTTCTTATTTTATTTATTCTCACCAGCATCTAGTGGCAGGGGTTCTTCTATGAATCCTCGTTCAGGAGCAGCACCACCAATTTCTCATCAGTCTAGGAACTAGAGTTCTTCTGAACATTCAGGTAGAGGTGGAGGGTGTGGCCATGGTATCCAGTCTCTAGGATTTTGACGATAGTAGGGTGGATCATCTCATGGTGGGAAGGTAGGGTCACAGGGTCGCGGTGCAGGTCAGACTTTTACAGTGGATCTGACCCAGTAGGAGCCGGATCCCAGAAATTCTACAGTTCGAGGTACGATCTTTTTTTCCTCCATTTTAGCTTATGTTATTTTTGATATAGGGTCTTCCCATAGCTTTATATCTGTTGTTATTATGGAGAGCCTTGGGCTCTATATTTTTTTGTTCAACTGATATCTTGATGTTGGACACTTTGTTGTGGATATTGCATAGTCACGACAGAAGTCTTATACTGATCAGTGGAGACGACCTCTGGAGTTCGAGGTCGGGGATCAGGTTTTCTTATGTGTCTCATGGATGTTGGGAACAAGAGGATTAGGAGACAGGGTAAGCTTTTTCCGAGGTACATCGGACCATTTTAGTCTTTAGAGAGAGTTGGTCCGGTTGCCCATTGGCTATAGTTACTTCAAAGGTATAAAGCTATGCACGGCGTCTTTCACATTTCTCAGCTTCGACATTACTTCTCATAGACGTCTCCTGTTCTTCAACCAGAAGAGGTTGAGTTGGAGGTGGAAGCCTCTTTTGAGGAGAATCCTATCAGGATTGTTGATCGAAGTGTGAAGGTTCTCTGTGGAAGGTATGTTCCTTTGGTATGAGTGTGATGGCAGCACTGGTATGTACAAGACGAGACTTGGGTGAGGGAGGCCGATGTACGATCACGGTGACCGGATCTGTTCGAGGATTCTTCCTATATGCCACCTTTCTAGGAAATTCGGGGACAAATTTCTTTAATGGGGGAATTTTGTAAGAAACCAGATATTTTTTCCAGGTATGTTTTCCCTTTTCTGGTGTTATAAGGAAAAAGAGGAGATTCTGGAAATTTTTGAAGTACACACCGTGTACTTTCTGAGTACACATCATGTAATCTGTTACCGCGGGTAGCTGTGTGCTGGCCCTGTAATGGCCAAACACACAGCTGTGTGTGGTGATCTGAAGACCACCTAATTCGGGGGCTGGTAAAGGCAAGTACACATTGTGTACTTCTAAAGTACACACAGTGTACTTTATTTTTTTCATTAAATGCACCAGGTTCGCGTCTGATGGACAGAACCGTATCTTTCTAGGTCTGGTTCATCTAAGAGAAACCGTATGGCCACGATCTTTTCCTGATCCCCTGATCGAGCATATGATCTCTGATTCAACCAGCGTCGATTGTATTGGGATTGCCTTGGTAAGCTCTTCCTTATTTTAGAGCTTCGTTTCATGATTCCTCCTCTTTCTCACGTTATCTTCAGTTGATCTTTTTTATCATTTTTATATATCTACAGTGTTTTTGGGTGATTCAAGTCTTGAGGTTCGTGTATAGAGACCCTACAACATTGAGGTGGGTGATTTGTGCCTTTCTGTTGAAATTCTTGGAGTTATATATGCAATTTGATGAATACGCTTGAAAGGGGTATTGCTTGTTTACTATTTTATCCCTTTTAATTGCCAGCAATGCTTGTAGGCTTGAGTACAGGTTTATTGAATGTGAATAGGGTCAATTGATATGATTTTGAAGTTTTTCCCCATGCATTCATTGTTTTGACTGTTTGGTCCTGATTAGCTTGTTAGGCTGCCTTTTTGTTTTTCCAATGCCCAGTATTATAGGATGGAGGGATTTTGATTATCTGACATGCTGATATGCTACAGACTACTATCCAAGTAGTTCTTGAGGGTTACATTGGCTGATACACATTTTTATGTTTGCTTCTTTTACACTGGGCTATGAGAACCTGGTGTAGTAGACCATAGGGATAATGGACGTAAGGGCTTCTGTAGAGTGACTTTTTACTATTACGATGCAAGACCATAGGGATAATTGGCCTATGTTCTTCCTCAGAGTGTTTGCAGTTCGTCAACGTGGGCCATAGGGGGAATGTGACATAAGTGCTTCCCTAGAGTGCCTTTAGTTTCCGATAAGAGACTATAAGAGGAATTGACAGCTAGTTCTTCCTCATAGAGTATATTCTTAAGTTGAACTAGAGGGGTTAGACTAAGTGTACTACCCAGAGGGTTGCTTGTCTTGTTTTGTTGAACCAGTTATTTTAGTCTGATAGTACTTCCCAGAGGGTTACCATTTGTGTTTAGCTATTTTCTTGTACTTGTTTGGTTGAACTAGAGGGGTTAGGTTGTGAATACTACCAAGTGGGTTAACTTCAGTGATTACCTGTTGCTTTATATATGAGACTGAATGCATTAAAACTGTGGATTTTTTTACTGCTGAGTACTTCCCTGTTTACTTATTTCTTTTACTTCTTACCTACCATATATTCACTGACTGTTAGGAACATATCTTTTCATGGTTGACTACTGGGATTTGTCTCACACCCTGTTTGGGCCATGCTTTTGGGCCCAAACAGATTATATTGTTGCAGGTGTAGATAATGGAAAGCACACTTCTACTTTAGGTACTTGATAGCTTTAAAGCTGGAGAGCATGGGACTAAGCTTTGTCTTGCGATGCTAAGGATTTGTTTAATTTTTTTTCTTTTTTACTTTTTATTAGTATTGTATTCAACATTGTGACTTGTTTGGATATTTTACTAGACATATGTATCATGAATCATTATCTATATGTGCTCCAGTGGTTCATTTCATCAGTCTATTGATGTTTCTTTTTGTATAGTTATATTACTGCTCCTGATATTGTTATCTATTTCTCTTCCACGGTGTTACTCTGCCAATTAGGTCATAGATTCGTCACTATCACACCCAATGCCCTCGCAGCTAGTTGGGAGCCTCTGGAATTAGGGTAAATGGTCTTCAGGCCATGTGACCAACTAGGTATGGGGTGTCTCTAGGCAGCTTCTAGAATCGGGATGTTACACATGTTACAATGGAAATACTTCGACCAATTGGATTAAGAGTATTTTTGAATTATATGATTTGGGATTCACTAAGAGATATATTATATTTTTTTTGATACATTAGTGTGGAAACAAAATAATATGATATGCCATGTAGATTACATGAAGATATCATTTTATTTTTATGTAAACTATAAAAAATATTCCCACTAGCTTTCTTTGACTCAATGGAACATTTGATATTACTTTTTGGCATGAAGAAAAATGTGGAGTTTTGGTATAGTTTTGATGGATGTACCCATTAGAGAGATACATGCAGAAATTGGATACAAAATTATGTAACAAAGAATCTGTTGAAGGATCAATTATAGAAGCCTATTTATAAGAGGAAATTTATTTTTTCTACTCTCATTATTCTAAATCTGAATAACCATCAAAACACACCCACATGGGCCAAAATGAGCGAAATGTTGTTGATGAAATGAAAAATAAATTGTCAATTTTTAATCACCCCAAACATGGCTTTAATAGAGTTCATTAATGATGGATTTCAGAAGATGAACATCTCAAATCCAATATATATGTTGTGCTCAACAGTGAAAAAATGACACAATTTGTACTATGAGTGATCCTATCACCTGTTCTATAACATATATTACAGTAAATTAATATTATCTTATTTTTATGTTATATGGTAATCATGTTAAGAAATAGCTTCAAAAAATTATAGGAGCTTCTCCTGAAGAACTTTGGAAAAATAATTTTTCTTAATGGTAACATAAATTATTTATGTTTTAACATATATAATAAATTTAGTACTCATTATATTGATAATTATTTTACAAATTTTCGTGTATCTCAACATACTGATAAAATTGATAATTTATTGTGTGTATTGAGTAACCCAATATCCAAAATGGTTAAATCTTATAATCAATATGTGGTGAATGGTTTTTGATTTAATACACATACATATAGGGAATCAATAAATAATGAATATTTGTGTTTTATTAAGAGGATCTCATCATAGAGAAATTCAAGTTGACCTTTACAATATGTTGATAGAAATTATTGTTGTGTGTTATTTGGGATAGAATTACATAATGATGTTTAAATATCAGTGTTTGGATACTGATATAGCCTTGAGTGTTCTTCTACGATAATAAATTATTGAAATTAAATATAAAATCCGTCTTGTAGTATATGAACCTTTTTTATTGGCTCATTTGGTACCTCAAATTTATTATAAAAATTAATATGCTACTTTAAGAGAGCTAGGTGATTTTTGGAAGATAATAAAAATAAAATCTCTGGAAAATAAGTTTATTCAATGTGAATATGGTTCTACTATAGTGAATGGAATGATTTTTTTTAAATAGACTACTTCAAATCCATAGTTTACACAAAGAGACATAGATATTGATGATAAATCCCCACATTTAAGGGTTGATGGTGATGATGATATTATTGATGTAACAAATGAATTTGAAATGATATGAGATAATGAAACTAAAAATCTTGGATGTCAATGATACTGAGGAGGAATATGAAGACATCGACACTATCATATACGAAGATGAGGATGTATATAAAGATTAAAATAGTTAATTTTTGGTTATAATCATATATAATATATATCCATATATAATAATTGTTATCAACAATTTTATAAAAATAGTAATTTCCAATTTCAGATGGACTAGGATCTATTTCGTGAGTTGGAGGGTGCTGATCTACCCAGTAATGAGTAGGATGTTGGATCATTTATCACTCAGACTACTGGAATTGCAACGAGGACTCTTAGGAGTTGTGGTCTTTTGAGATTGATGATTCCTGGCCTTATCTCTTAGTGATGTCTATGTCTTGGATTCAATCCACACATTCAGAGGTTTCTCTAATTTTTTATTTTAGTTTGTTTTTTTAATTATCATTAATTTATTTATATACTAATTGTTTGATTATTTTTTTATTTTTTTCATAGTTTGTTTTCATATTGATATTGGACAGGGGAGTTCTATATTGTGACATTATTTTTCAAGGGAAGGGCTTACATGGGATCAAGTTCCCATATATGTTCAACACCACATGTTCGATCATTAGCTAGAACATATATTTATTTTGAATTTAATTAATAACATAATATTATTAACTATTTATAAGATTTATGGTATCCCAACTATGAGATCAGACATTACATTATTTGGAAGTCATGGGAGGATTTTATACATGATCATTTCCTTTAGTGTTTGCACAATTTTAGGTGGAAACCAATGAGGACAACATGAGTCATAGATTCTGATGAGTCTTGATGCACCCATTGAACTTATTACACTTTATATCCAGTTTGGGATGGATTATGTTCACATTAGATGGGTGGTTGTTTTCAGAGGAGATCCTCAATAGGTCATAAAACTAGGCGAGAAAGGAGGTGACACATCATGTTGGAATTCGTAAATTCAGTATGCATAGGGAACATATGGAAAGAAACATTTTTTATCTAATTTATATAATATTAAATGTAAAATATTTATTTTATATTAATATAGGCAGTCAAATAACCTGATATTACAGAGTTTGATATTTATAAGAGGATGTACCATGATCCTATCACTAGAGATATTAGAGGTGATCGCCAATGGACAATTGTGGCCCATGTAATTTATTTTTGAGTTTTAAAATTAACCACAAATAATAGTTTAAATATTTTAATTTTAAATTGAAATTGAAGGAGTCATATGATTTTGCAATATCTCATACCCAGAATGGGATTCAGGCTGAGACCGAGGACTAGACTAGTACAACACGTTTTGATGAGACACCATGGATGCAGGCGACCCAGTATGACTCCAACAAAGGATGAGTTGTTGGTATCAGCTCTCGATTGATTCATGGGAGTTATTATGGTATTGTTAGTATGTGGTCATGTAGCTCGAGAGGAGCTCATGGATTGTTATCCTCATCTGATGCACAGTACCGAGAGAATTTGGGAACTCTGATTGAGCTTATAGAGAGAATGCATAGTTAGTAGGAAGGGATTTTTGTATAGCAGTAGTAGCAGCAACACAAGCAGAAAACGAAGTACATGAGATGTTTGATACATGGTTTAGAGATAAAGTTCCCTCCTCCAGCACCTCCAGATCCCCTATATGAGCATCCCCCTCAATGATTGATTTATATTTTTATAACATACTTTTGAATGAAAAACGTTTTTTAATATTTGTATTATTCTATATATTTATATTTCTATATAGTATGTTTTTATATTATGTCGAATACTATTTTTTTATTTGAATATTATTCTAATTATTTTATTTATTTGTTATTATTATTATTATATAATTTATTATTATTATTATTATTATTTTATATTATATTATATTATAATTATTATTTTATAATATTTGTTATTTTTATTCTTTTTCTTATTATATTATATTATAAATTTTTTATTTTTATTATAATATTATTTATTTTTAGATTTTAATTATATTTTTTCTAATTTTATTAGTTATTATTATTATTATTTAATTATTATTTTTATTCCATATATTATTATTATTTAATTAAATGTTATTATTATTAATGATGATGATGATTATTTTTATTAATTTTTTATGATGGCCCCTTCAAAAAAGGTGTTTTTAAAAAATGCTGATATACTATTTACGATAGGAAGGATCCTTATTGAAAATACCTATATTTCTGAAGGACCACCGCAAAAAAAATGCATTGGAGATGCAATTTTTAGTGACAAGACAATGACAACGAGACCCCATCACAATTAATCTTTTGCAATAGAATCCCATCCCAATTAAGCCATCAGAAATGGTTCATTTTTCTAGTTAGACACCACCAATCAGGGGTAATATACCAATCCCTAGTAAAACAAGCTTCGTTAAAGGGTAATATTTCCATCCCTAGATCCCAACCATCCATATGGGGTCTGTGTTTACCCTAGGATTAACTATAAACTTGCATCCACCTAAGGGCCTTGTTCACCATAGGATTAACCATTCCACTTTCATCCACCTATGAGGTGTGTTCACCCAAGGATTAACCATAAATAAATTATCCACCCCGAGGGTTTTGTTCACCTCGTTTTAACCATCATGCATGAACATAAACAATAAAAAAGTAACTAAAAATTAACATTTCTCTCCAAGGAATAACAAAAGAAACAAAAAATGGGCCAAACCCATTAACCACATCCACCATTTACAAATTAAAAAACCAAAAAACATTTCAAAAAAATGTTTCTCATTTTCAAAAAAAGACATTTAACTATTCATAATAAAGTGAATTTTATATATTCCATCATTTAAAAACCCAAATTTGTTCCATTTAAAACCAAAAACCCCCAAAGACCCATTTTCATTTCAAAAAAAAAAATTAATAAAAACCCATAAAAATTTTCCAATTCCACTTCAAAAATCCAAAAAAATTCTAAATCCATCATTTATACCATATTATTCGAAATAATTACCTTAATATTGGGCTTATACCATTTCATTAGTCCAAAACCAATGTTCATTCCATAAAAAATTATTAGAGGTTGTAAAATCTCATTCCACAACCACCCATTCACATCATAAATATCATTTAATTTGATTTATAATGATCAAAACATTTAAAGGGGGAAATCCATTGATAATAGATTTTAATTAAAAATTGGTCAATGTAAGAAAATCGTACATGACCACACAATTCACCACTATAAAAAAATTGAGACTATGGATTAATTAAAGGGACCACCTACTCATTCTAAACCTTTCTCATTTAACTCCAAGGGTTCAAAATAGAATGCATGGACCATCCAAGCCTGACCATGCTCCATAAACCATACAGAACTCACCTAATTCCCTTACTCAAGCCAAAAAACCTATATTAACTAACTATAACACTAATAATTAATGAATTTATTTATCTCTAAATAGGCATAATTTCCAAAATATCACCAGATACCTGAATATTTATGATTTATTGAGATATGAGGTATCGAACATCCCCCATACACCCTTGAACCCAACCTAGGTTAAATAGAAAACTTAATCCACCAATTTCATAAGTAAATCCATTAAATTTTAATGAAAACCTTAATAATTTAAGAATCATGACATACCTTCATCGAAACAACAAGTAGAAACCAACATACATCATCTCGAGACATTCTCTTTGAAAGAAGCATGAAATCCACTTAATCTAAGTATGATTATGCCATGATCTAGTAGAATCATCTTTAAACTGAGATTTATATAAGAGGAACTTAGAATAAGATAATGGGGAGAAGTAAGGAGTCTATAGGAAGGAGAGGATTGCCTTAGATTAGCTATGGAATCCACTAAGAACCCACCTTAGCGAAGCGTAAATATGGGGAGAAAGGAAAGATCCCATCTTATCCAACACAAAAAATGAAAGGTGTGAAGGGGGAAATCCCCTATATAACACATAGGGTGAAAGGGTAATTTTCCCACATTTAAAAATATAGAGTAGCCAGTACTGGGACACCGACCAACCCATCGGGTGGCTGGTGGCTTTAGGTTACAACCATAGATTTTTTCACCCACCCTAACCTTGTCCCAATGCTTCTAGAACCTCACATAATATCTTCTAAGATCTATTCCACATTAAATCACACCCATTTGAGGTGTTTAGACTCCAAGAATTTAATTCCTTCCAATTCAAAATTCACTTTGTTCCCTAATTGCATATCTAATTTCTTTCGGAATTCTAAAACTCATATAGACACAAAAAGATTTTACAATGTCCTCGCCATAGAATTATCATAAATATGAATCCACATTGAAAATTTCTCACTATTCCCAACCTATTAGGGTCATAAATTCCCAACTAAAGGATCACATTATATCCTTTAATGCTCAACATGTTCCTCAAGAACATCAGCCAACACAAAGAACTCGACCACCAAAACCCAATCCATTGCTCAATTTCATTACTAGAACACTGATATAATTCCCTTATAATCCCTTCTATCACAAGGCACACTCATTTGGGGATCCAATTAATAACCTTTTCCATAGTTCTCCCCACTATATCATTTATATCATAGTTCTGAATTCCAAGACTAAGTTTTTCTTCCATTAGAATTGGCTATCAAAACATTGAAACTGAGTTCCAACAATGTACCGGGAATGATCTCTATCTTCCCATGCCTGATCACACAAGTAAACACTAGTCAAAAACTAGTATCATTTCTCATTTTTAATTTTTAATTGAAACTTAAGATCCTTTTTTCCCATGAATAAGGCCTAACTTTGTATAAAAGTTCTTGAATGGTTTGGTCCAACACATAAAAAATCCTATTGCACCCAAAATAGTGAACCCGATGTGATTTATGGACCACTATGTCCAATTACACATGGAAATGATGGTGGGATCTCATTTGGTTGAATTTTATAAATAAGATATGATTTCACCACCAATGTGCCATCAATTACATGACACTAATTCCTTTATTACGAAAGGCAGCCCAAGAAAATTCCAATACACCCCCTGATATTTCAACCAGAATTTTGGTGTGATTCTACAATTGAATAATAATTTCTCTAAAAACATCATTATATTATGCCATATCACGATAATATATTTACATAAAATACAAACACCAAAAAATTCAAATTCATCATAATCATGAAGTCGACACTCAGAATCTATCTAATATCACACCCTAATTCACTTCAAGAGTTCCCCTAAGAATATTTTTGAAATTGATATCATATCTCACCAGCATCTAAAATAATAAAACAAATTTCTAATTATTATTTCCATCATGATACATTGACCCCATCCACATATGAGTCACATAACCCAAAACTAAGGTCATTATCCCACCATAGGGTAACCTTTTCATCACCTTCTGAAATTGAAATCTCAACTATCACTGGCCATTCTCTTTCTATAGCCGAATGTGATTAGTTGGCATGGTTTAAACACTCATGACTAATTTCTAACATGAAATATTAATTTTCACCATGACTATAACATAGGAACATATTTATTTGTAACATGGTGAAACTACAATGATAATGTGGTCCACACTATATAACTTACCTCATGTCACTCCATGGGCACTACCAAAAGAGTTCCATCACTTGATGTGGGATGCTCCACCTGATCCATGACCTGGTGTTACATCATACCTTAACTCTCCCACCTATATCTAATTTTATCATTTTTAGTACAATGCCTAATCCATTCAAGGTGTCGCATCTCTTCATAGGGACACCTCATGTCCCAACACAAGATTTAGGCTACTAGACCCACACTCGGTTCAACTATACCATAAAATCTATTTCATTTTTTCAATCTCTCATCTACCATAGATTGATATTTTCAATTTTTTATTAAAAACCCAAAGACACCTTTTCCAAATGAATTTAATCGATTTCCACAAATACTTGTCTTGAACACGCCATTTTCTATTCAAAAAACAATAACTTCCAAAGATGAATAGCGTGTGTAACCCCAAATTCTTTTAGACCCAACAAGAAGAAATTGTATACCACCTAACTTATGAAAACCAAATAATAGTTTCAATCATTATATCACTTCAATGTTAAGATACTGAGCATAATTACATATCTAACCATTCATATTCTATGTCAGACTCACATGATCCAAGAATTCTATTTGTTCTCTACCAAAAATGGCCCTAACATTTCATGATATGTCTAGGTGCACAACTTGATCTAATTTTGATTCCTCTATCACATGTAAACACTACAAAAAAACAGTACATTAGAAGGGGTTATTTATAGTGGGTTCTGCAAAACCCCCTCTAAATTCATTTTCTGTAACATTAGAGGGGGTTTTGCACAACCCCATGTAATCATCGAATTTAGAAGGGGGTTCACAACCCCCTATAAAATTTTTAGCATTTTTTTAATATGTAGTTATATTTTAGAGATGGTTATGTTAAAAATGTCTCTACTTTAATAATAAGTGGTTCTATATATTTAGTTATATACACTATATATTTCGTTAGAGGCACTATATATATACATACATACATACATACACACACACACACACACACATATTCAGTTGGATTTTAGAGGTGTTGTGTGTGTGTGTGTGTGTTATATGGAATTTGTTTTTTTAAAGAAAATAGGGGGGTTCACAACCCCCTCTAATGTAATACATTAGCTGGGGTTCAAAACCCCCTCTAATGTAGGACATTACTGGGGTTTCAACACTCCCTCTTGAACCCCCACTAATGTCTTACATTAGAGGGGGTTCAAAACCCCCTCTAATTTAAGAGATCAGAGGGGTTATGAACCCCTACTATTTTTTAAAAAAAATCAAAATATATCTATAGTATATATTTTGTATACATATAAGAATGTATTTCTAAAATGTATAATATATTATATTCATATAAATATGTAATATATATATATAATTGTGTACATATAAACTTAATATGTATATATATATTATCAACGTGTATTGAAATAAATACAAACAATTACAAATGAATATATAAATACACATTTGTGTTTGTGTGTGTTTGATATAAATGTATTTATAAATACATGCATATGTAATTTTATTTAAATATATGTGAAGATTTAATTTATAGAGGTGTGCAGAATATATATATATATATATATATATTTATTTATATAAATAAGATACATGTTATTTATTTAATTTATATAAATATATTATACAAATAATGTTTATCTTAATAAACTTATTAATATATATAAATACAATAATATATAAATTATATGCGTAAATATCTTAATATATATATGTTTATTACTATATATGCTTCTGTTAATAAACTTATTATATATATTTAAATATATTGTTTTAATAATGGTTATTTTAATAAACATATTAATATATATAAATACAATAATATATAAATTCTGTGTAAATTTGTTAATATATATATGTTTATTAATATATGTGTATATTTTAATAAATGTATTATATGTATTTAAATATTTTATGCAAATAATTTATATTTTAATTAACTTCTCAATATATATATTTAATAATATAGGTTCAGTGTAAACAAAAGGAGAGTTGGGGTGGTGGTTTGGGCGCCGGGATGATACGGTAGTGTGGCGTGGTTCAAATCCCAGCTGATTCAATTTTTTTAAAAGCCCTCCGAATTAAAGGACTAAGAGGAGAAGGGGTCTGGACTGGGAACGCACAAGGACCGGGGCAGGGCTGGACCCGAAACTCACACGAGGACTGGGGGACACTCGGGGGAAACACAACAAACACACAAGGACCCGGGGTGGGGCGGGGCCACGACACGCATGAGGAGACCACAGGAGAGGAGACATGCATGGGGACAGATGGGGGTGAGACCGAGACAGACTGGGGAAGGAACGACACACACACAAGGACCACAGGGACACACAAGATACCACCTGAGACAGACGGGGGTGGGGGGACACACCCGAGGCACCCGAGGACGGAGGGACAGACCCAACACATGAGACATGCATGAGGACAGATAGGGGCGGGACCGAGACAGACAGGGGTGGAGAGACATACCTCTAAGGCACATGAGGACAGGGGGATAGACCCGACACAGGAAAAATGCACGAGGACAGACGGGGGCGGGATTGAGATAGACTAGGGTGGGACCAAGAAGACACACACGAGGACCTAGGGAACACACATGAGACACCTGAGATAGATGAGGACCTGGGGGACACACAGGAGACACCTGAGACAGACGAGGACGGGGAGACAGACCCAAGACGGACAGGAGGGGCAGAGTGGGAGGTTCTTAAAAAAAACATTTCGGCGGTTCTGTAAAACTGCCCCAAATACAATTAACAATTAGTGGAGGGACCGGGACAGACAGGGGTGGAGAGACAGACCTCTAAGGCACATGAGGACAGGGGGACAGACCCGACACAGGAAAAATGCACGAGGACAGACGGGGGCGGGATTGAGATAGACTGGGGTGGGACCAAGAAGACACACACGAGGACCTAGGGAACACACATGAGACACCTGAGATAGACGAGGACCTGGGGGACACATAGGAGACACCTGAGACAGACGAGGAAGGGGAGACAGACCCGAGACGGACAGGAGGGGCAGAGTGGGAGGTTCTTAAAAAAAACATTTCGGCAGTTATGTAAAACCGCCCCAAATACAATTAACAATTAGTGGCAGTTTAAACCGCCCCAAATACCTCTAATAGAGGCGGTTAAGGTTATAACTGCTACTAATTACAAAATATTGTGGTAAATTCTAGACTACATTAGAGGAGGTTAAAACCCCCTCTAATGTAACCACTGATAAATTCATCATGCATTTACCAACGCTTTCTCAAAACCGCCTCTACTAACAGTAAGCGGCCACATTAGCGGCTATTTCTCATAACCGCCGCTATTGTCTTTTAAAGGAGTTATAACCCATTCTAAAGTAAAAAATAACCCCTTCTATCGTGGTCATTTTTTTATAGTGAAACTCTAGTTAACTAGGATCACCCTGTGTATTCCTCTTCAAAATCAGAAACTACACCAATGAAACTCTATAATTTCGTGATCACTTCACCTTTGATGTGATTTTTCACAAATAAACCCGTATTTCTGCTAATTATTTGTTGTATTCCTTATATTCCTCTATCAACATGATTTTTGGAATCAATAAAATTCAATACCAGTGGGTAATACAAACAAGACATAGAAAGTGTGAAGATATAAATAAGTCATTCATATTTCCAAGTCAGACAAAAGATAGCTAGTAAATTAATGTAATCATGATATATTAAGTTGAATGAAAAAAATAAAAGTTATGGAATCACATGACCAACACAAATGAAACATTTGTCTAAACTTGGGTGAGATATGAATTCTTTAGTTTATTTCCAATTAGGTTCAATTCAGTTTTTTTATGTTGATTCAATTTTGATTATTTCAACTTGGTTCATTTCTTTTTGATTTATCCATGAGTTTGGTTTTTTCAGCTTATTTATTTATATTTTTATAATTATTTATCTCTCACCTTACATTGATTATACATAATTTAAATATTTATTTTAATTTTTTATATATTTTTTATAATTTTGACTATTTTTTTTATTTGTTGTATTTTTCTTAATTTATGAATTTAATTTTCCTTGAATTATATAATTTTTTTATTCCTTATTTTTTTTTTGTGTTACACTTTTGTTATTTTTTAATTAATTTTGAGTGGCTCTACGCTTCATTCAAATTTTTTTATTTATGTTTCAATTTTTTATCTATTTTTATTCGTTCATTGTTAGTTTGTTATTTATTTTTTATTTAGTTTTGTTTATTTTTTCTTTATGTTTCACTTTTTTGTATTTTTTTGTTCATTTTATATTTATTTTGTATTTTATATTTTTTTCACATTTTTTGTTGATATATTTTTTCTGTTATTCTTTGTGTATAATGATTACTTTTTCAATGTTCTTATATTGTATTTTTTTTCTATTTCTATATTTTTTATTTGTTTTTATATATTTTTTATTTGTTATTTGTGTATTTTCCCTTACTATGTTCTTGGTTTATGTATTCATTTTTTGTGTGTTTATCTTTTTTATATTTTTTATTTTTTTTATTTTTTATTTTTTCCATCTTATTGATTAATTTTTTATTCATTTTATTTACTTATTATTATTTTTTGAATTATCTATTTTTTCTTTATTATGGTTTATTAGATTATGTATTTATTTATATTTTTTTTTAACTTTTTATTAAATATATATATATATATATATGTGTTCTTTTTATTTATTTTTGTATTTGAATTCTTTATATTTATTTTTCCTTCATGTATATTTCTTTTAGTTTATTTTTTCACTTTTTGTTTAATTTTTATGTATACTACTTTGTTTTTGCAGTTTTTCATTATAAGTTTCTTTTTTCTTGGAGTTGGATTATTTTTTCTTTACATGTTTTTATTTGTTATATTTTTTCTCCTTCTTTATTTTTGTTTAATGTTTGTTTCCCTGTATTAACTTTTTAATTTTATTTTTTCTTTTATTTACTTTAAATGTACCTTATAATGTTTCTTCTTTATTTACATGTTGTGTTTTAAATTATTTTTTATTCTTTTAAATTTTGTAATATTGTTTGGTTTATTTTTTTGTTTGTGCTTAACTTTGATTATATATATATATTTATTTACATTGATTATATCTTATAGATTTTTTTAAAATTTGTGTGTCACTTTATTCTTTGAGTTTCAATTTGATTATTTTGTCGTATTCTACATATTTTGTATTTACACTGACTAAGTGGTAAAAATTACATGTAAGTACATAATTAAAAAATTTTATATGATTATAATAATATTTATCAATCCAAAATAACATTTTAAAAATAGTGAAAAATAACCACATGATAACACAAGACTATGCTAATTCTATACTCATCATAGGAAACAAATATTTCAGGAATAGATAGTAATTATAATGTATATATAGAATAAAACATGGTCTCAAATCATATAAAAATTGTAAAGGGAAATAACATTTCAAATAGTATATCACAATTTTATGTGTCTGACATATTTTTAATTCAACTAATATGCTCAATAATTTAACCAACATCATGAAGATCAATAGTAAATCACATGGTAATGCTTCATAAGAATGTTTTTGTGCAATCCGGAAAAAAACATATGATATTTTTAAAGTATAGATTATTTTTTTCATTACATGTTTTAAATACAACACAAATTCATAATTCTTTTTCTTCTGATAACTGATCATCTTATCTACATTGTATACAACAACAATAAATATGGAATTGACTATTTGGATGTTCTCAATTAAGTATGAAATCATTATGATATTTATATCATAATTTATCCAATTTTAGTTTGTATTTTATACTATTATTCAATTATATATTCATCTAAATAAATCATATTGTGGATATCCTTTATTCGTTAGAGATCTAATATTTTTTAAATATAACAAAACTGTTCCCCTGTCTATTATGCAATTCCGAGTCTCTAATATTGGTCTAAATTTACTCTTGTCAATATGTAATTGAATTCCAAAGCTATAGTTTTCCATTTTTCTTTACTTCATGGTTTTGATTAAATATTTTTGATAGTTTCTAAAATACATTGATTCTTATAATTTTGGAAAGATAAAAAAATATAAAAATTATTCAACTATACTAAAATATTTTTTTACCATTTATATATTAAAAAATTGGCCTAAATTAAGAATAACTATTACCATCAAAAGTGCAGTTTTGAAAATTAGTTTACTTAAAGTTCTTGATGATACCTTTAGTTATGATTATAATTGGGTGAGTCAAATATATTTTTAAATGGAAAAATTGTATATAAAAATCATTCATATAAATATGGATCTATTTTAACTATTTTGATATTAATAATTTAACATAAAGTCACTGAATAAAATTATTTCAATGAAAATAGAGGGGTGATACAACACACTACTGCTTGTATAAATTACTCACCATTAATTTTAGAGTATAGTCAACTCTAAAAATTAATTTATTTGATTCATCATGTACATTGTATTTTTTAAGACCAATTTGGGTAATAATGATATTAATTTCATCTCCACCATAAGTGAATATATATAGAGGGATAACTTCAGTAATGACACTGAATACAAGTTTTAGATGATTTTTCAGATAAAACACTTGTTTCGTTATTGAGACAAAATATATAGCTAATCAATAACCAAAACTGAGTCTTGACAATAACTCAAAATTAATATCTATCAATAGATTTTCTCTACAACACCATTGAATTAAACCAACTAAATTTCATTATATAGAACCAAACATATGAGTAATAATATAATATAGTTATTTTCTCATCTACTCCATAATAAGATGCATTTTCAAATCAAGGTTTACTATCCAATGTAATGACATTAATGATTTTCCTTGTACATAACAGAACAAAAAAAATTGTGTTATCATGTTCGTTGATCAACTAGTTATAATAAATTCTTTGATATTGATCACCAATTATTTTAATCAAAAACCAAATATTTTAGAACAATATAAAATTCTCTTTTTTCTTGAGATATAACATCACTTAGTAATCACAATACATAAAATAAATATAAATATTAAAATTAAATGAATATTTTTTTATTTATTTTCAAAAAGTGATGGTAGTACCATTGATTTCAACTAAGTTGGAAAATATATAATTTGAAAAGACTCTCTACCTCTCAAAGGTAAGAATGATGAATTATATATATAATTTGTTTATGTTCATTTATAAAAATATAGTAAAATTTCACGATATATGTATAAAAATGTATGATGGTATAAAATATAGATGTTAATATTATATACGTGATGTATTCATCAAACAAATCATGGTTAAATAAGATAGTGTGATGTGTTATTTTTAACATTTCATGTCTTTATGTATCAAATGTATATAATCCATGAATTCCCCCAGTTTAGGGAAGTGATGGAAAAGTAGGATCAATTTGATCATACTAATCATCTTTAATTCACTTTTTCTGGTTACATCTCATACTAACATCAACTAAATACATTGAATATAAATCCATACATTCGTGAACCAAACAACCATTCACAATTGAAATTTTAGATTGATTCTCCATCTAAAAAAAATAATTCATTGTCTACATTTTTAATTTTTTTAGATAAATTCTAAAATAAATTAGTTCCCCAAAAAGTATTTTAGATATAATATATATAGTTAGATGTAATATTCATGTTAAAAAAGATTGAAAGATTTTTTTTTCAAAATCATATATAAAAAAGGTGTCTCTTCCATAACTTTTTAAAGAAAAACTTATACAAAATTTCATTATAAAAATATGTATTAAAATATCACAAATAACACTATTACCCTTAAATTATTAAACATTAAATGAAATATTTTTATTGGAATCGATTCATGAAGAAAAAAGTTAATGTTTGGAGTTTTCAATTTCAACTATCTTCTAAAAAACCATATTGATATATATATTTAAGAACCATTAATAACATTGATTATCATTCATTAATGGTTTCATGTACATGTCTTAAGAATTTTAAACGTCATAATTTCTAGATATGAGTATCCTCTAGAAATTAAATCATTTTTTCATACACATAAATGGATGATGGTAATAATTGTGAACAAAAACTCGCCATGTTCTATGTGAAGTAAGCATATGACCAAATGACTTAAAATCACATCATGATAAAACCAACATGAAATTAAAATCCTCATATAAAAAACAATATATCATGAATCAAATTTCTTCAATGGTACTCTATCTTCACGATGAACCAACTCATTACTATCCTTAATTCTCTATTTATTTTTCTATAACATATTTGTTGATATTTTATTAGACATGAAAAATATTTTTGATCCTGTGAATGAATGGATAGATCCACATTATATTATATAGAACATGAGATGCTTTTCCATCATTATTTGGATTCTATAGAGATATATCACATTATATATAATCATTTAGTTTGGTAATTTTATTAAAAAAATAATCTGTAATATTTTGGGAATGAATGAAATTTATTCCATGAAAATACAAGCATATTGTTGGCGCCAAAATGTTGGAAAAAAAGAAAGAAGAAAAAGAGGTCGTGTGAACTGCCTCGCACAGCCATAGTGCAGAGCCCCCCAAGCACCGCAGCCGCCGCGAAGTAAAGTAGTCGGTACCCCTTCGCGAAGGCCCCTAAAGTTCACGAGCCCTCTGTGAAGCAAATGAGGTGGTACCCTCCGTGAACGCCCTAGACGTTCGCGAGCCCGCCATGAAGCAACCCAATCTCTCTTCGCGCCGCGTAAGCTTTTCTTTGTGGTGATTCTTGGCTATAAATACTGGACTCCCCCTGATCCCAACGATGGACAATCCGACCATTCGGGTTCTTAGCTCCCAAATCATGAAGCACCCTTTTCTATGTGAATCATGAGCTACGTGATGTATTTTTGCTTCTCGAGGTTCCTCTGCATTGTCTCGTTTTGATCCCCTCTTCCAAGAGGGATGCCTTTTGCGAAGGAAGGGGATCTTCAAGGGGACCTGGGTTGTCATGAAGCATTTATGATTCATGAATCACCCCTCACGTACATGTGATCCACATGCCAAGGAAGGGTCACTGTACTTCGCAACGCACATTGCTTCACGACACTTTGCTTCACGAGGCGCAAGTGCTCTGCGAGGTAGTTCTCCATGAACTCCCTTCCACTTCGCGAAGTACATCCCATATGCACATATACCCCATGATAAGGCTAAGGCACCCCACTTCATAAAGCACACCCCTTCTCCAGTACCCTTCACTTCGCAGAGCAACCGAGCTCCACAAGGCCCCTCCCTATGGACTCTTATGCTTGGAAATTCCGTTTCCCGTGCAACCCTCCAGGTTTGCACGACGTGACGTCGAAATCCCCCAATTGATACCACCCGTAGCGTTGCTTTCACTAATTCTTCTTCGCATAAGAATGCTAATGGCTGTTGCTTCTTCACATAGCCACGCTAACGTGGACCCCTCGATGATTCGCTCTAAGACCCCCCCCCCCCCTTTACCATGGAATTGTCAGTACCTTCCCTCCCACAAGGAGCAGAGGGTACCAATTATGTAAGTCCTAGGGGTGCGTAGTAAACCCACCTCATCTGAGCTGTAAGACGTTAAACTTCCAAGAACCCTCATCCTCAACACACGACATTAAACTGTGAAATCACCCCATGCCTCTCACGCGGGGTGCCCCCACCTTGGACATTCTCCACGCCCCTTGGTCTCCATAGGGGATGATATCCTTTTTTTGAGAGTGACATTTGTCTATGGGGAAGGGCAACTACCTTGGGATAAGACACTATCCATTCTCGCAGGAAGCAGAGCCCCCATTCTCCCTCCTTTTATCTTCGGTCCCCAAGGCCATCGGAGGATGTGATAAGGAACTGACCCCCTCCTCTCTTCCTGGGTGCCAAATCCCTCTCCCTCTACGCTTTTTCACCCTCGGGCCTCCATCCTGTAGTATGTCCCAGCACCATTGGCCGCCCAATGCATAAGCCCCCTCTTCGCTTCCCATGGACGTACCCTTCACGATGTGATTGTCAGGTCCCTACAACCTCTTCTTTCTCACACTGGGCATGACTCCCATGAGCTTAGAGAGAGCACCAACCATGACATACCTTGGGCCGCCTTAGAGCGTGAACCCCAAATTCCCCTCGTCCCGCATGACGTTAAACTGCACACCCGAACTACGGGTACTTTGATCCATGTCAATGAATGGTATGTAGAAGCCTCCATGAGGTTCAATCCCACCACTAGTGGACCCACAGGTTCACCTTCACATCGGTTCACCGGCATCCCATCTGAACTATGTGGTCTTTGATCCATGTCAAGGCATGGTACGTATGAAGCCTCCCAGAGGTTCAAGCCCACCATACACATGGACCAATGTCCTTATTCATGTCGGTTCTCCAACATTCCCCTCTCCCACCTAACGTTAAACTGTATCCCAATCAAGGGGTAAGCCATTGTGATCCCACCACCCAGTTGTTCCGACACCCCTTCATGTCGGTTCAATAGCCCCTTTTCAACCCGAACTATAAGGACTTTGATCCATGCCAAGACATGGTATCTAGGAAGCCTCCATGAGGTTCAAATCCACCATCCATTGGACCAAGGTCCATTTTCATGTCGGTTCACTGACAAGAACCCATCTGAACTACGGGGACTTTGATCCATGCCAGGGTATGGTACGTAGGAAGCTTCCATGAGGTTCAAACCCACTGTCAATCGGGCCAAGGTCCATTTTTATGTCAGTTCACAGACATGAACCCATCTGATCTATGTGTTCTTTGATCCATGTCAAGGCGTGGTATGTAGGTAGCCTCCCTGAGGTTCAAGCCCGACAACCATTGGTCTCGATCGCCTCTGTGTCAGTGTGTCGGGCCCCTATCCCAAACTACATGGACTTTGATCTGTGTTATGGCATGGTACATAGGAAGCCTCCATGATGTTCAAGCACATCACCCATTGGACCATGGTCTTCATTCATGTCAGTTCACTGGAATCCATTCTCGAACTACGAGGGCTTCGATCAATGTCAAGGCATGGTACGTAGGAAGTCTCAATGAGGCTCAAGACCAAAACCATCATCCATCCAGATTCTTAGCCAGGCTGCCACATACCAGTGACATCATGCCACCTCATTCCATTCCACAGCATTCAGGAAGCTTCCCACGTGCTGGCCTCAGTATAGGTGTTCCCTCCAGGGGGTTCTTCAATCTGAACCACTCTAGCTAGTGTTTTGATCAAACCGATCTGTCTCTGCTGAACATTAAACTTGCAGCATACCCTGTGTTAAACATGAGAAGCTATGGAAAACCTTAGATACATGCCTGTGTAATATGATTCCCTGCACTCTATGTGGAATGCATCGGGCTTCTGCACCCTCGATAAGCCCTATAATAAGGGAAAAAAGACATACAATCCAATTCCCTAGCATCAAGACACGCCAGTCATGCCTCAACGTGACTACTCCCACAACTGAAGGTTGCTGCATTGACCGGACCCCTTGGAATATCCTGATAGAATCTGGGTAATTAATTGGTGTCCATGAAAATATGGCGCCAGGAAGAGTTTCACGAACAACGTAATAAATCTATGAGGGAGACCCGGACTAGGTGACGAGTTCCGAGGAGGAATCCACAGAAGGAAGAACCGACATCCCATCATCCAGTTTCAATCAAGGAGCAGATGTCCCTAAATAAAGAGCAAATGCTGCTCGCCTTTGGAAAGCAGGATTGCGGGGTATCAAAAAGCCAGGCCTATCGCACTCAAGGAGATGGACGCGCGTGCCACGACGAAAGCGTCGGAAACAATTATCAATTAACATCTATTCCATATAGTGATTTTAGGTAATATCTAATTTATTTGGAAGTAATTTCTATAAAACAATAAATTGATAATTGATACCAATATTATAAATTTCATACATGGTTTTTCCATGAAATAGTTTTGATTAAAATTCTAGATTTTTCTTTTAACAACATTCCTGATATACATGAGTCCTTTCACATTTAATTAATTTTTTCACCCTCATTTTCACTACATATATAATTTTTACTCATACTATTTTATATTTATATTGAAATAATTTCTTTATCATGATGTTTAATAAAAGGAAACTGACTAAATGAAAAATTATTTGTTCTACTCCTTTCTTTTTTATCATGATTAGTCTTGGATTTCCTTTTCTCTCTATTATAATACAAGACATAAACACTTATTTGAAAAAAAAAATTATTTCATGGTATCTAACTTATTCGCAAATTAACTGTGGTCTTACAAGACAATTATAATAATTTTATCATATAATTCCTCCATATAATGTATTTTTAAATAAAATTTATAAAAAACCAACTTATTTAGAAACTAGGTTGAGATTTAACTCATATCGCACATTAAAATTCAATCCATTATTTTAAAAAACAAGTTTTTTTTAAAATAAATATTTTAGGTTATATGAATAAAATTCAAGATAGATATAAATTTTTAGGATATATATGAGGGAAAAAATTACAATTCTAGAACTAAATATACATGTTTAAATCGAGGAAAACATTTATTAAACAAGAAAATTATTCCACACAACTTGAAATGTCCCATCTTTGATAGACATGTTTTTATTAGGAAAAATAATATTAAAAACAATAGAACACAATTCAATATCATGTTTATCTATAAATATCTAAAATGATTATCCAAATATGGATTTTAATACGAATGTCATCAAATCAGAATAGTAGATAGCCGAATAAAGAATAAAATATGGAATATGATATAATCGATTATTATTAGTAGTGACACAAAAAAGTATAAGATATGGAATATATAATATATAATACATACTTGTAATACACCAATCAAATAATATGTATTGGATTTATTACCAGGAAATATATTCCGGTTGACAAAAGTTTATATTCCTTATCCAAATAAGATTCAAATGTTTTAAAACATAACGTAGGAAAAAATATACTTCGAAAAATAGAATGTATCCAAGAAAAAAGGTTTTTACAAATTGAACCCATTCTATATATTACTTTTTTCACTTATAAAAAATAATGTTACTACTTAAGACATAAAAATGGAAACAAGTATAATTTAGAATGAGGAAATGTGATTGACTTCTTAAAAAATAATGAAAATATAAGTGTATTTTGTTAAATAATGCATACCTTGTATTACTGAATTATGGTTCAAGAACTAACTCACACTTGAATTGAATATTCCTTTAATACATATTAAACAAAAAATATTACAATATAAATCATTTAAATATTCTTTGAAAATGATAAAATATATTTTAAATATAATTCAAACCCAATATACATTAAAAAATAATAGCATCCTTTAAAAAATATTCTACTATATCAATTTAATTTTATATAATAAATATATATAATACCTAATAGAAATAATAAATATAACAAATCTTTTAACTCATCATTATCATGTCATAATTTTAACAATAAATTCAAAATTTAACATTTATAAAGACATTAAATCCAATATTCACTTATAAAATGATTTTTAAGATAATTAATCACTTAATCATACATCTTCAGGCTTACAAAAATAATTGAAAATCTATCTATGTATGTAAAAGATTTAATGTAACACTCTATGATTTTAAAATAAGAACATCATATTCGAAAGCGTATATTAAAAATAACCCCAAGCAAAGAATATAATGTAAAAACTAGAGACATAATGATATATTTTATTTTAAATAAATTTTTTTTCTTCAATAACTAGTAACTCACACAACACTGGGTTGGAGGAAAATATGATACTCTATTAAAATATTATTATTTATACATTAACATTATAACATAGCTGTCAAGACGGAAGGTATGAATAGTAGTAAAAAAATTAAAAAAATTATATTATTTATACATGAATAAAATAAATTCAATGGTCATATATTTACTAGAAATAAAATAAGAATCATTCTAAAGATAAAAAATGTTTTCTAGAAAACACTATTTTTATGAAAGGTGGATTAGTCGCGCTTTATACACATAAGTTAAAATTAATTTCCCAAAATTTTGGAAACTTCATTTGACCAAATAAACTTCATTTTTTAAATCAACATGTCAATATTATTTTTGAGTGAATATTTGATAATTTTATAAAAAATATAAATGTTTTGTAGAGTAGTGAAAATTATTTATTTTAATTAAAAACTGCCTTTACATTTAAATTATTTACAAATTTAAATTATATTTTAATATTTTTAAATAAATTTTTTCAATTATATTTAAATTTTAATATTTTAGGTAATTTTAATCAATTCAATTTTGATTTTTTGAATAAAAACATTCTATACTTATAATACATATCCTGTTGGAAGACCTCTCTTTGATCTCGTATATTGTTTAATTTGAAATTGAATTCATCCATTCATGTGAATTGAATTTGAAAAAATAGATCCCACTTTTTTTAAAAAATAATTTATATTTTATAATGAGTTCAACACAATGTTTTACAATAATGAATAGTAAAAATAATAAAAATTAATTATTGCAATAAAGGTAAAAATGGGTTTACATGTAGGGAGTACAAATTAAGGATATTAGTGTTAAAAATGACCTAAAGTTTTTCCAAAATCAATTTTATGGCCTTATTTCATCCCAATAATCTATGATGTTTGATAATTATCCATTTTCAAGCTGGTGTAATGTGAAACATGTGGGTATCAATGTATCTTTTCAAAAATTCAATGTTTTTCCTCTCCCCCACTTAAAACAGGACACCACATATCCTCCCATAATTAAAGATAAAAAACCATTTAGATCAAAAAATAAGTACCCAAATCCATTACATACTCCCATACCCAAATCCTAGAGGCCTTAATTTTATTTGAAATTACTCTTATAAAGGGTTTAGGTATAAAACCAATGAGGATCTCCTAAGAAGAGGTCAAATGCTTAAATGTGTGTATTTATTTCAATTATTCTTACACCTCATTAAAAACTTATTCAAACATGGTAATATAATAAAAGAAATATCACTTATATAATGATATGTTATTGTGTTAATTTAATAACCCAGATCCATCTCCACATTCATCAAATGTGAATCAAAATTGTCAATTTTGTGTACGATAGACTACTACCTCATTAATCGATGTAATTTGTTTTCTATTACAAACATTAAAATCTGGATATAATGATAGAATTAACAAATTTATATGATATTTATGAAATTATTATACTTATATAGTTGTTATATCACATTTAAATTATTTCTTTCTATTCTGTGGGAGATATGATAACATTACTCCTGTGAACAATGGTCTACCACCTCATGATGAGATGTTAGTTTTTTTTACATATGCTTTACATGAAAGGTATTAAGGTAAAATTTAATTAATAAAATTTATATTTATTATCTAACCATACTTATGAAAATATAATATCACATATAATGTCTTACCTTCCAATCCATTGTAAAATAATAACATCACTCATGCGTACGTGTGGACTACCACCCCTATATTGTTATGTGAAATGTTTTTTGTTTTATTTTTATAAGGATGGTGATAAGGATGTATTTGATAAATTTAAATGATAAATATGAAAAAATAATTATTCTATAAAGATTAATTAAAATATATTTTCCTTTCGTTCCTTCTATTTAGTAAAATGGAGAAAATTTTACAAAGTAAAGCATACATTAAAATGAAGTAATTATCACCCAAAAAAGTTATTTTAACAAAGAGATGTTAATAAATGGATGATAAATGATGATAATAATACCATATATGGAGTTATATATTTTATTATCACTCTGAAATATATTTATAAGAAACCTGTATTTATTATACATGAGGTATTTCCACATATGAAGGAATTCAAACATGAGGTTAGTGTTTCTCATCTCACATTTACTTTCTCAGACATACACCATATTAATCATTTATTAGTTTTTGTGGTGTATAAAATAACCCATTCTTATATTTTATATCATAAATATGATTATCTTAGTTGTATTTAAATTTTCTTTTGAAGTTATTCTTTTTATTGGGATTATGATTCAAACATTCACAAAATGGTAAGTGTGTATTTAAAAGTCTCATCATTATTCAGTATTTTTTATGTTTTAGCCTCCCATGGGGGAATTATTTGATATTTCTTAGAAAGAATAGATTTTTTCCTAGTTTAATTCATGAAATTTTTCAATTAATGATACCATTTTCAAATATATGATACATAATATTATTGATAAAATGATTGTAATAAAATATGACATTATTTATGTCTTTTTTCAAAAATACTTTTTTCTTAAATTTTAATTTCATATAAAAATATTTTGAAAAAATATTTTAAACCTTTTAAACTGATTTATTAAAGAAAATCTGAACCATTTTTAATTTTTAGAATTTTTTTAAAGTAATATTCTTGTCATTTTCAAAACAAGGCTCGATTGGATTTTACTGAAATAGTAAAGGGAATATTTTTTTAATGTGTATGACATGAATATAATCTTCCACCCCCACAATAATGGAATATTACCCTATAACGAAGATTCTATATAATGGGTAATTCCCATAAAACCATCGGTATAAGTTGTACCAATTGTTCATAGAACTATTGGTTCTTAAGTCATCAGTATTGGGCCATACCCTTAGCTTCTATAGAAACAATTGTTTTTCTTATGAGGATTTCTTAATACCCTTGATTCACTTTAAACCATGGGTATGTATCTATACCCTTGGTTTGTGTACCATGGGTATATATGGGTATCTATAATTCATGTATACTCATGATTTTTTGAACCGTGGGTATAGATACCTACCCCCACTAGACAACAACAACACCATCAAACACCTCCCAAATAATATATAAATAAATTGAAAACCATGGAACACATTTAATGTAGTACACTTATTATATATTTAGAATTAAAACATCACGTTATAATAGTTTTCAAAACATTTAGAATACTGTAACACATATATAAAAACTACATCATCAATTAGTTTTAGTCATCCACACTTGTCTCTTTACCTAAACTATAAAATATATGGGATAAATATCTCTCTCATCCCCACCAGTACCAT
This sequence comes from Viscum album, assembly GCA_963277665.1. Lineage (NCBI taxonomy): Eukaryota > Viridiplantae > Streptophyta > Magnoliopsida > Santalales > Viscaceae > Viscum > Viscum album. The sequence continues at coordinate 1,334,383,272 of OY728145.1, forward strand.
TATTATCATCAATAACATCAAGTAATATAGCACCAACATCGTCATCTTCATTATCAACATCATCATCACCACCACCACCACCAGTTCCATCAACTTTACCAACACTAGGATCCTAATTGACATCACTTGGGAAATTATATAAAGAGCACATTGATTACATATATAAATAAAAAACAATAGCATCATTTGACTGATGTAATGGTCATATATATGATATTGATTTCAATTACTGTTTAGTGACCAATTTACCTCTTTTAAACTATGGTATAACTATTGTTTTTTACTCATCTATTTCTGAATGAGGATTTTTCATATCAGTTGTGTGAGATATTTGAGAGGCACCTGATGAGTGCTAATACCCATAGGGGTAATTTTTTTACAATAAAGACTTTAGACTCTCACATGGTGGTCCTCACATAATACATGTCTCGAACGATCCTTTGGCCTAAAGATTTAATCTTCTTTCTCAACGAGGGCCACTAGGGAACACTTTTGAAAACATAAACAAGATATTTATGTATTAATTATATATAAAAAATTTAAATATCAATAAAAAGGTTAAAAATATTTCCTTTTTCCCTAGTATTTACAACACTTAGATCCATTTTCTTCCTACTCAAGAAAAATAATTTTTATTGAGGAGAACAACCTTTTATTCTTAATTCCACTTGCTATAAATGGAATTGATTACTATAATAGTTCATTATTAAATAATATAAAATTTATAAAACATACATTAATTAAAATTTTGTCTTTTGAAGAAATTCATAAAATGAATAAGTATATAAATATATATTTCATAATAAATTTAAAAATAGGGGCATAATTTAATCAATAAATACTAATTTTCAAGATAATAATGGGAATGATTTTAATTTCCCTTGTATGTTTATTTCGGTTTAATTCTATTTTTGTTACATTATTAGGTTATTCTATCACTTTTTAATTTTGATCATTTGTTTGTTGGGTTTATTTTATATTTAGGTTATTTGGTAATTTAGTTATTTGGTCATTTGACTCTTTTGGAATTTGGGAATTTGGGTAATTCTATTTTTAAATTTGGAAATTTGGCTAATTTTATTTTTGATACATTATTTGGTTATTATCTTACCTGGTAATTTTGGTGATTTGGTGATTTGGTTCATTTTTTTGTTAGGCTTGGTCATTTGGCTATCAGTACATTTGGTTATTTAGGCATTTGGGCATTTGGCCAATTATAAAATTGAAAATATAACCTATTGTGAATTTTCCCAAATGGGAATCTACCCGATTTTTTATATACAAAATCTAATATTTGAGAATTTGGGCATTTGACCATTTGAGAATTTGGATGTTTGTCAATTTGACATGTTTCGTCATTTCTCCTTTTCCCATTTTCTCATTTGGATAATTGGGAAATTTTATATTTTTTTATTTTCCTATTTGGCCATTTGGTTATTTATGTATTTGGGAAATTGGACAAATAGGAAATTTCGATTTTGGAAAATTGGGTAAATGATAAATTTTCTAGTTGTACAATTGACCATTTAGGTATTTTAGAATTTGGGAAATTGGGAAATTTGGATGTTTGGAAATTGGGAAATTGGGAAATTTAGAAATTGGGAAATTGGACAATTTTCCAAAAGAAAATTTGGTCATTTGGTAATTTTGGCATTTTTACATTTTACAATTTTGTCATTTAGTCATTTTTCATTTTCATTTTGGCTATTTTTTCTATATGGACAATTGGCAATTTGGTCATTTGGTCATTTGGTCATTTGTACATTTATAAATTTGATAATTTAGTTATTTAGTTATTTATTAATTTTTCTATTTATAAATTTTGATATTTGGTCATTTTTCCATTTAATAATTTAGATATTTGGTCATTTGGCCATTTACTCATTTGTCTATTTGACCTTTTCGTGATTTGGATTATCAAAAAAATTACCCATTAAAATTGTTGCACCAAAATAAAATTACAATTTAAAAAACCCCCACCAGTTTTGTTAATAATCAATTCCAAATTACATTACAAAATTTAACCATTTCTAAATATACACCACTTTTAAAAAATAATTGGAATTAAAAGAATAATTTTCGAAAATAATTTTCTTCAGTTAAAAGTTACTAGCTAAATATTTTTAACCCATTTGAATACATTATCCCTATTAAAAAAACATGAAAAATATCTCTTTATTTTAAAGAAGAATTTATAACCTTAAATTAAGTGGATTAATGATAAAAAAACACAGATTTTAGTATGAGAATATAACTAAATAAGGAATTTCCAAATTTTGAGAATACTCTTTTGCAGTTTACTCACAAAATGAGAAATAATTAAGCCTATATAACAGAGAGAACCACTAAATTTTAACATCATCAAATAATCGATTATAAAAAAATAAAAAAGATATTATATCTATTCATATTAAATTACCTGGGACCTCTCATTCTTGGGCATTATAGTGAACCCCAAAGTGTGTAAACACGTCATAGAATCTATGTTTTTTTTCTGATGCATCCTAAAATTAATAAATAATAAAAATAATAAGAATTATATTTTCATTGAAAACCATACCCCTATGGTTATATGGGGTGGTGTAGGTGGTTTGGAGTTTGGGGTGTAGATGAGGGTTAGAGTGCCCAGGCCAACAGGTTTCATTGTAATTTCATATAGTGTGAATGAACTACAGTTGGTAGTTATACCAATAATAATAATATATTTTCAATTAAAACCATTAAATATTAAGAATATCTTAAACTCATTACTCTTCCAATATTCTCTCATTTCATGATATTTGTTTATTGCATAGTCGGTGAATATCGGTACTCCCTCTATATTGAAATCGACTCTACTCTTCTAAAAAAACATATAAATTATGCTTATATGATCCCCAAAATTCCCCAAGTTCCACCATCTATGTGACCTTAGTAGCTTTACCACCAGGAAAGTTAAACTGACACTAAAATGAACATGTTAATTCATACTAATATAAAAATAATATAAATATAAATTTTAAAAAAATATTATGCATATCTCCACCCATGATTTATCCTTAATTTGATTACTGATATTACTCCATAAAACTAGTTTTATTATATGATATCATTATACTTGGATAAGGTTCCCATAAAACATCTACACATCATGTAATTTTTACCTATATTTTTATTATCTTCATTTTAATCCACCATTATCTGGTTTATATAATTATAGGATTATTACATACTAGTGTACCCATGTCACTTATTAAAATATCACATTGAATAGGATCAAAGATAAAAATAGAATTTCTTCATAGTATAACATGAAAAATGATGTGATATAATTTGACACACTTATTATAAAAAAACCATATCCAAGATTCTCATTAGAATATGATAGATCAATGGGTTATCCTAGATCAATATCCTATGAACGATGTTCCTGTTACAATGCATAAACTAGGTCATATTCATGCACTAATGTGGAAGATGAAGAAACAGAATCATCTATTGCAAAATGGATAGAAGGAAATGGAGGTGTTGTAGACATGGTAGGATAATGATAGAAGGGATGAGAATAAACCAATGGATATGGATATGTAATAGGTTGGAACATCCCTAGAGGTGGCATAGACATGTCATTATAAGAATAGGCTAAATAAGATGATGATGTAGGCATGGGTGGGAATATCCCTAGAGGCTCAAGTGAAGGATGAAATCATGGGGTATATAGGGTGTCTAATGGATGGTCAGGGTGTGAACGGGTATGACGGGTGCTCCATGTAGCTCTAAGAAAACCACATCTTGGTCCCACTCTTGTAGGATGAGAAGAATTCAACTCTACATAAATGTATTTCCTTAAAAAAATTAATAAAGAATCATAAAATGATAGTAAATTTATTACAGCAGAAAAACAATACAATTACTATACACACTTATGGAACCGGTGGAGGATACCCTATCTCATTAATCCATTGATCATAATCAAATAATCTCTTCCTTTGAACCACTTTAATATCATTCATAATCTGTATAAGAACGAAATGTACATTTTTTAGAAATACTATTTTAAAAATATCCATAAAACATAAATGTCAAATAGGTCATAAAAAATGTAATAACATGTTTTAGAAACTACAATTTTAAAACAAGTTATATATATATATATTAATAACCATTTTAAACCTTGGTTTTTAAATTCAAATAAATCTAAATAAATGAAACAAATAATACAAAAATAAACATATCATTTCAAAATGAAACCAAATTAAAGTAATTATAGAATTACCAACCATAGAAACCCACATTTGAAAAAACATAACGAACTGTGAACATATATGGTTTCTTTTATATATCACCCCCACTACTTCAGGTTCCACATAAATTCCTATAAATCACGACTCAAGTGACAATTATAGAATACTACTATCCATATAAACAAATAGTAAGGAATATCATAAGAAAAATGAAAGGAGTATTCATTGAAATCTAAACACGGTGCATATATTGGAATAAATAAAAATTATGAAATACCTAAAGAAAAATTTATATTTCTAACACAAATAGGTCTTCATAATTTAAAACACAATTTATGATAACATTTATTCAACATAGGATTTTATTTATGGTTAAAATTACTTATATTATTCAAACATGAAGAAACTTTTATTTTACATGATGTTTTATTATAATTTATGAAGTATTTAATTTGGGGAAGATCCATCAAGGCTACGTAATTAATCAATTCCATCCCATTTTAAGAAACACATTCATTACAACACTAATGATGAAACATTTAAATTTAGGTAATGATTTGTTAGATAGTTTTTAATTCATTTAACATGTACTATAAATAAGTAGATAACCACTCAATACAAAATAAATTAACTAAATAATTATTTTAATAAATAAATAATTTATACTCAATAGTTAATAATAAAAATTGAAACTAATGTTTAAACCATTAATGTATTAATAATGAACTATATCATTTTGTAAAACATTTTCAATATAAACCGAGTTTTTTTAATTTAATATTATTCAACAAGATTTAGATTCTCAATAATATAATTATTTCATGATATTTACTAAAGGATTATATAATTATTTATACATAATAAAAGTTATAAATTTATTAGACCTTTTAAATCTAAATATTTATTTATTTGAAAGAACCTTTTATCACTCATTCATGCCTAAATCATATTAATTAATTCTATGAAGGATTCTTATAAAGTACTATAAATAAAATAGTAGATTCTTAAAGAACCAACCTTCATAAATAATTTAATATTCCATATTCACTTATACTTGTATAATCATGTAAATCATCATAAAATTGTTAATTTTTGGGTTTAAACAACCCAATAAATAGTTTAATGTTGGATCATGATGTAAATGTTATAAATAAAATCTTAATGACACATCAAAAATAATGAAATGGTTTATACAAAAAAATATAAGAATAAAAACATTATTCAAGGAATTACCAAATATTTCCACATAATAAAATAAAAGACATAAGATTATATGTTTGATAAAATTTATATAATCCAAAATAAAACAACGAAACAAATAATTTATTTAGAAGTAAAAAAAACTTTTCTAATAATTAAAACTCATATGTAAATAGGTGTATAGTGAAAAAAAATTATAAACAGAGAAAACTTGTAAAATATATATAATATTTTCATAGATTTTTTAATTAAATTAATAATTTTTCCATGAAGAATTCAACATTCAATTTGAAATATAAAAATAAAAAAAATTAATGTTTTTTTTACATTAATGAAGACATTCCAGACATAAGTGAAGTAATATGTTAAGGAGGTTTAACACAAATTACCAATTATAACCAATACCAAACTCTCAATTATTCAAGTGATTATCAAAAAATTGAAATTATAAACCAAATAATATAAAAATTAAAATTCAATATTAAATCCAATAACTCAGAGATAATAAAAAACAAAATTAACCCCTAAATTTAACAAAAATATCATTCCCAATATTAGAAATATCATAATTCTTAAAATATTCCACTAAAAGTGTCTCAAATTGATGATCAATTCATAATAATCCAAAGTAAAATTTTTTAAATGGAGAAATTATAATTAAAAATTACATATTAGAATGAAATAGATTATATTTGATCTTTATAAGACTATAAATTAAAAAAAAATGATAATCAGTTATTCGAACAGGATTTAGTGGAATCAAATACATAGATAAAAATGAAATTAATAGTAAACAGAATAGAATAAGGATTCATAATTCACAAAAATGATATCAAAGAAGATCAACATAAAAAATACATGAATTAGGGGAAGAGATCATAGGAGTAGAAGTCGAGTCCACCACTCTCTCAGGTGAGGAGGATACTAGGGCTCATGGGTAAGGAGGTGGGTGGGGAGGTTGAGGTTAATGTTAAACATCTATACCCATAGTTTTTAAAAAACCATTGGTAAGGATAAACCTATACTAATGTTTTCTTAAACCATGGTTTTAGTAATCTCTGAAAAATATATACCCACAGTTTAGAAAAACTGTGGTTATAATTTCAAGAGGATAGACCCAATTATTAGTAGTTTCATAACCACTAAATTTTACAATGATTGTTTTTAAATTTTCAAAAATTTATTTTCAAATAAAACTATTTTGGAAATTTTTTGTTAACATTTAGTTTTAAATTGGTTTTTTTCAAAGGGAAAATTTTTATTTTCCTAAAAAATGTTTTAAAGGATATTTTCATGGAATTTATATTCATAAAAAACAATAACCCTTATTCTTATTATTCTCTACTAGTGATATGATGTAATTAGACTATCTATATTATTTCTATAGATACTTTATGATTATGTTGACTTGGTATGTAATTTTGTTTACCATTCATCATTTTACTGTAGATGGTTTATAATTATGTTCATTTGATTAGGGTAAGTATTAAAATTTCATATGTTTGTTTTTCAATATGAAGGTTTATGTTGAATTTGTTTCACCCCTTTAATATAAGGAATTCATTGAAATTAGTATGTTATGGGTGGGTCCGAGTTATAGATATCCCCTCGCTATATTGACAAGTCTCATGAGACAAATAAGTTAGCCAAATTTGATGGGTTTCTACCCACAGATTTAAACTGTCTTGGGAAAGGTATTGAGAGAATGTTTCAGATGTCTGAAAATATGAATTTCCTTTATTATGAGAAAACTTATTGATGTACATATTATTATTCAATTAGTGAGAATATCTATGGATATGTTTCAATATCATGTAACTATTTTTTTGGATTTATTTGATCATTATTAATTTCCACCATATTATTCATGTTTTATTGATTAAATGGGATTTTTCTATTATTTTCCTTTCCCTATAAATTATGATTATTTATTTTTTAAATATCCAATACCCTATTGAGAACCTGATATCAACCCTTTCTTCTGTTTTATTTTCCCCATGATACTATGATTTTATTTTTAATTGATATGCTAGGATATTCTATGAGGAATAATAGGGTTCTCAAATAAAACACCTTGTGTATTTTATGATTTCAATTAATGTGAATTTAATGTTGGAACCTAGTTTACCAAGACTAATAAACTATTTGACCATTCAGGATGTGATTAATGGTATATTATGCCTATATAATAAATTAACCACTAAATTTAGGCTACTAGAGTTGGGGTATTTATAGTTTGTATCAGATGAAGATTAATAGGATCTTTATAAAATATATTTAGAAAAACATAGATTATGGTTCATAACCCTATGATAGACATTGAGGATTAGTATATAAAAACATCCTAATGTTTTGGTAAGGTATAGATTATTTGATTTTCCCTAAAAATATATCCCTTTATAGATACTATAAGTAGACATGGTTCTGTAATAGATTTAAAAATCGATAATAATTCTAGAAAAGGCAATCCTATCTTGAATCAAGCATTACTTGTTACAAAAAAAATGACCTTACTACACACCTGGTTTGACACTCATAGGGGATATTCTTGTGTTAGTTCAATTTTTAATTATAAACCCCCATTGAGTATTTGAATACACGATAACCATGAATAGCCTAATATAGACCAATAGTTTCCAAGATTTAAAATAAAGTGAAATGATTTAGGCATCTGATAAGTGATTCTTCATGACTATATGATTTACCACTATGATCAGTGTTTCTTACAAAGTGCTATTTGATTTTAGTTAATGGATGGAACCAGAAGGAACTCGGTTATCATTGAATGTGATAGATAATGTGTTGATGAGTAACCAAATAATATAATGACTACAGTGAATGATATTGTAATTAATTTTAATCATTTATCTTGATGTGTGATTAAAAACATGCATCTTAACCAACTATTGAACCTACCAATGAAGATAAGGATGCATCCTATCAAGATCCGGTATAGTGGAGGATATAGAGGGAGAAAGGCTAAATTTCCATCATGTAAGATATTTAAAAAGAGACGCATTGGATAGTGTCTCATAGGAACAATAAAAATTTTTTGTGTGTAAAAGAAGAACCTGAATAAAGTAATTTATTCAGAGAAATCAATATCTTGTTTAATTTAATGTATGGGAATAATGGTCTCTCTAAGGTATTATTGACGGTTTGATGTTTCAAAAGTTAAATGCACTGGTATTATACAAATAAATTTACTAGGGTGGAAGCTCTTGAAGAGAATTATCATGTTTTTATGATTAATGGTTATATTTATGATGATGAAGATACTACAAATGTAATGTGAAAGAAACAATTTATTAATAAATAATATTATGACTCCAAGTTAATGGTTTAAGAATGAAGTGAAATTACTAATGTGGTTGTGTTTGTATTAAATAATTTTGTTTTATGTTAATTTTATCAATTAAATTTGGTTAATAATTATTAAGAAATGTTTAAGGATTTTATTAAAAAAATATTTTTTTATGGATTTGATAGCTTGTGTTAAATGGTAACAATGATAAGGAAAAGTGATTCAGTGGAAAGTTTATCTTTTAGAAAACAAATGATTGAGGGAACACAACCTTTAATATGTAATGAATTTTGGGATAATATCAATAAATTAATTTTTATGGGATAACATTGGTGACCATGAAGTTAGTTACTAATTTTTTTTATAATGATATATTTAATGGAGTTTACTACATGTTGGGATTTATGGAATATATTCCACAACCTATGATTTATTTTTGGATGCTTACATATTTTCATATTGGTTTATGCAGATCAAGGTATTCAAATATTTAGAATGTGATATTAATATCCAATATATATTGTCTAGGGTAATATAATGTCTATTTAGTGACATTCCTTCTAAATTTGGCTAAATTTATTTTAGACAAGCCAAAAGTTTACCTATATATAGAGTGGATTAAGTTGAACTTTGGGTGTTATTGGATAACTTTTGCTAACCAATTTTAACTTGGAAAATATATAAAAATAGGAGGGACTACTTGTCTAACTTTAATTGAGCTACTATGTTAAATTTTCATTTTAGTACTTCAGAAATAAAATTTATTATTGGATATTCATTTCATGGAGTAAGGTATGAAGTAAGAATTGACCAAAACAAAACCAATGTACGAAAATGATAGTAAATTTTCTGGTGTTCTCTATCACAATGGTAATATAATCCCTCAAAATTTGTAAAAATATCTTCAAACAAAAATAGGGTCCCATTACTTTCATTTCTGTTGAATTAATTATCTTTTAACTCCCCAAAGATTTATGGTGTAGTGGTTGCTGTATTTATTCTAATCATGAGGTTTCTTTTGATCAATGATGTAATATCCATGTTTTCCTAATAGGTATGTATATTTTTTCATTACAACTTCTTGGAGTTGAACTAATGTGAGTACCTAACAAGGTCATGGAAATTGGAAGGGTGTCAAGGGCTTGTTCAGATCCTAGAGCCTAGATTTTGGAGAAAAAAACATAGACCATAAGATTAGGACAAACCATGTGTCCTTGGATACATGGATTGAAAAAAATATGCATGGATTTTTTATGGTATCTTGGGTCACATGGTTTTCCCAATCTATGCCCCCTGGGTCACACTCTCATATGGGACCTATGGAATTTTTAGTAGAGGTTTTTTTAATGATTTTCACATGGTTACTCAAATCGTGCATAGGAAATCATATGGGTTCCGCCTTTTGGTAGATAAGCATGTAGTTTTGGTGCACAGTTTGGCCAACCATGTGACCAAACCGTGCGACTTATATTTTAACATGTGAAATAACCACTTTTCCCTGTGGGTTATTAATTCTAAAAACCTTCATCAACATTGTTTCTAACAAACATAGGGTCCCCCGTTTGAGTTTCATTATGGCCAAAATATAGTATTTTCTCCTGATTCTCCATCCATACTCGTATTCAATCCCGAATCGTCTTATTAGATTCTTACTAGTGATTAATCTATTCCATAGAATCATTTATTCAATTTATTTCATATCGGTTGCGCTATTTTGGTGTGAGATAATATGCCCTATTTTGAGGGTTATCATCTGTTCTTCATTTTCCAATTGATCTAGACTGAATCATAGGTCGATACTAGACGAGTGTTCTACCATGTACCTACGGTAGATGGTATATTCCATTCCCCCGAGGTTTTGTGTTGTATAAGTTTTGTTTCTATTATGTCGCATGTAGAAATTTTTAGCATTTCCCTAGAAATTAGTTCAATTCAATGAATTAGAACCTTTTAGGGTTTCCCACTAGTATATTTGTTTGGTTGGAGTTTTTTTGGTCCATATCAGACCACTAGTGAGGTGAGTTATTTTTTCGAATCCTTTTTTGACTACCCCATGGGTTGTGTGGGGGCATACCTTGTTAGAGTGGACCTTTTAAAACTAAACCAGAATTCAATTGAGATGATATGAGACAATAGATGCCTCATTTACATTTTTTAAATATTTTAATAAATGGGTGATATGAGAATTATTTAATGGGTTGATGAACTCATAGATATTTATAATTGTAAATGACTTCTGTATTAAATGAGTTTATTAATTGATAATGGTTTCAGATGCATTCGTCAGTATACTGTGGAATCTAATTCCATTGAAATCTGTGAAAATTTCTTCTCCATAAGTCTTGATTATATTAGTGGATCCCATGGATGTGAACCATGGAGTTAGATTCCATAAGATTCCAAGGGAATTGATACCCCTTGGATTGGGATTTCTTTGACTTTCATTGGACATGATTTTTTGACATTCTCCTTGGAATCCACTAAATTAATTATCCATTTTCTATCACGATTTTATTGGTACACTATGTGTATTCCTTGGTCTTCTATACCTTCCATATTGATCGTCATGTTCTGACAAATTTGATTACACGGCGTGGCCATTTTGGGCATTTTTGACTGCATGACATGGCCATTGTGGGAAATTTTGATTCCCCAATGTGTCTATTATGGACACTTTTTATTATATAGAGTTTTCATTGTGGACACATTTTATTACACATCATAGGTCGATGTGTATTCTTTTTTATCATTGGATTATACAACACAACCATTATGTATTGGTTTATTTTTTCTTTGTTGTTACTCATGATTACAATTTCTTCTTTTCATTTGATCCTTGGTATGGGTGTTTTTTTAAGGTTGACAAGATGGATAGTATCACTTTACATTTATCATGTTTTCCACATCACCTAATTTCATTACTGATGTAACAATAATATATATTACACATTGATTCTATTTATATTAGACATACTAAACATGTTATAGACACTGATGGTGGGGACTTACTGAGTGTTATCTTGCACCTTGTTTGGGCTACTGGGTACCCAAACAGACTCCATGGATGAAGGTAGGGAGCTGAGATAGTTCCAACTATTTTATTTTTTATTGTTCATGTCATGGTATGAGGGAATAATTGGGATAATCTTCACTCATGATGCTAACTAGAGATAGTTATTTTGTTTGTTTTGTACTTTTGATTCATGTACTATTTTGGATGCTTTATACTTATTTTACTTTTTTTAGAGACATGAAACATAATTATGTATATGAGATTCCCATTGGAATTATTTATTACTACTTTATTTTGGATTATTTATCTTATTTTTGGTTGATTTAGTACTTAATATATTGAATTTTGATATTATAACATTGTGTTACACTTTGATCTTGATGGTATAGTCTCCCCACTATTCCATCATAGACAATCACTACTAGTCGGTAGCCTCTGGTATATGGGGAGACACACTTAAGGCAATGTGACCCACCAAATTAGGGATTTGTTTAGTGGTTAATGGGTGGGACATTAAAAAGTGGTATAAAGTATGTTTCCTTTCTTGGCTTACTATTTTCAAACAATAGATTGAATATTAGGAATGAATTTGAATTTTTAAATGAGTTGTGTCTCGGAGTAGCAATCCCATGTAAAGGAAAAGTCCAAATTGCCTAGAATGCGAAATTGATTTCCAGTATTTCACTTGAGATGGTTTATTTTATTTCACCATTTGTTGAAATAATTTAGGTTTTGTGGTTAATATAAATAAAAAAATTTATACTTGGTTTGATGAGATGATGGAATTCCATCTCTTGCATCTTCTTTGGAACCTAATTAAATTCACAGTCCATGCATTATGACATGCCATATAGGATGCATTTTTTGACAGCATGACATTATTATGTGTTACTTTCATTATAAATATTTGATATGGTTAACGTTTTATATAGATAATTGATAAATATTTTTGGTATTTAGAGTTCATACTGTAACCTAAACATTTTTTTCTTTCTTAGCCTACAATACACTCCTTAAGCAGCCAAATATGAAAATTTGATTCATGGAACATTAGACTCATGGACTAGAAGGGGTTATGGTTTGGGTTAGATAGATTCCACACTTCAATTCATGTGGTGTATGGGCCCCTATATATCAGAAGTGATGAAACATTTTTTTCAAACATTTAAAGAGAACTGTGATAAAAATAAAAATAAAAATGTAATTGAAATTTTGAAATATATAACATGGCGTTGACTCAACTTTACAGTGTGTAGTAAGTAGTATATCTGTTGTATTAAATGAATTCTTATATTACCTAGTCCAAGATTTAGAAGCATTTAGATGGGTGATACCTTATATGATGGGTTCTTCATGTCCTATGTTTATATCTTAGATCTTCTCATTATCAATCTTTTCTGAGGCATGTGTTTGGCATTATAGACACCTACTACCACTATGGCCTCTAGGATTATTCCAGAAGGGTAGTGATGAACATGCTATGGTGGTGGTGGGCTATGGAAAACTAGTAGATCCTTCTATAGAAACAGTTGATAAACCTATAGTTTTACCGGACGTCAGTATTGATGCCTAGTTCCTTGATGGTTTCCTATGATTTATTAAGACATTTCAAGGAGCCAATAAACATACCTTGATTACTGTTGAGATGAAGCATGTGTTCCAATGGCATCATCCACCTACATTTTTGGGTGATGGTGGAAAAAAGGCTTTCGAGCTATGTCTTCATTATACCTTTCTAATTTCCATGAATCTAGATTCACCTCCTAAGAGGAGAGTGATGCTTGGGACATATATTCTTTAGGGAGTAGTTAAGAACTGGGTGGATTTTTTGAACAATGTTGATATGATTTGATATATGGTTTTGAGGTATTTCTAATATTTGTTTTATGTCTAATAAATTCATGAGACCCTAAGAGTTGGAAAGGCTTGTGAGTATATGCATCATGAGCTGGAAAGAGTGAAATGTTTAGAGTATACAACACAATTTAACGATCTTACTCCTTTGTCACTTATTTGTATTACTGATGATATATCGAGGGAGAGATGGTTCTTAGAAGGACTTAGTAATGCCGTTTAATCCCATGTCAATGTGTAAGGGATGAATACTATTAACGATATAGTGAATTAGGAACTTATTACTAAGCAGAACTTGAGGGAAAAAGGGGTACAAAGTAGGGTAGTTTAACATATTGACCCAGTGCATCATCTTTTAGTTGCAAAAAGATCGGTTTTGAGGATCCTCATGAGGGGAATATATCCAGGCTATTAGTGTGGGTAGTATTGTATTCTATAATTAGTGTAGTAGATGGGGACCTATAAGGAATCAATGTGATAGTGACCAATCCAAATGTTGATCTTTTGGATAAATGACTAATGTTCAATGTTTCAATAGATCCTTTTTCTTCAATTGTTAGTGGATGGGGATCGACTTTGACACCAGGTTTCGGAGAAGGATTCATTGCTCCATGTCATGCTAGGATCTGTAATTATGTCCGTAATTTAAGGTGTGGTGGTGTTCATTATCGAGGAATCCATAAACTAGTTTTATGTAGTTAGTAGAGTGTGCCTACTTCTGGTAGTGAGGTTTTTTATAGGGCTTCGGTGTAGGACATGTATATTATATTCAACATATACTTGAGGTGAAAAGAGGTTGAATATCTATGGTGATAGGTAAAATCAAAGTAGAATCTACTCTAGAATCATCTCTTTTTGATATAGATGCATCTCATAGTTTTATATTTCTACCTATTGTGGAGATCCATGGGAACATTATATAGTATTCTAATGGAATTATGCCTTTGGATTCTCTGTTAGGGATTAGAACAGAGGGTGTACGCAAGTGAATGGATTATCCCCTTGAGATTTGTGGGTTTAAATTCATATGGCATCTTTTTTTATTTCAAATAATAGGGTTAGACATCATACTCATGATGGATTGGTCAGTTTCCTATCAATCCAATGTTGATTGATATCACCATAGGGTGACTTCCACATCACTAGTGGTTTGAGTTTATCTTCATATGGGTGAATGAGATTTCTAGGATGAAAGAGTTAGACCAAGGCATAATGGGATTGGTAGGATGACAACCCAGATTAGTAGTTAATATCTATATGGTAATATAACACTTCATAAGATTTCTCCCCCAATGGTTGATCATTTCATGGATTATTTACAGGAAGACTATTCTAGTTTACCTCCAGAGAGAGAGGAGAAGTTATCTATTGATATAGTTCCTAGAGATGCACCAAAATCTAGATTCTACTTATAGTATGGATAATAAATATTTGAAAGATATAAAAAATATGTTATAGTACCTGGAGGAAGAAGGGTTTTATGAAACCCAATGGTTCTTTGTGGGTTTCTCCCATCCTTTTTGTGAAAATGATGGATGACACCCACAGGATATGTGTGGATTCCAATAAATTGAACCAAATGATAGTTACGAACTAGTATCCTCAACCAAAAATAGACAATACTTTCAGCCATATCTTAGAAGAACATGTTTTACCAATAAATAATTTGTGGCTGGGTTATCCTCATGTGTAACGACCCATACTTTTTAATTATATTTTTTTCCTAAATTATGTATGTTATGTCATTTTATACTCTATAAAACTATACCCTTTAATTAATGAAGTGGGTATAATTAAAATTATACCATTTGGTTTCAACTGTTATATGACTATTGGTCAATATGACTATTTGAAACTATTATCTTAAAGTTTTGTTTTTATTAATACAGTTATCCTAGTTAATTAATACATAAAGAAGATTGAATGGCCTCATCTAGTAGACTCGAGCAATATGAAGCCCATCTGTCAGAGCTTGGGAAGGAGGTAGCATCACCGGGCTTTGCTCTGGTCAAGACCAAGCCGAACTTCAACATATGAAGCTTGAATAGAATCTCCTAAGGGAGAAGTTCAAGCTGATATAAATCACCACACAGACAATGTTTTCTTAGCCACCAAAAGATTCTATCACCATAGAACACTTTACACTTAAGTACTATGCTAGTGTTATGAGGGGCTATGTAACAAGACCTTAGCTTCTTTATGAAATCCTTTTATATAAACAAAATTGTTATTTCTTATTAAGGAAAAGTTTGTGAATTTCAAATATCTGGATAAATATAAGAAATGTATTATTGATGAATTTAGAAACAAGAGGTATTTTAAAATATATTTTTATTTTTTAAACAATTAATAATGTAGAATGATTTTTAAAAAATGGTCTTCTACAGTTGTGATCAGTGAGAAATTTAGAGTCCAATAAGATGAACTTGATTTTTAGTAAATAGTAATGTATGAATAGTAACATACCCATATGAATAGAAATTAACAGTAAATTGGCCAAAAAAATAGAAACATCACCCTTGAATGTATAAATACAATTTAAGCATCCTAAAAGTAAAAAAATGATCATAGTATATGTTTTTGTATTTTTTATGTCATAAATATTTTATTTACAATTTTATAATTAATTTAATAATTTAAAATTGAAATATATTTTCATAAAATGTAATCATAAATTGTTACTTTATTTTATTATGGTTATACGATAATTTTATGGGTCCATGATTACTTTTTAAAGGTGTTATAAAATGAGATATAGTTTCAAAGTTGTATTTTTTGGAATAAATAATGATTTAGTTAAAAATTAAATTAAAAATACTTATAAAATTATTTTCATAAAATGGAGTTCATTTTTAAATTTAGAGAATCGATATTAGGTTAGAGTGAAGTTTTGGGATTTTTTTGAAATAGTTGAATTTTCGATGAATAGTAAAAATACAGTTTTGTGTTTCGGGTGTTTAATGGCATCATTAATGATGTAATAATGATATATGATTTATGGACGACTTATAAATAGTGATATATGATTTTAGGAGTCCCAATTGGCCATTACCATAAGAAAATACCATGGGAAATCCCATGGTTTTGCAAATACCACCGATGATGTGTCCCTTGCAAATTAATAATTTATTCCCACACTTTTCCTATAAATACCAAGACATTTCCCTCATTCATTTGATTCAAAAATGCTCCTAATTTATTTTCTGGTCTCCTTACCTCCCAAAAAGTCCTCCCAAGGTTCCCTCAAGCCCCCCAAGGTCTCAACCTTCATGCTTTTGAAGTTACTCTTCAAGTTAATGGATCCTTTCACCCTCCTCTTTTATGTCATGACTTGCTTTATGTTATGTCTTATAGTTACATTTTATTATTATGGAGATTGTTATTATATATCTTTACTACTTTCTATTTCATTTCCAAATTATTAAAGACCCTTTCCACTCTCATCAATTGATTTTCTGAATTTTTATGTGACGCCGTTAGGCTGCCGAATTTTCGTAAAAGAAATCGTGCTTTCTCTTTCCTTGCATGTTTCCTTTTCATGTGGTGTGCCATTCAATAGTCCACACCATGATCTTATTTATTTTTATTAGGTACCTATACTGTAAAATGATTCACTTATTGAGGGTATAACCTTGTCCCCTTTATTTATATTATTTTCTAAAACCATGTTATATAGCTGTTATGCTGCAGAAATTTTGTCTCAAAATTTATCTCTCTTTTTCTCAAGGAATTCTGTTATTTTATTTATGTGAATACCCAGACCTATTTCTATTCTATGTGTATTCATAGTTATAAAAAAATGATTTATTTGATTCTTTATTTGAAATATATGTAACCCTGACTCACATTCCATGGGTTATAAATGACATAAAGATCTTATTTTTAAGCACTTTTAAAATGTCACGATTTTGAAGTGAAATACATTTATTTTACTCTCTTTGGGATATTTATGAAATTTTTTATTATGATCTATGTGGATCACATAAAAATATATGCATATTAAGGGTGCACCTTGATAGTTCTCTAACGCATTGGGTAAAGAAATTAATCTCTAGTGATGAAAGGTTCCATGATACCATGGTGAATAACCCTGATAATTTTTATGACACCTCAGGGTTAAACCTTGGTGATTTGTTCATGAATATATAAATGAAATGTTATAGACACATATTCATGTTTTGGTTCATGTTATTTTTATTATCATATTCCTATTCCTCCATTTCTCATGCCATTATGACTTTTATCATGTTCTTATTAATATTGTTGGAGATCACATGTCAACTATTTCCCTTGTTTTCTTTAATGGGCCTTCTACTCACCCTTTACATTGATATATGTCTCTAGTTTATGAGATGTAGTAATTGTACTTAGGATGAACCTATTATGAATCCTTAAAAGTATATTATAAGGATGTTATATGTTGTTTTCATGTATTATGTTCCTGATTTCCAAGACACTAGACTTTAAAAATCCTCTATATGTAAAATGTAATGAAAAGTTATGTAATATAAAAGTGAGATTCCATATTTGGTATGAAATGATAGTTTAGTAATTTATGGAAGTTAGGTTATGAAAAATTTAGGAATAATCCTATGGAAAAGTTTAAATATAAGAAACCTTTCTTGTATTTTTGTGAGTATTGAGTAAGTGGTTTAACAAGAAAATACATCATTGTCTGGATATGAGCAGGTAAAGGCGGCTCTGGCACAAAGGTACCTAGGATTGAAAACCCCAACAAGGAGTTTCGGGCTTGGCCTAGGGTATCCTGGAACACGACAATGGGCCTTTCTGCACTCTTGGTTATGAAACTCTTGAGGGATATGTCTGGTTAATCATGAGATTTTTGTGAATCATTATAACGGATTTATAGAGAAATTTAATTGTTAAAAGAAGTTTTAGGAAATAAAATACATTATTGATAAAATATTAATAAATGAAATATGTTTCTCACCAAGGTTTTATTCCTTTAGAAATGGCGGGCAATAGGAGGAACCACGTAAATAGTGACCACAATGGACCATGCGCTGACGACCCTCTGATGGAAGTCAGGAAGCAAATATTCATGCTAATGATGAACCAACTGACTCAAGTTATGGGAAATAACATTAATCAAGATGAGAGACCGATCTCACCATGAAGGGAACAATATTATGTTGATTCCTTTATGCATCAACGAAAACAAACCTTCAGTGGATCAACCGACCCATTGATTGCTGAACAGTGGTCAACTCTATATAGATGATCTTTTTTGTGCTCTACTCTTCAGAGTAAGAGACAGTCACCCTGGCAGTCTATTTCTTAGAGGGAGAAGCTGATCGATGGTGGGAACTGATTAAAAACTTGATTCAATGAGTGGAAGTTGATTCTTTGGAGTGGGAAGAGTTCAGAGGGATCTTCTTCAATAAGTATTTCCCTTGGTCCATGAGAATAAGAATGTATAAGAAATTTCTTGAGCTAAAGCAAAAGAAGAATGAATATGTGGGAAGCTATAAGATGAAATTTAGAAGACTTTCATATTATACCTCATGCTTTTTCGTGGATCATAATGGTAAGGTTTATAGATTCTTCGGTGGGCTGAGACCTCATCTACGGAAGAATTTAGCCAAGTGAGACTATGAAATCTATGAGAAGATCATATGGAGTGCAGTGAAAGTCAAACAGGAGTTTGAGGAGAAGCAGTGGTCTTATAAATTAAATGAAAAAAGAGATCGATGGAGCCCAGCTTAGGGAGAAACTTTGATCAGGGAAGAAGAGGAAAGCAAGTGAAATGTCCCACATGTAATAAATGTGAGAAGAATCATTCGGGGAACATCCTACTCGGGAGCTGGAAGTGATACAAATGTGGAAGAGATGGCCATATTACAAGAAATTTCTATAGTGAATTGAAACCTCAAATTCCAAACAAAAATGACAAGGAGAAGATGGTGCAGGCCCTACCTGATGTCTAGTGCTTTAAGTGTGGACAACTTGGGCACTTTGTTAATCACTATCCAAATCCAAGTGTAGTAGAGGGGAACCACTATCAGCCTCAGAAAAGTCCAAGGGAGCAAGGTCGTGTTTTTTATATCATGATAGTTGAATTTGAAGCTCCAAATCATGTGGTAAGAGGTACCCTTGTTTTTCTCTCAAAGCTAGAAATTACTTTGTTTGATTTTGATTCTACACATTCCTTTATTTCCTCCTAGTTTGTAAAGAATTTGGAATTAACCACCAACTTGCTAAAAGTAGAGTTATCACTCAAGACTCATAGTGGGATTATAGAAGCATCGTTAGTGTTTATAAAATCTAGTATTTAATTTGGTGAGCATAATATTATCGCAAATCTAGTAGTCATTCCCATGTTTGAATTCAACATTATACTAGGGATAGACTGACTCTCAAAGTAATATAATAAGATAAAATGAAGAAGTAAGGAAATATCAGTTGTCTTAAAAGGAAAACCTACAGTTATCTTCCATGGAGAGATATCTCAACCTGATATTTTTCTAGAATAACCTCTTATATCTTTATTTATGGAATTGATTGGTGAAGAAGATGAAGAAAATGACAATTTGGGGAGAGAAAATGTCCCCATCATCCAAGAATACGTTGATGTATTTCATGAGGAGTTGCCTGGACCTCCCCCAGAAAGAGAGGTATAGTTATCTATTGAACTCATACTTATATCTCATCCAATATCAAAGAATCCATGTAGGATGGAAAATGCAGAGTTGGAGGAATTAAAGAAACAACTCTAAGATCTTATGGAGAAGGGGTTTATCTGACCGAGTGTGTCTCCTTAGAGAGAACATATTCTCTTTGTGAAGAAAAAAGATGGATTGATGTGGCTATGCATTGATTATAGAGATCTGAATAGAATCATAGTAAAGAACAAATACCCACTTCCAATAATTGATGACTTATTTGACCAAATTTGTGGGGCTCAATTATTCTCTATGATTGAGCTTCCATCTTGTTATCATCAATTGAGGGTGAAGAAAAAAGATATTCAAAAAACTACCATCCAATCAATATATGAGCATTATGAGATTGTTGTTATGCCTTTTGGACTGACTAATGTACCTGTTATTTTTATGGATTTTATGAATAGAGTCTTTAAGGACTACCTTGATAACTTTGTGGTAGTTTTTATTGATGATATTTTGATATATTCTTAAAGTAGTGAGGAGTATGAGGATCATCTAAGGGTTATTTTTCAAACTCTTTGGAAGGAGAGGATTTTTGGAAAGTTCATTAAATTTGAATTCTGGTAACAACAAGTTTCTTTCTTGGGGCACATTGTTACCAATGAAGGAATAATAGTTGACCCTGCAAAGAAACAATTTGTAGAGGAGTGGCCTCATCCTACAACAGTAATTGAAATTTTTAGTTTCCTTGTATTGGTGGGATATTATAGGCGGTTTTTGAATAAAATTTCATGACTTTCTAATCCATTAACCAAGTTAACTCGAAATGGGGTCAAGTTCATCTAGACAAAGGAGTGTGAGGAATGTTTCCAAGAGCTGAAGAAGAGGTTGGTTACTACACTCGGGTTAACTCTACCCTTAAGTGGAGAATGATTCATTATTTTTAGCGATGCATCTCTGAAAGGTCTTGGTTGAGTCCTCATGCAAAATGAATATTTTATTGCTTATGCTTCTCTTCAGTTGAAGTCTCATGATCAGAACTATCCTACACATGATCTGGAGCTGGCTACGGTTGTTTTTGGTCTGACGATATAGAGGCACTATCATTATGGGGAGAAATGTGATATATTCACAGAACATCAAAGATGGAAGTATATTTTCACACAACATGAATTGAAAATGAGATAAAAGAGATGGTTGGAACTTCTTAAAGACTATGATTCTTCAATTCATTATCATCCTGGAAGAGCAAACAAAGTCATTGATGCAATAAGCAGGAAAGACTCAGTTGTTTTGTCCATTATGAGGATTTCAAGAGATCCTTCGATCAATTACTTGGTAAAACTGGACATGGGAATTATAAAGGAAGGGTCATCATCAACCTTAACCCAAATGATTTCTCAACCGTCAGTACTAGAGAAGTTCAATAAAGATCAAAAATAATATCCTTTGTTACATAAGAAGTATGAGGCTATGAAAGATGAGAAATGTTCAATGTTAAATACTAATCAATAAGGTGTACTAAAATTTCGTACAAGTCTATGTGTTCCATATATTCCAAAAATAAAGAATGAGTCGATGGATGAAGCTCATAGCTCTACTTTCTCTACACATCCGGGTAGGATGAAAATGTATAGTGAACTTTGTGATCATTATTGGTGGGATAATATGAAAAGGGAGATTACTGAATACATGTCAAGGTGCCTAGTATGTCAGCAAGTGAAGGGGGAGTGACAACTTCCTAAAGGGGTATTATAACCACTACCCATACCAGCATGGAAGTGGGTCAACATCACTATGGAATTTCTCACTGGTCTCCCGATAACGTCCAAAGGAAACAATGTGATATGGGTTATTATGGACCATCTCACCACGAATGCCCATTTTATCTCCATTCGAGAAGATTTATCTCTTGATCAACTTTCCAGGATTTATGTGAAGGAAGTGTTAAGGCTGCATGGATCTTAACTTTCTATCATATCAGATCGTGATATAAGGTTCACATCAAAATTATGGAGAAGTCTTCAACATGCTCGGAGCACTAAATTTAATTTCAGTACGACCTATCACCCCCAAACTAATGGCCAATATGAAAGGACCATTCAAACACTCGATGACATGCTAAGAAAATGCTTAATGAATTTTTAAGGTTTATGGAATCAACATCTCCTCTTAGTTGAGTTCTCTTACAATAATAGCTTCCAATAAATAATTCAAATGGAACCTTAAGATGCTCTATATGGGATGTGATGTAGAAATAATACTTGTTTGTATGAAGCTAGTGAGAGAAATCTTCTTGGGCCTGATCTTGTGCAAGAGATGACAGAAAAGGTCCATGCCTTCCAGCAACAAATTAAGGCTGCTCAGAGTCGGCAAAAGTGTTATGCTGACAATCGTCTAAGTGACATGGAGTTTGATGTTGGTGACAAAGTCTTTCTTTAGATTTCACATTGGAAGAGAGTCATGAGTTTTGGGGAAAATAGGAAGCTCAGCCCTAGGTACATTGACCCCTATGAAATCCTTGATCGCATAGGAGAAGTGGCCTATCAGCTTGCACTTTCTCCAAATATAACACAAGTTCATGATGTCTTCCATGTATCCCTCTTGAGGAAGTACATACTTGACCCTTCACATGTACTAAATCTAGAGGTGCAATAACTGGAACATGACCTCTCTTACGAGGAGCATCCGGTGGAGATCTTGGATCATAGAGACATGGTCATATGCAACAAGACTACCCACCTTGTTAAGGTGTTGTGAAGGAACCACAAATGTGAAGAAGCCACGTGTGAACTAGAGGAGTCTATGAGACAGAAGTACTCACTCCTTTTCTCATCAGAGGGTACGAGATAAAATTTTTGGATGAAATTTATTAAGTGGGGAAGAATGTAACGACCTGAAATTTTTAATTATATTTGATTCCTAATTTTTTTGTGTTATTTCATTTTATACTCTACAAAACTGTATCCTTTAATTAATGAAGTGGGTATAATTAAAATGAGACTGCTGGGTTTCAACTGTTATATGACTGTTGGTCAATATGGCGGTTAGAAATTATAATCTTAAAGTAGCATTTTTTTTAAATACAGTTATCATGGTCAATTAATACATAAAGAATATTGAATGACCTCGTCCATTAGACATGGGCCATATGAGGCCCATCTGTCGGAGCTTTGGAAGTAGGTAGCATCACTAGGCTTTTGTCTGGACCAAGCCCAATCCGAACTTCAACATATGAATCTTGAACAAAATCGCCTAAGAGAGAAGTTCAAGATGATAGAAATCACCACACAGATAATGTTGTCTAAGGCACCCCAAGATTCTATCACCATAACACACCTTACACTTAGGTCTTATGTTGGTGTTATAAGGTTCTATCTAACAAGACCTTAGCTTCTTTGTGTAATCCTTTTATATAAATAAAATAATTATTTCTTATTATGTAAAATAATGTGAATTTTAAATATTCGGATAAATATAGGATGTGTATTATTGATGAATTTAGGGAAAAGGGGGTATTTTAAAATATTTTTGTATTCTTTAAATAAATAATAATGTGAAATGATTTTCAAGAATTGGTCTTCTACAGTTGTGATCAGTGATAAATTTAGAATCTAATAAGATCAACATGATTTTAGTGAATAGTAATGTATGAATAGTAACATGCTCATATGAATTGTAGTGAATAGTAATGAATAGTAAGTTTTCCAAAAAAATAGAAACATCACCCATGAATGTATAAATACAATTTAATCATCTTAAAAGGGAAAAATAACGATCATAGTATAAGTTTTGGTATTTTTAAATTTCATAAATATTTTATTTACAATTTTATAATTAATTTAATAATTTAAAATGGGAATATATTTTTATAAAATGTAATCATAAATTGTTTCTTTATTTTATTATGGTTATAAAATAATTTTATAGGACCTTTATTACTTTTTTTAAGGTGTTACAAAATGAGTTATAGTTTTAAAGTTGTTTTTTTGGAATAAATAAAGACCTTATTTAAAAATTAAATTAAAAAAAATTAGGATATTATTTTTATAAAATGGAGTTCATTTTTGAATTTAGAGCATTGATATTAGGTTAGGATGAATCTTTGGGATTTTTCTGAAACAATTGAATTTTCGGTGAAAAGTAAAAATATAGTTTTGAGTTTCGGGTATTTAATGACATCATTAATTATGTAATAATGATGTAAGCTTTAAAGTCGACATATTAATAGTGATATATGATTTTATGTGTCCCATGTGGCCAATACCATGGGAAAACCTATGGTTTTTCAAATACCACCAATGAGGTGTCCCGTGGAAATTAATAATTTATTCCTTCACTTTTCCTATAAATACCAAGACATTTCACTCATTCATTTGATTCCAAAATCCTATTAAATGATTTTCTGGTCTCCTTACCTCCCAATGAGTCCTCCCAAGGTACCCCAAGCCACCCAAGGTCCCGAACATCAATCTTTTGATGTTAATCTACAAGGAAACAGATCCTTTCACCCTCCTCTTTTAAGTCATGTCTTCTTTTATGTTATGTCTTATTGTTCCATTTTATTATGAAGGGGATTGTTGTTATATATCTTTAATACTATCAATTTAATTTCCAAATAATTATATACCCTTTACACACTCATCAATTGATTTTCCAAATTTTTATGTGACACTGTTCGGCTGACGATTTTTCGTAAAAGAAATCGTGCTTTCTCTTTCCTTGCATGTTTCCTTTTTCATGTGGCATGTCATTCAATTATACGCACCATGATCTTATTTATTTTTATTATGTACCTATATTTTAAAATTATACATTTATTTATTTTATACCCTTTTCCCCTCTCTTTATATTATTCTCTAAAACCATGTTATATAGCTGTTATGCTATAGAAATTTCGTCTAAAAATTTCTCTCTTTTTCTCAAGGAATTATCTCATTTTATTTATTTGAATACCCAGACCTATTTCGTTTATATGGGTGTTAATATATACTGAAAAATGATATATTTTATTTTGAAATTGATATACATGTAACCCTCACTCCATTTCCATGTCTTATAAATGACATAATGATCTTATTTTTAAGAACTTTTAAAACCTCATGATTTTGAAGTGAAACCAATTTATTTTACACTCTTTGGGTTATTTGTGAAATATTTGATTATGATCTATGTGGATCACATGAATATAAAGACATATTAAGGGTGCACCCTGATAGGGTTCCAATGCATTGGGTAATGAAATTAATCTCTAGAGATGAAAAGTTTCACGATACCTTATTGAATAACCTTGGTAATTTTTATGACACCTCGGGGATAAACCTTGGAGATATGTTCTTGAATGTCTAAATGAAATGTTATAGCAACATATTCAAGTTATTATTCAAGTTATTTTTATTATGATATTCCAATTCTTCCATTTCTCATGACTTTATGACTTTTACAATGTTCTTATTAATATTTCTCAAAATCACATGTCAACTGTTTCCTTTGTTTTCCTTACTGGGCCTTCTGGCCACCCTTTCCATTGATGTATATCACCAGGTTATGAGATGCAATAATTGTATATAATATAAACATATGATGAAGCCTTATAAGTGTATTTGAAGGATGTTTTATGTTGTTTTCATGTATTATGTTCCCGATTTCCAGGACACTAGACTTTAAAGATCCTCTATATGTAAATTGTAATGAAAAGTTATGTAATATAAAGGCAAGATTCCATATCCGGTGTGTGATCAACCTACAAACATACCTTATACATATTTTCATAGTAGGTATGGTCTATTTTAGAATCTATTTATGTCATTCAATCTCATGAACTTACCAACAGTTTTCACATAACAGATGAACCTATTTTTCCATTATTATCTAAATTTATTTTTTATGGTATTTATGGAAGATATCGTAGTGTATTACCATAATCAACACTACCATGGAAAACATCACATAGTCATTTTGGATATGCTAATAGTGAATCAGTTATATGTTATGATCACAATGTTCCACATCTAGATAGATAAGATTTACTTATTAGATCATATTATCTCAAAGATAGTAGTATCAGTTGAACTAGATAATGTGAGAGATATAGTTTCTAGAGAGTATCCCAAGAACTCATATACTATACAGAGTTTATTAAGGATATCTAGATATTACATGTGTTTAAAATAGGACTTTTCACCCTTATAATCACCTCTTACAGTCATTAATAATATGGGAGTAAAGTTTATATGGTCATGTACCTATATGAAAACATTTTAGGAGATGAAAGGGATACTTAATTCAGCATAGGTCATAATTCTGCCATATTCAGGAAAATATTGTACAATATATTGTCCTGTATCTGGTGTCGATCTATGAGTTGTTCTAATGCAATGGGATAGAGTCATAGTTCATGTTTCTATTCAGTTTAGGAAACACGGGGGGAAATATTGAATTCACGATCTTGAGTTAGCTGTTGTTGTACATGAAATGAACTATTGGAGGCCTTATTTATTTTGATATTATTTTCTGGTTCACAAAGATGAAAAATACCTAAAGTATATATTTAAAAAATATGATATTAATATTAGGAAATAAAGTTCGGTGTAACAACTTCAGTATTTTTACTCTGATATTAGCTATATTCCCATAATGGGGAATGCAGTTGCCAATGCCATGAGCTGGAGGACTCAGATGAAAGATGTTTAGGAGGCCAGTAGTAAGAGTAAACTTATGGAAATGTTTCTAAAGATGAACTTGGAGGTGTAGGATACTCATGGATAGATATTCATTTCTTATCTACTTGTGTAATCTACTCTTATGGACAAATTGAGGATGATACAATTATTAGATTTGATGGCCAAGTCTTATAGGAGAGTGTGGCAGGTGAGGACCCACCTCAAGGCTGGTCTGTTGGTGTGGATGAAATTATTTGTATTCTTAGTCATTATTGGGTTCTAGAATACATACACAAGTAGATGGTACAATATTTTCGTGAATCATATTTTCTAGTACATCATGGTGTCACCGATATGTATCCTGACTTGTACCATCAATACTAGTGGCTGAGGATAAAACATGAGGTAGCTGGTTTTGTCACAAGGTGCTCCACTGGTCAGTTGGTGAAGGAATAACACTAAGTACTAGCTAGGATTTTATAGCAGTTATCCATTCCCATGTAGAAATTGGATGATGTTTTGATAGATTTTATGGTTGGGTTACCAACGTATCCTCAAGGTAGTGATGTTGTGTTAGTTTTTTTGGAAAGGATCCCAAAGGTCACTCATTTCCTAGAGATCAGGGAGACCTTATCAATATATTTGAGATTTGTAGATTTTATATCCATGATATAGTATTTCTTCATGGGGCTTCTAATATATTGGTATTACATAGAGAAACCTAGTTTATATAATAATTATTCAATATTTTGAAGAGGGTGTTGGGTATATAGGTTCTTATAAGCACGACATTCCACCTTTAGACAGACAGTCAGTCAGATCATATAATTTAGGATCTTAAGGACACTCTTAGAGCATGTTTCCATGATTTTGGGGCTCTTGGGGGATACAGATACCCTTGTTTTAGTTGGCCATCAAAAATAGCTATCAGTTGACTATATAGATGGAACAACATTAGGATTTTTACAATAGGCCATGTTGATATCCCCTATACTAGATAAAGATTGGTGTGGTAGTGTTCCTTGGACCACATCTTGTGCAAGAGACATTAGAGAAGGTCTATATGATTAAGAAATGTATGTCTACTACACAGTTATGATAGAAATCCATTGGAGATCATTTTCAATGAACTCTAGAGTATGAGGTTAGGTATCTAGGATTTTTTACATATCTCACCAATGCTTGGACACATATATATTATGAGAATGTGTAGGAATTCACCGTGATATAATGGGTTGTTCGAGATACTAGAGAGAGTTAGGAAACTAACCTATCATTTGTAGTTACCTCAGAGGTATTGATCCATGCACAACATCTTCCATGCATCTTACTTGTTCCATTATCAATCATTCCAATCTCACACTTTGAAGTTAGATGAGTTTAAGCTATAGGTAGATGCATCTTTTGAGGTGAATCCTATTCATATCACCGATTGGAAAATAAGCAATATCATAGGATGGATAGTTCCTTATGTACAGGTTCTATGGAAGCATGGCCATTTACAAGATGAGACTTATGAGGAGGAGGCTGACATATTTTCTCTATATCCATAGTTATTCTTATATGACTCATTACCACCCTTGGAAAGAAATTTTTGGATGATTTTTTCAAAGGGGGAAATATTATTAGAACATGATATTTCATATGTGGAGTAGATCAATTTACTTCTAATATAATGATTGGTTTTGACCTAATGTAACTTCCTAATGAGGTCATGAGAGTTTCAGGGGGTATCCATGGCTTGTTTAGATCCCAAATCCCATATTTTGGAGAAAAATAGTTGGTCTTTATGGTTAGGAGAAACCGTATAACCCATGATGCACAGTTTGAGGAAACTGTGAAGGATTTTTTTCAAGGAAACAAGGGGTGAATTTTTTTCCCTAACCATCTTCCAGGGTCCACATGCCAATGCAAGACCTCTATATTTTTTAATAGAGAGGTTTTTCATGATTTGAGTATAGTTATTCAAATTGTTCACATGAACTATGTTTGTTAACCCATGAGCTAAAGAGGGGAACATGGTTGGCACACAGTTTTCCCAACTATGTGGCTAAACAATTTGACCATGATTTTAAGGGGTAAAATTACTATGTTTCCCCTATGGATGATTAATTATAAAAACCTTATTTTCTATTATTTCCAATGTATAGGGGTCTTCTATTTGAGCTCCCATTTGGCCTAAATCTAGATTTTTCTCCCGATTCAGTATTTGTACCCAAATTAAAGCAATCATCATCTCATTAGATTCTTATAGGAAAGTACTCACTTTTTTATTCTTGTTTAATCATTTTACTTTGTATAAGATATGATATTTTTTTCCAAGATAATATTCTATATTTACAGGGTTATCATACATTCTTAATTTTTATCTCTATCTAGAACAAATTAGAGCTTGTTACAGGGTGAGTGTTCTACCATGAATCGAAGGTAGGTGGTCTATACATTTATTTTAAGGTTGGTGTTTTATAAGTTATGTTTCTATTGTGCTGTATGCTGGACTTTCCTGCATTGTCCCTAAAATCAATTGAATGATTGACTGAATTAATTGGGAACTATTAGGGCTACCCACTATTACCTTTTTTTGGTTGGAGTTTGTTCACACCAACCCGGACCATTAGGTAGGTGAGTTATTATGGCTTCCACTAGTTGTACCACCACATGGTATGTGTGGGAGATCACCTTGTTAGAGGGAGGATTTTTAAAATATATGTTAATTGAATTGAGATGATAGGAGATAATTAATGCCTCTTTGACATGTGAGGAAATGTTGTTTACATTTGATTAAATATTTGATATTAGTAATTTTGAATGGGTTGATGAAATCATAGTTTCTTATAATTGAAATTGGCATATGATTGAATTGAGGTGATGAATTGATAATGGTAGTTTATTGCTTGGACGTTATACTATTTATTCTAATTCCCTTAGTCACTATTGAAATCTATAATCCATGGATCTTGATTATGGTAGTGGATGACTTGGTCATTCACCTTGGATCCTGACTCTATAGGATGACATGGGAAGTATTACCCTTTTGATACAACTAACTTGGAATCTCATTGGACATGCTCTATTGACAAGCTTCGTAGACTCCACCCAAGTTGTCGCTGAGTTTCCATAGAGATCCTTTTGGGACATAACATGAATTCTTGGGTCTTCACCACCTTTGATACATCCCTTCATGGTTTCACACATTTTATTACATGATGTGGCCTTTGTAGAAACCTTTTGATTACACGACATGACCATTTTGGACACTTTTGATGGTAAAGTGTGGCTACTGTGGATACCTCTGATAAAAAGGGATGGATTTAGTGGGTATTTTTGATAACACAACATAGGTTGATGAAGAGGAATTTTGATGATTGTATTAAATAGAATTACCATTTTGGATCAGTTTATTTATGATCGAATGTTAGTATGTGATTATGGTATCATGTTTTCATTTAACCCTTAGTATGGGTGTTTATTATTATTGAAATGCTAGATAATATAACTTTATATTTATCAAATTTTCATTTGAAAATTAATTTCATTAAAATTGTACCTATTATATATATTTCTCATTGCATGTGTTTATATTACATAAATTATACATGTTATATACACTATTGGTGGTGGCACATTGAGTTTTATCTCACACAATATTCGAATTGTCGTTGGGTACCTGGATATAAAACGTGGATATAGGTAGAGATCGATGAAAAAACTCAATACTTGATGCTTGATCATTAATTTAATAGGATTAGGGTAGAACATGAATGATCATTACTCGTGATGCTAATTATTTAAAGTTCTTTTATCCATTATGTAATTTTGATTCATGTAATGTATTGGATGCCTTTATACCAATTTTCATATTTTGTAGAGACATGAAACAACATTTTTTAAATGATATTTACTTTCTAATTATTCATTACTAATGTATTTTGGATGATTTATCATATTTTTGTATTGATTTACTGATTCCACTATTTATTTTTGATATTATACCACTATCTTTCAATTTAATTATGAGGGTATTGTCTTCCCACTATTCTATCATAAACCCTCACTGCCAGTCGACTTCCTATGGCATATGGGGAGGCACAATTGAGGCCATGAGACCCACTATCCTGGGGAACTATTTTTTGGCTCGTAGTTAAAGACATTAAAAATAACCTCTATGACCCACCATCAATATTTTGGATTCACACTTTTATTCTAGGTCTATATTTTCACTTCGCACCTATATTCTCATATTTGGAAATATAGTTATTTTATAATTCCATATGACCTTAATAATTACATTTATCTATTATAAAGATGATGTATTATTGACCATTATCATAATGTGGTATTTCTGGATATGTATTTTAAAATTTCAAACCCTTAATTATCATGATCATGATTAAATTATGTGGCATCAATTTATTTAAGGGGCAAAATGTAACTCCATAAAATTTTAAAAGAGGAACATTATATTGGAATGTGTATATGACAAAAAATAACTAACATAGAAAATAATTTAGTACTATGAGAATTTACAATATATATTTTTAAATAAGTTCAATATCTTAGATATCTTTCAGTGAACTCAATGCTAGGTTTGAATGAAAATTGAAAATATATTAAAATATTATTATTTAATCATTACCATCATAACCTAGATTTTATTATTGTAGATATTAATATTAATAAATAAATTATAAAACATAGATGGTTCACACATGTATAAAATAAATTCAATGGTTATATATTGTTTATAAATAAAATAAGAACCATATGAAACAGAACAAATTGTTTCTTGGAAAATTGTGTTATTTCTGAAATGCATATTAGTCCTTCTTTGTTCACATAATATAAATTTATTTTTTTAATCACTTTAAGAAAATATATTTTTAAAAATATACTTCATTTTAGAAATATTTATTTCAAAATTACCTTTTGGTTAATATTTTATTACAATATAATGAAATTAATGTTTTGATGAATAGTGAAAATACTATTTTATTATGAAAACCGTCTTACCATTTAAATTATTTACAAAGTTAATATATATTATAAATTGATTTAAAAGTAAAATTTGTTCAATTATATTAAAATTTATCTAATTTAATCCATTGTAGTCATTTTCATGTTGAAAATTTCTATTAATACATTCTACACTGATGAGAATGTTCTCTTTAGAATTCCTCTCTTCTGTCGCATTTGTTGTTTAGTTTTATGTTGAATTATGTAACTTCTTTGATTGAATTTGGAATAATGGATTACATTTTTTAATAATCTGAACTATATTTATCTAATAATTTCAACTTAATTTTAAACCATAATGAATAGTTAAAATAACAAAAATTAATTACCGCGATCAAGGTAAAATTTTGTTTATCGGGATGAGGGGTGCTGAAGAAAGAATTTAATTGTTAAAAATGACCTAAAACATCTCAAAACCCCATTGTTAGAAATATTTTGAACTAATAATATAAATGGTTTTATAATTTACTATTTTGGAGTCTTAGGTAATTAAATAAACATCGGTCTCAGTTTATCTTTTAGAAAATTCCATCTTTATCCTTTCCCACTCTTATGAAAGGCCAACCCTATCTTCCCATATGAAAACATAAAAAACATTTGGTTTGTCCATGAACTACCCAAATCTATTATTTTATTTCAAAACCACATCATATATGCCTTATTTTTATTATTAGTTCATCTTATAAAGGAATTAGGTATAAAGCTAATGAGGCTCTCCGAATAAGTGGTAAAATTCATAAACGTGTGTATTTGTCTTATTTTTTCTTCATGATCATTAAAAACTTTTTCAAATATGATATTATAATGAAACCTATATATGATTTACTAAGATTTTATTATTTTAATGTAATAAACCATATCCATCCCTACTTCCCTAAAATGGGAAACAAAACCGTCGATTGTGGGTGTGGCAAACTATGGCTTCACGAACAGATGTAACTCATTTTAAATATCCAACTTTAAAGGTTATATATAATGATTTATTTAACATATTTATGATATATATATATATATGAAATTATTAAACTTATTAAATTATTATCTCACATATAACTTCTTAATTTCCATTCTGTGAGGAATATGATAACATCACTCGTGTGTACGGTGAACTACCACCCCACGAAGTGATGTGATTCATATTATTCATACAATTTACAATAAATATATTAAGAATAATATTAATTAATACATGTGATATTTATTATCTAACCATAATTATGGAAATATAATATCACATCTAACTAATTACCTTCCAATCATTTTGAAAACAAGAATGTCGTTCGTGCATAAGTGTGGACTACCGCCTCCAGACAACAGTGTGAAATGATTTCCATTTTTCACATGGATGATAATATGGATGTTTTTTATTCATATAAATGATATATATCATATTTATTATTATATAATTGTTAGTCAATATTTATTTTCCTTTCCATCCATCCGTCAAAAAAAAAACGAATCATTTATCACCTGAAAATGTGATTTTAACAAAGATTTGTTAACAAATGGGTTATAAAAGAAAATAAATAAATAATATTTGGAATAAAATATATGATTATGGTACTATAATATATTTATAATAAACCTATATTTATTATGTATAATTTCTAAAACATACAAATGAAGTCAAACCTGATGTAAGGGTTTCTTGTCTCACTTTTACTTTCGTGAGACATACGCCATATTTAACACATATTGTTTTATGTGGTGTATATACTATCCCATTTTATATGTTATATTCTGAATATATTTAAACTAATAATATTTAATTTTTCATTTTTATTTATTTCTTTTATGGGGTTTATGATTCAATCGTTTACAAAATTGTGAGAGTGTATTTCAAAAATCTGATCATTATTCAAGATGGTTTATGTTTAAGTCTCCCTTGGGGAAATTATTTGATATTTCAAAAAAAATAAATTTTATTATAATATATTTATTCATTAATATTTTAAAATCATTGTAAAATTTTCAACTCTTTGCTATGTAAAATTAATGAGAAAGGGTTTTTAAGATTGTCCAAATTTATTTCACTCTTCGGTCAAAAATACTTTTTTTATCAAAATCCATTTATTCTAAAAATGTTTCCAAAAATATTTATAACCTTTTAAAAATGATTTATTAAAGAATATTTTTAACATTTTAATTTTTTAATTCTGTTTAAATGAAACTGCTTTAATTTTTAAAAATAAGGACTGTTTGTTTCTTTTTCCAAAAATGTGAAAGGAAACATTTTTAAGTGTACTACATGAATGAAATTTACCTACATAATGACCAATAAATGTTTAAAATATTATTTTATAATATTCAAAAGTTATTTTCAAGTTATACTATTTCAATTTTTTTGAACTTTTTGTTGTAAAAGTTAATTTTCAAAGTGCAAAGCTTATTTTCCTCAAGAATGTTTTAAAGGATCATTATATGGAATTTCAACTCATCAATGAAAAACCCATATTCTAATTATTATATAATAGGGATATGTTTTAATGATACAATAATTATTATATATCTAGAAGGTGTATGATTATATTTACTTGGGATGTAAAATTTTATTACCATTTACTATTTTACTCTGGATGTATTATGATTATTTTTACTTGAGTGGGGAAAGTATTAAAATTTAATTTTCCAGTTTTTCAATAATAATGTTTATGTTGATTTTTTAACCCCTTTTATATGATAATTTCACTAGACTTAGTAAGTTATGGGTGGGAATTTATTATATATATCCCCTCGATTCATTGACAATTCTCATGAGACAAATCAGTTGGACCAGTTAAAAACTTTTCTGACCATAAATTTAAACAATCTTCTGAAATGTCTTGAAAATATGTTTTAGATATCCAAAATTATTTATTACTTAATTATTAGATCAATTATTTATATTGTTGTTAGTTTTTATTAGATAAAATATCCTTGTAAAATTATCAAGCTCTTGTAAATTTTTATTTTTTTATTTGATCATCATTTATTTATTCTATATTATATTTTTTTATTGATTAAATGGAATTTGTTTCTACTATTTACCTTTCCATGTTGATTATAATTATTTATTAATTATAGAATCCTCGGTATGCTTACCCTTACTAAGAATTTATGCTCACCAAATTCATATGTTTTATTTTACCTATGATACAAAAAAGTGTTTTATAATTGATATGCATGGATACACAATGAGGAATAATGGAATTTTCAAAGAAAAAACATTGTGTATTTTATGTTTCAATTATAATGTGAATTTCAATTATGTATATGTTTTGGTAAGACTGTTAAAAAATTCAGTCCATTGGGATTTGATTCCTTGTATCTTATACCACTATAAAAATGTAACCACCGAATCTGGGATCTTGGGGTTAGAGTATTTACATTAAATATAAGACATAATATTACTGTAACACCTCAAGCTTCCACAGTACACTTCACTTTGAATAACACAATAGCATGTGTTGTACAAAACACTGAGTTCAAGCACACCACAACATACCAAACTAGCCGTTCAAAAGCGGTTATGAATAGTATTAACTTAATTTTAAATTTTATATTATACTTATAATTTTATAATCCATATTATGTGTTTCTAAGACATAATTTAAGAACATATTCATTTTTTTAGATAAAAGAAGTATTTTTCAAAAAATACAATTTTACTGC
The DNA here is from genome assembly GCA_963277665.1 of Viscum album. Taxonomy (NCBI): domain Eukaryota; kingdom Viridiplantae; phylum Streptophyta; class Magnoliopsida; order Santalales; family Viscaceae; genus Viscum; species Viscum album. Next base: position 1,334,418,818 of record OY728145.1, read on the forward strand.
CTTTTAATGGAGAAGTCTTTTTAAATACAATATTTGGAACATTTATATATTCAATTTGAAAAATGAACTTCTTTTTAGTATCGGGACATAATAATTTAGTTTCAATAATGTTTTGGTGTTTTCTGATAACTTTCATATTTAGGTGAATAGTGAAAAATACTATATTTTAACTAAAAAAACTTTTTTTATCAAAATAATTTATATTGTTAAATTGTAAAATTTAATGGGTTTTAAGTATAAATAGATTATATTTTTACCATTTAATCCAATGATGATCATTTTATGTAATTTCACTTTGAAATTGGACATAAACAATTGTCAAACTTTTGATAGGTATTATTTCTTAAAAATACGCCTTTTGGTTTTGACAGCGGGAATTAATTTTAAATTAATAAATTCAACTTTTATGTTTTGAATTTGGTAAAATAGATTTCATTTTTGGATTTATAATATCAAAATTATCTTAGGGTGAAATTTTGGTACTTTTCTGATAACTTTCATATTTTGATGAATAATGAAAATTACAAAATTTTGATTAAAAACATCTTTTTTAATCAAAATAATTAATAGTGATAAATTATCCATTTGAGTTATTTTGAAGTATAATTAGATTATAATTTTACCATTTAATCTAGTATTGTTCATTGGACATAATTTCATATTTAAACTAGACATAAGAAAGTGTCAATCATGTGATAGTTATTATTTGTTAAAAACACGATTTTTGTTTAGACAATGGGTATTAATTTTAAATTAATTTCTACCACTTCTGTCTTATTAATTTAGAAAAATGGATTCCATATTTAGAATAAGTAGGTAAAAATTGTGTAATTAGGTAACTCTTATTTTTGGACATTTTGAATAATTATTTCGGTAAATATTTTATTTACCACGGTTAAAGGGTAAATCCGGTAAATAAGGGTAAACAAAATTATATTATAATAATACTAAATTTCCATAAAAAGTGTCTTAACCCCATTGGTTGATACATATCTGACAATGGGAATCTTTGGGTCTATTTTGGAACCCCATGGAGCCACTTGTAAGTGATAATGGCACTTTATATAAATTAAGTTAAAGTAAATGCAAAAATGACATATGCATATATCTTTTAGCAAAACAATTTTTACATATAGGTTATATATGTTATATTTTCCACTAAAAATATTCATTATAAATATAAAAATATTTCCTAAATCATTTTATTTTATTTATAACTTTTAGACATTGAATAATTAAATATATTTATGACACAATAATGATGAAGTATTTTCCTTATTAATGAAAGAATCAAATAATTGGTATTATAAATGTTAAAATAAATATAATTTTTAATTTTTTGATGACAGAAAATAATTTTATATTTTTAATATGACATTTTATCATTTCTTAAATGAATTTTGTTCGAATTAATAAGGATTTTAATACTTTAACAAAAATTTATTTCTAAATAGTGTCAAAATTGACATAAATGAGTTTTTAAAACAAATATTATATATTAATTGATATTCTATTCCTAAAAATCTATGGTTCGGCCAAATTACCTATATCATGATAGGTGTATAATTAATGAACCATTTGGGGGTTTATTGGAAGTATATAGTATGTTTATTAACCATATAATATAAAAATACAAAGTGACATGGTAAATGTCAAACTATTTAACTAAGAGTTAAATATAATTGATATAGTTAATATAGTGACCCAAACCTGTCTAAAATCTATAATATGAAAGGATTTTTACCCAAAACCACATTAGACTTTGAATAATCTACATTGGAACCATTATAAACCTAATATCGTTATATAATAAAATAATATTTTCAATCCTTCTTAAAGAGCCCCTCCTCCCCCTTAAAAAAGGACACCACTTATAACCAATTACTCAAACCTCTCAAGCCTTTTGTCTCATCCAAACTATGACCAATTAGGCTCCCTACATCCCTACCCTCCTCCTAGAATCCTTACCTTAGGAAGAAAGCACTTCAAGAGTCCTTTTCGGTTCAAACCAATGGGAGTTTCCCAAATTAATGGTAACAATTTCTCATAGCTTTTTTTCTTTTATTTTACTTCTCCAACCCCTAAACACTTCTTATTATTTCATTTTGTAACAAAAACAGTATACTAAATATACTAGTATATTTTTATAAAAATTATTTGAAATACACTTACACACACCTCCATCTAATGAGTGAAGAACATAATGTTTCTGTGGATGACAACCAAACACCTCACAAAACGATGATTGTTCAATTATCTCCTATCACCTCTCATGGTGGCCATTATCATGGCACTATAATTAAATATGATATTTATTATATTTATTATATATATAATCTTCTTTAATTCCATTTTATATCATAACATTTTTCGTTTCATGTTATATATATATATATACGATAATTTCATTTGAGGAAGTGCGGACTACCGCCCCCTCAAAGTGATATGACTTGTTCATACCATACATGGAATGTATAAATGATTGTGTTAATGAACATAAGTAATATAAATAAGATATTATATTATACTATAATAATAATATACCTATGTATTATTTGGTTTTTATTTCTTTTTAAAATGAAAAATGAAATGGAAGTAGCGTTCGTGGGTACGTACGGACTACCGTCTCCACAAACGTGATGAGATTCATTTCCCATCGTATCCATTCAAGTATAATTCTCATTTGATTGTTAAAAATAATTTTTAAGGACTTGATATCAACGTTTATATGAATAAGATACAACCTATCCATAACAAACACGACATATGTAACAAAACATATAAAAGAAAATGAGTAAGTTAACACCCGAAACGACGATAATACCAAGATATTATAAACAAAGAAATGTTAAAAGATAATATATGATATCATATTAATGTATATGATTATTTTATAATTTAATAACAGTTATTTCACCATTATACAAGAGTTTAACCTACCCTCATCCAATGAAAAGTGCAAGGTAAGGGTTTATTTCACAATCTCTTCATTATCCGAGGTTGTTTATACGTAATGATCTACTGGGACCTCTTTATCATCCACATACATATTTCTTAAAAATGTATTTAAAAACATTATTACTGTTTTAAAAAATATGGTTTAAAGTCATTTATACCCTTTTTTTTACTTTTTATAAGATGTTTAGAATGGAATCTTTCTATCGTTTTCCAAACAAGGTCCTTTTTAGCCTTTTCGAAAAAATTAAGGCAAGAATGTATTTTTTTTAACTTATACAGTGGGTGCAGCTATTTTCTACCATTATAAACTCGTTGAATCTTCCCTTACAAGCTTATAATAATATTTTTAAATTAAATGTTTTATTTTATAATTATGTAACTCTTAAATGATTTTAAAATAGAAAGATATATTTCTCTAAAAAGAGTTTTTATTTCATCTATGTCAACATCCTTTGATGGATTATAAGTTTATTTGGAGTTGATTTATTATGATAAAAAACATCTATATTTTATTAAAGGTTTTGTGATATGTTTGACTATGGATGTGCTATTTTTATACCATTCATGATTTATGGTTAAAGTATTGACATTTTGTATGCTAGTTTTAATACGAATGTTTATGATATGTTTAAACCTTTTCATATGAAAAATGTATTGGACTTAGTAAGTGACAGGTGGAGACCTCTATGGCTCATCCATGAATCGGTAGGTCTAATGAGACAACTAGACGTGGAATTGGATGAGGCCCTTTCCCAATTTGATTTATGGTTTTGGCCGAGGCCTTAATCATTTTTAGATGTCTTGGGCAAGGACTTGACAAAATGTTTCAGAATGTCTGGTATTATACAATCCCTCATTATGGAAATAATATTGATGGTTCATGTGGTCATTCGACTAGTAAAATACCCATGATTATGTTTTATTATGGAATTATTTACACAACTCATATTCTTTCCATAAAAGTACTCATGTTTATTATTGGTAAAGGAATGTGGTTTCCAATTATTTAACATGCTTAATATTTATGTCATTTTCCACTATACTACATACCCTTACTGAGCATTTGATCTCACCCCTTTCTTTTGTTTCATTTTCCCAGGATATGAAGAAGTTAGTTATGAGTGACCTGCAAGCATAATCTAGGAGGCTTGGATGTTTCTAAGGAAATCTATTTTTGTTGTATTTCTTTTCAAGTTATAAAGTTGAACTCATTTATGAATCTTGTTTCGAATATTACTAAACAGGTCGGTCTTTTGAGACACGATTTCTTTATGATCATAACAATGTTATGTAATAATGCACCGACTCTGGGTAAATGGGGTCGGGGTGTTACAGTTGGTATCAGAGGAAGTTTAGTACAAACCTTGGAAAAAAGATTTAGATAAACTCTGATTAGAGAACATAGACCTAAGATGGACTTTGAGGATTAGTATAGATAAACTTCCTAGAATTTTGGTATTGTAGAAATTTTTTGGGTTTTCCGAGCAATACATCCATGTATGGATACGATCAGGTAGAGGCGGCTCTGGCACAGATGTACCTAGGGGTAAAACCCAAAAACACATATTTGAGCTAGACTCGAACAGGAACTGGTGCACAACAACAAGCCTTGTTGCACTCTTGGTTATGACACTCCTGGGGGGTATTCTAAGGATAATCCTCATTTTATTTACAAACCATTATGAAGGGTTTATGAGTATATACTTCCTCAAAGAAGACATTTTTTTTATTATGGATTATATCCATAAACTGTTTAATTTATGTTAAGTGTTTTACAAGTTTGGGATTGGGTATTTCAATTCATAAACTAATCTAGTGTATGACATTGTTTAAAAATGATTCCCAGTAGAAGGAATGAGAACTCCAGCAATACGCATGATCCAAAGAGTAAGAAGGATCATATATTTTGTGGTCTTATGCCAGAATTTAGAAGAGAAATAGTCTTTCATGTATTATTATCATATGAAGAAATAGTATCATGTGTTGATAATATAATTAAAGAATTTTCAGAGTCCTATGGCTTTGAAGGGAAGCTAGGGAAGGAAAGGATGGTAGAGATAATGACAGATAAAGGGAAGAAGGTAAAGAAGGATTTTCCCATATGTGATAACTATAGAAAGAATCACCCAGGAAAAATTCTTGAAGGGAATGAGAGTATGTTATAAGTGTAGAGAAAAATGACACCAAGTACATGATTTAAAGGGTAAGAAAAATGTTTCAAATGTACAATGCTTGGTCTGTAAGGAGTTTGGACACTACACGAACCAATGTCCCAATGATCAGACTATGCTGCAAATGATTCTATTGGATAATAATCATGTTATGATACTACCACATATGAAGAGGAATGACTAGTGTTCTTATGTTGTTATTTTGGAATTATTTTATTGAAGTGTTTTATCAATGATGTACTAGAAATAAATAACTATTGTACTGCAGTAATATTTCATTGAGGATTTGAGAATTTATGGTACTAAGAAAAGTGACTCTACAGCAAGTTAAACTTTTTGGAAATTACATGGTTGAAGGAATGATAATCCTTAATATGGTCTTAATATTGAGGTACAAATTTTGGTATAAGATATGGTTGATTTGAGTAAATTATATTGGATATTCTTGACTACCTTGAAACTGATTAATGATTTGTATATTCCATCATTGTTGGAATTTACAACATTTTTTGATGGACGAAGTATATCCAATATTCTATAAGGAATAAGGGAGCATGAATGTAATCAATAAGGTTTTATGGTAATTCAAGATGTTTCAATGTTTTAAAAGAATACATGATGAAGGTATTCATATGTTATTATGTGGTAAAAAGGATCTACATTATGTTTAGCTTCCATATAAATTTTGGACTGAGAGTTTGGATAGAATTATTTTGGATAAGTATAAAGGTTGAATGGATTATATTTTACATTGGATACTATTTTTAAGGTTATTTTTGGATATTTATAAAAAGGACAACATGCATACCAGGTGAAAACCCATCGCGTCAGACAAATATATGGGAATCGAACCAACAACCACAATGCGAGTGGGATTAGTCACCTACCACTGGACTACATGAACTCCCAGGAGTGTATAATGTAGTTTTTTTTAAGTTATGATAGATGAATTATAAATTTATTTTTGGAACCCTATACAGTTAAGATAAATAGAATATTTTTGAGTTTTATTACCTTTTGGAGTGAAAGATGGGTTTGTGGTAAAAATTTAGTAAGGAATGAATGACTATATGACAAGTAAGTATATTTCCTTACATTCTTAGTAAATCTCATAAATAAATTTTTCAACATTATGAAAGGTAACTTAAAACAAAAACATTGTTGGTTAACTTTTCCTACTGGGGAATCAAAGACCATTTAACCAATCACAAGTTTGTGATTTTCTTGTTGTTAACTTTCTCCTAATACTGTTTTCTATAACTCTCCATCAGACCTTGATGGTTTCCCCCCTCCATATCCATTTTTAATAGAATTCTAGTATGGGATATCTCGGGTGACCTTTGTACTTCTCTTTCTTTCTTTTAAAGTTATATTTTTATTAACCATATTTTCGATGTGGGTTTTCCAAAAAGGTATTTTCTATTTTCATCATTTTATTTTCAAAGAAAAATTTCAAATTGTGAGCAAGCAATTTATTGAAGGAGGGTAGAATGTAACACACCAAGCTTCCATGGTACACTTCTCTTTGAGTAATACAATAGCGTGTGTTGTACGCAACACTGAGTTCAAGCACACCACGACTTACCAAACTAGCCGTTAAAAAGCGGCTTTGAATAGTATTAACTGAATTTTAAATTTTATATTATCTTTATAATTTTATAATCCATATTATGAGTTTCTAAGACATAATTTAAGAATTAATTCATTTTTTTTAGATAAAAGATGTATTTTTCAAAAAATGCAATTTTACTGCCTTTTAATGGAGAAGCCTTTTTAAATCCAATATTTGAAACATTTATATATTAAATTTGATATAATGAACTTCTTATTTAGAATTGAGACATAATAATCTAGTTTCAATAATGTTTTAGTGTTTTTCTGATAACTTTCATATTTGGGTGAACAGTGAAAATACTATATTTTAACTGAAAACATCTTTTTTAATCAAAATAATTTATATTGTTAAATTGTACAATTTAATGGTGTGGAATTATAAATAGATTATATGTTTACCATTTAATCCAATGATGGTCATTTTAAGTAATTTAACTTTGAAATTGGACAAAAACAGGTGTCAAACTTTTGATAGTTATTATTTCTTAAAAATACACCTTTTGGTTTTGACAGTGGGAATTAATTTTAAATTAATAAATGAAACTTTTATGTTTTTAATTTAGTAAAATAGACTTAATTTTTGGATTCAGAATATTGAAATTATCTTAGGGTGAAATTTTGGTAATTTTCTAATAACTTTCATATTTTGATGAATAGTGAAAACTACAAAAGTTTAATTAAAAACAACTTTTTTAATCAAAATAATTAATAGGGATAAATTATGAATTTTAATGATTTTAAAGTATAATTATATTATAATTTTACAATTAAATCCAATGTTGTTCATTGGACATAATTTCATATTTAAACTAGACATAAGAAAGTGTCAATCTTGTGATAGTTATTATTTGTTAAAAACACGCTTTTTCTTTCGACAACAGGTATTAATTTTAAATTAATTACTACCACTATTGTGTTATGAATTTAGAAAAATAGATTCCATATTTATAATCAGGAGTTACAAATTGTGTAAATAGTTAACTCTTATTTTTAGACATTTTGAATAATTACTTCGGTAAATATTTTATTTACCACAGTTAAAGGGTAAATCCAGTAAATAAGGGTAAACAAAATAATATTATAATAATACTAAATTACCCTAAAACGTGTCCTAACTCTATTTTTTGATACATTTATGACCATGGGAATATTTGGGTCGATTTTTGGACCCCATGGAGCCACTTGTAAGTGATCATGGCACTTTACATTAATTAAGTTAAAGTAAATACAAAAATGACATAAGCATATATCTTTTAGAAAAACAATTTTTACATAAGGTTATATATGTTATATTTTAGAAAAAAAAATCATTAGAAATATAAAAATATTTCCTACATCATGATATTTTATTTATAATTTTTATACATTGAATAATTAAATATATTTATGACACAATAATGATGCAGTATTTTCCTTATTAATGAAAGAATCAAATAATTTGTATTATAATGATTAAAATAAATATAATTTGAAAGTTTTAATGACATCCACGAATTTTATGGGTTAATATTACATGTTATTATTTCTTAAATTAATTTGGTTCGAATTAATAAAGATGTTAAGACTTTAACAAAAATCAATTATTAAATAGTGTCAAAATTGAAATAAATGAGTTTTTAAAACAAATATTATATATTAATTGATATTATATTCCTAAAAATCTAATGTTTGGACAAAGTACTTATATCATGATAGGTGTATCCTTAATTAACCACTTGGGGGTCTCTTGGAAGTATATAGTATGTTTATTAACCATATAATATAAAAATACACAGTGACATAGTAAATGTCAAACTATTTTACTAAGAGTTAAATACGAATGATATGGTTAATATAGTGACCCAAACATTTATAAAATCTTTTGGATGAAATGATTTCTACACAAAATCACATTATACTTTTAATAATCCACTTTTGAACCATTCGAAACCGAATATCATTATATAATAAAATAATATTTTCAATCATACCTAAAGAGCCCCCCCCTTATAAAAGGACACCACTTTTAACCAATTATTCACACCTCTCCAGCCTTTTGGATCCTCAAAAATATGCACAATTAAGCTCCCTACATCCATATCCTCCTCCTATAAGCCTTAACTTATGCAGAAAGCACTTAAATAGACCTTTTTGGTTCAAACCAATGGGAGTTACCCAAATTAAGGGTAACAATTTCTCTTAGCTTCTTTTCTTTTATTTTACTTCTCCAACCCCTAATCACTTATTATTCTTTCCTTTTGTAATGAAAAAGGTATACAAAATATACAAGGATATTTTTATACAAATTATTTTAACTACACTTACACACACCTCCATCTAATGGGTGAAGAACATAATGTTTCTGTGGATGGAAACCAAATGCCTCACGAAATGATGATTGTTCAATTATCTCTTACCTCCTCTCATGGTGGACATTATGATCGCACTGTAATTAAATATGATATTTATGATATTTATTTTATATATAATCTTATGTAATTCAATTTTATATCATACCATTATTCGTTTCATGTTTTATATATATATACATGATAATTTCATTTGAGGAAGTGAGGACTACCGCCCCCTCAAAGTGATATGACTCGTTCATACCATATATGGAACGTATAAATGATGGTTTTAATGAACTTAAGTAATGTATATAATATATTATATTATAATAGAATAATAATATACCTATGTATCACTTGATTTTGATTTCATTTTTATATGAAAAATGAAATGGATGTAGCCTTCGTGCGTACGTACAGACTACCGTCTCCACAAACATGATAAGATTCATTTCCCATCGTATCCATACAAGTATAATTCTCATTTGATTATTAAAAGTAATGTTTAAGGAATTTATATCATTCTATATACGAATAAGATACAACCTATCCATAACAAACAGGACTTACGTAACAAAACATATAAAAGAAAATGAGTATGTTAACGCCCGAAACGACGATAATACTAAGATATTATAAACAAAGTAATGTTAAAAAATCATATATGATATAATATTAATGTATACGATTATTTTATAATTTTATTACAATTATTTCACCATTATACAGGAGGTTAACCTACCCTCAACCCAGGAAAAGTACAAGGTAAGGGTTTATTTTACAATCTCTTCATTATCCGAGGTTGTTTATACGTAATGATCTACTGGGACCTCTTTATCATCAACATCCATGTTTCTTAAAAATGTATTTAAATTTTTTTTTACTATTTTAAAGAATATGGGTTACAGTAATTTCTACCCTTGTTTGAATTTTTATAAGATGTTTAGATTGGAATCTTTCCGTCGTTTTCCAAACAAGGTCCTTTTTAACCTTTTCGACAAAATAAAGGTAAGAATGTATTCTTTTAAACTTATACTGTGGGTGCGTCTATTTTCTACCGTTATAAACTCGTCGAATATTCCCTTACAATATTATAAGAATATTTTCAAAGTAAATGTTTTATTTTATAATTATGTGACTCTTAAATGATTTCAAAATAGAAAGAGATATTTCTCTAAAAAGAGTTTTTATTTCATCTATGTCAACATCCTTTGATGGATTTTCAGTTTATTTGGAGGTGATTTATTAGGATACAAAAATTCCAAATTTTATTAAAGGTTTTATGATATGTTTGACTATGGGTGTGATTTTTTTATACCATTCATGATTTATGGTTAAAGTATTGACATTTTGTATGCTTTTTTTAATACGAATGTTTATGATATGTTTAAACATTTTTATATGAGGAATGTATAAGACTTAGTAAGGGATGGGTGGAGCCCGATATAGCTCCTCGATGCATCAGTAGGTCTCATGAGACAACTATACGTGTAATTGGTAGAGGTCCTTTCCCAATTTGATTTATGGTTTTGGCCGAGTCCTGAATCATTTTTAGACGTCTTGGCTGAGGCCTTGACAAAATGTTTCAGAATGTACGACATTATACATTCCCTCATTATGGAAATAATATTGATGGTTCATGTGGTCATTCGACTAGTATAATACCCATGATTATGTTTTATTATGGAATTATTTACTTAACTCATATTCTTTCCATAAAAGTATTCATGTTTATTATTAGTAAATGTATGTGGTTTTCAATTATTTACCATGCTTAATATTTATGTCATTTTCCGTTGTATTACTTATCCTTACTAAGCGTTTGATCTCACCCCTTTCTTATGTTTCATTTTCCCAGGATATGAAGAAGTTAGTTATGAGTGACCCGCAAGCATAATCTAGAAGGCTTGGATGTTTCTAATGAAATATATTTGTGTTGTATTTCTTTTCAAGTTGTAAAGTTGAACTTATGTATGAATCATGTTTCCAATATAACTAAACTAATAGGTCTTTCGAGACATGATTTACTTATGATCATGCCAATGTTATGTAATAATGCACCGATTCTGGGTAACTAGGGTCGGGGCATTACAATTACAATTTACCTCATCCTAATAATTAGTTTTCCATTTAATTATACATTCTAAAAATTTAAATAAAACTATAAAACTCATCATCAAAATGCTTCATAAAATATAATTATAGTCAATCGATATCAAAAAATAATAATAAATATCATCACTTTGATTTTAAATTACATACATGTAATAAATTTATAATTACCAACATTCTTATTCCAAAATTTCACACTATTGTAGATTGAAATTGATTTTACCAAAAAAATTATCCTTAATTTTTGAAAATAAAACTATTAAACAACTAATTTAACAACCCCAAAACATATTAAAAAATTAAAAAATTAATATAAGGATTAATTAAAAATTCCGTGATTATATATTATATAAAATACTAAATTAAACTTAGATTTAGGTAGATGTACTGAGTAAGTAAATTTTAAAAAATATATCATTTAGGATCACTTTTATTATAGAATAATAAAACAAATAAAATATAAATTAATCTTAGATAAATTAATTGATAATAATAATGACATAACAAGATCTTTGTTATTTTTTTATACCAAGATAAAAATGAAGCTGATGCTTATTAGGATAGATGATTGACCCAAAACTCACAGACTGGATGTTGAAGAAAAATAAAATTTAGAAACAGATGAATGTGGGAGATTTTTTTGTCTCAAGAATGTAATGTATGAAATATATAAGAGTAGGGGGTGAATTTTATTTTTAAAAATCTAACTAAAAATATTTGAACTTCACGTTTTAAGTTGGCCAATATTAAAAAATTACGATCAATTCAAAAATTAGCATAAAAATAGTGCATTTAGTGAAAATATAAATTCTATGAAATAAAACATTCACAAAAAAATATGTTTTTTAGAATTTTATTCAAATATTATATTATAAATAAAAATAGGATGGATAAAAAACTCAATCAAAGTGATAATTTAAAAATTAATACAATAGTAGTTTAGAACAATTCATGGAGTGTCTGTTAATAAACAAAATACTAATTTGAAATGATATTATAATTCATAAACATATATTAATGAATTATTTTCTTTACAAAAATAGTATTTGATGCATCTGTGGGTTTAATTTAGAATTAGATTCTACCACTTTTGTGAATTTCATTTTGGAAAATATATTCTACATTTTTTACTAGTATAATTTATATTTTCTAATAAGGTCCAATTTATTTACTATTATAATAAATAGTGAAAATAATAAATATTAAATACTATATTTATGGTGAAAATGATTTTACCTTGGGGTTAAACTAAGAAGATTAGGGTTAAAAAGGACCTAGAACTTGTCCAACACCATTTTTATAGACATATGTTTTCAAACATATAAATTTTTAAATGAATAATGGGTAAATACATTTTTCATATACCAAAAGGCTCTAAAATGATCTATTGTAAAAAAAATTAGTGAAAATATTGTCTATATATGTACATAAAATTTTTGTTGGACATGTTATAGATCATTTTAACACTTATTTCTTAGTTTAACCCCACAATAAACTCATTTTCCCCTTAACTATGGTATTTAATTTTTATCACTATTCATTATAGTAAACAATTAATTAGTCCTTATTAGATAATATAAATTATACGGATTAAAAGTATGGAATAAATATTACCATATTAAATTCACATAAGTGGTAGATTCTAATTTAAAATTAAACCCACATGTGATTAAAAAACAATGTTTATAAAGAAAAATATTCAAATGTTTAAATGGTTTTTATATAAAAATTCAAAAATAATTTGATTAAAAAGTCCTAATTTGGATTAAAATATATATAATTGAATTATTTCTACTCTTAGAACCATATTAAAATAAATTGTGTCTTTTATCTGCTTCAAAAAATGTAATTTTTAATAAAAATTAAAAACATTCAATTCATTAAAAAATGAAACTATTTAGACAAAAAATTCCTACAATTTACCCTAAACTAATTTTTTATATTATAATTTCATAAATGATCATCATTTTGAAAAATATATTTACTAAAATTGGTAAAAATTAATTATAAATTATGTGTGAAATGGATGACTAAACCCCCTTCTAGAAACACATATTGCTTTTAATAAGACGTTTTTTCATGTAAATGATTCTTATTTTATATAAAATAAGTATAAAACCTTTGGAGTTATTTTATACATGATTAAACCATATAATTTTAATAATTTATGTTTTTTTAATATCTTGGTTATAAAGTTCATTTTTAAATAAATATATTTTAATAGAGTATTGTGTTTCTTTTAAACTAATTATTGAAAATATTGCAAGATATTGAAGAAATACAATTTATTCTTAAAGAAATATATTGTGAAGACTTGGGGTGCTACATTATACCCTACTATAAAAATTTTATCCTAATAATTATTTGGATTTTACATTATAAACAAAAGAGGGTAGTTCTTATTTGTAATATCCTTTGGTTCCCACATGGATTCCTCCATTTTATTATTTCTAAAAAAGATACATTTACCAATAAATTCATCTAATTCCTTAATAATTTCTCTCTTGTTTCGTGAATTATAATGGTCTATTTATAGTACGAGAGACTAAGTTCATATTCTATATCTTCAGAGGTGATAACATACATTGGGTTTGGCATATACTTCTTTAACAATGATTTATGGAACACATGATGTATGTTTGAGAGACATTGTGTCGTTTCTAAATGATAATCTACAACTCCAATCCTTTAAATCAATATTAATGGTATGATGTACTTGGGGATCATCTTTCAATTATTACCAGACCATATGATAGCCTTCCAAGGAGATACATTCATGAAAATTTGATATCCCACTTAGAATTCAAAATCCTTCATATGAATATTAGAATGAATATTTTGCATAATTTAACCTAATTCTATCCGATATTGAATGGAAAATGTTGTTATAGTAAAACACTTACAAAAGAAAATACTGACCCCACATTATGTTAATTTTATGTGAGAACTATATAAATATTCATTCTAATGTTTAAATATCCCTTTTAGTTTATCCATTAGTTTCTGGATGGTGGGAAGTTCTCAAATGAGGCTCGGTATCAGGAGCCTTCTTTAGTCTCTTCCAAGATTTTGATGTCAAATGGGGATCATGATAAAAGAAAATATAAAGAGGAACACGATGAATTATTACAAATTTTTTAATATAGAGCCTTCTTAAGATCTCTAGAGTTAAATATTCTATTATAGCAAGGAAATATGCATATTTTTTATGTGATCATTAATAAAACATATTGTATCATTCTTTAAAAGAGTCTTTGATAGTCTAGTGACAAATCCCATAGTGATTTCATCCTATTTCCATAGTAGATAAATAAGAGGTTTCATAACCCCTATATGATTCTATCTGTTAGCTTTCACTTATTGACAAAAAAAATCATGATATGTAATAAACAATTTCCCACATCATGTTATCCAAACAAAAATGTACCCTTAAATCCCTATACATGTTAGTTCTTTAAGAGTGTATAGAGAAATTATAGATTTGATAATCATCCATCAACACCCTTTTCAACTTAGGTATAGATGGAAAACATAATATCTCTCCAAACATCAGAACAATATCTCCAAAAATGATGTATTCTAACACCCCATCATTCAAAACATTAGTTCTCTTCAATAAATTAACTTCACTAGATTGAGAAATTTGTATCTTTTCTAATAATTTTGGTTTTGATATCATTTGAAAAAGGAGTGGTGTCTCCCTTACCATAATAATACACATATCCATAATTATTGGATACAAAAACAAAATATCCCTCTCAATCCTCATTTGGGTTTGGACTCCGTGATCATTCCAACTTAATACATCCACTAACTTATTTTCCTTCCCACTATGGTAGTTTATAGTACAATAATAACACTTCAGTATATTAATCAAATATGGTTACCTCATGTTTTGATGTTTCTATGAAAAGATATATTTTAGGCTCTTATGGTATGTGTATATCTCCCCAATCTCACCATATAGATAATGTATCTATATATTTAATGGAATGATTATGGATTCAAAATCAATATCATAGTTTGGATAGTTCTATTCATGAGTCTCCAACTACCTTGATTCATATTAAATAACATTATCAATTTTCACAAGGAAACAACTCATTGATATCTTCAATGCATCTCTTTATATCACAAACCCTTAATTTCATGATGGTAGATTCAAAATAATAGAATTCAATAATCTCTATTCAATTCATCAAAAAAAAATCATATCCCATTTTCCATATCAACATAACCCCTTGATGTGTAAGTATGGTTAATAGGTTAGCCAATCCAAAAAAAATCCAAATGAATCGCTTGTCGCAACTAACTAGACCACTGAAACTATGTACCTATGTTATGTGTGTTGGAATTGGACATTCTAAGAATTCCTTTTCCTTTGATGGATCAACTATGATTATATCTTTTCAGATATTATGGCCAACAAATTAAACTTCTTGATTCTAGAAATCAAACTTTCTAAACATTCTATTTATCTATTTTCACCTAAGAGTCTCTAGGATGATCCTCAAATGATTCTCATGGTCATTTTAGCTCTTAGAATAAACCAATATATCATATATGGATACTATGATGAAATAATCAATTTATTCCTTGAATACTATGTTCATTAGTTCCATACAAATTGAGGGTTCATTAGTTAGTCCAATTGGAATTACTATAAATTTTCACTATCCATACCTTATTTAGAATTCTATCATAGAAATTTGTTTCTTTTTAATAGGAATTCCTGATACCCATAATGATGGTAAATCTTTGAAAAATATCCAGCTTCATAAATTCAATCTAATAATTCACCATTTCATGGAAGATGATACATGATATTTATCATAATTGAATTCATTTAACTATAATCAACGAAAAACATCATTGATCCATATTCCTTCTTAAAAAAGAGAATATGGGAACCCCATAGGGAAACAGTTGGGCCAATAAATCCCTGGTCACACAATTCCTTTAGTAGTTTATTCAAATTCATTAATTCCACAGTGTCCATTATATATAGATTATTTAAATCAATGGAAAACTCAACTTCATGCACTAGTGGGAGTCCATGTAATTCCTTAGGAAATAAATCAATATATTCCTATAAAATATGTACATCCTCAATTTGAAGATGACCTTATCCATCGATATATTTTGTTTATTCCACTTCCCCCAGAATCTCATATAGAAGTATTACTACAGTTTTTCCCATGTTTCTTCTTTCTCTTCACATTAATTTTAATAAATAAATAAATTATGATGATGTACTCTAAATATAATAATTTTAACACATTTATCACAAATAGTAATTTCCTTCTCCTTGTAATAAAGTTTTTCATAGTATATTGAATGATAGTCCAAGACCAGGAATATATCAAATTCAACCATAGGTATGATAACAAATTATATAATGAAATCATGTTTATTAATAAAAATGGGGACTTTATGACACATCCTTATTGCACTACTACTTCCACTAGAATTTTTGAATGATAAATCTTATCTTAAGGTTTTAAGGAAATATCTTATTTTCATATAAAATATAGAAGATATAAAAGAGTGATATTATCCTGAATAAAATAAAGAACTAACTGAATTTGAGTATCTAATTTAAGTACATTATACAACTTCATTGGGAACTGCCACCACAATTTTAGTGATCACATAAGGTTAGAATTCTTCATTTCGCCTATTTTTTGGTAGATTCATGTAATGATTGGGAAATTGGTTTAAATAATTCCCAATTTCATTGACATTAAAACATTATATATAATTTACTGGTTTTTCCCCTTGAATTCGTGATCTAGATGGACCTTATCTCGGAAAATTTAACAAAATTAAATCCCATTCAATCATTTCCCCAAATAATTATTTCCATATTTTTCACAATATGGAAATTGATTTGTTCTATTATTAATTTTTGAAAAATTCCTTTTTTTCATGGTTCTTATTAAACTCTAATTTTATTTATTTTCCTTCAATATGTAGGATCTATAAAATTCATTCTAAATTTTTAGGGTGCATAAAACTATTTAATTATATGATGAAATTTTTTGAGAGACCAGTTCCCTTCAGAGACTTTGCATAAACCCATTAAATTAATTCTCGATCTTGCATTCTGTACTGCATATGTAAGCAATAAAATTCAGGGGAATTCTGGTAAAAGTTTACTCATTCCTTGGAACAATTTCTTCTTCCCTTTTCTTTTCGCAAATGAACTCTATATTTATTTCAATTTATTTCCTAAAAGGGAAATATTTATTGAATAATTCCTCATTAAGATCTCTCCATTCCATATTTTAAATTTCATCTTCCTCTGGATTATTTTGGATCAATTAACACAATTTATTATCATTTAACATTAGATAGTATACACAAATTATAACATTTTCCTTTTCATCAAAACCTTAGGCCATAAATAAATTCTCAAGGGAATTTATTCATTACGTAGATTCTATTGGATTAATAGTCCCACTATGTGATGGGGACTTCTTTCTCATGAAGCAATCAAACATAGGAGAATCATGATGTTGAAAAATATGTTGATCCATTCATAAAATTTTATTTTTAATAACTTGATTAAGATTCCGTTATATAACTATGATCTAGTTAGCTATAATACCAGCTATAATGTCTAGCTCAGTAGGGAAATATTTATATTTTCCAGAGGCATCCATAACATTATTTCCTCTAGGAACCATTTCTAAATGATAATATGAAATGGTTTATCTCATAAAATTATAACTTTAAAATCAGAATGTCTAATTTTAAATATGGTGTAACAATTAACATAAATAGAAAATTTATGCATTTTTATCTTATAAAATCAAAAATAGTTTTTTAAGGGATATATTTATTTTTAAATCCTTCATAATGGTTTGTAAAAAATGCGAATTGTCTTAAGATTATCCCTATGGAGTGTCAAACAAGGTGTATAGTAAGGCCTATTTTCATGTACCAAGTAACGCTCAAGTCAAGCCTGACCCACCTAGTTTAATTCCATATATATTATATTTATGAATTTCATGGGGATGTTTAAGAAATATCATATATGTTGTCAATATTGGATGTTCTCCCCTATAATATACTAATAATATTAATCCCTCTATGAGGTTACTTCATAGCCTTCATTATTCAAAAAAATGATAATTTAAAAATGAAAAACCTATGAAAAAATGATGTTACTTACTCATTTAGTTTTTTAATTTTATGAGATTGGTTGATTAATAAGTGAATTAGATAAATATAGGTTTATAATTACCAATTTATCTTTAATATATTAAATTATAATGAAATATTATGGTTTTAAGAAAATATTATCATGTATTTTTTCATCACTAATAATGTATGGAATTATATTTCCATTTTATATGTGATCTATTAGAAAATGGTATCTTATATATATATTATTTAGTATGTGTTTTTCTAATGAGTAATATATTGGGTTCCTAGAAAAATAGACAAAACTTGTATTATCACAAATTATTGGAGTATGATTGAAACTCAAACAAAAATCAATCATTCTATATTGCATCCATAACACATGATCTCAAAAACATTCAGTTATTTCATATTCAGCATTTATATTAGAAAGTGGAGAAAATTGTTATTTTTTTGGACTGAGAAAATAAATCATCTATTAAGAAATGGCATGGTCAAAAAATAGATATTAATTATAATCTAGAGACACCAAATACATCATCTGATTAAATCAAATGAAAAAATCCTTTCTAGAAGAATAAATTAAACCATTTAATGAAGATCCTTTAAGATATCATAAAATGTGTATTACATGTTTTAAATGTTATACAATTTGTTTTTATTAAAATTTTACACATAAAAATAATGAAAACATAATTCCTAGTTGACTTTATATTAGATATAGTATACTTATAATCATAATTCTATAAAGTTTTTGACATACCATTTCTTTGGAATCATCAGGATAAATTTTGATAAGTGTTTTTACCAGAGTACTTATATAAGATGAAATGTCTGAACAAAAACATTTCATAGATATATAATATTTTTTAGGTGATATATTTACTTTTGTATTTTAATAAATTTTAAAACCAAGGAAAAATTGTTGAACACCCATCAAGCTCATTTCAAAATCATTTATCAAAAGTTCCTAAAACCAGTCAGAAAGAATTTTTTTAGCTGAACCAAAAATAATATCATCCGAATATATTTGAATAATGATGGTATCTTTTAAAATTTTCTTCTCAAAAATCGGTTGACTAATACTTTATTTTACTATATTATATAAGACTATGTAACTAAAAAGTATCTCATACCATGATCTTTGGGCTTTTTTAAGGCTATATAGTCCCCTGTTATGTTTATAATCATTTTTCTAAAAATTAATATATTCAAAACTAGGGGTTGTTCAGTGTAAAATTATTATTGAATAAATCCATTAATAAAATCAATTTTAACATCTATTTTAAATAAATTAAAATTTAGATATTATTAAAAGTATATAAAATTATATGTAGATTTTAATATCACAATCGGTGAAAAAGTATCACCCTAGTATATTCCTTCTTCTTTAAAATTACCCTTAGTAATAAACCGTAATTTATTTCTAATAGTAGTTCCATTTTCATCACATTAGTTTCTAAAAATCCATCTCCCTCCTATTACTGAAATCTTATTAGGCCATTCAACCATTGTCCAAACATGGTTCATTTCAAATTTAATAATATATTCTTGCATAACCCTTATCAAGATTTGAACACAAGACACATTATCTTCTATTATAGGATCAAATTGTGATAAGAATGTCTGATTCTCACATTGGTTTCTCTAGTAACTACTAGTTTTAACCAGTATTCGAACATCAATAATAATATTATTAGCCTTATTACTTTTTATTATTGAATTGTTTGTAGGTAAATTTTTAATTTGATAATAAACTATTAGATATACATATTCCATTTAAGTTATTTAAAGATTTTGAAAATTCAATGAACTTACATATGGATAATTTAGTATCAGTAGTTTTTAATCATCTTTTAGTAAACTAATTGTATTATTTTTAAAAAATAATTCAACGAATAATCTTGTGGAGGTTTTTAAAAGATAAAAGGAATAGATTTTTTTTAAAACAAATTCAGGAATCTTTTCATGAAAAAACATAATTAATTATTAATAATTGTTTTCATTACTAGTTGAATAATAACCAATAAAAATTCCTTAATCAAAATGAGGAAAAAAATTTTGAACATTAACTTTAGTATTCAAGATAAACACTTTACATCCAAAGAATCTAAATTATGTGTGTTTAGGCATCCCTTTGGTGAAACATTCATATGTTTTTTTATGAAAAAGTATTTATAAAAATAAATTTATATTATAATATGAAATACTCATAGTCTAATACAAAAAATTTGTAGAAATGGAATACTCACTTGGAAAATATTGAGTAATTTCCAAAAATAATTCTATTTTCTTATACAACCACACCATTTTTCTATGGTGTTCTTGGTGCGGAAAAATTATGAGCGATACCTTTCTTATAATAAATGGTTTCTAAATATAAGTCCAAAAACTCACCACCGTGATCACTCAAGATATTAATCAAATGAATTTTTATAATTTTTAATATAACAGTGATAAATTGTAAAATGAAAAAGGGAATCAGACTCTCATGTGAGACAAAATAACTATGTAAATATAGTGTAATAATAAACTAAGACATACGCATAGTTTTTTAACATGATAATTCAATTTTTTTCGGATCAAATAAATCGATGTTCACTGAATGTAAATATTTATAATTTGATACCTGAATTTTAGTACTAAAACTAGGCTTACATTCCTTGCCAAATTGATCTAGATCAAAAAAAAATTGTATTGTTAAACATAAGTTCTACTAGATACCTAACATTATATTTCACATAAATCATTTTTAAAATCCTAAAATTATAGTTTCCTAAAGTTCTATATAACTCCAATATATATCCTCAATTTAAACTGAACAAGTTATAATCAGATGTCTTATGTCTTTTATGTAAAATGTGGAACCATTCTCTTGTTTAACAATGATTGAATAAAAGTACCATATAAAATTTCGACAATATATTTATCATTATTGATGTACACAAGATAACATTCATCACATAGTTGAATAATGATGATAACTTAGTGAGTGTGACGTGAAACATAACACCTCAATATTTTACAGTATGAATTTTTTTAGGTTAACTTCTTATATAGCTTACGATATTAACAAAGGATTGAATATTATTATTTAATTATTATTGTCATATCCTAGATGTTGTGAATGACAGGAATGAATTATAATATGTAAATTATGAAAATATATATTACAAATTTTAATAAAATTAATTCATTGGTTACTAATTAATTTGAAATGAAAACCAATTTAATATAAAGGATGAATTTTTATAAAATCTATTTTTTCAAATAATTTAATTTTAAATTAATCTATTTTTTCAAATAATTTAATTTTAAATTAATCAATTTTAATTAATGACTATTAGTTTAATATATTAATGAAATTTATATATTATATATTCAATTAATTTTTGATATTTATCCAAAATATTTTCAGAGGCATATGATAAGAATAAATCCAATTTTACACAAAAAGGATATATTTTTTTAAACACACTTTCACTGCCTTTTAATGGATAAATTGTATTAAATCTAAATTTTGACTCTTATATAAATTATATTTGACTAAATAATCATTAATTTTTAATGAATTATATCAAAATCTTTATTCGTTAATATTTTTTTATTTTTCTGATAAGTATCATTTTTGATGAATAGTAATGTGATCATTGGAATAATAATGTTACCATTAATAATAGTAATGTGGACATTAGAATAAAAACCTCACCTATTAAAGTATAATTAAAATTTAGGATTCTCATAAATTAAAATATATTATATTTATGTCAGGGAATAAGTTTTTTTAAAATAATATATTTAGTGTTGATATTTTTGGGAAACATAAATGCCTCTTTAAAATTTTATAGTTAAGATAATTATTTAGAAGAATATTGTTTTTTAGAAAATACATTCATTAAATAATATTATTTAGTCTTTTGATTATCATATAATTTTAGGAGACCTTAATTATTTTTTCAATCTGTTACAAAAATTATTTATAATTTTGAATGTAGTGTTTTTTAATAATTGTATATTTTATTTAGAATTAAAAATTATAATATTTATTATATTTTTTTAGAAAATGGAGTTAATTTTTGAATTATACACATCAAAAAAATTTAGGGGGAATTTTTTGTATTTTTCTTAAATAGGTGAATTTTTGTGAATAGTGAAATATAGTAATTTACATTGTTTAAAAAATAAATGATTTACTGAGTCATAGATGATGTACAGATGATGTAAGGACATAATGTAGGAATATATATTATTATTTTAATATATTTAGTTATAATTCAAAAAATATTAATAGTTGTAACCAAAATATTAAACTAATGAATATAAAAATGAATAAAAAAACCCATATCATCCCCTATAAATTCCATCCCTCACCACCCCTTCTCCTCACACCTCTTAAGATTTTAATCTTGTTAAATTACTAAAAACCCATATTCCTAATTAACTTAACCACTTAAAATATCCGTTTTTTCTTAGAAAAATACCAAACCCAATCCCCTTAAGGAGCTTCTCGAGGATGAGAATTCAATAGGTAAAAACTTCTTTCTATTTCATTTAATTTTTTTTCAATTTATTTTCTTTCCTTATATTATCCCCATATCATCTTCAAAAAAATAATTATAACTGCATTATACTATATATACAGTAAATTTATTATTTTAATGTAAAATACCCCATCAATTCTTTTCTCCTATTCCTTTTATTATAAAAATAAAAACATTGTCTATGATTTGTCGATTTACCGCCTTTGTGTACGATGTTTTTTCATTTTTCAATTACACCTTCAAGGATGGTCATAGAAACGTTTTTATTGTCTAAAAATATTATAATATATTTATTACATATTATCTATTGTTCTATAACCAGTATATGTATATAATATTAATTAATGAATCAAAACTATTTTAGGATGGTTGAAAAACCACCAAAATAATCTAAACGATTATCATTAACATCGTATCTAATGTTTTATCCTCAAATTGAAAAAACAAGTGATTTATATAACCATTTAATATTATATAATATCATTAATAAAATTTCATTTCATTTTTGGATAACTATTCCCATCACATTTGATTGTTCCTACATGTATACAAGTAAACCAATCACGAAAACCAAGGAAAAGAACACTCATAAATGAAAAAATTTAATCTTATAACATATCCAGAAGACCATAATTGAAATTAATAAAATTATAATAAATAAAATAATGTTAATTAGGTTCTAAAGTAAATTATTAATGATTCTAATTTCATTTTCTATGACATTTAGTACAAGTCCGAAACACTTTTAGACATAATGTAAGGGTTTTCACATCTCACTTTTATTTCCCTAAGATATGACTTATTCATCACTATTTATAGTGTGTGGGGTATGTATACTTCCAATTGATGTGTCATATCATGAATATGATTACTTTCAATGTATTTAATTTCTAATATCCTGATCATTAGTTATATGGGGATTATGGTGAATGTTTGCAATGTGGTAATGGGTTCTACTAGAATCGTCATTTTTCATTTGGGATACAATTTCCCCCCTCTTTACCCCAATTCAATTCTTATATTTTTACGTAATTATTCTATATTTTGTGCATATGTTACTAAGTCATATATAAAATCATATCATATTTATTTTGTTGGAAGGTACATGTTTTATAAGGATCCCTTCTCAATTCCATCTCATAAGAAAACCTGATTTAATGGAACTTCCGAGTTTCATAACCATTTTGAAGTGCACTCCATTATGAACATTAAGACTCCATTATTTTTTAGAAATAACTAATTTTATAGTGAAAATATATCATTATTAATTCCTATATTTATAGAAAAATTAACCTTTTTCAGTTTTAAATACCCTTTAGTATTTTCCCTTAAACCACACTAAAACAACTCATTTCAAATGTTTTTTTAATTATATTTTTTACATGTTTTCACTTTAGTTGGATATACATTATTCTGAAAATATAATTTCATTTTCCCTAGGTTTTTATTTTCTGGGATATATATTTTTATAATCTGATCTTATTACAAATACGAATGATTTTCTAAAACAACACTTCTTTCCAAAAGTAAAAGGGTATTTCCTTGAATAATTTATCAATGATTTTATTAGAGTATTTTCATATATGTTTACGATTAAAATATTTAAAACTAGTATTGTATAATTATATAAAATGTTATATTTTTTATTTTAAATATTAGGAATTAATATGATTTACTAAGGGACCGGTAGAGCCCACTATAGCTCCTCGATTCATCATTAGATCTCATGAGACAAGATAGAGAAGGTTTTGGCCAAGGGCTTAACCATTTGTGAAAAATTCTAGGACAATTAAATGATTTTATGTTTATGATGTCTTGAATTATTCATTCTATCATTATTATAGTAGTAATTTATATTCCTTATGGTTATTTGACTATTATTATATCCATTTTTTTGTTTTAATCTCATGTGATTATTTATTTTTTATTATTTAACTAGATTTTATTCATTCCATATTATACTAAATATTTGTTTTAATGAAATGTGTCATTAGTTATTCTACATGCCTTAATATTTATGTTTATATATATTCCACTACATTCCTTAACATTATGTAGCATCTGATCCCACCCCTTTATTATATTTTATCCCCCCCCCATGATGTGAAGGTGTATATTATGAATGACATGAAAGTTTAATCTTGGAGTTTATGGGTGTTTCAAATGGGGTTTCTATGTTGTATTTCATTTTAAGTTTTAATTTATTGTTCATGTATGTAATATATCATTAAAAACTCCTAAAATGGTCATTTATTTGGGATTCGAGTCTTATATATATGCCAATGAAATATCATAAGGCAATGGCTCTAGGCTACTGGAGTCAGGGTATTTAGGGTTGGTATCTGAGGGAGTTTAGCAGAAAACGTGGTAACTAGATTTAGAATACATAGATTATGAAACATAACCCAAATATAGAATTTGAGGATAATCATAGAAGAAAATCCTAGATTTTTCATAAGGTAGAGATTATGTGGGTCCTTATAGAAATATATATATATATCTAGATACTATAAATGGATGTGTTTCTAGAATATATGTTCCTACAGGTTACAAATCTGACAAGGTGAATCGGAACAAACTTGACACAACCTAGTACATGAAAATGAGCCTTACTACACACCTATTTTGAAACTACCAAGGGGTATTCATATGATAATTTACATTTTCTTTACAAACCATTATGAAGGATTTAAAAGTAAACTTTTCCCCAATGAAGCCATGTTTATGATTATGAGACTAGATATGAATAAATTTTCTGTTTATTTGAAGTGTTTTTATAGTTTTAGATTATTATTTTTAATTCATAACCTTATTTAGTGTGTTCAATTGCTTTTAGAATTGTAACCTCATATACGAAGGATAATGTTTTCAATAAACATGATCTAAAGTGTAATAATGATCATATCTTTTATGGCCTTATGATAATCTTTCAAAGAGAACAAGTCTTCAAAAACATTCTCATCATAAAAGGATATAGTATCAGGTGATATCAATATAGAGAAATAATTCTCCATGTTTTATGAAATTAAGAGGAAGAAAGAGTATAAGAGGAAGGAAATGAAGTTGATGGATAAAGCAATGAAGAGAATGAAGTATTTTCCCACATATGATAATTGTGTAAATAAACACCCTAGTAATTGGTTGAATTGAATGTGAGTTTTCTACAAGTGTGGATAGAAAGACCACCGTGCTTATGATTTTAATGTTAATAAAAGGGATTCAAATATGAAATCCTTCAACTATAAAGAGATGAGACACTATGCAAATTAATATATCGAGCGTCAAAGGAATATATCCTGAAAGTGGATAGTGAATAATGGTCATGATTATGATAATAACAAAAATTAATATGAATGATTAATATTCCTATGATTGGATTCATGAATTATATTATTTGAGAATTTTGTGAAAAAATTTCTGGTTATAAGAATCATGAGATATGTAAGGATTTTACCACAATACTTCTTTTATAAGGAATTATAAGCTTGGGATGATTAGCACTAGTAATTAAGATGATTGATTCTATGGTATGTTAATATTCATGAATAAAAATTACTTGGGAAAGACAACTCTAAATACCTTCTTGATGTTGATATAATAATAAAAATATGTTTATGGGATATTATTGGTGACCATGAAGGTGGTTAGTGATGTGATGGTTTATGTTATGTAGTAATTATAAGATGTTTGTATTTAAGGACTTTACTCATGGAATAATTCATATTTTATAAAGGATTAAAGGAGATTATGTTATTCATATATTTGGTATGTGACAATAATAGCTATATTATTTGGGGAATCTTATGTTAATATGATTTTGGAAATTTAGTGACCTTCCTTCCAAATGTTTTGTCTTTGAATTTTTATTGAAATATTTTTTGATGAGTATTAAGATTAACGACATATATAATGTATTAAATATATTTTTCATTAATATTAAAGCATGATTTATCATATTGGATGACATGTTCTAACATTTTTTATTTTATAATACATTTAAAGGATTAAGTACTAACTTAAGGACTATATGATTCATTAAAAGTTCTTCAGGAATGAAAGTCTCATCTTGGATTACCATATTTTTGTTTAAAAAATGGAGTAGAGATAGATCGAAGAAAAACCAAAGGATATGATTTTGACATTGAAAGGAATCAGTTCAATTTATTTTCCCAATTTATTACCTAAATAGTAAAAGAAACCCTCAACTATAAGAAAAGGATTTTTGAACAAATATTTTAACTATTTAATTTTCCTTCTGAGAAATCAATGGTATTTTAAATTTTAAAAAATTCACAATTTTGTGATGGTAGAATTTCTAATAACTATGTTCTCTATCACTCTCTAATAGAACTTGATAGTGAGATTTTCCATCTGTTTCCATATTTTCATGAATATTCTCATATTCCAGAATCTTAGTTGTGTTGTGGGCTTCACATTTCCTTTACCTCATTTAAGAGGAAGTTTTATAAACCATTTTTTAATGATGTAGGGTTTCCATAAAGGAAAATTCAAGTAACGACCTATGATTTTTAAAGTACAATTTCAAATTGTGAGCACATAATTTTATGGAGGTGGAAAGAATGTAACACCCCAACATTTTATGGTATACTTATTAATTTATCTTTTTCGACATATTACGATATTAACAAGTGATTGAATATTATTATTTAATTATTATTTTCATCTACTAGATGTTGGGTATGGTATTAATGAATGAGATTAAGTAAATTATGTAAAAATATATTACACATGTTTATAAAATTAATTTATTGGTTACCAATTAATTAGAAATGAAAACCAAAAGATTATAATTAATGTATTTTATTGAAAACTTTTTTATAACCACAATAATATTTTATATTAATAAATTAAATTAATCAATATTAGTGAAATATTTTAAGTAAATTTATATATTATATATTCAGTCAAATATTTTTACATTCATCGAAATTATTTTTAGAGGCATAAGATAAGAATAAATTCAATTTTCAAAATAATAGGATATATTTTTCTAAGCACAGTTCTACAGAATTTTAATTGCCAACATGTTTTAAATATAAATGTCGACAGTTTTAAAAATTATATTTGACAAAATAAACATTATTTTTTAATTCATAACATCAATCTTTAATACGGTTAAATTTTTGGTATTTTTTGATAAGTTCCAATTTTGTTGAATAATAATGTGATAGTTAGAATCACAATGTAACCATTAAGAATAGGAATATCGACATTATAAGAATAACCTCACATATTAAAGTATAAATAAAGTTTAGTAATATCATAAATTAAAATATTGTATATTTATATCATGGAATAGGTAAATAAATGTTTCAAAAATGATAAATTAAGTGTTGATATTTTTGTGAAACATAATTTTTTTTAAAGATTATAATTAAAATAATTATTTGAAAGGATATTTATTTTCTAAAATATTTTCATAAATTAATATTTTTCTTTCTTATAATTATAATATATTTTTATGAATCCTTAACTAATTTTTCAAAATGTCAAAAAATCAGTTATAATTTTAAAATCGGTATTTTTTGAATAAATTATTATTTTATTTTAAAATAAAATATCTTAAATGTAGATAATTATTTTCAAAAACTGGGATCAATTTTTTAATTCTACACATCAAATTTTTTTATAGAGAATGTTTTGTATTTTTTTAAATAGTTGAATTTCTAGTGAATAATGAACTATGGTAATTTATGGTATTTTGAAAATACATTATTTATTGAGTGATAAATGATGTATGGATGATGTAATCTCATAATCATGAACAATACATAATTATTTTAAAATATTTATTTATAAGTTTTAAACTATTCCAATTCATTAGCCAAAATAATAAACTAATGAATATAATAATGATAAAACACTTCTCTCCTCCACTATAAATATCACCCCTTCTCTTCACACATCTTAAGCTTTGATTATTATCAAATTCCCAACCAATTATCTCCCCAAGTATTTTCCCAAAATTTGAGAGCCTTTTTATTCAAAAAAAATACCAAACCCAATCTCCTTAAAGAGTTTTTCAAGGAGAAGAATTCAAGAGGTAAAAACCTTTTCCTTTTCTTTTAATTTCATTTCAATTTAATTTCTTATCAAATTCTATCCTCACCAACTCTTTCCAAACATTAATTATAAATCAAGTGTCTTATATATACTATAATATTTTTTGTTAATAGAAAATCCACCATCAATTCTCTTCTCCTTTTCTTTTAATTATAATGTTGAAAACATCATCCATGTGGTGCCGATTTACTACCTTCATGAATAATGTTTTTCGGTTTATCAATTATACCTTAAAGGATGGTAATAAAACCATTTTTATGGTTAAAAAATATTATAAAATATTTATTACATATTATTATTTGTTATGGAACCAGTATACATACTTAATATTAATTAATGAAAAAACTAGTTTGTGATGATTGAAAAATCGCAAAAATAATCTAAATAATTATCACTAAAGTTTATCTAATGATTCATCCTAACCCCAAATAAAAAAGTGATCTATATAATCATTTAATATTATGTAATTTCATCAATAACATATAATTTCAATTCTAGAAAACTATTATCATTTAACATGTTCTTTCATACATGTATACAAGTGAACCAGCTGCGAAAACCAAGGAAAAGAACAATCACAAACAAAAAAATTGAATATTATAACTCATCCAAAAGACCATATCTGAACTAAATAAAATTATACTAAATAAAGTCATTGTTAAATAGGATAAAAATAAAATTGTTAATGAATCTAATTTCATTACATAGGATGTTTCTTATAAGTTCATAATTCTTTCGGACATAAGGTATGGTTTTATCATCTTGTTTTTATTTCCATTAGATATGCCATATTCATCAATATTTATTGTGTGTTGTTGACTTATAATCTCCATTGATTTATAATATCCTTAATACATTACATTTATTGGTATTTAATTTTTTTTATTTGATGATAATTGAATCTATGGGGTTATTGTTTGAATATTTTCCTAGTGGTAAGGTATTCTACATGAATCATAATTTTTCATTCAGATTAGGATATATCTCTCCTTACCCCAATGTAATTATTATTATTTTGTATAATTATTCGAAATTATATTTATATTTTCCAAAATCATGTATCCATATCAGTTCATCTTTACTTGGTGTGGAAGTACATGTTTTATAAGGTCCCATTATCAATTCCTCCAAATAAGTAAGCGCAATTTTTGGGAACATTCCAGTTTATATCAATTTTAAAGGAAAATTCAAAATATGTTTTAAGGCATGATTAATTTTACAAAATAACACAATTTAATTTGAAAAAATATCATTTTTCAATCCAAAATTTATACAAAAATTATGCATTTTTGAGTTTTATAGAATCATTAGTATTTTCTATTAAACCACAATAAAACGGATCATTTCTAAAGTTTCTTAAATGATATTTTTACATGTATTCACTACAGATTGAAATAATTTTTCCTAAATTATAATTTCATATACCCTACCTTTTTCTTATCTAAGATATACATCTTTACAATCTGATTTAATGAAAAATACAAATGATTTTACAAAATAACTCTTCTTTCCAAAAATAAATAGGGTATTTCTCTAAAGAATTTCTTAATGATTTTATTAGAGTAATTTCATTGATGTTGATGATTCCAATATCTCAAATTGGTATGAGAAATTTTTATTTAATGATATATTTTATTTTACATATGAGAAATGCATAATACTTAGTATTTGATGGACAAGGATCGTTATATCCCCTCGATGCATTGGTAGGTCTTATGAGTCAAACAAGACTGGGTTTTAGCTGATACATTACCCATTTATGTAGAATTATTGACCTAGGCCTTGATAGTATGTTTACTATTTCTGCAAATATGCATTCCCTCGTTATAATAGTAGTAATTATTATTCCCTGTGATTATTCGACTATTAGAATATATATGTTTACGTTTCATTCTCATTTGATTAATTATATGGAATTATTTAATTAGATTTTATTCCTACCATATTATACTTATGATTATGTTTTAATGGAATGTGTATTTAGTTATTCATCATTCTTGATTTTTTATGTTTTTTTAGCTTCTATTGTATTCCTTACACTTATTGAGCATATGATATAACCCCTTTTTTATTTTTCAATTTCCCTAGGATGTGAAGATATATATAATAAATGTATTTCAGGGATAATATAGGAATTTATGGGTGTTTTAATGGCACTTTATATGTTTTATTTCATTTAATGTCATTATTGGAACTCGAAAACGCATCCAGGTAATTAAAATAACACTTCCAGACATGATTCTGAAGTATAGATCATTTTGCAGGCTTCGATATGGATAGTCGTGGAGCCTGAATGAAGTTACGGATTAGAAGTTATGGTTGTTCGAAGTCAGGATGCTATAAATGGCTATCCAGGATGGTTTTTGGGAAAAGTATGGATTTTCTTGGAAAAATGTAATCTTGCTGGCAAAAATGGAATCTTAAGTGAAAAATGGATTTATGTGCAAAAGTGGAAAAGAATTTTACGTGCACCATTTCACCTATAAATACAAGTTCACCCCTTCTTCCAAAGGTCGCCTAGAGGCCAGCTATTGCTCTAATGTGCATAAGTCTTCATCTTCTGTGCCTACGTGACAAACCCCATCTTATGTGAAAAAAATTACTTTTGTGCACAAAAGTTCCAACATTCCCAGTTTTGCGCGCAAAACAACATTTTTTCACGCAACAGTTCCACTGTGCCCAATTTTGCAATCACTAGTGTTGCACCTATCCACATGCATGAAAAATATCCCTTAATGCACGAAAACCTCTTCTATTGGGTGAAATTCCTTCCTTATTGTGCGCACAACTCTCCTATTGGGCTCACATCTCCTGTATTGCATGCACATCTTCCCTATTGTGTGCATGCCTTCCCTATTTCATGTAGGCCTTCCCTATTGCGCGCAACTCATCCTGCGTGTAGCCTATATTACATGCAACAGTACCCAGGCATGTTCCCATGCATTCCATACCCTCAGGGGATGCGCGCCCGCACCCCCACTCGGGATCAGTGTCTAGCTGTGGTCTCGGACTTCTAGGTCGATCCCTTCCCTTCTATTACTGACCCCCAAGAAAAATGGAGAGTTGCACCGAAAACTTCTTGGGACGGGATGTCGGAAATTTCCATTGCACCCTTATGCGCACCAACCATCCACCTATAGAATACAATGATTTGATATACTCCTCTACACCCCATGAAAAAATTTGAGTCAAAATATTCCTATTGGTTTTTTCCCATGCCGTGAGTTGAGATTCTCATAATCTATTCCCCAGGTACCTTGATTCAAACCATTCCTCAATCAACTCAACCAGACACAATCACCTGACTCTTATTCTTGGTTGAAACAGAAATGGATTCTCTTGTGTAAGTCCCAACACCACCCATTTCTAGGTGCCATATTCCCATCAGTCCTGTCTACATGACTCTAAAACTTAGTACACCATATATGAATAAAATAGGATTCCCCTTTCTCTAAACAAAATATGGCTTATGCACCAAGCATAAGATGCCTAATAGTCATATCTAGATGACTCTAAACTGTAGTACACCCTATATGACAAATATATAATGTCTCTTGCTCTAAATAAGAGAAACCTTATGCTTCAAGCATAAGATTCCAACCATCCTATGTACATGACTCTAAACTATAGAACACCATATATGAAAAATATAGGATTCCACTTAATCTAAACAAGAGATGCCTTATGCACCAAGAATAAGAAGCCAAATAGTCTTATTTACATGAAACTAAATTGCAGTACACCCTATATGAAAAATATAGGACACCTCTTACTCTAAACAAGATATTCCTTATGTTCCAAGCATAATAAGACAATAATCCTCTCTACATGACTATAAACTATAGTACTCCCTATGTAACAAATATAGGATGCCTCTTACTCCAAACAAGAGGTGCCTTATGTGCCAAGTGTAAGATACCAGCAGTCCTATCTACATGACTCTAAACTATAGTACACCCTATATGACAAATATCAGATTCCTCATTATCTAAATAAGATATTCCTTGTGTGGCAAGCATAAGATGCCTAAGAGTCCTATCTACATGTCTCTAAACTGTAGTACACCCTATACAACAAATATAGGATTCCTTTTATTCTAAACAAGAGGTTCCTTATGTGCCAAGTATAATATGCTAATAGTACTTTCAACATGACTATAAACTATAGTACACCCTGGGTAACAAATATAGGTTTCCAATAACTCCAAAAAAGATATGCCTTATGTACCAAGAATGAGATTCCAATAGTCCAATCTACATGACTATAAACTGTAGTATTCCCTATGTGACAAATGTAGGATGCCTCTATCTCTAAATAATAGATGTCTTATATTTTAATCATAAGATTCCAACAATCCTTTCTACATGACTATAAACTATGGGATACCCTATCATTCAATAATTGGATGCATCTTTTCCAAATAAGAGAAGCCTTATGTGCCAAGAATAATATGCCTCATGCCGTAATTATAGGGGCGTAATTTCATGAGATTTGGAATCCGTTCAAAAATTCAATCACTCCACCTCATGATTTATGTGTCCTCTATTCGGATCTTCATCCTCTTTCATGTCTGGAGGGACCCCCTAATGGTTGTGTCCCATGCCGCATTATCTCACCTACCATTTTGGTCCAACACCCTAGAAGACTTTGAATGACACTTTAAGTCAGGTCCTGTGTTTCGAACACCATCAACAGTCGACCCTCATTTGTTTGTACCCATTTCAGGATACTGCGATATGGATGTTGTGTTTTGAACATAGTAAACAGTTATCCTCTACCATCACGCCACTGTCATCATGTTTCGAATTTTAGGCATGTGATTCACACATTTCATATCCCTTTGTTCAGACTAATTTCAACGTCATTGGCGTTATCCCTCTTGTGCACTTACACATGGGTGTTGGACCCAATTATATTACTCAACTGACCAGTGATTTGGGATGACCTCATGGCTAGACGTGAGGAAGGCATTACGGGCAGCTTCCTTGCGTAATCCTCATTCACTGTTATCACTCCATAACAGCACTCGTAAGGCCCATTCACTTTTTCTGATCCATAGAGGCACCCGACCATCTTCCATGCATAGACCCCATTTACTATTGCCGCTCCATAACGGTGCATGGTAAACCACCATGGTGTAATCCCCTCGCCTTTCTTGCGGGTGGCAGTATCCCTACTCCCCCTCCTCTCATCTTGGTGCCAAAGACCAGAGGGGGGATGTGCACCAAAACTCTTCTCTCTTCCATGCTAAATCCTTCTCCATTTAGGCTTTGTCGCCACCTAGGAATTCATCCTGGATTAAGTCCCAATATCCATATACCTGGACTGTTAACCACACGTAAGCCCCTATATCCTCATTGGTCCACTACCAACACACAATCCCCACTTCACTTCCCAAAGACGCACCTTTTTCGATGTGATCGTTAGGTCTTTGCTACCTCTTGTTTCTCAAATTGAGCATGACTCATGTGGTGTTTGAGTAAGCATTGACCATGACATCCTCTCTAGTCCTCCATAGCATGTAAGCCCCAAACCATCCTAAACTATATGAATTTTGATCCTTCCCAAGGTAGGGTACGTAGGAAGCCTCCATATGGTTCAAGACCAACAACCATCAGTTCCGACCACTTCAAGTTGGTTCACCAAACCATTTTGAACTATGAAGACTTGGATCCCATCCATGAGGATATGAAAGAAGCCTCTCTAAGGATCAAGACCAACACTAACATCACCTTCCTGATGGTTATATCTCATTCCCCCTCCACTTAATTGAACTCTCAATCATCCATCCTAATTCCTACCCAAGCAACCACATCCTAGTGGGATCACACCATTCCCCCAGGAAGCTAACCATGCATAAGCCTCACATTATAACTAACTATTCACCCAAGAGAGTCCCTATTCTGATAAGATTATATCCATGTGTAAGACCCATCATGTGTTCAGGTTATTTTCCTTTGTGTACACCCTGATTAATCACCCCTTTGGAACTATGTGGATTTTTATCCATATCGTCTATACATGGTACATAGGAATTGTAACACCCGAGAATTTTATGAGAAATATTTTGTTTTTATTTTATATAAATCATCAAATGAATCTTTCACTACAAACAACACTAGCTTCGCTTGCTTTACACGCAACCGCGGCCTTCCTCGATAGCTTGCGTCGTACGCAATACCGAGTTTCACTAAACAACGATATATTATAATACAAGCCATTATGAATAGTATTAACTGAATTTTGAATTTTATAACACTCTAATTAATCTTATACATTTTATAGAATGAGGTATGAAAAAAAAAATCCATTTTTTGGATAAAAGAATTATTTTTCAAAAAATGCAGTTTTACCGCCTTTTGACGGCACACCTACATTAAATCTAGTTTTTGACAAGTTTATAAGTTAAATTTGACAAAATAAAATTCTTATTTAGAATCAAGATATAAAAATTTACTTTGGATAAATTTTTCATATTATTCTGATAACTTTCATATTTTAATGAATAGTAAAAACATACTATATTTTAATTAAAAACAAATTTTTTCATCGCAATAATTTATATGGTTAAATTATAATATTGAATGTTTTTAAAGTATAAATAGAATATATTTTTACCATTTAATATAATTTATGTCATTAGCATTAATTTTACATTGAATTCATAGGTAAAAACATTTCAATCTTTGGCAATGTTTTAACTTTTAAAACATGTTTGCCTAACAGTGGGATTAATTTTAAATTAATTACTGAAACTTCGGTGTTTTGAATTTCGAAAAATGTATTCCATATTTGGAATTAGTGGGTCCAAATTGTGTTAATACGTTACTTTTATTTTTTTGATATTATGAATAGTAACTACAGTAATTTTTATTTACTACGGTTAAAGGTAAATAGGGTAATTCAAGGTTAAAAGAATATTATAATAATTAAAAATTACCTTGAAACTTTTTCTAACCTTATTGGATGATTAGTGGCAGACCATGGGCATACTTGGATCGATTTTGGGACCTCATTGAGCCACTTGGTAGTGATAATAACAATTTGGATTAATTAATTTAATGTAAAGACACAATTGACATTAACAAAAACCTTTAGTAATTAATTTTTATAAGGCATTATATAAATTATATTTTCAACTATAAATATTCATTTTAAATCTAAAAATATTTCCTACATAATGATCTTTTTTTATAATTTTTAGACACCAAATAAATTAAATTATTTATGACACAATATTGATGAAGTATTTACCTCATTAATAAATGATTTAAATAAATAAGATTATAATTGTTAAAATATTTTCCAAAAAATGTCCAATTCTTATTGGATTATTTAATTTCGACTATGAGTCATCTTATATTTATATTTAATTATTTCTGGGACTTTTGAAACCAAAGATAAGTTTATAATAAAATAATATTTCCACACTTTCCAAAGGTGCCCCTCTCCTCCCTTATAAAAGGGCACCTCCTCCCTCTCTTCCTCACACCAATTTGAGCCTTCAAGCTTGGCCAAACCCTGCCCATTACACTTCCCCACTTCCTTAGAAACCTACTAGAGGTACTGTTATTATCAAAAGACCGACTCTAGTGCCTTAAGAGAAAGTTTAAAGGAGGCACTTCGAGAAAGAGGTAATACCTTCTACCATTTTCTTCAAGTTCCATTCCTCTTCTACTCCATCTTCATTAGTTGTTTCATTATGAGGTAATAAAATCAGTATACCTCATATAATTATATGTCATTATAAATATTAAAAAACCCTCTTTCTCTTATTATCCATCCAACGGAAAACGAAATCACCGTGTGTGCGTACGTACGGAATACCGTCTCCACGACGTGGTGTAATCTGTTTTCCACCACCACCTTACTTTGATGGGTATAATGGTGTAAATAATAACTATATATGATTATTGTAAAGTGATATTGATTCTGAAATAGTATATATACACTTCAATACAATTCCACGATCATGGGAACGATATCATCGCTCGTGCGTACGTACGGCCTACCGTCTCCACGATGTGATGCGACTCGTTCTATATGATCTTCATTGAATAGTGATTATATAAATGAATTGAATGAATGAATATGATATATATTACACTAATAACATTCTGTAAATGATGTATCTATATCCTATAAAGATTAATAAGAATTTATTCGACAAAACACGTATAAGAACAAAAAGTAATAAGCACCTGAATAACAATTAGTAATGAAATATTACTAATAAGAAGCTAAAAATATGACCATATATGGTATCATAACAATAAATATGATTCTTTAATAAGTCAATGACATTATTTAAATCATTATACAGGAGGTTCGAACACGTACAAAGCATATCGGACCTGAGTGAAGGAAAATATCACAATCTCATTTTTATCCGAGATTGTTTATACTTTGGTATTTACTGGGGTGTATTTTATCATCCACATCCATGTTTCCTCAATATGTAATATTATTTCCATCCAACTACAATTTATTAAATCCAATTTTACCCTTCAGTGAGTTTTTAGTAAAAGATATGAAAGGAATCATTTGTCGTTTTTCGTACGAGGTACTTTTTGACTTTTCCGACAAAAGTATGAGAAGAATGTTTTTTTAACTTATACGGCATGAATGGATTTTTAAAACATTATTTCCAAGAATAATCCTTTACAAGTTTTCAAGTTTATTTTTAATCAACTTCTTTTAGTTTAAAATTGTATGACATGTTAAGAAAGGAAAAAAAATTTGAGGTAGAAAGGATATTTTCCTCAAGAATGGAGTTCAAGTGTTTTATCAAAATTATTTTCCATCTAAGATAATATAGGGTTATGTTTATATCCCTATTATTACATTGATTTGATTATGTTGTGATGGAAATATTTTTATGAATTCCTTTGTCTTATATGAATTGTTTTATGATGTCATGATGTTTATGATTCCCATTTTTTTACATGGGTTATGCTATGATGTATTGTTTATGATTTTCTGGCACACATAAGAATGGTATCATTATAAGATGGGTGGGACCTATATCTCCCTCCAATGCACTAAGTAATGATTTTATATCTCATGAGATATACATGGCTGGAATGGCAGGATAAACCAGTTCAGTGAAACAGGACTGAAACGAGGAGTGAACTCAGTTCAGAAATTGACTTTGTCCACTAAGATAGTCTTGGATATGAGTCTTGACTAATAAGAAATAATTCTCTATGATTATGTGTGTATGAAACAAAGTTTCATGTTTTATGTTATGATTATTGGGATTACATTTCACTACCATGATTTATCTAAAGTTATGAAATTATGATCTCTTTTGCAGGGTAGGATTTCCAAATTGTTATGTTCATATAAATTTGATGTGATTGATATTTCTTTTGTTTACCCTTACTGAGAATTTGAGCTCACCCTTTTGTATGTTTTCATTCCCCAGGTCAGGAATAAGGTTATTAAGCAAGATATTCCAAAAAGGGACTATAGATATGATGAAATAAATTGGAGATAGGGTAGATGCTTTATGAACCAGTTGTTTATGTTTCCCAGTTTCTAAAGACACTATACCTATACGATCCTTTCTTGGTTTTGTTATATGTTGTAATAATTATGCTTCAATTTTGAAGTATTAATCATATATGTAATGTATGGGTTTTTATAGTTGGTATCAAAGGAAAGGTATAGTCAACCTTTGGAAACTAGGATGTGAAAGCCTTAGTAAGAAACCTAAGAATATGTCTAAGCATAGAACATAATCTTAGTGTTTTAGAAATGGCCATGAAAAACATATGATAAGACCTTAAGTGTGATATTTTATTCATGATTATGTGGTTTTCCTATTATAATTAGTGTTTCTCACACTATTCTTCTTGGTTTTAGTCAATGGCTCGAACCCGAAGAAACCGTGTTAATGCGGAACGCGACGAGAAATGCAATGATTGTCCCCCTGAGTAACCAAGCATTATGGGAGTTGGAATGAAAAATATTGTAGCCATGATCACACAAATTTCTCAAGCTATGAACCATGCTGGACTTCCAAATGAGCAAAGGAAGGAGCAACATTCTGTCGAATCCTTCATGAGGCAGCATCCACCTTCATTCAGCGGGTCTTCTGATCCATTAGTGGCTGAATAATGGATTAGTACCACTGAAAAGATATTTTCAGTTCTTCAATGTTCTGAACATGATAAAGTCATCTTAGCGGTATATTGTTTGGAAGTTGATGCTGATCAATGGTGGAATCTTATTAAGAATACGAGGCAAAGGGAGGAAATTGAGTCCATGGAATGGGACGAGTTCAGGAACTTATTTTTCAATAAGTATTTCGCTCGTATTCTTAGAACAAATATAGAGAAGGATTTTTTTTGAACTAAAGAAAAAGGATGATGAATCCTTTGGTACCTACGAAGAAACTTTTACAAGACTTGAAAGGTACGTTTCTGGAATTATTATCCAACCTGAGAGTAAGATCGATCGATTCTTTAGTGGCTTAAAACCAAGTCTTCGAAGGGCGTTAGCCATAAGGGACTTCAATAGCAATGAGGAAATTGTTTGATGTTCTCTCAAGGTTGAGATGGAGATTGGTGTAACCCATTAGTCACATGGGTTTGATAAGAAAAGGAAAATGCAATTTAAAGGAAAATCTAAAGACCACATTGAAAAGAAGATGAGTTTTCCCTTATTCTCAAAGTGTGGAAAGAAACATGGAGGAAATTTTCTTAAGGGGACAAGAAAATGTTATAAGTGTGGAAAAGAAGGTCATCGGGCAATTGAATGTCGAAATAATGGGATGAAGATGTTTAATGATGCAAACAAAGGAAGGGATACATATAATGAACCTACTACACTTCAATGTTTCAAGTGCAATGAAATGGGGCATTACGCCAATCAATGCCCAAATCCAAGGGTTGATGATGATGATCGCCGTCAAAATACTCTTAAGGCCAAAGACAAAGGAAAGTCACATGCAATTACTATCGGCGATGTGGAGTACGACAACGAAGTGGTGAGAGGTACACTTACCATCCACTCTAAAGTAGAAAATGTTTTATTTGATTCTGGATCCACCCACTCTTTTATTTCTGAAGAATTTTCTAAGGGTATCACCGTATTACCTCAACAATTAGATATTGATTTGGCTGTGACAACTCCTAATGGCATAACAGTCACATCAAAAGTTTATAATTCTTCTCCGATTAAAGTTTGTGGGAAAGTTCTTCCTAAAAATCTTGTGATCCTTCCTATAGTGTAATTTGATGTGATTCTTGGCATGGATTTTCTTTCTTTATATGGAGCTCATATCAATTTCCATAGAAGGGAAGTCACATTTCATAATCCAGATCAATCTACGATCGTCTATCGATACAAGGATGAACATAACCTTCCAGGGGAAATTTCTTCCATCTTATAGGTCTTGATCCCACTAAATAAAGGTTATTTATCTCAAATGGTTGGTAAGAAACTCACGATTAAGAATATGCCCATTGTACGGGAGTTTGATGATGTCTTTCTGAAGGAATTTCCAGGTCTTCCACCAAATCGTGAAGTTGAGTTTTCAATAGAACTCGTACCGGGTGCTTTGCCTATTTCAAAGACACCTTATAGAATGGCCCCAATTGAGTTGCAGGAATTGAAGAAGCAACTCCAAGAGAATCTTGATAAAGGATTCATACACCCTCATGCGTCATCTTGGGGAGCACCTGTTTTGTTTGTTAAGAAGAAAGATGGATCAATGAGACTGTTCATTGATTATCGAGAACTTAACAAGATCACTATCAAGAACAAATATCCCCTCCCACGCATTGATGACCTATTTGACCAACTACGCAGAGCTCAATACTTTTCCAAGATTGATCTTCGTTTAGGGTATCATCAATTAAGGGTCAAAAGGGAGGATATACCAAAAACGGCTTTCCGTACAAGGTATGGACACTATGAATTTATAGTGATGCCATTTGGTCTTACTAATTCCCCTGCTATCTTCATGGATATGATGAATAGAGTCTTTAGAGACTATCTTGATCAGTCTGTGGTTGTCTTTATAGATGATATTCTTGTCTATTAAAAGAGAAAGTAAGAACATCAAGATCACTTGATAATTGTATTAAAGACCCTAAGAAAGGAGAAGATTTATGCCAAATTTACCAAGTGTGAATTTTGGCTTAAAAAAGTTTCATTTTTGGGTCACTTAATCTCAAAAGAGGGGATATCTGTGGATCTAGAAAAAACAGAGGTTATCGAAACATGGTCGAGACCAACAATAGTAACTGATATCCAAAGTTTTATTGGTTTGGCTGGATATTACCGATGTTTTGTGAATGATTTTTCAAGGTTATCTAACCCACTCACCAAGTTAACTCGAAAAGGAGTTAAGTTTGTTTGGACGGAGGAATGTGAAGAAAATTTCAAAGAGCTAAAAAGAAGGTTAGCCAGTGCACCTGTGCTCACACTACCTTGCAGTGGAGAAAGGTTTGTGATCTACAGTGATGCATCTAAGAAGGGACTGTGATGTGTTCTCATGCAAAATGATATGGTGATAGCCTATGCCTCACGACAGTTGAAAATCCATGAGCAAAATTACCCAAC
This sequence comes from Viscum album, assembly GCA_963277665.1. NCBI lineage: Eukaryota > Viridiplantae > Streptophyta > Magnoliopsida > Santalales > Viscaceae > Viscum > Viscum album. Next base: position 1,334,460,350 of record OY728145.1, read on the forward strand.
CCATGATTTGGAGTAAGCTGGGGTAATCTTTGCATTAAAGATTTGGAAGCATTATCTTTATGGAGAAAAGTGTTACATTTATAATGATCATGTCACGACCCGTCCTCGGGACCCATTCCGTGACTACCCCAAGCTCGCATTCCATAGGCCAGGGGCTGGCGACTAACACCAAGGCATAAATCCCGGTAAAAAGGGAAGGTATTTCCTTTGTAAAGTAAACAAACACCACAAAGCAAGCATGCAGTAAAAGTAAACACTAAGTAAAAACTGAGTACAATAGTATGTGCGGAAAAGTAATGGTCCAGAATACAAACCCAAACTGAAAGTAAAGTACAACTCGAAAGGGAAAACAGTAACTGAAAAGTAAAGCCGCAGCCTCGATCCTTCCACTAGACTCCCACCTGAAGGGTGGGTACAGATAGCCTCAACAGCTCCTCGGGTCCAACCGTCCACTCCGAGTACGTCCCGCCAGTGGTCCACCTCCAGGTACCGTTCTGCTCCGCATGCCTCAACCACGATCAGCGTTGTCCGTTGTCTACAACCAACACAACGTAGTGCGGGAATAGCTCGTGCAGGGGTGAGTATAAGCTAATCAGTAGGGACCCCAATACCCCCGAAGGTCTCCCAGAATCCACAAAGGATAATCCACAAAGGAAAGATACAATCACGAAATAACATCCGACACGGCTTAGGTATATGCCCATACATATACCTAAGTCAGCAATTCTCGCTCGGCTCCAACATCTGAGCTCAAGTACAACCCAGTCCACACAGGAAAGCAAAACGTAAATCCACACAGGATAGCACAACACAATCCACAAAGGAAAGTAAACAGGATTCAGCTCACATAGGATATACTTCTTTGTATGATGATATAGATGATCAGATATTGCCACTGATTCATCTAAGCCATCGGACCCACAAAGGATCGATAGGTACTAACCCCTGCAATGACCCACAAAGAATCTGACCCACACAGGATCGATAGGTAACTAACCCCCGCAATGACCCACAAAGGATCTGACCCACACAGGATCGATAGGTAACTAACCCCTGCAAAGACCCACACAGGATCAGACCCACACAGGATCTGTAGGCGCTGACCCACATAGGACCGCTGAGTGATGACCCACACAGGATCGGATCCACACAGGATCGGTAGCACTGATCCACAAAGGATCGCTGAGTGTTGTAGTCATCGTCGAATCCACTGAGGATCTCTGCATAGTCGTCGTCGTCGCAGTCGCAGCCAGCACTAGGGTTCCCGCACACAGCATGCTCGTTCGGGAGGGTCTGCTCCATAAGCCGAGAGGCTGATACATCAACTGAAACATACTCCAGAGTTGATGTATCCACAATTTCCGTATAGTCAACAGGAACTCAACGTCGCAGACGACACGTCAATCGGACGCCCGATCTGAGAGTTATTGACTTTTTCGTCCCAGGGGCCCGGTTGGTTTTTAAGGCAAAACCAACCCGGCCATACTCCACATATGTCAAAACCTCGAGTGGAGTAAGCAAAAAGATCCGTATCACTTAGAGGAATCCATCAAAGTTGACGGCACATCAATCAGATGTCTGGAGCACAAGTTATAAGCGTTTCTGCTCTGAGGGCCCGGTTGGTTTCGTGTACGAACCATCCCGGCGAACCCAAAGTACACCCAAACCTTGTGTGCGATATACCGAAATGGCCATCTCGATCCAAGGATCACATCTCCGCTGACGGCGCGTCGATCGGAGTCCTGTAGCTCAAGATATGGGAAAAATACCGAAAAGGTCCGAAAACGGGGGGTCTGGGCCCGGACCGACCTGGCCCACCCCCCTGGGTCGGCCGGAACCGGTTCGACCTGACCCGGCCTGGACGGGGTGGCCCGGCCCAGCCTGGGTGCGACCCGGCCTAGCTTCCAGGGGACGTCTCGGCCGGTTACGGCCGAGCGCCGCGGGGGGGGGGGGGCGTGCTACCCCCGCGTGAGAGTACCGCGACCCCACGTGGGGCCACCCTTGCCAGCGGACGCGGCAGCCAGCCACGTCCCATCTCTCACTGGACCTGCGCGGTCGCGGGTCTGCCAACTGCCACCGTGGCTTCACCCACACCGGTTCTCCTCGGCGGCATGCCGGGCGCCGCCGCCTTCCGCCGTCGTGCCGGCGTGGCACGCCGGCGGTTTGTTCCGCAGACCACCGGATGAGTTTTGGTGGTCGGAAATCCTTGTCGTCTTCGCCAAAAGTCCTCCCGGGGTCCTTCCATCACTGTGAGGACCCCGTATCACCTGTTCGGCCTGCTTGGTCGACGTCCGCCATTTCTCACACCAAGAACGAAAGGGGCGGTGGGTTCGGACTTGTTCGCTAGTTTGCACCCACCGCGTTAGCGGTTTAAAAGTCTCACAACATTTTGAATAATGAAATTCCACAGGTATAAATCACAAAGATTCAATAAAACAAACCCCTAACTCATCATTGTCGTCAGATGAGTTCTTCGCAGAAATGACCATCGTGAAAGAAGAGGATTGTCATGTCACGAAAGGGCGTCGCGTCGTCGCGGTATACGGCGTCGTGTCGACGATCTCCAAGGGATAAAGAAAATACACAGATTTAATTTCACGAATTAAATCGTTGTTGAGGATAAAATCCAGAAAGGAAATTTAAATGATCCATAATCTCCTACCTCAAGCAGTTGATCGAAGATTTGTCGCGGGGAAGGAACGTCGCAGAAGAACGTCGGGGGAGGAGAATCGTCGGCGTTGAGGTACACGGCGTCGCGTCGTCGATCTCCGAGGGTTCGGTATTCTTCGTCGCCTTTAGTCGAAGGCCGGCGTTCTTCGTATTCTTCGGGTTCATCACGTTCTTCGCGTTCTTCGCGTTCTTCGTGAAGGAAGATGAAGGTACAGTTTCTCCAAATCCTCTCAACAAGCAACCCGTCAACAAAAAGGGTGTTGGTCTTATTTTAATATTATGCCAACAGTTTGAAAAATAGTTTAAGAAATGAACCATTAATTTGGTGAATTAATGGTAATGACTTAACTGTCCATTTAATAGGGGCGTTAAGTGTTTTAGAAAATGCACCAGTTGACTTTCATTAAAGAAGAGTTTTCGCGTGTGCATTACTTAAAGGAAAAGAAACGGTGGGGCTCGTGCGGGCCCCACCTCACAAATATCCTACCAAGAGGGTAGGATATTTTGGGTTCCACCCTATCTGCTTCATCTCAGCTTAAGCAGCTTTAAGTTGCTTTAAGTGGATTTAAGTGAAATAAAATAAAGTTGTCGCACAACTTTATTTTATTTTCTTCACTTAACCCCCAAAATTTAAAAACCACACCCGAGAAAACACAACTCCGGAAGAGGAGTATCTAAGCAAATATCAGCGCTGAGATTTCATCGGTGCCCTCGGAATTCGATTCCGAGCACCGGTTCAAAAGTTAGAAAAACCCGCTTGTTCGTTCACTGAACGTACCCGAGCCAAACTTCGGAAAATGATTCCAGGCACACCGGGCCTCGGAATCAGGTGCCGTTAGAAACTGCATTCTTGTAATATTCCAAAGAAAATTAAGAAAAAAAATTCCTTGAAAATTACGGGTCTTTACATCACTCCCACCTCAGGGCTTTACGTCCCCATAAAGATACATCATAAACTAGGGAAACAAATGTGGGTACTCTGCACGCATCTGAGCCTCCCACTCCCAAGTGCTCTCCTGGAGGTTCTCGTGCTGCCATCCGATGTGCACTAGAGTAATCGATCGTCCATGTAGGACCCGCTCCTATCGATCCTCAATCTCCACTGAGACCTCTACAAAAGTCTCCCCATCATCAACGTCTAGCTCCCCATGGTCAATGATATGCATCGGCCATACAACGCCTCGTATGGTGTCGTCCCGATGGTGGAGTGGTAGTTGTTGTTTTACGCGAACTCCACCAAGGGTAGGTGGTCCTCCCAACTGTGACCAAAGTCGAGGACACATGTGCGGAGCATGTCCTCAAGAGTCTGAATGGTCATCTCCGTCTGACCATCCGTCTGAGGGTGAAAGGCGGTGCTCAGACGTAGCTGTGTCCCAAACGCCTCCTACAACCCCTTCCAAAGCTGGGAAGTAAAGCGAGAATCTCGATCGGAGACGATAGATGATGGCACACTGTGAATCCGTACAATCTTCTGAACGTAGAGACGTCCCAATCTCTCCACCGAGCCCTGATCTCTGATGGGTAAGAAGTGAGCCGACTTGGTGAGTCGGTCGACAATCACCCAAGTTGAGTCGTAACCTCTGGAAGGGCGTTGAAGTCCAGTCACAAAGTCCATAGATATCCCGTCCCACCTCCACTCCGGGACCTCCAAGGGCTATACCAAGCCTGCTGGTACTTGATGCTTTGCCTTCATCTGCTGGCAGGTGAGGCATCGAGAAATGAACTTTGCCACAACCTTCTTCATGCTCGACCACCAGTGCTGTCGTCTGAGATCCTGGTACATCTTCACCACTCCAGGATGTACCTACAAAGGGGAAGTGTGAAACTCTCTCAGTACCTCCTCTCGTAAAGCGACTGGTACCAAGGTACGTCCTCTGAAAAGGATGTCGTGCTCTTCTACAAAGGAGAAACCATCATGTGCATGTCCTGAGGATATCTGTGCACGCCGCGTCTCACAGTCAGCGTCCCCACGCTGTGCCTCTCTTACCCACTGTAGTAGTGGAGGAGAGACTGTGAGAGACTGAAGGAAGGCTGTTCCATCTCTATCCACGAAGGATATCTGCAAGGCGGCTAGCTGTTCTGTCGCCTCCTCAAGTAGCTGAATGCCCGTCCTCCTACTGAGGGCATCGGCTACCACGTTCCCCTTCCCAGGAGTATAGACTATCTCAAAGTCATAGTCCTGGAGGAACTCAATCCATCGACGCTATCTCAGGATCAGGTCCTTTTGAGAAAAGATGTACCTGAGACTTTGATGGTCAGAAAGGACTGTAAAGCGCTCGCCCATCAGATAGTGTCTCCATGTCTTCAGAGCGAAGACCACTGCTGATAACTCCAGGTCATGGGTAGCGTAGTTCTGATCATGCGGCCTCAAATGACGTGATCCATAGGCGATCACTGCCCACTCTTGCATCAGGACACATCTGAGTCCGGTCCCTGATGCATCACAGTAGACTACGTACCCTACTCCCTCCTCAGGCAACCTTAAGATAGGGGCGCTGGTCAATCTCTGTCTCAGCTTCTAAAAGCTCTGCTGACATCTGTCTGACCACACAAAGGGTTTCCCCTTCTTCTTAAGAGTAAAGAGTGGTGCTGAAACTCTAGAGAAGTCTGGAAATACTCTCTGATAGTATCCAGCTAGTCCCAAGAAACTCCGCACCTCCGTCACGCTCTTGGGTGGCTCCCAAGTTAGCACTGCCTCGATCTTTGCAGGATCCCCTACAACTCTTGCCTCAGAGATGACGTGTCCCAAGAAGTGGACCTCACGTATCCAGAACTGACACTTCGAGAGCTTTACATGAAACTCGTGCTCTCGGAGTGTGTCTAGTACAACTCGTAAGTGGTAGGCGTGCTCCTCCTCAGTCGTCGAGTATATCAAAATGTCGTCGATGAAGACCATGACAAATCAATCGAGGTATTGCTGAAAGTTCATGTTCATGAGGCCCATGAACACTTCTGGAGCATTGGTTACGCCAAATGGCATAACCAAGAACTCATAGTGGCCATACCGACATCTGAAGGCCGTCTTCTGCACGTCCTCATCCCGAACTCTGAGCTGATGATAGCCTGACCTGAGGTTTATTTTCGATAACCACGGTGCTCCCTTGAGATGATCGAAGAGGTCATCAATCCTCGGTAGCGGATACTTGTTCCGCACCGTCACCTCGTTCAGGCGACGATAGTCGACACAAAGTTGCAAGCTCCCGTCCACCTTCTTGGCGAACAATATCAGGGAAGCCCAGGGTGAAACACTGGGTCAGATGAATCCCTTGCCATGCAAGTCCTCCAACTGTACCCGTTGATCTCGAAGCTCAGCGGGGGCCATCCAATATGCTGGAGTGGATATCGGGGTTGTCCCGGGGTATAGATCAATATAAAAGTCTACCTCTCTACGTGGAGGTAGCCCTGGGAAGTCGTCGGGGAAAATGTCCGCATACTGATCCACCACTACAAGAAAACTAGGACTCTGCACGTCAACTGCTCCTAGGATGAGTCTAGCCAACTAATGAGTGACGAGCTATCCTCTCCTCTATGGAAGTCCATCCTGTGCTGCGAAGGCTCCCTTCTCACCAGTGAAGGTGAACCTGCTCCCGTCGGTGCGTACACATCGCACCTTGCGCCTAATACAATCAATCTGTGAATGGACTGTAGATAACCAATCCATGCCCAAGATGTCGTCGTAAGGCGTCGACAACGCTACAATAAGATCACAGCCGAAGCACTCTCCTCCTAGAGTAAGCTCACACTTCCAGCACCAGTGCGTAATCGTCGAGTATCCTCCCGTAGGAGTCTCTAGCCGTACGGATCGAGCCAACGGCTCTGTCGGAATCTCCGAGCTCCGAACAAGGGCAGCGTCTATGAAAGAGTGACTCGCTCTTGTGTCTATAAGAATTGCAGTAAGGGTGGAATAGACACATAGAGTACCTTGAATCATCTCGGGTGCGCTGTGGTCGTAGGCCTCCGCTGCCTGGATCTCTGCCTGTCTATGCCCGCCAGCTCCCTATGGTCGGGGTGGACCTCCTAGTGGTGGTGGTGGTGGTAGAGCTTCAAAGCGTCGCCCACCACCTGCTGCATGGCCATCTCCTCTGACTCATCCGCCTCCTCCCTGTGGACCGCCACGGTCGACGCTCTGCCTCTGCCTGGGTGTCCCCTCAACCGTCTGCTGCGCCTCGGCACGGTGGGTCGGGCAGTCACGACCCATGTGGCCCTGCCCGCCGCATGTGTAGCACTGCCTGCCTCTCGAAAGACTTGCTCCACGCTGTGTGCCCCGCACTGCTGATCCAGTGTCCTGAGGTCATCTGCGTGAGGGTCTGGTCTGCCTGGACCCCTGAGTCATCCGTCGACTGCCTGCTGCAGAAGACTCTGCTCCGTGCCGCCCTGCGGTAGGTCTCGCTATTGATGAAGGCTCAGGAAGGAAGCTCTCGATCAAAACGGCTTGCTTCAGTACTCCTTCCTGAGTCGGAATGCTGAGGGAGATCAGCGATGCCCTGATCTAATGTCTCAATCCCTGCTCAAAGGTCTGTGCCCGGAAGAATGGGTCTCGTACCATGTCGGTCGAGTAGCGTGAGAGATCGGTAAATCTCACCGAGTACTGGGCGACCGTCAAGCTGCCCTACTGCAGCTGAAGAAGCTCCTGGATGCGCACCGCATGGAGGGTGTCCGAGACGAACTCTGATCGGAAGAGTCCCTCACAGTCTGTCTAGAGAAGAGATACCTCATCATGCACCTGGAGCATCAAGCTCCACCATCGGCCCGCTGCTGCGTGCATTAGGCTCGCTGCGAGGATCACCATGAGGTCTGTTGGTGTCCTCACTAACTAGAAAACTCGTACCACTGCCTCCAGCCAGTCCTCGGCTGCCTGGGGGTCCATCTCCGCGTGGAACCTGGGCGGTCACTGGTGCTGGAACTCATGCAGTGCACTAAGGCAACGTGCATCGTCAGCGGCTGGGGCTAGAAGCATCGGTGGCTCGGCAGGTAGAGGTACCACCAGTGCCTCAGCTGTCAAAGGGCCATGTACCGAGGCCTCGTCACTCGGCAGGCTGTCGTCACGCTCAACTCTCGGAACCCTAGCTGGCTGCCGTCGTGGGGCCATCATGAAAAGGAATAGGTGCGCCACGATCAAAACAGTATACCTGGTGAGCTGGCATAAAGTAATCACAATGAAAACTTGAAACACATATGAAATCAATGTTTCTGTGCATTAAGTCGGAAATCAGAAGTCAGGGTCCTGGTGTACGGATACATCGGCCGCCGCACCAACACTAGACTCCCTAGACTGATAACCACACCCAATATGCTTAACACTATTGTTTCACATAGAAAAAGATCAGAGTCTGTGGTAGAACTGAACTCCTTTGATACCAATTTGTCACGACCCGTCCTCGGGACCCGTGCTGTGACTACCCCAAGCCCACCTTTCATAGGCCAGGGGCTGGCGACTAGCACCAAGGCATAAATCCCGGTAAAAAGGGAAGTCATTGCCTTTGTAAAGTAAACAAACAACACAGAGAAAGAAAGCAGTAGAAGTAAACACTATGTAAAAACTGAGTACAACAGTAAGTGCGGAAAAGTAATGGGCCAGAATATAAACCCAAACTGAAGGTAAAGTACAACTCGAAAGGAAAAAAACAACTAAAAAGTAAAGTTGTACCCTCAATCCGTCCATTGGACTCCCACCTGAAGGGTGGGTACAGATGGCCTCCACAGCTCCTCAGGTCCAACCGTCCACTCCGAGTACGTCCTGCTAGTGGTCCACCTCCAGGTACCATTCTGCTCCGCATGCCTCAACCACGATCAGCGATGTCCGTCGTCTGCAACCAAAACAATGTAGTGCGGGCATAGCCCGTGCAGGGGTGAGTATAAGCTACTCAGTAGGGACCCCGAGACCCCCGAAGGTCTCCCAGAATCCACAAAGGATAATCCACAAAGGAAAGATACAATCACGATGTAACATCCAACATGGCTTAGGTATATGCCCATACATATACCTAAGTCATCAATTCTCGCTTGGATCCAACATCCGAGCTCAAGTATAACCTAGTCCACACAGGACAGAAAAACGTAAATCCACACAGGATAGCACAACACAATCCACAAAGGAATGTAAACAGGATTTAGCTCACACAGGATATACTTCTTTGTATGACGATAAAGATGATCAGATATTGCCACTGATTCATCTAAGTCGTCGGACCCACAAAGGATTGATAGTTACTAACCCCCTCAATGACCCACAAAGGATCTGACCAACACAGGATCGATAGATAACTAACCCACGCAATGACCCACAAAGGATCTGACCCACATAGGATCGATAGGTAACTAACCCTCGCAAAGACCCACACAGGATCGGACCAACACAGGATCTATAGGCGCTGGCCCACACAGGACCGCTGAGCGCTGACCCACACAGGATCGGACCCACACAGGATCGGAATCACTGATCCACAAAGGATCCCTGAGTGCTGTAGTCGTCGTCGAATCCACTGAGGATCTCTACACAGTCGTTGTCGTCGCAGTCGCAGCCAGCACTTGGGTTCCCGCACACAGCAAGCTCGTTCGGGAGGGTCCGCTCCACGAGCCGAGAGGCTGATACATCAACTGACACATAGTCCAGAGTTGATGTATCCACATGTTCTGTATTGTCAACAGAAACTCAACGTCGCAGACGGCGCGTCAATCGGACGCCCGGTCTGAGAGTTATTGACTTTTTCGTCCTAGGGGGCCGGTTGGTTTTTAAGGCAAAACCAACCCGACCATACTCCACCTGCATCCAAAACTCGGGTGGAGTAAGCCAAAAGATCCGTCTCACTTAGACGAATCCATCAAAGTTGACGGCACGCCAATCGGACGTCCGGAGCACAAGTTATGAGCGTTTCCGCTCCGAGGGCCCGGTTGGTTTCGTGTACGAACCAACCCGGCCAAACCCAAAGTACTCTGAAACCTTGAGTTTGATATACCGAAACGACCGACTCAATCCAAGGATCGCATCGCCGCTGACGGTGCATCGATCGGAGGCTCGTAGCTCAAGATACGGGAAAAAGAACGAAAAGGTCTGAAAACGGGGGGTCTGGGTCCGGACCGACCTAGCCCAACCCCCCTATGTCGGCCTGAATCGGGCCGACCCGACCCGGGTCCGACCCGGCTGGGCGCGACCCGGCCCGGCCGGCGCGGGCGCGGCCCGGCCGCCAGGGGACGGCTCGGCCGGTTACGGCCGAGCGGCGCGGGGGGCGTGCTGCCCCCGCGTGAGAGTACCGCTGCCCCGCGTGGGGCCGTCCTTGCCAGCGGACGCTGCAGCTGGCCGCGTCCCGTATCTCACCGGACTTGCGCGGTCATGGGTCTTCCGGCCGCCGCCGCAGCTTCAGCCGTGGTGGTTCTCCTCGGCGGCGCGCCGGGCGCCGCCGCCTTCCGCCGCCGTGCCGGCGTGGCGCGCTGGCGGTTTGCTCTGCGAACCACCGGATGAGTTCTGGTGGTCGGAAATCCTTGTCGTCTTCGCCAAAAGTCCTCCCGGGGTCTGTCCTTCACTGCGAGGACCCCGCATCGCCCGTGCGGCTTGCTTGGTCGATGTCTGCCGTTTCTCACACCATTAATGAAAGGGGCGGTGGGTTCAGACTTGTTCGTTAGTCCGCACCCACTGCGTTAGCGGTTTAAAAGTCTCACAACAATTTTAATAATGAAACGCCGCAGGTATAAATCACAAAGATTCAATAAAACAAACCCCTACCTCGTCGTTGTCATCAGACGAGTTCTTCGTGGAATTGACCGTCGTAGAAGAAGTGGATTGTCGCGTCGCGGAAGGGCATCGCATCGTCGCGGTATACGGCGTAGTGTCGAAGATCTCCGAGGGTTAAAGAAAACACACAGATTTAATTTCATGAATTAAATCCATGTTGAGGATAAAATCCACAAAGGAAATTTAAAAGATCTGTAATCTCCTACCTCAAGAAGTTGATCGAAGATTTGTTGCGGGGAAGGAACGTCACAGAAGAACGTCGGGGGAGGAGAATCGTCGGCGTTGCGGTACACAGCGTCGCGTCGTCGATCTCCGAGGGTTCGGCGTTCTTCATCGCCTTTCGTTGAAGGCCGGCGTTCTTCGCGTTCTTCGCGTTCTTCGCGTTCTTCGCGTTCTTCACGAAGGAGGATGAAGGTACAATTTCTCCAAATCCTCTCAACAAGCAACGCGTCAACAAAAAGGGTGTTGGTCCTATTTTAATATTATTCCAACAGTTTGAAAAACAGGTTAAGAAACGAACCATTAATTTGGTGAATTAATGGTAATGACTTAACTTTCCATTTAATAGGGAAGTTAAGATTTTTAGAAAATGCACCAGTTGACATTCATTAAAGAGGAGTTTTCGCGAGTGCGTTACTTAGAGGAAAAGAAATGGTGGGGCTCGTGCGGGACCCACCTCACAAATATCCTACCAAGAAGGTAGGATATTTTGGGTCCCACCCTATCTGCTTCAATTCAGCTTAAGCAGCTTTAAGTGGCTTTAAGTGGCTTTAAATGAAATAAAATAAAGTTGTTGCACCACTTTATTTTATTTTCTTCACTTAACCCCAAAAATTTAAAAACCACACCCGAGCAAACGCAACTCTGGAAGAGGCGTTTCTAAGAAAATACTGGCACTGTGATTTCATCGGTGCCCTCGGAATTCGATTCCGAGCACCGGTTCAAAAGTTAGAAAAACCGGCTCGTTCGTTCACTGAACGTACCCGAGCCAAACTTCGGAAAATGATTCCGGGAACACCGGGCCTTGGAATCAGGTGCCGTCAGAAACTACATTCTTGTAAAATTCCAAATAAAATTAAGAAAAAAAAATTCCTTGAAAATTATGGGTCTTTATAGATCATAAAAGTTTTAAGTATATTTTCACACAAAAGGAGCTGAATATGCGCCAAAGAAGATGGTTGGAGCTGATTAAGGATTACGACTGGTCAATTCATTACCACCCTGGGAAAGAAAACAAGGTAGAAGATGCATTAAGTCGACCAAACTATTCTAGCTTATCCATGATGAGGATCAAAAAAGATTGAATATTTATGGATTTACAAAGGATGGATCTTGGAATTATAATGAAAGGGGAAAATCGTATCTTTCTCAAATGAATGTTCAATCATCTATACATGTGAAGATTAAAGAGGCACAGAAAGAAGATGTTGAGTTACAAAATAAGGTGAGAAATGTTCCTAAATTCAACCTTGATTGTGATGAGATAATAAAGTTTAGGAATCGGGTTTGTGTTCCTCCCATCCCCGAATTAAAGAAGGAGCTGCTGGATGAGGCTCATAGTTCTTCATTATCTATTCATCCTGGAAGCATGAAGATGTATAGGGACCAGAAATAGTACTTCTGGTGGGATGGCATGAAAAGAGATGTTGCTGAATATGTCTCTCGATGCTTGGTTTGTCAGCAAGTTAAAGCTGAGAGACAGAAGTCTAAGGGGATGTTACAACCATTACCCATACCTGAATGGAAATGGGAAAACATCACTATGGACTTTGTCACTGGACTTCCTAAAACATCCAAAGGCAGTAATTCTATCTAGGTCATAGTTGATCGTCTTACAAAGTCTGCACACTTCATTTCTATTAGAGATGATTTCTCTCTAGATCAGCTTGCTAGGATATATATAAAGGAAGTGGTAATATTGCATGGAGTACCACTTTCTATTATATCTGATCGGGATCCAAGGTTTAACTCAATGTTCTGGAGATGTTTTCAGCATACTATAGATATAGAGTTGAGTTTCATCTTTTCTTATCATCCTTAGACAGACGGTAAGTCTGAGAGGAAAATTCAAACTCTAGAAGATATGTTGAGAGCTTGCTCTATGGATTTCAAAGGTGGTTGGGATCAACACCTCCCTTTGGTGGAATTTTCTTATAATAATAGCTTTCACTCCAGTATTTAGATGGCTCTTTATGAAGCTACCTATGGAAAGAAATGCAGGACTCCAAATTGCTATGATGAAGTTGGGGAAAGAAAGCTAATAGGACCTGATCTTGTTGATGAAATGGCATAAAAGGTCAGATCTATTCAACAACACAAAAGAGCAGCTCAGAGTCGACAAAAAAGTTATGCCGACAACCGAAGAAAATACCTATAGTTTGAAGTGGGTGATAAAGTGTTCTTATGAATATCTCCTTGGAAAAGAGTAATGAGATTTGGAAAGAAGGGAAAGTTGAGCCCTAGATATATCGGTCCTTTTGAAATTCTAGATCGTGTTTGGAAGGTAGCTTACCAATTGGCGCTTCCACCGAATCTCTCTCAAGTTCACAATGTGTTCCATGTATCTCTCCTGAGAAAGTACATACCTGATCCTTCACATGTACTCAGCTCAGAAGTTGTACCGCTGGAACAAGATCTTTCTTATGAAGAACAACCGATAGAGATTCTGGATCGTAGCGAAAAAGTGCTACGGAACAAGACCACTCGCTTGGTGAAAGTTTTATAAAGGAACCACCAATTAGAAGAAGCTACATGGGAACGCGAGGATATGATGAGGGAGAGGTATCCTCATCTCTTTGTTACGAAGTGAAAAATTTCGAGGGAGAAAATCATTTTAAGGGGGGTAGAATGTAACACCTGACACTTTTATGAGAAATATTTTATTTATGTTATATAAATCATCAAAGGAATCTTTCACTACACACAACACTAGCTTGGCTTGCTTTACACGCAACCACGACCTTCCTCGATAGCTTGCGTCGTACGCAATACCGAGTTTCACTAAACAAAGATATATTATAATACTAGCCATTATGAATAGTATTAACTGAATTTTGAATTTTATAACATTCTAATTCATCTTATACATTTTCTAGAATGAGGTATGAAATCAAAATCAGTTTTTTTGATAACAGAAGTATTTTTCAAAAAATGCAGTTTTACTGCCTTTTGATGATGCACCCACATTAAATCTAGTTTTTGACATGTTTAGAAGTTCAATTTAAAAAAATAAAATTCTTATTTAGAATCAAGATATAAAAATTTACTTTGGATAAATTTTTCATATTATTCTGATAACTTTCATATTTTAATGAATAGTAAAAACAGGCTATATTTTAATTAAAAACAACTTTTTTCATTGCAATACATTATATAGTTAAATTATAATATTGAATTTTTTAAAATTATAAATAGAATATATTTTTACCATTTAATATAATGTATGTCATTAGCATTAATTTTACATTGAATTCATTGGTAAAAACATTTCAAACTTTGGCAATGTTTTAACTTTTAAAACCCGTTTGCTTAATAATGGGATTAATTTTAAATAAATTACTGAAACTTCTGTGTTTTGAATTTTCAAAAATGGATTCTATATTTGGAATCAGTGGGTCCAAATTATGTTAATAGGTTACTTTTATTTCTTTGATATTATGAATAGTAACTACTGTAATTTTTATTTACTACGGTTAAAGGTAAATAGGGTAATTCAAGTTTAAAGAATGTTATAATAATTCCAAATTACCTTTAAACTTGTCCTAACCTTATTGGATGAGTAGTGGCTGACCATGGGCATCCTTGGGTCGATTTTGGGACCCCATTGAGCCACTTGGTAGTGACAATGACAATTTGGATTAATTAATTTAATGTAAAGACAAAATTGGCATTAACAAAAATCTTTTACGAATTAATTTTTTAAGGGGTTATATAAATTATATTTTTGACTATAAATATTAATTGGAAATATAAAAATATTTCCTACATAATGATATTTTTTTAATAATTTTTAGACACCAAATAAATTAAATTATTTATGACACAATAATGATGAAGTATTTACCTCATTAATAAATGATTTAAATAAATAAGATTATAATGATTAAAATATTTTCCAAAACATGTCCAATTCTGATTGGATGATTTTATTTCGACTATGAGTCATCTTATATTCATCTTAAATTATTTTTGGACCTTTTGAAAATGAAGATAAGTTTATAATAAAATAATATTTCCACACTTTCCAAAGGTGCCCCTCTCCGCCCTTATAAAAGGGCACCTCCTCCCTCTCTTCCTCACACCAATTTGAGCCTTCAAGATCGGCCAAAGCCTGCCCATTTCACTTCTCCAATTCCTTATAAACCTACTAGAGGTACTGGTCTTATCAAAAGACAAACTCTAGTGCCTTAAGAGAAAGTTTAAAGGAGGCACTTCGAGAAAGAGGTAATACCTTCTACCATTTTCTTCAAGTTCCATTCTTATTCTACTCCCTCTTCTTTAGTTGTTTCATTATGAGGTAATAAAATTAGTATACCTAATATACTAATATTCTATTATAAATATGAAACAACCCTATTTCACCTCTTATCCATCCTACGAAAAATGAAATCATCGCGCGTGCGTACGTACGGAATACCGTCTCCACGCCGTGGTGTAATCAGTTTTCCACCACCACCTTACTTGGATGGGTATAATGGTGTAAAGAATAACTATATATGATTATTGTAAATTGATATTGATTCTGAAATAGTATACATACACTTCAATACAATTCCACGATCATGGGAACGATATCATCGCTCGTGCGTACATACGGCCTACCGTCTCCACGATGTGATGCGACTCCTTCTATATGATCTTCATTGAATAATGATTATATAAATGAATTGAATGAATAAATATGATATATATTACATTAATACCATTCTGTAAATTATGTATCTATATCCTATAAAGATTAATAAGAATTTATTCGACAAAACACGCATAAGAACAAAAAGTAATAAACACCCGAATAACAAGTAGTAATGAAATATTACTAATAAGAAGCTAATAATATGAACATATATGGTATCATAACAATGAATATAATTCTGTAATAAGTCAATGACATTATTTAAATCATTATACAGGAGGTTTGGACACGTACAAAGCATATCGGACCTAAGGTAAGGAAAATATGACAATCTCATTTTTATCCGAGATTGTTTATACTTTGGTATTTACTGGGGTGTATTTTATCATCCACATCCATGTTTCCTAAATATGTAATATTATTTACATCCACCTACAATTGTTTAAATCCAATTTTACCCTTAAGTGATTTTTTAGTAAAATATATGAAAGGAATCTTTTGTCATTTTTCGTACGAGGTACTTATTGACTTTTCCGACAAAAGTACGGGAAGAATGTTTTTTTTAACTTATACGACATGAATGGATTTTTAAAAAATTATTTTCAAGAATCTTCCTTTACAAGTTTTCAATTTTATTTCTAATAAAATTCTTTTTTTTTAAATTATATGACATGTTAAGAAAGGAAAAAAAATTTTGAAGTAGAAAGGATATTTTCCTCAAGAATGGAGTTCAAGTGTTTTATCAAAATTATTTTCCATCTAAGATAATATAGGGTTCTGTTTCTATCCCTATTATTACATTTATTTGATTATGTTGTGATGGAAATATTTTTATGAATTCCTTTATCTTATATGAATTTTTGTATGATGTCATGATGTTTAAGATTACCATTTTTATTACATAGGTTATGCTATAATGTATGGTTTATGATTTTGTGGCACACATAAGAATAGTATCATTATCTATATCCAATGAATTGGGTAAAGATTTTATATCTCATGAGATAGACATGGCTGGAATGGCAGGATAAACCGGTTCAGTGAAACAGGACTGAAACGAGGAGTGAACTCAGTTCAGAAATGGACTTTTTCCACTAAGATAGTCTTGGATATGAGTCTTGACTAATAAGAAGTGATTCTCTATGATTATGTGTGTATGCCACAATGTTTCATGTTTTAAGTTATGATTATTGGGATTAATTTTCACTACCATGATTTATCCAATGTTATGAAATTATGATCTCTTTTGTAGGGTAAGATTTCCAAAATGTTATGTTCTTATAAATTTGATGTGATTGATATTTCTTTTGTTTACCCTTACTGAGAATTTGAGCTCACCCTTTTGTATGTTTTCCTTCCACAGGTCAGGAAGAAGTGTATTAAGTAAGATATGCCAAAAAGGGACTATAGATATGATGAAATAAATGGGAGACAGTGTAGATGCTTTATGAACTAGTTGTTTATGTTTCCCAGTTTCTAAAGACATTATACCTATACGGTCCTTTCATAGTTTTGTTATATGTTGTAATAAGTATACTTCAATTTTGAAGTACTAACCATGTATGTAATTTATGGGTCATTATAGGAATCATCCAAGAGGTTAAATCCCAACCAATGGTAGACCTTGGTGTCCCCCATTCTGGTGTGCACACACCCAGATCCTCCCTTATTAGTGTCCAGATTATCTGTCACGTTGTGATATTATCCCTTTATGGGACACACCACCTCATATCCTTCCTCTTTGGGAATTCTGATCCATCATTCTTGTAAATCTTCCAGGTGTTCCCTCCTAAGAATGTACCAATATGATCTGTACCTATGGTACATTCTGATCACTCTCATTTCGTCTCTTCAAGACATTAAACTCACATCCTACCTTGTGTTAAACATGAGATTCCTGAGGAAAACCTCAGAAGACACACCTTTGGTTTAACCTTCTACGAAAGACATTAAACATGGAACATACCCCATGTTAAGCATAGGAGGTTGAGGAAAACCTCACAGACGAGCCTCTGGCATATGATACCCCGTAATCAATGTGGGATTTCTCAAGTTCTATACCCTTAATATTCCCTCTTATGAGGAAGAATACGTGTTCTCCATCATCCACGTATCCAAAGATGCCCTGACATGCCTAATGTTGTCATCTAATCTGACCAAAGGTTGCCACCATGTCAAGAACTGATGTAATGTCCCGACAGAAGTAGTGTAATTAACTAGCATCCACAATGATATGGAACTAGTAACGAGAATCACGAACCACAACATAAATCTATGAGGTTGACCCAAACTAGGTAATGAGTTCCGAGGAGGATTCCACAGAAAGAGAGGATGACATCCCATAATCATGTTTTGATCAACGGGAAAACATCCTTGAATAAGCGATGGATACCGCCCTCCTTTGGAAATCAGGAATTTGGGGAAACAATTAGTGTGTCCTTGACATATAGATTTTCTCCCTAACAAAAGCATCATAATCAAATTTAATGCAATGTTCATGTATGTCATAAAACTTCCAAAAATTCTAAACTGACTGGGTGATTTGATTCATGAATCTTTGTAAATATATCAAATTTTGGTACTAGATCCAAGATACTAGGGTTGGTGTTTTTACATAAAACATATAAAAAAATTTAATTAAAAAGTTTTCATAGAAAAGAATCATCTCTGATTCCTATGATTTCTCACAATGTGTTGTATAAAAAAGTGACTCATCCTCCATTTAACCTTTTCAAATACTGAATATTGGAATATTATCTAGTGATGTTTCAAGAAGAACCACAGTTTATGTACCATTTATTTTGGATATTGGTTCTCGGATTATTTTCTTAAAAAAGGTAAAACTATGTTCTTGGCACCAAATCTTACTTGGGCCTAGTTACATTTACCAAAAATATTTTTGGAAGCCAAAAATTCCCAACTATTCATTATTGAAAAACTACTTGTTATTTGGAATTAAAATATTTATGAAAGTTATTACACTGAAATTGATATAAAGAACTCAATTTACACCAATGACAACCCTTTTATATTTAGTGTAATGGGGTGAACGTTTTTGAAATAATATATTTTGACATAAAATGAGGTTTATCAAAAGTATAACTTATTCCATTATTTATTCTTGAATGCATTTTTTGTATACATTTTATCAAAATTTTCATTATCAAATGTAATATTTGATTAATGGTTATTATAATTGTTAACATTATATTTCAATTTAATAAAAAAAATTTGTTTATTTGAATATCCATTATTAATCTTAGAAATTAATTCTCAAGAATATCTTGAGAATTTACGTGATAAATTTAAATTCTTATTGTTAGATTCAATTTATTGTAATTTTCAAAAATTATATTTATTATAAAAATTATTGTTTTTTTACAATAAGAGTTATGTAAAAAATCATTTTAGTGAAATTATGTAATTTTTTATCATCTTTTCATGGGTTAGATTTTTATTATTTAGGTGGATTTTATTTTTCCTCATTTGATGAATTTGAATAATCATATTTTGATGTAAAATTAAATATAGACACTAAAGTTAATTTTTTTCAAAGAGCATCTACCTTATTTAGGAATAACTTTTAATCATTCGTTATTTCATCATGAAAACCAATCAGATTTATCCACCTCACTTACTCTCAAGGTTTACAAAAAAAATCAAGATATTATTCTCTTTAATTTTAGAATATCTCCTTGAATTTCTATCCATCCTCTTGAATTTTGGTAAATGAGGTCTAATAAGAAATGTTTTATTATATTAATATAAAATCACATATGAGGAATCCATTTTATCATGTTTTCTTCTTCTATGTTTCAAATGAGTATTCATGAAATTATTATTATTAAAAAAATTATTCATCCTTATATCAATTTGATAATGTTAATTATCATGTTCCCATGAACTACATTTATCTGGATGCTCACACATTTTCATTGAAACCTGATATTTAGTTTCATTAGTAAATGTTTTAAAGATATAAAAAGTTTTAAATACAAAATTATATGAAAATTCTTGTCCATTTTTTAATTATATTTCCCTACGTCTCTCTTTAGTCTACATTCATGTTTCCATGGAGTTCAATTATGGAATCCAGAATTATCATGACTAAACTTTTCGTATCACTAATAGTTTTTTCGTTGACCCCAACTCCTTCCACATTATATTAATTTTATTTTGGATAAGATAATATTTCAATGAATATTTCTCTCTCAAATATTGGAAAGTATTAATTATAGTCATAAAAAAATGATTATTTTGTGTTACTGTTTCACCAAATAGATAATAAAAGTATTGATGATCCCATATTCATATAGCTTTTCAAGTTTACAAAATAATAGTGGTCAGAAAAACTGTAGTCTCCAATTTCATCTAAATTTGGTTTTCTATTTCATTGGAAGATATCTGTCTCTAAATGTTTTTAGTTACAGAACATAACAGATTATTCTGAATATTATGATTTTTTTATATTTGAATTTTCTGTATAATAATATGAGTAATATATTTCTCCTTAACATTGTAATTTTTAGTCACTATGATAATCGTTTCAAATTTAGTGATAATACTAAATGACTTCATATGATCATTCCAGTAATCATAATCTCATCCATCAAAGATTGGTGGTCAAGTGAGATTTTAATTTTCAAGTCTTCCTTCCCTAAAACTGGTAGTTAAAAGGAAATCATTCCTCTACCAAAACTATTACTTTAAGGAAACAGATATGAATACTCTATAAGATAATATAAATTCAAAATATGAATATTGAATTAAGTAGATATTTTAATTGATTTCAATTTTTCCAAGGATATATGGCATGAAATATACAGATGAGGGATTATAGTTTTAATAAATTTAACTAACAACATTCAACACTCAGGATTGGAGTTGACCAGTTTTATAAATATCCTATAAATTCAATTATCAGAGTAAAAATAATAAATTTACTAGAAATATAAACTATAAAAAACAAAGTAGGATCATCATAAATGAATTTTTCCTAAGTGTTTAAAAACCCAAAATAATAAATCAAGACAATTAGAATAGAAAACATATACAAAAAAACCAAATACTCATTTATTATGATATTATAATTCACAATTTTAAATTATAAAGAAAGGAATATCTTTATATCAGTGATGTTGTCTTTTTTGATACATTTGTTCACATAAATTATGTTGTATTAATATTTTTTCATTTTTAAATTGATTCATTAGTATTTTTTTAGTTATTTTAATTTTTTTCAAAATTATTAATTTTATCATTGGAAATGTTAATGTATGTTTTAATGTGTTAAATTATAAGTATCTGTTTATTTTTATATTAAAATAATAAATCCTTTAATTCTTCATTAATTAGGTGTGTTTTTTATTTTTTTGAACTTTAATATTTTATATTGACATTTTATTTCAAATGTCAATTTTAAATGTTCTTATTTATTATAGATAAATAGATAATGTAATAATTATATTCGGTACTTAGTTAATTTGAATAAATGATATTTATTTTTATGTAAAATTTTTATATATTTTATTTTAATTCAATTATCAATTTATTCATTTAAATTTTTAATGAAATTTTATTTTACTTATTTTAAGTTTAGGGATTAATTTTATTTTAAGAAGTTCTACTTCCACATGATTTAAATCATATCCGTGTAGTCACATAATATTATTCCACCCCATTAGAGAATTATTTTACACCTGTGTAATTGAATAAATGAATTAAAATTAGGGGCCATCATTATAAGACAAACTTTTCTTCATGGTAAGATAAATGATGATCCCATAACATAATTAGATGAGGTGCATAAGATAAATATCATATAACATGATTTATCATACATGATGCCAATCATTTAACCAATACCTGAAGCTTTATTGAAGAATATTACAAGACAATTTGGATCAAAGATGATGCCTACTTCCTAGTTATTTCCATTTTAAAGGGAATCCAATGTTAACCCTCAATGTTGAGGATATTCAGGCCTAAATATATATCTCTTAATTTTTAAAACCACTTGAATACATCAATATTTTCTAATGAAAATGACTTCCATTGTTTTTGAAGCATCCACAACTGAATATAACTTGCATATGGAGGATCAATGGTTGATTCTCCATCATGATAAATAATAATTGAATTTGGATATGAAATCACTGATTTTTCAAATGATTTTTGAAGATGATTATTTACTAATCACTAAATATGAGGAGAATAGGATTCACGCTGTAAGAAAACAATGAATCCTGATTCTGATGATTATGATGAATATTTATCAAAAAATAATTTAAACACTGATTAATTAATCATCGTAAAATCGTATGTTTTTAAGAAGGATTACAGATATTAAAATGTTTTGAGGATGGAAAATATGAATTAATATTATTATGCCCTATGATTTTTGGTTTAGAATTTTGTGTGATGGTCTTCTTCTTATAGCTGTTGATTAAGGATAAACCAGGTTTCACTATTTCAATCCTTGCAGTTTTGAAGATTAAGAGGTTATAGGTATGGTGATCTATAAAATTCCTAAATGAGATCTTGTTCAAGAAAAGTTAATTTCCTTTGGTGGAGTTAGAATGATCAAGAGTAGACTAGGTGTTGTTGATGTGCAGTTGGAGATAGTTTCTGGAAATTTAATTCAAGATCATCCCCTATTGACTTGTTGATTATTCAGATCATCTCGAAAGAATTTCCACCAATACTCAGAATTCAATGAATTTACTTGAAGAAATGAGTTACGAAATTAGATATTAATACATTGGAGGTGGATATGTAAATTGATTAAGTTTATCAAATATGTTGATGGGTACTACTCGAGGTTGGTATGAGTAAAATTATTTTTCGTCATCATTGGACTCAACCTGTAAAGTAAGGATTAGGATTTCGAAGAATTTGGTATACTATTTTGATTTGAAATAGGTGTAATGAGGATCAACATGATCTTGAAGTGTCAATTTAAAAAAATTTCAATAATTCATAGAAGCATATGATGTTGGATGTGATATTGGAATAATACTAGGTGCATGCTACGATGGTTTCATGTGCAAGAATTAATTTGTTTCTATATAGGGTAAAATAATAAATATGAATTTTCAGTCATGATGGTGATTGCTGAAGGGTTTACTTGTCACTACCACCTGTAAATTATTGTTAGAGATATTTTTGATATGGGAAACAAATAATAATAAATTAATGGGTAGTTTATCTAGAATTGAGGTAGCTATTCAGGAGGACTATTTTTTTGGGAGTTTTGAGAATGGAGATATTGAAATTAGAGAGCATAGGAGTAGAACTAGGAGATCCTATAGAGGGCTAACACTACTTATAAAGACAATTAATAAGGAGATCTAAGCTCAATTATGCACCTCGGTGATGTCTAGATAAGCTTTTTTTAGCCGAAACTTGTGGATTCTCATCGTGTTGTCTTTTTGAGTTTTCATATTTTATATTTCATAATTAAAATTATCTCTAGAATATTTAAACATGAAATGTGATCTCTAGTTGATGCTTTATTCTTCTATATTTTGGGTAATCATTTTTTATTCCATTATGATAATTCCACATTTCCTTTTGGAGTACAAAGAAATATGAATGTGACTTTCTAGTACATTCCAATAATGAGTTTTATTAGAACTTATTTTTTCATAAAATTTCTCAATTTTCAATAAAATATTTTGAGTATGGAGGGACTTGACTATGTCATTTCAAATTGAGATTATTGTGTCTATTGATTGACACTAATGGAAAGGAGGTCTACTATTGATATCTTGGTTGTAGACCGAAATTTATTAAACTAAATAAGATATATGATTAGAGATTTAATTATATTCTTTGATAGTGTTATAGATATTAAATCCATTTAAAATGATATGGGGAGACTACTGCATAAATATTTCTAGTTAAGCATCTTCTTCTTTTTCCTATTTAATTCTCTATTGTTTATTTCAATATGCTTTTAATTATTTTTTTATGATTGTAATCTATTGTTCTCAATGATTTGGTTAATTCAATTTACAGTCCAATTTTCCCCACTAAACAATTATTAATATTTTTATAAGTATAAAATAATATAAATCATGATAGAAAACTCATTTAGGGTATTCTCATTGGGAGACAACCTTGGTTGCTACCATATAACAGTTTTATGGATTTAATATTGAAGGGAGTAAAAAATTACATAAAATTACTCAATTAAATTGGGTTCATTAATAGGGAGGTGGATAAGGGGTTTTATAAAAATATATATAAAAAAATAATCATTAAAAAAAATAAAAACCAATATAAAAAAATTGTTTCAAAAATTTCATCTGTATTCTATAAAATTATTTTGAAACTAACAAAATATATAATAATTACAACCTGAGAACAAAAAATATTAGAAAAAAATAGTTACAGAATTTTAAGACCTAAAAAATTAAATAACACAAAAAAATCCCTAAAATTGTTTTGTAAATGTAGAAAAATTTAAAAACATAGAAAACATCGATGAAAAACATATCTATGAATGAGTTAGATGCTCTTGATTTCAAAAAAAGAAAAGAATTTATTGGATAACTAGATAAAACACCATGATTCAAAATTAGAGCAGGGTTGATTAACAATTTTCCAAAGTTTCATGGTTTTCTTAGTGAGGATCCACAAAAGAATCTTCAAAAAATTAGGTGGTTTATATCACCTTAACAACTCAAGGATTGAATGGATATTAGATTAAGAGGATGGTATTTCCCTTTTAATTTAAATAAGTGTCTAAGTAATGGTCTTACTAATCAATATTTAACTCAATTAGGAGTTCATGCCAACATAATACTATATTTTTGTAGAAACCTTTCCCATCTTCTAGGAGAATACATTGCGAAAATAAATTTATAGCATTTGGAATCTCCAAGGGGTGACTTTTCATGAATATCGAGACATGTTTAAGAAGTTGTTATCTATATTCAATCATCGCCAAATTTTTTATCATCCACTAATCTAGAATTTTTATGAACTATTAGTTTTGATTGATAAGAGCATCATCAATGTTGTTTTTGTAGGATTATTGTTAGATAATACTCATGTTGATGTTTGGAACCTCATTACTAATATGTTATAAATTTTATAGAAATTTACTATCATGTGATTAATTCATTTTAAACTAGCTATGGAAGTGTATACTTGAAATTTTAATAATATCAATATAGGGATTCGGCTGACTAATCTTGCAAGTATGATGAGAAAACTATTGACGAACACTATCCTTTCACAATCTCAATAAGAACCAGCCTACCAAATTTATATGCACTATAAAATTTGTACTAATATTGAGAATTTTAATGATCAATTTCCATAAAATCAAGAAGGACATAGAGCAGATAATATGATCATTCTTGGAAATACCCTCTAGAATACCCTGAACAACCAATTTTCTAATCATAATATACAATCAATGATTTTAAAATCTCAAAAAAAAATCCACTTTGGGTAGAATAAAAAATAAAAAAATATGTTTTTACATAATGATAAACCAAAAATGAATCTATAACCAAAACGTTTTGATCAGTAGCCTAGGTATAATCCAAATTTGTATGAAAACCAAGATTTTTGGAATTATTCAAGATTTCTAAATCATGAAGACCCAAAAACATCAAGGTTAACAAATAAATGATTCACAGCTTGAAAAAAATTTCAAAAACCAACATGATATTTCTCAACAACAAAAAGTGTTGCAATAAAACATGTTGAATCAAATGGGTTAGATGGAAACTGAAATTAGGGGTTTTAGAAATAAAAGAAGTGGTAATTTTCCATCTTATTATGAAGTTAACCTAGTAGGAAGAGAGAATATTAGTACAATAATTTTGCAAAATGGTTCCAGAATTCAAAACCCCCAAGATGTGCATAATGAATAAGAACATGAAAAAGATATTTATACTTCTAAATTAATTTAAAATATTTTAATGTACTCAAAAAACCACCTGATTAAATTATTGTTGAATCTAATGAATCAATAAAATAACCTATTATCTACACAATAGTTTAGTAATAAAAATAAAATATAATGAATGAAATCAATCTTTAAAGAACCTATAATGTTTTTTTATAAACACAATGGTCATTTAAAATGGGAAGAATAATGAATAATATAACCTAAAAATTTACTATAATCCATCACATTATCCCTTAAGAGACCATCCTATCAAAAACACTATTCAAAATCAAATGGGCTTGAAAGATCTTGAATCTTCTATAAGATTTTATTAAAAATATCCCACTTTATGTTAAATTTATTAAGGATATTTTAACTAATTAGAGGAATTTAAAGGGAATAAATAAAGTTAATTTGGAAAGAAAGTTTTCTCCCATGATCCAACATTAACTCCCTATTAAATAAAAATATCCAGGAATACTTTATATTTCTTTTTTAATTGGTAATCAGCAATTTGATGATGCAATGTCAGATTTTGATACCTCCATAAATGTTATTCCTTAT
This sequence comes from Viscum album, assembly GCA_963277665.1. Taxonomy (NCBI): domain Eukaryota; kingdom Viridiplantae; phylum Streptophyta; class Magnoliopsida; order Santalales; family Viscaceae; genus Viscum; species Viscum album. The sequence goes on from OY728145.1 coordinate 1,334,486,075, forward strand.
TCTGTATTTTCTTCTATGTAGGTCATGGATCTTATATAGCATAATATTGTCATCCTTGACACAAAAAATAAGTTTAGTTAAGAAATATTTAGTCATTGAATATGTGTTGGAAAGAGTAAAATATTTAGTGTTCTTAGCTAACTTTGATGTTTCAGACATGGTAGATGGTCGATTTAGGTTACATGCACCATTAATTTTATGAAGAGAATTCATAAAAAAAATTGTACGAAAATAATGAGTTTTCATAAAGTTACATTGTCTTTATACTTTGGAGGTAATATGGTAAATTTTGAAATATTCTAATAAATATACCACCCTATGTAATACAATTCTATACACAAATTTAATCAGAATAACTAGTTTTCCATAGTGTTGTTGTAACACCACAAGATTTTGAGATTATAAATTTAAACTAAACTACATAAAAGAATAGTACCATTGAGTTTATCTTGCATTACACACAAAAATATATTCAAAATGTTTTACACATAATACTCAGTTTATATTTCATTATATATTACCCTAATATTTTTATGTTTGATAACATATTCAACATGAAACACTGAACATAAACGACCCATGAAATATATTACTATTATAAACAAGCTATTAAATTTGTGGGTATGAAAAGTATTAACTACATTTTGATATATATATATATATAAATAAATTCTTTAATCAATATAAATTAAGGATAATTTTTTTAAAATAATCAATCAATTTTGAGTAAAGTTGGTTTATTCTTCAAAATTATGTTTTCTTAAAAAATAATTTTTATTTCAATTCATTAAGAAATATTATAATATATTTTTACGTATAGAAAATCTATTTGTTTAAATTAAAATTATTTTTTGAATTGTAATATCAAAATGTAATTTGAGTGAATCTTTGGGACCTTTAAGAAAATATTGATTTTTCAGTGAATAGTGAAAATATGGATTTTTGTAAAAAGTAATTTATTTTCAAAAAAAAATATGTAATTTAAAAATAACAAAATGTTCTAGATATATTTTAATATAACATAATTATTATTTATTTATATTTAATCCACTTAATTAATTTTAATAAACTTTACATTGGTTTTCATTATATGTTTTTTTGGGTTTATAAACCGATTTTTCTGAAAACGCTTTTCAAATGAATAATGATTATCCTTTTTAATTTATAAAAATAACCCCTAATAAATAATTACTAAATTAAATATAAATTATATATAATTAAATATTAATTATGTTTCAAAAAATTATTATTATTAGTCATATAGTTACTACAGAATCATCTTTTTCTAAAAAATACTCTTATAAAAATCAATGTCTCACCGCGTATGAGGATTAATTTTTAATTAAATTATACCATTATAGTGTATTGAATTTTTCGAAAAGCATTAAATATTTTTAATAATAATAATTCATATTATATAATTAATTCTACTTAATGTTTTACCATAATTAATAGAGAAAATAGTTAAAATTAATTACAATGACTATTGTAAAAACCAGTTTACTTAGTTTTCTAAACATATAATATAAGGAATAAAAATAACCGAAAACATGTCAAAAAATAATGTTATAAAAATATTTCGGCCATATATATTTAATTCACAATAATGGATTATTATTTGGGGCTTGGGGAATAAAAAAAATTACTGGAACTCACTATTTCAAAATATTATAAGTGTGCTACTCACCCCACATATAAAGTGACACACCCTCCACCATTCTTCATGACTTAAAACATCTTGGGTTTCGTAAATAACTACCCAAATCAATTTAATAAATCTATAAAAGAATAATAAAATTCATATTTATGTCATAAATCCAACCTAGGAAGGACGTTGGTGGGAACCTAAGTTTGATACGTGAAGAAGAGGTAACATTCCTCATCATGCTTTTTTATTTAATTTCATTTTCCACATCCTTTAATTATTATTATACAATGATGATGTAAGAACTTAATTATATTTCATATAATTATATGTTTTTATGTTAGGTTTAAAAACTAAAATTACACACACTTCCATCAAATGGGTTATGAAATCTTCATTTGTGTGTATGGTAGACTACCACTACATGAAACAATATAATTCATTTTTCCATTATCGCCTCTGATTATTTTTAATTATAATAGATATAAAGTATATATAAGATATTTAAAAAAATATTATACCTATGGAATGATTATATAATATATAACTATTTACTTTTAATTTCATAACTGATACGACAACATCACTCATATGTTTGATGGACTACCGCCTCAGGAGGTGATGTGATTTGTTTTTCACAAACCCATTGCATAGAATGTAATAATGGTAAAAATAATAAGTATATTTGAAATAAATGAAAAAATAATGATATTAATGAAAGATTTATAATTATTTAAATATAATATATCGTTTTATTTCTTACCTTTTCACTCACTGAAAATGTGATAACGTTGTTCGTGGATGTGTGGAATACCACCTCCTTGAAACGATGTGGTTCCCATTTCAATCACAAAATGAAAATATTGATTTATATAAGTAAATATATTTTTTTTTATTTTATTTATTATATAATTATAATTTTTTAAATATAAAATGTTAATTTCTTTATTTTTGTAATGATCATTGAAAAATGGAAATGTTACTCTTGCGTACAGACGACTTACTGTCTCCATGATTGTAACATGGTTTCATTTTCAATGATCGTAACTCATGATTGAATTTAAAAGTATAAATTACATATAAATATGATAATTATTTAATTATTAATTATATATATTTTAAAATAATTTCCTCATTGACCATCATTAACCTACCAAAGTCATTTTTGACATATAAGCTGAATATGGTCAAAACATACGGCTAAAACTTAATTTATTATTTAATTGTATATAACATGGTAATAAGTGAAATAAAATTAATAATTAAAATAAAAAATAATATCAATAATTTAAATAATTAACATAATTTTATTATTCATTAAGATAAATACAAATGTGACAAGTTGGACTCAAGTTAAGGGTTCTCTCACCTCACTTTTATTTTTGTTAGATATATGCCTTATTTACCACTTATTTTTATTGGGTTGTTTATTTAATTCCCACAAATGTATTTTATGTTTCTTATACTTAAATTTATGGTTATTTACAAATCCATTTTATTATCTCTCTTTCATGGGTTTTATGTTTCCAATGTTACCAATGCAGTAATGGATTGCTTTCACAATTTTTTTTTCTTTGAGACTTATGTCATGTTATGATACTATATTCTTCTAAGACTTGTATAGAAACCCCATTTTAAATATAATGTCATGAATTTATTTATTATCACGTAATTTTATGTTTTATTTAATTTAATTCTTTCATGGGGCTTATGATTCAATGATTCCAACGTGGTAAGAGTTTAATGTTATAATCTGATCATTTATAGGGATTGTTTATGATATTGCGTCTAGTGTTGAGATATTATGATCCATAACACAAGAAACACATGAATTTTATTATCATATGGATAGTAATTATTTTTTACATGTGATAGTATAATTTTACCACTCTTTGGTACTTATAATTATTAAGTATTGTTTTTTACAAAATCCTTACATTATTTCTTGCTTCCGTTGGAAATCTGTTTTCTTCTAAAAATGAATTTTAAAAAAATGTTTTCAATTATTTTTACTACATTGAAAATTTATTTTTTAGTTAAAATCTTACACATTTTTATTTTTTATAAAATAATTTCAATTTAATTGTTATTATCTTTCCAAACAAGGAATTTTTCTATCATTTTTATTGTCCAAAAGGGAAGTTCTTTAGGACATGTATGGAATTACCCAATAACATGACTGTCATTTCTTTGAAGATTTATTTGGATGCTTACAAGATTATTTTTAATGAATTATTTTCTTAATATTATATAAATTCATTGTTTTTATATGTGGTTTTCAAATAAAAGGATTATCAATATGTTTTATCTTTTAAAAGGTAATTTTAAAAATTAAAAGAAAATTTTCAATAATACATTTTTTAATGATCCTGTAATTGTATTTTCATTAATAAATCCCAAAAAGACCATTTTATTACTTATGATTTAATGGGTATATTTTTTTATTATATCATCCACATTATTTCTTTGGATGGATTAGAATGTTTTTAAATGAGATTTTTATGGAACCTATTTCTTTTCCACGGGTTAACCGTGTTTCAAAGTGATTATCATGGAACCCATTTATTTTCCATGGGTTAATAATGTTTCAAAGTGATTTACATGAAACCCATTTTTTATGGGTTAATCAGGTTATAAAAGAATAATAATTTTTTATTAGTTTTATGAATAAATTCAACATCTTAATACTTTATCCATGTTGTGGTTATGGGACATAGCTTATAAGATGGGGTGGCCAAGATAACACTAGGTGATCTCGTTACAGCTTACCCAATGTGGAGACTCAGATAGTTCGGTATGATCCCATTAAATATTATATAATGGGGTGATCTAGGAAGTTTCGGGTGAGCCTGTTATAGATTAAAATATGGGTGTAACTAGATAGTGCTCCAATGAATTGGGTAGTATTCCTTGTCTTGAATGGAAAGAAGGGGGGATTTTTTGGAGAGTCTCTTTAATAGATTTAACTAGGATGTAGTTATTTCTGATACAAGTTTAATATTATTTATGAATAAAAATGTTCCAAAATATCAAAAAAAAATTAAATTCTTTATATGGGTTTATAATGATTATTATTATAAGTATTGATATCACATGACTCGTGATTATTGATTCTAATGACTCTTAAATTTTCCATTTTTTGTATTTTATGATCTGGATATTGATGGATATGAGTTCTTTTAAGATTATCTCATGCAATATGATTATGTTTCTATACCCTTATGAATTTCTTATTTTCATTTATGACATTAAATTGTAGTTCCTTAAGTTTACCCTTACTGAGAATTAGATATCACCTTTCTTATGTTTAGTTTTCCTCAAGTTATAAAGAATGAGGTTGACTGAATAATGTTCAGAATGAATTACATATAGAATATCACTATCATCATTTCTCATTTACTTAAAATAAAGGGAGGGGAAATAAAAATATGAACAATAATAAAAAGAATGTGGACTACGGGGGAGGAAATTATGTAAACCAAAGGCATCCCCTCTAACAAGATTCACCCCCTCAAGTTTTAACTAATTGAAGTATGTAGAATCCTGAAGTACCCAATCCTTGAACCATAAGTTACACCATATTATCAACCACCTAATTATATAAAACTATAATCCTAAAAGGTCCTAGAGAATGTAATTGGTCCATTTATTCCTTTTGATGTTTTAATGTTTTGAAGAGAAAAATGTCACAATTATCAGCATCAAACTAAAAAATTTAATGTTTATGATTTCAACACTAGATATAGGAGTGTGAGTTTTGGTTTCTAATAGTTGTCATCAAAGGGAAGTTTAGCTAAAATTTGAGATTATGTTTTATTCATGTGAGTTTTTTTATTTTTCATGGATACCATCATAGGTCTATAATAATAAGGTTGATCATAAGTTCAATGTCTTAGATATGAATTTAAAGGTTTTAAATTGTATAAGTTTTTTGAGGGTATTAATGATTTTTTTGGAGATTTTTTATTGGGTTGGGGTATTTTTAACCCCTAGGATAAACATGAAGTGTTATTTATTGAGGAATTATTTTTCATATTTATATTAAAAATGAAAAACTTTTATACTAGGTGACAACCCATTGCATCTGGAAACATAGTGGGGATTAAACCCATGATTGAAGGACAATAAGGGTTTTTTAACTTCCTCTAGCCTATATGATTTTCTAGTTAGTAAGAAATTTTTAATAGGTAATGATTAGTTTTTATAAAAAAAAATACATGATATTATATGAATAACAATGGATGATTTATTTTGGAATAATATATGATCAAATCCACCTAATAATTGGGTTTAAAAACTAGTTTGGAAATGAATATATTTCTTTAAGGAGATTAATTTATGGAATGATTTAGTAAAACCTTGGGTATTACTATTGAAATTTTGAGATTAATGTATAGAGGTTTATTAATTTTTTAATTATCTTACAATGTGAAAACAATTTTGGTTTTGTATAATGTTTTAAAAATGAGGAATATCTTATTATACATTTATAGATATATGGTCGTTAAAATTTGATTAATCTGATTTAGAAATGTAAAATTCATCCAAAATACATATAATTTAGAGAAAAACATGATATTTTTGTGGATATTTAATTAATGATGAAATTATACTCATCAAGTAAGTGTATTTCCATATTCTCTTAGTCTATATGTTAATATAATTCGTAAACTATTGGAAAAGTATCTTGAAACTATAGTATTATCCTAGCGCCTTCAATTATGATGAATAAAATTCCTTTTTGGTCATCAGAGACTTATGGGTTTTAGTTCCTCATCTTCTTATTGATTTTTTACATGCCTGTGATCAATGACCTCAATCATTATCTAAAATTATTTAGGCATTTCTTTCATTCCTACCAATGTTCTTATATTTGTAAACCTAGGTATGTGTTGTGCTATATGACTTTTTTACTTCCAATTATCTATTATAAAGAATATGTTTTATTAAGAATTTTTAGGATGTATATTAACAAAACATTTATTATCAAATTTCTATCATTTGATAAAATAGACAATGTTAAAATTGGGAGGATGAAATATATTGGGGGGGATAATTGGGGATGTTTGTTATGGGGGGATCACAATGCTCGCTCTTGCTTCATTATAGACACTATGCTGATCCCTTCCCCATCATTGGGGGAGGGACGTCCGTCATCGAATATAGGAGTGGGTTCCCCCTTTTACCCCTTTTATTACCCTACCTTCCTTCCTCCTTTTACTCAAACTTTGTTGAGTTCGAAAGTCCTGGACTTGTTCGATGGGATCCCTAACCCCCAATCTCAATTGAGGAGTTCAAAAAAACCTCTATGTTTCTAAAAATTACTTTTTTTGTTCAATTCAAACAGCGACGCATCTTAGTTTATTCTTTTGAATAGATTTTTTTTGGATCTTGGGACTTACAAGAGTGGGTGACGGTGGGTTTTCTTGACATAAATCATATTATGATATGTTTCACTTTGGATGATGATTTAATTAGTACCTGGTCTAGTGCACCCCAGAGCTTCAATGGATTCCCATTCTACCTCTTTAAATGGACCTATGACATCCATATGAAGTGAAACTATTCCTTGATGGGGATATGGGTAAGTTTCCCTAACCATCATCTACCATTTAAAAACACCTATTTGATTAGAATTATTGGGAAAGTAGTGGGTAGGTTCTTGTTTTCAAATATATGTATTGAAGTTATTTGTCATCCTATTAACACACGAGTCTGTGTAAGGGTGGATGTGTTAGGATTTCTGTTCAATAATGTCCAGATCCTTATAGGTGAATAGATTCAATATAAGAAACTTCTGGTTTATGAATCATGGTCTGACTTTTGTGTTGTCTGTAAGTGTCTGGGTCATTCATTGTCAGGCTATAGAAGAGGTTCTTTGAATACCCCTAGGAAGTTGGGTGCGGATAGTGGTAAGGTTACATAGGCTGGTGTTGAGGCATCCATGTCTATACAGAAGTCGATGGGAGTGGTCACTGAATCTAAATCAGCAACGAATGTCAGGCGTGGATCATAGGAGTGAATCCTTTGGTGTCTGACATATTTAGTAACTTCAGGAATGATTTGGGAGTACCCTAACCCCCTATGCCTTTTCTTTTGGGGTTAGAGGGTCCTATAGTAGAGAAGGTGTGACCTGATAGAGGTCTCGTTCTTGTGGATTGATAGATTGTGGATAAAAGAGGCACCCTGAATCCTATAGCCATTTAATACGTGGAGGCAGTGTGCTCATGGACTAATACCTTTGACAAGGGTCTGGATAAGTCCCTTAAGTCACCAAGGGAGAGAAACACATCTATTTGTGAACAGTTTTAGCATGAGAAGGTGGCTGCTATTGTGCTGAGAAATAGTTTTGAAGGGTTGCTGCATGATATTCCGGTTCAAGAGGTTGAAATTGACCAGGTTAGGACTTAAATGGATAAAAAGGGGGCCTCTGAGACCAAGTTTAGTGATATGGACATTGAGAATTAATCAGGCGATATAGAAGGTGATACCCAAGGTGATTGGATTTCATATCTAAGACACAGTAAGAACTAGAGGTGTAATCGAAATGTGAGGAAGGATTATTCATTTTGTTTCCTCCACCAAGGGTGACCAGATCAGCGAATAAATTAAATGGATGTTTTCCTACCTACACAGTTGATTCTAGATAGTAGTAGAAGCTTGGTGTGGTGAGAAACTCTTATGTGGAGTTGCTTATACACTTAGAAGAAGAAATTGTTGAATCAGTTTTGACAATTAAGGATACTAAAGAAGAAGCTGACCTGATGATGGAAAGGTCATTAAGGGTGGTTACCAACTAGGAGGAAAGTAATTAGATTGGAAAACAAGATCTAATATTGATAAGAGGATTCAATTCTAGGAAGATAAGTCTAGAAGAGTACATCCAGTCTTGGGAAAATCTAGCGCATTGGTTCTAAGGCCTTTTGAAGGATGATCCAGACTCTCTCGTTAGTACTATTTATTAGAAATTATGTAGGGAGAATAAATCAAATAGAAATTTGTTATCTTTAATGGTTCTATTGTTTCCTTTATTTCTTGAACTATGGTTTCCCACCACTTCATTAAATGTGTTTTCTATAATAAAAAGTTAATTTTCAGTCAATTTATTGGGGGGGATGTAACATCCTGGGATTTTAAAAGAAGATAATTACATTTGATAGTGTAAAGTAAATGAAAAAATGAGTTTATGTTACATTACAAAAAACACTATGTTCATTATTTATTACACACAACACTATTTTTATCTTTCATTACAAAAATATATTTCTTTTTGTTCGATAGCATATTCAACACGCACCACCGAAATTAAATTACTCGTGAAATATATTACCATTATACACTAGTGGTTAAATTGGTATGTATTAATAGTATTATCTAAATTATGATATATATATATATGTATATTTCATACTAAAAATAAATTACTGATAAATTTTTATTAAATAATTAATCAATTTTTAGTAAAGTCGGATTATTCATCAAAAACATGTTTTTTTCAAAAATATTTTCAATTTATTTTCTTGATGAAATATTAGAATAATTTTTTATGAATTATTATTTGGAATAAAGATATCAAAATTTCCATTGGGTGAAATTTTGGGACATGTTGGAAAATATTTATTTTTTAGTGAATAGTGAAAAATACTAATTTCAATAAAAAGTATTTTCTTTTAAATAAATCATGTATTTTAAAAGTTAAAATATGTTTTGAATTTTTTTAAAGAAACATAATTATTTTTTAAGTAATATTTAATCCATTTAATTTATTTTAATAAACTTTATATTATATTTTATTTTAAGTATGTTCTTGGTTTAAAAACGGGTTTTTCTAAATTCTGTTTTAACCATCATAATGATTCTCCTTTTCAATTAATTAAAATTACGCCAAATATTGAATATTTTAAATGAAATATATAGATTATATTTTATTAAATATTAACATATTTTCATATAATGATTATTAGTATCTATAAAATTTTAATATAATCATATTTTCTTAAAAAAATATTCTTAAAAACCTATTGTCTCGCCGCATTTAGCCAATTAATTTTAAATTTATTTCTAACACTTATATGAGTTTAATCAGTAAAAATGGTTCCGTATTTTGAATAATAATAAATTATTTTTTCTAATAAAGTCAAATTATTTTGGTATTATAATTATTAATGAAAATATATAAAATTAATTACAGTGATTATGGTAAAAATGAGTTTACTTAGTGGTCAAAATGTTAATATAACATGTCAAAATGACCCAAAACATTTCTAAAAACAATTTAATGTAAATACTTAAACTGTATACATTATATTATTTATATTTTTCTATTATTATTTCCGGGTGAAATGAAACAAACGTGGTTGGAATTCACTCTTTCAAAAAATTACAAGTGTGCCGCTCACTCCACTTATTAAATTTCACCCCCTCTCCTAGCTTATTCACACATTGAATCCTCTTGGGATTGGGAAATACCTAACTAAGTAACATCAAAAATTATATACCCTAATCTTGTAATACTTTGTTTTTTTTCATAAATACAAATTTGGAAGCATTTGGTGTAATCCCAGGGAGGATACCCGAAGAAGAGATAACCTTATTGAACGAGCATCTTTATTTTATTTCATTATCTACCGCTAATGATTTTTATACAATGAAGATATAGTAAAATAATTATCTTAAATATTATTATATGTTATAATGTTAATTTTATTACCTATGAGCACTCAAACATCTATTTAATGGGTTATAAAATCATCATTCGTGCATACAACTGACTCCCACCTCATGAAATGATGTTATTCATTTTTCCATTACCAAGACTCGTGGATAGGTATGATGTTAGAACTAATTTTTATATATGAAATATATAAAATAATTAGAAATATTTTTTAATTATATCATATATATTATTTTACGTTACATTCTATAAGGTATGCGTTAACATCCCTCACACATGTGACAGACAACCACCTTACGAAGCGACGTGATTCATTTTTTCACTAACGCATTAACTGGAAATTAATAAGGGTAAATATAATAATAATCTATTACATAAGTGAAATATCTTTGATATATATGAAATATTTATCATTATTGAAAAATAATATATCATTTTATTAATTAACTTTTCAATCGTTGAAAAAGTGATAATGTCGTTCGTGGACGTGTCGACTATCACCTCCTCAAAGTGATGTGATTTCTTTTTCATCACCACATGAAAATAATGATATATATATATATATATAATTAAATTTTATGTTTTTAATGATATAATTATCATTATATATAGATAAAATATTAATTACAATTTTCTCGTAATGATCTTTGAAAAATAAAAAAGTTAATCAGGAGTTCGTATGACATAATATCTCCATGATTGTAACATTTGTTCATTTTTCATATCCAATTTAATGATTGATTTTAAAATTATAACGTGTGTATAACAAAGATAATTATTCCATGTTTTTTCCCATGTATATTTTTAAATAATGATCTCTTTGACCATATTCATCCTACCAAATCCATTTTAAACACATAAGTCAAATATGGTCAAAATGTTCAACTTAAATTTAGTTGATTAAGTAATTTTATATAACATCCAAATAAGTTACTACCACAAAACAGGGCAAGGGAAGTTTGGCCATTTATTATTGCTAAATAGGAAGCACTAATAAAGGGGTGTGCCTCTATTAGCGCTAGCTAAAAGCACTGATAAAGGGTACATTTATTAGCATTATTATTAGCATAAATAAAAGTTTTATTATTAATTTATATAAAATTATTATGTTTATTTTAAAAAATAATGTTTTTGTATACATTAATAATTATATTCCAAAATTAATAAATATATACTATTTATAGTTATAATTATTGATAAAAATATATATATATATATCCTATAAATCATTTTAAATAAATATATAATAATATAAATAAATTAATAAAATTATACTTTTATAAAATAAGTATTTATCAGCGCAAAAATTATAACGCTGATAAATATCAAATTTATCATCACTTTTTTAGCACTGATAATGGTATGTTTTATCAGCACTTTTATTTTAGCGCTGATAAAACATACCTTTATCAGCACATTTAACTAGGACTGATAATGGTCCTAATGGTTTTTATAAAAGAACCCTAACAGGCCCCTCCACTCTCGCACGTCTTCAAGCCTTTGCAGAAGCTGAACCTGATCCCTCGTCCACCGCGACCCCAACTCCTCCTCCTCCTCAGCCTCTTCTGCCATCCCCTCCTCCGCCACTGCCTTTTCCTCCTCCTTCACCATGACCATCCTCCTCCTCTACTGTTGCTACCTCTGTCGCTGCCTCCGCCACCACTACCTTGGACACCGTTGCCTCTGCCATCGCTGCCTCCGCTGCCACTGCCTCTGCCACCACTGCCTCCGTCGTCGCAGCCTCCGCAGTCGATGCCTTCACCGCCTCTACCTCCGCTGCCACTTCCTCCTCTGCAAATGTATATGATTTGAGTTTTTTTGGGTATTATGGGTGAGATTAAATGAGTTTTATGAAGGTAAAATATGTTATGGGTTTGCATAGGCTTGTGAATTCTTTAGAAACATGAAGCAAAGGTATATGCTTTGATTTGTGATTAGCATAATTCATTTCATAAAAAGTATGGGATATATTCATGGGGATGCCTTATATATCGGGAATGTATAAGGTTTGGGTAATTTCCTTTACTTGACATTGTATAGGCATTGAGATTCCTTGGAATATTTTTGAGAAGGGCACTTTGAGTGTCGATGTTTTTGGTATGAAGTTTTGTTTCGAGGGAAAGATTAGTGTGATTCCTAGCCCTACATTTTTTTAATGTGTTTCTTTGTTGAATAACTATTAGATTATGGATGGAAACATGTGATTTTTAGATGATACCATTTGAAAGTCATTAGTTCCGTTTTCATGAAAATTTTAAGAATGTTAATCTTGTTGGAAAGTAGCATAGGGGTTCTTTGTTTTGATGATTGACATACCCTGGAGCATGGTCATGGGTTTAGGAATGTGAGCCTAATATAGATGAGAAATGACTCTGGTTAGTCCATGTTAGGTGATAATTCAAGGTATCATAGATATTTACACCGATCTAGATATGCATTATTTTGATAACTAGGGTTGTTGATCACTGTTCTGGAGACTGGATTTTGTGGTTGCATGGGGTGTGATTGGGTAAGTTTATAAATCAGGTTAATTAGATTATCTCATGGAGATGTTATATTAGTATAAAAAAATGGTATTTGACTTGTGGGATCAAGAGTCCGGTAATTTGATAAGGTGGTACAATATTGTACACCCATTATATTGGATGAGGTGAGAATGGTACATGCCGGTTACGCATGGTACCCATTTAAAGTTTAAGTCGGTGAGATGTAATATGTGATCTGAGGACCAATGGGGTTGAAGATATTATTTTATACTCAATTTCATGGGGTTTTCGAAGAATTATAAAATTTCAATCTATGGTGGAGGATACGTCACAAATGGATCAAATATAGTGTCATGTTTTATCTGAGATTTAATCCTAGATAGGTGTTTCTTTGGATAAATGATCATGGATCAAGATAAGTAACACACATTTGGTGATAGAACATGTTGAAGTGATTCTCGATAAGTGGTATGAGGTAAAAATGTAGTGGGGAGTTAACCAATGATTATTGAGGGTGTGACTTTCATTTCAAATGAATTTCAATGGGTGAAGGGTATAATATTTCAGTGATTGGGGAATATGTGACACAAGAAATTTCATGTTAGAGATTAGGTATGATAAATATGATCACATATATTAAATATCTATGATAGTAGATGAATCATTCACTATGGAGGTGTGACCCTCATGTTACAATGGTCTTTAGTATTATTGGACTGGGTATTGGATGGTTGATATGAAATTTGTATGTCCTTGAGTCGGTGAATCTGATTTATCTCATCCCACATAAATACCATATTTAGATTTTAAATGATGTAATAGAAAAATTTTATATGTTTATAGAATTATCAGTATAATGTTGATGTGATCCAAAGGTCATTCGTGAGTTTAATCATGATTAATTATGTGATTTTGGGGGTGAAACCCATTCATCACATTATTTAGGGGGTGGTCCTATTTATTCACATGATTTATGGATTGAATCACATGTAAAAATTTAGTGGAATTGTTTTCCAAGAGATTAGATAATGTATACAATAGAGGGAAATGGTTACATCATATTGAGTATGACAGGTTCATTTTGCGGTAATACTGGGACTTTCTAAGGTAAATTCAGCATGTTAGGGCCTTGTTCATAAGAAGTAGAGACTTATTTGATTCTATTTGGAATAAAATATGACAACTAGTACTATATTTTTTTGGGTTTTTTTCATATGTGTTTTGGTTTGGTTAGTTTTATATCACACTAAGTGGGTTGTTGGAGTACTGGATGATGTGTAACAATAGGAATTTACAATGGTGGGTAGCAATTTGGATCCGGATTGTGGTGCGTATCACTATGAACCTGATGATGTTTTTATTTAAAAAATTGTACCCTTGAATGAATGGGTTTCATGGAATATCATATATAGGTTTCAATGATGTTTAACCAGACATGTCCCATTCCTAAATCTCATTGGATCTATTTTAGATAGGTAAAACATATGAGTTCTCATTTTATGTTTTCTTTTTAGTTGGAAATCTCCTCTATTGTGCACCTCTCCTCTACCGCGAATGTACCTCTGCCACGCACTGAACGACACCTTCACGGTGATTTTTCTCTTGTTACTCCTTGGTTTCCTCTTATTCTCTTGTTACTATTATTTGATATTGATGGTTATAATGTGACATGTATGGGCTAAACTCCCCACTGAAAATCATGGTGGTTGGTGTTCCTTGTTTGCACATTTAATGAATTGCATGTTGGTTGGTTCCTGTTGAACATTTGAATAAAAAAATTATTAATTTACAAATACATTACTTATGAATGAATTCCTTAAGATGATAAAACTTCTATGATAAAATCAGAATTAACAAACAAAATTGAATAAGGGAAGCTTTGTAAAATTTGAAATTGTGATTGTTTGTTTTGTATAGTGCTGTGATTGTGAGCACGATAGTGGGTTTGTATGGTGTTGTGGTTGTTGGCATGATTGGTATGCCATCTTCTTTACATATTGTAGTTCTTCCACCATTGTATATCAATCAAAAATTTACCCATTTCAATGGCACCACCACTTTATTACTAGTGTAATTCCAATGAATCCAAGAAAAAAAACTTCACTAGAGGACTCTATAAGACACTTTATGGAAACCTTAGTCAAATAACCATGACAACACATGTAATGAATCCTTCCACCTACAAACACTATATTGAAAATCATACAATATATTAGTCTAGTACCATAGTTCTTGACTAGAGACATTATGTTTCTAGAGAAACACTAAAAAACTGGTTTACAATAATGTATATAGATCACTTGTGGGATACTAAAACATTCTTGTGCAAGGGATTCCACCCGTAAGCGGTAGTTAACTAACATTAGTAAAGTGAAAAAAGAATCATTAGTTTTGTTATTAGCTTATATATGGACCAAAGAAACCATTTGGAAAGATGTAAAGGTGTTGTTACGATATAATATGCCTATTTTAACAAAAAATTATTTAATGAAACATTGATTTCATTTTCATTCTTCCATGAAGGGTTTGTTTATTTTAAAACATTATTGTCCTTGTGACATGCCTTTGTGGGAAGATAAAAAACGTTGTGTCTTCTCAATCACAGCGTTAATGGGAAATCTATTTCACTAATGAATTAATTTTTTATAGCTCTATGAGAACTCTTGGGTTTTTTCTCTGCTTCACATAATCTTCTTCACGTGATCGTGTCACATAACCTCCTTTGTATGAATGATTCATGTGAATTGATCATGTGATCACATCACATGATCAAATCATATAAACACATCAAAAAATAAATTAAGGTAATTCAATTGAACCATGATTCGTGTATTCTTATCTTATTTACAAGAACACATAATGCTTCAAGGGTCATGTAATCATATAAATCTCCCAGGTTAATTTGATTACATGATTTTATTATGATCATGTGATCACATGACTCTAAACAATTATTGCACTTAATATGATATTTCAAATTAGTCATGTGCCCATTTCATACTCAAGTCCATTTTTAACCAAAAATACACCATTTTCATAATTAATCGATGTTTTATTTCTTATGATACAAATGAATTCAAGAATTGATGATGAGGGGGCTTTATTTAATTGGACTAAAATGGTCGATAGTGTGGAAGTCAACAAATGCATAGTCATTCAGTCCACTCATGATCATCTTAAATGCTTTATGGGATCCAATATATTGGATTTTCAATTTTCTAATTAGTTTCCCTTATATGTAGTTGTGGGTGTCCAGAAGGGAGGAGGGTGTCCAAGAGTGGGGGGTGTCCAAGAGGGAGGGAGGTGTCCAGAGGGAGGGGTTTCTAGGGGGTTTCCATGAGTGGGGTGTCTAGGAGGGGAGGGAGGGGGTGTTTAGCTGGTGTCTATGAATGGGGTTTCTCGGAGGGGAGGGTGGGGTGTGTCCAGAAGTGGGGGTGGGGGTGGGGGTGTTGGTTTGTAGGAGTGGGGGTGTACAGGAGGGGAGGGAGGTGTCCATGATGGATGGGGTGTCCTGGAGGGAGGGGGTCTCCAGGTGGGAGGGGGGTCTCAAGGTGGGTGGGGGTGTCCGGGAAGGAGGAGGTGTCCATAAGGGATGGGGTGTCCAGGGGGTGTCTAGTAGTTGGGGGTGTCCAAAAGGCAGGGAGTGTCCAGGTGGTGTACATGAGTGGGGTGTCTAGGAGGGGAGGGAGGGGGTGTGTCTATAATGGAGGGGGTGTCTAGGTATATATCCTTTCAATTTCATTCAATATTGATACTATACAACGGGTAGATCACTTCTAGAGTATCCTGAAGTGGGTTCGTAGTGAGACATCAAAAGTTCAAACCAACCAAACCAATTCCATGCCCATGTAGAGTCCCAAGTATTATAATCAAGTTCAATTTGAGTCCCAATATATCTTATTTAATGTCATTAAGACCCAATATATACATCATTTACTTATCTCGCATTATATTTCTAGGAAAGACACTTTTTCTCTTCACCAACATTGTAGTAGAATACATCTATCGGAAAAATCACTGATGATATATGAGTTTAATGGAAAGAATAATTTATGATCTAGAAGAGTTGTGAGGACACTCTCAACTAAATCAATTTTGACCCTCAATCCTGGAATGTGGATGAAATCTATGGAATGAGATGGTTTTTACTAGAAACTGAATTCCAAAAGATGTATCCCTGCTACTTATATAAATATATCTTCTCCCACTTTCCATAGGATTGGCATCTTCCAGTTGTTTCATAGGATCTCTATGTTTCTACTTTATGTGTTTTTAAATTATATTTTTTATAATGTTATGTTAAATGTTGTTCCTATTCCTCCAATATATTTTTTTTTGGTGTTTTCCTTGATTTTTTGAACTGTATCACTTCAAAATATATATGATTTTATAATTCATGTTAGTGAATGATGGTGTATGATTAATATTTATTCTATTATCAAATAGATGATGAAAATATAGTTGGATAAAGAAGGATATTAATGGGTATACACTAATGAATTGGGAGGTAGGGGTTGTCCATGAGGGAGGGGTGTCTAGGTTGGAGGGTGGGTGGGGGTGTCCAGGAAGGAGGGGTTTTCTAGGATATAGGGGGTGTCCAGTAGTGGGGGGAGTCCAGGAGGGGAGGTGACTATCCAGGGGGTGGTAAGGGGGTTGTACAATTAAAGGGACGGGCTATAGGGGTAGGGGGTTTTCCCAGAAGGATGGGGTGTCTAAGAGTGGAGGTGGGTGTCCAAGAGGGGAGGGGGATGTCCAGGAGGGTAGGGGACTATCTAGGAGGTGGGAAGGGGGATATCCAAGGAAAGGGTGAGGGGTTGCAGGCAGAGTGTGGGGGTTGTCCAGGAGGAGGTGGGGGTTATAGGTTGAGTGGTGGGGGGGAAATCCAGTGGTAGGGTGGGGGCTGTCCAGGGGGGCTCTCTCATGGAGGGTAGCGGGGTTTGGCTAATCATACTAAAGAACTAGGACATCAAGAGAAAAGTGAACTGGTATGATTATCCCCTATCTAATTGTGTAGGTTCTCTTAATTCCCTCTCTAAAACTGAGAAATACATTCCTTAAATACCATAAATGGGACCTTAGATATTATATTGGGTCCTTGGAGAGTCATAAGTGGTCAGTGTCCATGTAGGGGTGGACCCAATGTCTGATGCGAACGCGCTAGCACTCATTCCCTCTGACCTTGCATGGGAGTGTACAATCTTAGAGGCTCCTGATATATGTAACTATTTGGTTTATAAATTACCTAGGATGGTGGTATCACTAGGAAAATGTTATAAATTATTCTAAAACTGAATACTCTAATGAAATGGAATAAACCATCATGTATGTGTCACATTGTATAACCTATGGAGAGTCCTCCCTTTTTTATTATCAATAAATGAAACCTTTTGGATTCCATGTTGTTGTTGAAATTTCTTCCTCATCTTTTCTCATCCTTGTAATATTAAAAAACCAATATTTATAAGTCAATGAATCATGTTGATCCTCTTTTAAAATATTAATTCAATCCAAGGAAATATGGACATGTAAAGGTTATAACAGGTAACAATTGAAATTTTATTATTGTATTCATTCATATTAATGTTTAATTTATTTAATTATTGTATTACTAACATAATGTGTGTTTTCTTATATAGGTGAATATTTTTTCCTGAGTTCGAGTGCTTTGTTCGAAAAAAAATACTATGGACGATAATTTTTTAGAGCAGATCACGGATGCAAAATTGATGAATCATTAATGTTTTTAACTGTTTGTTGGATAATTGTAATTGTAACTATATTAAAAATTGTTTAAAATTTATATAGAAGTGTGTTTTTTTATTCATGATTTCATGTAAATGTATATAATTTTTTTTCTTCTGTTCTTTGGGTGTATGTGTTGTTTGTGATGTGTGTGCATGTGTTGTCTCAGGTGTGCAGGTGCGATGTAGGTGCTAGGTTTGCTCAGGAATCTTGGTCTTTATCAATGCTAATTATGCGCTGATAAATATCTAATATATCAATGCTTTTTTAGCGCTGATAAAGGTTTTATTTATAAGTGATATTTTGAGAGATGAAATATTATACATTTATCAGTACAATTTTGAGTACTGATATGTTTTACATTTATCAGTGCTCAAAATAGCACTAGTAAAGGGGAAATTCATCAGCACTCAAAATAACATGGATAAAGATGTCCCTTTATCAGCACTAAACAAGAACTGATAAAGTGGGACCTTTATCAGTGCTTTTTTTTATCACGGATAATGGTAACCCTTTATCAGCGCTATTTTGAGTGCTGATAAATTGAACCCCCTTTATCCTCGTCGCGATTAGCAATGCTTTTTTAGCACTATAAAAGGCGGTTTTTAGTGCTATTAAAAGTTCTATTAGTATTAGTGAGTGAAATAAAATTAATAATATATATGAAAAAGTTTATCATGGATGTATGTAATTAATAAATTTTTATTATTCATGATGTTAAAGACACATGTGATAAGTTAGACTTAATGTAAGGGTTTTTTCATCTCACTTTTATTTTAGTGATATATATTCTATATTCAACACTTATTTTTTTTATACTGAGCAAGGATATATATTATGATTATTGACCAGGAATTTATGGGGATTTATATATCTATATAAGTATCTCACTGTCATAGGGCTTGCAGTTTCAATGTTACCAAATAGGTAATGGATTGAATTCACAATTTTCCCTCTTTGAGGCATATGTCATGTTACACACATATATTTTTTAATGAGGGGTATATACATCCCATTTGAAATTTAATATCATTAATCTATTTATTCTTATGGTATTTAATTTTTCACTTCTTGTAATCCTTTTATAGGGATTACAACTCAAATATACGAATGTGGTAAGTGTTTAATGTTACAATCACATTATTTATTTGGATTATTAATGATATTTCTTCCCATGAGGAGATATTTCAATAAATCTCTAAATAAATTCATGAATTTTTTCTCCTCTGTTTATTTATTACATTTAAACATTATATTATCATTTTTTTCACTCTTTGGTACTTGAAATATTCTAGAAAAATGGTTTTAAGAATATATGACTTTATTTCTCTCTTTGGTCAGAAATCAGTTTTTTTCAAAAAAATATGTTCTCTAAATATGTTTCCAAATTTTTTTATCAATTTTTAAATGATTTATTAAATTCATTTAATCAATTTTTTATTTTTACACAATTATTTAATAGTAATCCTCTTGTCTTTCTTTGAATAATTCACATTTCTAGCCTTTTTACTATAGAAAAGGAATGTTCTATATGACATGTATTGAATTACCAACCGACATGAACATAATTTCTTTAGAGATCTTTTACATGATTTAAAGATTATTTTTAATGGAAATTTTTTCTTAATATTCTAGAAATTCTTTGTTTTTAAATGTGGATTTCAAGGAAAAGTATTTTCAAATTGTTTTATGTTCATGAAAGAAAATTCCAATATGAAAAGGATATATTCATTAAGAAGGTTTTTAATGATGTTATAATTGAATTTCCATTCATAAAAATAAAAAACCCCTGATTTTACTTATGATCTAATGGGGGTATTTTGTAATGATTACATCCTCAATAAGTCTATGGATGGATTAATATTATTTCAATGAGATTGTTATGGAACCCATTTCTTTTCTATGGGTTAACCATATTTCAACAAGATTTTTATATAACACATTTATTTTACATGGGTTAATCAAGTTTTAATGATATTATCCTAAAACCCATTTCTTTTACATGGGTTAATAAGTTTAGAAAATTATAGTGTCTATTTTTATGATTTTTAAAATGAAATTCATGCTCTTGGTACTCTATCCATGTCATGGTTCATGGAAAAAGATTAAAGGATGGGGTGGTCTATATTATGACTAGTTATCGCATTATAATATATATGATGGGGTGGAATAGAAAGTTCATAGTGATCCTATTACAACTTATTAGATGGGGTAGCCTAATTAGTAATTGGCGAGACCTTTTTAACATAAAATAAGGGTGCACCTAGATATCACTTTAATACATTGTGTAATGTACATTTTCTTGAGAGTAAGTAATGAGGGAGATGGATGAGGTTTTATCCTTTGTATTTACCTGGGTTCCTGTTATTTCTTATATTGATTCAATATGAGTTATAAATAAAAATGATCAAATATTTAAACATGTTATTGTTTTTCTTTCAATGGGTTTATAGTGTTTATTTTGATCAAATATGATATCACATGGATCATGATTATTGATTTTGATGACTCTTACCATCTCCATGTTTTCAAATTTGATGATCTAGGTATTGATATGTATGACATAATTCATTATTTTCTCATGAAATATGATTATATAATTATTCCCTAATACACTTATTGTGCTCATTGATGTTATTCAATTCCAAACTCTTATGTTTACTGTTTCTGATCATTTAAGCATTCCCTTCTTTTGATTAATTTTTTACAGGTTATAAATAATGAGGTTGAACAAATTATTTTTAAAAAGGATTTAAATTGATTACGATGATGATTTCCTTATATTAAATAAAAAGGGGTGTATTTAGTGGGAGAAATTCACTTTTTATGGAATGGGTATTATTTATGTAAGATTTTCTCCTAATTCTATATAATTTTAAACCCAAAAGTTTCTCAAGAATGAAAGTGACCCAATTTTTTTCCTTTTAATTTTGTAAGGCTTGGATGAAAAAATTGGGTCATAATTATTAGAATAAAATATAAAAATTTAATGGTTATTTTTTTAGAATTGGATACAGGAGTGCGTGTTCTTGGATGTAATTATTATTTCTTGATTTTATTCATGGAAAGAGACTTATAGATTATTTAGAAAAAAAATTTCTACGGAAAATGAATCTTTTAAAACTATAAATTCTGAAATAGATTCTAGTGATTAATCTGATACTAAATCTATTTTTGAAATAATTTAATTCTATTTTGGAAATATGAAACTTGAAAATGATGAAGTGTTTTTTGAAAATGCTATTGGAAAGGATGAAACTTTTTTTGAATCTAATGAAACATGCAATGTTGAAATAAATTGTGATATTTTTTGTGGAATTGAACCTAATTTCACTCTTTTTTTACTTTAATTATTATAAAAATATCATCAAAGAGTCACATTATTTTAGTGAACAAGAATATAAAATTTATTTTGGGGATGGAAAATGTTTGCTATTTTAAAATACTTCTTCTTCTCATTTAGATGTTTATAAATCTTATATTCTTAGGAATGATTTAGAGGATGAAAATGAAATTAGAGAACCCATAGAACTTATTTTGACCAAAGTTTTCATACCACCTACACTTGAACTTAATCATTTTTTAAAAAACATTAAAATATTTCCACTTATAAGACAAATAAAAGTTACCTACTATAATTGCATGTGGTCTATCCAATGATATATAATATAAAAATTTAGAGGTTCTTAATAAGAATAAAAATTCCATAGGCTATCCTTTATATGATTACTAGGTGATATTTCCTTTGGTGTTTATTAATAGGTTTATTTTAGATGAAAATTACAAACTTGTTAGACAATTTTAAAGGATTCTAAATCTGACCCTTATAGAAGTGTTTAAGAAGGAAATAGATTCTTTATGGGTGTTAGTATTATTTACCCCATTTCTAAAATTCAATGATAATCCCAGTTCATATTGTAGCTAAAATAGGAAGATTCATAGTTTTCGAAAATGAATTTGGGGAGTTATTTCCAACCAAGTTACCCAAAAAGAGGAGGGTATGCATTGATTATAGGTGGATGAACTTAGTGACAAGGACCAATTTCCTATTCATTTTATTGACCAAATACTTAAAAGGTTTGTAATTCAGTACCAATATTTATTCATATATGGTTTTTAGATATTTACAGATTCTCATTTCTCCATTGGACTAGGATAAAGAAAGTTTACTTGTCATTTTGGTACATTTTTGTACCAGTGAAAGGAATGTTTACTATGTAATACATTAACCACTTTCCATGGATTCATTCTTAGAATTATATCTAAATTTATTTAGTAATGAAAAGAGGTGTTTATGGATACATTTTCAATGTATATTACAGGTTTTGAGATATTTATAAGTCGTTTAGGGGATATTCATAGAGTGTTCATTGAGAAGATCCTTGTTCAGAACTATGAAAAATGTTACTTTATAGTTGATATTGGGATTGTGTTTTGTCATGAAGTGTATAAGAATGGAGGTCAGGTGGAAAATCCTAAGTTTAATATTATATCTTTAATATATTTTCATAAAACTATGAATGATATTAGACATTTTCTTGTATATGACGGTTTTTATAGGAGTTTCAAAAAATTCATTATTTGAATTTCATTTCCATTGAAACGAAAACATTAGAATGAAATAAATTCTTTACGTTGATGATAAATGAAAATATTCCTTTAATAAAATAAAATAAAATGTTATATCCCCACCAATAGTTCATTAACCTAATTGGGATAATCCATTTGAGCTGAGGAATGATTATTCAAAATTATCCTTGGGTGATGTTCTTTGGAAGAAATTAGATAGAAAGCCATATCTCAACACCTACATTTCTTGAACACTATATACTACCCAATACAATTACTCTATATCATAGAATAATTTTTTAGATATTTCTTCCCTTTAAAAGATCAAAATATATCTTTTAGGATCTAAAGTCATCATTTTCACTAACCATTCTTCTATTATATTTCTTATGAAAAAACAAGAATCAAAACCAATTATGGTTAAATGGATCTTATTGATTTATGATTTTTCCTAGATATAAAACACAAGAAATGGATTTAGAATTTTTTTTTATCATTTGAGTAGGATTCTTGATTTATTTCCCATGATAAATTCATTACTTAACCTATCAGATATTTTTCTTTAGGTGAGAAATTGTAATTTTTTTGTTAATAAAAAGAGACCATGGTTTTTGTTCACTGGGAATTACTTAGTTAATGAAATTATTCGACATTGGTTTTACAAGAACCATGTTTCTAAAAAAATTTGGTGTTAAGGAAATATGTTTGGGATGATCCTAAGTTATGGAATTTTTGATGTGATTAAATTTTTAGGCAGCATAACCAAAATTCTAGTATTTATTCTATGCTGAAAGCCTACTATAGGTTTCCTTATAGATGTTAGTTTGGTAAACATCATACTACTATAAAAGTGATTGATTTAGGATTATTTTATATTACTATCTTTACTTATTTTTGTTAGTTTTCTTAGTTTTGTAATGATTGCGAATTCCAAGGAAATATTTCTCAAATTCAAGAGATTCCACAACAACCATTATTGTTTTGAGACAAATTTGATGTTTAGGGAATGAATTTTATGGGCTCTTTTCCAAATTCCATTAGATATTAGTACATAATGCATGCAGTGGACTATGTTTCCAAATGTATTGAAGTTATTCCAACTATAATTAATGATTATATTGTGGTAGAACAATTTGTTAAGGTAAATCTATTTTTTTATATTTGGGATGCCAAGATTTATTCACACAGACTAGGGTACACATTTTTTAAAATTGGAATTTAGAGGCTCTACTGAATAGATATGAGGATACTCATAAAGTGTCTACAAACTATCATCCTAAAACAAATGGGATAGATAAAGTTTTTAATAATGATATTAAAAATATTCTTTAAAAAATGTTAACCTCAACTAGGATGAATAGAGATCATGGATTGGGGATTCACTTGGGGAATATTGGACAACCAATAAGTCTCTAATAGAGATGTCACATTATAAAATATTTTTAAAAGATATTTTCATCTTCTCGTAGATGTAGTGTATAAATATTCATGGGTAGTCAAATCATGAAATATGAGAATGTTTGAAGATGGAAAGAGGGAAATTTGTTTTTTCATGAGTTATAAGAAATAAAGAAATTACGTATAAAAATGAATGAATTTTTAATGTGAAAAAATAGTGGTGTATAACAATATGATCTTAAATAAAGAGTCTAATATTAGAGAGAAGGTGCTACTAAAAAACTCAATGATGAAACATTTACCTGGTATATTTCATTACGAATGGGATAAATATTTTATTGTAACTCAAGTTTTACCTTTTGGTGAAATGTAGATTAGAGATCATGGGAAGAATATTTTATTCACTATTAATGGACATTAGGTGAAACTGTTTAGAGAAGGTAATAATGGACATCCATGTGAGTAGTTTCTGTTGTTGTAAGTTTAATACTATTTAATAATTACAGCCATTTCTTCCATTACATTATTAATTTTTGGAATTACTATGGGGGAAGGTACTGATATTTTTTAGTGTTAGGTTTTTTCTTTTTGTTTCTTTTTGTTTCTTTACAGAGAATAATGTGACCTCATGGGGAATCAATTTAGAGCTTTCCTCTATTTTATATTTATATGAGATGAAAATTTTTAGAATCTAATGAAATTAAAAGAAGATACAACTTGAAGAAACAATCATACCCATATTATTTTATTAAGCCCTGGTTTTATTAAACTTGAATTAATTTTATATGAAATCTAATATTAAATCTGAAATCATTTCCACGAGTTTCCAAGATAACTAGAGGGACTATTTCAAAGAAAATATGTGGGGATTTTACTATAATAAAATATAAATAAATCTTATAATTCATGGGAGTTTTTTCGTTAAAATTATGCACATTTTTTATGCCTCATAATAGTTTCTTGTTGCTTACACCATTAACATATTTGGTTAAAAGAAAATATAAGATTCAATGGTATTTTCATAATGAAATATAGTATTCAAATATTATGCTAATTACAATTAGTTTGGTTATTATTGATTGTGTATTAGTGCTGAAAATTTCATTCTTCTCTGGAAATATTTTCAAACACTTCCCTGAACATGAACAAGTATACACATTTTATTTTGGAGCTGAATAAATAAAATAGTAACATATATGAAACATTTAGCACACATTGAGTTGTTAATTATTTTTCTTTTATTAAAAACACATTGATATTTATTATGATTTTCATACATAATTTTAATCTAATGGAATCCAAAATTTGTTTTTAACATTAAATTGGTTAAAAATGTTTCTCAGCATTTGATTTGAAATTAGGGACAATGTTGAGTTTCTGTATAGGGAAATCGGTCTTTCAATGGTCAGAACTATACCATACTATGAACTCATCTGAATCCCTTAATTATTTTTAACTTTTATTATTTTTATTGTTTAAATTAATAATTTTCAGTGGTTTTAAACTTCTCTGAATATGGAATGTTTTGTAGATACTTTGAGCAAGTAAATTCTATAACAGACCTTTGATTTAGTTGGGTAATTCATTTTTCATTTTCCTCTTCAAAATATATTGAATAAGGTAAAATATTATTTAAATGGAAAACATTTATAATTTCCAATGAATCATTAAAATTGGATTTAAACTCTTAACCTATACATTATGGGAATTATAAAATGAAAATATTATTCTAGGTTGAATTCATTATTTTTTATTTATGTCTATGGATGGGTTATTTAGACTACATTTTTATTTATTATGTTTTATCATCCAAACAAATTTTTAGAATTATTTTGTTTTATAATTATTTTATTTTTTCTAATGGAGGTAATAGATGTTCATATATACATTTGAATGAAAATTAATGAGGGCTTAATCTATTTTCAATGTTTTATGGTCAATTATATTTGTAAAACATTAATCGTTTTTTCATGGAAAATATTTACTTCTTAAGGGAAAATTTATTCACTACATAATGAAAATCCAAGGTGGAAATGTTTTGGAAAACCAATTTTATCTATCCATATATTATTTCAATATTAATATTTATTTCATTACTCTTAATTTGGTACATTTTTTTATTTAGGACAAGCAAATCCATAGTTTTGGGGAATTTGATGTTGTATTATTCGAAAAAAAATTAACATTAATTATATTGTATTAAAATGTTATTATATTGAAATGTGTTCATTATGATTTTTTTATTAGAAAAGGTGTTGTTAAATTTGTTATTTTAATATCAAAAATGATAAATTATGTTTTAATGATAAAAATTATAATGTTTTGATTATTTTTATGTTGAAATAATAAATCATTTAATTATTCATTAATTAGGTGTGTTTTATACATTGAAATTTTAAATATCTTATATTGATGATTTATTTCAATTTTCAATTATAAATGTTTTTATTTATTCTAGATACCTAGTTAATTTAAAAATTATATTTGATACTTTTTAAATTTGAATATATGGTCATTATTCTTTTTTAATTTTTTTATAAATTTTAATTTAATTTAATTTTCTATTTATTCATTTAAATTTCATAGAGAATATAAATTTTATTTAATTTTTATACGGAAGAAGTATGTTTTAAGAAGCACTCTATCCACATTAGATAAATCCCATTCTTTTAGTTACATAAAATTATTCCACACCATAAGATAATTATTTTACCCTTGTATAAGATAGTAATGTTTAATAATTGGGGGTATTCAACATATGATAAAATTCTATTCTTCATAAGATAATTGTTAGGACTATAAGATATCGTTAAGAGGCTTTGTAAGATAAATATCATGTAGGATAATTTATCCTATATGTTTTCAAGCCTATTACTGAATCACTAAACTTCCATGAACAAGACAACATGAAGATTTAGAGTTGAGTTGATGCATACCTCCCCACTGTCTCCATTTGAAGGAAATTCTAATGCCTCCTTTTATTTTGAGGAGTTTTCAGCACAAATACATATCTTATACAGCCAAGAACCACTCAAACACACTGATATATGTTAATTATGTATACCTATGTTGTTGTTGAAGCTATCCAAACTGAATCTAACATGAAGAACGTGAACTAATGGTTGATGCTCCTTTGTGAAGAATAAAAATTGATTTTGTACATGAAATCACTAATTTTTCAAATTCTTTCTGATGATGATGAATAAATAATAACTAAAGATGAGGAGAAGATGATTTATACTGAAAGAATATAATAAAGAAAAATTCAATCAATTTTCATGGCTCCTTTTTACAAACATCATTCAAGCACTAATTAACCAAGATTTTTGAAACTGTTGGTTTGGAAGTAAGGATCATATATATTAACCCTTTTTAGGAATAAAAATAAGATCTAAGATGATCGGTCCATGTGACTTGAGTTTGATAATTTTTTTAAGATGAATTACTTCTTGTAGGTTTCGATTGAGGAAAAAGGGGAACTAGAAATTTCCTAAATTTATGGTTGAGAAAATGAAAGAGTTTGCTGGTAGGGTGTTATAAAAATTTCATCAAAGATAAAATTTATTTGAGATGTTAATTTCCTTTACAATTGTTAACCTGACTAAGTTTATATTGAATGTCATTGAGGTATAGCTAAAGACGGTTTTAGGCAATTTAATTTAAGATCAACCCTTGTTGACTTGTTGAGTTATCGACTAATCTTGGTGGAATTTTCATTGAGACTCTGTATTCGTTGGATTGAGTTACAAAAATGATTTAACAAATATGATATGAATTTTGAAGAAGTTGATACAAAAATTAAATAATTTTGGAAGAAGATGTCTATAGGTATTATTCATGGATGCTCTCAGTGAATATTTTTATTACTGACATTGAGATCCACCTGTGAAATAAACATTAATGTGTCAATGATTTTGGTTCACTATTTGGATTTACATCATGAGAAATGATGATAAACATGATTTTTCAGTACCAGTTATATAGAATTTGAATAATTCATAGAAGCATATGATGATTGATCTGATCTTGGAATACTACCAGGGGAATGTTGAGTCTGGTGAACATGAAGAAATTAATTGGTTTTTATATAGGAAATATATATCACTTATCAGTCTTGAGTGTGATGGCTGAGGATGTATTTACTGCCACCACCTGGAAAAAAAATGGTCTGAATTATTTCGGATGATAGGAAAAATATTAATAATAAAGAAATGTATAATTGAAATATAATTTTTGTAACTATTCAAGATAGGTAGAAATATTTTTGTTAGTATCGAGAACAAAGACATCATAATTAGAGAGCATTGTAGTGGAACCTGGAGAACCTATAGAGAGTTTTTGTTACATCTAAATCCAATGAATATGGATATTGAATATATCATCTACACATTAGTGATACCATACTAAAATTCTATAAGAAAAATCTAGTGTAATATAAGGGTGATGTCTTTATATTTTTTTATATTTTATATTTAACAATTAAAAATCTCTCCAAAATGTTGGAACTCGGAATAAGACCACTATTTAAATTTTTATTAATCTATCACTTGGTTAATCATTTTTTAATCCATTTTGAGAACAAAAAATTTGTTATTGGATTGTGATAAACTATAAGAGAGTATTTTTAGTTAATTCCAATTTATATTTTTTAGTCAAACCTCTTTGATTAAATATCTCAATCATTAGTTTAATATTGTGAGTAGAGTGGGAGTAGACTGTGTTAATACAAACAATTATTTTTTATGTGTATTCATCGACTATAATGGAAAATTGATCTATATCTAAGATCTTGGTTGTATAATTCAATTTAATGATCTTAGTGAGATGAAATATTATATATTTGAATCTATACATTAATATAGATACAATATATATGTATTTTTAAAACAATGTGGAAAGCATGGTCCATAAATATTATATGTTTGGCTGCCACATCTTCTTCCTATTCATTTATACATTCTCTGTTTCAATTTTTATGTTGTATTTATTATTTAAATATCTAATACTTAGTGATTAGAGTAATTTATTTAGAATTCATTTTTTTACCCTTAAAAATATTTTATTTTTTAAAATGAAAAAAAATATTATGGCAGAAAACTCCTCTAGGGAAGTCTCATTTGGAGATATACCAGGTCACGTACATACTATAGTACTTGGGTTTTAATTTTTAAGGAAGAAAAAAAGATAAAAAAACATCCGTTCAGTTATATCCAAGGTATCCATTTCTTTAAACCCGTTGTAAGTTGTTTTGTTTCCCTATCTCTGAAATCGATCCACTTAACCTTTTGGTCTGTGTTATGTCTTCCAATTATTGAAATCCCTCAACAGAACACATCAATAAGTATTTTTATTCATATCCCTTTAATATCATGATCACATAGGATCAATAAGAGAAAAATTAGGTGTATAAAATATAAAATATTTAAAATAAATCTTCACATATAATAAATTTTAATAGAACTAAGAATGTTAAAAAATGGAAATAAAATAAGTCAAGAATCTTATAAAAAATTATATTTACGACAATATGTCTCATGTTCCCAACATCATCATCTACCAATGAACATAGAATTTCTATGTATCCACTGGTGAGTTTACCTAACTCCACTACAATTCTATTTACTCTTATTAATATAATATGCCATAAAAATTAGGAATACCAAATTTTTATAACATTATCAAGTATTTATTTTACCAAAAATTCATTCTTTATAACAAAAAAAATCTCATGTGAAACCAATTTTACATGAAGTGTAATATGATTTCCCAAAAAATAACATAATTGAGCCATTTACTAAAAACATTCAACAATGGATAATGGTGGAGGCCTTAAGAGTGAGGGTGAGATATTAGGGAACACTAGGTTGGGGAGGCCATGGGCTATATATTTTTGAGGAATCAATATTTATAGTTTTAAAAACTATTGGTATAACCAAATTTATAATAATAAATTATTTAAAACCATTTTTACTGGTTATTGGTTTTAACTCTATTTTAAATATTACTCTAAACCCTTGGTATAGTGACCTCCATTCCCACAATTATAAAATCCATGACTATGTAGGCATTTACATATCCCAATTTTCAAGTAGATTATGAATCAAGAACATTTTTCTTTTTTTATAATGTTTTTCTAATACCACACCATTTATCCACTTGAAAAACTCCTTTGAATATTATGTGCAACAGATAAAATAAAACCTAGAGCTCCCCTAATCAAAAATTACCATATGAACATGATATAGTAAACGATAATAAGTTCACACACTATAATCACTATATCAAGTTGAAAACCATATAAAAATACTCTATAAAACACAATAAAAAAATTCAAACTATAATATATAAAATAAGGAAGGAAATAACACTTTTATTATACATGGTTATATCAATTTTTTCTTAGGTCCAGGGGAGAACACTACATCTATATTCATCATTATCTAAGGATACAGAGGATTATAATATCAATCCTCAATAATGATTGATAATAGTTCACTTTTTCTCCCATTTTTCACATGAATATGTACATGTGGTCCCACTACACCTTTATAGTGGGGAGCAATCGGTCATATGATAACACTATTATCTGAGATTAATCAATGAACCGCCATTAAAACCTAATTATTGTTGATATCCTATTACATTTGTCTCCTGAATATGGAAGCTGTTTTACTATGAATGTTACTTTGATTTTAATAAATTATTCTCACATTATCTAGTGAACTGACCACTAACTAGTATATATCCTTAAAATAGAACCCATATCTAGGAAATCCTTTTATATATAATTATATATACTATTGAAACACTGAACCTAAGGGTGAATTGTCATCCAAATATTCTCCTTTTGATAGACTATGTCTAGTAAAATAAAAGAATATCCACATTCCTAAGAATCTAACACATCAGGTTTATTCTAAGGAAACCCTTTTAAGCTCAATAACACTTTAGAAAAAATTTACATCATTCCTATAATTATGTATCCTAATTTTTTCTATTAACCCAAGTCCTAGTATAGAACAATGTTTGCTCCGAATTTATTAGACTCATACTTTGGTGATAATGCATGTTGGATTATTTAATGATGATATATTCAATCTCTCAAGAACCTTATCCTAAAGTAAAATCTTATTGAAAATATATTTCAAATCAATATGGTTTGTCCATGCATGGAAAACCCAATTCTGAGCAAGGTGAATTTAATTTTAAATTTTACTAAATAGTAATCCATATTCTTTTTCTTTTTCATGTTCTTCTAATAGAGGCTTTAACCATTTTAGTCCTTTATCCACTTCCATTGGTGAAAAATATACCACTAGTTAAAACCTCTAAAACTGTATCACTATTGTTCCACTATAGTTGAACACAAAACCTTATACTATTTTTAGTGCCTAAATCGCCCTATTTTTTGTATCAAAATACACCTATAGTGGATCATCCATCCTAAATAATGTCTATATATATCATTCATTTTAGATATTATATGATCCATTTCACGGCTTCCTAGTGTTATTTCAATAGATTGGACTTGAAATAACTATCCACTACCAAAATATGGGAAATGTTTGGACTAGTTCACTCCATGATGTCATCTAACTTCCTACTACTCCTGAAGATAACACCTTATCTTTTTTATTCACCTCATTATCTATCTGTGATGATTTTTCTTAAGAAAAATTGATGATTCCAACAAGTGGGATTGATACCAGCTAACATTTGTACATACTGAATATCTAAATGACCTATTTGTTCTAATCCTTCTAAGACAAACAATGCCTTTTTATTTCATATATATCCAAATTATCACCCTCTATATTTTTTTTTGGTTTCTTCTAGATGCTTTATATAAACCCCACTAAAAGATATTTATTCATCTCCGTGATCATTATAATTTATAGAACCACTAAATTATTTCATCAACATGTAATAGAAATTTATTGAAACATCCCAGGCCTGATACTCCCTTATGTGAGTGAGCTGGGTTGACTACATGACCTATGGTGTTCCTCAAAAAACATTAGAGTTTGTTGACTAGAATAAACGATTTATGTAATATAGTGTGGAGACTATACTCTATGAATGTGAGTCATAATAATATTGGAAATAACAAGATATTAGCTAAAACAATATGAATAACTAAACTTGAAACCATAGTGGAATATAGTCAAAAATAAAAAAATTAAAAAAAAAATTCAAACCATGTTATTTTAGGATAAATTTTATCTAAATGGGATACTCATTTTCATTAAAATAAATGAATAAATAGAAAAAAATTAAGTAATCCAAAATCTCCATCCCTGATTCCCGTGTCAGTGCTCTCTCCAAACAACATCCCATATAGCATGAAATCATCCAACATAGGGCACCTTTCGTTTATCCAACCTGCATCCATGAAATTTACCTAGGTACCAAATCGTCGCCTAAATAGGGTGTGAGAACAATGCAGTAGGCCAACACCCATGGTGTATAAACAATCTGGTCTACATATATATAGCATGAAATAATACAATAAATATGGGGTATTAACTAATAAATTAATATAGATCATCAAATAACCTTTCCACCCTCGAACTCCAAGTTGACACCTAGGGTTAACTAAGCCCGTTGTACCTCCATTTTTGGATATCTCCATCAAAACTGGATCATCCTATTTCAATAGGAATCACCTAAACTACTAGAGGATTCTCCTATGTTTGGATGAATCCTTTAAATCATGTCTCAATTACACAAATTGGGCTCCTTGTATACATTACTGAGATGTTGTTGCCTATGTCTTCCCTTGTGCACATCCTCAAGGGGAAAGTTACCATATCACTAGGATCCATGAGTACATTACCACATGGGATTTACTTATGTCTTTTAATGGGATGCATTTCAAAGGGGAAAGTAACCATCTTACTGGGCTACATGCATACATTACCATGTTAGAGTGTCTTACTTCTTCAATTGAGAGAACTATTAAGGGGAAAATAAAAAATATATTTATCATGTGGTGGATTCTATTTTATATGATTAATCATCATTATCACATCTCATGGGACTATGAAGAAATCATTTAGGCCTAAAGTCTATATTTATTAAGTATATCAATACATATGCATATCACATTCAAATTTTGGATTCTACTTTCAAGGAGTAATAACCAATAGTATACATCAGTCTGGTCAAACATTGCATCATTGGCCATATTGGTTAATTCTATAGTGACTTGGGTTTTCCTCTCTCAGACATTGGAATATTTCTGCCTATATTTCCCGAGCTAGGTGCTAAGATGACATGCGATATTATGGACCAATGTTCCCTGAATAAATTTTATAGAAATATTAAGTTTTTTATATTATTCCCATATAGGAGACTAGTTATCTCTTAAAAGTTTTTTTTATCATAACATTGAGGCCACAGTTGGGTTTGGTGCATGTCATTTACACAACGCAGGGTATAAGTTTGGTGGGTGTAGACTTTCCATGGAAAACGTTAATGAGGGAATTTCTATAACCAAATAAAATAATTTATTTTGGTATGTCGGATCGAATAACTCATGAGTGGAGTCTTAGAACAATTTTTTGAGACCATGGTTGAGTTCAAAACATCGTGTTTACTATGGGTGTGATATAAACTATTTCGAAGCTGGGTGACGGGACGGAGGCTAGTTGGGTCGGGATGTTAAGCAAATTTTTTGTTTAATTTAATTAAAAACATATCTCACCCCTCCCCCTTCCCCCCAATTCTACACATGAAAGGAGTAGTAGACCCTCTTCCTCTCCCTTCAAAAGACGGATGAACCAAGGTGAGGAGATTCCACAAGGTGCCCTTTTTTACATCGTTCATCGCCAGATCGAGAATCATCACATCGCAAACATCTTTCTGCACCCAACACTTAAAAAATTAACCCTCAAGGTACATAGTATAAATTTTAAGTCTTTTTCCCCTTAATTTTTCATCATTTTTGTTCGAATCGTCAATGGATCTTAAAGGAGAGGTTATTCTATGACGATATCATCCTAAGGTTTCCAGAACTAGTCTTGAAATAACTTTATGAAAATTGGAGTAGACTCGGTGGTCCTCAGAAGGTTGCAGTAGTACAGATCTAGCAGACAGTGGCATGGAATGTTCCAGTGGTGCAAGTGCTAACCACTGAGAGGCATAGTGGTGTCCACTGTACGGAGTGGCAGAGGAGACTGGGCGGCGCGATAGAAGTCGCTCGGGGCTTAATGGTGTAGATCTACGGAGGGCAGAGCTAGTAGGCACACTAGGTGTGTGGGCCACGGAGCAGCAGGCCGTCGAGGATGGTCTAGGCTGAGGTGGCAGTGCAACGGGTTGGCGTGGTTTGGGTGGCCACGGTGGGATATCCAGTTAGAATGTATTGAGGGACTTTAAACCCCAGTAACTACTACACCAACTGTCTGATTTATGTTTCGTCTATGTCTTAATGTCCCATGGATCGATGAAGACCATTTGTGACCATTTTTTTTATCTTTTTGAGTTAGGATCAAGGCTCAGTGGAAAAAAAATTACAATTATAAAAATAATAATATAATTTTTATTATTTTGGTGATTCTATTATCGAGTGTATCTCTTAAATCAGATGCCTTATTGATGCCTAGTTAGTGGCGTTGTGATCATAAATTTAATGAGGAAATTTCAGGAATAATGTCTAGTGATTTCACCAAAATTGGGGTGTCAGCCCCATGAAGTCACATTTGGTCATGTTGTGGTGGAAAAAAAAATTTCCACTAGTTTCTTGTTTGAGGCATGTAAATAGCCTATCATGTGTGTGTTTTCACACTGAACATGATGATGTCCAGAGTTTGGGCCTAGGACATGTGATGTGAAAGAGATATTGTGTGAGTCACTTGGTTCAGTGACATCTTTACCGATGGGGTTGAGTGGGTCCCCCAGGTCCATGTTAGTGATGTCTTGATCAACTAGGTTGAGTGATTCCCCTAGTTCTTTAGCTATAAGGTTTTTTATATCATGTCCCCTTCACAGACTGTGACCCCCCTTCAGCTATTTTACGTGAATGAATCATGGGTTACCCACTTTCTGGAGTGAGTTGTCTTAATCAGATTCGACTACAAACTCAATAGATTTGGAACATGTATCGCCCCGAGAGGCCAGACGTGATCCTCATGTCCTTTCATGTTTGCATGGTAGAATTTTTTGGTTTCAACATGACTAATAATTAATCAGGTACCAATCCTCTACCTAGGATATTCCAGTTGGTTATGGATCCCCTAGTGAGCCCTAGGTAGAGACTCTATATCTGTGTATCAATATGAATTTCTTCTATGATCTATCATTATGTTTTCATTGACAAAGTTCTTGTAATTATCATGACCAACACTTCATGAGAATTGATCCTATGATAAATTATTTGTTCTAGATTTGAATTGTCCTGTGATACCCTTTTTTGTGTTTGTTTTTTCTAGTTTGGGTTTACTGTCCACCAGTGGACCCTGGGTGTGATCCCCTACCTATGCAGTTGGAGTTGTTTTAGTCATTGGGTGACTTCATACATGGAATTTTTCGTTGAGTGTTCCCTCATTAATATACACCACAAGGGTTTTCTGGGTTGTGGAGTTAGTTTTTTTACTAATATAGTGGACTTTTTTAGTCAAGTGTTATCTCGGATGACTCATCTCTTGGGTTGTTTTTCAGTGGTTTTATTTGGAAACTAGAGTAGGAACATGTCGCTATTGATGAGGTTATAACCTCATGAGTCTTGGTGCCTGAGACAAGTATATCTGGGTGTTTTCTATGTTTACCTTGTGGTGTTAATACTTCTTCATTGACACAACTGATGGGTTGGGATGGTTAGTCATGTTTAGCTGATGGTGATCTTGATATGGATTTTTCCTCTCATTTAGGTTCCCTCTAGCTAGGATGAGTGGACTAATTCCTTTCAGTTACTCCTTCTCATTTGGGGTTTTTGTGGCACCTACTGAGTATCTTTATACTCACACCAAAATGGGATTTTACTGCACATGTCTAGTGCCTTGTGCAGACCAATGGCCATTGGACAGAGTCCCAGGAGGACCTAGAGTAGGCAAAGCTTAGTGAGCCTGACCGACCAGGGTGTTTACTAGAGCTTGGCCGAGGAGCATTCTGGTAGGTGAATTTGGAATAGATCCCCTCCCTTTGAGAATATTTGACACTTTTATAGTTTTCTGTTGGTAGGACTTACATTTTCCCATTTGTACTACTACTGTACTCTACTTGGGAAATTTGTATGCATGCATTTAATTTTAGTTTTTATATATCTCAACATTGTTTCATGGAGGTTTATCTGGGTGAATGTTTAAAAGTACCTTAGTCTAAGGCCTCCCATTTGTGTGATAGCTTACTCAGCACGAGTCTCTAGACCTTGGCCCATGTGAGGTAGTCTTGAAGAGTTTGAGACCATGCCCCTTCAGGACGGGTTAAAAAATAGTGTATCATAGGCTTCACAGATGGATAGAGGTACGCTATGATTTCTTTCTACATTCTGTAGTAGTTGGTAAACACATTTAAGATTCCATTTTTCATTATACTATTTTGTCGAGGTTTTTTTGGTGTGACAGGCGTTGTCGGTAAGACCTAGTGTTAGTGTTGTTCATCGTTGGTTTGAATTGAATGAAGAAGAGGGATCCTCCCCCCACTGTGGATCATTTTTGAGATGTAAATAAAACTATTTGGGCCAGTCAGTGCTTCTTGAAGTGGACAATGTCGATGTGTGGTAGATGGATCCATCAGGCTTGTGTGCTCAGGGCACCGTTGTGTGTTGGGAAGTTTTCATGAAGGGCCTAGTAAAGCCCATGGTGTGTGTTGGAAAGCCATGTTTTTTTGGTTTATACGCTCGCACATTCGACACCAGCTTGGTATGCAGGTTGCTTGAGGAGGACTTGGTGTAGTTTGATGCGGCTTCAGACTCATAATAATGAGGTATGCATTCCACACTAAAACACATTCTTGTGATGCAATGAAGAACCATGTGGGTTAGTTAGTGTGGCCGAAAGAGGATAATATCGAGGTTTTATGGATGAGTCCTTTTGGCTTTTGTGTCTGGAGTAGTTTTTTTGGTCTCTACATCACGTTAGCGAGGTGACGTACAACTAGACCCTATGACTATAGGAGACAAGGTTCACGGTATTTTCCACTTATCTCAACTGAGGATACATGTTCCCAGTTGTATGATGTTTACCTTGGATGAGATGGAATTGGGTTTGGTAGCACTTGTGGTTCCCCTAAATGTTTTCTTGTAGGAAACATGGGAACCCTTGGTGGCCTTTGTGGTGGTATTTCTGTGTTGTGGTTCCTCTTGGTGCATGCTTGTTACCACAAAGGGACCTTGAGTGAGCACACTAGCATGGGAGTCCCAGTGGAGATCTGAACTTCTTTCCCATGTTCCAAGGATTTCACTTTTCAGGGATGAAAATCCTTAAGGTGGGGAGGATGTAGTGACTCGAGTTTAGACATGTCAAATTATGGAATATTT
Organism: Viscum album; assembly: GCA_963277665.1. Classification (NCBI taxonomy): domain Eukaryota; kingdom Viridiplantae; phylum Streptophyta; class Magnoliopsida; order Santalales; family Viscaceae; genus Viscum; species Viscum album. Next base: position 1,334,524,063 of record OY728145.1, read on the forward strand.
CATCATATATATTTCCAGATCTTGGAGCTGAGAGGGAATGTTATTCCATGGCCTAATGTGCCCAGAATAATTTTTATAAAAATATTATGTGTTTTTATACTATGAACATGCAGGAAACCGGTTTCATCTTAAACAGTAGATCATATCTGAAAACGGAGGCCATATTTGAGTTCGGAGCATGCTATTTACCCTAGGTGGTATAAGTTTTGTGGGAACTGGATTTCAATGGAAGAGGTTATCAAGGAAATTTACATTAATAAATTAATTAATTAATTTGGGTACATTGAATTGAATAACTACTCGACAAAGAATCAGATCTAATTTCTGAGTTTACGGTTGAGTTCAGAACAAAGAGTTTACCCTTGAAACGACATAGAATTTGTCGGCTTTGGGTGTTGGGTTGGAGGCGAGTTAGGTCGTGGTGTTAATCATATATTTGTTCTAAATTAATTAAAACAAATATCTCACCCCTCTACTTTAACCCATTTATTGCACACAATAGGTGGATCAACCCCTCTTCCATTCTCTTCAACGGGAGGATGAACCAAGGTGATGAGGTTCCACCAGGTGCTATTTTGTATGTCGATCATCTCTAGATCAAGAATACACACATCATTTTCATCAATATGAACCTAAATATTTAGTGTTTCTCCCTCGAGGCAGGAAGTTTGACTTTTATGTCCCATTTCCCTAGCTTCAGCATTGTTTTTTGTTTGAATCCTCAACAAATCTTAATGCAGAGGCTGAGTATCTGATGATCATATCCTGAGGTTTCTAGAACATATATTACAATATCTTTATTACCACCAGAGTGGTCTTGGTGGTATGAAAAATGTGTCGATGTCACAGTTTCGGCAATGAGACTCTAAAAAGTTGCGGCGCGGTGGGTTCTGGCAGTGCGGGTGGCATCCACTGGGTTGCACGGCAGAGGCTACTATGCGGCGTGATGGAAGCAGTTGGGTGGTGTAGCAGAGGCCTCTGGGGGATTGGCAGCACATAGTGCCAGAGGGCCAAGCTGGTGGGTGCACTGGGTGCATGGGCTGTGGAGCAGTGGGGCGAGGTGGCCTGGCTGAGGCTGTGGGGCCATGAGCTATTCCATCCAGAATGTGCTGGGGGTCTTTAATCCTCTATAACTACTAAACCGAGTGTCTGATTTACGTGTTGTCTATAGATACATGACCTTTGGGTTGATGTGGAAATTATTATGCTAGTTTTAGAATTTTTTTGATTTAGGATCCCGGCTTAGTGGAATAAAACATTCAATTATTATTATTTGGGGGATTCTTTTATCAAATATATCCCTTTGGTACAATGTTCGATTGACGAGCCGTAAGTGGCATTGTGACCCTAAATTTAATGTAGACATTTTTGGACTAATTTAGGTTGATTGTACCACATTTGAGGTGTGGAAACCATGAGTTCTGTTTCGGGCATGTTTTGGTGAAAAATTCCATTCTCACTGGTTTCTCGATTTATGAATGTAAATAGCCTATCCGAGTTGTTTTTGTGTGTGTTGAACATGATGGTGGAAATTGTTTGGTCCTAGGAGTCATGGTGTGTAGTATATGTTGTATGGATATCTTGGGTTAGAGACACCTTTACTGGAAGGGTTGAGTGGGTCACCCTAGTCTCTATATGAGACATTTTGATCAGCTGGGTTGAGTGGCTCCCCCTAATTCTTTATCTAGGTGGGTTCTCAGTTTCATGACCCCTTCACAGGACTATGACCCATAATTGGATTGTTTCTGTATGTGTATCATGTGTTTCCCTCTATTTGGAATTATTTGTCTTAATACACTTCGACAGCAGACATAGCGGATTTGAAGCATGTATCTCCTCGAGAGGCCCGACGTATTCCCCATGTCCCTTCATGTTTCCCTGGTAGGGTTTTTGGTGTCGTCAATGTGAATATTTTCCTAGATATATATCCTCTACTAAGGATGTTCCAATAGGGTACGAAGCGCCCAGTGATCCCTGGGAATTGATTCCCTATCTATGTATCGAGATGCATTTCTTAGGTGATTTATCATGATGTTTTCCTCATTAGAGTTCTCGAAATTGGCATGAACAACACTACATGGGATTTGATCCTCTCCTAAGTGAGTTATTCCAGATTCGGGTTGTTGCATGATACCCATTTTCGATGTTTGATGTTTCTGGTTCAGGTTTAGTGTCCCCTAGTGGAATTTGGGTGTGACCCCCTACATGAGGAGTTATATTTTGATTAGTAACTGGGGGACTTCTTCTGTGGTGCTTTCCCTCAATCATGTCCTTATGGTAAGAAAACATGAGGGTTGGTTGGGTTGTGCCATTAGTTCATTTGTGGATTTTCTTAGTTCAATGTTATTTGGGATGAATCAACTCATCTATTTTTGATAGTTTTATTTAGAACATCAAGTAGGAACCAGTCATTTGGGATGAGGTTGGAAACTTATTAATCTTTGTGACCAAGACAAGTATATCTGGGTTTCTCTCCTCGTGCTGAAAATCATTCATGGACACACCCGAAGGTTTTTTATTACTAGTAGTTTTTATATTAGGGTGGTCTCGAGATTGATTTTTTTCTCTTATTTGGGTTCCTTCTGGCTGTGATGAGTGGACTGATTCTTTTCAGTTGATCCTTTCTTTTGAGGTTTTTGGGGAACTGACTATGTATCATCATAATCACCCCTACACAGGATTTTCAAACACATGTTTTCTATATAGTGTAGTCCGCATGCCTTTTAATGGGGTCCTAGGAGGACTCGGAGCCAGTTGAGCTTACTGAGCTTGACCCAAAAGGTTGATTATCGGAGCTCAGCCAAGGGGATTTCTGGTGGGTGCATATGGAAATGACCCCCTCCATCTTAGTAAGTTGGAACTGTTCTCTATTTTATTTTAATCGGCCCTGTATTTCCCCATTTGTACTACTACTTTACTCTAGTTGGGATAATTGTATGCATTTCTTTATTTTTAGTTTTTTATATATCAACACACTATTTCATGGAGGTGGATGTGGGTGTGTGTGTGTGTGTAGGTAACTTAGGATAAGGCCTCCTATGTGTTTGATAGCCTACTCAACACTTGTTACCAACCCTTGTCCTATTTGATGACAACTTGGGGAGTTACAGCCTTGGCCCCATCATGTTAGATCTTGAAAAATTCATCAAATTACCAATTAATTTACAGTTTATTTACAATTTTTTAATACTCCTAGAGAGGAAAAAACACCCATATCATCTCAAGTGAGTTACCATTCATCATAATTCAAATTTTATACCGATTTCATATAGAAAAGATAGATTTTGAATAGATTTCATGTCATCTAGCAGGTTGGAACACTACACTAGTGGCTGAATGTCCAAGTTGTAATGCCAAGACACCCAAAGGGATGATTTTGAGTTCTCATCATAAGGATTTTATTAGGTAGTGAAAATAAAAATTATTTAGGTTACTCATGTTGCACTAGTGCGATAAAACATATTTCACATACTAGTGGAATCAAAAAATAATAAAGGAACTTTTTCTAGACCACTGACATAAAATTTACATTTGATATTGACCATTCCAACACATCCAAGATATTGATGTAATTTTATTTCCTTATATGAAATAGAGAATGATTAATTTTTCAATAATGATTCCCCAAGTGAGTACCAAGAAAACAAAAAAGGATAATATATTAGTCTACTTAACTGATCCTTTCTAATATTAAAAATAGCCTAATAACATGGGCACAATATTCCATTTCTTCCTAATATAGCATTTCTATATCATGGGAGACATCTGAAGGAAAACTCGATTACCAACCCTAAACTCTAGAGGTCAAATCTAATGGTCATCATATCATTTTTGTTGGATCTTCATGGTCACTAAACACATTACAATCAAATAAACCATATTATACATCTCTTGTATGAAGCTTTGACTAATAACTGCTGACTCACCTTCCTCTAACTAGCAATTATGGAAACAACTCAACCGTTAACACAAGGCCTCAAAAGGAGACATTTTCATTGAATCTTGGATGATGTTATTTTAAGACAAGTACAGGAGTTCTATTTTCTTTCTCTAAGGAACAATCAAAATCTAAAATAATAGCTCATAACATATCCTCTAGAATATTAATTGTTTATTCCATTTGACCAATAGCCTAAGGATGGTAGGTTTTACTCAGATGAACCCATGATCCAATTGTCTTTTTATTAGACTACTTGAATGGAGTCATGGAATGCAGTTTTTCATCCAAAATGATACTCCTCAAAACACAGTGTAGTTGAACGGTATCATGCATGTAGTGGATACTAAGATCATCAATGGTGAAGGTCTCCCTCATAGGTAAGAAGTGGGACACATGTATCAGTTTATCCATGATCACCCACACTATAATATTCTTGTGACCTATAGTGGTTTATCATGTCATGCAATCCATAGTGACATCATCCAATTTCTATTTAGATATTGGAATGGGTTGTGATAACTTCTCAAGCCTATGATTCTTAGCCATCACATATTTATATGTCAAAAATATTTCCATGAATTCTGATATATCCTTCATCATTCCTGGAAACTTGTACTGTCTATAGAGGTGATTATACAACTTTATAAAACCTAGATATAAAACCCATATATAATCACAAAACTCTATCAAAATCTCCCCACATAATCATGTAGAAACCCCTACTCAAACATGGACAAGAAGAAAATTGACTCTACCAAGAGGTTATCCTAATGGTGGAACCCACCATATAAGTTGTCCCTTAGAGCTAAGCAATGAAGATCAAAAAACTACTTTATCATTATCCTATCTAATATTAGTGGTATACAATATGTTGACTCCATGTATACTCATACATAAAACTCTTGGACATCAATATACATGTTTTCAAAGAGTTCTACCAGTCACCACTCATCACATGACTCCCACACTACCTTTGTCTATGCTTTCTAGCTCAAGCAATCACGGAAAACAATGCCTTTTTGTGGTGTGTAAGCTAACTAAAAGTTGAAATTTTGTAGATACACAAACCATGTCCTATGATGAAGGTTTAGGTCTCACTAAGGAAATATATTCTTGAGGTTCTTTTGGTCTGTGTACAAAAATTTCATCGCAACAAAAAGATAGTGCATCAAACATCTAAGGGCATATACCACTACAGCTAATTCTAGATCATGAGTATGAAACTTACTCTCACATTGTGTCAACTTTCTAGAGACATAAGAAACCACTTTGACCTCCTATATTAGAACTAGTATGATTCTAACTCTAGATGTGTCATTGTACACGGTATATTCCTTACTTAGAGGAGGTTGGGTAAGGATCGGTGTTGAGGTCATCCAAGACATCAACTATTGAAAATTCCTATCACAAGAATCTAATTAATTAAATGCCACCCATTTCATGGTCAACCTAAGAATCATCACCACCAAATAGGAGAAGTCCAATGTGAAACAATAGTTATATCCTACAAATCTTATAATGCTCTGAATCTCAAAGAGAATTTTGGGATACTCCCATGATACAACAACTTCATCCTCAAATATGTCTAATGACAATCCATCCTAATAGATAACATGACCTAAGAAGTGAACTTTGTCCATATAAAAACTAAATTTGTATAGATTGATGTAAAGATGATTAGATATTACTTTAATAAAGAAACATTCATGATATTGGACATGATCATATATAGATTGGGAGAACATTAAGATTTCAAAGATGAAAACTACAATAATATGGTCTATAAAAGGAAGAAATAATTGTTTCATCAACACCATTAATATCACTGGTGTGTCCTTCTGACTGGCTTCATCACCACATACATTCACAAGCCTTAATTGATTTTAAATGTGGTGTGGGGTATGTTTAATTATGTAACCCCAAAATTATGACACCCTATCCTCAAGTCTACCTTTTAAAATATTTGGGAACCTTTTAGATGACTGAAGTGATTATCGATGTAAAAAAGGGGAAATTAGTTCTTGACCATCATCTCATTCAATATCTGATAATCCACACATATGTGAAAATTTTCATCAGCCTTCTTGGTGAAAATAATGGGGGAACCTCTCATATAATTAATATTATACATAAATACATTAGCTTATAGATCATGAAACAGATCTTTAAACTCATGAAGCTCTACAAGTAACATTCTATAAGTAGTGATAAAAACTAGATCATCTACCAACACCAACGTGACTGTGAAATTGATCCCCCACTAGAGTGGTAAGCTAGAAAAATATTCTAGAAAGATTCCCTGAAAATGGTCCACCATTGGTGGAAGAGTATCTTGTTTCATTTCACCTTCATCTAGTATAATCCCTACTATCAATGCTATGACACAATACAATTAGAACTATATTGGTATTACATGACCAAACTGAAGATCCCATTCACCATGGTGAGAATAGATTAATCCTTCTAGAAATAGAAAGGTAACTCTCCTCTAATAACAGTCGATATAAAATTTTTATAGGACTAACTAGTGCATAGAAAAAAATAAAATTTAATCCATTTATTTCATGTAAAAACAATATCATAAATGGAATGATATCCACTAATTTCTAGAGAAAAATCCTTACTGTATTTCATATCCTCTTACTACACTCCCAAAGATGTGTCGATGATGATAAAAACATCCAATATCGAAAAAAAACCTAATTCATTTTTAAATATAGAATATAAAAAGGAACTTTATGACCTTTTATAAAAAGTAAAATAATGGGTAGATGTTATGAGAATTATTCCTCTGATGGTAGAAGATATGACATCCAAACATTTCATAGTAGACATCATAACATGAATTGAACTCACAAGTCTATTTTGCAATCTAATCTAACTCTCATATGCTAATCATGTTGGCTAGGAATACCACTCCTTAAAAGGGTTACCATGTCCCTTCCTTGTCCTGAATTCCTGGTGGAACTCAACTATATGTCTACTAAGGGGTTGCTAAGTTCATTCAAGACTCTGGTGATGGTCCTTATCACCTTCCACCACTATGAAACTACATGTCCCTACATAACCTTTGAATATAACCCAAACTCCCATGATCACATAACTCCTTAGTGGTGTGATTATAATGAATAATCATGTATCCAGATCTTCCACACTAAAATCACTTCTTAGGGCCATGATTCTGAGATGGTTTGATTTTCCCCTAATGGTGCTTCCCACTACATCCTTGGTGGTAATTACCATAGTGGAACTTCCTTCCACCTAAAGAAGAACTCCCAGATCACCCTGTTGAAACTACATGGTCACCACTCAATACCTCTTCGATGTTACCTCCTATAATGCGATCATGATACATCATGATCTCAAAGGTTCTTAGGTGTATTTTTTTCACCTATGACCTTATCTCACAGCGAATACCTGTTTGAAAATATTTTACCTTGAAAACATTATCTACTTATAACGATAGGACTAAACTATAATTGGGTGAAAGGTCTGACATAGTCCATAAATGAAATGATATATTGAATTTGGTTCCTGAATTCTGAATCCCTCTCATCCCTCAATTTCTATAAATAGAGGTGGGATAGGAATTTTTCTTAATTTCCTTCTAGGATAAGCCCCCCTTCTCATCAACCTGGTCAATAATATCCCACCAAATGCTTGGATTTTCCTCATAACATGTAGGAAAAAATCACCAACCACTTATCAGAAGATATCTCAAGGTGCTTAAAGATCATCTGTACTAACTTAATCTTGAACTCAACTACATGGGGGACTCCCTCCCTAGTGAACATAGTTGTATGATGATACTAAGACTCTCTCATTATATTATACGTCAATGGTGGAGTGTGATTAGTCTCCCTTCCCATGGATAACATGGCCCTCAAGAATCTTTCAAACAGATGGAAATCCATCATATTCCCTGAAACTATATAGGATATTTCCATCTAGCTACATTAGGAGTACACTCATTACCACTCTCTTGGTGGTCGATTAGAAGGTGATGAGGAGGTATTTTTTATACAAGGATTAAAAAACATTTCAGATCACCAACTACAATAAGATCAACCACAGACAGAATGAACAAAAAAGATATTGAACCACTAGATCAAGGTTAATCTAAATTGGATTAACAAGTGATTTGGAACAATATAAATATTTATTTTATTTTACATTATCGTGTATTTCAACGGTTTATATTTAAAATATTGCAGGAAAATATAACAAATTCCCTACATATGTCCCCATAATGAACAATGAATATCTTAATATATCCCCACATTACTACCATGATGTATTGATATAAATCGTGTGCCTTATCAGCCCATGAGTAAAATCTCAATAAAAACAACGTCACAAATATGTTAATCACCAATGTTGAAATAACTTCAAAATGGAGCGAGTAGTATGAAGAAAAATACCGTCCATAAGAACTTGGTTTTACCATGTACATGTATTATATATTCCAATGAAAAATCTAAATACCAAGACTCAACATAAAATGGTCTATTTTCTAACCTTCCCAAATAGTAAAGCAATAGAAAATAAAACTTGAAGCTCTAATATTACTTTGTAATGTCTCATACTTGATAATACCTCACCTAAACAAGTTAGGTTAGCTACGTGACTTTATTCATGCCTCCCTATATTCTATAGGTTGTTGGATAGAAGTGAGGGTGTAAATAAAATAGTGGGAATACTATACCACTTGGAACGACATTTCAGAAATAGTGGAAATAAAAACAGAGTAGAAAACCTATATAAATAATTATAATTTCAACTAAAATAGAATAATGGACAAAATTGAACAATCCAATAGTAATAAAAATAATGCAACGTCTAGATAAAATGGGGGATGTTATACAAATAATAGATTAAATAGAAGAAAAAAAAGAACTTCAAATGACGCAATCCCAATCCCATCTTGATCCCATATCTAAACTTTAATATATTTGATAAGGAATCAGAAAAAGTAGGTACCCTTTCCCTTATCTAAAATTGAATCAATGAAATCTAATAGGGTACCAAATAGAGGCCCAAATAGGGTGTGAGTAAAACTCAAAAGGCTGATATCCAGGATCTCTAAACAATCTAGCCTGAATATATAGTCTATAAAATAATATGATAAACATGGGGTAATAGTTAATAAATTAATATATATCATCAAATAACCCTTTCAACCCTATAGCCCTAGAATGAACCCCTGGGTTATAAAAATAGGCTTTAGCTCCATTCCCAATATCTCTGTCACGTAACAGATCCTCTTTTATTGGAACGAATCAGCCAAACCATAAGAAGATTCCACTATTTCAAGAAAAATAAATTGTACCATGTATCATGTAACCACACTGGGATTTATGCATACATTTCGTTTTTGGATCTACTTAAGTCTTACCATAAACATGCCACAAAGGTAAAAGTAACCATCTCACTAGGACCTATGCAAAAATTACTACATTGAAGTCACTTATGTACTCCCATTGTGTGTGTCACCATGGTGTAAGTCACTATGTCACTAGGATCTATGCATAAATTACCATGTTTGAGTCTATTACATCTTCTCGTGATCAAATAAATATAGATAAAATAAAAAATATCCACATCATGTGGTGGATTATCCTACCTAGGATAAAGCACTAGTATCACATCTCATTAGCACTACATTAATCCCTTGTGCAACAATTCAGTAGTCATCTAGTATATCTAGGAAAGTACATATCACTGTCAAGTTGTAATTTATTTTATTTAAGAAGAATCACATATAGTATACATCCATAAGGTAAAACCTGAAATCATAAATCATATAAGTTAATTTATCCAATTACCAATTAATTTACCATTTATTCAAAATGGGTGAATTCTCCTATAGAGGAAAAACACCCAAATAATTTCAAGAAAGTTACCATTCAACATAATTCATATTTTATGGAATGTTCATAATGTTATATGAAACTACCAATTACTTTCATATAATAAATATGGTTTGAACACCACACTAGTTGTTGTATGTCCCGATCAATATGATAAGAAACACAAAGTGGTCCATCAGAGGTCTCAACATGATGCTTTTATATGGGATTGAAAATTCCAATTATTCACATCATGTTCATACTAGTATGAATTCAATTATTACACATACAAGATGAATCAAAATATACTAAATGTAGTTGTTCTAGACCGCCCACCCGAAATGCAGAGTAGATGAATACAATTCATCAATGTCCATGGAAGTGATCATATTTTCTTTCATTCTCTTCAATGGTGACCAAAGGTTCTGTAAAGAAGGGACCCCAAAGGGAATTTCATTGAATCATGAAGTAGAAGAGATATCATAACTTTTACCTTAAATCTCATATTATGAAACACATTGATCCAATGGAATAAACTTCTGGTTTTGATAGGAACTCTCCATATATCAAATATAGATGGCCTATAATGCGGGAAGGTTATGCATTATCAGAATGCACGATAAAGGATTGAAAAGGGTTTAAAATATTTCTAGTCATAGATAATTTATAACATGAATTTTCCATTTAAATTCTAAAGTATTTTATTACCATATAAGCCCAATAATACATTGTGTCATATTATAAAACATAGGAATGTCATTTCACATTGTGAAACTAATTAAAGACATTATTTAAATTTTCATGGGGTTTATTTAAGGGAGAATTAAATTCATATGGTCTATTCAGGATTTGACTTAAATTCATGGGTTCAGTAAAATTTATGGGTTTTGTTCATGATTTGAATTAAATTTATGGGATCCATTCACGGGGAGAATTAAATTCATAGGGTATATTTAGGATAGTAATTAAATTCATGGGGTCTATTTATGGGGTAAATAAAATTCATGGGGTCTGCCTAGAACAATTCCAGATGTGAATTATGATCATGGTGTCTACCCAAAAAAATTAATTTCATGAATTAAAAATTGACGATGTGAATTCATTATACAACCAGACTTTACATCCACAATTGGATCCCGCCAGAAAAAACTCGACCAGATCACAGACTATATTCCTAAGTTCTAAACCAAAAACAACTAGGCTCAGGTAGGTTTAACAAAACATACAGTGGTTCATACCTAAAAATTAAGGTATTTTACACAAGATGAAACTCCCATATTCAAACACCTTTTTGTATAATTACTACGTTGTGGTACTCTACATAAAACCCTTATTTTTTATGAACACATCAAACTTCTTATTCTATTGTCTTGGTTAAATTTTTCAAACTATATAACATATTCTTAGGTTTTCAAACAATGTCCTTATTCCACTCATCTTATAAATTTTATATATTCTTCCTATAAATTTACTTATTTAAATATAGACGTTATCTTTAAATATATTTTCATTAAATGAAAATCAATAGACACAACCTTAGTTATCATTGTATGAATAGTAATATATTTTATAAATTGTTAAAATATTCAAGTGAAGTTGATGACTTCTTTATTATTAAACCTCTTTACCACCACCAATAATTTATATAGATTTTTACCAGGAAATTATTCATTTAACTAGAATAACTATTTTTTGTTGTTCCTTCATTCCTCATGGAAATTCCTGTTAACTCTGAATTTTTATTCCCATGAATTGATTCCAAATGATACTTTATAAATAACTCCCAATTTCTAGAATCATTTATTTTTTCTACATATTATGGGATCTTAGGTTACCCAATACCTAATAAAAGAAATCTGTTAAATTTATTTACAATACTAAAATCTAGAAAAATGACTACAGAATACCTCTATAAATTATTTTTTTGTTATAATCTTTTAGGAACCACCTCTTCAGATGGTTTGAATTATGAAGCACTAACTTTGGATTCTCCCACTTGAGCCTCAACAGTCCTTCAAAATTCAACTACATTATCCACTACCTATCTTCTAGAATTATTATCCAATCATCTGAAATTTCTAGAAATTATGTCTATTCAGATGTATCATTGGGATAATCATAGATTTGTTTAGTTTAATATATACCTTATTCTTCTTTCTAAGTCAATTTACATTTTATATACAATTCCCTCTCCTTGAAGAGACCATTTATAATTCTAAATACTTACCTCTTATATTTATCCTAATGTAGAAATTTAATATTTTTCTTCTCCATATCCTATCATGTATATTTTATTTTATTTTCCCTCAGTTTATCTTTTTATTTCGAATACAAATTAACAAATTAAATAATTATGAAAACATTAAGATGGTTGAGTTGTATTGTCTTAATAGATCATATAAATTCTAGAATTTCCTACCTCATCTGCACTAATACTCTTATATTAACCATGTACTCTACACAATTGATTACATTTTCCTATATTTACTTGTATATTCTTCAATTAAACCACATGCTATGTTATTTTTCCTTTAATTCCTAGTTTATTCTTTTATCCATGTCATTATACATAGGTTTCATCAGTATAAACCTCTCTTGTATGAAACATATATTCATATAGATGTTCCATAAGCTCCTTCCACTATACTCACCACCATTATCAGTCCTTAGGTATTTCATATTACTTCTGGTCTTATTTCCACCATTTTCATATATGGATATAAAATTTCTATTACATAAAAAACTTGAGAAGGAATCAGATACCTTAATTTGGGAGTAATCAATAAATTTCATCATGTATTATAAACTTATACGATATTATATAGGTGAAGATCCCAATACATCCATTTGAAAAAGTTCTATCTTTTAGTGCTTAGGTGTTTTTCCTCTCATATTGGATAACTCATTATTTTGCTTCATGAGTGTGAAACTCTAAAAATTTATAATGTTTGTAAGATATAGATTCATATTTTCTTTATCCACTTCAAATTTTAGTTTCTTTTCATGAAGTTGCCACTATTGAAAATTTCGTAACTCTAAACTTTTGGATGTTAGGGTTCCTCTAGTTATTAATCCATACGACCATTCTAATAAATACAAGTTTTCTTATATTATCACTATATCCACAACTATTGAACCTCATTTTATTTTACACACCTTATTAATGAATATTAATAAAAACCCTACTTCATCTAGTTATCTTATCGAAATTATATTTTTCCAAAAAAACTAGTTTATTTTAAACAGCCTTCAGATCAATGAAATGATTATACATTATATAGACCTTCATTGTGACCTTCCCCTTGATATTAATAGCTTTATCATCCACCTTGTTCACCTTGTTAAATATTATAGACCCATAAATATCCATGAATCCATTCTCTACTATGGATTGAAGTGATGAACCGAAATCAATGATCCATGATTCCAAAAGACATGCATACTTAATAGTAAATTACTATTCCCTCTTTATTCTATAATATTCATGGAACTCATGATTCATTTTTCTATTCATAAGGAATTTAACCTTATTTAGATATATTCTTTAATGATATTCCCCTCTTAGTATAGTTCCAACATGTTTTCCCTAGAGCAGCTAATTTTCCTTGACTTCTTCAACGTGATTTATCTTATGATTTTACCTAAATTATCTTTTAATGAGGTGATCATCCAATTAATTTTTTAATGGGAGAAATTTTCTTTGGTTCATGAAACTCTTTCCGTATTTTCTATTCATTTAGTATTAGACCTAAAATATCCTCAAATGTGGTGTTATACTTTCTATAAGAATTATTCAAGTGAGTTAACATTTTCTCCCAAAATTTCAGAAGTAATGTTAATAGAAATAGTTCCCAAAATGTATTTCCCTAACTATAAATTAACATATTCTAAATAAATTTACCAAGATTTTTTGGGATCTAGGCTAAGACAACACCAATTTCATTAAGAAAAAAATTTATACAATGTTAAGAAGTACGATGGGTTTTACAAAAGTGGGAGAATATTACTCCCCACATGTCTACAACCACCATTGGTTTACATTATTGTGGGATTATAAAGGACTACATAATACTCATATAAATGATCATCCTCTTAGAAAAATCATATTCCACATGATTCAATTCTCCATAGGCATATTAAATAGTTATATTTATATTCTTGACATGTTGTATGAAATCCATCCAATGAGGTAGAGGATTCCAAGGAACATCCATGGTTCCATCCCTTAAGGCCTTGAAAATAGTTTCAGAATCTGATTCAATCCATATAGAGAACCAATTATGTTGGAAAATATGTTTTATAGAATAAATTACATCCCATAATTTATCATCATAAGAAATTAAAATTCCCATATAATGATAAAAAATTAATTTGAAAAGGACTAAGTTTGTGCAGAAAACACCTCCCTAACCTAGGGGATCTTACATACCAAAGGGCACACCATCAACATTGACCATAATCCATCGGTTTATAGGGGGAATCTATTGAATTCATGTAATAAGAATGTGTTTACTTGGTCTAAATGAGACACCAACCGTTCTCAAGATATTTAGATCCTCTCTGGAATTGTTTATAGCCCCCATTTAAACCATAGATGCAGAGTGCATCTCTTTGTGGAAAATAAGGAATGAATCATGTATATATGGTGTTGGATCAAAAAAATGATCTAATTTATTTTATTACATATCAAATAAGGAACTAAAACTATTACAACTAACAACATATTAGAAATCCTTTCACTCTTCCCAGTTGTGAAGAGGACCTCAAAGATCTATACAACCAAAAAAATAGTGTCAATGTGAATTCAAAACAGATTATCAATATAAGACTCGAGGTTATGTGCAAATTTTTATCCTGAGAATATATGTTTTCTATTCTCTTCATCTCTCCAACATAGGTGACTTGGGGAAGCAATGTAATGACCAACCCTTTTCAATTGATCATGCATCAGAAGTCTTTGTTTCAATATATGCCAAAGAGCCATAATCTCGAAGGATGGATAAAATGTACCTTAAAAATCAATAACTATGTTGGTGGTGTGTTGGATCTTTCACAATACATTTTATAGTACCCTTTAGTGTTGAACTTCCAATTACTATTTGGTCTCCAAATTAGAAAATATATTTCCATGAATGTATAATTTTGGATCTCCATGTTATTATAAAGACGTATAATGCCATCAATTATATGGTTCGAAACTAAAATTTAAATAGTGGATATATGTTCTTTATTGAGTGTTACACTGATAATGTCCGTAAGTGGGATGTCTAACCATAATGTACTCCAAAAGTTGAGATTAGATTTCCTTCTCTACAACAATTTTGTGTTTTGAATGATGTTATTAATAGAATTCTAAATTTCAACCCAATTAGATGAAATGAGTTAATGATGATATCCTTCCATTAACCTCCTTGTGAACATGTTATATAAGATGTCACATGAAGAGTCATTAGCATTCAAAAGGTTGCATGTGAATTTCCCAACAATGAAATCATTAAATATCCTTAGATATTTAATAAAATCTCTCCCATATCAACATGGTTGATATAATATTTACATGACATCATAATAAATTTCCTCTCATACACTGACCCAGTCCAAATGATGTTCCACATCATACCCTATAAGTCATTTATGGAAATTCTTGGCCACCTATAGATATAGAAGAAATAAAAAAACATAGATGTAATCACTAAATTGATAAGTCACACACTTACCACGTAGGACATATATTTTTCTTTCCTTTTATCAAATTGATTGATAATCCCAAAGTATATATTTAAAAAATAATACCTCCTCACTTTTCAGAAGAATAAGGGAACACCAAGGTAATAAAAAGGGAGAGATCATTTTTTTACCCAAAAAAATATACTAATATTGTTTTCTTTTACAACCAGAATTCCCTTAGAAAACACAATGAAAGAATTATTCCAACTAATTTCCTACCCTAAAACATCATCATAATCTGAAAAAATATCTGTAAATAAATCAGTAGTTTTCTTGGAAGCCTGACCATGAAGAAGAGTTTCATATGTATACAAAATATGTGAAAGAGTGAACTCATTTCATATAGATTTGATATGATTGTAAATTCCAAGTTGGAAAATATTATTAATACATCATCTCAGATAATCCTCAACAGTTGAAAAAAATCCTAAGAGTGGATCCCCCTATCTATGATCACTATTGTATTAAAAACCCCCTTGGTGATCCATTAATTAGTATAGAAATACTAAAAGAGGTGAGGAAGGTATGAATGATCCAGATGAGAGCATCTAAAAACCCTAATTGACAAAAGAATTATAAAGAAATATCCAATTCAAATTGAAAAATCCATCAAGATGTCAATATTGAGAGTATAATTCCCTTCCTTCATTTTCCTTTTCATCAAATTAATGATTTTTCATGCCATGAATAAATAGGTTTGTTATATTTTTCCTGGAACAAATCCAAATTGATTAAAGGTAATGTTCTCCTTGAAAATTCTCCCCATCCTAGGCATGATTATTTTTCTAGTGATCTTCGATATAGTGGTCCTAATAAGAAAATAACCTAAATTTTTTATTTCAATCACACATTTCCTTTTAGAAATCATGGAAATAAATTGATAATCTATTCCACAGGTCATAAATTCTTGAGTGAAAAATCCCTAATGAAATTAGTCACCTCAGCATTAAAAATAACCCAATATATCATGAAGATTTTTTTTAAATCATTCTAGATTAGTAGCACTATCCATTTTGATGAAGAAAAGATCCACATTGACTTCCTCTTTCAAGGGTTCCATTATTAACTCTTAATTTATATGCTCTTAAATACATGAGGATATGTTTTCAATCATGTTTTCTGTATCATTTATTCCATCATGAGAGTTCAGATCTTGAAAATAAACCACATCTTCCTTTTCAATTTCATTTTAAGAAGTGTGAAGGTGTCCCTCAATGTTCATATAATTATTCCCTGAACTAACTCTCTTTTCCTTATGAAATTTATGAAACAACATATGATTTATATCACCATACTTCAACCATTAAACATTCAATTGATTTCGATAAATCCTTTCCTTCATTATAAGAAGATCATCCAGCTTTTAGTGAGCCTATATTTCTTCTATAGATTGGATAATCTGATACTAATTAGAAATTTTAAGATGATAAATTTTTTCCTTATCTTCCTTGCAATTAAGATCAATCTTAAAGAAATTCTTTCTACTCCGTTCACTGACAAATCCTTTAGTATTCTTTATGTTCTCAGCAACTATGTGAAGTGGAAATCTAAGACATTTAACATTCCAAGCCTCTATAATAACTTCCCTAGATCCAGGAGTGATAATACACCCATTATTTAAATGAAATGGTTGAGGTGCAAACCTATTATTATGCGTAGAGATCTCAATAATAATGGGTTTTTGATAAGAGTGATTCTTTGGGAGTGTTAATCATGTGACCCCATTCCCATAACATCTTTCTTAAATTTGAACAAGGCATATATGAAGCCTACTTGAATATCATCAATTCAAGGTGTTCTTGTTCCATGTAAATCAATAACCCAAAGTAGTTAATTACACAAGATTACATTTATGAATTTAGAAAGATATGTCCAAAGATTCTACTCCATTAACACTGGACCCACATTTTTCCTCCAAATTCAAATCAATATTAAATTCACCCAATATCACCCATTTTTGATTCATATCTTATTCTTGGCTATCAATATGATTCCATAGATATATTCTTCTAATATATGAAGTGTAATCAAATACAAAGGAGATGAATTATGTACTATAGAAGGTGTTGGACTTTATGAGTGTTCCTACTAGTGGGCATAATCCGAATTATTTCATGCTTTAAAATTCATAAATGATCCATCCTAGAGTCATGAATATTTTTATATAAAAACCTGTACCCAATGGAATCCCACGTGAATGCTTCAAATCTCTAGAAAACCATTTTTGGTTCATAAATAGAAAGAATAATGGAATTATAGGCCATGATATAATGTTTATGGGACTTTTACATCATGTAACTTGCTAGATATTAAAAATTCTATAAATGTATCCTCATTATTTGAGGGATTAACATCTTGTAATAGTCCCCTCTTTTTGTATATCATTCACATGATTTACTTCCTTTCTTCCTTTCATCTTTTTCTTCCCCCACTTGGAGTTTTTGTCCACTATTGTGTCCTCACAAACACCTTGTTCAAACTATGTAAATTTTATACATGTCCACTATAGCCTTCATCAACTCTACTGATGTTTTAATATCTTAAATTATAATGGCTATGATATGAGACAATGAAATCTGAATGAGTATAAGTGTCATTCTATCCATAATAACCCATTCTAAATTGTCTATATGCATCATCTTGATTACATCCAAAAAACGTTTTAGGACATTCAAAAAGAGAAACTAAAACATCTCTATTCTATAAAATAAAAATCCATTCCCATAAAACTTATCAACCCATATAATACCAAATTAAAATTCCATCCTTTTAATAATACTGAACTCCAACTGAAAAAATGATATAGAATATAAGGATATGGTTACCTAAGTTGTTTATGAGTGTACAATATTGAGCTCTATATATTTCATTGATACCACTTTTGGGGTAGCACCACACCACTTATCCCCCAACCACACTCGTCTAGATTCTATATGAAATAGTCATAACATGACCCATACACTATACTAATAAGATGTTACCCCATGAAATTGATGTGACAAAATATAGGAACTTCACACACCCAACTCAGAACATCAATTCATGTGTCACATAAAAACACTCCCTAGAACTCCTCACATGTATTAAAAGTATAGGAAATAATTAAAGAAGGAAATTACAATTGGTTTTTATATAGATTGAATAATTATATCATATGTCCACAAGATAGAACTTCTTCTATTTTCACTACTATCAGAGGAGAAAATGGATTACAATCTCAATTAGAATTATTATTTGATAGTTGATTACTTTTTTTACATTATACATACACATGTAAAAGTGGCATGACCCCTCTTTTATTGTGTATTCTAGCATGTCTTCCTACTGTACTGCCATCCAAGATTCATAGAAGACCAACAATTTAAACCTAGTGAGCACTAATATCCTATTACAATTGTACATGACTATTAAAACTGATATAATGAGAAATTTACTTGAGAATTTGTAACATATGCCCACATCATATGATTAATATACCACTTCCCAATACACGTCAATTAGAAATAATCCCTATTTAAAAAAACCAGCCATTGTTTTCGACTCAACTACAAAAATAATGAACATCCGGCTAAACCATATTTTTATGTTTATCCATCCAGTAGATTACATATAATAAAATGATTTTTATTCTTAGTCCTATTATAATATTCATTAATGGTATTGTGTATGTGTGACAGAGTTCAAAATGGGAATATTTTAAAAATTAAAAGCTCATGTTGCATGACCTTGATGGAAGTGAGTGACTTGGAAAAATTTGATGTTATAAAATTTGAATATTTTTCTTACAAAATGATTCAAATCTATAAGATTATATTGTTATTTTATAAATCATTTTTAGGTGGTAAATTCACTAACTAATTTTTTTGATAAAAATAGAGGAAAAGGTAAAAGTGTATTTGATCAAGGAATAATGATCTGTAAATGTTTTTCAGTAAGTTGCATCAATCAAAATGGGTATATATTTTAAATAGTTGATAGTGTCTATAAGTTATGAATAGTACTCGGGTTATTAAATAAGCTAAAGACTCTATGGAATATATTTAAAAACACAATAAATCATATTAATAATTGATATAATGAGGATTAAAGGATTAGTTATAAAAAATGGTCAACATATCTACAAGGTTCACCCATCAATAGGCATAAAAATGGTTACATGATCCTAAATATTATGAATAATTATTTTATCTACACATGGTTAAAATATTAAAAAATGTGACGATGATATTGAAATAGTGTTGATATAGCCTATGATAATTGGTGGTTTTGAAAGGGACATAAATAATTTTCATGGATAAGGAGAGTGATAACTCTCAAAAACTATAAATTGGTGATTTAGAAAAACATTATAGGAATATTTTGAGTTTATAAAAAATTGAGTGTAATTATTCTATCTATATATATATTTTAGGAATATTATTCAATAATTAATTTCAATAAAAAAGGATACATACTTCAAAAATCTATTACAATATTTTTATTGACAAGCATGAGTGGAGTTTTATTAGAGTTTGTTCCCTAGAACAAACTTGTTTAGTAATTGATTAAAATTTTTAATTATTAATGATTATTTATTATCAAATTGTAATTTTTCTTCTCCCTATGTTTTTTATGTGATAATGTCCTAATAATTTACATCACACTGAAAGATCATATTAGTTCCCCTCTGTAATGTTAATCTAGAGGTTACATGATGGTATTCCTAAATATAAATTATGAGGAAGTATGATATTATATGATGGGACATAGATAATAAAGGATATTATGGGTATGAGTCTACTTAGACATTGATACATCTTATAATGGTATTTTTACATGGTAATCTCTAAGATATAAGCTTGTGAGAATACAACCATCAATTATAATTATATATTTCTAGGATTCATTGGAAGATCCTATATATGTATGTGTGTATTGATCCATAGAATATATTATTATCAATAATGGATATCATGACTCATGAAATTTAATGTATTGAAATAAATGTGAGGACTATGATCAAGAAGAGTTAGGACACCTTGGGTATGTTTAAAGTGATATTATATTAATAGATAATGCGAGAAAGGATTTATCCTTTATATCCCTTAAAAAGATGATATATCATGCCCTTTGATGGGACTCGAAAAACCTATATAAATTCATGGATATGGTGTTTTAGTGGGAGATTTTGTTTCAAAAAATTCAAATAAATAGATATAAATCATATAGTTGATGGCACCGGCCTGAAACATTCTTGATTAATGATATCACTATAAAGGCGTTATATTAAATGATCAGTATTCATATGAGGTTAGATGTTTTTGTGACATTATCTTCTTTCTTTATGGGTGATTTGGTGCGATTCTTGATGTTATACAAGGACTTTAGGTGGTCATCATAAATATCTAAATCTATATACCTAAAATTCATGGGAATTTATGTAATTAAATATCTTTATTAAGAAATGGAATTATGGGATACTTATTTCACGGAATATATATCTTGTTTAAAATATATCATGTAAAGTATTTGTTTATGACACTAGATTTGAATGTGAAGGTTTGGGGCTTCATATATTATACTTTCTCTAACCATTGTTAGATTTATCTGAAAATTACATCATCACCAGAAACCCATGGGATTGTACTCTCCCATTTTGGGAAACATGTGTCACCTCCATTAGAACCTTGGGAGATGCTCTATGTCTATTTAATCTAAATATTATTATTTGAAACCCCATGTGAGGACACACTCACCCAATAAATCCAAGAAACATCATTTGGAAACATCAAAAGACACCCCCACCTCAGAAATCCTCATAACATCTTTGGAATCTTGTAAATAGACACCCACAACCAGGAAATCATAGTAACATAATCTATAAACCTATAGGTAAAATCCACATACTAGGTAATTTGAGTATTATCATCTAGAAACTCAAGAGAAGACACCCCCACCTAGTAAATCCTTGTAACATAATTTGGGATCTTGGGGATAGAAACCAACACTTAATAGATATGAGTAACACAATATGAAAATCAATGGTAGAAACCCCAACCCAAGATATCTGAGTGACTTCATCTGGAAATCCAAAAGTATACACCCCAACCTAGGAAATCCTGGAATCATCATAAAATCATCCCAGAGCCCAACCCTCTCAATCTTGGATGACTCAAAAATTATCTCATCGTCTGGTATTCACCACTAGACATAATCATGAATTCACAACTGACACTACAAACCATCCCATGATCTCATAAATTCATCACCATGGAACTGGTCATTCAAAATCAATAAACACATCTAAATCCACCCTACGGTCTATCTATCCACCATGTAAAATCTCATATAGACCAACTTAATCATATTATAAAAAAAATAATCAATATAAATCATTATCTGACCCACATGATATCCTCAAGGGTCCTGCATGCCCACCTTAATAATTTATCATTAAAACCAATATATATTTAAACAACCTATTGAGTCGTGTTATTATAGACTCCATGAGTATCAATCATCAAGAGGTTGGTCCAACGTCACATCCCATATCTCGTATCATAACATGGCCTTATTATCTAGGGACTACCTCATGATATATTAATCCATGGTCCAATTAAATATTATTTGAATTCATCTAGAAATTATCAAAAACCTAAACTTGGCCTTATATCACATATCCCTTAGTATATATATCAGTGAATAACATGGGGGAAACTCTCTCTATATAACAGCTCAGAACCCACACACCCTGATCCTGTGCTGAAATCACAAACGTTAAATTTTCCATATTTGATGCTGATAATTGTGACGTATATTTCTCCATCCAAACCTTAACAAATCATAAGGAAAAAATTGTAACACTTATATTGTCAAGGTCCATTTAGGTTTAGAGTTTTATATAGTTAGGAAAAACTCATAAATAAAAAAAACTCATGTCATAAAAAGAGAATTTATCACACTTAACCTAGAAGTTATTATTTTATATAAATCCATAATCATTATCCATATAAAATTCCTTATATACATAATTCACTCAAAATCATTGTTTATAACTAGTAGAAAATGAAACATAAGAATAGTGAGATCAAATTCTCGATATGGGTAAACATAAGCATTAGTAATTTAATTTCATCAATGAGCATAAGAAGTGAATACGGGTATAACGATATAATCATGGTGCTTGATAAAATAATAAAATAACTCAAACCCATCAATATTTGGATCATAAAATATAAAAAGATACAAAAGGAAAGAGTAATCAGAAATAATAATCATGAGCCATATGATAACAAACTTGATCATAAGAAACATTATAAACACATATAAAGAATATAAAAAACATGATGGTATCATGGAACTTTTTTCTACATAAATCATATTAAAATAGATTAAAAAATAACTGGATCCATGTTAATTATATAGGAGAAAGCATTAGGGAAATCCATAATTATTTCCACTCAATATATGTTATGTGTCTCAATACATTAGAATAGTTTCTTAGTGCACCCATATTATAAGCTATAACGGTCTCACCTGGTGTAATTTTGGCCACACCATAATATAATTTGTAATGGGTTCAACTAGTGATATATTGGTATTCCCATTTTATAATCTCTAATGGTCTCGCCCAGTACTATTTGTTCCACTCCATTGTATAATATGTGTACAAGAACCATAACATGGATAAAGTAAAAATAACTTTCATTTCATCATAAAACTCATAAAAATCTGTATTATTTAATAACCATATTTACCAATATAAATTAAGTGAGTTTCACCAAAATCTATATGAAATATGATTAAACCATGTAAAATAAATGGGTTCCATAAAAATCTCATCAAAAAATGGTTAACTCATGGAAAAAGAACAAGTTCCATAACAATCTCATAGAAATAATTTAATCCATCAAGAGGAAGAATGAGGATGGAATCATTGAAAAATATCCCCATTGAGGAAAAGTTAACAACAAGGGTTACTTACATTTATGAATGGAAATACAAATATAATATCATTAAATACATTTTTGATGAGAATACCCATTTCATGTTGAAAATAAATTTCTAAAAAAGGAATCATTTTGAATATCCCATTCTCTGAATACAAATTTTTAAAAATCATTCATTTATAGAATATTAAAAAATAATTTTCTTTAATAATAATATTGTAAACTATCAATGGATGTTTCAGAAAAATTATTTTCATGTAGGTGGGTAATTCCATACATGGGGTAAAGAACACTCCTTTTGTTTGATAATTGTTTTAGTAATATGCCATGTTCTCAAAGAGAAAATTAGATTGCTCCAAAAGAATTATCTAAAAAGAAAAAATGTTTAAATAATTAATTAATAAATTATTTTTAAAGCTGGTAAAAACATTTCTTAAAACATTTTTTGAAAACATGTTTTTGCAAGAAAATAGATTATCAATTGAAGAGAGAATAAAAGTGAGTCTTTCTTAAAAATATTTTTCTCTACAATTTTAGCTGATAAAAGTGGTAAAATGGTAATATAACTTTTAAATATCATGAATAACCATAGAATAATAAAATTTAGGAGTTTATTGATATATTTATCATACTATATCATCATTTAAATAAATATTATAAAAAATCATGATAAATGATACGATCGCAACATAAAACTCTTACCACTTCAGTATCTTTTAATCGTAATCCATGTGAATGGACTATATTAAATGAAACATAAAACACCATTAGAACAAAACAAATCCTTATAATAAATTTTAAATAGAATTTATATACATATCATAAAAAACTATCAGAGCATAACATGACATAAGTCTCAATGAAGCAAAATTGTTACAAAAATCCATTACCTGTTTGACAACATTGAAACTGTAAAACCCATGAAAGAGAGATCCTCAAATAGATATTTAAATACCAATAATATTAATTATAAGAATAATAAAACAAATAAATGGTCATTATATACAACACACAACAAAAATATGTGGTGAATATATCATATAAATCACAGAAGTAATTGCGAGACGAGAAAACACTTACGTTGAGTCTGACTTGTAATGTGTGTCTTTATATTTATTAATAATAAATTTATGAAAATTATTTAATTTATTGATAAAAATTTTAATGTTTATTATTAATTTTATTTCCCTTATTAACATGTTATATACAATTAATTATTTAATTATTTTTAAGTCTGATGTTTTGACCATATTTGACTTATGTGTTAAAAATGAAATTTGTATGTTTAATACAATTAATGAGGTCCTTATTTAAACATATAATTAATAAAAATCATGAAATAATTATCATATTTATCTATAAATTAAAATATTTAAATCAATCATGAAATATGGTCATGAAAAATTAACCAAAATTACAATCATAGAGACTGTAGGCCATATGCACACATCAGTAATGTTTCCATTTTCAATGATCATTACAGAAAGAAGAAAGTTCTATTTTATCTTTAAATAAATTTAATTATATCATTAATAATGTAAATTGTATTTAAATTTACTTATATATATATTTATTTTCATTTGGTGATGAAAAATGAATCACATCGCTTCGAGGAGCTGGTAGTCCACATGTCCAAGAACAACGTTATCCCTTTTTAGTGAATAAGAAGGTAAGAAATAAAATCATATATTATATTAAATAATGATAAATATTATATTAATATCATATATATGTAATTTATATCACATATATTTATTATAATTATCCTTATTACATTCTATAATATTCATTAGTAAACAATGAATCACACCGCTTCATTAGGTGGTAGTCCTCCGTACACACAAAAGATATTATCATATCCCTTATAGAATGGAATGTAAAAGGTTATATATAAAATAATAATTATAATGTTATAATTATGTTATAAGTATCATATATAGACTATAAAAATCATCATACCCAACCATGAGAGGTGGTAATAGAAAAACAAAAGACATCGTTTCGCGAGGTGGTAGTCCTCCATACACAAAAATGATGATTTTGTAACCCATTTTATGTACGTTTGTGTGGTTTTAGTTCACACACTTAACAAAAATATAAATCTCAGTATATGGAATATAATTAAATTATTATAACATCATCATATAATAAGAATAGAAAGATGTTGATAAATAAATAAAATAAACATTCTTATTGAAGAGCGTTACCTAATCTTTGGGTATCCTTCTTTGGATTCCACCAAAGGTATTACTAGGTTGGATTTATACACAAAATACAGATTTATGGAAGCTTTATGGGATGTTTGGAGGTTATTTGAGAAGATATTGGCCTAGCCCATGAGGTTTGAATGTGTGAATAATGGAGGAGATGGGGTGACCTTTTATAATTTGGTTGAGTGTAATAATTGTAATTTTTTGTTATAGATAATTAAACTAATGTTTTTTCATTTAAAAAGGTCCCAATAATGGTAAATTATAGAGCTTATAAGATTTAAGTTCAAAATATGGCCATAAGATGGGTTTTTGACAAATTTTTGTTCATTGTACACCTTATATTCTAAGTCAAACCACTATGTAAAACATTATTCAACCTTAATTACTATAATTAACTTTAATTGTTTTCACTAATCATTATAGTAAAAAATTATTTTTTCCTTATTAGATAATATTAATTATTTTGATTAAAAATATGGAATCAATTTATTCAAATTAAACTCACAGAATTTAAAAATTTTAATTTAATATTAATCCTACCAACACGGTGAGACCAAAGGTTTTTAAGAAGATTATTTGAATTAAAAAGGATATAAATTATTCATTTTAATATTGTTTTTTTTAAAACCCCATTTTTAAACACAAAATCACACATGTATTAAAAATTAATATATATATGATTAAAATTAATTAATTGGATTAAAGATAACTAAATAATAAATAGTTCAATTTAAACCTTATTCAAGAAATATTGGGACGCTTAAATTACTTAATTTATCAAAAATAAAAAACTTTTTTACAAAAACATTTATTTTTCACTATTTATTGAAAAATAAATATTTTCTGAAAATTCTAAAAATCTAACCCAAATAGAATATTGAAATTATGATTAAAAATTAATTTCATTTTATCAGATTATTTTTTGAATAGTACTATAAATTGAGTATAATAATTCTTCACGAAAATAAATAAAAAACATTTTTTAATAAAATATATTATTGAAGAATAAAACAACTTTAATAAATATTGACTGATTATTTACTAAAAATTTATCAATAATTCACATTAAAAAAAATTATATATGAATCTATTTATATATTTCATAAATTATTTATTACTATTCATACCCATGAACTTAACAACTATGTTATAATGGTAATACATTTCATGGGTCATTTATAGTCATTGTTGTGTGTTTAATACTCTATTAAACATAAAAATATTGGGGTTTCATGTAATGAAATATAAACTAATTACCAAATTTAACACAATATTAACATGGTTTCATCTGTAATGTAAAATAAACACATTTTTTGTGTTCATTACTCTATCAAATATAATTTTCCTTTTTTAATGTCTCAAGGTTTTACTTCCCCCCCCCCCCCCCCCGAAAAAAATTTTGTCATTTAAATTTAAAATTTATCTCAGTAATCAATGCTTTGACATTTGAAAATAGTTTTTTCATAAAACCACATCATAATAAGGTTTAATATAACATCATGTTTATAAGAGAGAAAGTGTTGTACAAAGTTTGTATAGAATAACACATAATAAGGATTCCAAATATGAGAATATAGGTGGGAATATAGGAAAAGAATAAGTAATTAAAGAGAGTGATTGAGGTAATTTATCATAATAAAGTTAATTATCTATTTAAAGATAAGGGGCTCAAAACTATAAATCTGTGATGATAAGAAAAGACCATTGGTTCATCAAAATTGATGTTGCTAGTAAAATACATTTTTTCTAGAACCTTCTTCCTAGAGTTGAAGAATTATCTTGTTATCTAAACTAAGAATATGAAAATAAACTAACTAGATGGGTAGAATTTAATTATTTAATCAATTTCCCCCACAATTTTATATTTTTCTCCAAACAATGTGTATTTTGGATTAATATTTCATGCCTAATTCACATAAATCAAAATTTAAATACCCCATTACTATAGAAGGGATAAAAATCTATTACTCATGTCTCTAAACATTAAGAAAATTGATAATGGTTAGAAAATGATAAAATAATTTCCAAAATTAATTAACCTTCATCTATTAATCTTCATTTTTCAACATTAATACAAAAAGTTTAAACCAAATCATTCCATAAATCTCTATCCTAAGAAAATTTTAATCATTTCTAAACTATGTTCGAGACAAAAATATTTGAAGGATTTGATGATATATTCTTAAAAGATAAATAATTTTTTGTTCTACATATAAATCCCATATTTTTCTAAAATAAACATAATCATTACCTATAAAATAAAAATCTGATGAACTTGGACATCATGTAGTCTAGTGGCAGGCATGAAACCATTATCATTTGTCAGTCATGGATCCAACCCCCACTACCTTTCCAAAAGTGATGTGTTCTCACCTAGCATACAGTTTTCCCTTTTTACCATAAAATATTAAAATTAATTAGTATCTAAATAAAACATTATGTTGATCCTAGGGGTTACAAATATAGAAACCTAATAAAACAACTCCAAAAAATCATTGATAACCCCAACAATTTTACTATTTAGAACACTCAAATGAGGATTCTAAGACAATGAAATTATGATCAAAATTAATATTGTAGACATGTTATGGTATCGATACCTCTTAATATAACCCCACATGAAAAAATGGTAATCTCTATAGTTAGCTATACTCACATATGATACCAACTACAAGAAACTAGAACCCGTACTACTAGATTCTATGTGGAAAACATAATATTTAAATTTCTCGTTTTGGTGCCCATAATTATGACCAATTTTTCCATAAAAATATTATAACATAGAAAGGAAAAAATTATGATTCATTACATTATATAGGAACTTTTAGGTTTAGTGTTTTAGGGAATTAAGAAAGACTCATATAGTAACAATACACATGTTGTCAAAAGAGAATTTATCCCACATAACCCATCTTTTCATATTTCATATAATGTCACCACCATTATACATATTAAAAAAATATATACATAATTCATTCAAAATCATTATTTATAACTTGGGGAAAAGGAAACATAGGAATATTGAGTTCAAATTCTCATTGAGGTTAAGCATGAGATAATCATAAAATAACTCATAACCATCAATAAATGGACTTCCAAATTTGAAAATATACCAATGGAAAGAGTCATCAGAATCATTAGTCATGATCCATGTGATATCAGTATTGATTATAAGAAACATTATAGACCTATAACAAGTGTATCTAAAATGTGTTGGAATCATGGACCATTTTCTTTACAACTAATGTTAAACTCATGCAAAAAATAACTTGAGCCTAGTTAAATCAATAGTATAAACCCTCATGTTACTCCCTCCATTTTCCATCTAAAGATAATGTATATTACCGAAAGCATTATAAGACAATCTAGGTGCAGCCATCTTTTAAACTATAATGGGATCACCCTATGCTATCTGGGAGACCCCATCATACACGGTATAATGGGATCACTCGACACTATCAAGGCCTCCCCATCTTATAAGCTATAATGATCACACATTTTTCTATCTATTCCACCCTATATTATAATCTATTTCTAATAACCACAACATGGATAAAGAACAAAAATGTTGAATTTCATCCTAAAATTCCTAAAAACAATCATTATTCTTTCATAATCTGGTTAACCAATGGAAAATGAATGGGATTCATGTTAAAATTGTCAAAACATGATTATGCAATTTAAATGAAATGAGTTCTATAATAATATCTTTTAAACAAAGTTAAATTGTGGAAAATAAATAGGTTTCACAATAATCTCATTCAAACAATCTTAATCCATATAAAGAATGAATTAGGATGGTGTTTTTAAAAAATAACCCCATTTTAGAATACATAACAATATTTTTTTAAATTGATGAATGAAAATACCATTATAATATCATTATAAATCCTCTTGAGGTTAAGTTACTTTCTATTTTGAAAATCACTTTTTAAATCAGGAAACATTTTGAAAATCATTTATTTTGAAAATGAATTTTAAAAAAATAGAATATTAAGAAAAAATATTTCTTTAAAAATAATGTTATAAACATTCAAAAAAAATTCAAATAAATGAATGTAATGTCGGTAGGTAATTGAATACATACCACAAGGAAAATTCATTTTTCAGGGTAAAAATGGATAGAAAGGTTCCATGTTCGTAAAGTGAAAAGAAGATTCCTTTAAAATAATTTCATAAAAATTAAAAATGTTTAAAAATTTCATTAATATTTTTTTTTAAAAGGGTTAACTAAGATTTTTAAAACATTTTTAGAAAACATGTTTTTGAAGAAAATATATTTTTGACCGAAGAGAGAAATAAAGCCAGACTTTCTTAAAAAAAATTCATAACAAATTTTGATAAAAAGAGTAAAAAAAGGTAATATTACTTTTAATTTTCCTAAATAACATGATTATAATTAAAATCAGTATTTTATTTTTACTTATATAATAATATATCACTATTTAGAAAAATATCATAAACAATCCTGATAAATGTCGAGATTTAAAGATAAAACTCTTATAACATTAGTAAATTTGCATTGTACACCCCATGAAAGGATTAGATTAAATGAAACAAAAAATAACACAATAATATATAAATTCATTATCTTAAATGTCAAATTTGATGTATATATACCTTATAAAATAATATATGTTCATAACACAACATAAGTCTCAAAGAAGGCAAATTGTGGCAAAAATCTATTACCTCTATGGTAACATTGAAACTGTAATCCTTGTGAAATAGAAATACTAAAATAGATATGTAAATGGAAATTTATTTTAGAATAATAATAATAATAACATACATGGTTAGAATATAAACCACATCACAATAATAAGTGTTGAATAGGGCATATATCTCACTGAAATAAAAGTGAGACGATAAAATCCTTACCTTGTGTCTGACGTGTCACGTGTGTTCTTATATTCCTAAATAATAAACCTATGTTAATTTTTTTTCAATCATCAGAACATTTTTAAAGATTATTATTAATATTATTTCACTTATAAACATGTTATATACAGATACCTAATCAATTTAGTTTATGTCTAGTGTTTTGACCACATTATGCTTATGTGTCCAAAATGACTATGGTTGGATAAATATGGTCAAAGAGGTCATTATTTAAACATTTATATAAGAATAATAATAAAATAATATTCATATTTACACATAAATTATACTTCTAAAATAAATCATTATATATTTTCATGAAAAAATACCCAACATTATGACCAAGGAGACGGTAGGCCGTAGGTACGCATGAGCAACATTTCCATTTTTAAGTGATCATTATGGAAAGAAGGTATGTAATATTTTATAATTAAGTAATGATAATTATATCATAAATACCATAAAATATTGTTATATTTACTTATATATATCATTATTTTTATGTGGTGATGAAAAAAGGAATCATATCGCTTCGAGGAGGCGGTAGTCCACACGTCCATGAATGACGTTTTCAGTTTTTCAATGAGTGTAATGGTAATTAATAAAATGATATATTATATTTGAATAGTGATAAATATGTCATTAATATAATAAATATTTCATTTATATCACATATATTTATTATATTTACCTTTATTACAATCCACATAACACGATATTGAAAGAAAACTCACATCGCTTCATGAGACGGTAGTCTGCCATACTCACAAGCAATGTTATCATACCCCTTTTGTAGTAGAATTTAAAAGGATATATATTATATAATGGATAAAAAGCTATAAATTTGTTATGACTATAATGTATAAGTTTTATATCAATTATCTTACCAAACCATGAGGGCTAGTAATGGAAAATTAATGACATAGTTTCGCGAGGTGGTAGTCTGCCGTAATCACAAATGATTAATTTACAACCCATTTGATGAAAGTGTGTGAAGTTATAGGAAATAAATCTAACATAAAAATATATATTTATATGGAAAATAATTTTTTTATTATATAATAATTTTATAATATTAAATTGTCGTTGTGGAAAATAAATAGAATTAAATTACTCATTCTTGAACGATGCCTCTTCTCCGGGTATCCTCTATAGGTTTCCACCAAAGGCATTACTAGGCTGTATTTATGATAATTATAAGGATTATATGATTAGGGGATTAAATTTGGGAAGTGATTTGGCAATTTATTGGCTGAACCTAAGTGTCTTTAAGGTGTGATTAAGGGAGGAGAGGGGGTGGACATTTATATGTTGGGTGAGTGACACAATTATGATGTTCTGAAAGAGTTAATTCCACCAACATTTTTCTCATTTCAACATGCCCCAGTAATATTACATACTCTAAATAAGATGGTATAAGTTCAAGAAATGTTCATCAAATAATGGTTTTTTTAACGTTTTGGGTAATATTTACACCTTATATTCTATGTTTTACCACAAAGTAAACTCGTTTTTACCTCAACCCCTGTAATTAATATAAAATTATTTCACTAATATTTATATTGAAAAATTAGGTTGAAATAATTATATAGTATAAATTATTATTATTAAAAATATTTAATCCACTTTTCCAAATTAAAATTATCAAGTTTAATGGTCAAATTTAACTTTAATATTATAAATGTTATGAGAAAATAGATTTTTAAGAAGAGTATTCTTTTGTGAAAAATATGATTCTAAAGTAACTCTATAACTATTATTAATCATTATAGGAAAATAAATTAAAATTTAATTATAAATATTATATATAATTTATTTAAAAAATTACACATTAATAACTATTTTAATTAATTATAAAGGAGAAATATTATGTAGTTAATAGAGTTCTTAGAAAAACCTGTTTTTAAACCCCAAAAATATATTATACTAAAAACAAGTAAAAATTTGATAAAAAATAATTATATTGATTAAGGATAACTAAATAATAATTATTTTAATTGAAAATAGTTTCAAAATGTATTGTTACTTTTAAATTACCTAATTCATTTAAAATGAAACGCCTTTTTACAAAAACCAGTGTTTTTCAATATTAACTGAAAAATCAATATTTTCCATAAAGTCCCAAAATTTCATCCAAAGTAAATTTTATATTTTGATTCAAAAAATGAATTTAATTTTATAAAATAAATTTTCTAAATGTTCCAAATAATTATTATTATATTTCTTTAGGAAAAGTTAAAATAAATCATTTTTTAAGAAAATATATTTTTGAAAAATAAATCAAATTTACTAAAAAATGATTGATTACTTACTATAAACTGTAAATAATTTATATTTTGTAATAAATATATTTATATTTCATAATTAATTTAATACTATTAATACCCACCAAATTAACTTTAGGGTTATAATGGTAATATATTTCTTGGGTTATTTAAGTTAGGTGTTGTGTATTGAATTTGACATTGAACATAAAACTCTAGTGGTTTCTTATAACACAAGAAAAAATGAGTTCTTAGAACAATGTAAGATATATATAGTGTTTTTTATAATGTTAGACTAACTCAGTTATTCTTGTGTGTTATTCTATTGAATTAAAATTTTCTTGTTTTAAAATCTCTGGGTATTGCACTATCATATCTCATCTTCCCAGAATCATCTCATCAAAGGCCTCTAATGGAAATGAGGGAAATATCATCATTATCTATGTAGATAAATACACAGAATTTAAGCGTTACATGTTTAATTTTTTCTATTTAATTAAAACAAAAAAAAATACACTTTTTGGGGGTTAGTAACCAATGTGTTTCTCAATATAGATGACATATACCTACAATAACCCACTTTGGGAATATAACATTGGCATGTAAAAAACACAGTGTATGTGTAACCCACATGGTGTGTTTTTTCATGTACATCACATAATTCCTATCCATGTATTCACATGGTGTTTGGACTTGTACCACACATGATATTTATCCATATAAATTACATTTCATATACCGTTCACATAGAGTATATTTGCATACTAATTAGAACCCTAGGTCAAGTATCAAAAGTCCGGAAGGGAGTGTCCTTACAGATAACATTATAAATTAATTTCATCTCTGAACTTTTTTCTGACTATGAAACTATACAACATATATAAATTATCAACATGTTTTCTAACTAGGTTTTTTTCAATAAATACCCTCTTTTAATTTCCATAAACTACCATTTCTCTAAAAATCACACCACTATGGTTGATAATCAATCACCATCTGTCTATAGAACATTATAAAAACAAAAAATGGAAATCAATATGGGAAAATATAAAACATAAAAATAATGGCTTATATCCTGAATAAATTATTGATGTTAAAGATTGGATCAGTGTTCCATAACCACTGCATCTTAATCCAGCTCTAATTATACAACTCAAAATGAAGAATAAATCACCTCACTCACCCAAATCCTATTTTCCATATGTCACATAGCAAGGTATAAAGGCCTCCCTCTTTGTATTTAATGGATGAAATATTGGTAGTTAAGGAATAAAATAAAGAAAAGAATAAAGTAAAACTAAATAGCTTCTTAAATAATGGCCTAATATCCAGGAACTGAATAAATATTATACCTTTCCTGGGTAAAGCCACCCATTCTAGACACAAACGTGAATTCAGAATTTAAATCTATAACTTTGGTTATGATAAATTAGTTTTTTACACATAATAGTTAATTTTTATTTAATAAATATTGAAATATTCTAAAATACAAAATGATGTTATAATCATTGTAAATTCCATCTCTAGGATACACACCCTATCACAAGATTAGTGGAACTATTATAAAATATTTACAAGAACATTTAATAGGGTAAATTTTTATTTTTACCCTTATAAGAACATGTGGCTAAACATTCAAATTTTCCCCTATTTTATCAACCTACAATGATAAAATTCATTATAGTTTCTATTTGTGTTCATGAAGGGAGAAAGTAGAGATTAAATTTGTATTTTTAAAAGGTCTACATTTATTATGATATGTGAGACCCTTATATATTCATTACATTTAGGTGCTATATTTGTCATAATAAATCAGATATTTATAATTTGTAATATGAATATTATATTACAGTTGGCTACCATGTTTTTTCTATATTATTACTTTCATTTTTAGAGATACGTGGAAATTTATAGGTTCATGAGGATAAGGACATCATATATGTGATATGTCTTTTTTGGTGTTGGTCACTAGCCCTTGTACTGTCAAAGAATGATTAGGTGTAAAACACATGGATTATTTTTAGACTAGGAAGGGAATTATGGGGTTGGTCTATTTTAGAGTGGTATCAAAGTGGAGTTTTCTTAAAGATAAATTTTAGAGCTATGATTATTTGTATTTTTGGTTTTAAAAGCTTAAGAAAAAGGTTTCATGCGGTCTTGGGTCTAGTTAAGAACCCATGAAACCTGGTGTAGTTGTGGGTGGATAATGTATCCTTCTACCATAACTTTGATAGTCTATTAATCAACTCATAAATCACTATTATCATTTAAAATGTATAATGGGATGACACATCATGTAGCATGTTAGTTATTATTTTTTTCTTGTTCACTCTCGAGTTATAGAAACTATATTTACTTTAGTAACCATTGGTTTATCTTATAGAATTTAGGATATCACCCTAAAGAAATCTATAAAAGATTAAGAGATTGGTCTGTCAAGATCTCATTCTAGTGAAACATCCATTCACCAATTATTTGAGTGATGCGAAATTGATATAGGATTTTAACTGGGAGGTATCTCTACCCCTTTAGAATATTTCACATCCCTTACCCTCTATGTCGAGATTATACCCTCCACTTATAATGCCAATTTTAGTCATTTCTATGTTGGATGAGGATTCCCATTGAATGAGTAGACTATATTAGTTCTTCTGCTAGACGCCTCCTATGTTTTTAGATGGGACTTATCCGTATGAAAAGGAGGATAGGTTATAGTAGAAGAATCATATATTCCATCTTTTCTATGCAGCCAATGGCCATATAGTGATTTCTGTATCAGTTTATATTTAGGGTGTGTCTAGTTATTTTGGGTGTTAATTACATTGAATAGTAATTGGGACACTATACCCTAGTAAATGTTTTTTCATTAGTTTAAATAATATTACAATATGATGATGCTGATAATGGTATGAGTTCAGAAGTTGTTGGGTATCTAGTAGGGAAAAATTGATTATGGAAAAGCGCATAATGAGGTTCACAGAAATCAAAAGGTGCTGTATTATTATGGTATAGAATAAATTTTTACAAGAATAATAGTTCATTAAAGTACTCTATAGTGGGATTTTAGTTGATAGTGTACCTTTATAAATTTACACATATATAGTAGTTCTAGAGAGAGACCGTGTGATTAATTATGTCTAATAAGAGATTCAATAATGTTCTGAAGAAAAATTTGGTCTCATGGAGATTGAGTAATAACCATATTCTACCAGAAAAAAAACCATTTTATCCCACCATTATAGGCATTGGATTTTATAATCCATGTAAAGTAGATCAATGGTTGAGGGATCCTATAGAGGGTCTACAAAATATAGTGATAGTTTATGTTATGCTTGTGGAAATATATGAAACATGGATTGTGATATTTAGACTAGGTGTACAATAGATGGTAGCCAAGGTGGTGTTATATATGGAACTATATGATAGAGGAAGTGTAAATATATGGCACATATATATAATTGAAATGGTTTCCTAGTATGAGGAATTTATGGTATGGTAGTAG
This sequence comes from Viscum album, assembly GCA_963277665.1. Classification (NCBI taxonomy): domain Eukaryota; kingdom Viridiplantae; phylum Streptophyta; class Magnoliopsida; order Santalales; family Viscaceae; genus Viscum; species Viscum album. Next base: position 1,334,560,367 of record OY728145.1, read on the forward strand.
GTGGTATAGTTGGATTAGTAGGGATGGATGTAACATCGAATAAAATCCACCACAACCACAGGGCATCCCACACTAGTATTAGGGTGATGGAGTCCATTGATATAGATATATACATGTGATGGAGGGATTTAATAAGGTTGTAATAATTATAATTCAATGTACCTTATATGTTTATTCCACTTTGTAACTTGTACTTACGAATACCACCTCATTCCATTCATTATTGATGTATGATTTTTTTAGAGCTAGGAAAACCAATTGTTCCCCTAAGGTTAAATCATCATATAACCCACTTTCACCATCAGAGGAAGCTTTCTATACCCATTGATGAGTTTTCTTATGAACTCATTTTGGTAGTTATGAGACCCTATTACACAATACTTAGTATGAATTCGATATCTATTTTACAGGCTTCAGTTGATTGATATCATCACATAGTTATTTTTAATTGAGAATATATAATAGATTTCACCTTCATTGGTGAGTGATACATTTAGGTGGAACAAGTTGGGAATATCCCTAAATATGTTTCAAAATATTTCCAACTACCTAGAAAACATCAATTTTTTCCATGTCAGATGTTTTAGAGGATCTACTTCTCACTTTTCTAGAGGTGTATATATAGATTTTCATAGGGTGAATCCCATGTTTTTTTAGAATTGTAAATAATCTTCTTGATATAGAGTACTTTTATTAAAATACATAATCTAGTTGACCCCTTTTTCCTTATTCAGATAGTGGTAGTGGACTTTAGTAGGATTGTAGTGAGGTTTCCATAGGTTCTCAATTTACAATTGCTATATCATATTCTCTATCCTACGATAAGTTAATTAGGAGTTTCAATCATTATAAGGAGGGATCATTTATAATGGAGTTATTATTTTCAAGTTGTTTTCCAGGAAAGAGTATGGAGTAGGAAATACTATTATTCTACCAGTGATTGGCGTCCAAACCACAGAAATCTATAGGGAATTATCATTTTCATAGTTCAATGAATGAACTTCCAAGATTATATAAAGTTGGTGAAAATAGATAACCAAATGGGACTCTATTTAGGTGGTGGGAACATTTCCTTGGGGGTAGAATTAATTTTTTTAGTGATGTATTTGGTTGTCTGGTCCTAGTGATTGTAACATTATACATATGATAAGTGAAGTGTGTAATATTTTCTCCCATATATGTAGGATGAAATTTTGATCCATGTTAAAACCTTATTGTTGTATTTAATTTATTCCATTTATTTTTCATTATAGAAAAATGAATGTTTTTATGTGTATTGATTAAAACCACCTTTTTTAAGTGAAAGTCAGCATAGTGCTTTGGGTGAAGGTATTTTCTATCATGTTTTAGGTATATTGATGTTTCAATTATTCTATATGGTGGTCTATTTCATCTATTTTGATCTTCCTGTAGATAAAATTCTAGATATAAATGTTTTTAAAGGATTCAAAATAGTTCTTATTGGAATAGAAGGAAGCTCTTGTAGGCTGTGTAGTTTACTCATCATTAGCTCAAGTAACATCCATTTTTGCTTAATTTTTTTTTTGATAGAGTGGGATTAATTGTATTAAATGGTGATATAGTAATAATATATAAATATCCGATTCATGAAATTTAGTGGAATGGATTTTTTAATCATGAGGATGTGGTTTTAGGACTACATTATTTAAATTGGCCAGAAAATTTCATTAAAAGGTGTAAAGAAAAAGGAAATGGAGAAACAAGAATAAAAAATAATTTATATAGAAAGGTATTATGTTTGTTTTGGATTTTATTATCACATAATGTGACCATCAACACATGTTCTAATAAGTCTATAATAGAGTTAATGGATGATTTGAATGATATTTATGATAGTCATTCATCTCTTAACAATATGATCTTAAAGAAATCAATATTTATTATGTGGTTATCAAAATGTTTGTCTACTACGAATCATTTGAGTGACTTTAACATGACCATAGGTCATACTTATTCTATGAAGGTGAATTTCATAGATTATTTCTAGGTCATACTATTATTATCATCATTATTAGAATTTTAGAATGATATAGGTATGCTATTGAAAATCTCCAATAGTAAAGTTGACTTAATCATTAAAGATATATAAACATAAATCTACATGAAGAACCCAAGAGCTAAAAGACTCATGAAGATTCTAATAATTCATTGAGTATATATAGAAGAGTTTGACCACCAATTAGAATAAGTTTAAGTAAATCAGAAGGAAAATTGAGAGATAAGAATATTGAAAAGTATATCGAATCTAACCTAATATTTTAGAATTGTGGAAAAAGGATTCATCTTAAGAAGGACTGGCATGAGTGAAATGAAAAATTCATAAGGCCAACTTGAACATGATTATGTTCCTTGAATCCATTAGTTGGGAGTAGTTCTAACTTACTCATGAGTGTCAACCCACAGGTATAATCTCATATCATAGATTTTTATGCATCATTCACTGTACTTGTATGAAGGGATTCATAATTAACTATGTGTTTCCAATATTTTTAAGATTATATCTAGTGAATGATTAATCACTTGATATATTCTAAAGTGGGATGTGAAAATATGGTTAAATAATGATAGTTTCCTTGATATGAATGTAGTCAGATATATTCTTAGTCTCTAGAAAAATATGATTTTAGTAGAACAGTTGGTTGATGCTAGATATAGAATAAACACTATAATTAGATTATCAAAAATCACATGTAGCACCTTGGTCATAAAATTATGTGTAAATAATGGAATACTATATCTGACCAAAAGGGAACTGGGAGTTACAGTTTTTGTAACTTCAACTCCCAGATGTACATATCAAATGACACTACTGCATAAGAAACATCAATGATAAAGGAATGATTATTCTAGTTGAAAAATTAATTTTATAATGGATAAACATATATTGTGGGTATAATTATAAAAGGAAAATCAAAATTGTTTTGAGTATTCATTGAATGGAAACTTTTGGTTGAAAGGGGAACATTATCTAAGTTGAAATACATGAGATTAGAAAACCAATGTTAGTAACCTAAAAGAAGTTTTATAGAATATCTTGGATGAAAAAGTAATTTTGTAGGAGAATAATGTACATACACCACTTTATAAAATAGACATATCTAAAAGAATTTGTCAAATATAGATAAAAGAATCATATATCCAGATTTGTTGACACAAAAATTCTAATGGTTTTTTGGGTGGATGTAGAAAACTTTACATCCAATTTTGTTAGTTAAATCCCCTCATCAAAAAATTAAGATAAATTAATGGATTCTCTATGGATAAGAATGACACCAAATTTTTATCACCTTTTAATTTTATATATTTGTCCTAAGGACATGTGGATAGAAATGATATATATATATATAATAAAACAAAAAATCTCATGCATGTTTCTTTATAGGATATAAAGATGATAAACATATGTTTAAACTATTAGTTGATGAGAAAATAAATGAAATCAACATTAGAAATATCATATTTAATGATTAGGTCCTATAAATGAAACAAAATTTGATGTGATTAAAAGTGTTACAAAATGAATCAACTTTAATTCATGTTGATCTGAATGGGGGAATTGGAGGAGTTATAATTATAATGAGTTTATATGCCTCTAAGTATAGCATAGGTTCATAAAATCAATAGGAATGTTTATAGGGAATAATTTAATATATTTGGATGATTCCAATTCTATATATAAGTATAATCTCTATAAATAGTAATGATTAGTCTAGAGTTCCATAAGATGTAATTTCAATGGGTTCAGTGTGGGAGAGTGTTGAACCACATGAAGAATTGTGAATACCTAGAAGAAGTACATGACCAGAAAAAAGGATTGGATTTGAAATTAAATTCATAATTTTAATATAATGTGGAGAAAATTAGATCTAGGAAGAGGCATATATCTTTAATGATTCCTAAAATTAGAAGTTTTTCATATAAGAGGAGTTAGATTTTTATTATTATAATATATAAAATGAGCTAAAATATTTACCAATAATAATGAAGTAACATGAGAACAAGTGTATTTTTCTATTCCAATTTAAATTTGGAATAAGAAAAATGTATAAATAAAGGCTGATGGTAAATGAATTTCAGTAGGAGTTGTGTAATGAATTTTCTGGAATATTCTCTCTAGAAGTCAAAAACAACATTATTTAAACTATGATCATTTTGATTTCTTCTAGATCATTAAATATTGAACAAATAGACTTGAAGATAAAATTTCATCATAAGGTTCTAAAAGAAGTCTATATGAATCAACATGTTTGTTTTAGGGAATAATTAAATCAGTTCTTGGTTTGTTAACTAAATAAAAGAATCTATGGTTTGAAATAAGTTCCAAGAAAATAGAATTTTAATTTCAAATAATTCATTGAGGAGAATGGTCTCATATGGAGAAACATTTTCCATTATTGTTATTAGAAGGAGTGTGGTTATAGTAATTTCATCATCCCACTATTGTATGTAGATGATATGATTATTATGTGACCATCTAACCAAGAGATTAAGAATATGATGAAGGAATTATCAAAGAAGTTTAAAATTAATGATATTGGTGAATAAAAAATGATCGTGTGCATAATGATTAATGGATATTGGAAGACAATATAATTGGTTTTATCTAATAAAGAGTATTCTTGAAAATATTTGAAAAAGTTGGGATGACTAGATGAAAATTAGTCTCACCTCTTTTTATTGTACAAACAACTTACTAAAGGAACAAACACAAAAACTGTAAGAAGTGGCAAAGAAAATGGATATAATTCCATAAAAATAAATAATAGGTAGTCTATTTTATTCTATGGTGTTCACTCGACTAGATCTTTCCTTTATTGTATGATTTGATGGATAGTTCATGAAAAATATTTGGAGGAACATTGGGAAGTTGTAAATCTGATCCAGAGATATCTTAATGAAATAGAATATATCATCCTTTACTTCATATATGATGATCAATAGGTTGGGTATAGTGTTATAGATATTAGTGGTTACTCATATTCATATAAAAACACAAGTAGATATGTGTTTTTATTTAGTGTAATAACAAATAGTTGGATATCTGGGGTCTAACCTATGGTTTCCACATCCACAATGAAAGAAAAATATTTGGAAGAAATTAGAGATAAAATTATATAGTGTGGTTGAAACATTATATTGCGGCTCTTAGAAGTATATAGAAAAGTTCATTTTTCTACTTTAACAATCATAAAATAATATACTATTCCAAAAGTTTAGTGTTCCATGAACGTATAACACACATTAACATTATGTATCACTGCATCTAGAATTAGCATGATAATTGGGTTATAGGGTTTTAGAAGATATCTGGATGATAGAATTTGAAATATATGTTTACCATGGTTTTATACCAGGAGAAAATATGGTAATGTTATGCACAATTTGGTCTTAGGTGAATGAAATATAATAAAAAAAGAGAATTTAATAGAGTGGAATTTGGAATATGTTGATTTTCTAATGCATTGGAGGATTGGGTGATGTCCTTGAAGTAGTCCTCATGTGGGAAATTATTGGTATTGTTAAGAATATTCTCATGCTGGTGTAATTTTACTGGATGTAGTAACTCTAGAGAACACTTAATTTATGTTAGATAAGTGGAATAATTATTCAATAAGATAGAAGTGAGGTTGTAAAAATTTTCAAATTTTTTATGGAGGCAACATGATGGTCATTTTACAAAAAAGTTTATCAAATTTAGTGATCACAAGAATGATGGAATGCCTATATAGGAATTATTTTTATCATAAATTTTTGGGGGAAAGAGTGTGGTCTAGGGGACAATGCTGTTATACCAATTATTGGTTTTAGATCTATAAAATATATAAGGAATCAATACGTTTATTGTGAAATAGATAGACTCCCATGATTGTATACATTTTTTGTAACCAGATAACTGGGGTCAGACCTCTTTAAAGGAGATGTGGGACCATATTTCCAAGGGGGGTCAAAATTACTTGGGTTAGTGATATATGTGCCATCCTAGTCAGAGTGATGGTGACTTTTTATATTCTATGAATAAAGTGTGTAGTGTTTTCTCTTACTGTTATAGGAAAAAATTCCAAACCACATTAAATCCTTATTGTGTTCTTTATATTATTTTTTTCTTTTGCGCATATGAATGTTTGTTTAATATTGGAGTAAAAAAAGATTGAGTATGTGAAATGTAGTGTGATGAATAGGTTAGTGTTTTTTTCCTTGTTTTTATTAATTGAAGTTATCATAATTTTATTAGATGATCTATTTCCTCTATTGTGATCTTTTTATGGATGGAATTTTGGAAAATGAAATTTATGAAGGATTGTCAACATGATTTCCCTTGATAAAGATATAGAGTCCACTATCAATATGTATAAAAGTAATACACTAATACCCTTTATATCTCATTGTATAGCCTCAACTAATCTCAAAAAGATTGAGGAGAAATTGGGTGACAATTTGAAGAATTGTTTCATTATGAACTATGTGTCCCCCTTAAGAAGATCACATTGTATTATTTAAGAAGGAAGACATAAGTTATAGGATTTTTGTTAACTATCACAAAATGAAACATGTTATAGTCAATAGAAAATACCATATTCTAAGAATTAATGAACTCTTTGACCATTCATAAGAAGAGAAGTAGGTTTTCATGATTGAAATTATGTTAAAATATCACCATCTTATACTTGAGAAGGAGAAAATCCCAAAGATAATGTTCGTGTGTAAACTATACAATTTTGAGTTCCTTGTGATGTTATTTGGAGTGGAGAAGGCCTCAACTACGTCCATAAGACTCATGGAATAGATATTACAGAAATTTTATCCTCTTATAAACTAGTACCCAAGATGACCATTCCAAACATCTAATGTTTGTTTCGACCTTTCTTCAATAGCAACACCTAAACAGAAAACTCTTGTTATTTATTTTTTCGATATATGATGACCATTTCAGTGGGAATGTCATGTCAAAGGGTGGAGTAATAGTAAACCCCATGAACATTAAGTTTGGGATGGCTTGGGATTCATCCATGACTAGGTTTGAGGTGTGTAGTTTCCATTGGATAGGTAGATATTATGAAGTATTCCTAGAACAATTCATTAGGATTACAACTCTCATGAGTAACCTTACATAGGTGGGGTTAGATTTTTTAATGTAATTTCAAATATTCTATGATTAGATTAAGCTAATTTTACCAAGTTATCCTATTCAATATTTTTAGTAGAGGGATTTAGTTATATTGTGTTGTGTGATGCCTCTAGAGTCATTCTAGGTTGTGTATTAATGAAAATATATTTTTTTATTTTTTAAGAGTCCATAAAATTGATCCCTTGGGTGCTAAAAAACATAACCCATTATTTTGATCATGCATTAGTAATGTTCACATTGAAAATGTAGATACACCACCTTATTATTAATGGATTCAAATTTTACATGTATCACAATATTCTAACTTATATATTCTCCCACTAAGATAATTTCCAAAGGTAGAGGTGATGGATAAAGTTCATTAATGAATTTTATATTGAGATAATATATACTATATGAAAGGTAAAAATAGTAGTTGATTCCATTACACATAAATATTTGTTTTCAGTTAGTGGAAAAAACATATGAGACGATATCATTTATATAGTTTGAAATTATAGAGTAATGATTAATTTCTTCCCTTTAGTAGATTGTGGAATCTCCAAAATTTATACCTAAAAGTGGGATTCCCCATATAAAGACATTTATTTCATCGTTGTTCCTTACAAGGTATTCTTTGGAGATGCACCTGATGAATTATTTGAAGTTTGGGATCATAACATCCTCTTCTCGGGGAAAATTTGTTCTATTTGAGATATGTAGATAAGTATTTTTAGAGTTTTATAACTCCCATTACAATTTAATAATATTGAGATAAAGAAGTCACCAAAACATAAATATTATTATTTGTGTTTAAGAATAAAGATTTTTTTTGCAAAGTTTCTATCATGATGCCTCACCTTTCAGTAGGTTAAGGATAAGCACTAGGCCCTAGACAAAATGAGATAACCCTTTGAATTTCTAGTGCGGTTATGAGACATTATATCCTTAGATTTCGGGACAGTAGTTACACATTTATTATGGGATCATGATATAGTCAGTGTGATGGTAATCTAACCTACCAAGTGAGATCAATTCCCCCCATACAAGAATAGAGTTTTTAAGACAATATTTTGAGCTTATATATAGATGATATAATATGGTGGTATAAATTTCCTTCAATATTAATTTTCTAAACAGCAAACATTATTCATGTATTGATTATGAGGAATTTTTTAGGAGGTATTTGGGACCAAGTAATAGTTAGGAAGGACATTCCACCACCAAGACATATGGATATACATAAAGCACCATTCAGGTTCTTGGATATATATTACAATCTTGTCTGATCTATTTTGTCTTGATTAAGGAAGATCACCTATAATTGGTAGATTTTTTACATATTAACAAAAATAACACCACCATCAATATGAATCCTTTTGAGCTCCTATATGAGGGACCCTACACATATCCCCTTGGTTTAAAATTAATAAGAGTGTCATCTATTATGGGGCCCATTCCACTATAGTTAATGTAGATGATGGTTCATGTGATTTAGAAGACAATGAAGATATATTGGTGCATCTGAATTCCCTATGTGTACTGAAGATGAAGGCCTTTGATGTTTGAGTATAGAGTCCATGTGTTCTTTCAGCTTTCCCATTAATATCTTTTGAAGAAATTTAGTCAAGGGATAAATATATCCCCAATGTTCTCTATGATAATATATATATATTTCATATGGTACTTAAGGTTTAAAACAACCTTGCATTACCCCTAAGGTTGGATCAAGTGTAAAACTTTTTCCATGTTTCAAAACTGAGGAGAAATACACAAAATCCATCATGGCTTATTAAATAGAACGATATGGAAATAGAACATGGTACCAAATTTTCAGAGTACGTAATGGGGATTGATGATTAGTAGGAGAGGACATTTTGAGTGTGAGAAACTCCAATGGTGTGAATCCAGTGCAAGAATGTGATTCTTTATTAGTGCACATTATAACACAAGAATCAAATATTACTATACTAATCTCACTTCATTACACTACTGGAAAAGGGACCTTTCCCAACAGTTGTGTACCAACGGTTCAATGAACCGTTGGCATATCTTGTTTTTCCCAACGGTTTATAGAAACCGTTGGGAAAAACCCCTCAATGCATAGTTTTCCCAACGGTTTCATACAACCGTTGGGAAAGATAGGTTTTTCCCAACGGTTCCTAAGAACCGTTGGGAAAAGTGGTGAAAAATCTTGTTTTCCCAACGGTTCTATGGAACCGTTGGGAAATGTTGGTCATTCCCAACGGTTTTTAATAACCGTTGGGAAAAAAAATCCCCAAATACCAAATCGAGCCAGCGGCCTCCCCACATTCCAGAAGCATTCAGTTCATGTCCTCCTGGAGCGATTCCTTGCAGAAGGACCTCCCAATCCCCACATCTTCCATCAGATCAGCACCTACCAGGTTAGACTCCTATATTTTATCAACGATATAGTTCCAGCTCTTATAAATCATATACTTCTATTCTTGATTTCGTTATTCCCAATTATTAGGGTTTTTGTAAAAATTTATGATTGTTTCATGGTGGTCATGTGCGCCACTATAGGTACATTGATTCACTAATTTATTTTGGTATTTCCATAAAATTCGAATACAATTTATTAATGAATCAATGTTGAGTGTTAACATGACATTCATGTTCTTTATTTAAAGTGTAAACAAATACTTATATAGAATTTCCTTGTAAAACCTGATGGTTTAACTCTAGTTAAATGGAATCATAATTTTGTATGTTATTAATATTTAGTAATTGGTGAGGTGAATCATATATGTATATGAAAAATGGATCAAGATCATTTAGTATTGGATAGAATTATTCCCTAGTAATGTGAGACCCTTATGTTGTGGGGTGAGTATGGAGTAGTGAGATATATTGCTTGTTACTTACCTTTTTTCAATTCTATGAGGTAATGATGGCATGCACTCATTTTTTGAGATCTGTCAATGTTTTTATGGTTTTGATAGTGATCCATGATGTGTATCCTAGTATGTAAGATCCTCACTACTGGAAACTGGAGTTTTCCCAACACTTACATACCAACGGTTTGGTATAACCGTTGGTATTTGAGAGGTTTTGCCAACGGTTCTTGGAGCCGTTGGGGATCAAGTGGGCAAGTCTGGTCAAGCTCTAACGGCTAGTTTGACTTTGCTTACCGGCTGACCGGTGCTTGCCCACCGGCTGGCCGGTGCCTTGGAAGGTGGAGAGAGCTTCTGCCCAGGAGCCACCGGCTGGCCGGTGGGAAGGCCACCGGCTGGCCGGTGGGAAGGCCACCGGCTGGCCGGTGGTGAGACAGTAGGTCTCACTATTCCAAAGAGTTCCACCGGCTGGCCGGTGAGGAGGCCACCGGTTGGCCGGTGGTCTGGACAGAAGACATCCCATTCTGTCTGGGCCCACCGGTTGGCCGGTGGCCAGACACCGGCTGACCGGTGGCACCTGGCAGAGGGCAAGCCCTTCTTCCTTGTCCACCGGCTGGCCGATGGGCTGGATCCGGCTGGCCGGTGGACTTGAAAAAAGTCCACTTTTCCTTTTTTTTGCCACTTCTTGCTCCTGAAATCATGCCTATTAACAAGAACACTTGAAACAACATTAGATCACTATGAGAGTGATTGTGATCATTAAAATCCAAGAGAGTGGGGTACAACATTCCCTACTCTTCCTTCAAAAGTGATTGACCATGTGTTTTTAGGCAAGATGCGATGTGATTGTCCATGTGTCTTCAGGTGATATGTACTATGATTTCCCTAGTGTTTTTCGATGAGGTGTGATGTGATAAGGCTATAATAAGATGTGGCATGTGGTTGGGGTCATGTAGGGTAGGAGGATGGCACAAGGTTGATGTTATTCATGTTCATGATACCCTACTAATATGGTTATGGGATGAGTCATGCTGTTATGTGATATAACACATTAAGTTCTTGTTGGTTTTACATTTTTTCAATAACACATTTGTATGTTTTTTTGACATGTGTAGTTGATACCTTGATTATTTTCTTCCTTTATCGTTTACTTAAATGTATATTCTATTATAGTTAATGCCTATTGAATTGTTTATGGGTATTTCTCCTATAAATAAGAAACCATGGATGCCGGGAACATAATGGAATGATATTTTGTTTAAAATGGGCATAATTTTAAGTGAAAACAACTGACATATGCCAAACCAACCAAAATTCTTCTGATTCTGTTGAAACTTTAGAAAAATGATCCATGGGTCATATGTGACGTGTATGAGTCAACCCTGGCTCAATCCAAGACACGATGTGACTGAGACCATTGAAACTGTCTCCCTTTTGTTCAAAATGGACTAAATTGTAAGTGAAATCAACAACTATCATATGGGAAACCAACCAAACGCCTTAGGATTATATTGACACTTTAGGAAAACGATACATGGGTCATATGTGATGTGTACGAGTCAGACTTGACTCAATCCGAGGCGCGGTGTGGCCTACACCACCAAAACTATCTCTCTTATGTTAAAAATGAACAATATTTTACGTTCATAAGCCAAACCGATCAAACGGATTCTGATTGTGCTGAAACATTATGAAAACGATCCATGGATGATATGTGATGTGAACGAGTAAACCCTGCCTCAATCTGAGGCCCAGAGTGGCGGACACCACCCAAAGTGGCTATCTTTTGTTTAAAATGGACTTAATTTTAAGTGAAAACAACAACTGACATACGCCAAACCAACCAAACGCCTTCTGATTCTATTTAAACATTATGAAAACGATCCATGGGTCATATGTGACATGTACGAGTCAATCCCTCATAAATCCGAGCTGTGGTGTGGCCGAAACCACTCAAACTATCTCTCTTTTATTTAAAATGGACATAATTTTAAGTGAAAACAACAACTGACATACGCCAATCCAACCAAACAACTTATGATTCTATTTAAACGTTAGTAAAACGATCCATGGGTCATATGTGATGTGTACGAGTCAACCCCACCTCAATCCAAGCCATGGTGTGACCGGGACCACTCAAACTGTCTCTCTTTTGTTCAAAATGGACTAAATTGTAAGTGAAATCAACAACTGACATACGGGAAACTGACCAAACACCTTCGGATTCTGTTGACACTTTAGGAAAATGATCCATGGGTCATATGTGACATGTACGAGTCAACCCCACCGCAATCCGAGCCGCGGTATGGCTGGGACCACTAAAATTGTCTCTCTTTTGTTGAAAATGGACAAAATTGTAAGTGAAATCAATGACTGTCATACGGGAAACTGACCAAATGCCTTCATATTCTATTGAAACTTTAGGAAAACTATCCATGGGTCATATGTGATGTGTAAGAGTCAATACCGCCTCAATCTGAGGTGTGGTGATGCCGACACCACCCAAACTGTCTCTCTTATGTTAAAAATGGACAATATTTTAAATACATACACCAAACTGATCAAACGGATTCTGATTGTGTTGAAACATTAGGAAAACGATCTATGGCTCATATGTGACGTGTACGAGTCAACCTTGCCTCAATCCGAGGCCCGGTGTGGCCGACACCACTCAAAGTGTCTCTCTTTTGTTTAAAATGAACTTAATTTTAAGTGAAAACAATAGTTGACATACGCCAAACTAACCAAACGACTTCAAATGATATTGAAACTTTAGGAAAACGATCCATGGGTCATATTTGACATGTAAGAGTCATTCCCGCCTCAATCTGAGCCACGGTGTGTCTAGGACCACTCAAACTATCTCTTTTTTCTTTAAAATGGACTAAATTATAAGTGATATCAACAACTGACATACGGGAAATAGACCAAATGCCTTCGGATTCTATTGAAACTTTATGAAAATGATTCATGGGTCATATGTGACATGTACGAGTCAACCCTGCCTCAATCCAATTCACCGTGGGGCGGGGAACACCCAAACTTCATCTCTTTTGTTCGAAATGGATAATATTTTATGTACATATGCCAAACAAATCAAACGGATTATGATTGTGTTGAAATTTAGGACAATGATCCATGGATCATAAGTGATGTGTACCAGTCAACCCAGCCTCAATTCGAGGCCCGGTGTGTCACTTATGGAGTCACAAGTGATGAGACTCCTATGAAAATACCTTTTCACCATATATTATTAAAGTGGTTGTCATGTGAAGATTGAAATGGGTGTAAATAATATTTGATTTATTGAAACCCTGATTCAACTATACTGGATGATTGTTGTCATATGAAAATTCAAATGGGGAATTATTCACCATGCCTCTAATCAAATAGGTGGTGTTCTTTTTAGTTGTTTTAATTCTGTTAGTGTTTTTAGTGGTGTGTTTTATGCAGGTCTATGCACTGGAGGGGCTACTGCAGGGGCATCTGTGCAACATTTCTGGAAATACACAATACCAACGGTTGTAAACCGTTGGTAAACTTTGAGAAAGAATTATACCAACGGTTCAATAAACCGTTGGTAAAAAACTGGTTTCAATGAAACCGTTGGGAAAATGATATACCAACGGTTATAAACCGTTGGTATAACATCAAAATCATAGAATTCCCAACGGTTTCAATGAAACCGTTGGGGAAAAAACTATACCAACGGTTGGGAACCGTTGGTATAAGTTGAGAATTATAGAATTCCCAACGGTTCTAAACCGTTGGGTAAACCTATACCAATACATAGAGTGGGCTATCCCAATGGTTTACTTAAAACCGTTGGTATATATCTTTCCCCACGCCTTACTTCCCTACGGTTTGGAGAACCGTTGGTATAGAAAATACCAACGGTTTTCCAGCCTATACCAACGGTTGTAAACCGTTGGTATATACTCTATTTCCAGTAGTGTTATGTGATTTTTGATATTTGGGATGAAAATCCTTGAATGTGATAGGAACATAGAGATATATATTTTTTATTAAATCCAATTGAATATTTTTAATAATTTTTATAATGGTGTTCAAATGGATGACATCATTTTGTTAGTTTAATAGATCTTAATTTTTTTTACATTTTTTAGATAATATTTTTTCTAGTGCGCCCATAAATAATGAATATCTATCAAATATACCCCTAAATATAAATTTTGACATTATGAATATGTTTAAAATGTGGTTTTTTCAATAGGGTAGTTATAATTTTTATTTTGGAACATCGAACTATGAAAAAAATATTTTCCATATTTTAATGTTTATCACAAGTAAACCAATATTAATATTGTAAATATATTTATAATCCCCTTTTGATAGGATTAGATATAATTTACAATGAATTACTATATGTGTAGTGGTTACACTTTTATATGAGTATTATATTATTTATAGTGGAATGAATCCATTAGATACAGTGATCAAAAAGTGAAAATTTGGTGATTCAATAAGGAATGTTTTCATGTCATTGCACCTCATTCTTTATTCTATATTGTTTCTAATTTCCCAATTTTAAAATGATCACATAATTTCTATTTTTTATTTTTTATATAATTAATCATCATTCTTATCTTAGGAAAATATTTATGATAATTGTGAATTTTCAATGAATGTTGTTGATCTTATTATATGACACCACATGTTCTTAAATGACCAACCTCATAGTCATTGTGTGGAGGTAAAAAAATTCTAATAGCCAAATTTCCTTCCCAATCAAAGTTTTGACATTTTTTGTTGGAATCTCACCAAAATCCAAAAAAATGGTACGTGGTTAGCCAATAGAAACATATAATAGTGATTCGACCAAAATTGGGAAATATTGGTATTAGTTGAATCAAATTAGAAACAAAGGAGAACAAATAAAATTTATGTTGGGTGAAATATGGGGAGCAGAGGGCCCTCAGTTAGAGAATTAGGTGTGGATTCAATGGGAGATAGTTTTTTCATGGAGGATCAGTCGATAAGGGATAATAAAAATGATAAGTGGTATAGATGAGTGATGGATTAGAGGTGGTGATGTCAGGGCATGAAAGGTGTGACACTGATCATGGAAGATAGTGAAAAATGAGTCATATGGGGATAAAATCAAATGTTCTTATGGTTTATGGATAGTTAAGATGTGATCAAACAACATATAACTGTTGGGGAACACACTATGTTACACATTTAATGTGTCTATGTTTTTATAAGCTTTGTTAAATGTCAAACAAATGTTGTTATAATACACATTCTTTGTTTCATTACATCACATGACTTTTGTTTTACTGGAGTAGATTCTTATATATCAACCTAGACACACATTACCTTTGGTTTAGGAGAAAAATTGTGTCTTTGGGAGATGTGTTTCCTAACGTTACACTCTCAGATAAACTGACAATCATGTATGTATTTTCACCTTAGTATGCATTCCCTATAGGTTTACTACACATGGAAGATCAATGGTAGTATATTCCCATGTTTTTAGGGTCTAACATTTCATGTCCAATAGAGTACATGTAATATACTATATAATGATTACTATTTTTCCTATCTTCTCTCTAGAGTTACTGAACTTGATAAGTAAGTAGTTCTCTCTAATAATTTTTCTATGTATATCATGATTGTTTGGTCCTCATTATTATTGGATAGATTTAGTATGGTCCTTTGAGATCATTGAGCATCATATCCCTATTGAGGTTTTGGTTGAGGCATTCAGATTAGTCATAGAGTTAGTTATCCTCCTTAGCTCTGGGTGTGTTCTCCATTTTGGTTCATGTGTAACCCATGTGACATAATCATGGTAGACATGGTCCACCAGATGTCATATGGAGTTCCTGCACAGCCTAATGTGTTGAGGACTATTCATCCATTCTTGGAGTCAGTACTCTCCCATGTCTTGGTGTGTGGTCCTATATAAGGGTTAATTATTGAAATTCTCAATCTTCACATTTATTAAAATAAACAAAAGAACTTACATTATTTCAATGTGATTTTTACCACATCATTGAATTGTGAATATCTATGCATGATATGTGATAACAGGTAAGGCTTTATATCATTCATCTTTAATAGTAATCATACATGGTTGATCATCACAAGATTATTATTTTAATGTATTTAAATAAAAAAGGAATATTTAAACATTAAATAATCATTATTTGTGTTAAATTTGATTATATTAAAAGTTTAAATGTTAGAGTGTTTTTTGAAAATGCTTCGTAAATATTGGAAAACATGTTGATATCTTAGAGGCCTATATAAACCCTTTTGGATCCTCATGGTTTTTTCCTCAAGTTTGAGACTCATTGAAAGTGTTATTTCTTCCAAAGAAATGATTATCATATTTATCTCATTTTCTCTAGAATATAAACTTAATGTTCTATACCAGTATTTATTTAGTGTGATCCCCATCAAGAATGGAGATATTTATTTGAAATCTATGGAAACTAAATGAGGAAGGTGTGTTTCATCTTTTTATTAGTGACTATTATTGAGTTCATGTGGAAAATATAGATATATATTAAAGAGGTGTGATATTATTTATTTATTTTTTTAATCATTATAAATAAATTAATAGATTTTGGGTTTTGTGGGTTTAAATATTTTTTATTACAATGATAGACATACCTCCAATGCCCTTTTGGTTATAAATTAATTTAAATTAATGTGTAGATTAGTTTCTTATGAACCATGATTATTATAAAATTTGTTTTCCAAGAACTAATGCATAACCCCTCTAAAAAATCCATTAAGGTATTTTTTTCATACCCCATGAAAAAAAATCACGAACGGGCGTCTTCATATAAAGTTATGTAATAGTTCAAGTGAAATATGCATATTGTAGCCTTATATAAAATAAAATATCATTTTTTGACTTGACTATTCAATAGTTTTTAAATTTTTATCCTCTGGTGTAATATACTATGAAGGAATTTCATGGAATAATTGATAATTCTATGTGTTTTTATGTTTTAAAGTCAAGCCCAAAACAACATTCCCATGTAATATGATTACCCTTTTAAATGGTCATTTTACTCTAATTTAAAATTTTAAGATAATTTGAATGATGATAACCTATCATAGGGTGCTCAGAAAAGTAATATTTTTATTAAAAAAATGTAGTAGTATTTTTACATGGATTTCTTTCTAGTGTGGATTCTTCTACAGGTGATTATATATATTATTTTATGGGTCCAATTGTTATAAATATTAATGGAATTGAAATAAATTTGGTTTAAAAAATATTTTAAATTAAGTGACCTAACCTCATATTATCCACTAATATTTCTTATTAAATCATTTTTCCAATTTGTACTCTCATATTTTCTCTCTAATCTTGTTAAATCTCACTCGGGTTCCATAACATGGAACTTTAAGTTTAATTGGAGTGATGAAATGATCATAGAAACTTCCAATATTCCTTTTTTCTAGTAATTAGATATCTTATATAAAACTTTTTTAAACTCACAACTCATGATACCATGTAATGGATATGACATAAGTGGATTATGTGTGCATTATAGTAAATAAGGGAAGATAGATTAAATGTGTAAGAAATGATGGAATCACCTAACATATATATTGTTTTAAATGATCTAGAGATTAATAGATTATATTGAACTATTAAAATATAGAATTCATTAATAGGGGTATGTATAATCTCTATGGATCAACCACTATGGTATTAGTGTTCCAACATCAGAGTTATAAATCAAAATAAAAGGAAAGAAAAATAATAAATAATGATGAAATAGTATATTGGTTTAATAATCACATAACTAACTTATCCTCTGTAGTGAGTAGTTCATTATTTATAGAGGAACACTCCGAGTTCATAAATATTCCAAATCTGGACATGTGATTCACACAAGATTATTCTATTAAATCTAGTAAGTCAGAATTATCCTTAAAAAATTAATAAAATTGTTTTTTCTTGATATTTACACCATGTGAATAGATTTATGGTTAGTATTTCATAAAATTCATTCTGGATCCTTTTTCGATAAAGTATTCACCTCCCATGATCTAGCTCCATACCCCTTTGAGAAGGATCAAAGTGAAATTATTTATTATCCTGAAACATTATGGGATGAAAAATAATCCTACAGGCTTTGTAAAACTTTATTAGGCCCACTATTAGATTCATTTGGACTTGGACATATATAAATGAGGGCCTTGACATTAGGTAATGGATATTATTTCAATTCTGGACTCGTTCTTCTAATTGAGTTCATCTTCATTCATGTTCAAATTGTATGAATCTTAAAAATTACTAGACTTATATCATTATCTTAAACCTATAATTTACCTCAACATAAAAAAATTTCAACATAATTTATTCAAACTCATAATTATTATATCTTGGTTGATGTTATTCTACTAAACTTAGACAAGATCAGAATTTGGGTTTTCAAAATTTCTTAATTAAATGAATTCTCAGCTCAATTTCATCTAATATCAAGAAAAAATATTAGTGGTATATAAAATCAAGTAGTTGGAATTCATTGAAAATAATTTATAAGGATCAATCGACAAAGGTTCCAAGATTTTATAGAAAGATTATCTTTTCCTCCCAATGCAGATGATTTGGTTTCTTCATTCAGAAGAAAAGGGTGGTGCACTCATCTTCCCTTTGGATTCAAATATCCATTTGAGAGTATTAGAGTCCAACTTCTTTAGGAATGTTGATCATAGGGTGGGTCCTCCGTTTTGAATTTTTCTATGATTGGGTTTTTAGGATCCAAAAACATCTTTTTTCTAGATCACATCTTCATTGTTCATGTGGATTCAAGTTACATGAGGAAAAAAATAAATCTTATACAACACAAGGTTCATCTAAAAAAATACCAAATCATATTTACCAATGTGGGGTTCATATTGAAAATATAGGGATCATATTTAAAACGTTAGGTTATTGATCTTAATATTCAACTTAAACATAGGGATGAGAAATATGAAATTTATCCTACACATATGGGTTTCAACTTTCCAATGTTATGTTCATGAATCTAACATTACACTGAAATATGAGGATAAACTTAATCAATATTGTATTTATATTTAAAATATAGGGTTCAACTAAAAAATGTTATATTTTAGCCAAACATTCCACTTAAATTTTGGGTTTATGGTATGTTTGTGTTTTATCATGTGACAATACGGAATCAAAGCCATGACCTCATTGGTATATTTTCATTTTTTCAGTGCATTAAGTTAAGTGAATGTGGATGTAGAATGTCTACAGTCACCTTCATCATTCCCTCACTTTCCTTCTCAAAAATATTATCTTATTCTACACCTCAAAAATTCATTTTTTAGGGAATGATTTTTATCTAATTAATTATGAAATTATTAAATTTTAATTTAAACCATTCAAATATATATTCTAAAAAATGTATGGATTCATAATAAATCATTAAAAACAAAAACAAATTTATTCTTTTATCCACTAAATAAAGGATTGAAAATATCAAAAATAATAATAATTTCTGATAATTAAATCAATTAGGGGTTAATTTTCATTGAAAAAAATAGAAAATATTTGCAAATTTCGGCTGACATCACTCCCCTGCACTAAAAATAATCATTTCTAGGAAATTTTATTATTATATTAAGTTTTATAAAAATAAAAAACTAAAATATTTATCTAAAATAGATATAAATATATAAAAAAAGAATAATAAATTTACAGGTTTTTAAATTGTTTGAATTATCAAACCTCCTATTTGATTTCAAATCACTCCTAAATGTGTAAGATTGGATCAAATTTGATTTATATGGAATCAATGTTTTATTATGAATAATAAAAAGTTGTCCATATCTCATAGTTTTCCTAAATTTGAGTTCAATTTTATACTTCATCGATATAACACAAATAAATTGTCTATAACCCAGTTTAGAACCTCTTTATTTAGGTTCAATATTCCCCTCACCTAAATTTATTATCTTTTGACTATTATGTATTTATTCATTATTTTTGAAAATATTTCCCTTCCAAGTATGTCTGAATAACTATGGAAAACTCTTACTTGATATGTACAGAGATATTACTCACAGACCCTAGGCCCAATTCGTCATAGTTTCACTGTGAGATCCTAATTTCCCATTTTACTCTAGGTTTAATGGACATATATTTATTTATTTTGGTTTGTATCCATAAGGTCTTCTTATTCATATAGGTCATGTTTCTTAAAATTAGGTTTAAAAATTACAATGAACTCATGGGAAAATTATAATTCAACAAAAATATTTTCAGTCACAATTTTTTCCCTTGTTATAAAACCATATTTCAATAAAGGGTTTGGAAAATTCATTCATCATTCATCTAGTTACCAAAATTTTAGATGTAGTGTATTCCAAAACTCTAGTATGGAACTCAAGCTTCGTAAAGAGGAATTCGGGTCAATTACAATCTATAAAAACTATAAATCTTTCACAAAATAATCCATAAAGAAGGAATGTAGAGTCTCTAGAACATCCACTTTCTTATATTTTATTTTTTTACCTTTTATAGTTTTTTATGCTTCTAAAATATAAATTAAAAACCTAAAAACAATTTATAGACTCGTAAGAAAATATGGTTTTTTTTGGGATATACTAAATGTAAAATGATAAAGGGTATTTACATCCTAAAATAATTTTTCTCCTCTCCCCAAACTTATTTCTAACACACATTAGTTTAAGTTTTCAATGTAAATTTTTTAGGAAATTAGAAATAAAAAAAATTTATATAAACTAATGTTGTGGAGAGGAAAAACGTAATTATTCTTCATTTGATGGTATTAGGGATGAGTTTGGACTCGTCATTGGGTTCTTACCAAGGATCCTTATAAAAATACTTTAGCTTCTAGACCTTCCCTTGAAGGGGGTCTATAAATACATCAAATGGAAAAATATTAATCACTATAAATGTTAAAGTACACATAGAATAAAATGGTCATTTCCTTTCACAAAATGGTGTTCTCATATTCTTATCTCCTTAATTTCACTTCTTCAATATTTTGTGTCTTCTTATCCTCTAAAACATTTATCAATTTTGGGTCAACATTATTGGAATCCTATATAGGTAAATTAGAGGTGAAAGTGTAAAATATGAGTAAATTATAATAATATTTCACATCAATCACTTTAGGTTTTTGATTGATTAAATAGTTTTTAGAAATAATTAAATTTATAAATATATTCAGAAATAAAATCATAAGATTAAAAATTCTTTTTCCATATAATTTATCATCCAATATTCTATTTTAATTTTTAAGAAAAAATGGAAATTCAAAATGGTTCATTGTAAAATAAATTTGTTCTACGTGATGGTATTTTGAACAATTAATTGTTGGAATACTATATAATTCCTTTATTATAGATTGTATTTTTTCTGCTTTGTTCATTGGTACATGACTTCAGAGTTTTCTTAAACATTAGTAAAACCATCCATTGAGTATTATTGAGAAACAAAAGTCATAATACATAATGGGGTCTTCTGGGTGTTGTATCCCAAAACATTTTCATGGATAAATTTTTCAATAAATAGGTTAATTCATCAGTTTTATCAAAAAATATTTATTTTGAACCATTCACCTCATGTATCCGCCTTCTGGTAGTCTTTTTTTACAAATTGATGGGAATTATAGTAAATCCTTTAAAACATGTCTACAACCTTAGTATTTGATTTTTTATTTAGTTATCCTATAGAGGAATCATACAAAATATTATGGTTTCTATCAATAAATTCTTGGTTAAAATATACTACAAAATAATGTTATTTATAGGGTTGAAATGGGTAGGAATTTTTTTATCCACTTAATCTCTCTCTACACTCATAAAGTCTCTCTCCTCGATATTGTTTGATTTCATAAATCTACTTTACAATCTTTAGACTCTTTGATATAGGGAAATACTTATGGAAAATAGATCAACATAGTTTTTCCATGTTCATAATATCCCCAGGCTGAATATTGTTGAAACACTCCTTGGAAGATACATCAAAGATGAAGAAAAATGTCTTCCAATTGATATGAACTATGGTGGTTCCTATATTTTTGAATCCATTATAGATTTCTAAAACATTTCCCATATCACTTTTTTGGATTACACTACAAAATTAAACACAGGTAGCTGAGTTTACAATCAAATTTTAAGATCATAAACTGGTTGATTATTCATTTATAACTGTTAGTTTTTATTCAAATTAGGTTAATATAGTTCTTATAAATTTATATTTAATTGAGAAATATTTTATTCCATGTTTTTAGTTTCTATGTTGACATTAGTGGATGTAAAGTAAAAGTATCAGTGTTCACTTAATGGGGGAGTCAAAAAATCCATTTCCACAACCTTTGTGATTCTTGAAGTCCTATGTCTCACCATTAATGTTCTCTCAACCTTTTAATCAAAACCATAAATGTGAGACTAGTTGTGTCTTTTAATTTTTTGAAATCATTTTTTAAAACAATAGTTAAAACAAAAACATTGACATCCCTAGAAACAACACCATGATTTATAATAAAAAATCATGGGTTCCTCAAAAATAACATTTAAACCAATGTAACATGTAGCATTAGTGGGGATTGGGTTTGTCACAGGTGAGGAATGTTTCATGTGTGTGTTTTACTTTTATTTTGAGGGATCATTTGGTGGAAATAGGAATGGAAATGAAATGGATTTGATTAAAATTCAATTTTTAAGGTAGTGGACTAACCTAGGATCATCCCCTTATTCTTTATTTCAAATAATTATTCAAAATTATACTCTACATTTTTCTCTTTAATCAAGTTGAATATTACTTGATTAAACTAACATGAAATGTTTGGTTTAACTGGTAGGATGAAATTAACACTAAAACCTATAATATCCCATGGACTAGAAATTGGAGATCTCTAAATACTCTTTATTCAATCCATTACTCAATATATCAAGTAATGGAGAGGAACTAAGTGTCCAAAGTATGTGGTCTAGTGAAGAAGGGAAAATTAGTTCAATGTCTAATAAATGCGTAAATATATTAATGTTTATATGGTTTAAATGGATAAGAGATGAACATAAGATACTGAACTATTAAAATTAAAAATCCATTAATAGGGGATATATAAAATCTATTAGTCTTACCACTAATGGATTAGTGTTCCATTACTAGAGTTATAAAACAAAATTAGATGAAAGGAAAATGATAAATGAATATTTGTGGTATCTATGCTGTATGATCACAAAAGTAGCCTCTCCTCTACTGTGAAAAGATCATATATCATGTTGGAATTATCTAAGATATTGATTCTTCCCTCTCCATCCATGTGATTCACATGATATTTAGCCAATGATCCTAGGAAGTTCAAATCATTCCTCGAAGTCTGATCCCAATTTCATTTTTTCAGGATGTCTCTGTGTTCATAGCATGATGGTCATGATTTCTTCAAATCCATGCTCAAATATTTTTCAATAAACCATTATCCTCCCATGATTGAGCTCTCTATTCCCTTGGGAAGTATCAAAGGTAAATGATATACTATTTCATAGCTTTACATGATGTTAAATCATCCTATGGGATATATGGGACTTGATTAGTCCTAATATTGGTTTCATTCGGGCATAGAGATACCCAGATGTGGGCCTCTATACTTTTTCCTATATAGTCTTTCAAATCCATTGTGTTCCTGGTCATCAGAGTTATCTTCATCCAAGATCAAATTTTCCTCTTGTTGGAAAATGTTAATAAATGTATCTTTGGGTTCAAACTATAGTCATCCCTGGCATAAAAAAATAAATAGGATTTATTTAAAAAGATATTTAGTGTATCTTGGTTTTAGTTGATTATTCTCATCTTTAAAGTGACATGGTTTCCTTATTTTCTAAATTTCTTTATTGGGGGAAATAGAAACTCAAGTTATTCACCTGTCAACCAAAATCTTAGTGTCACATAATATAAAATAGTTATCATGTGTCATAAATCCTTCATAAGTATAAGGCCCCAGCCTTAAAAATTACATAATATTTAATTAAATGAATAAGTCCCATTGAGTATCTTTTCAGGTTTAGAGTTTTAGAGAATTAGGACATAACTATTACATCTCAAAAGATTACAAAGTAGAAACTTCTACAAAATTTCCATAAAATAAAAACTCTTAAAAAGAAACATGTCTAGTTCCATGTTTTAGATAGCATGACTTTTCCTTGATCCCATCCTTGACCCTACTCCACATTAAGTCCTGTGAAAAACATTTCAAAAATCTTGGGGTGAGCATAAAAAGCTCAGTAAGGGATATAAAAATAAGGAAAACTGTTAGTTTTTCAAAACAACAAGTAAACCATGAATATTTATCAAGGTAATAATTTTCACCTTTATGGAGTAGTAAATACTCTTCACTAAATAAAATATCATTACTTACCCTTTTGTAACCAAAATATTACCATAAAACCCATATAAAGAACACATAATATATATGGTAACTTGGGACATAAACATACTTAAATGGAATAACCATACGGTCGACTTCCACACATATCACTTAATGGAATAGCCATACGGAAGACTTCCATACCCAATGCGTTGGAGGTTATAACATAACCAACCGTACTGGTTTTCACGACACCACTCGTTATATGGTTTATCACGTAACCACCAGTCAAATGTCCAAGTACCATTATAAAATCATAAAACATAAAACAAATATAATGGAAGGAAAAAATTTCCACACTTTGATCACAATATATAACTTAAATATATTGACATAACAAATCCATTATAAAAACCATTTTCAAAACCAAAATACATAAAATATTATATGGTATATATTTCATTTTAAAAACATTACGGCTTGTTGAGGAAGACAAAGACCAAATAATACTCGTGGCGGAGGAAAAGGTTGTTGTCATTGCATACCTTAAAAGAGACATTTATTTTTGTCATTTTGTAAAATGATTTGTAGAAAAAGATTCATTTTGTATAAAATTAAAAGTCAAAGGGGTTTATACACCGTATAAAAGAAATCCTTGTATTAGAACAAAATATGCCTCGAAGAAAGGAGATTGAGACGAAGTCCCTTACCTCATCTTCGATGTGACTCGATTGATCTTTAATCACCTGAATAATAAACTAAAGTTAATTTCTACTTTCGTAAGAACCTTTTTCAAGTTTATTATTCCTTTTATACAACTTATTGCCATGTTATAAATGTTATGTAATCATTTAATTTAATAATGTTCATTTTGTCGATATTTGGTACATAAGTCAAAAATGGACTTCTTACCATTACATGTTGTTTATGTGTTCAAAGTTTCATTATATCAAGAATGATATTCATGATTTGGATATCATATATATCATATATATCAAGAATATACATCTATTTATAATAGTACATAACATTTAGAGGTAAGAAATGAAATGCACTGTTCATGGATGCGGTAAGCCGTACGTACGCATGAACGCTACTTTCATTTCTATTTAATATTTAATGGAGTGAAATCATAATGATATAAGGGTATATTATAATTCCAGTATAACATAATATATAATAACATTAACTCCATCCTTTATACGTCCCACATATGGCATTAACGAATCAAATTTCTTTGAGGGGGTGGTAGTCCGCACTTCCTAAAATGAAATTATCATGTTTACCCACAATGGAAACCATAAAGATATGCCACAAATGAAAAATAAAGAAGCATAAAGAAAACATAAACATAATATATATTATATATAAATAGATTGAAATATTAATGGACACCATGATAGGTGTTAAAATAATATTGAACAATCATCGTTTTGTGAGGGAGAAAATCGCCAACCACAGAAACAGTATGTTCTTTAACCATTAGAAAAAACTTTTGTGTAGGTGTATCTCTAATACTTCTCATAACAACATACTAGTATATTAAAGATACTGGTGTTGTTACAAAATAAAGGAATAAAAAGAGTTTAGGGGGTTGGAGAAGCAAAATAAAACATAAGAACACAAGAGAAGACACTACCTTTAAATCGGGTAACTCTTTTCGATTTGAGCTCAAAGGCTTCCTTGGAAAGACTTCTGCCCAAAGTGAGGCTTCTAGGAGTAATAGAGGAATGTGTAGAGACAAAATGGGTAGGTTTTGGCGAAGACAAAGTCTTAAGAGGTGTGGGTAAGGTGGTAGATTTGGGGGCCATTTATAAGAGGAGAGGAGGGGCACTCTTGGAAAGTTATGAAAGGTTACTTTATTATTAAATGCTTTTCAGAATTTAAAGGTCCCAAAATTAAATATTTCTATGATAAGGTTATAAGAGTTCGAAATTCACCCATCCAATTGGTTTTTGACAAGTTTAGGTCTTAGATTTTACATTATCTTTTCATTTAATTTAAATCGTTAAATAATGAGGTAATTGCTGCATCATCATGGTGTCATAAATAATTTAATTTATTTAATGTCTAAAAATTATAAAAAAATATCATTATGTAGGAAATATTTTTATATTTCTAATGAATTATTATATTCGAAAATATGACTTGTATAACCCCATTTAAAAATTTTTTTAGTAAAACAATACATGATTGTGACATTTTTATTTTAACTTTAAATAAAAATTTATTAATGTCATTTTCCTACCAAAGTTTCTCCATGGGGTCCCCAAGTTGACCCATGGATTGTATTGGTCGTACATGTCACATAAAATAAGGGTAGGACATGTGTCAAGGTCATTTCATATTATTAAAACATTATTTTTACCTTAAACTACACTAATTACCTCTAATCGCGATTAAAAACTTAAAAATTACTATTCACCAAAAATTTATTTTAATCCCATTGAACTACATTTTACTTCCTAATGACAGCAATGAATGTCGGATTTTTGAAATTCAAAACACAGAGGTGGTAAAATTTTATTCAAATGAAAAATCAGTTTTTTTAAGTACCACTTAGTGGTTTCACTATTCATCAAAAATTAATCTTTTTCAGAAAAATACCAAAACTTCACCCTAAGATATATTTGATATTCCTAATTCAAAAATGATGTCTAATTTACAAAATTCAAATCATATAAGTTAAATTAATTAATTTAATAATTAATTCCTGGTGTCAGAACAAATAGCGTGTTTTTATGAAATAATATATATCAAAAGATTGACACTAGTTCAAGTCCAATTTAAAAGTGAAATTAATTCCAATGACCACTATTGGATTAAATGGTAAAAATATATTCTAATTTCACTTTAGAACCAATTCAAAATATAATCTAATCATGTTAATAAATTAGATTAAAAAGAGGTTTTGAATTAAAATACAACATTTTTCTCTATTCATTAAAAAATGAACTATATTGGAAAAATACCAAAAATTTACAGATAGTAAAATTTGATGTCCTGATTCTAAAGAAGAATTTTATTTGCTCCAATAGAATGTATAAGAGTGACCAAAACTATATTTAATGACGGTTCACCATCAAAAGGCGATAAGTGGACCTTTAGTGAAAATTAGAGTATATATGCCTAAAATTGAATTCTACTCGTATTTTAAGCCTTTATCCTTTATTGGATAAATGTAAAAACATTTAACACACATATATAATCATATTTTAGTTATTTCTGTTCATTCCTGCCAATAAAATGGCTACGTGTTAACTACCATTTAAAATAATATTATTTATTACTAGTGTGCAACGTAAGATTTCAAAAAAAACTCTTTGTTGCGTATCGAGTACGCTATTGAACTAGAAACCCCTTTAAAGTTAAATTAATATTTAATTAGTAAATATTAATAAATATGAAAATGTTTTATTCTTTATTTACTTGGGATGTTACATCCTTCACCCCATTTTGGGAATTGCATCCTCGCAATCTTATTCACTTATCAAAATAAGTGTGGGTATTTATCACTCATAGCATTTTCAGATTCCCACATCGCCTCTTCAATCATATGGTTTTTCCAAAAAAAAAATTACCTGGTGAATTACCTTATTCCGCAACACTTTCTCTCTATGGTCAAGAATCTGGACTGGTTGTTCATCATAAGAGAGATTCTCTTCCAACCGAACTACCTCTAGGCTCAAAACATGAGGTGGATCTGGGATTATACTTCCTTAACATTGAAACATGAAAAACATTGTGTACCTTAGATAAACTTGGGGATAAAGCCACTTGGTATGCAACTGATCCAACACTCTCCATAATTTCATATGGTCCAATGAACCTTGGACTCATCTTTCCTTTCTTACTAAATCGCATCACACTTTTCTATGGTGAAACTTTGAGAAAAACATGATCACCTACATCAAAAGATAGATCCTTCCTCCAGTTATCCGCATAACTCTTCTGCCTGCTATGAGCTGTTCTCATGTATTTCTGAATCAACTGAACTTTTTCTGTCATCTCTTCTAGAAATTCTGGTCCCATCAACTTCCTTTCACAAACTTCTTCCCAAAAAGCTGGAGTTCGACACCGTTTACTATATAATGACTCAAACGGTGCCATCTGTATACTGGAATGAAAACTGTTATTATATGAAAATTAAACCAAAGATAGATATTGTTCCAAACTTCCCTGATAATCCATCGAACAAGCACGTAGCATATCCTCCAAAGTCTGAATAGTTTGTTCTGACTTCCCATCTGAATGAGGATGAAAAGCTATACTAAAATTTAATTCAGTACCCAATGACTTCTAAAGGCCTTTCCAAAAGTTAGAAGTAAACCTGGGATCACGATCAGATACAATGGAGAGTAGAACTCCATGTAACCTGACTATCTCTTTAAGATAAAAATGGGAAAGTTGATTTAGGGAAAAAGTATCTCGTATAGCAAGGAACTGAGCAGATTTAGTCAAGCAATCAACAATAACCCAGATTGCATTATTACCTCGAGGTGTCTTCAGTAATCCCACAACGAAGTCCATGGATATATTCTCCCATTTCCACTCTAGCACTGGTAAAGGCTGAAGCATCCTTTTCGGTAACTGCCGCTCTACTTTAACCTGTTGACAAGTCAAACACTTCACAGTAAAATTAGCAATGTCTCTTTTCATTCCGTCCCACCAGTAATACTCCCAAATATCTCTATACATCTTAGTACTGCCTGGATGAACTAAAAACGGAGAACTCTGAGCTTCACATAACAACTCTCTCTTCAACTTTGAATCATACAACACACACAATCTCTTCCCAAATCTCAAAAAACAATCATTATCGATGTTGAATTTAGGCAACTTACCCTTCTGAACCAGCTCTACCTTTTTCTGCAACTTGTTGTCTTGCTTTTGTGCTTGTTTAATTCTGTCTGATAGAGAAGATTTCACTGATACCTAAAACAAAACAGAAGAACATCCTACACCAACAACATATATGCCAAATTTTATCAAATCCTTAACCAAGGGATCACGTTCCAAACTCAACATTGTTAATGAAGCATTACGTTTTCGACTCAAAGCATCTTCCACATTATTTGCTTTTCCCGAATGGTAATGAATTGTACAATCATAATCCTTGATTAATTCCAGCCATCTCTTCTGTCTCATGTTAAGTTCTTTCTGAGTGAATATATACTTTAAACTTTTGTGATTGGTATATATTTCACACATTACTCCATACAAATGATGCCTCCAAATTTTTAAAGCGAAAACAACAGCAGCTAATTCCAAATCATGTGTAGGGTAATTTACCTCATGTGTTTTCAACTGACGTGAAGCATAAGCAATTACCTGGTCATTCTGCATTAGGATGAAACCAAGTCCTTTTAATGAAGCATCACTTTAGATAACAAACTCCCCATTCCTGGAAGGTAGTGCCAAAACTTGAGCATCAACCAATATTCTATTCAGTTCCTGAAAACAATCATCACATTATTTTTATCCAGATAAAATTAACACCCTTCTAAGTTAGCTTAGTCATTGGACTAGATAACCGTGAAAAATTTCTAACAAACCTTCAGTAGTAGCCTGCCAAACCAAGGAAGCTATGAATCTCAGTTACATTTGTGGTTCTTGTCCATTCTTCAACAACCTTTGTTTTTGTAGGATCAATAGTTATCCCATCTTTATAAACAATATGACCAAGGAAAGAAATTTGTTGCAACCAAAACTCACACTTGATGAATTTTCCATATAGTTTCTTTTCTTTTAAGGTTTTTAAGATAACCCTTAAATGTCTTTCATGCTCCTCTTTACTTTTAGAAAACACCAAAATATCATCAATGAAAACAACCACAAAATTATCCAAGAACTCATGGAAAATTCTATTCATAAGGTCCATGAATACAATAGGTGCATTGGTTCACCCAAAATTCATTACTAAAAATTCATAATGGCTATATCCTGTACGAAAGGCGGTATTCGTAATATCTTCTTCTTTTACCTTCAACTGATGGTACCCCGATCTCAGGTCAATATTTGAAACAAACTGAGCTCCCTGGAGATGATACAACTTCATTTGATGGCCCGACATCTACTGAAGTAGTTGAAATGGATTTCACCACCCCTTTATGCTTGTAATCTAACTGCTTCCCATCACTCGAGCTCTTTGTCAGATACTTGTTTTCATAGAGACCCCTCTCATTGCACATAAAACATTTCACTAACTGTAAATCAAATTTGGTCTTACCATCACCCTGATCTTTCTCAGTGCAATCACGAGCCTTATGTCCCATCTTACCGCATTGATAGCACTTTCCAGAATTCAGAATACATTCCCTAGCATGCCTTTTACCACATTTATCATAAACTGGAAACTTATTTTTCTTACCGTCAGACCTTTTTGAATAATTCTTTCCCTTCTCCTGCCACCTCGGTCTCTTCTTCTGCTGGTTTTTATAGAACACTTGATCATCGCAAACTCCATTTCCACCTTCTCAGCACATCAAACAAGCTTTTCATAACTCTTAAACTCTCGAGAAGCTAAATCCCTTTGATCTTTTGGCTTTAATCCTGAGTAAAAATGATTGATTTCACTACCAAAGTCTTGGATAAAATTTGGAGCATACCTTTCCAATCGAGTGAAAATTGCTTCATAAGCAGCCACTGAGTCATCCTCCTCTCTCAATTCTAAGAATTGTTTTTCCATCCTAAGACGAACCACCATGGGAAAATATTTCTCAAGAAACATACCTTTGAATTCTTCCTAGTGAAGATCATAAATCTCATCACTATCCCTAATATTTTTCATCATCGACCACCACTAATCTTCTTCACCTTCAAAATGGTAAGCAGCAAGACTAACCTTTTGATGTTCTGAACACCCCATGACATCAAAAATCTTCTCTAGTGCTTTAATCCACCATTTAGCTTGCACAGGGTCAGATGATCCTCTGAATGATGGGGGATATTGCCTCATTAAATGTTCCACCTCTGACATGTTTCTCTATGGTTGATCTGGATGATCTCGTGCATGGATACCACCATCATTTATAGCCTTAGTCAACTGTGCCATCACTGCAACAAACTGCTCAGTTCCAATTATAACCATCTTAGGTTTCTGATTTGTAAGGTTGTCTTCCTCCTGATGTCATCCCAATATAGCTTCCTTGTTTCCTCTATGGAAAACCATTCTGAACACAGAAATATCTTAGGTGAAGCAACATCGTAATCTTTAAATGCTATATCATTTCAATCATACCATAATTTAATTTATAATTTAACAATTTTCTAACTCCTAATGTTGTCTAAATAGACCTTTGATACCAACTATAAGTCCCTAGACTTAAACATTACTTAATGTTGAATTAAATGAATAATTCCCATTGATGATCCTTTCAGGTTTAGAGTTTTATAGAATTGGGATATAACTATTACAGCTCAAAAGATTACAAAGTAGAAACTTTTACTAAGTTTCCATAAAATAAAAACTCTTAAAAAGAAACATGTCTAGTTCCATGTTTTAGATAGCATGAATTTTCCTTGATCCCATCCTTGACCATACTTCACATTAATTCTTGTGAAAAACATTTCAAAAAACTTGGGGTGAGCATAAAAAGCTCAGTAAGGGATATACAAAGAAGGAAAACTGCTAGTTTTTTAAAAGAACAAGTAAACCATGAATACTTTATCAAAGTAATACTTTTCACCTTTATGGAGTAGAAAATACTCTTCACTGAATAAAATATCATTACTTACCCTTTTGTAACCAAAGTATTACCATAAAACCCATATAAAGAACACATAACGTATAAGGTAATTTGGGATGTAAACATACTTAAATGGAATAACCATACAGTCGACTTCCACACATATTACTTAATAGAATAGCCATACGGCCGACTTCCATACCCAATGCATTAGAGGTTGTAATGTAACCACCCATCCTGGTATTCACAGAACCACCTGTCATATGGTTTATCACGTAACCACCCATCAAATGTCCAAGTACCATTATAAAATCATAAGACATAAAACAAATATAATGGAAAGAAAACATTTCCACACTTTGATCACAATATATCACTTAAATATATTGACATAACAAATCCATTATAAATAAAATTTTCAATACCAAAATACATAAAATAGTATATGGTATTTATTTCATTTTAAAAAGATTACGGCTTGTTGAGGAAGCCAAAGACCAAATAATACTCGTGGCGGTGGAAAAGTTCGTTGTCACCGCGTGCATTAAATGAGACATTCCTTTTTGTCGTTTTGTAAAATTCTTCGTAGAAAAAGATTCATTTTGTATAAAATTAAAAGTCAAAGAGTTTTATACACCGTATAAAAGAAAGCCTTGTATTAGAACAAAATATTCCTCAATTAAAGGAGATTGAGACGAAGTCCCTTACCTCGTGTCTGACGTGACTCGATTGCTCTTTAATCTCCTGAATAATAAACTAAAGTTAATTTTTACTTGCATAAGAACCTTTTTCAAGTTTATTGTTCCTTTTAAACGACTTATTTTCATGTTATAAAAGTTATGTAATCATTTAATTTAATAAAGTTCGTTTTGTCGATATTTGGTACTTAAGTAAAAAATGGACTTCTTACATGTTGTTTATGTGGTCAAAGATTCATTATATCCAAAATGATATTAATGATTTTTATATCTTATATATCATATATATCCAGCATATACATGTATTTATAATAGTACATAACATTTATAGGTAAGAAATGAAATGCACTATTCATGGAGACGGTAAGTCGTACGTACGCATGAACACTACTTTCATTTCTATTTCATATTTAATGGAGTGAAATCATAATGATATAAGGGTATATTATAATTCCAGTATAACATCATATATAATAACATTAACACCATCCTTTATATGTCCCACATATGGCATTAACGAATCAAATCACTTTGAGAGGGTGGTAGTCCGCACTTCTTAAAATGAAATTATCGTGTTTACCCACAATGGAAACCATAAAGTTATGCCACAAATGAAAAATACAGAAGAATAAGGAAAACATAAACAGAATATATATCATATATAAATATAGTGACATCTTAATGGCCACCATAAAAGGTGTTAAAATAAGATTGAACATTCATCGTTTCGTGAGGCAGAAAATCGCCAACCACAAAAACAGTATGTTCTTTAACCATTAGAAGAAGGTGTGTGTTGTTTTATCTATAATACTTATCATAAAAACATCCTAGTATATTTAATATACTGTTTTTGTTACAAAAGAAATGAATAAAAATAGTTTAGGGGGTTGGATAAGCAAAATAAAACATAAGAACACAAGAGAAGACACTACCTTTAAATCAGGTAACTCTTTTTGATTTGACCTCAAAGGCTTCCTTGGAAAGACTTCTGCCCAGAGAGAGGCTTCTATAGGTAAGAGAGGGATGTGAAGAGACAAAATGGGAAGTTTTTGGCCGATACAAAGGCTTGAGAGGTGTGGGTAAGGTGGTAGAGATGGGGGCCTTTTATAAGAGGAGAGGAGGGGCACTCTTGGAATGTTATAAAATGATACTTTATTATAAAATGGTTTTAGGATTTTAAAGGTCCCAAAATTATATATTTCTAGGATAAGTTGATAAGAGTTCTAAATCCACACATCCAATAGGTTATTTATAGGTTTAGGTTTTATATTGTACATTCGCTTTTCATTTTATTTAAATCGTTAAATAATGAGGTAATCGCTTCATCATCATGGTGTCATAAATATTTTTTATTTATTTAATGTCTAAAAATTATAAAAAGACTATCATGATGTAGGAAATATTTTTATATTTCTAATTAATATTTATAGTCAAAAATATGAGTTGTATAACCCCATTTAAAATTTTTTTTAGTAAAACAACACATGTTTGTGACATTTTTATTTTAACTTTAAATAAGAAGTTATTAATGTCATTTTCCTACCAAAGTGGCTCCATGGAGTCCCAAAGTTGACCCATGGATTGTATTGGTCGTACATGTTACATCCCATAAGGGTATGACATGTGTCAAGGTCATTTCATATTATTAAAACTTTATTTTTCCTTAAACTACACTAATTACCTCTAATCGCGATTAAAAACATAAAAGTTACTATTCACCAAAAAAATTATTTTAATCCCATTGAACCACATTTGAATTCCTAATGACAACCATGAATGTCGGATTTTTTAAATTCAAAACACAAAGGTGGTAAAATTTTATTTAAATGAAAAATCAGTTTTTTTAAGTACCACTTAGTGGTTTCGCTATTCATCAAAAATTGAAGTTTTTCAGAAAAATACCAAAACTTCACCCTAAGCTATATTTGATATTCCAAATTCAAAAATGATATCTTTTTTAAAAAATTAAAAACATATAAGTTACATTAATTAATTTAATAATTAATTCCCGCTGTCAGAACAAATAGCGTGTTTTTATGAAACAATATATATCAAAAGATTGACATTAGTTTAAGTCCAATTTCAAAGTGAAATTAATTCCAATGACCACTATTGGATTAAATGGTAAAAATATATTATAATTTCACTTTATAAGAAATTAAAAAGATAATATAATCATATTAATAAATTATATTAAAAAGATGTTTTGAATTTAAATACAACATTTTTCTCTATTCATTAAAAAATGAACTTTATCGAAAAAATACCAAAATTTTACACATAGTAAATTTTGATGTCCCGATTCTAAAGAAGAATTTTATTTGGTCCAATAGAATTTATAAGAGTTACCAAAACTATATTTAATGACGGTTCTCCATCAAAAGGCGATAAGTGTACCTTTAGTGAAAATTAGAGTATATATGCCTAAAATTTAATTCTTTTCATATTTTAAGCCTTTATCCTTTATTGGATAAATGTAAAAACATTTAACAAACATATATAATCATATTTTAGTTATTTTTATTCATTCCCGCCAATACAATGGCTACGTTTTAACTACCATTTAAAATAATATTATTTTATTACTAGTGTGCAACGTAAGATTTCAAAGAAACTATTTATTGCGTATCGGGTACGCTATCGAACATAGAAACCCCTTTAAAGTAAAATTAATATTTAATTCGTAAATATTAATAAATATGAAAATCTTTTATTCTTTATTTACCTGGGATGTTACAATAAGTATCAATCATATTCAATTGAAAACTTTAATAGGTACCTCATCTCTTCTTCTCATTGTTAGTGATTTGTTTTCTTCATTCAGAATAAAAGGGTGACACACATAGATTCCATTTGTATTTTGATATTGAATTAAAAGACTGGGAGTTCGTATTATTGGGTAAAAAAGTGCACATGGAATGAGGTTTTTCAACCCCAATACATCTTCAACCTCAATACCCTATTCATTTTCATGTGACATCAGGTTATATAGAGGCAGAAACATCAAGAATATGTAGCTTGAGGTTCATCTATCAAACATTGGAAACATCTTCACCATTGTGGGGTTCATCTTCTAAACATGGGGATCAGATTTCAAATTATAGGTTCTAAACCAAACATTATACTAAACCATTAGGATGATCTTCATCAATGTGGGTTTCATATTATAAATGTGGGGTTCATCTAACAAATGTATTGATACCAAAACTAAAATTCTACCTAAACATGAGGTTCATGGTTAGTTTGTGTTTTCTTATGCGATAACATTGATTGAAAATTAAGGTATGTTTAGCATGTTGTAATTTTTTATAGTAGAGTCAGTTAAGTGACCATGCAGGTTTCACAGTCAGTTTTTCCTTCATCATGTAGTCACTTCCCTTGTCAAAAATCATGTCTTAATATACAGATCAAAAATTCGTTTTTTAGTTTAGGGTTTTCCACCAAATAATTATTTAAAAATTATCTTAAAATTTAATGAATATATCTATTTATTCTACAAATTATATGTATTCCTAATAAATCATTAAAAAATTGATCTAGTTATCGATTAAGTCTAGGATTCAAAATATCAAGAAAACAATAATTACATACCATGGATTAAAAAATAGGGGGTTAATTATCAATGAAAAACTTAAAAAACAATATTTAAAAAATTGAGTTCACATTATTTCAATATAAACTTTTTTATATTAATTTAGTATTAGATCATAAATTTTAATATAAAATATCTATATTTGAAACGTTTTTTATAAAAAAAATTGATTTATGTAAATGCATTCTTAATTTATATGAGGTTGATTATCTGTTAATAAAAATTTTCATCAATAACACACATTTCTAAAATATGGAAGAGTTGAAATTATCTCCATGTAGATGATAATAAAAATTTTTCATATTGAAAAAAATGTATCGTTCATGATTATTGTTTCCTAAAATATTATGTGTTTATAATTGATTTTATTATTGGTTTTTTATAAATGTTTGTCTCAAATATATATATTTATAAATTGATGTTTCATTTCGTTTCATTCATTCCTTATTTTTTATATAAATAATACTTATATTATGAAATATTTGTGAAAATTTGTATACATTTCTTAAACTACTTCTTTAAATTATCATACATGCATTTAAGGAGTTACATGATAGGTATTATGATAGATTTATTATTCTTATACCTTGAATATTTTGTGTATTATTCTATGCGATTAAATTAAGAAGTAAATTATAGATTATACATATTATTTATAACAATTAGGATGGAATTGTTGTCACTTTTGATTAAACAACCATAGTATATGAGTCATTGGTTTTTACATCTTAAAATCCGAATATATAAGGATTTTTATAGAAGGTTAGGGTTTGTTTACCTGTCAATCCAAGATTACTCTTTTAGGGATAATTATATTCCTATGATTCTTATCTTTTACAAGGAATAGTTTTATAAAATATATTAATATTCTTAATTATTATATGGTTAAATATAATTTTTCTTTATATCTTCATTAGTAAAACAATATATGAGTTTTATAAATATTTACACGTAAATATGTTTTGACATATTGATTATATTTGAAGGAATAAGGACTCAAAATTAAATCATAAGAAATGTCTATACATGTATAGGTAATACATGAGATATGATAGTTAGGTAATAAATCCCATTAAAAAATACTTTGTTCTTGACTCATTATAAGGATAGCACTTTCCATGATATCAATCATCCAACCGGTTTGGTTTATACTATATTTGGGTTCCCTTAAATTATATTTTGTAAGTAAATCATGTAATGGGATACCCTAACTGAATTAGGTTATATTTTTTAGTGTTTCCATTTGGTTTTACATAGATGGGAAACCCTTGTGATATATTCCAATGGAATAATGATGAGTTTATCTATATGATATATTTAGAAAGTAGGTGTTTTCTCAACTATCCAATATTCATATATGATATCACGTCCATGAAGGCCTACCAAAATAGCTATGTGATGAGTTGGACACTAAATTGGTCTCATTACTAAGTGCAGTATAGTTATTTTTTTCACTAATTTATATGATGAATTTAAAATGGAATATTATTTTATTAGGAAAACATTTAGAAAATTTATCTTTTAATTGAATGTAAAACATGATACACATCTTATAAATGTTTTTATTATAGATAAAATAGAACCATAGTCATTATTAAAAATGATTTTAATATCAATACGTGAGAAGGAAAAACCTAATAGAAGAATATTATTAGAATATTATAAAAACATATTTATTTTTCACTAGAAATATAAAATGTTTTAGGTGTTTGAGAAAAAACCCACCAAGAAACCTAATACAGATACATCTAATCAAGGAAAGGAAAAATATTTTAGTAAGACAAATAATTACTCTCATATTGTCTATACATTGATTCTTATCATTATGTATCCCAAGATGAAAATGAAATATAAGCATATTAATTTTTATGGGATATAAATCCATAAAATTATATACCACAAATAATCTGGAAATGATGGATACAATGTTTTAAAATATCTATGTCAGTTTAAGAGAGCTTATATTACTTCAATATCAACTCATGTACCCAATATTATTGGGTATGTAAATTAATTTGGGATACTGATGTTGCTAGTCAGGATTGATCTTTCATTAAGGTTCATTTTAATTGCACCATCTAATTTTTTTGACAGTTTATTCTAAATTACAATAGGAATGAGTTCAATAATAGTTTACATGATCTTCTCAATATATTGAGGATTGAATATTAAAACATGGTAGATCAAGACTAAAGTCCCATGATTATTTTAAATAAAGGAAAGGATAATTATTTTATCAATAATTAAAATAAGAGAGGTATTGGAAGACCCACAACATGTTCTAAACCAAATAATGGATCTTATGTGGAAGGGTAGTCTTTTCACTATAGAAAATATGAAAACTACTTGAGGAACTATTTAGAATACCTAAAATGGTTCAAAAAAATCCATAGAGATTCTATATAAAAATTTAAGTTTTATAATTAACTATTATATTTTTTGGTATATGATAACTACTATACATTAAGTTATTGTATTGAACATGTATAAGAGTTAAAAATATTTTGGGGATTGATACTTAATATCATTGATTTTTTTTCAATTAGAGGATAAAGTTATTTTTATATCATGGATTTGTATGTAGTATGCCTCTTAGAAGTTTTTTTAAATTAAAAGAAAATGTGTATTTTCATCATGTGTTATTTCTATGTGAAAATATTTTTTATTTTAAAGAATATTTTCTATTAATAAATGAGTTTTATCCAACATAAAAGAGTTTATATGAGATATTTATTTAAATGTGATGGGAAAGGGTTCCCACCACATTCAGTGGAATGTTTTGAAGAATAATTTCTTCTTTTTATAATAATAGATACACATATAGAAACCATATTAGATATGGTTTGTAATAGTTATTTTAAGAATATTTACATGAACTTATAATAAATTTTTTTCTTGAATTAAAATGACTTCATGTATTATTGAATGATATTCCAAATGTAATATAGTTTCTAAGTGGCTCTTGGATATATTATTTGTGTTAAAGAATTTCAATATATAAATTATAATAGATTAGAATAGGCAAATTCAAAGTGAATACAACTTAATATCATGAAATAGTTTAGGGTATGTTATTCTACTTAAATTAAATGTATTATATTTTGTTACCATAATGAAGTGAATATCAATTTAGATCCTAAAATAGTTTAAAAAGTATTGTTAATGAATAAATACTGTAATGTGCTACATTTAGTTACTAAAAATAATCTAAGTGAAAATGTTTAAAAAAATTATATGATGATATTTATGAACATAGAAATAATTGTGAGTAGATAGACAATGTTATTAATTTCATTGCATATGATTTATTGAAACAAAGACGATAGAAAACTATGTTCGACAATTTGGAAATGATATTAATGTATCTGATACCATTACTCAAATAAACATTTTTTCTAGATGTTTCTTTCTAAAGGAGTTTAGTGGGAGGGTTTATTATATGATCACATAGATATGTTTCATGAATTATATATAGATATATTGAGTTTAATGAATCCCTAAAGTTGTTGTAAATGTAATACATCTCTATAAATATACCATATGATATATGATATAGAATGTTCTTATGTGTATTTTTTTTAGTATTATTCAATCGGTTTAGGTATATAAATTTTTTCATGATTTAATAAATTCACTCTCCACATTACCATTCATTCAAATGGGATAATAATATTTCATGATGATTAATGATAATAAATCTCTCTAAGTAAAACATTGAGTTATTCCAAATTGATGTTCGTCCAAGAGTATTATAGGTTGCGTTGAAATGTTAATCTTATATTAAGTATAATTTCATAAATATATATATATATATATGATGTACTCATGATTCATAAAATGATTTTTTTAATTGATGAATCACCATGTGTACCATATGAAATTTCATAAACTATATATTTGGTATAATAGGGGTGTTTATTTTATATTGAATCCAAATACCAAATATTTGTAGATATATAACATTAGAACTTGTATACATTGATACCATTCATAAACAATCCTTGAATAATGGAAAATCTCGGTTTTTTGGTATGTTGGTGACTATGTCTGCAGTTGACGCTTAACCAAGATTGGAATTTTTTCCCACATATGATGAGTATGACAATAGTTCCCTAGATTGAGATAAATTAGGGAAATGTATTCCCAAACTTGTATAAGGTATTTGTGATGTAATTATCTACAAAATGAGTGTAATTTGATATGATCATCTTCATAGATGAATGAAATTTGACATATTAATCGACTTGGTTAGTCAATACTAGAGAATCAAGAATATATGAGTATACTATATTAGATTGATATACTTCTCATCCCATGGTCACTTGATGTATTAGAAAAAGGATAATTTGATTATTTATACTTGTAAATTATATATTTAGGGGGCATATGTATTAATATATATGTGTGTTTGATAGAGATCATTCTATTTATAATTGTATCTTTTATAGGATTGATGGTGTACTTGATTCTATTATTTGTTTACATTTATGGATTAAATAATTAATAACTATTATCAAAACTAAAATAGCCGATGGGATCACACTTTTTGATTATATGAATTAAGATCAGGTTCTTAAACATTAAGAGATTCCCCAAAACTATTTTATAGTATAAGTGGAATAAGTTATTGATGTATTTTTAAAACTTGTTTCATATGATGTAATTTATTGTGAAAATGAATAATATATTTTCTAAAAGGAGTTTTTAGGATATCCCAAATGAGTTTCCTATGTAGTTTTATGAGTTATATTATATTTTCAGACATAAATTTAAATTTAATTAATTCTTCATGGCTTTTAGTTCTAGTAGAATATTGATAGACAAATGCACTAAATGGTACACCATAAACTGGTGAGTGTCACCACATACTGCTGTTATCATTTCCAAACTTATTATGAGATAACATGCGACAGATGACCCAATTCATATCCAATTCCTATTATTCATTATTAATCATCATAAGAGGATTATTATGAAGTGTTTTAATGCATAACATGATTATCTAATTGTTAAATAAAAAATATAATTATTATAGTTGAATGATTAAAAATATGAAATGTTGGGGGATCTTTAGAAAATTTCATTCAATATTTGTCAACTATTTTGAGTTCATGATGGACAATATAAACTGATTTTTTTCAAATAGAATTTTATTTAAGTGTGAGACTCATTAAATGTAATAGTAATCCCCAAATCTTGATTATTATCTTTTTATAAATTTGTTTATCCTTTTAAAAAAAATATTCTAGATAACTATTAATTGAGGGAGTTATTTCTGTGGAATTAAAAGATTTTTGAAATCCATAGAAACACTAGGAAGAATTTTTATTTTAGATGCTACTCAGTGATCATTACCAAACTTGTATGAATGTATAGTATTGATAGAGATGAGGTGCACCTTTTTTTTATTTTAATAATTATAATTTATTTTTTATATGTTTTTTAGTTTTTTTTGCATTATAAATGATTTGTATCCCTATAAAACCCTTAATATATCCCTCAATGAGCCTCAATTACCTACTAATTCTATAGAAATGTGGAATGGTAGTTATAAAAGTGGTCTGGTTTGAGTTATATGAGCCTTATAACATATCATAAATTTATGGTCGCCTCTCGGATGTGACCTATTGTTGGTATGTCAACTGGAGTTCATGTTACTACATTGGTTTTATAATTTCATTAAGATTGTCTAGGTTTCATTATCACTTTCCCATGTCCCTATATTTTTAATTAAATTTTAATTATATAAATATTTTTTCTAGGAAAAATAATAAAAAAATTTATACTCACCTTTATATTGGCTTTATTTCCCCACATGTTTTCAACCTAGATGATGTATATTTTGGAGTTGAATTTTTTTGATGTGGAACTTATGGAGCTATAACTTATTGGTCCCTAATGATGATGGTTGATAGTAGTATTACTGATGAGAGAAGGTGAAAAAAGGATATTCCATTTAATTTTTATCACGTTCTATCTTTATTATAAGATATGGGTCCCTTATTTTTTCCCTAATTTTGGGTATTTTGTGACTAATAATTTTTTGGATCTTTAAAGTGTGTCAAATGTATGTTTTTATAGTGTGATATTATATTATTTTTTCATTGTTATATATTGTTTTAAATATATTTCGTGGTGTGAATGTTCATTAGGATAATATAACCCATATATGTGATATGACTTCTTGGTGCTAGTCATTGGCCACATTACTATCAAAGGAAGACTTAGGGTGGAAAAATCAACCTATTGTTGGATTTTGAAAGGAGTTTGTGGGTCAATTCATATCATCTAAGAAGTTTATATGTGTTGAAGGAGGAGGTAACTAAAATAAATAAATGATGTTGAAAATGATAAGGTGGTGGAAGACTTTAGTGAGGAACATGAAACACAAAAAGAAACAAGATTGGAGGTTGTGGAAAATTATTAAGGACTGATGAGAGAATGTCAATGAAACCCAAAATGCATACTTTTCAATAGAATATTCATTTTTATAGTATTAATCATGTAAATTTTAAATCACAATATAATAAATTGATGTAAATATTTAAAAAA
The DNA here is from genome assembly GCA_963277665.1 of Viscum album. Classification (NCBI taxonomy): domain Eukaryota; kingdom Viridiplantae; phylum Streptophyta; class Magnoliopsida; order Santalales; family Viscaceae; genus Viscum; species Viscum album. The sequence continues at coordinate 1,334,603,223 of OY728145.1, forward strand.
CCAAACATCAATATCTTATTAACTGAGGTATTATTAAAAAATGATACTGTACAACATGCATATTAATAATCTCATATAAAAAATAGATGGATATCATGGGTGAGATTTTTCTAAGTGAGTAATGTTTAAATTTAGATCAAAGAAATATCCCACCAAAACATCATGATATAACTATATTTTTCATCCCATGTAAATTTGGATGTAACCCCTTTGAAAAATAGAATTGTTATATTGGGGAAACATATATTTAATATCATTTAAATTCTATAAAAATATCAGGTTAAACATTCTTGAGATCTAGAGGGCCACTCATAAACTAGAGTACTAGTCTATCAATTACTCAATTAGAATCCTAGAGAATCCACTGGTAAATATAGGAATGATTATCTCTCCAATTTATTTTTAATATTATATATAATAGAGGATGGAGAGGATCTAGTTATCCATGGTCCGAATTTCATATCATATAAAAGACATTAGTTACTCTGGACTATGAATAGTTTATTTTATTGTTTGGATATGTGTATGTTATAGTTAAATTGATAAAATATTTAAACCATGGAGATAATCCCAAAGGTTTCCATTCTATATTAACTACTAGAGAAGATTTTATATTTCTTGAGATATACCAATAATAGGATTATAACATGATGGATGTTTGATGTAGAATTTGAAATCAAAGAGGAAAACTATACAATACTTGAATCATAAAAGGATTTCATTATAGTGAATCACCTTTAAATTTATTTCTTCTCATTATTAATTACCTCAATTAAAAAACCTCCCTCATTGGATTTGAAGAAAATTTCAAATATGTAAATATTATAATTCTTTGGAGATGGATATGATTTTTTTGGGGATTGTCAGTACTGAAATTTTAGAGGAATTGAAAATCAACTAGTTTATGTGTTAAAATAAAGTAAGAACCTTATTTTATACATAATTTATAATATTAAATTTAAAATTTCCATTTTAATATTAATGTGATACAAAAAAAGGAAATAAGATAACAATATTTCCACAAAGGATGTTCAAACCTTTAAGAAGGTTGTATTGAATAAGGAAGTGTTGAATCTCATAGATGAAGGAATCATCAATATATTTTTGGATACTAAATGCATGATCAACCTTTTTATTATTCTAAATAATGGATGCATAAAACTAGAAACAATGATGGATACTTTATTTCTACCGAATTAGTGATATGATAGAGTGTTTTTGTTTAGTATAGGAATCTAAAAAAGGAAGCGAATGATGGTAATTATCCCCATCCATTTATTTTTAAAATATTATAAAGATCAGTCAAAAAAGAGTATTAGTGTTTTATTAATTTTTTCATTGGATAAAATCAAATTCTAGTGGTCAAGAGGTTGAAAGTATGACTACATTGATGTGACCATATAAATTCTTCCACTAGTAATGGATGTATTATATAATTTATAATGAAACAAGAACATTTTAGTTGTGTTTGACACATTTCATTAACATGATGATGGAAAAATATGGGATGTTTTTAGGGACATTTTCTCAATTTTATATCAATTTTTGTGAATAATGTATTAAGAGACATGATTTTTTAAAATTTGTGTAGATATATTTTTTGTTTAATTGGAATTAGATTCACATTATAATGAAAATTTCATAGTAAGCATACATCAAATTTAAAGGGATGGAATTAAGGTTAATCCAGTTAAGATAAAGGAAAAAAATATTTATTAGAACCCAAATCAGTAATAAAAATACATTGATTTTTAGAACATATTGGTTTTTAGTACTGGTTTATCAATGATTTTTTTATTATTCTTTACCATATCAATAATCACAGAGTAATAGTTATTCATCTCATGTTTTAGGAAAAAAGGAATGATAATTTAAGGTGTTGAATAAAAGGTTAGTCACTTCCCCAATAATATTATGTTAAAAATTGGAATAGTAATCTAGGTTAACATATGATGTGATTCATTATGCTATTGTATAGTTTTTGTATACTGGATTGATATTATTTTTTAGTGGGTTAATTATGTAATTATTACTCGTGTGAATAAAAAAATCAACTAAACCATGATATGGAAGGAATTATTTATGATATAATCTTTTAAAATTTTAAGATTTTTCCTAGTACTGCATAAAGTGTTCATGTACAATAAGCATGAAACACTAAACAATGTGCTAAATTAATATGATATAAAACCATGAGGAATTTGGTGGATCTTTATACTCATTTAGTTTATTGTTAAGTTCAATGATAATAATGGTTCTAAGAACATTGTATGTAACAAGATCTAAAGGATATAACTACCACATGTGAGTGAAGATCTAGATGTTAAAATACGAGATAAATTTTTGGAATGATCATTTATTTTCAATGTTGATAAAAATATACCCATGGTTTAGAGAAGACTATTAATATTTGGAAATTGTTATAATCTACCCCAAAAGATACATTTAAATTATGGAAAAGGATCTTGTATGAATTAAAAAAACTACATTTATTTGATTTGTTACTCTTCAAATAATGTTGTAATGATTTGATTCACCAGTTTGTTCCTATTACTAAAGTGAAAATCATAATGAAATTTTACACTCCTTTGCCATAAAAGGATACCATGGCTAAAATCACAAATTCTCTAACATCTTACAGAGTATATTATTCTGGTTTATATTAAACCTAGATACATAGAGAAATGTGGAAGTCTTTTAATACTAAAAAAGAACTAGAAACATTGTAAAACAATTGAAATGATATAGAAATATATCAAGTAGTAAGTAGTGTTTTTTATTTTGGGAATAAAATTCATCGGTCCCATTCTTAAATATTTTCATTACACATATTTCTTGGTGTGTGTTACTATGAATCAAAATACGTTGATACGGAAGCTACCTCATCAATTATTGTAAAATTAGATACATAATTTATTACTAAAACAAATTTTTAAATTTTGATGTCCTTAAGATGTTTATAGGAAATTAAGGAACATATTTAAATAAAAATATTCATAATGGGTGTATAGGATATGGATGGAGTTCACTATAATTAAGTAACTACATATCAACCTCAAATAAGTAGAACCAAAAAATTGTGAGTTAATATTTTTTGATAGGATAGTAAATGTAAGAATGAATAACGAAAGACGAAAACTAGAAAATTATATGTGGGTCTATAAAACATTGTAAAAAGTTATTTTCATCAAGACTCCATTTCACTCATTGTTTGAGGAACCTTATAACCATCTAATAGACTATGCTCATAGTTTATATTTTCATATCATATATATTAAATAGAATTAATATAATTTATGGAAGATCTAATTATAAGATATAAATTAGTTTAATAAGATTAGAAGAAAATTATCTTCAAATGCCACTATTTTTAAGGAGAATTCAAATAAATGAATTAAGTGGAAATTTATGGAATGGACCTATAATCAGTCAACTAGGTAATACATTTTAACTAATATTGTGATTATTTATATATAATTTCAAGTAAATATGGTCATGTCATTTAATGGTTGTATGAAACCTTCCACATAAAGATTTGGAGATTAATAGTAAATGTGAGCCTCATTAAAGGTATATAGACAACACATAAAGCATAATTTTGAATACTCTCAAGAAGGGTACATCTTCTCTATAACATTTAAACAAAATTTATTTGGTATGTCAGTTTTTTAAGATTATATATTTTAATTTATAAGAGACAACCCAATTATTTCATTAGTTTTAATTTATTCTTACAAATTTTCATTCATTTTAGGAACTGTTTAATAGAATTTAGGGAAGGAATGTATTTTTAGTTAGTATAGATAAGTTAACACAAAATTTATACAAAATCCATAAAAACTAATACCATAATAAATAAAAATGAATTGGGGAAGTTTGACTAAAAATATAGTTTATTGAATGGGGGAAAGTAATATATTTAAATGGTTTAAAAAATCACGAAGTAATTGACATATGTTACACCGTAATGATATTATTCATTAATTTTTCAAAATATTTTTCTGGGATTTGAGGAATGTAATAGACTGAAACCAATATGGGATAAAGACTAGTGTGGAACCAAGGAAATCCTGGCATTTAATCATGTAAGAATGGATCTATGAAAAGGAGAACAATGTATTTAGGAGAATGATTTCCTTTTATTGTGGTGAACATTATTACTAACAATTATAATCCAAGAAACAAAATTTTTATAGGGTTATATCATGACATAATCTAATCATTGAATAAAGAGAGGAAGAGATATCAAAGAATAATTACCTAATTTAATGGCACAACTGTTGGGATTGAATAACCAACATGGATGAAAAAATGCACATGGTCACTTATGTGCTATAATTAGATCATACAAGATTATAATTAATGGGGGAACCATAACCTTGACCTAGAACTACAACACTTATTATAGGATAAAATACATAGTCTAGATAAAAAAACTATCATGTAGTTAATGCTACAGTATAGTAAAACCCTTTAATATAATGAATATTTTTTAAATAATCTATCATGGCATTCTATTGGGACGTAACTTACTTCCCATAAGTCAAAAACCTACACCTAATGATTTTAAAGTACTTGTGTAATCACTTGATTATGCCATAATATTTCTTCATAATTCTATAATAGTTTCAAATATCAATTAAAAAAATTACATTAGATATCTTATGTCGCAACCCAATAATATTTTGTTTGTATTCATATATCAAGAAAAAACTAAAATATCAAAGTTCTTTATAGAGAAATCATCAAATAATGCTTCAAAATTTTACTATAATGGTTATAATTCATATATATACTAGGAACATTCCCAAGAATATTCCATGACCCCCCCCCCAAACCATGAATCTCTATAGTGACCAAGGATTAACATAAATGGATATTATATCATTTTAGATTAATATTCAACACATTACAAAAATACATTCCTGAGAACTGTAATAGTATAGTGTATTTGGAAACATGGAAACAAAATATTTTATCTTACTAAAAGATCTTCATCATCTCCCTGAATGATATTCCACTTTAGTAGTCCTACTGAAAACCATTATTCATAACCAGGGGGAAGGAAACATAAGAAGGGGTGAGCTTAGATGATTAGTATAGGTAAAGAAGGAAGATATATAAGGATAACATGAGCATAAGTGTATGAGAATATGATTGTTTCATTATATGATCATACCCTGTATATCAAAGATCATAAACATAAATTGTGGAATAAATATTGGCACTTCTCAAAACATCAATCAAAAAGAAATAAAATAACATGATAATTGAGAACAAAACATTATAATAAGACAAATACTTGTGGCATATTCATCAACTTATAACATTGTGAAAATTTGTAAATAAAAATAGTTTCTCTCATGAAGTCAGGCCCCTACATAAACTTATGGACATGCAACCAGGTCCATTAATAACATTGTGAACATATAATCATGTTCACACATAACATAAGTAACCTTTAATCAGGTTAACAAATAAACTTAAAGATATTCAACTAGAGCTATACATAACATTTTGAACATGTAATCAGGTTCACACAAAACATTTTGAACTACTAATCAGGGTCATGCCAAAATATATGGGCATTCAACAAGGTCCATTCATAACATTTTGAACATTTAATGAGATCAAGTCATAACATTTTCAATATTTAATCAAGTTCACACATAATCCAATGGACATGAAACAAGGTCCATGTGTAACATTCTGAACAACTAATCAATTTCATGTATAAAATTGTGAACACAAAATAAGGTTCACTAATAACATTGTTATAATCTAATCAGGTTCACACATAACATATATAGTCATGAGTCATCCATTATTACCTACTTCTTTTGATAGAGATACAGGTCTCAAGCATCATATAATGAAATCATACATATGTGTTCCAAATGTTCCTAAAAAATCATAATATCAAAACCAATTCAATGAAATTTTTATTATAAACACTTCAGACTATCATAACCTATGGAAAAAAAGAATGTTTCAAAATCATTTAACAATAGCATAACCTTTGAAAGGTAGTGAGTTTTATAAGAGTTTTATTATGGTATAACCTATCGAAGAGAAACAAGTTTCATAACAAACTTTTCATCATAAACATAAACCCTTCAAAGAAATAATAATATTGGTTGACTTGGACTATATCCCTAATAAAGAATAAACTGTACCAAAGGATTTCATCTTACATAGGGGAGGACTTTGAAATATAACATGGAGAATTTCATAAAGGAAATAACCATTCATTGGAAAGAAATTTTTAAAAAATAAACCTTTTTAGAATCCATTCCATTAAAAATCAAATTATAAAATTATAAATTATGATTTAAAAATAATTTAATACAACTCCTAAAAAAATCTTTTTAATTTTAATAATCACTTTTTAAAACATAATTAATTTTGAAAACCATTTTCTTGGAAAAAAACATTTAATACATACAGAAATAATATTTCAAATAATTGATGTAATTTAAATAAAATATAACCATTTTGAAACATATAAAGTCAGATTTTAAAATCATTTAAAACAATTGTCAACCATAAAAAAGTTTTGGAAAACCATTTCTTTGAAAATCACATTCGAAAATTATGGAGGAAGCATTGGATACCGTTTTAAAATGTTTTTAAAACATAAGAATAATTAAAATCATTATCTTTGAAAATGAACTTAAAATTAAATTTAAAACCATTTTTTAAAAAACAAATCATGACAATATATATTTTTTAGAATAAAACAAACTTTTGACCAATGATTGAAATAATATTGTATTATATTCAAAACATTTTATTAATCATATTCAGTACCAATGAGTGTAAAAATGGTATAAATTAATTACTATATCATATATAACCAGAGTAGAAGAAAATTCATTAGAGTTATTTAGATATGAATCGTAATATTTCATCACTGGAAGCATAATTATAAACAATTCTGATAAATGATGAGATTGTAACAGTAAACAATTACCAAATAGGTAATATTGAATCATAAACTGAATGATATAATAACATAAAATGAAAATGAAAATATCTTGAAAATAAGAATATTAATTATATAATATGTCAATGGGATGTACATATACCACGTATAAGAATATAGGTTCACAACATGACATGTGTCTTAAAGAAGGAAAATTAAGATAAAATTACTTTTTCGATTTGGTAACTATTGAACCATAAAACCCATTAAAGATAGATATTCAAATGGATATTTAAATAACCATAAATTTAATTTTAATAGTAATATAATATATTAATGAGTTATATATACACTACACAAAATAAATTATTGTTTATTCTGATAAACATCTCGCAGAAATTTAAGTGAGACCGCAAATCCCCTTACCACATGAGTATATTTTTGAATCACAAGATCAATAAAATAATAACACCTATTGAAACTTTTAATATAATTATATAAATTATATAATTTGTTTAATCATTCATAGGGAAATATAACCAATTTAAAATAATAATAAGTGTTGAATATTGCATATATCTCACAAAAATGAAAGTGGGATGAGAAAAACCCTTACCTTAAGTGTTGACTTTCTTCATAAAATTCTAACCTCATTTATAACGAATATAATTTTATTATACATATACCACAGAACCATGTTATTATATATCCTACCATTTATGATTTTATTGGTAATTTATATTACCTTATTATAAATAATTTCATGTTAAAGTTACTCTTCATGTAATAACTGTATTGTTTTTTTGTAAATGTTTTAACTTGTTATTATTGATAATATTAATTATATAATTATTTTATTAATTTCAAAACATAAAATATTATTTAAATATAATATATATTATTTATAAAAATATTTATAATAATCTATAAAATATATAAATATTAGTTGGAATACATTGTTCATGGAGACGGTAGTCCGTACGTACACATGTATATAGTTTCTATTTTATTATCATACTGAAAGAAAGAAATTAAATTACATATATATATATATATTATCATTCCTTTAGAATTATAATTTAATATATATCATATATGTTTACTAAATCCATCCTTAATAAATTTCATGAAAAGTGTTAATGAATCACATCTCTTTGAAGAAGCGGTAGTCCACACGCCTACAGATGATGTTATTGTATTCCCACAAAATGGAAAGAATGATGTTATGTGTTATATAATAATCCCAGAAGCATAAAAATCATAAATATCATATATTTTATATAAAAATATTAATTTCATCATTATTTAAAACCATTAAATGTGGTACTAGAAGAACGAACAACATTGATTCACGAGGTGGTAGTTAGTTGTACAAACGAATAATGATTTAATATCCCGTTTGATGAAAGTGTGAGTAGTTTCTGGTAGAATCCTTAAAATATATAAATATATTTAGGATACTATTTATAATATAAAATCACGTAATAAGAAGATTTGAGTGGAAAAGAAAGAAATAAAACAAATTTGTTTGCTAAAGGATGTTACCTGTTCTTTGGGAAATTCTTTTTGATTTGCACCAAAAGACTATCTTTGTTTTATTTATACCTAAAGTGAGGATTATTGTATTAGAGGATGTAATTTGGGAGATTATTTATTCTGTTTTTTTATAATCCAATATTCTGTATTGGTCTAAATAAGTGAGGGGGTGAGTTCCCTTTTATAATGGAAGAGGAGTGACATTCTTATAAATAATAAAATGTAAACCCCATTGAGAGGTATATTTTACATCATGTGCCTACAATAATGGTAAATTTTAGATAACTTTATTATATGTTCTAAATATGGCTATAAAATGGATTTTGAATGTGTTTCTAGGGTATTTGGAATCACAAGTTATATTTTAACCATTAAGTAAACTCATTTTTAACATACTCCATGTAGTTAATTTTAATTACATTCACTAATAGTTTTGGTAAAAATTAATTTTACAATAATATAAATTATAAATTATACTGATTCCAAATATGGTAATAGTTTTTTTAAATTTTAAATTCTTAATTAAATGAAATTAATTTAAAATTAATCCATCTAACTAAACGAGGCCACAAATTATTGACGTGAAAATGTTCAAAAGTTTAAAAAGTTTTTATATCCAATATCCGTGTGAAATTTATTCTAATAACCTAAATTTTAGTAATTAATTTATAATTTATGTAAAAATACTTTAAAATAAAATTAAAATTTAATTTTAAAATATAAATTAAATATAATAAAATTAATTAATCAATTGAATTTCTGTTTTTTAATTGTTTATAAAAAATGAAACTTCTCAAAAAAATAACAAAACCTAAAAAAAACATAAATCATTATATTCTGATTTCAAAAATGAATATTATTTTTTCACTTAAAATTTAATAAATTTTGAAAAATTATATTTAAAATATTAGTTCCATTAAGAGTCAGTATAACTACCATTAAGAATTAAATATATCTTCATATAGAAAATTGGGTTTATTCTTCTTTCTGGACTCAAAAACACATAATATGAAGGTTAAATAGTTTATTGAATATAATATATATATATATATCAATAAAATAATTTATCAAAATTTATTTAATTAATTTATTGAGGAAAAATGAGATTGATTTCATATATATTGTTTTCCAACAAAATAGTTTCTACAATTTCAAAAGGGTTTTTTAATGTATAGTTAATTGGTCACAAAATAATTATTCTTATATATGTTTGTAAAATATATTTTCATAATTTTGTTAATATTATTCATAAACTCCATTATAATGAATCAGTTATAACTATAATAATATTTCAATAATAATATTAATAATAAATTCTACTTTCTGGAAACTAGGTCTTGCGTGTAATGCATTTTATTGAAAGAACTCAACATTGTGGGTAGAACAATACAAACTGTTGTTTGTACCAAAAGAAAATATAATTGTCATATGTATCACAAGCTTAAATTTATGTTTCGTGCAACACAAACCAAATATAGTTATTTTTTATAACAAAAGCAACATTTAGTGAATTGTGAAATGAAAAATATCGAAAAGTTTAAATTAATTTGTATAAATATATTTTAAATAATCTATGAGTTTTACATTATACATCTCTTAAAATGGATTCCACCTTCAAAATTTGATTGGTTTATCAAATTTTTAATTACTTTTAAGTTCCTTTGATAGAAACCCACATAGTAAAAATAAATAAAAAAGCAACCCTTTAAAAGGAAAAGATGGATCAAAATAGTTACCCATTGTAACTCATAATTTGGTATCCACATATGAGAATATAGGTTTAAAGTAAAAACATGGACATTGATTATAAATATAACTATCAAGTTATGAAGGAGAGTGATAGAGTACATGGTCTGGAAAAAGATAACGATCACAAATCCATAAACTAAAGAGGCTTGAAAAAGGTCATTAATATCATTAAAAATGTTGACAATGGGACAAAATTTTATTTCAAGACCCATTCCTTAATGTTTAATAATTTTTCATAGTAATATATATTTATTGGATCTCATTCCATTTCATAAGCACAATATCACATTGTTGTTGTGCCATAATAAATTTCAAATTCATCACTTACTCTATGAAATGAAGGTGAATTTTTCATCTGTAAATCACTAACAGATCATGACTGAAAAATAAATTTTTTATTTTAAAAAGGGATACTTTTATGGTAAGCTATAACCACAGTATAAAAGCAGGAGCCGAATTTTTTTTCATAGTTTATACAATATGAATAAATCCTCTTGTGTAGAGATAATACATTAATCTTAAAAACTCATCTATATTTTAACAAAAAACCCTTCCATAAATGGTTAACCTTGTAACCCTTTTGAAGGATAAAAATAAAGAACCCTCTTAACAATGTCACTAAATTTATCAAAATAAACATAACATTGATAAACCATATATGATAAAGTGGATATTATTTTTTACATACCAAACATGTGAATACCTTCATCATGTAGTCTCTTGAAACTTGGTAATAACCTAATTTACCATAAATCCTTGTTGAAAACATGCATTATTTCATATTCAAAATATTATTGAATAATTTAATTAAATAAAAAAAATAAACTTCATTGATCATAATGTAGACTAGTTTTTTAATATATCATTAATCAGTTACAGGGTAATTAGTACTATTCAACTTAATTTATCCATAATAATCATCTATTTAGCAAATATAAACACATTTTTCTCAACATTAGGGACACAATAAAGGGTTCCATTGTCATAATAAAAATATCACCTTCCCATTAAATCAATTTTCTTGTTCATTATCCCCAATCAATATATTATTTCAACTCCTTAATGGAATATATATAATTCATTATTCATATGAAATAAATATTTAATTATTATACATATAAACATAAATCATCCAAAATTATTCTTAATCCCTTACTTAGGATTTATAATATTATTCCTTAATAGCCCTTTCCAATAATATGAAATATGAAAATTTTATTAAATTTTTTCAAACTCAATTTAATAAATATTTTTTCATTTAATATAAAAATATCATTAGACCATCCAACTCCTTTCACTAGTCACTCGTGGACTCTTTATCATCATAATTATAACCAATAATCATACCGCCTTTATTATTCTCTTCAAGATATTTCCACTTAGGACATCAATTTGTATAACTCCCATACCTTCCACATATGAAACATTCATTGTTAACCCAGATCCCTTTAGTTTCTCTTATTGACTAAGACCAAAAATCATAGAGTGATAACACTTAGCATAATATAAAACCACATAATAATGGAAAATTACTTATAGGATGCCTAAATCATGACAACTACTTTTAAAATCCATGACACCTTAGGCTTATCCTTAGATATATCCCCAAACATATCCTCATAAATATCCCTAGGGATATCACAAAATGTTTCTCATCATAGTTTCTAAAGGTTTAATAAACAATTACTTTGATACCAATTATAGCAACCGAAAATTAATATTAATGTAAATTACATCAATTTATAAGAATATTCATCACATTAAAAATATATATTCATGAGAACCATAATAGTTTAGGGAATTTGAAAAACTAGAAACATAATCTTCTATCTTGGTGAAAGATCACCAAAATATACCTTAATGATCTTCCACTTTACTACTCATACATAAAACCTTTCTTCATGACATGGGGAAAGGAAATATAAGAAAGGTGTAATGTCCTGGTTCTAGAAGCCACCTAGAGGCGCCCCATACCCGGTTGGTAAAATGGCCTCATGTGCATTTCCCCAAATTCTAGAGGCTACCGACTAGTAGTGAGGGTCTTGGGTGTGATTGTGGGGAAACTATGCCCTCATTGTCAGAGTACACAGCGGAAGTAAACAAATACATAGAATAGTGGAAGCAGTAAATACCAACAACAGTAACAGCAGAAAAATGATAAAGGAAACAACTAGAGAAGATATATATAAATGATTCATGATATATATATGTATAGGAAAATAGCCAAACACGTCACAATTATGGAATACAATAGTGTGATACCAAAGTACAAAAGAAACTAGATAAACTCCTAAGAATCGTAAGTCATAGCTTGGTCCCATGCTCTCCAGCTCCACAACAATCAAGAACCTGAATTCGAAGGAAGCTTTACCTTATCTATACCTGCAACAATATAATCTGTTTGGGCCCAAAATCATGACCCAAATAGGGTGTGAGACTAAATCCCAGTAGGAAACCACCCGAAGAACTGTGCCTAACAGTCAGTGAATATATGACAGTTAAAAGTACAGAAAGCATTAAAACAGGAAAGTACCCTCCAGCAAACAATCCACAATGCAATTATCAAAAAACATCTAATAAAAGAAGATAATACAGACAGGTAACCCTCTATGAAGTACTCACAGTCTATCCCCTCTGGTCCTACCTAGCAGAATCCAAAACCCCTCTAGGAAGCACACACTGTCTCACCCCTCTGGTTCAGCTAATTTATCGACTCTCTGACGAAGTACTCACCATCAATTCCCCCAATAGTCTTGTATCAGTACTAAAAGAACTCTAGGGAAGAATTTACGTCACATTACCTTGGTGGCCCACGTCGAGGAACTACAGACTCTCTGAGGAAGCACTCAACATCAATTCCCTATGTGGTCTCGCATCGTAAATTTTAAAGACACTCTGGAGAAGCCCTTATGTCCATTCTCCATATGGTCTATTACACCAGGTTCTCACAGCCCTGTATAAAAATAAGAAAGAATATCATTGTGTAATGTCCAAAGTAAACCTCAATAACTACATGGCTAGCTGTTGATAGCATAACAGCCTGTTAGAAAAAAAAGAACACTCCATCCTGCAACACTAGGCATGGAACTCTCAATATCCTAACAGGAAAAACTAGACTAAATAGTCATAAACAGGAAAAAAAATCATGGAAAAAAACATCAAAATCATAGAAAATTACACTATTCATAAACAATAACCTCTACTTAGGCATACAAGCAAAGCAGGAAACAACATGGGAAAACAGTAAACACGCAATGCCCCGTTCAAAGGTATTGGTGTAATCTGCACATAATACTCAAAGACTTACTAAAGAAAGGCATAAACCACCAACCATGGCATTAAGAGATCAATATACTTGAACCACGAGGCTTGAATCCCGTTATAATGTCGTAGATCAACGAAAACGCATAAAACATTCAACCGAAAATAACTTGGAAAAGAGAAGAAATCATGAAATGAGGTTCCAGCAGAAGAGAGAACTCACCAATGTGATTCCAATGCAATCAACAGAGTTCGATTCAGAGGATGGATGATCGCTCAAGTGTTTTTCAATGATCTATGGCCATTCGGGAGCTCTCGGCCGAATGAGACCTAAAAGGAGACATTTTTGGCTATTAGACACAACCCCGGTGCATTTAAAGAAAAAAAATTACACTGCATGTACTTTTTCAGTACATGGCGTGTATTCGCCATTTGCACACTTCACCTTAACCGGCCTCCAAACACCCTTACAGGGCCGTGTGTGTGTCCCCTACATGGCCAGCACAAGGCCTTCTATGACAAGGAAGTACACAACCTGTACTTATAAAGTACATGGTGTGTACTTGAAAAATTTACAGAAACTCTGCTTTTCTCAAAAACACTAGGAAAAAGAAAAACATACCTGAAAAGAAGTTCTGGGTTATTAAAAACTTGCCCCCTTAAATAAATTCACCCCTGAATTTCCCTAGCGCGGCGTAGAAGAAGAATCCCTAAACAACTCCAGACACTACGATCGTACATTGGCCTCCCTCTCCCAAGTCATATCATGTACTCGCCCGTGCTACCACAACACTCGTACTAGAGGAACAGACTGGCTATAGAGAACATTCGTACTGCGATCGACAATCCAGATAGGATGCTCCTCGAAAGATGCATCCACCTCCAACTCGACTTCATTGGGTTTAAAAGCATGGTACGGGTCTAAAAAGTAACGTTGGAGCTGAGAAATGTGGAATACATCATGCATAGCCTGATACCGCTGAGGTAACTGCAACCGATAGGCAACTGGTCCAACTCTATCCAACACCTCAAATGGCTCGACGTACCTCAATGAAAGCTTACCCTCTTTCTTGATCCTCTTGTGTACCAACCTTGGTGTGAAACGTAGGAAAACCAGATCTCCGACCTCAAACTCCAGAGGTCATCTCCACTGATCATCATAAGACTTATGAAGAGACTGTGCAGTAGCCATTCTTTTTCGAATCAACTCTATCTGCTATGTGGTCTCCTGAACAAGACGAGGTCCCAGCAAAGCTGCCTCTCCTACCTCCATTCAATATAAGTGTGATCGGCATGGCATACTATATAAAGCCTTATAAGGTTCCATTTGAATAGTTTCTTGAAAACTATTATCGTAGGAAAACTCCACAAAAGGTATATGCTTCTCCCAAGAACCTCCAAATTCAAGAATGAATGCTCGGAGCATATCCTCAAGCTCATGAATCATATGCTCAGACTGGCTATCTATCTTGGGATGGTAAGCTATACTCAAAAGTACATGTGTTCCTAAAGCCTTCTGAAGCCCTAGCCAGACCGGAGAAGTAAAACAGGCATCCCTGTCCAAAACAATGGAGTGTGGAAATTCATGAAGACATACAATCTCTCTGATGTACAACCGCCCTAGCTCCTCAACACTGAAGGTATACTTGATCAGAAATAAGTGAGAATCCTTCGTGATTCTCTCCATGATAACCCAAACTGCATCATTCACTCAAGGCGACCACGACAACCTGATCATGAAGTCTATCACGATGTCATTCCACTTCCACTTAGGAATGGGTAACTGCTGCAAAAGCCATGTTGGTTGCTGATGTTCTTCTTTCACCTGCTGATAGGTGGAACACCTCATGACGAAACCAGCAACATCCCTCTTTATACCCGACCACCAATATTGAAGGTTTAGATCATGATACATCTTAGTGACGCCGGGATGAAATTCCCAAACTGAGGAATGAAAATCCCGCATCATCTCCTCACGTATATCTGCAGGTACCCATACACATCCCTGGAAATGCAAGATCTCATCCTCGCCTATGGTCCATCCAAGAATAGGGTCCTCTCCTAGCATGCTTTCCCGTAGGACTAGGCCTTCAGAATATGATAGCTGCCTCATTCGTAATTGATAAAGAAGGGCAGAGGTAACAACTATGGAAGATAGAAAAGTTTTCCCCTGTCTATTGTGCACCTCTAAATGCATCTCAGAGAACATAGCCATAAGCTTCCACTCACTACTGGCCTCCAAAAATACTTGTATCTGAGTCCTCTTGCTCAACGCGTTAGCCACTGCATTGACTTTCCCCGGAGTATAGGCAAGCTCAAAGTGAAAGGATTATAGGTACTCAACCCACCTGCATTGAATCAAATTCAGATCACACTGAGTGGAGATGTACTTGATACTTTTGGGGTTGGTGAAAACAACAAAATGCTCTCCCATAAGGTAATGTCTCCAACTTGGCTAGGCATGAACAACAGCTGCAAACTCGAGGTTGTGTGTTGGGTAATTCCTCTCTTGTGGCCTCAACTGCCGAGACCCGTACACAACAACTCCTTCTCCCTACATAAGCACAACTCCCAGCCTGATACCTGATGCATCACAGTAAATAGTATATCCCTTTACCGGCTCTGGTAACACTAGTATCGGTGCTGAAGTCAACCTATCTTTTAGCTCCTGAAAGGCAGACTCACAAGAATCTGAGCATAAGAACTTCACACCCTTTTGGTCAGACCTGTCAGTGGTGTTGCTAAGCGTAACAAGTTATGTATGAAACGGTTGTAGTACCCATCCATCCCTAGGAAACTCTATACCTCAAATATTTTCTTCGATTTCTCCTAGGAAATTACTGCTCTCACTTTCTTTGGGTCTACTGATACTCCTGTCTCTGAGATAACATGACCCATGAAGTGAATCTGATCCATAAAAAAGTGTAATTTTGAGAGCTTATCATATAACTGATGCTCTCTCAGTGTAATCAGAACGATATCAAGATGTGTGGCATAGTTGTGTTGAGGGTGGGAGTACACCAGGATATCATGCATGAAAAAAACCATGAAGGAATCCAAGTATGAATGGAACAATTAGTTCATTAGTACCATGAAAATTGTCGATGTGTTCATTAGGACAAAAGACAAAACCATATACTCTTATAGACCATACCTTCTCTAGAACGTTATGAGTGGTTTATCCTATGGTCTAACACGCAACTGATGGTAACCGGGCCTCAAGTCAATCTTCAAGAACACCCGGACTCCTCGAAACTGATCAAATAGATCATCAATCCTATGAAAAAGATATCGGTTCTTCACTTTCAACTGTTTCAACTTCTAATAATCCACACAAGTCTTGAGGGTGTCGTCTTCCTTGTTCACAAATAGGACATGAGAAACCTAAGGAGAAGTACTGGGTCGGATGAAACCCTTTGCCTGCAACTCCTCCAACTGCTTCTTGAGCTCCTGCAACTCATGTGTAGCCATCCTATAAGGAGGAATGGACACCGGTGCCGCTCCTGGCATAAGATCAATCGAAAATTAAACCTCTCACTATGGAGTAAAACCAGAAAAGTCCTCTGGAAATATGTCCCTAAAATGATCCACCATTGGAGGAAAGTCTAACTGTGATGTACCCTGGTCATCTATATATAGAATAGAAATATGGTTTGTAACTCCTCCTAACCCATGATGCTCTAGACCCGCTCTACTTGCCTGGATGTCCCACTCTCCATTATGAAGAAAATATCCACCCTCGAATTATATGAAACTCACCCTATGGCGATAACAGTTGATGAATTCCTAGAAGAAAACTAGCCAGTCCATTATTAGAATGACATTATATCTTGTCATCTCTAGGACATATAGATCCAATAAGAAGTGACACACACCAACCTCTAGAGGGCACTCCTTACACTAACGTACACTAGTTTTTCTAGTCCTCAACGGAGTGTCTAGAGTCAAGATATCAGCAGAAGAGACGATAGAGATCCCAAGGCTCTCCATGATAGAAACAGATATAAAGATATGGGAGTCCCCTGTATCGAAAAGCAATTAATATTAAACTGAGGCAACTAGGATCGTACCTCGATCTATAGAAGGTTCAGCATCCTGCTCTGGCTGGGTCTGCTCCACTACAAAGGTCTGGCCTGCTCCATGGCCTTGTGACCCTGCCTGACCACTCTAAGCTGATCGATCCTGCTATCGCTGAAAGACTGATGTCTGAACACCTCGGCCACGACCTCCACCTCAGCCTGAATGGCTGGAAGAACTCCAATTCCCAGACTGCTGAGAAAATGGAAGCACTGCTTCTGAACATGGAGTCATAGAAGAACACCTTGTCACTAGCTACCTGTGAGAATATCTGATAGAAGCATTGAAGGTGGCTCATCTTGCCACATGATAGGTACTCCACTGGGAATCTCTGGAACTATGGCCTTGTATGCCCACTCTTCTCACACTGGTAGCATACCACCTGGCTACCATAAGATGTGTCTCGCCTCCTCGAATCACTGCGTGAAGACTCCCTGTGGAGCTTCTTGCTGTCAGTAGGAGGGATGATAACTCCAGATGTCGATCCGCCCTAGCTCACAACTCCAGAATCCCTTAGATTGCACTCCTTGATCAGCGTCTGGTTGATGATAGAAGTGATAGAAGTAAACTGGAAGATGTTCACCTTGGAACGAATGTCGTTCCTGAGACCATCCTCAAACTTCCTTGCAAAGAATAACTCATCTCCTCCCAGGAACTGTGTAAACTGTTGAAGCTTAGTGAAGCTCGAGGAATACTCCATGACCAAAAGAGTACCCTACTCCAGACTCATGAATTCATGGGCTCAATCAGCCCTCAAATTATCTGGATAAAATTAGTCATAGAATATGAACTGAAACTCCTCCCATGTCATAACCTTCTAATCATCTCCTATGAGATCACGTCCCACCACCTCTTGGCAGAGTACCATAGCAGATAGGTAGTGAGTTTGACCCTCCTCTCTGGAGGAACCTCCAGATGATCGAAGATCATCAGCATGGATTCTATCCATGACTCCGCAGCTTGTGGTCCTCCTTCCCCTAAGAAGGTGGGATCATACTGCTACTGGAAAACTCACGTCAAGTCTTCCACAGATGTGGAAGGGGGTGGAGCTCACTGGAAGGTCTACATCATATTCATAAATCCCTCTCTAAACTAAAAATTGGTGGTTGTTTTAGGTATAATGGCTTGTGCCAAGACTGGCACGACAGGAGGATCTGCTGGAAGTCCCTAATAAGCCATATCCAATGTCTGATCACTGCCTTGCAACTGGAGTACAACCGGAGGACATCTCGGTGCCATGAATCTGCAAGGTCAAACTCACACCTTAGATCAACATTATCAAGTACTAAAAACTAGGAGAGTAAGAAGGGAACAAGAGAAAGAAGGCATTCAACATTTACAAAACATGACTATACGGTGTGTATAAAGACTACACGACATATTCCCTTAATTCATTTACATAGGCGTATACTTCTTCCGAATCTGGTCATGTAACACCCCAAACACACAATGTGTTATCCTAACACATGGCGTGCACCTAAATACTCTTCCCTTTCCTGAGTCCTTCTACACAGTTAAGTCACATGGCTCTCCTAAGACAAAACGGCATGGCGTGTTCAAGGTAGACACAGCGTGTACTCAATAAGATTAACCTGGCCCATGTTGTTAGTTACACGGACAGACACACGGTTCAAACTACATGGCGTGTTCCTGACAAACACAGAATGTACGCGAAATGATTACACTGACCCGTGTTGTTCATGACATGGCCGGGTACCTGGGTCACACTACATGGCGTGTTCTAGACGGTAATGGCGTGTACTAAGAAGAGACTCCACTGACGCATTTTGTTTCCTACATGGCCGGGTTCCTAGGATTACACTACATGGCGTGCATAACTGGTACACAGTGTGTTTCTACTAGCCTTCCTCTATCCCATGTCTCTACCCACATGGTCGGTGACATGATTAGAGACTACATGACGTGTACATAAATTACACGGCATGTACATAAGAAAAATTGTTTCTTCCCAAACAGATGAACACATGGCATGTACTTAACATTACACGGCGTGTATTCTGGGTTTTTCCAAACAGTAAGCCTCAAAAACTTCTTCAGATCCTAGAAAACACTGAAACGAACACTGAAAGTGCCAAATTCCGATCCGTGAGGGCCCATACTCCCCATGAATCATATTTTGGCATCTTTAACAAGTTAAAAACAAGGTTAACTAGTCAATGATTCACCAAATTGTGGTCCATGAGGGCCCATAACACCTCAAGAACCAAATATTGGCATTTATTTTAATAAAACCTTACACAATCAATGCTATAACAAGAAGGAGATATTTTTATAAAGGAATATATCACGACAAAAAGCATATTCTACACAACATCTATCATAACAACATGCAATTGCCAATGCATCCTAGATGACATGGAAAGAATGCATGACATGTGATTTCTAGCATGTGCCTATATGATGCATGAGATGTCATACCCTCATCTCATCGGGTAGCAATAGAAATAGAACCTCAATAATATCAATGGTAATAGTACAAAACATGTGAATCACCCAATGATGAAATCAAATCAACCGTAAAATTGCAAAACCAGAAAAATTTCAATAAAGGAGGTAGGTTGGATTTTCCCTATACATGGGTTAGCTACTCCCAGGGACAGCTTATTACCAAGTATCCATTTTGTCCTATCCCTGGATAAAGGCTCCAAATAGTGAGTCAAGAGAAAATAATTCCTCTGATACCACTTTGTAACATCCCGGTTCCAGAAGCCACCCAGAGGCGCCCCACACCTGGTTGGTCACATGGCCTCAAGCACATTTCCCTGAACAGCAGAGGCTACCGACAAGAAGTGAGGGCCTTGGGTGCAGTATTGGGGAAGCTATGCCATCATTGTTAGAGTACACAATGAAAGTAAACAAATACATACAATAGCGGAAGCAGTAAATACCAACAATTGTAACAGTGGAAAAATGATAAAGGAAACTAATGGAGAAGATGTATATAAATGATGCATGATACATATATGTCTAGGAAAACAGCCATACAAGTCACAATGTTGGAAAACAAAAGTTCTAAACCAGAGTGAAAAATAAAGAAGATAATCTCCTCAGCATCGCAAGCCATAGATTGGTCCCATGCTCTCCAGCTCTATAACAATCAAGAACCATAAGTTGTAGGGCACTTGACCTTGTCTATATGTACAATAATATAATCTATTTGGGCCCAAAAGTATGCCCCAAATAGGGTGTGAGACTAAATCCTAGTAGGCAACCACCTGAAGATTGGTGTCAAATAGTCAGTGAATATTTGGAAGGTAGAAGTACAGAAAGCAGTAAAACAAGAAAGTACTCAGCAACAAACAATCCACAACCCAATTATCAAGCAACAGCTAAACAAAGAAGATAACACAGACAGGTAACCCTCTTGGAATTACTCACAGCCTATCCCCTCTGGTCCTACCTAGCAGAAGCAAGCAACCCTCTGGGAAGCACACACAGTCTCAACCCTCTGGTTCATCTAAGGTATAGACTCTCTGAGGAAGCACTCGCCGTCAATTCCACCTATAGTCTCATATCGGTACTAAAGGTGCTCTAGGGAAGCACTTATGTCACAATCCCTCTGTGGCCCACATTGAGGAACTATAAACTCTCTGAGGAATAACTCAACGTCAATTACCCCTGTGGTATCTCATTTTAAATTATAAAGACACTATAGAGAAGCCCTTACGTCCTTTCTCCCTATGGTTTATTACACTAGGAACTCACAGCCCTGTGTAAAAATCATCAAGAATTGAATTTCATAATGTCCAAAGTAACCCTCAAGAACTACTTAGCTAGTAGTCTACATTATAATAGCATGTCCGAAAAAATAACACTCCATTCGACAACATTAGGCATGGAACTGGCAATAGCCTAATAGCAAAACAAGACCAAATAGTCCTAAACAGGCCAAACATGCATGGTCAAAACATCCCAAGCACAGAAAATTACCCTATTCACAAACAATAACTTCTACTCAAGCATACAAGAAAATCTAGCAACAATAGTGGAAAAATAGTAAACACACAATACCCCGCTCAAGGTTATTTGTGCAATTTTCAAATAATACTCAAAGATTTTCTACAGAAAGGCACAAACCACATAACTTGGCATTATGAGATCAATATACTTGAACCATGATGCTTGAATCCCCTTAGAACATTGTAGATCTACGAAAACACATAAAACGTTCAACCCATGATAAATTGGAAAAGAGAAGAAACCATGAAACGACATTCCAGCAGAATAGAGAACTCATCGATGCAATTCCAACGCAATCGATAGAGTTTGATTCAGAGGATGGACGATCGCTCAGGGGTTCATCAAATATCCTTGGTCATTCGAGATCTCTCAGCCGAACGAGGCCTAAAATGAGACGTTTCTAGAAATTAGACGTGACCCCGGTGCGTTTAATGAAAAAAACACAGTACACAGTGTGTAATTTTAGAGTACACAGCGTGTACTCGCCTTTTCCGTTCTCCAATTTAAGCTTCCTCCAAACACCCTCACACGGCCAAGTGTATGTCCCCAACATGGCCAGCACAAGGCCTTCAGTGGTAAGGAAGTACACTGCATGTACTTATTAAGTACATGGCATGTACATGCAAAATTTCAAAACTCCTCTTTTCCCAAAAACACAAGAAAAAAGAAAAACATACCTGAAAAAAAATATTCATCTACTTAAAAAAGGGGTGAGAATAGATACTCAATAAGGGTAGAAAGGGATATATGTAATTAGAACCTAAGAATAATAGTATGGGAGAATTATTATATCATTATAATATTATACCCTGCATATCAAATATCATAAACCTAAATCATGGAATAAATATTGGCAGTTAATAAGACATGAATCATAAGGAAATAAAATAACATGAGTCATGAGTGAATATCATTTGAATAAGATATTGACCCATTTAATAAATATTATTAGTCCATAAGACATGAATCATAATGAAATAAAATAACATGAGACATGAGAGCATAAAATTTGAATACGATATAGTCTCGTTTAATAGACATCAACTTATAACATTATGAACATTAGTAAATTGACATAGTTTCCCTCATGAAATAAGGACCTCACCTAAAATTATAGACATGTAACCAAGTCCATGGATAACATTGTCAACATGTAATTAGGTTAATTCATAACATTGTGAACACGTAATCATGTTCATGCATAAACCTATGGAATTTCAACTACATTCATGAATAACATTGTGATCATGTAATCAGGTTCACACATAGCATTGTGACCATGTAATCAGGTTTACATATAAACTTATTGACATGAAACCAGGTCATTCATAACATTGTGAACATGTAATCAGGTTCACGCAAATACTTGTGGACATGCAACCAGGTCTAATTATAACATTCTGAACATGTAATTAGGATCACACATAACATAGGGACATTTAATCAGGTTCATGTATAAACATACGGAAATACAACCAATCCCATGCCTAACATTGTAAACGTGTAAAACGTTTCAGTCATAAAATTTTGAACATGTAATAGGATTCAGTGGTAACATTTTGAATATTTAATTTGGTTCATGCATAACGTATATACTTAGGATTCATCCATCGTTACCCAATTATTTGAAGGAAGATGTAGGTGTCGCCTATCACATAATGAAATCATACATATGTGCTCCAAAATATCCAAAACAATCAAAATATCATAACCCATTAAATGAGATGGGTATCATAAACACTTCATCTTATAATGACCTATGTAAAATACAAAGGTTTCATAATAAATTAATCATAGGATAACCCATGAAAGGAAGTGAGTATCATGATCATTTTATTTCATGGTATAACTCATTTAAGAGAAATAGGTTTCATAATAAACTTATCATTATATACATAAACAATTAAATGAAATAATAATATTGGTTTCTTTGGACCATATCCCCAATAGATCGTCAACTATACTAAATTATGTCATCTTATATAGAGTACGGTTTTGAAAGATCACCTGGATAATTTCTTAATGGAAATAAATATTCTTACATAATAAATTTCTAAAACATAAAAAAATTTAAAAATCTTTTCCTTTGAATTTTTTTTGAAAATTTATAAATTACCCTCTAAAAATAATTTAAAACATTTCATGGAGAAAATATCATTTTCCCTTTGAAAAATTCATTTAAAAAAAACATGTTGAAACTCATTTTATTTGAATAAAAATATAAAAACTTATAAAATAATATTTTAAATCATTTAAGTCATTTTTTTTGAGAATAAACTTTTGAAAATAATTAAAGTAATATTTTAAAATCATTTAAAATGCCTTATTAAAAATACTACATTTTTTAAAACTTATTTCGTTGAAAAAATTGGAATCTTATAGAGGAATATTTGAAGACTAATTTAAAAAAAATTAAAATGTAAAAAATTGAAATATTTTTCCATGAAAATAACCTCCAAAAAAATATTTAAAAAAATTGAAATCTTTTTTAGAAAACATGTTTTTTAAATAAAATTGATTTTCGACTGATGAGAGATATAATGTTGGATTTTGTTAAAAACATTTTGTTAATCATATTAAGTACTAAAAAGTAGTAAAACAGTACCAATTCATGAATATATAATATATAAACATATGAGAAAAATATTAATTAGTGTTATTTATATATTAATTATATTATTTCATTAATAGAAGCATAATCATAAATACTCCCGATAAACGACGACATTGTAGCAATAAATTGTTTCCACTTTTGTAACATTGAATCATAATCCCCATGGAAGAAAAAAATTACTTTATACATAAAATATAAAGAAAATAATTATATTCAGGATAGAACATGTAAATGGTCATTATATTCACCTCATATAATAATATAGGTGTAGATAATAGTATGTGTCTTAAAAAAGGAAAATTGAGACAAAATTACTTTACCGATTTGGTAAAATTTGAACCCGAGACCCCATGAAAGGGATATCATAAAATGGATGTGTAAAAACACATAAATTAAGGATAAAATTCATTTAATAAATTCATGGGAAGTATATGAATGACACGGAATAAATGAGTAGTGAATACGGAATACGTGTCGTAGAAATAACAGTGAGATTAGAAATCCTCGTACAACTTAAGTATCTTTTAAATCATGGTATCAGGGAAATAATAAAATATATTGAAATATTTAATATAATTAAATAAATAATATTCATTATATAACATTTCATATGGTATTATATATACCACATAACAATAATAATTGGTGAATATAGCATATATCTCACATAAATAAATTGAGATGAGAAAACCCTTACCATAAGTCTTGAATTTCATCATAAACATTAAAAAATAATGTATAAAAAATATAAGTTTATTATAAATGTACAAAATAACCTTATTATTATATATCAAACCATATATGATTTTACTATGACATTATATGATCTGTTTATTAACAATATCATGTTAAAGTCACATTTTGGGTAAAAACACTTTGTTTTTTATATGTTTTGAGTTGTTATTCTTGATCCTCTTACTTAGATCATGATTTACTTATTTCCAAAATATAAAAAATTACATAAATATAATATATATTTATTATATATTTATTTATAATAATCTTTGATGATATAAATATAAAATGGAATACATCATTTATGGAGACTATAGGTCGTCTGTATGCTTGAACGATGTTTATTTTTTCTTATCATATTCAAATAATATAAATTAAAGAAAATATATTTATTTATATATTATCATTATAGTAGAATTATTATATAATACATATCATATACATTTACTAGAACTATCTTTAATAAATTTCATGTAAATTGTGAGTGAATCGCGTCACTTTAAGGAGGCGGTAGTCCACACGTCAACAAACGAAGTTATAGTATTCCCAAAAACATAAAAAAAGTTGTTATTTGTTATATAATAATTTCATATGAATAAATACAGCATATTTATCATATATATCACATTAAAATAGTAATTACATCATTATTACCAACCATTAAATATAGTAATGGAATAATGAATGGCATCAGTTGATGTGGTTATAGTCTGCCATACACATGAATGATGATTGTGTACCCCCTTTAATGAAAGTGTGTGTAGGTGTAGTTAGAGATGTTAAAATAACAAGATATAACTATATTGAGTATAATTATGTTATTATATAAAAATTTATATGATGAATTCATGGGGTGGAGAAATAGATAATAAAAAATTGGTTGTTAATGGATGTTACATCTTCTTTGGGCAATTTCTTTTTGTTTGCATGTAAGGGATTACAAGGATTTATTGAGGTCCATAGTGTGGACTCTATGATGAAAGGAGGTATTTTGGGAATTTATTTTGGAATGTTTTTTATGATCCAAATTTCTTGAGAGATGTGAATAAGTGAGGGGGTGAGTGCCCTTTTATAGTGGATGAGGAGTGACATTCTTGTAAATATAAAAATGGTAAGAACTATGGAGAGATATCCCTTACATCATATTCAACCAATAATGGGAAATGTTACAAAAAATTGAGGTTATGGAAGAAATATTTCTATAAAATGTATTTTGGACATGTTTATAGGTTATTTTTACCATTAAGTTGATGTTTAACCAATAATACTTCAATTTTATCCTCTAAATATTCCCTACAGCAAAATATAATCAACCATATCAATCATTGTGAATCGTTACTACCTTAACATTTTTAACTAGTTTTAAAACATTCTTATTTATCCTTTTATATCCCTTTTTTTAACCACCCCTAATCTTACATTATCCCAATTCCCATCCCTCTATTGTAATTTCATGCATGAAATAGTTGGTGTCTTCTACTAAGAGTAATAAACTTATTGAGTGTTCTAAAAATGTTTTATTCCATCATTATAATAAGCGTAAACATGAAACCACACCATCATGAGAATAAGTAAACTACACCAAAACACAAGAAATGAACCCATAACTAGAAAACTATTCCTACAGTTATAATTAAATATAAATATACATTTACATTGAACTTCTATTTAAGACAAATATAAACCAATAATGTCTCATCAAATTAAATGTTATGAAGTTGAAAATTAATTTAAATATTAACCCTAACACCATAGAAATGATATTTATTTATTGATCCTTCATTATGGTATTTATGGTCATGAATTTAGAGAAAATTATCATTTTTTTAGGTACGATCTTATCAGGATGTGACATTGTAGCTTGAAGATACATTTGAGTATGACATGGGGATGTCTAATTTCACCTTGAAAAAAATAAAATAAAGGATCATTAGATAATTTAAAAATAATATTGTAAATTTTATACTCATGAATTCATTAATATAAAGCACCACCCTAAGTTTTAAATAAATTCATAGAGGGATAAGTTCTTCCATAAATGGCAATCAATTGGCATCTAACCCTAATATTTCATATAATACTTCTATGACAAAGAGAACCAAGCTCAAGATACCAATACATGGCGTACATCATATATTTATTACACACTCTTGGATAACTAAGGGATATATAATGTATTATAGGGACGTTAAATATATTTAATTCATATAAAATAAACAATAATTGATATTAAAAATTTTTATAAGTTTTCCCATTACTTTTATGATGAATTTATGAATAGAAAATTGTAGTCAAATATATAGATTTGATAAATTTTTTGGACAAACACCATGAAAAATTTCTTCTATTATTTATCTTTACCACTATAGGGGAAGTAGATTTAATTAAACTCTTATTAATGGAAATTATGGGAATATATATAAAAAGTGAAATATTTATGGTTGGTGTGATGATTTCACTTATAGAAAGGGGAGGATAAATCCAATGAGAAATTATCACATATTTCTTACCACCCTTGACCCACTATCACATCAAGAGCTTAAACCACTACCAAACTAGCCTCTCCTACTTCAGTAACATTATAATATAATAACTAGTTTTTTAGCATTCATTGATTTATATCATGGGCCTAAAGACCAATATTTTCTTATAGTTTGTGATCCTATTTGACCAATAACTTGTTCTACCACATAACATAACAACAGACCTTCTATAATCCCCAAATAAATACATTACCCCTCCAAAACCATTCCACATTATTCCCACCACTATTTTCATTCATTAAAACTACCTATGAAATTAACCCATATAATAACTTCCACATCATCTAGTACCATAACTCATTACACCCATCCACTTGACATTAATACCCAAAGGTCAACCCCTTATCCATATACGGCCATTATAAATATTGTTTTAATGGTTGGGGTCGAAGCCTCATTTTTATTAAAAAAGCAAACCAAACACCTATTTTAACTGGGTAGAGGGAGACCTGTTACATAGCTCGAAGGCCTAGTGGGATTTTAGCCCATTACATAGCCCGTAGGCCCAAATTTTTGGCCCAATTCTCATTCTGTGAATAGTAACCCTGCTGCTACAGTACCGCACAGTACCACCGCCACTACAGTTCCCTACCACCACTACAGTACCCACCAATCAACAGTACCGCCGCTGCTACAGTACCCTCTACAGTACTGCTACAGTACCCTGTGCCCAATGGGTTTTTAACCCCCATTTTTCATGTAGTATTATGGGGTGCTTACCACTAAGACAAACCTCAACTACACCATTATAAATTAATTATTATCAGTACACAATAATCAATATAAGATCTAGATAAAGGGGAAAATAAATATGGAATCCAAATTAGTCCCACATGTCTTTTTTCTATTTTTTTTAACCACGATATCAATAATATCTTATTCTTTGTGTGGAAATATTACTCAATACCCAACTAAAGATCATTTATAGATACACCCTTCATTAAAGCATATATATTTCAATTTTCCATGTAATTTTGAGGTGGTTTAACTGTACAGATAGTATCCCATGGCTGAGTAGCCTCTACTAGCTCTATAAATAGTGGAAGAGGATTATGAGGATGTTAATATTGATGATAAGGAAGTCTATTAAAAGTTTTTGGTTTCCAAAATTTTATTAATTTATGATTTGGGTTCTACTTGTTGATATTGTATTCATGTTTTTTATATCCAATGTGTTTTTCAATTTTTGAACTTGTTTCACATCATTACTTGTACTATCATGAAGAAATATATTGAAATATAATATCTACCATTAGAATTAAAATACAACTATTCTTTTGATTTATTTATTTTAACTTTTCATTATTAATAATTTATCAATGTATATAAATTTTGAATATATGAACTCAAATAACCAATTAACAAACACATGAAACTCACTTATATAAATAATCAAATGCATTCTATGATGAAGGAGGAAATCATATTTAATGTGGGAAGAATATCAGTTTTATTCACATTTTTTGATCTATTTATTTTCCATAAATTCTTGAAATTTTTTAGTATCTCTTATAACTTAAAAAAATATCAAATACAATTTTGAAATCATGTGTTTAAAATTTCAATAAATAGAAGAATTTTCTTAAATATTCTATATTAATTATGTATGAGAGAAACTTTTTAAATCAACTATGTGGAATGTATATTGGAACACATTTAATTTTCCCCCATTTTTGACATACGGGACATCATTATCTTAGTGGTATATTTTTTAATACTGATCAAAAATGTTGAATTTATTACTACAAACTGGTGATGTAACATTATTATTATATTTTTGTGATTTTTAAGAAGATTATTTATATATTTTTTATTTTTTATAATTCTTGGAAATGATAATTTATTAGAATAAATATTATTATTCCTTCCCTGAAATGATTGAATAATATTTTTTATTCTGATTAATGAGATTTAGTATAACCCTTTTTATGTTATTTTTAACTACCCTCTTTCTTGAGGGGTACTCAACACCTAGAAACTAAAATAATATTCATTGATTATTTTTCATAATGTAACGATGTTGAACCATATAAAGATGATTTTGAAATTTTTTTTATTTTTTATCTACATTAAACTTCGATCGCAAATTAAATTCAAAAAACCTTTTATCATATATGGATTATGAATAAAAATTTAGGTATGCTTGATTAGAAGACAATTTATCCTTCCTACCAAAATATATTGGATGTATTTCATGATTTCATCTAAGATGAACAGAGGTACATTTATTTAATTCATGTATTTTTCTAAAAGAATATTTTGGAAGGGATTAGTTTGAGGATATGTTTATTGGTTATTTTGGAATTGGTTAAGAGAAAATTTATTTCATTATACTCATATGGATTATCTATAATATCAAAATGGGATAAAAATTGATGAAATGAGGAACACTATTTCATTATTTATAAATATGATGTTTGTGAACCTCTAATAAAAATTAGAAAATAAAAAATGATTAGAAGATGATTAATTTTTAAAAAAATAAGGAGGAATGTTTTCCCATTGGGTTTAATTGACATTAATTCTTTTTATTTAATATAATAATACTCATTCTTTACCTGTTAAATTTTTCTCATCTTTAAACACCAACCTTCATCCCTAGAAAAAAAATCAATATTCCCACTAATTAGTGTGGATTAAATAACAAAGTATATATTTATATACATTTCAAGAATATGGTTATAATTTTTGTACCTAAGTATTGACTATAACTCTAGATCTATGGTCCTTGTGTAATGAATGAAATAGTTTTTGGGTCAAATACACTAGTGAAAAAGCATTTTACATGTCATTTTTTTGGTTTTTAACAGTGGTTACGTTGTGAAGTTATTTAATATATTGGTATAAATATTTTTTCATCTATATTAATAATAACTGACATGATAAAGTGTTTATTTCAATAATTTTCTAAAAAAATAGAGAATCTAGCCTATAACTATATATTTGGGTTGGTTTTTGACATCGGTTATGTAAAAACCAATGTGATAAATATATTTTTTAGTTTTTCATGATTTTAATAATATAACTGATGGGAAAAATGGTTTTTAAAAATTTTAATTAAAAGAAATATTCCAAATATTTTAACAATAGAATAGGTTTATAAAAAACATCATCACACAGTATTTTAATAGGAATAATAAATATAATCAAAAATTTAAATCAGTTTAACATTATAGTTTTTTATTCAAATATTACAATATATATTACAAATAATATAATATCCAACCAATGTTTTTAAATTTTA
This sequence comes from Viscum album, assembly GCA_963277665.1. Taxonomy (NCBI): domain Eukaryota; kingdom Viridiplantae; phylum Streptophyta; class Magnoliopsida; order Santalales; family Viscaceae; genus Viscum; species Viscum album. The sequence continues at coordinate 1,334,633,888 of OY728145.1, forward strand.
TACCGATTCTATTTTTAAGTGATTTATCTATTTTTCAGTATAAGGTTAAGAGTTATCAAAAATATAAAAATTAAAAATAATGTATTGATCATTTGTTACTAATATAACTATATGATAAATTAGAGGAAAATTTATAATAAAATCTAATCTTATAGAATTTCATAACTATCTAGATTGAAATACTTTCATACATAAATAATAGAAAATAATATACAAATCCCTTTACACCTTGAAATTATAAAATATATTTAAAAAAATTCATTTCAAAATAAAATTTTAATATCTTGTATGCAAAATGTTATAATTATAAAGGAGAAGTAAACTTTTCTTTTACATAATTGATATGTATACTTCATCTTATTTTCTCTCTCTTGTGGTTCTTTTCCCTATTATGAAATTATAAGTGTTAAATAAATTTAAAATTCATTATAATATACATCAACTCCAATAATCAAACTTACAAGTTAAAGAATTTGCTAAAATTGTCTCACACATCACTATGTATAAGGCATATCCAATAAGTTTTCTACTCTCTTGGAAAAAATACTCAACATCTAATTTCCACTAATATACAAGAAAAATATAATATGGGTGGATATTTAGTTAAGATAAATAAAAAATTAATAAATATATGTTCCATACCTTTCTAGATAATAAAGAAACCAATGCTACATTGGATTATTTTGAAATATTTCAACAATATATGCCATTATTTCTGTAGGATTCACTATCATTTCTATTGGTGAAATAACAATTCATTTCAATAATCCATATTCTAAATTTGTATCATGTTTAATAAAAAGGGTATAAATATACCTAAAAAACAAACATATTTATTATATTTTAATAAATTAAAATAAATGAAATAAATATGATAATAAACATGCATGGAGAAGTATTTTATAATTTTGATTCCCAAAAAATCTCTAGTTATAAAATCTTTGTCATTTCACTTTAAAATAATCATAACCATTTCATGCCCATAAATATTCGCATCCATTGGAAGATCATAAACTTCCACCAATAATGTTTAATATCCTCAGAATCTATTACATCTAGAAAAAGTAGTGTATGAAGTCATAATATACTTTAATTTTTATTCTTTATACATTATGTTATTACCATTAAAGTATTCCTATAAAAAATAGATAAATATATAAATTTTAAAATTTTAATAAAAATTTTAAATTAATATGAAATGGATTATATAATTTATATATACCTCAATGGTAATTTTTCAGACATGTCTAAATGTATAAACTAAAAGTGGTCAACACCATCTCCAAAAGTAGTGACCTCGTCTATAAGAACTAGAAATATTATATATATATATATAATATCCTACACTGTGACACTAATTTGATCTATATCAATTTGTTGACGATGAATGATATACCCAATATAATATATAATATCATATGAAACAATATGTTATTGGGGTTCCACAGTATATAACACAAAATAAATGAGAATATTTAGAGGATGAGGGGTAGGAGTTGAATAATAAGGATGATTTAAAGGAGTGGTATTAGAATATAAAGATTGAGGAGTCGGATCTACCATTAGAGGTGGAGTGGGATCTACAACCTAATACTATTTTTTCATATCGGTAAACATTGACTATACTAAATCTCTAATATTATCCTCCATAATCACACCTATATTTTATCTTTAGCTTATAAATATTCTATTTTAATTTTATATATATCCTCATTTTAATAATATCTACAAAAAAAATAAACAATTTTTTTATCGATCACCTACCATGTATCCTTATATGTGGCCTAGGTGTTCAGGATTTCTCAGTGAATTAGCTAAAATATCCTCCATACCCTCAGGTTTGAAGGTTCTAGGTGTTCGCCACACATCAGGTTACTCTTATGTAGAATATTTTAAAAATTAATTTTTTAATAAAAATAGATAAATATTTGAATTAGCATAAATAAATAAAATTACTTCATAGAATACTCTTAGCTACAACCCTCAAATCTTCCATAAGTTATTGTCCTTTTATTCCAATTTTATCCATCTTCTATTTCCCATGTCGATCTTGGGGAGAAGGGTAACTCTCTGTATATCATAAAGACTCGGCTCAAATTTTTTGAAAATTTTCTTCATTAATTTTTTCTTCCAAAAGCATATTCCCAATATGTGATTAAGTGTGAGGGTGTGCATTTTTGGATTGGACCTCCTGATGAGATCTCGTTTTATTATAAAATAATAAAATAATAATAATTAATATAAGAAAACAATTTCAATTCTAAAATTTCACTTACCAAAAATGATTCTTTTTTTCTACTATCAATAAAACTCTTCCATTCATATTCACCCAAAAAACGATATATATCAAATGGATTTTTATTTGGAATTTCCCCCCAAAAAATATGATTTGAGGGTTATTTTAAAATCCTTACATATCCTAGAATTAAAATTTAAGAATTTCTCCCTGAATACTCCAGCGTTAGGTATATCTTATATATTCTATTAAGATGGTAAAAAACCAATATTATTAAAAACATTTCAGGATAAGTAGAATAATGACAAATGATCTTACCAAAAGTTTCTCCCATAATTGATATAATGTCTCTTTTCATCATTTCACCAATCATAAATCAAAATAATAAATTTTGATCCATGTTTCAATACAATAATATTCTTAAATTAAATTTAATTTGGACCCTATGAATATCATTATCATAAAAATAAAGATTTATCTTTTGTTCACGACTATAGGAAACTGATAATTTTCATAAACGTGAGTTATAACTTTTACAAACTCGGGATGTCTTCAAAACCCCTATGGAAGTTTATGGATCCTACACAAAAGAATAAGGAGTATAATTCCCCGACCCCAGTTACCCAAAGTCGGTGCATTATTACATAAAAATGGCATGATCACAAAAGATCAAGTCTCTAAAGATTGATTAGTTTAATAGCCTTGTAAACACTAGATACATTCATAAGTCTTAATTTACATCATAAAGTGAAAAACTACAACAAAATAATCTCCATATTACACACTCATATCCCCTTAGACTATCCCGGCAGGTTAGTCATAAAATACTTCTTCACATCTTGGAAAAAATAAAACATAGAAAGGGGTGATCTTAGATGCTCAGTAAGGATAAAAATTTAGCGGAAACTATCATAAATAAGTATAAACATTTAAGGTAATGTATAACTAAAACCAAAGCCTTTTAAACATAAACTTTAGCTTGATATGTAAAAATAAAATTAAGTAATGCCATTTACTTATTCACATGGATATTCTACAAGTTGAATAATCTCATGCAATATCAATAACCACTTTCATAATGATGGAATGCAAAATGCTAGACTATCAAAACCACATAGTCAAGGCCTTGTGCCAGGACTACAAATAAGATTTTTTCAAGGCCTTGTGCCAAGACACTAGTTTGTCTCATGAGACCTACCGATGCATCGAAGATCTATAGCAGGCTCCACCCGTCACTTACTAAGTCCAATGCATTCCTCATATGAATAGGTTTAAACATCAAATAAACATTCGTATTAAAACTAGCATACGAAATATCAATACTTTCTCCATAAACCATGAATGGTATAAAAATAACACATCCATTTTCAAGCATATCACAAAACCTTCAATAAAATATGGAGGTTTTGTATCATAATAAATCAACATCAAATAAGATTAAAATCCATCAATGGATGTTGACATAGATGGAATCAAAACTATTTGAGAGAAATATCTCTTTTTTTGAAATCATTTAAAAGTCACATAATCATAAAAGAAAACATTTACTTTGAAAATAATCTTATAATATTGTAAGGTAAGCTTAAACAATTTTATAACTGCGAAAAATAGCCACACCCGCTGTATATGTTAAAAAAGACATTCTTACCTTAATTCTTTCGAAAATGTTAAAAAGGACCTTATTTGGAAAACGAAAGAAATATTCTTTTATAAACATCTTATAAAAATTAAAACAAGGGAATAAATTAATTTATCCCATAGTCTATAAAATAGTATTAATTTTTTGAAATACATTTTTAAGAAACATGCATGTGGATGAAAAAGAGGTCTCATTAGATAATTCTCTATATACAACCTCAGATAATGAAGAGATTGTGAAATAAACCCTTAACTTGAACTTTTCCTTGGTCGAGATTCGGTTAACCTCTTGTATAATAGTTAAATAATTTTTATTAAATTATAAAATAATCATATACATTAATATGATATCATAAATGATCTTTTAACATTGCTTTGTTAATAATATCTTAGTATTATCGTTGTTTCGGGTGTTAACTGATTCATTTTCTTTTATATGTTTTGTTACATAAGCCGTGATTATTATCCATAGGTTTTATCTTATTCATATATAGAATGATATTAAGTCCTTAAACATTATTTTTAATCATCAAATGAAAATTAGTCTTGAATGGATAGTATGGGGAATGAATCTTATCGTATTTGTGGAGACGGCAGTCCGTATGTATGCACGAGCGACAGTATCATTAATTTGATATTAAAATAATATATAATTGGATGTTGTATCATATATACATAATAATTATCATGTTCTATTTATTATTTACATGAATTAAACATCATTATTATACCCATCCAAATAATAATGTATTGAACAACAATTACACCACGTCGTGGAGACGGTAAGTCGTACATACGCACATATGGTGACATGTCATTCAAGGGATGGATAGAATAATGAATTTGGTTGTACCATATTTATAATAACATCACAGTATATTGAAGATATTGGAGTTATTATCTTATAATGGAAAAAACAAAGAAAAATGAAGTGGAAGAAGAAAGGAACTTGAAATGGGTGGTGAGATTTTTACCTCTTCTTCGGGTTCTTCCTTTTGATTTGATCAAAAGGGATCCTTAGGTTGGATTTCTGATAAAACTAAGGCCTATATGTTGAATTTAGGGAAGATTAGAATATATTTGGTCAGGGGTTTTCTGAACCAAAAGGATTTGAATATATGAATTAGAGAGAAGGGGGAGTTCCCTTTTATAAGAGGGGTGAGGGGCACCATAAGAAAAACATAAAATATTATTTTATAATAAATTAAAATTCCATTTATAATGGCTCCAAAGTAACTTATTAAAAGTATAAGGTGTGTATGGGTCGAAATACTTTTAAACAATAGATTTTAGACAGTTTTGGATCACTATATTAACCCTATCATTTATATTTAACTCTTAGTTCAATAGTTTGACATTTACCATGTCTCTTTATATTTTTTATATTATATGGTTAATAAACATAAAATATACATATAATAGAACCACAAGTGGTTAATTAATGATACACTTATCATTATATAAGTCTTTTTGCGGATCCTTAGATTTATAGGAATAGAATATCAATTAATAATATAATATTTGTTTTAAATAATCCTTTATGTCAATTTTGACACTATTTAATAATTGATTTTTGTTAAAGTTCTAACAACTTTTTTAATTCAAAAAAAATTCATTAATCAATCCTAAAATGTCATATTAACATATAAAATTAGTGTAATTTATAAAAAGTCTCAAATTACATTTATTTGAATATTTATAATATCAATTATTTTAATATTTCATTAATTAGGTAATTACTACATCACCATTGTGTCATAAATAAATTAAATTATTTAATGTCTAAAATTTATAAATAAAATACAATTATGTATGAAATATTTTTATCTTTCTAATTAATATTTATAATCAAATTTATCTGATGTATAACCCTATATTAAAAATGTTTTAATTATTAAACATTGATTTTAATTCTTTTAACTCTTCTTTGAATTAAATAATAATAAATGTCCTAATCTAATCCAAGTGGACCAAATAGGTTAATATTTTATTACTAAGGTTTTTTTTGTCTAATTATACTTAGAAAATATAGTTAGTACATGTTTTAGGGTAATAATAATAACAGTTTTACCCTTAATTACCCTATTTACTTTTAACCGTGGTAAATAAAAGTAAAAAGTTACTATTTATCCAAAAATTGTTTGTATCTTATTGAACAAAATTATACTCCTTGATATTAACCGTGTCTCTTGAATTTGATAAATTCCACTCACAGAAGGGGTAAAATTAAGTTTTATGGGAATTTGACAATTCTCCTAGGAGATGGGTAAAAGACGGTGAAAAGTTCTAAGAAATTTTTATATATATAAAATTATTAAAAATTGTCTCCAATGAATTAAATTGAACTTATATAGTTATTATGTGTATATTTTGACCTAAGATAAATTTAAATAAAATAAAAAATTATTTAAATAAAAAATTGGTTTTAAACTATAACTCAGTGTTTTGAACTATTCATAAAAAATTGAATGTTTTCAGAAAAATACCAAAAATTCACCCTAAGCTAATTTCGATATTCTGAATCTAAAAACGAAGTCCATTTTGGAAGATAAAATTTCTAAAATTTCAAAAAGTGGTTATTACTATTCATAACGACTAGTTTGATTGGTTGTGGTGTGTTAGAACTCGAAGTTGCATACAACATACGCTACTGTATTATTCAAATGGAAGCATACTGTGGAAGCTTGGGGTGTTACATTCTCCCCTACTTTAAATAATTCCATCCTCAAAATTTCTATAATACTACCGCATGAAAAGACTCGGGTGGTTCTTCATCATAAGTTCCTCAAGTTCCCACATTCCCTCTTCCATCTTATGGTTTCTCCATAGAACTTTTACCAGATGAGTCGTCCGGTTTCACAGAACTTGTTCTCTTATATTAAGAATCTTGATAGGATCTTCGCAATAAGACAAGTTGGGTTCCAGTTCTAATTCCTCATAGGTATGTACATGCATTGGGTTAGGCATGTATTTTCTCAACAGTGATACATGGAATACATCATGAACTTTGGAGAGATTTGGCGGCATTTCCAAATGATAAGATACATCCCCAATTCGTTCTTGAATTTAGAAAGTTCCTTTGTACCTAGTAATCAATTTACCATTCTTACCAAAATGTATAACTCCCTCCCATGGAGATACCTTCAAGAAAACATGATCTCCTACCTGAAATTCCAAATCCTTTCTTCGGTTGTCAGTATTTCTCTTCTACCTACTTTGAGATGAATTGATGTTGTTTTGGATCACCTTTACCTTTTATATCATTTCCTCTACCAGTTCTAGGCCTACAAGTTTTCTTTCACCAACATCATCCCAACAGGTTGGTGTGTGACATCTCTTTCTGTATAACGCTTCATATGTTTCCATCTGAATACTTGAATGGAAGCTATTATTATAGAATAAATCTACCAGAGGTAAATATTGATCCAAAGTACCTTGAATGTCAAGTGAGCATATTCTCAACATGTCTTCTAAGGTTTGAATAGTCCATTCTGATTGTCCATCAGTTTGGGGGTGGTAGGCAGTGCTCAGACGAAGTTCATTATCCAAGGATTTCGGAAGACTTTTCTAAAATCTTTAATTAAAATGGGGATCACGATCAGAAAAAATTGATAGTGGTTCTCCATTAAGTCTCACAACTTCATTAATATATAGTCTTGCTAGACATTCAAGTGGTAGATCTTCTCTTATCACAAGAAAATGTGATGACATGGTAAGATTATCAATAAAGACCCCTATTACATCATTCCTTCTTGGTGTCTTTAGCAGTCCCATGATAAAGTCCATCGTAATATTTTCCCATTTCCACTCTGGTATAGGAAGAGGTTACATAACTCCTCCAAGCTGTTGTCTTACAGCATTCACTTGTTGACAAACCATACATATTGACACAAAATCAGTAATCTCTCTCTTCATGTTGTCCCGCCAAAAATTTTCCTTCAAATCTCTATACATTTTGGTGCTCCCTATGTGTATAAAGAAATTGGAACTATGAGCATCATCCAACAATTCCCTTTTTAGATCAGGTATATCGGGAACACAAAGTCTCTTACCAAATTTCAAAATTCCATCTTCATACACAAAGTCACTCAATCTCCCATCATTCACAGCTTTAATCTTCTTTTGAAATTCTTCATCATCGGTCTGATAACACTTTATCCTTTCTCATATAGATGGTTTGGCAACCATTTTAAAAATCATTGATGTTTCACCTTCTATGGTTATTCCCATATCCAACTTTACTAGATCCATGAAAATAGGATCTATTTTAACTCTCATCTTGTTCAAAACTCCATGATCCTTTCTGCTCAAAGCATTTTCCACCTTATTTTTCTTCTCTAGGTGGTAGTGTATCGTGAAATCATAATCCTTGATCAGTTCAAGCCATCTCCTTTGCATCATGTTGAGTTCAATCTTTGAGAAAATATACTTCAAACTCAAGTGATCAGTATGAATCTCACATTTTCACCATATAGATAGTGTCTCCAAATCATCCAATCAAAGATTACAGCTACTAACTCAAGATAATGAGTAGGATAGTTTTGCTCGTGAATTTTTAGATGTCTTTATGCATAGGCAATAACCCTATCATTCTGTATAAGGACACAACCAAGTCCTTTCTTTGAAGCATCACTATAAATAACAAACCCATCATTCCATGATGGTAGATTCAATATAAGAGCATTGACAAATCTTTTATTTAGTTTTTTGAAACATTATTCACAATCTTTGGTCGAAAAAAATTTAACCCCTTCAAGTGTGAGCTTCGTTAATGGGTTAGTCAATCGGGAAAAATTCTGAACGAAACATTGATAATAATATCCTAAACCAATAAAACTGTGTACCTCAGTTATACACATCGGTGCTGGCCATTTTTGGATTGCCTTGGTCATAGAAGGATCAACAGAGATTCCATCCTTAGAGACAATATGGCCAAGAAAATAAATCTCCTGAAGCCAGATTTCACAATTTCTAGACTTCCCATATAATTCAAGTCTTCTTAGAGTCTTCAGGATAATTTGCAAGTGATTTTCATGATCTTATTAGCTTTTATAGTATACCAATATATCATCAATAAATACCACTAAAAGTCATAAAGATATTCCTTTATAACTCTGTTAATTAGATCCATGAAAAAATAGGGTGCAATAGTCATCCCAAAAGGCATTACTGTAAACTCGTAATGCCCATACCTGGTTCTAAATACTGTCTTCAAGATGTCTTTCTTCTTCACACACAACTAATGGTATCCAGATCGAATTTCAATCTTTGAAAAGTATTGAGCTCTATCCAGTTGGTCAAATAAATCATCACTGCGAGGTAGGGGATACTTGTTCTTTATTGTTATAGCATTGATCTCCCTATAGTCGATACATAACCTCATAGATCCATTATTCTTCTTAACAAAAAATAAAATGGGCTCCCCATTGAAAAACACTATGTAGAATAAATCCCTTATTACTCAATTCCTCTAGTTATTTATTTAGTTCCACTAATTCCACAGTGTCTATTCTATAAGGGGTCTTTGATATGGGCCTTGAACCAGGAATTAAATCAATGGAAAACTAAATTTCTTGTTTTGTAGGATTTCCAGGTAAATCTTCAGGAAACACATCTTCATAATCATTAAAAATAGGTATATACTCTATTTTAACATTCCTTTCCTCACTCACAGTTATTTCATTCTCTTCCTCCCCAATAATTGAATTTAATTGAGCTACTGGGGGTGTATCTAGATAAGAATCAGGTGGTGATGATTCTTCTCTAAAGATAAGGTGTTCTTTATCATCATCGTCAGAAATCGTAACCCCCTTCTTCTTACAATAAATCTTTTTATCATAGTCCAAAAGGAAATCCATACCAAGGATTATATCAAACTCAATCATAGGTACGACGATGGGATTAGCAAATAAAGAGCATTTATATGCTCTAATGGGAACGGATTCATAGAACTTTGTAGCAATGATACTTCACTTAGGAGTTTTAATTGAAAACTCCCTTATTAAATCGAATTAGAAATATCTAATTTTTTTAGCAAACTGGGAAGATATGAAAAAACGAGATGATCCATAATCAAATAAAGCAATTGCTAAACTTGAGGAAACCATTAAATTACCTACCACCACATCTTTTAAAGCTTCTACCTCAGCAGTAGTGATAGTATAAGCTAATCCTTGATCCCTTGGCCTTTTCTGAGGTAAGTTCTCCTGACACTTAGGACATTAAATTGTATAATTTCTCATATCCCTGCAATTTTATCATTGAACATCGGTAGATTCTTTCTTCCCATTGCAATCACAAGTTGGGAATCCTTTTTCACCACACTTGTAACAGACTCTCATTCCTTTCAAGAAAGTTCCAGGGTTTTTCTTCCCACATTTACTATAAGATGGATAATAAACTTTTTCCTTATTCTCCTTATTTCCATTTCTGGAGTGATCAGTAGATCTCTTCTTCTCTTTCTTTGCTTTAAAGTCATAATACTTAGAGAATTCCTTTTTTGTCTTGATAGCACATGAGACAGTATCTTCGTATCATGAGAAGGATTGTGAGACTAAATCTTAATGGATAAATGGTTTTAACCCATCAAAGAAAAGATTAATCTTACTTATTGGGTTATGTATATAATCTACAAATGCCTTTCTAACCTTGTAAAGTTAGACTCATACTTTGCAACATTTTTTTCCTCCTTTTGTCTCAGAATCAAAAATTGCCTTTCCATATCTGCTTGATAGTCATGATGAAAGTATTTTTCTAAGAAAGTCTATTTAAACTCCCTCCATTCCATATGTGATACTTCATCATCTTCCTTCGTGTTTTGAATCAATGACCACCATTGATTAGCATCTCCAGTGAGGTGGTAAACTTCAATGAAAACTTTTTCCCTTTCGCTACTCCCTAAGGCGTGGAATATTTTTTCTAAGGAATTTATCCATTGCTCAGCTACTAATAGATTTTTACTCCCATTGAATGTTGGTGGTTGTTTCCTCGTGAAGCAATATAACATTGATCCTCCATGATGTGGATCTAGGTGCTCCATACGGGTAAGGTTATTATTCATAACCTGAGTGAGTTGTCCCAATATGGTGATAAGTTGATCAGCACTGGTTGTATCACTAGTTCTATTATAATTATCTTGAGCAGGAGGGAAATCCCTACATGGAGTGTGTGCATGGATACGGTTTCTATTCCTTCTACTATGTTCCATTTCTAATCAATGGAAAACACTAGATTAGTTTATGAATCACAATACATAAATCCAAACTTATAAAACACTTAACATAAATTGAACAGTTTATCGATATAATCCATAATCACAAAAATGTTTTCATTGAGGAAGTATATACTCATAAACCCTTCATAATGGTTTATAAAGAAAATGATAATTATCGTAAGCATTTCCCCCGGGAGTGTCGTAACCAAGAGTGCAGCAAGGCCCGTTGTTGTGCACCAGTTCCTGTTCGAGTCGAGCTCAAAGCGGTGTTTTCGGGTTTTACCCCTAGGTACATATGTGCCAGATCTACCTCTACCTGCTCATATCCAGACAGGGATGTATTTCTCGGAAAACTCACAATGTCTCTACAATACCAAAATTCTTGGAAGTTCTTATATACTAATCCTCAAAGTCCATCTTAGGTCTATGTACTCTAATCAGAGTTTTTCTAAATATAGCTCCCAAGGTTTCTACTAATAATCCTTTGATACTAAATGTAACACCTTGACCCTAGTTACCCAGAGTCGGTGCATTATTACATAACATTGGCATAATCCCAAAAGATCAAGTCTCGAAAGACCGATTAGTTTAGTAGCCTTGGAAACACTAGATACATTCATAAGTCTTACATTACATCATAAAGTAAAAAAATACAACAAAATATTCTCCATAGTCCACACTCATATCCCCTCAGATTATCCCAACAGGTCAGTCATAAAATACTTCTTCACATCCTGGTAAAAATAAAACATAGAAAAGGGTGAGCTTAGATTCTCAGTAAGGATAACAATATAGTGGAAACTTTCATAAATAAGCATAAAAATTTAAGGCAATGTGTAACTAAAACAAAAGCCTTTTAAACTTGAACGTCAGCATGATATGGAAAAATAAAATGAAGTAATTCCATTTACTTATTCACATGGACATTCTTCTAGTCAAATAATCACATGCAATATCAATAACCACTTTCATAATGATGGAATGCATAATGCCAGACAATCATAACCACATAGTCAAGACCTTGTGCCAAGACTAAAAATAATATTTTTTCAAGGCCTTGTGCCAAGAAGGTATTTTTTTCTCATGAGACCTACTGATGCATCGACGATTTATAGCGGGCTCCATCTATCACTTACTAATTCCAATGAATTCCTCATATGAACAGGTTCAAACATAACATAAACATTTGTATTAAAACTAGCATCTGAAATGTCAATAATTTATCCACAAACCATGAATGGTATAAAAATAACACGTCCACTGTCAAACATATCACAAAACAATCAATACAATATGGATGTTTTGTATCATAATAAATCAACTTCAAATAAGCTTAAAATCCAGCAAAGGATGTTGACATAAATGAAATCAAAACTATTTGATAAAAATATCTCTTTTTTGAAATCATTTAAAAGTCACATAATTATAAAATAAAACATTTACATTGAAAATATTCTTATACGCTTGTATGGGAAGCTTCTAAAATTTTACAATGGTTGAAAATAGCCACACTCACCGTATAAGTTAAAAAAGACATTCTTACTTTAATTCTGTTGAAAAGGTTAAAAAGGACCTTGTTTTGAAAATGACAGAAAGATTCTTTTATAAACATCTTATAAAAAGTAAAAAAATGGTATAAACCATAGTTTATAAAATAGTAAGAATTTTTTGAAATACATTTTTAAGAAACATAAATGTGGATGATAAAGAGGGCCCATTAGATAATTACATATAAACAACCTCAGGTAATGAAGAGATTGTGAAATAAACCCTTACCCTGTATTTTTCCTTGGTCGAGGGTAGGTTAACCTCCTTTATAATAGTTACATCATTTTTATTAAATTATACAAGAATCATATACATTAATATGATATCATATATGATCTTTTAACATTTCTTTGTTAATAATATCTTAGTATTATCATTGTTTTGGGTGTTAACTTATTCATTTTCTTTTATATGTTTTGTTACATAAGAAATGTTTTTTATCAATAGGTTCTATCTTATTCATATCCAGAATTATATAAAGTCCTTAAACATTATTTTTAATCATCAAATAAAAATTAGTCTTGAATGGATACGATGGGGAATGAATCTTATCACGTTCATGGAGATGGTAGTCCGTACGTACGCATGAGGGACAATATCATTCTTTTGATATTAAAATGATATATAATTGGATGATGTGTCATATATACAGAATAATTATCATGTTATATTTATTATTTACACTAAGTACACATCATTATTATACCCATCCAAATAATAATGTATTGAATAACAATTACACCACGACGTGGAGACAGTAAGTCGTACATACGCACGTATGGTGACATGTCATTCAAGAGATGGATAGAATAATGAATTTGGTTGAACCATATTTATAATAACATCATAGTATATATAAGATACTAGATTTATTATCTTATAATTGAAACAACAAAGAAAAAGGAAGTGGAAGAATAAAGGAACTCGAAAGAGGTGGTGATATTTTTACCTCTTCTTCAGGTTCTTCTTTTTGATTTGATCCAAAGGGCTCCTTAGGTTGGATTTCTGATCAAAATAAGGCCTCTATGTTGAAGTGAGAGAATTTGAGAGGATATTTGGGTAGGGGTTGGCCAAACCAAAAGGCTTTGAAGGTATGAATTTGAGATAAGGGGGAGTTCCCTTTTATAAGAGGGGTGAGGGGTACCTAAGGAAAAAATTAAAATATTATTTTATAATAAATTCATATTCGATTTGTAATGGCTCCAAAGTGACTTATTTAAAGGATAAGGAGGATATGGGTCGCAATCCTTTCAAACAATATATTTTATACGGATTTGGTTCACTATATTAACCCTATAATTTATATTTAACTCTTAGTTAAATAGTTTGACATTTACCATGTCTCTTGGTATTTTTATATTATTTGGTTATTAAACATATTATATACATCCAAGAGAACCCCAAGTGTTTCATTAATGATACAACTATCATTACATAAGTCTTTTGGCCGAACCATATATTTTTAGGAATATAATATAAATTAATAATATAATATTTGTTTTAAATACTCCTTTATGTCAATTTTGACACTATTTAATATTTTTTTAAGTTCTAAAAACTTTATTAATTCGAAGTAAATTCATTTAATCAATAATAACATGTCATATTAACCTATAAAATTATTTTAATGCATAAAAAGTCTCAAATTACATTTATTTGGATATTTATAATATCAAATATTTTAATATTTCATTAATTAGGTAATTAGTGCATCACTATTGTGTCTTAAATAAATTAAATTATTTAATGTCTAAAAATTATAAGTAAAATACCAATATTTAGGAAAAAATTTTATCTTTCTAATTAATATTTATAATCGAACTTATCTTATGTATAACTCTATATTAAAAATGTTTTATTTATTAAACATTGATTTTAACTCTTTTAACTCTTCTTTGAATTAAATAATAATAAATGTCCTAATCTAATCCAAGTGGACCAAATAGGTTCATATTTTATTCTTTAGGTTTTTTTTGGTCGAAATATACTTATTAAATAGAATTAAGACATGTGTTAGGGTAATAATAATATTAGTTTTACCCTTAATTACCCTATTTACTTCTAATTGTGGTAAATAAAAATAAAAAAGTTATTATTCACCAAAAATTTTTTTTAAATTATTGAACCACATTTTACTCCTTGATATTAACCATGTCTCCCATATTTTTAAAATTTAAATCACAGAAGCGGTAAAATTATGTTTTATGGAAATTTGAAAATTCTCCTAGGAGATGGGTAAAAGAGGGTGAAGAGTTCTAAGAAATTTGTATATATCTAAAATTATTATAAATTGACTCCAATGAATTAAATTGAACTTATATAGGTATTATGTGTCTATTATGACCTAAAATAAATTTAAATAAAAATAAATAATTATTTAAATAAAAAATCAGTTTTTAACTATAACTGAGTGTTTTTCACTATTCATCAAATATTGAAAGTTTTCAGAAAAATACCAAAAAATCACCCTAATATAATTTCGGTATTCCAAATCCAAAAATGCAGTCCATTTTGAAAGATAAAATTTATAAAATTTCAAAAAGTGGGTATTACTATTCTTAACGGCTAGTTTGATTGGTTGTGGTGTGTTAGAACTCGAAATTGCCTACAACACACGTTAATGTATTATTCAAAGAGAAGCATACTGTGGAAGATTTGGGTGTTATAAGGAGGATCCTTAACATTTTTATGTGTGTGGTATCATTATAATTGGAAGGTGAATAAGATGTTTTATCTGACAATATCTGGAAAATCAAAGTCAAAAAATTAGTACACACATATAAAAAAACATAACTATAACAAATAAAATTAAATAAAAGTAAAAATGATCCAAAAAATGTAAATAACTATATTTTTGTTCAAATAAGTTAAATTAATTAAATAAAATTATAACAATATAAATGGGAGATGAAAATACAAAAAATGATTGAAATAAATCAACTATTACTTAAACATTTGACTAAAAATATTAATATGATACAAATAAAGAACAATATTAAACAAAAAAAATATTTATCATATTCATTAGATTCAATAACAAAAATGTTAAAATGAATACTGACAATATGATTCATCTTATTTCTCTGGATTTAACAATATATAAAAGGTAAAAATTAATTATAATATATAAAATGATATAGAATAAATAAAAAAACATAAGTGAAAATTAATAGCAATAAAATGGTTTCTGATAAAGTTTAATAATAAAAAATAACGCACAGAAAAGAAAACTAGTCTAAAATATATATTTATCATACTAGTTATAATATGTGTTTTAAGTAAAAATCTAAATCAAATATCTCTAAAATTTTATGAAATTTAAAAAAGTAAAAAAGTAATAAATATTTGTTACCAGTAATGTTATAAAATTACAAAATGATTGTTCTACCATATTATTTACTCATGATTTTCCCTTATATAAAAAACCATGTCTACGAAATAGTCATCAATATTATATGATAAGCATTCCATGGAAGTAGGGATCTAAATTAAATTAGAATTTGTTTCTAATTTTTCATCCGAAAATTATTATTTTTCCCATGTAAAATGATATACCACAACATATGTGATGGATAAATGACAAATAATATATTTTCATGTGTTTCCATGATTAAATTGTCACATTTTTATTTCAATCTTTTCAGACTGACAAATTTTATTCTGAATTCATTATGTCTAAAGCTATTATTATCGATAACCCATTTACAATTAAAAAATGGAACTTGAAATTTAATGTAATAATCCAACCATATTTATTCAACGGTTATGAAATGTTCCCTTATTGTGGAGATTGTGTTTTTTGTCATTGGCACTCAAAAAATGAATTTTATTCTACAAACAAAAATACACTACTATTCTGAACTATACTTGTGTTGTCCAGATCTTTCGTATGAAATTTATAACCATTAATGTCAAAACGAGACCATGTTATCCAATTTAAACTTGGGCCACCCTCAACCATATCAATGTTTCTGAGAATATCTACTATACATAGTCTCTTTAAACTATAGAATAACGGTTTTGTAATGCTCATTCATAATTAATTTTTATATCTTCTTTGCAAAAAAAAATTAACACATTAATATGATAAGTTATATATGGATTAGCATTATCTATGTGATTAAAAAATTATAAATGTACAATTTATTTCACCTATAAATTATTTTAATTTCTTCCCATGGATCTTGTTTCCCCCATAATTGAAATTTTCATGCTGACATGCAGGAAAACTAGTTTGCTCTACCATATACAAGTGGCTTGTATAAAACACTGCAACCTCCTCAAAAATATACTTCACAATAATAGAGGCCTCATATCACTATTGATGATTATAATATCCCTTCAATATGATCATATATCATTAAAAATGATACATCCATTATAGATATATTGGTCCAAAAATCATTATTTCTCACACCAAATTAACAATTAATTGAAACATGATATCTAAAAATTAGGAATGAAAATACATTTCCAGATGGAAAAGTATAAAAACCAAATCATTCTCTATATTTTTCAACTAATTCATATCAATAACTATATTAAAAATTGAACTGATAAAAAAACACACATTGAGGATAGTTATTCTGACAAAGATGGAAAATATTTTGTGCAGTGAAACTGGTTAGATTTCTTGCATTATGACATGAAAATCCTGAAATTTCATTCATATCAACTTCAAATATTTTAGTGAAACAAAATGTATTACATTTTAATAACAAAATTTATCCACATTGATACCATGGAGTCACTGAAAAAAAAAATTATCCTTCTTGGAAAATGTATGAAAATATAGAGGCAGGTATGTTCAGTTTCAATTTAGAGTGGGAGCTAACTCCAAATGTGTTCCCATTGATAGTATATCCAATATTTCATTCGACCCATAATTTTTATTTATTTTAATATATAATATTCTTCCAATCAAACTATCAAAAATTTTATTCTTTAACATCAGGAAACCAGTGTAATGTTTAACTTTATGATATATCCAATATTGAAGCATAAAAATCAGATCATTTCTTCCAAATATTTCCATCATTACTAGTTTTTTGTGTCTTTTTGAATGTGATATCAATTCTTGCATCCTTTCAATGTAATGATCTGTGGAATTCTTTTGTGATCAATATTAAATTCCAAGGATACATTGAATTCATTTTTTATTGATAATAGTGACTCATAGGCAAAAATCCTTTAATGACCCAAGTATAACTTTTTTCATTGATGTTTTAGTTTATAATATGAAGTATTTTGTTTAGAAATTGCATAATATTGATGACCCTAAACACTTTTCCAGAAAAAACATCCATATAATAGGAATTAATTTATATTAAACATAGCCATTTAATGCAATTAAAATTTTTATCTTTTAGAAGAATCATAAAATATAATACCATATTCCCATAAACATCACATATCATCAATTAATTGTTATAATAAAAAATCAATATCATTTCTAGGAACTTTTGTTCCATAAATCAGTAAACTCCACGTGACATATTTCCACTTCATACCAAATTTAGGATATAAGTTGTAAACTACCAATAAAATAGACCAGGAACTGTGTTTACTACTAATACTTCAATGTGGATTCCTTCCATCTGAGTAGAGTCTATGTTTGAGATTTCTTACTTCTGTTTTGAATTTTGGAAATTGTTTATAAATTTTATTCCACTCTTGACAATCAGATGGATGATATGATTTTTCATAACATACATTCTCATATATATTCCGTATGCACATTTTTTCATCATTTTAATTTTTAAATAAATATTTAACATGAGTATTTACAGAAGATACCAACTTTTTTTTGAAGGAGTCTCTATAGCTGTTAAATCATCATGTGATTTTTCATTCAACTTATACCGTGATGTCCAATATTTAGGAAAAATGATAGATATTTATTTTTCTTCCTATATTGAACATAGTTATTCAAACTCCTAGGTATCTTCTTATAAAAAAATATCAAGTTTGACATTTTATTCGCATTATGATATGAATTTGGATGATTATTTTCTTTATAAAGTATATCATTCAATAGTTTCGGAAACTATATCAAACTCTTGTCAATCTATCCATTTTTCTCCATTTATTTATTCAATATTAACACCCCAAATAAAAAAATAAATTTTATAAAAATTGGATACAATTGGTTTTTCAGTATCATAATAGAGATTCTCAGTTCTCAGTTCTTTCTAAATTACCTATACTTTATTATCATGACTAATATATTCAATTTGATTAGAATTATCTTATTAAAGATCAACATTAATAATACAACATGAATTTTTCTTAGTTTCACTATGCCAACCCCAAGGGTTGTACCTCATATGAAATTGATGAAAAATTAAAATATCTCTTGTTTATCTTTATTTAAAAAAATTCATATTTAAATAATTTAATTTTAGAAAGAAAAATAGGTAATTATTTTAAACCTCTCATTTTAAAAATTTAAATAAATAATTAACACCCTACTCATATTCATAAATTGTTTATTGTGCAGTAATCAATGTTTGACTCATTAGTATCTATAAAAAATATCCAAAATTGAAAATAAGTTATTATAACTTAAAATTTAATTTAAAATTTACTTTTATAGGATAAATACAAATTATTATGAAATATATAATAAATAAAATAAAGGTAAAATATTTGATAAACAAAAATATCAATTTTACATATTCAAATATGTTGAATTCATAATAAATAATTAATTATCATGAAATTTTCATTATCAAGTAGACATATATTATCAATACTCAATATTCACACTACAAAACCACGATACCTTCAAAATTACCATTCATGTTGTAGAAAAAAAGTACCTTAGACACTCATTAATTAGTAAATTAAATTTATGTACAACATTAATTCATCAAATAATCATTTAATCAAACCTTAATCTCAACAAAATCATACATCATTTAAAAAAATACCTCACACACATTAATAATTTGATCTTGAAATAAAAATAGTGAAGAGATGAAAAATATTTGCCGTGGTAGATATTATTCCGTAAAATAATCTTAAAAAAATCATTATATAAAACATTCCTTGGATTCAAGGAAAATTGAAACAATAAACACAATTGACCCTTATATACTAGTAGGTGGATTAATGAGAAGTTAACGGTAATGGAAATATTGTGCAGAGAGAGTGTGAGTAGTGGATGATGATAGATAAGAAAGGATGATGGTGGTTAATAACAACTAAATAATATTATAGTCCACTATATTAATGATTTAAAGGTTAGGGTTCCCTGTGTGAGTGAAAATATAGGACAATAATGAGAAATAATGAACAAAAAATGAGTCAAACAAATATTTCCTAATAATTTTAATGGTTTTCAAATTTTTTATTTATTAACCAATGTGAAAAAATATTTATTTGTAGGTTATTACATAAAAAATGTTGAAAAATAACATTTTCAAATTCTATTTTCAAATAACTAAAATTGAAAAAAATCCACATGTTTCTCATATCATTATTTTATAAATAAAGTGAAAAACTGATCTCTTTAAATATGTTTTGTATTAGTGGAAAATCATATGTGATAATAATATATATAAACTAACAAACAATTATAGTGGAAGATGAGAGTAATTATGAATTAGAGTCATAAATAAGGAATGGTTTGAGCACTCTTTATTTGATGAGTTTTGTTCTTTGGAGTTTTCAATTAAAACTTAATGTTTACAATCATTTTGAATTGAATATTTCCCATTTTAAATTATGAATCATTTTTATTGGAATATTATATTTTTCTAGGGGATATGAAATAGTCCTTGTTTAAGATAATATTATTACTCTATAATATATATATATATATATATCATTTTATCATGTTTTTTATTATTAATTATATTTAATATATCCTAATTTTTAATTTTTTTAGAATAATTGAGTGTAGGGAACACTTTTTAATTGTTGAATGGTATCAATTTTTGAAAAATTAATAACATAATTCATTATATTATAAGGTGTTTATTTTTAAGGAATTAGGATTATAAATTTTTAATGAATTATGATTCTACCTATAATTATGAAACATCATTTCTATGGATGATTGAGTTCTTTTAAGATTTTTAGAAGTAAAAATCATTATTCGATAAAGACTTATTTCACTATAGATCTCATATATGATTTAAATATAATAATATATAAATCATGGATTGTGGAAATATGAAGAGAACTACTCTACAACCAATTAATATTACTAGAAAAAATATTCTATAATTATCTCACACCAATATTCATAACACATTATGGAATACCTGGTATGAGGAGATATGAAATTAAAATCATGGATTAAAATATTAGAGAGATGAAATTTGATTTTATGGATATTTAATGATAATGTTTAATATATCTAAGGAATATGGAGAAACAACATTCCCTTATATTGTGATACCAAAAAACATGGAATTTGAAAGATAAGATAAAGGAATGTCCTTATATCAATGATATAATAATTTAAATAGATACACCAATTATAGAAAAATGAATTGAGAAACACCATGATTTCCAGGTTAATGTAATTTTTTAGTTTGTAAAAACTTTTAGTAAATAGTTAGGTTTATTAAAGAAATTTTCTTTTTATAATAAAATCTTGGAAATATGAAACATGATTGGGGAATACAAATATTCATGTTTTATCCCTGTAAATTTTCCCAATACCCTTGAGAATCATTCTTACACTTTCCTTTCATGTTAGTTTTTTATATATTTCTTATAATAAAATATATACTAATGATTGACTATATTCTAGTCAAGATTTAGTATCCTACTTAATATATAGTAAATTAAAATTATATTTATAGGTATATATTTTATAATGTTTTCTATTTAATTGATTGTGTTTGATTTGGTATTATATTGATATTGATTCCATATTATATTCCATATTTATTATTTGATAAACGTAATTAATATTAGACAAAAATAAATATTTAAGAGGAGGATGTTGCTTTTAAAATTAACCTTGATACTTATTTTCCTTTTTATACTAGAAATTGATAAATTATTGTTTTGGTATATTCCATTTTTCATTAAGAATTTAACGGATTAATATAGTGGTGCATAAAATTTAATTAGTGGATGTAAATCCCTTTTTATCATTCTTATGATTTGATTTTGTTTCCAATTAGTTTTTTTATTCTTAAATTGTAGAGTTATTAGTTAATAAATTATTATTATTTGGTCCCTTTTAATGCAACTTGTTCCTTATAGATCAGACATATTAATTGAACTATACAATCATATAATGATTTTTTTGTGGTTATAAACCATATGAATTTCTAGAATTTGATATCTTTCCATGCGAAGTGATGACACACATGGTTGGGTTATAGAGAACCTATTTCTATGTTCTATATATTGAAATCATTCTTCACATCAAACATTTATATTTAAAATTTCAAGAATTCCATCGAGATATTTATAATGTATTTTATAAAAAAAATGTTTTATGTGGCGTTGTTGATTAGAATTGGGTTTCCACACTAATTGTTTTATGAATTCACTAAGAAAATTGATATTTATATAACTCAAAATAACAATACTTAAAATTAAATAAAAAATGATAAATTACTTCAATTTTCAAAGATGATATGTTGAATAAATATTTAAAATAGTGTTATGTATTAATTAAATAGGAAGATGAAAGTATTTAAGGGACATAATTATTTATATGCCTCTTACCAATTTTGATATATGTCCTTGGTATAAACATAATGGTGAAGTTTATTTATATGGGACAATGAAAGGGAATATTATACAATAATCATAAATAATAAAGGAAAAAAAGTTTTATGAACTTGAGAACATATTAAAAATAATGTTCTTATTATACTAGTAATAAGTGATCATATATCTAGCAAGGAGATAACATATACACTCATAACATAAGAACTCACACAAAAAATAAAAAAGAAATTATTACCCAAATTTATGTAGATAAATAAATTAAAATTAAATGTTGAAATGAATTTTAATCAAGGATATGAATAACAACAACGTGGTTACACATTGATTGAATGAAATTGATATACCAATCATCTTTGAATAATTTAATCATTATATTCTTTTCTTACTATGGTTAATAAGGTAAAACTAGAAGTTATATACTAAGAATAGGAGACTTATAAAGTATCTTTACACCAAGGAACTATATACCACAGCTTAGAGAAGGAAGGGGATCCTTCACTAGTCAGTTCGTATTCCCCATTTCCCTCTCACTTTTATCTCAATGAAAATGATTCAAGATAGATGTATTGCACGACACCATCATCCAAAGTGGTTGTGATAAAATACTAATGGGATGCTAGAAATGCTAGGCTGATCAACTGAACCAAAATGATGGATGGAAATTATGGAAAGATAAAAGGAAATTTTTAAAATTTATGGATCATGAAGAAACATGAGTGAGCACATAGGGAGAAAAAAACATGAAATAATAATTGGGAAATACATTAATGACATGGATCAAGTAGAGTTGGACAACGAAAAATGATAGAAAACACACCAACTGTATAATGAATAACTATTATATATATGTGATTAATAGTTTATAATAATTCTATATTTTTTGAAATGGATTACCATATTAATGTAAAATGAATTAATCCCAATTCAGAAGAAAAATTTATAAAAATTTGATTCCATTAAATCAATAGGTTAAACGATGAAGTGACCTAATGATTAAAGGATATGTCTATCAGTAAAAATAAATTTCATAATAATAACCAAAAATTAATATTTTGTATCAATATTCATTAATATAAAAATAATATAAAATATGATTTGACATGAAAATTTGTCTTGAATAAAAAATTTACACTTATTATTTAGAGATATGATGAGTTTTCACATAAGTATACAAGTTATGGATATCTATTTAGAGATCCTCTATAATGGAATTACATGGAATGTACGCTAGTGTTTTTATCTTTTTATATTATATATTTACTATTTTAGCTTAATCCAATGGTTTTTATTGATCTACAATAAGAATGATTTGTCACATTAACACCCATAATATTTAGTTATTGGGTTTTACATAATAGTGTGTTATTGAGCACACAAATAGTCATATAGAAGAGTTTATCTTAATCAATATGGTATTATTCACCTATATTAAATGTTTTTATTTTATAATAAGTATAATGAAGTGTATAACCAAACTATGACTCATATGTGATGTGAAATTAATTGTTTTATTTTTTACAAAGTGTAATCAATATACCATGACATCATGTGCCTTGTTAATATTGTATAGTTTAAAAAAACATTTAAAATTCTAACAAATATATCTTACAAAAATTATGGAAAACGTTATTTAAAAAACATAATACAAATTGTAATTTCCAAATATTTAATATTTCATAATAATTTTTTATAAAAATTATAATTTTTTGTACAAAAGTTTTTTGTTTTTTCAATGAATTTTCTCATGATGATATATATAATTTCAAAAAACATTTTTTTAAAGAAAGTAATTAACGTAAGAATCTTTATATAAAATTACATTTATCATCTATAGAAAGTATAATAATTTTTATATTTAAAATTAATAGAATTAATGTTTTTTAAAAATAACCAAAATCATTTTAGGATAATGTTTTTTAGATTATTAATTTGTACACTAAATTTAAATTTTATAAATATTAAAAAAAAATATCATTAAGAAAATGAATTTATTACATATAATATTTGTAATAAATAATCATTTTTTTGAAAATTGAAGAATATATATAAAACATAATTTGGTAAATTTTTATGATAAATGAAATTTATCTCACCTTAAAGAAGATATTTTCTTTAAAAAAAGAATTAATTGTTTTGATAACCTGTAAATGTAGTTGATGTCTTATACTACATGTGATAATATATATATATATATATATATATTTCAAGAGTAAAAATATCACAAATTCTTTATAATTTCAATTTATTCACACTCTAATATAAAAATTAATTATATCACAAAAAAATGATAAAAATTATTTTATACTGAAAACTATATTTTAAAGGAATTTTTAAATAAATTAAATTTATCACAACCAAAAAGTGAGATAAAGGTTTGAAATAAGGATAAATTTTTTATAATAATGTATATAAAATATTATCTTATATGATATGTCTGATAAATTTTAATAAGGGAAAAATATAAGTTAAAAAACAATATATAAACCCATTATGTACATGTTTTTGAAAATCATATAAAATAATTTTTATGAATCGCTATTTGAGAAAAATTATGATTAAAAATTTTTAAATTGATGTTCAGTTTTCCTTGAAAATATGAAATATCTCCCACCCTCCATGATATGAAATTCTAAAGAAAAACTTTTAAAAAAACATTTATATTTTTTAAGTAACTATTTAAATGAGGAAATTATCTCCATCTTGTCATGTTAGAGAATGACATGACCCAACCCCCCAGGACCCTGACTGGGTTGGGAGTTGGTTGAGTGTGCCTCTTCAACACTACCTCCAATATGTTAGGATATGGAGACTAACTCTAATAAGGAATGTACATACTTTAGATGGTGTATCCTATACAAAATTCCAATAGATATGAAACCAAAAAACCAAAAATATATCCAAAACTAGAAAAAATTTAAAAATATAATTGAAATATAAAAAAAATGAATGAATGTGACAACAATTATGCTTTGAGACAAAATATGGAATAATATGTAAGTTAAATGTACAATATATAATATTACTAGGGAAATCTAATATATGATTGGAAAAATCACCTCCACGATACATAAATGCCTTATAAGTGAACCTATTTCATAGTCAACTCTTCCATGAACATTTAAATTAAATTATGCATCAACTTGAATGGATCTACTAGCTTCAATAGCTCTAAATACACTATCAAACCACACATCATCTGCACAAACACAACATGTGTGGCTATAAGGCCCATATATGGGTGACTATAAAGATATATATAAATATTACCCAGAAATTCAAATCATGGAATAATAATATGTAATCTTAAAAAACAAGTATGATTGGGAAAGACAAGTGACATTGTAACTTCCCAACTAATATGCCACTAAAAAGGTAATATATACTGGTTTTCTACAATTCCCCAAGAAGGCCTCTCAATAAACCTAAGGTTACTAACTGGATGTAACAACCTAATGTGTGTCTGTAGAGAGACTATGCCTCCATATTAGAGAAAACGCAGTACATATAAATAGATATCATACAAGGTAGTAAATAAGAAGAGTTTAGAATCAATAAATAACTGAAATAGAACTCGTTTAAATAATAATAAATGAAATTCAATAGAATTTTGAAAATCCATGTCATACTTACAACAATGGTTACCCACTGAACTGGCCATGCATATAGTAACCCATCAAAAAAATAAAATTAAAGTTAATATCTCTCATACTAACATAGATCCAAACCACATACATAGTCTCCAAAGGACTACTGAGATGCTCCAACCCGATCATGAGAATCCACATTAGTGGATCGGCTAGATCACAAAACTCTAGGCATCATCCCTACCCTAATGTTTTTATGCTCAAATAGAAAGTAAAATAATAAGGTTTTCTCGCACACTAAGGTGTGAGTATATGGGAGAGAAATAATCTCAGTATACAAACCCAACTATGAACCTTTAAATCTTCTATTATAATTTCATGTTCAAGCAATATTCCAATCCTTTATGAGAGACAACTGGAAAATAGAAATAAGAAAAATAATATGATACCAAAATTGATCTCGGGGAAATTAGTCTCGGCCAACTAGGTAAGTTTCAATTGTATATATATATATATGTTTATATTTTTATATATATTCCCATATATATATGAGTATAGTGAGAAATAAGAAAAAAAGAATAGTTTATCCTATGTAAATGGCATTTAGTTAGATGTCATACCACTCAAGCCATGTATAATTAAGTTGATCTTTGGGTCTATAATCCCAATCAATAATACCTTCTTTGGACATTGTTGGAAATGTCTCTGAACAAGCCACATCACCATAGGGGGTATACATGTACTAGCCCTAGGTTCACCCGTACTGAGATCTAATCACTATAAAAAGTATTTCATGTAAAATCTACACATCCAATAAATAACACTTTTCTTTTAATAAATAAACTGGGCCGTGATTTTTCTAACTAAGGTATCCAAAAAATGATGAAAAATAAGATCTTAGTAATTCATTTTATATAAGAGTCTATCCATATAATTCCTTCATTATAATCCAAGGTCACTCCTGTAATATTATAATTCATCTTACCTATGAGTTCATCCATGGAATTATTACATCGGAATACATGTATCACTCATAGAATATATAAACATATTACCTATAATTCCTTAATTGAATTCCTAAAAGATTATCTAAGTAGCACTCAAGGAATAATATAATTCATTTTCATAATGTGTCAGTCTAAATAATTCCTACATGGGAATATAAGTATCACTAAATGTATGCATTAACATCTAACTTGTGAGACTAACCAAGGAATTTTACACGAGAATCTATGTATCACTCAGGATGAGATTCTTAGAAGATTGTCTGGGCATATAGAAAAATATAACAATAAAAAGGAATTGGATTTGGACACTAGGAAGTACATCTCAGAATCCTAATTAATATTACGTCGTTCCATGCCCATCAGATGAGAATAAGGAGGCACCACTAGAAAACATTGATCCATCAGTAGTAAATAATTGAATAAATAAATAAAATAGTGAGGGTGATTGAATTATTAATCCCACCACTACTACCACAACTTCACAGGATTACATGTATGGTACAAGTTCTAAGGTGTCATTTTCTCCAATCATTACTGAAACTGCTAATAGACTATCTCATGGCCAGTCAAACATTGGTGTGCATCCACTTGGTCCCTCAAGTTAAAACACTAGATAGGAATCATACTTAGGATCCTTGAGGATGAAAAATAATTTAAGGAATCTTTTTCAATATCCTCAGTAGTGAAGGTAAAATGTGTAATCCTATATAGTATCATATAACGGTAAGTAAGCAGGGGAATGCTACATGAGATCCTCATAATTGTAGATAAGAAGAGGCATACTACATGGGGAACTTAATTAGTTTGTACATCGGTATGATCCTCATAATTTTATACAGGTAAAGGGATCCTACAAGGGATTCCCTAAGTAATCATATAAGAGAATGAATCCCATAAGAGACCCTCAGAAAAAGACTATAATAGAGGAATCCTATAAGAAATTCATGGAAACAAAAATACTCATGGCCTCCAGGTTCAATAGGTAACATCTCACAAGGGATATGTACTGAAGGTAAGAGATTCAAAAGAATAATTCAAGAGAGAAATTTCATGTCTCATATCATATATAAAGGGTCTCACTCATTGTAGATAACTGGATTCAATTACTAGATGAAGAACCTCTCTTTTAAGAAAAAATATTAAAATTCCTCCTAGGATTCCTAAAACCACCTAAAGGGTTTAACAATTGTGATATATGTTTAATTATACTCACAATGTTCTAACCATGTGTCCAATTCCAACTCTGGGGATAAATGATTTGAAAAAAACTAAAGAGTGTGTCAAGTGGGCAGTACATGACATGTATACTCAGTACATAGTGTGTTCTCCAAATACCCCCATGTATGTGTACTCCAACAAGACATGGAATATATAAACAGAAGTACATGGTATGTAAGACATGTACATGGTGTGTACCCTATATACGGTAACTGATCATGTACCTCACATTTTTGTACAAGAACTTTTTATGGTTGTGTACTTCTACATGGCATGAAACCCACACAAGGTCTAGCTTTGTACCATACACAACCATGTTTCCCTACACGGACTATCTGGTCGGGTACATAGTCACACGAACAAGTCCCAATATAAGCTA
Organism: Viscum album; assembly: GCA_963277665.1. Taxonomy (NCBI): domain Eukaryota; kingdom Viridiplantae; phylum Streptophyta; class Magnoliopsida; order Santalales; family Viscaceae; genus Viscum; species Viscum album. Next base: position 1,334,662,413 of record OY728145.1, read on the forward strand.
TATATATCCAATACATAGAATTAAATTCTAATTAGATAATATTTCAAAAAAGGAAGAGCATATTGAGTGTGTTCTTGAACAACACGTCGTGTGGTCAGAATTTACGAAAGGGAAACCCCTCAAATCGACTTAAACCCTTGTTTCTTTTCAAAAGGTATATATCAACCCACTAGGGGTCCTAAGAATACATAATAATTCATTAAAATAAAAAATATTATTTCTATAGGGATTTTAAAAAACATAAAAATTTCAAACATTTTGGGTGAATCTGATGAAACATCACCCATTTCAACAATTTTCAGCTACCACACAACAATCCTGCTCCTCCAGTGCTCTGTAGAGACACCTTCCTTTCACCCCCTCTATATCTCTCTCCATATCCCTTTTCCTCTCTCAATCACAATAAGTATAAGCCCAAGCGGTATGTGTTACAAGATAGGGGATAAAGAAAAGAAAATTTTGAAAAGAAAATAAGTAAAATAAATAAATAAGGAATAAAGGAAAAAAGAAAACGGGGTATAGGCCCAGCCCCAACACTCAACCTGAGTTTATGCCCCACCTAGGGAAAAATACTGATTTAAAACTCAAAGGCATAAATAAAATCTCAATATGGACCACTATTCAAATTATATAGTTGAATGAACATGTGTGAAAAAATTAATATTTAATTAATTAATTATTAATTATTAATTATTCCCCAAAAATTAAACAGGTCCATTATTCCACAAAAAAAACATCTCTAAAGGTAAAAACCCTATTTAGGGACCACTGGATTGATTTTAAATATTATGTCATATCATTTTCTGTAGGGAAAAGACCATTTTACCTCTACTAAGATTCTGATAGAAAAAATTAAAATTTATGCTCAAATTTCTAGTCTGAAAAAACACAGGTCTCTATAATCTCCACAACAAAAAATATGCACACTATCATCCCATACATATTTTTAACAAGATATCCTGACTTCAAAATGACCTTTCTCAATGATTCCACAATTGTCTCCTACATAATTGATTTTCAATTAGGACCGATCTTGTACTCCCCGTAATAGGAATACCCTTATCATCTTCTAGTAAATATACATAAATCTCAATAACTCGTGAAAATTTACAAATTTAGAATGAAAATGAGGACCACCACCCTTAAACGACTAATGGATTACTCCCATTATATGGCTTTCCTTATACCACTCATCAAGCACAACCTCAACCGGTTCCTTCATCAATATAGGAAAAACAATTAATGAAAATAAAAGGAGATTAGTGTAGAGATAACTCTATATCAGTGAAGTTAGGATTATATCATGATATTAAGAATTTTTATCTTAAAATATGAGTAAAACAAGATTAAATTGAAATATTTATATATATCTTTTAGAGCTACACTAGTATTAAACAAGGATATACACACCTTTACCCAATTCTGGACCCCACGGCTCTTGAATATGCATGTCTATTCCCAAAAAGAAGTCTTCCATCCCATATAACCTTGTATATTTCTAATGTCTCCACTACCATATAGATATATTCCTTATGTAATCCACAATAATCAATAATCCATGTCCACACCATGTGGAAACCTTTTATCCTTGGCTTTCATATGACCACTCACCGATTTATGACTTCGATAATACCATGCGTGATAGAAGTGTACCATTATCACCAGACTCAAATACCATTGAGTTATATGAAATTAGAACCAAGATTAACATGTTACACATCACATCAGTCCAATAAGATAGTATCTCCATTAAACATACTCATTAAAATTGGTCACCTTACCCATTCCATTATTTATTCCACGACCTCTTTTCAACCAGTGTTGTTCTAGTTTGGAGTTTATACCCATATCTAACTAGATTAGAAACTATGGAGACATTGGATGATTTGTCTATGAACCCAAATAGTCATACTATTTGAATACAATCATGATACCAAATCACCATAGGTGCTACATCAAAATCCCATGGCATTAATAGGACTATATTCAATAAAATGGAGAATTAACCATTCAATGGTATCAAAATGAGCATATAACCAAGATTACTGGCTAAAAATCCATCGACAAACTCAGGACAACCTCTCACAAAGAATTCCATAAATCAAATTGTGCATCGATATGCAAGGGTTTGAGTAAAGACATTGGGCTTCTAGGTCTCCCACCTATCCCTATAGAAACAATAATAAGAGGGTATCTAGGTCTAACCACCATTCCCAAAGGTTAAACACCTCCAATTTAGGTATATATAAAACTAACCCATGAAGTTCAAAACAATCGACATGACCTATAAAGGACTGATCCTCTCTGAACATAGTCATGTAGAACATATAAATTGAGCTCACAGTACCAAAGAAGAAGATATATTGTAATGAAACTCATCAAAAATGTTTCTACTGTAATACCCACATGAGGACATGTCTATAAAAACATCCTAAAACTATCGACATAATACAAAGAAATCCGACTAGATAACCACAAAATAAGTTTGGTCGAGTATACTATCATTACAAAAAATGTATTATAAAACTCTATAGTTTGTTACTAACACTTTAAATAACTAAATATAATAAACATCACCCTAAAAGGGGACCAAAAATTGGTAATTATGTGCCCTCTCAACCTATTGTGGTAATTACTCCTCCTGTGCACAACTACAACGTCATCATCCTAACTATAAAATGTATCATCATAGATCCACATTACATTACATCAGAAGGAAATATATATTCATGTAGAAATAACTGATTATATTTCCACCAAAATCCTTTATGGGATAACACCATCTACATATTTGTTTATAGTTTAATAAATTTGACACATTTGTTATAAAAATTTAACACTAGAAGGAATATAACCTGTGAAGTCTATATTCCAAATATGATGCATGATATTCCTATTTTCCTTTCCATCCAAGAGTCAAAATAAATCCCTATCCTCTTAGAAATGGTACAAGAGTGAAAAATCCATAATAAACCACCATATCCATTCAACATGTGCATCACTAAAAGTAAAAATAATATACAATTGAAACATAACAGACCAGAACAATAATATCATATCTCTAGAAACCAGGTATTTTTTCCAAAACAAGTGTTCTCAAGGCACCAGTCTGATATCGACCACATGTTCCAAAAAATATTAATAATCTTATATTCGATATCTGAAAATAGAAAATAAAAAGGAATGACACAACTATAATACCACTTTGTAGCATCCCAACTAGGATTCCACTAAATTGGTTCTCTAGGTTGGTTTTCCATAAGTCCCCAAGCCTGCCACCCCATACGTTAGACCCCACAGACAAGTAGCGAGGGACAAGGGTGTGTTTATTGAGAGATTATTCCCTTATATTAGAGTAAACACAGTGTAAATAACTAGATATCATAAAAGGTAGTAAATAATAGTAAATAATCTATAAATAACTGATATAGAGCATGTTGTAATAATAATAAATGGAATTTTATATAACCCATAATAGTCATGTCAGAAATACAACACTGGTCACCCACTGGGAAGACTATACATATAGGGGTACATCAAAAAACGAAAATAAGAGTACATGAATCCCTAAATAACACCATGCCAAACCACATAACCAGCCACCAAAAACCTATCGAGCTACTCAAAACCAATCATAAGAATCCACACAAGTGGCTCTTCTCAATCAAACAACTCTAGGCCTCACACCTACCATATTGTACCAATTCTTAACTTGAAAAGATAACATATGGTCTGTACTAACACAAAATATCAAATAAAATGGTGAGAAATAATCTCAATAGGTCACCCTAATGATGAACATATAAATATAATGTATTAATTTCATTATTATGCAATTTTATCAGCCTATATGAGACAAAACTGGAAAAGATAAATAATAAAAGAATCATGAAACCATAGTTGATCCCTATGTCTGTATTCCAATCAACTAGGAAAGGGTCCATCATATATATATATAAATATATCTGTGTTTATATTCATATATATTTATATATATATTCCCATATATATAAATATTCATAAATATTTATATACATGTGTATGGTGATAAATAACATAAACAAAACAAGTCGAACCTATGGATAGTGAATTTATTTGGATGTTGTACCGCTCAAGACATGTATAATTAAGTTGATCTCTGGGTCCATAATCCCAATTCAAAATACTTGTTTCATCCAGCACTATAAATGTATCTAATAAATCTATGTCTCCATATGGGGGATACATGTCCTAGCCCTTAGTTAACCTGTTATCATCTCCAATCACTATAAAGAAGTACTCCCTGAAAATTTGTACATATTTTAAATAACACTTTACTTAAAATAAATAAATCACTACCCAGGATGTGTAGCCAAGGTGTCCAAACAAAGATGAAAAACAAGTGCTCAGTTATTCATCCTCTATATGATTACATCCACAAAATTCCAATAGGGTAATCCATGTATCACTCTAGGTATATTATATTTCATCTTCCCTATGTGTTCATAAAAGTAATTTCGACATGGGAATCCATGTATAACACATAGAATATATAAACTTTTAACCCATGACTCTATCCAATGAATTGCTATATGAGAATCCAAGTATCACTCAAGGAATAATATAATTCATCTTCCATATGAGTCCTTCTATTGAATTCATATATAGGAATCCAAGTATCACTCATGAAAAGTATGAACATTATGCACATGAGTCCATCCAAGGAATTTATACATGGGAATCCATGTATTGCATAATGTAAGATTCTAGGAATCACATATGGGCATCTCAAATAATATAGTAATCAATAAGGGATAAGTGCTAGACCCCTGGGTGTATGTATATATATCCCAAATAAGATTAAGTCACCTCAATACTATTAGATGAGACCAATAAAAACCTCTAGAAATCCTCACTACATCTACAGTAAAAAAATTCAATGTATACATTAAGAAGTGAGGGTGGTCAAACACCTAAACCCACCACTACTACCACAAACTCATAAGATTACACGTCTAGTTTGAGTTTTAAGGTTACACCTGCTACCATCAGTACCCAAACCCAAAACACACTTGTTTAACATCATTCAAACACTAAGGGTACCCAATGGGCCCCTTATATCAAAAAATGGAGAGGCATATAACTTAGGACCCTTGTGGTCTACACATAATTGAAGGAATCATATTCAAGATCCACAATTTTGAAGGTAAAAGGATGATTCATACATGGTATCTTCTAATATTAAGTAAATATGGGCATTCTATATGGGATCCTCATAATGGTACATTGGAAGAGGAATCCTACATTTGATCATTAATAAGAGTGTACATAAGAACATGTATCCTATATCAGATCATATTAATGGTATAAAGATAAAGTTATCCTATATGGGATTCTATAATACATCATATAAGAGAAGGAATCCCACTGGGGAACCTTAGTACAACAATAACATAAAGGCATCCTATAAGAAATCCTCAATAAAAAACTAACATCACGACCTCCTATGCTAGAAGGAAACATCACACAAGAGATACATACTCCGCAAGTGAAGTACATTGAAAGAAAAATTCAAGAGAGATATGTAATGGATCATCTTAGATAAAAATTATCTCACTCCCAGGATATAGTAAGATTCATTTACCAGAGGAAGAACCTACCTATTTTGGGAAAATACCACAACACTATCTAAGAGTCCTGAAACCACCTCAAGGGTTTCACCATCATGATATAAATAGAAATACATTCCAAATGGACTAATCATTTGTTCAAATTTTACTATGGGTCATAATATTTGAAAAAAAACCTAAAAATGGTAGAAAGGGGTTGGTACATGGTTTGTATACCAGTACATGGCGTCTACCCCCCAAATCCCCACTTGAGCAAGTACTATAACCAGACCTGACATGTAAAAATACCCAAGTACGTGTTGTGTAAGTCATATACACATTTTGTACACTACATGGGGATCCTAAACATGGAAATTCCATGTAATTATTATGGATATGTACTTCTACATGGTGTGTAGCCCACATAAGGTCATGTTGTGTACTCTACATGTTTATGTGACCTACATAGGTCATCTGACCGGGTACACAACTATACATCTGAGTCCTAGTATACAACATGTATACCCCATTCATGTTTTGTACATATAAATAGATAATATTCCCCAAACATGAATAACACATTATATATATATATTCTTAAACTAAACACCATTTGATTATGATTTTTGAATGGGAAACCCATCAAATAGCCCAAAACACCAACTTTCACCTCAAAAGGTATAGTTCGACCCACAAGGCATCCTAAAAATATTAACATGTTTGAATAAATTAATATTTAATTAATTAAATATTAATTATTAATTATTCCCTGAAAATTTGTTTAATTCATAATTCCACCAAACTCATATCATATGGTAAGAATGTTATTCCTGTACAAATGGATTGATCATAAAAGTTATCTGAGATCATATTTTACAGTTAATTACAATTTTACCTCTTAAAATTATCCAATAAATAATATTCAAATTTCATCTCAAATTTATAGTTGAAAAAATATGGGTCCTTACTAAAATTCAAATAAAACCAAATATTCCCTAAGATCATAAAGACCAAAGAAGAAGAAAGTGTCTCAATTAGGTCATAAAAACTATAGGATGAATCAATTCTTATATTCATCCAAATATACCTAGTGTAACCCAGTTCATATTAAAATAATCATAAATAACACAATTATAAGTTATATTAAAAAGGTAACCATATATTCCTTATACATTGCAAGATCCATGACATCCACATAACTCATCTATACAACTAGTAAAAAATCTGAACTCCTATGCTACCTCATCAATTTTAATGGGATACCCAAACCTTACTATGTAGTTTACATTATCCATGGGGGTAACATATAGTTAGATAGGGAAAAAATATGACCTATCTTAAAGGAAAACATTGACCCGTGCAGGTGCATGACTCACACCATGTAACTGGTATCCCATCAGTTTAAAAAGAAAATTAATTTAAATAATAACTAAATTTATTTTATTTTTATTATTAATTATTTTTTTTATTAATTCACATTCATTAGAAAAATTTTATGATTTCTTAAATAAAATATAAAAAATCTTTTATTTCAACTAATCTTTTTTCATGGATTATATGGTTTAAATAAAATTTAAATTTATAAATTTAATAAATTTATGTTTATAAAATTATATTCATATTTTATATTATTATATAAATTATATATTAGGGTAATGTTTTTAGATTTTTCTAAAAAGATTTATTTTTGGCTGAATAAGGAAAAATACTGATTTTTATAGAATCAATCACTTCTTTTCATGTATTTAAAAGTTCCAAATATTTTTTAGATTGTTTTTAATGTAAAATTATTAAAATTTTATTAAACCTAATCCATTTAATTCCATATTAATCGATGTTTTTGTTGATTTGGATACAAATTCATTTTTAGGCTTAAAATGCATTTTTAAATAAACTTTTTTTTGTTGTGTTTTACGAACATAAATTAAAAGTAATTTTGAATAATTATGGAAATTTAGTCTTGGTGAATTTATTTAAAATATTAAATTATTTGTTTCAAATTTATTAATTTGACAAATTTTATTTTTTTATAATAAATAGTAACAATAGTAAAAATGGGTCGCCATGATAAAGGTTAAAACAAGTTAATTATGGTTAAAACTAAGTGATAAGGTCACAAAATATCATATTAAATATTATCTCAACAAATTATTTTAAACCTTATACCTTTTTTTAAAAATGGAATATATTTAAGTTGTCTTTACTACAAATAAGAAATTATAATTTTTGAAAACATTATAATAATTACAACAATGTCACTCTTCTCACTTATAAAAGGGAATCCCCTCTACACTCTGATTAATATAATTTAATCCATTTATCTTGATAAATTCATACATAAACACATGCCAAAAATCCATCCCCATATCCCAGAGGTCTTGGTTTCACAAAAATACCATCCTAAAAGTATTAAGGTATAAGCTAGAGGTGGTTTTCCAAAGTAGTGGTATAACTCTTAATGGGGTGTTTTCAAGTTTATATATCCTTCCACCTCCTTATAATATTTAGTAACATTGTAGATATGATTAAAAAATTGTCTTATATATACTTAAATGTTATTATATTTATGTCTCAAACCTTTTCATCTCTTTTTCTTTCCTAAGGGAATTAGAAACATCGCTTGTGCATACATGTGGACTACCACCTCCACGAGGAAATGTTTTTCATTTTTTGTCACCACCTCACATATATATTTATAAATATGGTATTAATTAATATATAATATTATTATGATATTATTATTATTATAAAAAGATAATATATTACTTACATTCTTACCCTTCCAACATTTTGAAAATGATAACATCGCTCATGTGTATGTGTTGAATACCACCCTATAGAAGTGTGATTATTTGTTTGTCAAATTTTCCATTATGGATGGTTATAAAATTGTATTGAATATATATAAATTTTAATTATGTTATAAATAATGTTTTGTATGATGTAACCATAAACCATTTTACCATGGCGAACCTTCCGAAGTTGTTTTGGGATTATTAACCAAACATCCTAAAACAAATCTCACATGTACATAACAAATTTAGTAAAAATATATGAAAAGTTACAAAAAATATATTATCATAAAGGAATAAAATCTAAAAAGGTTCCTAAATAAATAATTAATTAATATAAACTTATTATAATGGTTTTGAATAACATATGTGGTGTGTTGTGCTTGAGGTAATGGATTTTTCCTTAAAATATTGTTTTAAATGTTTTAAACTATTTTTCCTCCATGTACCAAATCAATAAAATATGTTAATAATGTTATTATATATACACCAATGATATTTTAAATTCATTTTCTACTATCCTTTACAATTTATAATGGGTTTTAAAAGTTATTCTTTTTAACATTTATTATACGAGAGGTATTTGAATCATTTTTACAAATTGAAAAAGAATTTTTTTTTTAATATATATTGCATGACCATATTTTTTTAAAATCATGAAAATTATTATTTAAGAATATTACTATAAAATTACTAAGGTTTTTTTAAATTAATTTCACATTTACCATTCTTCTTGGATAATTTTATTTTATATGTATTCAATGGAAAGAATACTTTTATAATAATGATTATCTGAAACCCAAAATTGAATATATATTTGCATTAAATAGAATATTTTGTGATATTTTTCTGATTGAAGTGAAATATTATATGTTTTTTATATACAGTCTAGTCCATAGAAACTACTTATAATGATTTATCACCTTGATATACCTCTCCATTTAATTGGGTAATGATTATTGTCTCTTGAGAATTATGTTGGACATAACAGATTAGGTTATTTCATTTGTAATGATTCTTATATGGGTTATATGAAGATGATTTCTCAAGTAACCTACATGAATTTTTTATGCATAATATATATTTTTTATTGGAATCTTTTGATATCATAAGGTACGAAAATATAATATTTATGAAATTTTTTGACACTTTTATGGTTGAAAAGTATCTTTTCAATGATAATGTTTTTCATGTGTTCCCATGTTTTCTAGTAAATCCTCGTGATTATAATTTTTACCAAATTATTTATTATGAAATGTATTTTTTGAAAAATATTGTGCCATAAAATTGATTTCATGAGTAATGAAACAAATATTTCTGCTCAAATTTTATTATACAAATGAGAATTGTTTTGGTAGAATTAAATGTATTTCAAATGGACAAATGGGTTATTTTTTATTTTCTACCAGGAATAAGGGTGATTAGGAAATTTATCATGGTATATATTTATATTATAGTGAATTAGCATATAAAAATAGAACATATTTTGAATAAAACTAGATTTAAAAAATATTAATGTAGTTTTTATTGAAAAAATAAATATTTAGTGAAAATATAAACTTTTTTGTAATGATTTGATATGTAATTGTTTTTTTCTATATCACTACAAATATAAACCTAAAGGATCGTATGAATTTAAAAAGATTAAATCGTTATTATTAAACTCATGATTATGAGTTGTTAAAAGATCCGCTAATTATGGGTTTTATCATAGCATGGAATATAATATATTAGAGGTTATAATGTTATTAAGAAAATATATTTAATAGATTTAGTTCTATATATTATATAATCCTGAGAAAACATTGAGGGTTTCCAAATTTCTTCTTCTAATAAATGTATGTTTCTAACTATTTTTTTGAAGAGGAAATTGGATGAATGAATTAGAAAGGAATGTGGAGGATAATATACTTTTAATTAACAATATAGAATGTTTTTATTTTAAATAAGTCAGTCTACAGTTTTGTTAACTCAGTTGAAAAAATATATTATTGTTGGTACCCAAGCTATAGAGATGCAAAATTCTCTATATAAGTACATATATGTAGTGGAGCATTTCAAGAAGTAGTATCCTCCAATATTTAGTGGAACCTCAAACCCAGTGGTAGCTAAATGATAAATCAATTCTCTGGAAAAGATATCAAGGTTTCTGGTAATTCTAAACATAATAATGTAATTTTTTCCATTTATTATTTTGATGTCATTATTTATCAGTGGTGTTCATTGGATAAAACACCATGGAGAAATATAAAGTTTATTTCATGGAGTTGTCAATATTTGAAGTTATTTTCCACGACCTTTATTTTTACAACTTTTTTATTCTTTTGAAGGAATAGAATTTTTAGAACTTATGTAAAGGGATGAGGACTCTATTGATGCCTTTGAATCCAGTTTTACTAGATTTTCTTGGTATATAAAAAATTATTCTAGAAAACGAGAGTAAAATTTATAGGCTTTAATCAGGATTGAAATCCTGATTGTGAAGTTATTTGGACTCTTGTGAATTTAAAATCTATTAAAAACTTGTATGGTAATCTGATAAGGTAGAGTTGGAGTTTATTGAATTTTAGAACAATATGGATTAGAATTAGTCTAAGTGGAAAGTGATGGGGAAGCACCCATCGATGGAATAAGAAGGTAAGATAAATAAATTTAGTTATTTTAATATGTGTAGAAATAAGAATCTTGGGCGGTGTCTCATGATATATGGGTTTTTTTTATTTTTTAATTTGGGATATATAGCTCATGACTACAAGGGAAATTTTAATTGTAATGGTTAGACCACTAATGATAATCATGCAATATGGTGTTATAATTGTAATGAGATGGTCTATTATTTGGATATGTGTCCAATGATAAACATAAAATATGGAAATCATCAATACTATAAAAATAATGGTATGACAAAGTCATTTTTGACTAACTTGGACATCTAGGAATATAAAGTTATGTAGCGGATGGTTTACTATTTATTTACTCAGATTATTCCATTTTCTTGTATGATTTGAGGACTGTACATATTTTTTCTTGGGAACTTATAATTTAAATGGATATATCACCTTAAGTAATGTATATAAAAATTTGGGTAAAAAATAGTAGTGTAAGTAATAAATATACCATGATTTTAAGAAATCCTTATATATGTTAGGACTATGTTTATTGAATGATGTTTTTAGATGTTGAAAAACGATTGTGTTGATTATTTGGAATTGTGTTGTATTTTATAGATAAACAAAATGAAATCACATTAATTTGTAGGATTTCATAAAAAGGGTAAAATGTTTAAAATTAATAATAAAATAAATAAATATTGCAATTTAATCTAAAAAATGGACACATATTTAATAAGAAAGTTCATTTGATTCGGTTCTCTGTATTGAAGATGTTTTGAGAAATAATTTGTTTATCGGACGCACTTTGTGTCTAAAAAATAGTATTGATTATTATTAGGAAGTGTATCATAGTATGAGAGTCTCTATACAAAATTTTATGATTAATTTCTAATATTTATGTTCTCAAAAATCATAATTTTTCTGAGAAACTTGTGATGAAATACTTATTAAAGAAAAGGGCGAATATGTTCTTCCAATTGGTTTGACGTTTAGTTGAAAATAAAAAAAAAATTGGAAGGATGGGAATTTATAATACTTTCCATTGTATGTTAGATGATGATATGATGATCTTAGTTGTTCTCAAAGTCATTAGTATGTCATGATTCCAAGAAGAAATTTTTGGAAGATGAAATTCAATGTTTTCTGACCTCAGATTATTGGTGTGAGATGAAAAGATGTATAATTGTTTAAAGGATAGAAATTTTTCATAATGTGGAAAGATGAACAATCTACTTTTTATCCAGACCAGTAAGACACAAGATACATATCATCAGAGATAGAATTTGGTAAATTTTGTAGATTTGTTGGTACAATAATTATGGAAAAAACGTTTCTTTTGATGTAGGTCCATTATACATTGGATGCCACCAATCAATTGAAGTTAGGAATGTTTGTGAATGTAGATAAGATAATGGAGTTTGTGGGGACTTATGTATATAAGAAAGTTAGAGACCAATCAAATGATTGAATATCAACAATGTTGTCTACCATTTTCATTAGGTTGAGTGGTATTAAAATTGGATCAAGGGAACATGATGTTTTTTATTTCCAAAGCAGGTTAAGATTAATTGGATTGATTTTGTTACTAATCTATCAGATGGAACCAGAGACAAATCCATCATATGCATACTAACATGGATACTACATCAAACTCAGTATGAGGAAGTTATTGAAAAACGGAAGGAAATATAAAATTAATTTGATGATATTTTAGATGTGTTTAAAAGTAATACTTGTTCAAAAATTATTTTAATAGGGGGTTTTGAATTCTATTAAAGATGGAAAAATGTTTATGGAATTATTTATATAAAATCGTCACATGGTAAAGATCCTCATAATTTTCAATCATAAAAATGTTTGCATCAATATGAGGAAAACAAAAATGGAAATTTACCTAGAAGTGAATTATAGTTTGAATGTAATAAAGGTGATAGAATTTACGAGAATATTTTAGATGTTTTGAGAAGATTCAAGAAAAGTTTAAAATCTATAAATAAGTCACAAATGTATCAGAAATGAAGGGGAAATTCATGTTTTAGGAAATTTTGTTAAGTGGGAAAACATTTTAGATTCCCACTTAAACCACTTTTAGAACACCTATAAAAGGAAGAGAGTAAATTTTAAATTCGTAATGATAAAAAATTGTTCATTTATGGATGAAAGGATTGGTTTTATGATGTTTTAGTGAGAATTTATTTCTAGAAATAGTTTGCGTAAAAACGTTTCTAGATAGAATAAAGTAAGTCGCTAGAGTTTCTCAGATCAGATTGGGAAATCAGACATAGATTTTCATACTAATATAGATGAAGTTAAAAATTGTTTCAAAGGTATTCTAAAGGACTTATATTTCTAGACTGAGCAATCGGACTAAATAATCAAAATGATCTATCAGAGTCAGTGTTTGAATGAAGAAGTTCTTAATTTCTTTTGGTTAGGAAAGTGAATATTTTTTTTTAAAGTTACTAAAATGTTAATGTTGATAAGGAAGCGCAGTAACATGTTTGGAACTAATTGATTAATGTTTTATTAGTTTTTATAAAAAAATATATTTCATATTTTCTTATAGAAGAATCACATGAACTGTTTTATTGATCATAGTGCCACAAAAGTGAAAGGGTATATCCTAATTTATGTATCCACACAAAAACATTGTTTTCTAGTTGATTATTTGGTATTGGATTATTTACAAACCATGGAAAGGATGTTATTAATCTTGTTTAATGTTGTACCTTGTAAATACTTTTGTTCTTATGGATGTGTTATTTTTTCTTTCGAAAAAGTGATAACCATTTAACTAGATGTGAATGTTGTTTAAAAAGAAATGAAACAAAAAAGATAAATATATCATTAAATTACCCCTCACCCTCTTAGTTATACATTGATCCTAACTGGGAAATATTCTTTAGTTTAATAGAGGGTTCCCATAATTTATTATTTGCTGATGTGTTTTCGAAAAGAATATGTGGTCGAGAATATGAATTGTGTGAACAATAATGGATTCTGATCTTTGTTGGAGAGAACTATCATATCTAGAAAGATATAATGTTTACCTATCTTATTTCTCTTGGGTATGATGTTTTAGAAGTAGCAACTGATGGATTTCCTCCTATTGATGAAAAATTCCCTCTCATGTATTTAGATAGTATGAATCTTGAGAATTATGGAGGTGTTAATAATTCATTAATCTCATCACTTTATGAATGTGGGTTTCTAAGAGTGAAAGAATTTTATACTATTAAAGGTATCTTGGATAAGTTTAAGAACAATTATGAAGTAAATACAAAGGTTATGAAGGAATTGTTACAAATATAGAGGCTAAAGTATTAGGATTATAAAATGGGTGAGTATAAATCTGTTGGTTATTCATTTACAGTGGTGAATAAAATTTTTCGGACCATCATATATATTGGTGAGAAGATTTAATATTTATATTTTGTTGAAAATATATTTATAATCCTTCTTGATAAGTTTTATTCTAATGTTTCATCTTTAGAAGATAGAGATTCTAAAAATCTATCTCTGGATGATCTACATAGTACACTCATTACTAATGAAATGAGAAAAAAACTTGTATGAAAGGAAAATAGATGTTGACCATGAAATTTCCTATAAGGATGGAAACAAAGTAATGTCTAAGAAGGTTCTTGAAAAATAATAATTTTTCGAATCTAAATTTGAAAATGAGTCATTTAACAATCTTGATGGATTCTTATCCTTATTTTCTAAAAATGTGAGAATAGGTACAAGAAAGTATAAATGGAATCATCCATTAAAGTGTTTAGAATATAAAGATATTGGTAAATTTGTTGAGAATTTTCCTTAAAGAAATAATGAGGATATTAGTGAATAATATAAAATAAGGATAATAATATCTTTGAAAAAACACAGGGATAAGTAAAATTATTATTCTAGGGGAAAGATAAGATGTTCAAAAAATCCAAAAGGATAACATTTTTGTCTACAGATGTTGAAGAGGAATATAGTAAAGCATTGGCCAAAAACTTTAAAGACGTTATTGGAGAAAGTACTTATATTTCAAAAATTAATCATGATGATTTTGGAATTACTAATTATAAATAATAAGAGACTAATTTTTTATTTCATATGTAGAGTGAATTGAATGAAAGTCTATGAAAGAATATAATACCTAAAAATGAAATCAACATGTTGAATAAGGAATTTCCAACAACAGTAATTCAATAATATCCACTTAAAGAGAATATAAAGTTACTTGAAGAAGATGATTGGGTGATGAAGGCTCGTGAGAAAGAAAATACCTGGAATGAAAATCTTGAAGTTATGTTAAATGAAAGTAATTAACAGTTTGAAATTTCTCAAAAAAACATTCTAAAGTTGAAAAGAGAGTTTCATGTTTAAAGAAATATATCTCTGATGTTGGTGAATGTTTTGTAAAGGGTGAACCTAATAGTAATCCATAGTTACCTTCAATTAATTATATAAAATATGAAACTATTTTCAAGAAGATGAAATCTAGGAAAGTCATATATGTGGACAAAACCAACTAAGTAGAGAAGTAAGAAGTTTTTAGAAATTCTGAGTCCAAAAACGTTTCTACTAATTCTAGTTATGATAAGGAAAGAATGAAATCTGAGTTAAAAAATAAAATTTTTTGTGATAGAATAAATTTTAGTGGTCAAAAAATTATTTAAGGGAATCATCCTAAGGTTGCTGAGAAACATTATCACAACTACAGATGGTTTGGAAGTTATAGAGGGAAGTATTATTTTTATGGGTACTTCTAGTATTGTGGTGGAATCAGGAATATTAAAAATATGTTTTCGTTTAATCAAATTCATTATAATTATTCCAAAAATTACATAAGGAAAGTTATATGGTGAGTCAATCCTCTCAAAGGAGGAATTCTGAGATGGATATTTTGACAAAATATGAGAATTTTAGTGTGAAAGTTGAAAATATATTAAAATCATTAACAACTATTTGTGAAAGATGTAATCAACCTATATATATAGTAAAAGTTTTCCTCGTTTTGTTACTAGCATAAAAAGAAGTTTATAACAATTTTCATAACCCATATATAAAGAAATATAAAGGGAAATAAATTGGTATTATTATATAATCTACTCACAATGCTAAAAAAATAAGGAAGTCCTTGGATCTTTATTAATATGTTTTATTCTCATATGGAATGAGACATAAAATTATTTAAGAATGTGAAATACTTCAAATATGTAACAGTGAAATTTAGAAATTATGAATCCCTCCGAATCAAAGTTGATGGATCCACTTATATTGGGAATGAAAAGTTAAAATCTAATAAATCCCTATTTGTTGATGAGTGTAAAGAAAAGAGGTTAAGTGTTTCATAATATTGTGAAAAGGGTAATAAATGTTTTTCAGAAATAATGGTTTTGATGTGAAAATAGAGGAAGATGAAAATTTTATTACAAGAGGCCAATATATAAGAGGAAACTTTTTCAAAGTATGTGATCTTCAAAAATTTTGTTATGTTAGAATAATGGAATAAAATCATATGTGTCATAAAAGGTTAGTACATAAGTTTTATAGAAAATGAGTAATTTTTCAAAGAGATATAATTTCAATGGTATTCTTGATGTGTCAAGTAGAAGAGATTGGTGTTGTTCTATTTTTTAAAAAGGAATGATTAAAAACTATATGCTCAAGAAAGTTGATATTCATTCAACTCAATCCCAAAAACTTATCCATTCTGATATTTGATGTCCAATGAGTAAATGATCAAATCAAAGAGATATGTACTGAATTCCTTTCATTGATGATTTTACTTATATTACATGTGTTATGTATTTAAAATATAATTCAGATACTCTGAAGATTCTGAAAATTTTCTGGAGAAGTTCTAAGAAGAAATATGAGTATTCTATGAAAAGGTTGATGACTAATAATAGTGGTGAGTACAAGAATGAATAGTGAAAAGGTTATCTTAAAAAACATATATTTTCGATTGAGTTCAGTGAAAAATACACAACTCAATAAAATGGGGTTGCTGAGAAGAATAATGGAATTTTAGTTGAAATGGGGCATACTATGTTACCTAAACATGATCTTTATCATTACATTTATATGAAATATTCAAGAACATATTTTTAAATTCATTACCAATGTTTATACTGGCTGAGTTCTGATATAAATTCATATGAAATATTTTATGAAAAAAATCCATGTTTGAACACATAAGAGTTTTTGGGAGGCCCTTCATCATAAATAAAAAAAGTGGAGATTAGAGAAAATTTGACTAAAGAGTATAATAGGGAATATTTCTTTTCTATGTTCCATATGGAAGAGGATATCGATGTTTCCAAATATATATAGAAATATTAGTTGACACTTTTTATGTGAATGTTATTAAAAATATATAGGGAACATGTGTCACAAACACAAATAGATGAGGAAGACGAGTAGGATGAAAAAAAATTTGTTATGGAATATAATAAGGTGGAAAAAATTATTACCCTTCGTAAAATGAAAAATCACACTCAGTCATTTATGGTGATGAGGAAGAACATAAAAATATCATCCAAGGCTGAGGAAGCAAGTGGATGATCATAACATAATTGGTGACCAACATCAAAAGGATCAAAAATGATAAAATTAAATGTTATTGTACTTAACTTTTTGTACTCAAAAGTAGATCTAAAATATGTGAGTGAAGATTTAGGTAATTATAAATGGTTTAAATCCACTATTTAATAGTTAGATCACATTTGAAATAATTATACTTGGGGAACTCATTTCTAAAAGAAATTAAAGATATGTTATTGGTAAAAAATTGGGTTTCTGGAATAAGTTGAATAATGATTTTGAAGTGATAATAAACAAATAAAGGTTATTTTGAAAAGGTTACTCATAGATTGAAAACATTGATTTTGATGAAATTTTTTATCTTGTGGAAAGGTTAGAAAAAATTAGAATCTTTCTTGATATTTCCGAACAATAAAGTTACAAAACAATTCACAAGGATGGGAAGTCTACATTTATGAATGGTGAATTTGATGGGGATGTTTATATTGAAAACACGTGTGGGTTTTTTTTTGGGAAGTATTAAAGTTATTTTTTTACATTGAATAAATCCTTTTATGGGATAAAATAATCTCTTAGGGTATGATATTCAAAATTGGATTCCTATTTAAGCAATATTTTATTAATAAATAGAGGCTTGATGGTAATTTGTACATCAAATAAAGTCATGAGTTTTTTTTACATTGTAATTTTTTATGTTTATGACATTATCTCTATTTGGAATATTGAAATAACCTATAATTGATTGGATAAATATATGAAAAATTGTTTGAGAAGACTATTCTGGGTGAAGTGAAATATTTTCATGGGTTACAAATCTCACACAAGAAGAAACACATATTTATTTCTCAAGAAATGTATACTAAGAAATATATTAAGATGTTTGGAATAGAAATTTTGAAACTAGTTTCCAAACCAATTTTAGTGGGAACATAATTTACTAAGGATAAAGAATGTAATGAAACTAGCCCTAAAGAGATTCAAATGTTTATTAGAATTTTTTATATATGACTTCCTCAAGACTATATATTGTTTACGATGTTACCTTATGTGAAAGATTTCAGAATGATCCAAAATAATCACATATATTGGATTGAAAACATATTATAAAATAGATCAAAGGCACAAAATATTTATGAATCATGTATGATAACCAAATAAGTACTGATTGATTGGGTATTCAGATAAATATTGGGTATGAATTATTGATGATAGCAGATCCACATCTGGTGTAATTTTTTTAGAGAAAAGTTGTGTAAGTGGGTGTACTAAGAAATAAAATATAGTTACTCTTATCATGGATGAAGTTGAATATGTTGATTCTACACAAGATTCCACATAACTTATGTAGATTAAGACTATGTTAAAAGACTTACCAGTTGAAGTAATGTTTCCCTTTCTTTTGTATTGTGATAATCAAAGTTCCATTAATTGTACAAGAAACCCCGTACAACATACTCATTCAAAAAATATTGACATCAAATTCCATTTCATACAAAAAACATGTGTAGAATAATGAATTGAATATTTATTATGTCATGACATCCAAACAAATTACTAATATATTCAAAAAAACATTTACCTAAGGAATCATTTTTCAAACTACGGTTGAAAATGGGTGTCCATCCTCTTTATATTTAAGGTTTAGTATGTGTTTCAATCCCTTATATCATATTATCTTTATATAGTATTGTAGACGGGGTAGAATATTTCATAAATCTATCCATTTATATGTGAAAACATTTAAATAAATCAGGCATATAGAGAGAGTTGTGAGTCATCTGTAAACTCTTCAAGTAAGTGTGTGGACAATTCTAACAGTTTTTTGGAGTGGTTTTAGGAATCTTATGTTTATAGGTAAGTGGAAGAAGTGAATAAATATCTGATGAAAATATAAATAAGTTTTATAAGCTACTAATTTTGAACTATATGGTTTTTTTCAATGATTCTTGTTTCCTATAATTATATCGCTCACCTAGGATTAGAATTATCGATAAGAAATCTATTTATTGAGGTTATAAAGTTTAGTGATTTATAAACCTGGGTTGAAATTAAAATCCAACAAGTGAGATTGTTAGGATAAGGTTTCCTAAGAATGTTCTTAGATGTCGAAAGAAGTTTGTGTTGATTTTTTTAAATTGTGTTGTCTTTTGTGGTCAATTAAATGAAATCACATTACATTGTATGTTATGGTGAAAATATTGAAAGGTTGAAATTAATTAGAAAATAATTTAATTTATCAAATTAAATATAAAATTTGGGAAAAAATTATAATAATGTTCTTTTTTTGGTTTACTGTTCTGATGAATTTTTCTAAGGGAAGTTATTTTTTAGACACACCTTGTGTCTAAAAAGAAGGTTCTAACTGGTATAACAAAGTGTATCTAAGTATGAAAGTCTACATACTAAATTTTATGACGTTTTTCTAATCATTAAGTTATCATAAATCAAATTTATTCTCATAAACTTATGATGAAAACCTTATGGAAGAAAGGGGATAATAAGTTATTCCAATTGGTTTGATGTTTGGATGGAAAGTAATAATAAACTAGAAGGATGATAATTTATAATACATTCCATTGTAACTTAGATGATGTGATGATGATTTTAATTGTTTTCAAAATAATAATAAATTCATGATTACAAGTAGGATTTTGTGGAAGAGTAAAGTCAATGTTTTTTATCTCAGTTTATCAGTTTGAGATCACAAGATGTAGAAGTTTTTGAAGGATAAGAATTTTTTTGGAAAGTTAGATGATGAAGATGATGGTTTTTGATTAGTTTCGTAAGCTAAAAGATATAAATAATCAAGGAAATAAGTTACTAAATGCTGGAAGATTATTTGTAATGTAATTCATAAACTAAACAGGTTATGAATAATACAAGTCATTTAGATGAAATATTACACGAGTAAATCAGAGGTAGGAATGTTTGTTTATATAGATAATAAAGTGGAGTTTATTGGTATTGATGCATGTACGAAAGTCAGAGACCGATCAACTAGGTGAAGATCAACAATGTAGTTGACCATTTTTATCTGGTTTAATTGTATTACAATTAATTCAAGGGTAAAGGAGGTTCAATTTTTTTCTCAAGGGGTTCAATATTAATTGAAAAAAAAATTGTTATCAGTTGGTTGGAAGGAACCATAGACCAGCCATCATAGACATGATAACACTAATACTATGTCAAATGTGGTGTGAAGAAGGTGATAAACAATTTAAAGAAAGAAGAGTTATATTAAGGATATTTTGGATGTATTTTCAATATAATAATTTATTCTAAATTATTGTAAATGGGGGGGTTGAATGATAAGAGAATTGAATCAATGTTTATGATATAATTGTTTCAAAAGTTTCACATCATACAGGGCATCACAGGGGATGTTTTCAATCTTACATATGCTTTCATCGTAATAAGGAAAATTGGATAGAAAATTGACATTGGACTAAATAATGGTTTGAATGTAATGAATCTAGAAGAAGTTATTTTAAGATTAGTTATGTTTTGATAAAATTTGAGAAATGTTGACCAGCACTGAAGAAGTTAATGATAGAGACAAAATGAAGGAGAAATTCGTGTTTCATGAAATTAGGTCTAACGCAAAAATGTTTTATATTCACACCTAAACCATTGTTGGAACACTTATAAAATGAAGAGAGTACATTGTACTTTCTGAAGGATAAGAACATTATTCATGTGATTATAAAGAGAGATAAGTTATCATGTTTTAGTAAGAAGATGTTTCTTGATAGATTTCACCTCAAAAAGATATCTAGATAGAAGAAAGTAAGTGGTCATAGTTTCATCCAATGTTATAAATATTTTCTTACCTACTGTTGGGTAGGAAAGGGAACAATTGTTTTGAAGAGTTATCAAAATTAAATATTGATATGTCAGTATAGTAAAATGTTTGGAACTAACTGATGAATGTTTCATTACATGTTACACAAATATGTTTTATATATTTTGTGTCAGAAGAAACAAAATAACTACTTTATTGATCATAGAACCACAAAAGGGTATGTTTATATCCTACTTATTGTATCTATATAAAAGGATTTTTTCTATTGGATGTTATGGTATTATATTGTTTCCAATACATACTAAGAATGCAACTACTCTTGTTGAATAGTGAACAATGTAAAAACATGAGTTCATGTGGATGTGTGATTTTTTTTGGTTTTCATCCATGTGATAAATATATAATATAAGGAAAAGGTTGTCTCAAATGAAATGAAACTAAAAAGAAAAAGATATCACATATTCACCCCCTTACCATATATGTGATACATTGATCATTACTGGGAAATGTCACTACGAGTACATGAGCAATGATTTTTCCTTAAAATATTATTTTCTATCAAATATTTGAGGTTAATGTTGACATGGGTATAGATTGATTTTTTTTATCATGCTAAGACAGATTATAGTGCTAATGAAGTTATATTAAATTTTAAAGTGATTTTGAATATGTATATAATTATTAATTCATAACTTTGGTAAAATATAAAGAATATAATAAATTAATTAAATATGTAAATGATATTTATCTAGTTTATACTATTTAATGAAAAAAAATTGTACAAAATAGTGATCTTCCTATAGTAAATGAATATATGTATTTATTTCTTAATGATTTTCCAAGTCTTATTCCTGATTAGTATATTAAATTTACTATTGAGTTAGTTATATAAGATATGATAATTTCAAAACACCATTATTGAATACCTTTATTAGTGTTATTGGAATTAAAAAAATTAATATAAAGAGTTTCTTCATAATGGTTTCATTCATCCTAACATTTCAAGTTAGCAAGCTTCTATTTTATTTGTTAAAAATAAAAATGGTTCTTTAAGGGTTTGAATTGATTATTGAGAACCCAATAACATCAATATAAATAAAAAACATTTGTTTCCCCATATAGATAACTCATTTTATCATCTTTAGGGGGTGTAGTATTTTTTGAATATTGAAATTTGGTCCTGATACCATCAACTAATAGTGAAGGAAGTGGATGTTCCAAGAATAGTGTTTCATACTAGGTATGTATGTTATGAGCCTGTAGAATTACCCTTTGGGATGAAAAATGTATCAATTATATTTATGGATCTTATAAATATATTTTTCCATTAGTATTTGGATAAATTTTTGGATGTGTTTAATGATTATATTTTTGTTTATTCTAAATGTTATAAATTTTATGGGAAGCATCTAAGGATTTTTTTAATACATTAATATGTAGTTTTTGGAATTTAAAAAATATGAATTTTGGTAATAAATAATATATTACCTTGGAAATATTATTTCAAATATGGAATAACTATTGATCCATATAAACTAATATGGTGAAAGAGTGGATACTATTGGTGAGTTAGTACTGATAGTTTTTTGATAACCTTTGTCGATTATCCATCCCACTAACTAAGCTAACTCAAAAAGGATTTAAATTCATCTCGATAAATGAGTTTGATGGATGTTTCCATGATTTAAAAATTATTGGTTAATGTTATAGTGTTATCCTTGAATATAATAAATGATTAATTTTTCATTTAAAATTATTCTTAGTTTAAGATCCTTGGTTATGTCTTAACTCAAGATGATCGGGTAGGTGCATATTCTTTAAGTCAATTGAAACTCCATAAGCAGAAATACCAAACATATAATCTTGAGCTTCTAGAGATGGTTTTATCTTCCAAAATTTGTAGGTATCATTTATATAGGGTAAAATGTGATATATATAAAAATAAAAAAGATTAAAGTAAATATTCACTCAAAAATAGTTAAAAAAGAGGTAGAGATGAAAGTTTGAACTAATAAAGGATTATTATAACAAAATTTACAATAAAAAAAATCATGAAAATTCATTGAATCCTTGAGAAATAAAGAAAATATATCATTAGTTATGATAATTTTGGAATATGAACATTTGGTTAATTATTTAATGACTATTTCCTTAGAAAATATAATTTTAGGAACTCCCTCTCTTTTGGTTCAGTTGTTAATGTAGTCATCATTGATAGACTGAATTAAGTAAGAATAGAAGGAAGATTATGGTTTTTAAGAAATAATAGATCCTATTAAGAAGGGAAACATTATTAAATTTAAAATTGAGAAAGAATGTATTATAATATTTAAAAATATGTTGTGTGTTCCACGTGATCCCTATTGGAAGAATGCTTAATTGAGTAAAGCACATAACTCTTAGTTTTAGTTTTATCTTTTTAACACTAATATGTATAAATACCTTTGATAATATTACTAATGGGATAAAATGAAAAAGGAAATTTCTAATTTACCATGAAATGATTGACTTGTAAATAGGTTAAAGAATAGTGGAAACTACTTATTTGGATGCCTAATCATTTTCTTGTTATTGATAGAAAATGGGTGAATATATCCATAAATTCTAATGTATTATTTCTAAGGAAATATAAAGGTAATAATGCGATTTGTGTTATTATTAGTCAATTGAATAAATACTTAAATTTTTTCATATCCAAGAAACTATATATTTAGATTATATTTCCCAAATTTTTCTTAGGTAGATATTTAAGTTTTATAGAGTTCCTCTCTCTATTTTATTTTACTGTGATCCCATATTTACCTCATATTTTGGGAAAACCCTTCAAAATTCATTTTATAAAGAACTAAATTTCTGTATAGATATTCATCCACAATATAATGAACAATCCATGCACATGATGATGACTTTAAAATATATGATTCATGATTATCATTGGATTATTGTGGAATGATGTGATCAATATCATTCACTAGTTATGTTTTCATATAAAAATAATTTTCATTCTAGTGAAAATATTGATCCTTTTGAACCATTATTTGGGAAGCGATGTCAAACTCAGTCATGTTGGGATGTAGTTGATGGGAATAAGGTATTTAGACTAGTACTATCAAAATAAAATTTTTTGAAGGTAAGGATTATTTTGCACCATATGAGGGAAGCTCATAGATTTTTGAAGAGTTATACAGATAACAAGAGGAAAAAAATTCATTGAAGATAGGTGATCATGTATTTCTTAAATTATCACAATAGAAAGGTTTTATGTGTTTTGGAAAAAAAAAATTATTTAAGTCATTTTTTATTAGACCATAATAAATTGTGAAAAAGTATGGTACATTTTTTTAGTCAGTATATTTTCCATCAATATTATCTTACGTACATGATATGTTTCATGTTTCATAATTAAGGAAATATTTACATGATTCCTCTCATGTTTTGATCCCTAAGGTTGTATAGTTGGATTAAAATATTTTTTATAAAGAAATTCAAGAACATATTCATGATCATAGAAATTTTTTTTTACAAATTAGGCAATTCACCTAGTTAATGTTTTATAGAAGAAAAACATGATTTAGGAAGAAATAAGAGAACCTTAAAGGGATGTGACAGGAAAATATGCCTACTCGGTTAAGTGATGAATAAAAATTGGGAGGTGAAATTTTATTAAGGATGGAAGAATTTAAAAACCCATGTATTTTTAATAACACAAAAATTTAATTCTCTATTAATATCCATTTTTATTTTTTATATATTAAAAATCATTAAAAAATATTGTATGATTTTTCAAATCAAAGTAAGAAATAGTTGTATTCAAACTAATGTTTTTCCATGTATTTCATCATTTTATTTAAAAGTTAAATTTAAAATTTTTAAAAATTAATTTTGATCGATTTCTAAAAACAATTATAATAGCATATAAAATAGAATACAGCATTATGTTACAAGAATTTTATGGAAATATTTATTTCTAGGTAAATAGTAAAAATACTAATTTTTATAAGTTAAATAATTTATATTAATTTATATCAAAATTGACATTGTTGATTTCTATTAATGTAAAATTAGTAACTTTATATTAAAAAAATTAAATTAATTTATTAGGAATCAATATTTTCCTTGATTTTGGTATAAATTTATTTTGAGGATTAAAAACACTTTTTTCAAAAAAAATGTTTTTAATTGCATTTTTCAAAACATATATTAAAAATATTTTCTTCCACTTATAGAATTTGAATATTAAAATATGATTTCATATTTGGAATCATTATGTTATAATTTAATAATTATTTCATTTTCTTTTTTTTCATAGTGAATATTAAACATAGTAAAAAGTTACCAACATAGTAATGGATAAAACAAGTTAATTAATTTAAAACTATGTGATATGGTCAAAAAAATCCTCTTAAATATTATTAGATGAAATTATTTTGATTTTTATAACCATATCTTATAAATTTGATTGATTTAAATCCACTTTAACAAGAATAAGACTTTATATAAATTTAAATCATTAAAACAATTACAAGAGCCTCCCTCCACTCCCTTATCAAAGGGAAATTATATCCTATCTTATTCACATTACATTAGAAATTTATCTCAACCAGGAACCACCCAAATATATTTACACATCCAAAAACATTCCATAGAGTTACAGTTTTCACTAAAAGACTAACCTAGAAGGATTAATGCATATGCTATAGGATGTTTTCAAAATAAGTGGTATTACTCTTACATAGTGTTTTCTTATTTATTTATTATTACACTTCATTAAAATCATCTATACAAATTATTATTTGATAAAATTGGTATCTTAAATATAATTAAATGTTATTATATTGATGGATAAAGTCATTTTATTATCGTTTTCCATCCCATGGGAAGTAAAAATATCTCTCAAGTGTATGTATGGACTACAAGCTCCATGAAATAATGTATATCATTTTCCAACAATGCCTCCCATGGATGGTTATAAATATTAAATTAATGAATATATAATGTTATTATGAAGTTATCATGAATCTAGAAATATGATATATTTCATTCCCTATTAACATCCATCTATTGGAATATGATAATGATGCTTGTGCATACATGTCGATTACCCCCACCATGAAGCGATGTGATTCATTATTAATGTCCTCTATTCATGGATGGTTATAAAATTTTGTTTAAGGTATAAAATTTATAATTATTTCATGACTAATATTCTATTTATTATGGATCAACAACCCCATTGAAATTTTTCATCCAACAAAGCTTGTTTTTGGATTTTGAAACAAACAAACTTAAAACATCATACATGAAGTTAAATGATTTAGTAACTATATAAGATAATGAAATAAATGAAAAAAAAATTGATTATGATAGTGTAATAAACATGAAAAATGTTATTATGAAAGTAAATAAGTAATATAATTTAATTATAATTGAGTTTAAGAGCATACATGATGAGTCATACTTTAGGTAAGGGATTTTTCATTAAAACCTTATTCTAAATATTTTAAACATTTTTCCAACCATATCAATGTTATTAAAAATGTATCAATACTTTAATTATATAAAATCCAATTATTTTTAAATTAATTTTATACTATACTTAAATATTTTAAAAGGATTTCAAAATTGAATCTTCTTAACGTTTTTTGTACGAGTGACTATTGAATTTTTAACAAAGTAAAATTTTATTTTTTTAACGTATACACCTTGACTGTCCATTCCCGCTATCATGGATTTTTCTATTTATGAATAATAATCTATAAATTTTTATGGTTTTTAAAAATAATATCACATTTCACATTCTTCTATGGATTTTTTTTTATTTTTTGAAGGAAAATGGTTTTTATCGTTTTGTAATTGGAACCCTACCATTGTTTATACATATTTATTAAAAACTATTTTATGATATTTTATGATTTCAATAAAATATTCAATATATTAGATGTATGTTATGGTCTTTGGAAAATGTTTTTGATAATTAGTGAGCCCGTTATAGCTCTCTAGTGCATTGGGTAATGATTTTTTCTTTAGAATTATATTTTAATTGACTAAGTAGGTTATTTAATTTGTAAGGGTTATTGTGATGGTTCTTATATGTGTTAAATAAATATGTTGTACTGAGGAACCTCCATGAATTTTATATTATTTCAAAAATAAAAATGTATGGATATCATTTCATTTCATATAGTAGGAAAACAACCTTGTATTTTAAGTAAGATTATGAAACTTTTTTGGGTGAATGGTATGTTTTCCTGAAAAAGGTTTCATTGGTTCTCATATTTTCTAAGATACCATCATCATTGTCATTTTTACATTTAGTATTATTAAATTTTATAAGAAAAACATTGGGAAAAAATCTGATTTCTGGAGTAAGTAAACAAATATTTGAGCTCAATGATTATTATTTAAAAGAGACATTTTTCTGATCAATTTTAAAGTTTTTAAAATGGAATAATTGGTCCATTTCTTTCTTATATCCCTTGTTGAGATTTCTATTCTTGTCTCAGGTTTTTAAATTTTATTCATAATACCTACTAATATAAAAAATACAATTATCATCATTTTTAGCTATGTTTTCACAAAATGTTTCTAATATTGATTTTAGCACATTTTTTTCAAGATTTTAAAACGTTGCTAATTTTAAATTGGGAAATATTTTCTTTAAAACGTGACTAATGTAGCCACTTGTTTTAGAAAATTACATTAATAATATTTATGTGTGTGTCTCTGTATGATTATAATATATTAATAATATATTTTTATTTATTATTATTAACAATATATATTGTATATATTTATAATATATATTTTGTAGATAACAATTATATTATATATATATATAATATTATATATACATATATGCACTAATATACAATAATACACAATATACATATTAATTTATTTATTTATAATAGTTTATAAGTTAAAAGTAATATTTTATATATATCATATTTTATATTGTATATTGTATATTGTATTACATATATATATATATATATATATTACAATAATATTTTTATATTACCTATATTTTATATATATTATATATTGTATATTGTATATATTAAATATTAACAATATACATATGTATTGTATATTGTATATATTAAAAATAATATTTTATATATCTATTTATAATATTATATATATATATATATATAAACTTATATATGTTTATATATATATTTAACATATTTTGTATATATTAACATTATTTATGTTTATATAAATGTGCATTTATAAAATTTTAAAAATGTATTTTTATTTACTATTATTAACAATAATAAATATTAATAATAATATATATTTTACATATGAGAATTATATTAAAAATATATATTTTATATTTAAGTTGTATAATATATTACTATATATATGTATATAATATATTAATAAAATAATATTATTTAACAGTAAAAAAAATTTACATATAAGATCTATATTATAATATATATAATATATTAATAACATTTTTTTATTATTTATTATAAAAAATAATTTATGTTAATAATAATATATATTGTATATCTAATGGCTATATTATTAGTATACTAATAATATTTATATTCTATATCTAATCATTATGATATATATATATATTTCATATTTTATTTAATATATTAATAATATACATATTGTATATCTAAGTGTTATAATATTTTATAAATATATATATATATATATATTTACAATATATTGATAATATATTTTTATTTATTATTATTAATAATAATATATTTGTATAAATATATATTTTTATAATATGTTAATAATATTTATATATATATATATGTTTTTAATTATTATTATTATTAACATTACATGTTAATAATATAATATTTTAATATATATATCAATATATAATTGTAAATTAATAATATAATATATTATATTAATACTTTTTGTTGCAGTCCCACATGAAAAATGACATTGGACTGGCTACCACTTATTAAAGAAAGAGGTGGGGGAAGCTAACATGTAGGTGTTGGAGGGTGGCTATAAGTTGGAGGCTGCAGGCGAGCAGGAAGCATGTGTGGTGATTATAGCCTAGGGGCAGCGGGGGTCGGTAGGAAACTTATCAGGCATGATAAATAGTTGTTGTGGGTATCGATGGTCGGAGAGTGGATGGAATCAAGAGGTTGGAGCCCAAAAATTTCATTATAATAAAAAATATCAATTCCTAAATGTTTCTAAATAAAGTGTAATTTCAATTCAACAAAATTCACCAATAATATTTCTAATTCCAAATGTATTATGGAAACTTTGGTATATAATATTCAAATAACTATGTTTCTTGAAATATTGTTAAATTACTAATTTTCTATGTTTATAAACATAGGTAATTAGCAACACCATGTTTCTCTACATTTTAAGAAAACATTCATCAATTCATTAGCTACATTTTAAAACATTGGTAGTAAAACAATGTTTTCAAATTAAATTTTCCTTATAGTAGACGGATGAGTAAAAATTATTTAAAGGCTTGTCTTCCATCTATGAGGATTCTCTTTAAAAGTAGTGAAGGTTTTTTTAAATAAAATAGGTGTTTATATTTATTGAAAAGATTTATTTTTAATGAAAATTACCATATTCTTTTCTAAGGATTTCTTATGTAATAGTTTCTCCCGATTCTCTAAAATTCTAAACCTAAAAGATTAGTAGAATGTTAAAAATCATTCATTTTTATTAAACTCATAATTAGAAGTTGTTTAAATCTTGGGTATTTAAAAGTATGGGGTTATCATCTTTTCCTATAGTATAGTGGATCCACATCTTGCTAGGATCAAGGGGTTCCGACCTTATTCCAAAATAGAAGACCAACACCCTGATGATGGGAACAACATTAAATAATCATATTGGGGGTTACATACTCAACAATACATATAAGGGACCCACACCCCAATCCAAACTCTTCTAAGGGGTGCTACCAACCCCGCATGCAAGATCCCATCTTTTTCTGGTATGTCATTCTTTGAATTTTTCATTTGACCCTTGGTGACTGAGTCTTGTTCGGAGATGGAGAGCCTTTTGGGGGGGAAAGAAAAGTAGTCTAAGGATGTGTGTTTGGTTGAATTAATGTAGTCCAGGTATAAATGGATTTATTATTACCAAGGGTTCTTGGTGTGTTGAGAAACCTTAAAAAAGGTTCAATTGTTTATAAGGGAAATTGGAAGAATATTGTGTGCAAAAAATAGACACACTATGTAAATGGGTTACATGATGTGTAGGAGCCACCAAACTCATATCGTGAACTGATTCTTGATGTGAAGTGGATACACATCATGAACCAATTAAACACCATATTATATTTAGAGGGATTAAATATTTATCTGAGGTGATGGGGTTTTTTTGTATCCCTCTAAAAATAAATACATTATGTGTAACTATATTACACGTTGTGTAAATACCAATCCTATAGTTTTTTGTTGTGTTTTGTAGTTTATTTTATTTCCAAATTATGTGCAGTTTCTTCCTCTCGACCTAGGGTGACCATCTAGGTGATTTTGGAAGCCTTAACTCCCTTATGAACATCCCAATTATTCATCTAATCCCCTATAAGTGGTTTTGGTTGGGTTTTCATTCTTTTCCATTTGTTGTCTAACCATTACAGAGCAATATCTTAACCACGAGTGTTTTTTGTTTGGATATTGATCAATTATGATCTGGGAAAGGGGTGGAGCTTGTTCATTCTTATGCTTGCAAGTCATGCTTTTTGGACTTGAAATGCAAGATATCCTCAACAACAATCCTCACATTAACTATTCCAGGTAAAGAATATTTTGTGTACTATGACGCATCTAGTGTTAGACCTAGATCAGTTTTGAAGAATGAGGGTTATGTTGTTTCTTATTAATTTTAATAGTTGAGATATCATGAGAATAATTATCATACTTATGATCTAGAGTTAGAAGCAGTGGTACATGCCATGAGATGTTGTAGGAATTATCTCATGGCATAGAGGTTTGTGGTATACACAGACCACAAGAGCCTCAGGTACATATTTTATTAGTGGGACCTGAACCTTCAAAAGAGGAGGTGGGTAAAGTATCTGTAGTATTTTAGCATCATGTTTTCTTATACATGTGGAAAGGGGGGCATCGTTGTCGATGTATTGATCCAAAATACGTGGACATAAGTAGTATAAGAGTATTGAGAATATTGGTGAGTAATGGACCTCTTTTTTGACATGCATATAAATGTGAAGGAGTCTTAGGGATGAGTAGCACTGATAGTAACATCTATTATACCAATGATTTTGCACCATATCAAGACTGATAAGTTATCTGATCTAGAGGGCTTATTTCTGAGAGATTTCTTATATGGTGTAGTGACACCATCGGGATGGTCTCTTAGTAGTTGTAATTCTCTTCTTTCCCATGGCCAAGTATGGATTCTCACAAGTTTACGCGATGAGATGATTAGACGGTTTCTTGCGTCTAGATGGATGGTACATTTTAGTTGAAAAAAATATGTATCATGGTCTCGAGAGGCAATATAGTGGTCAATAATGAATAAGGAAGTATAAGGATTTGTGGAACGATGTTTTAATTTTCAGTATGTGAAACCTAAGAATTAGGGACCAACAAGAATTTTGTAGCCTCTACCCATTCATGGGTGGAAATAGGGTGGAATCACAAAGGATTTTGTGATACAATTACCCAGGAAAACTGATAAGAATGATTTATTATGGATTATTTTGGATCAACTGATAAAGGTTGACTACTACTTTCCTATCAAGGATACCATTAAAATTGATGATCGAGGAAGTCTTTACATGCATGAGGTAGTTTGGAAACATGGTGTTCCTATGAGATTCATTTTTGATATAGATCATTGTTTCACATAATGTTTCTACAAGGGTCTTCATAAGGCTCTTGGATCAAAGGTTATTTTTAGTACAACCTATAAACCTTGTATTTATGGTAAATTCGATATGACTATTCAAGTTATGGAGAATAAGTTACAAGACTATATTTTTTATTTTGGTTGTTCATGGGAGTATCATGTGTCACTCATGGTGTTATTATATAATATTAGATTTTAGGAATCGATCCAAATGGAACCTTTCATATATTTTTATGTAAGTTTTCACCATTTTTCAATTTGTTGGTTAGAGTTAGTTGATCCATTACTTATTGTGCCTAGTCTTTTATAGGAGAATTATGAGTAAGATCAGTTGATCAGAAAGTTCTAGTGACCATGTAGAGGATTCTGAAAATTTATATTGACCATTGGAGATGACCTTTGGAGTTTCAGGTTTTTCATCATGTTTTCCTTCAATTTTCTCCTAGGTTGGGGAAACATCAAATTAGGAAATAAGAAAGTATAACACTTAGGTTTGTTTTTCTATTTCATATAGTGGATAGGGTCTATATAGTGGGATACTGATTATCCCTTCGATAGTGATAACATTACATTCACAATGTCTTTCGCATGTCGTAGCTTCATAGATATTACTCAGACATTTCTCACATGATAGATGTAGGAGATGTCAATATTTGTGTTGATGCATCATTTGTGGAGCATCTGATACAGATTGTGGACTATAGTGAGAATCGTCTCTAGATAAGGGAGATTCATTTAGATTGAGTACATTGTCATCATGGGAGAGTTTAGGAGGTGACATGGGAGAGGGAGTCTGATATGTGATCACCAAGTCTAGACTTGTTCATCAAGACCCCATAGTGATTCTTAGATAAGCTCAGGGACAAGATGTAATATGATGGGGAGGTTGTAAAATCCCTTTTTTTTCCATGTATGTGCCTCTTTGAATTTTTTATTTGAGCCTCGATGGTTGAGTCTTGTTCATAGATAGAGATCATTTATTGATGGAAAATGACATAAAGTCTCGAGATGTATGTTTTTTTAAGTAATGTAATTTTGGTATAAATAGGTTGAGTTTTAACATGGGTTTGTGGTATGTTAAGATTACATAAAAAGGTTCTAGGTTGGTATAAGAGAAATGGAATGAAAATAGTAAGCAGGACGTTTACACACCATGTAAATGCATTATAGTACATGTAGACGCCACCAAACTCATTTCATGAATTGATTCATGACATGAACTGGTTAAACATCATGAACCAATTACATGTCATGTAATTATTTTGAAAATTAAATATTCAGTTGAGGAAATGAATTTTTCAGCATATCCTGCTAAAAAAATTACAAGATGTGTAACTATTTTAAAGGCCATGTAAATCATTGACATGTAGTTTTTAATTGCATCGTGCAGTTGATTTTTATTTCCAACTCATGTGAAGCATCTTCTTATCAACCTAGGGAGACCATCCATGAGATTTTGGATGACCTCTATCCCTTCCATACATCTATTTAATGCATCTGATCCCTAGTTAGTGGTTTTGGTTGTATGTTTCCTCATTTAGCCTTTTTTATCAAACTATCTCTCTGTAATATCTTTCCCGTGTGCATTTTTTGTTTTGATAATGATTAGCTATGATCTAGGTACATTCTTGTGATCATATGCACCTTCGTTCTTATTGGAAAATCCTTTATATGCATTATACAATTATTAGTTAAATGTAGGGGTTTAAAACATAACCCTACGATTTGATAAATGTCATGTATGTGAAATCTTGCAATTGTGCCATCATAATGTGTGCCTGAATTAATTAAATGATGAATTGGATTGTTCCTTGGAGTCCCTTTGGATCCAAATGGTTATTCGCCTGGATTATAGAAATCATTTGGGTAAGATAACATTTGATTAAATGAAATGAATAAGGTCTTAAATTATGTTTAAAATGAAATGGGATTTGGGTGTTTTATTGATATAAATTCAACTTGGATTGCCTTTTTTATTGAGATAACTATCTTATTATTGTTTTAAGATCAAACTATAAACTGAAAGCATAATTTAAAGAGAAATTTTAATTTTCATAATTAACCATTGAGACTAATGTTGGGATATTGTGATATCCTTATTGCGATGACATATGTTGTAATGCCTATATAGAGAATTTTCTCAGTTTACATGCTGAAATGATTATGTACTGAGATACTCCCTAAGACATGATGAAATTATTATATAGTGGTATATGCCTAGAGACACTTTCTTAAATGTTTAAATACTGGGATTGTACTTGAGACACATGTTGAAATGTTTATATACCATCTTTGGCCATGATAATTGCTAAAATTATTATATATTGGGCTCAAACTGGATTGATTTCTGAAATTAGTATATAGTGGGTTTTGACCCATATTTTTGTAACTAATACCTTGGTTATAATTTTATAGTTGACATTGTCATGAGACATGATCAGAGACATTCGAACATGGAATTGAGGAAGGTTATGTATTATCTTAGTTATAAGGTTATTGTTTGCATGGTTGTGAGAAAAGCTCAGAGGAATTCTAGCATGGTGCCAGTGAAAGTTGATGTGAAATTAATTTAACTATTTAATTAATTAATAAACTTGTTTTTTACATAATTTCATACACTTATTATAAGACCGGTCTTATTTATAAATGGTGGTGTCAAACTATGGATTTATACTCACACCCTATTCAAGATTTTGTTTGGTACCTAATAAGATTACATGGATACAGGTTTGGACAAGGGAAATGTACCATGTTGTTTATTGTTTTCTTGTTAGATGTGTTGAAGTTTGGAGGCGGAAGCAACATGGGGTTTGGACATGGGATTATTGATTCATTATATTTTTCTTCTAGTCTTTTACTTATATTACTTCTAGCATGACATTTAGTTATTTTCCATTTAAAAATTAAATTATTCCTTAATTATTTATTTTATTATTTAGTTGTATTTTATTATTGGTTTTTCTGTTGTATTATATTTGTTCCATTATTTCTGAAATATTATATTTATTAATTTTTTTGGGATGTTCTTCTATGTTTTAACTCTATAACTTGGGGGTATAGTATCCTCATTATACTTATCACACCTTCCTTAATATTCATAATCCTCTAATGTACGAGGATTCATGCTTGAGGTCTCGTAATCAACCCATTTTGAACTAGTGAGAGAGTGTCATATCGTGGAATGTTACAAAATGGTATTAGAGGGAATGTTTGTTTTTCTATTTCATTACTCTTTGGTAAATGTACAAAGGAGACCAAAATGTTTCAAAACTTGGTAATTAGCTAATGGTTTATAATATATATCCCATATATGAGGGGAAATTGGAGTACCCTAGGGTGGATTTCTATTTATACTATGCTCTTAATATAGTTGACATTATTTCACCCTAAGTGATGCACATTATTTGTGAGGTTATTATTTCATGATTTTATTGGTTCTCAAGATTCATACTCATAGTATGGTATGGCGTGTAATGCGTATGCAAGAATCATGATAGGCACATATAGATAAATATCTACATGAATTTTTCATGGTAGTGACATATTTATTTTATGTGACAAATACTTGCTTATATGAACTATGATATGAGATTCCTATTATATTTTATAAATGAAATAAAACAGATGGTATGTCATGCTAAAACACTTTTAATCTATGTTTATAGTGATAAGGAGTGGTGGTTCTCTATTGTTATCACCTATCAAGGTAAAAATTTCTATAGCGAGTGTTCTAAGGAGTGTGTTTTTATTGAAAAAAATCCTTCTCATCGTCATCGAGTTGAGATTTAGGAGAGTAAATATCATCATGATCCTAAAACAACTAAAATATATATTCTTAAAGACCCTAAGGATCATATGGATGTTTAGATTTATGATAACTTCCCAAGGGTCATTAGATCCATGGACAGGGAGATTGTTTGCACCGTTCCTTCGATGTCTAAGATGAAGAGAGAGTTCCAGCTGCAGCATCCACCTATGTTCACTTGGGAGGGAGGCCCCTATGATGGAAAGTTCTATATTGAATCATTTTAGAGGATCTTTAAACATCTTGAGACACCCTCATATAAGATCTAGAATCATTCTGCGTTTATTATTTGTAGAGCATTCAAGAATTGGTGGGGAATTATAGAGATGGTCGAGCGGTGGGATATGTTATCATATAAGGAATTCAAGATGATATTTTTGACCCATTTCTATCCTGAGACCTCCAAGGATAAGAAGGATCATGATTTCATTCACCTAATATAAGAGGTATTGTAAATGTTGTACTACGCTGAACTTTTCACTGACTTATAGTGGTTTTATCTATCTTTGGTAGTTGTTGAGATCTCTAGGGTGATATGTTTTCCCAATGGTATTCTCTATGAGATCAAGTTGTTGGTGAACAAGTTTCGTCTGAGAAGTTTTTTGGGCATGATGAATCAAGAACTCATCATGGAAGGTAATTTGAGAGAGTACATGATCATCTGCCATCATATATTAGTATAAAAAATGATGAACTCTTCTTCGTGGTGAAAGAATAATTGCTATGACAATTTTCACCATGTGGGATGATTGGGGAAAATCCCTCATTGTAAATACCCCACTTTGGAGTGTCATGCTAGCAACAGTATAGTCCACCTAAAGAGTATTTTTAGGGTCTTTTAGTATTAGAGTAGTGTCAAGGGAACATGATGGGTTCTAGAGTCTCTGAAGGACTCATCTTCTCTTCTTCAGGAAGGTAGATGGAGTTCTATAGGATGTTCTATTCAATTTATAGGATATGGTACCCCAATATAGGAACAACTATACCTGGATGACGTTATAGCTCATGGGAGTTAGGCTGGAGCCCTAAGCAGTGGGGTTGGTCATCTCCATGTTATACTGACTACTTCTACTAGTGTGGATGTAGTATCTTATATAGTTAGAGGTATGATTCTTATATCATTTTCCCTTGCTTGTTTTTTTTCTTTATATAGGTGTTTCACATTAATTTTTATCTTATATTTTTTAAATTAGTTTAGTATTAGATGTGGAAAGCTTAGATGGAGTGATAACCCTCGACATACCATTGGGAGTGTGATTAAGAAATACCAAACATTGCATGGCATGTTTTTTAGTGATTGGTGGTTACCATTTGTTTTGTGAAATTTTCATCCTAGAAATGAAAATCAACGATTTGATTACGGGTATGGATTTTTTAGATCTATACCAAGATCATATCAACTATTATAGGAGGAGGGTTACCTTTTTATCTCTAGGAGGTAGCTATTCTCACCAAGGTGACAGGTATATTTTGGTTGGTTTTGGAGGAAAAATTCATTTAAGGTTGGATTTTCTCATGGCCCAGAAGGCCAATCTTTCTCTACATGATTATGGGATGTAGTTGGACTATTTTACTTAAGTGGTAGACTATTTTCATGATGTCTTTCCTGATGAGTTCTGTGAATTACTGAGTTTTAATGTTTCTGATTGAGTTGGTTTCGGTAGTGGAGACACATTCTATCTTTCCATAATGAATGGATCCAGTAGATATTTAGGATATGAATTTCTAGTTGGAAGATCTAGAGGTTATAGGTTTCATACATCCTTATACATCTTCATGGGTTTCTCCAATTCTCCTCACCAAAAATCTGATGAGTCTGTGTGCTTATGTGTGGATTTTTATATATTGAATCATATGATAGTTAAGAACTTGTATCTTCTTATATCCATTAGAGATATATTAGATCGGCTATGAGGTTTTATGTATCCAAAATGGATTTGAGATCAAGATTCTACTAGTTGAGGGTGAGATCATCATGCATACCTCAGAATAATTTAACAGCAGGTATGGCTTGTTTGAGTTCATAGTGATTCTGTTTGGATTCACCAATGTATCGATGGTATTCATGGTATTCATGAATAGAATCTTAAATCCTTTTCTGGTACATTTTGTGGTAGTTTTTTTCAATAATATATAATTTTATTCAAATCCTGTAGAAAATAATGTGCATCATCTTTACATCATCCTCGATACATTGAGAGAACATCATATTTTCCCCAAGCTAACCAAATGCATTTTCTATAATGATAAACTGCACTATATTGGCCATGTCATATCAGATGAATGAGTGTCTTTAGACCCAGATAATATCACATCCATTGTATCATGACAGTATCCCAATATTGTCTTAGAGATTTAGATATTTTTTGTGTTGGCCATGTCATTATTAGTGCTTTGTCTATGAATTCTTCCATTTGGAAGCACCAATGTCAGGGATGACCAAGAAATTGGTGAAGTGTTTTTTGTCTAATGATTGTGGGGGTGATTTTTATGATTTAAAATACATGATGACCACAACAACCATCCTCACTTTACATGTTCCAGGTAAATCATATACCATATACTGTGACGCATTCATATTTGGACTCAGAGGAGTTTTAATGAAAGAGGATCATATGGTTTCTTAGGGCTCCAAATAGCTAAGACCACATAATAGGAATTATCCTCCTCACGATTTGGTGTTAGAAACAGTGGTACATTTCTTATGATGCTGAAAAAATTATCTCGTTGTTGCGATGTTTGTGGTATACACGGACTATAAGAGCCTATGGTACCTATTTTATTAGTGGGAAATGATACTTCCGTAGAGGAGGAGGGTCGAGTGTCTACAATATTTTGACATTGAGTAGGATAATACACCAAGAAAGGGAAACACCATTTTCAATGAATTTAGCCAAAAGATGTAGATAGAGGTAGTACAAGGGTCCTCCAATCAGTTATAGGTAATGGTCCACCTTATAAACATGCATCGAGAAGTGAAGGAGTCTATGGGATGAGTAGCACAGACCTCAACATTTTTTATACCCATTATTTTGGACTGGATCAATTTTGAGAAGTTTTATTATCCTGATTTCTTATTTCTGGGAGACAACTTATATTGTGGGGAGAAAACATCGTGGTGGTCATTTGGAACTGGTAATTCTATTTTTCTTCTATGGAAGAGTATGGGTTCCTATAAGCTTATGTGAGGAGATGATGATATATTTGCATGCTTTTAGATGGGTGGTACATCCTTATTTCACAAATATGTATCATGATCTCTATAGACACTATTTTTGGTTATTAATGAAGAAATAAGAACCATGATTCATGGATAAATATTTTACTTATCACCAGGTCAATGCCAAGCAATAAAGGTTAGCTGGGACTTGGAATCCATTCCCCATTCTTGAGTGGAAATGGGATAAAGTCACTATATATTTGGTGATAGTATTACACGTGGAAATCCGTAGGAATGATTTAGTATGGGTGATAGTGGATCAAAGGACAAAGGTATCCCACTCTTTTATTATCAGGTATACTATCATAGTTGATGATATATGAAATATTTTTGTGTGTTAGGTAGTTAGGCTATATGGTCTTCTGAGGATTATCATTTCTAATAAAGATCCTTGTTTCACATCATGTGTCTAGAAGGGTCTCTATATAGATCTTGGATCGCAGGTTCTTTTGAGTATAGCCTATCGTCCTCATATGTAAAGTCAATTTGATAAGACAATTAAAGTTCTAGAGGATATGTTATGATATTTTGTTTTTTATTTTGGTGGTTTATAGGAGAATATTATGGTACTCATTGTGTTTTCCTATAATAACAGCATCCAGAAATCAACATAAACAAAACATTTTTAGGATTTGTATGAAATTCTATTCTGTTCTTCTTTGTGTTAATTGGAGGTAGATTTTTAAGTTCTTGTTGGGCCTAGTCTCTTATAGGAGACATATGAGAATGTTCAGTTGATCAGACAATGGTAGGAGAGCACATAGATCATGCATAAATATTATAATTCCCATAATAGATGACATCTGATTTTTGAGGTTTTTCACTAGGTTTTTCTTTCAGGTGTCACTTAGTTTAGGGAAATTATATATCTATAAATAGGTAAAGCTAACACCCTGGTTTGTTGGACATTTTTAGATAATGAATAGGGATGGTCTAGTGGCATACTCATTGGTCCTTCTACGGTGTTATACATCCATGCACTATGTGTTTCACATGTCATAGATTTAGAGATATTATTCAAACCGGTCTCACATGATATACATTGTAGACATCACGCTTGGTTTTAATGTGTTATTTGAGAATCATCCAATATGAATTGTGTACGATTATGGGATGTGTCTCCATGGAAGGGTGATTCCTTTGGTTAGAGTTCAATGGAATCATGGGCATGCTTAGGGGGATACATGGAAGAAAGAGCCTGATATGTGAGAATAGTGGCCAGACTTGTTCATTGAGACCCTACAATGATGCTTAGAGTAGCTCATGGATGAGGTATTATATGGTGGCGGGTTATAATATCCCTTCATTTTCTAAGTATGTACCTATTTGAATTTTTCATTTGATCCATGGTGGCTGAGTCTTGTGCTTAGATAGAGATCCTTCATGGGATGTATGTTTGTTTGAATTAATGAACTCTAGGTATAAATGGGATAGGTGTTACCAAAGGTTCTAGCTATGTTGAGAATCCTTAAAATGGATTTGGGTTTGTATAAGGGAAATGGGGTGAAAAATATATTTAAGACATTTCTATGCCATATAAATGGGTTACACAATGTATAGAAGCCACCAAGATCATGTAGTGATCTGATTCCTGACATGAAGTGGTTACACACCATAAACAAATTACGCATTGTATAATGTCTGGGTGAATAAAATATTCCATTGAGGTGATGGTTTTTTGGTGTATCTCATTAAAAATAAATACATGATGTGTAACTATATGACATTCCATGTAAATCCTCGTACTGTAGCTTTTAATTACACCATGTATTTCATTTTTATTTCCAAATCATGTGAAGCTTCCTCCTCTCGACCAAGGGTCACCTTTCAGAAAATTTTGGAAGGCCTACCTCCC
This sequence comes from Viscum album, assembly GCA_963277665.1. Taxonomy (NCBI): domain Eukaryota; kingdom Viridiplantae; phylum Streptophyta; class Magnoliopsida; order Santalales; family Viscaceae; genus Viscum; species Viscum album. Next base: position 1,334,703,469 of record OY728145.1, read on the forward strand.
ATAAAAACATTTTGATTAGGAATATGATTCCTTTTTAGTGGTTTTGGTTGGGTATTTCTTTATTTTACCATTTTTTATCCAACCGTTATAGTATAATATCTTTTCTATGTGTGTTGTTGGTTTTGATCATGATCAGGTATGTTCTATGAACCTTCTTTAATCATTTGTGACTTTATTCTTATTGGAGAATCAAGGTGGAAGAATTAGTTGATCATTAGTAAAATATAGGGGGTCTAAACCTTAACCCTATGGTTTGATAATTGTCAAGTATGGGAAATCTTGCAATCATGCCAACATAATGTGCACCTGAATTATATAAATTATGAATTTGATTATTCTTAGGATTCCCATTGGATCCAACATTTTATTGACCTAGATTGGGACTAATGTTATGGTAAGCGAACTGTTGATTAAATAAAATGAATAATTTCTAAAAGTATATTTAGAATGAAATGGGATTTGGGTGTTTTATTGATATTTTTTATGATATTCATGGATTTATTATTGAGATAACTAGCACATTATTGGTTTAAGATAAAATGATAAATAAAAAGTGTAACTAAAAGAAAATGGTAGTTTTCATAATTAATCATTGAGCCTAATGTTGTGATATTTTCATATCCTTGTTGTGATGACATATGTTGTGATTTAAATGTTGAAATTCTTATATAGGGAGTTTTCCCAGTTTACATGCTAAAATGATTATATACCAAGATTTTCCCTAAGACATGTTGAAATGATTATATACTAGTTTATTCCTTGAGACATGTTGAAATGATTATATACCAGGTTATTCCTGAAGACATGCTAAAATTCTTATATAGTTGAATATGCCTAGTGACACATACTGAAATTCTTATTTACCAGGCATGGCCCTATGACAGGTGCTAAAAGGATTATATTTCAGGTTTATCCACGATTAATGATAAAATTATTATATAACAATATCAACCTAGAATGGTTACGGAAATGATTATATAGAGGGATTTGACTCAGATTTTTATAATTTATACCTTGGTTATAAGGTTATGGTAGGCATGTTTGTGACACATTCTAAGAGACATTAGGGTATGGCATTGGGGTAGGTTGTGAATTACCTTCGTTATAGGTTATGGTTGGTATGGTTGTGAGACATGATCATAGGTATTTTGGAATGGTGTTGAAGTAGGTTGATTTGGTTTCAATTTAATTATTCAATTAATTAATACACTTTTTTATTGAATGTGTGTATATGCTTATTGGAATGATAGTTTTTTTAAACACTGGTGTTGACATACTAAGACATAATCACACTATATTCAGGGCATCATTTGGTACCCAAGAAGATTACATGGATACAGGTTTGGACAATTTCAAAGAACCTTACAATTGACTGTTTGCTAACTAGATAGGCTAGATTTTAGAGGAGAGACCAACATGAGGTTCGAGACAAGGAACTATTGAGTCATTAGTTTTTTCAACTAGTATTTTACTTATATTACTTCTAGAATGAAATTTAGTAACATTCCATCGCATCATTGCATTATTAAATTATTAATTATTGGATTATTTAGATATATTTTATTTTTGGTTTTTCTGTTGTATTTTATTATTTCCAGGATTTCCACACTCTCATATTTATTTATTATTATTATATTATTTGGATATGTTGTAACTCCATAACTATGGGGTATTGTCTCCCCACTATACCTATCACACCCCCACTGCTAGTCAGTAGCCTCTAGTGTATGGGGAGTTATTCTTGAGCTCTCGTAACCTACCCATTCCCCCCATGTGAGAGAGTACCAGATTGAGGGAAGTTACACTGAATAAACCCCATATGTCTATTTCTAAACTCGTCATCGATACAAGGCTTAGTGAAATAATTAAAACCAAATTATTTTGAAATAGTCTCTACCAGTAATAATATATTCACCATCCTATTTTATTTGAAAATTTTTCTAGAATGGACTACTCATGTACCATATTCTGACACCCAAGTGAGAAAATATAAAAAACCCAATAATATGTCTGGTACATGGTGTTTGTATCCCAAAAACAAGAATTGTGATACTTAGGAACTCATAAGATTTTTTTAACCATGTAGATTTATCATACACAATAAGTAGATCATGTTATATAGTTTGTGGAGCTTTCTTCTCAATCCGGGTGTGTGTATCAGATACACATATTCCTATTATTTCATCTAACATGACCTGTTATATTAATATATAAAATATTTGAGGCCACATTAATTTGCTGGTGTGTACTATGGGTAAATAAATAATCCCCTACTCCATACCACTTGCCATTTACACTAGCCCAAGTGACATTTTTGGCTATATCGATAACCAGCTTGTGCATACTGTACATAGTTAACTCAAGTGGCCAGACAACATGGAGTGTGACCCAAAGTAATGTGACTTGTTATACATATAAATGTAAATAATCCTAATATATTAAGTAATCTGACACATAGGACATGTTAATCATAGGACTATACACTACGTACATAAATAAATTAGATCTAATCCCGTTAAAACCCGTAATTGTTTGTGCATCCAACCCCTTTAACACCATTTATGGACTTATATTCCTTATTAACAACTCTAGACACACCCTGAGGGTCACCATACCCCCCCCCCCAATACCGAAGCTCTAACTATTGATCACCCATTCTATTCACTATTATTCCTTCTCGATAAATCATTTAGTTATCACATAAAACATCTAATCTTCATAAAAACTCCACACATTCACCATTTGGTTCCATGCTTATTATTGCTTCCATACCCAAAACTCATTTCAAATTTTACTATATTTTTTCTCATCTCGCTATCCCAAACCATAATTATCCATTTTCCCATTACACAAAAAAGATAGAAGAATTATTAGAGTTAGTGTTCGAAGGAATATTAATCACCCACGTATTCACATAAAATTATGAAATTCAAGGAATGTAAAAAGAAAAAGTAATCCCATGACGAAAAATAAAAGGATATTTGGATGCTGAATTCATAGTGAATAACAAATTGAAATTATTCATGGTCACAAAATATCAAAAAATTTCATTAGTAAAATAATTTAGAATCAATAGTCCCTATAGATTAATAAACTAACAATAATTCTATAGATAAAATCACCAAAAGAAAATTAAATCACAAATAAAATAATTCTTCTTCCATGAAAATTTATTTAAGAAAGTAACCTTAAAAAAACTTTATTAATCAATAGATAATAATCGTCTTTATAAAAAAATAATATACATGAAAACAATAATACATGATTTCATTGAATTATTCTAAAATGTTAATTTTGGGAGAAACATTAAGATTCCAATCATAAGAAGAGGATCTAAGAGTAAGGGGGTAGATATTGAAAAAACTTATATTGATGGTGTAAATATAGATGATTCAAAATATGATCATATTTACCTTGAATCCATTGACCATTGAAGTTTATTTTTCAACTCTTAGGTTTTAATCCTCATTCCACAATTCCATGGTAAATCCACAATGAACAGAGCCCTGAATTATCATTTAGTTGTTTTCATCACTAGTTATTGACCCTATAAATTTTTCCATAACTGCATATTTATAATTTATGATTAGATCAATTGATAATTTTAATGAAATACCCAAAAAATGCTCAATCTAGGTCCCAAAACCTAAACACATTAATTATAATTTTATAATTCAAAATACCCAAATTTTTACACAACTACATCATTATAATTTATATATGAGATTTTATTTAATCGATATTTTTGTTGATTCTCATGGAATAAATATTTATCTATTTAATAAATATGACATATTTTTTAGAATCCAAATAGTTCATAAAATTTAAAAAATAGTTCAAGGGTAATCACTGCACTCCAAACTCAATGAAACCATCTAAAAAATTGTGAGATCATCAAATAGTGTGTATTGGCCATTTTTCCCTTTTTCAGGGACCTAAGACTTCTTAACTAAAAATAATGCTATGTCAAATCCATGAAAAACCCAGGTCACTCAAACCTCCTCACCATTAAATATTTTCATCTAGTAAAAGTAACCAAACCAAGTTATTTCACATATATCCTCACAAAGACAACTTTTTTATGATAACATTCATTGGTTATCCACTTCCTTACACTATACCTAGACTCATGAAATTATCTAAAATTCCTCAAATAAGAAAAATATTACATTATATTAATTCCCATTAATACAATTTTCTAAATACCATTGATAACACAAGACACACATCAACATGACAGGAATTCAAAATATGAATTGTTAACATCAAACTTTGATAAGTCACTATTAAGGTAATCACCTATGGAGTGTTGTTCTCTCAACCATTAAATTTAAACCTATATACTATGTCAAATAAATTATTGATCTACATTAAATCCCAGTATAGTTTTATTCTTGAAAATATTCTTAAGAAAACCCTCAAGATCTATTAGAAAGATGGAACAAGTGGTCTATTTCAAATTCTCATCTTCACCAAAAATGGACTAGATAAAAATTCTATAAATACTAATCTTAGAGGTACTGCTAACATAAATTTCACATTTTACACTATCATATGTGATAGCCTCACCTTTAAAAAACTGATTCCATACCATATCACACCAAACACCACAAATATCATAGTTGGGAAGTATTCAATAGTTTTTTAATTGAAATGTGACAATATCAATAAAAACCTCTTAAAAATAAAATAAACCAACCTTTTTCTCATATATAAACCATCAAACAACTATTTTAAGTGGAAAGTCTAACCCATTCAGATGTCCCTACATTATATTCTCTAGATACCCATATAACAAATTCCAATGAGAAAATATAAGACCAAGATCATTAAAGAAACATCCTTCACCATATAGATAGATTTTATAGATGACTAATATCAAATCTCATTTCAGCTGACACCATCAAGGTTTCATACCCTTACATGTGATCTTAGGTCAAACCTTCACACCATAACACTAAAGGTGATCCTTATGTGAACAAAAAAATTCTAAGCCATATGTGGGATGATTTTATCCTCGCCTTTAGTAGTATAGTTTCTAAAAACCTTGAAATATGATTATTAGTTAATATTTAATATAAAAATCATAATAAATATAATAAATATGATTATTATAATATAATCCTGAATAAAAATACTTAATATCTTAAGAAAATATGGTTCGTATTACATAATTTTACATAAAACACAAAACATTATTTAATTCCATCAACATGGTTATCTTATTTTCATTTACATTCTCCTTTTTAAAATTTATCACATAAGGACATACATCAAGGAAATGGTTGGATAAGAGACTAGTAAGGTAAGGATTAAAAATAAAGGACCATAATAGTATAATTAACAAAATTCAAGGGTAAGAATATTAATAACAATCATATAGCGAGTGAAAGATCATCATCATAAGATTGACATATTCATTTAAAAGTCACATGGAATGTGGTATTTTCATAATGATGAAACACCATAACATTGTGATTAAATCCTAGACATAATTGTTTTATAAAGCTTCCAACTTTTTCACATATAAAATATGTGTAAAAATACTCATTTCATAAAATATGAACAAATATAGTATTATGCTCAAACATATTACATATAATATCATGAGACATAGCAAATTACCCAATTAGTTATAGAGACATATAATTTTGGGCCACCTTTGATAATAATTTTTTTCATAGCCAGGATTTTCACATAGAATGGAAACACTTATTAATCGTAGGCATCAAATAAACACATTATAAAAGAATGGGTTTTAGAATATCATTATAAGGAATAAATCAATAAATAAAACATGGTGGTTACCCAAAATAATAATGGAGAATATAAATTTAGGTATAAATGGTTCCATTAATATTTTTTATATCATTCTTCATTAAAAATGAAAGAATAAATTTTGGAAGAATAAAGGAGGGACATTGACAATAATCACATTACCATTAATCATTATTGTGTCTCATAAATCATCCCAAAAACGTAATGATATGAATATAACCATAATAATAATGGTAAATAAATGATAAATTCATTTATAAGGTATTTATAGGAATAGATTTGAAAATAAAGAGAAAAAGGTGATTAACCAAAAAATAAAGAGTTTGGTTTGAAATTCTCTTAAATTAACTCTTTTTTGTTTCATTATATTTACACCTACTATATAATTAACTTTAGTTTAATAAAAAATAATATATAAGTAAATTATATTAATTTTTTAATTATTTATCAATCATATTCATTATAATTTATTTATTACAATTCTATTAGGATAGAGAATAACTCAAACAGATGATTTCTTATTAAAATTATCCAATTTTTTTTATTTCATAAATTTAATTAAATTCCATTTTTACATTATAAAAATTAATTAAATAAGCATAAAAATATATATAATTACATATTTATATATTATATATAATTATTTCAACCATACATGAAGGTGGTGAAAATTAATTAGTTAACATATGTACTACCAGTTACCTTACCATTAATAGTATATTGTCACAAAAAATATTTAGATGTATAATATATTTATATATTTTAACTACAATTTTTATAGTAGATTAATATCATTAATAAAATTTTAATATACTTATTCAATTTAATTGGATGAGTAGGTATAGAGTTATGTTGGAGAATATAAAAACTAAACGTGAAAAATGAGATGAAAGAAAAGGAGGTGGTTGCCTTCTATATAAAGTCACTCCTTTTCTCTGATCATAACACCATGAAGGATTCATGTTTATTTTCTACAGATTATCCCTAATGGTACAAGGGTATTATGAGGGGTATATCGGGTTGATATTATTCATATATAAATGGATAGAATGTTACTTACACATGGAATGGATAGGGGTTGTTATACTCGAAGATGGGTCTATTTTTAGGTTAAAATATTCAATAATTTATTAATTATAATGTAATACTTGTAATAATTAAGCTTCAAACATTATAAATAAAAATATAATAATTTTAAATAATGTTAGGACTTTTAAATGTTTTCACCATTGAATTGATTATATCATTCAAAATGAATGAAGAAAACACAAAAATATGTTTTTTACTGGAATATATTACATTTTTATTTTGAAAATTATATTCTAGGTTTGGAATTGTACTTTACTATTTTTATATATCTAATTTACCTTATTATATTAATTTTGGGTAGATTTAACCAATTTAATATTTATTAAGTTATTATTAAATCATTACTATATTGTAGAACATGTGGTATTGAAAAACTATAGTTTAAATATTCACCTAAAAATTGATTTTCATTGGAAAATTATCTTAACATAGCCCTTAGAAAATTTCCATAGTATTTTTTATAAAATTGAAATTAATTTTATTAAAATTATTTTATATTATAGGTAATTTTAATTATTAAAAAAATATATACTTTTATAAAATACTTTAACATACACTTTTTTCAGAAAATAAAATTTTACTTCATTTGAGTTTGTAATTAAAATAATTATTTTCTAGCACTCTAATATTTAAATTTAGTTAATTTATTCTTGAGAAATAATATTTATACATAATTTTTCTAATTTTATTATTTATGTTATTACTTTAACTGTGAGATTACTATTATAAAAGTCAAGTTATTATTCATAACGACTATGTTCTTATAACTAATGGTCATATAACTATTACAATAGTCATAAAAGTACTAAATTCCATTAAATACATCTTATTTTCATTCATTAATCATTCTATTAAATTCATATCTGTGTTTTAAATTATTTATTTTTAAAATATTGATTATGTTACTAAAATTTTATTTATTTTTTTAAAGTATTTTTTCATGGGTGTGATATTTCTAGTGGATCAAACTGGTCAAAATTTTATTATTTTGCTACATTTTCTATGTTTATTTTCCCATTTTAATATTTTCAATTTAATGGTTTTATTTTTATTCATTAATTTTTTAAATTAATGAAATAGAGTATTACTGGTTTTTATTATGTGGTTCACAAGATATATACTACAATATGGTCTAAAATATGACACATATGATTATTCACAATGAAAATTAAATATAGAAAAGTCTGGGTTGTTAAATTCATCCCACCTTTGGAAATTTCACCCTTTTTATTTAGACTCGTATATTTTGTTGGGAATAGATAAAGATACTTATTTATCATTACATCCTTATGTCCCCAAACTTCTTTTTCATATACATGGTTCCACCAAAGTACATTTATATGGTGATTTGTCTTATTGCATTATAAATTATCTCAACAGACTAATATCTTGAACAATTTCTCTTCATAAAAGAGGTTATGATCTAGTTATACTCATTATGGATTTTGTGAATTTGTGGAAATAGGTATGTATTTCTTCAAGAGAGATATGTAGAACACATCATGATCTTATTCTATGTTTGGTGGGAATTCATCATGTTATCCCACAACTACCATGAAATTAATGATCTTAATAGTGAAAAATAACCTATGGATGAGCTTTCCCTTAATTAAAAATCTCATAATTATCTTCCATGGATATATTTAAAGGAACACTATATTTCCTACTTAAAACTTCATGTATCTTTTAAGATTGTAAAAATTGATCTTATATGATATCTGAGTACCTTTAAAGTGTTGTTTAATGGATTTAAAATTCTATTTCACCCTTTTACATGTTATGGTCCAAGTTTCTTTTGTTCACTAACTTCATCCCAATATAAATGAGTTAAATATCTCCTACCATATATAGATTCATGTGGTTTCATCATAATATTTAACTAATAAATGTTTTTGTATTATATTTGAACCAATATAAGATATTGATCCCATCCTACATTGAAGTGCATCTATGAATATTTGAGTGTGAAATAGAGTTAATAAATAGTCCTTTCATATTATAAATCACTTTTTTGGTGATAATATATACATAAGTTTAACTGATTATTCGAGGATTGTTGAGTAATCATCTCGAACATAGAGTTGAACCTTATATCATGATCAAATGTGATTGAAAGGGGTTCCTTATATAGCCTCATCAAGTCAACCATTTATATATTGGAATGTTGATGAAGAAAAAAATATTCATAAATAGTGATGATGTGATAACTAATTCTATGTTGATCCCCTAAAACCAATATGTATTTTTTTTACTTTATATGTCATTATAAGACCTATGATAAATTCCATGGTGATGTTAACATATTTTTATAGTGTTATGTCTAATGATTTAATCATCCCTTTGGATTTATTATTCTCTACTGTAACTTGCTACTATACCAATCAAACAAAAAAAATATCTTTCTTCTTATTTTCCCACTAGAAATGATCTTTATGATCTTAGTACATCTTGATACTTTCATAATGGATAGAGAAATTTGAGCTATGTGAATCATCCAATATATTTTTATTTATATCATATGATGATTGAATGAATGATTGAGTTAAAAAATGAATGAATCTATATTTATCTATTTTGAAATTATAAATATTTCCAACCATTTTTTCTCTCAACTTATTTTCAATCTCTAAATCATCCCTTGATAATTCTTTAGTCTTGACTTAGATAGATATTTAGTGATTTTTTTTTATAATTTAGGATCTGTTACTTTCTTTACAATTTCTCAACTAATCAATTTCATATCCACAAAGATAGGTTCTTCCTCATTTCTCATCTTTGATAAAGTAGTAATATCATTTCTTCTAAAAGAATTATTTAGAATATTCACCTTTCCTTGATTGTTTTGAATTGAAGAATCATGGTACTTAAGGAATTCCAACCTTCTTTCTTATTTTATTTTCAAATTATTCTATATGAATGTATATTTTAAACTCTTATGATCAATATATATTTAAATCTTCTCAACATTGAGGTAATGTATCCAAATATTCATTTTAAATATCATTTATGATAACTCTAGATCATTCATTAGGTATTTTTTTCTCATTGATCATCAATTTTGATGTGGCATAGGCTATAAATTTTTTATTTAGCATGATTACACAACCCATTACTTTTAATAAGGATCATCTATATATCAGAAACTCTTCTCCACCTGAGTGGAGTGATAGTATAGGTGTAGTTATTATCCTATAATTTATAATTTTAAATATTTCCTCACATTATTTTATGCATAAACACCTTTCCCATTTTCTTGTTAACTCCGTTAGTGGAATAAAAATCATGATAAGATTCTTACAAAGCTCTAATCATATCAAACTAATCAAAGATACGTATATGTCACCATGAAACATGTGAGTTTGGTTCATTCCTCGGTTCTCTTTATCTTTATGGGTCCCACATAAAATCCCTCACACATGATCACATGTCAAAGAATATGACTCAGTGCATCTAAAATCCACATATTCTAAACAAAGCATACAACATTTACAACATTAAAATATTAAATAGAATACATAGATTCTCTCTATGTTACCATTTTATATTGGATTATAAGAGGATATAATCAATAAATACCATCAAAAATTTATCAAGGTAATCTTAAAATATTTTTTATCAATTTTGTTATTATTTATAAGGAGGTTGTATATATTAATGGAATCTCAATAGAAAAATAGTGTCTATATCTTGTACAAAAATATGACTTTTGAATATATTATCTATTTATATTTAGATAATGAATTCATGAATGAATATCCAATTTTCTAAATATTTATATCTTTGAAGTGTAAAAAATAATTTATCAATCCTTGTTAATGGATACATGTAATTTACGGTGGTCTTGTTGAGATATCGGTAGTTGATTCTACGCTACATTGATCCTACCTTATTCATGAAAAATTGCACTGGTTCACCTCAAGTTGATACACTAGTTTGTATCAACCCTTTCTATATATTCTATTTAAGATAGTCCTTTAACTCACCTATTTATTTTGAGTCCATCTTATAGGGGATCCAAGATATTTGAATTTCTCCAAGAATTAGTTCTATTGCGAAATCCACCACATTATCCAAGGGATGTTTAGGAATGTTTTTTAGAAATTCAATTGTATACACCCCTACATTGGGAATGTTGGTAAGTTTGAGGATTCCATTTTACTTAATCATTTGAAAAAGACATGCTTCTTCATTGGGTATCAACACCCATACCTTTGATGTATTTTCTAAATGGGATTTAAAATATTCATGGCATCTATATAGGATCATTGGATGATTTTGAGTATGGAAAGTTATTTTATTTTCCTAGAAGTTGATTTGATACTTATATAATGAGAAACAATCCATGCCTAACATAGTTTCAAATCCTAAAAATCTAAGGATTAGGATATTCACTAGAATAATATTCCCACAAACTTTAACATGGGATGAGTCCAACACATGGGTTTCAATAAATTCACCACAAGGTGTTTTCACGTATATATGTTATTTAAGATATCAAGGTGGTTATTTAATAGTTCTATATAACATGAAGGATATAAATTAATGTGTCTGAATATATTTACATAAAGCATTCAGTAGAAATGAGTGAATAATAAGTGTACCTTTCACCATTTCCTATCATTAAATTAGTCTCCCATAATTTTGTAAATGAGATATTGTTATAATAAAATATATATCAATTAAGAATTTATAAATAAATTATTCATATCTATAATCCAATTCCAAATTCTTATCCTCTAGGATCCCTAATTTTAACCTTGGTTATATTTTACTAAACTCCCCAAATTAACAAAAACATTATCAAATACCAACTATAGTGGCCCGTATATTTTATACATAATTAATATATATTTTTTAATATAAAAAATATAATAATAATACAATATCTAATCAATAAGTTTAGTATCTTAAGTAAACTATTTTTTTACTACATGATCATATATGAAAAATTAAACATTATTTAATTCGTTTTGTATAGTTATTCCATTAGATTTCATATTCACTTTAGTGTATGTTATCACATGAGTATATACATCAAGGAATGGGTCATCTAAAACACCAGTAAGGGGAAGAATAATTGGAAAGGACCATAATACATGAATTAACAATGTACGTGAGTGATAATAATAACAATCATAATATCATAATAAAAGGATCATCATTATAATCATGGAGGAATTAGGTAATAGAGCCATGGAATATGTAATGTGAATAATGATAAAACATCTTGACATTGTGTTCAAATCCCACAAATACATTGTGAACAAAGATAACATCATGTTTACACACAACATATATATGAAAATCATTATTCCATGAAATTTAAAAAAAATCACCATGTTGACACATAACACATATAAAGTAATGATATATATCATAATAACAACAAGATTAAAGGGATATATAATTATATTCACACCAATAACAAAATAAAATTCTCATAATCATGCATGAAAAATCAATATATATATATATATATATATCAATCAAAGACATAAAATAAACCCTTGATAAAATAATGTGTTTTATAATAGAATAAAAAATCATACATCAATGAATAAAAAATTGTTTCCCCAATATAATAAGTAAGAAAATAATTTTAGGAACTAATAATTTTTATTAATTATTATAAGATCTTGGTCCTTCAAAAATATAATAATAAACAATTAAATAATCGAGGGAAATTGAGAGTAAACACATTATCATTCATCCTCAAGGTGGATTAGAAATCATCATAATGAAGTTAGATTATTTATATACCTAGATGAACAAAGGGAAAGAAAAGAGAAAGTAATATATAATTAGTTTTGAAAATTAAATTTGAAAACAAAAAAATGGTTATGAGACCAAAAGAAAAAGTCAGGTTTGGGATTCTCTATACCGTAGGCTTCATTTTTCTTCCTCACATTCACACCTCTTATAGGCGATTAACAGACCATTAATGGGACATTGTTAAAAGAGGATGAGTGAGATGTATAATATATTTCTTTATTGTAAATAACAATTTTTACAGTATATCAATATCATTAATAACATAATAATATAGTAATTAAAGGACTTTTAAATAGTATACTAGAGTTGATTCCCTATAACCAACATCTAAGTATGATATGATTACTTGTATCCATGTATTTGAATATTCATAAAATATACTATCACATCATGATTTTTCTACTACATGACATAGTATGTGATAATGTGTTAAGTGTACTTTTCATGAAGAAAGGTTATAGTGGTTCCCTGTAATAATGACAACCTATAAGTGCCACTACTATATTCTTAAATATATGTTCAATATCTTAATGATATAATTTAACATGAAACAAATGATATTAGCTATCGAGGGTGGAGAGTCGTTATTATTTGAAAATATTTCTCATGTTGTATGGCCATGTTAATCATCAGTACAAGATATTATATGAATTTGAAACTCCAACAGGAAATCCTCATTTATATCTATCATTTATTATTCTTATTTTGGAATCTATGTAATGATACATATACATTACCATTGTTATTAATAAATTTTATGAGTCGTATACTTTTATGTATTGATGAAAATTGTGATGATATATGCTCATAATGAAGTAAGATATGTTGGGTGTGTCACGAGTGATGTTATATTAATGAATAATTTTAGATAGTATTTATCCATTTTTAAAGGAAATTTGATATCTCATGACCTTATATGGGAATTCGAATTCTGGATTGAGTCCACAACCATGAAGGTGTTGTTGGAAAGTTCGTTTCTGAAATGTCAAAGAAGGAGTCATTGAGCATATAAGTTGATTACAGTAGAGTGAAACCTTCGTAATTTGGAATATCAAGATAAAGGGATTATATTACAAAATTTAAATTAATAGTATGTTTCATGTTGTTTAAACATTAAATTCTTTATATATTAGATCCTTAGTGTATTTAAAGTTTCTAACCCAGTACTTTAGGTATTGTAGCCTAACGCCACTGAGAAATGTGCCTAGAGGTTCATGAAAAAAGTGTAACACCATTACTCCATTTACCATTAACAAGTGGTTATTTTACTATATTTGTATAGGATACAAGATAAATCACCCCTAATGACCAAATAGGTTAGTACTCTTGATTTACTAAATATACACATGATTCTAACATTACATTTGAACAACAGAAATACGAAATTAAAATTATAGAAATAAATTTATTATTTCTAATATTATAATCCTGAAATCATTCATAAATCCCTTATTGGCATACTAGAGAAATTAAAATATAATAAAGGGTGATCTCAGATCCTCAAAAATGGAATACGTACAATAGAAGTTATTATAGAATAAATAAATCATGTGTAATATGGAAGAGATAAACAATAATGAAATATTCCAAAAAAAAGTAAGATCATAAAGGGGGATATATCCATAGATAACATAGGAACATAAATTATTGCATGGATAATAATATGTGGTTTCATAATGATTCAATCCATAATGTCGTACATCAAAATCATATCATCAAGGCCTTTTTCGAAGATATCATAAACATACCATCAAGGCCTTATGCTAATATATCATAAATAATTAAGTAGGAATACACAAAATACTGAAGTTATTTTCTCTCATGAGATCTATATTTTCATAAAGGGGGTATAATAGGCCCCACACATCACATACTAAGTATATTTCATTCATCAAATGAATAGGGGTGAATAATTAATAAATTACATAATCAATATAAATATTCATATTTGGAAACTAGCATCTTGAATGTTAGTTCTTTTTTCCATTAAAAAAATAGAACATCATGATCATAATCCATCCAGATTAATATGGAGGAAGGTATCATTAGAATATATCCCCATTGAAGCATAATATTCATCAATGTAAGTTTACATATATTAAAATAAATTTAAAATATCACTAAAAAATTTTCTAGAGGAAAATAAACTTATCATTTTGAATTCATAAATTTAAAATATTAAAATATACAAAATATTAGAAATCAAATTTTATTTGCAGATAACCAAGTAATATTTTAAATGTATCTTTAAATAAAATATTATTCATTTTGTTTGGAAGAGGAGTAAAAGTCATATCCATTAAAAAAATATTTTTTCACTTTTTAAAGAAAGAGAAAAGTTGACATTAAAGTAACGCGAACAAGATTTTTATTTAAAACTCTGAAAATAGAGTCTAATATAGTTGAAAAGGAACTTAATAAATTATTTAAATGTAAATAATAACATTATCAGAACATTTTTAGAAGAAATGAGAATATAATATGAATTTCATCGACCAAAGAAGAAATAAGGTAGACATCTCAAAAAAACATTTTCTATACTGTATTAAGTGAAAAAGAGAATAAAATAAGATAAAAACATGTAAAATAAATAAATAACTAGTGAAGAAGAAAATATATTTATTTTTCAATATAATCATATTATATTTTTCATCAATGAAAATTTAAATATAAAAAATACCTAATAAATATAATATTGTATAATAAACCCTTAGACATTGGAAAATTTTGAATAAAAAACTCCATGAAAGAAATAAAATAAAATGAAACATGAAATACCATTAATATAAATATATTCATGATATAAATAATAAAATATTATGTATAAATACCAGACAAAAGAAAAAAGTGATTATTATGATATATGTCTCATATAAATCAAAGTGAGATGAGAAACCCTTACAATGATCATAACATTTATGTGATTTTAATCATTGAAGTGGTTATGTGTAATAAATGTAAATCTAAATAAAAAACTGGATATAGATTATAAAATAATAATTTGATATTACACACATAATCATGTAATGACAAAGACAGTAAAGAAGTAATATAACACAATGAAATAAATTGAATTAAGAAACCCCTATCCTCGAGTTTGACATGTGTGATACATTCTTTATCTCTTTTATTGTAAATATATATCAATTTTATAATTTCATAATAACCATTTTAATATTTATTACAATTTTATTATCCCTTTTATTTCTTCTATTATGATTATTTTTATAGTTATTAAATAATTTATGATCATTTCATACGTTTTGAGGACGTTCAGCTCATAATCATAAAACTATTTCATTAGTTTAACCATAGTTAATGGGATATAAATTCAATTATATCCCAAATATTAATCAATAAATAATTATAATTTTTATACATTAAATACAATTTTTCAATCTTCAATGAAAGGTAAACATTAAAATAGAATTACATCATTTCTTAGAGGTGGCAGTCCACACATACTCAAGAGATACGACGTCAATTTTAGTGGGTTGAAGCGTAATAAGATAAGTAAAATATTATATTTAAATAATAATTATTATTTCATTAATATGATAAAAATTCATGAAACATATCAAAATAACCGTCCTTTTGAGGTGGTGATTAAAAACTAAACACATCACTTTATGGAGGTGGTAGTCCACACGTAACCACAAGTGATAATTTCATGACCCGTCTTTATTGAAATGTGTTTTAAATTTTTTATTCCATAATAATAATAACATCCTAGATAATTTATGATATTTTATTCATTATTTTTTAAGTATACAATATATTTAGAGGAATCATGAGAAGAAATAAACTTTGAAAGAGTTGGGAAAGATGATTACCTAATCCTTGAGATACCCGCTTTATCTTAAACCTTAATCCTTCATTGGATAGTCCTAGGGTAATAAAAAATAAATCATGAATTAATTGAATTAAAATAGAATGTTTTTGTGTAGGGTGGGGCTGATATAGAAGACTGAAACTGTGTGAATAATGGAGGATAATAGGTGACCTCTTATAAGTAATGGAAATGACACACTTGTAATTACATAAATTATTTGAATATAATATATATAATAATAATTTCAAGTGGATCCAAATGGAGATAATTTATATGGTATGAAATATTATGTTCTAAATACCCTCAACAAATAAAATTTAGACATTTTTACATTACATTTTCAAACTCAATGTTTGGTTTAACCCATTCATTAACTCCTTTCAACCTTAAATATGGTAGCACATTTTTTAGACATTAATGGTCATAAATTTAATTCTATGGATATAAGTGGGTCAAAAAAATTTTATGGATGAAACATAAAACCATTTAAAATAAAAATTAATTTAATTTAATTACACAATTCATTCAAAACATATTAATTTTATTGTTTTTAAAATCAATTAACATGATTTATATATTTCATTCACCAACATGTATCGACATTATGTAATCATTTAAACTAATTATACCATTATAAAAAATTATAAATAAATTTCAATCATAAAAAAATTATTTATTTTATACATAAAAAATTTATATTAATTCAAATCTTGATTTTTACTTATAAAAACATATTATAGAAATTAAATTCAAGTGGGAGAAATTTTGTATTTATTATTTTCTTAAAATTAAATAAATAGAATTATCAAAGAAAAATGACTCCAAAATTCTATATATTCAATTTTATGATGGATATGGTTGAATCCCTCTCATATAAGGAAATGAATTCATGTTTTTTGTTTATTTTTTGACATTTTCCTGGAGTTTTAACCATAATTAACATTCTTTACCCATTACTATGGTGATAATATTTTACCATGGTTATTATTAATTTTGACTAAAAATTAAATTAAAGTATTGATAAAATTTTAACTTCATAATTCCAAATAATTAATCCATATTTATGATTAAATTTTAATATGTAATAGAAATCAATATTAAAATAAATGCATAAAATTCATGATTTTTTTTAATCTTCACTTAAGAAAAAAATAAATTTATACCAAAATAAATTATAATGATGAATCATATTGAATTATTTAGATTTTTTTCCATAAAATGGATCTCTTATGTTATTTTAAAACTAAATAAAAATATAATGAGACTTTTAAAATACTTAATTTAATGAAATGAAAAATAGTGTAATAAAAATGGTTTTTTAAACTATTTAGTGGGAAATAAATCCTTTTTGAAAAATCAACAAAAAATTACCCTCAGATAAAATTTGAATTATTATTTCAAAAATTGTATTCATTTTTTCAAATACTATTTATAAACACGGTATAAATTAATTATAATTTTTGTGTAACACTCGAGCTTCAATTATAGAATATGAGAATACTATTTGAATAAAATAATGTTAAAATAAAAATTTTAATATTTAAGGGAATAAAATCTAATTTGATAGGATGAATTTTATTTTTTAACTTAACAGGTCAAAATAATCTTATAATGGGTTTTTGAAATTTTCCATTAGAAAAAATATTTTATAAATAAGTGAAATTTATAATTTAAATATTACTAATTTTATTTATAATAATGTGTTACAATATGATTAATTACCAATTTATTTACTATTAAATTGATATAAATAATAAATACCATTTTGAGGTAAAAGGGATATTTTTCAGAAAACTATTTTTAAGAGAATAATGTCCTTCCACCATAATTAGTTAAAATAATTATTAATGTTGAAT
The DNA here is from genome assembly GCA_963277665.1 of Viscum album. Taxonomy (NCBI): domain Eukaryota; kingdom Viridiplantae; phylum Streptophyta; class Magnoliopsida; order Santalales; family Viscaceae; genus Viscum; species Viscum album. The sequence goes on from OY728145.1 coordinate 1,334,721,796, forward strand.
TACTTAAATTAATTTTTTTAAATATATATAAATATTTTAATTTAAAATCCATATAATGATTATTACAAGTCAAATAATTAATTTAATATCATCTTATGCTTGAAAAATGTATTTTTTGAAAAACTATTTCTTGACACAATTTTCAAATTTAATTTTTAATTAAATTTGGAAACTTATATGAATTGGATTTAATAAAAAGGATTCCAAATTTTGAATCAGAATAATAAATATAAGCTAATATGGTCAACCTTATGTTTTTTTCATAATTAATAGTAAACACATTAAAAATTAATTATATTGGTTAAGGTTAAAATGGGTTTATCATAGGGTTAACCAAAAATGATAAGTCATAAAATGAAGTATAAACTTACTTAAAGCCCATTGGATGGTTGTATTTCAAAATTACCCAAATAACCTTCTAATATGATCCATTATGGATTAATTTATCCATCAAATTAACTTAAAATTATTTTAAACCTTTGATAAATTACATGAGTGTCACTCACCTCAATTATAAACAAGCACCTTATCGCCTCACATTTCAAAGATCTTAATCCATTTACCTCAACTAGAACCTTCAAAAATCTCTCTAAAAATACTATCAATGTTCTAGAGATATTTTTAACCCAAAAAACCAACCTTGTGGTTCATAATAATAGATCCAAATGAGATTTTCCTAAGGGAAGGTAATCTTCTTCACAAAGTTATTTATTTTTTACCTCTTCTTTGACCACCTTCAAAAATTTATGAATTATTTCAATATAATAACACTAGTAGATAAAATGTATTTATATTTTACTAGGTTTTTTAATTATATTAATCTTTTACCTTCTCCATCAATTGTAAACAAAACCATCACTTATGTGTACGACAGACTACAGCCTCAAAAATAGATGTAATTTATTTTCAATTAAAAAATCACATGGATAGTCATAATGATTGAAATAATGAATAAATATGATACTTATGAAATAATTTTTATTCTTAAAAATTAATTTATAATACACATTGATGATACTATATTTTTCCCTTGTATGACATTGAAATATATTGAGAAAAAATTTATGACCTAGGCGCTGAGATGACCCGTGATTCTGAGGCCTAGTGATCTCAAAATTAATTTTATAAAAAATATTAAATTAATTTTATATTACACATACATAGTTTTAAAAATCAAAGAGAATATATATTAAAAGGTATCTTATAGAAAATCAGATAGCACGGTTGAATCTGTAGCATTAAATATACCCTAGGTGCGACCTAAAGTTGGTCGGCACTAGACATTCAGATAAGGCAGCCATTATTGGGTACATTAAGTGAATTAATCAATTAAATTATTTAATTAATTCATTTAATTCCTAAAATCCTAATTCCATGTATAAATTTCCTTATATGGTGAATTTCCTGGGTTAGTCTCATAACCCTAGGATCGTTGAGGGTAGGTTCTACCATTCTTTTTTGTAGATCGAGATTAGATGACAATATACAACTAAATCTAGGTTTTTTGATAGATAGAGAATGCATCAGATATTGTATATCACTGTAGAAATCATTCATCACTAATAAATGATCCAATATTGTGGTAAGACTCATCAATTTTGGTTTCCTCTTTGATTAAAATATTGAGCAAGAACAAATATTTAATTCTTTGATCTCCAATTAAATAAATCCTTTGCATGGGCCAGTGTATAGAATTAAATTATTTATTCAATTTATTTTTTATTATTCAATGAAATAACCCATTCCAAAACCCAATTCTATAATATTTGGACAATAAATCTAGGCCAAAAAAGTTATCACCTTTTTTCTTTGTGTTTTCCCCACCTGTTCTTCGTATTCTTCATCATTGGACCATGGGGGTCAATAGAAAACTACTGTCAGGTAGGTCTGAGATTCAACATACGCCAGGATTCATGGTGGATGTTCAAAATTGATTATATTTGAGTTTTTATGATGAATTATATAGGATTTCTGGTAATGGTTATGGATTCTTAAATCCGTGTTCCAAAGAATAGAAGGTTGCAGCATGGGAGGTGTGTGAGGTGAGTGGTAGCTTCAAGAGGAGGATTATAACTCTTATTTTTATCCATTAGAGATCCAAAATAGATGGATTGTGAATGTTTCCCCTAATTGTGGGTGGTAAAATTTTAATAATTGTAGTGTCAAGGTCAGATCTAGAAACTGCATGAGGATTCCATTGATTCTTTAAAAATTCTGACTACAAATTATATAGTATGAAGAACATGCAGCATTTAGTATCCTAGTCATAGAGGCTAGGATTTTGTGCAAGTTAAATATCAAACATTTTCAGGGTCCCCCACATGCCATGTGACTTGATGACTTTTTATCGTAGTGTACTCTAGTTTTACATGGACATAGACACATCCAGGAACATGTAGTGTACTGGCACATGGCCAATGTACATGGACATGGGTTCACCTTACATGAGCACAACTCATATCATACAGTCTGTGATAAGTTCATTGGGGCACATTGTGTTGCAATCTTATATGTCATGTAGTACTACATGGATAGTTATCATCATGTTGTTGAGGACGTGTACTAGCAGAGGAGTGGGAACGCATTCCATGTGCACCCCTTACACACCGTGTACTTCTCTATGAATATTCTTCATCTCGTATCTCTTTTATTTTGACTCATATTTTGGCCTATGAATTTAATATCTTGTGTTTTTTAATATATGATGATGGTTTAATTCATAGTGGATTTGTAGATACGATGATATATATTTCAATAGTGATGATTCTATATGTGGTGCTTTATGATGAAAGTGATAGGTCAAGATCAACAAAGAGATGTAGGGGTTTGAAATACCACTTTTCATACAAGGGTGAGGGTCCCCCACACACCAACAGTAACCAAATCGTACCCCCTGATAGACTTGTTCATGGTTCCTCTATCTACTGATTGGTACCCCTTGGTTGAATATGGAAAGGTTCCTCTATATATTGAGTAGTATCCCCCTTATAGACTAGGGTGTAGATCTTCCATCTACTGAGTGGAATCCCCATATCATACTAGGAAGGATACTATATCTACTGAGTCCCCCCCCCAACAGAAAATAGAATGGGTCCTCCATATACTGAGTGGAATCCCCCTATCATATTAGGGCGTAGATCCTCTATCTACTAAGTAGTAGCCCAAGATACACTAGGGAATGATTCCTCTATATACTGAGTGGATTCGTATATCATACTTAGATATGAATCCTCTACCCAAAAAGTGGAACCCCCCACCCCTCTAAATACATGGAAAAGGGTCCTCTACATGGATATTGTTCCACTTTGACTATGATACACAATAGAATGGTTTGGGTCCTCCAAATGGTTACTTCTTTGGACAGACATGAAAGATACTGGGAATCAATGTTGGACCTTTAAAACTATAGGAATACTCTTTTATGGGATGTACAGTAAGATAAGGATCCCAATTTTCTCTCTTCTATATTTACTATATGATAATATATCTTTATTTTTTGGTTTTATTTTCCCTATTTCTTTGGGTTCATGCTGACAAGTTCTATCATGTATTATATTTCCCCTCTTCAGCTTTGAAGGCGTCCGACTAAGTATGTATATACTCTCCCTTATAAGAGATTTTCTTAAATGTTTAATTAATTATATAGATGATGGATAGGTCATTGGTGATTTCATAGGAGTATAAGGATATTCAGATTCATTTTACACATATTTTGGTTGGGTCCTAGTGATCTAGAGCTAGGATCTCTTGGAATTTCTTTTCAAGTTGTCAGGTTGGGACATCCTTTTTATTGGGCTTGTGTTTTTTCCTTTAATTTTTTTATTTCACTATTGCATAATTATGTATTCCCTAGAGGTTATTATGTGTATGAGTTTTACTCTAGATACTACAGTTTTTAGTATTTTTCCTCTATATTTCTATATGGATATGGTTGGGTGTGTACATTTAGGAACTTTAGGAAAATGTCTCGCATTTTAGTTATGCATTTTGGCACTTGTTACTTACCCTTGTCTAATAGAGGCAGGATTGGGGTATTTTAAACCCATCCTTCTTCTATATGGGAGAGCCCTAGTGGGTTGGTTCATTACACACTTCCTACCCTTTCACCCTTTAATAAAATGATAATGTTGCTCATACGTATGTATGACCTACCATCTCTACGAAACAATGTGATTCATTTTCCGCATATAAATTTCAATAATGATTTTAAAAATGTATCTAATGAATAAATATGATATATATAGTATTAATATAAACCTTCAGATTATGGGACTATATTCTATTCACAATAATTGGACCCTCCATGAAAAAAATGCATGAGAAAATGAAGTAGTAAACACCTGAAAAAATGGTAATAAAGAAATATTATTAATAAATGGGTGATAAGATGTCCTAATAGGATAATATATGATATTATGAATATGAATATGGTTTTTATATAAATTAATAACATTTTAAAACCATTATAATAGACTTTGAACTACATCTAACTAAAGGGGAGTGTGAGGTAAGAGATTTCATCTAGATTTCCTTTCCATTGAGAAATATTTGATATTATACACCAATTTAATTTTATGTAATGTATATAACTCAACTTTGATATATTTAGCATGAATAAATATTTACTCATGATAATTAATTATTCAATTAAGTTTTATTCATTAAATTAGTTATAATATAAAAGGCCCCAAATAGGTAAGGATTTATTTTACAATATCATTTTTTTGGGATTGCCTAAATTTTCATTGAAGTAATCTTATAATCAAAATATTATAAAATATATATAATTTTTTTATATATTGGATAATTAATGATTTTCTATATTTTCTTCCATATTATCCTCCCTTTGGAATTTCGATCCTGAAATGAAATTTTTCATAGGAAAACAGATTATGTTACTCTTAATTATATAGTTTTCTTTCATGTCCATGTCATTCAAAATTATTTTACAAAATTATTTTTTATTAATAAAATGACATATTAAGGACATTTTATCTCATCTTTAACTTCTTAAAAGGTTTTAATGGAATATTTATAATGTTTTTTAATTTCACTTAAATATCCACATTATTTTAATCAAGTATATGATTATTTCATATAACATATACCATTTATACATATTCTATTTTATTATGATTTTTATTTGATTGAATGGGGAAAATATTAAGAAATATGTATTCTTTACTCAATAGAGATATTTATTAATAAGGAATATTTTTTATGATTTTAATTGATCATTAAATATATGTGGGATTAATTAGTAATTTAGTAATGGGTGGTCCTGGTTATAGACATCCCCTCAATGCATCGACAATTCTCATGAGATTAGTTAATTGGGAAAAATTAAATGGGTATTTGTTGTATTCATACCCATAAATTAAATTGTATTGGAATAAGGAATTGATGGTATAGATTTCATGTTATTTGAGATAATGATTTATCAAATTAATTTGTTTCAATCATTGATAATTCAGTTGTTGTTGTTATCTTTGATATTACTTCATTGATATTCTATGCGGATTGATTTTTTTCTCATGTTATTGATTAAATGAAATTTTTTCAATTATTTACCTTTCTATATTGATTATGCATTATTTAATCATAATATATTCTATTATACACAACCCTTACAGAGTATTTGGTCTCATATAATTTTATTAAAATTTAATTGAGTATAACACCCCAAATATTTTTAAAATTTCATAATTGGTTTGTCTTTTCGTTCCTTTGAGGATGATGAAAAAGAAGAAGACACACCTACTAGGGATCACATTGAGAATCCAACACATATTAACCTTTTATTAGAGGAAGTGTGTGAGGAGATCCTTGTGAACATGCCAAATAAAAATAAGAAAAGAAATTATTTACATGAAATAGTGAGTTTTCATATTGATTATTCATATTTAAATACTATCCATGTAAAAATACATTCTAATATTTCCTTTGAATATTCAAATGATGCATCCCACATTCAGAAATAACTTGGCATTAAAGGGAAAGTTCAAAAGGTATTAACTAAGAAGGAGAATGATCCCTACATTATACTAACCCCACCATTCATGTTATACCATACTTTTAAGGGTATGTATTTGGTACACTCTATCCATGGATTCCTCATCACCAATAAAAAAGTTGAGTGGGATAAGAAATCCCACAAGTGGTTGTTCAAATTTACAAAACTCCACCCAACATTAGACTATGGATGATAGATGTATAACACATCTAGAAGAAATAAAAATCCATGGCCCACTTGGGTGATTAAATCAAGAATTATCATTTCATTTTCATTCTTGTATTTTTAAATTTCATTTATAGGAGTTAGTTTATGAAGAATACCAACCCCTATTTTCTTTTTTATCTTAATTATCAGGGTCATTGTGCCTCAAATATTTATTTTCATTGTATGTTACATAATGGAATAGTTTGTCCCCTATGATACAAATATTAATAGGGTTGAAGCTTAATTAGAAAAGGTATTTTGATGTTACATTATATACCTTTTATCTTTGTACATTATTTGTAAAAATCTATTTTAAACTAAAAAATTAATTTGCATATTTAAATTGGAAATAACATGTCAATCTTAGGATATATGTTTTAATTGACTAATATATGAGAAATGAGTTTTTTCGGAACCCTATGATTCTATATTTCAAATTTCAATAATAATGATATTTAATGAGTAATGAGTATAATTATATTATTAGAGTGAACCATATATATTAAATTGATTACTAATTATTTTGGGGGGATGGGTTGAGTCGTATAGATGCAGTTTCCTTTTTATATTTCATAAATTGATTTTTTTTTTAATTTATGACAATTGATTTTTTATTACTGTGGAATTCCATTACAGATTTTTCATATTTATATCATTCATTACCCCATAAAAATTATAGACCCAATATTTCAATATTTGTTAGAGAATATTTTTTGACTGTTCATGGGGAATTTCAACTTCTAGAAAATTCATTAGAACATATCAAATATATAACTATGCAAAAACACATTTAATATGATTCATTAATATTTACAAATATAACATTATCCTCAATACAACCTTTTATATTGATCCTTTTATCCATGGATACCAAAAGTGAACTTATTAGGAATGATCCACATTAAAATCCATTTATATCCATTACCACCCACCTCTTGGTATTTTCATGATATTTTAATGTTGAAGAGTGGATGTAAGGGAATTAATCGTGTAATGATTCACTATATTATAAGAAATAAAGTATGGGGGTGATATTTTGGATATTAAGAATGGTTTTAGATTTATTCATTTTCATTTCATTTTTTTATCCTCTTGAAAAATTGACAAAAGTGAAAAATATTAATGGGTTGTGACTTGCAATAATAAACAAATAACCACTTCTGGAACAATTATTTTTATCATATTTTGTTAGTTTGTGGATGTGAGATAGTTCAAAGAATGAATTTTGAAAAATAAAAAAATTCCAAATTAGTTTGAATATAAGTAAAAAAATGTAACGACCCGAACATTTACTAATAAAAATTACTCTTTATCTGATTAAATGTATTATTATGTAAAATGGTTATATAAAATATATGAACTTCCTTAGTTTTATGTTTTTGAATTTAAAAAACCATTATGAATTATTATCGTTTCTAATATAGTCATTGAATAGTAACCACATGATTAGTATAAATATAGGGATTTAAAAAAAACAAGTTACTCAGAAAAAGGAAGTGATAGTCTCATACAGTATAATTTATCCACATGAAGCCCATTTTTCAGAGCATGTAATGTAGGTAGCATCACTGGTCTTCACTCCTTACCAATCCTAAGCCGAGTTTCAACACGTTAATCTTGAACAGAATAGCATATGGGAGAAGTGGTTGTTAATAGAGATTATCACCCAAGAGATGTTATCTAAGCCACCCCAACAGTCTATCACCATTGCACACCTTAACATTAGGTAATATGTGGGTGTTATAATGGGTTATGTAACAATAACCTAGCAATATGATTATGTTCATTATTTTGGTATCGAAAAAATAATCTACATTCATTTTATTATTATTACATTGTAAATAGTTTTTAATGAACAAATACTATTTTTAGGTAATATTCAATTAATAAATCTATTTTGATGAATTAATGGATTTTTAAATTAAATAATATTTTAATAAAATATTATTACTAAATTATTTTTTATTAAATATAAATTATTTTATAATTTTTATAAATATAATTGTAGTTTTTATTAAGGTTTGAAATCTGATTTTGTCAAATCCGATAAATTTTTTATAAATATCAGTTTTTTATATTAAGAAAATTATTTAGATAAAATTAATATTATTTTTTGAATCAGGACGTCTAAATTATCCAATGGTGAATTTTTCATAATTTTCTAGGACAATCAAATTTTTAGTGTAAAAATTAAATACTATTTAAATATATATTGTGTTTTATGACATCATAATGACCCAATAGTTATGTAATAAAATAATATAAAGGGTATGTTTTTATAATTTATGTTTTTCCTATAAAATAATGTGATTTTAGGTTTTTTTATTTATTTTACAAATCCTTAGTGGACCCTCCAGGACTTATAAGGCATTTTAACATTTCAAAATTATTTCCTTGAGAGTGTGACTCACCTCCTAATAAGAAATCCTAATATTTTAAAAGTTTAGATAATTTTTATTATAGAATAATTTTTTACACTCCAATTTGACAAAAACAATTGGAAAAAACCATTTTATGGTATTTTTTATTAGTTTAATGCGTAGTGTTCAAAACATAAATAATAAATAATTCCCTCTCATTTTCTAAATAAACCAACTAAATCTCCCATTACTCTTCACTAAAACCATTTGGAGCTAAACCAACATCTTAAATCCTCTCTCTATAATCTTCTCAAGGTTCCCCAAACACCCAAAAATTCTCTCTCAAGCCTCTCCCAATACTTTGGGATCACACTTCCATGTAATGGATTTCTTCCATTCTCGTTTTTTTCCAAATTTCATTATGTCGTTATAACAATTTATTTTCAACTAAAAATATTGGGGTATGATTTGACACCTCCCCTATAAATCCATCCTTATGTTTGAATGATGAGATACCCCTTTATATCTCATTAAGTTCTCTTATACACACATATTACCATGCCAAAATTCCATAAGAGATTTCTCTCTACTCATTTACATTCAGGAAATTATTTTATATTATTCATATAAATTGCATTAAATAAGTTGGGAAATGTATCTACATGAACACATTACTGTACATTTTATGTATATATGATTAGATACCACTTTATCTCTCATCAACCATTTTTTTTGAATTCTTATGTCACATCGTTATGGTACATAATTTGCACCGCGATTTTCCAAGCCAATGTCATTTTGTAGTGAATACAATGTCCATTTATCTACCAAGAGAATTCAACTTTAAGAACATTTACTTCTTGATTATATAGTTTCATTTATATATTCCACGTTCTTATATCATGGAATAAATGATGATTTTGAATGATTTTATATTGTATGATCCATTTGGGGCACTTATGCATGAAATGGAATGATTAAGAAGGGTGTGCCTTGATAGAGCTCCAATGCATTGGGTAAAGATTAGTATCCTGATACGTCATGTGACATGAGGGTTTAATCATTATCTTTCAAGTGAAATGATAGTTTACTAATTCTAATTCAATTGCAATGATGGTTTACTCATGCTAATGCAGGTGCAATGAGGGTTTACTCTTGCTCCATGTGAAATGAGCCTTAGATCATGATAGTATTATGTTAAATGTTATTTCTACATTTCCATGTTATGATAATCATGATATATCATGCCTTTATGTTCATATTTCTCTTTTTCTCCATTTATATACTTATTTCCTAACATTTACTATATTCTTCATGTTATGCCTTCTTTACTCACTTACTAGGCTTTATAGCTCACAGTTTTCTTATACATGTCCTGAGGTTATACTATAAAATGCTATGTACGAAGGAATGTGGTGTTCGTGTTAAAGATGGTTTCAATAAATATGATAGCTTTTATGTTCTAAGTTGTTATTTAGTGTTTATAATTTCCCAAGACACTAGACTTCTCGATCCTTAGATTTGTCTTAAGTGAAAGTTTATGTAAAAATCTTGTTTAAGTGTGTAATAAAGAGGTGGGTGGTTATAGTTGGTATCAAAGGATAGGTTTAGTTATTTTTGGGATTAGGATTAAAAACCACTAGGTAAAGCCTTAATGATAAGACTACGTATAATAAAATAATCCCTAAATTTTGCCGAGTATTAAGTAAGTGGTTTATCATAAAAATACATCCTTCTCTGGATATGAGTAGGTAAAGGTGGCTCTGGCAGAGATATATCTAGGCATAAAACCCGAAAACAAGGCTTTGAGTTAGACTCTAATGAGAACGGGTGCATGAAAACAGGCCTTGATTCACTCTTTGTTATGACACTACTAGGGGATATTCTTTGGTAAATTCATAATATTAGTATGAACCATTATCAAGGGAATTAAAAAAATGCCCCTAAGAATATATATTGGGTAGTAGATCATGGATAAGACATATATATATATATATATATATTAAGGAAATAAATGTAATTTTTATGTTATCCTTTTTTCATTGGATTCCATTTTATGTGTTATCCATAAATTTCCTTTTATTATAGCCAATGGTCAGTAATAGGAGGACTCAAGCTAACAACCAATGCGAAGATCAAAGAGATGACTATTCTAATGAGATGAGAAATCTGATGGGAGTAGGAATCACAAAATGTTTCAGGATACTCTCTTAGTTAACTCAAGTTTTTAATTGAAACATGGGTCAAGAGGAATTTTCAACCCCCCCCCCCCCCCCCCCAAGAAAGAACAAGCCGCAATCAAGAGATTCATTAGACAAAGGCCTCTTACTTTTAATGGATCAAGAGATCCCTCAATCACCAAAAAATGGATAAAATATATTGAGAAAATCTTCTCCATCCTTAGATGTTCTTAACAAGAGAAGGTACATTTTCATGCTTATCGTATGTAAGGTGAAGCTGATCAATGGTGTACATTGATAAAAATTCGAAGCTTTAGAAGGATATCAAGGCATTGAAATAGAAGGATTTCTGAAAGAAAAATTCAATAAATATTTTCCTCGCACCCTCTGACTTAATATAGAAGGTGACTTCTTTTACCTCAATCAAAAATATGATGAATCCATCAGACTATATGAGGTAAAAATCACAAGGCTTGAACGATCTACCTCCAACTTTTTCATTACCCATGAATACAAGGTTGACCGCTTATTTGGTGAGGAAAAACCTAGCCTACAAAAATCCCTATCGATCCATGACTTCAAGAACTATGATGAAATTTTCTGATGTTCCCTCAAAGTCGAAAACAAGATTGGTGAATCTTAGGGGTATCATGGGGATAATAAGCATAAGGTGGACTTTAATTCTGGTGGTCTGATGGATAAATCCAATGTTGCTAAGAAATTCTAGCATCCCACTTTCCAAAGGTATGGAAAGGGGAAACCTAGAAATTTCTTGAAGGGGGTGAGGAAATACGTTAGGTGTGGAAGAGAAGGGAACCTAGATATTAACTACCAGAAAGAAAACTCAATATTGTGATAAAGGAGAGGAACACTTCATTTGACCCTCAATGCACTATTTATTGCTTCAACTGCAAACATCCGGGACACTTTTTAAACCAGTGACCTAAGACAAGAGTTTTCAGAGGCAACCAAAAACTTCCAAGGTAGCAAGGGTGATCATTTTCTATCACTACCACTAAATCAAACCCTGACAATGAAGTGGTGACATGTATGATATTTATTCATTAAATAATAGATAACATACTTTTTTTATTCTGGTTATATACATTCATTTATATCCCAAAGGCTTAGTAGAACAATACCATCACCACCACAAATAATGGAAGTAAATATGTCGGTGAGAATGGAAAATAGGTTAATAATTGTATCCCATTAATATAACTAATCCACTATCAAAATTTGTGGTTTAAACTTCCTAGTGAACCTCGTCATAATCCCTGTGGTGGAATTTGATGAAATTTTTGGAATGGATTGAATTTACCTATATAGAGCCAACATAAATTTCCATGAGTGGGAAATCACTCTCCATATGGATAATTGACCCCTAATTCTATAAAAGTGTAAGGAGTTTGAATCTTCCTTAGTAACATTATCTCAAGAGTGGATATTACTACCTTATGAGAACGTGTATCTTTCTGAAATTATTGAGTCTAAGGAAGTAACCATCCTTGAATACATGCCTATTGTGAGGGAATTTGATGAAGTGTTTCCTGAGGAATTGTCTGGTCCTCCTCCTATAAAAGATGATGAATTCTCAATTGATCTTATACCTGGGGTGTTTCCAATATCCAAGACATCATATAGAATTTCTGTTGTGTAGTTTGAGGAGATTAAGAAACCACTATAGGTGAATCTAGATAAAGGGTTTATACGCCCAAGTGCTTCACCATGGGGTGCACCAGTCCTCTTCATCATGAAGAAGGATGGGTCAATGCGACTCGACATTGATTTTCACAAGCTCAGCAAAATCACGATAAAGAAAAAGAATCATCTACCATGAATTTATGACTTGTTCGGTTAGCTATGTGGATCACAATACTTATTCAAGGTGGATTTTCAATCAGGATATTACAATGTAAGGGTGAAGAAGGAGGATATCCACAATACTACTTTTCGTACAAGGTACGGGCACTATGAGTTCATAGTAATGGATTTTTTGCTCACTAATTCTCTATAAATCATCAAGGACCTGATGAATATAGTCTTTAGATATTACCTTGACAAATTTATGGTAGTCTTTATAGACGATATTCTAACATACTCCAAAACCAAGGAGGAGCATGAGGATCATCTAAGCATTGTACTAGAGAATTTTCAAAAGGAGAAGCTCCATGAAAAGTACATAAAGTATGAGTTATTTTTTAAGGAAGTATCATTAATGGGTCATATCATCACAAGAAATGGGATATCTGCAGATCCCTCCTAGATAGCTGCTATATTGGGATGTATGAGTCCCACATTAGTGAAGAAAATCCATAGCTTCCCGGGGTTAGCTGGATATTATTGCCAATTTGTGAGAAATTTCCCACGATTGTCAAACACTCTTACCAAGCTAACTCAGAAGGGAGTCAAGTTTATTTTTAGTGGTGACTGGGAAGAGAGATTCAAGGAGTGGAAAATAAGGCTTATCACTATGTCTGTTCTCAAACTACCCATAAGTGGAGAACTTTTTTTGGTATTTAGTGATGCTTCGAAGAAGGTCATGGGCTGTGTGTTGACACAAAATGAAAAATTACTTGCCTATGATTCAAAGAAATTTAAATTTCAGGAGAAAAACTATCCAAAAAATGATCGGTATTTTGTTGTAGTAATCTTTGATTTAAAAATTTTGTGACATTACCTCTTTGGGGAGAAGTGTGAAATATACACGGATCACAAAATCCTCAAGTATATATTCACACAGAAAGAGTTGGACTTGGACCAACGAAGTTGGTTAGATCTGACCCAATACTATGAATGCTCATTCTATTTCCACCTTTAGAATGAGAACAAGGTAGAGGATGCTCTAAGTAGAAAGGAACCAGTGATTCTATCATTGATGAGAATTGAAAAGGATCAAATCTTCTTATATTTGATGAAGATGGACATGGGAATAAAAAAGAAGGGAAAATCATCAATCCTTTCAAAAATGATTTCTCGAGCATCTCTTTTGAATAGGTTAAATGATGCTCAAAAGGATGATGTGAGAATTTAGAAGAAGGTGGAAACTATCAGAAATGGGAAATCCTCAGAGTTAAATTTTAATGAAGAGGGAATTGTTAGATTTGGGTCACGACTATGTGTTTCATCAAATCCAGGGTTAAAAAAAGAACTTTTGGATGATTCACATAGTAATAATTTCTCAGTTCACATAGTAAATACAAAGATGTATCGAGATCTCCGAGAGAATTATTGGTTAGATAGCATAAATAATGAGATCACTAAGTATACATCAAAGTGCCTTGTAGGTTAGTAGGTGAAGCTTAAGAGGAAAAAATATAAGTGGATGATGCAACCATTACCCATAATAATATGGAAATGGGAGAACATCATTATGGACTTTGTCACTAGACTTCCAAAGACATACAATTCAAACAATGCTATATGGGTTGTTGTGGATCGTCTTACAAATGACGCACACTTTATTACAATTCGAGAGGATTTCTCATTAGATAAAATGGCATGGATATATATATATATATATAAGAGAAGTTTTAAGGATGCATGGAGTATAAATATCTATTTTATTCGATCGAGATCCAAATTCACCTCTCTATTCTGAAGGAGTCTCCAACATGCTCTGAACACTAATCTAAACTTTAGTACAGCTTATCATCCTCAAACTAATGGCCAATCTAAGTGGACTATCCAAATACTTGAGGATATTTTGAGATAATTCTCAATGGACATCAAAGGAGGATGGGGTCAACATCTTCATCTGATTGAGTACTCTTACAATAATAGTTTCCACTCAAGCATCCAAATGACTCCTTATGAAGCCCTTTATGGGAAGAGGAGTAGAACACCGGCATGTTGGGGTGAAGTTGTTGAGTGAAAACTCCTAGGTTAGGAAATGGTCGAAGAAATGGTGGAGAACGTTAAGACCATCTAGTATCACATTAAATATTCTCAGAGTCTACAAAAGAGCTATGTTGATAATATTCAACGAGACCTAGAGTTTGATGTCAGGGCATACTATTCCTCTGTATATCATTGTGGAATAAAGATATGAGATTTAGGAATAAGGGAAAGCTTAGTCCAAGGTACATCATGTAACGACCCAAAGTTTCATTAATGGAAATCCATCTTGATCTAATTAAATGTCTCTTTATGTTTATATAAAATGTCAACTTCTTTGTTTTTAGGTTAAGAATTTTGACCATTGCTAACATAGTCATTGAACAGTGATCACATGATTAGTATAAATATAGGGCTTTAACAAATAAAAATATACTCAAACAAAGGAAGCGATTGCCTCATCCAGTAGAATTTCCCCATACGAAGCCCATTTTTCGGAGCTCGGAAAAGAGTTGGAATCCTTGGGATTCGCTCTTGACCAAGACCAAGCCGAGCTTTATCATGTCAAGCTCGAATGGGACTGTCTACTGGAGAAGTGGAAGTTGATAGAAATTACCACTCGAGCGATGTTATCCGAGCCACCCCAAGAGTCTTTCACCATCGCACACCTTACCCTTAGGTCTTATGCGGCTATTTTAAGGGTTTATGTAACTAATTGATAGTACTATGTCCATGTACATTATTTTTGTATATAATAATGAGTATAATTTCTTGTCATTATTGATACATTGTAAATAGTTTTTAAAGTACAAATGGTGTTTTTTGTTATTATTTAATTAAAAAATCTATTTTATTAAATTAATGGATTTTTGAATTAAATAATATTTTAATAAAATATTATTATTATTATTAGATTCATTTTTTTATATATAAATGATCATATAATTGTATGAATGCAATTATAATTTTTATTAAGGTTTGAAAGCCATTTTTGTCAAAACCCGTGAATTTTCGATAAATGTTGGTTTTTATTTTAAAAGTAAAAATTAAAATATTTATAAAATTATTTATACAAAACAAATGTTATTTTTTGAATCAGGACGTCAAAATTATCCAACAGTGAATTTTTCATAATTTTCTGAGACAGTAAAATTTTTGAGTAAAAATTAAATATCGTTTAAATATAAAATGTGTTTTATGACATAAAAATACCCAATAGTGATGTAATAAAATACTATAATCTTTATTTTCGGCCAATATATGTTTTACCATTAAAATAATGTGATTTTGGGTTTGTTTGGCTTACTTTTTAAAGCATTAATGGACCCCTCAAGACTTATTAAACATGTTGTCTTTTTAAATTATTTTCCATGGGAGTGTGACTCACCTCCACATAAGCAACCCTATTATTTTTAGAAGTTCGGACTTTGGTCTTATAAAATATTTGTTTCTTCTTCCCTTTTCCAAAAACCATGGGAAAAAACCATGGTATGGTTTGTGGTTTGGATTAATTTATTGTAAGGGGTCCCAAACCTAAATAATAAAGAATTCCCTCACCTTTCCTATATAAACCCACCAAAGCTCCCACTTCCTCCTCACTCAAAGCCTTTGGAGTTCGTCCAGCCTCTACCATACTCTCTCTAGAATCTTCTCAAGGTTCCCCAAGCTCCTAAGAAGACTCTCACAATCCTCTCTCTAGCCTTTGGAATCACACTTCCAAGTAAGGGTTTTTTTGGTCCTTTCTCATATTTGTCTAATTTTCTTTAAGCTGTTTTGCCCTTTTAATTTCAATTATGAATGTTGGGGTATGGTTTAGCACCTCCCTCATACTTTCCTATTTATGTTTGAATTATGGGATACCCTTTCTCTCTCATTAAATTACTCCCATGTACACCCATTACTATGCCGAAATTCTGAAAGGAATTTCTCTCTTGTCATTTACATTCAAGCAATACTTTTGTATCATGAATCTAAATTCCATTACAATTTTTGGGAAATATATCTATATAACCTCCTTACTATCCATTACATGTAAAGATTATGAGGAACCCCTTTCTCTCTCATCAACCATTTTTATGAATTCTTATGTCATGCTGTTATGCTGCCGAAATCGCACTGATTTTCTAAGCCAATGTCATTGTGTAGTGAATACCATGCTCATTTCTCCATCAAGGGTATTCACCTTTATGCAAATTTACTTATTGATTATAAATTTTCATGTATTAATTCCACATTCCTTTATCATGGAATAAATGATTATGTTTTATGAATCCATGTTTTATGATCCATGTAGCACACTTATGCATGAAATGAAATGTTTAAGAAGGGTGTGCCATTATAGCGCTCCAATGCATTGGGTAAAGTATAGTATTATGATACATCATTTGCAATGAGTGTTGACTCATGCTAATTAAAGTGAAATTAGGGTTTACTCGTGCTTCATGTGCAATGAGAATTTACTCATGCTCCATGTGCAATGAGCCTTGGCTCTTGCTAATTCTATGTTAAGTGTTGTTGCCACATTTCCATGTTATTATTATCATGCATTATCATGCCTTTATGTTCATGTTTCTCTTGTGATTTATTGATATTCATAATGTCTAACATGTATTGTACTCCTCATGTTATTCCATGTGTATTCCCTAACTGGGCTTTATAGCTCACCCTTTTCTTATGCATGTCCTCAGGTTATCCCATGCAATGCTAAGTACGAGGGAATATAGTGGTCATGTAAATGAAGTTTTCAATAAAGATGTTGTATTTCATGTTTTAAGTTTTTATGTAATGATCCTAATCCCCAAATACACTAAACCTCTCGATCTTCTTTGTTGTATCAAGTGAAGTTTTATGTAATAAATCATGTTTAATTTTGTAATAAAAGCAGGGTTGTCATAGTTGGTATCAGCGGATAGGTTTAGTTATTTTTAGGATTAGGATTAGAAAACCCTGGTAAAGCCTTAGAGAAAAGACTAAGTATAATAAAAACATCCCTAAGTTTTGGTGATTATTGATTAAGTGGGTTATCAAGAAAATACATCCTTGTATGGATACGAGCAGGTAGAGGCGGCTCTGGCACAGATGTATCCTAGGGGTAAAACCCGAAAACAACGCTTTGAGCTAGACTCGAACGGGAACTGGTGAACGACAACGGGCATTGCTGCACTCTTGTTTATGACACTCCCGGGGGATATGTTTTGATAAATTCACAATCTTAGTATGAACCCTTATTAATGGAATTAAAAAAAATTCCCTAAGAATATATTTTAGAAAGTAGATCATGAAAAGCCTATATTAAAGCCTATAGACTCATGAGTTAAGAAAATAAAAGTTTATTTATAAGTCATCAACTTTTGTCTTTGGATTACTCTTTATGTGTTACCCCTAACTTTCCTTTTATTCCAGCCAATGGCCGGTAATAGGAGGACTTGGGCTAACAACCGTTGTGAAGATCAGTGTGATGATTGTACTAATGAGATGCCCAATCCAATAAGAGCAGGAATCGCAAACTTTTTCACGCTTATCTCTCATCTAAATCAAGTTTTGAATAGAAAAACGGGTCAAGAGGAATGTTAAAACCCCCCTAAGAAATAACAAGTCGCTATCGAGAGCTTCAAGAGACAAAGGCCTCCTACTTTTAGTGGATCATCCGATCCCACGATCACTGAACAATGGATCAACTCCATTGAAAAGATCTTCTCCATACTTCAATGTTCTGAACAAGAGAAGGTTCTCTTGGTATATTATCATATGGAGGGTGAAGCTGATTAATGGTGGATGTTGATCAAAAATTTAAAGCCTGAGGATGAGATCGAGGCATTGGAATGGAAGGATTTCCGGAAGATGTTTTTTGATAAATATTTTATACGCACCCTTCAGCTTATGATGGAAAGGGATGTCATTTCCCTCAAGAAAAAAGATGAAGAATCTGTTGGAGCGTATGAGGAAATTTCACAAGGCTTGCACGATATGCTTCTGGCTTTGTCGTTACCCCCAAATGCAAAGTTGACTGCTTCTTTGGTGGGCTGAAGCCTAGCCTGCGGAAAGCATTGGTGATCCGTGACTTCAACAGCTATGAGGAAATTGTCTGATGTTCCCTCAAGGTTGAAATGGTGATCATAAAATCACATGGGTATCATGGGGATAAGAAGCATAATGTGGAATTCAATGTTGGTTACCCGATGGATAAATCCAATGGTGCTAAGAAGTTCCAGCACCCCACTTTCCAAAAGTGCGGAAAGAAGAACCTTGGAAATTTCCTTAAGGGGACGAGGAAATGATTCAGGTGTGAAAAAGAAGGGCACCTAGCTGTTAACTATCATCAAGAAAGACCCGCGGTTGCGATAGAGGTGAGGAACGCTCCGTTTGAACCTCAACGCGTTGTTCGATGCTACAAATGCAAAGAACTGGGTCATTTTGAAAATCAATTCCCTAATCCAAGGGATTTCGAAGGCAACCAACAACTGCCAAGGCAGCAAAGAAGAGATTTTTCCATCACTTATTCTGAAGTGAACCCTGACAATGAAGTGGTGATAGGTACGCTAGTTATTCATTCAAGAATAGAGAACGTACTTTTTGATTCAGGTTCTACACAATCTTTTATATCTCAAAATTTTAGTAGAACAATCCTAGCACCACCACAAATCATGGAAGTGAAGATGTCGGTGAGTACGATAAATGGGGAAATCATTGCATCCCATGAATATAAGTCCTCCCCTATTATAATCTGTGGATTGAATTTTCCGGAGAACCTCGTCATACTCCCTCTGGTGTAATTTGATGCAATTCTTGGCATGGATTGGCATTCCTTATATAGAGCCAACACAAATTGTCAGGAGAGGGAAATCACACTCCATATGGAGAATCGACCCCCGATTATTTACAAGTGTAAGGAGGAAGATGAATCTACTTTAGCTCCATCATCTAAAGCATGGATATTAATTCCCTATGAGCACTCATATCTGGCTCATATGATTGAGTCCAAGGAAGAAACCATCCTTTAAGAAATGCTTATTGTGAGGGAATTCGTGAAAGTGTTTCCCGAAGAACTTCCTGGTCTTCCTCCTAGAAGAGATGTTGAATTATCAATTGAACTTATACCTGGGGCTTTACCAATATCCAAGACTCCATATAGAATGGCTGTTGTAGAGCTTGAAGAGCTGAAGAAACAACTACAGGAGAATCTGGATAAAGGGATAATATGCCCAAGTGCTTCACCATGGCAGGCACTAGTCCTCTTCGTCAAGAAAAAGGATGGGTCAATGCAGCTTTGCATCGATTATCGTGAACTTAAAAAAATCACGATAAAGAAAAAGTACCCTCTCCCAAGATTTGATGACTTGTTCGATCAGCTGCGTGGAGCACAATACTTCTCCAAGGTGGACTTACGGTCGGGATATTATCAAGTAAGGGTGAAGAAGGAAGATATCCCCAAGACTGCTTTTCGCACAAGATATGGGCACTATGAATTCATAGTAATGCCTTTCGGACTCACTAGTGCTCCAGAAATATTCATGGACTTAATTAATAGAGTCTTTAGAGATTACCGAGACAAATTTGTGGTAGTCTTTATAGATGATATTCTAATATACTCTAAAACCAAGGAGGATCGTGAGGAGCATTTAAGAACTGTACTGGAGACTTTGCGCAAGGAGAAGCTCTATGCAAAATACAGAAAGTGTGAGTTCTGGTTGAAGGAAGTCTCATTCTTGGTCCATATCATCACAAGCAATGGGATATCTGTGGATCCCTCCAAAACAGATGCAATTGAGGGATAGTCGAGGCCAACATCGGTAATGGATATCCGTAGCTTCTTGGGGTTAGCTAGATATTATTGATGATTTGTGATAAATTTATCACGATTTTCCAACCCTCTTACCAAGCTAACTCAAAAGGGAGTAAAGTTTTCTTGGAGTGAAGAATGCGAAGAAAGCTTCAAGGAGTTGAAAAGGAGGCTTATCACTATGCTCATGATCACTTTATCCACAAGTGGGGAACTTTTTGTTGTTTTCAGTGATGCTTCAAAGAAGGGCTTATGTTGTGTGCTGATGCAGAATGAAAGAGTTATATCCTATCCCTCAAAGCAGTTGAAAATCCATGAGAGAAACTATACAATGCATGATCTGGAGTTGGCGTCAGTGATCTTTCCCTTTAAAATATGGTAGCATTATCTCTATGGAGAGAAATATGTGATATATAATGACCAGAAGAGTCTTAAATATATATTCACACAGAAAGAGATTAATATGCGTCAGAGAAGATGTATAAAGCTCATCAATTATTATGACTGTTCAATCCATTACTACCCTGGGAAAGTGAACAAGGTGGCAGATTCCCTAAGTAGAAAGGATCCAGCGATTCTATCAATGATGAGAATTGAGAAGGATCCAATCTTCTTAGACTTGATGAATATGGACATGGGAATCATAGAGAAGGGAAAATCATCAATCCTTTCACAAATGACTTCTCAACCGTCTCTTTTGGAAAGGTTAGAGGATTCTAAACATGATGATGTGGGAATTCAAGAAAAAGTGGAAGCTATCGAAAAAGGTAAATCCTCAGAGTTTAATGTTAATGAAGAAGGAATTGTGTGGTTTGGGAAAATACTATGTGTTCCATCAATTTCAAAGCTGAAGAAGGAACTTTTGGATGATGCACATAGTTTATATTTCTCTATTCACCCAGGGAGCAGAAAGATGTATCGAGATCTCTGAGAAAAATTTTTGTGGGATAATATGAAGAAGGAGATCGTTGAATAAACATCAAAGTGCCTAGTGTGCCATTAATTGAAGGTAGAGAGGTAGAAGTCTAAGGGGATGATGCAACCATTTCCCATACCATAATGGAAATGGGAGAACATCACCATGGAATTTTTCACCAGACTTCTGAGGACATCCAAAGGAAACAATGCAATCTGGGTTGTTGTGGATCATCTTACAAAGACTGCACACTTCATTGCTATTTGGGAGGATTTCTCATTAGATCAATTGGCAGGGATATATATCCGGGAAGTGGTAAGGTTGAATGGAGTACCACTATCTATTGTGTCTGACCGAGTTCCAAGATTCACTTCTAAGTTTTGAAGAGTCTTCAACATGCTCTGAATACAGAACTAAACTTCAGTATGGCCTATCATCCTCAAACTGATGGCCAATCCAAGTGGACTATCCAAACACTTGAGGATATGTTGAGAGTGTGATCAATGGACTTTAAAGGAGGATGGTATCAACATCTTCCTCTTATTGAGTTCTCTTATAATAATAGTTTCCACTTGAGCATCCAAATGGCACCATATGAAGCCCTGTATGGGAAAAGGTGCAGAACACCGGCATGTTGGGATGAGGTCAGTGAACGTAAGATGCTTGGACCAGAAATGGTCGAGGAAATGGTGGAGAAGGTGAATGCCATTCAGCAGCATATCAAGGTAGCCCAGAGTCGACAGAAGAGTTATACAGATAATCGTCAATGAGTCCTTGAGATAAAAGTTGGAGACATGGTTTTTCTACGCATATCTCCGTGGAATAAGGTCATGAGGTTAGGAAATAAAGGGAAGTTATGTCCAAGGTAAATCGGCCCCTTCGAGATTCTTGATCGTGTCGGGGCTGTGGCCTATTGACTAGCACTTCCACCTACCATGGCCAAAGTACATAATGTCTTTCATGTATCCCTCTTAAGGAAGTACATACCGGAACCTTCACATGTACTCTCTTCTGAGGCGGTACAGTTGGAGGATGATCTTACTTATGAGGAGCAACCAGTGAAGATCTTAGACAATTCCCCTCGTCAAGGTGTTGGGGAGAAACCACAAGTTTGAAGAATCGACTTGGGAATCAGGGGAAATGATGAAGCTGATTTACCCACATCCGTTTTAGTGTGGGAAAAGGAACAATTTCGAGGGTGAAATTTCTTAAGGGGGGAATATTGTAATGTCCCAAAGTTTCATTAATGGAAATCCCTCTTGATCTAATTAAATGTCTCTTTATGTTTATATAAAATGTCAAATTCATTATTTTTATGTTAAGAATTTTTATCGTTGCTAATATTGTCGTTGAATAGTGATCACATGATTAGTATAAATATAGGGCTTTAACAAATCAAAATTTACTCAGGAAAGCAAGCGATGGCCTCATCCAGTAGAATTTCCCCATAGGAAGCCCATTTGTCAGAGCTTGGAAAAGAGGTGGCATCCTTCGGATTCACTCTTGACCAAACCCAAGCTGAGCTTCATCATGTCAAGCTCGAACAGGACAGTCTACAGGAGAAGTGGAAGTTGATATAAATTACCACTCAAGCGATGTTATCCGAGCCACCCCAAGAGTCTGTCACCATCACACACCTTACCCTTAGGACTTATGCGGCTGTTTTAAGGGGTTATGTAACTAATCAGTAGTACTATGCTCATGTACATTATTTTTGTATATAATAATGAATATAATTTCTTATCATTATTGATACATTGTAAATAGTTTTTAAAGTACAAATGGTGTTTTTAGTTATTATTTAATTAAAAATCTATTTTATTAAATTAAGGGATTTTTGAATTAAATAATATTTTAATAAATTATTATTATTATTATTATTAGATTAATTTTATTATATATAAATGAGCGTATAATTGTATGAATGCAATTATAATTTTTATTAAGGTTTGAAATCCATTTTTGTCAAAACCCATGAATTTTCGATAAATGTCAATTTTTATTTTAAAAGTGAAAATTAAAATATTAAGAAAATTATTTAGATAAAATAAATGTTATTTTTGGAATCATGATGTTGAAATTATCCAACGGTGAATTTTTCATAATTTTCTGAGACAGTAAAATTTTTGAGTAAAAATTAAATACCGTTTCAAAATATAATGTGTTTTATGACATCATAATAACCCAATAGTGATGTAATAAAATACTATAATCTTTATTTTCAGCCAATATATGTTTTACCATTAAAATAATGTGATTTTGGTTTTGTTTGGATTACTTTTTAAATCATTAATGGACCCCTCGAGACTTATTAAACATCTTGTCTTTTTAAATTATTTCACATGGGAGTGTGACTCACCTCCACATAAGAAACCCTATTATTTTAAGAAGTTCGTACTTTGACCTTATAAAATATTGTTTTCCTCTTCCCTTTACCAAAACCATGGGCAAAAACCATGGGATGGTTTGTGGTTTATATTAATTTAATGTAAGGGGTCCCAAACCTAAATAATAAAGAATTCCCTCACCTTTCCTATATAAACCCACCCAAGCTCCCACTTCCTCCTCACTAAAAGCCTTTGGAGTTCGTCCAACCTCTTACCTACTCTCTCTAGAATCCTCCCAAGTTGTCCCAAGCTCCCAAGAAGCCTCTCACAAGCCTCTATCTAGCCTTTCTAAGAACACTTCCAAGTAAGGGTTTTTTTTCATCCTTTCTCATTTTTGTCCAATTTTCTTTAAGTTGTTTTGCCATTTTAATTTCAATTATGAATGTTGGGGTATGGTTTCACACCTCTATAATACTTCCCTATTTATGTTTGAATTATGTGAGACCCTTTCTCTCTCATTAAATGCCTCCCATGTACACCCGTTACTCTGCCGAAATTCTGAAAGGAACTTCTCTCTTCTCATTTACATTCAAGAAATACTTTTGTATCATGAATCTAAATTCCATTAAAATTGTTTGGACATGTATCTATATGACCTTCTTACTTTCCATTACATGTAAATATTATGAGTAACCTCATTCTCTCTCATCAAACATTTTTATGAATTCTTATGTCACGCTGTTACGCTGCCGAAATCGCACTGATTTTCTAAGCCAATGTCATTGTGTAGTGAATACCATGCCCATTTCTCCATCAAGGGTATTCACATTTATGCACATTTACTTATTGATTATAAAGTTTCATGTATTAATTCCACATTCCTTTATCGTATAATAAATGATTATGTTTTATGAATCCATGTTTTATGATCCATGTGGCACACTTATGCATGAAATGAAATGTTTAAGAAGGGTGTGCCCTTATAGCGCTCCAGTGCACTGGTTAAAGTATAGTATACTGATACGTCATGTGCAATGAGTGTTGACTCATGATAATTCAAGTGCAATTAGGGTTTACTCTTTATTCATGTGCAATGATAATTTACTCATGCTTCATGTGCAATGAGCCTTGGCTCATGCTAATTCCATGTTAAGTGTTCTTGCCACATTTCCATGTTATGATTATCATGCTTTATCATACCTTTATATTCATGTTTCTTTTGTGCTATATGGATATTCCTAATGTCTAACATGTATTTTACTCCTCATGCTATTCTATATGTATTCCCTTACTTTGATTTATAGATCACCCTTTTCTTATGCATGTCCTCAGGTTATCCCATGCAATGCTAAGTACGAGGGAATTTAGTGGTCATGTAAAGGAAGTTTTCAATAAAGATGTTGTATTTCATGTTTTAAGTTTTTATGTAATGATCATAAGCCCCAAAGACACTAAACTTATATATCTTCTTTGTTGTATCAAGTGAAGTTTTATGTAGTAAATCATGTTTATTTTTGTAATAAAAGAAGGGTTGTTATACATCGGCCCTTTTGAGATCCTTGATCGCATTGAAGTAGTGGCCTATCGACTAGCACTCCCACAGAACCTATCTCAAGTATATAATGTATTCCATGTATCACTCTTGATGAAGTAAGTACCTGACCCATCACATGTACTTAATACAGAGGTGGTACCATTGGAGAATTACCTCTTCTATGAAGAGAAGCCTGTAAAGATATTAGATCATAGAGAAAAAGTTACATGAAATAAGGAAATTCCCCTCATAAAGGTGTTGTGGATAAATGAAAAGTTTGAACAAGCAATGTTGGAATCGAAGGAAGTGATGAAGCAATGATACCCTAATATGTTTTAGTGTGGGAAAATGAAATTTCTTGGGAGAAATTTCTTAATGGGGGAAGACTGTAATGACCAAAACTTTTACTAATAGAAATTCCTCATGATCTGATTAAATATATTATTATGTAAAATGGTTATATAAAATATATTCACTTCTTTGGTTTTATGTTTTTGGATTTTAAAATACTGTTATGAGTTATTACCATTTCTAATATAGTCATTGAACATTGATCAAATGATTAGTATAAATATAGGACATTAACAAATCCAATTTACTTAGAAAAAGGAATTGATGGCCTCATCCAGTAGAATTTCTCCATATGAAGCCCATTTATCATAGATCCTTCTCTCTTGACCAAACCCAAGATGAGATTCAGCATGTTGATATTGAACAGAATTTCCTATAGGATAAGGGGAAGTTAATAGAGATTACCACCAAAGCAATTTTATCTGATCCAACCAAAGAGTCTATCACCATTGCACACCTTACCATTAGGTCATATGTGGGTGTTTTAAGGGGTTATGTAATAAGACCCTAGCACTATGATTATGAGCATTATTTTTTTATAAAATAAAGAATATACATTCTTTTTATTATTGTTACTTTGTAAATACTTTTTAAAGAATAAATGGTATTTTTAGTTAATATTAAATTTAGAAATATATTTGGATGAATTAATGGATTTTTAAATTAAATAATATTTTCATAAAATATTATTTATAAATTAATTTTTGTTAAATATAAATGATCATATGCTTTTTAAGAATATAATTGTAATTTTCATTAAGATTTGAAAGATGCTTTTATCAAAACCCTTCAATTTTCGATAAATGTTATTTTTTTATATTTAGAAATATATTTAGATACAATGAGTTTTATTTTTGTAATCAGTACATTGAAATTATCCAATGGTGAATTTTTCATAATTTTCTGGGACAGTCGAATTTTTGGGTAAAAATTAAATACTATTTAAAACTATAATGTGTTTTATGACATCATAATGACCCAATAGTGATGTAATAAAATACTATAAATGGGATGTTAGGAAAATATATTTTTTCCATTAAAATAATTTGATTTTATTTTGTTTGATTTATTTTACAAAGGCTCAGTGGACCCTCAAAGACTTATAAAACATTTTAATGTTTTAAAATGATTTCCTTGAGAGTGTGACTCACCTCCACATAAGAAAGCCTAATATTTTAATAATTTCGTCCATTGGACTAATAAAATAATTCTTTCCACTCTCCTTTGGAAAAAAATCATGGGAAAAACCCTGGTATGGTTTGTGGTTTTGATTAGTTTAATTTGAAGTGTCCAAAACATAAATAATAAAGAATTCCCTCTCCTTTCCTATAGAAACTCACTCAGTATCCCATTCCTATTCACTCAAACCATTAGTAGCTTGACCAACCTCTTCCCTCCTCTCTCTATAATCCTCCCAAGGTTCCCCAAACTTTAAATAATCATATCTCAATCCTCTTCCAATCCTTTGGGATCACATTTCCAAGTAATAGATTTCTGTCTTTCTCATTTTTATCCAAATTTATTTACATTCTTATGCCCTTCGATTTTCAATTATAAATGTTGGGGAATTATTTCTCAGCAACCCTGTACTTACCTACTTATGATTTAATGTTTATAGACCCCTTTCCCTCTCATTATGGATCCCATTTACACCTGTTATCATGCCAAAAATCTCTAAGGGATTTCTCTCTCCTCATTTACATTCAAGCAATTCTTTTATATTATGCATCTAAAATTCATTACATATGTTGGGAAATGTATCTATATTACCCCCTTTCTGTATATTTCTTGTACATATAATGAGATAACCTTTTTTCTATCATCAACCATTTTTATGAATTCTTATGTCACGCTATTATGGTGCCGAATTTGCTCCTCGATTTTCAAAGGCAAAGTCATTGTGTAGTGAATACCATGACCATTTATCTATCAAGGGTATTCACCATTAAACAAATTTAATTATCGATTAAATAGTTTCATGTATTTATTCCACATTAATTTATCATGGAATAAATTATAATTTTGAATGATTCCATGTTGTATGATCGATGTGGCACACTTATGCATGAAATGAAATGATTTAGAAGGGTGCTCCCTGATAGCACTCTAATGTATTAACTAAAGATTTGTATCATGATACATCAAGTAAAATGAGGGTTTAATCATGATACATCAAGTTCAATGAGGGCTTACTCATGCTAATTCAAGTGGAATGGGGGTTTACTGATGCTAATGAATGTTCAATAAGGGTTTACTCATGCTCCATGTGCAATGACCCTTGGCTCATGCTAATATCATGTTAAATGTTGTTTCCAAATTTCTATGTTATTGTAATAATGAAATATCATGTCACGACTCGTCCTGGTGGGGCCCGCTCCATGACTCCCCAAGCCCGCCTCTAATAGGCCAGGGGCTGGTGACTAGCACCGGGTAGGCATGTCACTAACATGGGAGGCATTGCCTATGTACTTGTACACACACACACACATATCCAAGGCCACAAATGCTGAAATGTAAAACACTAAGGAACAAAAATGCATGCATACAACTAAACCCAACCAACAGAGCATGAAGAAAGGTAGAGTACTCTAAAAGTAAACTGGGCCAGAATACAAGCCCACCAAAAACAGACAAGAGTCTGAAAACACTGCAAGGTCCAAACTGTAAGCACAAAGGTACTGGTACTGCTGCTCGTAGCCGTAGGAATGCCTCGGCCTATAGGAAAACTTAGAAAGCTCAATCCTGTCCTGGTTCGACCTGAACTCTGTCAAAAGGCTGCTCGTCTGCACAAGACACCAGACGTGCGGGCAAAGCCTGTGCAGGGGTGAGTATAACAATACTCGATAGAGGACCCCAAAAACCACAAAGTGGTACAAAAAGAAAAGGTACAGTCATCTATGCACAATATATGTTTATGGAACATATAAAACAAACCATATATACTCAAACCTAAGCCCGTGGTCTAGAGACAAGCCACGCAACCGCATACCCCGATAGGGATTCTGTTTGAAGATTCCATGATGCACTCATTCCGGGAGGACACACTCCACGAGTCTTATAGTTATGATGAAGTCCGTCCGAGGAGTGATGTTCGTTGGGAACCATCATGAGATATAGCTACACTCATTGCGGGAGACACACTCCTGAGTGGAAGGGTTACGATAGATAGAAACACTCATTACGGGAGACACACTCTTGAGTGGAAAGATCTCGATACACAGATGAGGATCACTGCAAGGGCCATGGCAGATACCGTGACTCATCCAGAATTCACCTGCTAGGTAGAGGATCAATGCCTCGTGAGGTTGGTCATGTCGATGCCTGACTCTACCTAGGGTCTGGAATGGATAGAGGATCTCGATCCTAGCCTCTCAGATGGATGCCTGACTCTATCACAGAAAAGTCCCGCTAAAGGGTTCATAAACCGGTGTGAGGGAAAGATGCATGGCCTTCAGGGGAAAAGAAGAAGGGGCACTAACCCAAATGAAGGATGTTCAAGGTGCGGTGAACAAAAAAAATGACCAAGATGTTCTCCAAAAAGTACACGGCTTGTAGAAATGACACACGCTGTGTTGTCCGACCCTAGGTACTGCCCGTGTGCAACGGCCCGTGTCGTGAGGCTGTTCATGTAGAAAACTTTATACACGGTGTGTTAGTACGGAGTACACGTCATGTCTGGGTCACTGGGGATGGATCCGTGCACTCTGGCCATGTGCATGTACACGGTCACCAACCCGTGTACTCCAACCCATGGAATATGCACATGGGGTGACCTGCGCTTGGCTGAGAGAGGGAGTACACGGTCGTGTACTCAAACCCGTGTTCGTGTATCCTCGGGATACACGCCACACTCCGCGTATCCACCTCTATCGAGTTCTACACGTCGTGCCTCCTGAAGCCGTGTAGACCATCCCATGTCCGTGCACAACCCGATGTACACGTCGAGCTTTGGGGAAGGTCCAACACGCCGTGTGACCGAGGTCACACACCATGTGATCCTTCTCTGACCCTGAAACCCTAGCCGCCACCATCAGAACTACACGGCGTGTTCTTCAGAACTACACGCCGTGTATTCTGGAAATTTCCAGAAACGCGGACCTCCACCGTCGCGCCTCCCGTGGTGCTCTGATCATTGATCCTGTCATCCGATCGCCACGAAACCCTCAGGTTTTGGTCGCCCCAACACCGTGAAGCTGTTTCCGTTATTTTTTGGGCCTCCGATCGGCTCCAAAAACATGATCGGTCTTCTTGTTTGAAGAATGATCGAAGAACGCCCTTTCCGATCTGGTCCGATTTGTCACCCGCCAACGCCACCGCACCTCCATAAGGACGTTGCGATGTCGAAACTTCGATTTTGGGATCGTTGCGTCACAGAACGGATGCGCAACGATCCATTGTTCGTCGCCCCGTGAAGAACGCAAAGAACACGTGAGGAAAAAGGAGGAAGAAATCCAAATAAACAAATTGAGGAACGAACCTCCGCCTTTGTTCGTCACGGTGCTAATCCGCTCCCGTTAGTAGGTTCAAACGGAGCAGAGATCAACACGAATAATAAGCATGGATTAATTTCCCCAAACTTATCCCAAGGAACCCCTCCTGCAAGAACGTACGGATCCGTGGATCAACTTGTTCGTGGTTGATCCACGTTCGTCATTTCAACTCAAAAACGGGGAAAAGAAAAATCAAAACAACAACCCCTACCTTTTGAAAGGATTGATCGTTGATGAAGGCATCGTGCTGTCGTTGTCGTCGTGATCTTTCAACGCCGGCGCAACGATCCTTGGTTTCGATCCGTTGTCGTTCGTCGTCGAGAATTGCTCCGACGCCTCGCGGATTCGGCAGAGGATCTTCTCAAGCATTGCCAATGATCAGAAATTTTTCACCCATTTAAAAAAAAGGGAAACAAGATTGGCATTTAATTACGTGGCGATATTAATGACCCCTACTTGCCAAAACTTGAGTCATTAAGACGCGCCAATAGTTAAGGAAATAGACGTCCCGTCACTGCGTATTAAAGAGTCCAACTTTCCATTTATTTGCCATTATGACACAACATTTAATTAAGGGAACAGCTGCCCTTTCAACACGCCGTAACAGTTGTTTCTATAAAATAAAATAAACATTTAGATTTTCATTTTATTTTATTTTATTATTAAAACGTCCGAAAATTAACTTTTTAACTCGACCCGCGCCAGTCGAGGTTAGCCTCATTCTTAGGTAAAGTCTTTGTCCCAGATGCAATGGTGCACTCCGATTTTTAATTCAGGAATCCATTTGGAAACTTCCACAACCACGCACAAGCGTCGACTCACTTAACTAAAAAAAAGTTCAAAACACCATTCCGGTCTCACTGGACCTCGAAATGATGTGTCGTCTTCACGCTCGGTCTCTAAAAAAATTTCATATAATATTTAAAAATAATAAACGGAAAAAATATGAGACATTACATTCTCCCCACCTTAGGTCTTTACGTCCCTGAAAAGTCAAAACAAAGGCTACTCAAAAAGATGAGGGTACTGGGCACAGATCTGGGCCTCCCGCTCCCACGTGCTCTCCTGAAGATTCCCGTGCTGACACCAGATGCGCACTAAGGGAATCGATCGCCCACGAAGGATCCTCTCTTGTCGATCCTCAATCTCCACTGGGTACTGAGCAAAGGTCACTCCATCCTCGATTTCCAGCTCACCCCAGTCGATGACGTGCGATGGGTCATGCACGTACCTCCTCAGCTGCGACACGTGGAAGAATTAATGTACCTGATGCAACTGTGGCGGTAGAGCCAGGCGGTACGCCACCTCACCAACTCTGCCCAGGACCTAGAAAGGTCTGATGAACCTCGGAGATAGCTTCCCGCCTTGGGCAAATCTCCACAACCCACGTCGAGTTGAGACCTGAAGAAAAACGTGGTCTCCCTCCTCGAACTCCAGGGGCCTCCGTCGTCTGTCAGCATAAGACTTTTCCCGGCTCTATGCAGTCTTCATCCGCTCCCGGATCATCTGCACCTTCTCTGTGGTAGTTCACACTAACTCTGGACCCATGAGTACTGACTCTCTGGGGTCAGTCCAGCAAAGCGGTGACCGGCAGGGTCTCCCATACAAAGCCTCTAATGGTGCCATGCCAATGTTGGAGTGGTAGCTACTGTTGTACGCAAACTCCACCAGTGGTAGGTGGTCCTCCCAGCTGCGACCAAAGTCCAAGATACAGGCCCGCAACATATCCTCCAGAACCTGAATGGTCCTCTCTGTCTGACCATATGTCTGGGGATGAAATGTTGTGCTCAAGCGTAGCTGAGTCCCAAAAGCCTCCTGCAATCCCTTCCACAACCGGGATGTGAAGCGGGCATCTCGGTCTGAGACTATAGTCGAGGGGATTCCATGAAGCCGAACTATCTCTTGTACGTAGAGGCTTCCCAAGCTCTCTATGGAACTCTGCTCCCTGATATCAAGGAAGTGGGCTGACTTGGTGAGTCGGTCAACAATCACCCAGATGGAATCGTGCCCCTTGGACATTTTTGGTAAGCCCATCACAAAGTCCATCGATATTCCATCCCACTTCCACTCTGGAACTTCCAAGGGGTGAGCTAACCCTGCTAGAACCTGGTGCTCAGCCTTCACCTGTTGGCATGTGAGGCATCGAGAAATGAACTCTGCCACTGCCTTCTTCATGCTTGACCACCAAAACTGTCATCGAAGATCCTGGTACATCTTTTCCACTCTGGGATGTACCGCCAAAGGGGATGTATGAAACTCCCTCAGGACCTCCTCCTGGAACTCCACTGGTACAATAGTGCGTCCTCTAAAGAGAAGTATGTGCTCCCCACCTTGCGAAAAACCATCAGGAGCATGTCTTGTGGTTAACTGAGCACATAAAGCCACATAGTCGACATCCCCAAGTTGTGCCTCCCTAACTCGTTGTAAGAGTGGAGGGGTGACAACCATCGACTGTAGGTAAGCTGTGTCCTCACCATCCACGAAGGATAACTGTAATGTAGATAATTGTTGTGTCGCCTCACTCAACAGTTGTGAGCTCGACCTTCTTCTAAGAGTGTCTGCTACCTTGTTCCCCTTCCCAGGAGTATAGATGATATCGAAATCATAGTCCTGGAGGAACTCTAGACAACATCTCTGCCTCAGATTTAGATCCATCTGTGAGAATATGTACTTGAGGCTCTTGAGGTCCGTGTAGACAATGAACCGCTCGCCCATAAGGTAGTGTCACCACATCTTCAGTGCGAAGACTACCGCTGCTAACTCGAGATCATGGGTCGGATAGTTCTGCTCATGTGGCCTAAGTTGGCATGAACCATAAGTAATCACCGCGTGCCGCTGTATCAGAACACAGCTGAGCCCGGTCCCAGATGCGTCGCAGAAAACTATGTACTCAACACCCTCCTCCGGCAATCTCAAGACTGGGGCACTCGTCAAACTCTACCTCAGCTGCTCAAAGGTTTGCTGGCACTTTTCTGTCCACACGAAGGGTTTCCCCTTCCTGGTCAAGGACGTCATCGGTGCTGATATCCGGGAGAAATCAAGGATGAATCTTCGGTAATATCCTGCCAACCCAAGGAAGCTTCGCACCTCTGTCACGCTCCGAGGTGTCTCCCATGCTAACACAGCCTCCACCTTGGCTGGGTCCACAGCTACTCCATCTGCTAAGATGACATGTCCCAGAAAGTGGACCTCCTGAATCCAGAACTGAAACTTCGAGAGCTTTCCATAAATCTAGTGCTCACAGAGTACGTCCAGAACCATCCACAGGTGAGTCGCATGCTCCTCCTCTGGCGCCGAGTACACAAGGATTTCATCAATGAAAACCACCATGAACCGGTCCAAGTACGGCTGGAAGATCTGGTTCATCAACCCCATGAACACTGTGGGGGCGTTCGTCATGCCAAAGGGCATCACCAAGTACTCATAGTGATCGTAGTGACATCTGAAAGCCGTCTTCGGTATATCCTCATCCCGCACTCGTAGCTGGTGATAGCCTGATCGAAGATAAACCTTCAAGAACCATTGAGCCCCTCTTAGCTGATCGAAGAGGTCATCAATTCTCAACAGTGGATACTTGTTCTTCACCGTCACCTGGTTCAGGCACCGGTAATCCACGCACAACCTCAAACTCCCGTCTGCCTTCTTGGCAAACAAGACTGGGGCCGCCCAGGGTGAAACGCTGGGTATCACAAAACCCTTGCTCTACAAATCCTCCAACTGCACCCTCAGCTCAAGAAGCTCTGCGGGAGCCATCCGATAAGTCGATGAGGAAATTGGTGTCGTCCCGGGGTGTAAGTCGATGCAGAAGTCAATTTCCTGGTGGGGAGGTAACCCTGGTACATCTTCTGGAAAGACGTCCTCATACTCCGCCACCACTACTGGGAACTGAGAGATCACAACACCTACTACTCCGGGGGTAAGGCTAGCCAACTCATTAGTGATCGGCTGCCCCCTCCTAGGCATGAGCCCACTCTGTGCTGCCTAGGTTTCCTTTTCTCCGACAAAGGAAAACATCGTTCCATCACGGCGGACACACCGCACTCCTCGCCTAAAACAGTCAATCTTGGCATGGACCGAAGATAACCAATCCATACCGAGAATGACGTCATAAGGCCTCGACGCTACCACCAAGAGGTTCCAACCGAAACTCTCAACTCCAAGGGTAAGATCACACTGTCTGCAAAGGTGTGTGATCATCGAGTCTTCTCCCGTAGGTGTCTCCAAGCGTAAGGATCGAGTCAACGGTTCTACCAGAATCTCAAGGTTTCATACAAGACATGTGGATATAAGGGAATGACTGGAACCTATGTCTATGAGTACGGAAGCTAAGGTAGAAAAGACACAGATCGTACCTCAAATCATCCCTGGAGCCCCTGGGTCGTATGCCTCAACCGCATGCAGCTGTCCCCGTCCCTGTCCTCTAGCTCCCTGAGCCTGTTGTGGACCTCCTGGGGGTAGTGGTGGAAGTAAGTCGAAGCGTCTACCACCACCTGCAGCTCTCCCTACTTCTCTTCCACGTCCGCCGCCTGGCGGATCTGCCTGCTCCATTCTCTGCCTCCGCCTCGGTGGCCCATTCACCACTTCCCTGTCAGCAGCCCGATGTGTCGGGCAATCTCTAGCGAGATGCCCCCTACTGTCACATGTGTAGAATCGCTTCTCCCTAGGCTGGCTGGATCTAGTCTGAGAGCCCTGGACTATCGATCCCCTATCCTGGGTCCTCCTATGACATCTCCCACGTCCAGATCCCTACATCTGACGTTGGCTCCCTGCTGCCGGTGTCTCCGCACCTGTCTGCCTGCTGCTGACTGCCGACGGTTGTCTCTGCTCCACCAAGAAGATTTCGATCACCAAGGCTCGCTCGAGCACTCCAGCATAGGTCGATATGCATAGAGGCATGACACTAGCTCGGATGTCTCGCCGTTGACCTCGCTCAAAGGTCCGAGCCCTGAAGTAATGATCCCTGACCATATCCATCGAGTACCTGGCGAGGTTGGTGAACCTTGATGAATAGTCAGCCACTGTCATACTACCCTGCTGGAGCTGAAAAATCTCCTGGATGCGCACAGCTCTCAGCGTAACCGGAGAGAACTCCTCCCTGAAGAGTCGCTCAAACTCTGTCCACGAAAGAGTCTCCTCGTCATGAGTCTACGTGGTAAGACTCCACCATCGTCCGGCCAAACCCTGAAGAAGGCTCGCTCCTAGGATCACCATCTGGTCTGTTGGTGTCCTCACTAGACGGAAAACTCTTGTCACTACCTCAAGCCAGTCCTCAGCCGCCTGAGGGTCAGGCTCACCTCGGAACCTGAGGGGCCTCTGTCTCTGGAACTCATGGAGCGCGCTTAGCCTGCGCTCCTCACAGGTCGGT
Source organism: Viscum album (assembly GCA_963277665.1). NCBI lineage: Eukaryota > Viridiplantae > Streptophyta > Magnoliopsida > Santalales > Viscaceae > Viscum > Viscum album. Next base: position 1,334,757,155 of record OY728145.1, read on the forward strand.
ACCACTGGTACCACTGGCTGCTCTACTGGTGGCGGTATATTAGGTGCACCACCTGGTGGCAACGCCTGGGGAACTGGTCCCTGTATCGAAGCCTCGTCACTAAGGGGGTCATCCTCATGATCGTGCTGCCGAATCCTAGCGGGTACGCATCGCGGAGGCATCCTGTAAAGAAACAAGATGTGTCACGGTAAATGAGTATATTTGGATAGATGACACCAAGGATATGGAAGACACAGCCCATTCCAATATGATGCATGTACCTTTTATTTCCCCACAACCAGTGTTTTCATGAACCGGGTCGAAAAGCAGGTTATCAGAGTCCTGGTGTATGGATACATCGGCCGTCGCACCAACACTGGAGTCTCTGGCCTGAATGTCGAACCCGAAACACTCAACACTTGTTTCCCCAACCAAACTCACAGACTCTTGGTCCTAAGGTAGAACCGACCACCTCTGATACCACTCTATCATGACCCGTCCCAGTGGGGCCCGCGTCGTAACTCCCAAAACCCGCCTTCAATAGGCCAGGGGCTGGTGACTAGCACCGGGTAGGCACGTCACTAACATGGGAGGCATTGCCTAAGTACCTGTACACACACACAAATCTCCAAGCCCAAAAATGCTGAAATGTAAAACACTAAGGAACAAAAATGCATGCATAAAACTAAAACCAACCAACAGAGAACGACGAAAGGTAGCGTACTGTAAAAGTAAACTGGGCCAGAATACAAGCCCACCCAAAAAAAGAGTCTGAAAACACTGCAAGGTCCAACCTGTAAGCACAAAGGTACTGGGACTACTGCTGGTAGCCGTAGGAATGCCTCGACCTGTAGGAAAACACAGAAAGATCGGTCTTCTCCTGGTCCACCCTGGACTCTCTCAAAAGGTTGCTCATCTGCACAAGACACCAGACGTGCGGGCAAAGCCTTTGCAGGGGTGAGTATAACAATACTCAGTATAGGACCCCAAAAACCACAAAGCGGTACACAAACAGAAGGTACAGTCAACTATGCGCAATATATGTTTACGGAACATATAAAACAAACCATATATACTCAAACCCAAACCCATGGTCTAGAGACAAACCACACAACTGCATACCCTGATAGGGATTCGGTTTGAAGATTCCATGATGCACTCGTTCCGGGAGGACACACTCCACGAGTCTTATAGTTCTGATGACATCCATCCGAGGAGTGATGTTCGTCGGGAACCGTCACGAGATATAGCTACACTCATTGCGGGAGACACACTCCAGAGTGAAAGGGTTACGATAGATAGAAACACTCATTACGGGAGACACACTCCTGAGTGGAAAGATCTCAATACACAGATGAGGATCACTGCCAGGGCCATGGCGGATACCACGACTCATCTGGAATTCACCTGCTAGGTAGAGGATCAATGCCCGGTAAGGTTGGTCATGCCGATGCCTGACTCTACCTAGGGTCTGGAATGGATAGAGGATCTCGATCTGGGCCTGTCGGATGGATGCCTGACTCTATCACAGAAAAGTCCTACTAAAGGGTTCATAAACCGGTGTGAGGGAAAGATGCCTGACCTTCAGGGGAAAAGAAGAAGGGGCACTAAACCAAACGAAGAATGTTCAAGGCGCGGTGAACAAAAAAAATGACCAAGCCGTTTTCCAAAAAGTACACGACGTGTAGAAATGACACGTGTCGTGTTGTTCGACCCCGGGTACTGCCCATGTGCAACGGCCTGTGTCGTGAGGCTGGTCGTGTAGAAAACTTTATACACGGCGTGTAGTATAGAGTACATGCCGTGTCTGGGTCACTGGGGCTGGCTCCGTGCACTCTGGCAATGTTCTTGTACACGGTCACTAACCCGTGTACTCCAACATGTGAAATATGCACACGGGGTGACCTGTGCTTGGATGAGAGAGGGAATACATGGTCGTGTACTCCAAACCGTGCCTGTGTATCCCCAGGATACATGTCGCGCTCTGCGTAGCCGCCTCTGTCGAGTTGTACACGCCGTGCCGCCTGAAGTCGTGTAGAGCATCCCATGTCCGTGCACCACCTGAAGTACACGTCGAGCTTCGGGGAAGGTCCAACACGCCGTGTGACTGGGGTCACACGCTGTGTGATCCATCTCTGACCCTGAAACCCTATTCGCCAACATCAAAACTACACGTCGTGTTCTTCAGAACTACACACCGTGTATTCTGGAAATTTCCAGAAACGCGGACCTCCACCGTCGCGCCTCCCGTGGTGCTCCAATCATTGATCCTATCATCCGATCACCACGAAACCCTCAGGTTTTGGTTGTCCCGACACCGCGAAGTTGTTTCCGTCATTTTCGGGCCTCCGATCGGCTCCAAAAACATGATCGGTCTTCTCGCGCGAAGAACGCTCGAAGAACCCCCTTTCCGATCTAGTCCGATTTGTCACTCGCCAATGCCTCCGCACCTTCATAAGGACGTTGTGATGTCGAACCTTCGATTTTGGGATCGTTGCATCGCAGAACGGATGCGCAACAATCCATTGTTCGTCGCCCCGCGAAGAACGCGAAGAACGCACGTGGAAAAAGGAGGAAGAAATCCAAATAAACAAATTCAGGAACGAACCTCCGCCTTCGTTCGTCACGGCGCTGATCTGCTCCCGTTAGTAGGTTTAAACAGAGCAGAGATCAACACGAATAATAAGCATGGATTAATTTCCCCAAACATATCCCAAGGAAACCCTCCCGAAAGAACGTACGGATCTGCGGATCAACTTGTTCGTGGTTGATCCGTGATCGTCGTTTAAACTCAAAAACGGGGAAAAGAAAAATCGAAACAACAACCCCTACATTTTGAAAGGATTGACCGTTGATGAAGGCGTCGTGCTGCCGTTGTCGTCATGATCCTTCAACGCCGGCGCAACGATCCTTGGTTTCGATCCGTTGTCGTTCGTCGTCAAGAATTGCTCCAACGCCTCGTGGATTCGGCAGAGGTTCTTCTCAAGCATTGCCAACGATCAAAAATTGTTCACGCATTTAAAAAAAAAAAGAAACAAGATTGGCATTTAATTACGCGGCGATATTAATGACCCCTACTTTCCAAAACTTGAGTCATTAAGACGCGCCAATAGTTAAAGAAACAGACGTCCCGTCGCTGCATATTAAAGAGTCCAACTTTCCAATTATTTTCCATTATGACACAGCATTTAATTAAGGGAACAGCTGCCCTTCTAACACGCCACAGCGGTTGTTTCCATAAAATAAAATAAACATTTAGATTTTCATTTTATTTTATTATATTATTAAAACATCTGAAAATTATCTTTTTCCCTCGACCCACGCCGGTCGAGGTTATCCTCATTCTTAGGTAAAGTTGTCATCCCGGACGCAACGGTGCGCTCAGATTTTTAATCCAGGCATTCGTTCGGAAACTGCCACAACTGCGCACAAGCGCCGACTCACTTAACTAAAAAAAAGTTCAAACCACCATTCCAGGTTCACTAGACCTCGGAATGATGTGCCGTTTTCACGCCCGGTCTCTAAAGAAATTCCATATAATATTTAAAAATAATAAACGGAAAAAATCCGAGACATTACATATCATGCCTTTATGTTCGTAATTCTCTTGTGCTCCATTGATATTCATATTTCCTAAAATGTACTATACTCATTATGTTATGATTTTTTTACTCCCTTACTAGGATTTATAGCTCACCATCTTCCTATGCATGTCCTCAAGTTATCCCATGCAATTATAAGTATGACGGAATGTTGTGGTCATGTAAAAGAAGTTTTCAATAAAGATGTTGAGTTTTATGATCTAAGTTTTTATTTAATGTTCCTAATTTCCCAAGACACTAGACCTCTCGATCCTTAGAGATAAATTAAGTGCAGGTTTATGTAATAAGTAATGTTTAAGTGTGTAATAGAGAGCAGGGTTGTTATAAAAAAATATTGAGAAAATTCTAGACTAATTAATTCATTCATTATGATTTGATTATTCACAGCCCCAATTTGATATTGGGAAGTGGGTGTTTTCATTTTTAAGGGGATAGTTCCATTATAAATTTACATTTGATATCGTGAATAATTCATAAGATACAAACCTTTTCTTTTAACCTTAATTCTTTTTTACATCAATCTCTACCAATCTTATGAATATGATTCATTAGATATTCACATGAAAATTCCTCATGATTATATGTGATTTTTGTCAATATAAAGTTTACAAAGTATTTCCTTTTCAAGCTTAACGAAGGGTGTATATATTCAAGGTGTGAGTAAAAATATACTCCAATTTGTAACTTAAGTGTTGAGAGAAAAATATCCAATGTTAAGTAGATCATGACATGGGATAATTGATAATAATGAATTGAGAATCCTTGATTAATGAAAGGAGAAGAGCCATCATTTTTAGAAGGGAGAAAGTAAAATAATTCAATTCATTATCCTTTTGAAATTTGTGAAGTTGATTTGATGTTTTTTGTGGAACATGAAAAATTTATTTAACATTGATAATCATTTTATTTCATATATTTGATATTTAAATATTAGAAACATGGTGTTTCTCTTTAATTCAATGTTTTGATTTAAAGCTTGAGGACAATTATAGTTCAAGTGTGGGGGTATTTGATGCACTCAATTTTCATGAAAACTTTTAAACAAATTGTATTTATTTTTAATGAGTTTTAATAATTGTTACCATGAAATTATTTTTTATAAAAAATATTGTAGATTAAAATACAATAACTAATTTAAATGAAAACAAAAAAAAAATTAAATTTGAAGTTTGATTTTATTTGTGAACTTTTAGTTTATTTTACTAAGTGTGTGATGTTTTATATGTAAAAAATATATATCTATCTTAAGTTATCCCTCAACCCACAAACTTGAAGCCATTTATCCATCCCAATAAAGGAAGGATGACTAAGTCATCCCATAAGGTAGAAATGCAATGATAGTAGTAAAAATGATCAAGCCACACATAGAGAATCTCACACAGCAGTTGGGCTAAGGCCCGTGGGGATGTGCATGTTGGCAGAAGACATTTATGTTTTGGTGAGTGTGGTGGGAGTCTATTCCTAATGTAGGCATCAGAGTGGTGGATGGAATGAGATTTCATATATACAAGAGATCTCCCACACCACAATCCACAATCCATATTTTTATTTTCAAATGAAACTTTTAAAGGATAATTGTGAACCAAAACAACTCAAAACGTTACAAATTCAACATAGAATATTCAAATTTCAAAGTACAACCAATAAATTTCCAAAACTAAAAATTAAAACCGATCAAACACCGCCATACTCAGACCACAAGCCAGACCGCATCCATCTTTCACCATTGATCGCACACTGCGAACCACCGCCATCATCAACGCCAGAGCCTAACACATCCACGCCATTTAGAAACAAGATGTCGACACCACACCCGCTCAAACTCATATCCCAAAGATCCTTGAACTCCTCTATAAAGCTCCACCTCGGAGAGATTAGGGGAATTATGGATCCAGAGCAGAGAAAGGAACGAGCGATTTCAGGCCGAAACAACATTAAGAAACCCCAGAACCGTCTACGCAGAAGTACTCCAGCACCACCACCGCCATCACAGTCCACCTGAAAACAAAAATTTCAATAAAATAGATGCCACACCACCATTGTCGAAAACCAACAGACTTCGAACAGGATCCACACAAGAAAAAACCTTCTTGCGCCATTCGCATCAGACCAAACCACTACACGCCGGTTCCGTCCGAGACAACACCGGAGCCCACCCCACTACAGAATAAAATCTAGAACTAGAGAGCCACTTGAGAAACACGCACCGAAGCCATCACGCCAACGACCAAGACCCGCAATGGAAAACCAGCATCAAAATAGACCAAACCCAACGCAAAACTCAAAAACATCCAATTAGACTGAAACCTGCATCGAAGCATAGAAAAAAATACAGAACAGAACCGGGGATTAAACCCTAGGGATAACAGGAATAAATAGATATTGAAGAGGAAAGGGGGTCGTAACCCTAAAAGAAGAGGTCGACGCTTGGAGATCCACGGTCGCTGGACTGCGTAGCCCAAAAACTCCTTGAATCAGATACTCCCAGTCCGACCATCGAAGAAGCATGCCCGAATCCACGTACGCCGAACGAGATAGATCCACCCAAGAGAATGAGCTGAAGGAGGAACCGATGACGGAAATGATGCATAAGCAAGGGAATGGAAGGAGAAAGAAGTACGGGCTGAGTGGCGGCACTACCTACCATCAATAAGTACCACATTATGCCTTCAATAAATCATCATAGAAACCATTTCCACCACCATGAAATCTTGATATTGAGCAAAGTAACCACTGTTCAAGCTTCGGATTTCTATGGATGAACTATGGTTCCCCAAACAACCACTGTGAATCCAAATAGAAAAGTAGCAGGGCCTTGTATTATGTCAAGGAGCTCTATTTTTTCATTAAGAAGGTTAGATGATTTGAGAAGCATCCATGCGCTATTTCACCAACATTGTGTTGTGGGATCACCAAGGATGAGGAGAGATTCACTATGTAAGGTAATACTACACCCTGGAGGGTTTCATATTAGTAGTAGAGAATTTTTTAAGAGTTTAAGGGTGATTTGATGTGGGTGATTCAATACCCCATAGCCATCCAAAAGATAACTATGTAAGGGGGAGGCTGCACTGTAGAAGTGATAATGACATGTGGAGGCACTCAATTAGGATGTGATAACGTATTAATAAAAATGGATACCAAAGGATGCACCATGAAGAAATAAATGTGTCATGGAGGAGTGAAAATAGGTATTGGATTTGATTTTAATAAAAAAATAGAATAGAAGTTATGGTCATGGAATTATGGTTACACCATATCCATGCAAATCCAAGAACATGTTAGGAATGTGTTGCACAAAAAAATTAATCTCTCCACACCTCATTGTGGTGTTAATGTTAAAATATGTAAAATCTTGAAATCTGATGAGATTTAATGATGTTGATATCTGAAACAAAAAGGTAAAATTTGAATGATATTTAAAATAAGACATTGAAAATTCAAAATAAGATATATGTTTCATCCTCCCTATATAAATATGAGTGGTTTCTAATGTTCCAAGGAAGATTAGATCAGAGATCAGCTAGATAAGAAACTAATATGATGACTCTATTTATTTAATGCAATAGAATATTTCCATTCTATAACCAATTCATTATTTTTAATAAATTTTTTCCATCTATTTTCACAGTATATTTCTATCTATCTCTCTCTATCATTTTATATCGTTCATCCATTACACCCTAAACTCTTACACTTGATAATGAGTGAATAAATCATGTAATTTCCTTGGGGGAGGAATTTGGTGTTCCTAAATTCATCTATTAATTCAATTATTTTTTATTATCTTTGTGTTGAATGAGGGTGAATTGTATGAGTGTGGTGATATTACACCATAACACGGGTATCGAACACACTTCTATTATTAAATTTTTATCTTATCCCTCTTTTCCATTGAATGATAACTAATTACATGATAGAGTTTAGTTTTTCAATAGATGAGACAAAATATAATTGATTCAGGTCCTAAAATATTCCACACACTTAATTAATAGGTTTCATTAACCTTTATTATAGGAGAAGGCGGAGTTTATTGTGCCAATGAATTTGTCATGGTATTGAAAAAAATCACACCTAGTAAATTAATGGATAGTATTCCATGAATGATATTTCATGATTGAAAACATCAAAATAAATTTATGCAATAAATGTCAAAAATGAAGGAAACGAAAACTAAACCTTAGGAAAAAGCTCAATATTCTCCAATATCATTATAAATTACATGTTAGGGTAGTTTATATTTCAATTCTTTATTCAATATTTTTACATTGTTTCCATAAATTTATAACAAAATAAAAATAAGTATTTTATGTGAATTAGAATTAGTGATTAAATAACTATGAATCTCATCAAGTCAGATGGCTCTGGTCATCAATTATGAAATACAAGGAAAGAAAATAGTTCATTTTATTCCTCTATGTGAAAGGAACTGATAATATTTTAGGAGGCCCTAAGGAATAAACTAATATTGATAAAAATGTACTATTATTAGAAAGATATAAATTCTAAATGACTATATGCATATTACATAATTTTCTTCAAGATTTCAATCTAGAATATGATGGATAAGGGGAAGATCATATATACTTAATTTATTTTACATAAAAAAATTACCAAGATTCTATTTGGATGGAACATTATGAGGTCTTTCATGGTTGGTCCTTTCATTCACCTTGTTGTTGGAATGAAATGTGTGACGTCATATTTGTGGGCTCTAGTTTGGTTCAGGATAACTCTAAGATAGTATAGATTATTCCTAATAGGTTGATCACTACTCATGGTAGGAATAGATCATATGTCAACCATAGGAGGAGACAATTATAATTTGATGTGGGTGACCTAGTTTTCTTGAGAGTGACTCATTGGTTACGACACAACCAAATGAGGAAGAAAGTCAAAATTGAACTATGATTTTTTTGACTCTTTTGGATCAATAAACATGTGTGGATAGTGGCATTCCATCTAGACCATACTCCACATTATTGATTTATGCATTATTTGATTCATGTGTCACACCTCTATAGGGACATAGAAAATCCCATGCATGTCATTGACTCTGAGGATGTTGAGTTGGAGCCTCATGCATCATATGAGGAGTGCCTGGTGTGTATTATAGACCATAGTGAGAAATTACATCCAAGGTAATGTAATTCCACTTATTAGGATTTGATGGCATTAAATGTGGATCAAGTAGGATACATGGGAGTGGGGGTATGGAATTCGAGGTCAGGGGATTTAGTTTTTTGAATAAGAATACTATAGAGGGTTCTTGGGGAAGATAAGTCTTTAGAGGGGGAGAATTATAAAACTATAAAAAAATTTATCCCTTAATGGAATCTTGGTTTCCCTTATTCTATTCCATTTTTTGGGTTGAACCTAGTTTAAGTAATGTCTTGCAAAACTTGAAAGGCTTTTTTAATCATAAAATATTGTTTGGTAACATTTTTAGCTAAAAGAGTTGGCACTATTCTGTTATGGAACTTGATGTTTTGTAATGTTATTATAGATTTGATTCCATAACATAGAGGATGGACCAACAAAAAAGAGGTATGGATTGATGGGTTTTCACCACAACCTTCTTCATTGTGATGGAAAATGAAATGGTTACACCATGGAATCCCATGCTATGATGTAGATCCTATTTTCATGTTAGTTATAGATGGATGGTATAATGCTCAGTCTTCGAAAGAAATAGCCTTGAAATGGATGTTATCAGTTGAATTTTGGTAATTCGTTTTTCAATTCAATTACATCATTTTTTAAAATTTAATAGGGAATTAAAGAGGCCATTAATATGGATTTTCCGCATGGTTTAATCCCTTAAAATTTCCCAATCTCCATCTTTGCATTTCTATGTTCTACGTGTGTAAAGGGATACAAATAAAACCGCACACCATAGTCCTCACACTACTCGATAGTGGTTTGAGTTCCCGTGAAGTTAATGGATACAATTACCTCCATACTCCATAAGTATTTAATATTTAGTTTTCTTATATGTTGTGGTCTACCTCCTAACATGAAATATGTCTTTACTAGTATTGTCCTTTACTTAACTATTGTTCATGTGCTATGGTGTTCTTTTCTAGTTCAAAACTATGTTATAGAACTCTCCCATATTAAATGGTGTTATCTTATATAGATACTCTTCACCATGGTAGTCCATTATGTTCTATGGTGGTTGTTACTAATGTGCCTCCACACAATATAACCTTGCTCACACCATCGAGTATCCATGATTTCAAGAGACGTTTGTATTTTTTTAGTGATAGACCTAGGGGAAGAATTGGTTTTACCATTTGTTTTTTATCTTTACCTTACTCTATAACCCTAATAATGTTAGTTTATGATCTATTATTGGAGTCCATGGTCAGTGATCATGTTCTAATTGGTGTATAATCATGGTTCAGGTCAGGATATCTCTGAAGAACTTTGGTGTTGATGTTGACCGCCCTAAGGTAGGAAGTTTCTTACCTTTTTGGATCTTATTTACACATGTTTCCATGTTATAATTTATGTGTTGTCTTAACAGATGATCCTTCTTTATTGAGATCACACGTGAGTGTTTTTGTATCCCATGATCCAGTTGTAATACATAATTCCATGGGAGATACTAGAGTAGCTTGTTCCCTTGTTTGATGAAGATTACATGATGTTATGTGTTCTTAATCTATACTCATGTTTATATGATTTCAATGAATTATCTACCTTTTATATATGTTTCATTGATTTGGATGTATCATTCTTTGTGCTCGGATTAGGGGAACAATCGTGACATATTTATCACTTACAAGGGGAGTGATCTAGACTTAGGATGCTAGTTATATGGGACCTGAGAAACGGACATAGCTACAAGGATTCCATGGTGACCATTTCATGGATGAATTTGAGGTATCCTATGATATATCAAGTACCATGGAATCAAGGAAGAAAAATTATTTTCATGAAATATAGTTACTCAGGACTTGAGTAAGACGGTTATCATGACACACTTGATAGCTAAAGGAAAATACGTAGCATGTACACATGATGTCATGGGGTTATAAATAAATTTGTTTTCTAGCCTAGTGGATAGTTTAGTTACTTGGAAAATCGTTTTTATACATTCATCATGGAGCCAAATAATGTACAGTTGGGGTTTTGTTATGGATTTTTAGCGCCCAACCGCTCAGTTTTTGATTGTATGATGTTATTTTTGTTTATACATTTATTATACTTCTATTATATAGCTCTAAAAACATGAGCACAAATGGTTAAGTATGAATTTTTGGTGTCCTATAGAGTCTTGTACGCACACCCTACTCAAGAATTTTTGTGTGACCGTAGATTTCATGACCAGAAACTTGGTTAATGGACAGGTCCATGTGGTGGACAACTGAGAATATGATCATTGAGATACTTGTAGATAGGGATGGGCTCTATAAGTCCCATTGTTATTTATTTATTTTCCTTAACTATATACAGTGGTTTTTCTTTCCACTTTTGGGGTCTAATTATTTGTATTACATGTATTTCATTTTTATATTTCCTCATGTTATTCATATTACTTATTTATTATGTCATTTACAATTATTTATTCCTTGACAAGATATAGGGGGTATAGTCTCCTTGTTGATGGAATCAGACCCTTACTACAAGTCAACATAGTCAACCATACAATGAGGAATGAATGAGGTCTTTTGTCCTCATGGATCGTACCCATTGGTTCAATTTGGGATGTTATATAAATAATGTTTAAACAAAAAAATTCCTCTGATGGAAGTAAAGACATTAAAAATATTGATTTCAAAGTGAGTTTGGAATAGAAACCAATATGACTTAGTATCTTTTGAATCCATTTTTATAGACATAGCCTTAGATATATTTTTAAATACCTAGAAATAAATTAAAAATACGACAAAATATATCCATGATGTATTTTATACAGCACAAAAAATTAAAAAAAAACATTGTTGGATATATATCATGTTTCAATGAATTCAAATTGAGAAGTGGAACCCTTATGAAGTTGGTAAATTCCAAATAAAAAGCCAATGAAATAGAAAACATGAAATATAATTTTAAATACCATGAATAAAAAATTTATTATGATAATTTTTTTCGAAAATGATCTTTATGAACCATATAAATGAAAATATATGTGTAATACAAAACATGTCTCAATGAAGGGAATGTGAGACGAGAAACCCTTACCTTGGATTTCAGCTTGGTTGAATGTGCTATAACCATATTAATAACCAATTTAGGTGTATTACTCACCTATATCATAACTATTTTTTATTTAATTCTTTTATATCATTCATTTATAATTTCATATTACCTATATATTAATGATTATTTTTTAAAATTAATATCTTGGTGTTAATTCTCATGTTTTCTCTATGCCATCAATGTTATATTGATTCCAGACCATGATCCTTGATCAAATATGAATAACATCGATAATATTCGTAGAGGTTACATATGTGTTCTCTATATAATTATTAAGTTCAATGTTCATTTTTTTTGTGACAGATTGTAAAAATGGTTAAAATTTCCTATTGGGGATTTATATTCAAAAAAATGAAATGATTTTATTTATGAATATACTTATATATATATATATATTACAATTCCGTAATTATAAAAAAATAGTATGGTAAGAATTATTATATTATTACAAGTATTTATGTTTTCTTAACCATTCAAGATATAACCAATATGACACCACGCACGTGTGTGGTTGAACTAAACCAAACAAGAAGGTGTCATAAAAGGTTGAATGAGTAGGAATATGTAATTATATAGTAATAATCTAAATTTTATAGAATATAAATGATTTCCAAAACATAATATGAAAGTGATAAACCGGATTTGAGTACAGGTGGATACAAAAAGATAAAGAAAAAAATTTACAGAGAGGATAATACTTACATAGAAGTCTTGGGACCTCCCTTAAAGAGTAAATAGAAATGAAGGATTTGAGACTCCTTATGACCAGAGGATAAAAAATGAGAGATTATTTTTATGGGGTCAATTTAGGCCATGATTAAATATGAACACAAGGAATGGTGTTGGTTGAGTTTGGTTGGGGGTCCTTTTATAGGTGATTTTGAGAGTCATTTATTTTAAATACCCATTCATTAATGAATTAGGAAAGTGATTTATCCTGTAATGTGGATCCAAAGAGGGAAAATAACTATTTTAGGATATGTTTTGTTCAATAATTCCCTCATGCACTCAAATAGATATAATTTCAAGTGATATTTTAGGTTATTTCCTCTTAGTTAAACTCATTTACCTTATTTTAACTCATTGACTTTTTTTTACACCAAAAATGAAATTGAAGTTACTACCTAATTTATATATGATGATTAAAAAATATATCTATTTAATTGGATTACATTTTTAATAATAATAAAAATTAATATCAATATAATAACACTTAACGGGTAAAAATAAATTTTTAGGAAAATGAATTTTTAAACATGAAAATGCATTTATTATTAGTCAATACCAAGCATTAATCATTAGATGATTTTACATTATTTGAATATATATATATATATATATTGTTTTATTAAAAAAATTAATTGTTAAATTAATTTATGAATATAAAAATAGATAATTTGTATAAAATATATATTCTTTGAAAAATAATTCTTTTTGACAATAAATAATTTAATATTTATTACTAAATAATTAATTATAAATTCAAGAATCTTTATTATTTTTTTATTTATATAAATAATACATTTCATTTAATTTTATACTCCAAATATTAGAAATCTAACTTCTAAATAAAACATATAATATGTATTAAAACTATGTTTTAAAATAAAACATTCATGGTTATCCATGAATAATTAAATTAGTGTCCCTCATCCCTCCTTAATAATTTCATGTATAATATTAATTTTTTTGCTATTAATTTCTTGAATTTTATCATTATAGTTGATTTATATCATTTAATAAAAGTAATAAATTTAAAAAAATAAGTTATTTATATAAACATTTCCTTAAAATCAATGGTATTTTCCAATATAATTTTTTATTTGATTAAATTATATTAAAAAATAATATATTTTTTAAAAAATAAATTATTTATAATGAAAAAATATTTTTTTTAACTTCTAATTAAATTTTATATATAATAATTTTATATGAATAATTCTAAACACTAGAAAATATTTATAGGTATAATTTTCAATGACATATACCCTTTTGAAATAGTCTTATAATGACTATAATATCCCCATTAATTCCAAATAATTCATTGTATTTTAACATTAAAAAAAAGAAAATTCACATTCATATACTTTTCATTTTGGATTTTATAATATTTCTTTCTCCTTCCATGTTTTTATTTCTCATTATAGGTTTTTTTTACTAATAGTGCTTTTCAAGAGTGATGATGATCTATAGTATTTCCTAGTCGTAAAAAATATTATTATTTGTTCTTTATTATCGAATTTTAATTTATACTCTTAAATGGGATTTAATAATTCATGTAATTTAATATTCCATGCTATGTAAAATAAGGCTTCATGTATTTTTTTTAATTATAGGTCCATTGTGATGTTTTCATAAAATATTTTTGTATTTTTTTGGCATCATTATTTTATTGAGGAAGTTTTTGTTAACTAGTGAGAAATAAATTTTTTGAAAGTTTGTTAAGAAACATTTTTTATGTAGTTGATAGAGGAATTTTTGGAATATCCATAATCTTTTTAAGGAACATTATGAAAAATTTATTCAATGGTTATTTTTTTCAAAAGTTCATAACATCAAGAAAAATATCATGATCCCAGAATTTATCGAAAGGGGAAGTTTGAGTCATAATATAAATGGTTTCAAAAGGAAATTTTTACAACTTCGTTAATAGATTAACTTTTCAAGACGAATATTTGATACAATTTTCACTATTTTAGTTTGTAAAAAAAATATTTAGTGGTAAATGTGGTGAAAGGATTTAAAAAGAGACAGTGTTAGAGCTACCAAATAGTGACCACTAGAAAATTGTTTTTCATTAAGAATTAAAAGAAATAAAATATGATGAGTTTTTATATGGAGTGTAACATAAGGGATAAAATAATAAAATATTTTTAATAATGTAAAAAATGAGAAATCAAAAATATAAGAAATTATATTTTGAATAAAAATACAAAAGGTAAAAATTTTAAATTCATGTTGATATAAACCGATGGAGGAAATTTAAGGAGGGATCCAGAAAAAGAATTTTTCATGTGATTGAAGTATTTATAAGTTGAAAGCATGTATTCAACCAAATAATATGGTCAATGGTAATGTATAGAGGAAGATTTTCTTTCTAGATAGGAAGTGTGTGTGAAGTTTCAATATAAAAATTGTTTTCTATTGGTTGACTAAATTAATATATTTATAAGATATGAATTGTGTTTTTGAAGGAAGGCTATTAAAAAATCCATCATATGATGAACCATATGATAAACATTTAATAAATAAACATTTTAGAGATTTTTTTTTATAAATGTTTTAGTTTGGGAAGAAAGACCAGATGATTTCATCTAAAATAGTTGATCATATAAAGAACACCAAACAAACATTTCATTCGATGGATAAGTTTCTTAAATAGGTTTTTAGATAAAAAATACACCAAATAGAAAATTAATAGATATTCATAACATTTTAAAATCCATTTTCTAGAAAAGGGATGTTGTGTTGTTCTCAACTATTTGTTTATATTATTTAGAAAAAGAATAATTGTTCAAGTTACTTATGGTATGAGGTTATGAAAGTTGATGAAGGTTATAAATGATATGTTTTCCTGAAACATTAATAACTTTCTAGAAGGTTTGAGTAGTACCAAGAGAATTTAAAATAAAGTAGGAATAATTGATTTTTTTAATTTTAGTGGGAAGGAAATTGAGATTGGTTTCCCTCTATTACTAATTTGGGAGAACCTATATAATCGGGGTAGAGAGTAAAATTTTACATAAAAATATTAATATATGAAATTAAAGTTGAAATACATTAAACCTGGCATCAGGTTGAGCTTAAAAACAAATTTATATTATGGTTTAATAAAATTGACGGGAATAGTTGTTCGAGTTTATTTTACCAGACAGGGCTTTGGTTTATATAGAATTCATAGAGTTTATAAGTAGGGTTATAGAGGCATGGTAGTATAGTTCACTGGGTATACCATAAGCTAGAATTTTTGGCATATATAGAAAAGATAACTAAATACACTTTCACCAGATAAAGTAAGATCACACTAGACAGACTTTACTAGATTGGGGAAATTGAAGGGATATTCTTCAAGAACCATTGTAAGATAAATTTAAAAATATTCACATTTTTTTGGTTGATTAGTTTTTTAAGAAAAAATTGTAATCTTTTGAGAGTTAGTACAATCAATCATATCTGGTTATAGATGGATTATAATGGGAGTTAGAAAAATATTGTATTAACATTATTCTAATAGGTAATTACTATAGACGAACAAGATTCTCCATGATAAGGATTTAGGTTCTCACACTGAGGCTGAACCATGTAAATCTTGTGTTCCTTGTTTATTTTCATATCATTTCATGATTGTGAGTTTGTTTTAAAAAGTTTATAAGAAACAAAATCTAATAATTTATAGGTGTTAAATTTTAAATAGTCAGAAATTATTAAATGTTGAAAACTATTCAATCCCCCCCCCCGCTTAGGGTCTTAATGATCCTAACAAACTTTAATTGTTTTTAAAGGAAAGATTTCCCAATTAAATACTTGTTATGTAAAATCTCAATTTAATCAATAACAGAGGTATTTCTATATTCTATGGAAATAATTATCATGGTTAGAACAACAAATTTATACTCTATCTTATATCACTTGTCTTAGTGGTTATTGAAGAAGTAATAATTTGAATTCCACCCATTGATAAAAATACTCCTATAACTTTTTCTGATAAAAGAAACATCGATATTTGTTGGAAAGAAAGAAATTTTATTATCATTTATTTGTTGTAAAAATTCATCATAAAGGTGATATCTATCAAAACAACCAAAAGAACTTAATAAAAACTCTAAAGTATCATTAAGTCTAACACCAATTGGAAGGAATAAAAGTTATAAATATTTATAAGCATGTTTGAAGATATCATAATGGAATATGAAGAAACTATTGATGAGTACTTCCCAAGGGTTAATAATGTTGTTTGTAATATGAATGGAATCATAGATTTTGGGGAAGATTTAAAAATTGTTAAGAAATTCATGAGAAACTTTCCTTATAGATTTAACTCTAAAATATCTACTTTATATAAAAAAGATAATTTATCCCCTGTTTAATTACATAACTATATTATAGATTAAGACATGATTAAATATAAAATATTTAAGAAAAAGATGAAGTATGGAATGTATTTTGAACCTATGAGAAAATTTAAAATCAAAGATCTAGTTATTATTGACTCAAGAAAGTTAGAAGATAAAAAATATGATAAAATGAATGAAAAAATCTTGTATCTTATCTCCAAAAATATTTTTACAGGTAAAATAATGTATATAGTAAAAACCCCACTTATGTTTTTTGAGTGTGTAGGAATTATAATTTTTTTTTAAATTTAACCAAAAATAAAGTTAGTGGATATGAAGATCATTTTGAAGGAAAAATTTAGTTGAATAAGTCTAACAAACCCTATATGGAATAAATCCAATACTAGTAATAAAACATTCACTATAAATAAAATAATTATACTGATTAAGAAAGTTGAGTTTGATGCGAAAATAATTCTTTCAAAAATTGAAGTTCAGTGAAGTTCCAAACATTACTTATAAATTTTTAGAAAAATGAAGAATCCCCAACCAGTGAATAAGGAGGTGAAGAAACTTATATATAATTTCAACTCAAATATGAGCATATTTCATGTCTTGAGAAAAACAGAAAATTCAATAGAGTGATCAGAGTTTTGAAGAAAAAAAGTGGAAGGAATGATGAAGATGGAATTATTTCCTTAAACAGGAAGATGAATATATCCTACAGATCATAAAACTCAAAATGAAAGTTATCAAATTGGGAATGATGGAGGAATATCTTAGTAATAAATTTTATTTTAAAGAAGATGTTGGTTTGTAAAACATAATCCAAAATATTTATTTTTTAAGGTAACTTAAGATATGAATGGAAATTTCAATAAGGATTTAAATATAAAATATTAATCATCCCCAGATGTTGTGAATTTTCATTCCAATAATCAAGTGATATATTACCTACTAAATGTAAAATATCATCTGATTTTAAAAAAATCAAGTTTAATAAAAAAAAATTGGGTAATATTGGGTTGATAATGTCTGTGATAATTATACTACATCATTAAAAGTTGAGAAGAACCTATATAAGAATTTTTCCCTATGCTAGGGGAATAGAAAATAGAAAGGTCTTGTGAACCTAATTACACGATTACAAGGAAATATTATATTTTGATAGAAGACCATGATTTAAAGGATATTGTTGGTGATGCATAATATTTGGGAATTAATATTATAAATTTTATATAATAATATCCCTCCATATATGTATTCATGAATAGAGGTGGAAAATAGTATAAGAGAGAGAGAAAAGATCCGAATCCAAATAGAGTAAGAAAGGAAAATAACATGATGGAGTAAAATTTCCAATGAAAAATTAGTTTGGATTTCTAAATAACATTTTTGTAATATTTGACCAACTAGGTAACCTTTATGAAGAATTTTCTCTACTCTTTTGGGAAAATATTTATATTCTAGAAAAGAAACTGAGTTTGGAAAACAAATCCAACAAAGAGATTTTATAGTTGAGACAACATTGAATGAAAGTAAAAGGAAAAAACAATGTATTCTTGATAGTGGTTATTTATCATATAATAAAACTAATATAAATATATTAAAATATGTGGAACAATTTTAAGTATGATATGTTTCATTTGTAAATGATAGTTTTATAAAAATCAGCAGAATATTAACTATTGAGATAGAAACTCAGAAACTAAAATCTAAATATGTTTAATATATTGATGGTATAAAACAAAACTTATTGTTTGTTAGATAAATTTATAATTTTTGAAATAAAGTTATCTTGAGGAATTATTTTTTTATCATCATAAGTGTATAAGATGGAAAATTTGTGAATAGAGAAGAAATGACTAGTGAAAATATCTTTCAAATTGGAAAACTACATAACACTTTTAATTTGAGTGCTGAAGATGAAAACATGTTTTGGAATCAAAGGATGATTCATCTTGGTAAGAAAAAGTGTGAAAAATATTAAAATATAATTTTATAATAATCATAACAACAATGTAACAAATATAATATAGAGTTCTTATAATTTGTTAGAATGGGAAGATGATTAGTAACATGCATAAAAAGATGAAATTTGATCTACTATACCTATTGATATTTTTAACTAAAACATTTGTGGACTGATGAGACATCAATCAGTAAGAGGGTATTTTTTTTAATTTATAACTTTAATTTATGATTTTACTCATATGAACAACATTATATTTCTGAACCATAAATCGGAGGCTATGGAAAAGTTTTTATTTTTCATAAGATAAGTTGAAAGAGAGTTTGTTTCTTATATAATGATTCTAAGAACTAATAAAGTAATTCGGTACATATGTAATTATTTTTATTATTACCTAAAAAATGTAATTAAACATTAATAAATAGCTCTATACACCGCTCAACAAAATTCAGTTTCGGGATGGAAAAATTAAAGTTTAGTGTAAATAGGAAGAAGTATTCTAGAAAAGTATAATCTTTCTATTTTCTTTTAGATAGAAGATATTAGTAATATTATACATATAAAAACAAATGTTTTTAACTTACAGGATCAAACAAGTCTTCCTATGAAATTTTTTATAACAAAAAACCATCAATGAAGTATTTCAAGGTTTTTAGACATCCCTGGTTAATAAAGATAAAAGATTCAGATCTGAAATTTGATTAGAAATATTTGGAAGGAATTTTAATGTGATATTAAATGAATAAAATAAGTTATAAATATTGAAAAAGACATTTAAAAAGTTATTTGATTATTATGATAATTTTTTTTTTGAAAATCCAACATCATTAATAGAGGATATTGAAAGTGTTTTGGAAGATAAATTGAATACTTTCAATAAGAACAACCAAATTGGAGATAACTGTGACGAAAAACAAATGAATAAATATTTATAAGAATCATGTGGAAAGTAAAGTGAAGAAACTACAAATAATATAAAATTTTATACCCTATAGAGAAACAACTGAATCTAAAAACATTATTGGAAACTAAAAATTTCTATTTCAAACTAGAAGAAAGTTGATATTTGAAAATAAAACATCACTTATTTCACAGGTTGAACCAAAATAAATTTCAGAAATATTTGAATATAATTAATGGGTATATTAAATGAGTGGAGAGTTTTATCAAATAGATAAAAATGAAACCTGGGAACTTTTTCCGCAACCATAAAGATAGAATATTAATGGGACAAAATCGATGTTCAAAAAAATATGAATGAACATAGATAAGTTTCAAGAAAAAAAAATGACTTGTTTTTAAAGGATATTTTTAGGTGGAATGTGTGGATTAAGAATAATGTTTTTACCTCATTAAAATATTGTAAACTATCAAAATGTTCAAGCTAGTGGGAGCATATCATTTTTATGAAGTTTATTAGATAATCTTAAAGTTATCATTTATAAATGGAGAGATTGAGGAAGAATTTTATGTTGATAAAGATTTTGGTTCCCTACTAAAAAATATAGATCCAAGGTATATAAGTTTAATAATTCTCTATGTAGGTTGAAATAATCTCTATGATCCATGTACTAAATACTTTATAGTTTATTGAAAGTGTTGATTTTTTCTAAAGGAAATGTTGATTGAAACTTATATATGAAGTGGATGAACTCTTGTACCCTGATTTTTATTATTTATATTGATGAAATATTTTTTATAGGGGATAGAGAAAATAATTGTAAATAATTAACTAAAGAAATGAATATATTTTTTAAAATTTCAATGATTAAAACATTTTTTCATCTTTCTGGGACTACATGTACTAAAAAGAGAATGACATATTATTCAATAAATTTAACATTATGCTAGGGATTTGTTTTAAATGTTTGGAATAAATAATTAAAAATAATTTATACTCCCAATTTAGTTAGAATAAATATGAGTAAAGATGAAGCTACAAAAGTGTGAATCAAAAATATTTTCAAAAGTTGATTGGAATGTTTCTATGTATTCCAAAATCAATCCCTGACATTATATATATATTAAGTTGTCTGTAAGATATTATAGTGATCCAGAAGAATCTAATATGATGTATGTAATGATAATTATGAGATATGTTAATGAAATATCTTCTCATGTTGTGTTGTATGGAAATTTGTTGTGATATAAAATTTCATGGATATACTGATGTTAATTAGGCTTGATATTGCAATGATAGAAAATCAACTACAAGAGGAATGTTTTTCTTGGGAAAATATCATGTGAGAGGGCATAGAAAGAAATAGATTTCATTGAACTTAAGCGAAATGGAAGGATAATATATTGGAACCATACAATCTTATACTCCAATAATTTGGATGAAAGTTCAATTAAAATATTTGAGTGTGAATGTTTCAACCCTAATGAACATTATTTTTTATAATAAAATCTACATAGATATTTAAAAAAAATATTGTAAAACATTCAAGATGAAAACAAATTGATATCATGTTTCATTTAATAAAATATAATGTTGTTGATTGATATGTTATACTGGAATATATTTCAACAAATTATACATTTTTTGATTTCTCCACCAAATCTATACCAAAATAATAGTTTGTGGAATTGTGGTTGAAACATCATGTTCAGCATCCAAAAAATACATACTAAATTGTTTATGGAATTACCTTACTCTAAAATTTTTCCTAGTAATGATTAGACTATGTAATACTCATTCTAAAATGAATATGAATTGATGATCATCATAAAATAGGGTAAAGAAAAAGTAAAAGAAACAAGTGAGGGGGATTTTATCTTAACATAGAAAAAAATTAATTATCACTATGGGACTAAATTATTTCAGAAATATTAATTTATCTAGTATTGTAGTTTTAGGAAAATATCTATGAAAATGGTGTGATTTTATAAAAAAAATTGAGTGGTTATAAAAAATGACTTGTGAAAAATTTTGAGTGGTGAAAAATGATGACTTGTAAAAGTTGTTAATGACGGTTGTAAAAAAATAAAAAGGGGGATATTGAATATCATTTATTATCTTTTTCATTTATTATTTTTAGTTTTTGAAAACTTAATTTTGTTAAGAATTATTGTTTTAACAAGTGAGAAAAAATGTTTCTGAATGTTTCTTAAGAAAAGTTTGTTATGAAATTAATTGTGGATAGTTATAAAGTTTCTTAAACATTGTTAAGGAAATGTTTTATCACTGAATATGATGATAAGATATTGAAAAATATCATAAAATCATAAAAAGTATAATTATAGAATAATTTATAGAATGGGTAATTCTGAGTCATCTCGAAAACTGTTACTAAAGGGATATTATTACAACTTAGTTACTGGATGAACATTTCCATAGAGAGAATTACTTAAATTTTAACAACTAGAGTTTCTAAAAAATAATTATAGTAAAAATAAGATAATGGATTTTTATGTATATTGAGTTGGAGATATTGGACAAAGAAAACTGAAAAAACACTCTGAACAATGAATTTCACGAATTCAATGTTGCAGAGTTTTTGTATTGAGTAACTCAAAAGGTAGAAAATAATCAACTATAGTGAACGGATTTCAAATGGGAGAAAACCAAAATATAATAATTTTTAATTTGAATACAATATATTGACATAAATTAAAATATTTAATTAAAAAAGGGAACTATAAAATGAATGTTTCATTTGACTGATGTCTTTATAATTTGATATGATATTGTCAACCATCTTCAGTTGGTCTTAAGCAACAGACAGCGGTAGATTTGTTTTCTGGATAGGCAATGTGTATAATGTTTTGATTCATATTCAACATTTATTATATGTTAAGTGAATTAAAAAATTATTTTGTTTATACATATTTTCCAGATATTAATTAGTTAGATTTTATAGATATATATTCATTATAACAATATAAGGTAATTTTTCAGTCAAAAGAAACAAAGATATATTTATAACCAAATGGTATTTTCAAGAATTATAAGGTTTTATTTAAAAAATTAGATTAATAATAATATAATTCTAATTAAAAAATGTTTTTAATATTTTATTTGGTATTTCAAGATTTTCTTTGGATCAATTTTTCAATGTTATATAAAAAAATAATCATTCCATAAATAGTGAAAATACAAATCATTATTGAAAATCATATTTTCTTTAAAAATATTATAAATGTATGATTATATTTTTTATTAGTTTTAAAATTTTATTAGTACATTTTGAGAAAAAAATTCCAATTATAGTCTTTGAAATGAATTCTAAACATTAATTTTGTTGAAAAACATTTTTATACTAAATAAATAATGTTTTCTAAAAAAACGTTTTTCAATGCATTTTGTAAATTTACTTTTAAATTAAACTATATCAGTTATGTGTTTTAAATATTCAAAAATGGATTCCATATTTTCAATCACAAATTACAAATTCTGTAAATAGTTACTTTTATGTTTTTTCAATATGAATAGTAACCTTAGTAATTTTTAACACTATGTTAAATGGTAAATCATGAATTTAAAGTTATAAATAAAGTGATAAGGATTATAAAATAAACCTAAAACATGATTAAAATTTATTTATCAGTATATTTCATCAATAATCATAAAAAGTTTGAATATATATCCTTTTCCATTTTTATGTGATTATAACCATTATAATAGTTTTTATAATGAAAAGTAAAAAATTCCACAATATTTTTTTAATAAATTAAATAATTATAATATTGGGATAACCAAAGTATATATTTAGTTATAACGATTATTTTGAATTATAAAATATTTTTATTCATCATGGTAATTTATTTTTATTTTTTACTTATGAAATAATTACCTTAAATGCTTACACAATGTTGATGCGCTAATTATTCAATTAATGGAAAAATAAAATAAAAGATATTAAAAATATTAGAAGTAGTTTAATTGGAAATAATTAAGGCATTGCACAAAACTTATAAATAAACATAACATGTTATGGACTTGTTAAATTATTTTTATTCTAATTCCCTTATTGTCTTCGTGTTATTAAATTGGAAGTAAATGAATAGTTCTAAAATTAACATTAAGGATATTTTATAATAAATAATAATTTATTAAATGATTAAAAATTCATAAATTTAAAAAAAAAATAATGGAATATGTATAATAAAATAATACATGGCCCAATTATAGGAAATTTTTTATTTTATAGTAACATTATTAACCCTTAAAGTGTATAAAATTTAATTTTTATAGTAGTTGTCAACATGGTTAATGAAGTGTTAAAATAAACAAATAAGGGTAAAAATGGGGTCCAAACATATCTAAATTCTATTGGATGAGAGGATTTAAAATAGTCTTATATTATCTTCTAATATTAAAAATTTGTATAAATTTTTAGATCACAATTAATTTATATTAATTTACTATTTTAAGAAGTTCCTCAAGTGTCCCTCCCCTCTCTTATAAAACAGCACAACTTCTTCTCATTTTTCACACTTAAAAACAAATTTGGTTCAGACAAGATCAACCCAAATCAATTCCTTTCATCGCTACCTAGATCCTATAGGTATTGGATTTGGAAGAATACCAACCTTAGAGGGATTAAGGTTTTAAGAAAATAATAATTTTAAAGAATATGAATATTTACAATATATATGATGAGTTAGACTCAATGTAAGATACTTTCTTTTAAAAATCCCCTTTTAAAGTTTCAATGTCAAATATTTTCCTTCCATAAACATATTTCAAAAAGATAATTTTTTATGGATTTTTATATGGACATGAAATATTAATAAAGTGCATTTTATGTCCTATTTGATACGCATTCAGAGGTTTTCAACACGGTTATTTTTACAGAATGTTTTGACTTTCTTTACAGAAATAAAAAATGATTGTTCTATTTAAACATATACGGTGCCCTTGAATTTTCCCATCATCATAACCATTATTATATGTTCTTATTCCTTTATAATCTTCCATGTTTTCTTCAAAAAACACTCATTCCCTTTATTATGGAAATTTTATTTTTAAAAATTCAGTCTTAAGAAAAGGGATATATCAAAATCCAAAAATCATTTCATATAGGTTAAAAGAAAGTTTTTATAATGTATAATTTTTAGTGTTATGATTATGTTATGGTTCTTTGAAATTTTTATGATGAAATTTGGTTTTTTTATAAACTAGGGATGAAACGTTCCATTATAAACTAAGGACAGGTGGTTACGTTATTAACCAGAGATGAGTGATCCCACGAAAAACCAATGATAGGTGAGCACGTTATAGATCAATAATGTATTCGATATTAGGTATTGGAATGGAGTTAACCGATTAGGATTCTCCTAATATATTATGGGAATATTATAATTGTAACACCCCAATCTTTTAAGTAACATTTCCCTTTGAATAATGTAATAGCTAGTATTGTACGCAACTTCGAGATTCTAACACAACGCGACCAATCAAACTAGCCATTATGAATAGTAATACCCACTTTTTGAAATTTTATAAATTTTATATTTAAAAATGGACTTCATTTTTTGATTCGGAATATTGAAATTATCTTAGGGTGAAGTTTTGGTATTTTTCTGAAAACATTCAATTTTGGATGAATAGTGAAAAACACTGAGTTGTAGTTTGAAACCAAATTTTTATTTAAATAATTATTTATTGTAATTAAATTTATTTTAGTTCAAAATAGATACATAAAACCTATACAAGTTCAATGTAATTCATCGGATTCAATTTATAATAATTTTATATATATATAAATTTTATTAAACTTTTTACCGTCTTTTACCCACCTCCTAGAAGCATTTGCAAATTTACAAAAAACATAATTTTACCACTTCTGTGAGTTTAATTTAAAAAATCTAACAGACAGGGTTGATATAAGTAAGTAAAATTTGGTTCAATAAGAAGAAAATAATTTTTGGTGAATAGTAACTTTTAATTTTTATTTACCACGACTAAAAGTAAATTGGGTAATTAATTGTAAAAATGATATTATTATTACCCACAAACATGTCCTAATTATATTTAATAAATGTAATTCGACCAAAAAAACCTTATGAATAAAATATGATCCTTTAGTTCCACTTGGATTAGATTAGGACATTTATTATTATTTAATTCAATGAAGAGTTAAAAGTGTTAAATTCAAAGTTTAATAACTAACACATTTTTAATATAGGTTTAAACATAAGATAAATTAGACTATAAATATTTAATATAAAGATAAAAATATTTCCTACATAATGGTATTTTATTTATAATTTTTAGACATTAAATAATTAAATTTATTTATGAAACAATGATGAAGAAATAATTACCTAATTAATGAAATATTAAAATCATTGATATTTTAAATATCCAAATAAACTTAATTTGAAACGTTTTTTGAATTACACTAATTTTATAGGTTAATATGACATATTATGGTTGGTTAGATAAATTTTTTTCAAAGTAATAATTTTTTTTTGAATTTATAAAATAACAAAATACCAAATAGTGTCAAAATTGACATAAAAGAATTTTTAAAAAAATATTATATTATTAATTGATAATATATTTCTAAAAATATAAGGATTGGTCAAAAGACTTATATAATGATAGGTGTATCATTAATGAACCACTTGGGGTTCTCTTGGTTGTATATAGTATGTTTATTGACCATATAATATAAAAATACAAAGAGACATGGTAAGTGTCAAACTATTTAACTATGAGTTAAATCTAAAAGATATAGTTAATGTAGTTACCCAAACCTATCTAAAACATATTGGTTGAGTGGTTTGAGACCCATCCCTACCTTATCATATAAATAATATATTTTTGATCCATTAGAAACCTAAAATAAGTTTATTATAAAATAATATTTCTAGCTTTTCCTAAGGTTACCCTCACCCCTCTTATAAAAGGGCACTCCCCCTTCTCTCTAATTCACACCTTCAAATCCATTTCTCTCGGCCAAACCCTGTCCAAATACCCACTCCAATTTCCTCCATTTATCCTAGATTCCTTACCTTAGTCATAAAGCCATCCTAAGTATCCCGTTTGATCAAATCAAAAGGAATAACTTGAAGAAGATGTAAATATTTCCTTACCTCTTTCAAGTTCCTTTCTTCTTCCACTTCCTCTTTATTTATTTATTCCATTATAAAATAATAAATCCAGTATCTTATATATACTGTGATGTTATTATAAATATGGTACAACAATATTTATTATTCTATCCATCCTTTTAATGACATGTCATCATACGTATGTACGTATGACATACCGTCTTCACGTCGTGGTATAATTATTTTTCAACACATTATTATTTGGATGGGTATAATAATGATGTGTAATTGATTTAAATAATAAATATAACAAGATAATGATTCTTTATATATGATATAACATCCAATTTTAAATTATTTTTATATCAAAATAATGATATTGTCACTCGTGCGTACATACGGATTGTCGTCTCCACGAACGCGATGAGATTTATTCCCCATCGTAATCCATTCAAGACTAATTTTCATTAGATGATTAAAAATAATTTTTAAGGACATAATATAATTTTGAATATGAATAAGATACATCCTATTCATAACAAACACTACATAATAAACAAATCATATAAAGGAAAACGAATCAGTTAACACCCGAAACAACGATAATACTAAAATATTATTAACAAAGCAATATAAAAAGATCATGTATGATATTATATTAATGTATATGATTCTTTTATAATTTAATAAAAATTATTTCACCATTATACAAGAGTTTAACCTACCCTAGACCAAGGAAAATTACAAAGTAAGGGGTTTCTTATCTAACTTTTAATTTCGTGAGACTTCTATTGTTCGCCACTTATTTATTAAATGTGGTGTATTGTGTAGTGTCATTTGATATATATTTTATCATGATTCTCATTATATTAATGGTATTATGTTATTAATTTGGTATTTATTAACATTTTTTCATACTACTCGATTTATTACAATAAAGTAAGGGTTTTTATCTCACTTCCTATTTCCGCAAGATTCATTTCATACTGCCACTATTTCCTTTTGTGTGGTGTATGTACTGCCCAATGATTGTATTCTTTGTGGAATATAATTTTATTTAAGAGTAACTACATCTTCATTTTATGATTCATCTTTCATGGTATGTATGTTTTGTAAGTTACCAAATTTTTAAGGGAATTTCAAATTTCAATTTCCACTCATTCAGCATTACTCATACTTCATTGATTATTTTACTCCATGATTATGTGTAGAATCACTGTTTATTATATTTGTAGTAATTTCCACTCCCCTTTCTATTTATAGACTATTAATACACATAATAACTCCATTTATAAATTCTCAATTCATCGATATGAACTTGATAAGAGTAATTTTAACTCAATATCCATTTATTGAGTTAAACATCCAATTCATTGGTGTTGATTTTACAAGAATATGTGTGAATCTCCTCTGATTGATTTACACTAAATATCCAATAATATTGAGTTTATTTATATTTTTCACACATAATTATGTCATTGATTTATCCTTAACCTAAGGATACAGTCTTTATAATATATTTCATCTCAATTTACATTCAATTGAGACTTCTTTGTTGTTATATGCCAATTCACTTTTATATGGTGTATATAATGTAACTTGACATAGTATATCATTAATCCCTTTATTCTCAAGATTTTATAATGTTTTGATTACCTCAATTATTTTTATTCATGTGTCTATCTTTTGGTTAGAAACACTAACTAAAATATAATTTTAAATGTTTTAAAGATTTGTTATTCTAAATCATTGTCATTAATGCCTGTGTTTTTAAAAATGGTTTTAAGGATTTATTTATATGGACATTAAAGTTTTAAAATTAAAATTAATTTTAAAAGTTTAAAATTGTTATGGGAAACTTTGATTCAAAAATCTATTTTTAAATGGATTCTTGACAAATAGTGTGACTTTTAAATGTTTTCAAGAAAAAGGAGGACATTTCTCTTAAATAGTTCTGATGATTATTTTCATCTATGTAAATATCCTTAATTATTCTTGATTGATGTTAATATGTTACAATAAAATCTTCCATATTGTATTTAATGATTTATTTTTTACTATGGATGTGCTATTTTTATAACATTCATGGTTTGTGGATAAAGTATTGACATTTCGTATACTAATTTTAATATGAATATTTATGTAATGTTTCAAACTTTTCATAAGAGGAATGCATTGGACATTGTAAGTGATGGGTAGAGCCTGCTATAGCTCCTCTATGCATCGGTAGGTCTTATGATACAAACTAGTGTCTAGTCATAAGGCCTTGACAAAATCTTATATGTAGTCTTGGCACAAGGCCTTGACTATGTGGTTATAAATTATGGCATTATGCATTCCATTATTATCAAAAGTTTCTATTGATATTGAATGTGATTATTCGACTAGTATAATATTCATGTGAATAAGTAAATGGAAATATTTGATTTTATCTTTTCCATATTATACTGAAGTTCAAGTTTAAAAGGATTCTGTTTTATTCATATACATTGCCTTAAATGTTTAGGCTTATTTATGAAAGTTTCTGCTATATTGTTATCCTTACTAAGAATCTGATCTCACCCCTTTCTATATTTTATTTTTCCCAGGATGCGAAGAAGTCTATTATGAATGACCTGCATGGATAGTATATGGGATCTCTGTGTTGTCTATGGAAACAATGTTGTTGTAGATTTACATTTTATGATGTAATGTAAAATTTATGAATATATCTAGTACTTCTAAGGATACTAAACTAATCAGTCTTTTGATACTTGATCTTTTTTGATCAGGCCAATGATACGTAATAATGCACTGACTCTAGGATTATGGGGTCGGGGAGTTACAATAATTACCCATACTTTATAAACATTAAGATAATAAAACATTTTTGGAATACTTAAAACATTATACAAACAGACACCCAAAGTCCATAATAGTCTAGTGTCTTTGGAAACATGGAAACATAAACACTGATACATAAGTGAGCTCTCTTATCTCCCACTGGGTTCCTCTTTACTATCACTATTATTAGAAAAATCAAAAATAATACATATCTTCATAACCGGGGTAAGGAAACATAAAAATGGGTGATCTCAAATACTCTGTAAGGGTAAAAAAGGGAGATATGTAAGCATAATAATTATTATAAGTGTATGATAACATGATCAAGAAACTATAATCTTATACCATGCATATCAAGGATCATATACATGACCATTTCATAAATCATGGAATTTCATAAGACATTAATCATAATGAAATAAAGAACATAAGACACGAAAGAAAAAAAACATAGGTATAAAACATGGAATTATGGTAAACACATAATCATTTAATATAATTTCAATAGTATCCAAGGCATTGCTACCAAGACCATATTAGTAGTGTGGGTTCACTTTCTATACCATCTTGGTAGTCATTTTCACTCCCATAGCCATCTAAGTAGCAAGATTTTACTCCTCAACCCATATTGGTAGTCATGGTTCACTCCCACAGCCATCTTGGTATTCAAGGATCATTCACAAGACCATCATTGTCTATTTCATTAGATATAAACATTTACTCGATGCATTGTAGGGAGATATAGGTCCAACCCTTCTCATAGTGGAATAATACGTAATTTTTCCCCAAGATCATAAATAATCATGTCATAAGACATTAAATAAAATGGGTATTACAGACATGTAATCATATTAGAACCTATGAAAAAATATAGTTTTAATAGTCATTTCATTATAAACATAACCCACAAAACAAAGTGGGTTTCAAAATCATATAACCCATGAAAAATATATGGGTTTCATAAACATCAATTCATCAAAACATAATCCATTAATAGAAATAATATGAATGGAAAAATTGAATAATTACCCTATAAAGTCATGAGAAACACCAATGGATGTTATCTTATATGGTAAATAATTTTGAAATATCTTTTAAACACATTTCTTAGGGTAAATGACCATTCTACATTGAAAAATTATTTTCAAGACATAAACATTTTGAAAAACGTTTTCTTTTATAATAGTTTTTAAAGCATATAAATAAATCATTGAAAACTAAAATATGTTTTTAAAATTATTTTTTCCTTAAAGATGGGATTCTAATACCTTTCTAACACTTTTTTGAATTTTTTTTAAAAACATGGTTTTTGAATACAATATATATCCATCAAAAGAGAGATATTATCATATTTTAAATAAAAACATTATTATAAGTAAAAAAATAGTATAAAAAGTTACTAACACATGATTATATGTTGAATAACCATAGGGGAAGAGAAATCAAGAGTTTTATGGAGATATTGATCCTGATATTTCATTAATTTAAGCATAACCATAAACAATCTCGAAAAGCAATGAGAGATTTTCAATAAAATATTATCACTTATTAAAATGGGTTCATAATATTTATATAAGAAAAGAAAATTACATTAATCATAAAATATAATTAAAGTAATTATATTCAAGATATAATACACCTCTAAAAATAATTTAGGTGCATAATAAAACATGAGTCTCAAAGAAGGCAAATTGAGACAAAACTATTTTACCAATTTGGTATCTTTTGAGAATTAAATCCCCTGAAAGTAAGTTCTTAAAATTGACATGTAAATACCCATAAATTTATTTTTAATAATAATTTAATATATCTATGGGAAATATACACACCACACAAAATGAATGGGTGGTGAATAAAACATGTATCTCATAGAAATAAAAAGTGAGATGAAATCCCCTTACATTGTGTCTTGAATCACATCGTACTCATTCAAACCAACTATATAATAAATGAAAATTTATTATAGTCTTATATCTAATATTATATTTTTTATTACGACCATATATTTCCCAATTGTTTACAATCCTATGTTAAGGTTCCAATTCGGGTAATATTCTCTTTAGTCTTCGTATTTGTCTTAATTTGTCATATCATTGGTCCTTATACATATATCAGGATTAAAGAAGGAAAACCATGCTATATATATCAATAATTTTCAGTATATGTGTATTATAATAATCTGTATAATATCAAAGCATGAAACGGAATACCCCATTCATGGAGACAGTAGGTCGAATGTATGCATGAACACTATTTCTATTTAATTGTCATGTAGAAATAAATAAAGTAAAAGAAATATATGTAAGTATATAAATATTAAATAAGATTTTTTATATCATATATACAATATATATTCACTAAACCAATCCTTAATACATTCCATGTAGTTTATGAACGAATCACATCGCTCTGAGGGGAGGTAGTCCACACTTTCTCGAATGAAATTATCATATTTGTACCAAATAGAGAGTAAAAAATATATGCATTGTAAAATGGATTTTAGAAGATTAAATAAATAATAAATATAATATATTAAATATATAAATATATTTTTCATCATAACTTCCACCATGAGAGGTGGTAAGTAAATGTGAACAATTATCGTTTAGTGAGGTGGTAGTTTATCGTACACATAAACAACATATATTTTACCCATCAGATGGATGTGTGTGTATGTGTAGGTCGAGAACATTGAATAAAAATATCCTAGTATATTTAAGATATTTGTTTTGTTAAAAAACAATGGAATAAATATAGTGGAGGGGTGGGGAAAATTAAACAGAAGGATCTTGAGAGAATATGTTACCTATTAATCAGGTAACTCCTTTTGGTTTGAGCTAAAAGGATTTTTTGGAATACATTATAAAAAAAGGGATTCTCTAAGGAGGAAGGGAGGAAGTTTTAGGATATATTTTGAAATATATTTTTTTATCCAAATAGTTTGAGAGGTTGTAGAAGTGGGAGGAAGGGATACCTTTTACTATAGATAAGGAGTGGTACTCTTGTAAATATTTGAAGAGAAAATTTCACCGACAATTTTCATGTTGTAGGTGGATAAAATAATTTAAAAATGTCAATAAAAGTGATGGTACATCCTAAATATGTCTAGAAAATGGATTTTGGACAAGTTTAGTCGATTTATTTCATTAAGTTTAACGTTTAGTCCTTAGTTAAGCATAATTTAACATTATCCAATGTAATTAATTTAAATTACATTCACTAAATTTTTTTGTCAAAAACTAATTTGACCTTATTAGATATTATTAATCATCCAGACTAAAATATTTAATCCATTTATCCTAATTAAACTCACACATGTTGTAGAGAATAATTTAAATATAATCATGTAGTCGGGTCAAAAATGTGTGTTTTTGAAGTAAAAGACATTCAAAAGATTACTATGTTTCTATATCCAATTTTAATGTGAAATTGGTTACAATGAACTAAATTTTATTAATTTATAAAAATATTATCTAGTTAAATATTGAAATTAATTTAATATTTAATTTATCATTATAAATAAATTATATGAAAAAGAAGTTTTTAATTAAAAATATATATTTTAAATTATTCATCCAAAATTTTAGTTTCTCAGAAAAATACAAAAATTAACCCTAAGATAATTTCAAAATTATAAATTCAAGAATAAAGTTTATTTTATCAAATTAAATTTCTAAATGTGTCTTAAATTAATTTTTTTAGTTTTCATAAAACGATATTAAATAGAGAACATTTCAAAAAATAGTGTTTCTTAACATTTAAGGACTTCACTAAAAATTATATAATACATTATAAATAAGGTTTATTTATATAAAACAATTATAAAAAATTATTTGAAAATTATTTATTACTATTCATATAACTATGTTGAAGAGCTAGTTATAATTATCTCATTTAAATAATTATAAAATTAAAATGATCTTTTGTAGAAACACTAGTGTTGCGTGTAAGGTACGCCAAGTCAATGATGAATGTAACATATGTCAAGTTGAAGTCCTATGTATCATACACCATGTTACTTCCATGTAATGTACTAAAATTTGGTTCCATGTAAAAGTAATGATTGACTTAGTACATTTCAAGATATAAATGATATTCTAATTTATTTGAGAAAAAAAGGTCCATAAAAATCATGGTGTTACATCCCCCCACCTTAAAAATGAATTTCTCTCTCAAAATTCATCCCTATAGTAAAAAAAATTAGGATACTTATGCTTCATCATATCATGAATTTCCCACGTAGCTTCCTCTAACTAGTGGTTCCTCTACAAAATATTTACTAGCTAAGTGGTATTGTTTTGTAGAACATTCTCATATCAGTCCATAATTTCAACTGGTTGTTCTTCATAAGAAATAGCATCCTCCAACGGAATGATGATTAAGTTCAGTACATGTAAATGGTCAAGTATGTACATTCTCATCAGAGATACGTGGAATACATCATGGACTTGAGAGAGATTTGGAGGATATTCCAAGATATATTCTAACATCCAGATATGATCAAGAATCTAAAAGGGATCAATATACCTAGGGATTTGTTTCCCTTTATTCCCAAATCTCATAACTGTATTCCATATTAAAATTCGTAGAAACACTTTTTCACCTACACAAAATTATAGATCATACCAATGCTTGTTAGTATAAATTTAATGCCATATTTGACCTGCCTTAATATGTTGTTGAATGGTTCTAACCTTCTAAACCATTTTTTCAGTGATCTCATGTTCCAATAGATTAATTTATTTATCCAACCTCATCCCAACACATTAAATATCTACATTTATTCCCATAATGGGCTTCATAAGGTTCCATCTTAATGCTTGAGTGAAAGCTATTTTTGTATGGAAACTCAACTAGATGAATGTTTTGATCATAACCCCCTTTAAAATCCAAATAACAAGATATAAACATATCTTATAGTGTTTTAATTGTTCTTTCAGACTTACCATCTATCTAAGGATGATAAATAGTGATAAAAATCAATTCTTTATCAAGTTTTACTAAAACTTTCTCCAAATTTTTTTTGGTAAACCTCATATCTATATTTGATATAATAGTATGTGGTAATCTATTCTACCTTACCAATTCTATAATGTATATCCTAGAAAGATGATCCAGAAAGAAATCTTCTCTAATAGTGATAAACTATTTAGAGTTGTTGGGTAGTCCAACAACAAAATCCATACTGATGTTCTCCCATTTCAATTATGGTATGGGTAATGGATGCAACATCCCTTTTTAAATTTTTTTGTTCCAGCCTTAACTTTTTTGCATACCAAGCACAAAGTTACAAACTCTGTGATATCACTCTTCAAGCCATCAGACCTGATGTATTATTTCATGTTCCTATACATCTTCGTACATCCATGATGAATACATAATTAAGAACTATGATCTTCCTCTAATATCTCCTTCTTAAAATATGGTATTGAAGGAACACATACATGGTTCTAGAACCTTATTATTCCATCAGGATTAAGGTTATTCTTTGTAACATTTCTAAGATTCTTTTGTATCTCTATATCTTCTGTAAAGATCCCGACCCCAATTTCCCAGATTTAGTTTCTTACATCCTTACATTGGCATAATAAAAAAGTAATTAATATCCAAAATGACTGAATAGTATAGTAGTTTTGGAAAATGAGATATATACATAAGTTTTACATTGCAACTTGAATGAAAAAACAATATATAAATTCCTTTGGAAACATCCGCAACTCTTAGATTATCCCTAAAAGTCATTCACAATATACTTATTCTCATCTTGGGGAAAAATAAAATTTAAGAATGGTATGGGATCCGATGATCTATAATGGTAAGATATACAATAGAATATATCATAAACATAATCATTAGGCATGGTGAATAACTAAAAATGCGTGCCGTTAAAAATTAACTTGAGCATAATATGGAATGAATAAAAGATCATAAAATAATGCCATAATAAAAAATAAACATGGATATTATAATTATTGAGAAATCACATGGACTATAAATTTCTAGTTTTATAGTGA
Organism: Viscum album; assembly: GCA_963277665.1. Taxonomy (NCBI): domain Eukaryota; kingdom Viridiplantae; phylum Streptophyta; class Magnoliopsida; order Santalales; family Viscaceae; genus Viscum; species Viscum album. The sequence continues at coordinate 1,334,792,811 of OY728145.1, forward strand.
TATAATGCATATATCTAGACATTTGAATCATAACATTAATTCCTCAATAATGATTACTAAAAATTATTACGGTCTCATCCAAAACCTTATCTGAAAATGGGAAAGGCCTCAGCCATGTCCATATGTGTTTTGTCTTATGAGGCCTTATAATGAATCAAGGGGATATAGAGAGCCCACCCATCACTTTCAAATTCCAATAAATTCCTAATATTAATAGAGCTAAAAATAAACAACATGAACATATAAAATGTAAATAACCTTCCACAATATGTAATCATAATCTCTAACCAATCTGAGTAGCATGATGAATGATATCAAGATAGAACATCCATAGTCAAATAGGTCATAAAACATTTAATAACATATGGCATATGACAATAATAAGATATAAATCCCACTAAATCATAAAATCTAATAGAGGTTTTGAAATAGAATAAAATACTATAATAAAATCATTGAGTAATTCTTGAGAGAAAAAAATATTTTACATTTAAAAGTAAAGTTCTTTTGGAAAAATCATTTTTATTTATCATAATTTTTTTATAAAAAATCAGTAATGAAAAAATTTATATTTTCATGAAAATTTTAGTGGTTTTATAAAAATAATAATTTCTTAAAATAGATTATGGATGGTACTTGAAAATGTGTAATAAATCGAGATGTTCCCTTTAATCGGGCACACGTATCGAGAATAATCGAAAATGGAACATTGTAAAAAATTTATTCTCTTATCAAAGAATGATGAAATGATCTTGATATTTGATTTTTGAACACATAAATATATATATAATTTAGAATAATAATATAAAAATAATAAATAATTACATTGGCATATAGAGGAAGAAAACATAACCCAAATGAAAATGGATGTTTGGGAAGAAAAATCTTACCTTATGTTCAAATGTGTTATGCACTTGACCTTAAAATACTAGATAATGAAATTAAATAAATTAATTATTTAATACAGAACCTTATCTAAATTTTTTTGATTTATAATAATTTTATTAAGTAAATTTTTGTCCATTTTGATGAGTTATATGATACAATTTTATCACCCAGGAGCCTTCATTTCCTTAGTTTTCATGATCGGTATACTTGTATATGAGTATAGAAGTTCATGTGGGAAGGGTATAATTCTTAAGAATCAAAGTTCTATGATATTAGTGAACCTAAATAAGATTAAATGGTCATATAAATCATTTGGTAATGTGTTATGATGATGAGTTGTTAGATAAAAAAGTAGTGATAATTATTTAGATTATTTTGGAGATATTTCGACTATTACAAACTAGTTTTTTATATGAATTAATATTACTTGTATATACTAGTTATATAACATTAAATAGGTTTTAATATATATATATATATATATATATTCTAGTTTTACCATTAAAATGGTATTATTTCCATCCTTGAAGGATAAATTGATGAATGAAAATCTGTCATCCATGAAGGTTGTAAATCGGCACCTTACGGATGATGATTTCATTATTAGAATAAAAGAGAGAGAGAAGTGATATTGATGAAGTATATTACATTAAAATTATATAATTATAGTATATATATTATATTGTATTTATCATGATCATTTGGACATATGATTTTAGGAGAGATTAGTAAATGAAAAATTAAATGAAAGGAAATTAAAAGAAAGGGAAAGAAGATTTACCTCTTGAATTATCCTCCTTGAGAAACTACTTAGGGAAATAGATTTTTGCCTTTTGGAAACACAAATAGCTCCTAGACTTGGGGGAGAGACTATGGAATAAGATTAGGTAGAAATTTTTTAATGATCAAATGATTAGTAGTTTTAGTAGAAATGGTGGTGAGGGGTGGTATTTATAGTGGAGGAGAGGGGTGATTTTTGAATATTATATTCATTTGTTATTATTTTGGCTCACGACTACGAATAGTTTGATCATTTTCATCAAATATACTAAAATATTTAAGTTAAGTCCAAGATTATGGTTCTTACATCTATTATCACTCATGTAATAGTGTGTTTATATTATATTGTATTTATACAAAATATTACCGTATATTACTATTAAAAAAAAATCAAGTATTTTAGAAAAAATATAAAAGATTAAATAGAACCATTTTTTAACCTTTAAAATTTAAAAATGAACTCCATTTGATGAATATAATTTCCTAGATATGATAAATTTAATATTTAAGTAAAATCATCATTTAATCGAAAAATACATATTTTAAAATTATAATTGATTTTATAACACCCTATAAAGTTAGCTAAGGTCTCATTAAGTTGTAATAAATTCATAAGGTAACAAAACATTTATTTATGAATCCATTATATGTAAGTGAATTTTATTTTAAATAATTTTATTGATTATAAAATTGTAATTAAATATTTATGACTCCAAAAAATACCAACACTTAAATTATTATTTTTTAAATATTAATTTACTTATACTATGATATAATTGTATCATAATTTTATTTATGAGATGCCTAAGTTTTTTTTATACTTTCATGGGAGTGGTTACTATTCATTAGGATAATTTACTATTCCTAAGGGTTATATTAATATTCTTAAGATTATGTTACTATTTCATCGGTATAGGTTCCTTAACATCTAGAAATACCTCTTATTTCATTCACTCTTCATTTATAAAGTTTTTATTTTGTTACCTATGTGGTTTTATGTGATTTCTACTATGTAAAATAAAAATAAGAAGGGAAATATCACTAATATATTTATGGATCTTTACATTCTCCCCTCTAATAAAAATTTCATCCCCAAAATTTCTAGAATGTTACCCCCTAAAATGATTTGCGTAGTTATTCATCATAAGTTCCCCAGGATCCCACATCTCCTCATCAATATTTTTATTTTTTCAAAGCACCTTTACCAACTATGTAGTCTGATTCAAGTACACGTGTTCTTTAGTTTCCATAATTCAAATATTCTCTTCACAGTAGGATAAGTCAGGCTTCAATTCAATTCCTTCATAAGAGTGTATATGTATTGGGTCTAGAATGTACTTCTTTAACAAGGATATATGGAACACATTGTGTACTTTAGAAAGTATAGGCATCATTTCTAATCAATAATTCACAAAACCGACTCTCTCCAAAACAATAAAAGGAACAATGTATCAGGGGCTCATTTTCCCTTTATTCCCAAATCTAATAACACCCTTCCATAAAGGTACTTTCAAGAAAAAAATCTTCTTCCACTTGAAATTCGAAATTCTTTCTTCTATTATCAGTATAAATATTTTTCCTTCTTTAAGCTACTTTGATATGGGTTTGAATATTATTTAGCTTCATTATTTTTTCCTCTACAAGATATGGGCCCGCAAGCTTCTTTTCACCAACTGCATCCCAATAAGTTGGCGTAGAAATATATTTCCATAAAATATTTCATATGGTGTCATTGGAATACTTGAAGAAGAACTATTATTGTCAGAAAACTCCACCAAAGGTAAATAATAATCCCACATTCCTTTAAAGTCAAGTGAACATTATCTGAATATGTCTTATAATGTTTGGATTTTACATTCCAAATTCCCATCAATTTCAGGGTGATAAGCTATACTCAAATAAATCTCAATATCCAATGATTTCTGAATACTTTTATATAATTTCGATGTGAATCATGGATCACGATCAAACACTATTACAATAGGTGATCCATAAAGTCTTACAAATTCATTGTTATAGAGTCTCTCAAGGAGATCTAGTGGAAATATTCTCTAATATCAATGAAATTTTCATATTTGGTAAGTTGATCAACAATTACCCATATTGCATCATTTTTCTTAGATTTTTTGATAATCCAGTGATTAAATCCCTAGTGATGTCATCACATTTCCATGTAATAATAGGAAGAGGTTTCAAGAATCCTCTAGGATGTTGCCTTTTGGCTATGACCTATTGACAAACTAAATATCTTGATACATAATCATCAATTTCCCTCTTCATGTTATACCACCAAAAATGTTCTTTCAAATCTCTATAGATCTTTGTTCTACCAGGGTGTATAGATAAATTTTAAATATGTGCATTATCCAATAACTTTATTTTTAGATCATGTATAGAGTGAACAAAAATCCTCTTCCCAAATTTCATAATTCCATCCTCACACAAAAATTCTGCCAACATCCCATCATTCACACCGTTAATTTTATTTTAAATATTATCATCATTAAACTGAGAACTATTAATCCTTTCCAATAAATATGGTTGTGAAATAAATTTGAAAATTAATGATCTTTAACCTACCTCAATAACTCCCATATCCATTTTCTAGATCTATTTACATGGGGTCCTTATCAATCCTCATTTTGTTTATAACTCTATGATCCTTCTTGATCATTGAATTAGCTACCTTATTTTTCTTTCCTAAGTGATATTGTATTGAAAAATCATAATCCTTGTGTATCTTGAGCCATAGACTTTGCCTCATGTTGAGTTCTTTCTATGAGAAGATATATTTCAAGATCTTTTTATTTGTATATATATATCAAATCTTTAGCTGTAGAGATAGTGTCTCTATATCTTCAAAAAAAAATATTACAGCCGCTAACTCAAGATCATGAGTTGGATTGCTCTATTAATGAATTTGTAACTTCCTTTATGCATAGGAAATAAATCTATCATTTTTTATAAGGAAACAACCAATTCATTATTTTGATGCATCATTATAAATCAAAAATCCACCACTTCTTGATGGTAGATCTAGGATCGTAGCATTCACTAATCTCCTCTTCAATTCTTCAAAGCATTCTTCAAATTCTTTTGTTCATATAAATGTAACCCAATTATGAGTGTGTTTGGTTAATGGGTAAGATAGTCTGGAGAATATCTGAATGAAATTCTAATAATAATTTTCTAAACCAATAGAACTTATTACCTCATTTATGTTCATTGGTGTAGGCCATTACTGAAAAGAATTTTTCTTCATAGGATCAACTAAGATTCCATCCATAGAGATAATATGGACAAGAAAAGAAACTCATTGAAGCCAAAATTAACCATTTCTAAACATACCATATAATTCATTTCTCCTAAGAGTCTTCAAAATAATTCATAAGTGATTCTCTTGGTTTTGGTAGATTTTAGAGTATATCAAAATATCATCAATAAATACCACAAAAGGTTATCTATATTTTCCTTGAAAACTCTGTTCATTAGATCCATGAAAAAAAAGGGTGCATTAGTTAGTTCAAGTGGTATTACTTCAAACTTGTAATGTCCATATGTGGTTCGAAATTCAGTATGTGGAATATCTTCTTTTCTCACATGCAACTGATGATATCAAGATCGAAGTTCAGTCTTCAAAAATTATTAAGCTCCATGAATTTGATCAAAAAAATCATCAATGTGGGGTAGGGTATTCATGTTCTTTAATATAATTGCATGGATTTATCAATAATCAATGAAAAACCTCATGGATCCATAATTATTCTTGGAAAAGTAAATAGTGGCACCCCATAGAGAAACGCTAGGGTGAATAAATCTTTTATCACTCAACTAATAAATTTATTTCTTTATTTATACTAATTCAACATTGAAAATTCTATAAGGAGTATTTGATATAGGTCTTAAACTAAGAATTAAATCATTAGAGAACTCAACTTCTCGATATAGAGGATGTCCAGATAAATCCTCCTGAAATACATAAATATATTATTTCATAATAAATGCATCCTATATTTGAATATTTATTTCCTCACCCATAAATGTTTTGTTTTCATACTCCCTAAGAATTTCATTCAGTAGAGCTACTGGTGGTGGTTCTAGATAAGAATCGGATGATTATGTTTCTTATCTAAAGATATGGGATTCAATATCATTCTCAAAAATTGAAACCTTATTCTTCATTCAATAGATTTTTCACATCATAATTTTCAATCCAATCCATATTGAGGATTATATAAAAATAAATATTAGGTATGATGATAATATCAGCAATTATAGCATTTTTATGTATCATAAAGGGGACTGGCTGACATAAATTTGTTGCAATGATACTTCCCTTAGAAGTTTTGACTGAAATATCCTTTATTAAATCAAAATGGAAATGTCTAATTTTATTGGAAAACCTGGAAGGTATAAAAGAATGTAAATATATAGAATCAAATAAATCATTGGATAAGTTTGAGGAAATGATTAAAGGACATGCCACCATATCATTAGGAATTTCAACCTGAATAATTATGATCACATAGGCTTGGCCCTGATCCCTTGGCCATTTCTAAGGCACGTTTCCTGGATGATTTGGAAAATCAATGGCATAGTGTCCCATCAACCTAAAATTATAGAATTGAAAATTTATAGATTATTTATTTCCCTTGAAATCACTAGAACTATGTCCTCTCTTTACACACTTATAGAAAAATACTTTTCCTTTTTAGTATGTACTTGTGTTTTCCATTCCAAAATTATCTCATGTCGGAAAATTCCACATTGTATTCTTCCTTTAATATATTCTTGAAATGAAAAATACATTCTTCCACATTGTCTTCTGAAAAATGAATTCCTATCTTCATAAATCAGGTTATGAATCATAATGAATATTCTTGAAATGAAAAACACTTAACATAAATTGAAATCTTATTCATAGCTAATCTCATAATCATAAACATGGTTTCTTTGAGGAAAAATTTACTTTTAAATCCTTTATAGTGGTTTGTAAAGAAAATATGAATTATCCTAATAATATCACAAGGGAGTGTCAAACCAGGTGCACATTAAGGCTAGATTTTGTGTACTAATTTACCCTGAGTCAGACCCAGGAATCCTTTTCAGAGTTGTTACCCCTAGGTACATTTGTACCCAAACTACATCCACTTGTAGTATGAAGATAGGAATTCATTTTTCAGAAGACCAAAATAATCTCTACTTTACCCAAATATTATTATGTTCTTCTATGCTTATCCTCAATGTACATATTTGGGATCTTTTCCCTAATCTATGTTATCTAAATCGAATATCAAAGGTTTCTACTAAGATTTATCTAATACAAACTATAAACACCTCGACCATAGTTTCCCAGATTCTATGCCTTACTTCATGACATTGCAATAGTAAGAAAGGAATTCATATCCCTAAGGAATGAATAGTATAGTGTTTTTGGAAAACCAATTACATACATAAGTTTTACATTACAACTTTAAATTAAAAACAATATATAAATTCCTTTGGAAAAATCCACAACTCTTAAATTATCCCAGTAAGTTATTCATAATATAATTCTTCACATCCTTAGGAAAATTAAAACATAATAAATGGATGAGCTCAGATGATCGGTAAGGGTTAGAGATATAGTGTAAGATATCAGAAACATAATCATTTGGAATAGTGAATAACTAAAAACACATTCCATTAAAAAATAAACTTGATCATAATACGGTAGGAATAAAATATGATCAAGTAATTCCATAATAAAACATAACCATGGATATTCAACTAGTTGAAAAATCAAATGCACTTTCAATTCCAGTTTCATAATGAAAAAACGCATAATGTCGCACATCGAAATCATATCATCAAGTCCTTAACCAAGATAACTAAAAATGATTAAGAATCATCCAAAACCATATCTAAAAATGGGTAAGGCCTCATCCAAGTCCATATCTATTTTGTATCATGATACCTACCGATACATCGAGGGGCCATAGTGAGCCCCACACATCAATATGTAAGTCCAATTTATTCTTCATACGAATGTGGATAAACATGAACAACATGAACATATGAAATATAAATAACATTCTCCAATATGTAATCATAATCACTAACCAATTTGATTATCATGGTGAATGGTATCAAGATAGAACATCCATAGTCAAACTGGTCATAAACCATTTAATAACTTATGGTAGATGAAAATAATAAGATATAAATCTCAATAAAGAATAAAATTCAGCAGAGGTGATAAAATAGATGAAAATACTCTAATTCTACAAAACATTCTTCACATTATTTTTATATACAAACTTAACACCTTTATGGGTATGTTTGGTTAACATGTTTGCTAATCAGAAGAAATTTTGAATGAAATGTCGATAATAACCTACTAAACAAATATAACCATGTACCTCGATTTTCTTTGTGGGTGTAGGTCATTCCTGAATAGCCTTTATCTTCATATGATCAACTGAGATTTCATCCATAGAGATAATATGGACATGAAAAGAAATTGATTGAATCAAAAATTCACACTTTCTAAACTTTCCATATAATTAATTTCTTCTAAGAGTCATCAGAACAATCCACAAGTGATTCTCATGGTCTTCGTAGATCTTACAGTATATCAATATATCATAAGTAAATACCAAAAAACTTATCTAGATATTCCTTGAAAAAAAAATTCATTAGATCCATAAAAACATAGGGGGAATTAGTCAGTCCAAATTTCATTACTATAAACTTATAATGTCCATACCTAGTTCAAAATAATGTATTTGGAAAATATTTTTTCTCACATTCAACTGATGATATCCAGATCAAATTTCAATCTTCAAAAAGTATTAAGATCGATGAAACTGATCTAATAAATAATCAATGTGTGGAAATAGATAATTTTTCTTTATTGTAATAGTATTTATTTCTCTATAATAAATGCACAACCTCATTAATCCATCCGTCTTCATGAAAAAGAGAATAGAGGATCCCTATGGAGAAACACTAGGGAGGTTAAATCCATTTTCACTCAATTCCTCTAGTTTTTTATTCCGTTCTAATAATTCCACATAATCTATTCTATAATGAGTCTATGATATAGGTCTCAAACCAGATATTAAATCAGAAAAGAACTAAACATCCCACTTTGGAGAATGACTAGGTAAATCCACTAGAAATAAAAAAAATACATTCTTTCAAAATAGGTACATCCTTAATTAAAAGATCTTTTTCCTCACCCATAGATATTGTGTTCTCATCCTCCCCAAGAATTTCATTCAGTAGAGATAATTGGGGTGGAACTAGATAATAACCATATGATGATTTATCTTCTCTAAAATAAAGGATAATATATCATTCTAAAAAATCGTAACTTCCTTATTCTTCCAATATATTTTCACATCATTGTTTGTAATCCATTACATACTGAGGATTGTATCAAATTCAATCATAGGTATGATGAAAATATCTACCACTAAAGCATGTTTATGATTCATAAAGGGGACTGACTAACACATAATTGTTGCAATGATACTTCCCATAGAAGTTTTGACTAATAGCTCCTTAATTAAATCAAAAAATTAAATGTCTAATTTTATTATAAAATATATAAGATATAAAAGAATGTGATGATCTAGAATCAAATAAAGCATTGGATATGTTTGAGGAAATGATTAAAGTATATTCCACCACATCCTTATAAATTTCAACCATAGCAATTCTGATTTCATAAGCTTGGCCCCACTCCCTTGGCCTTTTATGAGGCACATTTCCTTGACACTTCGACAATCATTAGAATAGTGTCCCATCTCCAAATGATTATATAATTTAAAACTGATAGCTTATTTATTTCCCTTAAAATCACTAGCATAATGGTCTTTATGTCTATACTTGTAGAAAACTCCTTGTACTTTTAAGCAGGCGCTACGTTGTTTCCTTCAACAAATATCACATGTTGGTAAATTCCCCTTTTTATTCTTCCCTTTATCTATTCTATACTCTACCACATTCTTCTTACCTTATTTTCACTTAAACTCATAATACATAGATAATTCTTTCTCTATCTTGATATCACATGAGACTATATCTTTGTGTGATGAGAAACTGTGGGAGACTAGTACCCTTCGAAGGAATGGTTTTAAACCATCAAAAAATCTATCAGCCTTGTTACTTGGATTATGTTTGTAGTTTATGACATGGATTTCTAACCATGTAAAGTTGGATTCATACTTGGAAACATTCTCATCCTTCTTTATCCTCAAATTTAAGAATTTACTTTCAATATCCACTCATTCATGATGAAAATATTTTTTGAGGAAAATTTCTTTAAAATCCATCCATTCCATATTTTTAATTTCTACCTCCTCCATTGTGTTTTGAATTAGTGACCACCATTAATCTAAATCTCTCGATATACGATAAACTATCACGATAACTTTCTCTCATTTGTTAGTTCCCAAATTGAGAAATATATTCTCTAAGGAACTTATCCGCATATCAACTATAAATGAGTTTATAGTCCTATTTAATTACAGAGATTTTTTCACATAAAGTGGTCTAACATTTCTCCTATACATTTTGGATCTGTATGCTCCATAGAGGTAAGGTTATTGCTAATAACCTAATTTAGCTACCCTAGTATGGTTATAAGTTGCTCATTGTTAGCTATATTTCTAGTACCAATATCATTATCTTGTGTGTGAGGGAAATCTCTATATGGGATATGAATGTTGATACAGTTACCATTCCATCCACTAGCACTACTAGAATTCAAGGTATTTGTGATGGGATCCCATCAAAAATAGGCTTTAGCGACGGGGCCCCGTCGTAAATAGCCCGTTGTAGAAAATGCCGTCGTAAAAAATATTATTTGCGACGGGCTTGTCCCAAATAATATTTTTTTGCGACGAGAAACTTCATCATCGCAAATAAGTCTATGATTATATACTTTATATATATATATAAGCTCTCTTGCGAGGGGACCGTCGCAAATAATTTTTTGTGACGGGCCCGTATTCCCATCGCAAATGTTTTTTGAAAATATTTTTTGTGAGTATTTTCGACGGGCCCGTAATCCCATCGCAAATACCTTTTAAAAAAAATATTTAGACTATTTTTTATGGGATCCCGTCGCAACAGATCCTGTCGCAAATAATAAATAAATTCAAAAAAATAAATTTAATAAAATTATGATTATTGAAAAATTCATTTTAATATTATTAAAATAATAAAAAAATAAAAATATTAAAATTCTCAATATTCACAATAAAATATAAAAAAAATCAAAAAATATTATTATGATTATTGAAATATTAATTTTAATATTATTAAAATAATAAAAAAAATAAAAAATATTAAAATTCTCAATATTCACAAAAAAATATAAAAAAATCATAAAATATTTTTATTATTATTATTAGTAAAATAGAAAAATATTAAAAAATATAATACTGAAAAAATATATTTAATAAAATTATGATTAATGAAATAATAATAATGATATTATTATTATTATTATAAAATAATAATATTAAAATTCTCAATATTCATAAAAACAAATCCTAAAATATTAAAAATAAAATTATGTAATAATCGCACCGATATAAAAGACAGAAACTGTAAATAGTTCATGTTACAACAAATTTAAATTCAAATGTTTTTGACATAAGAAAATCACTGAGGGTCGTCTTCAGGAGGAGGTGGAGGATCTGATGGAGCTGGGGGAGGAAACTCCATCCCTAAACAACGAGTCAGACGTTGCATGAACTCCATCTGCTTGTGATGTTGCCACTGCCATCGATGCATCTCCTCCTTGTGATGCAGCTGCTACTACCATCGACGCATCTCATCCTCGTGTTGTTGCTTCTTTTGACATATCTCTTCTTGCTGCTTCTGCAAACTCCCTATAAGGTAATTATGAGCTCGGAACTGCTCCTGATACTATGAGCCAGAATATGATGCCTCTCCACGAACTCCTCTCGAGCTGGACGCCAACATCACAGAAGTACCATAATAAGTATCAGGAGTCACATGAGAGTTGATACCAACTACTCGGCCCTTCTCAAAGCCATACAGAGTCGCCTACATCTATACCGCCTCATCAAAATAGTGGGCACTGATCTGATCAATCACCTCGTCTAGACCCTCATCCTATGTCTGAGAAGTCGCAGACTCATATGACTCCTTCAATTCTAATTTGAAATTAAAATTGTGAAAATATTATATGGAATTAATTTTCAAACTAAAAAAAAATAATACTAACCACAATCTGACGTTGGTGATCACCTGTAATCTCTCTGGTGGCTGGATCATTGTATATCCTCTGATAAACATCGTACTCTATAATATCGGGATACTCGACTGCCTATATGAATATAAAATAAACTGTTTATATTTGAAGTTATATAAAATGTTTAAAAAAAATACTTACCAGATGCTCTCTATGCGTACTGAATGTACGACTACCAGATCGATGTGTTACCTCCTATCTCCCTCGGTTTTGCCGACCCAATGAAGACCTCCTGTGAAATCCACCACCCAACTAGTGTGCACATAATCCATCCCAAATCTGAGATAAAATGTACTCAGGTCGGCGGGCTCTACACAACTCATCAAATACAGTCGATCCTACTTTCTTAATGGTCGTCTTTCCCAAATTGTGCAAAAACTGACGCAAATGCTCATGTATAGCCACCTCCCATGCTGCATGGATATCGTCATGCAATCTATCATTGATGGGATACAATAAACCCTACAAATAATTTATAATATCAAGTAATTAATAAAATAAATTTCAAAATAAATATTATTTATTCACGTACCAGCCAATGTTTATATATACCGAGTTGCACATCAACGGGAATCTGTTCTCATGTGGTCCATGGCTGAGAAAAATAATTGCGCAAGATATCGCTCCCATTTTCAACAGCTACATGCGCAAAACTGTGAAAAAAGAATAAATAATCAATCAATTAGTATATATATAAATAAATTAATGAAATATAACTAAAAGATACAGGTTACCATACCTCCGTGTGCGTGGATCGAATCCAAGATGTGGACGTCACTCAGGGATAGGGTCATGAGTCATCAGTCACGCAAGATCGTGCCCCCTCCACGTACCACCTGACCCACCAGTAGGCTGAGGGTTAGATGATCTCACATCCCACTCATCCAAAGGTAAATCAGTCTCCTCTAACTCACACAATAGATCAGAGTCCATCTGAAACACAAAATTATTGTTCTTAGTAGATAGTTGAAAATAACTATTATATACATATATATATATATATATATTAGTTATGATCATAACCGGCATTTAACTATGCCAATGTTCACCTTCATCATCATATTTATATCTAATGATGTCGAAGTCTTCATATTCTCCTTGGTATCATCAATATCCATATGAGTTTCACTTTTATCATCCCTTTTCATTTTAATTTCATCTGTAACATCATTAACATCTTTGTCACCATGGACCCTTAATTATGGGGTTTCCTCATCGATATTAACATTTCTTTGTGAAAAAAATGGATTTTGAGTAGTCTCTTGAAAAAATTTAATTTCTTCCACTTCAGTAGAACCACATTCAGTTTGATTAAATTGATTTTCTCGAGATTTCATTTTTATTATACTCCACCAATCACCCAGGTCTCTTGAAGTAGCATAGTACATTGCGTAATAAATTTTATGTTCCTATAGAGACAGTAAAAATGGTTCGTTTACTGTAAGAAGACATTTATATTTAATATTGATGGTTCCATGAGTCAGATGAACACACAAGCCTCTCTCAGTATCCAACCACCGACATTTAAATATCGTTATGTAATTTTATCCAAGATAACATAGCTCAATAATTTCATCCATAATTCCATAAAAGTCAACTTCAGTTTCTCTATGATGTAATCTTCTCAAAAAAACTCCATTATTCATTGTTTTTTTATTCCTCATATGCACATGTATGAAATCAAAAACCATTCACCACATATGAATTATAAGATTTAACCATTTTGGATGGTAGGTTACTCAATATACACAGTCGCTTATCAATTTTATCAGCATGTTGAGACACCTAAAGATTTGTAAAGAAATTATCAATATAATAAATAGTAAACTGAATTGATATTAAACCATCAATAATTTATGTTACCATCTTTTGAAACCATTGAGAGAAAAAAATTGTGTTCTTCAAGAGAAGCTGCTGTAATTTGTGGAACTTTTTTCGTGATATGATTATCATATAACCTACATATAAAATAAGTTTACATACTATAACATAAATTATAGAATAAGTGATAGAAGCGCTCAAAGTAAAAATGCTGTCATTTCTTTACAGTTGAGCAGAACATATATATAAGCTCTATGATGTTCATCATCTGAAATCCATTGTTCTTGAACTCCACCGAAGCTAAGATTTGGATGATTAAAAACTGATAAATGATGGTCCATTTCATCATTAACATTTCTCTCATTCCATCCCATGTAGTTTTGTTTTGAGGGATATTCATATTCAAAATAGTGAGAGCAGAAAAAAGCAATTTCCTCTTGCAAGTAAGCTTCAGCAATTGTGCCTTCAACTGATGCTTTTTTACGTACTTTTTTCTTCAATTTCTTCATGCATCTCTCGAATAGGTACATCCATCAAAACTATATTGGACCTACACATTTATCTTCATGTGGAAAATGTAATATCAGATGTTCCATTGAGTCAAAGAAAGATGGTGGAATGATTTTTTCTAGTTTACATATAATTACAGCAACATCTTCTTCCAGTTTTCTTAGCGCATCGTAGTCTGTTGTCGATGCACAAATGTCTCGAAAAAAATATGATATGTCTGTTATCAAATCCCAAATCATAGAATTCAACAAACCTCTGAATCCAATCGGTATAATCCATTCCATTATAACATGACAATCATGACTTTTTAATCTTGTAATATGACCATTCTTAACAGATTTTCCCAAATTGGAAGCATAGCCATCTGGAAGTATCAAATCTACAATCCACTGACAAAATAATAAATGACTCTCTTTGGACAGTGTTTAAGCTGCTTTTGGATTCATTAACCTCTCTAATCTGACATTTTCAAATAGTTCAATTTCTAGTCACCTGCAAATTTGGGCAAGATCTAATCGTGTTGTTATAGTATATTTGGTCTTACCTGGTGTATCCAAAACTGTATAAAATAAATTATCAAAACGATTCTTCTCAATATTCATTACATCCAACATGTGGTGGACCAAAAAATCAGACCAATATGGGAGATCCCAAAAAATTTTCTATTTTATCCATTGATGTTATTTCCCAAAGCCATGAATTTTCTATTGGTTTACTATTGGCCCAAATGTGATGGGAGGTAATGAAAATACAACTAATTTTAACTCTATACCTGAGATCATTTTTGGAGGTTCATCTATTTCAATTGTACCTATTCTGAAATGAGATTTGTTCCTTCGAAAAGGATGATCAGGTTGGAAAAAATCTATGATAACAGTCAAAATAGCAAGGTTTTTTTCCATTGATGAGCATAAAAGATTTTTTTCTTTCATACAGTAAGGAAATGATTTTGGACCATGTGTACTCCAAAAAAATAACATTCCATATGCCAGAAATTCACTAATCATCCACATAAATGCAACTATTAATGTGACATTTTGTTTCGCAACAATATCATATGTACTAAAACCATTACTCCACAATCCATTTAACTAATTAATCAATGGTTTCAAATAAACATCAATATTATTTTTCGGATGTCCTGGGATTAATTAAGTCAAAAAGATAAAGGGATAATTCATCAACATCCGTGTAGGTAAATTGTATGGAGTTATAATGATATTCCAATATAAATAATGACTACCATAAGAACCAAACAGACGAAAACTATCAGTAGAAAGACCCAATCGCATGTTTCGGGATTCTAAAGAAGAAGACGGATGCAGACGATCAAAATTTTTCCATGAATCACCATTAGATGGATGATTAAAGCTTTTATAGGTTGAAATATTAGTTTTGTGCCATGAAATCATTGACACTGTGTTATGAGACATAAATAAACATTGTATCCTAGGTTTAAGGGGGAAATATCTCAACTGTTTTACAAGAATCGATCCAGACTTCCCTGGTTGAGCTTATTTATACCTCGATTATCCACATGTTAGACAACTATCCAATGAATCATTTTCACCAGAATATAAGATGCAATCATTTTCACATGCATGAATCTTCTGATAACTAAGGCCTGGATTACGAACCAACCTCTATCTCTTTTAGTAATTTGCTGGCAACACATTTCCTTCAGGTAATAGTGTTTTAACCAAAGAAAATATTTGATCAAAACAGCTGTTTGACATTGAATTATCTGATTTAGTATCCATAAATTCTGTAACTGCTTCTAATTTTCTTATCTTGCAACCAGGATATAATGAATCCTCGAAAGACCTGAATAACTCATAAAATTCTGATGGTGCCAACTTAGGAGTTAAATCAATATCATCGTGAGTTTCATTTTGTTGAACAGATGGACCTGTAACATTATGTACTAAATTTTGAAATTGTGATGGATCCCGAATCAAGTTATTAGTATATTCTATGGAACTGCGTTCACCATGTTGATACCAACAAACATAATCTGGTTGAAAACCAAACCGCAAGAGATGTCCCCCAACCTAATCAAATGTGTCAAACGTTCTCAGAGCACATTTTTTACAAGGACACTTACTTGTGCCTTCTGAAACATATTCTGGTTTTGATGATAAAAATGCTAAGAAAGCTTCAACATCCTCAATATATATAGGCTTTAATCCAGAACCATTTGGATTTCAACGTTAATTTGTCCAAGCACGATCATCTCATAATGACTGATGTCGACTTCCTTATTCCATATTTTTCTACAAAATATAAAATCATAACTGTTTTTGAATAATTAGAAATTATAAAAATACTATCTGAAAAAAGAAGATAAATAATTACTATTACTTCTTAATAATTACCATTAATTAAAGGAAACACAATTTCCAGTGGATTGACAGCTACTCTTTTGTTCGACAGCTTATTTACTTGCATCTTTCTCACACTGAAATCACAATGAAGAATCTGGTTGGAGATACGCATATTCAATCTCGTATGCACGAGAATGAATATATGTATCTCTAAACAGATTCTTCATTGTGATTTAAGTGTGAGAAAGATGCAAGTAAATTAGCTTTCGGACAAAAGAGCCCCCTTTTCGTTGATAAATCATCTTCTTCCACCTTTCCCAGCCTGAAAACATTATAAAAAATTTGAACCTATGAATGTATATCCAATATCATGTATATGAGATTGAATATGCCTATGTAGCAGCACATTTTTCATATTGTTTTGAGTCGGTGAGAGTTGAAAGGAGAAATATCATCGAGCAAAAGGAGTGTCGTCAATCCACTGGAAATTGTGCCAGGTTCTTGGAATTTATTAAAATTTATTAAAATTTATTTCTAACAGTTCCTAACTAATGTTTACTATTTATTACTATTTATTGCTAATTATTACTAATTTAGCAATACTTAGAAATACTTGTAAAAATGAAAACTGCTTGAATAATGAAAGGAAATTTGGTAATCATCGTTTTGGAGATGATTACAAATTTTCCCATCATTATCCAAGCTGTTTTCATTTCTTAATTATAATTATATCTAATTATTACTAATAAAAAATTATATTATCAATATTTATGAAAAAAAATATTAATATTTTTAAAATAATAAAAAAAATTACAAAATATTAAAATTATCAATATTCGCAACAGGCTTTTCTCTATTCTGAATAAGTTCAAATCTCAAAGGGTCGCCAATTGTTAGGTCATGCGGAATAAAAAGTTTGTGTCATCCACGTCCAATGTAAACACTATAATTGACCTTTCATGGTTGATCACCTCGCAAGTAGTGTTGCAATAGGACGACCAAAGTAATGTCGTTCTCATCTCTAAGAAACATCTCACTCCCTTTACATAGATCATTCTTCCTTAAAAATTTGAGGGGACATCAGTATCATTCCCTTAAATTTTCAAGGAAGAATGTTCTATGTAAAGGGTCATGTGAGATAATTCTTATAGATGAGAAGCGTGTGACTTGGGTTGTCCTATAACAACGCTTCTTGCAAGGTTATCAACCAAACAAGGACAATTATATCTAATTATATCTAATAATTACTAGTTATGACTAATTATTACTAATTATTACTAATTATTACTAATTATGAAAAATTATTTCTAATTATGACTAATTATTACTAATTATTACTAATTATTAAAAATTATTACTAATTATTACTAATTATTACTAATTATATCTAATTATATCTAATTATTACTAATTATTACTAATTATATCTTATTATATCTAATTATTACTAATTATATCTAATTATTACTAATTATTACAAATTATTACTAATTATTACTAATTATATCTCATTATATCTCATTATATCTAATTATATCTAATTATCACTAATTATTACTAATTATTACTAATTATTACTAATTATTACTAATTATTACTAATTATATCTAATTATATCTAATTATATCTAATTGTTAATATTTATTTCTAATTATTTCTAATTATTAGTATTTATTAGTAATTATTAATATTTATTAATAATTATTACTAATTATTGCTAAATATTACTAATTATTACTAAATATTACTAATTATTAGTATTTATTCCTAATTATTAGTATTTCTTCCTATTTATTACTAGTTATTCTTATTTATAAGTAATTATTACTATTTATTACAAACTATTACTATTTATTACTAACTATTATAATTTATTACTAAGTATTATTATTTATTAATATTTATTAATATTTAGTACTATTTATACTATTTGTTACTATTTATACTATTTGTTACTATTTATTACTAATTATTACTAATTATTACAATTTATTTGTAATTATTACAATTTATTCTTATTTATTATAAATTATTCCTAATTATTTCTAATTATTCCTAATTATTGCCAATTAATCCTAATTATTTCTATTTATTTCTATTTATTTCTAATTATTGCTAATTAGTTCTAATTATTCCTAATTATTCCTAATTATTGCTAATTATTACAATTTATTCCTATTTATTGCTAATTATTGCTAATTATTGCTAATTATTTCTAATTATTTCTAATTATTCCTAATTATTCCTAATTATTAGTATTTATTATTAATTATTACTAATTATTAGTATTTATTAGTAATTATTACTAATTATTTCTAATTATTACTAATTATTTCTAATTATTCCTAATTATTGCTAATTATTTCTAATTATTGTTAATTATTACTAATTATTGCTAAATATTACTAATTATTTAAAAATATTACTAATTACTGATAAATATTACTTATTATTAGTATTTATTCCTAATTATTAGTAAATATTACTAATTATTAGTATTTATTCCTAATTATTACTAATTATTCATAATTATTACTAATTATTCCTAATTATTACTAATTATTCCAATTTATTAATATTTATTATTATTTATTACTAACTATTTCTATTTATTACTAATTATTCCTAATTATTTATATTTATTACTATTTATTTCTAATTATTGCTTATTATTTCTAATTATTGCTAATTATTGCTAATTATTGCTAATTATTGTTAAATATTGCTAATTATTGCTAATTATTGCTAATTGTTGCTAATTATTGCTGATTAATGCTAATTATTGCTAATTATTGCTAATTATTTCTAATTATTGCTATTTATTTCTAATTATTGCTAATTATTTCTAATTATTGCTCATTATTCTTAATTATTGCTATTTATTGCTAATTATTAGTATTTATTCCTAATTATTAGTATTTATTAGTAGTTATTACTAATTATTAGTATTTATTGCTAATTATTACAATTTATTACTAATTATTACAATTTATTACTAATTATTAAAATTTATTACTAATTATTACAATTTATTTCTAATTATTATTAATTATTGCTAATTGTATCTAATTATCACTAATTATTGAAAATTATTTCTAATTATTGCCTATTATTTCTAATTATTGCTAATTATTAATAAACATTACTAGTTATAAGTATTTATTCCTAATTATTCGTAATTATTTATAATTATTACTAATTATTCCTAATTATTACTAATTATTCCTATTTATTAATATTTATTTCTATTTATTACTAATTATTTCTATTTATTACTAATTATTGCTAATTATTACTAATTATTCATAATTATTCCTAATTATATCTAATTATTTCTATTTATTTCTATTTATTGCTAATTATTTTTAATTATTCCTAATTATTAATAATTATTGCTAATTATTAGTATTTATTAGTATTTATTAGTAATTATTAGTAATTATTAGTATTTATTACTAATTATTACAATTTATTACTAATTATTACAATTTATTACTAACTATTACAATTTATTACTAATTATTATTAATTATTCCTAATTATTATTAATTATTCAAAATTATAACTAATTATTCCTATTTAGTACTAATTATTCCTATTTTTTACTATTTATTGATATTTATTACTAATTAATGTTATTTATTGCTAATTATTGCTAATTATTCCTAATTATTCCTAATTATTGCTAATTATTACTATTTATTTCTAATTATTGCTAATTATTTCTAATTATTGCTAATTATTCTTGATTATTAGTATTTATTACTAATTATTAGTATTTATTAGTAATTATTAGTAATTATTAGTATTTATTACTAATTATTATAATTTATTACTAATTATTACAATTTATTACTAATTATTATTAATTAATACTATTTATTACTATTTATTACTAATTATTGCTAATTATTCCTAATTATTGCTAATTATTTATAATTATTACTAATTATTACTAATTATTAATATTTATTCCTAATTATTCCTAATTATTACTAATTATTCCTAATTATTCCTATTTATCCCTATTTATTATTATTTATTGATATTTATGACGAATTATTATTAATTACTACAAATTAATTATATACATTACTAATTATCATTAATAATTAATAATTACTACTAATTATTGAAAATTCATACTAAAAATTTCAATTTATTAGTACAAATAAATACTAATGACAAAACAATTTAAATTTAATTTAGTTACAACTAATCAACAATAAAAAAATTAACATAAAAAAATGAAATAAAAAATAAAATAAAATAAACATAAATACCTTTAAGACTGATTTTCTATTGATACAAACGACTTCACAACTTCTTTGTGAAAAAAATAATTAATTTTGAAAAATTCTCTTTCTAAAATCCGAGTTTAGAGAGAAACAAGATCTAAAATTTGAGGGGAATGAGAGGCAAAATGGATGGGGGTATATATAGGTAAGATTATTTGTGATGGGATTATTTGCGACAGGATACCCATCGCAAATATTATCTTTTGCAATGAGACCCGTCGTTAATACCTACGCCTGCATTAATTACTGTCGGATGTTAAAAAGTTATTTGCGACAGGACCCGTCGCAAATAGTCCCTTCCGACACACCTTTTGCAACGGGACGACATCTCGTTTTAAAAGCCTCTAAATCGCCGCCGCTTATTTGCGACGAGCCCCGTCACAAATGGTGTCTCGTGGAAAAAAGCTATAAACCGCCGCCGGTTATTTGCGACGGGCCCCGTCACAAATACGTAACTATTTGCGACGGTTGGATCCCACTGTCCTAAATAACCTTCACGCGGTTTGGCACACTATCTGCACCAAACTATTTGCGATGGGAGACGAAATCCCGTCGCAGATAGTTGGTTATTTGCGACGGGTCGTTACCCCCGTCGCAAATAACCTCTTGGACGGACCTTTTGTGACAGGTTTTATTCCCGTCGCAAAAGGACTGTCGCAAAATGCCCTTTTTCCCATAGTGTAGCCACCATTTCTAAATAATGGCATACACTAAATTAGGTTATGCATCATAATGCATAATCTCGAGCTATCAAAACCCTGAACATAAATTCAAATCTTATGCATAGCTAATCTCATAATCATAATCATGGTCTCTTTAAGGAAAAATTAACTTGTAAATCCTTCGTGGTGATTTTTAAATAAAATATGAATTATCCTTAGAATATCCCCTCGGAGTGTCAAACTAGGTGCACAATGAGGCTCTTTTTCATGTATCTGGTTACCCCAAGTGAGGCTTATGACTCCTTGTCAGAGTTGTTACACCTAGGTATATCAGTGACAGAACCACATCTTCTTGTAGTATCCAGACTGGGATGTATTGCTTGAAAGACCCATATAATCTCTAATTTACCTAAATATTTGGATTTTATTCTATGATTATCCTCAAATTATATCTTTGCGTTATGTTAGCTAATATCTATTTTTGAAATCTATTTTCCAAGGTTTCTACTAAACTTTTTTTGATACCAACAATAAATACCTCAACACCAACCGCTTAGAGTCAGTGTCTTACTTCGTTACATTAGCATAATAAACAATGACGTCATATCCAAATGGTCCATGTAGTTTATTAGATTTGGAAAACTATATACATACATAAGAATTACATAAAAAATTAAAGGAAAAACAATATATAAATTCCTTTCTAAAGATCAACAAGTCTAAGATAATCCATGTAAGGCATTCATAATATACTTCTTCAAATCCTAGTGAAAAACAAAATGCAAGAAATGGGTGAGCTCATATGCTTAATAAGGGTAAGAGATATAGTGGAAGATATCATAAAAACAAACTTTAGGCATGGTGAATAACTAAAAAAACATTCCTTTAAAAATAAACTAGATCATAATATGGCAGGAATAAAAGCTAATCAAATAATGCCATAATAAAACATAACCATGGGTATTATACTATTCGAAAAATCACATGGACTGTCAATTACTAGTTTCATATTGAGGAAATACATGATGTCAGACATTTTAATCATATCATCAAGGCCTTTTCCAAGACAACTAAAAATAATTAAGGCCTTATTATAAACCATATCTGAAAATGGGCAAGGCCTCTACCAAGTCCATATCTTTTATGTCTTCTGAGACCTACCGACACATCAAGAGGCTATAGTGGGACCCAACCATCATAGTATTAGTCCATTGTATTCCTCATATGAAAGGGGATAAATATAAAAAAACAAGAACATATTAAATGTAAATAACTTTCCCCAATATGTAACCATAATCACTAATCAATCTGAGTAGCGTGGTGAATTGTATCAAGATAGAACATACTCAATCAAACTAGACATAAAAAATTTGATAAAATATAGTATATGAAAATAGAAATATATAAATCTTAATAAATTATAAAATTCAACTTAGGTATTGTAATATATGAAAATACTCTAATAAAATCATCGAGAAATTCTTAATATAAATACTCCTTTTATTTTACAAAGAAGATTTCTTCTGGAAAAATCATTTTCATTTCTCATAATTGTTTATTAAAAACTAGTAATGAAAAAATATAGTTTTCCCTAAAAAATTTAATTATTTTATAAAAATATTATTTTTCTTAAAACATATTATGGAAGGTACATGATAATGGGTAAGAAATCGAGACATTCTCTTTAACTGGGCTTGCATATTAGGAAGAATTGAAAAGAGATCCTTGTAAAACATTTATTCTCTTTTCAAATAATGAAGAACTGATATAGATATATGATTTTGGAACATATATATATATATATATAATTATAAATAATTATACAAAATAATTAATAATTAAATTGGAATATAGAATATGTAAATATAACTTGAATAAAAATGGGTGTTCGGGAAGAAAACCCTTACCTTAGGTCCGAATATGTTTTGTACTTGACCTTATAATCCTGGATAATGAAATTTAATAAATTAATTATTGAATCCAAAACATTATCTACAAGTATATTATTTATTACAGTTCTATTAAGTTCATTTATGGCCCTTATGATGAGTTATAGGATATAATTTTATCGCTTGGAGCATTTGTTTCCTTTGTTTTCTCAATCGGTATACATGTATATGAGTATTGAAGTTCATTTTGAATGGTTATAATTCTCCATAATTAAATTTATGTCATATTAATTAACATAAATAAAATAAAATTGTTATCATAATAATATTTTTATATGGCATGAGTATGATTCATTAGATAAACAATTTTTGATAATCATTTAGATTATTTGAGAAATATTTCAATTTTTTCGAACTAGTTTTGTCATATGAATTAATATAATGTATATGTACTGGTTATAAAAAATAAAAATAGTTGTAATATATATATATATATATATATATATTATTCTTTTTTTACCCTGAAAAGGGTTTCATTACTAGCCTGGAAAAGAAATTAATGAATGCAAATTTTTCATCCATGAAGGTTGAAAATCATCACCTCACATACAATGATTTCATTTAAAAAAACAATAAATAATGGGAATTTATAAAGGATATTCCACTAACATTGTATAATTATATTATATAGAAAATACTGAATTTATCATGATCATTTGGAAATAGGAGGTGAGGTAAAAATAATAAATGAAAAAGGAAATTGAACATAAATAAAAATAAAAGGAAAGATGATTTACCTCTAGAATTATCCACCTTGAGAACCCCATTAGGGAATGGGTTTTTGGACTTTTGGAAACACCAAGAGCTCATGGAAGTGGGGGAGAGACTAGGAAATAAGATTAGGTAGATATTTTACAAGTCTCAAAGGATCAGAGGTGTGAGGAGAAGTGGTGGTGAGGGATAGTATTTATAATGGAGGAGAGGTGTGATTTTTGAATATTTAATTCGTTCGTTTATTATTTTCGCTCAGGACTATGAATAGTTTGATCCTTATCATAAAATATGTTGACATACTGAAGGTAAGTTATAGATTATGTTTCTTACATCAGAAATGACACAAGGAATAGTGTGTTTATCTTATAATGTATTTATGTCTTAAATTATTGTATTTTATTATTCACCAAAATTTCAAGTATTTTAGAAAAATATCAAGAATTCACCCTAAACATTTTTTAGTGTGTCGAATTAAAAAATAAACTCTATTTTATGAAAATAATTTCCTAAATATGAGAAATTTAATATTTAATTAAAATCATCATTTACTCAAAAAATATTGATTTTAAAATTATAACTGAATAGATAACACCTTGAAAAATTAACTAAGGTATAATTATGTTTTCCTAAAATCAAAAGACAAAAAAATTGATTTATGAATGAATTTTGTAAAAGTTTGTTTTTTTAAACAATTTTATTAATTATAAAATAATAATTAAATATTTATGACTCCAAAAAATTCCAACACTTAGTTAATAATTTTTTAAATATTAATTTACTTATTTTGTGATATAATTTTATCATTCTTTCATTTATGAGATACCTAAATATTATTTATACTTTCATGGGTGTGGTTACTATTCATTATGTTGATTTACTATTCATAAGTTTTATATTATTATCCCTATGGTCAAGTTACAATTTCATCGGTATAGGTTCCTTAACTTCTAGAAATACCTCTTATTTCATTAATTATTCAATTATAAAAACTTTACTGTGTTCTCTATGTGGTTTTATGTGATTTATACTATGTAAAATAAAATTACGAAGGGAAATATCATTTATAGAATTTTGGGTCATTACATATTCTTTTTGTGCCTCCTTAATAATGTAAGAACCCAGTTTTAGGCTGTAAAAGACTTTGGAATATTTTTTATATTATTCCAGAGCAGCGCCCTCAGATGGCGTGTGATTTCGAGCCCCGGAGTGGCCAGAATTAAATTTTCAGTGCGTTCACACTGGAAACATCAAATAAATGGGATAACTCCTAAACAGTGATCTGAATCAGAGATCTGAGTGCACAGATGGGTCCGTAATGGGGTGTTTACCCTAGGAACGACATAAAACATGTCGGTGCGGGACTTTTGGACCCCTCGCCCACTACCGGAACGTTAAACGAATAAATTAAGTAATTAATTTATTCGTTTAGTGGCTTAACTCAAGTGTCTCTTAAAAAATGGATCGTATTGGAAAACCAAGGGCACTGTTGATTTCGGAGCAGGCCGTTTACCCTAGGAGGGGTATAAGTTTTGCGGGTGCGGGCCGTCAGTGAAAAATGGCCCAGGGGCGTTTTCGTAATTTGTTTTCTTTGGGCGTTCAGTTTTATAACGTTTAAAGAGCACCTCGGATTAAAATTCTGAGACCACCATTGTGCTCGTGAGGTTGTGTTTACCCTAGGGGAGGCTTAACCTCAACCTCGTCGAGGGTTTCGGTTGCGGGTTAAATCAGGGGTTTAACTTAATTAAAATTTTAATTAAGTTTTTCTTATTTAAACCCTTACCCACCTCCCCTATTTTCCCCTTACTCTACTCTGGCGGAAGAACCCTCAAGGTAGCCCCCTCAAGCTCCTCCTCCTCCTCCTCCGATCAAGGTGGAAGCGGCTACAGTGAAGGCAGTTCGACGGCGAAGCGTCGGGCTATGCCCTCGCAAGTAGGTGATTGCAGTTTCTTTTTTTTATTCTCGCCTCTCCTTTGAGCTCGATTTATAACATTGAATTTCTGTAGAATCTGAAAATGAAGCCTCCAATTTAAGTTTTCTGGATTGAGGTATGTAATGAATTATGTTATCACCAATCCGTGGTTTTTGAAAACTGGTTCGATTATTGTTTGTCCGGCTGACGTTTTGGTCATGTGGAAAAAGTCTGCCGAGTGTCTTGCACTTCAGTCCTCACCGAGAATGGCCAAGGAGGTGTTCAAACATCCAGTGATGAATCCCCTCGACTGGAGGCTGGGCAGAATCAGGATGATCTGGGTGGCTAGTTGCTCGGGGAGTTTGATCTAGGTGTTGCGAGTACTTCGGACATTAATGCTGCAAGGGCTGCTCAGGATGTGAGGGTGGTCCATCTGGTTGCTTCTTTGGCATTGCAAATGGACCCTTCAACCACAACCAATGAAGCTATGTTGGCTGAGGATATCTGTGTGGATCAAGACACTGGTGAGGCTTCCCAGTGTCTGGCATTGGAGGACAACTCAGCAACATTCTAATTCATGGGTTGTGGTTTAGAACAGACAGGAGCTTTAGAAAAACCAAAGCAGATCTCGAGGGCTATAATCTCTTATGCAGAGAATCTTAAATCTGAGGATTCGACTCTGCATTCTAAAAATTGGTTTTCAGTTTTGGGGGAAGAGGATTGACATGTTAATGAGGAAGTAGGAGGGATGGAAAATGGAGAGGATGCTTTGGTGATTATTGAAGCATCTCAAGAGAAAATGGACGAGGCCTTAGAGTCCGCTGAGTCCAAGGAATGGGTCATAGAGGAGGACTACATTAGATCCTCCTCGTGGAAAGGGAAAAATAAAATTATGGATTCAGAAGGCTTCATTACGAACAACCGGGGGGCGCGACGTAGGAAGGATTACACCAACCTACCTAGTCCTCCGATTACAGGATCCTCATACAAGGGTAAGGTGACTCCAAATGCCCCTACAATTGGTGATTCCACACCCTCAAACAAACACAAAGGTCCTTCCAAGCATGATGGGGATTACATCTCCAATGATCTGGCAGATCCAGGAGACAAGACTGCAGCTCCTATCATTCTCACGAGTGATAAGTAGATGATTGATGATGGGAAACAACACATTGCAGGCTCTAATGAATACCCTTAGCGACAGGTGTCATCACTTCTGGAACACATAGACTTTCTAATGCATTCAGATGAAACGATAGAGGATGATCTGGATATTAAGGCATTGAAGATTATGAGACCGCTTCAGGTGACCACTACCAAAGAGAAAAGCGAGTGGATTGTCAATAAGGACCGCATTTTTCTTAGAGGACACAACATGGGGAAGATCAACAAGGAGGAATACAAACTAGCATGGGAAAACGTGACTCATCTATATGAAGGCACCTTAAAGGACTGCCCTGACTTCCAAGTAAATTCTATCCCCTAGATATTGTTTAGGGAGAGTAGTTCCAATCAACTCAAACTGTTTTTCAACAAATCTATTGTGTCATTTGGTGCTAAAACTTGTAATATGTGAGGGTTCTCACTTCTCCCTTAAAAGTGTTTGGAAAATAAAAAATTAAAGTTGGATGGAAGCCAATAATTGTGTAGTATAATTTATGATATTTCCAACGCATCTTTCAGATTTAAAATTCGATCCCCGACGCGCTCGCGGTTGTCCGCCGAAATCAGTGGGTTTTTTATGTTTTCTGGCTAGTTTTGGGGGTTCTGGTCATCTAGCGCGGTGGTCCAGTGAGTTGGCATGGTGGAGCGGTAGTAGAGGTTGGGTTAGCAGTGGTAGCTTCAGGTGGATGGCGGGGTGTTCGGCTCCGGGAGGGCGTCACGGCGCGGGCTCAGGCGAAGGTGTGGGCTTCCGCGGCTCCGGGACGGCGGCGGGGCGTTCGACGTCTGGCGGCTGGCGCGGGCGTCTCGTGTAGGCGGTTCGGAAGGTCGGCCGGCTGTGCCGGCCGGTGGAGGCAAGGGAAGGCCGGGGTTTACAGACCCCGGCTGGACGACAAGGACCCGCAAGCTGTGGGTCCTGATGGGAGAAGAAGACCGGCCATTCAGCCGATCTGGTTTTGTTTTAAAAAAAATGGTTTATAATAATAATAATAATATTATTATTAATATTATTATTATGAAAAAAAAATTCATATCAAAAATGGCATCAGAATTCCATGTCATATGAGGAAGTGTACTCCAGACGCTGAGGCGGACTTTTTGAGATGGTTTCGAGAGTTTTTAATTCCCGAAACGAGGGGCTCGGGGGCGCGACACGAAGTTAAGTGGACGAGCGTCTTTCTCAAGGGTTCTTGTTTTGGACGGACAGACGCATCTGATGTCTGTTTTGAGTGCCTCCAGTGGCGTTGTGACCCTGGCATTGAGCCGGAGTTTTCTAGTGTGGTTTCGGGTGTTGAAACCGGAGTTGAGGCGTGGGCCCCATGTCCCGTCTTTTGAGTTGCGAGCAGCACTTTACAACTTTTTCATCGGACGTCTGTTCGTGGCGGGTGAGTAGTAGATGTTGGGTGTTTTTCCGATGGAATTGTATTGACACAGTCTGCCCGTTTTAATTCCACACGCTGGTGTGGGCCCCGCGAGGTCCGTTTTGGGAGTTGACAGTGATTTTCTGGCTTTATCACCGGATGTCTGTTTTGGATTAGTGAATAGTCCATCTTGTGTACTTTTCTGAGAGGATCAAAATGGTTTGATCCATTCGTTGTGTTTTGGGACCGGTATATGGGTCCCACGAAGCACCACTCGTGTGCGGTGCGTCGGAATTCATCTTTTTCTCTGAATATCTATTGCACTCAAGTGAGCAATCCATTTGACGTGTTTTCCCGAGGGGATCGCAATGGTGCGATGCGCCTGACTGTTTTCGGGGACGAGGCTCAGAATCACGGGATGTCGTTCGGGCATAAAGCAGTGTTGGCGAATTTTCTATCGGATATCCATTGGAAGGGAGTGGATAGTCGAACTCGTGTGTTTTTT
Source organism: Viscum album (assembly GCA_963277665.1). Lineage (NCBI taxonomy): Eukaryota > Viridiplantae > Streptophyta > Magnoliopsida > Santalales > Viscaceae > Viscum > Viscum album. The sequence continues at coordinate 1,334,821,966 of OY728145.1, forward strand.
CCGCAAGGATTACAATAGTGTAATCTGTTCAGGAGAGCAGATCCTCTTACACGATCTTATTAAATGTGGAAGCACAAAAGGCGTACCGGTGGAGGTTCTTCCTACAGTGTTTTCAGAGAACCCTTGGTGTGTGATCGCGTTAACTTTTGGGAGATTGAAGTGAATGCTTGAAGAGATGTAGTTGGTCGTGCCTGGGATGATGAGGTGGCAAGTTTGATTTGTTATGTTACGCCTTCACGTTGATGTTGGGTGTTGTATGCATGATAGCCTTTGAGCTGGGATGTGGTATACTCTGGGAGTATACAGGAACACTTGGAGGTACATGTGGTTGTTTATACCTGAGGACGTTTGTGCGCTTGGTTGGGGTTGACTTGGGGCCACACATCGTGTGGTCCCCAGGTGCGTGTTGTGTTCTGCTTTGCGTACCTTTGACCTCTCGCAGCGTAGAGGGTCCCTTTGTTCTCGTTTTCTGACTAGTAGGTTTGAGTTTTCCCCTGGTCTTGTTCTCATTTGTTGACTAGAAGGGTTGAGTTTTCCCCTGGTTCTGTTCTCGTTTGGCTGACAGGGATGGTTTGGTTCCTCTGTTTCTTCAGCTTTGAGGGGTTTTATTACTGTGCCCCTTTCACCGGACTGCGGCACCGTTTACGACTATGTGTGCTCATACAGCGTGGGTGTTTTCCCACCTTCTGGGATGAGTTATCTTGGTCTGCTTCGACAGTGAATCTGCGGATTGGAGCGTGATCACCTTGAGAGGCCGGGGAGTTTCTCCTGTTGCTTCATGTTCCCTGGTAGAGTTCCCGTGGATTCACTGTGACAAACACTTTACACGGGCATTGATCCTCTACCCAGGAGGTTGTTTCAAGTAGGGCTAAGGTTGTTTCGTGCAGGGATCACCAGTTGTACCATCCAGCAAGGATGGCCAGTGGGTTACCATCTAGCTGGGATGGCCATTACAACAGTGTTCACCGAGCAGTACCATTCAGTCGGGATGGCAAGAGCGGTTCCAGTTTTACCTCCAGCGGGGAAGGGAAGTGGTCCCCGATGCCAGGTTTACCTTCAGTAGGGCTGGGAAGTGGTCCTCGATGATGGTTCTGAGCCTCCCTCCAATGGAGTACCCTTTTACGGGACTGGGCATTAGGACTCGTCGATGACTTTAGCTGGGTCTCCCTCTAGTGGATTACCCTTTTACAGGACTAGGCAGTGAGGCACCCGTCGACTCTTGCTGGGTCTCCCTCCAGTGGTAACCCGCAAACTTCCAGGGATTACCCTCCAGCGGGGCTGGGTAGGGGGTCGCCTGTCGATTTTAAGGAGACCTCTCGACTGTGGGGTAGTGACGAGGTGTGTCTTGACGTTACCCCCGGATTCTCAAGTACGAGGGGCACTTTCCCCACCGAGACATGTCCTTGCAACGCGACCTAAAATCGTGTGGGTGAGTCAGTGCCGCCCAAAGCTGATAGTTTCAAGGTTCGATGATTTGAGACCTTTGACTTGTAGTTCGGGGCAGACGTGCGGGATGCTGGGCATAGATGGTGTTTTCTTCTGGGACTGTTGGCTACTCACTTTCTTGGGATGAGCTACGGGATGGAGATCCCCTTACAATCTTGTTCGGGCTTCTTGATTGAGCATATGGATATGTATATACCATGTTCATGTACCCACTTCTTGGGTTTGGTTACTCTCCTTCCAGGAGAGGCAAAGACATGCGGGGTATGCCACATTCTTTCTGTGTCTAGATTCTCGTGGTTGGACGAGTCTACTCTCCTGCTATATGTAGTGAAGACTCGATGGAAAGTTCATCTTCTCACCATTTCCAGATCTTTGTGTCTGGACGAGTCTACCTTCTTTCCGCTTTTTGGGTTGAGTTGGACTCTCTATTGTACTGTTTACTGCACTCTCTGTTGAACTCCTTTACATTTCCCTTTTAGATCTACCGCTCAACCTTGGGCACCTCCTTTGTTTCTCCCTCGAGCCTTCAGGGTATCCTACTGAGTATTTTTATACTCACCCCTGCTTGGGCTTTGCCCGCACTTGGTGTGCCCTTACAGACGGCGCACAGGTTGGTCGTGACTTCAGCGAAGCTTAAGAGTTTGGGATCTTGGACCGCGTATGGTGGTGGGAGTCGGGTTCCAGGTGTGGAACCCTTCCAGGTGTTTGTTTTTGTTTACCTGTTGTCGGGTTGTGGCACTTTTCTGGTTGGGGTGCGTGTTTTTTCCTTTACTTTTTAGTTTACCTTCAACTCCTGCTTTGTACTGTTTAGAGGTCGATTCACTTTGTGGTCTATTTATAGTAGTTGGTACTTTTCTTTTATTTTTACTCTGCACTTCTACATTGAGTGGGATGTGTGTGTGTGTACAGGTACTTAGGCCAAGGCCTCCCCAAGTTGTTGTGCCTTCGGCGCTGGTCGCCATCCCCTGGCCTATGAAGGTGGGCTTGGGGCAGTTGTGGCTTGAGCTCGGGTAGGGTAGGGTTATGAAAAAGTGGTATCAGAGGTGGTTCGTTCCATGGGTACATTGTTCGGACGTCCCTAAAAAGGAATTTGTTGGGATTTAGGGCAACAGTTTTAACGTGTCTCGAGAGCGGATCTCAGGCCAGGGAGTCCAGTGATGGTGCAGCGGCCAACGTATCCATTCACCAGGACCTTGATAACCCGCTTGTCGACTCGTCATGCTGAGACACTTGGTGCAGGGAAAATTAGTTTGTGCATCACATAGTATTGAGTCTTTGATTTTCCTTATTGAGTCAGCTCCCCATCGTTGTTGTTGTTGTGATATACATATATGCTCATCTGACTGCGACACTCCTTAATAACATTCAGGATTTCTCCGCGAAGACATCCAGCCAGGATACCATCTTTGGTTCGTGATGACGACCCTGTGAGCTATGAGGCCATAGTCTAGGACCCATCATGTGAGACCCTTTCTCCGGGTGGGCTGGTAGCAGCACCCCCACCTGTTGACCAGCAGACAGCTTCAGCAGAGCAGGCTGAGCTTGAGCTCAGGTTGAGTGCGCTCCGTGAGTTCCAGTGTCAGAGACCGTTGAGGTTCAGTGGTGAGCCATACCCTCAGACATCATAGGTTTGGTTAGAGATAGTGTTTTTCCTTTTCAGGCTTGTGCAGACGTCGTTAGATCAGAGAGTGTCTTTGGCATCCAACCTTTTTCATGGAGCAGCTTGGCGTTGGTGGCGTCTGGTGACCCAGTTTCTTGACGAGTCATCGCTTTCATGGGGAAAATTTAAGTTTTTGTTCCATGAGAAGTTTTTCCCCTACTTCTTGCTCTCCATTTGGATTCAAGAGATCTGGCAGTTTCAGTAGGGAGGGATGACGGTGGCCGAGTACGCGGCTAGTTTCGCAGACCGTCCATGCTTTTACCCGAACTTAGTCCGTGACGGAAACTTCCGAGCATGGAAGTTTGAGCAGGGTCTCCGCAGAGATATTCATGTTGTCATAGTACCCTTGAGAATTTACACATATATTGGTTAGCTAGAGCAGGTTTTGGTGACAGAGTTCTTCCTATCACGCTCTAAAGTTGGTGGTGGAAGCAGGCTCGTTGGAGCTGAGACATCTGCTGCAGCTAGCGGGCGTCGGCAAGCAGAACCTCGATGAAAGTGGCTTTCAGACAACCGGACTCAGGGATGTGGTCGTACACCATAGTGGCGCCGAAGGGCACTAGTGCAGCCTGAAGAGATTCGGTGCTATGCTTGCGATGGGTGAGGTCACCTGGCATGGGGCTGGCTGACCAGGCATGCAGACAGCTTCGGGCAGGCAGCAGGTGCACCACCACGACAGAGGCAGCGTCGTGATCGGAGTAGTACCTAGAGAGTTGGTGCTAGTAGAGGAGAGGGAGGAGCTGGAAGTGGAGGATGAACTTACGAGGTCTTCCCATCACCACTAGGCGGTCCACGTCAGGCTCCGGGAGCTGACAGTTGGGACCGCGGACAGCCGCGATCTTTGGATGTCTATGATCCTGCAGAGCATGAGGCAATAAGAGGTATGCTCTTCAGATCTTCTACATTTTGTAGTAGAATTGTTAGACTCTATGTGTGAAATGCTTATCACCCTGCTCCTTGCTTGAGGTGTTACCAGGGTGACGCAGGGCGTTGGTGTAACCCTATGTTGGTAATGGTAAAATGGCATGGGGCCTTTCTCTTTAGTCTATAGTGTCGACTCCTTCGCCTTTAGAGCGTGTAAGAGAGCCTTCGTTGTGGGACATCGGCTACGAAATCTTGTGTGACCAGATATCCTTGGGTGTCTTACCATATGGATATTCTAAAGGAGGGAATCACCAGTCCTTGTTCTTGGTGCGGGTGGTGATTCCAGTCACGGCGTGCGATGTAGGGGTTTGATCGGATAGGATAGCTACCCCCAAGGTCCTTCGGACTGTTTTATAACATGCGAAGGGATGGAGAGGTTCCCTACCGCCTTGCCATAACCCCATAGTCTGGAGTGAGTGCACAACGTCTCCCATGTGACTTGCCCGAGAAGATGTGAACATGCCTCTATGCACGTCATCGGTGAAGGCATACCTCACGTGAAAAGATCAAATACTTTGGTCTGTGTGTGGTGGTGTAGAACTGTGCATGAGTTCTTCTGGGTACGGGAGAGCCAGGTGCGGGCTTAGTACCCTAAGTTGTTCCCTGGTTTTGCTTTCCGGTGATGAAAATATTGAAGTAGGGAATGATGTAAGAACCCTGTTTTTGGCTGTAAAAGACATTGGAATATTCTTGATATTATTCCAGAGCAGCTCCCTCAGACGGCGTGCGATTCCGAGCCCCGGAGTGTCCGGAATTAAATTTTCAGTGCGTTCACACTGGACAAGCAAAATAAATGGGATAACTCTTAAATGGTTATCGGGATCAGAGATCTGAGTGCATGGATGGGTCCGAAATGGGGTGTTTACCATAGGAACGACATAAAACTTGTCGGTGTGAGACGTTTGGACCCCTCACCCGCTACCGGAACATTAAATGGATAAATTAATTTATTTATTCATTTAGTGGATTAACTAAATTATCTCTTAAATGGTGGATCGGATTGAAAAACTAAGGGCACCGTTGAGTTCAGAGCATGTCGTATACCCTAGGAGGGGTATAAGTTTTGCAGGCGCGGGTCGTCAGTGAAAAACGGCCCCCAGGGCGTTTTCATAATTTGGCGGCTTTTGTCATTTAGTTTTATAACTTTTGAACGGGGCCTCGAATTAAAATTATGAGACTGCCGCTGTGCTCGGAAGGTGGTTTTTACCCTAGGGGAGGCTTAACCTCAACCCTATTGAGGGTTTCAGTTGCGGGTTAAATCAGGGGTTTAACTTAATTAAAATTTTAATTAAGTTTTTCTTATTTAAACCCTTACCCACCTCCCCTCTTTTCCCCTTGCACTACTCTGGCGAAAGAACCCTCAAGGAAGCCCCCTCAAGCTCCTCCCCCTACTCCTCCGATCAAGGTGGAAGAATCTATGGCGAAGGCAGTTCGACGGCGAAGCGTCGGGCTACGCCCTCACAAGTAGACGGTTGCAGTTTCTTTTTTTTATTCCCACCTATCCTTTGAGCTCAATTTATAACATTTAATTGCTATCGAATCTAAAAATGAATCCCATAATCGTTTATTATAATTTATGAGCTTTCTAACGCATCTTTTGGATTTAAAATTCAAGCACCGACGCGCTCACAGTCGTCCGACGAAATCAGTGGGTTTTTGATGTTTTCTGGCCGGTTTTGGGGGTTTCAGCCATCTAGCGCGGTGGTCCAGCGAGTTGGCATGGCGGAGCGGTAGCGGAGGTCGGGTTAGCGGCAACAGCTTCAAGTGGATGGCACAACGGTTGGGTGTGCGGCCCCGGGATGGCGGCGCGGCGCGGGCTCAGCCTGGGGTGCGGGCTTCCGCGGCTCCGGGACGGCGGGGGGGCATTCGGCGGCTGGCGCAGGCGTCTCGTGAAGGCAGCTCAGAAGGCCGCCCGACTGTGCCAGTTGGTGGAGGTGAGGGAAGACCGGGGTCTACAGACCCCGGCTGGCCGACAAGGACCCGCAAACTGTGGGTCCTAATGGGAGAAGAAGACCGGCCATTCGGCTGGTCTGCTTTTGTTTTAAAAAAATGGTTTATAATAATAATAATAATATTATTATTATTATTATTATTATTATTATTATGAAAATGTTTTTCAGATCATAAATGTTGTCCATTTTTCATGACGTCTACGGAAGTGTAATCCATACTTCGAGGTGGACTTTTTGAGATGGTTTTGGGAGTTTTTAATTCCCAAAAAGAGGGGCTCGGGGCGCGACATGACGCTAAGTGGACGGGCGTCTTTCCCGGGGGTTCTTATTTTGGACGGTACAGACGCGTCCGACATCCTTTTTGAGTGCTGTCAGTGGCGTAGTGACCCTGGAATTGAGACAGAGTTTTCTAGTGTGGTTTTGGGCATTGAAACCGGAGTTGAGGTGTGAGCCCCACAACCCGTCTTTCGAGCTGCGAGCAGCTCTTTACAACTTTTTCATCGGACGTCCATTCGTGGCGTGTGATTAGTCGATGTTGGGTGTTTTTCTGAGGGTATTGCATTGACACAGTCTGCCCGCTTTAATTCCGCACGCAGGTGCAGGCCCCGTGAGGGTCGTTTTGGGAGTTGATGGTGATTTTCCAGATTTATCACCGGGTGTCCGTTTTGGACAAGTGAATAGTTCATCTTGTGCAATTTTCCAAGAGGATCACCACGGTGTGATCCGCTTGTTGTGTCTCGGGACCAGGATGTGGGTCCCATGAAGCATTGCTCGTGTGCGGTGTGCTGGAATGCATCCTTTTCTCCAGATATCTGTTGCACTCAAGTGAGTAATCCTTTTGATGTGTTTTCCCGAGGGGATCGCAATGGTGCGATGCACCCGAATGTTTTCGGGGCCAAGGCTTGGGATCACGGGTCGTCGTTCGGGCGTAAAGCGGTGTTGGATACTTTTCCGTCAGATATCGGTTGGAGGCGAGTGGGTAGTCGATCTCACGTGTTTTTCTGTGAGGATTGCAACGGTGTAATCTTTTCAGGTGAGTGGAGCCTCTTACACGATCTTATTAAATGTGGAAGCACGAAAGGTGTATCGCTGGAGTTTCTTCCTGCGGTGTTTGCAAAGAACCCTTGGCATGTGATCACGTTCACTCTTGGGAGAGTAAATTGAATTCTTGAAGAGATGTAGTTGGTCATGCCTGGGCCGATGAGGTGGCAAGTTGGAGTTTTTACGTTACGCCTTCACGTTGACGTTGGGTGTCGTGTGCACGATAGCCTTTGGGATGAGATGTGGTATACTCTGGGAGTATACGGTAATGCTTGGAGGTACATGTGGTTGTTTGTACTGGAGGACGTTTGTGAACTCGGTTGGGGTTGACTTGGGGCCACACGTCGTGTGGGCCCCATGTGCGTGTCATGTTCTGCTTTGAATACCTTTGGCCTCTCGCGACGTAGAGGGTCCCTTTGTTCTTGTTTTTTGACCAGTAGGTTTGATTTTTTCCCTGGTCTTGTTCTTGTTTGTTGACCAGCTGGGTTGAGTTTTCCCCTGGTTCTGTTCTCGTTTGGCTGACATAGATGGTTTCATTCCTATGTTTCTTCAGCTGTGAGGGGTTTCAGTACCGTGCCCCTTTCGTCGGACTGCGGCACCGTTTACGACTATGTGTGCTCATATAGTGTGGGTGTTTTCCCACATTCTGGGATGATTTATCTCGGTCCGCTTCGACAGTGACTCATCAGATTGGAGTGTGATCGCCTTGAGAGGCCGAGGAGTTTCTCCCGTTGCTTCGTGTTCCCTGGTAGAGTTCTTGTGGATTCGGTGTGACCAACACTTTATGCGGGCACCGATCCTCTACCTAGAAGGTTATTTCCAGCAGGGTTGATGTTGTATCGAGCAGGGCTCTCCAGTTGTACCATTCTGTAGGGAAGGCCAGTGGGTTACCATCCAGCAGGGATGGCCAGTACAGTAGTGTTCACCGAGCAGTACCATCCAGCTGGGATGGACAGAGCGGTTCCGGGTTTACCTCCAGCAGGGCTGGGAAGTGGTCCATGATGCCAGGTTTACCTCCAGCAGGCCTGGGAAGTTGTCCCCGATGACGGTTCCGAGCCTCCCTCCAGTGGAGTACCTTTTTACAGAACTGGGCATTGGGACTCGTCGACAACTTTAGTCGGGTCGCCCTCTAGTGGATTACCCTTTTATGGGACTGGGCAGTGAGGCACCCGTCGACTCTTGTCGGGTCTCCCTCCAGTGGGAACCTATCGACTTCCAAGAATTACCCTCCAGTGGGGCTGGGTAGGGGGTCGCCAGTCGACTTTGAGGATACCTATCGACTGTGGGGCAGTAACGAGGTGTGTCTTGACATTCTTCCAGGATTCTCAAGTACGAGGGGCGCTTTCCTCACCAAGACGTGTCCTTGATATGCGACCTAAATCCATGCGGGTGAGTCAGTGCCGCCCAAAGCGGATAGTTTTGAGGTGCAGTGATTTTAGACCTTTGACTCGTAGTTCGGGGCAGATGTGCAGGATTCTAGGCATCGATGGTGTTTTCTTCTAGGACTGTTGGCTACTCACTTTTTTGTGCTGAGCTACGAGATGGATATCCCCTTACGATCTTGTTCGGGCTTCTTGATTGAGCATATGGATATGTATATACCATGTTCTAGTACCCACTTCTTGGGTTTGGTTACTCTCCTTCTAGGAGAGGCGAAGATGCGCGGGGTATACCACATGCTTTCCATGTGTAGATTCTCGTGGTTGGACGATTCTACTCTCCTGCTATAGGTAACGAAGACTCGATGGGAATCTCTTCTTCTCACTGTTTCTAGCTCCTTGTGTCTGGACGAGTCTACCTTCTTTCCACTTATTGGGTTGAGCTGGACTCTCTACTGTACTCTTTACTGCAATCTCTGTTATACTCCTTTACTTTTTGTTAGATCTACCGCTCACCCTTCAGTACCTCCTTTGTTTCTCCCTCCAGCCTTCGGGGTATCCTACTGAGTATTTTCATACTCACCCCTGCTTGGGCTTGGCCCTCACTTGGTGTGCCCTTGCAGACGATGGACAGGTTGGTCGTGACTTCACCGGAGCTTAGGAGTTCGATAGCTTGGACCACGTATGGTGGTCGGAGTTGGGTTCCAGGTGGGGAACCCTTCCAGGTGTTTGTTTTTGTTTACCCGTTGCCAAGTTGTGGCACTTTTCTGGTTGGGGCGCGTGTTTTTTCCTTTACTTTTTAGTTTACCTTCAACTCCTGTTTTGTATTGTTTAGAGGTTGATTCACTTTTTGGTTTATTTATAGTAGTTGGTACTTTGATTTTCATTTTACTCTGCACTTATGAATTGAGTGGGCTGTGTGTGTGTGTACAGGTACTTAGGCAAAGGCCTCCCCGAGTTTTTGTGCCTTCGGCGCTGGTCGCCAACCCCTGGCCTATAGAGGTGGGATTAGGGTAGTTGCGGCTCGAGCCTGGGTAGGGTTGGGTCATGACAAATCATCACATGGATATAGGGATGAACATTCAATTGAGAAAGGTAAAATTTTCCCCTTCCTTTAGGATTTCCATATCTATCCTTTGAAAATTAAGAGATATGGGATCTTTTTTATCCTCATCATGAATAAGCTAGTATGATCCTTCCCACTCAAAGCATCATCCACCTTGTTAGCTTCCTAGGGAGGTAATGTATTGAGCTATCATAATCCTTTATCCACTCTAACCATATTCTATGGCGCATGATCAACTCTTTTTGCGTGAATATATATTTCAGGATTTTATGATTGGTATATATATATATCACACTTTTCTCCCTAAATATAATTCCTCTATATCTTTAATGAAAGAAAATACCACTACTAACACAAAATCATGAGTTGGGTAATTTTTATCATGAATCTTCTTATATCATGAGGCATGGGCTATAACAATGTTATTCTATATAATAACACATCCCAATCCCTTATTGGATGTGTCACTATAGATTAAAAACCATTATCCACTATAGAGTAATGTAAGAACAGGTTCACTGACTAACCTACTCCTTGTTCCCTTTAAATTTTCCACACATTCGTATTTCTAGATGAACTTGACACCCTTCTGATTTAACTTGGTCATAGGATTAGATAATCATGAGAAATTCTCCACAAACTGTCGATAATATCTATTTAAAACAAGAAATCCATAGATCGTAGTCACTATTGTTGGTCTAGGCTAGCATTCAACAATCTTTGTCTTTGATAGAACTACTAATATACAATATTTTGATATTTTGTGACCCAAAAATGAACCTTCTGTATCCAAAATTCACACTTTGTAAATTTTTCATATAGTTTATTCTTCCTTAGGGTCTTCAGTAAAATTATGAAGTGATATTCATGATATTACTTTCTATTTGAATATATAATAATATCATCTATAAATAATACCATAAACTGATCTTGGAAGTCTCCAAAGATTATATTCATTAAATCCATGATGATAGTAGGGGAATTTGTAAGACCAATAGGTATCATTATATATTGATAGTGTCCATACCTTGTATGTAATGATGTCTTGGGTATATCCTCTTTCTTGACACTCAATTGATGATATCAAAAATAAAGTTCAATCTTGTAAAAATTTTGAGCTCCATGATTTTGATCAAAAAAGTCATCAATACAGGGAAGAAGATACTTTTTCTTGATTGTGATCTTATTAAACTCTCTATAATCAATTCAAAGTCACATTGATCAATCTATCTTTTTAAAAAAATGAACATGTGAACACCAATGTGACACACTTGGATTAATTAATCCTTTATCAAGGTTTTCTTGGAGTTTTTTCTTCAATTCATTCAACTCAATCAGATCCATTCTATAAGGAGTCTTTCATATTTGTGTAGAACTAGGTATGAGTTCTATTGAGAACTCAACATTCCGTCTTTGTGTAATTCTAGGAAACATTTCCATAAAAACATCCAAAAAATATAAAACTATATAAATATCAATGATTTTTATTTTTTACCCAATAATTTTAGATAATAAACCCTTTGAATTGGAATTAATACCCATACACTAGATTTAATATACACAAGAAGCTCATAATTATTGTCACATTGATGTATGCTTATATGAGGGTTTCAAATAAAAAATGTAACTTACCTTCCCTGAAAATTGATGTGGGATTTATTCAGATAAATCCAATCCATGCCTTAGATGACATCAAATTCAACCAAAGGAAGAATGAAAATATTTTCCGGAAGCACATTCCCACAAACTTCAACCGAAGTGGAATCATAGAATTTAGATGCAATTATCATACCATTAAAGGTTTGAACTACTAATTTCACATATAATTATTTTGGAGGAATCTTAACACCCTTATAAAAAAATTTAGATATGAAAGAGTGAGTAGTTCCAAAATCAAATATGAAATTAGTATTTTTAGAGTCTATAGTAAGTGTACCTTTCATCACATTGTTATCTCACCACTCATAAGAAATAGAGATTACAAGAGATTTTCCATTTTCCCTTGGCTTAAGAGGTTGTTGATGCCAATAATCATATCCAACCCTTAGGTTTGGGCAGTGGTTAACATAATTCTCATTCTCCTTACACTTATAGAACTGAATCATGGGAGGTAAATTCAGGGATTATTTTTCCCCATTCTTTATGTTAGCAAACTTTTTCCCATCACATTTGTAATAAAATTCCCAATGCCCTTACCTTCCACAGTTAAAACATTTATTATACCCCTTAAGGAAATTTTCTCTATGCTTCTTCCCACACATAGAGCATACAGGAAATCTCATCTTCTTTCATCATGGTTTTTAGATTTTCCTTTAAACACCACCTTCCTCTTCTTGTCAAAACCATGAGATTGATATATGAATCCAACCTCTATTTCAACCTTGATTGAACAAATCACAATCTCTTCATAGATAATAATGTCTCTTATGGCCAATTCCCATCCAAAACATGGGTTTGAGCCACTGAAGAACCTATCAACTTTACTTTTGGGTTGGATGATAATTCATGAAGAGTACCTCGCAAGTCTCATGAAAATTTCCTTATAGGTACCAATAGATTCATAATCTCTTTTCTTCAACTCAAGGAACTATTTATCAATATTGTTATGAATAATACAACTAAATTAATTATTGAAAAATAATGTTTTCAAATCATCCCAATCCATGGATTCATTCTCATCATGTTGCCTTGTATTCTTGATTAGAGTCCACTACTGGTTTGCTTCATCTTCTAACCAATAGACAGCTAGAATGAATTATCCTTATCCAAACATTATAAAATAGAGAATATATTTTCAATAGTATTGATGCATTGTTCCCTAATAAGTGGAATATAAGACCTTCTTAAATAATGTAGGTGTTGCCTCATGAAATACTTAATAGAATTTTTGTTCCCTCCTTTTCTCCTATGGAAGTCCACCATGATTCACAACTTGATAAATTTGTTTGAGCACATAAATGATTTTTTTTCATTCCATCTCCCATGGAATTCAATTTCTCATAAATAAAATAATTTCATTATCCATCATTATCAACATTAATATGGTTCCTTCTGGTTCAATCCATTGACTAAAACCAAAAACCATAGAGTAAGAAATAGTTATCATATCGAGGAACCACATAATAATGAAAAGTCACTTATGTGATATCTAAATTATGATACCTTCCTTAATCTATGACACCTTATATTTATCCTAGTTTATTCATAGGCAACATCTATTTAAATCATTCATGATGGTTCGTGGAGAGTCTGGGAATTCCCAAAGAATATCCCCCCAAAGTGTCAAACCAGATGTGTTTGAAGGCCATTTATCATGTACCAGATTACCCTGAATTAGGCCTGGAACATCTTGTCGGAGTTGAGACCCCAAGGTACATCTATTCCAGATCCACATTCACTTGTAGTATCCAGAGAGGGATGTATTTATAGGAAACCACTAAATATATCCTTTAAAAAAACTCTAATAATTTTTCCAATAATTTTTCTTATCCTTAGAATTATCCCTATACTTGTCCTTAGGATTCTCACTAAGGTATTATCATCTTAGATTCCAAAGGTTAACGAAAAATTTGCTTTGATACCAACTATAAGAACCCAGTCTTGAATACATTGTAATTAAATAATTTTTTCAGAATACTTAAAATATTATACAAATAGACACTGAAAGACTGTACTATTCTAGTACCATTGTAAACATAGAAACAAAAAAACTCGTAAAAAAATGAGCTACATTATCTCCCACTATGTTATTTTTGACCATAACCATTCTTAGACACATCAAACATAATACATATCATCATAACCTAGGAAAGGAAATATAAAATTGTGTGAGCTCAAATGCTCAGTTAGAGTGAATAATGGATATATATAAGAATTATCTTGAGAATAAGTGTATGAGAACATGATCAAGAAAATTTAACATCATACCCCGCATATCAAGGATCATATACATGGATCATGGAATAAAGCATGGAAATTATTAAGACATGAATCATATGGAAATAAATAAAATAATCCATGAAATCACAATATACGAATAAAACATGGAATTATTGAAAACACACAAGAATATAATATGATTTATGTAGTGGCCATGTCATTGCTTCCAATACCATCTTAGTAGTACCGGTTCACTCACCATACCATCTTGGTAGTCGTGGTCCACTCCCATGGCCATCCTACTGGCATGGTTTCACTCCTCATACCATCTTGGTAGTCATGGTTCACTCCCATGGCCATCATGGTAGTCATGGTTCCTTCCCAAGACCATATTAGTCTATCTCAAGAGATATAAATCATTACCCAATGCATTATAGGGAGATATAGGGCTCACCCATGTCGTAGTGAAATCATTTAAAAATGTTCCAAAAGATCATAAATAATCATAACATAACCCATAAAATGAAATGGGTATTATAAATATGTAATTATATCATAACCTGTGGAAAAAAGACATGTTTCATAATCATTTCATTATAAACATAACCTTTTAAAAGAAGTGGGTTTCAAAAGAATATATCCTATGAAATAGAAATAGGTTTAATCAACATTATTCCATCAGAATATAATATATTCTAACAAACAATATGAATGGAAACATTGAATAATTTCCCCATAAAGTCATGATTTACCCCAATGGAAGTTATCTTAGATGGGAAATAATTTTGAAAGATCTTTTTAACTAATTTCTTGTGTAAAATATCCTTTTTAAATTGAAAAACACTTCATAAAACATAAAAAATATTCAAAATATTTGCCTTTGAAAATAGCTTTGAAAATTTTAAAGGAATCATTTAAAACTATAAAACATTTTTAAAATCCTTTTTCCTTCAAAATAGGATTGAAAGATATTTTGAAAACATTTTTTAAGACATAGTTTTTTAATACAATAGATTTCCAACCAGAGAGAGAGAATGTCATATTTTACTTAAAAAATTATCTCAATTACAAAAGATTAAAAAATGGTACTAAAACATGATGATATCTTGAATAAATAGAGAAGAATAAAAGTCATGAGTGTTCTTGAGAGATGGATCATGATATTTCATTGATTGAAGCATAATAATAACCAATCTCAAAAGGCGATAAGATTGTTTCAATAAAATCTTATCACATGGGAACTTGGGAACATAATATCCATGTAAGAAACTTAAGTCACATTAAACTTCAAGTATCATTAAAAGAAGGAGATTCATGATATAATACCCCTCAAAAAAATTTATATGCATAAAAACATACGTCTCAAAGAAGGAAATTTGAGAGAAAACTATTTTACCGATTTGTTAGCTTTTAAAAATTAGACCCCATGAAATAAAGATAATAAAATGGATATGTAAATACCCATAAATTTAAGTATAATAATAACTGAATACATCCATGGTTATTATACACACAACAAAAAAATTAATGGGTGGTGAATAAAGTATGTATCCCATGGAAATAAAAAGTTCGATGAAATCTCCATACCTTGTGTTTTGAATCTCTTCATACTTATTAAAACCACCTGTATAATAAATATAAATTTATAAAAAATATTTTAAAGAATCATATTTTTATATCTAATACCATATATGGTTTGATTATGTGTTTATATTACCTTCTTGTTAACAATCATATGTTAAGGTTTCTCTTCGGATAATATTCTATTTGTTCTTCTCATGTGTGATAATTTGTATCATTGATAATTATACTTATATCATGATTGAATAATTTAAACCATGATATAAATATCATGTATATTAAAAATATCTGTATTATAATATTCTGTAGAATATAGAATTATGAGAAAGAATAAATCGTTCATGGAGATGGTAGGTCGTACTTACACATGAATGATACTGACATTTAATTATTGTGTTGAGAGAAAGAATGTTAAAGACATATATGTCATGACCCATCCTAGTGGTTCCCATGACATGACTCCCCAATACCTCCTCCAATAGGCCCGGGGCTTGGTACTAGCACCAATAAAGCATATCATTAACATGGGAGGCATTGCCTATATACCTATACACACACACAGACATCTCCAAGACCACAAAATGCAGAAATGTAAAAACCACTAAGAAAAAAATTCATGAATACAACTATATCCAAACTAGAGTATTACATGAATGTATAGTAAATTAAATTAAATTAAATTAAACTAGGATAGAATAGAAACCCATCAAAAATCCTGAAAGCTACAAGTCCAGCTTGTAAGAAAAGGTACTAGGACTGTTGTCTATAGCCATAGGGATCTAATCACACAAAGCTCTATATATTCCTGGTCCACCTAGGGATATATAAAAAGTTTTTTCATCTGAACAAGACACAAAATGCATGGGAAAATCCTGTGTATGGGTGAGTATAACAATAATCAGTAGGAAACCTCGAAACCACAAATCAATTTTTTTAAAAGGTTGGGGCCGAAGCCTCAATTTATTATTTAAATAAAATACCTCTATAGACTGGGTAGAGGGAGACCCATTACATATCTCGAAGTCCCAAGGCCAAGTGGCCTGAATACAAGGCTTGAAAGCCCATTTTTTGGCCCAAAGGACCCCTCGGTGAACAGTACTGCTACAGTACTTGCGCTGCTACAGTCCCTACTACAGTACATCTGCCGCTACAGTACCTACTATAGTCCCTCCACCGCTACAGGGTCACCGCTGCTACAATTGGACCACTTCTACAGTACTTCTACAGTTCCCTGTTATACTCGATCTAATACATGTTGTCTAGTGGAAAGTTACAACTACCGCATACCAACACTAGGGATTCAGCTTAAATATTCCATGAAGCACTCATCGAAGAGAACACGTTCCTGAGTCTAATTACACTAATGATGTCTATATTATAGGTACTACTCATCAGGTACTATCATGAGAGATATACGCTGATAGATCTGAAGAGACATATACGATAAAAAAAATGATGATCACATCCAGGGCCCTATGGTGATACCAAAAACTCAATCTAGATTAACCCACTAAGTAGAGGATCAATGCAAAGTAAATTTGGTCACTTAAATACCAATGATTATACTTTGGTCATGATAAATTAATAGAGGATCCACTCTGAGACTATTAGGGGAATTCTAAAAAATAAATCCAGGAAATCGTGCTGAAGAGATCGTACTCTTATGAGTAGGAAATGATACACAAAAACCTTTAGGGAAATGATAAAGGGAACGAACCCTAATGAAACCTGTCCAAGATACAATGGAAAAGTATCTCAAGATAAGTATAAAAGGCTAAAAGACATGTATTAGAGTCACACGCCATGTTTCTTGACCTCGGGTACAACCCTTGTATAATGGACCTTGTCTTTAGAACATGTCGTGTAGAAAAAGAGGTACACAACATGTAGAATGAGTCACATTCCATGTCCTTTCATCCAGGTTCTTCTTGTATACTATGTTTTTCTGTCAGTATATGGTTTCAACCCATGTATCTCTTACCTTGTACTAGTACATGGGGTATCCAATATATCTGGTCTAGACTAAATCACGAAGAGGAGTACACTCTGTGTAGGCAACCTATGTACACCTCCCCATGTCTGTGTACTTCCGTGGTACACACTTAGTCTCTAGGGAGATTCTATGTGTCAAGTGACAGGGGTCATAGACCGTGTGATATTTATCTATCTCCTGAAACCCTAGATGCCACACAGTGTGGGAAACTTTCTGAGTAATCTCAAATTACAAAACAAGTTCATCGTATTTTTTTAGAAAGTATTATTCTTCCTCCGCACGCCTCATCTGATCTCTCGGGTTCTACTTCGATGGCATATTTATCTCAAAACCCCATGTATATGCTCATTTGACCACCCTAACACTGAATTGAGGTGTTTCAGGCCTTCAATCGGATTAGAAAGTCATTTTTGATCTATTCTGATGCAATCCAATCAAAGAATAGTTTCTTTTAATTTGGTCTGATTTTTTTTTCACCGTCAAAGTCATCGTCTCACCTCTGTTAGGTCATCGCGATGTTGTATCCTTAGTTTCTAATCTTTGTGCCAAGAAATTAAGGTGCAATTATCATTCATTCAAAAACTATTGAAGAATGAAGAACACATAGAAATATCAGGGATAAAGGAACAATGAAAGAATCCAAGGAACAGACCTTTCCCATTGTTCGTTCTGGCCTCAATATGTTCCCGAAAGAACAATCAGCAATCAAAACAATAAAATCTATAATCAAACCCTGTAAATCCAATAAATAAAACTCATCCTACAAGGTTAGGATTGAACCGAGGATCAAATTGTTCATTGGTTGGTCCATGTTCATCGTTGAATTCAAGAATGGGGGAAGTAAATCCAAAAATGACACATCCTACCAGGGAGTTGGTTTACTCGCTATTGAAGATCAATTGTTGTTGGTTATATTCATCAAGAATGGTGTTTGTTGATCTTCGATCCATAGTTCTATCATTTCCCACTAAGATAAATCTTCTGGGTTTCCTCTCTAAATCCTTTGTGGAATTCAGGGGTTATGAAACTAACCCTGGGTCCTCGCATAAAGGTTCATTTAAAAGAAAAAATTTCACTACATCACTGTATCGACAAAAAAGAAAAGAATAAAATATCTAATTTTAATATATTTTATTCATTAAAATTTCCATAAAAAAATTTCATAGTTGACCCATACCGACCAATTTTAGGTCACGCTTATGGTAAAACTGCTACTCTAAACGCAATAGTGTACACTGATTTTTAATCCAAACACCCATTTAGAAGTTATTCCATTTTTTAATAAAACTGTGTGTGCATGCTATTTAATATTTTAATATTTTTCATACAATTATTCCGGGCACATCAGGCCACAGAATCTCACATCGTCTTAGTTTCTGGTGATGAATTTAATCCATATAATATTTAGAAATAATAAATGAAAAATCCAAGACATTACATTCTCCAAGTCTTGGGTATTTATATCCCTAAAAATCCAAAAAAAAGGCTACACAAAATAGATGTGGGTACTGTGCACAAATCTAATCCTCATGATCCCATGTTATCTCCTAAAGATTCTTGTGTTTCCACCAGACATGCACCAAAAAATCACTCACCCACAAAGGATCCTCTCCTACCGATCCTCGTTCTCCACTAGGTACTCATCAAAATTTTCTCTATCCTCAATGTCCACCTCACCCAAGTCATTAACATGCGATGTGTCATGCACGTACCTCCTTAGATACAACATGTGGAAGATTTCATGAACCAAGTCTAACTGTGGGGGTAGAGTTAAGAATTATTCCACCTTGACAAATCTATGTAGTATCTAAAAAGGGATCATAAACCTTGAAGATAAATTATTTTCCCAGAAAAATCTCATTATTCTCCATCGAGGTGAAACCCAAAGGAACACATGGTATTCTTTCTCAAACTCCAATGGCCTTCCTCACATATCATTATAAGAATTTTGAGGGATCTCTTTTGTCTTCATCTACTTCTATATGATCCGCAACTACTCTGTAGTATCTCTCACCAATGGGTCTGTCCCGCAAATTGGTGACCACATGGTCACCCGTACAGAGCCTCAAATGGTTCCATACTATGGAATGGTATTTTTTGTTGTATGTAAACACCACCAAAGGTCAGTGATCCTCCAAAATATGGTTAAAGTCTAACACGCAAGCCTGTATCATGTCTTCAATATCCTAAATATTCTGCTCTATTTGGCCATCTTTCTGTGGGTGAAACACTGTGCTCAAGAGCAAATGAGTCCCAAATGCCTTCTCTAATCCTTTAAATAACCAGGATGTAAAATAAACATCATGATTTTAAACTATCATTGATTGGACTTCATGGAGTCAAACTATTTCTTGCATGTAGATTCATCCCAAGCTCTCTACTGAACTCCTCTCTCATATAGCTAAAAAGTGGGATGACATGGTGAGTTGGTCAACGATCTCTCACAGATATCATCATGTCCACTAGATGTATGTGTTAAACCCATCATTAATTACATCAATATTCTATCCTAATTAAATTATAGAACCTCAAGGGGTTGAGCTAAAACTATTGGAACCTAGTGCTCAGCCTTCACTTACTAACACATAAGAAATCGAGAAATGAACTCTGTTATTTCCTTCTTCATCCTTGGCCACCAAAACTGCCATTAGAGATCCTTGTAAATTTTCACCACACCTAGATGAACTTCCAAAATGGATGTTTGAAACTCCCAAAGAACCTCCTCCATCAATTCCACTAGTACTACTGTACATCCTCTAAAATAAATGATGTGATCCCCACCTTTTGAATATCCATTAATAACATGTCCTGTCGAAATCTAAGAACATAGTGTCTCATAGTATGTATCCCCAAGGCCATGACTCATTGTAAGAGTGGAGGGGTAAAAACCATCGATTGGAGGTAATATACTCTATCTTTATCCATAAAAAATAATTGTAACGATGTCAACTGCTCTGATGCCTCATTCAGTAATTGTGAACTAATCTCCTGTTGAGAGCATCTGCCACCACATTACCCTTCCTAGAAGTATATAAAATGTCAAAGTCATAGTACTAGAGAAAATCTAGTCATCTACTCTATCTCAATTTTAATTGTTTTTGAGAGAATATATTTTTGAGACTATTTTGATCGGAGTAGATGATTAATCGCTCGCCCATCAGGTAGTGTCAGCACAACCTCAACATGAAGACTATCACTACTAACTCAAGATCATGGGTTTCATAGTTTTTCTCATGTGACCTTAACTATAGTGAAAAATAAGAAATCATTTCTTAACTATGAATTAGTACACAAACAAACCCGATTCCTGACACATCACAGAACACTATGTAATTGACACCCCCTTCAAAAATATCAAGATTAGAGTGGTCATCATACTCTACCTCAACTACCAAAAATCCTACTAGCAATTCTCTATCCACATGAATGGATTCCCCTTTTAGGTCAAATGTATCATATGAGTTGATATACTTGATAAATAATGTATGAATCTATAGTGATAGCCTGATAACCCACAAAAACCTCGAACCTCGGTCACGCTCATAGGTGGCTCCCATTCTAACACTACCCCAACATTGGACGGGTCCACAACCACTCCATACATTGAGATAACATGTCCTAGAAAGTGGAATACCTAAATCCAAAACTTTTACTTCAAATGTTTCCCATAAATTTGGTGTTCTTAAAGTATGTCCATAACCATCCTTAACTGTATTTCTTGATTCTACTCAGATGCTGAGTATACAAGGATATTGTCGATGAAGAATACCATGAACCTATCTAAATATGGATGAAAGGTCTAGTTCATGACTCCCATGAACATTTTCATGGCATTTTTTATGCCAAAGGTAATTACCTAGTACTCATAGTGACCATAAGTACATCTGAAAGTCATATTCAGTATATCCTCATTCTGTACTCGCAACCAGTGATAGCTTGATCGAAGGTCAACCTTCAAGAACCATCATGCCCCACTCAAATGATTGAAGAGTTCAAAGATCCACAGTAGTGAATATATTTTCTTCACGGTCACCTATTTCAAGAACCAATATTCCACACACAACCTCATGCTCTTATATGCCTTTTTAGAAAACCAAAATAGGGCTATCTAGGTTGAAACACTGTGTCTCATGAAGCCCTTCCTCTACAAGTCTGAAAACAGCACCCTCACCTCACGAAGCTCTACTGGAGCCATATGATATACTGGTGATGATATCAGTGGCATACCATGGTCTAAATAAATATAGGATTCTATCTGTTGGGGGAGATAAACCGAGAACATATTGATAGAATACATCCGTGTACTCTTCCACAACTACTGGGAATTGGAAACTCTTAACATCTGATGTATTGAGGGTCAGTCTAGCCAACTGATGAGTAATTAGATTCACCCTCCTGTGAATGAGTCCATTATGAGCTTTCTGGGTTTACTTCTCACCAAAAAAGGAAAACCTCATTCCATCACTATGGAAACACCACACCCTTCACCTAAAATATTCAATCTATGTGTGGATTGTAGTTATTTAATCCATGTCATGAATGGCATTGTAAAGACTCAAAACAACCACTAAGAGGTTCCAAAAGAAACTCTATCCTCCATTAGTCAAGTCACACAATCATTATAAATGTGTGATCATTGAGTCATCTCTATTACATGTCTCCAAGAATATGGGTTGAGTCAACAATTCAACTAGAATCTCAAGGTCTGATACAAGATATGTGGTGAGAAAGGAATAATTATAACCTATGTATATCAGTACAATAGCTGAAGTAGAAGAGATAAAGATCTTATGTTTAATCATTCTTAGGGACCTTGGGTCATATGCCATGACCTTATGCAGCTATCCCCACAACTTTCATCCAGCTCCGTGAGCCTATCATGGACCACTTAGGGGAGGTGGTGGAAGAAATTCAAAACATCGACCACCTCATTATACTCTCCCAGCTCATCATCCATTTTCATTTACCAATGGATCTTCATTTTCCTATCAATGTCTCTACCTCAGTGGTCCATCCACTATTTCTCTTTCAGCAACACAGCAGGTTATAAAATCTTGTGATATATGTCCCCTTTCATCACTTGAATAGCACCACTTCTCTCTCGAATGATAGGACCCACCATGTGATCCCTAAACTATAGATCTTCTGTCTCGTGACCTCCTCCTGAAACATCTCCCATGTCCATGTCCCTGAGATTAATGTCGGTTCCCTTCTGTCGAGGCCTTTTCCCCTGTGTATCAACTACTGACTATTACCAACTGTATCCAGTTATCCATTATTATTTCAACCACCAAACCTCTCTCAATAACACAATCATATGTTGGAATTCATAGATGGATAACACTATCTCTAATGTCTCAATTCAAGCCTCAGTTGAAGGTTTGAGCCTTAATGTATGGATCTCTAACTGTATCCATCGAGTAACTATAAAGGTTGGTGAAACTTGATGAGTAATCAACCACTATCATGCTACACTACTGGAGCTAACGAAGCTCATGTATATGCATAGATCTTAGAGTAACTGGTGAGAAATCATCTCGGAAGAGACACTCAAACTCTATCCATTAAAGAGTCTCCTTGTCATGATTCTAGATAGAAAAACTCCACCATCGCCCTATTGAACCTTGTATAAGGCTCACCACTAGGACCATATCTAATCTACTGGTGTCCTGACTAGATGGAAATCTTTGGTCACCACCTCAATCAAATCCTAATCTTCCTTAGGGTTAGTCTTTCCTCAGATCATAAGGGGTATTTGTCTTTTAAACTCATGAAGCGCACTCAACATGTGCTCCTCATCCACTGGTAATGCGGGTGATATGTGATCCTCCATAGGTGACAGTATAGTCGATGCACCACCTAGAGGTAACATCTAGGGAACTGGTCCTTGATTTTAAGCATCATCACTGAGGGGGTCATCCTCATGATCAATAAGTTGAATCCTAGATGGCAAGCATCACAAAGGCATCCAGTAAGAAAACAAGATATACCACGATCAAGGAGTATATCTCGAGAGATGACTCAAGAAGGACTTGGAAACCAAAACCCATTCCTATATGATGCATGTACCATTATTTTCCCTACAACCAGTGTTCTCATGTACAAAGTTAAAAATCAGGTTATCATAGTTCTAGTGTATGGATACGTCGGCCTCCCACCCCAACACTAGAGTCCCTCGCCTGAAAGCTGAACTCAAAACACTTAACATTGTTCACCCAAACCAATATCACAGACTCCTAGTCCAAAAGTAGAACCAACCTCCATCTGATAGCACTATATCATGGCCCATACTAGTGGGGCTTATGCTGAAACTCCCAAATCCCACCTTCAATAGGCCAAGGGCTGGTGACTACCACTGAAGAAGAATATCACAAACATGGGAGGCATTGTTAATGTACCTGTTCACATGCACACATCTTCAATCCCATAAAATGATAAAATATAAAATACACTAATAAATAAATACATACATACCACTATATCCCAACAATAGTATAATAGGAAAGTACAGTAAATAATAGTAATGTAAATTGGGCTACAATACAAGCCCACCAAAAAAGTCTGTAAACTACAAGTCCAACCTATAAGAAAAGTTACTAGGACTACTGTTTGTAGATGTAGGAACACCTTGGCTTTCCTATTCTCACAAATCTCCATATGGTTTTGGTCTTCCTAGGATTCGGTCAAAAGTTTTCTCGTCTGTATAAGACATGACATGTGTAGGAAAAGCCCATGCAGGGGTGAGTATAACAATACTCAGTAGGACACCCTGTACTATAAATAAATATACAAAAGTAAATTACAATCATCTCTACACAAGTATATATTTACATAAAATATAACAAGAATATCTAGATATACTCAATATATGACATGCAGTCTATAGATAAGTAAAAAATACCACATACCAACACTATGGATTAAGCATGAAGATTCCAAAAAGCACTCATCTAAGAGAACACACTCCCAAGTTGGATAGCACTGATGACGTCCTTCCGAGAGGTATTACTCATCGAGTAATGTCATGCGAGATATATGCTGATATATCTGAAGATAGAGACATGATACAACATATTCAGATCACAGCCAGGGCCATGGGGTGATACCAACAACTCAATTTGGATTAACCCACTATGTAGAGGATCGACATCTGGTAAATTTGGTCACATAAATACCAAACACTCTACCAAGGGAATGAATAAAGAATAGTGGATCCACTCTAGGCCTCTTGGGGGATTCTAAAACCTCTATCCAGGAAATCCTTCTAAAGGGGTCATACTCCTGTGAGTAGTAAAGGATATGTACCAACCTTCAGGGAAATGATAAAGGAGATGAACCCTAATGAAACATGTCTATGATAGAGTGGAAAAGTGGATAAATCCATGTAGGAAGGGGTACATAATGTGTAGTAGGGTCACATATTGTGTCCCTTGACCCTGGGTGTTTCCCATGTACAATAGACCGTGTCTTTAGAACATGTTTCATAGAAAATGAGGTACACAACATGTAGAAGGATTCACATGCCATGTACTATCATTTGGGGTCTTCTCGTGTACTCTGTCAGTGTGCCAGTACATAGTTTAAACTCATTTATCTCTTCCCATGTACCAGTACATGGTGCATCCCATGTATCTAGTCTAGGCCCCAAGTCATGTGGGGGAGTACACACTATGTAGGAAACCTGTGTACTCCTCCCCATGTCTGTGTACTTCACATGTACCTGCCGAGTCTTTGAGAAGATTCTACACATCATGTGATAGGGGTCACACACTGTGTGATATTTATCTTTCTTATGAAACTCTATCCATCGTTCAGTGGGGGAAAAATGTTGTGTAATCCCAGATTACATGCCGTGTACATTGGGTTTATCCAAAAAGTTTGGTTCTTCCTCAGTATGAATCGGTTGAACTCTCGAGTTCAGATTTGGTGGTCCAATCACCTTACAACATTGGATCTAGACTCATTTCTCCTCCATAACACTGAGTTGAGGTGTTTGAGGCCTTTAATTGTCTTAGAAAACTATTTTGATCCATTCTAATGCAAACCACTAGAAGAATGGTTTCATTCGATTTAGTCTGATTTTTCCTTCCCCAACACCATCACACCTCTATTAGGTCATCCAAATGTGGGATATTTAGTTTTAGATCATTTCAGTAATAAACAGAGGCACAATGAATGTTCATTCAAAAACTATTAAATAATGAAGAATGTGTATAAATATCTGGGGAGAAAAGAACAATGAACGAATCTAAGGAATGAACCTAGACTGTTGTGTATTATGACCTCAATCTGTTTCTATAAGAATGATCGATAATCAAAATAATAATCTCAATAATCAAACCCCGTAAATTCCCCAAATAAAACTCATCCCACAATGTTATGATCAAACCATAGATCAACATGTTCATTGGAATATCCGTGTTCATATTTGATTTTAAGAATGGGGAAGGAAATTAAAAAATAACACATCCTACCTAGGAATTGTATCACTATATATTGAAGTCATATTCTCCATAAATAGAATTCTTTGATATTCGATCAACAATTCTATTATTTCCTACTGAGAAAAATCATAAGGGTTTCCTCTCCCTAGACTCTGGGGAATTCTGGGGTTATGAGCCTAAACCTAGGTCATCGCCTAAAGGTTCATTTAAAATAAAAAGAATCTCTAAATTACTAAATTGAGGAAATAGACAAGAATAAATTAAATATTCTAATTTATTTTATTCATTAAAATACCCATAGAAATTTTTCACTGTTGACCTGTGCCGGCCAATGTTAGGTCGCGCCTAGGGTAAAGCCGCTTCTCTGAACGCAACGGTGCCTTCAGATATCTGATCTAGGAAACCATTTAGAATTTAGTTCAATTTTTCATGAAAAATACTCTTGCATGATAATTCATATTCTAATATTTTTCAAATAATTGTTTTAGGTATATTGGGCCTCGGAATCACATGTCGTCCCAGAACATGGTCTCAAATTTAATCTATATAATATTTAAAAATAATACATTGAAAATCCAAGACATTGAAATATATATATATATATATGTACATATATCATTATTACAGTAGCTTAATTATATCATATATAAAATATATACTCACTAAACTCATCTTTAATACATTCCTTGTAGTTTATGAATAAATAACATCACTTTGAGGGGTGGTAGTTCACAATTCTACAAATAAAATTATCATATTTACACCAAATAGAAAGTAAAAAAAGATATGTGTTGTAAAATGGATTGTATAAGAATAAATACATAATAAATATAATATATTACATATATAAAAATAGTTTCCATCATAATTTCTACCATGAGAGGCGGTAAGGAAAAATTAACAATCATCGTTTAGTGAGGCGGTAGTTCATCATACACATAAATAGTATGTTTTTTACCTATTAAATGGAAGTGTGTGTATATTTAGGTTCAACCCTTATCAAAAAAACATCATAGTATATTTAAGATACTACTATTTTTATACAATCATATAATAAAGATATTGATTTGGGTGGGTAAAGATAATAAATAAAAGGATCTTGAGGAAACACATTTCCACTTAATTGGGTAACTCCTTTTAGTTTATTCCAAAAGACATACTTGGAAGACATTATTCCCATAGATAGGAAAAGAGGAGGAAGAGAGGAATGTTGTGGAGCTATTTTAGTATCAATATTTTGAGTCATAGGTCTAAATAGGTGTGGGTAAGTGGAAGGAATTGATCCCTTTTTATAGTGAAGAAGGAGTGAAACTCGTGTAAATATTTGAAGAGAGAATATCACCCACATTTTTCTTATTTCAAGTGTATCCAATAATGGTAAACATTGATCCAAGTTATTAAGGGGTTAAAATATGGACATCCAATGGCTTTTGAACATGTTTCTAGGTCATTTAGGCCCTTGTTTTTAAGGATTAGTCCGTAGTTAACAACAATTTTACATTAATCGATGTAATTAATTTTAATTACATTCACTAATATTTTTGGTAAAAAAATAATTTTAACATATTGGAAATTATAAATTATTTCTGATTTAAAATATAGAATCCATTTTTCCAAATTCCAATCACTGAAGTGGAAAAAATTAATTTAAATTTAATCCCGTTGTAGGGTTGATAATGTGAGTTTTTAAAGTACAAATCTTAAAAGTTTGCTATGATTTTTAATCGAATTTCATTATGAAATTGGTTCCAATGACCCATATTAGATTAATTTATTACAATATTATCTAATTTCCCTTAGAAACCAATTTGAAATATAATTTATCATTATAAATAAATTATATTAAATAACAGTTTTGAATTAAAATCTGGTATTCGTCACTATTCATCCAAAGATGAAGTCTCTCGGAAAATCCCAAAAATTCTCCCTAAGCTAATTTCAAACTTCTAAATTCAAGAAATAATTTTAAATTATTAAATTAATTTTCTAAATGTGTCTAAAATTAATTTTATTATTTTTCATAGAATGACATTAAAAGTAGTTCTTTTGAGAAAATAGTATTTTTAAACATATAAGGATTTTACCAAAATTTATATATTTATTTATCAATATTTTTTATTTATATAAAATAATTATAACCAGTATTTGAAAATTAGTTATTACTATTCATATATCTATGTTTTGTTAATTGGTTATAATTATCTCATTTAAATAATTATGACAGTAAAAATTTGTTTCACAGAAACATCAATGTTGTGTATAATGTACTCCAAGAGGGTGTTGAGTGTAACTTATTCCAAGTAGAAGTTCCATGTATCATACATCAAGTTGGTTCTTTGTAACATATTCTAAGTCAATTTCATTTGAAATTAATGTTTGACATAGTGCATTGCAAGAAATAAAGGAAAATTTAATTTATTTGAGAAAAAATGTCTATAACAACTTAGGGTGTTATAAATAAGGGATAATACTAAATGATTATTCTTATAATAAGATATTATAGGAATATACTATGGTTGTTATTCTAAGTATAGTTTTTATATTTATTCCTTGTGTATCCATGAGGGATACTTCATACGTATGAGTTATATGAAAATGAGGCCCTATGTTTCTTACATGTTTAATCCATTATTACTATGGGTTGTAAATGTTTTTGTTTAGAAAATGAGTATGTTTTTCATGTGGAAATTTTTTATTTCATAAAGTGAAATAATAATACTATAACGTTATTTATTTTATTGGTTTTCATTTTTTCCACTGTACTAATGAATTTCATTATATTTAGGTGGATTAATAATATTTTTATGCTCATCGTAAATTTTAATTTTTTTATAGGGTTTGAGGATGCGTAAAGGAAAAGAATAAGTCTAGTTTAATGTTGTGAAGATTTTTTTATGAAATAAAAAAGGTTTTATTTTAAATGTTTTATAATGGGGAAAATAGATACTGAGTAGAATTTTCCACCTTATAATTTATGGGTTATGAAATAACTATCTAAAACTCTAAACATAAAAGATCATTTGGAAAGAAAGAAAATGAATTTTATTCTATGTCACTAGAATACTTAATGTATATTGTCAGATCTGTACTATGTGTATCATATTAATTTTTAGATAACTTTCTAGGTTATGATAATGGAAATAGAATACTCATAAATTCTTTTACTCAATGGTCATGTTGAAAAGCTATATAATTTGATGATTACCATGATTATTCATTTAAACTATGATAGTTCATAATGGTTTTCCAGAGAGGGGACAAGGAATCTAATGTAGGAATGTTCCAAGGGATGATATCCTTCCTTGTCAACAATATGGAATAGTTGGATTTGGAATATAATAGTTTTTAGAGTAATGTATCTGTTGAGACGGACTATAAATGGTGGTGGTATCCATGCTAGAGAACAACCAGATCTACTATAGTGGAATATGTTGATACTAGAAAATTTTATGAAGCAAAAACCTCTTACATTCAGTGGATCTTCTGACCTAGTGGTAGATGAGAGGAGGATCAAATCCCATGAAACTATATTCAATGTCATGGGATGTTTGGATCCTCAAAAATTAAGTCTCCCTATCTAGCATTTTGAATTTGAAGCTAACTAGTAGTGGTCAACGGTCTCTAATATCAAGGAAGGAGAGTAAAATGATTCCTTGAAATGAGATTAATTTAAGAAAACCATCCAGGAGAAATATTTTCCCCAGGCATATTGAATTAGGATCGAAAGAAAATTTTATAATAAAAAAATGGTGGAATGTATTGTGTTTGTGTAAAAATAAATTTTCACCTGATTGTAAATGTATGCATACTATTTTTTTAGGGATATTGATAGAAAATTTAATCAGTTTTACTGAGGACTGAATCCAATATATTTAAGGGTATTGGATTCCCATGAAATCAAATTTTATTATACAATTGTGTGGTGTGATCAAAAGGTAAAAATGGAGGTTTCTGATGATCATGTGTATATTGAAAACTTATAGAATAAGTGGTTTGGGTTGCATTTAATGGGAAGAAAGAATCAAAATAATCTAATGGTAAGGAATTTATGTTTTCATTTTCTAAGATTTTTGGTAAAAAATAGTAGGGAATTTTTTATGAAGATTGGAAGGTGCCTTAAAAGTTGTAAGTTTTTTCATATAGATCAAAATTGTAATGAAAAAGGTCTTGGTAGTGATATGTCCAATTATGATATACATGAAGTAATGCAATTTAAATGTAATGAGATGGATCATTACACACAATCATTTCTGAATAATAATGTGAATGATGGGAAGAATCATGACTATAAGAAAAAAAAAGTTGTGGTGAAATCCCTCACAAATTATTCTAAAGATGTTGGGTTATCAAATGAAGTGGTGTCAGATACATTGATTGTTTATTCAGATTATGATAATATCTTTCTGTACCTGGGGTCTATTCATTATTTAATTTCTAATAAATTTTTGGGTAAATTCAAAATTCCATGTCAAGTTATGAATCTTGAACTTATGGTAAAAACACCCAGAGGAATATTAAGGCAAGAAGAAATTAAAATATTATTCATATCATTGTTTGTGAAATTTTTTATATGGAAACCATGTTATTTTCCCCATGTAGAGTTTGAGTTTATTCTAGTTATAATTTGGATTTTCATTTACTATGAAAAAATTTATTTTATAGGTAAAAAAATTTATTTTGAGAAATTGTTTCAATTTTTTTGTAAAAATGAAACCATACTATTGAAAACATATCATGAATATGAGAAACTATTAAAATATTTAAATGAATTTTATTCCATACATGTTGCTGAAAATAACGGAACTATTCATATTGAAGATGTTTCATTAGTAAAAGAATGTCTGGATCTTTTTATTGATGCATTTTCTAGTGTTTTACCAAATCAGGAAGTTGACTTTACTATTTACTTAGTTTCTGATGCTAATACAATTTCAAAACCCCATTATTTAATGGATCAAGGATAACTTGTGGTATTGAAAAATCAGTTTTTGGAGTTTCTTGATAATTTTTGCATTCATCCTAGCAGTTCACCATGGGTTTATCCTTTTTTGTTAAAAATAAATATGGTTCCATGAGGCTTTTTATTGATTATGGATCTTTAAATAACATCACTATTAATAATAAGTAACATTTACCTCATATTGATGATTTGTTTGACCAACTCCAAGGATATTAGTAAATTTAAGGTTGGCCTATGTTTCGGGTTCTATCATCTAATGGCGAAGGAAAAAAACATAACAAAAACAACATTTTGGACTAGATGGTGGCCTTACAAGATTATGTTTATAACCTTTGGGATAAAAAAATTCCCCATATATATTAAAACATCTTTTGAGTATAGTCTTATATGATTATTCAGAGAACTATATGGTTTTTTTATGTTGTATTGATTTATTAAAAAAATTATGAGGATTATTAAAAAAACATATGTATTATTCTTCAAACCCTGAAAGAAAATAATCTATATAGAAAATTTTTAAAAATGTGATTTTTGGTTACAATATATTTCATTCCTTGGACACATCATAAATAAAGATGTAATAACTAATTATCCTTCTAAAACTAATGTGGTTGATGAATTTTCAAGAAATAAAAATTTCACTGATATTCAAAGTTTTCATGGATTAATAGGCTATTACCATTAGGTTTTTAACTTTTCAAAGTTATCTATCCCACTAAATAAGATAAATTAAAAAGGAGTTAAATTAATTTGGATGAAATAATGTGATGATTATTTTCAGGAAATAAGAAGAATATTGATGAATACTCTATTTTTGGATTTTCCCCTTAGAAATAATGAATTTATCATCTATATCCATGCTTCTTTGAATGGTCTTGGTTGTGTCCGGATGTATAATGATCAGGTAATTTATTATGCTTCAGAGAAACTGAAACCTAATGAGGCAAATTATCTTGCATAGGACCTATAATAATCTTTTTTGGTTTTGGTTTTAAAAATTTGGAGACACCATTTATAATTTCTCCAAGTGTGACATATATATTGATAAAAAATATTAAAGTATATATTAACTTATAAATACTAGAACATGACATGGAGGAGATGACTTTAATTGATGAAGGATTATAACATCAAATTTTATTATCATCATAAAATAAAAAACAAAGTACTTTATGATTTGAATAAGAAATGTTATGATGCATTAACCATGTTGCATTTGAAATATAACCCTTTAATTAATTATTTGATTATTTTTTCCAATAAGTTTTAAATGAATGACCTTCCTTTATTTTATTTCAAGTGTCATTATAATTGAATTTTATATGTATGATTAAGAAATATCATAAGGAAGACTATGAGTTTCAAGAAAATATTGAATTGGATAAGAATGGAAAGTTTTTGAAAATTTAACATTGATAAATATTGTGTTTTCAGATTTGGAAAGAGATTATGTTTTCCTTTTAATTCTCAATTAAAGATAGAATTATTGATTGATGCTCGTAGTCCCCCATTTTCAATTCATCCTAGAAGTAAAAATATGTACAAATACTATTGACAATGATACTGGCATGATAAAATAAAAATATATATTTTTGAATTTACCATGAAATGATTGAATTATCAACAAGTTAAATAAGAATAGAAATTATAGAAATATATTCTTCATCATTTTCAAGTACCATATTTGAAATGAAAAAATATATCTATGGATTTAATAGTGGGATTTATAAAAACTTCTCAAGGTTATAATGTGATTGGGATATTGTTGAATGATTCACTAAATCTATGAATTTCCTTCCCATACAAGATACTATTTCTTTAGATTGAATTTTTCAAATATATCTCAATGAGATAGTCAGGATACATGGATTTCCTATCTCTATTTTATCCAATTGTGATTAAATGTCCCATTAAAATATTTGTAAAGGAATTTATAATTCATTAGGCACTGAATTAAATTTTAGTACAACCATTCATACTCAGTCTCATGGACAGTCCGAGTGAATATTTCAAAATATCGAAGAAATGATTTTTTCTTGTTCAATATATTACCAAGGAATTTGGGATTAACATATTACTTTTTTGAGTTTGTTATGATTATAGTATTCATTCCAGTATAAAAATGGAACTTTTGAAGCGTTATATTGAAAGAAGTGTCAAACTCTTTCTTTTGGGGATGAAGTAGTAGAAATGAAGTTAATGGGAATAGAATTGGTAGAGGAAACAGTTTAGAAGGTTAAGGTAATTCAAAAAATTATGATGGAAGTTTAAAGGAGGTAGAAAACTATGGGGATAAACAAAGTAAACATCATTCTTTAATGGTAGGTGATGTTTTTTATTAAAGTATCTCTATAGAAAAGTGTTATGTGGTTTGGTAAAAAGGGGATGTTTGGTCCATAGATCATTTGACATCATAAAATCCAAGAGAAATTTGGATAAGTTTCTTACTAAGTTCCCTTACCTCTAATTTTATTCTTGGTGACCAATGTTTTTGATGATTCAATATTAAGAATGTATATTTTAGATTCATCTCATATATTGAGACCTGAGGTAGTTTAGTTGGAAGATAACCTTTCTTTTGAAGAATATTCAGTTTAGATTATTGAATGTAGAGAGAAAGTATTTTGGAACATGTTAATTCACTAGATTAATGTTTTATAGAGAACCCATATAGTTGAAGGAGAAACATGGGAGTCAGAAAATGTTATGAGGAAAAGGTACCCCCACTTTTTTAATAAGTCAATAAATTTTTAATGAAAAATTTTTCAAAAGGGGGAAGAATCTAACATATAATTAAATTTTTATATAAATCATTTTCATATACTTATTTGTGATATTTTATGGAGTTATATTCATTATAAAAAAGTTAGTAATTTTTTTATTCCTAGTGAAAAGTATTTATTTCTTACTTATTTTTATTTATAGGAATTATATGGTTTTATTTAAATGCATGGTTTAAAAATATTATAATTATAATTTTAAATTTTAAATTACAATTTTTTTATTATCATTTCAAAATTATCTTCGGATTAATTTTTGGGAATTTTCTGAAAATATATATTTTTCAATAAATAGTGAAAATACGGATCATTATTGAAAATTATATTTTTTTCAATTATTTACAATGTAAAATTCAATTTTTGATTAGTTTTAAAATTTTATTAGTTACTTTCTATTAAAAAACCAATTTTTGTCTTTTTAATTAATTTTAAACTTGAATTTAGTATAGAAATATTTTTATACTATCAAAAGGCACTATTATGGAAAATTGTTTTTTTTTCAGATATTTATATTTTAATATTAAATTTAATTCTGACACATATATATTTTGAATCTTCAAAAATGGATTCCATATTTTCAACCCAGATTTACAAATTTGGTAAATTGGTCCCTTTTATTTTTTTGCAATATAAATAGTAAGCTTACTAATTTTTGTTAGTGTAGTTAAAGGTAAATTGGGTAATTAATGTTAAAAATAAAATGATAAGGATAATAAAATCACCCTAACACTTTAAAAAATATTATTAAAAGGGCATATTTTATCCATATTGATCCAATTTTCTATCATATTTATTTTGTTCTATTTGGTGGGGGTTATAACCATTATAATATTTTATTTGTGGATAGACTCATCAGTTTTACTTTGTGGATAGACTCATCACCACTCATTTCCCTTTATATCATGACATATAAAACCCTAAATAATGAATAAAATAATGATAGTAGACCACACCCATCACCATCCATTATTATGTGTTCCATAAGATATCAATAATTCAATATATCCTAAAAATGAAGGAAAGGTTATGGGTTTCATTCATCACATCCTAAATGACCCATGGAAAGAAAAATATGTTCCATAAAACTTATAGATATAATAACCAAAAATTACCTCAATCATGTAAATGGTGGATATCCACAATTATATCACCTTAAGATGTAATTTCATAAGAACATTTAGTCTGTTATTCAAAAAATAATTTCCACATAAATTAATCATTTATAGTTAAAGAGTAAAATAGTAGAAAAATTATAAAATAAGTTTCTTCAAAATTATTTTAACATTGGATAAGTTATGATGTTATGATCCATTTTAAAAATTCATTTTTAGAAATATAACTTTCGATAAATTCATAATAAATATTTTTCAAAATCAATATTATGAAAGAAATATCAATAATGAATGATTATAAAAGAAACAATGGTTTCAAAAAGGTGAAGTAAAAATTATTTGAAAACATTTACTTTTAAAAATAATACTTAAAAAAATATTCTTTAAAAATACATAATTTTTTTAAAAATGTTAAGTGAAAATTCATTTAAAATATATACATTTAAATATAATATTTTATAATTTATCTATGAAAAATATATAAATGTTTTTAAAAGGTGATGTAAAAACACTTTGAAAATATTTAATTTTAAAAATAATATTTAATAATATATCCTTGAAAAACAAATAAATAATTCAAAAATATGGAGTTAAATATTTATAAAACACTTAGTTCTAAAAAATAAACATCAATAATAGATCATTGAATTGAAATAATGGTTATAAAAATAAACATGGAGTTGAAGCTAAATTTTTTTCTTTTGAATGGATGGAAAATAATTTTAATATTTTGAAACACTATTATTAATAACCCAAACTGTATTAAGTGTAAAAAAATACTTTCTAATATAGGATAAATGAAATATGAAGGTCACCTGAGATAAAACATAATTGGGCTTCCAAATATAACGAATAACATTTACATGAAAGGAAAATATGGACATTGAGGGGGTTCAATCCTTAGGTATGATGGGGATTATTCATGGAAATGATATAATTTTTGAGGAATAAATTCATAAATATAAAATATTTGGATTAAAAAATCATTGTCCCAAGAGAGAGAGTTCCATTAAATAAAATCATAGGGTGGAATTAAAAAAACTGGGAAGAAAGAAGTTCAATAAGAAGCATTATAACCCAATGAATGGACTTGAGTTAACAAATACCCTTACAAAATTTATATATTTTGTATAGAATTATATTTAAATAATTAACTTGATATAGATATTAAAACCCCATGAATTATAATAATATGTCAAAATAAATTCATTAGGTATTAATCACACTATATAAAATAAATGATGGTGTACAATATTAAACATGTCACGTGGATTTCAAAATGATACAATGAAATACTTACCTTGTATTCCAAGTTAATAAAATTTTATCTAATATATTGTATAAAACAATAACTATAATAACCACCTATTCTAAAACATTATCCATATATATTAAAAAAATTAATCTTTTATAATTACTATTTATACTTATATTAGTCGGTTCTTTTCTATTTTCGATATCAATAGTGAGTAATCATGATTTTTTTGAACTAATTTTGTAATAGATATTTTATTATTTGTTCTTCTCAAAATTTTCATAATTATGAGATCATTAAATATATAATAATCATTTTTTTCAATTATTTCATATGATCTATTTCATTAGGTGAAAGACATGGATATAGTTCATGAAAAAGGAAGTAGTGATGAACTCATTCACATGTGTTTAAGGATCAAAAGGTAATATATTAATAAATATGTTAAATATTTATATCACCGTTCAAAATTCATTAAAATATCATAAGTACAATATTATTAATTTAAATTACCATTATATAACATTCCTTGACCATTCATGGTTTAAACATTATAACATTGTTCTTGTAGGTGGTAAAAACTGACCAAAATGAGGAAATGTTATAATGATTTTTTTGAGTAAGGAAATGTTTTTATATAAATCTAAGATAAATTTTTTATAAGAATAAAAATTCCATCCATATCATTTTTTTTCAATGAATCTTTGGAGGTGATGAAAAATTAAATCCATCATTCATGGTAGAGGAAGTTCATCATATGTATGACTAATGATTCCATTTCTCAATGAATGGGTTTGAATTGAGGGCTATGATAAATTATGATTTCAAAATTATAATTAAGATGTATTCAGAATATTCATTCCTCACATCCATCCTTGTCAACAACCATGAAATTTAGTGATCAAAAATAGAATATGTTATTTTGTTGAGGTGGTAGTCCACAAAAACACACGATCATCGTTCTTTTATTTTTCTAAGTGTATGGGGAATAATAAATGATGGTTGTTAAATTAATATAAAAAAAATTAAACTAATGATACTAATTTCCTAATATTACTACTTTTA
This sequence comes from Viscum album, assembly GCA_963277665.1. Lineage (NCBI taxonomy): Eukaryota > Viridiplantae > Streptophyta > Magnoliopsida > Santalales > Viscaceae > Viscum > Viscum album. The sequence goes on from OY728145.1 coordinate 1,334,858,503, forward strand.
GGATAGTTCTATATGTTATAATTAATGAAGAAAATGATTAATATTACGTCATACTAACATTGGGACCTTGCACAATTTCTTAAAAGGCTCCTTGGAAATAAAGGGGTTATGAGAAATAATTGAGACCATATGAATATGAACAATATATAGACTTATAAGTGTATAAAAATAGAATATTTTGTTGATAAAATTTTATAGAATAGGTAAGGATTGAATGGTCGTTAGTGTTCTCCTTTTATAAGTTAAGAGACATCCACTTTTGTAAATACCCATTAGTTTTCAAAAATAGCATGACGCTATTCAATGTTCAATGGATCAAAATAGATACATATTAGATTTTGGGGTGAGATAAGGTTTATAAATCCTCTACCACCAATTTGAAAATATGCTTTAAATATATTCCAAGCCCTTTTACCACTTGATTTTTAATATTTTACTATATTGGTTTTTACATAGTTAACTAGTTCTTACCCAAGTATATTATATTTTTTTAAAAATATAAGGAAAACCCTAAAACCAAATTTTGGTTTTATAAAACTAAATTTAACCCGTATATAATATAATTCAAATTTTAAATAAGAGAAAATTAACTTTTAAATTAAAACATTTAATATATAGAAAAACAATTTTCTTGAAAAACTGTATTTTTCATAGTTAACCATTTTTAATATTATTTAGTTTTGATTAACAATTAAATAAGTGATAAATTATATATATATATATATATTGAAAAAATATTTTTTTTAAATATTTTATTTTATTATATAAAAATTAAAAAATATAAATAAATAATTCTTCAAAACTATCAGTTCTACCATTATTAAGGCCATTAACTTAAGTCTTGGTAAACATTATTTTATGCCAAACAATTAATTTTTACTTATTAGAAATTATTATCATGTTTATATAATATATGAAATTTATTTTTATAGATTTAATTTTTAAAAGTGAATATAAACAATTTTTAGTATAATAAAACAAAAAATATTTTAGAGTTAAATATTACTTAAGTATCCAAAATTTTAAATTTAGGTTTTATAAATTTAATATAGTATTATTAAATGATTTAATTTAATATAATTTTTAATATAATATTTTTTGAAAGACTTTTATTTAATTCTTTTACTATGATAATTTCATAAGCTTTTGATTATTAGGAAACTAATTATTGTTTTACTATCACCTAAATATCAATTATTGAAAAAAAAAGTCACAAAAATAGACTTAGGATAATTTTCTATGTGTAATTAAAACCTTGTGATCATTTTTTTAATTGAAAATATAAAATTTATAAATTTTAATTTTAAATGAAATATATATATATATATATAAACTACTTTTATAGAAAAATGTTCTTTCAAAACTATAAGTGTTGTTAAAAACATTTTTTATAAATTTTAAAATTTACTAAAATGTTTTTTATTTGAAAAATATTTTATTATTCTTAAATATTCTTAATAATATTCATCTAATATGTTGTAGATCATTTTAGGTCACTGGTACATGTGGAGAACGCCATAGAACATAGTATTAATTTAGTGAAAATGATATTGAAAAATATCATGGTGATAGATTATCCCCCTTTAAATAAATTTTTCCATCACAATTTAAATTATCATTTATTAAAGTAAGAATCTAAGGGATCCACAGGAAACTCAAGATATATCATTCTTTGAAATATACACTTCTTCATCCATAGTAATACTAAGATACTATTTATCCCAATTATTCTTCATAGTAGTTATGAAGGTCATACCATATATATCTTCATTTTCAAGATCAGATATCCAATCAAATACTAAACCCAAAAATTGTTATGATAATGTCTAATCACAAAAATATAAATTATCATATGAATATGAAAACTCATTCTTAAAATATTATCTCTAAAAAAATATTTATTTAAAAGTTTGATACCTTCAACTCAACTATGATATAATTGGACCTAACAATCCCTCCTTAATTTTGACATTGGTTTTCTATGTTCATATTACAATTTGGTTTTATAACATAACTTATCATCTAGTTACACTGTATATAGACCTATAATATAGGTTTGTAAAGATAATTTAATTAACAAATAAATATCCCCTAGTAGTGTCTCACCATGTGTACAATATTAGGCTCACTTATCATGTATTAGAATGATGATTGAGTTGACGCTCAACCATCCTTTCCATGGTGATTACCCATAGGTGCATTTTTTCCATAGCTGCATCAACTATCCAATATGCAATGTGGGATGTAATTTCATAGAGAACCACCCAATTAGTAATTAACTAAAACTTCATAATGTTATCTTATACTTAGTATGATTCCTATATTTATTAACAAAGTTCTATAATGCTAATATCCAAAAGGAAAAAAAATAATCCTAATGAATAAATAAACACTTCTATGATAAAAAATGAGGAACCCCAAACCCACACTCCCATGTTCAGTGCTAAAAAAATATTTTAACATGATCTTTGATAAAACAAATTTTGAAACTGTGCTTATTTCAAAAATTTGGCATAAGATAAAAATTACAATTTATAAATCATATCAAAATACAAAGAATTAAATTTTTAGTGTCTTTGAGTAATAGTTATATAGGAAAATTATTTAACAAAAAATTCAAAAAATTATCCATAATCAAACCCCATTGGATTCTCTTATAGACTTATCAAAAGTTATAATCATCCTTATAACCTAGGGAAGGAAAACATAAGAAAGGGGTGTGCCAAAATTCCCATTAATGGTAAACATAAGTGATAACAATCAACGATCTTAAGTGAATATAAGATGGGCATATGGACATTATTAGGATACATAATATTGTTATACCCAATAAAGAATAGGTCGTAAATCATGTCATAAAGAATATAATAACATTTTAATACATCATTAAAATTTATTATATCATATAAACAAGACATACATTGATTTTTGAAACATCAATAAGCATAAAAATCATAACATAGTGGTTCAGATATAAAAACAAATTTCTTTATATAGATCAAGATTCACTGACAAATTTCTCTTAGATGCTATAGATTCACTTACCTATTTTCCATGGTGGATAATGATTTAATCACCTATTTATCATGGTGAATTTGGCTTTACTCGCCCATCACATTTTTATATCAGGCTTCACTCACATATTTCCCTTGGTGGATTAAGTCATCACAAATAATCTTCCTCCATCTCATGAGATATAAAACCATCAACAATGAATTGGAGGATGATATATAACCCAAAACATCTTCATATATATATATAATTATATATAATTATATATCATTCATTCCACATATCATGAAAACCAAATGGAAGAAAATGGGATTTAATCATCACTTCTAAAATAACCCAGGGAAATGAAAATGGGTTTTATAAAACATTAAGATATTATCACCAAAATTAAACTCAATCATGTATAAAATGGATACAAAAAATTCAAACACCTCAAAAAAATATTTCATAAGTAAATTTATAGGTTTATTCATAAAAATATATTCTTGTGAAATAAATCCTTTAGAGATGAAGAGGAAAGTGGTTGATATTTTTTAAAAGAGTTTTGTAGAAAATTCTTTTAGCTTTGGCATATGTGATGATGTTATGGGTCACTTTGTAAAGTATTTTTCAAAAAAAATACCTTTTTATAAATTGAATATAAGTAAATTTCAAGATCAATATTTAGAAATAAATCCTTATAATGATTCCTTATAAAAGGCATAAATTTATGAATGGGGACATGAAAAAATATAAAAAAATTTAATTTTAAAAAGAATTTTTTTAATATATTGTTGATAAATACATAAATGTTTCAAAATGGTGAATTGAAATAACTTTGAAAAAAATTACTATTAAAAATGATCTTTAATAATGGATCACTGAAAAATCCATAACTGTTTCTAAAAGATGAAGTGAAGACACATTGAAAAATATCACTTTTAAAAAGAATATTTAATAATGGAGCCTTGAAAAAACATAATATTTTTAAAAAGGTGAAGTGAAATAATTTGAAAAAAAATTACCTTTGGAAAATAAGAATTACTAATAGATTCATTAAATTAATAAAGGTTGTAAAAAAACTTGGAGAGGAAGATAAAACATCTAATTTTGAAAGGATGGAAAATATTTTTAATATTTTGAAATACCTTTGTTAAAAACCCACATCATAAAAGTATATTATAAAATAATATTTAATGGGGATAAGGTAAATATAAAAATCACAAAATATAATACATAATCAGATTTCCAAATATAAAGGGGAACATTATTAGGAAATGAAAATATCATTAAATGGCCTTGATTAGAAATATACAAAAGTTGAAGAAAATTTCTCATATGTTCTATTTAATTATGTCATATACATGGATATGGTTCAAGATAAATGATGTTGGGATGAACTAGTTCTGACATGTTTAGCGATTGCAAAGTGATATATTAATAAATATATTATATATTTATAACACATTTAAATAATAAATACAACATAATAAAAACACTATTAATAAATTATATTTCCATTATATATCCTTCCTTAATAAATCATGGTTTAAACATTATAAAACCATTCATATATGTAATAAAAACTGACCAAAATTAGAGTGTATTATAGATTTTTTTTGAGAAAGGACGTGTTTTTATATAATTTTAACATAACATTTACATGAACTTAAAAAATTAAAAATTATAATTTAAATTCATCAAATTCACTCAAATAACCATCTATGTATAGTGGTGGTGATAAAAGAAATTTGTTGTCTATGGAGGCGGCAGTTCTTCTTGTGAAAGATTAACAATTACATTTATCAATGAATTGAATAAAATTTAGTTATATGATAAATTTTAATTTTAGAATTATAATAATGAAACACTAATCACATTAATTTATCATTTCTATTTTTCACCATACATTAAGAGAAGTGTTGAAAAATACATTCATTTCATGGAGGTGTTAGTCTACACAAATGCACGATCACCATTATTTTGTTTTTCTAAGTTGATGGGAAGGAATAAATAATAATAATTCCATTAATATATTAACAATTTAATATAAAAATTATACATATTTAATAGTATTATATTGGTTAGTATTGGTATTTAACTAAGAAATTAATAAGGAATTCTTAAGGATTGTGTAATACTCACCTTGGGACCTTCAACATTCTCTTGAAAATATCATTGGATATGAAGGGGTATGGCTAAATAATTGATACCAAAGGATTACTAAATTGAAATAGGTTTAATATATGATATAGATGGTATATTTTTAGGATAAAATTTCAATAGATAATTTTTTCATTATGTACTGGAAGTGTTCACCATTTATAAGTGAAAATACAGTCATGTTTGCGAATACATAATATTTTCAATAATGTCATGACACTATTCAATTCTCAATGGCTCTAATAGTGAAAAATAAGAAATTTTAGGGTGATATAAGGTTTATAAATCTTCTAAAACCAAATTTAATTCATGTTTTAAATATGTTTCAATCCCTTCTACCACTAGAAATTTATATTTTTCCATTTTGGTTCTTATGTTGTAAATAGTATTTAACCAAGTAATTATTATTTTATTAAAAAAATATGATAAACTATCATACCAAATTTGGGTGTGAAAAACATAAATTCACTCCCCATTTATTATAATTTAATTTATATAAATTATAATATATTATTTTAAATTAAAACATTTAATACATAGAAAAACTATTTATAGAAAAAATTATAGTTTTCACCATTAAGAATTCTAAACCATATTTTGTAAAACTTACCAATTGAATGAGTGAAAATATATTTTTATATTAATTTTAAATTCATATTAAATTCAGTTTTGATAATTTATTATTTTATTGAAATAGATTAAAATTACACAATAATAATGAAATAATTATTTAAAAATAATATTTTTACCATTATCACGGTCATTGACTTTGTTCCTAGTAATCATTATTTTATACCTAAAAATGAAATTTAGATTATTATATATTATGATCATGTTAATTAAAGATTTAAAATCCATTTTTAGATTTAATATACACATGTGATCAAAATATATTTTAAATATAAACAAATAAAAACTATATTTATTTTAAAATGTTACCTAAGTTTAAAAAATGACAAACATTAGTTTTAAAAATTAAATATCATATTTTTAAATGATTTAAATTAATTTTTATTTTATTGGATTTTTTTTAATTTTATTTAATTAATTTTTGTATCATGATAATATCATAAAAGGGATGGTATTAAAAAAATCAGAATTTTTTTTATTATTCATGAGAAAATAAATTATTCTAAAAAATATCAAAAATTCACCTTAGGATAATTTTGTGATAAATAATTCAAAAATGAAGTTAATTTTGTCAAATTGAATTTCTAAAATTTAATAAATTAATTTTTACTTGAAAATAAAACATATCTATATATATAAATAAAAACTAATTTTATTTTAAAATTACATTTTAAAATAATATGTGTTCTTAAATATATTTTCTATGCATATTATAATTTATTATTATATTTTTTAATTTAATAAAGGTTTTATTATTCTTAATGTTTATTAAAAAAATCAACTAATGTGTCACATCTAGTTTTAGTTCAGTGTTGTGTGTGGCACAATTATGTGACACTATTTCATCAAATGTTCCCACAACTATTTTTGGAGATTAATTTTTTTAATTAAAAAATTATTAATTTTTGGAGGATTAGTGAAAACACATCATTATGTGTTGAAAATGTAAATCATTGAATTCTTGATGGGATTTTGGTATTTTCTATTGTTAGTTGATTGAATGTTCATAATAAATTTAAATATATTTTAAGAATAAATTTTTTTTAGTTTTTTATGGTTTTATATTGAAGTAATATTTTGGATTTATTATTTATTTTTTTTATTTGGAAATAATTCATTAAAATTCATTGTTTTTATTTTTAATATTATATTTTTGGAATGAATTTTGGTTTTAATATAGTAATTGAATTTTAATTATATGATTGAAATTTGAATTTATAGTTTTCAATGTATGAATTATAATTTATCTTCAATTTGGTTTATTGGAGAAATTATATATGGATTTTGAGTGTGAGAATCAATATAGTCTTATTTATAGGAGTAACTACATATAGTTTTCTTAGTAGCATACTCATATTTTGGGAGCAGTTATGTACCCAGATTACCATCCCAACTATATAGGGAAATTTTTAAAAGGAGGAAAAGTATACAAATAGAAACATTTCATCTCCTATCCAAATAGAAAAATTTGAAATATGATATTTGTAATTCTATTATTTTATAAGATTCATGTATGGTATTTCTAAATGAGTGAAGACATTGTATAATTTTAAAGTGTAGCATTCATGTAACCAAATGTTCCCATATATTACATAGTCAATTTTCACCCTTTCATGAATTAAAAATTCAATGTGGAACCTGAGCATCAACTAATGGTATTTGGGATAAGTTGAATAAATATATGAATAGATATCAAACTTGATCCAAGCACCAAGGAGGTGTAGGAAGCCAACCATTTTTTATTCTTAGAATTATTCCAGCTACAACGGAGTGGAAATGGTTCTGTTTTAAGATGATGTTCTAACAATGGAGTTTGGGTTTCATCTAGAGATTGAGGATTTATGAACACCCAATTATTCCAATTACATTTGTGATTCAAGTTTGTGGGGAAGATTTGGCCATGTGTGTTCGATGAAACTAAATTTGATTTGTGATTTTCCAAGTCATTCAAAGCATTGGAGATCTCATCGAACAATTTCTTCAAATGAAGAGAAAAAAAATTTACGTAGGAATTATGTTTCTAGATTAATGATGAAATGGATTTAGGAATACTATTGATTTATATTTTTGGATAAACAATTATAAATTCACATTAAATCGACTAGTTTAACCAGTTTCGATCAACGATGAAGTTTTTGGCATGGTTAATTCTAATCGAATAATTGGATCATTGTTGATGTAGAGATCATAATATAATCTAGTTCATTTCTTGACACATGATTACAATAAAAGTTATTTCATAACTCTAGTTTCATTAAGGTAAGGATATGAAATAGAATAACAGAAGATCCTAACATTATTGTTTTTGTGGCTATGTTATTGTAGGAAAATTCACAACAATTATTCATTAAAATATTAGTGTGAGGTCTTGGAAAATGAAATTGAGTGGAACTACATTATAATGTTAAATATTTGATATCTAATGGTCTTGTTTAGGTTATCCTTAATTTTTAATTAATAAATTACCAATAATGGATTCATTGAATCATCTTGATGAGGACGTGTTGTCTACTAACATGTTATGCAATTTCTAGTAATGTGGTCTGATGTGTGGAGGTGGTAGCATAACATGGTTGATCACAGATAGAGTAGGTCACATGTTGGAATAATAATATTACACATTTCATTTTCAATCCTAGAAAATCATTACCAAATTAATATAATGATCTATAGTTATAATATTTGAGTGCATGTTAAAGTGGAATATTCAATAGGAGATATTTGATAAAATGATAAGGGAATTTATAGAAGGTTAGAAATTAAATTCTTCCATTAGATAGTCACTAAATGAAGTTGGGAAATTAGGTGGGTGATTTACATAGACAATTATATTAGATTCTTGGGAATTTGTGTAGGGGATGGCCAATTTCCAACAATGAAATCCTCATGATACCACTTCACCTATAGAGGATAGAAGGAGGATATTCTTTCTATAGAGTGAGATAGATCTTTAATGTAAGAGAAACTTGGATATCAATAAGAAATAGATGAACATCAACTCAAGAGAGAATATTTTCTATTTCTATCATTTTAATAAATTTTTTAATATTGATCATATTGTTTTTGTGCTCTTCATTTCAATTTAAAAACATGCATTATATGTAATTTCTTGGTGGAATTTAGTTGGATTTCTTATTCATTATTAATTTCTCTATTTTCCTCTTCATAATTGTAACTCATTATTCATAGATTTTTATTTTCATCGAATTTTCTATTTTACTTGATATATCAAATGATGATAAGTATTTTTGATATGATTATGAACTATTTACAATAGTTTAAAATTAGAAGATTAGATCATATAAAAAGTATAATTGGCCTTCACAGATGAATTTGAGTTCATTTTGTGAATGACTACTATGTTTTCACATTCTTTTGATTTAATATTTTTCATATCATCTACATTACATCAAGATTTTTTATTTGATTTCTCTTAATTATCCTTAAGAATACTATTAATCATTAATTGAGTTTATTTTTGACTCCATTAACACCTCATTCACACTTCATATATCATTGTCACATTCTGTTCATATCTATATTTCATGATTCAAATCCTTGTATTTAATATATTATGTTAGAATAATCCCTATGGTCATTCTTAAACTAAATCCATTTGGTTTAACCAGTATCACTGCCATGCTAAAGAGTAAGAAAATATAAATTATAAATTTTACCCCACATCAATTACTGAAAAAAAAATATTACTATTTTTAGGGAATTATTATCATAAATAGTCTTAGGGTTTGAATGAGAAAATAAATAAATAAAAATAAATACAAAAAAATTAGATTCAATACTATTTTTAAAATTTTAATTTTTTTTATATATGTGTGTGTGTGTGTCGTATGATTTGTTGTTTTATATCTGTTGAGGTTTTTTATTAGTGAGAGGTTAAATAAAAAAGACAAACCTGAGGAATGGAATCATTATAGTGGGGTTTGTTAAGACTTTTTTGGATTTCATGGACAAAATACATGGTATTTTTCTATAATCAACCTAAAAAACTAATCAATTAAAATAAGATAAATATTTCATTGATCTCCAAAAAAATTTCTTAAAACAAATTTAAAAAAACAATTAAATTAGATGTTAGGCTGAACCAAAATCATGAAATTAGAATTAAAATTTCTTAAGGACAAAATAAACAATTTCAAAAGATATATATCATGTTATTATAGTTACAAAAAAAGTTTAAGGAAGTAGAAGAATCTAGATAATTTAAATAAAATAATAGAATTATAGATTTTGAGAGTGAAAGTGTAGTGGATAATAGGGTTTAAATTGTAGAAGAAAAATCTAATAATTTTAAAGAATCTGAATCAGATAAGGAAAAAATTGTCAACATTTCTCACTCAATAAATAAATGTAAAAAATTGAATGAATTTAATGATTCATTAATGTAAAATGAGTTTAAGTAAGTTAGGAAACAACAAAAAGATATTGAAGAGTAATTTCCCATTCTTTTCATGATTCGTAAATTTGAAAACACATATTGTTATAGGAGTTCTAAGAAGGTAATATATAGGGTTGATAAAAATATTAAAAATGAGGGTTTAACTCTATAAATATGTCAAAAATATATACCAAATATAAGGAAATTATATTAAACTATAAACTTGGGACCCTTTTTAAGATTAAAATAAATTGAAAATCACAAATATTATAAATCATGAATCAATTGATAAATGTGTTTTTTCATGTTTTAAAAGTGTTACCCAACAATTATTGAATTGGTTCTTTATTTCAATGACGAGGATGTGATATTTGATGAAATATTAATAATTTATTTTTCATTTTCTATTCCATTCCCCCAATATTATTTAAATGGTTTTTCAAAGTATATGGAATCTAATGTTGGTCAGTATTGGGATACTAGTTTTAATCTATAAATTATTAAATCTATTTTTCATATAACGAAACTGGACATTGATCCCTCTAAAATTGATTTAAGACATTATTCTTATTTATTATTTGATTCTAAACTAATTTAAATTGAACATTAAGAAAATTTGGGCTACAGAATATAATTATTAAGAAGAAATGAATTTTTGAACGTAGTGATTGATGAGTTTTTGTATTTAGTTAAGGAACTTTTATAATATAATTATAATCTTGTTGAATATGAGATTTTATATGAAAAAAATAATTATTACCAATTTTTTAATTTCTTACTCATCTTATTTGGGATCCAAATATCATTTTTATGTTGAGATTAGTTTCAAAGAAAAATTATTTTTTATTGTTAATTTGAAAACATCTCAAATCACTTCTGAAAAACCCCTTAAAAATTTGTTTATAAAAACTTTTCCCCTTACAACCCTATTTTCAAAAAATTGGTGGTTTATTTTGAGAGATAAATCAATGAGGGTAATTCAACATCTTTAAGATAACCAGTTGAACTATTTTCCCTTCAATAAAGTTCTAAACTTTCCAATTCTAAATTAAGTCTAGAAGTGGACAACACAATTATCAAGAGTAATTTTAAATATATATTTGTGGTTGATGAGCTTAAAATATTAATATTAATTCTTTATTGTGTCCCTTTTTTTGTTCATGAGTTTTATTCCCTTGAAAACTCTAAGAAATTAGGCTTGGATAATAAATTTTATACACAATCTAGAGACTACTTTGAGTATACCTTTGATGACTAATCATGATTTATAGGAAAATATTCATGCTATTAGGAGGGTGAAGAGTTATTTGGGAATTATATGTACCCATATAACTCATATTGTGGTTAAAAATTATTTTCTGAAGCACCTACTTTGGATCCTACATCAAAAACAACATCCCACTAGTAACTATGGTTAGTTTCTAAGAAAGTCTTGTTGAGGACTGAAAATATAGTGTTTCATGGGAGGCAACACATGATTTAATAAAAAAATATTTTTTCATTATATTACTTTTATAAATAAAAAAATAATTATCCTTGTTATTCCAATCTATCATAAACCCATGTTTACATATTCTTTTGAAATATTATTTTGTAAGTCTTTTTTATATTCTTGGAATTTTCACCATTGCACACTCTCACCTTTTCTTGGTCTTATATTGTTTATTTTCAATGTATGGGACTAATGTTTTTTGTATATTTTATTTGAAGGTTATTTCTACTTGAGTTTAAATAATGGGGATTTTTTTATATTTTAGGTGTGGGTTAGGGGTATTCTTAAATGATATAACAAATTATTTAATGTAAACTCCATAAATAGCCCTATAAAATGTTGCAAAAATTATGAGTTTTTAAGTATCATTTCGGAATTTTTCTGTGGTGAAAGGTTTTCTAAATATTTAATGCTCTGATGAAAATCTGAAGGTATTATACTTTTTTACCCCATTGGTTCATTTAGGTTTATTAATTTAATTCCCTCTTGAAATAATGTTTTCTTGGTGAAAATTTGAGAGAGTGTAATATAGTAATCAACAAATTTGAATCATTTTGATTAAATATAAATTTCATGATATTCATCCTAAAGGGATATGAAATGAAAATCCAAATCCAAGTTGATACTATTTTCCTTCATTTTTTTATTCTTTTAATATTCAAGTTGTTCCATGAGTTTTTTAGGTTTTCTTATAATTATTAAAGTTGGTCATCCAAATATAGTTCCTAATTAATGTACATGTTAATAAAATATTTCAATTATTCTTAATGTAAAAAGAATTTTGTAGGTTTAATTTAAATTAATATTAATTTTTTTAATTCAGTAAAAAAAATTAAAAATAATATTTATTACAAAATAATAATTCAATAATTCAATAAAACCGATTACTTTTAAGAGGGAATTCACACATCATATTTAATAAGATCTATGGGAAAATAATTTTAGTTAATCAATTCATTATGGAATTTTATTTTTCTTTTATTTTGAGAGTTATTTTTGATCCTAGAATTTGAAAAATTGATTACATGAGAACAAGAAATGCTTACATATGGGAAAATTTGTTTTGGAAATTTTCATTTCATTTTCCTCATTTATTTTGGGTGATTTAAATGTATTGCAATTAAAAAGTAATTTTTTTGGAGGATTAGCGAAAATCGTCATTCTATGTTGAAAGATAAAATCGTTGAATTATTTATGGGATTTTCATATTTTCTTTGATTAATTTTTAAAATGTTCTTGGTATAATTTCCATCTATTTTAAGAACAATTTTTTTTAATTTTATGATGGTTTTCTATTGACATAATATTTGGAGTTTTTCTTTGAATTTTTTATGTGGAAATAATTATTTTAAATTCCATATTTTAATTTTTAATATTTAATTATGTGAGTGAATTTTTGTTTTAATCTCAGAACTTTAATTATTTGATTGTGATATCACTTTACATTTTTCAACGTATGGATTTTTTTATGTTGAATTTAGTGAGAATGATTAATCATGTATGGTTTTTGACTGTGAGAATCAACATAACCAAATTTTTATGAGAAGATACATATGGTTTTGTTTTTTCCAGCCACATACTCTTTTTTTGGAAGCAGCTATGTAGGAAAATTCACCACCCAAAAATGTAGAAAAAAATTTAAAATCAGTATATGTATCATGTTCATCAGGTGTTTCCATATAATCAAAATTCCAACTAATATCCAGGAATCCAAATTCTAGATGTGGTATCAATATATTCATTATTTACTAAGATTCATGTAGTAGGTTTATAAATAAGTAGTAACATAGAAGAATTTCAAAGTGTAGTTTCAATATAACCAAATGTTTCTAGATATTACATAAAACATTTTTTCTATTTCACATAACTAAAATTCAAATTAGAACCCATGAATCAATCTATGGGATTTGTGATAAGTTTGGATGAAGATATAAATATACCTCAGACATGATCCAAGCATAAATTTTGTGAAAGAGTTCTACCCATGGTAGTTCATGGCATCACTCGAGCCTAAACCAAGTGGAGATGGTTCTATGTGAAGATGATTTTATAATAAGTGGTGATATTCTTAGGATAGATCTTAAATATTTATGACTATACACTAATTTTGAGAGCATCAATGAATATAGGTTTTAGGGAATATGCTTCCAATTTTTATTGAAGATACATATTTTTATTTACGATATTCTGAGTCATTAGAAGTGATAAATATTTTATTAAACTTTTTTTGTAAATAAAAGGAACCTTATTATTTGGGGGAATTTTTTTATTCATTGAAGATAAACTAGTTGGAATAATACCAAGGAATTTTCTTCTATTAATCAAAAATAATAAATTCATATGGAATTAATTTTTTCAACCTCTGTCGAACAACAATTAAGTTTTTGGCTTAGCACATTCTGATGGGAGAAGCAGATCATTATAAATTTCAATCTAATAAGATCATTTAGTTGAGTTCTTGGCCCATGATTGGGACAGAATCTATTGGTCAACCCAAATTTCTTCATTTTAATGGTATTGAATAACACCATAGTTGAGCCAAATGTTGTTGTTATTAAGGATTTGTTATTGCAAGAGGATGTACACCTACAATTTGGTGAAATTCCAATGTGAGTAAATGGAAACTGAAATTGAATGGAACTATTTTCTAAAGTTCTAGATATGATGTTAAATTGTGTTGGGTAGATTAAGATTCATTTTTAGTTTAGGAATTTCTGATCATCGATGCATTGATCTAATATGATAAGTATGTTTTGTTTATGGATAAGTAATTTTATTGTTTGGATTGAGGTTATAAGTGCATAGTAGGTATTGTAGTATGGGTGATCATAGATAGAGTAGTTCATAACTATGGATAATAATATGGAACATTACTTTTTCAAGTCTAAAAATTTATTACCTAAGAAATTTAAAGAGCAGAAATTATAACAATGTAGTGTACGTGAAAGTGGTAGATTCAATTGTATAGTTTTTTTAAAATGACAAGAATATCAATAGAAGGCCAGAAAATAAATTCTTCCTTTTGATAGTACCCAAATGATGTAGGGAAATTAAGTCGGTGGTTTTTAGGGAGAATAAAAAATGATTCTAGGTAATTTTTGCAGGGGTGACCATTTTTCATGTTGAAATCCTAGGGGTAATACATTAACTCTAGAGTATATTAGAGGGAGATTATTTCAAGAACATGATCCAAATCTCCAACATAAAAGAAAATTTGATATTGATTAGAGATTGATGGGCATATTCTTGAGAGAAAATATTTTATATTCCTATCATCTTTATATTATTTTAAATCTTTATCAAATTTTGTTTGCGCTTTACATTTAAATTTTAAAACACACATTGTATGTTATTATTTATGGAATTTATTTTTATTGATTCATTCTCTATTTTATGATTTATTTTACTCTTCATAAATGAAACTCATTCTACTTATCTAGTTATTTTAATTAAAATATTATTTTACTTGATGTATCAAGTGATGAAAATAAATTTTCATTCTGTTATGAACTATTTAATATGGTTAACTATCAAGAGACCATATCATATAATTAGTTGAATTAGTATTCACTAATAATTGAGAGTTTGTTTTTTGAATGAATACATAGTTTTCATGTTCTTTTGAATTCATCTTTTAAATAATTTAACCATTTTATCATGCTTTGTCATCTGATTTCTCTTCATTAACTTTAATCATGTTCCTTCTCATTAATATTAATTTTTTTAACTTCAATAAAACCTAAATCAAAATTAGTCTATCATTATCACACTCTGATAACATATATTTTCACTATTCATTTCCCTATTTTTAGTAAATTAGGTTAAAATAATCATTGGGACCATTCTCAACCTATTTCCCTATGGTTTGACCCGACTCAACACTATGCTAAAGAGTATAAAAATATAATTTGTAAATTTAATGAAATGTCAAAAATTACACCAATAAAAATACTATCAAATATAATATTAATTTAGAGAAAAATGTATCCCTAAATATTAATTGATTACATTATTGACTACTCAACACCTCACAATAGCTGAATATTATCCAACCTTTAAAAGTAAGATATCACAAGCTATCATCCCTACTTTGTGGATTACCACATAAGATCATTCATTTGAATGAAATAATACCCTTTTAACCACAAAGATCCTAATAATGATCACTACTGGTAGGATTCTCTAGCTAAAGTGATATGAGTTTAAGTTCCACTATATTCTTCAATTCCTAAATAATATAATAGAAAGAAGGATATATATCATACTATAAATGATGAGCTCAAGTTTCTGTGGTGAATAAATAACACATGCTTCAAACACTACTATCCATTTCCTGATTAGATCATTCCACTGCATGCATTTATCTTCAAACCTAATTGAGAACAACATTTTCTTATTAAGGAACACTTAGAGAAAGTGTTGGTGGGTGATGTACATTTTTTAGGGCTATAAATATTTTTATTTTTCTAGTACTACACAGTGGCTTCCCAGGGTCATCTCAGATGAGGATCTTTAGAGTTGGTTTAAACACTATTTCCAATTCACATAATCTAATTATTTTTATTTTTTGTTTATTTATGTAAACAATTAAATTGTAGATCTTTGGTTTTGGAAAAATTATAAATGAAAACCTAAAACTTTAACACAGATGAGAATGTAGACAAGATTCAGTTTAAGATAAATAGACTTGGTCCTTAGGGTTTGGGTATACAGGTTACATTATTATTCATAGTTATTGATTAAATTAAATTTAACAATCCATACCTCCATACAAGGATTTGTATTCCTTGTTTTGATTAGTTTTTTATAATGATTTGGAAACCACTTCCGAACAAAAAAATCACCTCCTTTTTATATAAAATAAGAATAAATTTTTGATTCATTTTTTCATAGATGTTTAACATACCAGTACACTTCTTTATCATTCACCAAAAATTAAATTGAACCATTTAAATAAATAAAAAAAATAATTTTTGAACACCACTAACCCTCCCCCAAGGCCAAGACATTGGTTAGTCACATGTCATCACAAAGTGAAAGATATCACAATAGAAAGGGATCAGTGAAAGAGAGAGTGTGATGGAGGAAAAATGAATAAAGAAAGGTGAAAATGAATTAAAATATTATTATTAATTACATAAGAAATAAAAGAATTAAAAATGAAACAAAAACTGAAATTTTAGTGTCCAAATTCCTCAACACAACAACTAATTCCTTTTCTTCACTAATTCATATTCCAATCACCCATAACCTCTTTTTAAAACCTAATCAGTCTTGGTTAGATTTTAATTTTATCATAAATTCATCAAAAAGATTCTCAATTTGTTCTCAGGTCATAATGGGGTCTTTACCCACAGTCTTGGGCATTAAATTCAAAAAATCTACCATTTCTAGAACCCATGTGGAAATTTTATGTCCTAAAATAAGGTTTCATGGCATAAAATCATCAAGGAATAACTCTACTAGAATTTTACACCCTAAAATTAAGGTCTAAAAAGACTGAAGGACTATCATGGAGTAACACGTATGCCTCATACCGTGATATGTGATATTTTCCAGGACTAGTTATTTTCTTTTATAACATATCTTACACCTTTATTTCTTCAATATTTACACCATATATGACGAATTTATGGTTTAAATCATCAGTTTCTATTATTTGTTTCTCTATTTCCACTTGGATCTTCATTTTTGAGATTTAGACTCTGTCCATCACTTTTCCTTTAATAGGAGACATTATCATCATGTGGAATTGATCACTTTTAATCTCATTTTTTTATCATTTCATATATCCCAATAGAAATTGTAAAAAAATTAAATTCCAAAAATATTAAGAATTTAAAGTTTAAAAAAAATATTTTATATTAAAATATAAATGTATGATTTGGTTCTTTTAATTCCCAAACACTTAGAACTTTTATATACTTAAGAATTTAACCTTAAAAAAATTAAAATGAAATTTCACTCTATTAATATTGATATTTCAAAAGTAACAAAAACAAATGTTTATCTATGGAAAATAACCTTTAAAATTTTACATAGAATAATTCCAATAATTTCTCAGTTTTCAAAGAGATAATATAATCATGAATTTTATATTTCTACTACTGAAATAATAATGTTCTTACTTCTTTAAATTTTTATCTCTTAATCCATAATTAATGTGTACACAACATGTATTTTACTAAATATTTAATTCGATTTACTCATATGTTGTGGTAGTAAATTTAATGGATTTTAAATCATACCTAAAATAAATATCACTTTCTATAGGATTGAAACATATCTAACTTCTCTAATACATAGTAACAGAAATAGAAATTAATCATGTGGGCTTTGCATTAGAGTTCAAATACCTCTGATTATTAAGGTGGGTGGGTAATTAATAATATGATGCTCAAAAGGAGGCTTGACTCTTTAAAATATTTCATAATATTATAATATAATCCTAATAAAGTACTCTTGTACTAATTTCAAGTATCACCCCCAAGGATCAATATAGACACATGATACAAGTAAAAATAATTAATAAATCCCCCTCTCTTTCCCTTTTTTTTGTGATTTTTCTTTTATTTTATTTTATTTTAAAATTTGTGCTTATATAAAATCTCACATCCACCACCTAAACCTGTATGATAAAAAAATCTTTCTGGAAATGAGGATTTTTTATCCCCAAAAACACAAAAAAATATTTTTATTTTTATTTTTATTTTTATATTTTTATTGATTTTTAGAAAGATAAGTGATTAATAAAGTAAAATAAATAATGACAAAACCTCTCTCAAAATCTCAAGAAAGATTCCCAAGATAAATCTACTCACTAAAGTGAATCCCCATATACAATTTAAAAAATACACCCCCTTAATTTTTATTTTAAAGATCGTGAAAAATACTATGGTTAGGGTATGAATGAATATAATAGGCTTATAGAGCACCTCATTTCCTATCAAGGACTTTCAAAACTTCTACTGGAAAAAAAATTGATGTCATGTCGGGTCCAATGATAAAGGATTTGAATAATAAAATTGCATCATTCATGTTAAAATTGATTCTATTCATCCGTATCTTTAATAAGATGCTAGGAAACTTCTAGTAGAAAACATGCCTAGGTCTATATAAAAATATACTATAGATAAAAATGGGAAACATTAATCTATATTTTTTTCAAATATGAGATCATATGGTTTTTAACAATTACTCATGGTAATGAAAAGAAACCGTAAACCAAAATCTATTATCTTCATAAATTCAAAACAAGCCTAATCTAAGAAGAATTTCTATTAAAAAATAAACTCATTTCCAAATATCATTATTTGAAAAATTAGTCCCATCATTATTAACCTTACTCATTTATTTTACCAATGAAGTCTTTTAATCATGTCAACAGTGGAAATTAAAAATGGACTAATGTTTATCCTAAGAAACTCATGTCTCTTAGATCGACGCTAGAGTGCGACAGATCAAAGTGGCGCATGAAATTTCTTTTAAATATAATAAAAATAAATTATTAGAGTAAAATAAAATAAATAATTTAAATTCATATTCCTTTTTCAATGAATCTTTCATTCTCCTCTTTTTGATGTGTGGGGTACCTTGTGACACTAACACCATGGACATATAAAATAAAATCACTCATTAGATCACAATGACCATGTCAAAGTGAAAATGGGAGTGGAATTATCAATACATCATAATATATTCCTAAAACTAATAATTTAAATTTCAAATTCTTGAAATAAAATAAAATAAAGAAGTGATAAATCTTGGTTTAATCCCCCAATTGGGCCCTATGTTTTGACTACCTCCAGATAGAAAATAACATCTGGCATATATAATCTCTAGGTATGTGGATTTATTTTATTTTAGCCACCACATGTTTTTATATCTCTCTTTCACTTATTCTTCTTGGGTTTTAAATAATTGAGATATATATTACACTATATCAATCCCATACACAATTAGGTACAAGTTTTTATGAAGGTCAGTATATTGTATGGATCCTCTTAATGATTGGTTACTACTTGTTGAACATATTCTTTACTTTCCATTGGCTTCTCTAGATGTGATACATGAGTGGAATAATCTAAGGTAATGTTGGCAAGTAATTTTATTTGAAAGAAATTTATATTTTAATAATTAATATAAAAATTATCCTTTTTAGTCTAATTAGCACGTGTCTTTGGTTCTTTAGGAAGATCCACTAGGATCTCTTCAGGGGCTTCCTCTAAAAGAATTAATGTATTGAGGAAGCTCTAAATGTTCCTCAATAGATACATTTTTTCCATCATCTTGCATCAGGTAAAAATTAGAGATAGTTAAATCTATAAAATTTAAAAAGTGGGGAGTGATAGAAAATTCACCTTTAGAAAAATTAAATGAATTTGAGTTTAAGGAATGATCAACTCCCTTAGTTGGCCTGTCATCAATTTCATAATTTGTGGAAAGTTCCTCTTAGAGTTTTTTTGACTAGGTGGAGGTAGGTATTAATGCACCTCAAATATTTCTTTGAATTACACCACTTGGGTGGTTTCTTTTTCTTCCATGGCTACAGATGGGTACTGAGGTGTTGTTTCTTCTTTATTACAAATTGGGAGATTATTTTTAATTTCAACAATCACCCATTCCGTCCAAAACTATAAAAAATATTTTCCTATATACACAACGACACATAAATCATCATCTTTACTCTACAGATCTTCATGATATGGTTCAATATAGATCTATATATGATTAGGTTATTTATTCTCATCAAGTGTGTCCAAAACCTCTTTGACATATTAATATAAGTTTGGAGGAAACAAGGAAGACTCTACTTGCATCTTGGCTATTTAATAATAAAATTTCAGAAATTACTCACGGAGTTCACTTATCTCTATATCCAATACTTCAATTATTAAGTGCATGATGGTATATTTAATGTCCTTGATGAGTTTTTTAGATTCCTCTTCTATTATTATTTGGATTCATGTTCCTCTAATCTCTTTAGTAAATAAAAACACCATATTTAATAGACTAGGGTAAGTCACTCATTTTTTTTATTATGTTAAAAAAATAAAAAAAAATAAAACAAATAGTGAAACAAAAAACTGCTTAGATCCCTAGAAATGGTGCTAGTTTTGGTGTAGCTTCTATATGGAAATCCAAAATCAAAAAAAAATCCTAGTTCATCACAATGATTAAACATGATCTTCTCACTTATTGAGTATTTAAATCATTAAAATCACTCATCCCGATTCACAAAATCTACATATGTTTGGGTTTTTATTTATTTCTAAAAATAAAGAAATTTTGGATTTTGGATTTTGGATCAATAATGCAATGAAAAACTAAAACCAAAATGCATATGAACATTTTAATAGAATGTAGAATATGATGAAAGGTCATGGTCATCAGGGTTTTGTTATGTGGTTTTCATTATTATTCATTAGTATTTATTAAATTCAATTTGAAAAACAATCCCTCTGATCATGGATTTTTATTTCCAACCTTGAGTGATATTTTTATCATGCCAAATAAACCACTTAGGCACATAAATTTTCTCCTATTCTTGGTAGAAAATATGAATTAATTTGAGTTTCATGTCATGGTGGATAATCACGGCACACATTCACTTTATTCTCATTCAACACAAATTAAATTAGAACATTTAAATAATTAAATTGAAATAATTTTAGAACACCAAAAAACCTCCCCCCAAGTCCAAGCCTCAGGTTAGTAACTTACCATCACAAAGTAAAAGTGACCACTATGGAAAGAGTGAAGAAAAAGCATGAGAGAGAGATATATAAGAATAATGAAAGCAAAAATTGGAAATAATTGAATTAATCTATTTTTATGAATTTCATGGGAAAGAAAACAATTAAAAACAAAATAGAAAAAATAAAATTGAGAACCAAAATGACAGTACACCACTACCTCAATATAATATAATATTCCTTAGAATCTCCAATTCATATTCAAATCACCCATGGCCTCCTTTTATGGGCCAAAATATTTCATAGGTAGCTTTTATTTTGATCATAAATGTATAAAAAATTGTTCAATATTATCCTAAGTCATAATGGGGTCTTCACACATGGTCTTGGACATTAAATTAGTCAAATATGGTGTTTTTTAGGTCCTATGTAGAACTTTTACTTCATAAAAGGAGGTTTTATAGCCTAAAATTGACAAGGAATAGCCTTAACAGTATTTTACAACATGAGAATATGGTTTAAAAAAATTCAAGGAGTGTCATGGCGTGGCACATGTGCTCTTTAACCAGAGTACTTATTTTTATATAAATCATTTCTTAAACCTTTAATTTTTCAAAATTTGAACCATAAATGACTAATTTAAAACAAAAATCATTACTTTCCAGAAATTTTTTCTTTGTTTCCACATGGATGTTTAATTTTGAGCATTACTCTCAGGACATCATTTTTCCTTTTTCGTGGGACATCGTCTTCATGTGAAATTTCATATTTTAAGGTTTTTTTGATCATTTCCTATATCCTACCACAAATTTTAAAAATATTTAAATACCCACAAGATTAAACATTTAAAATTTAAAACTAATATCTTATAATTTAAATTAAACGTTTATAAATTGGTTTTATTAGTGGGAGACTACTAATAATCATCCATACATTTCTACTTATCCACCTCCATCTCATTACCCATAATCACCCTCTTGGAAAGATAATGTGCCTACTATGAAAAGGGTCATTAATAATATTTCCTTAATTTATGAAGTTCAATTCAAGAAACTACTCTAGTTATCTAATGTTTTCCCAAATTTTAGTACACCACTAAAAAATAAAATCCTTAACCTTTTTTCCTAGATTATTTACTTTATATTATGATTGGAATGAAATAATATGTAATATAATATTGAATTTTCATTTTTCAACCTTTACAACACTTCTGAACTCAATGAAACCAACTTTAAATCATACCCAAAAAGTACATAATCTATAAAGATCATCAGGATATTAGTCATGGTATTGTAACCCTAAAGTGGGTATAATATATTCTAAAATAAATTCAAACTTAAAATAATAGTATATAACTATAAAAATAAAATATCTAACATTATCCATAGTAGAATTATAATATATTATGTTTTGTAAAACATAATCAAATGACTCGATATTTCATGTAGAAAATATGATGTGAGAACTATTATCTAGTCAATTATTGTTTGAAACTAATAGAAATCATGGGTCAATGACTCCAGAAAATCCTTTATATTATATAAATTGGTATCACATAGAATCCATTGAGGCCACTTTCCCTAAAATGCACATAATGGAATCAATCGATGGGAATTCTCATCTATGGGTACTACCATCTATTTTAAGAAAAAGGTTTACAAAAATAATAATGTCTGGGGATCACCCCTTTATATATAGAAAAATAATATCACCCAAAAAGTTCCTTATGATAGTGCCCCACTAATCCATACAGTGGAGAAGAAAGTCTCGAGCACTGTTGTAATCATATAATAATCTATTCTCTAAACCTGAGATGGATGTCAGTGGGTAACATCCTAGTTTAAATAGTTTAAACTCAATGGTACTAGAGTAAACTATGGGTGAGATGACATGTGAATTACATGAAATATCACAACTAACCATAATTTTATGCATGTACCAACTTACTTGTAACTACTAAATGATGACTTAGAGTTTTGAGTTTTCTAATAGGTTATTAGAGTCTTTGAGAAAGGATACATCAGAAACCATGCCAATTTTTTTCTCCCTAGTCTGATAGAAAAACTCAAGACATACTTAGCATCATTTACCCAAATTCCCAAACCAAATCTCAAAATAAAATTAACCCTAACACCATTACTAAGGCTTGAGTATTTTTTATACAATTGTGACATGACATGACCCACTAAGACCCCCCCTAGGTAGGTAGTACGCTAGGTGTGCCTACCCAATCCCACTTATAATATATCTTGTTCTAGAATATAACACCCAAAAGGAAAATTAATACATGGTATTCCTTAGCCAATAAAAACTTGCATCATATATTCTCCTATATACATGAAATATATCAAACAATCAAAAACAATGTATATAAATAACTAAATTATATAAGAAGTACATGAATGTGAAAATCAGTCTCATAACCCTTAATATGTTTTATAATGGTCCAAAATAACCATTAATTTGTATTCATATGGTTTTATTTCATATTTAAAAGACCATTAAAATATATTTGATCATTTTGAAAAGACTGTTAATTTAACTCTAAACGTGTGGTTCCCTCTCATAACACTTAGTCGGGATTTGTAGGGTACAATTCTATTGATCAAGGCCATCATTTATTCCATATGTGTCATTTATAATTTATCATTAATTGTCACATATAATAATATTAATGATCATTGTAAAATGGGTTTATCATCAACAGTTGATATTCTTAATGGTCTTTTAAATCTATCCGAATATATTTTTTAGTGGTCTAAAATAACCAAAGTAGTTCATTTGTTTTATAACTATATTACATAATGAAGAATTTTTTCACTAGAAAGAAATTTAATTTATAAACATTTCGTTCATTATACTATGGGATGGGAAAAAACTTCAGACTATCTCAAATGAATATAATGACCTTATAAATAGAGGAACCACATGTCAAAACTAGTATGATTTCATAGGGGTTAGAGACTCTGCCTATAGTATTGGGGCCCACACCTCATCAGGATTGAGGGGATACTAACCCCATTATAAAATATGGGATCCAAACCCCAATTATTGGAACCTTGTTCCTTGATATTATTGTAGGGTTACCTACTCCATAATTCATATAGTGGAATAACACCATGTACTACCCCTCTAGAGGAGGGTTACTAACCTCAAGCTAATATTGAACGTATCTCCCACCACCCAACACAATTGAAACAATGATACAGAAACATATTTAACATAAAAACAATATAAATAGTTATTACTAGTAATTTGATATGAACAATCATGTCCTATACAGAAAGATTCTCATAATAGAATACTCAAGTACCCTTTTCTAACTCCTAGGTGAGAAAATATTTTAAAAGATCACTTTAATTATCTTAATAAATGACATGTTTATGATTTATATAGAGAATTTGATCCCTGGTTGCTCTATAGGTATATTAAAAATGGTTATTTTGACATACACAACATGAAATGTGTGTTACATAGTGTTTGGAACTCATTTCTCAATTTTGGTGTGTGTACAAAATACATATATTCCAATCATTTTGTTATACCCAATGTTTTATCATAATATACATGGTGTGTGAGATAAAATGGGTTATCAAGAGTATACATTGGGGACATTTCGATACTTCTCCATCATCATACAAGACATGAAATTCCATAAACTAAACTAGGTTACCCTTGACCTGGAACCATATTGGACTATTACATAGATCTAATGTAATTCACAATTACCATATGCTTAAAACTAGTTCCTATGAATCAAAAAACACCTTTGGGAATGAATTTACCAAAACATTGATCAAAATGTTATAAATATATCACAATAAACATCTATAATAAAATTCATAATAGGAAAAAATACATGTGAAAAAGAAGTTAAATTTACATCCAAGTACCAAAATGAACAAAAAGGGGAATAATAAAAACGATCCACATATATTAATGTGACATAAGTGTCGACTAGACACTATTTCACTACCATCATCTAAACTAAAATACACTAGTAAGAGTAACTACCACTCTATGTGATGTCATTCATTTACATGTTTCATAAAAAATAAATTCTACATACACCCATTGGGTGTTTGCAGGGTGTGAACTAACTTGTCTAGAAGCTTCCCACAAAGTGCTCAATTTATAAACATTATTGGAAAAATATAAACATAGTAGTTTTTATATAAAATTTGATTTTAAAGGGTTATTTTGAGTTTTAGAAATAATGGAAAATGGTATGGCTGATAAAAAAAGTGGAAAAATAAGCACAAGAACCATGGGAATCCCTAGGCTGGTACAATAGGGTCTCATCCTTGGATCCTCATATTGCTAGTGATTGTGAAATACATATCTATTCTAATGAATAATCCATTGGGTAGCTCGAAGTCAAATTTTGAACGGTATCTAATTATAAAATTCCATTTTATATTTTAGTTAGTGTTGTAGCATTATCCTTTTCTAGGTAGGGCATGACAATTCCTAAAGTTAATGTCTATGTCTACCCATATAGGTAGCTAGAAATAGGTGTTTCCCCTTTATTCTCAAGTCATAAATCCATTTACATCCTATTTTATTTCAAAACAAGCCAAATTATTCCATTCCCAACTATGAAAAGAGGAATAAATAAATTCCAAACAATCACACACATAAAATCAGCCTTGAAAATACATTTTACACACACTAAAATATTTTAAAAAATTATTGAGAATAAAGGAAACCAAATTAAATTATCCAAAAAAGGGAACAATATTAAACTATATACATATAACCTTGAAATAACCATTATCTAGTTAGAAAATACAGGCCAAGAGGATATGGTAACCTGTGGTATTATGGAAGAAATATGAACATTAAGATTTACACTATATGGTTTATATTATACAAACCCTAGGTTTTTATAACTATTAGGTTGGATAAGACTTAGTAGGAAATTGATAATTCATCCAAGGTAGAGGAGACACTTACTTGAGTATTTCTTGAGTATACTATGTGAAATCCACCAAATTATTTAATTCCAAGAGGTAAGGGGTGGTGGTATGGTCTGTCGTGGGAAAGAGAGTTTGATAATATAGAGAATATGGGAGAAAGGTGTTAAATATATCTTGAGGTAGTACATTAATTTCAAGAAAAAAAATGTTCTAAGTAGGCCAAATGATTTTCCAAAGCATTATCCAACTATGTGGGTGCCTCTTTATTATCATGAATATACTCTTAGAGGTCCTTCATGATTCAAAAAAACATGTGAAAACCATTTGAAAACCCATACCCTCAAGATCTACAACTCTTGCATGGTTTTTTCATAGTTTTTTTAAAACCATGTTCCAATGATATTCCTTGCATAGTAATCCCAAAGAAAAGTAAAATTTAGGGGAAAAGTTACATAAAGGTTTGAAAATTATGGATGACCCATAAATAAAAAATGAATACCTGAAAAAGGAATTGTGGGTATGACATGCACACTAGCCCACAGGACGTGTGGTCCAGCTAGATAATTAACATGTACACCCTATACATGGTCAACTCATGTAGAAATACTATACAGTGAGTGACCTAAAGTGACATGGTGTGTTATACCTATAAATTCACGTAAACCTTATCCACCATTGAATCTAATATATATGATATGTGACTCAAAGGACAATATGCAGTGTGATTGAAAAAAATGAAAAACTATTTTAAATTGTGGTTCACAACATTCCCATCACCTTCAACCCTAATTCCATACACAAATCCCAAGTTGACTACTCCTAATACACCTCAGGGTCACCTCTACTATCTCCTCTAAGCTCTATTTATCAATTATCCAATATAGTCGCCTTTATTCATTTCCAATTCATCGTTCCACCATCCCACACAAGGCTAAGACACCATCAAACTCCTTCTCTATTAGCATTCAATTCCATGACTAGTGATTTTAATATACCTTAAACCTATTTTTTCATCCACCATGTGTTTTTTTGTCTTCCAATCTCAAATAATCACTAATAGTTTTCACATTATGAAAAGTAGAAAGGATAACGAGTAGTTGTGGTGGTCGATGGAATTTAAATAACTCAAGTATTCTCATATAATTAATAAAATCGAGGATTATGGGAAGAAAAAATAATCTAATGAATAAATATCAGATATGAATCAAAGAGTGGTGTCATAAAGAGTTTTTCATCAATGTTTACAGAGGTCAGGCAATATCAAACAATATCATTAGTGTAATTGAAGTTCCTAAATGTTTTTGGTTGTATTTCTTGTCAATTAGTATTGTTTTTTAAAATATGGTCAAAAAATTAATGTAAATGTGATATACTGAGTGGTGGAGTGATTTTACACCAAAATTATATTTGATGAAGCTATCCATATGCATTGAAGAATGATGATATTACCGCTGAATACCTAGATGGACAGGTTTAAGGGGAAACCTATACACTCAAGTATTTTTGAGATGATCACCATCTCTATCATAAGTATTTAATTTATAGAAGGATTTTATTCATAAATGTGAATGAAATATCTGAGAAAGGGTGATGTGATTACTAAACCTTATTCTGAATAACTTGTATGTTTTTCATTAAAAGCTCAAAATATGATTATTGTTTTTAGAGAATCTATCCTAAATTATGTAGTAACCATCCTTTGTTGTTTTTAGTATTTATATGTTGAAATTAGAGAAAATATATCTTGCATGAGGTTTTACAAATTCTAGATAATACTTGGAGCCATTGGAAGTCATTTTGATGTCATTTGAATAAATATGGAATTTTGGAGTTTAGAATGAAATATTGGCTAAGTCCAAATCATATGAAATATCTGCCTTGGTATTTGGATTGTATGAATTATTTTCCTTAACTATATATTTTATTACTTCACAATGTTCAGAGGAATTCACCGTATGACTTTGAGATGACCTATAAAAATAAAAAGGGTATTTGACCTCTACATGAGAGATCTAAGAATTGGGTAGGTGAATTGAGTTTCTTGTATGAGACTTTGGGCAGTGCATCTGATACTAGAAAAATGTAGGTCATTTTTAAAAGTAATAAAATAAAATTATCATATTATGTAGGTGGTTTGTGTAGTTCATAAGATATTTGATGTAGTGAATCAGACTCCAGTAATCCAGAGTCGGTGTCTAATATATCACATTAGAATAATGTTCAAGGGATCACATTTCCAAGGATCATTCAGTTTAGTAATATTGAAGACCAAAATATATACATTATACCTAATTTATATTGGGATTAAAAATAAAAATAATAGTAATAGAAAATATTCGTTATCCTTGAACTCATTCAATAAATTCATCTTTTTCTCCTGGGAAAAAAACAATCTAAGTGTGATCTAAAATTCTCAGTAAGGGTTATATATAGTATAATATCTCATGAATCAATAATATATAATCTATATGGTAAGGTAATTAATTGAACACAGAATCCATTTAATCAATATCATAACTATCATATTTAGATATGTCATAGTCAATATGGAAAGGTAAATAACTGAACATGCATGACATTTAATTAACAATATATAAATGAAATAAACCCATACATAATATCATTGGGAAAAAATAATGGATAATAATAATAACTGAATTATAAATTATGGAAATTCTTAGTTATTGTATGTCATGATATCATGCATCATGATACCTCTACTTCCAAGACCTTTCACAATATAGGTTAAAATTATGTGTTACACCCCATTTAATAGTTGCTTACCAATTCCTATCATGAGACTAATAATGTATCAAGGGTATATTTATAACCATACCCAACTCATAACATCAATTCAAAATTATTCCTCATATATCAGAAAATCTATTTAATACAAGATTAATGTGCCTTATCATCAAATATCTCTATTGAGTATCAAATACAGGTTTATAAAGATTTCCCTAGATAATAAAATAACCTTAAAATTAAAAAAAGTATATAAAATTGGTATTTTTTTTATAAAATAATCATATCCATTATATAAATAATATGTATATTTAAGTGAAAATTAATGTCCAATGAAAAATGATCACAAGAATGTGATTGTCTCAAGAGAAAGTTATCAATCACAACATTAACAAAGACTAAGTGGTGATCATTGATACAATGAGAATATAGTTTTTTATCATAAAATAATGAATAAATATTTATCCATAATACATATATAAAAGGGTTTACATATAAACCATATAAAATTGAATAGGTGCTTGTAAAAAAATATGTCTCAATGAAATGGAAATATTGGATGAAATCTCTTACCTTGTCCATTATTTTGGTTGATCATGTGTTAAACTAATGTATAATAGTATTAATTATTCTATTAATATATAATAGAACCATATTCATATTTATAATATCATATATTATCCTATTATAACATTTAATAATATTTTTTTAATTATGTTTTGTTATTTTCATTATTGTTGGAGTTCATTGCCTTGTTTTCTCATGCGTATTTTGTCATGAATGTTCTAGTTATTTTTAATATGATATATATTCATAATATTCAGAATTATAATAATAATATTAATATTTTATCATTATATCTATTTTTAAAACCATTCATGAAAAGTTTACATAGAAAATGAATCACATCGGTTCCTGGAGAAGGTAAGTCATATGTTTGCAAGAGCAACAATATCATTTATTAATAGGTGAAAGGGTATTGAATAAGGTGATATAATGATTTTATATAATCAATATAATTTCATAAATAACACACATATTCATTAAATTTATCCATATTAACATCAATGTAAATCATAAGTGGAAAAAATTAATCGCATAGCTTTGTGAGGCGGTGGTCCACAATACGCATGAGTGAAATTGTCATATTTTAAATGGAATGGAATGTAAGAATGTATATGTGAAATTATAAAAAAATGTAATAATATAATATATATATATATATATATATATATATATATATTTAATCCATTATTATATACAATGGTGAGATGTATTGATGGAAAATGAGTTACATCGATTCGTGAGGTGGTAATAGGATGACTCCTTTTTCTCCTAATGCTATCTCTAAAGCATGATTCTCTTGTATCTAGGGTTATTAACTATAGATATTTATCATCCTAACTATTCATATCATTTACCTTCTTCATGATTCAATTCTTATACTTTTTGAGTCTTCCCTTCTCGATTTTTTCTCTCTTCTTCGGTGACCCAGGTTTTCCACCTCTTTGATTTCTTCTTCTTATACATCCAGAGTGCTCCCCCTCCTAAAATCTATTGATGGTTCTCATGGTGATATTGATATTAATTTTTTCTATCTATTTTAATTGGTTACATTTTTTTTCTATCACTTCATGTCTAACATTTTCTCCTACCTCTTCTCTAATCGCATGAACCTTTGTAGTAAACATCATATTAGTTTATTCTGAAGGCACTTCAGTTGTTTGGGATTGTTTTTATGTGAGTTTTGGTGGATTAATCCTTAGAATTTTCACCCTCATATTCTCTATCTTCCCATCCACATATTCATTACCTCATTTAGGTTCAATTTCAAGGTGTTTTTGGTGGTTTTGGGATGGTGTTGGTGGTTGAGATTTCGTGTCGAGGGCTCATCTCAGCTAGTGACGTATATAGATTTGGTTTCTAGTTTAGTAATATGGTATGAGGTTTTGGTTTCCTATTGTATCATATTGGTGAAGAATATGTTTTCTTTGATCCTTTGATGGAATTTTATGAAGGACTTTATCTCTTTATTTCTAGTAGTGTTGGTTACAATCAATCTTATCTATGGGGTTGATGATGTTGACTTATTCATGGCTCGTTGTGGTGGTATTGTATTCTCTTACTCAACTCTGGTTTATAGTTCATTACTCCTTTCTATGTTGGTTAGGTGATATGGTTTCACAGGATGTTTTGATATATGTTTTTTTGTGTCATCTAGTTTCAGGAGGCACGACTTGCGTTGGCCTTATCACTTTCTTTGAGTTACCTCAATGTTAGTTATCTATTTTTTTACTTATAATGCAAGGTGTTTAGGGTTTTATTTGGTGATGATAAAGGTGGTGTGACATGTTTTTTATATTTTTTGGGATCTTCTTATGATTATTAGTTTCTTCAAAGGTGTTTTTGTATTTCTATTCTGGAGTTTATAAAGCTAGATGACATTCATGCTAATAACTATGTGTTGGCAGTCATGTGAGGTGCGTTCTGGTTGGTTCAGTGCTCAATGTTCAATCCTCACTCATGGTTCAAGATGTTTTGAAAACAGAACCATGATGATTTTTCTTTTTTTGAATTTATACTTTGAAATTTGAATCTTTATATGTGGTACGTGGGGTGGTTATGATTTTTTTCTCATTGATTTTTCAATTGGTTGACACGGAGGAGCATGAGGTGATGACATGTTCCCCTTTTTTATTGGTTTTTGATTTCGAATTTTTTATTTGTGACAGTTTTTTGTGATGGTTTTAAATTTAGGTTGGTTCCTCTCATTTGATTCATTTTTTTATATTATTCCTACTCAACCAAAAATAGTTTTATTCAAAAAATGAAAAAAAAACAGATTTTGAGCGTGTGGTAGTAGTTCACTGTACACAAAATCAATGATTTTGTTTCTCATTTGATAGAAGAGGAAAACTATAAATATTATTCCATAGATATAATAACATCTAGTTATATTGGATATATTGGTTTTATTATATTGGATGTTTTAATACATAATTAATGGTGGAAAATTAAAAAAGAAAATGGAAGAGCTTTGTTAGGATAATTATCTTAATTTAGTGAAACCTCCATTGGATATCCGCTTAATAACCATAGGGATAGTGTTTTGGGAAAACCAATGGTACTAGAATTTGGAAAAGGA
This sequence comes from Viscum album, assembly GCA_963277665.1. NCBI lineage: Eukaryota > Viridiplantae > Streptophyta > Magnoliopsida > Santalales > Viscaceae > Viscum > Viscum album. The sequence goes on from OY728145.1 coordinate 1,334,890,679, forward strand.
TTTTTTTTAAGATATTTTTGAGAGTTTTGGTCTACCATAGTTCTTGATATCTGTGAAAAAATGAAGGGATGGAGTGCCCTTTATTATTGAGGAGGAAGGAAACACCTAAAATATTTTTAAAAGAATAAAGTGTACCCCATTTTATGACATTCAAAAAGGCTGAAAAATGTGTCATTCTCAAACATTAGAGGTTATATGGTCGAAATATGGATATTAAATTGGTTTCAGATAATTTTTATGTCATTTTTAACCATTATACTCTTTGTTTAATCCTTGGTAAACCTGTTTTCACCTTACCTTTAGTAGTTAATTTTTACTGTTATCATAATTCATTATGGAAAAAAATAAGATAAAATTATTATATAATATAATTTTTTATGATTTAAAATATTTAATCCATTTTTATAAATTCAATTCAAATAATTGTAAAAATTAAATTTAAAAGGAAAACCACGTATGTGATGAAAACCCGTTTTTCCAAAGTAAAAACTTTCAAAAGCATAAAAAAATATTATTTCAAAATTTATTATAGAATTTATTACACTGACCTAATTTGGATTAATAAATATATAATTGAACTAATTTTTCTTTTAAAAAAATATTATAATAATATGTGAAATGTAAATACTTTAAATGAAAAGTTATATTTTAATAAAAAAATCAACATTTTTTACTATTCATCTAAAAATGAAACTTTTCAAAAAAAATCCAAATTATCAACATAATTTATTTCTATATGATGATTTAAAAAATGAAGGTCATTTTATCAAATAAAATTTCTTTTTATTTTTAATAATTTTATCATAAGTTTGAAAGAGGCAAAAAAACAGTTTTCTTTGAAAAATAATATTTTTCAGAAAAAAAAAATTTATTTTTCTTTCAAATTTGTCATATTTTATTTATTATCATTAGATAATAATTTATCTTTTTTTACAAATTTTTCAACCATATTATTTTCATAATTTAATTTTTCCTTAATGCATTAGTGATAACATTCACGTTAAAATAATAATATTTTAATAAGATATTATGTTTTTTTAAACTCTATGTTTAATATATCGCAAAATATCAATGAAATTTCATTTATTCTAAAAGTAATATATTTTAAAGTATTGGGGTGTTACATTATAACCATGGAAAAGAAATTAACCTTAAAATTACACATATTTTCTATTTTTAAAAAAAATAGGGTATTCTTCTTCATAACATCCTCTAGTCCCCACGTTGTTTCCTCTATTTTATAATTTCTCCTATTTACATTAACGAACCAATTAATCCAATTCCTCAACAATTTCCCTCTTATATCAATAATCTGTACGGTTTCTTTATTGTAATATATATCGTGTTCCAATTTGATCTCCTTAAGAGTGAGCAGATGTGTGGGGTCTGGCATGTGATTCCATAAAAATGATATATGGAACACATCACTTACTTTAGATAGGATTGGTATAATTTCCAAAGAATAATTGACAATTCCAATTCTTTCCATAATTTTGAAGGGTCTAATTTACCTTGGGATCTTCTTTCCTTTCTTACCTGACCTTATAGAACCCTTCTGTGGAGATACTTTCAAAAAAATGATCTTCCACCTGGAATTCCAAATACTTCATTCTATTGTATCATAACTCATTTTCCTACATAGAGCTGGTTATATCTAAGATTGAATAATCTTTACCTTTGATGTTATCACTTAAATAAATTTGGGCCTATAAGTTTCCTTTCACCAACTTCATCCCAACAAGTTGGATTATGACATCTCTTGCCATATAATGATTTATACGACACTATTTTAGTACTTGAATGGAAACTAATTCTATATAAAAACTCTACCAAAGTAAAATAGTGATCCCACATACCTTGAAAGTTAAGTAAGAATGACCTCAACATATATTCCAATATTTAAATAGTGCTTTCAGACTTTCCATCCATTTGAGGATGGTAGGTGGTGCTTAAATGAAGCTCAGTACCAAGAGCATTTTGAAGATTCTTCCAGAATATGGATATATAATGGGGATAATTATCAAACAAAATAAAAATAGGTTTACCATGAAGTCTAATAAATTCATTAATATAGATCCTTGATAGGTGATCAAGAGAAAAAGCCTTCACTTATAGAGAGTACATTTGAAGATCTTATAAGGTAATCCACAATAACCCATATTAAATTATTCTTTTTAGTAGTCTTTGGTTGTTCCATGAAAAATACCATAGTAATAATCATATCATTTCATTTTTTAAAAGGGAAGATAAAACTCCAAAAAAACATCCAAAACATTTTCTCTTAAATCCCAACATATCTTAGTGCTACCAGGGTGTATAGATAAAGTTGAGCTTTGAGCATCATCTATAAACTACCTTTTTATATCAATTATATATAGAAAACATAATCAATTTCTAAATTTCAGAAATTCATATTCACCAAATAATTCTAAAAACATTAAATCATTCACAACATTAATTTTATTTTGAAAATTATCATCATAAGATTGACAAATTTTTATCTCTTCTAGTAATATTGGTTTTGAAATATATTTAAAAAGGATTTATGTATATCCCTCATTAATAATTCTCATATTTATACTTATAAGAACCAAAAACATAGTATCCCTCTTGATCCCCATTTGGATTAAAACTCCATTATCCTTTATACTTAATTAAATAACTTACTTATTTTCCTAACGTGGGTGGTAGTGTATTGAACAATCATAATCCATGAGTGTCACGAGCCATCATCCTTCCCCCATGTTGGGATGTTTTGTCCAAAGATTATTTTAAGATCATATGGTATATATATATCTCACATATTTATCTATATAGATAATGTCTCTATATTATTAAAAAATATATTATAGCTTCCAACTTAAGATCGTAGTTCATATAGTTTTTTTCATGGGTCTTTAACTACCTCAATGAATGTGAAATAACTTTATAATTTTTTATAAGGACTCAACTTGGTCCTTTCATTGATGCAACACTATATATTTCAATCCCATCATTTCTTCCTAGTAGAGTCAAAATCAGAGTATCAGCCAATCTACTCTTTAATTCATCAAAAAACTATTCAAATTCTATTTTCCATGTGAACTTAACCCCTTTAAATGAAAACATGGTTACCATTTTATCCAATTAGAAGAAATTATGAACAAATCACCATTAATAACATTCAAAATCAGTTAAACTTCATACCTATGATATGTTTATTAGTGTAGTTCATTCTCTAACTACCTTTATCTCTATAATATCAAGTGATATTCCACAGTTTGAGAGAATATATCAAACAAAAGAAACAACTTGAATCCATAAATCACTATTGAAAAAATTTGTATATAACTGTTTTCATTTAAGAGTCTCAAGAATGATCTATAAGTTATTCTAATGGTTTCCATATATATTAAAATAAACCATGATGTCATTAATTAATACCATAAAAATAATCAATATATTCATTTAATACTCTATTCATTATATCCCAAAAAATAGAGGGTTAATTAGTCAATCCTAATGGAATTACTATAAACTCGTAATGTACAAACCTCATTCCAAAATCTATCATCAGAATGTCATCCTTCTTTACTCAAAATTGATAATACCTAGAATAATGGTCAATCTTGGAAATATATTGAGCTTCATGAAGTTTATTGAATAATTCATCAATGCGAGGTTGAGGGTACAAGTTATTTATTGTAATGGAATTGATTCCCCTTTAATAAATACACAATCTCATGGATCCATATTTCTTATTAATTAAGAGAAGTGGGACTCCCTAAGGTGAAACACTGGGGTGAGTAAATGCCTTATCACACAAATAATCTAGCTATTTCTTTAACTCCACTAATTTTGTAGTGGCTATTCTATAAGGATTCATTGATATTGGTTGAGCATCAAGGATTAAATCAATGTAAACTCAACTTCACACTCGAGAGGATGTCCAAGTAAATCCTCAATAAATATATCAATGTATTCTTGTATAATAGGTATATCCATAATTTAAATATTACCCTCTCCGTCCATAAATTTTCTTTTTTTTATTCCATAATATTCTCATTTAGAAGTGATATTGGGTAGGCTCTAGAGACAACTCAAATGATGGATTCTCCACTATAAATAAAAGGAATTATCCATATTCATCATGAGTTGTGATTTCCATATCATTATAGTAAATATTTTCATCATATTTTTAATGTCATACCTTCAAAATGATTATATTGAAGTCAAAAATTGGTATTATTATAATTTCTTCAAATAGAGAATGTTCATGTTTTATAATATCGGACTTCTTGACATATCCTTATTGTAGTGAGACTTCCAATAGAAGGTTTCCTAACAACTCCCCTATTGAGGTGCTAGGAAAGTATCTAATTTTATCAAAAAAAATATATAAGATATAAAAGAGTGTGATGATCCCAAATAAAATAAATAAATATCTAAATTTTAGGCTTTGATTAAAGTACCTTCTACCACATCATTGGGTACTTCCACCTGAGTAGTAGTTATTGCATAAGCTTGGGCATCTCCCCTTCGCCTCTTATATGGTGGATTCCCTTGATATTTAAGAAATTGGTTTGAATAATCCCCCATTTATTAGTATTTTATGCATTAAAAATCATTGATTTGTTTATTCCACTTGAATTCATTATCTAGATTACCATTATCTCCACACATATAAAAACTGATGTGCCCATCAAGCATTTCCCTGGAAGATTTTTTCCATAGTCTTTATAAGATTTAAATTGGTTCGTTCTCTTATTCTTATATGATGCATTATTTTTTTCTTCATTAATAGTAGACCTCTTATTCTATTATTTTCCCTTTAACATATATTATTTAGAAAAGTCATTATTATTTTTTTGGAACATAAAACAATTTCATCATATGATAAAAAATCATGATAGACCAGTTCCCTTGAAAGACTTAGCTTAATCCCTTATCTGAAATGGTCAATATTTCATTCTGTTTTTCGTATATAATCTGTAGAATACCTAGCCATTCTTGTAAAGGTAACCCAATACATCACAACACTTTCTTCTTCATTTATCTTTAATCTAGGTTAAATTCTCTTCATTTCAATTTTTCTCATGAGGGAAATATTTTTCAAAAAATATCTCCTTAAAAGCGCTCCATTACATTTTTTCTATTTATTAATCTAAACTAGTATATTAGATCAATGTGCATAATTGATGAGCATCACCCTTGAGATAGTATACTACATGTGAAACCCTTTCCTTTTCATCACATCCCAAATCCAAAAATATATTTTCAAGTGAATCAATCTATTTCTCAACATTCACTAGATTAGTAGACCCAATAAATGAAGGGGGGTTATATCACATGATGTGATCCCACATAAGAGAATCATGTTGCAGAAAAACTTTTTTCTTCATTCATAAAAGGTTATGTGTTATAAAATGATTAAGTTGTCCTAATATAACCATGATATACTCAGTTACAATACCATCTATATTGGCTTTCTTAGCAGCGAAATCTCTACATTGTCCATGAGTATTGAAATCCTTTTTTCTTCTAGGATCCGTTTATAAACAATGGAATATACCATATTATCTTAAAAAATTATGAATTTTATATCATCATTCATAATTCAAAATTAGGTTTAGTACTTAACATAAAACAAAAATTTATTCAATTTTTTAATCATAGAATCTTAAACATGGTTTCTTTGGGGATATTTTATTTTCAAATCATGTATAATGGTTTGCAAAGAAAATTTGAATTATCATAAGAATATCCCATGGGAGTTTCAAACCAAGAGAAAAGTAAGGCTGGTTTTCATGTACTAGTTAATTCTGAAGTCAAGCATGACATACCTTTTCCAGATTTATTACCCCTATGTACCTATGATCCAGAACCAAGTCCACTTATAGTATTAACATAGTGATTTATTTGTATAAAAAATATATAATATATACCATAAAAATATTAGTATGTTCATCAATAATTATCCTAAATGTTTATCATAGGGATATGTTCCATAATCAATATTATCCTTAATCTATTCCCCAAGGTTTCGACTAAACTTACTTTGATGCAAACTATAAAAACCCCTACTCCAATAACCTGAAGTCTGTGTTTGATTTATTATATTAGAATAAAATAAAATTGGACAAATTGACAAGGGTAAATTAGATTATTAGACTTCTAGAACCCAATACATACATGATACCCATTTTAAATTGGTATTAATAATAAAAATCATGGTAATGGAAAACATACAGCTTCCTTGAACTCAATTAATGAATTCATCTTCATGTCCTAGGGAAAAGAAAAAAATAAGGGTGAGCTCAAATGCTCAGTTTCGGTTACATAAAGTAGAATCTATCATGAATAAATAAGAAATAATCAATATGAAAATGTAAATAAATTAAAACACATTACATTTAATTAATAACTTAACTATCTTGATTTGATAAGGCATAATTAATTGGGAAAGGAAAATAACTATACAATCATTGCATTTAATTAAAAAACTGAGAATGAACTGCATCTAGAGATAATATGAATGTGAAAATATAATGGATAATTATAATAGTTTAATTCTAAATTAATTAAATGATTATTTATTTTATGTCATGATCTCAGGCATCATGATAACTCTACTTTCAAGACCTTTCACAATAATGCTTAAAACTAAGGGTAAACCCCCATTTAATGCTTTCTTACAAATTCACCTCATGAGACTATTTATGAATCAAGGGGATATCTATAATCATTCCCCACCCATATCTACATGTTCAAATCAATCCTCAGGTATCAAATAATCGACTTAATCCATAAATAATCTACATTTTCATCAAATATTCAAATTGAGTGAAGAATACATATTTATAAATATTTCACATGATAATATAATTAATTTCGAAGTAAAAACCATATATAAAAATAGAATATGGTTTATATAATAATCATACCCATGATATAAATAATATTAATATTTATTATAAGTTTAATTTCTAATGAAAAATGATCACAAGAAAGTGATTATCTTAAGAGAAAGTTAATAATCAAAAATAATAACAATGGATCAGGGGAGACCATAGATTCATCAGGAATATATGTTTTTATAAAAAAATACCTTTAATAAATATGTATTCATTTTAAACACATCAAAGGGATATTATATACCCCCCATAAAAATTAATATGTGAATATTAACAAATAAGTCTCAATGAAATGGAAATTAAAACAAAATCCCTTACCTCGCACTTCATTTTGGTTTAACATTCTATAAACTCTCATATAATGGTTTTAATAATGTTATAAATTTATAATAGAACCATATTCATATTTATAATATCATATATAATCCTCATATAACTTTTTACCACATATTGTTTAATATTATTTCATTATTTTCCTTGTTTTGGGTGTTAGGTTCCTTATTTTCTCATGTGTGTTTTGTCATGATAGTTCCAGTTATTTTAAATAGAATATATATCAATCATATACAAAATTATAATAATGTTAAAAATATAATTATTTATTCATTACAGAAATTTTAAAAACAATTTCTAAAAATTGGAAATTGAAAATTATTCCCATCGCTTCGTGGAGACAATAAGTCATAGGTAAGCATGAGTAACAATATTATTTATTAATGGGTTAAAGGGTGATGAAGTGGTTCATATATAAATTTTATAGAATAAATATCATGTCATGTATGTCACATATATTCCTTAAACTTTTCCTTATTACCATACAAGTAAATTGTTAGTGGAAAAATGAATCTCATCGCATAGCGAGGTGGTTGTCTCTCATACACACGAGTGACGTCATCATATATTAAACATCATGAAAATTAAGAAGATATATAAGATATTATAATTATTTAAATATAATAATATCATAAAAATTATATATATATATATATATATTAATTTATCATTATATAAAATCATGAGATGTGTTGATGGAAAATTAGTTACATGGGTTCGTGAGAAGGTAGTCTTTCATACACATGATTGATAATTTTTTTTCCATTTGATAGAGGAAGAGATGAATTAATAGTATTAAATAAAAATAATAAAATATAAATATATTAATGATAATTTTATTATTATATTGGATGTTTTAATACATGATTGAAGGTGGGAAAATAAGAAAAAAATATAAGAACTTTGTTTAGGAAATTACATTCTCTTAGAGAAACCTCAATTGGATTTACCCTTAACGACCATAGGGTTGGTATTTTGGATGGCCAGTGGATCTAAAATGTGGATAAGAATATAGGGGGGTATTTTTGTAGGTTATGGTTAATAAAAATGAATTTATCAGTGTGAATAAGTTATGGTATGGAGTTACCATTTATAATTGAGGAGAATAACACATGTGGATTTTTTTTTAAAGAATAAATTGTACCATTGTTTTTTATATGAAAGAAGGCCCCAAATGGCCCATTATCGAACAATAGATATTATAAAGACTAACTATGTTAATAAAATGTAATTTTAAAAAATTATACCCTCTTTTTTAACCCTTGTCCTCTTATTGTAACCCTTGGTAAACTTGTTTTCACCTTAACCACAAACATAATGAAAAAGAGGTTTACCAAAGTAAAAAACATTCACATGTTTTAAGAAATTATATAAATATGCAATATTAAATTCATTATAAAGACCTAATTTGGACTAAAAAATATATAATTTTACTAATTTTACTTTTGAACTCATATGTAAATATAATGGGACTTGTGAATGGTTTGTATAAAAAAAATTTAATTAAACTCAGAAATTTCTTCATTTTATTCAAAAAAAATCATTTCAAAAATATTACAGAAAATCATACTAAGTAAATATTCATATGATAATTTAAAAAATTAATTTTATTTTATCAAATATATATTCTAGAATTTTCAAAAATTTATTTTTAATATAAGTACACAAGAAGCGACAGAACCATTTTCTTCAAAAAATACAGTTTTTCAAAAAAAACATTTCTTTTTATATAAAATGATTCTTATTTTATTTTTAATAAATATATACCAATTGAAATAATTTTATACATTTTTAACCCATATAATTTTTATAATTTAATTTTTCCTTATCATCTATCTTATAATGGGCATTTTTAAATAATAATAGTTTAATAGAGTATTTTCTTCCTTTTAAACTCAGTGTGGTGTGTATCAGAAGCTGTCAGAGAAATTAAATTCACTATAAAAGGACTATATGTTAAATTTTTTGTTGTTAAATTTCATATAAATGAATGAAATTTTACTTCTCATTAGATAATCTAAATAATTAGAATAAAATTTACACCATAATATATTTTGAGAAATGGACAAGGGATTTCATCTATGTGAATTATATTTTCAACCACATGTGATATTTGAGTGAGATGAAATCATAAAACTAAAAAGTCATATGAAATATGAAATTTCAACATCCCACATGATATTTCTTATCCCATGGGATATTTAAAATGTTCATGTAATTTTTTGAGTGGTATTTTATATTTTGATTAATGTTTTTTAGTTTTTTCATGGTGATGAATCAGGTTTCTAAAAATATGAAATTAGGAAGAATGTTAATTATGGTAATTATTTATTTTTTTGATCAGTATCAAAAAATAATGGAGATTTTTAAATCCATGATTCAAACTAGAGAATCTAATATCTAAGTTTTTGAGAAGGAATATCAAAGTGTGGAAGAAAGTATATATATTTAAATTAGGTACCAAAATATAAAATTGACCTATGAAAAGGTTACATGAAATTCAAGTAAGGGTAACTGAGAAAATTAATAAGGTTTCATGATGGTAATATGGAAAAATTTAATGGTACCTAGAATCTATGTAAAGTTGGTATGAGTTTTGAGAATTTTTTATTCATATAAAAACTAATTTTAAGATATTGAATATGTTATTCATGTCCCAAAATTCAAGATTATTAGTTATCCATGATTCAAGACTAAACATAATAAAGCATCAAATGTATAAGTTTATTGATAAGGAAAATTGTTTTAATGGGTTTTCATGAATAATTATGAGGGATTATCCTTGATTATTGACCTATTATTTAAATCCTAAATAATTTATAAAGTCTGTTTTTTAAGAAGGCAGAAGAATATAGAGTTTTGATATGTTACTATTGGGTATAGACTCCAAATGAGATCTCTAAATATTATATTGTAAAACCTCTCATTATATAGAAGTAAATTGACACATTGGAAAAATATTTTTTATTTATTTTTATAGAGCTATGGTGATTGAAATATGTATTTTACAATAGTATTTTTTAAAAATATATTTAGTTAGGCCAGTTTTTTAAAATATAGAATGAGATATTTTCAAACATGTAAGGTGAATATAAAGATGGTACTTTTAGAATAAACCATCAGTTTAGAAATCAGTTCATGAAATATCATGGAAACCCAATGTTGATATTTAAGAATGATTCTTTTTGTTTAGAAAAAAAAAATTTCTTTGGGGATTATATTTATATATATTAAAAAATAAATGATGCATTTAATATATCTAACCACCCATATTTAAGGATAAATAGAGTGAGAAATACAAAATTAAATGAAGAATAAGTAACTGTAACTACTTTGAGGTCAGTGGAACTAGATAATCAGGGATAATAAATACTATCAAATAAGAAGAACTGGTAGAATCATCTACAAAATATAGCATGGAAGAATAATACAACCAAGACTGTGTAAACTACTAGGCCTTGAATAAAGAGAACAAGAATGAATTATGAGTTACTATAGTAGGGGTTGCATCTATTAAAGGAATATGTTTATTCCCAATATCGATGTGGAAGATTTTAGTTGAGTCTTTAACTAAAAAATTCAAGAGAACTAAAGGATTTATAGATTTATAGGATGGGTTTTATGCATTTTCTTAGATATTTTCATATAGACAAATACACTATATACTGAGGGAGATGATCATATTTTTTGATATAGATACATATTTGGATAGTCATGTCGATCTACTTCAATGTGAGGAAGAAAAGAAAGAACAATAGAGGGATTGGTGCTCGAAGGAGTGTTTTGGGATGTTTCACTCGGTTACTTAATAAAAATAGTGATCTTACACATGTTTAATTTGGTGTGAGTGGGTAAGGATAATAATAGTTAAAAAATCCACCTATGTTGATTAGAATATTATTGTGGGGAATTCATGAATTGGACATCTCAAGCATGATAAGGATTTGAATTTGGGGGGGGGGATGAAAATAGTAAAAACACTTCTATTTATTATTACATATATGCTATATATGGGTATATTCTAGGTTAAACAATAAAATATACATTATCTCTAATAGACATTAAAGGTTCACATACACTGGGTTTATAATGTTTAAAATAAGAAAATTGGGATTTTGGAAAATTTGATAACAACTAATTCACCCCCCCCCCCCCCCCCCTCATGTGTCTATGAAAAGTCCACTATGACATTCAAGAATATTAAAGAATTAAAAGACCCATTATCTTAACAAACTAGAAATTAGTTTTTAAATTAAATTAACAAAATAGAAATAAATCTAAAATGAATTATATCTTTTACCTAGAAAATACATTAACCAAAAAATAATTAAAACATAAATATGATTAATCGATGGAGAATAATATTCACTCTCAATATAATAAAATATATTCTAAATATTATATTTTATAATTCAATTACTCTAACAATTTAATATTGGGATAAAGATTGAGATCCTAATCATAGGAAGAAGAATTGAATATCCTAGTGAAGATAGATAACAAAAATCCCTACCTCGAAGGAATAAATGAGAATATGTCAAAATTTGATCATCACTTTCATGAGTCAATCAATGAATGAAGATGATTTCGTAGTGACATTATCTGGATTTTTTATTTTTCATCCCCTGCAGATTTCTATTTGAATGGATCCTATAATGATCCTATGGTTTTTACAGTCCGTAATTACTAACATTAGGGTATTATCAAAAAAAATATATTTATAATGTATTATTAGGTCAACTTGGTATTTAAAAGAAAGTTAAAAAATTTCATAGTCCCAATCCCAAAACTCAAAAACATAAATTATTGACCATGATAGAGAAACACCCAATTCCAAACACTACCTTAATATTATAATTTCTATCCAATATTTTATTTTGAAGATATTAGAATTCATACTCATGGAATAATAAATATTTTATTTTATAAATATAAAATATTCTATAGAATTCTACTAGTATAGAAAATTACCAAAATTCATCCCAAGTGTAAACACCACATTCCAAACTCAATGAAACCATCAAAAAATCATCATAATTCATTAATAAGTATTTTCACTTCCACTCTTCTAAGAGGATTGAGACTTTTTAATGTGAAATTAAGATAAGTACAATCCATGAAACCCATTTTTCTATGGATAAAGTTTGCATAAAAAAATAGAAACAAATCAGTGATTATTTTTTGGAAAATATATTTTCAAAAATGAAATTAATCTCACCCACCAAGTGAGATTAATATTATTGAAATGTCTAAAAATATGTGTATTTTTTAAAAGTAATGTAATGTTACCTCTTCTAATACTTGAGATAAATATTATTTAATTTTTTTACAACAAAATGTGACATGAATTGGTCACCCAATTCATGGCCCAAAGACATTTATTAATGTAAAAGTATTACAACACAAGGTCAAGGTGTAATGAGCTTACACTGTCAGATAATTGAATGAGATAAATGATTATGTAACAAAAAAACTCAAAAAAAAAGCTCACAATCCATCATAGCTACATCCTACCTTGAAGTAAGAAATCACCTCATCCAAAAAAAAGGCAGTAATTCAAAGATAGCACCAAAACCTTCTATATAAGATATAAAGACTTTAGAAGACACATTAAAGAACTTGTAAATACATCAAAGCAGCATGTGTGACATAATAAATGCCAGTAGTAGATGTGATAGGACTAATCAGAGAAAAAAACACATGTAAAAAATGAAAACTCCCATCAAGTGTTGCAGATCAATGCAGATCTTCTGAAAACAAAAAGCAAAACAAATTCTACGGTGCATGAAAAATGAGAAAAAAAACAAATGGGGGTCACAGTAGTTCACTACCAACATCATAAGTGAAATTTCATAAGTTCAACAATCTTTATAAACATAGGGATGTTTCAGTAAAGAAAGAATACTATGTTCCCTCTCTTAACAATTAATAATATTTAGGATATAAGGAACTGTATATACAATATGAACAGCCAACCTATGGCATCTAAAAAAGCATTAGAATCAACTAATTCATGTACTATAACATCTGGGAGGTAATTACCCAAAAAACTTCTTAAACATAAGGAAGTCACAATCCATAAAGCAAAGGTTGGGAAGCCTATGTCAAAATTCTCCAAATTAAATCAGATTCCAAGTTGAGACTCAAAAATATCAAATTAATTCCATCAAGTAGCAAGAAAATGATCCAAAAAACACTTAGGTATCATAGTTATCCTCTAGCCAAGGTTATCCACCAAAAAAATCTATAGAGAAAAGTAAAATCAACGTTCTCTAAGGAGACCACTACAAGTCACTGAGAAAAAAACATCACTAAAAACTATCAAAGTTCTTGAGAAGGTAAAAATTTATTCCCAAGTAATTTCATTAATTTTGAAATTAAGATTTATTTTATATTCTTCCAGCATCCTAATGAATGTAAGATTTGTGATTTCAAGGAATTTCTCTGTAGTAATATCACCATAATGGATCTTCTAGAAGATGAGAGAGAAATTTCCAGTTGACAATGGTGATGAAAATGTTTTGGGAAACTGTGATCGGAGACCGTGATATCATTTGCATCAGGTTTATATTTCTTGGTAGATATTATGGAAACCACATCAGAGAAGGTTGGAGTTGAGGTAGGGTTTCTCGTCTGTTCACATAGAATCGGGTTTATTAGCCTCCTCATCTTAGCCATCGATAACTGTTAATTAATAATCAAATTCATGTTATAAAGAAACATAATTTCTTTATTTTTAAATAATTTTTATACAAAGATATTAAATTTACATTTTAATTATGGACTTTGTGAGATATATATAAAATATTTAATTTCAGAACAATATTATTGTGAATGGAATTTAACATACCCATTAAGTGATAAAATTGTAACAATAAAGCATAAAACTCTTAATTTTTTAAATGTTGTTTTTTAAATTTTTCCCACTAAGGTAGGAGAAAATTTTCATTTATTAATGAAATGAAAATATGAAGAAAAAAAACACTTATCAATTTTCTAACTTCTTTATACAATCATATAACCCTTAAATTTCTCTCCTTCTCTAGTTAAGTTATTTTAGGTTAAAATTAATGAATTTACATTTTTTTCAAAAAATATGATCTCTTGATTAAAATTTATCTCACACATCCTGTGATATAAAATTTTTAAAAAATAAATTTATTATTTATTATCTTTAAAATAATAAATTTAAACTTATCTCACCATGTAAATTGAATAAATATCCTGAAATTTTTAAATGAAAGTGTGAAAAAAAATATCTCATCTATATTGAACTATTGTATAAAATTTTATTTTAAACAACCAACTGTATGATATGTCAATTGAGGGATTACCATAGTGGTAAAGTCACCCCATAACCATGTATGAAACTCAAGTTCAAATATGAGTGGGAGCGATTTCTTTGGTTTTTTATAGTATTGTATTAGTGTGGGTACTACATTATGTTTTATATAAATTTACAATTTCATAGGTACTAATCATCCCAAATGGGATTTAGATCGATGAAATTTAACCTTTGAGCCACATGACCCTTAGGCCATAAAATATTGGGTTTTCGAGCTAGTATTAGAGAAGAATCCTTCCATCCAAGTTCATGATGGATCGAAGGTCGTCACTTGTGAAGAAGGCTATGAATATATATTTGAGACATCAATGGATGGTGTGGGAAGATGGAAACCTGGAATAGTGGGTGGTCCTTTAGGATATGTAATGGTATTTCGTGACATAGGGCCTTCAAGCCATCAATGTATAATGGTTCATCATGATGCTAGGCCATTGGTCATGTACAGGTACACTCTCAACCCATAAAAAAGTTTCATTATCATGAAAAAATAAAAATAGAGTTGGTACAGACTATGTGAGATAAATATTAATTACAACTTTAGAATTTTATGTGTTTTAATAATATATTCTAAAAAATATATCTCATGAATCAAGTGAGATAAAATTTATAGAACAATTTTTTAAAGTATTATATATTTAAAAACATTTATAGAAAAATAAAAAAAACATATTTTATACAGTGAAATTTATAATAAATTTAAGTGAGAAAATAAAATTATTTAATCATTTTTTTGATAAAATTATAATCATAAAAGAGATAAATTCCATATTTTATTATTTAATCATTATACATTAATTTTATATCATCTCATACATTGGATAAATTCTATTTTTGAATATTTATTTTATTTTACATGAACATAGTATTATCTTGAAAATGATATATATTTCACTTTATAATTTTTTTACATTGTATGTGAAATTCATTTTATACTATATGAGAGATATATTTTATTTTTTAAATAGAAAAACATTATATATAATATTTATTTCATCTCATTTTGAAATTAATTAAACTATAAAAAAAGATATATCATTATATGTAAACATTGCCACAAATCATATGCAAGATAACTTTTGTTTTTATAATATGTATCAAAATCTATAAAATTAATCGTATCCTTTATATATAATAAATTCTACTTTTAAATGATGTATTAATATTCATAAAAATTATTTTATCACCTCTATGAAATAATTTTACTATTAAAAAATATATAAAAACATTAAAAATTTACATAGATAAATTTATATTTTTAATATATATACTGTAGTTTAGTAAATTCATCTCATTGCATACATGAGAAAAATTCTGTATTTTGATTTCCCATCATTGGTTTAGAAATTTCTCTTACTCTATATATTTGATAAATTTTATTTTTTAATGATGTTACATTGTATAATATATTTAATTTTTTCAACAAAATTAGATAAATTTCATCTTTTAAATATTATATCATTATATATAAAATTTAATTATAAATTTCAATTTTCAAACTATTTAACATTATATATCAAATCTTTACCAAATGATATTGATTATTGTTTGATATTTCAAAAAAAAACTTTTAATATATCTATCGTACTATTATTTATAGATTATTTAGGTTCTAATGATTAGGAAATATTATTTAGATTCTTTTTTGTGAACACTAAATAGGATTAAAATAATTATCAAGTTATTGTTCATTGAATTTTGGATAGATAATTTCATATATACTAAATGCTATATTATAGTAATGGTATGAGAAAAAATTTAATCAGATGAACTAATGAAATTTTATCATTAAAGTAATATTTATAAAACACTCTCCATTACATCAATCAATGGTTCATATAAAACTTTAAATTTTATGAAAAAATTATAGAATATTCATTGTAGGTAATTGACCATTTACATAATTTTGATTAATAAATAATTTTTAATGAAATTGGTTAATTAAGTTGAAGTATAAAATATTATAAATTTAGTTCTTGGTGTAAACTTTATAATTTATTTTTAATCACCTCAAAATAAATTATTTTTTTAATTTATCATTAATATATCTTGTTTCCCAAGAGATATTTTCGGATAAAAACTAATCAATAAAGTGTTTGTGTTAGTTTGAAATATGTGAAAACACAACTTATACAAGTCAAATAAATGGAGTTAGAAATAATGCAGTCTTATATCAATTGTAAAATTAATAAGTTAAAAATTTATTGTATTATGTATACTAATTTTAAAATAATCGGGGGATTGTGATTGAAAATGTTGAAAATTTAAGGGGTTTAAGCGCTTTTTGTAAAAAACCATTACATTGGATCCTACAAACAAATAATAGTTTTAAGAGGCACCTAAAAATATAATAACATTTTATATAAATATATATAGTGAATATGAGATATATAATTATCTACGTGTTAATTTCAATCTCCTTGGGTTCTTCCTAGACGCTTCTAGTGATGCATGATCTCTGGAGTTTTATAGTGTGACTTTATTGAAGATTATAAAGGATTATTACATATAATCATGATTTTTATGAAACTATATAAAGATGATTAATAAAATAAAAATTCTATATCATAGATAGAAATATATTCTTATCATTATATGTAATAAATAATTTTGGAATGTGATATAATTATACCTATTTGAGGGATATAACTATTAAATGCATATTGCTGAGAGTGATAGTAGCATATAACGTGGTCCAATAATCTTTTTCTATAAGATATAACTTGGTATAATATTGATTATTCAATTAGAATGTATCAAATAGTCATATTATTATCATGATATGATATTTTTTACATAATAAATTTTCATGTGTAAAATATTATTATACAATTTTTTATTAAGTGAATACAGTGAACCTAATAAATGTTTTAATGTATGGTATTTAATTTCTCAATCCCCTAGAGTGTCTAAGAAGTGACTATATAAATAAGTCTAAAAAAAGTGGTGAAACGCAACATTTTATCCATGAAATCCAATTTTTAATCACTCTGTATTTTCTATATACTTTAACATCAATGATTTATTAAATCATGGCTTGAGATAAAAATAATACTAAGAATAGTTCTTCGTTATTCACAAAAAAAATATGGATTCCTTTAGAGGTGAAACTTTTTTTTTATTTCACAAAGGGATCTTATTTAAATATTATAATAAATATTTGATATTTATAGATTGTTTTTTATTCATGTTTTATCTTTATTCTCATAAAACTATCATTATAAATCATATGAGAATGGGTTTTTCAAAGTTATTTTACTACATTTCTTGAAAATATAAGTCATTAAAAACCCTTCAGTGGTATCAAATCCATTTCTATAAAGATTAAAATATTTTCCAAAGTTTATATAAAATTTTAATATTAATGAAGAGTAAGCAAATCATAAGTTTTGATATGTCAATATCACTATATGTGATATATAAAAGTCATACATGAAAAACCATGGTCCTTGATCATAGAATCACGCACCAGGATATAAAATATCAATTTTTTAGTAAGACCTATTAATGATTATAAAAATATAGTGTTATATGGTGACCATGATATAATATATCATCATCAAAATTATAAATCGAAATATTGGTTTCTGGTGAAATGCACCAAATTTTATGAAGATATTAACTCTTGCGATTCCTAATGTTTTTAATGATAGTCCTATGATAGAAATGTGATATCATTCATATATTGTATCATAAAGAGTTTTATATTGATATCAAAATATACTATGAGGTGATCAATATATACATATCTCAATAAGTGATATATTTGTGATGATGGTTTTCCAAAATCAGAAATAATGATATGTTGATATTATCACCTATGATATAAATAATAATAATTTAATTTTAATTTATCAAAGGATTGTATAATTTTATATAATTTTAAAATTATAAAGCAAAATAATTTAAAAAAAATCAATTCATGAAGAATTATAAAACTAATTTTATTATTATGAGTTTTTTATATTTTCTAATTAAATTTATATAAAATATTTAACAAAAAAATTAAATATTACATGTTAAATTAAAATTCCTTATTTACATGGAATTATGTTTATAATTTTAATATATATAATTTATATTAAAATTATTCTCTAATTTATAAATTATTCATGTTAAATGAATTATTATGGAGTTTTATTAAAAAAATAACCAAAAGTTTTTTGCAAGTTTGGTCAATGTCTAAATGAAAATAGAATATATGATATTTATATAATGTTAATTATTTACATTATACACATAAATTGTTTATATGAATTAAAAAAATCATGTTTTGGTAAATTGTAAATTTTATATGAAAAAATTCTTATATGTATCACACAAAAATGGAAAATACAAACATGTTATATTTTGATATGTGTGTGTGTGTGCGTGCGTGCACACACGCTTGTGTATGTGTGTTTATATTACATATAATTTTCATATTATTTTATTTATTTATTGTAAAATTTATATTATCACAATTTATGAAATTTTATTTATATCACATGTCTAAATTTATGAATTTTCCATTCATTTATTTATTTACTCCTTTAATCATGAATATAATTCATTTATACTGTGAATTATTGTATGATTTATCTAAATTTTATATACTACTTCAATTAAATATAATATTATTTATGTAAGGAGTTTCATGAGATGTTATAATATAAGATTAATTTATTTCAACTTTGAGGGGTGATTTAATTTTTATAATTTGAAAGAAAATGTTTTATAATTAATATTCATATATTTTTGGATTCAAAATCATATTAATACTATGAATCGCAATTGATTATTATTTTGTAGATAATGAGACTTTTTTCGGACTTATATTATATCGAGTAATGAAATTATTTATAGAAATATGGGGAATGCAACATGTCACACTATACATATACTTGAGTAGGATTTATGTTTCTTGTTATTTTAATCAATAGTATGAAAGAATATTATACCAAATTTTATTGAGATGCATAGGGATATTTTTTTAATATTTTATTTAAAATTATAACTATGGATAAATAAAACAAATCCTTGGTTATATAAAGTGGTATAAAATGTGAATGGAAGATGTTTATTTCATTGACAAACAAGAAATATTTAATTCAATTTAATTAGAATTTTGAATATATATATATATATATATATAACATTAGATGTAATATAAATGGGATTCACATAGAATTTATAGTGAGATAAATTAAATTCATTCAAAATAATTTGTGTTAAATTTATTCAAATGTGAACACACATTAAGACCTCCATAATTCAATATTTATGATCTTAATAAGTTTATATTCCCTGTTAATCATCTTGTATAACAGTAATAAAATATTATTGGCCCAAATAAGAGTATGTTCCTATATGAGATATAAATTCTTGGTTATACGTAGATAGTGGACCCTAATTGGATGAGTTTCAAAAATAAATGGGGTTGAGAATATCCAAAATATTAAATAAGTTTAGTTTTTATTCTTAACTATTGTAACATATCGTCCCTACTCAACTACTCAAAAACAACTTTGAGATGAATTAGAATGCTACTTGGCCCTTGGAAATGATCCTAAAATACTAAAGGATTAATAGGCAGATGAAAACACTAATATGAACTTCAAGGAATGGTGTAATAACTCAATAGAAACACCAACCAAATAACTAAAAGAAAATATGTTTCACAAACAATTAATTCAATTCATACAACCATAAAACATAACTATAATAAATATAGAACAAAAATATGACAACCTTGTAAATACAAGTACCAACCTAACTTACATCCATCCCACTAGCATCGGTGATAAGGACCGTCAACCACTAGCATCCACCAGACCACACCACCACATTAGTCCATCCCACTAAGAAATATCTTCTAACCTAAATCTCATGTAATAATATCTGTATAGGCATCTATATGCCCATGTAGAGGATGAGTACAATACCTAGAAGGATTTATCCAATCCCCCTTAACACCCCATCTATGTGAATATCAAAAAAGATATAAATATATTTTGTAAAATATTCTAAAATATAAGATAATTTGTAAAACCATTTGAAATAACTTTAACAATTAAAAAACCTACAGTAACCAAAGTAAAACAAGAAACCCACATCTTAACAATCAATATTATTCTAAATTCAATGATAAAAAACTAATAACACTCTTACAAAGAAACAACCCAATTAATCATGTCAGTAACCAAAACATGAGGTAACCCTTATACCATGAGTAGTATCAAAGAAAGTGTATCACCAACACTTGAGTAGGCTGGATGCCCCCAAACCAATCCTTCTCTCTACCAATAGTGCCCCCACACCCAAATGTGGTTTTACTACCACATCACGTTACCATTTCCAAAAAGGTACCCACACCCAAGTGGAAGTTTACAAAAATCATATATAAGACCTCACCATATACCAATACACAACATCAAAAAATACCAAAATCCCTTGCTACACAATCCACAAACTACCTTAACATTATCCACCATAGAGACCAATTTATGAGCTAAATAAAATCCCATTTGTATCTCGTATAAATAACATTTACCATGAAAATAAATGAACAAATCCAAATAAAATACACTAATATTGCCAATAAACCAATTCAGTTAACATGAACAATATATATCGATGCACACAGAAACCATGTAACACAATGCATGATGAAATAACATCTCCTCAAAAACTCAATGCATTAGATCATAAAAATTAAAAATCCCAACAATTGATAACATGAATCAATAATGAAAACAAAATTAAATCAACCACTTAACCCAATACCACATTTCATTTTATTCCTCATGGAATCCTTAATTTTATGAATACCACACGCATGCCTAAAAATACATTGATTTAATTTCCTCCAACCCACTCTCCCCAAATTTTATTTTTTACTGATATAAAAAAACCAGAAAAAAAATTACTTCAATCCCATAAAATATTTTCTTTAAAAACCTAATATTCAAGATCAAGAGATTAATCACATAATAGAATAAGTGATCATCCACTACCTAAATCATGATTTTTGATCTAATCTAATACCTCAAATCAAATATCCTCACTCCTCATAACCATCTAAAACACATAAAAACAAAATCCCCAAGAATCAAATAGGTTTTACCATTCCATAGTGAATTCCCCATGTAAAAAACCCTAGATCTAGAGAGAGATGTGAGAGAGATGGAATGAAGGGTGACATACCATTGATACGACACACAAACTTCTTAACATTAGAGGTAGAAGATATCAAGAGGGGGTTTTTGAAAAATCAATAAAAGTCACCCACGATGGGACTTTCTCATGTAACTGTCAAAATGGGTTATAAAATAGGGATTTTAAAGGTTTAGAATGAATTTTTGATCAATGATTTAATTGTTTAATGGGGTGATTTCATGTTCTTGGGTGACTTTGAAACCACTATACAAAGCCTACTACATTAAATCACAATCATTTTAGTCTTTTAAAACTATTCATAAAAAGAATGGTATAACCCATGGGGTCTCGAGGGTCATCTTCTGATCGTGGATATCCCCCTTACACACATATTTTCCACCTAAAACGTCTCCATTAACATAAAAACACCCCAAACCTTACCCAAATCCTCTAAATACTTCCAAAACACTATAATCCACATCCCCAAAACAAAAAAAAATAACTGGATGAACTAAAATATCTTCTTCTATAAAAAAACTCAATCCTTAAAATTCCACCATCTGGAAACTGTTTTCATCTTTAAAAACTAAGAATGTTACAATACATCCACCCATACCTAAAAAATCAGGTACAAAAACTCTCTCTAGATTTATTATTTTCACCCCTGAAATAATGGTAGACATGCCTTCCTAGCCACCCACTCTTCATTGTTGGAATCAACAGCTATAATGTTCTCCCAACCATCAATAATCTGCATGGTAATGAAAACCCACTAAACCTTGGATGATTATCATCACTTTGTTGATCGTAAATAGAAGATCATTGGATACCATAGTGATGTATGTTATTATTCCAACATACCATCCTAAATCCATATAATCTCATATATATCTTCACACACCAAGGTAATAACATGAAATCCAACTACTAAAACAAAACCAATTAATATTTTATGGCCAAGAAAAGCATTTCCCATACTGGGATGGTCGCTTAAAAATACCAAAACACATTCACCATTAATGTCTTCTCACTAGCATAAGATCTACTACACTATATTCCTTGAGTTATCCTTACTTGTTCAACAATGTAAAAAAATGACCACAAATGTCTCATTCACTAGATCACCTTCCTCAAGGAATTATTACACCACTCACCCAACCATATGAAAAAAGAGACCATATAGCCATTCTTATTCCAAACCCATCATCCAAAAAAACAAGCATATGCATCAGTAGTTCCAAAACCAAAATTTATATCTCATTGATTAACCCACCTAAAATTAATGTGCTAAATAAATACTACAATATCTTTACTAAAGCACCCATTTCTTATATTCCTTACCCAATAACCCAAATTTAACCATCTAATTTGAAGTATTTACATTAAACTATAACCATATACCTCCCACCTAGGTCACTGAACAAAATAGAATATGACCAATCACTACATCCAACGGTTATTATCCAATTTTCTAAAAATCATCCATCATAATAAAACTTTCTTACCGAAATATGATCATTTTTCTAGGTCCATCTTAGGAGTGAAAAGTTAAAAATTTGACTGTGCCTTCTCTAAATATTCTAGGCAAAACCAAAACCTATCCATTGTTTATTTTTTTTCAAACCATTAATTATACCATTCAAATCCCTCAAAATAAATCCCCTAATACAAATGAATAATGCACACCCATATAGTGACAATAAAACTATTAAAATTCCCATGAATCGGTTCAACTAACCACAAAATCCAACCATCCCATAAACATAATAACCATTAACTATTATATACAAAATCCATAATCTCTCCACAATAACTATTAGTATGAGAATATTGTCTTATAAATCTAACCACTCACACATCTAACATTATCTTGAATTTATTGATATATATCCAAATGTATTTAATAGAGAACTATTAGGCCTCTCTGTTTTCATTCATAAGAAAATGAATACCTGCCATACCAATACATCAACATAAATTCCAAACTTGAACCATGATTCTTTACTAGAACCCTTTGAAAACCCACCACAGGTTTTTCAAAATAACCAAATATAACCCAATAAGAAATCCCTATGAAAAAGTAATATATATATATATAAAGATAAATAGGAGAGAGGATTTATTATGAGGGATATACATTTGATATGGTACCAAATTTTCAAAATAAATTATAGATAATAAATATGGAAAGAGAAATCCAACAAAAACAACAAACCCCACCATTTTCAAAAGAAAATAAATTAAATCATCTATTTTCATTCCATAATGGGAACTACCAACATTGAACCAATTGGATCACCAACGAAATGAACTTTTCATCCATAGATATGTAGTCATTTATGTACTATTGAATTTATTAATGTATATACCACTCTATGGAATCCTAATAAAACCAATTAAAACTCAATACTAGTGATAAAAATAATATTCCGAGAAATATAAACTCATATCAAGGGTTTTAAAACACTTATGAATAAAAAACATTGGCCAATTTCTATAAATTTAAGTACACATTCACACCCTTGAACATGAACCAATTATATATTTACTATATTGTAATCAATGTAGTGAAATTAAAATTTCCATATTTTGAAGCCATTCTTTTTAAAAAATACCACCCCAAATTTATTAGGATTAAATGTCAGATTTTAGAAAAAAACAACAACAATTAAAATCAACTAACCATATTTCATGAAATTTCTATCATTATACAAAATTATTTTAGAGACATAAATCTAATCTCATTCCATTATAATTGAGAATAAATAACTGGGAAAAAACCTAACAGATATCTCCGGAGTTAAATAAGGCCTCATATTCCCAAAATTCCCTCTAAATTCGAGTTACACTATAAAATAGTGATAAGTGATTTCTATATTTTACCTTTATAGTTCAAACACATCCTATATATATTCCTATCAAACCCTGGATGAACCAAATTGAAACTATTTGTTACATTCTGGCACTAATTATCAATTCAAAACCAACTCTGAGCCTAATAGCATCAACCTACGATCTCCAAGGGATCATAGGTATATACAAACACCAATACCAACCAAGAGGTTTAATTTAATAACTAACAACAACAATAAAAACATACATTAAAGGCATTTTTTAATACAAATAATAAATTTAATGAATGCAACTATAATATAAAATACAACAACTATAAAAAATAATGCAAAAATCTTCCTGATATAAGTACAACTATTTCAATAATAATCCTTAAATAATATTTCAAATGAACAATCCACCACTAGACTCCAATAGGCCTCCCCATTGATCCATTTCATAACCATGTAGAAAAATCAAGTAATTTGAAACTCATGTAACATAAATTTCACAGGCCCCAGAATGTCCTTATAGGGAGAATATAAAAACCTGATTGGATTTCCCTAATGTTCCCCATGCATACCATCAATGGGAAAATCAACCAAGATATAAATATATTTTATAAAAAATATTAAAGGTCCCAAAACCAAAGTGAGATCTTACCAAAAATATCACTGTACCATTTCTAAGAAGGTCCCCACTCCCATGTAGGAGTTTACTAACATCAATTTTATACCCTCACCATTCCAAATTCACCACATCAATAAAAAAAAATAATCTCATGTAGTATAATTCACAATCAGCACAACATTATCCACCATGTAACCCAATTCATGATCCAAATAACATCCATTATATTACCCAAAGAAAACTAAATTACATAGATAGTACTAATATATGCACAAATATATATAAAATATACCATGTGACCAAATAAAAAACCCAAATAACATAAACCATACAACTCAAACCACACACACCAGATAATATCAACCATACAACTCAATAAACACCCAAATAACATCTCATGAAAAACTCAATTCCCAAGGTAATAAAAATTAATAATATGAAAAATAAATATCCCCAATAAAAAATCATCCAAGGACAAGTAACCCCTCTAATCAACATCCAATTTCAAATGTTTCTTTGTAAAATCTCCTAATTTCTAAAAACCACACATGTGTCCAAAAAAACACCATTTTGATTTTCTCTAAAACAACATATTCCAAAACTTATTTTTTTGAAATTTCAATCTCCACTAGAACCAAATTATTTTAAACGCATAAAATAATTTATTTTAACCCCTAACATTAAATCCTAATAAATTGAGAATACAATGGATTAACTAAGACACTCCTACCGCAATCATCATTTTAGAGTAAATTCACTATACATAACACATGGTCCTTTCTTTTCATATCATTTCCAATCCCCTATAAACATCGTCTCTAGAAACTGAATGGATTTATATAATCCTTAATCAAACCTCCATGTCAAAACCATAAATCCTAAGAGAAACAAGATAGAGTAATAATGAAGAGTGGAATACCTTCAATCCACCACCCATATTTTAAAATATTTTATAATGAATAGATCCATAATGATAGATTCACTAAAAAACACTCAAGAAGTGGGGAAATCCATATAGGGGTCAAAATTGGGAAGAAGGGAGTGGTTTCAGTGTTTAAATAAATTTTCATCCATTTTTATATTGGTTTCATAGCCTGATTACACAGTCCTAGGAGACCATATAGTGACTGTGCACATACTATTGCCTAAAATCCTAGGATACATGGTCCTAGGATACTGTGGTTGGTATAATTGGATGTTACTACCTTAAAATAAATACATAGTCCAACAAATATGGTATTGGGATCATGAAATCACTATGAACCTCTAAATGGAAAACCATTTTCCACCTCATACATATCCATCCTCTGAAAAAACCCATAGTCTTTCATCCGTGTTTGACCTCTTTTGAAACACCTTAAACCTCATCCCCGCAACAACATAAACCATTTAAACCCAAATACATTATTTTCCCCAAAATCTGATCAATAAAAGTTTAAAAGACTTATATATGATATAATTAACATGATGGTCTAAAAAAGAGATAAATAATAATAATAATTCATAATTGAAATAATAATTTAGTGAAATAAGAAATTCGGATAAAAAATAAATAATGTGGATATGGGGCCATTATTTTAGTGGTTCTGTAATTCATAACATTCTATATTAAATATTTATATGCATGATACTGATTTGAAAATATGTTTCATAATAGATAAAATTTAAATGAATACTAAATAAAACATATATCATAGTTCTATTTTTGAAGAAGAAAATTTAAATATATATAATTTATTATATTATTATCAAAACATGGGAATATTAATCAGATAAGAACAAAAGTTTTATGTGTTAGGGAATCCTTCCCAATGAACCCACTAAAGAACTAAGTCAACTATAAATAGTGAATATTGTATATATAATAAAATTTATCTTCACATCACTACACTGATTCTTATTTACATATATCCCATGATAGATATATAACATGGAAATATTTATTATTTTGGTATAATATATATCCTAAAACTTTTCTATCAATAATTGGTTAAAAATGAAAGATATGGGGTTTATAAGGAACCTTTTTAGTAAAATATATTTAAGGGTAAAAAAAATTCATTCATATGTAATCAATATGATTTATTTTATAAATTTATTAAAGATATTGGGGTTATCCCATAGGATGAATCTTGGTGAAATCATTATCTTTTATCATTATTAGATATAGTTCCTTGATTCATTGAAAATTATGACATGAATGAGTTCAAAAATACATAACCTATTTTCATTAACGTGAGTAGGGTTACTTATTAGGAAATTTTAGGTCCATGAACTATATCCATGATATTGGTACAAAAAGTAAAGCATAAGAGTTTTTATTAGAAATTGAAGAAGGATGTTCATGGGGAGTCCACACCTACTTCACTGAAACTGAAAGGCATTATCGACAATAAAGTGAAATTAATCTACTTTAGAAATAATAAACATTGGAAAATATATTTTTCAGAATATTTTAAGGAGTTCAAGAAACATTAAATATGTATTGTCTTATGTATTAATGGTGTAGTGAGATAGCCTAAGACCTAGACACTTGGGTCCAATGCTAAAAAACTATTCTTGAAATACTAGATATGGAACCAATTGAAAAGTCCCAAATTTTAACAATCCATAATTTCAATATTAATATCCAACATTGAGTCACATAATTGACCATTAAATTCTATGTTTAAAGTTTTATAGGATTACGATAAACCCTTTACCTAAAAAATCCCATTTATTTCTCATCAAATTGGGATTTTCCCCATTATACATAGATTTTATTATTCCATATGAGTACATAACCATCTACCATAAAAATATCTACACATGTTACCCTTCTAAACATATCTTACAAAATATGATTTTTTATAACCTTAGGAAATGGAAACATAAGAATGGGTGGGATCAGATACTCAATAAGTGTAATCATAAAACATATCAATCGATGATCACAAGTAAGCATAAAATAAGAATAATGGTATGAGAGAAGGATAGTAACTTATGAATTATATACCCAAATAGTCTTAGATCATAAATCATGAGTAGTAGAATAAGAATTTTTAAAAATAAAAGGAATATTTCAATAGAGTTTAAAATCATCAATAATCAATCATGATCCATGTGATTATATCATAATCATAATATATAAGTTTTGTTTCATGAATCGAACCAGATGACTCATCTATCCAAGTTCCAAATTTATTTAAAACAATACTTGAAGGGTATTACCAATCCCTATGGGTTAGATATAAGCGTATAGAAAACAAAAACAACCTTTGGGAATAATTTCTCTCAACAAGATAAAATAACCATCATGATGTATATAAAGAAGAAAATAATATAATTATATTTCATAAATAGAGTTAAATAGTGGTAATGATACATTAAATCCCAAAAAACTCAAAATCCATGTATTTTATCTAAGAGTAATCAATGTAAAATAGATAACAAAAATTATCTCTAGCTTCCAAGTGGGAAACATCCCACTAGCTCACCACCCGAGTCCCAAATCTAGCTAACTCAAATACCCATTACTTCCCAATAGTTCATTTTACTTTCCTACATCAAATAAAATAACATCTACACACACCAAAGGGTGTTTTTATTGGGTGATAAAAACAATCCTAGTGGGATCCCACTAAGTGTTCTATAAGAAATATATTTTAAAAAATATAAATATTATAATTTTAAAAGAACACAATGCATGATGTATAAATTTTATAAATTAACCAAAAACATGGAAATCTACCCATTTTCACATTTTATAAATAATTTTGTATAAAATAGTTTTTAAAGAACATAAAAATAATACATTTATCATTTAAAAATAAAGAATAATAAATCCATATCAAAGAAAAGAATAATAGAAAGTACACCTATGATAATATAAGTGTGGGATAGCTAGGATCCTTCCCCTATGTAATCAAGAATGACTAGTGAGTACTAAAAAGTTCCCTGGTTTGATGACCTAAGGTGAAGTGGAACACCCGAATGTGATAACCCCCTTAAGATTTCATGTAAACTTATTCCCAGTATGGTGACCTAAGCACTATAGAAACAACTTGATTTTTGAACCTCCCTATGAATTTTGGAAACAAGATCTTACATGATCAACCCCCCAAAGTTCCCCAAGTTACCATTTTAAAAACATTTAAAATAAATTCCAAATGAATATCACATTTCAACCATCAAACCAAAAAACCTTTTCCACACAAAAACCATTCTTTGAAATCCATTTTATCCAACAAAAACAATATTGAGTTGAAATTGACCTTTCATTGAAAAGTACAAAGGGGGAAGCATTTTTATATTAAAAACCACCATATAAACAATTTGATAAGTTAGATTTCATTACATTAATTATTTTTAAATCAAGTTTGAAAATGAGAGAGAATTTTTGGTTCATAAATAAAATATTTTAGATTAAATCACCCACCTCAACATGTGGTATTTCAACAATTCCATGAGATTGGCACAACAAAATAGATGATATATCTATGAATCAATAGAAGATATGAAACCATGAATCCTGTAATATCAAATTCAGATTAAATTATCAAAATTTAAATAGATAAGGGATAGATACCACTTACCTCAAAGATATCAATGATTCACACAATGATCAAACTAGATCCAATAAGTTCCAGATCTTCCTACTTTTGTTCTAATTTAAACATCATTAGATCATGAAATGAATAATAGATCTGGTTAATACACTTTTTTTCTAATATATCTCTAAATATAAAGTGTATATATTTATAATTAAGGATAATAATGATAAATAACCATGACATAATTTCAATTTCATTGATCTTCTACTCTTAGATCATATCGAGTCGCACTCCAAAATCTAAGAGATCATAAAAATATCTTCGAAGAGTATCTTATATTGAAATACTAATCCACCTTAAGAATAATGAGGAAAATGGTTTTTTGGGACTTTTGAATAAAATTTAGATTAATTAATTATCATCACATGGTTTGGCCACATGGTTTAACAAATCTTGTGCAAACTATACACCCCTTATAAGTTATTTGAGGAGCTACATAGTTTGAAAATTTGTGTGCCAACCATGAAAGTTTTCTTTATCATATTCTATGTGTTTTGAGTATAATATCACATGTTTTGGACTAAAGATGCACCAAACATGCACCCTCCTCTGGAACTTCAAAAAAAATCACAATTTTAGGGGCTGATGAAAACAATTTTCCAAAACTATGCACATGCCCAAGAAAATCTAAATACTAAAACATTTGATCCGACACAACCTAGGGAAAAGTTAAATCAATATATGGTCAAACCAAAAGGTATTATGTACCTAAAATTGATGTTAGTAAATGATATTTATACCTAATATATCAGCTTCTTCTAGAAATTCATGTCACATATGGTTGATTCAGACAGAGATGAGGCCATTTTCCCTAACCAATAATTCTTACCCCAATATCTCATGAGAATTTATTTCATTCCACTATGAATCACAGACCAAGGGAACATAAATTCCATGTGCAATTTTCTCTCAAAGTTAAATAATCATCATTGTTTCCTCAACTATATAAACATTTGGTTCTAGATAAATCTTCTGCCCATTCAAGACATGGTAAGGATTGAGATGATATTTTTTAAGCAGAGATATATTGAATACATCATTAATAGAAGTCAAATGATGAAATAATTCAAATAGATAATCCAAATTTCCAATTTTCTCAATGATATTAAATAGGCTAACATATCTCATATCCATCTTACTATACTTCCCAAGCTTGCATTGACCCAACTGAGTCGTTTCTTTCATGAAAACCTAGTCACCAATTAAGAATTCCAATAGACAAAACTGATGTTCTATATATGAGTTATATTGACTTTATCCCATCACCAATCATTTAAATATAACAGAAGCCTTTTTTGACATATCTTTAATCAATATTGGTCCCATAGGAGAAGTCTCTACCACCTCTGACCAACAGATATGAGATTTACAAGGGAGGCCATATAGAGCTTTGAAAGGATCCATTTTAATAGATGAATGGTAACTATTGTTATAAGAAAAATCAACCCACCCTAGATAGCTATCCCAAGATCCTATGATATACATGACATAAGAATAGATCACATCTGATGGTATTTAAATAGCTTGCTTTGTCTATGCATTTGTTTGAGGATGGTAAGTCGTACTCAATCTAACCTATGTCCTCATCACCTCTTGATGACCCTTATTGAAGTAGGGATTAAAACATGGCACCCTATTTAAGAAAATAGTAAATACCACTGTATG
The DNA here is from genome assembly GCA_963277665.1 of Viscum album. Taxonomy (NCBI): domain Eukaryota; kingdom Viridiplantae; phylum Streptophyta; class Magnoliopsida; order Santalales; family Viscaceae; genus Viscum; species Viscum album. The sequence goes on from OY728145.1 coordinate 1,334,922,103, forward strand.
AAATCTCGCAACCTCTTTGATGTAAAACTTTCCCAAATCTTCAACTTCAGTGGTGTCCTGAATTATAGTCCCAGGATTTAGTCAACTGATCCATCACAACCTTGATAGTGCTCTTCACTTAGGGTGTCCATGGTAATATAATGATAAAATCCATGGAAACCTCATAAAATTTTCAAATATAAATAGGAATAGGTTGAATTAAATAAAAGGTTTTTGGTGAACAACCATAATCCGCAGGAAGGTATAGTAATGGAACAAAAATTAAACTATTACACATATCATTATAGACCACCAAAACTGATGCTTCATGTAATAATAAAGATTTATCGTGTCGAGGTGAAAACAATCCATGAGAAAGTATGAAATTCCTACATCATAACCATCCTAACAGATAATGGGATGATGAAATGACCCAAAAGAAAAGAAACCCTTCTAAACATAGGGACTATCCATCAATGGTCTCCCCACCATATAAGGATACCCTAATTTCCATAAAGTCATAATCCTTTTGTTTCTCTTGAAGAATGTACTTGAGGAGAGAGAAAATAAACTAAGAACTTTCTATAATCATACATGTCTCATCTTCCCTCACTTCTAGATGCATCGAGGACAATTGTACACTGAGATTTCATTCATCATTAGATTCTAATACTTCCTAATATGTAAAATTCATACTAAGGGAATAAACAAAAACATTTAAATATCCATGGGTATAGGGTACATAAAAGTAAAACATATAAAGGTACTCCACCCATTGACTACACTTGAGGTTTAATTCTTTTTATAAGAAGCTATAGCCTAGACTCTTATAATCAGAATAAAAAATGAACCTCTCCACAAAAAAGCTAGTGTATACAAAAATTAAAAACATTCTTAATTTCAGATATATTAAGATCATGAGTGGGATATTTCTACTCATGTGGTTGAAGTTGACAATAGTCGTATGAAAATACATGGTCTTCTATCCTAATAAAACATCACAGACCTAAAATTAAATCCTCATAATACACCACATAACCCTGACCATTTTTTTGGTCAAATAAAAATTAATTATGAGGTCAAACTTCATTTCAATTCATAAAATGATGTATGAAATTCTTCATCCCATGATAATTTCACCCCTCTTAGAATGAATTTTCAATGGTGATGTAATTTTTTAGAATTATTTCATTAAAAAATGAAAATAACCCGAAAAACAAAAAAATATTTGTATCTCAAAGACATTATGTGTCTCCTCCTCAGAAAAGTCATCCTTCACCATCACAAGATCAACAGAAATTCCATGTTTTATGACCATGTGTCATATGTACTTCACTTCCTAAATCCAAAGGTCACATTTTGATAAATTAGCATAATGATAGTGATTCCTAATGATTCCCCAATCCATTTTCAAATAATGGTCATCCTCCTCCTTATATTTTGAATAAACCAAGATATTATCCATAGATACCAAAAATAATAATATTTCTAAGATACTAATAGAATATCAAATTCATCAAATCCATAAAAACTGAAAAAGAATTATTCAAGATAGTTAACATACCAATATATTAAAAGTGGTTATGCCTACTCTTGGAAGTGGTGTTTTAGATATCTAACACCTTAGCATTGAGATAATAATAACCAGTATATAGGTAAATCTTTGAGAACCACTTTTCACCCTTTAACATGATTAAAAAGTTCAACATTATTGGGTAAAAGTTATTTACATTTATTCATCACCTAATTATTCTTCCGGAAATCAACACAAAGATAAAGAGTTATATCAGCCTTATTGGAAAAAATAATAGAATGAGATATACTATGATGAATAAAAGCATTTTATTTTAAATCAATCAATCAATTCATCTACTCTTGCAACTCATTAATTTCCATAATATTGGGAGAAATAAATATTGTCTATGTTCTAGAAAATATATCAATAGAAAATAACACTTCTCTTACCAAAGGAATACCAGAAAGTCATTTAGGAATACATTAGGAAAATACCAATCCAAGAATAGAAGATCATAACTAGATGGATCCTACTAAAACATAAATAATAAAATCAGACAAAAAACTCCCTAACTTTGTACAATGAGTTCCAGATCAGCTAGACCAAATATCACATTCACCCTTAAAAAACCATGGGCTCCCATAATAGGAAATAAAGGACACCATCCAATGATAAAGTCTACCTCTTCTCAATGAGAAACAAAAAAAAATCCATATCAATGATGATGCCAATGAAATCTAGGTTAGGAACCAGAAATTTACAAACAAACATAATGTAATAGATTGGGAAAGAATGTGTGAGGCATTAAAAACCTAACTCTTTTTAATCCCAATTGGCATCACTAGCTCCATAAAAATGACATATGTTCCATTGAATGTTTCAAAAAACCAAAAAATTGGTTTATATAAATGAATTATATAAACCTATATCAAAGAGATTATTTTTTATACACAATTTAAAAATGATCATACCTATCACTATCACTGGGATCACAACAACTTCTACCAAAAAATCCTATACTTTATGAATATGATTCACTACAAAGGCCTTTGTCTATATCCTTGTTGTCTTAGTAAATATTGAATGTGTCATGGTTACCTTTACATATGATGAACCAAATTCATTTTGAGATGTATATAGAGCCTCGAAGAACCTCTAAAAATATCCTTGGTGACCACAAGAACTGAAGATATTTAGAGGTGTGTAATAATAGAGGTTAGTGTTCCCTATCATTCCACATGGGTAGTATGTCAAAGGAAAATTTCTAGCTAATAATAATTTTATTGAGGAAGTTCGCTACTGATAACTACCACCAAAACCTATATGGGCCTCATTATACTTCCTTTTATTTCCATGTGAGCCACTATAGTCACAATTGAGAATAAGAGGAAGTCCAACCAAGCCAGACCTTCCCATTAAATCTATTCTACCATAAACTCTCTATCAACCATATCTAAATTAATGAAAACACTCTGAAGGGATACCATATAATGAATATATGGTCGAATACCCATCTGGAATATCTATATATTTAGCTTATCATTTTTTACAACCTTATGAGAAAAAAATACCAATTTAGAGACATGACTACTATATTCTTTCAATGTGTGATCACCCTTCTGATTAGAGAGAAACTCCATAGAAATCTCTATAGTCATGTATTTTATGTAGAATTGATGAATGAATATGGAATTCAATTCTTTCCAATATAAGCCATAATGTTTCATTTCTTGGACCACCACATCCCACCATCTCTTACTAGGTCCTGTAATATTGAAAGTAGCATTATTCAACTTAGAAAACTATAGAGTCTATAAGAATTCAATGATCAATTCAATATTATTCAATTTTTAATTTTCTTTATGAGGGTCATTCATCCCCAAAAATAATAGAGTCTTATATAATAGGAATTCCTGAGCTCAATTTTTGTCTCATCCATCTCCTGATTGTGCCTCTCTAGCTTGATTTTGAGAAAGAGGTATATTTTAGACCACTACATGAGTATCCCCATAATATAGCCTCAATAAAGTTCTGATTAATCAAATGTTTCCCTCATGAATTATAATCCATAGTTCCCTCATGGGTAACTTGAGGAATTCTTCTAGGAGGCGTGATATTATAACATAGAATAAAGAAACTACAATTTAAGGAAAAATATAAAGTTAAATCCAAATAACATATGTGATAACTAATATTATATCAAAACTAATCAAAAGAGACACACTTACCAACATCCCTTGATTAATTAATGCTTGTTATGAGGAGTGTTTTTTAGTCACTATCACATAAACTACACCTCAACTCCTAAAAATCCTATTTATTATCTACCAAACATCAAAATAAATGAATTGGTGAGAACAAACCTAATCTGGTTCCAATTTATCATGAATCAACCAATATTACCCATCAACCCAAGTTCTAATCAAATTCAAAACAAGACATAATGTGAGTTCATAATCCCCATGGGCTGGTGATAAACACCTAGGCAACAAAAACAACCCTTGGGAATGATTTCACCCATCAAGATATAAAAACCATCATGGAATATATAAACAAATAACAAACCTAATAATATGCCATAAATAGATCCAAACAGTAATAATGATACATAAAATCCAAAACATTCCAAATACAAGTACATGATAGAAGAGTTATCAAAATACAAAATATAAGAACCACTATCTATGTGCTCCAAGTGGGAAAATTCCCACCAATCACCATCTGAGTCCCAAACACATCTAACTCAAATACATGATTCCTCACTATGTCACATTTTTTTCTTGTTCGAATTAAAATAAGGATATAAACTCATTTTAAAAGAATATAAGGCATGATATATATCTCTCACAAATTAAAAAAACATTTTTATATTTTATAATCAATTATATATAAAATATTTTCTATACATTGAAAAATAATACATTTATCATTTTAAAAAAATGAATTGTAAATACACATCAAGGAAATGAAAAATGGTAAGTACACCTAGGATAAGATAGGTATGGGATATCTAGGATCCTAAACCCATGTAATCAATAATGATGAGTGTGCACTAAAAAATTCCATTGTATAATGAACTAAGGAGAAAAGGAACACCTCGATGTGTGGACCTCCCCTAATATTTCACATAAACATGTCCCTGGTACAATGCCCTAAGGATAATAGGACACCCCAAAGTGTAAACTACCATACAAATCATGGAAACAAGACCATGTATGAACCAACATCCTATGTACTCCAAGGTCCTATGTGATAAAAATTTCAAATCATTTCCATATGGAATATTAAATTTTAACCATAAAAACAAAAAAAACTTTTCCAAAAAAAAACATGCATTAAAATACATTTTCTCCAAAAAACCAGCAATGATTTTAAATAAATATTTCATTATAAAATAAAAAATGTGGATATAATTTAATTTTAAAAATCACTTTATTCATAGTTCAATAAATCATATATAATTCCATTAATAAATTTAAAATCATTTTTTGAATGAATCACTCATTCGTAGTTTATAACACAAATAGTTTAGATGAAACCACACACTTCAACACATGGTATTCCCAAAATTACATTGTGTCCACACACCAAAGGAAAGGAGATATCATGGAAATAAGAGAAGATCATAATCCATGAATCCAATAGTATCAAATTTTGATTCAAAAATATCATGGTTAATGAAGAAGAGAGATATACCACTTACCTTCAAGATCTTGATGATTCAGTCAATGATCAACCCAGATCTAATGATTTCCACATATTCCAATGTCTAATATAATCTAAACATCATTATATCATCAAAACCATTATATATCGTTAATACACCTATGGTTAATTATATCTCTCAAGATATAGGGGCTCAATCTAGATATAAGGAGAAAAATGAATAATAGAGACATACCTTCAATTTACTATATCTGGTACTCTTAGAGTCAATCAAATCATACTTCATAAGCTAAGAGATCTACAAAATCTCCAAGATGAGTATCTTAGGTCGATATCCAAATCAATTAGAAGATGACAGAGATCAAATAGAATTTTTTGGTTATTAATAATAAAATTTTGATTTTTTTAGCACCTCATGGTTTGGTTATAAAATTTAAAAAATCTTGCACCTACCATATTCTCCTTTCTAAAAACAAGAGAAGCCATATTTTTTGGCATCATTTTTTGAAAAAGTGAGATTTAATATTGAAAAATTCCTATTTTCCATGCTACAAATTTTGTAGAGAATATTACATGGTAAGGCCTAACGAAGCACCAAAAAAGTACCCTACTCTAAAAATCCAAAACAAGTTTCATGGTTTCCTTTGATGACTTCAACGTTTTACCTAACAATGAACCTAACGATGAAAAGGCCCATAAAACTCTAAAATTAAAAGAAAAACACCTGAAAAAAACCCAAGTAAATCTCAAATCAAGAGTTGTTGAAAGAAAGAATATTAATAAATGAAAGTGATCTCAGAATGTAACATTATAAAATACACATAAGCAAATAAAATCATTTAGTTATTCAAGTCTCACTACCAAGACTATCATTATGGAAAAATTTATATAGTAGATTATGTTCACTACCCACTCAATCATTTATATAGTCAAGTCTCACTTTCAAGACTATCTTAGTGGGTAGTTTCCCTTATTGAACTAGGTTTCCTACCCATTCTAGTCTATATCATCTCATGAGATAAAAATATTTACTGAATTCATTGGAGGGATATGTAATTTCAGAACCACCCATCACATAATGAAAATCATACATAAGAGGTCCACATGATCTAAAAAAACATTCAACATTTCATCATAGAATAACTAGTGGAAAATAAAAATATTTCATAAATATTTCATCATCATATAATCATACCCATCTAGAGAAAGTAATTTAATGGTATCATAAAAAATTATTATTTCATTATAAATTAATTAACCTTTGGAGAAGTAATGAGTTACATACAATAATCCTTAAAGAATCATCATCATAAGAAATCTAAAGAAATAAAGTGTATAGTATCATAAGGTCATATCCCTAGTGAATAATTATAATCCTTATAGGATTTGGACATAGAGTAAAATAAACTTGAAAGAGAATTTGAACATTTATTTGAAAATAGTTAAATATCATTTTCTTTTAGTATCATTAGAAACTTAAAATACATCAAAAAATAGAAGAATTATTTATTTGAAAATATAATTAGAAACTTATAAAGAAGAATTAAAATAAAATAGTGTCCATGATGGTAGAAAAATTTATTCATACCTTATATGTTAAAAGAGAATATTATTTTTACATGATGGTAAAAAGTCAAATGTGAGTCATATGTAACAAATTTGAAAAGATTCATTTTATTTAATTGTAAAAAAAAGTCAAAGTTAGTAAAAATAATCTTTTAGAAACTATAATTTATTTTTAAAAAAAATACATAAAACATTTCTAATAATATGGATGTGTAAGAAAAACTTTATCGACCAAAGAGAAAAGAATCTCCATTTTTCATGAAAACTTTTTCTCAATAATTTTAAGTACCTAAGTTAGTAAAATGGTACTAATAATTTAAAATTATACAAATAAACATGGGAGAAGATAGTATATTAGTTTTAAAGATAAGAATAATACAATTTCCCATAATCAAACTTTATCATAGACAATCCAAAAAAAATGATATTTGTTTACAAAAAAAATAACTTTTTATTAAAATATAAAAAATCCCTAACTCATAGGGGATGAAAGAAGTGTAGAACGAGAGAATAAAAACTTGTAATAGTTTTTCAATCATTTATTAATTACCCTAGATTATAATACTAAGTAATACCATCCCTAGGGCTCCCTTTAGTGGTAATGTGTAGGCTATATAATTCTATTCCCTCCAAGTGTGTCCAACCTCAATGCCTTGATCCATGAACATCCTACCCATCCAAATAAGGTAAACCAGATCCCATGGGATACTATCCATGTCATTCAATAGTTGAAAAAATTATTTGGATTCTTAATGAAAAAGAAAATTAGATTGCAACATGAACTCTTACTGCTTTGGAAACTTTTGAATCAAAACCCCCTTGAAAGAAATAATATTAAATAAAACATTAAATTCCATTAATATAATGATATTAATGTGATAAAATATCAAAATAAGTAGTATATTCATAGAACAAAACAATCAAGTGGTGAATATGGTATATATATCATATAAATAAAAGTGATAGGATAAACTCTCGCAACAAGTTTCATATTTATTTGAACGCATTAAAAACTCCTATATAATAAATATATATTTATTATCAATATATTCTATAAAAATATTTATATATATATATTAATATCTATATTTATATTATAATTTACAATTAAACTTTCATTGTTATTTCCCCATTAAAATCATTTTTTCGAGTAAAAACTGGTTCATTTTCAATTCGTATTTCAGTTAGAATATTCTAAACCTAGAATATATTACAAGGCTAAATCATATCCATAATATAAATAATATAATAAATTTAATATTTATTCATTATATAAACATTTATAACCAACTGTGAAAGGTGGTGATGAAAAATGAATTACATCCCTTTGGGGAGACGATAGTTCATATGTATGCATCAATGAAGTTTTAACATTTTAATGGATGGAACAAAAGAAAGGTAAATAATAAATCACCTTTATAGAATAATAAATTTTTTAAAATTTCATATATATTCATTAATAATATTGTTATTATCATCCATGTAATTTTAGAATGAAAAACGAATCACATCACTTAGTGAAGGTGGTAGTCCACATGTACACACGAGTAATGTTATCATTTTCCAATGGATGGACATGTAAGAAGGTATATTATATTTCATATTTTAATAATTATTATTATTTTTTTAATATCATATATATAAATTAAATTAATATGTATAATAATCTAATAGAAACAATGAAGAAAAAATAAGATACATCACTACATAGAGATGGTAGTCCATATATACGTGTGAACAATGTTTTTATTTTCTATTATATGTAAAAGAGATATAAAATGGAAGTAAAATTAACATAAAAACATATAAGTATATAAATATATGTATTTAATCATTTTAATATGTTTATAAAATATTTATAAGAGGTTTAATGAGAACGAAACATGAAAAGGGTTAGTAAGAAAATATACCTCTTCTTGTGTCATCCTCCCGTAAGAGAACCTTAAGGCTACATGGATGGGTATTTTGGGAAGACCAAAACCTTGAGGTCATGGATAAGGATTTTAATATGTTTTTGTGGTAGATTTTTTTTATCTATGTTGATCAATAAGGTGTAAATAATATAGTCAGGGAGGTTCCCTTTTATTAGTGAGGGGAGTGGCGCATGTAATTATTCTAGTCATTAAAATAATATAAGGTCACTTACATAAACAAATATCTCCAAATTGGATAAAATTCTATGTTTGGATGATATAGGATCAAAGTAAACTAACCCAATTTGATTTATATATTTTTTATATTATTTTAACCCTTATCTCTTTAGTTTAACCCCTCATTGGCCCTTTTAATCCTTAGTGTGGTAACAAGGTACTTATAACTTAAGGATTAATGATGTTATTCTAAAAGATAAATTGGATAATAAGTGATAATGGATGATATTATATTAAATTTATAAATAAATAAATAAAATATATTATTTCTTATTATTTTTAAAAAAATTAATTAAATATTTTTTAATATAAAAAATCCTTAAATTCATTTTGGTGACTATTCAAATAATTCGACTTAAAAATAAATATAACCATGGAGATTGAATTTTAATTTTTAAAATATTACTTACCTTTCATTACAGTCAATGAAAATCATTAAATACTTTAACTTATCCACAATACAACACTTTTAATATTTTAAAACTATTTACAATGATTTTTCACCCGCTTGCACAAGGGCTACATCATCGATGCGTAAGTGTTTTATGTAATTATACCATTACTAAAAATTAAAAATAAATTCATATCATAAAAAAAATTCATCCTGAAAATAGCAATTTTTAATTATTCATAATAAATTTTTATCTTACAAAGTCATAATATAGATATTAAAAGTAAGAGAGTTACATTTTGTACATATTCTTTACTTAATAAAATATAAAGGTCATTATTAAAGTAGAATGTCACCAAAGTTTCATATATTAAAATGTGGGATGAGGATGGTTAAAATAAACCCATATAATTATATAAATTCATGTTTTTGAGATATCTTAATACATCATTTCAAGCTTTTAACCCTAATTAACCCATTTTACCCTTTATCGATGTGATAAATTTTACAATGATTATTATTCATTATGACAAAAAGTTAAGTTTAACATTTTAAATAATATTATTTATTATTATGGAAAAAATATAATTCATTATACAAGATTCAATTCCATTAATATAATGAAATTAACTCAAATATCCGCCTACAAAACACGTAAAAACCAATTCTAGAGAATATGTGTTTTTAAGCAAACAAATGATTTTTTCTCATTTCTCAACTAGTATCAACCACTTAATGAATTTTAATATATTTTATAAAATAAAATATCTAAAAATTAAATTAAAATGATTCATCAATTATGAATAATTTATTTTACTAAAATAAAAATACAGTGTGCACGTAAAAATAGTTTTCTAAAAAAATAACCCTTTTTTCCTTCAAATGATTTTATCTTCACTTATAACTAATTGATAATGAATGTATGAATGTTTATAAAATTATTTAAATTAAATAAAAATATATTTAATCAAAACCAAGTTTTATTAGTGATCAAGATACATAATATAGAAAAATTCAATACATTGAAAATTTTCCCTTTTAACATAGAATTATATTCATTTTAACATTTAAAATTGAGTACTTGTTTTCTATGAATTAATAATTAATTTTTAATGAAGGAAAAATTTTATACCTATGTTTCAAAATTTATTTATTCTTATTCATACCCTTAAATCCAATGTCTAGTCGATAATGGTCAAATTTAAAAAATAGTATTTTCATAGTATGTCATGGTTATATTAAGTTTGGTACACAATATTGATCATGGTATTTCTTTAAAATAAAATATAGTATAAAATAATAGGGTGTTACATTATACCCCCTTAAAGAAATTTCAACCACACAATTTTATCTCTTTCTTGATAAAAATTGTTTAAAACATTTTTAGAATCATTTTTATATAGTGGAAAAAAAATATACCTATGTGGAAAGAGAAACCTTTTAATACACTTTGATTAAATTTCCTTTTGAAAAGGAATTTATTTTTAATTTTAAAACTAGGATACTTATTATTTTATAAATATTTATTAATTCATATGTTCACCATTGTGAGACTTGTACTTGCGAATGAGTTTCATAAATTTTACTTTTATAGTTAAGAAATATTTTCTACATTGGACATGACAGATTTATCTCTGTTGATGCTCTGTTTTGTCACAAAGTCCAACAAATGGTAAATGGGAAATACCTTAATCACAATTAGGGTCACCCTTTGAAGAACATCAAAAATTGACAAAGGGATGAACCAGGAATTCATTTGGAGGGTGTCGCGCAAGTATCATACTTGCCGCGCAACTCACTTGCACGCCACATATGGGTCGTACAAATCACTTGTGTGTCCTATTCTTATTTTCACCCAAGGTGCCCAGTGGCCTATAAATAGCCCCCGTGGTCCCCTCATTTAGAGGAAGAATTATCCAAAACTCATATTCAAGCTATGGTCGCCCAAGTCTTTGTCTGACGTCTTCCGAACACATATAATGTAGTTCTTTACCTAGAATGGAAGATCTAAATAGGAATAATAAGGCCTAAATGTTATAACTTATCTATAATTGTGCGCCTATGTGTAAAGAACTTAAGGGAAATGAAAACACTTTCATGCCACCTTGCCCTCCCAAGAAAACTTGCGCGCCAACTTTTTGGAAGCCTCAAGAGATGATACTAAGGGCATGAGTTCAAAGTCACCCAAGTATTACCCTGTGGATTCTTCATTGCCCAAGGTGACTCATGTCGTGCAAGTCTACTTGTGTGACCAGGAATTGCATGCTAGAACAATAATTCTGTGCCTCCTTCTTAGTCACCTCCTTTCCTCAAATCCACCTCTCCTCTTCAATACATGGCCTTCAAAACCTTCTTCAAATCCATTTATGGCATGGTTCCTTTGTTGGATTCCTTATCTGAGACGAATTCCTTGGGACTCCTTCTCAGGAGTAAGTCCCAATCATAATTTCCTTTAACTTTGGGTCTCCTTCTTAGGAGTAAGCCCCAAGATCCTTTAACATTGGGCCTCCTCCTCAGGATTAATCCCCAGGTTATAAGTTCCCTTTAATTGGGCATGTTCCTCAGGAGTAAGCCCCAACCTTATTTTATTTTGATTTGGGATTCCTTATCAGGAATAAAACCCAATCATAAGTCCCTATTAATTTGGGATTCCTTTTCAAGAGTATGTCCTGAGTTAAAATTCCAAATCTCTATAAAGTACAAATATTTTTATGGACCCTGCTCTTGGTCCTCTTTCCTGAACTAAGTCCTGATCTTCATTTACTTGGTCCATCATACATACGTAAGCCCTATATCATTTCTCATGACTGCATCTTTCTTGGAACCACTGTCAAGTTTAATGATACCTCTTTTTTCTCACACTAATCATGACTCACGTGGGCTTAGAGTGTAAAAGTAATAATGACATCTCTTTTTGGGTTATTAACCATGCATAAACCCCATTTTTCTTTACCCGAACTACATGGACATTGATCTTTTCCCTAAATGTAAAGTATGTATGAATCCTTTATAAGGTTCAAGACCATATTTCATTAATTATTTTTCATCCCATATGACGTTAAACTATATCCTTCATATCAAACTATGTGGGTTCTGATTCCTCTCTTTTTAACAAGGATACGTAGGTAGCCCATCTGCGGGTGCGATCCCAACTCTGAAATAATCCATTTCTTTATGAATGACAATAAACTTAAAGTGCCCCCACAGAGTGGCTTTAAAACTAGTATGGTCATCATAATGACCAAGAGATTTCTATATAATGTATTTAAGGATACCATTGACTATGAATATCCAATACATACGGATGATTCTCTATCGATGAAGAACCTCAAATACATATAAAAGATTCTCTAAATACCATACATATCAATCATTGATTACTAAATATAAAAGAAAACATCATTTTTATACTCAGTGAATTAATAAAGGATTCATGAACATAACTTAAATCTATAAGAGAGTCCCAAAGTAGGTAATAATTCCCCTCAAAAAGGTGCAAAGAGCCTGACCGCCCATCCTCTCGGCCAATGCAAATTCTTAAGCCTCATCGGTCCACAACTAATGAGCACATACCTTTGTAAAGTAGGTTCAGATGGATATAGAATCATTGGATGTTTCCACTTCTACTAATAAACTTGTTAGAAATCGATTGGAAATTTTTAACCTTAAACAAACAAGGTCATCCCCATTTCCAGAAGAAACAAAAAATAGTGAACCCGATGTGAATCCTTAATCAAGTTAAAATGATGTTTTACTTATTTGTTAGGCCCATATTAAATTCAATATGAGGTCCAATAAAGAAATCAAACACATATGTGTTCATCCAAAAAATGTAGTCTAGCCAATCTTATCTTGATTATGTCTGTTATATCAAACATGCACTCTTTTCCAAGATCTTTCTGCAATACAGAAATGGATTCTTTAAATTTCACACATGTGAATGCCTCGGCTGCTACTCCTGCTGGATCCTCGTATGCTCTGAGGACGATACCACCTACTCAACTTCTTCAATGCTGGGTATCGAATGCATTGGTGAGGGAATACTGTCAACACGGTACCATCCCGACTCTGGTGGCTGCTCGAAAAACCCTCCAAATTAATAACTCACCCTCGTTGTCTGGACAACGATGACCAGTGGTCAAAAAGCAGGTGGTGGCAGCCACCGTTTCCAACCGTTTCGGGTCGTTATCCCCAGAACGCAACAACCAGTCCCCCCCCCCCCATATTATTGGGATTTGAATGAAGAGGTCACTCAAGGCCTTGGTTCAAGAAGGAAGGAGTCCTTCCTGAGTACTCCCACCAACAATCGCCACCAGACTCGTGCGGTAGTGCACTCTCAACATGATGAGGGTGTCACCTCTAGGTGTTCATCTCAGGTTCCTCAGATCAAAGCACACAAGATGAACTACCATAGGTGAAATTCGGTCAAGAGGGAGTAGGTTCTTACCTCTTCCCCCTCCGAAGAAGTCCAAAAATCTAACTTGATGGAAAACAATGAGCAGGCATATACACCCATCCGTCCTGATTTCACTGCCCAGCAGATTCATCTGGCAGTAACACATCAATCCCGCCAAGAAATTCTAGTGAAGTACTATAGGTAGGAACATACACCTATTTATAAATCATCATCCAGTCAGCAGGATCATCTGACTACATCCAAAGAAGCCCGCCAATCTAATATGGTGGCAACTGGTAAGCAGGAACATACATCTATTTACAATCACAAATTATGTCAGCAGTATCATATTCCAGTATTGAAGGAAACCCATCAACCATACTTGATAGATAATAAACAGCAGGCACATACACCTGCCAATGTTCATCAATCCTACCAACAATCTCGTTTGGTAGCACCCGTAGAAGTCAGTCGAAATGCTCCGATGACAAATCTGGAGCAGACTTAACTCTCTTCCCCTATGCATAACTACTGTCAATATCCGTTGAAAGGAAAAGAAGGACAGGAGCAGGCACATACACCTACTCCAAACATGGAATGGACGTATATTCCCATTCTGGTAGCTGAAGTCACCAAGCACATTCTAAAAATGGTGAAAGAGCATAAACAAATCCATACCCATATTCTGGATACCTGTCAGAATATTATAACAACATCAGTGACATAACAAGGAAAGAAACATAAATATATCCCTATTAGTGGAGTGACTCATTAATATGTCACTTTGGATCAGACACACACCTCTGTTCTAGTCGAGGAGGTTCGTGGGGCATACTCCCCCATGTCATACGGACAATTAAGTCAGGTACATACACCTGATTTAAATGGAGATAATCTGCCTAACCTAATCATTTCTCCTGAGCAGTCACATACACCTGCCCATTATAACCAATTTCATCAACAAGTGGTTTCCAAAGTGAGTAAGAAGGCGTCCAAGATAAAGATCCATCCAGCACAGTTTAAAAATCAAGATCCAATCTGTAATAAGGCCTTGCTTAATGCTGGAGTTCTTGAATCCCTTAGACAATTATCTATTGAAAATCAAGATTCTACTCTCTCATTTCCAGATTCCAGAAGTAACAAAAATAATTCCGAAGGTCTTCATTAGACACTTCCTCATCAAGTCTTGATTCATGACAATTCAGTCAATCTCAAAGTACCATCTTCAGATGAGAGCCACAATAACCCTCTGTGTGGCCAGAAGACCAAGGATAAAGAGGTTTCATCTGTTGATATATCCCACCATGGTGGTCCTCCCCATGATGATGAATTTAGCTACGAAAGTCCTCTCCATAGTATTAATTCACATTTCCTGGAAAATTGTTCAATGGACAATACAGTAATGAGAAATCCCTCTTATCTTGAGGCACTTGAAAATGTGAATCCAGTCATGTCTGATGCCTTACCACTAGCAGGTGAAATACTTTATCAATCAGAAGATAGCCTAGGGTATAGTTCATTCTATGAACCACCCTTAGGTCATTCATCTTCTAATTTGACAAATGAATTCTCTACCAATCTTGTTGAATATGATGAAGTAATAAAGAAGCACCAGCTTTGGTCCAATCAGGTAGAATAATATTCATTAAATGATAAAGAGGAAGTGCTGAATATGAGAAAACAACTGGTGAAAGGTGAAATACCAGTCTTGTTTTGGCCTTTGGCTGACTCTTAGTATGATATTCCAGAAAAGTTGACAAAAGATTGTATTCACGATATTTGTCTCAACATATGGAAAACTCTTTTTCACTTAAAAGAGAAAATATTATCTTATGATGAATATAAGAATCATGTAAAGATAATAGAAGGTTTTCAATGCCAAATTGACTTGGCATCTCTCTCAGTTTCTCAACATCTAAAGGTTAAAAAGTTACAGATATCCCTTCAGCGTTCATGCCTTGGCACGTTGAAAAGGTTGCGCCAGTTAATTACCAATTCCCCAGCTGGTATTCATATCAGGGGATGGAGTTTTCATGGAGCATTGCATTTCATTGTGCTCTCCAGTCAACAAAGCCTTCCAAAAGTGGTTTCATGCAATGTTATTGCCCATGGATGGCCACATCTAACTAGTTTTTTGTGTAATCAAAGGCTTGCTCGAGAAGAGGCCCCAACTAGTTATTCCCAAAGTCAGGCATATAAATAACAAGTTGTCAAATTACTCTTGCACCAAGAAAATGAGAATATCAAAAAGGTTTCTCATTTAGATCAGTCACAATATCAAGTGACAGAAGTGTCAGAAATAACCCATCGGTCCTCTGAGCTAGGTGATTTAAGTGGATGTAGGTCGATGCATCTGGCCAATTTTCGGACTAAAATCTGAAAAATAAGAAGGGATTTTAAGAAAGTTTCAGATGTAGTAACTCAAGAACCACCTTAGCTTGCCAGAATGGGAACTCTTTTAACTCAACCCTTGGGATAAACAAATAGGATTTGAGGAGTTGAGCAGGAAAAACAGGAACAGCCCCAGTCCACTAGAATGGAGACTTTTTCAAATTCTCAATCTCTTCCTCAGCGAAATTCAGTCTTCTCTCGATTAGGGAAGAAGCCAAAAGAGGAATGCAGAGCCGAATTATCAGGAAATTCCCTCTAAATTACAGTTCATCAAGAAGTTCCTGAGGGATCAACCAAAACAAAAGGAAATGTCTCATAAAGTACATGGAAGAAGACAGTATCGCAGAAGCACTAACAGAAGGGTTGCAATGCATTATGCATCGATAAATGTCATAAATGTCATTGTCACTAATCCCCCAGAACATGAGGCTCACTCAGAGGGATCAGATGAAGAAGTTCATGTTCAAGAGGTTGTGCACATAGAAATTAATGAAGGAGGTGTGCGTACCAGAAGATAGAGGGTTACCCAAGGGAAATATATTCCTTCAGGTAATTCCCTTCCATAATCTAGAAAGGCACATGCTAAGAAAAAGGGTAAAAGTTAGGTTACACCCCACCCTACCTCTTAAGAAGTCCAATAACTCTCATTAGAGGAAAGGTTCACACTACAAGAGGAAGAAATGAAGTAATTAAAGAGGTTAAATGCAGAACTACTTCAAGGTAGTCTTCCTACTAATCATGATGGAGTTAATAAATCAAGGTAATTTGTTGCAGCTACTAGGATGGATCAATAATATCCCCCTTTACAAGTACACCCTCATAGTTCCAATCCTAGATGTCATACGCAACAACAACCAGCAATACTACCATCAGTGGTAGTCCCAATCGTCACACCCATCCAAATTCCAGTTATTGCACCTGATCAAGTCCAAGATCAACTAGATGTTTCTCAAAAATTAATTACTACCATTGAGTCATTAACAAAATGGTGGGAAGCTATGGAAGTAAATCATGCACAAATTTAACCAGAAAAGAGAGCTTACCCTGAATGGGTGGATACAATTCCTCCCCCATCAAATTTTGAGAGTACCACATTCCCAATTTTTAATGGTTCGGGAGATCTAGAACAACACTTAACACATTTTGTTTCTCATTTTGATCATATGATGGGAACTCCTCAATAATAAGAGGCAGTTAAGATCATGTGTTTTGTACATTCATTACAAGGACATGCTTTTGTCTGGTATATAAGTTTGCAATCCCAGTCAATTATTGGGTGGGGAGATCTCCATCAAAGGTTACTTCTTCAATTCAGTTCAACATTGCCAAAGACGACACTTTTTGATCTTACCAATTGTAAGAAATGTGATAATGAAAGAGTTTCATATTTCATTGCTCGCTATAAGAGATTAACATATTCCTTAAGCTTAGCACTCCCTCAAGAAGAATTTTTTCCAATCTATGTGGAAAATTTGCGTGATGAATTACGAACACCATTGATCCCTGTGAAATACACAGGAGGGTTTCGAGACCTTACTTCAATTTCTCAGCAGATAGAAGACTCTCTTATGAACACTAAGGCTAAAAATCATTTAATTCTATCAGTTCCAGGAAGGAGAATAGGGAAAGCAGATACTGCTACAGTTACACTTAAACAAGCACATGTGCATGCTTCTACTTCAAGACCTTCATCATATCGAAGGGATCCACCTCCTGAATGTTAACAACAACAATCGGCTTGTCAAGATGATCAAAAATATCAAAGGCGGAAATAGTTTTAAAATTTGAAGAACAAAGTTTATTCTTTCCAGAATGAAAAAGTTCCTAGTTACTTCATCTCGGTTCTGGAAAACAATTTGGTTCAGTTGCTAAGGACCAAAAGGATGAACAAGGAAGGAGATGAAGACCTCCCCAATTATTTCCCATTTTATCAGATGTTGGGGAATCCCATTCAGGAGTGTTTTGTCTTCAAATACCTCTTAAAAAAGATGGTGGACTCTGGACAGGTAAAAATGAAAGGTTCTTTAGCCCATGTAGCATGTGTTACTTCTACTGATCCAGAAAAAGAAGGCGAGTGGAATGAAATCAAAAGTAAAAATGTGTAGAAATATAATGATTTGATGGTTAGGAAAACGATCAACTAAACCCATGCCATTTTATGAACACAATTTAATCAACCAATTGTGTCTTCTTCTATTAATTTCACACACAAAAAACCCTTCATCAGAAGGTAAATCCTCAAAGAAGCAGCGTAATTTGAAGAAAGAAGAGTAGTCAGAAGAAGATGAGTTCGTGTCAAAGCCTAAATTGTCTTTGACTATGGCAGATTTTATGCCATATGCTTCAAAAGCACGGGCACCACCCCACCAAACAGCACAACCTGAACTGGCTAATCAAGCAGAATCTTCATCAGATGAAGAATTAATCATTGGTTCTATTAACATGATTCATTTAACTGATCCTTATGCCAATAACAGTTTTAATCATGATGAGTCTAAATTCCCTATATCTAACGGAGGAGTTAGAGAAGGAGAAAGAGGTCTATGATATAGGAGAAGACGTGGATATTCCAAAAGCCACTATTTCAATCCTACCCCTTCTAGAACTGTATATGGGGTAGAAACTTGTGGAAAATCCCTTCAGTGGGCTCAACAAGAACAAGAAAGTTCTTCCACGTATGGAAGATTCAGTCCTGGAACAGTTGTTTTGGAGGATCAGTTAGAGGTTACACCTTCTTCCTCTCAGCAAATAAATAGACCTATTTAGACTTATCTATCGAAGCCAGGAGTATTTCCAAATCCTACCCCGATACGAGATTCATATACTTCCAAAGTATCAACTTCTAAGGAACCTGCAAAACCACATTTTGATGATGGAAAATGCAAACCTTTGGACCAAAAGTATGATGCCTTGAAACATTTGGCCCAAGTACTGGACAATTTATCAATTCTGTATGCCTTGAATCTATCAAAAGATATTCGGGAGGTGCTCATTGAGGCTTTGTCAAGTCCTCCAGAATTTGAAATAGAAATTGTTGTAACTGAAGTCTACCATATAGAGAATGATCCTGCAAAATTCCATGCAGTGATATCTTTTACAAATGAAGATGAAGATGATGTTGTACACGGAAATATCAGACCTTTGTATCTATCAATAAAATTCAATGATATAGACATCTGATGAGTTTTCATTGATAATGTCTCAGGAGTCAATATCATTCCTATTCGTACACTCCATCGATTGGGCCTCACCAAATCTGATTTATCTCCTTCTACTTTGATGTTTCAAGGATACGATAAGAATGAAAAATAACCTCTGGGAAAAATTACACTCAGAATTCAATTTGGAGACCTTGTTTCTAATTCATATTTCACGGTTGTTCATCAGGACACAGCTTTCAATATTTTGCTTGGAAGACCTTGGTTACATCAACATGCGATTGTACCTTTTTCATACCATCAATGTCTCAAATATAGTTTCAATGGTCAAATTGGGACATTGTATGGTGACAAGGCCTCATTCAAAACATGTGAATACCAATACATTGAGGTAGAGTTTTATCACATGGAAGTAAAGGAAAAATCCACAACGAAGAAGGTCACCAAAATTAATGCTCCATATGGTTTGGAAAAGATTCCAGTAAACCCATCCATACATGTGAGTACAGATTATGTGTTTCTTATCAGTAAAATTGAAGGGATAGACTCAAATTTAGCACTCTTATAGAAACATCCATAATGCCAATTACGGCAATCGAGCCAGATAGCTTGTGAGAAATTGTTGATTGGCCAAGCAATGATGAAAGCTTAAATGGATATGTCTTCATTTCATCCGCTGAAATCCAGCAATTCTATACTTCATCAACCTGGCCAGAAGAAGTTATAGCAATACCAGAGGAAAATAATGATGTCGATTCTCAATCCATTATCTCCTATCTATCAACCCAAGAAGACCCTTCATCATCAATAGGATTATAAATGGAAGCCTCTTCTTCAAAATGTTCAAATTTTAACTTCTCCTCTGATCATGGAAATTCTGCTTCATCATATACTATGAAAGTAGAAGCAGAAGAAGCAACACATACTGAAGAAGAATAGGAAGATCTCAAGGATGTTCCTCTATTATTTGAAGAGGGTATCTCAACCACCATGGATGAACTCAGAGAAATAAATCTAGGTACAAAAGAATATCCATTCCCCACTTTAATTAGTGCATCCATGACCCTTGAATAGCAAGAAATATATACTTCATTTCTAAAGAAAAATTGAGATGTATTTGGTTGGAATTATACAGAAATGCCAGGTCTTGATCCTGATGTTTCCGCTCATCATTTGGGTTTTCCAGAAGAACATCGAGGATTCAAGCAAGCAGTAATAAGAAGACACCCAACTTATGCCTCCATAATTGAAGCTGGATTTGATAAGCTTATCAAGGATAACTTCATTAGAGAAGTTCAATATCCTAAATGGATGGATAATATTTTCCATGTGAAAAAGAAGAATCGACAAATTAGAGTTTGCATTGACTTCAGAGATCTTAATCGACATTGTCCCAAGGATGATTTCCCAGTTCCGATCAAAAAACTATTAATTGATGAAACAACTATCTATGAAGCACTTTCTTTCATGGATGGATATTCTGGGTATAATCAAATCTGATTGGATCCTGAAGATGAAGAATCTTCAGCCTTTAGATTCCCTCAAGGTGTGTTCTGCTATCAGGTAATGCCCTTTGGCCTGAAGAATACAGGTACAACGTATCAACATTCCATGCACTATATCTTCAAACCCTTCTTAAGGAAATTTGTTGAATGTTATGTGGATGATTTGGTGGTTAAATCCAGACAACATGTTTATCACTTGGCTGATCTAGAAATCAAATTCAACAAACTTCAACAACATAATTTTATGATGAACCCCTTGAAATGTGCTTTTTGGGTAACCTCGGGAAAATTTCTTGGCTTTGTTGTATGCCATCGTGGTATCGAAGTTGATATTGAGAAAACAAAATCAATCATTGGTATGTCACCTCCTCGAAATTTGAAAGAATTAACAGAACTTCAGGGAAACTTGGCCTATATTCGGAGTTTCATTGCCAATTTGGCAGGCAAGTGTTTACCCTTCACTAAATTAATGAAGAAGGGAGTCACCTACCAGTGGACTGAAGAATGTCAAGAAGCATTCAATATTCTCAAGAGATATCTCTTGAGTCCACCGGTATTAATGCCACCTGTTGAAGGAATACCACTTATCCTCTATGTGACAGCTTTAGAGCGATCATTGGGTGACTTCCTTGCCCAAAAGAATGATGATGGGAATGAAAAAAGCCTTTAATATCTTAGTAAAACTATGCTTGAGGCAGAAACTCGATATTCAAGTATTGAGAAGTGATACCTAGCATTTATCTTTACAGTTCAAAAATTGAGACACTACTTGCAACATCATGAGGTCCAATTGGTATCTCACAATAACCTACTCAAATTTATCCTTAGTCGTCCAATGATTATAGGACATCTGGCAAGGTGGGCAGTTATTTTGCAGTAGTATGATATCTAGTATGTGTCTCAAAAGGCAATAAAGGGCCAATCCCTAGTCGATTTCCTTGCTGAATACCCATCTGTAGAAGATACATCTTTAAATATTGAACTTCCTGATGAAGAGGTCTTCTCTATTCAAGATAATCCTCAAACATGGGAAATGTACTTTGATGGTGCCTCCAGAAGTCCAACAGGGAAGAGAATGGAAAATCCTAAACTAAAAAAATTTGGATTATGAATTGTCATTATTTCCCCAGAAAAGATAGTATTTCCTTATTCCTTCTTATTGTTGGAAGGCGGCATAAACAATGAAGCATAATATCAAGCTCTCATCGCAGCCTTGGAATTGGCTCTTCAGGCGCAAGTGAATCACTTGAAGGTAAAAGGTGATTCAGATTTGGTAATCAAAGAAATCAATGGGGATTATTCCATCAGAAAGGAAGAGTTAATCCCTTTGTGTTATTACGTCAGAGAGTTAATGGTGGAATTTCCCTCGAAACTGGAATTTTCTTATGTCCCGTGATCACAAAATGCCCAAGTTGATGCACTGGCTAATATAGCCACAGACCTGGCAGATCCAAACCAGGACGAAACAAGCATCAGTGTTGCCCACCGTCGTGTAGTTTCACCTTTTTTCAAATCATAACTGAGGAAATAAATAAAATTAGTCCCATTTTTTAACCATACAGTCATACTTTAGGATGGAAGACACCTATTCGGGAATACCTTCAAAATGGAACACTCCCACCTGATAGAGATGGGAAAGAACAAGTCTGGCGATGTGTGGTCAATTTTACTCATTATGATAGCCCAGATCACCAAAATATTATCTACAAGCAAGGTTTTGATGGAATTACCTTCAGATGTATTGAGGGTGAAGAGACAATGGTTGTCATGAATAAAGTACATGCATGATTTTTTAGTGCCCACCAGTCTGGACATAGAATTTCTGGTCAAATTCTAAGTCTAGGATACTTTTGGCCTTCAATGATGCAAGATTGTGTTGATTTCACTAAGAAGTGTCATTCTTGCCAAGTATGTTCCAACTTCATTCATCAACCCCCATATTTTCTTTATATAGCTAAATACTCATGGCCATTTTCCACATGGGGAATGGATGTAGTAGGACCTTATCCTCCGACTACATCCAAGCAGTTTAATTATATTCTTACAGCTATTGACTTCTTTTCCAAATGGGAAAAGACAATACCTCTCAAAGAAGTTAGTTCTAAAGAAATTGTTAGCTTTGTCATGTCTAACATCATTATCAGATTTGGTGTCCCTCGTACCATATTGACGGACAATGGCTCTAACTTTTGTTCATCTGAGGTAAGAAAGTTGTATCAAGAATACAACGTCAAATCCAACCATTCATCTCGGTATCATGTAGCTTCCAATGGCCAAATAGAAGCCTTAAATATGACTCTTTCAAACATACTGCAAAATATGGTGGATAAAGATAATAAATCATGGCCTAATAAACTTTTTCATGCTTTATGGGCTTATCGGACCACCACCCACACTACTACACGGTCAACTCTATATTCATTGGTATATGGAACAGAAGCAATATTTCCCATTGAGGTTCAATTACCTTTACTCGGAGTAGACATTTGTGATCAGTTATCTATAGATGAACAATATTTGAAGCGATTTGATGAATTGTAATGGTTAGATGAAAAAATATTGTACACCCTGCACCACTTGGAAGTCTATCAGAATCAAATAGCACAAGCTTTCAATAAAAAAGTTCATCTTCATTCATTTATTCAAGGAGAATTGGTATTGGTCCTTAGAACTCCAATGATACGAGCAAAGAAACCTCCAAAGCTTGAGCCAAAGTGGGAAGGACCTTATTCAATACATAAGGTCTACTCCAATGGAGCTTATTCTTTAATCTCAATGGATGGAGAACTCATTACAACTCCAACCAATGCATGATTCTTGAAGAAGTATTTTGTGTAACACAAATACACCCTTTAGTCCTCACTGCAAGACTTTTAACTGCATGGTCCCTTTTGTCCTTTCTACAAGACATTAAACTACATAGCCCCTATATCATCCAACATGACGTTAAATTGTGACCCTTTTGTCCCACATGATGTTAAACTATTCATCATTAGGGTTGTTGTTACCTCTTGTTTCTCACACCGAGTATGACTCATGTGAGCTTAGAGTAAGCTTCAACCATAACACCCTCTCTGGGCTACTAACCATGCATAAGTCCCAACACCATCTTCGGGTTATCCTCAAGTACAAATCGATCACCAATTCATTCTCAATCGAACTACGTGAACTTTGATCCTTGCCTTCTAGGCTGGGTATCTAGGCAACCTCCCTAGGTTCAAGCCCAAAACCAATATCTTCACATTGGTTCACCTCTATCTCAAATGATGTTGATCTATGAAGCCCCCCCCCCAAAACTAATATATTCACATTGGTTCATCATCATCCTTGCTATATGACATTAAACTATATAGTCCCCCATTGTCCTCACTACAAGACATTAAACTGCATAGCAATACATCCTAGATACATGATGCTAAACTATACAACACCGGTCCATGCATATGACCTTATACTATTTTCACTTTTGTCTTGTATGAAAATAAACTACAATAGTCTCTGACACCCTCACCTGAGAGGGAATCATTATTGACATTGATCTCCAATCATGTTATATTCCAAGGACTACATGCATACATGGAAATGCCTAAACCTTTAATCTTGGATCCAACCATCATTGCACTAATGTCCCCTTTCACCCTTCACATGGACGAACCAAATCTGTACATAGGGTATTTCAAGAACTACGTATGGCTTGATTCCCATCCTTATGGTATATTTAGGAATTTTTGAGCATCCCTCGAACCCAGCCCCAAGTCTTTGGGCCTAACCCCAAACTCCATTTTCAGTCCCTTGGCTGAAAATTCTCCCTGTGATGCACATGAATGTGGTATGAAAACCCTGGTCTTTATTCATATCAAGTTTATAATAAACACACAATGTGTCTCCCTCATTATAGTCCAAACTCTATGAACCTAAACTATGTATCCTATGCTCTCATCCTGCATGATGTTAAACTATATTTCAAGAACTAAGTATGGCTTGATTCTCATCCTAATGAGATATGTAGTGAAGTCCAGCATCTCAATTCAGGACCCAGCCACAACATAATTATGGTCAGCATTGGTCTATGTATCTCCTTCATGAATTAGAAAATACCCATTTTTATGTGTCATACTCCTAACCTTAAATATTTCCAGATCTTTATAACCCTTTTCTTGACTTTTGGTCACAAAATGTCTGATACCCAAGAATTCTTTTGCCTGGCCATGTAGCATGTTCCCTTAGGCGGCCTTGCATAAGTAGTCTATATAATGGACCTGTCATCCAAAAGATGCTATTATTTGACTGTGAAACCAATTCCCTTAAGTGGCCCTGCATAATTCAAACCCCCTAACAGGTTTGTCAAATAATGGTAACTTTATTGTTGGGAGGAAAACCCATTTTTTCCTTATTGGTATTAATGATGATATGCAGGGATCCACAAAAATATCCATCCTTAAAATATTTGTCTCATACTCTTTTTCATGATCTGAAAGTATTCAAGTCTATGATTTATATTTCCCTTACCTACGTTTGGGTCAGACCTTCGCAGGAGTGACATTCATCCAATTCTTTGACAATCTTGATTGGTAATATCCTCTCCATATTCAAGTACCTCTCTCCATACTGTAGACTCGGTGCTTTGGAAAATTTGAATCTCCATAAACTTCCACAGGCTTTTAGCAATAGAAAAGTAAAATTTCTGAGAGTTCTTTTTCCTGACTATACAGAACGTGCCCCTGGGTGGCCTTGCATAAGTAGTCTACATAACAGACCTATTAGCCAAAAGATGTTATTATTTGACTATGAAACCAATGCCCTTAAGTGTCCCTGCATAATTCAACCCCCTAACGAGTTTGTCAAATAGTGGTAACTTCACTCTTAGTAAATACTTCCTATAATTCCTTTTAGCCCTTTTATCATATAATACCTCATATTCAAAATTTCTTAAGTCATAGTTTACATGTTTTCCCCCATACTTAAATGTGGTAATATGTTTTCAAACAAATTATCAAGGAATTGAGTCAATTTTAATCCATTCGGTCAAAGCTATTCGACCTTAAACATTATCCTTTTTATGTCTGACATGGATGACTTTAAACTACTAATAAAATACAGGGTACTCGTTAAATTGGGAACTTTTAAAAGGAACTCTAAATTAAATTCGAGTCCCAACTCGCTAAACGTACATATTGTATGATTTAGGCAATATTGTGCAACAAAAGATGCAAAGTTTGTGGGGTTGTTTGTATAATCTTATCAAAAATAAAACTATGCTTACTAAGACCATTGGCTTAGGTAAAAAAAATATAATATATGAGTAATTATCAAGATAATTCAAGCACAAATGATTTAAGATGAAATGTTTTTTTCATTGATGCATAAGATTATAAGAACATCCACAGATGGGAGTATCTTATCTTTTTTCAAGAATTACAAGAGGCTTTCAACATAACTTTTCATTTGATTTACGGCATCCTGAGATTCATCAGTAGCCACTTGAAGTTCATTCACTCGTCCAGCTTCACTCATTTCAGATTGATGGAGTGCCTTCTTGGCATCTGTGATGGCTTTCATACCATTTGTTTGGACTCTTTCCAATGAATTGTTAAGTTGGTCAAGTTCCCCAGTAACGGAATCTCACTGTTGCTGAAGATACATCTACTGGACAAATTTCTCCTTAAACTTATGCTTCAACTCCTTCCGCTTTGCAGCATGACCATCCTCAGCTCGGGAAACTATAGCCCCAAATTCACTGATATTGGTCAACAGCCTCGCTCTGGTTAGATCTTAACGGCACTTTTTCTCCAGCTACCTCCTTAAGATGACTTGTTTCACTGCAGTATAAATCTCTTGATATCCAAAACCACCAAGTCCCAGCATAACTAACAAGGATGACAGTCATGGGATCTTCAAAGATAGCTCTTCTAGAGGCACTTCAGATATGATCTTCCATATATTTTTCTATGACTTGTGACATGAGAATTGGAGCGCCTTTTTCACATTTGGGTCTGATTCTGCATCACTATCACAGGGGGGAATATAGTTCAGGATTAATGCACTTAATGAAGTGCCATGTTCTACTCCTTCCCCCCTGACCCTTAGTACTTCACTTTCTACTCTCGTTGGGGCTGAGGCTGAGGCTTCACCTATGGATCTAGCCACTGAAATAGATGGCCCTGCATAGTCAATTGAAAGATTTGGTTAGCTCCAAAGGATAACAAAAGTTGATTAACTGTCTTTCAAATTAAATACAGCTACAAATATTATCATCATTTACCCAATAGTATATCAGTATCATGAGAAGGATCCTCCCCATATTTCCTAGCTTCAACAGGATTTTCAGGATGGATTTCAGGAATCTTGGTCGGGTTAAGCTCCACTTGAGCTAGCGTCTCTACAATGATAGGGTTTTCTCTACCCTCTTCAGGCATCGGCAGATCAACAGCTTGCTCAGACAGAACTACACATTTCAACCAATCATGGTTAGAGATGTAATAAAAAACTTTAACAGGATGAAGGATAACACTCACGTCCAAAATCTTTTAAATCACATGATAATTTAACGTGATCTAAAATTTCTTCAAAAGACGTGGCAAGTTTCATCATTTCATACAGAAATATATCATATTCCTGGTTAGTCTCACAAGTGGGAGAATTTGACATGTCTTCTTGGAGACCCTCCACCTGTGACCTTCAACCTCAAACAGCTTCCTCAGAGAAAATTGTGGAGTCAGTTGCAGTGGTCACCAACTATTCTAGTGCATGTTTTGAACCTAAAGCATCACAGAATGGAATTCATTTGATGTATTCATGCAAATTTCTATGAAGTATTGTTAATTTACCAGAAGCAATTTCTTCTCTCCTTGCAGTAGCAATAAGAGCAGTACTGGTAATAGAAGTTGGCTCTTCTTCTCTCCTCATTTCTTCAGGAGCAGCCAGGTCAGTATGAATTTGCGACTGCTCACCAGCACCCTCCTTCATCCTCAGAGGAGGGTCAGTCCTCTCCCTCAAAGGGGAAATTGAATAATCCCCTGAAATCCCAAAAAGTATGAGGAATCTTTTCATGAGTTAGGATTCATGACTATCTGAAGGTCTTACCACTAATGATGAAGTATTTAGTTGTAGACTTCTCCCTTTGATGCCTTTTATTCTTTGAATTTTGGGGGGTGTTGACATCGTCACCTCCAAATAAACATATTGGAGAGTGAAAATCCCTTTTTAACTCCTTTTCCATGGCTTGCTAGCTTGTAGATACCACGCCCGACTCGCGAGGAGATTCAGCGGCTCCAAGAGTGGTACCAATAGGGTTGTACTGCAGTGAAGGGACCTTATTAATTCCTTTCTTAACAAGTTGCAAGTTGAAGAATTTAATTTCCTTGAGTAACAAAGCTTTGACTGAAATTAAGTTGCAAATCAAATAAGGAATGAAATTTACATCTTCAAGAGCCACGTAATCATGCCACTCCTCATCTACTGAAGCACCAATCCCCTCAGTGGTTCCACGATTCATGATTTCCTTCACCCACTGGGTAATAGTAATGGAATCATCAATGGAATATATGAGCATTTTCTACTCTCTGATGCAAGCCCGCACTTCATCAGGGTTATCGTCGAAGAGGATATCAGTAGAATCCCGGAGATTCCCCACTCCAGGGATATGTAGCCCTTCGCATAATTCCATCCAGGAAGTTTCAGAATCACAATATAACCTTTGCCATGTCTGGACAGCCTCTAGTCATAAATATTCATCATGTTCACCAGAAGGCCGCGAGGAGGGTTCTACAATCTGGGACTTAAACTTCTTCCCATCTCCTGCAATCATAGATAACGGATAATAAAATGAAACTTGTTGCTCTATAAAATAATGGTGACTAAATTTCCTCAATGTTATAGCTCACTAGGAGTCGATGGAGTAGGTCTCTTGACTCTATCAGGAGGATTATATCTAGATCGAGGCCGCTTTGACGCATGTCGTGCCTCATCATCCCCATCCTGGGAATCCGGTGAATCAGCCCTGGGTGAGAAACTCGGTGAATTAGCTCCAGATGAGGAAGAATCACCTTCCAGATGAAGGTTTTCTTTCCTGATGGTTCTCTTTTTTTTCCCACCTAAGGGACCAGATGATTCAGTACCCCTTCAGGGTATGATTCTACCCAGTTCTCGGCATACCATGTAGTCAATTGACTTGATGCTCCAATAACTGGTAGATCAAAGACTACCCCAGTTTTCTCCATAGCTATCAGCAAACATAGTTGTCGAGAAACCATTGGATGCTGCTATGACCTGACATGAATGGGAGGGGATACAAAAATCTGCTGCAGACACTTGAATTGGAGTGAAAATCTATATGGATCATAGGCCTCGCATATAATCTCTCTGTCAATTCTGGTGGCCAATACACCATCTCTGCAAGATAGTATATATGACCTCAATTTCAAGCTAGTTGTTCCATCATCAAAAAACTGCCCGGTTGGTGGGTTTCCATAAGGAAACAAATGAAATTCCTTGAACATGCTTAGCCTCACCTTTAGATCATAGGAATTGATAGACAATGGAGAAATTCTGGAAAATGCCTACACTGATTGGCTAAAAGAACTTCCAGGAACCTGTACTCCGCTCTGTACAGTGTATGTCCTGAAGTGAGAGGCGATCCATCCCCAAAAAACTTGGAATTGTCCCACTATTCTCAAAGGATACTTACCCATATAGACTTGGAGTAAGCTCCTATGAATCTTTGCCAAAATCGGGGTGTCCAACCCAACCATTTTTCTCTCAGCCAACTTGGATGCAACAATGAAGGTCCTGGCCTGATGCCTCCCTTCAAATCCCTAACTGGAAGAAGATAAACACTGAGCCACAAAGCTAAAAATCCCGCTATACATGTCTTCTCTGGGATTCTTTGATCCACTTCATACCCCCACTTTTCAAACTCGCCCGCTTCCAGAGTTGGCCAGAATGTGCCAAGAGCACCCCTCTTCTCTGTTTTGGGGAAGCTGGTAGGACGAGTACATGTGGGCCTCTTCTCCTTCTTCTTGATGAGAAACATATCAATCCACTCCTCTAGATGAATATCCTTTCTATAATGAGTTTTGGTGGACATTGAATTCTTGAGCTTGTGGAAAATTTTCAATAACTCTCGAGTCCAAGACGGAGTCTTCTCCGAATCATTCCAGGTCACCTTGGGGGGATGAATTCATCATACATATCTCCTAAAATTGGAGCCCCCGAGATCTTATAGACATCCCAAAATCTGAATCCTACGTCTCCATGAGTCAGATGGAAATAATTGGTTTCCGATCTCCAGTAGCTGATTAGCTCCGGTATAAAATTATCATTCCTGTAGACATATGTATTCCTAGCTCAGATGGCTTCATATATTGTAGCTCCCTTCAGATTCTTGACAAACTCTGCATAGGTTTGTCACACCCAATATTCTCACATCCAATTTGTCTTCACACCTCCTCTTGGATGGAAATCCCAACTCTTTTTCCATCACTTGGATTGATCCATCTGAGAATTTCGGAAAATAGAGGGATAGCAACGCGGTTGAAGCTCAGGCTTGTGAGGTTTCAGATCTAGAGAACATGATCTATGATGCATTATGTATGCCTTCTCAACTGTTCAATCATTGAAAAATGATCCTTCAATTGAGACATTTGTTAAAGAGAAATTGGTGTAAGTCTGAAACTAGAAATGAGGAATATAATTCTTTTCCTCTGGAACATTGACTCCTTGCAAATGACCATGGCGATATAAAGGAAAGAAAATGATCTGTGGGAAATTGACATGATATTTCTTCAAGTACTTAGCCAAATATGGGAGAGTGTTGTCATAGATATCATAATAGTCATAGCCAATGATGTTCATCATATCATCTATTCTCTTGTTGGCTAACTCATCAGCCGATCCAATTCTTTTGGGAGCCATTAAATCTGACCAAAGATTAAATAGTTAACTTTTAAGTAAGTCTATTTTTATGAAATACTTGTGAAGAAAACAAAAAACGGCCAAGGAATTAAGTCACGCAAGTCATGTTGTGCAAGTCATGTCACGCAAGTCATGTCGTGCTAGTATTTCCGCACAAGTATGGCCGCAAAAGTCAAAATCCTTACTAGAGAAGCGCGACACAAAGAAGAGCAATCGACTGAGAAAATGAAAACACTTGCGTGACGAGAGCTCAAAATATTTGAAGGCAGTATGGTTTGCATGAAATGACACCCATATATATAGGCGATCCCACAACCCTGCGCATCGGAACCTGTGCACTGAAACCTACGTGCCAACATCTGCACGTCGTCGAACCCTTGTTTCTCGTTTTTCTCATAGTCAAATCCTCGTTCCTTTTTTGGATCCAACTCTGAGGGGGGCCTTTTTTTACGCTCCTTTCTATCACAGAGTCCAAAGAATGTCAAAGGGGAATACCTTAAGCCAAATGAGGGTCACCCTTTGAAGAACATCAAAAATTGACAAAGGGATGAACCAGGAATTTATTTGGAGGGCGTCGTGCAAGTATCCTACTCGATGGGCAAGTCACTTGCGTGCCACATATGGGTCGCGCAAGTCACTTGTGAACCATATTCTTCTTTTTTCCCATGGTTCCCAGAGGTCTATAAATAGCTTCTGTGGGCCCCCATTTCAAGGACAAATTTTCCAAAACTCAGATTCAAGCTCTGGTCACCCAAGTCTTTTTCTGACATCTTCTGATCACTTCTAAGGTAATTCTTTACCTAGAATGGAAGCTCTAAAGAGTATGAATAAGGCCTAAGTGTTAGAACTTTTCAATACATGCGCGCCTAAGTTTCCAGCCCTTAAGGTAAATGGAAACACTTACACACTGCCTTGCCCTCCCAAGGGAACTTGCGCGCCAAATTTTTGGAAGCCTCTAGAGATGATACTAAGGGATTAAGTTCAAAGTCGCACAATTATTACTCTATAGATTCTTCATCTCCCAAGGTGACTCATGTTGCACAAGTCTACTTGCGTGACCAGGACTTGTGCACCATAACAATACTTGCGTGCCTCCTTCTTAGTCACCTACTTTCCTCAAATCCACCTCTCCTCTTCAAGACATGGCCTTCAAAACCTTCTTCAAATCCATTTATGACATGGTTCCTTTTTTGGCTTCCTTATCTAAGAGGAATTCATTGGGCCTCCTTCTTAGGAGTAAGTCCCAATAATAATTTTCTTTAACTTTGGGTCTCCTTCTCAGGATTAAACCCATAGTTCCTTTAACACTGGTCCTCCTCCTCAGGATTAAGCCCCAGGTTATAAGTTCCCATTAATTGGGAATCTTCCTCAGGAGTAAGACCCAACCTTATTTTCTTTTGATTTGGTCATCCTTCTCAGGAATAAAACCCAATCATAAGTTCCTCTTAATTTGGGCTTCCTTTTCAGAAGTAAGTCCTGAGTTAAAATTACAAATCTTCATAATGTAAAAATACCTTTATGGACCCTGCTCTTGGGCTTCTTTCCTGAACTAAGTCCTGATCTTCATTTACTTGGGCCATCATACATACATAAGCCCTACATAATTTCTCATGACTGCATCTTTCATGGAACCATTGTCAGGTTTACTGATACCTCTTGTTTCTCACATCGAGCATGACTTACGTGGTCTTAGAGTGTAAAAGTAATAATGATATCTTTTTTTGGGTCTTTAACCATGCATAAACCCCATTTTTCTTTACCCGAACTACGTGGACTTTGATATCTTCCTTAAAAGTAAAGTACACCGGAAGCCTTTATAAGGTTCAATCCCATATTTCATTAATTCATTTCTGTCCCATATGATGTTAAACTATATCCTTCCTATCAAACTACGTGGGTTATGATTCCTTTCTTTTTAACAAGGATGTGTAGGTAGCTCATCTATGGGTATGATCCCAACTCTGAAATAATCCATGTCTTTCTGAATGAAAATAAACTTCAAGGGCCCCAATGAGTGGCTTTAAAACCAGTATGGTCATCATAATGACCAAGAGATTTAAATATAATGTATTGAAGGATACCATAGACTAAGAATCTCTAATACATATAGATGATTCTCTATCGATGAATAACCTCAAATACATATAATAGATTCTCTAAATCCCATACATATCAATCATTGATTTCCAAATCTAAAGGAAAACTCATTTTTATACTTGGTGAATTAATAAAGGATTCGTGAACATAACTTAAATATATAAGAGAGTCCTGGAGTAGGTAATAATTCTCCTCAAAAAGGTGTGATGAGCCTGACCTCCCATCCTCTCGACCAATACAAATTCTTAAGCCTCATCATTCTTCAACTAATGAGCACCTACCTTTGGAAATTAGGTCCAAATGGATATAGAATCATTGGATTTTTCCGGTTCTATGAATAAACCTGTTAGAAATTGATTGGAAATTTTGAACCTTAAACAAACAAGGTCATCCCCATTTCCAGAAGAAATAATCTCCCTCTTTATTGAGTTTGTACAGTTATTTTACCATCGATATAGATAATGTGAGATAATATACTTAATTTATTTATTCACAAAATTTCATCTTTTGGTTTTGTTTTGATTATTTTTACACCTATACTTAATGTTATAAGATAAATAACAATGATGAATTTTTCATTCATGTAACACTAAAATTATCTCTTAATGGATCACATGATGCCAAAAAGGATGAAAAATTATTCCTCCCATTTCTACCCATTAACCAAATACAATTTTCAACACTTGTTAATATAATATCCAATTTGAAATAAAATTAAACATAAATCTCTCAAACCTAATCAATAACACCAAAAGTTCAACTTAAATAATTCCTTAAGACACCTCCATAACATGCCTGACCAAATTCAAAACCCAATACATGAAATATTTGATCAAACAATTTTCCAAGATCAAATTAAAAATTTATCTTTAAATAAAATTATTCACTCATAATGTATCATATGATAAACTTATAAATGTTAATCATGTATTCTTTAAAATAAACTAGTTAGTTCCCAAAATTACCTGAATCACCATAAAACAAAGTCAAAAACATAAAAGCTTCTACAAGTTAAATTAATATTTATTCCTGAAAAATATCATCTTATAAAATAATATTCTATTTAACTTAGTAATATAATTTTACCAACATAGTGAACTTCCTAAAAAATAAATTTAATCACTTAGTCACTAAATCACATTTCAATCTCATATATTCCCAAAAATATGATAACCACTTTATTTCAATTAACCATAAGTACCTCATTATCAAATAACATATTAACCATAATTTTTATGTGTTTATATCATCATATATTCCCAATATAATTCTTCCTGAATAATTTCACACTAAATCACATGTGAAACCTAAGGGTTATATATACCTCAATGATATATTAATACCCAAAAAATATTTCCCAAAATGTCATCAGTCACCATAATATCCCATAACATAAAATAAAAAAATAGTATCTATTCCTTTAAACTTATGATTATACTTAAACTTGTTAACAAATAATTTCATCCTTAACTCATAAATTATCCTCATAGGATAAATTCCTAGCTTCTAAAGTTATCTAAACCTTCTTTGATACCAACTAAGACAACTGAAGACATATTCACCTAGATCCAGTGCTAAAAACATATTCTTTAAATAATGGGTGTGATACCCACTCTAATGAGACAATTTTTGACCAACCATAATTAGAATATTAATATCCAGCATTCAGTCCCTTACATACCCAAAAACGTTTTGGCTTACAATTTTATAGAATTAAGAAAAATCCTTTTCCAAAAAAAATTCATGACATTCTCATCAAATAGTAATTTTTCTCATTATAATCGTATTTTCATGTTCTATTAGAATATTTAAGCATCTCCCACAAAATTCTGAAATCATATTACCCTTATAGACATATCTTACATAATATATTCATTAAAAAAAAGGTAAATAAAAACATATTAAAGGGTGACATCATATTTTTAAAATGGGTAATCAAAATAGATATCAATTGATGGTCATATGTAAGCATATTATATGCATAAGGGTATGATATAATGATCATAACTTAAAAAATTAATACCCAATCAAAAATAGATCATAAACAGTGAGTCATGGAATAATTATTTTCCATTTAAAAAATACACGATTCATAAGAGCGTGGGATCATCAAAAATAAATCATGATCCATGAGAGCATATCATAAACAGTGTACATAAGTTTATGGAATACACAAAATCATTGAAAATCACTTCCTTAATCAAGCCTCATTTCCATGACTATCATATTGGATAAATTCCCATAATGGATTGGGTTCACTCCCTATTCCTTCATTTACTTATTTAAGGATCACCTCCGAGACTATCATAGTGGACAGATTCCCTTACTGAATTGGGTTCAAAAAAATTCTATACCATATTACCTCAGGAGATATCAAACTTTACCCAATTCATTATAGGGATAAATAATTCTATTCCCACACATCAAATAATTAAAACCATACATAAGTGTGTTACAAGATCATAAAAACATTCATAATCTCATCATAGTATAACCCAAAGAGAATAAACATGTTTCATAAACATTTCCACTATACATAATGATAGTAATAAAAATAAAGTAAGTTGATGGTATCATAAAAATTTTCCTTATTTCATAATATCTTAATTAACCCATTGGAAAGTAAAGAGTTTCATAGGATAATAATTAAATAATCTTAATCATAAGTAATCTAAATAAATAAAGTCGAAAATATCACAACATCATATCCCTAGTGAAGAATAAAAATCTTTAAAGGATGTTGAAATAGATAATAAATACCTTTAAAAGAGAATGTGAAATTTTCATCGAAAACAGAAAAAATTCCATTTTTTTATATTTTGAAAAACTAAATATACCTACAAAATTTAGAAAAAAATTATTTGAAAATAAATAGGTATAATTTTAATGGAATATTAAAATAAAATAATATTCATGATGGTAATAATAGTTGTTTATTTCATAAACATTAAAAGAGAAAATTATTTTCACACTCTTGTAAAAATTAAAAAAGTGATTCATATTTAAATAATGTTAAAATATTCCATTTAATTATTTCTAATAAATTAAACATAAATAAAAATAATCATTCCCAAATATTTATTTGTTGATAAAAAATTCTACAAAACAATTTTATGAATACATGAATGGAAGAAAATTTCCATCAACCAAAGAAGAAATAAGGTTGTTTTTTTTTGAAAATATTTTCTCGATCATTTTAAGTACCAAATAGTTTAAAATGGTACTGATACATGAAAAATAGAGTAATAAAAATATTATAATAAAATCAATGGGTTTTAAATATAAGGATCGTATAATGTCTCTCAATTGAAATTTAATATAGACAAACCCAAATGAAATGAGAATGTAACATAAACACTTACCACTTTGGTAACTTTTGAATCATAACCCCCTGAAAGAAATTACATAAAATGTAACATTAAATTACATTAAAATAAATATATTAATTATATAAAATATAAAAAGTGGTATTATATACTCCACATAAAATAAAAAAAATTGTGAATTTGGAATATGTCTCCAAAAAAGGGAGATGAGATACCCATACCTCAAGTTATGTATTTATTCATACATGTTTAAACATAATTTATCACAAATATAAATTTATTATAAATATATTATAGAACAATATTCATATATATCTTACTATATATCATTCACTTATAATTCCCAATTACTTTTTTATTAACAATTCAATAATAAAATAATTATTTGGGTAAAAAATGGTTCATTTTATATACATGTTTTAGTTCAATGTTTCGATTCCTTAATCTATGTTCATGGTTTAATCATCTCTATAATATTTATCATGTAATAATTATTATATTTATTCACCATATTATCTTTTATAATATTCTATATTGGGTGGGGATAAAAAATGAATTATATCACTTCGGGGAGTCGGTGGTCAGTACTTACGAATGAGTGATGTTTCCACATTTAAATGGATGGAATGAAAGAAAGATAAATCATAATTCAGATTTATATATTCAAAATTATATCATAACTATAATATATATTAATTAAATATATAATTATTACCATCCATGTAAAAATTAAATAAAAAACAAATCGTATTGATTCATGGAGGTGGTAGTCCCCACATACGCACGAGCGATGTTATCAATTTTGAATGGATGTAAGGGTAAGAAGATATAATATATATCATATATAAATAATATTAATTATGTTATTAAAATAATATATATCCATGAAATTTATCTATATAACAATATAATATATATTTCACTAAAAAATAAAATATATCGCCTCATGGAGATGGTAGATCGTACAAATGTATGAGTGATTTTTTAATTTTCAATTATACCTAATGGAGATAGAAAATAGTAGTTCCATTAATATAAAAACCTCTTAGTATATAAAATATAGTGATTTAATCACATTAATATGGTTATATAACTAACATATGAGGTCTATAGAGATTGAAACATGAAAAAGGCTAATAATAACATATACCTCTTCTTCAGGTATCCTTCATTGAGAAAAACCTTAAGGATTCTTGAGTGGATATTTTTGGAATACAAGCACATCAAGGTAGTGTATAAGTATACTAAAAATAGGTTTGATAAGATTTTGGTTTCAATAAGTGGATCGTGATTTTGTGAAGAAGAGAGGAGATGGGGTTCCCATTTATCATTGAGGGGAGTGGTACACTTATATTTATTCTAATCATTAAAATAATATGAGGTCATTTTCTTGGAGATGTGATTAATATTGGATCAAAATCAATTTCAATATGATATAGGGTTATTATAAAATCAATATTTCAAATTTAAACAATTTTTTAGGTAATTTTAACTCTTATCTCTTTAGTTTGACCCCTTATTAACCCTTTTAACACTTATCATGGGAACATGATACTTAGTACTTATGGATTAAAAATGTTATTATAAAAGGGAAAGTGGATCATAAGTGGAAATAGTTTATAATATCATAATTTTCTAATTAACTTGGAAATATATAAGATTTTTGTTATTTTTAAAATAATTGAATATATTTTATCCTAAAATATCATTAAAGTTATTTTCCGAACTATTCATAGAATTTGACTTTAAAAACATCAAGATTACAATAGAGTTAAAATTTAAATATTTAAAATATTAATTTAATTTAATTTTGATCCATAAAAATTATGAAATATTTTAACTTATCCAAAACACACCACTTTTAATATTTTAAACTATTTACATTGATTTTATACTCGCTTTTACAAACACCACATGAGTGATCTATAAACATTTTATGTAATTAAAAATTTAACTAAAATTTAAAATAAATTAAAATAATAAAAAATTATTATTATTCAAAATAAATATTTATAACCACTCATAATATTATTTATTCTTATGATAACTTAATAATTATATTTAAGGAAAACAATTTACATTTTTTACTTACTCTTTACTGATAATAATATAAAGGTCATTATGAAAGTAAAATGACACCAAATTTCCATATTTTAGAATATGTAATGATATTTATCCTAATAATATCACAAAATAAAAAAAATTCAATTTTCGATGGATTTTGAGATGTTATCTACTAGTTTTAACCCCGATTATAGCATTTTACCCTTTTGAGGTGTTAAATTTTTACCATGATTACTA
The DNA here is from genome assembly GCA_963277665.1 of Viscum album. Lineage (NCBI taxonomy): Eukaryota > Viridiplantae > Streptophyta > Magnoliopsida > Santalales > Viscaceae > Viscum > Viscum album. The sequence goes on from OY728145.1 coordinate 1,334,960,457, forward strand.
TTTATCATGACCAAAAATTAAGTTGAACTTATAAAATAAAGTTAATAATGATTATTAAAACTTTATAATCCATTATAAAAAGTTAAATTTCTTTAATTATAAGAAATTAATTCTAATATTCATGCACAAAGTGCAAAAAAAGGCATTTATAGAGAAAGTTTATTTTTATACATAAAATTGATTTAATTCTCATTACATATCTAGTAAGAACCATTATATGAATGTTATTTAATGAATGTTAAAATATTTTATTAATAATTTATCTAACAATTATATTAAAACCATTCATTAATATTTATTAATTTAATTTACTATGATAAAAAATACATTGTGCACATAAAAAACTATTTTCTAAAAAATAACTTTTTTATGTTCAAATTATTTAACTTTACTTCCAACCAGTTATAAATCAATATTTTTATGATTTTTAATTTGTTTAATTTAAATACTAGTATTTTTAATCAAAATCCTAGTGCATTAGTAATCAAGATAAATGATATAGAAAATACAATAATTCACAAAATTAATCTCTTAACATAAAATGATGTTATTTTTATAATTTAAAATTGAGCACTTATTTCTTAGAAATTAATCAATAATTTTTAATTAGTTAATAATATTATAAATACATTATAATTTTAGAATGGTTATTTGGTTCAATGAAAAAGATATTGATCTTGTATTAAAAGTAATATATTAAATTAATTTATAATTTCTATGAGATCAAAACAAAATACGTTGTCTAAAAGAGAAAATATAAAAATGATTCCAATTTTTTATTATATTCTCATATTATTATGATAAAAAAATATTAAACATGATGTAATGAAAGAGTTCTAGAGATATTTATTACACAGTAATTTTGTGAAACAACATCTCCAAAACACCATTCACACTATTATTTTTCTATACATTTAGAAGTAACATAATTGGAGAATGAGAATGTTATACTTTGCACCAATAGATTTAGACTAAAAAGATTCTATATTATTTTAATCAATAATAATAAGATGTGTAAGAAATAGTCCTTCTTCTGGAGGTATCAAATAATCATGCAAATTACAAGAAAATAATTATGTATCTCTCATTGTTTATAGTTTCCTAGAACCTTGTGTTTAGTGAATTGAGAGAGGGGGTTCTTGGTGATTTTATCAATTTTTGGTGTTGTAAATAGAGTCTCAACACTAAAGAATATAACAAATCATGTGAGGAATTAAATAATTTTAATAATCCTTATAGAACCTCAAATGTTCTTTCTATATTGATTGAGTGTTCTATAAACATTCTTAAAATATAAAATATTGAAATGCTCATATCAAGTCCATTATAAATAATTTAATGTTTAAATAGTTATGTGAGAAGTTTAAACATCAAAAATAAATCATTTTATGATGAATAACTGTATATGATTGTTGTTGGAATGTAAGATAGAAATAACTGTCACATTATTTCCTAGAATGATAGTGCAATGAAAATTTACCATATTATGATATAGTGACAAGATGAACCAACGCGGCGGTGTCGTTACTTTCCCCAATGTGTATCAAATTTAGAATTTATAAATGGTCCTAACCTTCCACTAACTACATGGATGTAGTGTAGTGGTAGTACAAGGCCGAATCTATAGGGAGACTACCATTTGATTTTGGGGAAATCTGGTTCCTAAACTTGTAAGGGAGTCCTTTATATAATTCTTTGTTTGAGAGTTTTATCTAAGTTATATTTTGAGATGACTTTAAATGATAAATGAGGGGTCAGGATAAAGTCGAGTATCTGAGTGAAGGACTTCCTTTAATTATAACCTTGGAAAGATCCTATGTCTTAGTCTGTGAAGCAAACAAGGGTTACTAGGTAACTTTGGTCTTAGCCTCCTAGTCCTACCTAAGAAGTAGCTATTCCATGGATGGGAGATAGCGATCACCTAGGTGAATTATGTTTGGATTCTTTAGGGAATATATTTTCCTAATCTAGTGGTCATTGTTTCGGTGCGGATGTGCGTCGGGTTACGCTGTTCCGCCAGGACGCGTTCGCGCGTGCACCCGTCGACCCGAGGGGATGGGCGCGCGCGGCTTGTGGCCCCGCAGTCCCGCTTTCCAAGGGCGGGCGGCATTCGTCCCTTATTCAGGGGCGTCTGCTCCTTGATCGAAACCGGGATGATGGGACGTCGGCTCCTCCTTCCGTGGACGTCTCCTCGGAACTCGTCGCCTAATCCGGGTCTCCCTCATAGATTTAAGAATGTTCGTGAATCTTGTTCCCGGCGCCATGTCTCCATGGACACCGGTTAATTACGCTGCTTCCGCCCGGACGCTCCAAGGAGTCTGGTCGGGGCAGCAACCTGCGGTGAGGAGACCGGGTGGCTCTGGGTGTCGGGGGCGTGTCTTAACACTGCGACTCTGCATGTCTGCCTTCCGTCCCTAATAGGGCTTCTCGAAGGCGTGATGGCCTGAGGCATCCCGCGCTGGGTGTGGGGAACTGTGTTACCTGAGGTTTTCCTCAGCTTCCCGTGTTTAACACGGGGTATGCCGCGAGTTTAACGTCCAGCGGGGACGACATCGGACTGATCAACACGAGGAGTGGATCAGATGACAGAACCCCTTGCGGGGAACCTCCGACGCTGGGGCCATCACATGGGCGGCTTCCCGAGTGAAGTGGAGTGGAATGAAATGGCATGACCCCACCGGGATGTGGCGGCCCGGGTAAGGATCAGGATGGATGATGGAGTGAAGAGATTGGACCCCGTAGGGGCTTCCTACGTACCGCGCGTTAGCACGGATCAAAGTCAGCGTAGTTCGGATATACAGTTTAACGTCATGCTGGACGTCGGCAAGCCGACTCACGAAGAGGTCGAGGCCGCTGGGCGGAGGATTGAACCGAAACACCTCGCACAGTGGGGGATGGAACGGTCGGGTGGATCACAGTTTTACGTCATGCTGGACGTTGGCAAGACGACTCACGAAGAGATCGAGGCTACCTGGAGAAGGATTGAACCGAACCACCTCGCACATAGGGGGATGGAACGGCCGGGTGAACCACAGTTTCACGTCATGCTAGACGTTGGCAAGCCGACTCACGAAGAGATCGAGGCGGTGGGGAAGCACAATGGAGATACACACGTGCAGTCCCCCACAGAGGCGGATTCATAGGTGAATCAACGCAAGTGTGAACCCGGAAGGGGTTCACTGATGGACGAACTGACGTAAATACGACCGGGACGACCAGGTGGCGGGCTTGAACCTCGAAGAGGCTTCCTACGTACCCTGTTTAGAAGACAGGGATCAAAGTCCACGTAGTTCGTTCTGGAGAGAGAAATAGAAAAAGGCAGTGGGGAAGTGCAATGGAGATACACATGTGCAGTCCCCCACAAGAGCGGATTGATAGGTGAATCGACGCAAGTGTAAACCCAGGAGGGGTCCACTGATGGACGAACCGACGTGAATACGACCGGGATGACCAGGTGGTGGGCTTGAACCTCGGAGAGGCTTCCTACGTACCCTGTTTAGAAGACAGGGATCAAAGTCCACGTAGTTCGTTCTGTTTGTAACACCCTACCCCCGTGGGCGAAGGCCACTCCAATCCCGACATCCCTGCAGAGACGAGCGGGTGGGGGCCACATCCAAACCGGGGGGACCCTGCGTGCGGGGCACGGGATCGGGTGATGCGGATGGTTTAACGTCTTGCCGGATGAAGTACAGTTTAACGTCGTGTGTTGAGGATGAAGCGGACGGTTTAACGTCTTGCCGGACGAAGTACAGTTTAACGTCGTGTGTTGAGGACGAAGATGTTTGGCAGTTTAACGTCTTGCAGCGCGGACGATGGGGGCTAGGCAGTTTAACGACATGCAGCTTGGACGTATGCAGTTTAACATCGTGCAGGACGTGGTGCAGTTTAGCGTCATGCAGGACAGATTACAGTTTAACGTCGTGCAGGACGAATAGCGTACAGTTTAACGTCTTGTAGCTGGGACGAAGTGCAGTTTAACGTCGTGCGGGACGTAGAAGCCGCCGATAGGTCCGTGTCACTTCGCGCGAGCCTGGAGGGTCGCACGGGAAGACAACGCACGGTGCGGGCACCCGGGATGAGGGTCGTCAGGCGCCACGCAGGCGGGTACCCAAAGGGGGCCAAAGGGGGCGACCCTGGCGGTTTGCGCGCAAAAGAGGAGCTTTGCGCGCAATACCGCGGGCCGGCGCGCAAATGGACGGGCTGGCGCGCAATTAGGCCGTCACTTTGCGGGCGAATGATAGAGATTGCGCGCATCGGGCTTCGGATAGCGCACGGGGGCAACGGCTCATTCTTTAATGAATGGCCACTTTGAAAATGGGGGGTGCACGCAATCGGGCTGGATTGCGCGCACCCGGGGGAAATTGCGCGCAAGAGGCTTCTTTTGCGCGCAAATGCCTTTGAGTGAAGGGTTATTCAAAGGAAAGGAGCCAAAGGGATTGCGCGCGAAGGCGAACCCCGAGGCTTTCTTGCGCGAAAGAAAAGAGGTTACCTGAAGATCGGCATTGCGCGCGGAAGGGGTTGGATTGCGCGCACGAGAGACCTTTCGAATTCTGGCAACCTTCAAAACGTCGGGGGTCGCCTTATATTTATAGGCAACCCTGGGCGCGGAATCCGGTTCGCGGGCGCGAAATTCTCTTCGCGGGCGCGGAATCGGGCCCGGCGCGCAAGGGAGTCGCGCGGGCCACGGGCGCGCAAAATTGCGCGCCGGTCCAGCGCATTGCGCGCATCCCGGGAGGTTTGCGCGCGGCTCATCAACTTTGCGCGCGGGTCTCCAAAATTCCGCGCAAGGCCTCCGGCCCTCCGAAACATGCTTCCGACTCCAAATATGACCTCGCTTTCCGCATCTGGAGCTTTGTTTGGGAACAACGGACTTTTCCGGCGTCTACAAAAGCCCCCCCCTCGGAATCTGATCGGCGAGAGGTCGCAACGATCGGGTTCCGAGGGAGACGCCGGAATGCCGAAGTCCTGGGTGGCGCGGGACTGTGGCGCGCAAAAAAGGGCGTCGGGCGCGAAATTCGCTGGTGCGGTCGCGCAAAGCGCCTTCCGCGCAGCGCGGACTCCCGGCTTTGCCTATAAATAGGGGCCCTGGGTCCCCCGCACCGTACACTGGCCTTCCGCGCGATAAGCCTCTAATCTCTCGTGCGCGAAATTGCCTTTTCCGGCGCGGAATTCGCCCGCTCGTCGCGCAAACCTGTCCGGAATTCGGCCTGCTTTTGCGCGAACACCCGGGGTTTTACGCGACGGACTTTCCGATTGCGCGCCGTCCACTAGGATTGCGCGCCAACTCTCAAACTTCTCTACCAGCCTCGTCCGATCCAGCACGCTTCATCCCTTTACCCGCACGACTCCCGGAGCTTCTGAGATGGCCGCGCATCAAGGAAATGAGGGGGATGCCGCCAATCGCAGAGCTGAGATGGCGACGAACAAGGAGGTCTACGGAGCCAAGGAGATTGTTTCCAACAATCAATCCCTGTTCGACTTGCTGACGCCGGCCCAGAAGACATATCCACTGTCAGACAACCTGCCGCTCTGGAACTTCGGCATCCTAGATGAGGTTCTGGTGCCAGGGTTCAAGGTTGATGCGCCACGGACCTGGGTGACTCGGGAGGACGAGCTTCCCCGCTATAACATCACCAACAATGGGCATCCTGCCAGGGAGACCAGGCACTTAGATGTCTACGTCCTGAACCCGAGGATGCGAACCATTGACGGGGGTGAGCCTACTGCGGAGAATTCTCCAGCCCTCTACTCGATCATATATCGCCAGAGTGTCACCGACGACACCAAGGGCTGGCTGAAGGACTGGGACTTGCGGTCTGGGGGCAACTTCACCAGTGAGTGGGCCTGGGCGATCTGGGTACGTCACACCTGCGATCACTTCGCGGAGGATCTGCGGTACATCGGCCTGTTTGAGGCGGTGTGGACGTCGCAGTTCCACTTCTACCAGCAGTCCGAGCTCGGGCCGGAGCTGTTCACCCGCTGGTCCCCGGATACCAACACCTTCCATCTTCACCATGGGGAGGTCGGCATTGGTCTCTGGGACATCCACTGCATCGGAGGTATCCCGCTGGAGGGTTACCAGTACGATGAGTTCCTGCCTCCGAAGAACATCTGGGAAGACAGGTCACGGACTCCCATTCTGACATGGCATCTGCTTGACCTGGCTACGCAGCAGCTCGGGATCAAGGACTTCCACAAGGACATAGCCTACAAGGAGTGGTTCGGCCAGTTCTTGGAGTATGACCCGGCGGTCAAGATGCCAGGCAGGGGGAAGCGGTGCCCGACCGCGGCTCAGAGGAGCCGGAACGGGTCGTACTGGCAGGTCCTGGAGACGGGCGACTACCGCTCATGGGGGTACCGCGTCATCGAGGCCCGGGACCCAAATGTCCGGTACGTGGCGTTCCTGGCCGCCTTTCTGAGTGGGTGGCTCCTGCCAGTGCGGGACGCGAGAATGGGCGTTCGCCCGGCGACACTGGCGATGGCGGGCGCTATGGCCGCAAACAAAAGATACAACCTCGGGGTCCCAGTGTTGGCTAAGCTGTACGCCATCCTGGGACGCATCTCATGAGGGGGGTCGCCACGAAGGATCTGTGGGCCCTTCCAATTCTTCCACGGCTGGGTGGCTGCTCACCTTGGTGGGTACACGTTTCCGAACGCCATCATTCCTCCGGGCAACGGCCTGCGACCCTCCCTGCTGAACATTGCGGGGGTCGCTCTGATGACCCTAAGTGAGGAGGGCATGAGGATTCGGATTGGCAATCATGCCAATTTCAACTTCAGCCTGTTCCCCACTCCCGTTGGCCAGATGATCGACAACGGGCAGGGTCCGCTGGAGCAGCACGAGTACTTCCTGAACATGCGGGGCGGGGTGCTCGTGGCTCGGATCGACGGGAAGGTGATCTGCGAGCCCTACGTGCCAACCCGGTTCGCCAGGCAGTTCGGGTGCCTTCAACGGATGCCGAAGAGGGTATTCACTGCTGTCCGGGAGGAGACGAACCCTTGCGTCCTTCGCCAGATGTGGCTGATGTTCGTCGCCTTTGGCTCTGGCGACGTCATCACTCTCCCTCCTACCGGGGTCAACGCAGGCTTGGCAACCGAGTACGCCGAACACTGGGCCATCGCGTACCCCGAGGGGCTTTTACGGAAGCCAGTTCGGCGGCTCGAAGTCACCCGTGCGGAGACCGGGCGTCAAGGAAGGAGGCGAGGCGCCGCCACACGGGGGAGAACGGAGGCGCGCCAAGCAGCGGAGCCGGCGCGGGCAGGGACTTCGGCGGCGGGCACATCGCAAACTGCCGCCACGACTTCAACGCCCAGAGAGGGGGCACATGCGGCGGTCGGGGAGCGGCCCGGGAAGCAGGTAAGACGTCTGCTCGAACCCTCCCATGATGCGGTCTTCCCGGCGCTGTGGTCGGCCTGGATGACCCTGCGGCAGTCACTGGGGACCGACGCCATCTGGCGAAAGATACTCAGAGAAGGAATCTATCTGCCAGAGGTCGGGCGCCTCCATATCACCGATAGGGTGGACTTCAACCGGCAGTATGCGTATCTGACGGCCATGGACGAGTACGTGCGCCAACGTGGTCAGCGTGCGGAGCCATCCCTTCTAGTGAAGGTGATGCTCGGTCTAGAGCCCGCTCCAGAACAGATGCCGCCGGCGGAAGATGATAGTAGCAACGACTCCGAGGAAGAGGAGGATATGGGGGAGGATGAAGGCTCCAAGGGAAGATCCCATCAGGGGAGCCCGCGGGAGAGCGGCGAGGTGGCCGGCTCTGACAATGTTGATGTCACTGAGCTCCTCGAGGTCCGCTTCTATCCCTACTCAACCTGCTTATGCAGCTTCTAACCCATTTTTCCACCTTTCTCAGGAGCACACGGATGTTGGTCAGGCGTCCTCAGCGGGAGTAGGAGAGGCGCCAGCAGGACAAGGCGGGGGCCAGGCACCCATTATCGAATTGACAAGCGTGGAAGGGTCCCCTGCTGCAACTGTTCCTGCGGCGGCCGGGGCAGCGGAAGATGACGCTCTGAACTCCCGTAAGTCTCCTTACTTTACCGCTGGTGCTTTCCATTGACGATCCGTGACTAACCACGGCATGCCCTGCGCAGTGATCTCAACGTTGGAGGCTCGTCGGGTTGCCGAACCCGGGCCATCCACGAGTGGACCGGTGGCAGACATGCCGCCTGCTCCGGAACAGACTTCCCACACCGAGCTGGCCCCACCAACTGCTGATCAAGGGGCTACGGACGTCGGCGGTGCTGACATCGGAGAGAGGTCGGGGGCTGACGAGGGTGTCAACGCCACTGGGGAGAGAGAAGAAGGTCGCCCAGATGTTGGGGAACCTATTCCCCATGAGGACATCCCAGGGGCGGACCCTGCAGCAGACCTGCTTGCTGCCTTCCCTGCCTACCGGCCTACCGACCCCGAGGAGATGGACGACTCAGACGCGGAGGCGGTCGAGGAGAGCCGGATAGCGCGCCGAAGGGGGTGGAAGTGCATCCAGCGCTTCCTCAAGCGAGACCCATCGGAGTGGCTGGGGCGCATGGGGTCACTCCAAACCTGGCTGCGCTTCCTGTGTGCCGGGGGAGCTGATGCTCAACGCCTCCATCTGACGGTCCGTGATTTCATGGCCGAAAAGATGCGTGAGAGCCGCCGGCGTGCCGACATCGCACAATGTCGGGACATGTCGGAGAGCACGCGGGCGCTCCTCGTGGCGGAGCAAGAAGTCCGGCGTCTCGAAGAGCAGGCGGCAGAGAAGGAGGCCTTCGTCGCAACGTGCACCGAGCTTGTGGAGCAACTAGCAGCCCAGCTGGTTGGCGCCCAGGTACAGCTGACGGAGGCGGGCCAACAGATGGTCACAATCCAAGTCGAGCGGGAGCGTGCACAGGCCAGAATCGACGAACTGCGTGCTGCGACCGCCGACAAGGAGAGGGCACGCAGAGAGCGAGAAGCAGCTCTGGAGGCCTCCAGCCAAAGGGTAGCGGCGTTAGAAAGACTTATCCAGCACGCTAATCCCTAGGGGATTTGTTTTGCCATTCCCAAAACATTTGCTTCCGCTACTCAATATTTCGATCCATTTGTATGAATCACCATATTTATCTGCATCTTTTGGCTTAACATGCTCTACCACAATTCATTGTCTTGCGGGAGCGTTAACCAAGCTTCAGGCATCCGCAATTGGGCCTGGATTTCTAGAGAAAAGAGGGAGGTCATTCCTAGGAAAGGAGACCTCAAGCCTAATCAATGTATCATCCCCCCAACTTGTTCCGACACACAAGCGGGACAATGCTAGGGGCGTTGAGATTTTATCCGAACATAGGGAAATGAGAAAGGGTGAATCGCGCGTCCCGAATTCAGAAATCCACAACGGTTGGCCTTCCAGGAAATGCCCAAGATGGAAAGCGGACAATGGATCAATCGACCATACTACTGCGATAGACGGACCGAAGGTCATCATCCATATTGCAGGAGGCGGATCACATGTCATCATCAATGCCGCTTTGGGGGTTCCTTCAGGCACAAGGGTGGAAATCCAGATCAACAGGGCATGCGAAGCGTGGGGCGAAGTGACGATTTGTTCGGATAGAATCCAACGCTCTCAAAATTGCGCCACCGTGGGGAAAGCGTATTAGGCGGATGCACTAATCTGGCCGTGAATCACCCCAATTCTCAGACAGAACCTCTTTGACGAGGAAACCGTCGCTTCCCATCATTGCGATGGGGCATCCCGAGCTGAATCGGGGAGAATATCACAACTGCACCACTCTACCCGAAGTCAGGCCAGACGGCCGACGACGAGGAGGGGAGGGACTTAGCGATCCCTGAGGCTGGACCCGAGTCGAAATGCTCGGGAGTTCCTACGTACTCCATCAGGCTGGAGATCAAGCCATACGTAGTTCTGTGAGTGCAGTTTAACGTCATGCAGGACGCAGAACCCCATTTGGGGAGATCTTAGTTTAGGGTCGTAGAGCTCGGACCATAGGGGTAGATCTTAGTTTAAGGTCTTAGAGCTCGGACCATAAGGGTAGATCTTAGTTTAAGGTCTTAGAGCTCGGACCATAAGGGTAGATCTTAGTTTAAGGTCTTAGAGCTCGGACCATAAGGGTAGATCTTAGTTTAAGGTCTTAGAGCTCGGACCATAAGGGTAGATCTTAGTTTAAGGTCTTAGAGCTCAGACCATAAGGGTAGATCTTAGTTTAAGGTCTTAGAGCTCGGACCATAAGGACCTCAAAGTACGCCACATCGTGGTCCTATCCCCTGGATATGCGAAGATGCACTGAGGGATAGTGTCAAGAGTGTTGAGATTTTGCCTGGTCAGAATGGGGGGTGGAAAAAGTGATGTGAATCATGCGGCCATTCACTCAAGGACTGGGGGCACCGGCGTAACGATATGGGAGTACTGCCGACCGTGGCGGAAAAGCAGCATCAATATCGCACTAACCGTTGATGGAATGAGGCAGAAAACGAGCATCGACCGCTCAATCGCAGGATTCATATCGATTTGCTGCCCGAGGCCATTGGGGGCACCAGCCCGAGTCGGTGGGAGAGCACTGAGGCATTGTGTCCAAACCGTTCACGGGGGCTCCACCCAGGGCGTAGGCGATGGGTCCGAATGAAAGGGAGCACGAAGCCTGAAAATGGAAGGAACCTGACCAAGCTAAACCTGACCCTCCTGGCAATAAACCAGAGTACTCTTGACACCAGTGGACCACTGCAAGGGGTCGAGGGACACGCCTTGAGGGTGGCCTGAAGGCGGAGGATTCCCCAGAGAAGGGGGGAATCTTTAAGAGGTGGGGGCTGGACCCGAAGTTTCAAACATCTGGGCGTTCCTACGTATCCCATGAGGATGGGAATCAAGCCACACGTAGTTCTTGAAGCGCGGCGCAACACAATCGGGCACCAGCGCGGGGAGGGGTGTGGGTCTGACCCTCGCACACAGAAGAAGCGGTATTTGATATTTCTTGTTTGTCCTTAAAGATGGATGGTTTTTCTTTGTGCAGCGACATGCCTGTGATTAAGGAATCCCTGGCGTCGCCACAATAATCAAGCCATGAAAGGCATTGATGAATGGCGTGGTTATTAACCAGCACCCAACGTGAGTGTACCCTGAGGGGAACATCACAATGCAGTGCCATTTCTCGTCGGGCGGCCAAGACGATCATAGTTTACGGTCGTGTGGTAGGACCAGACAACACAGTTTAAGGTCGTGTGGTTCGGACCATGGAGGAATCCGCTTATCGCGATGCGGCGGACTCAGCGGAGGTGGGAACATACCCAGCCCTACGGTCACGCACGATTCCAGGAGAAGGATCCTGGGATAGGGGCCTGCGTATGTCCATCACCCGAGGGGCAGAGATGCTAGCCTCCAGATATACTGGGCCCAAAACGCGATTGTTCGGGCGACTCCTTCCTCCTTATGGGGACGAGGGTCCAGCTACACATGGCCCTTAGGGAGGACATCAGCATATATCCTTGGTGCTCAGATCATGGGAGCCTCGACAGACACCATTACCCTGGTTGGCCTGCCTAACGCGTAAAGGTGTACTGAAGGTCAGTATGAAGAGAGTGTCGAGATTCCACTACAACGCACAAAGGCGGAGTGTGATGAGGACCGTGCAACCAATGTTCGGAGCCTAAAAGAGCCGACATGGCGATCAAGGATGTCGCTGACCATATTCGCAACACAACATCCGATCGCGTCAGCCTAGAACTGGGCAAGCAAACGAGCATCAACCGCTTAATCGCAGGATTCATATCGATTTGCGGCCCAGGACCCACCGGTAAATCGACCCGGAGCGGTAGGAGAGCACTGAGGCATCATACCCCAACCGCTAACGAGGATCCCTTTGAGTGAAGGCTCGAACAAGAGGAAGCGCGCGGCCCGACAAGCAACACAGGACTTGCCGGGATTGCATCCGGCACTACGGGTCATAGACCAAAGTACCCAAAACATGTTAACAGATCACCGGAAAGGGTCGGAGGACTCACCCTGAGAGCAACCAAAAGACGGCAGATCCCCGTGATCAACCAAGAGACGGGGCTGGACCTGAAACACAAGCGTCCAGGCGGTCCTACGTATCCCATAAGGATGGGAATCAAGCCGTACGTAGTTCTTGAGAGGCAGTTTAACGTCATGAAGGACGAAAAGAGAAAAAAAGGGGGGAGCAGAAGGCATCCCCAAACGTGGGGGGCGTACAGCGTGGCGAGCAAACCGACGTGAATGAGGGCATAGCCCCACGTTCACACCATATGCCACATACCCAGAGGCAACTGGGCCAAGGGCCCGAGATGGGATGGAAATTCCCGAAGGATGGGGCTGGGCCTGAAACATGAATGTTCAGGCGGTCCTATGTATCCCATAAGGATGGGAATCAAGCCGCACGTAGTTCTTGAGAGGCAGTTTAACGTCATGCAGGACGAATGCTGAACAGTTTAACGTCTTGTAGCTCGGACGTGGTACAGTTTAACGTCGTGTTGGACGAATGCTAAACAGTTTAACGTCTTGTAGCTTGGACGAAGATGCTTGGCAGTTTAACGTCTTACCGCGCGGACGATGTGCTGGGCATTTTAACGTCGTGCAGCTTGGACGTATGCAGTTTAACGTTGTGCAGGACGTGGTACACTCAGACAAAGTACTGCTTGAGGAACCTAGCGTTGGTGGGAGGAGTGACACGCTCACCATCCATAGTCGCTAGGGAGTACGCGCCATTGGGATAAACTTTGTGGACGACAAGAGGTCCCTCCCACTTGGGCTCCAACTTGGGTGGCTTCCTGCCGGGGATCATTGGCGCTCTTAGGGCTAGCACTAGGTCACCCTGCAGGAAGGAGCGGAGGCGAACCTTCTTATTGAAAGCTCGAGCCATTCTGCTTTGATGCCTCTCCAAGTTGTGTAAGGCGCGAAGTCTATTCTCATCCAGTGCTTCCAACTAGACTAGACGGGCTTCAGCAGCTCTGTCCGGCGCTTGCTGGTCGTAGACCGCAGTGCGTAAGGACGGCAACTGGATCTCGATGGGCAGGACGGCCTTAGCTCCATACACCAGGGAATAAGGGGTCATCTGGGTGGAATTGCGAGTCGTCGTCCGATAAGCCCAGAGGGCGTTGGGGAGCTTGTCCGGCCAACTCTTCTTGTTCTGACCAACCATCTTTTGCAGAATGTTAGAGAGGGTCTTGTTAAACGCATCGATCTGTCCATTCGCCTGTGCATGATAGCGAGATGTATGGTTCGAGCGAATGTTGTACTTGGCGTACAACTTCTTCAACTCGGCTGCTCGGAAATTGGTTCCGTTATCCGTGAGGATAGCGTGAGGCACTCCAAATCGATAAATGATGTTGGAGGTCACGAAGTCAGCGATCGAACAGGATTTGACCTCTCTGAGCGGAATCGCCTCTGCCCATTTGGAGAAGAAGTCCGTGGCGGTCAGAATGAACCGGCACTGGCGAGCCTTCGCCGGCGGTTAAGGTCCCACAACGTCCATCCCCCAGACTGCAAAGGGCCAAGAATACCTGGTGGTATGGAGAGGCTCCGGCGGCCGATGCACAAAGTTCGCATGAACCTGGCACGCATGGAAGCTCCTGGCATACTCGATGCAGTCATGGATCATGGAGGGCCAGAAGTATCCCAACCTCCGAATCTAGTGGGACAGCTTCGGCCCAGTCTGATGGGCACCGCATGAACCAGCATGAACCTCTCGCATGACTCGTGGGATCTCAACTCCCTGAAGGAAACGGAGGAGAACACCATCAAATCCGCGTCTATAGAGGATCTGCTCCAGGCCGGGACTGCTCTGGAGGACAAACTGCGATGCGCAGCGTCGAACTCGCTCGCGCTCAGCCCGATCTGGCGGGAGAATGCCATGTTGGAGGTACTCAACCAAAGGCGTCCTCCAATCAGGGGCTGGTTCGACTGCCATATATGGGGTACTCGGGGCTCCGGGCACAGGGGAAACCGTGGTGAGATTACTTACCGATGGGTCGCGATCTCCCTCCGGGACAACAGGAGCGATGAGCCTGCGGCGCGTCACGCGGACGGTCAGGTTATCCTGTTCAGGCTCCGCAAGTGACGCAGCAAGGCTGGCTAAAGCATCTGCTCGACCGTTCTGCGACCGGGGAATATGGACAATTTCTGGCCGAGAAGGGAACCGGGCCATCAGAAGGAGGGTGCACTCCAGTAATGGCACAAGTTTCGGCTTCCTGACAACATAGTCGCCATTGATCTACTTAACAACTAGCTCGGAGTCCCCTTTCACACACAGATGGGGCACGTTGATCTCGAGAGCTAACTCGAGGCCGGTGATGAGGGCATGGTATTCCGCCTCATTGTTGGTACAGCCCTCTGACAACAGGAAAGAGTATGGCAGTACAGCTTGCTCCGGGGTAATGAAGACAATACCCAAGCCCACTCTGTTGAGCTTAGGATTATCGAGTCTTCTACCGGTGGGGCTCCGGGAGGCACCGTCAAAGTGCATCTGCCAGCATGGACCGGCTCGATCGACCGAGAGGATGGCCTCATCAGGAAAGCCTAGATCCAGCGGCTGATCCGCGGAGGTTGGGTGAGCAGCCAGAAAGTCTGCCAATGCTTGCCCTTTGATGGCCTTCTGAGACACATACCTGATGTCGAACTGCTGGAGAATCACAGCCCACCGCGCTAGACGGCCAGTCAACATAGGCCGGCTCAGGATATATTTCAACGGGTCTACCCGAGAAACCAACTGTACCTCATGGTGCTGCAAGTAGTGCCGTAATTTCTGTACGACAAATACGAGCGCCAGGCAGCTCTTCTCGACGGGGGAATACCTGACTTCCGCATCGAGGAGCATGCGACTGAGGTAATAGAGGCTATTCTCTGTTCCCTCGTTGTTCTTCTGGGCGAGAAGGGCGCCAAGGTACCGTTCCAGGGCGGTCACATAAAGGACCAGCGGCTTCCCGGATACAGGCGGCATCAGAACCGGAGGTTGCAGCAGGTACTGCTTGATTTCCTCGAAAGCGGTCTGACACTCTTTATCCCATACATAGGTGGAACCTTTCTTCATGAGCCGAGAAAAGGGCTTACACTTGTCGGCCAGATTCGCGATGAATCGGCGTATATAGGCTAAGTGGCCTTGGAACCCTTGTAGTTCCCGGATGTTACCTGGGGGAGGCATCTGGCTAATCGCCCTGATCTTCTCTGGGTCGATCTCAATACCCCGGTGTCTTACCACAAATCCAAAGAACTTTCCGGAGGTGACCCCGAAGGCACACTTCAATGGGTTCATCTTCAGGCAGTGAGACCGGAGGAAGCCGAACACTTTCTCAAGATCTTTGAGATGGTCCTGACGCCGGCGCGATTTGACCACCAAGTCGTCGACGTAGCATTCCACCAGTGTGCCGAAGATGGGCTTGAATATGTGGTGCATCGCCCGTTGATAGGTGGCACCTGCATTCTTCAGGCCAAAGGGCATGACCCGGTAACAGAAGGTACCTTGGGGGGACCTGAAGGCAGTGAACTCCTCATCCTCAGGGGCCATCCGAATTTGGTTGTATCCGGAGTATCCATCCATAAAGGAGAGGGCTTGGAACCCTTCCGTGGCGTCAATCAACAGCTCTGTCACTGGAAGGGGAAAATCATCCTTCGGGCAGTGGCGGTTGAGATCGCGGAAGTCGATGCAGACTCTGATCTGCCTGTTCTTCTTCCTGACCAGCACAATGTTGGCCAGCCATTTGGGGTACTGGACTTCCCTCACGAAGTTGGCTTTGATAAGCTTGTCAACTTCGGCCTCAACCATGACACCGTGGAATGGGTGCATCTTCCTGGGAGGCTGCTTGAACCCGCGATGGTTCACCGGGAGACCAAGGCGGTGGACGGCTACCTGAGGATCTAGCCCCGGCATCTCGTCATAGCCCCAAGCGAACACATCACGGTGCTGCCTGAGAAAGTCCACGTACTGCTGCCGCTCCTTAGAGGGCATGGCGGCACTGACCAATGTGGGTCTTGGATCTGCTTCGGTTCCAAGGTTCACTTGTACTAACTCATCGACCGTGGCGGGGACGCCCTCCTCAAAGGCTGGGGGTGCGTCTTCCACATCCTCTCCACTCGGGGAGGGATCGTCCACGGGAGAGACTGCGTTGGAAACTGCATTGGGGCTACCAGATCCTACTGGGCCGCTGGTGCTGGCACGGGCGGTCGCGGTCATCTCATCAGGAGACTCGCGGGCCGTCGAGACCATGGCGACGTCCAACCGGTGAATCGGGAGGACGTAAGCGTCATCCAAACTTGCCCAGGGATCACTTGCAACAGCGACAGGCTCTACCTCACCTTCCAGGACCTGCTTATCCTTGCTCTTGTAATAGTCCGCGTCCAGATAGCGGGCTTCACATGAGGCAAAAGGAGAGGCATCTCCCTGAAGCACGCCTACTCGACCGTTAAGGGAGTATTTGAGGCATTGGTGATATGATTAGGGAACCGCCGCGTGAAGGTGGAGCCATGGCCTGCCCATCAATGCGTTATACGCAGTGTCCTGAGAGACTACCATGAATTCGGTGTTGGCAACCAAGTCACCGAACTGGGTCTTCAAACGTATCTTGCCGACTGGGGTTTGCTCGGTGCGGTCGTACCCCAGGATCCTGAGGTCGGAGGGAATCAAGTCATCCTCAGACAACCCCAATCTCCGGAGCGTCCGAGTTGGAATCAGGTTAATCCCGGACCCCGTGTCGACAAGACAGCGTCGGACTTCGAGGCCATTGAACTGGCCGGTAACATACAACGGACGAATGTGTCCCTGTATAGGAGGGTCTTCATCCTTACCAGAGAACGAGATAACTGCCTGGCATTCGGTGTCCTCAATCGTTTCGGCGTGAAAGGCCTCTGCAGCCGCAACCTCTGTCTCAAACTGGTGGGGGCTCTTCAGAGCTTCAGCGAGTGCCTCGCGCATCTCAGATGACATGCGCAGAGCCTCAAGGATGGAGAGTCTCGCTGGGATGTCGGCCAAGTGCTTCAGGACATCATACTTTTTGGCCAAGCGCAAACCCCTGGTTGCAGGAGGTTGCTCTGCGGTTGGAAGCATGACGGGCCTTGCCGGTTGGGCCGGCGGCCGACTGGTGCTTGGCGCATCTCGTTGTTCATTGGTTGAAGCCCGGGAAATGGTCACCGTACTGAGGTCAGGAGGCCGGGATGGACTCGTGGCAGGGCGGAGCAGATCGCGACGCGGCTGAGGCGGTTCTGCCTGATCCCATACCACAAACAGTGGCGGAGGCGAATCCGTCATCCCCGGATGGGGGGGCTGCGCACGCTGAGCTCGGTTTTGAGCCTGCTGCCTGGTCTCAGTGGCGTGCACGGCTTGGCTAGAGGTACCAACTGCTGTGCCCCGGCGACTCCTGTTGTTGTGGCTCCTCCGACGGTGGCGACGACCGGGGACACTAGGGAGGTCCACCTGGTGTTCTTCAACGACGGGAACCGAAAAGGGATTTACCAGCTCGACGGTATTAACCGAAGCGTACCCAACACTGTCATCGGACGAATCATTCATCACCGGGCGGATCCGGGGAGGGACCCCCAGGCCATCGACGTCGTGAGACGGAGTGCCCGATTTCCCTTTCCCAGCCCCTGGCGGGTTCCGTGCCCTGGTGCTGAATGCTTGGCCGAGCAGCATGCTGGTCTTCCAACACCTCTGAAAGCCATCGGTCTTCGTATTGAGGAGAAGAGATTCACGTCGGGTTCACCATTTTTCTGTTTCGGTGCGGATGTGCGTCGGGTTACGCTGTTCCGCCAGGACGCGTTCGCGCGTGCACCCATCGACCCGAGGGGATGGGCGCGCGCGGCTTGTGGCCCCGTAGTCCCGCTTTCCAAGGGCGGGCGGCATTCGTCCCTTATTCAGGGGCGTCTGCTCCTTGATCGAAACCGGGATGATGGGACGTCGGATCCTCCTTCCGTGGACGTCTCCTAGGAACTCGTCGCCTAATCCGGGTCTCCCTCATAGATTTAAGAATGTTCGTGAATCTCGTTCCTGGCGCCATGTCTCCATGGACACCGGTTAATTACGCTGCTTCCGCCCGGACGCTCCATGGATTCTGGTCGGGGCAGCAACCTGCGGTGAGGAGACCGGGTGGCTCTGGGTGTCAGGGGCGTGTCTTAACACTGCGACTCTGCATGTCTGCCTTCCGTCCCTAATAGGGCTTCTCGAAGGCGTGATGGCCTGAGGCATCCCGCGCTGGGTGCGGGGAACTGTGTTACCTGAGGTTTTCCTCAGCTTCCCGTGTTTAACACGGGGTATGCCGCGAGTTTAACGTCCAGCGGGGACGGCATCGGACTGATCAACACGAGGAGTGGATCAGATGACAGAACCCCTTGCGGGGAACCTCCGACGCTGGGGTCAGCACATGGGCGGCTTCCCGAGTGAAGTGGAGTGGAATGAAATGGCATGACCCCACCGGGATGTGGCGGCCCGGGTAAGGATCAGGATGGATGATGGAGTGAAGATCTTGGACCCCGTAGGGGCTTCCTACGTACCGCGCGTTAGCACAGATCAAAGTCAGCGTAGTTCGGATATACAGTTTAACGTCATGCTGGACGTCGGCAAGCCGACTCACGAAGAGGTCGAGGCCGCCGGGCGGAGGATTGAACCGAACCACCTCGCACAGTGGGGGATGGAACGGTCGGGTGGATCACAGTTTTACGTCATGCTGGACGTTGGCAAGACGACTCACGAAGAGATCGAGGCTACCTGGAGAAGGATTGAACCGAACCACCTCGCACAGAGGGGGATGGAACGGCCGGGTGAACCACAGTTTCACGTCATGCTGGACGTTGGCAAGCCGACTCACGAAGAGATCGAGGCGGTGGGGAAGCACAATGGAGATACACAAGTGAAGTTCCCCACAGAGGCGGATTCATAGGTGAATCAACGCAAGTGTGAACCCGGAAGGGGTTCACTGATGGAGGAACCGACGTAAATACGACCGGGACGACCAGGTGGCGGGCTTGAACCTCGAAGAGGCTTCCTACGTACCCTGTTTAGAAGACAGGGATCAAAGTCCACGTAGTTCGTTCTGGAGAGAGAAATAGAAAAAGGCAGTGGGGAAGTGCAATGGAGATACACATGTGCAGTCCCCCACAAGAGCGGATTCATAGGTGAATCGACGCAAGTGTGAACCCAGTAGGGGTCCACTGATGGACGAACTGACGTGAATACGACCGGGACGACCAGGTGGTGGGCTTGAACCTCGGAGAGGCTTCCTACGTACCCTGTTTAGAAGACAGGGATCAAATTCCACGTAGTTCATTCTGTTTGTAACACCCTACCCCCGTGGGCGAAGGCCACTCCAATCCTGACATCCCTGCAGAGACGAGCGGGTGGGGGCCACATCCAAACCGGGGGGACCCTACGTGCGGGGCACGGGATCGGGTGATGCGGAAGGTTTAACGTCTTGCCGGACGAAGTACATTTTAACGTCGTGTGTTGAGGACGAAGCGGACGATTTAACGTCTTGCCGGACGAAGTACAGTTTAACGTCGTGTGTTGAGGACGAAGATGCTTGGCAGTTTAACGTCTTGCAGCGCGGACGATGGGGGCTAGGCAGTTTAACGTCATGCAGCTTGGACGTATGCAGTTTAACGTCGTGCAGGACGTGGTGCAGTTTAGCGTCATGCAGGACGAATTACAGTTTAACGTCGTGCAGGACGAATAGCGTACAGTTTAACGTCTTGTAGCTGGGACGAAGTGCAGTTTAACGTCGTGCGGGACGTAGAAGCCGCCGATAGGTCTGTGTCACTTCGCGTGAGCCTGGAGGGTCGCACGGGAAGACAACGCACGGTGCGGGCACCCGGGATGAGGGTCGTCAGGTGCCACGCAGGCGGGTACCCAAAGGGGGCCAAAGGGGGCGACCCTGGCGGTTTGCGCGCAAAAGAGGAGCTTTGCGCGCAATACCTCGGGCCGGCGCGCAAATGGACGGGCTGGCGCGCAATTGGGCCAGCACTTTGCGTGCGAATGATAGAGATTGCGCGCACCGGGCTTCGGATAGCGCACGGGGGCAACGGCTCATTCTTTAATGAATGGCCACTTTGAAAATGGGGGGTGCGCGCAATCGGGCTGGATTGCGCGCACCCGGGGGCAATTGCGTGCAAGAGGCTTCTTTTGCGCGCAAATGCCTTTGAGTGAAGGGTTATTCAAAGTAAAGGAGCCAAAGGGATTGCGCACGAAGGCGAACCCCGAGGCTTTCTTGCGCGAAAGAAAAGAGGTTACCTGAAGATCGGCATTGCGCGCGGAAGGGTTTGGATTGCGCGCACGAGAGACCTTTCGAATTCTGGAAACCTTCAAAACGTCGGGGGTCGCCTTATATTTATAGGCAACCCCGGGCGCGGAATCCGGTTCGCGGGCGCGAAATTCTCTTCGCGGGCGCGGAATCGGGCCCGACGCGCAAGGGAGTCGTGCGGGCCACGGGCGCGCAAAATTGCGCGCCGGTCCAGCGCATTGCGCGCATCCCGGGAGGTTTGCGCGCGGCTCATCAACTTTGTGCGCGGGTCTCCAAAATTCCGCGCAAGGCCTCCGGGCCCTCCGAAACATGCTTCCGACTCCAAATATGACCTCGCTTTCCGCATCCGGAGCTTTGTTTGGGAACAACGGACTTTTCCGGCGTCTACAGTCATATCTTAGTCTACTCTAATTTGGATAGGTTCATTTGCTTGACCATTCTGTGGTCAGGGACATTCACCCAAATGGGGCAGACCATTGGTTTATAACCTAATTAATAATTTAAATAGACTTTCCATGTTTAAACTTAAAGGTGTATTTAATTGTGTAGATACATCACTTTGTACCTACCCCTAAGAATTTTAGCTACTCATTAGGGCTATTGAAATAACTAAATAAACAAAATAGGACATGCTTGATATGTTGATTGGCTGTGATAGAATTAAACTCGTGAGAGGGGTTTTGGGGTGAAAATAGAAAAACATACACAAGAAAATTATTAAATAAATTAAATTACTTACTTGATTTGAAAATAGGACATGAATTTAATTGAAGAATAGAAAATAAGGCTTTGAAGAAAGGAGGCTCAACGACTCTTGAACTAATAAAAATTATAAAAACAAAAATATTTAGGGGTTTAGAAAGGGAAAAAGGGAAAAATAGTTCATAGGGGATTGTGAGGAAGAAGATAAGCATGTCTAGAAGTGTATCAAATGCTCTACCACTTCACTGATTATATAGGTTTTTTTCATCATGACGTGTATCGTAGGTACGCGACGTGTAGCCTTGATCTGTTTAATTTTTCCTTGGATATCTAGTGTGGCATGCAGGTCTCATAGATTAAGAGGTTTGACCAGCTACATGACATGTACCAGTTTTTCATGACATGTACTCTGCGCCTAGATGGATTTTCCATAGAATCATCATGGCTTTCTCACTAACTGGTTTGAATGGAATCATGAAATGCTGGGTCTGGAAACAACGTGTAGAGGCTTTTTTCCTTCTGGCTTCATGGCATGGTCACGACTTGGCTTCACATCTTGGGTTAGGTTTTGATCCTTATATACACGATGTGAACTACATTATCACGATGTATACTAGGCCATTTTTGCACCTTTTCTACATTTTCTTCTTTGGAAACCTATGAAGCTTTTATTCATGAAAAATTAGACACGTAACACATGCATTATTGAATAATTAAATGAAAAACTATAAATAAATGACAGAAAAGTATATGTATAAATTAGTCTTATCGAACCCCCCCATACATGAACAATTTCTTATCCTCACAAAATATGTCTCAATAAAGATTTCACATAGGAAAATCAATTTTTAACATAAGTAATATTCATTCTGTCCATGAAATTCAATTTATGTGTAAATAAAAAAGGGTCAAGACTGGAATTAAACCTCTATAAAAAGTTAGTCATTCCTTGCGGTCTGGTTTTCAAAAAAAATCTATTATTCTAATTATAACCTCTTAAATGTTCCTTAAGTTATATGCCAATTGTAATCTACCTCACCATTCTTTTCTCTCATCACTCAGGGTAGAAAATTTAATTAGAGGTATGCTCGTACCCTAAGTACATGTTCATAAGTATAGGCTTTCATTGGTTCTATTATCTCCATTGTGTAAAGACCAGTATAATATTAATCTTGAGGGATTAACCAATTAGGTTCTGATGACTCTATGGCTGTGGGTGGGTAGTTAAAATGTGAAAAATCAGGCTGAAAAAGTTGGGTATTCCTTATAGTACAATGAAAAATGTGAAAGAACAAGTGTGATGACGTTCCTCCATCTAGTTGGTCAAATATGTACTTCATCATCTCGGGTTGGATCCATTTGTATAGAAAGTATGTATAAAATGAAATGATATTGTTCCTTTACTCTTTATTTTTCTATTTCTTTTTTATTTTCCAAAATTTATACCTAAGATAGATCTCACATTCATAACCTAACCACATATGATCCTTATCATTCTGGAAAATGGTGATTTTTGACCTTCCTAGTATACAACCCACATCAATTTTTATTTTCATTTGGTATTTTGAAACGGAACAAAATAAAAATGAGATTAAAAAAATGGTATATGGATCACAACCTTATAGTAAGGTGATTACAACATACATCTCAAAAAGTGGAAGAATATCATATTGTATGAATGTCTCCCCCATACTTGTTCAAATATATCCATAAGCACTATACAAGTAGTAGGGAAGGAATAGAAATTGGCTTGAAATAGCATCATTATAACAAGTCATTTATGGAAACTATGAGATGAATAAAGGATAGATTCTAGGTGGGTATCAAGAAAATTGGATATTAAAGAGTGCCTCAATCATTTTAATTTTATAACTGTTCAGTCATCTCTTTGATAATATCTCAGTGCAAGTTCTCATCAGTTTACATGCCCCAGGTATCTCTAAAGAAATATACTCAGACAAGAATATGTTATCACAGATTGAGAGTCCTATGGGTAATGATAATCACAAACAAACTGGAAATCACAAAGGTAATAAATCTTAACTAGTGGTTTAATTAATCAAAATTTAAAAGATTTTGAATTTTAATTAATTCTCTAAACTTATAAATCATTCTAAACAAGTCTAAGTAGGGGTGAAACATGGTTCTTAACACTTTTCCTCTTAAATTTTGCTTTAATTATAGGTTAATTTTGATTTTTAGATTTAAATCATGCTTATTATTTTGAAAATTTTCACCTAGACAAGTGAGAACAATAAAAAAATCAAGTGTATCAACCGTGAAACTATGAATGACCCCCCCCCCCCCCATGCACACACACACACTTATTAAAAGACAATGTCCCCTCATTTAATTAAATGATTATCGGAGTGGTATATCGGTGAATTTTAAAGAATTGGAAATGTAATATTGGACAAAATTAAAATAAGAGGGAATCGAGAGCTCCTCGGTACAAGTGGTATGCCAGGGGGTGTTTTAGCTGGAATATCATGAAAATCCCATATACCTGAAAAAGTTTTAGAAAAGAAAATCCTTCACTAGATAACAAACATTATTTTATAGGTATAAACATTTGGAATAGTAGAGAAAAAATGAGGCACACAAAGTGGGAATGTGGTAAATTCATTTTATTCAAATTGTGATAGTTTTACAACATAGCTTCATGAAAAACATAAAATTAATAATTAAAAGGAAATGAAAAAGATGCGACAATGATGACTCAACCAAAAAAGATATGAACTATGAGTTTTCTCTAATAAAACGCTAACTAAACATCATCAACCAGATGGGTGGATAGAGATTTTTATCAGATGGCCCACCAGCTAAGTTTCCCTTTCGCCTCTTACAGTTTCTAGATGCTATTTCTTTAAGCTCTTGTGTTAACTTTAGTGGGTTAATCACTTCAACTTCAACCACATGAGCATCAATGTGTAATGGTAAGATTGGAATCATTGGTCACAGTAGATGCTACTGGTGGTGAATTTTGAGTTATAGCTCATGAAGCTTTTGGGAAACGTCAATGAATTGCTCTAGAACACTTTGTTCTAAGACCGCTGGCAGTACTGGCCCATCGAGGTTGGTAGATGATTCTGAGAATCATGACATGCTAAAGATACAATAAAAGATACGAAAATAAAAAATCATAAAAATGAAATCCCATACATATATATATATATATAGCCAAATTTTATACAGAGGTGGGAAACAAAATGATGAAAACAACAAAGAAGACAAGTACATGAAAAGGGTCTGAAAAATCCCAAAATAGATATTGAAATCATATCATAGATCTTCACAAAAAATCCCCCCAGGCATCATCCCACTTCCAAGTGTCTTGATAGAATAGATAGGGGTATCTATGTAAGTAGCAACAGCGGTAGTAGGGGATTGAGGGGTAGTGGGGGTGGGTGGTGTGGTAGTGGAGGTAGAGAGATGGGTTGGGGTGGCTGGTGGGTAAGTATTTATCCGTACTAGGGTCGTGGGTCTGGTAGCTGGATCAATGAATGGTACCTTGGGGATGGGCTCAGTGGAAACTCCCTTGCCCCTCTAGGCCTGCTCCATCAGAAACTTTTATTGGGTGGCCGGGTCAGTGGAATCAGGAGGGATGTCTGGCTGGTCGGAAGGGGTGGTGGAATAGTGGATGATGAAGGGTCATCTGGGGCAGGTGATGGTGAAGGGGTAAATGCAGTATGCTAAATGAAAGGGATGTGGAGGTGGGCCAGTATTTGGTGTAGATTCTCAAAAATACACTAGATGTTGGTCTGAAGCTCAGGGAGGGTATGATAGGATGGTGGTGGTATGGTCGAAGGGGTGGTAGTTGAGTTGGTGGTGGGTATGGATGGAGTAGGTGTGGTGGTGGAAGGAGGTTGGGGTGGCTCTTATGTTGTTTCTCCTAGTGGCTGATCCTGAGGTGTGGCCTCCTGGACACCTGGTACCCAAAAATAGTGGTCATCCTCCTTCACCTGCATTTTCATCTTGTGCAGTATCAGAAGATCAATCAGCTATAGTGGTACAATGGATTTTAGGGGATGTGAAGCATCAAAGACGCAAAGGTACCTATTTAGTTGGGTAATAAAAGATCCACCCATTAGTTTTCCCCATGCCCGATATGTTAGGACCTTGAAGTATGAAGCAAACTGAGTGTCCATATTGATGGGTGGCCCACCCATGGTAGCTGCAAGTAACAATACATCCATCTGACTGATGCTTCCATGGGTATCTCCTTGTGCGAACCAGCCATACACCATGGCTCGATGCAAGATGTGTAATGTTAGGCTCTAAAAATGATTATAATTAATGATTCTTGGATCATGATGGGAATAGTGGTCATCCTCCTTCACCTGCATTTTCATCTTGTGCAGTATCAGAAGATCAATCAGCTATAGTGGTCCAATGGATTTTAGGGGATGTGAAGCATCAAATACGTTAAGGTACCTATTTAGTCGGGTAATGAAAGATCCACCCATTAGTTTTCCCCATGCCCGCTATGTTAGGACCTTGAAGTATGAAGCGAACTGAGTGTCCATATTGATGGGTGGCCCACCCATGGTAGCTACAAGTAACAAGACATCCATCTGACTGATGCTACCATGGGTATCTCCTTGTGCAAACCAGCCATGCACCATGGCTTAATGCAAGATGTGTAATGTTAGGCTCTAAAAACGAGTATAATTAATGAGTCTTGGATCATGATGGGAATAGTGGTCATGGGTGATGAGTATCCAGAGGTCTGGTGTTGTCTCTCAGGATGGTCATTTCTACAATGTAGGATAAACCTCGAAGACAATGAACTCATCAATGTAAATGTCGATCCCAACTCCAAACTCAATGAAATCCATCTCGTGTAGTCTTCTGCCAAGAACAAAATGTAGGCAGTCAATGGTGATCTCAAATGTGGAAAATAACTCAATTAATAACTCCTAGTACATCTCATATCATACTTATATAATTTTTTCTATATGAAATATCTCTAAGAGGTGCAGAACATCATCGACAATTTTCAACATGGTGAGCATGTCCAAGTCCAACATTTTGTTGGTTCACATCAGCTTTTCTTGTAGGTGAATAAGATTTACCTGATGTTATGTGTTTCTGAAGTAGATCACTGGGTGAAAATGAATGTTCTCATTGGTGTATGTAGAAGAGGTTCCATCCTGAGAATCATACATAGCTCAGGGGTGTTTAGCTGGTGTTTTCGATCTCTCAATGTTTGAGGAGGAAGCATGGGGTTCAGGCTCAGGTTTAGATCGCTTGGGGCACTATAGGAGAGGAGGGTGGGTCATCGAGAGGGTGTGGGTTGTGACCTATAGGATAAAAGGGAATATGGATGCTTGGTTGGCCAGTTAATTCAGAGGATATGGGGATAGTAGTGCATGGAAATGGAAGGGGGAAGGGGGGAGTGGGTTTGAGAGTGGAGAATGGGGGTGGGAGCACTAGTTCGTGTGTAAGGGGAGGGGAAGTTTGGGGAGATAAGGGGTCAGAGGGGAAAGGGTTACAGGTCATGACATATGGAGAATGACCTATTATTTTTAAAAACTGAACAAACCTTTTACACTATGTGTACATGTGATTCACGTCGTTTATGGAGAATAAAATTTGTAATTTCAGGAGAAAAAGAGACACATTGTGAACATAATGTACACGACGTGTACTAAACTATGTTTTTCCCTTTTTTTGTCCCTTCCACACATCCTCCTCCTTTTTTCATGAGATTCTTGGACAACAACCCTAATCTAACTTATCTAAAACATTTATAACCTGCATTGCCTCCCATTCTACACTTCCTTTATAGTCAAAATCTTGACTCCATGAAAGCTTAGTGGAACTTGAGGTGGATGACATAGCATTCATGGAATGGTTCCTAAAATATCTTCAAATTTTGAACATTCACCATGAATAGTAGACCTCTATCTCATTGAATTTCAATTGTTCCATAAGAAAAAACTTAGACAACCTCAATAAGACTAGACCATATTGACTTCATCTTTCCTAGAAATAATTTTAATCTTGAATTGAACAGTAAAACCTTATTCCCAGCGATGAATGTATGTCTTTTAATTCTTTGTTCGTTCTATTTTTTCATTTTTCCCTTGTAAATCCATGCATTTTTAAACGAATATATCCTTATTTCCTCTAATTTTGTTAATTGTAAAAACCATTCCTCTCCAGCCTTTTTACATCCAGATTTATCTTTTTAATTTCCCATAATGAACGATGTTCTAGCTTCACCAGAATATGACATGGTTTACTGTAAACCAGTCTAAATAGGGTGGTATTTATGAGTGTTTTGTATTAATTTCTATACACCCATAATGCATCATCCAACTTCATTCTCCAATCACTTCTACTGGCATTTATAGTTTTCTCTATGATTTTTTACCTCCCTGTTTGAAAATTCAACTTTCCCACTTATTTGTGGGTGATAGGGAGTTATGTTGTTATAGAAAATGCCATATTTTTTAAGAATTTTCCACAATGGTTGATTTGGGAAATGTGTTCCACGATCACTGATGAGTAATCATGGAAATCCAAAATTTTAAAACACATTATTTTAAAGAAAATTAATGACTACCTTTGTTGTGTCATGTGATGTGACTTAGGCTTTAACCCATTTTGATACATAGTCTACTGTAACTAGAATTTAATTCCTTCCATGTGACAGAGGAAATGGTCTCATAAAGTCAATACCCCAGACATTAAAAACTTTAACTTCTAAAATGGGGTTTTGTGGAAAATGATTTCTTTTACTGATGTTTCCCGTTCTTTGACATCTATCACATCGATAGAAGAATCCACTATCATTGTGATGCAATGAGGGCTAAAAAAATCCTTATTTTAGGAACTTTTCCAATATGAAATCAGGTCCATGATACCCTCCAGTTGGCGATGTATGGAATATTTCAATCACATTTTGTATCTCTTCCTCAAAGATGTATCATCTTAAAAGGACAACATTAAAATAATTTAATAGAAAAGGTTCTTCCCAAAATTAGTTTTTGGCATCAGAAAGAAACTTCTTGTATTTTTGGTAAGATAGGTCATGATGGAGATAACCTATGGTAAGATAGTTTGCCATGTCTGAGAACTCGAGCTAGGTTCTGACACTAAATAATGTCTCATCTCAAAAATCTTCTTCAATATCAGTCTCATTGTATTATTTGATGGTGGTCAGGAGTAATTGAGAGATGTGGTATACAATTTCATTTTCTATTACCTTGGTGTCCTTGATTATGACGTTGAACGCTTGCAACAAAATAATCAAGTGTATCAATCTTATTTTTTTCATATCTCTTGTTCATCAGGTATCGAAGGGTGGCATGATCTATATGGAAAATAACTTTTTATAGAACTAAGTATGAATGGAACTTTTCAAAGGCATATACAATGGATAGGATCTCCTTCTTAGTAGTTGTATAATTGACCTAGGATTCATTTAAATTATGTCTTGAATAGTAGATTGTACAAAAGGTGATATCAATGTGTTTTCCAAGAACAGATCCTACAGATAGGTCTCTAGAATTGCATATAAACTAAAACTCTTTTACCCTATTTGGAGTAATGATAATTGGAGACACAATCAGACTATTTTTAGTGTTTCAAAAGCTTTTCAAAATTCCTAATTGAATTCAAAAGGAATGTATTTTTACAACAAGTGTGTTAATGGATGTGATACTTTAGTGAAATCATTTATGAAGAGTTTTTATAACCCATCATGACCAAGGAAACTTCTGATCCATTTAGTGTTTGATGGTTTGGGTAGATCTTTGATAACTTTGATCTTTGGCATATCAACCTAAATGCCTTATTTTGAAATCTTATGTCCCAGTAAAATTCCTACATGTACCATGAAGTGACATTTTTTTCAATTTAGCACTAAAATTCTCTCCTCATAGTGTTGGAGAACCAGTTCTATATTACTTAGACTGATATCAAATGATCTCCCATAGACTGAGAAATCATCCATCAATATTTCAAGAAATTCATTAGATAAATCATGAAATATGTGTGTCATGCATATTTGGAATTTTTCTAGTGAATTACACATACCGAATGACATGTTTCAATACACAAAAGTACCAAATGGGCAGATGAATATAGCTTTGGGCCAGTCAACAGGGTTGAATGAAATTTGATTGTATCCTGAATAGCCATCCATGAAATAGTATAAATCATTCCCTTCTATTCTCTCTTGCATTTGATCCATTAACATTAAGGGAAAATGATATTTTCTTATTGTGGTATTAAAACATCTGTAATCCATGAAAACTCTTCATCCAGTGATGGTTCATATTATAATGAGTTCATTATCAGCTATATTTTCTACAGTGAATCCTCCTTTTTTGGAATCAACTTGGAGGGGACTCTCCCATTCACTATTTAAGATAGGAAATATTATTCCAACATCTGTAAGATTTAGTACTTCCTTCTTGACAACCTCATTAATTGGTGGCTTTAGCCACCTCTGAGGCTATCTTTGCAGTTTTGAATCCTCTTCCAATAAAATTTGGTGGGTGAACTCTGAAGTATTTATTCCATTAATATCTTCCACTCCCCAAGCAATTGATTTATTGTGTCTTTTTAGGACATCAACTAGTTTTTATTCCTGATCCTGGTATAGTTTGGTGTTGATAATGAAGGGTAAATAGAATTAATCTCTTAATTATGAGTACTTCAATGTACTGGGTAAAGGTTTTCAAGTCCAAATGTGGTGGATGAATTATGGCTGGGATAAATGGTGGAACGATGCCTTTGGTGAGTTGATGAATGAATTTGACTGCCTCGATGTCATAGTCTTCTTATTTTTCTAAACATTAATCATCTATCTCTTCCTCAATAGCCATGTACTCCTCTCCTTGTTGAGTGAGAGAGATGGTGTTATAGTTTATTGTATCGTCTGAATGTTGTGAAGCCTTTATCAGGTTAAACACTACTTGTTATTCTCTGACTCTAAAGATGATACATACTTGATTAACATCAATCAAGGCCTTTCTAATTGATAGGAAGTGTATTATGAGAATGATTGGTATATCTCCTTCCTCTTCCTTGTTCAAAACTAAAAAGTCTAATGAAAAAATTAATTTTTCAACTTTAACCTGAATATATTCAAGAATACAACTTGGGTACTTAACTGAACGATCGAATAACTACAATTCATCCCTTGTTTCCTTAAACTCTTGGAGTCTGAGCTTGTGGAAAACACTCATTGGCATCAGTTTAATGTGGGCTCTAAGATCACAAAGTGATCTTCCAAATTTTCACTCTCCAATCACACAAGGGTTTGAAAAGCTTCCAGGATCTCTCATATTTAGTGGGATTTTTTGCTGTATAATAGCAGAGAATTTTTCATTTAATGAGATGAATCCCAGGTCTTCTGTCTTTCTCTTGTTTGATAGAAATTCTTGTTGAAATGTTTCATAAACATGCATTTGGGAAATATCTTCAGCAAAAAGAATATTAATATAAATTTTTTTTATCATTTTAATGAACTTTTTATATTGAGCCTCCTACATACCTTACCTCACTCTTTACTAAAATGGAAGAGGTGGATTGTATGGAGGTAGGGATACATAAATGGGTTCCTTCTGTTTTTTGGGGCATTCTATTTCTCAGATGGTATTGATTCTTATGGTGTTGCGGGAATGGCTTCCTCTAATATTTTCTGTTGTTTATTGGGATCTTCTTATGGCCTTGTTTCCTTTGGTTATAGTAAATCTAAAAAAATTCCACTCCTTATCACTACAGCCTTATCTTCCTCTCATGGGTATTTCTCAGTGTTACTAGGTAGATTACCTGGTGATCTTTCAGATAGTGTTTTTGAGATATAACCCAATTGAATCTCCATGTTTCTCCAATATGGTCACTAATTTTTCATCTTCGTCTCATGTGTGGTCATCCTTTTATCTGACTTTTGAACTAAGGATGTCCATAGGTTCTCTAAGTTACTTTGTAGTGGTGGAGGTGGATTTTTTGGACTTGGTTGGTCTAGTAAAAAAATTTGTTGTTGTTGAGGCTTCGAAAAGGGTTGTTGCAGATATGTATGTTGTTGTGGTCTCAGGACAGGGTTCATTGGTGGATACCCTGGTTGTTGTGAAATTGGGCTTGACCACTATGTTGTTGAAAATATCCTTGATTTTTTTGAGTCTACTACTGAGTAGGACTCTACTAATCAAATGGATTATGTTATTTCTATTGAAATGGATGGTTTTATTGATTGTAATTCACATAATTACAATCTTGTGGTTCTTCATATCATATTCTTCAGTCTTGATACAGGTGCGGTCCACCACAAATCTCGCATAATTAGAACTCCATGACTGGGGTAGGGGGGGTTGTGTGGTTGGTATCTGAAATGAATCTATCTTCTTGGTTAGAACCTCAACTTTCAATGATAACCGGGTGGCCTCATCAACTTTTTGGATTCCATGTCATGGTGTTCCATGGTCACTTTTCTATAGATTGGCATTGTGCGATACTTCATCCAAAATATCTCTTCCTGCATCGGGTGTTTTGAACATCAGACCTCCATCAGCAGCAACATTGATGATTATTCGTGTCTCTGGCTGGAGTCCTTGGTAGAAGGTTTGTAACTGGATCCACGTATTGAGTTCATGATTCAGACATTTCCTCAATAATTATTTGAATCAATCCCATGCTTCTCATGTGGATTCTCCATCCTCTTGTTAAAAGTTTTGAATGTTGTTCTGAAGATTCCAGGTCCAAATCAGTGGAAAGTATTTATTGAGAAACTTTTTGGTGAGCTCATCCCAAGACGTAATTGACTCAGGAGATTGTTTTTTGAGCTAATCTTTTTCGTGGTCTCTAAGTGAAAAGGGTAATACATGAAGTCTTATAGCATCAAATTTTACTCCCTAGTTACAAAAAGTATTACAAACTTCTAGGAAGTTAGAAATACATTCCTGGGGGTCTCCTCATTGAAGACTACTAAACTACCCCATGTTCTAGATCATGTGAATGAGTCCAGGTTAAATTTCAAATGTGTGGGCTTAGATAGGTGGGCTCACAATGCTTGGTGTTGCATCATGGATCAATGGTAAACCATAGTCCATGATGGACTTCTCTGGGTGAATCAGGTGCTTCACTATTTGATGGGGGTTGTGCGGGTTGGGTCCCACAAGGTGATGTTGGTCAACCATCACTAACTGGCGGATTGAAGATAAATTCATTTCAATCTCAAGATCAAAGGACAAGGGTTCGAGTGCTTCAAGTTTCCTTGATTAGGTTAAGGTACCTTGTTACATGCACTAAAAACAATGAGTAAGACACTATGGAATCAGGAATTAATGGGGTGATGGAAAGGTAATCCTGGGTTAAAAACCCATAGTTCCTTTCTTCCAAAGTAGCGTAGCCTCCCGAGAAATGGTGCGAGAAATTTGATTCACTCGTGCGGTGGTGTCGTTACATCCTCCGATGCATATCAAAATTAGAATTTATAAATGGTCCCAAAGTTTCACTAACTATAGAGATGTATTGTAGTTATAGTATGGGGTCGGATCCATAGGGAGATGTACATTTGATTTTGGGGAAATATGGTTCCTAAACCTGTAATGGAGTCCTCTTTAGAAGTATTTGTTTGGGAGTTTGATCTAAGTTCTATTTTGGGATGACTTTAAATGATAAAAGAGGGGTCAGGATCAAGTCAAGTATCTGAGTGAAGGATGGCCTTTAATTATAACCTTATCAAGATCATATGTCTTAGTTTGAGAAGAAAACAATGGTCACAAGTTTACTTTGGTATTATCCTCCTAGTCATACCTAGGAAGTAGCTATTCCATGGTCGGGGGATAGCAAAGGCCTAGGTGCATTGAGTTTGGATTCTTTAGGGTAGAAAGTTTCCTAATCTAGTGGTCGTTTCATAGTCAAATCCAATTAGGATAGGGTTATTTTCTTGACCATCCTGTGCTCAGGTATGTTCGCAAAAATGGGATAGACCATTGGTTTATGTAGATATATCGCTTGATCCCTCACCCTAGGAAGTCTAGCTACTCATTAGGGATATAAATACAACTAAATAAAAAAAATAGAGTATACTTGATATATTGATTGTCCGTGATAGAAATCTACTCATGAAAGGGGGTTAGGTGTGACAAAGAGAAAAACATACACAAGAGAATTATGACTTAAATTAAATTACATACTTGAGATAGAAATACGACTTGAATTTAAATGTGGAATGGAAAATAAGGCACTGTAGAAAGGAGGATCCACGACTCTTGAATTGATAAGAATTGAGAAAACACGATGAATTTGGGGTTTAGATAGGGATAAAGGTTGACATAGATCACAGGGGATCGAGAGGAAGAAGAGAAGCACGTCTAGAAATGTATCCAATGATTTTTTGCTCCACTACATATATAGGTGTTTTTCATCACAATGTGTACCGTAGATACATGATATATAGCCTTGATCTTCATAATTTCTCTTTAGATCTCAAATGTGGAATGTGGGTCTCGTGGATTAAGAGTTTTTACTAAGTACACAACTTGTGCCAGTTGTTCATGACATGTACTCTAAGTCCTGCTAGCTTTTCTGTGGAATCCTCGTAGCTTTATCGCTAACTAGTTTGACTAGCATCATGACATGGACGGTTTGGACAAGACATGTAGAGTATTTTTCCTTCTGGATTCATTGAATGGACACGACTTGGGTTAGGTTGTTATCCTCATGTACATGACGTGAACTGCATCATCACGATGTATACTTGGCCAATTTTCTCACTTTTCTACCTTTTCTTCCTTGGAAACCTGTGAAGCACTTATTCCTACAAAATTGGACACAAACCATATGAATTATAGAATAATTAAATGAAAAACTTTGAACAAATGATAGAAAAGTATATATAAATTAGTATTATCATGACACTCACAACACCCTAGTGTGTACTAAGGCATAACATGCTATGGTCCAAACCACAATTCCATAGTGGTTCCCTTAGTGCACAATTACATGAATCCATCACTTTCACTAAAGCATTAAGACCTATAAATCCTTCACCTTATGTAACATGATATTCAACAAATCAATGAACCATATCCAAAACACCATTTGGATATTTTCTAAACTTCATTCGGATACATATAATTCATTTTAACCACGTGTTACATTTTATGTAATAAATTTTAAAAATATATCCATATATTCTTCTGAATATCATTAAAAATACTTTTGGATAACTCTAAATTTTTCATTAACTTAATACTCATTAAAATGAACACATTGAGTCATCCCAAATTCCTTTTTAGAGATAAAAATAACTATAAATTACATAATCTATAAATGTAAGAAAAGATATACCACTAGAAAAGTTTCAATGCTACTCAAGTTACAAATGGATCTGGTTTGATGTCTATCAAATGCATGAATCTCTATATTTGTGTCCACTAGATACATCATATTCAAGTATACATTATTATATAATCCCTTTATCTAAGACATCAAGCGACCATGTGATGGGAAATATGTCATTCCCATATATCCCACTGATATGTTCTTTATTCTCAAATTATAAATTATCTAGTTTGATGAATATATCACATTTAATTCAACATATGGGATGATAACATCTCAAACCCATCATCAAAATAGTTAAGAACATCATATGTAATATCTAGGTATGAACATACACTTTCTTAGTCTATATTAATTAATATCCCAGATTCCATACCCGTTATATGATAGGAAAAACCCCATCATAGATTATCTCTAATTGATGACATGGTAAACAATATACACAACCACCCCTAATTCTCTAAGTCTAAAGGATTATGTTATAATGATATCAAATTATGATGGTTATTATACTAAGAATCTCCCTAACCATAGCTATGTGAATTCAATATCAATTAATTTCCCCAATTATACAAATTTTATAACGTATGACATTGTATGTGGTATATTCATGGGGGTTCATACAGTGCATAAAACCCATTTAGTACCTCATGACCATATTCTATATCTCTATACAAAATCATGCACACTATAATCTTATAATTTCTTCATAGTCTATAATAATCCATGGAAAACATCAATTAAGCATAACTCAATGTCGTTCTTTGAGATTTCAATTATCATTTCACTTAATGAAAAGATATATAAAAATTGTGATGGAATGATAATATAGTGTTTAGATCTTATATAAAATGTCACATTATATATTATAAAAATATTTAAAGAATACTTAGAAAAATCATACATAAGATCAAGTCTAACCATATCACATATGATATAATTAAAACCTAGGAAACCCTAAGGGGATGAATCGGGGTTGTGGATGTCTCAAAGTTTTTACTAGATCGCATTATCCCCTTTATCAGGTCATATACCCTTATTGGAAGGAACATATTCAATCTTTCACACTTGTTTTGATATTCCAAAATACATACATAGATATGAATTAATTTAAAGAAATAATAATATATAAGGATTTTACTTGGTTGACCATAATGGGATTCATCAAGGGGGAACACACCTAAGATGTATAGATGTGTCAAATTCCAGTTTTTCACTAGTTTGATGTATACTAGTTTGGTCATGGTAAATTTTTTCCAAGGATCACTTACTATACAATATTTATGGTTCAACCAATCCTCACTCAAGGGGTGATCCTCCTCCATGCATTACATCAGTGAATGATTTTTTTATATACATGAGGATAAATCCCTAATAAACATTTTAGGATCAAATGATATGCATATTTAAATCATATTAGATAATATATTGAACTCTATATTTTCATCACACATCTTCTTCAACACCATATGGGATCAAATCCTAATGTGAGGGTTGATTCCATGTATTTTAAAATGAATACAGTAGTAGTGAACTCTTCTTCTAGATTAAGAATAATATAGGCTATGATAGTTTTGTTTCATTTTTTCAATATCTAAATATAACATTGTATATCCATTTTCTTCTCCGAGTATTCTCTTGAAAATAGAACAAGATAATAATGTTAAGGGTCCTTTTTATTTCAGGAATCATATCTTCAACAATTTCTAGACTCTCATTTTCTTATATACTTTTATTATTAACCAGATATAATGAATATTCTCAGCTATATTATTCTTCTCAAAATAAATATAGATCATCAATTTTGTTCACCTCATCCCTCTATATTCAAGACACAACTATTTCATATAGAATTTGTGTTAAACTGTTTCATTTTTTTTTGAACTGCTAAAATCATTTACATACATCTTCATAACATTGTCCCCTTGATCTGAGTGTTTCAATCAGTCCACATTCTCCTATAATCATAGCAGATGTCCCAAAAATGTTATTATATACATGTTCAAGCATCCAAATAGAATTAAAACTTAAAATATTGACCAAATTTCCTATATAAATTTCTAATTGAAATTGCCTATAAATATAGAAACTTCATACTCATGTTGTGGCTTCCTCTACCACAACATTTTCCACTTATACCTTACCCTGATCATGGTGTGTTTCCCTTTTGCTTGTATTTTTACTATTTTAATCTCAAGATCCACATAATCTTACAAATACATTCAATTGAATTCCTTGGATATCATGTTGTATAACACCCAATTGCTTCATGATTTATAGACCAGTATGGACATTTATCCCCTATTCATGGCACGAATCACTAACACAGTGCTAAACATCCTAATGATTATCTTTCACAGACTAACTTATTTCTTTATGGAATAACCATCATTATATGATAATTTAAATCACGACATGCTCTTTCCTTAACAAATTTCAATTTACTAAGAACACATCTCGCTACATCTCACATATAGTTCATAACATCATTCAATTCACCGGTAATGGGTCTCCTTGTTTTTTACATGTAAATTCCAATCCCAAAACAGTTAATACCACAACATGGTTCTCATGATCTCTATATTTTAGCAATATCATTGTATTCATGATACCCACCAAATGAATTTCGTGGTGTTTTAGTAACTTTATGTTTTTCAAAATTTTCAACTATCTACCCATAAATTGTATTATAAGGATGATTCACCTATTAATTTCAATGCTTCATGACATTTACAAAAAAATATATGGTGTGGATAAATATTTTTCAAAAAAATATCCAAAAAAATATGCTTACATTCCACCTAAAAAATATTTTATATCTTTATTTGCACATTTTGATAATATGTTAGATATTACACATAATATAAAAACCATATATAGCTTTCAAAAACCTTATACATTCCATTTTATTTATTTCAAATACCTCACACAACTAACAAAATATGTTATGCATTCAGTGGAAGTACATACCTTTATTGATTTTTTTCCTAGATAAACTTATGAATGATAGATGTATTGTGAAATTTCTATTTTTCACCTATACATACAAGAATTTAATATATATATATATATATTCTAAAAATTTATGTATCTTAGTTATTCTATAGGTCTTTTACATTATGGTAACTACACCAAAAATATTATATATTAACCAAAACAATTATACAATTAAAGAAAATATTATTCATTTCTGGACTTTTCAATATTCTTTTGATCAAATAAACATAATAATACATTTATCTATATATGAAATCACATCTCCCTTACCACATCCAATTGGAATAATTCCAATTAACATATTAAAACTTCCAAAAAAATCCAATTCCACAAATCTAATTATTTATATTCTAGAATAAATATTGATCTTGACTTAGAATGAATTCCATTTTATAGTTATTCCAAAGTATACCAAAACCCTAACATATCATCCAGAAAATCATTCACATTAAATTATATAATCAACTATATAATATTATTTACTTATATATAACTTCTATAATAATTAAATCCATTGTATCCTCATAAACTCTATGTGTGAATTAAAAAACTCATCTACTTATTGTTAACAAATACAACTTGAAAACTATTGGTGAAAAAATTCTCCCCCACTTGTCTTTATTGACAACACTACCATAAATCCCCATCCACCTTATGAATATTGATTTTTTAAAAACAATATAATGATTTATAGTTAACTTTTCTTATTCCAACTTTGTCACTAAAATACAAAGGGTAATTTTTACTATATTATATTTTTCATTTTATCCCCATTTCCCATACAATTCCAATGGGATATCACTTGGCTCAACTACCCCATTGTTAATAGAAATATTTATTTTGAAGTTATTTATGTTATTAATAATGGTCTTTTAAGGGGAAAATCCATTTCAACTTTTTAAATCCATATTTAGAAATTTTGTTCTCTCCCAATGTTATTAAATCCTTTTTCAATTCATTTTATCCATCATTTGAAACCCAAAAAATATTATATCAATAAAAAAATTAGTTTTTTTCTTTAAAACATTTGATTGTTTTAATCTACTTACAAACCCTCCATTTTTATTAAACTTTTGAATCCATTTACCATATTCACATCATTAGAACAGAACACTTGTTTTTTAATACTTTGTATCATTTTACCATTTTTTGGAACCACCTATTGAAAACAAAAACAGTTCATTTATAATATAGTCTTGATACCACATGTTCAATAAAACAATTCCAGACAAATCACCTTTCAATATATGGACAATGTTATTATTCCATGATATTTTTTACTCAAATATTTTTAGGGAGTGGATTTTCCACTAGGAATTGAGTCATTAAAAAATTATATAAACCTAATAAGTGATAACTCATAGTATAAAATAATATTTTAATTTAATAACATCAATTATATCCATTTAACATAGAATATTTTATAAACACATGTAATTTGATCTTTTTTCTATCACCAACACAACTAGTGATCTCAATCACACTCACAAAAAACTATTTGAATATATGGAATATAGGATGAAGAGTGTGAGTAATACAACATTTTGAATCAATTATTACTACTTTTTGTGGAAAAAATGTGATTCCGTTTGATATTTATTATCATCCTAACTTCACGGGGATTATATTATTAAAAATAAGGATAAAAATCATTTAATGTTCATATCAAACTTCCAATAATGCCTTTTACGCATCAATATGAGTATTGGTATACTCTTTATCCTGGAGAAATAATTTGTTTGTTATAATAATTTATTCCTAATAGATTTGGGTATCTTAAAAATAGTCAATAAATATCGCATGTTAGTATATAAGCAAATAAACTTGACCAACTTAATCAATTTTTTATTCACTAAATCAATATTATTATTCTTGAAGTGGTCAGATACAACATAAGAAATTTCCAAATATCACTTGATGATCTTTAATGTTTCCATGATACAATTGTAACTTAGAAATATATCTTTGATGCCTATTTAACAATAGATCTGTCTCTACCTCATTTTTTATTATACTTTACAACTTTGAATTGTAGATTCATCTAGGGGATCCAAAGTGGTTTTATTTCACCACTTACTAAGTTAGATCAGGGCCTTGGTACCAATTCATCTTTTTTACTGGCCTGATACCATTTATGGATCAAAAAATATTTACACTTCTCTTATTGTACTTACATCTTTTCAACTCAAAAAAATATCTTCTTTCAGCACAATAATAAGCATGTGTATCCTTTTAGAACATAAAAATCTTCTAACTCATAGACATATCTTCATTAAACATAGTCATCACATGGATTTTTATAACCCCCATAAACATAAAAATAAATACAAAAAATATTATAAAAACATAAATACTTTGGTAGAGGTGTTCCTCAAAAAATATTTAATTACAAGAATATTATAGGTTATGATAAACACACACTTTTCTTTTAACAATAATTAATGACCTAATAGTGGTTACACTTTGGGTGATACCACCCATAAAAATATATATTTGTATTTTTTTCATTGGGATTATTTATCTTTTTTATCTTGGGTTTCACTTCTATTGTAAGACCAATACCAATTATGAATTTTTACTCTATTGATCTATTTTCCATGAATCCTTCAACATGATTCTTCCACTATAGTAAGAATCCCCCACCCTCCATCACTTCTTATCTAGTGGAATGATTATTTAAAACAAAAATCCATTCCTCATATCTTTCCTTATAAATTTTTATTAGTTTCACTTTGGGCATACACATCCTTAATGAGTCTTTCTTGACATGTTTCTTTACATTTCTCATATTTAGAGTAGCTTACCTCTTTTCTTATATATATGCTTTATTTATATATATGAGATATTTCATTAGTGTATCATCATTAGTTCTTATTTCACTATTTATTAATTCCTGGTTTTTCCACCAAAATAGTAAATATGCTTTCAATCTTAACAGAATTCAATATTTTGTAATTTATCTTCTATTTTTTCATGGGAATTGATTAATTCCTTAAAAAATTATTTCCCCTTTTGATGATATAATCTCTATAAGTATATCTAGTTTTAGTTCATCCAAAACATATCCCATAAAAATCATATCACTTATTTTCACTTCTCAGTTGAGGTGTAGTTGTAATATATTTCCTCCCCCATTTCATCCCATGGGATTCTAGAAAAAACTCATGGTGACCCCAAATATTTGAAAACTATAGAAAATTTTAGTTAGCTTCTTTTTGGATCCATCTCTTTCTATGTTTGAATAAATCTTTAAATTATTTATTGATTCCATATTTGGAACTTTTCATACTTCACTTGTTGTGGCTATAATGAGAGATTTTGTATTCTACTTTCCTTGTAAGGAATTTATCTTTAATTCAACATCATTTATCACCATTTAATTCTCCTTTAATCAAGAAATCATTTATTTTATCTTGAGTCACCTTGATTTTTAGATTTATCGTATCTTTAAGTTGTGATTAGAGAGGGATAATACATATTTTTAGATCATTCTCTATGGTCATTTGGTCACCCACTTAATGGGTATGTTCTTCAAGTATATCACTTTGAATCATCATTTTTAACCCATATTTTATATATCTACATTTATAGAGACATTTAAATTCTATAATATTTTATTCTCTATTAAAAATATTCTATGGAGGTTAATTACACTTGATAAATGATTTCTGGTTGATCAACCTTCTCATACAATAATTGGATCTTATCTAGATTACTGTAAGAGCATTCCACATATTAAAAACTTTTTTGTTTCTTTTTTTCATGAGATCATTATCTACTCAAAAATTCATGATATAATTTTATTTTCTAAATTTATATTTTTTCCAAATAATTATTATAATATTATATAAAAATAAAATAAAAATTATTTTCCTTAATTGGAGAGTCCTTATTTTGGGACTCTTCTTATAATTCTATTTTTTCTTACCTTTTTTCATAAGGTTGTATTCATAATGTTTTGAGAATGATACCCCCTTCGCCCTTACATCATCAATTTTCCAATAAATAAATTTTCACTTCTTAAACAGATAAAATTCAATAATATTCCAAAAGGTGTTCTTGTATACCTCATTATACAAGGATTTAATCAATATCTTCTCTATCAATGCATCACCAATTATTTCACTATTATTTTTCAAATCAATATATGAAAGAATATACTTTGTGAACTATTTACCAAAATTATGTAGAAGAAACATAATAATTTCCTTTTTTCAACCATTGAATTTAGTTCCACTAAAAAACAGACGTCAATTTATCAAATTAATGTTCACTAAAAATTCAAAATATATATTTATATTGAACACTAGGAAATAACCTTTTGGCATGGATACCACTTTGTTCTACTTGAAACACCCTAAGAGGAAGGGGTGGTGAATCAAAATGATGGTTGTTTCAAAATTTTCACTACATCATGTTAGCCCCTTTATCTAACCTTGCACCATCATTGGGAGGAACAGAATCAATCTCTAACTCTTGATGGAATTGAAGTAACCTTAAATCAATTAATGTCTTCCACTTCCACTTGATAAATTCTCAGTAATTTTTTTTAAATAAAAATTTAATGATTAGTATTTGTTAATTATTTTATTTGTGACCAAAGATAATTATTTGTACATTTTTGTGTAGAAATGACGATCTTGGATTTACATGATTTGTAATTATTTTATATTTATTACAATGTTATTTTATGAAATATTTTTTTCATCTCAGTGTAATATTGATTGAAAAATGAAATGAAATGTTTTATGTTTCAATTTTAATGTTCAAAGTACCTTGGTTTTATTTTTAAATTTTATTTTGGTCAGAAAGTTTTTTATTATTATTCAGGTTTAAAAATCTATGTTCTTAATCTATTGTGGGTTCTCTTTATTGAACGTGTGTAGGGTATTTTTTGTCACTGCCCGAAGATAATTATCTTACCCATGTATAAAGTTTTTCTTTACCAAAAATTAAATAATGACTAGGATGTTTTCAATTTTCATATAAA
This sequence comes from Viscum album, assembly GCA_963277665.1. Taxonomy (NCBI): domain Eukaryota; kingdom Viridiplantae; phylum Streptophyta; class Magnoliopsida; order Santalales; family Viscaceae; genus Viscum; species Viscum album. Next base: position 1,335,002,669 of record OY728145.1, read on the forward strand.
ATAAAATTTAATCTAGAAAGATAAATTAATCGTTAGTGTTGTCCTCCACATAAGTAAATTATCATAAGAGTATTTGGAATAAGATAATTTCCCTTATTTATAAGATAATTTTTGGAAGCCTGTAATAGAATTTCCCGAAATTGAATGTTTGGAACAAGTGTAATATAATTTGG